>CM057454.1:870657500-875457500 GCA_016271365.2 Neoceratodus forsteri | reverse complement strand
GGACCGGAGACACAGGTGGAGAAACAAATAGAGAAAAAAAATATATAAAGCCAATTATGATAATGAAACCCCAGGCATGAGATGCATTATAATTTGGGATGCATACAAATCGTGCTTGAAGGTGTGGTTAGTTATGTGTTCTGCTGTATGAAAAAAGTTCAGATCAAAGACTGAAGCTGCAGGAGGAGCAGCAGAAAGAACTAAAAGCAACCTATAAACAGAGTCCAGACAAATACAGAAACCTGCTTCACACGATCACCACCCTTGGGTGTGACATAAATTGTCTCCTCAGTTTCTGGGTAGATTATGTGGCATTTAGGCTAAACTAAAGGTACTGCGCATCTGGGGAGAAGTTGACTCAAATACTAGCCTATTGATAATGCCAAAAGCATGCATGGAATTAGCAGTAAAATAGGGCACTTAGTACGCACAGACACTGATATAAATGGGTTCCACAACTTCTGTAGAGAGGTTGTTAAAGTAGTAGATACAGGGTGGTGCAAGACACTCCTAAACAAAGTCAGGCTTACAGAGCTGACAGAAATAGACAGGGGCATGTCTGGGGCAGGCATTACTGAGCATGACATAACAGAAGCTGTCAAGCCACTCCGACAGCCAAGGCACGTGACAAACAGTGAAGATAACCTGCCTGGGGAATTTTTTAGAACTCCAGGTTGCTTAATCCTGGGCAAACTAAAAAAGGTACATAACATAGTGGATTGTGTATGAGCACTCATGTACAACAAGGTTATTTTCTGATCGAGTGGTTTCTGTGGTGACAAGAGACCTCAAGAGCACAGCTCTAAAGATCTCATTACCATGGAAACCACAAGATCAGAAAATAACCTTGTCTGTGTATGAGTTGCTTATGCATAGTCTTTTATAGTGTATGGGCACTTAATCCTGGCAAACAGTGTCCCCCCAAATAATTTTTAAATTCCTTACTGTAACGCATTGCTCCGGCGCCAGTAACTTCTGTGTGATCTATCACCGCCATGGCCCCTTCATCACGCATGCCTGACTTCGTTCGATGTTGTTATGCTGCACTGGTGACGTACTCAGTGCAGCATAACAACATCGTGACGTAGTCAAGACAGCACAGTGCTGTTCTGAGCGTGGATTTCCATGCTTAACAGCTTTCCACCATACACTGTAAGGCAGTTTAGGCAGGTACAGTCCTTGTCTTACTGTGTATTACTCTCATTGCCAAAAAGGGAAATAACCTACTACAGTGTGGTAACTACCACCCTGTATCTTTCTTGGCCGTAGGTACTGAGATTTAAGTCCTAGCTAACCGCCTTAGCAAAGTGTTACTCGAACTGGTAAACCTAGACCAACTGGGGTTATTCCTGGGGAGGCAGGGAGCAGACAACACCAGATGTCTGCAAAACCTGATTTAGCATGCAGTTTCCAGAATGAAAGACTAACATTGCAACCTTAATAATGCTTTTGGCTTGGGTATAAAATTCAGAATAAACACTTTAAATTTCTTTGGAAACATGTCTCACTTTTTTCCTTTATAGTCTATTGTTTAAAAAGGTTGAAATAATGTTATAAATGAACATTGCATATAGCACCAAGAAGTGATATAATACATATTATTTGACTATAAAACAGCCAAACATACTAAAAGAGAATTAACATAGAAACATAGAGGTTGACGGCAAATAAGGACCGCAAGGCCCATCCTGTCTGCCCATTTCTTTTTCTACCTTATAAATGTGCCATCGGCCTTTGCTCTGTCGGTGACCTATCTATTCATACTCATCTGTATTGCTCCCTTATGCGTATCCCATGCCTGTTTGAAGCCCTGCACTGTACTCATAGCCACCACTTCCTGAGGTAGGCCATTCCATGCATCTACCACTCTTTCTGTGAAAAAGAATTTCCTCACATTCCCCTTAATCAGCCTCCCTCTAATCTCATGCTGTGTCCTCTTGTCCTGCTATTTTCTTGTATTGAAACATGTTAGACTCTTTCACCTTGTTAATGCCCTTAAGGTGTTTGAATGTTTCGATCAATATCACCTCTCTCCCTCCTTTGCTCAAGGGTATACATATTGAGCTCCATTAATCTGTACTCATATGTTTTCTGATGCAGTCCCTGCACCATTTTGGTTACCCTTCTCTGGACTGCCTCAATTTGGTTAATGTCCCTGGTGCAGGTGTGGCCTCTAGTATTGCACGCAGTACTCCAGATGGGGCCTAACCAGTGTCTTGTAAAGAGGGTTTATTACCTCCCTCTTCCGACTTGTTATACCTCTGCTAATACACCCTAACATCCCCCTAGCCTTACCTACTGCTTTAGAGGTCTGCTTGGATGATTTCAGGTCATCGGTGATGATGATGCCCAAGTCTCTTTCTTCCTTTGTGACTGCCATCAACTCCCCTACCAGCCTATAGGTGGCTTCAGGGTTTCTCTTCCCTATGTGCATGATCTTGCACTTCTTTGCATTAAATCCCAGTTGCCACTCTTCTGACCATTTTGCTAGTTTATCCAGATCTCTTCTCATTCTGCCCACCCCATCTGGATCATCTACTTTGTTGCAGATCTTGGTGTCATCTGAAAACAGACAAGCCTTACCCTCTAGTCCTTCTGCAATGTCACTAATGAAGATATTGAAGAGGACTGGCCCCAGGACTGATCCTAAAGTGCCCCACTTGTGACTTGCATCTCTTCTGACTGTACCATTTACCACCACTCTCTGTTTTCTGCCCGTCAACCAGTTTGCCACCCAGTTGACCAACTCAGCCCCAAAAGCCTACCCAGCTTATTTATCGATCTTCTATGTGGAACAGTGTCGAAAGCTTTGCTGAAGTCAAGGTAGGTGACATCAACTGCTCCCCCTTGGTCCACCACTCTGGTTACCCAGTCAAAGAAATCTATGAGATTAGTTTGACAGGACCTTCCTTTTGTAAACCCATCCTGTCTTGGATCCTGTGCCCCTATGGATTCCAGGTGTTGCACTATCCTTTCCTTAAGGAGTGCCTCCATAATCTTGCCCACTACTGAGGTAAGACTGACTGGGTCTATAGTTCCCTGCCTGCTCTCTGCTACCACTCTTGTGGAGTGGGATCACATGAGCCCTTCTCCAGTCTTCTGGGACCTGTCCTGTGCTCACTCACTAAACAGTTCTGCTAATGGCTCTGCTAGTTCCACCCTTAGCTCCTTAAGTACCCTGGGATGTATGTCATCAGGTCCCATTGCCTTGTCCACCCTGAGCTTATTGAGCTATTGTAGGACCCTTTCTTTTGTGAAGGGAGTAGTGCTCACCTCCCACCCCCCTGTGTCCATGGTGCTGAGCTGTGGGACCTGCCCTACCTTCTCTTCAGTAAATACTGAACAAAAGCATCTATTTAGGATAGATGCTTTTACAGGGTCCTCCTCCTCACATGCCCCCTTTTCTCCTTTGAGTTTAGCAATTGTGCATTAAATGGTAATAAGTGCATAAATATATTTCAGAGAGAAAGAAAATATGTACAGAGGCAGTGAAAAAAAGGAAAAATGCAAAATATATTAGCTAACTTTCATAAAAGAAAAGGGAAACAAAGGACATTCTAAAAGAAAGAAGAAACTTAGAACAACATTAAAATCTAGAAGTAGTTAATTAATAAGTTAATTAATTAACTAATTCCTTTACCAATCCAATACAATATTATGAAACTTAAATATCTGAAGAGCTACTTAGGGCATGGCAGTATAACATGGGCAGACTAGATGGATCCTTGGTCTGGAGTTGCCATCAGATTCTGTATTTCTATAGCTGTTGATTCTGAATGATACAGAGTTAATGAAAAATCTTCCTCTTTTTTTGGGGGGGGGATTAAAAAAAATTTCTCTTTTGGAAACAGCGTTCTAACTTTTTTCTCATCTTTAAACCGGTTAGACGTCATCTGTGCATTTCCACGCGTTTCAAGCAGGCAGCCACCCAGCTCCAGTACTGGTTGTCTCCCAGAGCCCTTGCCCTTATGGATTACCCTACATGGTGAGGCCAGAGATGAGGGCAGGCATCCCCAACCTTTCTTCACCAGCACCCAGCATTAGGCTGAGTAGGCTTTTGCCGTCATGTAGATGGACACCATTTTGCACCTGTATTATCTGCCTGTCCACCACTCACACCACACAAGGCAACACCCCAAAGAAGCCAAGCTGGCAGGCAAGGTTCGCCTGCAGAAGAGATAAACTTCCTGGCCCGCTGCAAGGATTGCTGGTTCCACATACAAACATATGAAATTCACCAGCAGAAAAGGGCCATACATTCTACCAAATCTGCTCAGATGTGCAGCTAGCAGCCCCTATTTTGCAGCTGCCCCTACCATATAACCTTGTGTCATCCTTCCCCATCAGGGTGTGCTGCCATGCAACTGTGCTTCCCTTGCTAGTGCCTTCTAGCCAGCTCCCTCCTGAGTTCACTCCTGAATGCAGGTTGTAGGCATGGGGGCATGATGCCTTATTCACTGGGCCGTCAGACTGCCCCAAGCATTCTTCCTTTTTGGAAAGTTAAAATTTTACAAATTTTCCTTGGAAATGGCTGTTAATGTGTTTCGCTTCCAATGGATAGAAAGTGTCAAAGTCTTTCCGTAATAAGCATGAGTACAAGATGTATGCTGTGCAGTGGTATTCAGAGTTCTAAAGGTTTGGCTTTCTCCGTAAATTGTTATAATACTGTTTATGTCACTATCTTGTCCCATCACAGCGACCAAACTGGCTGATGCTGATTGTTCCCTTTTTGAATCTTGAAAGAGTAGCTTTTCCCTTCCTGCTACTTAATTTGAAGGAATGTACCTTTCTTTGGAATGCAGGCTACTGCTCAGTTTTGCGATACATTTATGTACAGTCCACGGCTTTTAATAAGAAATAGCCATACACCAATAAAAATTATATTTCCATGTCAGTCATCACAGGAGCAACATTTTGGTATGTTTAATTTCTGCGTCATTCTAAATTTTTGAGAAATGGCTTGAAAACACACCATATTGCTCCTGACTTTTTTAACCACCTAATTAAGTAGACAAAATCGGTGTATTTAAAAAGATCTCGTCATAATATGTATCAGAGGTAACTGTAAGTACAGATTTTAAAGAAAACACAAATTGCACATACCCCAGTAATGCAAAGCATCATGGGAAGCATATGCAAATGCCCTTTAATTAATTTGGACTGGTTCAACTTTAAGCAGAATTGCATGGTGCCAGAAGGCCTCACAATGCAGTCAACTAAGGCTGAGAACAGCAGTAAGAACAAACTGTATGTTCACCACAACATGCTAGCAGACTTGCCTGGAATGTAGCCTGTCGTAAAGTCTGTGCCATAAAAATAAAGATTTTATTACCTGCTTAATAGTTTAACACTGATAATCCCAGAGCATTATTTCAAAACACAGGACAAAATGATTCAATAGAAACAAATGGGCCAAACAGCAGTGACCCACACTAGGGATCCCCAGACGAATGCCCAGGCGACTGACCAGAATGAGATTCTGGAGGCTTTCAAACAACGCTGTACTAGCAAGTACTCCTCAGAACCTAGTTCCCCTGTAAAGACCTGTTAGCCTACCTACAACCACTTGGCCTTAAACAGCTTTTCCAGGGCACTGTTGAGTCACTTATACCGCCTGTAACCCAGCAGAAGATGATGATAGTGGTTTGGGACCTTAAAAATGGGGGAAGTCTGCGACCAGATGGCTGTACGCCAGAGTTTTTAAAGACTTTTAAAAAACTACTTCTTGACTCCCTGCTGCAAGTGTGTCATGCAGTCCATACTAGAGACCTTAGAAAATGGGTAAAACTATTCCAAGCCTCTGATTGGCTGAGGAACTTCTCTAACGGGGCATCTATCAGACAACAGATGCCCAGCTATTAAAAGTCCCAGCCCAGCCAGCCCCATCACCAGAATCTTGGTGCCCAGCCTGCTGTCTAATTGGGTAAAACCACTCTTTACCATTTCAAATTTCCACCATTTTTTTCTATCGCTGAGCGGGTGACTTAGCAACTTACTGAGCTGCCATTCGAACAACTCCTGCCTCCCCTCCCAAGTCTGTCTCAATTTACATTAAATAAATAAAATAGTAAAAAACATTTGAAAACTGCCTACTCTTTCACTGCAGCTCTTTAAAAGGGAACTCCGTCTCCCCCCCTGCTCCTGGTAGAGACATTGCCACTCCTAATTCATGAGCAAACACGGAAGTGCTGACCAAGGCACCGCACGTATGTGAGAGCGAGCACAAAGTCACTGGTAAGCTGTACATCACTTTGAATAAACAAATAAACTCTATGGGCTGAATAAATAACCTTTTTATCCACAGCATAGTGCTCCAATGTCAGTTACTCGTGTGTCACGATTCCCCAAAGGCCGGTGTAATATCCTGCTGATCTAGTACATCAAGCAAGCGGGAAACGCATCTTCATCTCCATGGAAACAAACTTTACGGAACTGCCACCACCAGTCCTTGGCCCAATTCCCCGATCCCTTCATTTTTAAAATTGCTGTCCTGCTGAGTACCCCCTCTCCAAACTGAACAGCAACACCAGGGTAAAACAAAAATATCTACCTGTTTTTACAGGTTTACTTTTCTTTTTGCTACCTTATCACCCAACCTTCTAGCCATCACTTCCCGTCTGACGGGGTGGGGGGCATGAAAGCAGCTCCAAGGTAGGTGCTCATTTTTTACATAAACTTATACAAGGAGAGTCTCTAAAATAAACTAAAACAAACAAAAAAACCCGCACATACACACACACACACAGATATACCATAATGCAGGCAGAGTAACTATTTTATTAAAAAAATGTAGTTTAAACTATTTTTTTTTACACTTTTTATAAAACGTATTTTCTCTCACAGTGCCCATTTTCTAATTGCAATAATACCCTCCAGGGTGGGCAGTATTGGGGAATACTGGACCTTCCAGGGGCTATAAGGCCCTCCGCCTGTGACGTCGGGCCTCATTACCCCCCTGGGCAGTCCGGTATTCCCCAATACCGCCCACCCTGTCAGGTCTTATTGCTTACTTATACCCCTGTCCTGGAACCAAGCTACTATATAGGAACATAGAATTTGTCAGCAGAAAAAGACCTCCAGGCCCACCGAGTATGCCCTAGTATACTACCTACTTGCTAGTCAAGCTATACTTAAGCCTAACAAAGATAGGACAAATTGTGCCTCTTACCGGCCTGTTTCAGTTTTAAATATTGATTATAAAATCTTTACCTCCCCTCCTAGCTTGAACAGACTCCTCCCTGATTTTAATAGATGGTGACCAGACTTGTTTTGTCAGAGCACGCCAAATACAAGACAACACCAAGAGGACTCTACATATCTTTCACCACGCTGCCCGTTCAAGCTCACCCTTTGGTATGCTTAATTTAGATGCAGAGAAGGTGCTTGACTGGGTGATGTGAGATTTTTTTATTTGCAGTGATGACTTAGATGCAGTTCCTAGATGTATTTCTAGCCATTCCCCCAAGCAATTAGTCACAGCCCACAGGTGTATGTGAAGGTCAGTGGCCAGATTTCCTCTCTCTTTAGACTATTTTAGTGCACATGCCAGGGATGTCCCTTAGCGCCCCCCCCCCCCTTTTATTTGCCCTATATATGGAACCCTTAGCTCAACTCATTCAGTGGCACCCAGACATACTGGGTCCAGTCCTAGGAGGTGGACCTCAGAAATTGGCCTTCTATGCCAATGACTTACTTATCTACCTTATGAATCCAGAAACCTCCCTCCATTATCTTTGGCAAGCTCTCACTGAATTTTGGATCTATGAAGGCTATAAGCTAAATACCACTGAAACTGAGGTTCTTCAGGTACATTGCATTCCCAGTACTCGAACTAGACACAGTTATGAGTTTAAATGAGACCTGTCTTTACTTAAATACTTAGAGGTGATGATACCTTTTGCACGTCACCAATCGCCCTGAATAAATCATGACCTAGTATCACATTCTTTCACTGGAGACCTGTAGGACAGCCCCCTGTCTTTACTGCAAAAGATTGATAGTGTCAGAATGGTTATTCAGACCCAATGGTATAGGCAGTGCACTGCAGCCCAGAGATGAGAGGGATTCAGGGAGAAGATAGAGCCCACGAAATTTCATTATATGCTGGTGACTCCGTTTTCTACCTTGCTAACCAGATACATCAGTACCAATCCTGCAGGCTGTACTGGGGGAGTATGGGAGCATCTTAGGAGATAAAATTAATTATGATAAATCAAGTCCCTTGTACTGAGTTGTAAATTCCTGCTGATGCTCAAGCAAAACATTCCCTTCCAGTGGACCCCAGCACAATATATGTGGGAATCTAGGAGTCTGCATAACTCTGGAGCTAAGTTTCCTATTCAACCTTAACTACAAAAAAATCTCCTGGGAGAACTGAGACGGTATCTCCAGCCTCTTAATAAAGGGAGTAGGGTAGCTATCCAGAAAATGAACATACTGGACGGACTTTTATTTCTTTTTCAGGCTCTGCCAGTGTGCATCCCAGAGGACTCAGGGAAGTGCGTGCAAAAAGTGGTGCTGTCTCATCTGGGCATACCATAGCATAGGGTAAAAAGCAGCTTCTCACCCTTCCCACAGAGTGGGGCCTAGCAATGCCAGACCTGAAACTATATTATCTTGTGGTGCAACTTTGCCCAGGTATCACTTGGACGAAACAACGTAGGGACTCTGGTTCGTTAGATTCGGACCACGGCCATGATCTCCCAATCCTGCTGTTCATGCTGCCAGATACGCACATTACCTCTGACTTAATGGCCAAAATTAAAACCCTTGGACAAAGCATACAGCCCAAATGCTACTTGGAGCCAGAGCTGTAATCCAAGCACCCAACAAGGTGGGGCCCCCTCTCCATCATTATAGGAGATCTTGACTTTCTCTTTCCCTGGCAAAATGGAGGCTATATCTGCTGGAATCACTCCTCACTCACCTGACAGACCTAGTTTGTACAAGATGGACATTGCACCTCTTTTGCCAAGTTCCAGCTCCGATTCAGTTTCTCCAGATGAGATTTTTATCTCTTTCTACAGGGCAGGCATTACCTGATAACAGAGGTTAAATTGGCTAAGGTGGCCAGGGACCCCACAGATTTCGAAAACTTCCTATACTGAACAGCTACTGTATGCTAGCCATCAGGAGAGGGAATATTTCCAGGGCATACAAGGTCCTGCAGGGGGCAGTGCTCCCAGAGTTTCTCCAGGTCAAGGAGACCTGGGAAAGGGGCGCAGGAATCGCTGTTGGAGATGACAAGTGAAATAAAATGGAGCATTGCTGGCGAACCACATCCTCCCCAGACTGGAAGGAGTTTAGATGGAGGTGCCTACTCTGCTACTCCCATACCCCGACCATTACAGAACAAGAGGGCATGATATGAAGCTGAAAGGGGGGAAACTTAGAGGGGATATGAGGAAATACTTCTTTATGGAAAAGGTATTGGACATCTGGAATAGCATTCCAGCAGAGATGGTGGAAAACCGAAATCGTAACTGGTTTCAAACATGCATGGGATAGACACAAGGGGACCTTAGGAACAGGGCGGGGGGAGGGGGTAAGGCTGTAGATCAATTAGGGTCTGTGGTAGCACAGTAGGCAGAGACTTCGGGCAGACTAGGTGGGCCAAGAGGTCCTTTTCTGCTGGCATCATCTATGCTTCTGTTTCTAGGGGAGTGGGGCTCCAACCTATGTTGGACAGGATGTGGTCATCTAGGGACACATTTCCACATATTCTGGGACTGTCCTAGGATCCACCAGTATTGGGCACAGATACGAGTGGCCCCAGAGGTGATTTGGGGAACGCCAATTGAGCAGGACTTTGCCAGTTATTCTTGGGGAGGTGGTTCCCTGTCATAGACGGACAGCCACAGCAAAACATTTTCAGAGCCTTAGGCATGGGTTGCAATGAAGGGCATCACTCTTTATTGGTTCTTGGACAGTCCACTGTCTCTGGAGACATGGGTGACCAGGATTGGGGAGTGTAACAAATGGAGCATATAACCACAACCCTTAGACTCACATTGGACAAACACTAATCTGAAATTGGACAAACACTTATCTTAATTAAAATGGACCCCACACTCAAGAGGTAGGAGAGGAGGCAGGTGGTGTCCAGGCTACATAGGAGGGATGAGACTCCTGCATTACTGGGGTGGGGGGAGACCCCTGTGGGACCACTGGTGCTGTGGCATGGGGCAGCGGGATCAGTCTAAATAAGTGGGGGGGGGGTCGGTTGCAGGGTCCATTCCACCTGTTGGGAAATCTTTCCAAATGCCGTACTGGACATAAACTACACATCAGACAGGAGATAAGCAGCCACACAGATCTTACTTTGAGAGGGCTCTTGCAGTAGGTAATTACATGTAGGACTGACGTTGGCAGGCGGCAGGACCCCACAGAAAAATTTCTAGCTAGCAGTCTGTGGCGAGGGACCGCCCCCACGTCAGGTGACCGGCATCAGGAGATGTCGGTATAAAGTGGCAGTTTCTCATGCCCGCCTCCCAGTTCTTTCCCGCCGTTAGCTTATGCCAGCGCCTCGCGGAACAGTTCCCTGCTCGTCAGGCTCCTTCGTCGGTATTTTAACAGAGTATTTTTGATTTTTTCTTATCTTTCGTCAGGTACTCGTTGGTGTATGTCATCCCCCTACACCCTCCGAGCACAAAAACAAGTGAGACTCGTGCGGCACCCAACTCCCGCACAAGACCGGCCATTCACTGTGCCTTTTTTGCCTAGGCCCTGACCATCTAGTGGAGAAGTGCCAGCACTGCCTCAGCTTTAACGCGGCCACCCGGAGAAGGCGGCAGCAGTCCCTGGAGGCCTATATTTTGAAAAAGAAGATGAGGTCCATGGAGAAAGAACTGAAAAAACTTCGGCAGGTGTCAACTTCCCTGAAGGCCATCATAAGAAAAAGCACAGGGACAAGGGGCTCCTCTCCCACAGCGTCTTCTTGAGTCACCATGAAAAGTACTGTCCCACCGAGACGCTCCACGGCGACTGCCTTAGAAGCTTCTAAGGCGGCATTGGCCTGCCCGTCTGGCTTAGCTGGGCCCATCGGGCACCTGAGGCAGCTTGAGGCCTCCGCTCCCAGTAAAGCCGTGGTTTTGGCGGCCTGCTGGTGCGGCGACTCCGATAAGCGGGCGTTAACACTCCGAGTCCGCATGGAGAAGGTGGTAAGTCGCCCGGCCCCTGCAGGCGACGTGGCCCCATACCCAACCCAGGCCACCCCTCTTCTGCGGCCTGCCTCCGCGAAAGGTCCGTTAAGTCAGGCGTCGGCCCCTCAGCGCCCGTCAGATCCCACTGATAAGCCGCGCGTCGGTTCACCCGGCGTCCGCTGTGAGGATGAGCTGGCTGACCCCCCCATGTCCGTCGTTCACAATACCGCAGCCTTCGCTGCCCTCCGAGGACATGAGTCTCCTCAGCCCGACCCTGAGGATTTCTCCCCATCCCAGGCGATGCTGAGGTTCCTGTTCCACCTCCGTCAGACCGTCCACCTTCTGGTCCGACCGATCTGATGTCGATTCCCCGGATGCCGGCTCCTCGGCTGCCGGCTCCGACGCCGGTGTTGCCAATGCCGGGTGACATCCCACCCCCCGATGTCACCCCAATGCCGGGCCCTTTGCCCTGTGGGGCCTCCGGCCGGGCCGTCTGCTCCGGCAGCTCCTCCAGCTCTCGGGTACCCGACCCCATCATATCTGACGCCACCATACTCGGGATGGCAGTATCCGGCGCCTCAGTACCCGGCGCCGACATATCCGACACCGCAGTACCCAGCTCCTCAATACTTGAAGTCGGGCTTCCCGCCATCAGGTTATGGATACGTGCCTTTTGGGTATAGTCCATACCCATATCCCCCTCCTCCTCCTCCACCGCCCCCTCAGCCGCCGGTGGACCTGCAGGAGACTCTGGCCTCCTGGTGGGCTGAGGCCAAGGCTCAGCTCACCAGAGAGGTGGAGAGTCATCTTCCAACGACGGTGCCAGTGCCGGTTCCCATAAGTCCACGATGACACACTCCCTCCACACCTCCCCACCTCCGGACACCAGGGTTAAACCCTCTGGGTCCAGAGAGGGGCAGAACACGCTTCCCCGAGGGATTCCCAAGGGGTCCGTTCCTCCCCGTCATTGGGAGAGGAAGTCTTCCTCTTCATCATCTTCTTCTTCGGACACCTTGGATGCTTCCGACGGTTGTTCCGAGCAAGATGATGAGCCATGCTGTCTGTCCAAGCCCCGGCCAAGGACTCCTCCGAAGTCTCCTCCAGAGGATCCTTCCTTCACGGAGTTGCTAAGGAAGATCCAGGAAGTACATAAGTGGCAATCCTTGGAGCCAGACCCCCAATGTAAAAAACTCGCTGAGCATCTGGAGCTGCCCGTGACAGCTCCCACTTTGGTGCCACCCTGGATCGAACTTCATGCCGACCTTGTTACTGCCATATGGAAACAACCATCGGCCTTAGCCCCACTTCCCAGGAAGTCAAACAGGCTATACCAGGCTCCCGAAGGTGTCGACTTTTTAAGACTCCCACCCTCGAGCTGACTCGGTTGTGATTAGCGCCGCTCATGGCCAGTCAGCTCAACCCAAACACCTCAGCTCGTCTCCACCTGACAAGGAATCCTGCCTTCTGGACCAGTATGGCAAGAAGATTTTTGCTTCTTCCACTCTGGGTATTAGGGCCCTGAACTATGTCGGCCACATGGGGGATTACCAGAAGGCGATTCTCAGTGAGGTGGAATCTAAATTGGACTCCCTTCCGGACTCTCAGGTCAAGCAGGAAGTGGCCGGCCTCATCCGCTCTGCACGTTCGGCCAGTGACATTCTTAAATGCAACCTACGATGCGTGGACACTGCTGGTAGGAGCTCAGCTTTTGCCGTAGGCCTACGGCATCACGCTTGGCTCCGAATGTCAGGGTTGGTCCCGGAAGTGCAGTCCGCCATCCAGGAAGCACCCTTCCAGGGTTCGGTGGTGTTCGGGGGTGATGCCAAGGACATCATCAGCGACCTGCAGGAGAAGGGGATGGCGCTAAAGTACGTGGACTCTATGTATCATCCCTATCAATTGCAGCGCCATCCCTTTCGCAGACGGAATCGGCCCAAAGCGAGACCACAGGGAAGGAGGGCCACTAAACGTCGGGGCGCCCCCAGCTGCCAAGCCCCGGCCCGCCCAAAAAAGCAGTGGGAGCTGCAGCTGCGGCGCTGCCCCAAACCACCTGACTCCTTCCCTCTCCCACAGCCTTCGTGCAGAAGGACATTCAATAGAGTTTCTGCAGAAACCACCTCGTCACCCTCCCCCAAGGTCATCATACTCTCGGGAACATCATCTTCTGGTCCAGGAAGAAATTTCAGCACTTTTACTGAAAGAGGCGATAGAACCTGTCCCCCTTCCCCTGCAAGGAATGGGTTACTATTCCCACTTCTTCCCGGTCCCGAAGAAGACCTCAGTTCCCTGAACATTTTCGTGGAGTGCAAGAGGTTCAGGATGCTCTCACTGCAGAGTCTTCTGCCCCTCCTCCACTTGGGCCAGTGGCTGTGAGCTCTGGATATGCAGGACGCCTACCTGCACATATCTATCTGCCCGTCTCACCGCAAATATCTCCGTTTCGCTTTCCAAGGGGACCACTACCAGTTCAAGGCACTTCCTTTTAGCCTGTCCTCGGCTTCCCGAGTGTTTACCAAATTCCTTGCGGTGGTGGCGGCCTACCTGCGTACCTGGGGGGTACAGGTTTTCCCGTACCTGGACGATTGATTCCTGGCGACCTCGTCCAGGGAGGAACTCCTGCACTGCCTCTCCCTTACCCAGCAGGTCTTTGCCTGTCTGGGTATTACCATCAATCATTCCAAGTCTCACTTGATCCCATCCCAGAGGCTCCAGTTCATTGGGCGATACTGGACATGACCCTGGGCAGGGCCTTCCTGCCACCGGACAGGGCGGCCACACTCCAGACTCAGGTAAGCCTGTTGTCCGGCCACAGGCGGGTCAGTGCAAGGTCGGTTCTTCGCCTCCTCGGGCTTATGGCGGCTGCTATCCCGACAGTCCCTCATGCTCAGCTCCACATGATGGTCTCAATGGGATCAGTTGATAGATGACTTGGACCAGTTGGTCCTGGTCTCCTCTCCCATGATTCGAGACTTGCAGTGGTGGATGGTTCAAGAGAACCTTCTTCGGGGAGTTCCATTCTTCCTTCTTCCTCCTCCCTCTCAGACTCTGACCACAGATGCCTTGGGCGAAGGTTGGGGAGCCCATCTCTGTCCACGTCGGACCCAGGGCTCTTGGTCCAAGCTCGAACAATCCCTGCACATCAATGTGCTCAAGCTTCAGGTGGTGCTTTACGCTCTCCAGGCTCTCCACCTGCATCTTCTTCCAGGCCACCTAGCCATCCAGACGGACAATATGTGTGTGGTATGGTACATCAGCAAACAGGGTGGGACTTGGTCCTACCCTCTTTGCAGGGAAGCAATGAGAGTCTGGGATTGGGCAGCACAACACGGCCTTCACCTCACGGCAATTCATGTTCTGGGTGTCGAGAATTCCTTAGCAGACAAACTAAGTTGCTCGTCTGCTCAAGCTCACGAGTGGGAACTGGATCGGGGGTCCTAGATGATATCTTCCTACGTTGGAGAACACCTCAGGTGGACCTGTTCGCTTCACCTCTGAACACAAAGCTTCCTGACTTTTGCTCGCTCGTTCAAGAGCGAGGCATTTTCTGGAGAGACGCTGTGTCTCTAGATTGGAGGGACAGATTCGTCTATGCCTCCCCCCCCCCGATTCCGCATGTCTTGCAGAAACTCGTCTCAGAAGGGGCACGAATGATTTCTGATCGCTCCTTTCTGGCCCAGGCAAATTTGGTTCTGTCTTCTGCAACAATACTCAGAGGAACCTCCTCTTCCTCTTCCACTGTCACAAATTCTCTTGACCCAGGATCAGGGGACCCTGGTCCATCTAGGTTTCAAGTACCTTCATCTACATGCGTGGCTCCTGCAGACATAGCTCAAGCCCATTTTGGGGTTTCTCCCCAGGTGGCTGAGATCTTGGTGGAGGCTAGGAAACCCTCCACTAGGTCTACTTATTCCATGAAGTGGAAACGGTTCTCAATCTGGGCCGCTTCAGAAGGCTTCGAGCCTTTCTCCTGCTCAGTTGGGTGACTGCTGGAGTAACTGCACCATCTCTTCGACCTGGGTCTTAGTCACTCATCTCTGAAGGTACACATGGAGGCCATTTTGGCCTATCATGTTCCCTTCGCAGATAGGACATTTGCTCAACTGGAAGTCTCTAAGACTTTCCTCAGAGGGGTTCTTCACTTGAGACCCCCTATCCGAATTCCCGCCCCTCCTTGGGATTTGAACTTCGTTCTTGAGAAACTTACTTTGCCTCCTTTTGAACCGGCGGCCTCAGCAGACATGAAGTTCCTTTCATGGAAGACGCTGTTTCTAGTGGCCATTACTTCTGCTTGGAGGATTTCCGAGCTCCAGGCCCTGATGTGTAAAACCCCGTACTTGATTTTTCACAAGGAACGTGTGGCTCTACGCACTAATCCTAAGTTTCTCCTCAAGGTGGTAGTGGAATCTACATTAAACCAGTCCATAGAATTACCCGTCTTCTTTATGCAGTACTCCAATCAGGGGGAGTATCTACTTCACACTATGAACATTCACCGGATCCTGAGATACTACACTAACAGAACAAAGGATCTCAGAAAGACTGATCAGCTTTTTGTCTCTTTTGGCCCCAAAAGAGAAGGCAGTGCTGTTTCCAAGCAGTGCCTGCCTAAATGGTTGGCTCATTGCATCACCTTCTGTTATGACAAGTACAACAAGACCCTTCTGGGTCAAATAAGAGGTCACTCCACCAGAGGGGTTGCTGCCTCAGCAGCTTGTTTCATAAATGTGTCAGTGGCAGACATTTGTGCTGCCGCCACTTGGACTTCTGTCCATATTTTTACAAAACATTACAGTTTGGATATTGCCTCTCACTGCAGAGCAGGCTTCGGGCTCGCTGTTCTGCAAGGCATCCTTTCTTAAGGCCTTCACAGCTAGAGGATCTCCTTTGAGTAGCTTTCCTCCTCCCGTGTGCTTCTTCTTGTTCTAGACTGCTTGGGACTCAGTCCTATATGTAATTACCTACTGCAAGAGCCCTCTCGAAGTAAGATAGTACAGTTACGTAAGAACTTACCATAACAGTAGATTTTCGAGAGAGGCTCTTGCAGTAGGTAATACCTTCCCACCCTCCATCCCCCTACGCTTATTCAGCTCCTTTTCCAGTGAGGGAAATATCCGCTTCTCTCTCTCATTCGGTCTCTTGTGACCTGTGGTGGGAAAGAACTGGAAGGCGGGCGTGAGGGACTGCCCCTTTATACCGACGTCTCCTGACGCCGGTCACCTGACGTGGGGTGGTCCTCAGCCAGAGACTGCTAGCTAGAAATTTTTCTGTGGGGTCCTGCCACCTGCCGACTTTAGTCCTATATGTAATTACCTACTGCAAGAGCCTCTCTCGAAGATCTACTGTTACGGTAAGTTCTTACATAACTGTACTTTATCTTTTGAATTTATTTGATTGATTTAATACAGTTACCTAATTGATGGCTCAGGTGACTCTCCAGCATAACCTAGGGGCAATAGAGCAAAAAAAAAAATGTGTTAGTATCATTACCTCAGGACATTTTTAACCCTGCAATAAAGCAACATTGTGTTGTAACAAGACATGCAATTAGTATTACTGATAATGCCCGTTATGCGTGGAAAAAAAAAGAATGGTTATTCTTCCTAGACTTTTATGTTTGGCATAAACACTCCAATTTGCCACACAGGTTACTTATTTCAGAGCATGTGAAAGGGCTGTATTCTGGTATTTTTAGAATGGTGCCAGGCCCAGAATTAAATTCAGCACACTGCAGCTCACTGAGAGCTGAGGAGAACTGGTCCTTCCACAACTGAAGATGTACCATAAAGGCATAAAGTAACCCAGCATTGTACTGCAATCTGCTGGCTCCAGTCAGGATACGAGTCTCACTGGAAGTACCTAGAACTCTGGGAGGAAGATGTCACATATGTCCCTAAGGCAGTATTTGCCAGCCTCTCTCTCCGTTTTTTGAAACAGAAAACCCATACAGTAGAGAAAGCCTCACCCACTGATTCCAGATCTGGTACCACAAGACCCTAAGAGAAACAAAATTCCTTTTGACCCCACTATCCTGCAACAGTGATTTTTTTTTTTTTTTTTTGTAACCAGCACAACTAGACCACACCTATAGGAGATGGGAAAGACTAGGATTAATGATACCAACTCTGTTCCTTCAAGGCTGAGATACTATACCCTTCCCTGAGCTTAAGGCAAGCTTTGCCTTGAGACTGACAGATCATTATATCGTTATAGATGCATACAGGTTGTTACCTTTATTAAAAACCACCTTCACCTCTGGACGCAGGACAAGGATATCCCAGCCTTGCACCATTGGTGGGGAGGGATCATTGTTTTGCATTGTTTTCCCTTTAAAACAAAATAGTATGGGGTGGAGCCTGCAGCCAACCAGAGAGTGTAAAAGCAAAAACAACTTGGCTACTCTTCCAGGATCCAGCTGAATTCCAAAGACCACTTCGTTTGGACACGATAAAGAAAAAAAACGCTTTAATAAATACTTTTTCTAAAAATAGGTACACAACACACCGTGAATATAAAATAGCACCCCTTCCCTCTTATCAACGTTTCATGACCTAATCGTCACTTTTTTTAAGATGTAATCAGTAATTACACACATCTGATTTTATAGCTCACCACTACCACCATGTGGTTCTTCTCCACCAATATGTATATTACAAATTAAAAACACTCATTTTCTCAGTGCCTTAATTCACACCACACTTATTACAAAAATGTTATTTTATAAAAAAGGGATTTATATATATATATATATATATATTCTAAAGCCAGAGAGTGTGTTTATATGGAGATCCTCAGCACCCTACAGTTTATTACCTATTTATACCAGTTTACTTATTCTGGTGCAAGAAAGAAACCAATATTTTGATTCCTTAGACATCGGGACTCTGAGGACTAGTCTGTTTGTATGTCTAACTTGTAATTGCTTGCTTTCAGGTCTCCAGAGTCTCAGAACATTTTTGTTGTTGTTGTTGTTAATCTTAAGTGCTTTCCACTTGTCTGCATCTGACCAGCACTACTGACTTGTTTGGGCTACTTCTGCCTCCTTGGGGTGAAGTGACCCAAGGATATACCCATACTTGGAAGTTTTAGGATGTCCAATAGAACAGAGATGGAGAACAGCAAAACTGATAAAAAGGCTGCATGCAAATACGATACTTGACTTGAGTTAGTGCAGCTCAGCAGGATATATAGTACCAGTGCAGTCATTCCTAAGATGTCCTCTGCACTATCTCTGAAATGTGACCTCTGCTATATGTTAAATGGTTGCATGGTTCTCATTTATTTACTTATTTTTCTTTTTGTCAAATTGGATAACAGGTATTCCGGAGCAACGTGTGGTCTTGCCTTTGTGTTTGTCTACCCATCGCTCATCCACATGATCTCTCTCCATCGCCAGGGACAGCTGAGATGGCCATCTGCTGCGTTTCATGGATTAGTGATTGGACTGGGACTAGCTAACCTCATTGCACAGTTCACTACATGAACTGGTGAACTGCAGTCTACAGTGTTCACCCAATGATAATGTACTACTGTTCATTCAAAATGGACTTTTGTCAGAAAGTTGCCAAATAGTTTGTGGGAGGAGGGCATTTAAGCAGCTTGTCATTTGGAACAATAAAATGCAGTGTATGGTGCTTAAGGAAAGAATAACTATGTTTTAGACAATTGAGAAAATACATCACCTTGATAAATACTATAGCACAAGCAGATCTTTAATTGGATGTACCTCTCATTTTAAACTATTTTGTTTCTCATAAATAAGCTGCTATCATGATTTTGCAAATCTAATTCCATTTGCCCCGTTGAAATAATTTGAAAATTAAATTAGATTAATACTGTGCATTCTAAATCTAAAGAAACTACAACTGCAATTCAGGTACAGCAGCACTGGCAATTGACTGTGAGAAGCTTAATCTGTTAAAGGGTGCTAGATTTCATTTGATTTTTTATGTGGTTATATTAACTAAATCTCCGGTTTGAAAGTAATAGGGTGCTATCAAACCAGTCCACAATGCTATGGCAAGGAAAATCCTTCCCACTTTCATCTCTCCATCCTAGGTGGACTTTCAGTGCATTCTGTAAGATGTTTTTTTTTTTTTTCTTAGTGTTTTTATAAAACTAAATGACACATTTTCTGATTGATGTTTCATTTCTGAGACCCCCAATTTCACTTCCTGAACACTAAGAATATAATTTACAAGCACTCAGTGAATTATTATCTTCCTCAACTTTGACTGCTGTCCTGTAGTTTAGAATTCAGACACTCGGGCATCAGCTTATATTTCCAAATCTGTCCCTAAAATAGTCAGTTAAAATATCTGTTTCTAAAATAGTCAATTAAAATATTATCTGCTGCTGTAGAAAGGAAGAAAAAAATTAAAATGACTGCATTATGTTTAGAGCACAGCAGACCAAAAATTCATTTTAGACAAAATGGAGAGCCAGTACCATTTTGGTCGGGGTAGATATGACATTTGCAGTTTAAGATCTAAATACAGTACTGTAAGGACAATCTGAAGAAACCAAGCTTAATGACAACTCATTCTGTTTAGTCAATGCTTCTATGAAGTATTCTGAGGTTTGTTTTTTTTTTTCACAAAAAGTACAGTATATTATGTAAAATTTCAGATCCTCCCAGATTTGTGAAGAAATTTACCGCTTGCATTCATACTTTTGCAGCAGACATGGAGTCTGAGGCTGTGCAGTATATTTAATGTCGTATCTCTGAAGAACCACACCTAGACTATTCATAAATCAAGATCATGTTTGATCTGCAGTATCAACAGCTGCTGTCTGAGTAGCCCAGCTTGTTTCATCTCGCTCAGTGTCATGCAGTGACTAGATTGAAAGTAGCTCCCAAACATACATTACTTAACATGCCTAAATATAATAAAACTAACGATGCAGCATCAGCTTATATGATGCAGAGAGCAGACATAACAAGATGACCGTATATTAAGGAGCACAGGGAACTGGGGTTAATCAGCTAGCAGCAGTGTGGGATGACATCATCTCCATGCGGCATAAGTCTGCTGCAAAACCCGGAAGTCCCCTCCATCCTGTTAAATCCTGGAGGCAGAAAAGTAGCCCCACTGCAGGAATGGTGGGAGTCCATATCTGGAGAACAACCAGGAATCGCACTGTGGTGTTGGGCACAAGATAAGTCTCCAGAGGCGGGGCCAGGAGAATAAAAAATTAATATTCTAAATGAGACTACATCTCAAGAGGGATGTAATTAGACAGGAAAGGGAAATAAATTAACTCTGTTTTGACTGCTTTGTTAATAATCTAGGAATTCACACTAACATGTATACTTTCAGACTAGAAATCTCTTAGTTATCAGTTAAAGTTTCATTATAACCTTTAATTGTACAGTCATGTTTGAAGACCAGAATCAAATGAAGCAATTGTATAAAAATGTACTTCTGAATTTAAGGCAGAAATTGGAGCATTGTGTCAGGAAAGTGAAACCAAGAAAAGGGTCTTCAGCTCTGTGTGTGTTCTTGCACTGAAGTGTTAGGCTTTTTGTGCCCAGTTGATACTAAGACTGCACTATGGACTGCTTTCCTCTTCTACGGTGGGGAGGGTTGTGCCTCCTACAGTGCACCTGACACCTAGCGGAGGCTGGCTGTTGAGGCATACGGGAGGCCCAGAAACATAGAATTTGATGGCAAATAAGGACCGCTTGGCCCACCCAGTCTGCCCATTTCGCTACCTAATGGATAAGCTGCAGATCCTAGCTAACCAACAGCCTACGTCTTCCAACCTCCACCTCCTGGAATTGCCTTATGTCTGTCGCATGCATTCTTGAATTCCACCACTGTTTTTGACTCCACAACCTCCTCAGGATGGCTGTTCCATGCATCCACAACCCTCTCTGTGAAAAAATACTTCCTCACATTACCTCTAAGCCGTCCCCCCTCTAGCTTCAAATTGTGCCCCCTTGTTCTTGCACACCTCTTTTTCTGAAAGAGGCTACCCTCTTGGACTTTGTTGATTTCCTTGAGGTATTTGAAAGTTTTTATCATGTCCCTCCTCTGTTTGAGAATATGCATATTAAGATCCTTAAGTCTCTCTTGATATGTCTTCTGGTGCAGACCCTGCACCATTTTAGTTGCCCTCCTCTGGACTGCCTCTATCCTGTCTATGTCTTTGCGGAGATTGGGTCTCCAGAACTGCACGCAGTACTCCAGATGGGGTCTCACCAGCTGTCTGTACAGAGGGATAACAACTTTCTGTTTTCTACTGGTGATGCCTTTCCCTGTGCATCCCAGTATCCCACCAGCCCTCCTTGCTGCCCTCTCACATTGCTTGCTCACCTTTAGGTCGTGTGATATGACTACCCCCAGGTCCCTTTCCATTTTTGTTGTTGTCAGTATCTCACCCCGCATTGTGTACTCTTCCCCTGGGTTTTTGTTTCCCAGGTGAATTACTTTGCACTTCTTAGCATTGAATCTAAGCTGCCATACATTTGACCATTCCTCCAACCTTGCCAAGTCCCTTCTCATCTTTTCCACCCCACCATGTGTATCAACTCTGTTGCAGATCTTTGTGTTGTCTGCAAAGAGACATACTTTTCCTTCTAGCCCCTATATAGTGTCGCTTATAAAGACATTAAAGAAGACCGGTCCTAGTACTGAACCCTGCGGTACCCCACTAGTAACCCCCCTTTCTTCAGAGTTGACTCCATTTACTATTACCCTCTGTGTCCTGTTCTCCAGCCAGTTCTTTACCCAGGCTACCATCTTGGGACTCTCTGCCAGGCTGGCCAACTTGTATATTAATCTTTTGTGTGGGACTGTGTCAAATGCCTTGCTAAAATCTAGGTAGGCCATATCTACAGCCCCTCCCTGATCTACTACTTTGGTCACCCAGTCAAAGAAATCTATTAGATTCGTCTGACATGACCTTCCCGCTGTAAATCCATGCTGCCTTGGGTCCTGCGCTCCTCTGGCCTCTAGGTACTCAACAATTCTTTCCTTCAGAAGTGATTCCATCATTTACCCAATCACTGAGGTTAAACTAACAGATCTGTAGTTTCCTACTTCTGCCCTGCTCCCACTTTTGTGATTGGATTAACATCTTCCCTCCTCCAGTCTTCAGGTACCACCCCATCCTCCCATGATTTATTAAAGAGGATAGTCAGTGGTGCCACTAGTTCTACCCTTAGTTCTTTTAGAATTCTGGGATGAATCCCATTAGACCCCATTGCTTTGTCCACCTTCAGTCTTAAGAGTTCCTTCAGAACCCTTTCTTCTGTGAGAGGGCTGGTATCAACCCCTGTATCCAGCGTGTTTCTGTTGTTTTGGTTTAGGTACCTCCCCCTCTTCATTTGTGAATACTGAGCAAAAGTATTTGTTTAGTATCTCTGCCTTTTTTCAGTCCCCCTCTGCCCACCCCTCCCCTTTCATACCTCTCAACCTCTCGGCATTAAAAATCATAGCACAGGCCTTCAAAAATCATAGCAAAGGGCCAGAATGTGTAGCACTTTCTTATTTTAAGCAATAATATATCTACAGATAGGGGGCCCCATAAAGTTAGTGATAAGATATGTTTCTATCAACTTAGTTCAATGATTTAATAGTTTAATTGTTCAGAAATAACTCTAATATTATGAGGAACATCAGTAAATCTGTTAGGAGCAAGGGTAAATTTGAGTGTAAAAATCATAGCGCTGTGCGCAGTTCATAGCAGTTGAGAGGTGTGTCCTCTTTATTAAGCTTCACTATCCCTCCCTTGGTCTTCCTTCGCTCCCTGATGTACCTATAAAAGGTTTTATCCCCCTTCTTAACTGAGTTGGCTGTCTTTTCCTCGGTTTGTGCTTTTGCTGTTCTGACTGCCTTTCCTGCTTCCTTTTGCTTTAACTGATATAATAATCTGTCCTGCTCCTTCTTTGATTCCTTATACTTCCTGAATACTCTCTTTTTCTCCCTAACCTTCCCTGCCACCACCTCTGAGAACCATAGTGGTTTCTTACATCATTTTGTTTTGTTTATTTGCTTCACACAAAGGCTTGTTGCCTCTGTGATGGCAGTTTTGATTATTCCCCATTGTTCTTCCACCCCTCCTTCCTGCCCATTTGCTAGTGCATTCCTTAGGCACTCGCCCATTTTGGCAAAGTTCGCCCTCCTGAAGTCCAGTACCTTTGCCTTTGTATGGCTTGACTCTTCTGCTGTGTTTATCGTAAACCATACTGTTCAGTGGTCACTAGTTCCCAGATGGCTACCCACTTCTAATTTGACTATAAAACAGCCAAACATGGTAAAAGAGAATTGTGTATCTGTGATCCTCTCACCATCTCCATTTGAAAGTACTAGGTCTAAGATTGCTCCCTCTCGAGTGGATTCTGCTACTAGTTGTCTAAGACTTGCCCCATGTAGGACATCTAAAATGACCCCACTCTTAGAAGTGGCTGCTGCAAATGCACTCCAGTTAACATCTGGCATATTCAGAGCCCCCATTAGCAATGCCTCTCCTTTTTCTGCCATTCTAAGGATACTTTCTATCATTTCCCCCCCCTGAGATGGGGGTCTGTATACAACCCCTGTGCGGATTGTGGTGCGATTGCCTGTCTCCAAATTGACCCACAGTGCTTCCTCTCCTCCCTGTTTACCCTTTTGTTCTGTTGCTTTGATGCCATCCCTTATGTAGAGAGCTACTCCACCTCCTCTTATACCCTCCCTGTCCCTCCTGTAGAGGGTGTGAAATGTCAACAGATGCTCCCCGTCCTTGCAGATCGATGTCCCGGGGCTGCAAGAAGAAAATTGAGTAAAAACCGTTCCAAAGTGAGATGACAGGTGGCCCTCCTGTGGGCTTTGCACCACTGTCCAGACAGCAACTTAACTGGATCATTTTTCAAAGGGGCAAGAGCAAGCCCCTCCAACCCCGAGGGTTAAACTGTGGGAGAACAGGCTATGACCTATGTATGGTTAGTGACCTGGGCTGAGGGGGCGCCAGATAGGGGAATGCAGGAGTCGGCATCAGTTCCAGTGAAAAAAAAAAAATTACTGAATTTCAGTCCAGTTCAAAGTGCAAAGCACTACAGTGCTAAACTCTGATGCACCTACAAACACCCAACATTTCACTCCCAGTCCAGAGCTTTGTCAAGGGTAATGTGTCCCTCTATTAGATACACTTATATAATTAATATGTAAAGAGACAGTGTGTCACAAGAATATGTAGGTGAGAAGACTAATAATATGTTCATGTGTAAAACAGTGTCAGAACATTTAAAAACAGGCAGATTAGTAATCCAACATTAAATCCAACTACAAATATGTACAAAGTATTCAATACAAGCTTATAAATCATTAAATATTAGGTATAAAAATAAATTACTAGCTGGCCCAGTGGCGCTGAGGGTCGAGGTGCTGGACACCTTATCTCGTGCTACGCTGGTGACCTGGGTTCAGTAACGGCCTCAGGTCACCGGGGTGCCAGCATGGGTGGGAGCAGGATTGAGCGGTGGCTCTTCTCTCCTCTTCTGGGATGGGGGGGGTTGCCTTCCTGTAGTCCCGCCGCCACCGGATGGAGGTCCGGTGGCTGGCGTAGGTGGTCAATGTCACGACTGGAAGGGAGGGGCGTCCCACAAGATGTGCACATGCCTCCACACGCACGCATCACATCGGGGATGCATGGTAATGAGCTGGCAGAAAACCAGTAAAAACCCACAAAAAATGTATATATTTAAAAAAAAAAATTACTAAATGATTAAAGACGTAGTGATCCCAAGTGTTGCATATATGGGACCTTCAGAGTGCATCAAACTGGAGCCCAGTCAAAATCTCAGATGAATTCTGCAAAAACCAAAAATAAAGTAATATTATCTGAAAGGTGTCAGCATACAGTAAATCAACATATAAAAACTATTGACGGAGCTACATTTTTTTTTCTTCCAAAAAGCAGAACAAATTACATTTTATCATTTAGCTCAGGCCAGGAGAGGGCTGCCAGAAAAAAAACAATCCAGAATGCTCTCCCCTAGCTTAGTGCCATCTCTAGGTCCCCCACCACCACACACACACACCAATCTCAAGAAATTCCTTCTGTTATGTCTGTAGGGTCAGTGTTGTGAATGCACAGTAAAAGGGAAGTTAAGGCACATGTGTCATTTTAAATATCACGAAGAATTGCAGTTTGACCTAAACACAGTGCAAATGAGGGTGATCTCATTTACATTTTTAACCTTGTCAAATTCAGTTTTATAATAATAAACTTGCATTGTATAAATGAGTGACCTTGATGCAGTAAAACGTTTTGTAAAATGACTTTAACAGTGCACAAAAGGAATGTGATTTACATAGCGTAGGTAGAGCATGCTGAAAGCTATTTTGTAATCTGTGGGCAACATTACATGTTTGTGCCAGAATAGCTGCACACAGATTGTAGGCTGTTGTCCCAAGAACTTTGATTAAATGAACTTTCCCTGACCAAAAATTCACCCCACAGAAGGAACGGTGTTAGACACTGAGGTTGGAACAGCATATTAGCCCAGCATTTAAACAGCAGTCAGTAAAAATCGTTGCTCTCCGCAGGGAAGTACAGTAAATCCCAAGCGTGATAGAATTCAGTTGAAACACCACCAATATATTAACATCCTGGAAGACATCAGCAACTTGCTGCAAACAGCAAATTCAGTTAATTGCATTTACTGTGAATAAGAAGCTCCTAAATGTATACTGAGCCAGGTTAAATGAAGGTATTTTACCCTTACCCTGTAATACAGAATGAGCAGAATCGATTGCTGATTTGCAATTTTTTATAGAAATCAAGTAACATCCTGTAGCAGATAGGAATATGAATGTCACTGACTATCACAGTATGAAACCCAAAGCAGAGTTACAGTATGTTGTAATTATTGTCCGTTTCATGGAATTACAACAGTCACACTTAGGATACCGTGCTGGCAGATGGTTGGGACTGGGTTAGCACAGTAGTACTCCTTGATACTCAGAGTCAGATGGCAGTTAGAATGGCAGGCCTGATAACCGCAGTTCACCGTAATGTTAGACTACATTATCAGATTGTTAGACAACATTATCAATACCATGAGATGAACTCTGGTAGTCCATGGCATCATCATACTGTGACAGCCCTAAAAACCAGTACTTCCATTTGAATGGCTTCGTAAGCAGTATTTGTTAGGTCATATTATTTCTTCCTCTGTGCAGTTTAAGCAGTTCTTACAACTAATTTAGCAAACTGCTGCCTGGACCCACTTAATATGTGGCTTATACAGTATTTGCTGTCCCAAAAATAGCTTATGTTCTATATCATTTGTTTGCAAGAGTCTCCTTAATGCGGCCATGGCATACTGGTAATGTCTCTTTTAGATAATATAATAGTAAACTGTTTAAAGTAGTCTAAGCAGACCTGTAGCAGCAAAGAAATGCCCGGTTCTGCACCTGTGAGCATGCAGCATGAGCTAGCACCCTTGTGATCAGCAGTATATTATTCATGCTATTCCATGTATTATTCATGCTGTTCCATCTTCTGTGTTTTCTGTATTATTCATGCTATTCCATGTATTATTCATGCTGTTCCATCTTCTGTGTTTTCTGTATTATTCATGCTATTCCATGTATTATTCATGCTGTTCCATCTTCTGTATTATTCATGTTATTCCATCTTCTGTGTTTTCTATATTATTCATGCTATTCCATCTTCTGTGTTTTCTATATTATTCATGCTATTCCATCTTCTGTGTTTTCTATATTATTCATGCTATTCCATCTTCTGTGTAGAACTTGTTTAGTTTACAGGAGTTCACTCACTTCCTGGTCTGTGTACGGAAATGCCATCCATATTAATTGTCTGGTATTTTTTTTTTCCACATGGGAGGAGCAGGGACAAAACAACAAATAGAAAACTAGCACTTTATTTCAGGAAAGTTTGCAACCTCTTTCACTGTTCTAATACTGTTTTCAAACTACTGCCTGTCCTGCTGGATTGGAAAGAGCTTATAATTCTTGCAAAGCTTTTTTTTTTTTATCCTCTTTAGTCTTAGTCTAAACTCACAAGAAACATTTATTTGCCAACGTTTGGATGGTTGTGATGAAATATATGAAACTTTTTTTGGCTGACAAAATACTGGGATCAAAAAATTTTAAACAGGCCTTGGCCTTGGGTTGCAACAGGGAAGAGGCACTTTTTCCAGAGTGTTTTGTGTTCTCCAGGGCATTTAGTAAGCGCAGACAAATGACTTGCATTTACTGTCTTGTCCTGCTATTTTTCTTATATTTAAACATGTTAGACTCTTTCACCTTGTTTATGCCCTTAAGGTGTTTAAATGTCTCGATCATATCACCTCTCTCCCTCCTTTGCTCAAGGGTATACATATTGAGCTCCGTTAATCTGTCCTTAGGGAACACAGCGGGATGAAGATAGGGAGGCATACCAAACTGCCCTAAGGGAAGCAGGTAAGGCAGTAAGGCAGGCAAAGTCCCAAACTGAGGAAACACTAGCACGAACAGTAAAAGAAGGTGACAAGACTTTCTATAGATACATTAGTGAAAGGAGAAAGTCCAGAGGGGGTATTGCCAAGCTTAATGGAGAAAAGGGAGCATGTGAGGAGGAGGACCCTGTAAAGGCATCTATCCTAAATAGATACTTTTGCTCAGTATTTACTGAAGAGAAGGTAGGGCAGGGCCCACAGCTCAGCATCATGGACACAGGGGAGGAGGTGAGCACTACTCCCTTCACAAAAGAAAGGGTCCTACAAGAGCTTGCTAAGCTCAGGGTGGATAAGGCAATGGGACCTGATGGCATACATCCCAGGGTACTTAAGGAGCTAAAGGAGGAACTAGCAGAGCCATTAGCAGAATTGTTTAGTGAGTCTCTGAGCACAGGAGAGGTCCCAGAAGACTGGAGAAAGGCTCATGTGATCCCACTCCACAAGAGTGGTAGCAGGGAGGAGGCGGGGAACTACAGACGGTCAGTCTTACCTCAGTAGTGGGCAAATTATGGAGGCACTCCTTAAGGAAAGGATAGTGCAACACCTGGAATCCATAGGGGCACAGGATCCAAGACAGCATGGGTTTACAAAAGGAAGGTCCTGTCAAACTAATCTCCTAGATTTCTTTGACTGGGTAACCAGAGTGGTGGACCAAGGGGAGCAGTTGATGTCGCCTACCTTGACTTCAGCAAAGCTTTTGACACTGTTCCACATAGAGAGATTGATAAATAAGCTAGGTAGGCTCGGGGTGGGTCAGAAGTTGGTCAACTGGTGGCAAACTGGTTGACTGGCAGAAAACAGAGAGTGGTGGTAAATGGTATACAGTCAGAAGAGATGCAAGTCACAAGTGGGGTACCTCAGGGATCAGTCCTGGGGCCAGTCCTATTCAACATCTTCATTAGTGACCTCGCAGATGGACTAGAGGGTAAGGCTTGTCTGTTTGCAGATGACACCAAGATCTGCAACAGAGTAGATGATCCAGATGGGGTGGGCAGAATGAGAAGAGATCTGGATAAACTAGCAGAATGGTCAGAAGAGTGGCAACTGGGATTTAATGCAAAGTGCAAAATCATGCACATAGGGAAGAGAAACCCTGAAGCCACTTATAGGCTGGGAGGAGTTGCTAGCAGTCACAAAGGAAGAAAGAGACTTGGGCATCATCATCACTGATGACCTAAAATCATCCAAGCAGACCTCTAAAGCAGTAGGTAAGGCTAGGGGGTGTTAGGGTGTATAGTAGGGGTATCACAAGTCGTAAGAGGGAGGTAATAATCCTCTGTACAAGACATTGGTTAGGCCCCATCTGGAGTACTGCGTGCAGTACTGGAGGCCACACCTTCACAAGGACATTAACCAAATTGAGGCAGTCCAGAGAAGGGCAGCCAAAATGGTGCAGGGACTGCATCAGAAGACATATAAGGACAGATTAACGGAGCTCAATATGTATACCCTTGAGCAAAGGAGGAGAGAGGTGATATGATCGAGACATTTAAACACCTTAAGGGCATAAACAAGGTGAAAGAGTCTAACATGTTTAAATATAAGAAAAATAGCAGGACAAGAGGACACAGCATGAGATTAGAGGGAGGCCGATTAAGGGGAATGTGAGGAATTCTTTTCACAGAAAGGGTGGTAGATGCATGGAATGGCTTACCACAAGTGAGTAGCTATGAATACAGTGCAGGGCTTCAAACAGGCATGGGATAGGCATAAGGGAGCAATACAAATGACTATGAATAGATAGGTCACTGACAGAGCAAAGGCCGATGGCACATTTATAAGGTAGAAAAAGAAATGGGCAGACTGGATGGGCCTTGCGGTCCTTATCTGCCGTCAACTTCTATGTTTCTATGTTACTGTATATATGAACTTAAAGGGAAAGTCCTCTCAATCTGTTTTCTATATACTGTACCTGTGTGGTTTGAAGGCATGAAAAAATGATTCCCTCTTTTGCAACCCCCTAATTTCATCCTGATTTAAATATAAATGAGGTTGTTTCACTTTGTTTTGCCCTGGCGTGAAAACCTGGTTGTCTGCATTCAGTTTGGCCACTAGTACTAAATCATTCCATTCGAAGGCAAAAATATGGGACTTCAGAGGAGCCAACTTTGATAAGATGGCCAATAGAGTTAAGCTGCCCCTGGCAAGACGAAATACAGGTGAGGGGTACAGGCAAAGTGGGCAAGCATTAAGGATGCAATACTTCAAGCAACATCCATTGTGTTAGGGAAAAAAGCAATAGCAAAAGAAGGAGGAAACCACTTTGGTTGTCAAAAACAGTAGCAGAAAAGGTCAGAGCCAAAAGGTTGGCCTTCAGGATATGTAAGGGAACGCAGCAGGACGAAGATAGGGAGGTATACCAAACTTCCCTAAGGGAAGCAGTAAGGCAGGCAAAGGCACAAACTGAAGAAACACTAGCACAAACAGTAAAAGAAGGGGACAAGACTTTCTATAGATACGTTAGTGAAAGGAGAAAGTCCAGAGGGGGCCTTGCTAAGATCAAAGGGGATAAGGGGGAGTGTGTGGAGGAGGACCAAGGAAAAGCATCTATCCTAAATAGGTACTTCTGCTCAGTATTTACTGAGGAGAAGGTAGGGCAGGGCTCACAGCTCAGCACCATGGACATGGGGGAGGAAGGTGTGCACAAGTCCCTTCACAAAAAAAAAAAGAAGGGTCCTACAAGAGCTCGTTAAGCTTAGGGTGGACAAGGCAATAGGACCTGATGGTATACATCCCAGGATACTTAAGGAGCCTAAGAGTGGAACTAGCAGAGCCATTATCAGGATTGTTTAGTGAGTCTCTGAACACAGGAAAGGTCCCAGAAGACTGGAGAAGGGCTCATGTGATCCCATATCACAAGAGTGGCAGCAGGGAGGAGGCAGGGGACTAGAGACCAGTCAGTCTTACCTCAGTAGTGGGCAAGATTATGGAGGCACTCCTTAAGGAAAGGATAGTGCAACACCCGGAATCCATAGGAGCACAGGATCCAAGACAGCATGGGTTTACAACAGAAAGGTCCTGTCAAACTAATGTCATTAATTTCTTTGACTGGGTAACCAGAGTGGTGGACCAAGGGGGTGTAGCTGATGTCGCCTACCTTGACTTCAGCAAAGCTTTCGATACTGTTCCACATAGAAGAGTGATTAATAAGCTGGGTAGACTTGGGGTGGGTCAGAGGTTGGTCAACTGGGTGGCAAACTGGTTGGCGGGCAGAAAACAGAGAGTGGTTGTAAACGGTATACAGTCAGAAGAGATGCAAGTCACAAGTGGGGTAACTCAGGGATCAGTCCTGGGGCCAGTCCTCTTCAATATCTTCATCAGTGACATTGCAGATGGACTGAAGGGTAAAAGTTTGCCTGTTTGCAGATGACACCAAGATCTGCAACAGGGTAGATGATCCAGATGTGGTGGGCAGAATGAAGAGATCTGAAAAAACTGGCAAAATGTTCAGAAGTGTGGCAACTGGGGTTTAATGCAAAGAAGTGCAAGATCATGCACATAAGGAAGAGAAACCCTGAAGCTACCTAAAGGTCAGGAGGGGAGTTGCTGGCAATCACAAGGAGAGAAAAAGACTTGGGGATCATCATCGCAGATGACCTGGAATCATCCAAGCAGACTACTAAAGCAGTAGGTAAGGCTAGAGGGATGTTGGGGTGTATTAGTAGGGGTATCACAAGTCATAAGAGGGAGGTAACAATCCGTCTTTACAAGGCACTTGTTAGACCCCATCTGGAGTACTGCGTGCAGTACTGGAGGCCGCACCTGCACCAGGAGATTAACAAAATGGTGGCTGTCCAGAGAAGGGCAACCAAACTAGTGCAGGGACTGCATCAGAAAACATATGAGGACAGATTAACGGCGCTCAATATGTGTACCCAAGAGCAAAAGAGGGAGAGAGAGGTGATATGATCGAAACATTCAAACATCTTAAGGGCATTAACAAGGTGAAAGAGTCTAACATGTTTCAATATACTGTAAGAAAATTAATAGGACAAGAGGACATAGCATGTGATTAGAGGGAAGCCGATTAAGGGGTAATGTGAGGAAGTTCTTTTTCACAGAAGGGGTGGTGGATGCATGGAACGGCCTACCTCAGGAAGTGGTGGATAGGAATACAGTGCAGGGCTTCAAACAGGCATGGGATAGGCATAAGGGAGCAATACAGATGAGTATGAATAGATAGGCCATTGACAGAGTAAAGGCCTATCGCACATTCAAAAGGTAGAACAAATGGCCAGACTGGATGGGCCTTGCGGTCTGTATCTGCCGTCAACATCTATGTTTCTGTGTAAGGTCATGACCCCACTGATGCAAGGCATCATGGGAGTTGATGCAAGCACAAGTCAGCAGAAATAAACTCTTGCTCAGTTCTCTTAAATGTCTTGTGAAGTCTCTGTATTCTCAAAAAGCATTTTTGTTTCTAACTCGGATACATTTTAAACTACAGAAAACAGGGCATTTACTATGCCTTGAAAAGTTTCCTGGCCAGCATAAGATAAGAACATAGGGACTGCAGAGAACAGCAGTAGCACTGACTGATACAGTATAACTACTGCGTGCTGTAGCTCTAAAACATAACGTTCCAGGATGTCTATCATGAGTCTCCTTTGCAGTGGAGTTAAGCAGGTTTCACTCTAGACTTAAGTACCTTCATTTACATTTAAATCCTGATGAAATTAGGACAGTGCAATAGAGGCAATCACTGTTCATGCTTAGGAATTACACAGGTAAATAGAATAAAAGTCTGAGGGGACCTTCATTTTAAAGAGCCCCTGACGTTTATGGTGAAACTGATATATACATTTTACACGATTCCTTTTATATAGTTTGCATGTTCTCTGTATTTAGCTATGCATTTTTCATTCTTCAGTGATTATATACATTAACATGTCTCTCTCCCACTGCTGTTCAGTTGCCGCCCCCCTAGCTATCCCCCGCAGCAGTGTCTCCATGCCCTCTTACATCAATTATTTAATTCATTTCTCTTCTCTCTCCCCAGACTCCCAGACCCACTTCCATGACTGGCTCACTGACAGTGTGGCTGTTCACTCCTGCCACCACCACCCTCCTCAGCTACCCACAGAAGGTTCGCCTGAGCGCTTCTCCAGCCGCCAGTTTAAATCTGGCATCTCAGTTGTGGTTGGCTGCTTAGCCCCTCAGCTGCAGCGCTCAGTTTCTGTTGCTCCCGGTCTTAATTTTAACTTGATTTGATTTTTCTCCAGCCCACCCTCCCCCACACCGTCACTCTTTAAATGGTCTTGCAGCACTGTAACTCTGCCTCACACACTCACTCATAAAAAAAGTTCTCACTCTTAAAGCCAACCCTTACACAAGCACACACACACACAAAAAAAAAGTACATAGTCATGTGGGGAGTAGTGCAATGTAATGGCTGTGGGACAGCAGTCTTCCGGGAGTCTTTCTGGAGGCTGAGATGCTGCCCTATTTGCAGACAACTCTCTGCCCTGAGGGAAGAAGTTGCCTGTCTTCAGGCCACACTGGACAGCAGTAAGAAAACCTTCCCCAGGCCAGACTGGATGGTAGGAAGGAACCCCCATCCAGGGAGCACCAGAGCCACCACCACTACCTCAGAGGTTGCAAAAAGCACAGCAGTTGGACCACTGTGGGCTCAGGGAGGGTGAGGAGGGTGGAACAGAGGCACACCCAGTCAGTTGTTCCACTCCACAATCCATACACCATTCTGGGGAGCACAGCTCCCCTATGGATGCACCACGGAGGAGATTAAGGAGGCTGAGGACACCTGTCAAGGGAGGCCCACAGGAAGGAGGCAGAGGATGCCACAAGGAAAGGAAGCAGCTCCTGGTGGGGGACTCAATTATTAGGGGGATAGAACTGGGGGGAGCAGGGAAAACTGAAGTAAAGTGCCTGCCTAGTGCCATGGCTTGTAGGGACAGGAAGCGCATCCTCAGGATCATGAGAACAGCTGCACGGGAGTCTGAGCTGGATGTCATTGTCCACCTAGGGACAAATGACTTGGCTCAACATGAGCTTAGAGCAGTGCAGAAGGACTTTGTAGAACTGGGGAGGCCCTAAGACAAGTAGCACACAGATATCCTTCTCAGAGGTGCTGCCTGTAAATGGCATGAGTGAGGCAAGGTACTTTGCATCATGCAGTTTAATGAGTGGTTGAAAAAATGGTGTGAGCACAGGGGTTTGGCTTCATTGGGGACTGGGGTTCCACCTGAGGGACACCAGTCTATACTGGCAGGATGGTCTGCATCTGTCCAGGAAGGGAACAAGTCTTTGAGCAATCGGTTTAAATGCTTCATTGGCAAGCTTTTAAACTAGTCAAGGGGAGGCACTGATAAGCAGCAGAAAATCCCAGCCTCTCCCTACAAAACAGGGTACTAAATGGGAAAAAACAGAAGTAGAAAGGTCAGTGGGGGATGCTGCAACAGAAAGTAAAGCCATCAAAAATGGAGAGCAATGAGTACCAATGCCCGTAGTCTGAGTAACAAGCTTCCTGAATTAGTGGCCTTGATGGAGGAGGAACATCTGGATATCGTGGCAGTCACAGAAACATGGTACACACAAAAACCATGACTGGATGTAAACATACCAGGATACACTATCTACAGGAGGGACAGGGAGGGTAAAGAGGAGGAGGAGGAGGCAGCTCTTTACATAAGGGAAGGAATCAAAGCAACAGAACAAAAGGGTAAACGGAGGAGAAGAAGCACTGTGGGTAAATTTGGAGACGGCAATGGCACCACAATCCGCACAGGGGTTGTATACAGACCCCCTTCTCAGGGGGAGGAAATGGACAAGGAAATGATAGAAAGTATACTTAGTATGGCAGAAAAAGGGGAGATATTGCTGATGGGTGATCTGAATATGCCAGATGTTAACTGGAGTGCAGTTGCAGCAGCCACTTCTAAGAGTGGGGTTATTCTAGATGCCCTACAGGGGGCATGCCTTAGACAACTAGTATTGGAGCCCACTCGAGAGGGAACAATCTTAGACCTGGTTCTCTCAAATGGAGATGAAGAGAGGATCACAGATGTAGAAGTGGGTAGCCATCTGGGAACTAGCGACCATCGAACAGTATGATTCACAATAAACACAGCAATAGAGTCAAGCCATACAAAGACAAAGGTACTGGATTTTAGGAGGGCTGACTTTGTCAAAATGGGTGAGTGCCTAAGGAATGCACTAGCAAACGGGCAGGAAGGAGGGGTGGAAGAACAATGGGGAATAATAAAAAGTGCCATCACAGAAGTAACAAGCCTTTGTGTAAAGCAAATAAACAAAATGAAACGAGGTAAGAAACCACTATGGTTCTCAAAGGAAGTGGCAGTGAAGGTTCAAGAGAAAAAGAAAGCATTCAGGAAGTACAAGGAATCACAGAAGGAACAGGACAGAGAACTGTATCAGTTAAAGCAAAAGGAAGCTGGGAAGGCAGTCAGAACAGCAAAGGCCCAAACTGAGGAAAAGATAGCCAACTCAGTTAAGAAGGAGATAAAACCTTTATAGGTACATCAGGGAGCGAAGTAAGACCAAGGAGGGATAGTGAGGCTTAGTAAAGGGAGGGAGGGTGGGCAGAGGGTGACTGTGAAAAGGCAGAGATACTAAACAAATATTTTGCTCAGTATTTACAAAGGAAGAGGGGACGTACCTAAAACAAACAGTAGAAACACTCTGGATACAGAAGTTGATACCAGCCCATTTACAGAAGAAAGGGTTGTGAAAGAACTCTTAAAACTGAAGGTGGACAAAGCAATGGGGCCTGATGGGATTCATCCCAGAATTCTAAAAGAACTAAGGGTAGAACTAGTTACACCACTGACCCCCTCTTTAACAAATCATGGGAGGATGGGGTGGTACCGAGGACTGGAGGAGGGCAGATGTGATTCCCCTTCACAAAAGTGGGAGCAAGGCAGAAGCAGGAAACTACAGACCTGTTAGTTTAACCTCAGTGGTAGGGAAAATGATGGAATCACTTCTGAAGGAAAGAATTGTTGAGTATCTAGAGGCCAGAGGGGCACAGGACCCAAGGCAGCATGGATTCACAGCGGGAAGGTCATGCCGGACAAATCTGATAGATTTCTTTGACTGGGTGACCAAAGTAGTTAATCAGGGAAGGGCTGTGGACATGGCCTACCTAGACTACCTAGACTTTAGCAAGGCATTTGACACAGTCCCACACAAAAGATTAATATACAAGTTAGCCAGCCTGGGAGTGGGTCCCAAGATGACAGCCTGGGTAAAGAATTGGCTGGAGAATAGGACACAGAGTAATAGTAAATGAGTCCACTCTGAAAAAGGGGGTTAGTAGGGCACTGAGGGTTCAGTATAGGATCGGTCCTCTTCAATGTCTTTATAAGCGACATTGCAGAGGACTGGAAGGAAAGTATGTCTCTTTGCAGATGACACAAAGATCTGCAACAGAGTTGATGCACAAGGTGGAGTGGAAAGGATGAGAAGGGACTTGGCAAGGTTAGAGGAATGGTCAAATGTATGGCAGCTTAGATTCAATGCTAAGAAGTGCAAGGTAATGCACCTGGGAAACAAAACCCAAGGAAGAGTACACAATGGGGTGAGATACAACAACAAAATGGAAAGGACCTGGGGTAGTCATATCAGATGACCCAAAGGTGGGAAAGCAATGTGAGAGGGCAGCAAGGAGGGCTGGGGGATACTGGGATGCATAGGAAGAGGCATCACCAGTAGAAAACAGGAAGTTATTATTCCTCTGTACAGACAGCTAGTGAGACCCCATCTGGAGTACTGCGTGCAGTTCTGGAGACCCAATCTCCAAAAGACATAGACAGGATGGTAGCTGTCAGAGGAGGCAACTAAAATGGTGCAGGGTCTGCACGGAAGACATATGAAGAGACTTAAGGAGCTTAATGTATAGCCTCGAGGAAAGGAGGGAGAGGGAGACATGATAGAAACTTTCAAGTACCTCAAGGGAATCAACAAAGTCCAAGAGGGTAGCATCTTTCAAAAAAAGAGGTGTGCAAGAACAAGGGGGCACAATTTGAAGATAGAAGGGAGGCGGCTCAGAGGTAATTTAAGGAATTATTTTTTCACAGAGAGGGTTGTGGATGTATGGAACGGCCTTCCAGAGGAGGTTGTGGAGTCAAAAACAGTGGTGGAATTCAAGCATGCATGGGACAGTCATAAGGCAATTCTAGGGGGTGGGGGTAGGAAGAAGTAGGCTGCTGGTTAACTAGGACCTGCAGCTTATCCATCAGGTAGGGAAATGGGCAGACTGGGTGGGCCAAGCGGTCCTTATCTGCCGTCAAATTCTATGTTTCTTACTACTACACTCTGAACCCAGAGATGTTTGTTCACACAGTCATTTTTGTGTTTCTGTACTCTGCATCTGTTCCACCTACTAAAGAACACGTCTTTGCTTCAGTCCCCCCTGCACCAACCTCTCTGTCTCCCCTGTTCCCCTTTGCCTCTCCTTTCCTCACAGCCCACTCCTCCCACCCTTTTCACCCTACACCCTACCCCCACTCTCCACCTCACCCCACTCTCATCCAAACTGTCTTTCCCCACCCCGTCCAAAACCTGTCCCACTGCTTCTACCCCCCACCTCCACAAACTATGCCTTCTGCATGAATGCCTACCCTCTTTCTTCCCCTCCTTCATATTACCCATCAACTTCTCAGCAGGCACACGTTGCACAAGCTGACCACACTGGCTTGCAATAGATGCAGGAGGCTTCTCCTCCTCCTCCTCCTCCTCATCTCTGGGTCCATTCACCCCAGCCCTGGTCCTCCTGCTGCTCACCACCACAATCAGAGTTCCACCCCCGTGTAATCCAGGCAGTTTAAAATATTTCACCTAAACATCCAGAGTCTGATCGCTAAACAAACTGCTCTAGAATCCTGGCTATCTGCCAACCCATACAACATTATTGCCCTTACTGAAACCTGGCTCACCAATAAAATCCTTTCCAATGAAATATTTTATTTATTTAGATTTTGTTAACCAGGTAAGTACACTAGACAAACACATGCCTATTTTCACTTACGACCCGGGAGGGTACTGGAAAACAAAGAACATACAGAGTACAATTTGAAGCAAGTAGGGCAGATACACAGATGTCAGGAGAAGCATAACATACATAGTAAGATATCTCAGGTCACGACAGTAATCGTAGTCAATATGCTAAGGTACAGCGTCACTGACACAACGTCACCAGCAGTATATATACAGATATATACAAAATGTACACATCTGCAAGATACATGGAATGAATACCCTCAAGTATATTGTGCAGAGGACCAGGCTAATCAGGGAGGGTTAAGACAGTCACATACTGACCAGAGCTTCAGGGTAACTCCCTCTTTAGAAAGGACAGACTAGGCAAAAGAGGAGGTGGCTGTCTCTTCTGGGTAGCCAACCACCTCTCCGCCTCTGAGCTTATTACACCCCTAAAACTCCCTTAGCCTGGGATCCCTTTCTATTAACCTCCTACATGGGAACAGCAGATTACTAACCATCAGCATCACTTACCTTCCCCCTGTCACCCCCTGAAATAACTTGATGATTTCCTAAACCTTCAAGAATCTCTTCCCATTGGAAGAAAATGTATCATCCTTGGTGATTTTAATATAAACTGGCAGTCCTCTCAGTCCCTCTCCACCAAGGAATCCATTTTCAACCAAGGCCTACATCAGCTAGCCACCTCCCCCACACGTGCCAACTGCAAAACTGGCACCTACTCCCTACTTGACTGGATCCTTGTCACTCATCCCTCCCATGTTTCCTTAGCTGGTGTCCTCCCCAATTCTATTAGTGACTACAACAGGGTCTACTGCTGCTGGTCCACCAACCCCCCACCCCACCAGTGACCACAAATACATCTAAACCAGACAACTCAAAGAACTCGATCCCCTTCAGTTCCACCAAGCAGCACTGGCCACTGACTGGTCTTTCACTGCATCCATTCAGGATATCGCCGCTGCCTTTGATGGGTTTAGCAGTAAGTTCCTCACCATCTGTGACCTCGTCATCCCCCCCCAAGAAAAATCAGGGTCAAAGACAACAGCCATGAATGGGTCTCCCCCGATACCCTCACACTCATGAGGGAAAGGAACTGTTCATGGGCAAAATACAGGAAACAGAAGTTCCCCCACCATTTCCAAGCTTACAAAACGCTCCATAACAAATGTAAATCCACTGTTTGTTCTGCCAAAATTTCCTACCTCACCAAGAAACAACGCAGCTCCAGTGTGAACCCCAAGCCCACCTGGAACATACTAAATAACCTTATCGGTAGAGGGCACGCGAATTAGCAGCTCACACTCTCTTCAAATGAGCGTACGGTCATGAATCTGGTGGAAATTGCCTCCCTCTTCAACAGTTATTTTTGTGATCTCGACAAATACATGCCTACCTTAGCTGCCTTCCACAATCCCCCCCCCCACTCCTACCAAACCCTGATCACAGTTTCTTTTTTTCATTACCTCACCCCCTCTGAGGTAGTAAAACTAAGTTGCACAACCCCAAGCCCTCCACCGGGCTCAAAAATATCAATTACAGGATCCTCAGCTTGGTTTGCAATTCCGTTGCCGTTCCACTCACTAATATATTCAACCACTCCCTTTGCACCAGGTCTTACCCTCACTAATGGAACAGTGCAATAATCAAACCCCTCCACAAAACTGGGCTCAAAGATGACGTCTCCATCTATAGACCCATATCCCTCCTGGCCTCTCTATCCAAAATTCTGAGAAAAGTTCACAACCAAACCATCAAATTTCTTAAGGCACACAATCTACAAACAGCAGCCCAACATGGGTTCCCGGTCAGGCCACAATACTGAAAAATACATTTACACAATGTCCTGCACTTCTGGAGGTGCAATAAATCCTTCTCCGTTGAAATTAAGATACAAAAGATAGTTGGAATAGTTTCAAACAGGTTACCAGCTTTTTATTAATGCTGCACAGAGTTTCAGGTACTGGTACTGGGAACCATTACCCAGCGGTCTCAGTGCTTCGCTCCAATGAGCTTCATCAGGAGGCTGCCTGCTGGGGTTACAACTGGTCACTTATATTACCATCAGTTAGCCACATGGCAATCAGTTGCCTAGGTTACACACATACCATCACATTCATGGTGCCACACTTGTAATTATTATGACTGTTATTTCAGACTTTTATATATTTAAATGATTATAGTCATTCTTAAACACAGTCACTTTACAAATAGTCATTACCAACAACATGACTTCTTTAGTCATATGACTACGTAAAAGAAAATTTACATAAACATATAAAAGAAAGGAGGAAAATAATGGGGGGGTCCTAAATTGTCACATAATCAAAATTATTGCATAATCAAAAAGGTTCATTCATACTACCACAGAGCTTTAACTAGATCGAAAAGCATAATTATTTTGAATTCTTTTTATATGATTGCCTCATTTTATTTTGTAATTAACTCCAAGTTGCTTAACCTAGTAAATGCTCAGGGTGCCCATCATAGGATGGAGCCAGATTATCGTTACTCAAGAAAGTTAAGGCTAGAAAATCAAAATCAAACTTTTACTTTTTTTATACAAAGTTTTTTCAAAGTTTAACACAAAAGTATATAGTACAGAGATGGCTAGCTTTGGGAATACTTGTGCATCAGAGACTCATGAGGGAGCTGCATATTCAATATTGCAGAGCAGAGCAATCCTGCGCTCACCATGTCTCAAAGCTGAAATGAGAAATGATGATATTTGTTAAATAAATAATATAACACAGGCTACTATTTCCATATCATTACTACTTGAATCTCTAATGTCTCATTTTCTGGCTCCATCGTATGATGGGCACCCTGAGAATTTACTAGGTTAAGCAACTTTGAGTCAATTACAAAATCAAATGAGGCAATCATATAAAAGTAATTCAAAATAATTATGCTTTTTGATCTAGCTAAAGCTCTGTGGTAGTATGAATGAACTTTTTTGAATATGCAATCATTTTTGATTATGTGACACTTTAGGATTTCCTTCTCCCACCCCCCAAATTATTTTCCTCCTTTCTTTTATATGTTTATGTAAATTTTCTTTTACTTAGTCATATGACTAAAGAAGTCATGTTGTTGGTAATGACTATTTGTAAAGTGACTGTGTTTAAGAACGACTATAATCATTTAACTATATAAAAGTCTGAAATAACTGAGTCATAATAATTACGAGTATGGCACCATGAATGTGATGGTAAGTGTAACCTAGGCAACTAATTGACAGGTGGCTAATCAGTGGTAATATAAATGACCAGCTGTAATCCTAGCAGGTAGCCTCCTGATGAAGCTCATTGGAGCGAAGTGCCGAGGCTGCTTGGTAGAACCTAAACCTGAAACTCTGTGCAGCATTAATAAAAGCTGGTAACCTGTTTGAAACTATTCCAACTATCTTTTGTGTCTTAATTTCAATGGAGAAGAATTTATTACACCTCCAGAAGTGCAGAACATTGTGTAGTTGTATTTTGTAGTAGTATTAGAGGTGTGCCGCACCTCGTCCTTGCACCCCATATACTGTGAGCACTGTGGAAAACCTTTTTGTGTCATCAAGTCACAATACTGAGATCGCCCTTTTCAAATTCACATGCTTCATCAACAAAGCAAACAATGAAGGCCTGTACACCACTTCAGTTTTTGTGGACCTCACAAAAGCATTTGACCTCATAGACCAGTATGTCCTTCAATCCACCCTGTCCGACCTTCACTTCTCACCTAATGTTATCACCTGGTTTCAAAACTACCTGAGTCTTTGATCCCGCCAAACCATTATCAACGGTGTCCTATCCAACCCCTGCCCCATAAAGTTTGGAGTCCCCCAAGGGTCCATTCTGGGTCAACTCCTCTTCTCCCTTGTCGCAAATTCCCTCCCTGGAATCTGCACGAACACTAAACTCACCCTGCACACTGATGATGCAGCTCTCTTCTGTAAGGACAAGGACCCCTCCTCCCACCTCCACAAGTTACAGAGTGATTTCCATACCCTTCACTCCTGGTTCATATCCAAAGGGCTTGTGCCTAATGCGAGAAAAAACCCAAAACAATAGTATACGCCAGCCCACGAAAACCTCGTTCCTTCACTTTCACACTGCTAGACAACGATGGTAATGCAATAGAAAGAGTCAGCGAAAGGCACTAATGAGCAGCTAACCAATTGGATAGAAACCTCCCCGGCACTGCTCTACAAAAGTTAAAATAAAAGAAAATATCGAGACTAAGCAGAATAAAAATCTTTAAAAGTTGGATAAAGCTACGGGGAAGATGGAGGAATACTTTACCTCGGCAGAAAATACTCGCAACTCTGGTAGATCGGTGTCCAAAAAGTCATCTGTGAATGACCTAGGGACAGATGCCGGTTTGGGGCCTATCTCGTCCGCGGCAGAAATAGCATTGATAAGTTGCACGGTCTCCAAGCAAATTCTGCAAAATTTAAATCCCAGGCTGGACACCTTTGAGGAGAAGATGGCCGTGCTGACCTCACAGCTTGGTCGGCATACTAAACAAATTTCCGAACTGTAACAATGGGTTTTGGATGTTGAAGATGCCATGAGGCAGCTCCCAGATAGGGTCAAGAGCCTGGAAAAGGAATTAGAAGAGCTAAGGGACATTGTGGATTACTAGAACTATAACCAAAGGAGTAATCTATGGCTGAGGGGGCTTTCAGAAGGCAAGGAAGGAAACAGCGTGTATGAGTTCTGCTCTACAATTTTGCCTAAACTGCTGGATCTAAACCTGAAGCATGACAGGTTGAAGATAAATTAGTCCATAGAGCTTTAGCCTCGCATCCAGGGGTGGGCCAGCTGCCGTGCCAGATTATTTTCTGCCTTCACAACTTTGGTGATAGGCAGGTGATTATGGCAGTGTGTAGAGCGAAACATGAGATAGTTTTTGATGGTGCATGTGTGACCATTCATCAAGATCTCTCGCAGCGAGTGTTAAAAAAGAGACAAGCCTTTAACGCCATGTTGGATTTGCTGTGAGAGAGAGGCATCAAATTTACAATGGCCTACCCAGCGATTGTGAAAGTGAAGTCAGAAGGGGCTACCTACTCCTTCTGGGAACCCAATAAGCTGAAGAATTTCTTGCTGGAATGGGACAAGAAGAATGGGCAGAAATTAAGAAGTAGCAGAAGCGCTTACTTTACAACCAACTTGGAAACCTGAAATGTTGAGACTCACCACGGGGATCTACTCCTCTTAGTCACCATGTTGGCGGCAGCCCCCTGTTCACAGGGTAATCTTCATGTATGCCTGGCTGGATGTACCTCAATGCGCCAGTCTTCAGACACAGACTAAATGAACTAAGATGGATGGAACTTATCTTTTTCTTCTGTCTTTCCCTTTGGTTTGTGGGCGGCAGAATTCCCTGATCCTAACTTAATTGTGGATTTAGTTGGGCAGATGGTTTTGAAACTGGTGTGCGCATACTGGGAATAGAGAGACCTTTTTTTTTTCCTCTGGGGAAGACACCACAGTTCTCCATAACGGATGGCTAGAAGAAGAACAGTCCATTTGGAGCGCACTGTGTGGCAAGGATACTGCAGGTCAATGGGGCGGGGGGGGTCCGGCGCGTAGTATTGAGGGGTGCAGGTCTCCTCCCCCTCTCAGGTCCCAGGCCCATTAAGGACTCGAAAGGAAGGGATAATTATAATGATACAGGATGTAAGGGCAAGACCAGGGGAGGGGGGAGAGATAGTGATAGGGGAGATAAATAGTAGACAGTGTAAGGGTAACAGATGGCTAATACTGGACATGACGCATTAGGAAGGGAAACAGCGCCAAGCTCTGGGCAAGCAGGAGAGCAATTCTAGTTCAAGAAAATGGCAGGAGGGTGGAGATACCTGTAGGCCAGGGGGGAGGGTTCGTGGGGCAGGAGATCCGAGCTGGCTGAGCTAGGTCTCAGCTCTAGGGAAGTATCTCAATAGGGCATATTTCAAAATAACTAGACAAGGTAAAAGGGTTCCTCTACCCTTCATTGCGAGGGTAAAGGAAATGAAGCCATTAACATGGTTTAGTCTCATAGCAAATCAGAACGTTTAATGGAGCGGAGGGGGGAGCAAATGTGGGATAAATGTTTGGAAATTCAGGATATAGTGACATTGCTTGTTTCTTGGCTGATTTCGCCAAAATTGAAAGATATTACAAGTAGAAATAATGAGAGAACAGGACAGTTAAGGGGAGGGGAAGGGTGGAAGACAGAGTTACTGATGTGTATGGAAATGCTGAGACTCGTACTTTACAGGTTGTTTCTTTGTTGCTGTGAAGAGTGTATAAGCATTCCATGCAAGGATGGAAAACTGTTTTCATAGCAAACTATACAATTTGGAGGATGGGATGGAGGAAGGTTAGTTGGGGAATGTTGAAATGTTGGAGTTCTTGTTGTTTATTTCCAGTTATTTTGTTTATTTTTTTTTATCTATGATGGCAATTTTCTGTGTATAAATGACTTGTTAAGACTAAGACTCGGTAGGAGTGCTTGTAGGCATATAAGTGTCAGATCATTTCACAATACCCCATGTGGATAGTAGAATGGGAACAGATGTATTTTTATCTTGGAATGTTAAGGGATTCACTTCTCTGATAAAATGAACCAAAATATTAGCCCTTAAAGGAAGAAATACCCAGATTGCTATGCTACAAGAGATGCACCTCACTCCGAAGGAGCATGGAAAGTTGAGGTGGCAATATTAGTAAATAAAAACTTCCCTTTGGAAGTAACTAGAGTTGTGAAAAATAATAAAGAAGGTAGATACATCTTTGTGGTGGGCAAAGTAAGGAGACAGGAAATCACTGTGGGAAGTGTTTATGCTCCCGCGGTGCACGACCCTCGCTTCTTCTAAGAGTTGTTAGACATATTTAATAAAGAACAATTCCCGCAACTTATCATGGGGGGGGACTTTAACTCCATCATGGATTGGAGTTTAGACTATGCAGGGGAGGGCCACAGGTAGAACAGAGTCACAGATACTTGGGCAAAGGAGTTGAATGATCTAGATTTAGTGGACAGTTGGAGAACAATTAACCAAGGCGCAAGAGAATACACTTTTTATTCTATACCGCACAAGTCATGGTCTAGAATAGACTATAGTTTTGTGCACAGAGAGCAATATTCCAGGGCGGGGGAGGTCTCACACAGTCCAATTATCCTCTCGGACCACACTATGGTGCAAATCGATATGAAGCTGGGGGGGGTGAGAAGGAACAAGAGATCTGGGCTCTTGGAGATTCCCAACATACCTATTATGTAAAGACTTCCAGAAATATTTAACATCCCAATGGGAAAAGTATTGAGACTTTAATAAGGACTCAGTGGTTTCAAAGGGAATGATATGGGAGGCTGGAAAGGCCTATATGAGGGGGCAATAATTAGTTATACAGTAGAAATCAAAAAAGAGTGGAGAGAAAAGATCAACAAGCTAGAACAGGAAATCAAAACGTTAGAGATGAAGGTCCTGCAAGGGAATGAAGAGGAGGACAGAAGGCAGTTCAAATTACTGAGGGAGGTGCTTAATGATGTTCTAACAGGGGAAGCGAAGAAAAGGCTCTTTTTTGCAAAACAAAGGATTTATGAATGGGGAAACAAGCCAGGGCCGCTATTAATTAAATTAATGAGAGGAGGAAATGTGGCAAATAGAATAGTAGCAATTGGGGATAAAATGGGCAGGGTTACTAACAATGAGACCAAACTTCAACAGGCTTTCATGGACTTCTATGATAAACTATACAAAGAGGAGTGTGTGGGTACAGAACATGAAGCCAGGTAGTTTTTAAATTGTTTAACCACCTGCTCTGAAAGAGGAAAAGGCAGGCCTCCTTGGAGCGCCTATCACAGCTGGGGAAGTGAAACTGGCTATATAAAATTTGAAATCAGGCAAGGCCAGAGGACTAGATGGCTTTGTTGCTCAGTATTACAAGGTTATGGAGGATAAACTGTAGGACTTATGTGTGACCTCATAGGAGGGGCCTACTCTGTTTCATGCACCATGGCCAACATATGTGTACTGTTAAAAGGCAAAGAAAGTTTTGAGTGTGCATCGTATAGACCCATCTCCTCCTCAACTATGACTGCAAAATAATAGCAAAGATTCTAGCCACACATTAGAAAATATACTGCCAAAACTTATACAGTCAGACCAAACAGGCTTTGTGCAGGGTAGATTGTCCTACCACGATATGAGGAGACTCCAAATATAATCCAGAATATAGTGGTGGGCTACACAAATAAGGCGTGGTTGTTGTCTATGGATGGAGAGAAGGTATCTGACAGGATTGAATGGCCATATATGTTTGCAGTGCTGACCATTGGATTGGAGTGGAGATGGGTTTATTAATTTAGTCAGAGTGCTATATAGGGAACCATGGGTGCATGTGTTGGTCAATGGAGTGCCCTCGAAAGATTTCAGACTGTATCGAGACACAGGGCAGGGATGCCCCCTATCCCCATTACTGTTTGCTCTGGCAATAGAGCCACTGGCTGTTAAAATAAGGGAGAGTCAGGAAATCCAAGGTATACCAGGCCCAGGGAATATACAGCACCAGATAACATTGTACGCAAATGATTTGTTACTGTTCCTGATACACCCAAAAGATCGGTGCCAGCTATGCTTGATATTGTAAGGGCCGTTGCAAGTTTCTCAGGGTATAAATAAAATTTGCAAAAATCCAAAACCCTATTCATGCATAGAGATGGTGGGAAAGGGATCAAAAATACATGGGGACTGTGGATGGTAGATAGTTAACTTCACTTACCTGGATATGAGTACATAGAGATCACAAAGAGTTTTACAAGTTGAATTATACCCCCTTATTTAAATCTGTTTTGGTGGACCTCAGTAGATGGCAGAACCTACCTGTTTCTTGGATTGGTCTCCTAAAAATGAATGTTCTCCCTAGAATTTTATATGCCATGCAGATGGTACCATTTAGTCCCACTACACAAGCTATCAAGTAGCTTGAAAAGGGGATTTGCTAGTTTTATTTGGAAGAGGAAAAGGTGAAGAATGGCATTAAGCAGACTTAAAGCACCCAAAGAAAGAGGTGGTCTGGATTTCCCAGACTTGAAGGAGTACTTTCCTGGCTGTCCAGTACCGCTATATCCATAACTGGCTGAACAGAGGAGAGGCTGCTTCATGGCTAGATTTAGAGCAGGGAGATAATTCGAGCAGACTGACCGTTTATCTCTCGGTAGAGGGAGATGGTGCATACAAACAGACAGAAGCTCCAAATCCAATGGTTGTGGTGGTTTTGGAGACCTGGAAATCTATTGAAAGAAGATGCGGAGCAGTGGGAGATAATACTATCTTGATTCCCATAACAAAAAACACAGAGTTTCTGCCAGGTCTGGAAGATCTGAAAAATAGGGATATTAGATGCCTGGGGGATCTATACAGGGACACAAATATTTATTCATTTGATGTGATTCAGAGGTTCCTGAGAATACCAAATTCCCACATATTGCAGTACTTCCAAGTAAGGAATTACGGGTCAAAAATTTTAAGAGAGTCTATGAGGGGGAGTATGATAGAAAGGGTGGGAAAAAAGATATTAGGGGCCAGAGAGAATGAAAAAGGTTTGATTGGAAGGGCCGCTAGGCTGGACAGGGACAACTTTAGAGGGGAAATGGAGCTGGGATACCATTAACAGATGACACATGGAAACAGCTAATAATATCCTACATGGGTCTCTTGTTATGCAGTAGGATTAAGGAATCGCAATATAAGTTCCTGCACCGACTAGTCTATCCACCAGAACTGGTACATAAATTTCAAGTGACAATCCCCCCACTTGTGGAAGATGTCTAACAGACAGAGGTACATATTTATTTAGTAGATACATCAAAAGGATATTTGCAATAAGATCAGTTAAAGTCTAATGCACAAACTGAAAATGAAAATTCTTTATGTAATATGGCTGAAGGTAAATGATTTCTAAGTAAGCGTAGTAATATGGGACTACAATTGACATGAAAGGTAATGGCACTATATCAAGCTTGTTGTAAGTATTATTTATTTATTGATTTATTGAATTTTGATGACTGGGTAGGCCCACTGGGCCCCGAAGGTCCCTTTTTCAGGGGCGACCTGGGAATAACAGTACATGAGATCATAGGCAGTTGAACATATACATATAAAGGTCATCATGGGTACACGGTATTCGGCTGTTTACACATAGCAGTTGTTATATGGGTTTCATATATCTAGTTAGTAAGTAGTCGTTCATGTAATCCTACATTAGTTATACATATTAGAGACAGTACTGTGGATTCATTAGGTAACATAGTTCTAAGAGCATTAGGATGGTTCAGAGAGGGGGAGGAAAGAGTTAGTGCTACACTGTTCGGGGGTTAGAGATTTTAGTTTGGTAAGCGGGCTATTGTGGTCATTGTTGTAGTGTCAGGTACGGTGGCATTGGCATACGCTCATTGATAGCAGATGGGTCTTGAGTCTTGTGCGGAAGCATGGCACCAATGGGGTTTCTCATACCTCCAAAGGGAGGTTGTTCCACAAGGAAGGGGCAGCATGTGAGAAGGATTTGTGGCCTGCCTTAGTCCTAACCTTGGGGACCTCTAGTAATGTTAGGCCCGAGGACCTAAGGCTGCGTAGGTTTCTTTTTACTGTAAGGAGTCCACCAAGACTCGGGGGAGGCGTGGGGCTAATTATCTTCTTCGCCAGGCAGAGTACAGGGTACCTGAGGTGAGCTTCAAAGGATGGTCAGTTAAGCTTCGCTAACGCCTCACAGTGGTGGCTCCTAGAATGAGATAAGGTGGCAAAGCGAGCCACCTTGTTGTATAGAGTCTGTAATTTACTGTACTCCACCTTTGTGATACCCTGAAGGACCGGGGCAGCATATATTAGTGTTGGAAGTAGGACACTAGCTGCAGTAGAAGTCCTAGCTTCTGGGGTCAGCAGTTCCTTGAGCCGATACAGTAATCCGAGTTTTGTATGGATTACTCTTGTGACTTGGTCTACATGTTGTTTGAACGTGAGACCTTGGTCGAGGGTAAGGCCGATGTACTTTGTTGAGGAGACTACTTCCAGCTTGTTGCCCTCCAGGGATGTGAGTTGGAGTAGTTGTGATCTATCTTGTCCAAGGGCTCTTGGTCTGAACAGCATGGCTTTGGTTTTATTGGTATTAAGGACCAGTTTGTTCTTGATGAACCACATCTCCATGATGTGGATATCCTTTTGGAGCGATGTGCCTAGATCATCCAGGTTGTCCGAGGTTTTGTAGATAACAGCATCATCTGCATATTGGATTGCATTGCTGCTCCCACAGTGTTTGTGCAGTTCGTTTACGAACAGCGAGAACAAAAGGGGCCCAAGTATAGACCCTTGGGGTACTCCATTCTTTAGGGACTGTGGTTTGGAGAGTTTCTCCAGCCACCTAACCCTCTGTGTGCGACCAGAGAGGTAGCTTTCCACCCATTTGAGGGCGTGGATGTCAAGGCCTATGTAGAGGAGTTTTTGGAGTAGTAGTCTGTGATCCACCTGGTCGAAGGCCTTGGAAAGGTCTATGAAAACCACCCCTGTATTGGATCCAGAGTCTAGTTCTCTGAGTACATCAGTAGAGAATTTAGCTAGGGCAGTGTCTGTCCCATGATTGGCTCTAAAGCCATGTTGCGATGGGGACAACAGCATGTGTGCCTCCAGGTATTCCCTAAGTTGGGCATAGACGAGTTTCTCCTGTATTTTTGCCAGGGTACACAGCAAGGAGATAGGCCTGTAGTTCTCAATTGGTTCCACAGGCCCACCCTTATGAATGGGGACCACATGTGCCTGCTTCCACAGCTCCGGGACAGATTCTTCTAGTAAGGACCTGTTGATCAGCCAGGTGAGTGGCCACATGAATGCCGTGGCCTCATCTTTTAGCAGTCTAGCTTTGATTCCATCCGGGCCTCCTGAACCTCTTGTTTTCAGGATTTTTAGGATAGCCAGGGCCTTTTTTACTTTTGCCAGCCTCATGTGAAAGAGTGGGCGGTCAAGAGTTTGGAATCCAGCTGAGCAGACTGGTTGTTGAGTACCGATGACCCTGCCTGATGTTTATCAGGGTTTGTGAAGTTAGTATTGAGGGTTTCAGCGATTAGTGCCTCATCATGTAGTACCTGTCCGTTAGCTATGATAGGGCCCATGGCTGTCTTTTTATTTCCCTTAATCAGTTCATTGATGTGGGACCAGAAAGTCCTAGGGCTGCCAAGGTTTGCTTTCTGGAGGTGGTTGAGGTACTCCTTTTTCGCTAGTTTGATGGCCTGTTTACTTTGGTTTTGGAGGGCTCTGTAGATTACCCGGTCTGCATGGAGTGCCGTGTCCTTGAACTTTTTCCAGGCTTTGTCACAGCTGGTCATCAGGGCCTTTAAGGGAGGGGTAATCCACTTGTAGCAGTGGCCTTTTACCCGGTAGGTCTTATTTGGGGCCAGGAGGTCCGCAGCCCACATGATAGACCTGTTAAAGAAGTCAACCGCCCCCTCCAGGGTAGGGAGACTTTCTAGCAGGCTCCAATCTAAGTTGCCCAGGAGAGTATTGTAGTGCTCCGGGGAGAACTTCGAGTAGTCCCTGGTGGTGAGTATTCTGGGTGGGACCTTTACCGCCCTGTTTTTCCAAACACAGAAGATGGGCGAGTGGTCACTGAGAGCATCGGCCATGGTGCCAGCCGATTGAACGTTTTTTGGGTTGGTTACCAGTACCCAGTCAATGACTGAGTGGCTATCCGTTTTGTAGTTCAACCTTGTGGGTAGGGTGATTATCCGGGAAAGGTTTGCCTCTTGTAGCATACCGTTTATTGAGGACCTGGCCTCTTTGGCCCAGTTCAGGTTGAAGTCTCCAAGGATGATGAGTTCAGATGCAAACTCAACTGTTAGGTTTTTAGTGAGTGTCTCGAGGGATTGGAGAGCATCCTTTGGTGGACTATATATACACACCCTATGTTTAGGTGTTTGGCACCGCCGAGGGTGATACGTATAAAGATGGCTTCAATTTCGGGGGCAGTGTTACTTGCAGGTTAATACGAACAGAGATCAGGGACGCCTTCACGTAGATGAGTACTCCATTCCCCCTTTTCTGGATTCTGTCCTTACAGAGGCAGACATATCCTGGGGTGGCAAATTCGTGGTCAAGAATCTATGGTTTTAACCAGGTCTCAGAGACCGCTAGCACATCCGGATTATAGAGGGCTAGCCACGCTTGTACTTCATGAGTTTTTGGCCGAAGACTACAAATATTCATGTGTGCTAGCCTCAGGCCCCTGGGTGCAGTCCAGGTCAGGTCTTGAGAGGTGGAGATAGAGGTATTATCAACACCTGGCTCAGGGTTCAATTGAATGTCTCCGGCCCACAATAGCAGGGCTGTTAGGAGGTGGAGAATATAGGTTAGGGGTGGCAACCTAATTTTTTTAGGCTTGTGGGTCATTAGGAGGATAACCCTGGAGCAAATCCCGCTTCTACTGAGCTTGACAGCAAGTAAGAGGGCTAAGTTGTAAGCCGGGATTGGGCTATGAAAGTACCTGGTCTGGTGTGTGGCTGGTCCGTTAGGAGGCTGTGTGGCAGGGCCTTGTCTGTCAGCCAGCCAGTCTACCCCGAGTACTGTGGAGATGTACAGGGCAGCAAGGAGAAGTCCCTTGTTTGGCCTGTGCTGGCCGAGATACAAGTCTTCAGTGACCCTTTGACTGGCATTTTAACCTTAGGTGGCATTATTTAGGCAGCAATAGCTTGGCCTTGTAATAAGGATTTAGGGTGATTTGATGAGAACAGGCTAGGTACAGGAGGGTACCAGGACAGACCACTGTCTTGAGCCTCTTAGGATTGTATAGGTTCAGTGACTTTTACTTTCTAAGTTTCTATGCCTTACAATTCAGCCAACTTTAGGATTCATAGTAGTATCGGTTACTAACACTGATATGTATGAGCAGTATTGCGGCAATTCAGAGTAAAATCAGCTAGACATAACCCAGTGAACTGTGTTACTGACTAGATATTATCAATTAGCAGTGGATATTTCAGTGGTATTTGGTTGAGCTAGCTGATTATTATAAATGTACCTTTCAGTATTTAAAACATTTTTAGAAACATTTAGTCTATACTTGATCAATTTTGGTGGGTGATTTCAACCTTTGACCAATTAGTCCATTATTGAACAATTAGTCCATTAGTGTTCCAGTTGGGTAGCAGGCAGAAAACAACAGGTATCTCATTTTATTGGGTTAGTCTGTGGCTGTTACAGACTGAGATTCGTTGCCACAGGTGATGCTTCTCCCTCTGCACTTCCTATTGGTGTAGGGCTCACCGAGGCGGAGCTACCTTTTATTTATTGGGAGGAGGAACAGGGCGGAGGTGGGAGTTTTTAATCAGCAGTCTGTTGTCTGATTGCTATGGGGAGGTCCCCGGACAGATTAAGCTGTCGGCACCTCTACCCCATGGTTTCAAGCTTGTCCTTGCGACGGAGCAGTGGGGCGGGGGCCCAATGCCGTTGGTCTCCCTCTCTGCCCCTGTCGTTTCGATCAGTCTGAGTGCTGAGAGGGGAAGCAGCCTATTTCAGCTGGCTGCAATCCGCGTCTGTCCCCCTCTCGGCCATTGGGCTCTGGTGCCTTTGGATTTTCAAACCAGGAAAAAGGCACCAAGTGGGAGCTGGGCATTGGAAGCAGGACAAGAGTGCCAGCAGGAACAAAGAGCTGAAGGATGAAGGTCCAGCTATCTCCGTCTCGGCAGGCATTCAGGATGGCCAAAAAGTGTTTTTAATCAGCAGTCTGTTGTCCGATTGCTACGGGGGAGGTCCGACGGACAGATTAAGCTGTTGGTGCCTCTACCCCATGGTTTCAAGCTTGTCTTTGCGGCGGAGCAGTGGGGGGGGCCCGATGCCGGCGGTCTCCCTCGCCACCCCTGTAATTTCGATCAGTCTGAGTGCTGAGAGGGGAAGCAGCCTATTTCAGCTGGCTGCAATCCATGTCGGTCCCCCTCTCGGCCAATGGGCTCTGGTACCTTTGGATTTTCAAACCGGGAAAAAGGCGCCAAGCGGGAACTGGGGCACTGGAAGCAGGACAAAGGCGCCAGCAGGAACAAAGGGCTGAAGTATGAAGGTCCTGCTATCTCTGTCTCATATTATCTTTTGAAAATAAAAAGATTATACAAAAAAAAAAAAGAATCAGCGAATTCAGATACCTTGGAGTTGTTTTCGACAGCCACCTCAACTTTGATCACACGTAAATCAACTCATTTGAAAAACTCACCAATGACTAGGCATGCTTTACAAAGTTAAGCCTTTCCTGACCTACGCATCCAAGACCCTGCTTACCACCAGTTTCCTCCTCCCGCTGTTCAACTATGGTGCACTAGTCTGTTATCCTCCCTCGACCCAGAGTAACCTCCTAAAACTCTACTCCACCCACCACAGCATCATCCATTTCATTTCAGGCCTCCCAAGACTCACCCACCACTGCAACCTGTACAGCGTCTCTAATTGGTCCTCTCTTGAAGACAGGCTCAACAACTAAATAGTCACTTTCTTTTTTAAATTATCCTTAGTCCACCTCCCTGACAGCATCCTATCCCTTTTCCCAAGGTCTGTCCCCTCTCGGACCACCAGAAGGTCCTCCACCACCACCTCTTTCTCCATCCCATTCTGTCACACCACCCAAGGCCTCCCATTCTGTCACACCACTCATGGCCAAAACACTCTGTACTACAAGGGTGCTAAATTGTTCAACAGCTTTCCCCCTTCTATCACTAAGTGCCCCTCAATGTCCTCTTTCAATCTTAACCTTAAGGCGCACCACTCTCAGATCTCTGTCTGCAAGTGCCACACTGTTTGATATCCCACTCAGTGTGCTCCCTCCCCTCTGACACTTCAACCTGTCTTTGCCCTTTTATTAGACACAATCTCCAAGTCTGAAACTGCAGAGCACTTTCCTCAAATGCACTTAATTTTGTTTATCCCCTAATTTAACCAATATTTGTTCAATTGTCAATTTTGTTTAAACTGTTCTGCACCTGGTTTCTGTATCCCCAAACTGTGTACCTCAACTGTTCTTCCTTGTTCACATTACCCCATGTTGTATTTGTCCTAAACTGGAGGCTTGTGAAAACGAGCAGTTTTTGCTAACATGCCTATCCAGTATAACCAATAAACTGAACTGAAATGATCATGAAATGGAATCACTGTACAGAAGACGATTTCTGCTCTGGCTGCTTGTCTACACCTGACCTCTTAATCCTCTGTTTAATGACACCTTCATCATTTTCACTGCATCGGATTGTGATGTCTGGGATAGTAGACAAGCTGCTAGAGAAGATGAGGTCTCTGGCACTGTGATCCTGTTTTCATGTTCATGTGCACAGTTCTGTGGAAAAACAGGATCCTAAAGACAGAAAATGGATGAAATCATCTGAAATAGGTCTAGAATTTTCAAATCAAGGCTTTTCTCTCACCTTGCCACCTCCAGCTCCTGTGACTGCCCTGATTAAACCTCCTATTTTCTCACTACCCACCCTGTCCCGTTATTTGACAAAGACATGTTTGGGAAACCTTTTCTCCTGCTATTGTCTGCTCCCCACACCTTTCACTTACCCTCTCTGTTCTGGACTGTTTCCCTATTTGTTTCTCCTAATCTGGCATGACCTCTTTCTTGTAATAATAATGTGATTATTGATATCTCATGTCCTTTTGCACAAATGATTTGATATGTATTTGTATATGTTTTCTTGCTCTTGACACAACACAAATTGTTGTGTTATCTATGTAATCTTTTGTACTGTACCTAATTGATGTGGAACCTTTGTAAAAGAGCCTCTGGCTCAAAGGTAGTAATTCCTAAAACAATAAACTAAACTAAACTAAACTAAACTAGAAAACGTTTCCACAATTTCTCAGGACTCATTGGGGTATTTTTAAGTAATCGGGTCGGGTTGGATCCCAGCCAATAGAGAATTATTCTGAGGAAACCCACATTAGTAATGCAACCTTGCCTGTAACAGTGGCAGCTACTTTGTGCCAGTGTTGAGGAACCATGTGAAAAGTCAGTGAAGGTGTGATGGTGGTGGTGATAAATAGTTTGTGAAAACTAAATGGGAGTGAACCACCTGGATTTTAAAAATGCACTTCCCAGAGACCACAGAAATGGTTCTCTGGGAGTCTCCATCAGAATATTTTATTGAACAGGCAGTTGGGAGAAAAGCACTGTGGATGAGGCTGGCTTTGTCCCTCTGCAGGACGCCCTCCACCACCTGCACATGTGGCACCAGCTAACTTAACTTTTTGCCACAGAACAGCTTTCTTTAGAAGCAGAGCCGCAAATGGCTGATCGTCCATAGGGAAGTCTGATTCGGGCTGCCTGGGCCAATAGGAAGCTGTCCTGAGTCTGGTGCCATTTTTCAAACTGAAGCAGTGCCAGCAGATGGTATAAAGAGTGCAACAGTGCTGAATCTCCAGCAGTTGGGAGAGAAGCACTGATGGTGAGGCTGGTTTCGTCCCTCTGCGGGACCCCATCCACCCCTGCACCATGCGGCACCAGCTAACTTAACTTTAGTCCGCCTCCCTTCCTCCACACATTATTAAATGCTCAGATAGGAGGGAGGAGCAAAAATTAGGCTCTGCACAGAGGCATGAATTTAGGCAATTGAAATAAAATTTTAAGAGTTGCTGAAAGTACAAAGGGGTTGAGAGAAAATTTTAGAACATCGTACAGTAATTAAGGAGAGGACTATGATACATTTTTTTTTTGTTTATGAGTTGCTGAAATTACTGAGGGGTCAAGAGAAAATGTTAGAACATTGTACAGTAATTAAGGGGAGGACTGTAATAATATGTGTAAGAGCTGCTGAAATTATTGAGGGGTCAAGAGTAAACTTTAAAACATCATACAGTAAAATGATAATTTTTAAAGAAAAAGTGCATTTAAATAGTCCAAGAGGAGGAGGGTGACCTCAGGGGAAAGGTAAAGTTTTTTTTGTAATTTTAAATGAAAATTGAAGAATTGTGGTCTATAAATAAGGGAAGAGTCTTTAATATATGTAAGTGATGAGTTGAGAACTCATGCTGAGCACAAGGGGGGCAGGAAATTGTTTAAACACTGGTTGTGTAGAATTTGAATGTTCTAGAAATTGTCACTCTGTCATTACATGCTGTGATATTGGAAAATTCTAGGAATTCTTACTCCGACAGTGTTTGGTCATTGGGTGTGGGGCAGCAGCTGGATACAGGGACAGTTGAGTGAAGGGGGACAAATCGAATAAGGTCATAGATGAAGATGTGGAGAGGCCAGGAAGGTAGAGGGATGGGGGAAGGGTGGTTGGAGAAAATAAGGCAGTGGGGTGGGAAATGGTCCTAGCAGGATAGTGAGATGTAATGGATGCGGAGCAGCTGTGCATATGGATACACTATGGAGAGCAGGAATATGCCTTATTTGTGTGAGGGTGTTACACCTGGAAAGGGGAATTTGGGAGTTAAGGAGGGAGGTGGAGAGATTAGTCAAGGGAGTAGGGCATGGGGAGATGTGGCGGTGGTTTTGTAGCTCAGAGGGAAAGAATTGAGAGGTCATGTGCAAGATGGGGGGGATAAATGGTGAGGAAGAGAAACCATGCTACTGGAAACACAGGAGTAATCAGAAAGAGGGTAGTAAGAGTGGAGGGATGAACAGGGAATGGCAGAAAGTGGTCAGGAAGAGAAGGAGGGAGAAGAGAGGTGGAGTTAAGGGGGTAGTGGATGTCAGCCTTGGTAGGACAAGGGTGGAAAATGACATTGGAGCTGTAGGAGGTGTTGTAGTGATGAATAGATATACTCCACTACAAAATAGAAGAGACATGGGGGATCAAATGGAGACAGTGGTGTCTGATGATGGACAGGGAGGGCAGAAGAGAGAGGGGAGAGGGGATAAGCAGGGATCCGGGAGAATAGTTGAGGATGGGGGGGTAGGGCTTGTGAGAGAGGATGAGTTAAGAGGAGGGACGAGCACAGTCCCTGGGAGATCAGTAAAGGGCAGGAAGAAGGATGAAGGGGATGGATTTGAAGGACTAGCTGTGAGGGGGGAAGTTGGCAAAAAGGGGGAGTGGCTAGGCACCAAGGGCAAGGGGGAGGTTGATGGGGTAAGGGGGAAATTCAGGCAAGTTGGTACTAAATGGAGTGGAAAAAGGCTTGGAGGGGAGGTGACAGTGATGTTAAACAGGGAGAAGCTAGTTGGCAATAACATACAATGCTCAACTACAGTGAATGCCAAGGTACTGATATTGGGGGATTCCATAGTCAGGGAAATCAAATGAGGGGGCAGCAGGGCCAGCTTTAGGGTATGTGGCGCCCCTAGGCGAACTTGCAAATGGTGCTCGCTCTCCCTCTAGCAGGCCTGGTATCTTTAGCGTGTGAGCATGTAGTGTGTGAAAAATATAAAAAGCCAGGAGTTTTAGCTGCTTTCTGGTACATTTTAAGGCTTACATTGAAGATAAAACAAAGTTCTGTTATTGTTCAAAGGCACCTTATATGCTAAAGTGGGTGGGGGGAGGGAATTACTTCATAATGAAAACATTTGATTATTTTTTTTTCTTCTTCTATATACAGCTTTGGCCCTCTGAATGGAAGGACTTTCTCCGGCTCTGCCGCTGACCGTACTAGGTGGCCACAGATATTTCCCCACTGATTGCCCCCTGTGGCGGGGCTGGGGAGAGGTTGCCAGCTTGTTCCTCCCTCACGGAGACACAATCCAGATTCCAGAGCCACTCCCGAGGGCAGCAGGCCGTCATCGAGCCTGCCAGGATTGATTTTCCTGTTTTTCCTCCCTCCCCCACCTACTGACTTGTATGTCGGCTCAAGCTTCCTGACCTGTATTCCCTCCAGCCATCAGGACAGCTATCCCTCCCTCCCTGAGGGAGGAAAGCAGTCCTCCGGATGCTCAATCATCTCTCGCCCCTGCCGACCCCCAGCAACCCGGACTCGTTCCTGAACCCAGGTCATCGACATGGCACGAGGTGTAGTGTCCAGAGCCACAACCCTCAGCACCACCGGGCCAGCTGAAAATATTTGATTATGAAAAAAATTCACAAACCCAAACACTGGAAAACCCGTACCTCAGCAACACATTTTTTTCCTTTAACAAAACAATACAGTCACAAAACACTACATTCTTTAATCTCAACTAGATTCAGCAGACTAGTTAGTGCTCATTTTTTGTTTACTGAAATGCAACTGCATCTTGTCTGCAAGAGCTTGCGTTTTGTTTTGGGCCAAGTTTGCTGCAGGTAATAAACTTTCTGACAGCAACCACACCTGGAAAAAACTTTTGTTTTTCCTTCCCCCTTTCTGTCAGGCAAGAATTTGATACAGCACTTCCCAGGTGGGTCTTGCCACATGGCACAGGTGGCTTTTATTTTACACAGCATAGTACAGTGCACTCCACTTATAATGGACACTGTTATAGCAGAGAAAAATTGAATTCCCAAACCAAATATATCAAATTCAATGCGTTTATCTCTGGTTATAATGGACAGAAACATTGCTTAGAATGGACACTATGAAACTTTTATGGGTATTTGTAGTGCTTTCCTTTTGGGGGGTTGGGTGGGTAGTGCAGAGCTGGTGAGATTTGGCAAATGTAGAATTAAGATGAATGAGAGACAGAGATTAAATTTCTTTAAAAATAATTCTCCATAAGCTACATAAAGTTTTATTAGTTAATTGATTACCCTAAAAGGAAATTTTATACTTCAATAAAACCCTTACAGTAGAATTGTCTTTGTTCTGTCTAGAACCCCAACATACAGCCACTAGAGTTCCTATCTTATTCTTATTCTTATCTTTTACAGTAAACATCTTTAAAAAATTCATGTTCTGTGACAGACAAATAACTTTTAATAAACACACAATACAGAAACATATATGCTAGGCAGGTTTCTGAGTAATCTATGAAGTTTTATAATAGGTTCTCATTCACTCTGAGCCCCTGCTATCACACATAGACACACCTAATACATAGGCTCCTCCTCTGGATATAATGGTCACTGGATATAACGGACAAAAGGTTTTTGCACAGATGCGTCCGTTATAACAGGCTTGCACTGTACTACATAATCATCTTACTGTATATTGCACAGCATTTCCACCATGGTCAACCGGGGCAAGTCAGAACTGGGGCTGAGGTTCCACAGTCCAAGAAGTTCAGGAACAAGAAACAGAATGTCAGAAAATTGCCAATGTGTTTTATTTTTTTTTTAACCAGGACAGAGACACTAGGCTGAAGTTTGTTTACAGGTGCGACATGGGAGCACAAGGAAGTTGTGATTTGCTCAGGGTCACACAGTATGCAAGTGGGAGCTGTGGGATTCAAACCCAGGTTTGCAGCTCAGAGCCTAAACCACTGTGCTATACTGCCTCCTCAAAGGCAGCTCAGCTAACTGGTTGCGTCACTTCAGAATCATCACTCGGTCTGTCACTGGTCTTGTTAGAAAAAATGGTCCTCCTCTTGCCAAATTGTTGCTCTGCTGGTCTGGCTGCCCCTCAGGAAACAACATGACTGCCACCAGGACCACATACAATCAGTGGACCCTGTGGGACCCCGTGACTCCAACAGTAGGCAGCTGCTTTTTTTTTTCCTCTGGTCCGAGCATGTGACAAAATTCTCCTCCTCCAGAATGTGGGAGGGTGGGTGGACTGCCAGCCTCCTCTACATAGCCAAATCTGGGCTGTTCCTGCTTCCTGGGCTTCCTCTGCTCCCCCAGCTGGCTGGCTGGCTGCTACTCACTCGCTCTGCAGGCCCTATTCAAGACTGGTAGTGGGTACTTTTACTTTACTCCCACTACTCCAGTCCCAGCTCTCATTGGGTCTCTCTCGACTTTTCTGACCAACTCCCAGACCACTCACCGCACAGGCCCACCCCAGTGGTGAAGAGAAACCACTCCTCGACTGCGAATCTACGATGCTCTGATGCCGTCTGGCTGCCCTGTGTGCTAACCCCTCAGACGCCCTATCCCCGATCCTATGTAGACTCAGCAAGTCCTGGTTGCTGCTGGCTCCCAGTCTTCCCATGCCACAGCGAGCCAGCTCTGGTACATTCAGCAGCACAGCACCCCTGCACTGTCCTCCCTAGCAGCTCTCCCTGCCCTATACACTGACCTCCAGTCCTCTTTGGGGTTTGTCTCTTTTCTTCTGCAAGTTTAAAACCATACTCTGCTCTCCCTCACCACTCACTAACACAGCTGCTCAATCCTTTACTGTCTCATAACTGTCTGCATGCACTACCAAAACTTATTGTGCCAAGTTCCAGCCACTCCCAGTCTGCGCCACTCTGCACATATAGTCCAGCCACTCTGGTGCCAAACATAAAACAGACAGCAGTAGAGATCCAATAGAAACAGTAATGGCTCTTTTATGGCTGGGTCAGGCAGGCAGGCACACAACCACGAATCTGACAGAAAAGTCTTCACCCCCACATGACACCAGATTTGGCCATGTTAATTTTCAGTCCATCCAGGTCGCTTGCAAAAAAAAATTTAAAAACTGAACTTTGTTTAATGGTGATGGCACCCCTCTATTAAATGGCACCCTAGGCGTCCACCTAGTTTGCCTATCCTTAAGGCCAGCTATGGGGGGTAGTGGTGATGGGAGGAAGATCTGTATTAGGGATGAATGTATGCCGGGTATGACTGCGCACAAGGTCATGCACCATGTGTACTCTTTAGTAAGGAAGCATGAGAGGTGCCAAATATTGTGCACATAGGCACAAAAATGATCTGGCAGAAAATAGCGTGAAGGAGGTGCAAGTCAGATACAGAGAGTTGGCGATAATATGTACTGCAGAAGGAACCACTGTCTCCTTCTCAGAAGTCCTGCTGGTAGCTATGGGGACTTTAGAAAGGAAGCAGAAAATTTGTGAATTTAATAATTGGTTGAGGAGCTGGTGTCCAGCTATGGGGTATGGATTAGTGGGAGACTGGGGTGATACTTGGGAAAAATAAAGAATTCTTCACTAGGGATAGATTGCACCTAAGCAAAGCAGGAAAGGATGTCCTGAAGAATAAATTGGGGGAGTATATAGGTACCAGGTGGAATTTAAACTGGTAATGGGGGGGGATCTTGACAACAGGAGGCAGACAGCAGAACACATCATGGTAGGCCAGAGGCCTCTCCCCCAATTACGAGCGCAGGAGGAGAAGGCAAGCTCGAACTTGAGAAAGGGGAGGGGGTTAAGAAAGATGGGTAGAGATAGGGGGACAAATTGGAAGGTGGTCTTGATTAATGCAAGTAGTTTGGGGAATAAGATACTTGAGCTGCAGGCTTTGATGGTTGGGGGGGACATAACAGCTGTAGCAGAAACATGGGCCACACCGTGCCATGATTGGGACCTGAAGCTCCTGGGGTACACAACTTATAGGAAAGATAGGATAGTTGGCAAAGGAGGGGGGTAGCTTTGTTCATTAGAGAAGGGATTGGTGTAGCAAGGATGAGAACATGAAGGGGAATGTGGAAGCAGTATGGGCCACCTTACAAGATTTGGAAAGAGGGTCAACCTGGGGGTGTATACAGGCCACCAACACAATCGGAAGACACAGACAACAAACTGGTAGACAGTATTAGCATACATTGTAGCAGGTGTAGGGGGCGGATCATGGTATTGGTGGATTTTAACATGCCAGGGGTGGACTGGAATGCCATGGTGTCAGCATCTGCAAAAGAACAAAAGTTAATGGATGCCTTTCAGGATGAATTTCTGACTCAGCTGGTGGGGGAGCTAACCAGGGAGGGTAGCATCCTGGACTTGGTACTGACGGATGGGGACCAGGCAAAGAATTTAGTAGTGGAGAACCCAATGGCAGGGAGTGACCACTCAGTAGTTTGGTTCACCTTAGACCTTGGGAAGGAGTGGAACCAGGCAAAAACAACTGTGGTGGAGTTTAGGGGAGCTAACTTCGGGGAGATGGCTGATATACTCAGGAAGCATTTAAAAAATATCAGGCCGGGGATATTGAAGCTGGGCCAGCTGGAGGCTACAAAAGCCTACACAAAATCCCACAATAAGAAGGCTAGGGCTAGAAAATCTTGTTGATGGTCCAGAGAAGTGGATGGCCTTTAGAAGGTACAAGTGTTCCTGTAGGGAGTCAGGGAGGAGTACCACAGGATCTCAGATGAGGTCAGTAGAAAGGTAAGAGCGGCCAAGGCAGCTAAGGAGCTTAGGCTAGTGCAGGGGATCAGGGAGGGGGAGAAGGAATTTTATAGATATGTCAGACAGAGAAGGAGGGGGGCAGATAAACAGGTTAAAGAAGGAAGGGGGTTGTGATGAACGGATGGTAGAGCAGGCTGAAGTACTCAATGTGTATTTCTGCTTAGTCTTTACTAGGGAAAGGGAAGGTCCATTACCACAGGGGGTAGGCAGGATTCAGAGAGTAGATGGGGGGCACCTACAAATGATGAGATCCAAGTGGGGAGGGTGAGGGAGGCTCTCAAGTCTTTGAGGACTGATAAGGCCCCAGGACCAGACAGAATCCATCCCAGAGTTCTAAAGGAACTGGTGGATGTCCTGGCTGCTCCAATGATGGAATTATTCAGTTCCTCCCTCCAATCAGGATGGGTACCCCTGGAGTGGAGGACAGCACATGTTATGCCATTCCACAGGAGTGAACCGAGGGATGAACTGGGAAACTACAGACCGGTCAGTCTGAGGTCCATAGTAGGGAAACTGATGAGGCTGTCTTAAGGAAAGGATGGTGGATTTCCTAGCGGACAACGGCTTTTAAGATGAAAACCAGCATGGGTTCATCTGGGGAAGTTTGTGTCAGATCAACCTAGTCAAATTCTTCGACTGGGTGACAGGATCCCTGGACAGTGGAAGGCCAGTTGATATCCTGTATTTGGACTTCAGCAAGGCTTTTGATTTGTTCTTGCATGGAAGGCTGACATGTAAGCTAAGGAACCTAGGGGTGGGGAAAAAATGGTGGGACGGATAGTAAACTGGCTCAGCAACTGGCAGCAGAGGGTGGTGGTATGGGGAGAGACTTCGACTCACAGGAGGGTCATTAGTGGAGTCCTTAAAGTATTGGTATTGGGCCCAATCCTGTTCAATGTTTTCACTGCGGACATCAGGGAGGGAGTTAGGAGCAAAATGAGCCTGTTCACAGATGATTCCAAGCTGGGAGTTGTGGTAGACAGTGAAGAGGGAAGGAAGACACTTCAGGATGATTTGGAAAGGTGGGCACACACTTAGCAGTTGAAGTTTAATGCTCGGACGTGCAGCGCACTACATCTGGGGTTCAGGAACCCTGGGTATAACTATCATTTGGGGGGGCAGCTGTTGATAGCTAAGGGGTTAAAAGACCTGGGGCTGGTCATAGATGCCAGAATGAACAACTCAGAACAGTGCTGGAGAGCAGCTGTTAAGGCAAATGAAATGCTTGGGTGTATCTCTAGGGGGATAACATCTAGGAGAAGGGAGATCATTCTGCCCCTGTACAATTCCTTAGTGAGACCTCACTTGGAGTATTGTGTACAATTTTGGCAACCTTACTTAAAGAGGGATGTTACCCTTTTGGAGAGTACAGAGACTAGCAACAAGGATGATCTACAGCCTGGGGGGAATGTCCTTTGAAGAGCGACTTAGGGAGCAGAACATGTACTCCCTGGAAGTCAGAAGGGACAGGGGTATGATAGAGGTCTTCAAATAAATGAAGGGGATCAGTAGGGTATACACGGAGTGTCTCTTTACATTGAAGGGGGAGGGAAATACATGGGGACATAACCTTAAACTAGGTACATGGTGGAGGTGAGGAGTCACTACTTCACAGAGAGGGTAGTGGCACCTTGGAATGCACTACCAGGGGAGCTGATGGCAAAGGAAACAGAGGGATTCAAGGTGGGGTGGGACAGGTACATGGGCAAGGTACAGGTTGGGGGTGGTTAACAGAGTGCTGGGGGGGTGTGCCAGGGGGAAGGGAGCACAAAAAGGGAAGGTGGGGACAGCATCTGAAACTTAATGAGGAGCTACATCTCAGGCAGATGAGATAGACCATTGGGCCTACTCTGCTGGCAACTTTGTATGTATGGCTTTGGTCCTTTTCATTTCAGTAGATTTTCTCATTTTGAAGCCATCATTTTTTTTTTTTTTTAAACTGTTTTTTATTTCAGCTTTTTTCATGAAAAGTACCACAGAGCATGATCACAGGAGTAAACGAATGTGGACAATGGATTACATGCTACCTATTGTACAGTGATTACACTGGTATATAAACAAGATAAGCATTATACCTTAGGAATACAGTGTATGTTATTAATAATGATAATCAAGAAGCATATGAATCAATCCTTGATATACTATACAGAGATAAAGAAAAGAAAATCTATTGGTTTAAATCTGCCATTACCTCATTGGGAGACTAGGAAAATCCATGGGAGAACCCAGTAGGATATGTATCAAAATCACTAGCGTCACTATAAATTATTAGGTTTCCTACAGAATACGGGTAACCTATAGATATGAGAGAAGTGTTGTTAGGGGCTGGCCAGCACCCATGAGGACCAATGGAGAAAGTTTTATCAACTGGGGGGGCAGGCCTATGCTGGCTGGTCTGGCCTTATTTGAGACATGTGAAGAAACCAGACTTTCCAGTGGTTCATTAATTCTGAGATTTTATTTTGTAACCTGGCTGGCTGTCATATGTTCTAATCTATAAACATCATACAGTATATTGTATCTTCCCAGGCTGTTATAGTGGGGGGGGTTGGGGCGAAGCCATATACCTGTAATACACTTTTTGGCCGTACCCAGCAATATATTAAGTAAATAGATTTGATGTGGATTCTTAAAATGACCTGGGTAATGAAGTAGAATCCCAACAGCAGGGGAAAAAACACCCAGAGATGGGAACAAGTCAAGTATTCTGTTCCCTATCTGAGACGAATATGATGTGAGTACTGTGCAAAACCAGAAAACGTGGGCATGTATGGTTACCTTGCAGCTGCATTGCCTCCAACAGGAAGAGTATCCTCTAGTCGAGAATTTAGCAGAGACTTGAGGAGTACAAAAAAATCTGGATACGATCTTCCAGGAAAACTCTTTCCATGTATATGAGTTTGAGGGTTTATGTTGTCCTCACCAGATCCAAAGCCAGTCTTCCTGGGTCAATGTCACCTGAAACTCAGCTTCCCAGTGGAACTGCACCAGGTTCATAGCCGGTGAAGGGACCTCTTGTAGGGCTTTATATAAACGAGAAGCCAAATGAGTGCGGTCTCCTCCCCTTGCAGTCTACATCAATAAAAGGCAAACAGGTGGGACCACCTGTGTAGTGACATCTAAGCCAATTTTAGTGTCCAAGAAGTGATGGGTCTGTAAGAATCTAAAGAAGTCGGACTTGTTCAGAGAGAATTCCTGTTTAATCTGGTCAAATGACTTAAAGGTATCGTCATAGAATTGATATGAGTGTTTTAAACCTTTGCGTGCTCAGGCCTAAAAAGTGGTATCTAAGCGTGCTTGGGCATATGGATCTTCAGAAGGAATACCCATCCAAGAGGACAGGAATTTGTTAGTCGGTCAAGAGAGGAAACTCATCCAACTATGAAGTAAGTCCTTTGTGAATCTAGAGCCCCATCGTACCCGAGATATATTATGTGGTTGGAACACACGGGAATAATTTAGGGGGCAATCTGCCATAGCTCTTTCTACTGTATGCCAGGATGGGGCTTGATTTGAAGGTAAAAACTAAAATGTTATATGCATAAGTAGGGCAGCCAGCCAATAATTAAAAATGCAGGGGAGGGCCAACCCGCCCTTCTCTTTAGGATGCTGAAGCTAACTAAGTGCTATTCTAGGTCATTGATTTGTCCATAGGAGCTTACTAACAGTTCTATCCCAGGTCTGAACATCCTTTGTAGTGAGAGGAGGGGGATGTTTTGCATTTGGTATAATATCTTCGGGAAAGTGTTCATCTGAATAGATAGACTCCTCTTCCTCTCTCCCTGATGGCAAGAGTTCAATCTGGTCAGATCTGATTTTATCCCAGACAATGTTAAGGTATAGTTCAGAGAATAGCGTTCTGAAAAATTCTTAGGTATTTTAATGCCCAAGTATGTTATGTGGGGTTTATCCCATCTATAGGAGTACCTCAGGACTAAGGAGGAAGAGGGGGCTGTACTAATAAGGCCTCTTATTTATTTGGATTGATAGTATAACCCATGAGAGTCTATATTTCTTTTAAAAGTATGGTAAGAATTTGTAGTGCGTCATCTGGACTTGTGATGTAGAGAAGAAGGTCATCAGCATAGTATGCTAATTTATGGTAGGAAGATTCTGATACCCTATATCCATAGAGATTAGGAGTTTGTCTAAGAAGTTGAGCTATGGGTTCCACAAAAAGGGAAAACAAGTAGGGAGAAAGGGGACAGCCCTGAAGAGTGCCCCTGAACAGGGGGGAAACGGTCAGAATGGGAGCCGTTCAATCTCACGATCGCCTCCGGACCGGAGTATATACTGCCTATCGTTGTCATAAATAACTCAGGAAAGTTTAATTTTTTACAGGTGGCTTGAAGAAAGCCCCACGAGACCATGTCAAAGGCTTTTTGAGCGTCAAGATTAAGTATTAAAAGGGGAGATTTTGTGGATTGGGCATGATCGATAAGATATAAGGTACATTTTATATTATCTGTTGTCTGTCTGCCTTTAATAAATCCAGACTGATCAGAATGAATTAAAGAAGGGAGGATGAAATCAAGTCTATGGGCTAAAATACTTGTGTAAATCTTGTAGTCTTGATTGAGTACTGATATGGGACGATAAGACTCGCAGAGATGTGAAGGTTTCTGGGGTGTCAGGATTACCAAAATTGTAGCTTGTTTCCATGATATAGGAAATGAGGAAGTGAGATGGCTGGCCTAGAAAGCCTGCAGAAGGGGGATCTGTACTAAGTTCCATGCTTCTTTATAAAACTCAGCTCCGAAACCATCCGGGCCAGGAGTTTTGCCATTTTTAAGCCCTTTAACGATTTTTTGGCGCTCCAGTTCAGAGATTGGAGCTGCTATCTGATCCTGTTGGGAGGCCGAGAGAGCCAGAAGGCAGATCTGAGACAGAAAGTGTGATGTTTTATGTGGAGCATGTTCTGCTGGAGAGGAGTAAAGGGACTGGCAATTCTTCTTAAATGCCTCAAGGATATGTTGAGTGGAGTACTGCATCTTTCCTAGTGTGGGGTCTTTGATTTTAGAGATGGTGCATTGTTGTATTTGATTTCTGAGCCAGTAAGCCAGGAGTCTAGCGACTTGGGCTCCACCATCATAATACCGCTGCCTTAACCAGGCCAGCGCTTGTTTAGTTTTGGCTGTCAACATTCGTTGAATCTCAGCCTGCGTCTGAGAAATTAGGGGGAGAAGGTCAGTATCTCCTTGCATGTGGGCCTCCTGGAGAAAACTAAGCTTCTCCTGTAAGGCCTGTAGACTTGCTTCGGCCTGTTTTTTTTTTATGAGTGGCGAAGGCTATAATATGGCCCCTGAGCACAACCTTAATCATATCCCATGAAGTCTGAGGAGATACCTGTGTAGAGGCATTATCTCGAATGATTTCTGGAATTCATGCTTCTAGGAGGTCTTTAAATTCTCTGTCTCTCAAAAGTGATGGGTTAAATCTCCATTGCATGTTTTTCCTCTCTTTTCGGATATTAAGTTCCAAAACAATGGGAGCATGGTCAGACAGGCAGATATTGAGGATATCCACTGACTGAACCTGATCCAGATATTCCCTGCCTATACAAAAGTAATCAAGTCTGGAGTAATGTTTAAAAGCATTAGAATAGTAGGTGAATTTCCGTTGTAGCGGGTGGAGTTGTCTCCACACATCCACCGGGCCAACATCTCGGAGTAAATGTCGGAGATGTTTTTGTCCCAAGGACTGCGGGGATGGACGAGCAGTGGAAGAGTCAAGTGAGGGATTAAGGTGGCAATTAAGATCCCTGCCCAGCATCAGAATACCTTGTTGTCTCCCTAGAATAGCATCTATTAGCTGTTGGACAGTAGAGGCATCAGAGCCTGGGGGAATGTAGATACTGCATAAGGTCAGAATCTGTTGATTTAGTTTGACTACAGCTAACGCAAGCCTGCCCTCTTTGTCGGAGTATCTTTCGAGAATTTGTAGCTGGGAATGTCTCGAGATTAAGATCACCGCCCCCTTCCTTCTACTCCTCCAGTAAGAAGACTTAATCACATCAGAGAAGCCAAATTTAAGTAATTTCTGGTGCTCTGCTGAAGAGAGATGAGTCTGTTGTAGTAAAACTATGTCAGGATTTAGTTTTTTAAGTGTCCGGATTGTGTGGTGTCTCTTTATGGGGCCGGCCAGCCCATTAACATTGTGAGAAATAATTTTAAAGGTTCCCTGCATTTCAAGGCATATTAAAGTGCAATGCATATATCCCTGGAACCCAGACCTCCCCAGATATTGAAATATCATACATTTGGATTTCCTGAAATAAGAAAAATCTACTAACTGAAAATATTACATTATCTTGATGCTCTGCAGTCAAAATGGTAAACAAAAAGAATAACATATATTACAGTAGGAATTATGGGGGTGCTAATGTGCCAACTGGGCTTAGTTAAGGCAATAATTACAAAAAGAGTCGTCTCAGCAAGGAGATATAGTACAGTGGTTGCTACAGAAAAGTTGATGGTATCGTGGTAATTACTGCGGTAAAAATTACCGCGGTACCATGATAAAATCCCATTGAATAACATTGGGGTTTGTACCACGGTAAATTACAGTAATTGTTACCACAGTAGCGGGAATTACCGCGGTACCGTCAACTTTTCTATAACAACCGCTGTAGGTAAAAACTATGTACAAACCCCCCAAGGAGGGGTTACTTTTGACTTCCAACAAAACGCGTTCACATGTAACGTGTATTGGGAACAGATCAACTGACTGTCCGAAGATGGACACCCATTCAACCAAATGATATGGGGTCCTGGGAAAACCATTGCCCCTAACTTCAGGGAGGGAATGGGCTAAGAGAAGGAAAAACAATAATCTGGGGAGCTGGAAAATGAAAAAAAGAGTCAATGGCAAAGGGATAATGGTTGGAGAAAAAAAGTGCAGCTCTGCTGAAACCTGGTATTCAGGTGACATAGGGGCTAATAGCCCGCCCCCCCGATATGTTACGTAGAAGAGGAGGGGGGATAAAATCAGGGTCATTATAGAGTGGCCCAGGAGAATGAAAATTATCCCTTTGAAATAGGTATTAAATAGTGAGGTGAGCGCCAGGCTCGGAGGGGACATCCCAGAAATCCTCTCACCCTCCAAACCATGTAAGATATACACAGTGTCCAAAGTAGTAGTCCGAATAGGTTCCCTCACAGCGTGCAGTAGTCCAAAACTTATTAAAGTATGGAGGGTTAATCCAGGAGTGGTGGAAAATATACTTCCCAGCTTTAATTATGCCTGGGAAATTCACAGAAATGGGGGAAAAAAGGAATAATGTCACCAAACAGTTGAGTATCAGTGGGGGAGTGAGGGCTCCAGGGGCCCCCAGGGCACCCAATCACTGGGTGGGGGGGGGAGAGAGAGAGGATGCACACCAGGGGGGATAATCTGAGGAAAAGGGGTGCATACTTCCATCTGAATCTAGCAACACCTTTTTTTACTTGGACAACCTAAAAGCAGGTCCAAATAAAATTCAGGGTAACCTATAAAGGTACCCTGCCAATGGGGGGGAGGCAACAAGAAGGACCATCCATAAGACCCATTATGCAATCACTCAAACACCACCGGGGCAAGGAGCGAACCATGCAAATCTCCATGCCAGTCAGAGACACCACATGCCACCTCCGGACCAAATGGGTCCAGAAGTATTTAGGGGTCCAGTTATGGTTAAAACGCATTAATGCCACCCAGCCATCTAAAAGCGAGGAGACCCTAAGTCTGCACACTATTTAACAGGCAATAAAGTGGAGCCTGCTGCTATAATACGCTAAAGGGGTATAATCCCCACCCCAGGGGAGCCCCCCAGTCCGACCAGGCATGAGGCATCCATCCGGGGTCCAGAGACCCCCAACCGGGCAAGGGAAACCCCACAAACCCCTATTTAATGGGGATTAAATTTAACTATAGACACTCCTGAGCATGGTAGAGCTGTTAGAAAATAGAGCCAAAATCATCCTATGACAGCCTACCAGATGGCGTACTGTCCACTCACAGGACCCAGTACTAACTTCGATTTTGTAGGAAGAAGCATGTGTATCTCCTCGGGCTACCCCTGCAGGCCCCAGTGGAATGAATAGGCCCATGACTAGGTCCACTTCTGTCCGTCCCCCCGTCCCAGTGTTACTATCTGACCCGGAAGCCCTGACACCTCCTCGAACACCCTCAGGCACCCCCAAAACCACCCTCCCCCCCACAGGCAGGGATGATGACTAAGCCTCTTCCCAGATCCTCAACAGCCCCCCTGACTCTAGCACCCATTGTGAGTCCATGAACATGTTGCAAAAAAAGGCCTTAGCTGGGCTGCCTAAGGTTGTGTCAACTTCTGTTTGGTGTAGGCTATCTTGGCTCATTAATCTTCCTGTGTTCGAGAAGCAGCCAGTCTGTTAGGGTCTTGATCAAGAAGATTAGTTCTCTCTGGGGGATTCACAGGAATAGTGGAGAGAGGATAATACCGCTAAGCAGTTGAGTACCAGCAGGAGAAGGAGGGCTCCAGGGGTTCCCAGCCAACCCGCCCATCAAGAGGGGAAAGAGGGAGGATGCACACCATGAGGGTGAGACCACGGGAGGAGCAGGGCACATGTCCATCCAGACATAACAACACCTCTATTACCTGCATGACCTTAAAAAAAATGGTCCAGATAAAATCCAAGATACCCTGTGAAGGAACCCCGACAAGGGGGGGAGGTGGCAGGGGCAGGACCAACAACAAGGCCTAATATGTAATCACTCAAACCCCGCCGAGGCAGGGGCGAACAGTGCAAGCCCCCATGTCAGTCATAAATATCGTATGCCACCTCCAGGCCATATAGGTCCTGTTTCATGTAGGGGTCCAGCCATGCTTAAAATGCACCAATGCCACCCAGTCATCTGGAGCCGAGGAGACCTAAAATCTGCACCCTATTTAGTGGGTTAATGCAGTAAAGCTTGCCACAATATTGATTTTGGGGGGGTATAATCCCAAGCCCAGATGGGGCACATCGGCCCGGCCAGGTGTAAAACATCTGATCAGGACCTGCTGACCCCTACCCAGGCAAGGGCACCTCCGTAAGTCCCTGTCCAGCTGGGACTAGATTTAACAATTAGAACTCCTGAGCGCAGCAAAGCTGTTATAAAGCCAGGCCAATATCCTCCTGCAACAGACCACCCGGTGGCTTGCCAATCATTCATAGGGCCCAGTACTAGCTGCAGTTTTGTAGGAAGTGGCATATGCACCAAATCTGTCTGCCCCTCAAGCCCCAGCAGAATGAGTAGGCCCAAGACTAGGTCCATCCCCTTCCATCCCCATCCTAGTGTAACCATCTGACCTTGGCACTCCGACATCCCCACGGGCCCCTCCCTGGGCATCCCCCTCAGAAAACCACCCTTTGAGAGCAAGTACAGAGACCAGGTCACCTCCCGGACTCCCACCACCCCCCCGCCTTGGTACTCACTGTGAACCCAGAGACATGCCGCAGGAAGGGCCTCAGATGGGCTGCCCAGAGAATTGTGCCAGCATCTATTTAATGGAGTCTATTGTGGCTTGTTGGTCTTGCTGTGCTCGAGAAGCAGTCGTTATGATGGGGTACCGATCAGGAGAAGTTCTCTGGGGCAATCGGGCCAAAGGTGGGAGTGGTAGGCCACGATTCTTTAGATGCGCGATGGTCTGCATCTGTCCAGGGGGAGAACCAGAATCCTAGGTGACAGGCTTAAATGCTTCCTTGGCAAGCATTTAAACTAGACAAGGGGGGAGGCACTGAAAATGAGCAGGGAAATCCCAGCCTCCCCCAAAAAACACAGTAGCTAGAGAAGTAAACACCAAGATAGAGAAGTCCGTAGACAACAGGACAGGGATAAATGCAGAAAAAGGCAGTAAGGACAGGGATGGGGCTAAAAGGGGTAAGGCCACAAAAAATAAATGGAAGGTGACGAGTACCAATGCCCACAGTCTGTGCAACAAACTCCCTGAACTAGTGGCCTTGATGGAAGAGGGATGCCTGGATATTGTGGCAGTCACTGAAACATGGTACACAAAGAACCATGACCGGGATGTCAACATACCAGGATACACAGTCTACAGGAGGGACAGGGTGGGTAAAAGAGGAGGAGTAGCTCTCTCTATATAAGGGAAGGGATTAAAGCAACAGAACTAAAGAGTAATCAGGAAGTTGATGAGTCACTATGGGTCAACCTGGAGACAGGAAATGGCATCACAATCCGCATGGGGGTTGTATACAGACCCCCATCTCAGGGGGAGGAAATGGACAAGGAAGTGATGGAAGGCATCCTTAAAATGACTGAAAAAGGGGAGACATTGTTGATGGGGAACCTGAATATGCCAGATGTTAACTGGAGTACCTTTGCTGCAGGCACATCCAAGAGAAGGATCATTCTTGATGCCCTACAGGGGGCAAGGCTCAGACCACTAGTTTTGGAACCCACTGAGGAGGGAGCAATCTTAGACCTGGTACTCTAAAATGGGGAACGAGAAAGGATCTCAGATTTAGAAGTGGGTAGCCATCTGGGAACAAGTGACCACCAAACAGTGTGGTTCACAATAAGCACAGCCATAGAGTCAAGCCATACAAAAACAAGAGTATTGGACTTCAGGAAGGCTGACTTTGGGAAAATGAGAGAGTGCCTCAGAAAAGCATTAGCAAATGGGCAAGAAGGAGGGGTGAAGGAACAATGGGGAATAATCAAAACAGCCATTGCAGTGGCAACAAGCCTTTGTGTGAAGCAAATCAACAAAACAAAACAAAGAAAAAAAACACTATGGTTCTCAAAAGAGGTGGCAGGGACGGTTAAGGAGAAAAGGATCGCATTCAGGAAATATAAGGAAACACAGAAGGAGCAGGACAGAGAACGTTATCAGTTAAGCAGAAGGAGGCTGGGAAGGTAGTCAGAATAGCAAAGGCACAAACTGAGGAAAAGATAGCCAACTCTGTTAAGAAGGGGATACAACCTTTTATAGGTACATTAGGGAGCGAAGAAAGACCAAGGGAGGAATACAGGGACTTAATAAAGGGGAGGAAATGTGGGCAGATGGTGACAGTGAAAAAGCAGGGATACTGAATGAATATTTCTGCTCAGTATTCACAATGGGAGAAGAGGGGGAGGTACGTAAACCAAACACGAGAGAAACTCTGAATGGGGGGGTCGATACCAGTCCATTCACAGAAGAAAGGATTTTAAAAGAACTCTTGAAACTGAGGGTGGGCAAAGCAATGGGGCCTGAAGGGATTCACTCAAGAATTCTAAAAGAACTAAGGGTAGAACTAGTAACACCACTGACTACTCTGTTTAACAAATAATGGGAGGATGGGGTGGTACCTGAGGACTAGAGGAGGGTAAATGTGATTCTACTTCACAAAAGTGGGAGCAGCGCAGAGGCAAGAAACTACAGACCTGTTAGTTTGACTTCGGTGATAGGGAAAATGATGGAATCACTTCTGAAGGAAAGAACTGTTGAGTACCTAGAGGTCAGTGGGGCACAGGACCCAAGGCAGCATGGTTTCACAGCAGGAAGATCATGTCAGACAAACCTAATAGATTTCTTTGACTGGGTGACCAAAGTAGTAGACCAGGGAGGGGCTGTGGATGTGGCCTACCTAGATTTTAGCAAGGCATTTGACACAGTCTCACACAAAAGATTAATATACAAGTTAGCCAGCCTTGGAGTGGGTCCCAAGGTGGTAGCCTGGATAAAAAACTGGCTGGGCAACAGGACACAAAGGGTAATAGTAAACGGAGTCCACAGTGAAGAAAGGGCAACTAGCGGGGTACCGCAGGGTTCAGTACTGGGACCGGTCCTCTTTAATGTCTTTATAAGTGACATTGCAGAGCACCTGGAAGGAAAGGTATGTCTCTTTGTAGGTGACACACAGATCTGCAACAGAGTTGATACACAAGGTGGAGTGGAAAGAATGAAACGGGACTTTTCAAGTTTGAAGGAATGGTCGTTTGAAGGAATGGTCAAATATATGGCAGCTCAGATTCAATGCAAAGAAGTGCAAGATAATGCATCTGGGAAACAAAAACCCAGGGGAAGAGTACACAATGGGGGGTGAGTTAATAACAACAAAAAAAAATTGAAAGAGACCTAGGAGTAATTATATCAGATGACTTAAAGGTGGTCAAGTAATGTAAAAAAGCAGTAAGAAGGGCTGGAGGGATACTGGGATGCATAGGGAGAGTCATCAACAGTAGAAAACAGGAAGTTGTTATCCCTCTATACAGACAGGTAGTGACACCCCATCTGGAGTACTGCGTGCAATTCTGGAGACCCCATCTCCACAAAGACATAGAGTGGAGGCTGTTCAGAGGAGGGCAACCAAAATGGTGCAGGGTCTGCACCAGAAGACATACGAGAAGAGACTAAAGCAGCTTAATATGTATACCCTTGAGGAAAGGAGGGAGAGGGGGGACATGATAGAAACTTTCAAGTATCTCAAAGGAATTAACAAAGTTCAAGAGGGTAGTATCTTTCAGAAAAAGAGATATGCAAGAACAAGGGGGCACAATTTGAAGATCAGGGGGACGGCTCAGAGGTAATGTTAAAAAGTATTTTTTCACAGAGGGGGTTGTGGATGCATGGAACAGCCTTCCTGAGGAGGTTGTTGAGTCAGAAACAGTGGGAAAATTCAAGAATGCATGGGACAGGCATAAGGCAATTCTAGTGGGGGGTAGGAGGAAGTAAGCTGTTGATTAACTAGAATCTGCAGCTTATCCATCAGGTAGGAAATGGGCAGACTAGGTGGGCCAAGCGGTCCTTATCTGTCGTCAAATTCTATGTTTCTATGTTTCTATCTGCACAGGCATCCTCAGCGCTGTCATAGGTCTGCTGTCCTGAAGGAAATTGAATCACCAGCTTACTAGAGTAAGGGGTTTGAAATTTAAGCTTTTGTTGCTCAAAACTGGAAAAAGAGGGATGTATGCCCGCCTCCTCTGCATCGTGGCTGGGGCATAATCAGTATCCATGAATATACATGTATTTTCCCAGTAAATCTGCGATTTAGCCCAAGCCTCTCTCAGAATACATTCTGTTGTTTGAAATCTGAGGAATCTAATTATGATTGATCTGGGTCTAGTTGATGGTTGCGTAGGTTTTGCACCCAATGCTCTGTGAATCCTCTCTATTTCAAAAGCAAATTCTGAGTCCAGATTGAGAGCTTTCCAAAGCAATGTTTCAGCAAATCCTTGTAAGTCAGTACCCTTGCTATTTTCAGGGTCCCCTTAGAGTCGAAGGTTGTTGCGGGGATTGCGGTTCTTCACATCCTCCTGGTGTTCCACCGTTAGCTGGCAGAGGTGGGCAAACTGGTTAAGTGTAGTTTGGAGCTGTAAGGTGGTTGAGGCCTGCTCTTGCATAGTTTGTTCTGGAGTAGTTACTTTGGAGTGTAAATCCGTAAGGTCTCTCTGAAAGGATTCCTGGGTTTGCTTAAATTGATGGAAATCTGCCTTAAACTCCTGGAGTTCCGATAAAATGTTATCAAGTTTGATGTCCATGTTAGTGGCTTGTTGCACTTTGGGCCTGCTCTTTCCTCATGCTTTAGGCTGTGAGGCCCCGGGGGAAAGTTCGGAGGCCCCCGAATTCGTGGCTTCCCTGTCAGATAACTCAGGGTCCAGCCGCAATGCCGCAAATCTGTTGGTGCCCCCTTGATTTTTGCCTGAAGCCATGTACTCCAAAAGTCAGAAAATATATTTTTAGGATGTTGAGGCTATTTAATATAGTTTAAATTGGAGGAGTGGGTCTAGAGCTTGTGTACTAGGCTGCCATAGGACTGGAAACTGCACCAGAAGTCCTTGAAGCCATCATTCTGTATTCATGGTGTTTTGTACATTACATTTAAGCTAGAAAAGCAATTGCCTCAGAATAGTAATCTGCAAAGTAAAAAGGTATATTTGGAATAGTTGGTGTCTAAACTAATGGAATAACCCAACAGCAGTAGTTAACTTTGTCACTTGTGGAAGAGAGCAGCATAATTTACACTTAGCTACTGTGGTCTGTATGCAGAATTTCACACAAATTAGAGAAGTGCTATGAATCACGTTAGGATTCATACTAGGATCTGGAGCGAAAGAAAGGCTGTTGACCCATATATGCTCCTTGGTTATACATTAATATGCCAGTCCCTTTCCATATAGAAGATATTGATCTAAATTATATTTAAATTGTATCTTGTCTTTGCTCATGACTATTTCCTCTGGAAGGTGAGTACTGTGGATGGTAATCGATGGGCAACCTCTCTGTGTTTCATGCGTAACTGTAAGTACAGTATTTTCCACTACTGTTTATGTTACAATTTGTTTGCTTCACAAATTCTGTCAGTCCTGCAATCAGATGCAGAATTTGCAAAGCATATTCTTTGTTTTTCACTTGAAATAATTCGAATGAGTAACTTGTCAGAAAGTATCAACAAAGTTATCAACAAAAACAGCTTCCAGCATTTTTAATAGAATATCAGATCTTACTTCAAGAGAGCTCTTGCAGTAGGTAATTACCATTAGGACTAAGCCACCAGGTGCTAGGACCACATAGAAAACTTTAGCTAGCAGTGTCTGGCGGGGGACCACCCACCCATCATGTGACCGACGTCAGCATGACACTATATAGTGAGCGATCCTAGTGGAGAATGCTGTTACTGTCGACAGCCATTTTGGATGAGTATTTCTGCTCATTTTTTCTTTTATTTCTTAGAGTGTTAGTATTTCTACGCTTCTTGTATGTCGTCTCTGACGCCTTCCAATTCGCATTAAAAACAAGTGAGACTCCTGTGGATCTCAGCTTCCTCACAAAAATGACCATTCCCTCTGCCTCTTCTGTCTGGGCCCAGAGCACAAGACCGAGGACTGTCAGACCTGCTAGAGCTTCAACCAGGTCACATGGAAACACTGTCAACAGGCCCTGGAAGCCCATATTTTAAAACAAAAAATGTCCTCCATAGAAAAGGAGCTGCAGAAACTCAGGAGTTCTTCCTCTTCACCAGAGGGACATTGCAAGAAGAAGAAGAAGAAGGACAAGGAGACACATTTGGATCATGATTGGTCTCCTTCCCTCCCGCAACCTCTCTTGGGGACCGCGGACGTCAAGCAGTCTTCCCCCCCAGGGAAGCACCCCTCCCTCTAAGACTACTTCTGCTGCTGTGGAGCAGCTGTTGGTGCCCCCACTGGAACTGGTCTCTGTTCTGGCAGGAGTCTCTGGGAAACTGGAGACTCCTGCTACCCTTAGGCCCATCAGAACCACCAGGTCTAAAGTGAGTGGCAAGGCCGATAAGTCAGTCATCAGCTCCTCTGATGACCACCTGGCCACGGCTGATCAGTCGGGTGCAAGCTCCGCTGGTGAACACCCAGCCACGGCTGATAAGTCGGATGCCAGATCTACCAGCAAACGCCCAGCCCTAGACCTTCCATCAGGCCCCGACAACAGGCCTGATGTCAAACCTCCGGGCCAGCTGCTACCTGTGCCACAGCCTCCCTCTCCACCTCTTATGGTGGACCTTCCAGAGTCTATGTTTCTTTGTTTCTATTCCCCTACACACCCAGAGCCAGTGGGAGGAAAGCAACCGCCCATCGACACCACCTCGCTGCTGATGCATGATTGTCTGATGCCAGAGCCTCATTTGGGCCCAGCACCTACACCTGACATCCCTCCATCTGAGCCCTCCACTGCTCCCCAGACCCCAGCGGGACCTTCCGATCCTTCAGGGCTGATGCCAGACCCTCCACCTGGAGGTCCGACACCAGACCTTCCTTTGCCAGGTCCTGCCAATGAGCCATCGGGCCCTCAACCAGGCCCCTCTGCCCCTCCGCTGGGCCCTCAACCAGTTCATTCGGCTCCTCCATCAGGTCCTATGCTGAGCTCTACAGTGCCTGGTGCCACATTATCCTTCTCCAGGGTATCCATCACCAGGGTTCCCAATGCCAGGCTACCCGATGCCTGGGTACCTTACTCTGGGCTATCCATTGCTTAGCTATCCAGTGCCTCAATACCCTGTGCTGGGTTACCATCCATCAGGGTATACTTCTATTTTTCAACCGCCCCCACCTCCTCCTCCACCACTCCAGCTTCAGGTGGACTTGCAGGCAATGTTATGCTCTTGGTGGAAGGAAGCCAATATGCAATTTGCTTCTGAACTGGACAGACGTCAGCCGATTGCTACCCTTCGACGGTCCCCTCAGAACCGACAACAAGGTCTCTTTCTTTGGTGGCGTCTCACCCATCGACCTCGGGTAGGTCTCACGAGACAATCACTTTGCCTGACCATTCCAGGGGGCTCCCAGTGGCCATTGAGATTCCACTTCCTAAGGCTAGAAGATCCAACAGGAATCCAACATCAGAACTGGAGTCAGTCTCCTCTCCATCGGGCTTGGATTATGAGTCCTCTACTCTTGAGGGGCTGAAGGAATCTCCCAAGTTCCCTCCAGAGGACCCTTCCCTGATGGAGCTCCTCAGAAAGATTCAGGAGGCACACGACTGGAAGACCGAGGAAAAAGATCCTCAATGTCAGAGGCTTACTGAGCACCTTGATTTGATGGATCAGTCTCCAGCACTCATTCCCCCGTGGACAGGCCCTCACAAGGACTTGGCCTCCACTATCTGGAAACCGCCTTCTTCTCTAGTTGCCGTATTCAGAAAGACTGACAGACTTTATCACACTCCTGAAGGAAAAGACCATTTCAGCATCCATCCCAAAGCTGACTCTGTGGTCATTAGCGTGGACCACTCTGCCAAACCTAAATACCAGAGCACCTCCCCTCCAGACAAGGAGTTGAGGCAGCTAGACCAATTTGGATGTAAATTCTATTGATCCTCTGTACTAGCCATTCAAGCCCTTGACTATGTGGCTCATATGGTGGTCTACCAGAAGTCCATTCTGGGCCAGTTAAAATCCAAAATCAAGGCTCTACCTGACTTGGACCTGAAAACAGACATTGCTCAAATGGTCAGAACAGCCAGATTGGCCAGCTGTCATGCCCTTAGAGCCACCTATGATGCGGTGGATATTTCAGCCTGAGATACAGCGACTGCTGTGAGCCTGTGCAGACATTCATGGCTGATAATTTCTGGCCTTCACCTGAAGTCCAGTCTGCCATTCAAGACTCCCCTTTCAGGGGACCTGCTCTCTTTGGGGGTGATGTCAAATGCATTATCACTGACTTACAAGACAAGGGCAAAGCATTGCGCTCTGTCCAGTTCTTGTACAAGCCTCCTAATAAGCCCAAGCAGCCATTTCAGAGACATCAAAGGCATCAACAAAAACAACAACCCAAACGACATCAGAACAAATGTCAGGCTCCCTCAGGAGGTGCAGCCACCCCCCTGACCAAGTCCCAGAAAGCCTCCGGGGTGGCATCTTCTACCCTCCCTACTAACTCCTGACTCACGACAGGCCCTCCTGCCTCCATCACCAGTTCAGGAGGAGCCTATAGGGGGCAAGTTTGCAAACCACCTACCGGGTTGGGAGGTGATCACATCAGACTTGTGGGTACTTCAGCTCATAGCTTAAGATCACACTAGAATTTCTAAAGACCTCCAGAAAACTCTCCAGGTCTTTCTCATTATCTTCCAGGACACATTCCTCTCATCAGAGAGGAAACTGAAAGTCTGCTAAGAAAAGCAGCCATAGAGCTCATTCCTCAGTTCCAGGCAGGCATGGGATATTACTCCCACTTCTTCCTGGTGCCCAGAAAGATGGGTGACCTCTGACCAGTCTTGGACCTGAGCAGCCTGAACCTGTACATGGAATACAAGAGGTTCCATGTGCTGACCCTTCCAGTTCTCCTTCCTTTGCTACACCAGGGACACTAGCTTTGTGCCCTAGATATGCAGTATGCCTACCTACGTATCACAATTTTTCCATCCCACCACTGCTTCCTCAGGTCTGCATTCCAGGAGGAGCTCTTTCAATTCAAAGTGCTCCCTTTTGGCCTTTCATCAGCACCTGGGGTGTTCACCAAGTGCCTAGTGGTGGTAGCTGTGGCGTTATGCTGTCAGGGCATCCATGTGTTCCCATACCTCAACGACTGACTCCTGTCAGTCCCATCGAGAGACAGTCTTGTAGCCTCCCTGTCTGCTACTCTGGACTTTTTCAACCAAGTGGGCATCATGGTGAATTACCCCAAGCCCCACCTTTCACCATCACAGCGCCTGCAGTTCATTGGAGCAGTGCTGGATACGGTCAAGGGAAGGGCGTTCCTCCCACCAGACGAGCAAAAACTCTGCAAAGGCAAGCCAACTTCATGGCCTCCCAACGTCGGACTATGGCAAGATTGGTCCTATGTCTACTGGGTCTCATGGCAGCAGCCATCCTGACTGTTTGCCTGGGCAGACTCCACATGCGAGTCATGCAGTGGACACTTTGGGTGCAGTGGGATCAGAGGTCAGACAACCTGGATCACATGATCTTGATCTCCAATCCTGTGGCCCGAGATCTCCTATGGTGGCAGAACCTGGACAACCTCAACAGAGGTGTCCCATTTCAACCTCCTCCCCCCACCTAGACACTGATGATGGATACTTCAGGATTGGGTTGGGGAGCCCATTTGGGAGTTCACAGGACACAGAGGTCCTGGTCTCAGAGAGAACTTTCTCTACATATCGGTGTGCTAGAGATGAGAGCAGTACTGTACACCTTACAAGCCTTCCAGCCCTTCCTCAGACCAGGATCTTTCTTGATCCAGATGGACAACATGTGCATAGTCTGGTATCTGAACAAACAAGGAGGCACACACTCTTATCCCCTATGTCAGAAAGTGATTCATGTGGTTCTGGGCAGTCCAACATGGCCTTCATCTCTTGGCAGTGCACATCTTCGGCTCAGAACATCCTAGTGGACAGAATCAGCCACAAGTAAGCCAAGGCTCATGAGTGGGAACTGAGACAGTCAGTGGTAGAAGAAATCTTAGATCTTTGGGGTCTGTCCGACCTTGATCTATTCACATGCCCATGCATCCCAAAACTACCCAGTTTCTACTCGCTCGTTCTGGGGCATGGTGCTTTCTGGTGAGACACGCTGTCTTTTAGTTGGACAGGGATGTTGTTATATGCCTTCCTTCCTTTTTCACTGTTGCAGAGAGTGCTAATGAAACTGCAGGTGGAGGGGGCATACATGATCCTGATCGCACCTTACTGACCTTGCCAAATTTGGTTCTTTCTGCTTCAGCAGTTGACGGTGGAACCTCCATTTCCACTGTCCATCTGCCAGGATCTTCCAACTCAGGAACTGGGCACCCTGGTCCATCCAGACCTCAAGTCCCTTCACCTTCATGCGTGGCACCTGCTGACATAGCTGCTTCATGTTCCAGAGTCTCTTCCAGAGTGGCTAAAGTAAGGGTGGAGTCTAGAAAGCCATCCACAAGATCTACCTATGCTATGAAATCGAAGAGATTTTCCATCTGAGCCACTTCTAAGGGTTATGACCCCTTCTCGGTACCACAGGTCTTGGAGTACATGCTTTAACTATCTGACCTTGGGCTAAGTTACTCTACTCTGAAGGTCCACTTGTCTGCCATTTCTGCCTACCACACTCTGGTGGACAGCAAAACTTTGGCACAGTTGGAGGTATCCAAAACCTTCCTGAAAGGGATCCTCCATTTGAAACCCCCAGTCAGGAGCCCTACTCCTCCCTGGGATCTGAATTTTATTCTTGAGAAAGTCATTCTGCCACCCTTTGAAATGGCTGTGAGTTGTGACAGTGCTACCTTTCATGGAAATTTCTCTTTTTAGTTGCTATTACATCAGCTTGAAGGATTTCCTAGCTTCAGGCACTGATGTGTAGGGAGCCTTATTTGATTTTCCACAGAGACTGGGTGGCTCTGCGTACAAATCGTAAATTTTTACCAAAAGTGGTCTCTGAGTTCATGTTGAATCAGACCATACACTTACCAGTGCATTACCCTGAACGTTCTAATCAGCGGGAAGCAATTCTACATACCTTAGATGTACACATAATTTTGCATTACTACACTAACCGGATGAAGTCAGTCCACAAAACAGATCAATTGTTCATTTCTTTTGCACCCAAAAGAGAGGGTGCTGCTGTTTCTAAACAGTGTTTGTCCAAAAGGTTAGCAAACTGCATTCTATTTTATCAGAAGTATAACAAGCCACGTCCGGGGGAAGTTGAAGGACATTTAACCAGAGCCGTGGCTGCATCTACCGCTTGTTTCAGAAATGTCTCTGCTGCTGATATCTGTGCTGCAGTCACTTGGAGTTCTGTCCACACCTTCACTAAACATTACAGTTTGGACATTGCTTCTAGGCGTAGGACTGGCTTTGGCCTCGCCGTCCTTCAGGGACTTCTACCTTAGATCCCTACCTACTGCAGACCTTTTCCTGCCTCCCATGTTTCAGACTTGTCTGACTCTGACTGCTATGGCCTCAGTCCTAATGGTAATTACCTACTGCAAGAGCACTCTGGAAGTAAGATAGTACAGTTACATAAGAACTTACTGTAACAATAGATCTTCGAGAGAGGCTCTTGCAGTAGGTACTGCTCTCCCTCCCACCTTCCCCCTGTCTCTTTTCTGCCACTCCTCCTTGTATATCATTTACTTGGCTCCAGGAGTCCACTCCCTTTCCTGTCACACCTTTCTGGGTCTCTAGCAGGAGAACTAGAGGGCAGGCCTGGGGACTGCTCTTTATATAGCGTCATGCTGACGTCAGTCACACGATGTCGGATGGGCGATCCCCTGCCAGGCACTGCTAGCTAAAGTTTTCTGTGTGGTTCTAGCACCTGGTGGCTTAGTCCTAATGTTAATTACCTACTGCAAGAGCCTCTCTTGAAAATCTACTGTTACGGTAAGTTCTTACATAACTGTACTTTCTTTTGTCATTCAAGAAATGAATTGCAAAAAAAAACAGTTTTAAGTTTTTTACAGTTTGCTGCCTTTTCGTGGTTCTTTAATACGTTCTAATGTTTTTCTATCTGGCAATTTTTTTTCTCAAACTATTTTTCCTGTGGTTGTTGTATTTTATTTATTGCCTATGATGAGAGGTATGAAAAGTTACATTTCTGTGAGTACATAGTGAATCTTTATTTTTATTTATTTATTTGTTCTAGGATTACAAATACCTTTGAGCCAAGGCTCTTTTACAAAGGTTCCACGTCATTAATCTAAACACAGAAACAGAACTGTTACACTGCAGGATGTATTTGGTTTATTTCTCTTGGCCATGCAGTATCCTGCATCCATGACATTAACATTTGTCCTGTGTTCATAACAAAATTGCTTTTATAATGTGATATGTTATCTTTCTAGAGTCTGTCTCCTCCCTAGTGCTCCATTCTTTGGTCGTAGAGAGGGAGGCACTAGGACCCTGCGTGAGCAAACACTTTAGAGGCTGACCATGCCAATGCTCATCATCATGCACCAGTACCATAAAGGGCATTGTCAGTCCCAGCTGTCACAGTTCCATTTTTCCCTCCATCAAGACTGCATCACCTCGCTAGGAGCTAAAGTTTGGACTAATCCACATTGGCCTTTTAAGTTTATAATAATAATACTTTATTTTTAAAAAGCGCCTTTCCAAAGCCAAGGCGCTTGCACAATAAATAATTCAAATACATATAATAAAATCAATCAATATAACATTCTTAAAATTCAGGGTAGGATAGGCTAAATAAATAAGTTTTCAAGGCTGCTTTAAAACTTTGGATGGTCAGGCATTCTCGCACCCGATGAGGTAGAGAATTCCACTGGGTCGGGGCCATAAAACTAAATGACCTGGCCACTAATGTCTTCAAATGGACCCTAGGAATCTCTAGCAATCCCTCATCGGTGGATCGGAGAGGGCAAGGGGGACAGTAGGGATGAAGAAGGTCTTACAGGTAGCTAGGTCCCTGGTCTTGTAGGGCCTTATAGGTCAGCAAACCGACCTTGAAGGTGATCCGCCACTGTACTGGCAGCCAGTGCAGTCCGCAGAGGACAGGCGTTATATGACTGGTCCTAGAAGTACCAGTCAGAAGCCTGGCCGTCGCATTCTGCACTAGCTGCAAGCGGCGGATATCAACCCTCGATAGCCCTAGGTAAAGGGTGTTGCAGTAGTCAAGGCAGGAGGTAACAAAGGCGTGGACCAACATTGAAAGATCATCAGAAGGAACCAGGTGCTTCACCCGGGTGATATTTCTCAGGTGGTAAAAAGAGGTTTTGACAACAGCCAACACCTGAGATTTAAGGGTCAAGCAGTCATCAAATATAATGCCCAGGTTCCGCATCCGGTCTGAGGTAGCTAACTGGGCATTCCCAAGCCAAAGACCCAAAGGCGATCCTGTTAGCAAACCCGCCTCTCGACGACCTGGGTCCACAACCAACACCTCAGTTTTTTCAGGGTTTAACCGCAACCAACTCACAGTCATCCAATCCTGGATCTCAGTGAGACAGTTGTTAAAGACTGAGACAGCATCACCCTGGCCAGGCACAAAGGACATGTACAGCTGAGTATCATCTGCATAGCGGTGAAAACTCAAGCCATACCGCCTAATAATCGCTCCCAACGGCTGCATATACACCACAAACAACATGGGTGCCAAAATGGAGCCCTGTGGCACCCCAGAGGATGGGGGAGTGATGCCGAGGAAAAAATTCCAGACACCACCCTCTGAGTCCTACCCTCGAGGAATGATCGAAACCAACTGAGGACCGAACCGGACAGTCCACAGATAAACTGCAGGTGCTCCAGCAGCACTCCATGGTCAATGGTATCAAATGCCACAGAGAGATCTAGAAGGACCAAGCTGGAACAGGTCTTTTGATCTCTCACTATTAGGAGCTCTTTTAGTACCCAAACAAGGGCCGTTTCGGTACTATGTCTCTTCCTAAATCCGAACTGGAGAGAATCATAGACATTGTGGCTGGTCAAATGATCATCCAGCTGCAACACAACCACCTTCTCAATAACCTTACCCTACAAAGGGTAGGTTAGAGACAGGCCTGTAGTTAGCCAGACAGTCTGAGTCCAAGGAAGGCTTCTTAAGAAGGGGCCCATGAAAGATCCCCCTCTCCAAAGGCAACCAGACTATCTTGGCAAGGACTAGGCTGATTTTATCCACACATCCTACTAAAAGGCATGTGGGACCCGGGTCCAAACTACAGTTGGTCAGTTGCAGCGACTGGACGACCATCACATTGGCATTGATTGTGGGTAGGTTGAAGTCAGACCGCACAAAGTGGGTGTCCAACATCTCCTGCTGACCACCACAACTCCTATTTGAGAGAGTTAAGAGGAGATTGGACCTGATTGTGGCAACCTTATCTGCAAAGAATCGAGCAAACTCCTCACACCTTTCCTGTGAAAACACACTTCCGGGCTGAAGACAGATTGGATTGCACACGCTGTCCACAGTCCAGAAGAGCTGGGCTGGTCGATTCTGTGCAGCAGCAATTTCCCTGGACAAGAATTCTGCCTTCTTACAGGTAATTGCTTATTGATAGACCAGATAATGGTCCATTAAACTAAGACTATCACACTCCAGACCCGACTTTTGCCCACACCTCTCAAGCCTTTGTCCCACTCTTCTCAACTCCCTCAGGGTCTCGTCAAACCAAGGAGACCTGGGGCAAAGAGTGAGGGGATGAACACGAACAGGAGCAATGGAATCCAGGTCCCCTACTACTGCCTTATTATAGGCAAGTACGAGGTCCCCAGGATCCATGCATTCACTCGGTAGACTCGATAGGTCCAGCACTGCCATCAGGCCCTCCGGGGTAACACCCCTCAAAGGGCAGTACTGGACCATCTCTGTAGAGGCCGGCCTACTGGGGGGGCCAGGAAACTGAACCTAATGGTGTGATGGTCAGACCACCAGACTGGTTCCACCACCAAGTCAGATATCTCCATCCCCAGAAGGAACATCAAGTCCAATGAATGACCATCTATATGGGTTGAGGAGGAAATAACCTGTGTGAAGCCCAGAGAATTCATCAACTGGAGGAAGTCCTGACCAAACTGAGAGAGTTCATCGTAGACCCAGGCATTGAAATCCCCCAGGATCAGCCATCTGGAGGATCCCAGTGTCATGTCGACAAAGAAGTCCACAACTTCCTGCAGGAAAACATTCCCATTACCTGGTGGATGGTAAATGAGAAGAATCCTGCACCCCACACCCTCACCCATGATACATTCAAAGGAGTTGGTGATTCCCACTGGTACCTCCACCAGGTTCAGTTCCGATCTAAAACAGATGGCAACTCCCCCGCCCCTATGATCCAACCTTGGATGGTGTATCTCTGAATACCCAGCTGGTATAGCTGAAGCCAAAACAGAGCCAGCATTGTCATCTAGCCAGGTCTCAGTGATGCACGCCAGGTACAATGGCCCAACAAGATCAGCTATTATAGCAGTCTTGTTTTTAATGGACCTGGCATTACATAACACCGTCCGAGTAGGATGAGTCACTGGTGATGACCGAGCCACCTGTCTGCTACAAGCAGAACCCTTGGGTATGGGAATCAGGCAGGGAAGACCCCTCTCCTGAACCCATTTCACCCTAGGGCATCTTCTTGTCCCCACTGTCTCAATCCGCCTACTCCTTTCCATTCCCCCACTAGGCCCTGCTGCCGCCTTCCTCCTCCTCACAATCCCCAGAGCCCGACACCATCTATACACCTCTGGAGATAGTGGGGGACACCAAAAAGGATGAAGGTCTTTAAGTCTGGAGGGGGAATAATGCCTGACCGTCCCAGCACCTCCCCAGCACATCTTCACACACTCAGAGCACCCAAAATAACTTCCACACCAATAGCACTAATCCACACCACACTATACACCCAACTACTCAACTTTCCAATCATACACCACACACCTTTCAAACAGTAAATGAACATAAAATATCAAATAAACAGAACAGATTAAAAATGATGACTTAGAAAAAGAGATTGCCACAGTTCTCTCCAACAAGTAATTTACAACCTCTGGGAACTCTCACCTCACCAGAGAAATAAACAAAAATGTCTCCCCAAACCAATCTCTCACTTTAGTTGAGGGTACAATATATACATTTTTAAACAGTTTGCAACAAAGCAGGACACTCTCACTGTCATCCAGGCAAGAGAACAAAAGAGAGATAGTCTGACCGTGTGTCCAGGAGCAGTCTTCTGGGCTATAGACCTCAAGCCGTTCTAAGCAAGTCACTCCTTAAAGTCAGTTCAGGCCTAGGGATTCAATAGGCCTCCACAGGGAACTCTGCTTCTCTCCAAGCCACCAAACCATACCCTGAGAAGAACACCGCTGGGAGATCTAAGCGCAACAGATCTTGGTGAGGAACAGGCTCATCAGCCCCCCCCCCAAGACCAACAAGGACCAGTGAAGAACTTGCACCTTGTTTGTTCTGAGTTGGTTGGCCCCAGACATGACTTGGCAGACTGCTGCTACTGCCTTAACTTATGGACCAGATCCTCCAAGGCAAAGCTTCATGCTGGGGATTGCAGACTCCACAATAAAAAAGACAATATTCTCAGTCTTCCATGAGACTGGTGCTTCAGGTCTCATCATCTGTTTGCTCTCACTTGATGTCATCCCCCGGGTCAGGAATGACAAAGATGTACCTATCACAGTTTTTTCTGACACAGTACCCTTCACTGTAAGTGGCACATGAGCTGAAGGACTTTGAACTAGTGCCTTTGGGCTGGGCACCTTTTGGCAGCCAGCGCCAGATGCAGAGACCATATCCGAATGCATTTCCTTCAGAGTTTCAGCATAGACATTGGAGCATTCCCCAGTGCCGTTGTTGGTGCCAGTTATGGTGCTGACATTGGCGTTGAGCTTTCTGTTGGTTGCAGTGGTTGGCATGGTTCTGACCATGGTGCCAAGTACGGTGTCAAAGCCAGTGCTAGGCTCCCTCACACCAGATACACACACACACACACACACACACACACAGTGATCACCAATGTGCACAACACTAGTGGCACAGGGAACACACCACACCCTCCAGTGGCATGCCACATATACCACTGGATATGGCCTTTTCACCTACCTTCCCCTGCCCTCACCACCCTCCAACACATTCAAAAGCATGTAGACAACCAGTCTCCTAGTGCATACATCCAAAACTGCACAGGATACACTTTGGGAACAACATCACATACAAACAGCAGTGATCTCCTAGAGGGACCATAACAACACATGACAGCACCCACTGGCAACAGGGGCAGGCCCTGCAGGGTACATACTGAGGTGTGGCTGATAATTCAGCAGTAGCATCTACAACAAGTAAAAGCTAGCCAGTAATGGTTTGTAGCACGTTTGCAGGGGTCTTGGTGCCCTGTGCACAGAGGTGGCTGATGTCCACATTGCCAGGTGTCAGCACACAGCTGGTTGAGAAGTGCATGGATGTAGGAACCATCAGACTGCCTGTGGAAGTTGGCATTGCCAGACTGTCTAGAAAGCTTGAGTGTAGTCTAACAGGCTGTGTTGAGTAGTCAAAGCTCCCAGCCCGGTGCCCTGGGGACACCTGGCCCATCCACAACTTACCTGTGGGTAGCATCCTGGAAAATGTGAATAACCATGTGCAAGACACAAGTGAAGCTGAGCCACATGAGGATGCCCAAGAATCAGTCATGGAACCACCCTCTGGCAAGAGAAGGGCTAGGTCACATGGTGGCACATGTCACAGCATACAGCTCAATAACTACATACACACACACACACACACACACACACACACACAGAGTAAGCACCACTCTGGGTAAAACCATACCTGCACAACACCCATGACATGTACTTTCATACTGATAACCTGGCTCTGTTGCGCACTCCCGTGCAGATGGCTTTTTATGCTTGGATTGTGTGTTCATATTTATTTTCACAACATCTCACACTGCTCAGCACCTCATACCATAGTCCTACACATGGTGAACAGTAGTACTCCCAAATCAAAGTAGTAGAAAAAGTATCCACAACATGTTGATAGCAAGCCCTGCCCTCTCTGTATCCAGTGGCTATGATGTTCTGTGGAGCTGGTAGACAGGCATATTGGCATCCCAGGGCACATTATCATCAGCTGGTAAAGCACCATTGTCTGCTAATGGCATACTTTTGTTCAGACTCAGGTTATACAGTATGCAATTCAACTTCTCAGGAGCCACCAATAGTGTGGCTCCAGTCTTGTCAAGGTAGCTATCATTAATGTTCAACATGCCAAACAATTCCTCTGTCTATGAGCATTTTTGTACCATGACTGTACATCAGTCTGTGGTTACAGATATGGCATCAGAAGGAGTGTCCTCAGTTGGTAGCCGCTGTCGCCCAGGAAACACAAGGATAATACCTTCAGTTGGAGTGCATGATGCACACATGGTGACATGTCTGTCTGTTATTGGACTCACACTGATCAGCTATCCCTGTTCTGTTACAGGGCACATAGCCATGTCCACAGGTTAAAGTATGTATGCATAATTTATGACTCCAGGGTGCATGGCACACCTGTGTGATGAGACCCATGGTATCACATACCACCTGCATGTTCATGCTGTGGAATGCCTTTCTACTGTGGTATGCCTCTTTGTGCTTCAAGGTTGCTTCAATGGCCACATGCATACAGTCTCTGTCACCCTATCACACTGGGTATTCCACCATTGCATAGAATTGCTTGTGGCTGCTCTTGAATGGTGGGCAAGTTGAATTGGAACCACTCAGTACTTTGCAGCTTGGTTAGTGTGGCAGGATCCAGTCTGGGCCTGTACACACAGACACTCTTCTTGGTATCTGTCCTTTCCCCACACCCTAACTACTACTCCACGTCAAGGTGAAGTACATTTATTAAGAAACTGGGACACATCCCCTCTGCATATGCTGCTTATGGCATGGTAGAGGACACATGCCATTTATGATCAATGAAAACAAAGATCACAGTGGGGGTGCCAGAGAGCCAGCTTCCAAGCAGGAAGTGTTTTCTGCAGCTCTGCACTTCTTGCTCCTAATTTACTGACTACAACATATAATTTTAGCTGAACCTTTTATTTCAACTGAACTCAGTGAATTCTGCAGATTCTCAGCTCTCTAGTGATACCAGACTTGTGATGGGGCGTATTAAGCAAAATCAGCCTCATTCGGCTACAAATTTGAGGCCTTCTACTGCATCTCAACCTCAGCCTCCTAGCTCTGATCAAGACCACGCAGTGAGGCCTGCTACTTCTAAGGACCCTCCATGGCAAGCACTCATAGAATCTGTCAGAGCGATGGATTCAAAACTTGAAAAAACACTTTCTAAATTGGAAACCCATGATGCAGTGATAACAGCAGTGAGCTCAACTGTCTCTGACACAGACAAGCGATCTCTAGCTGCTCAGACTACAGCAACTACCCTGGTGAAAGAAAACCAGCAACTAAGATATCACCTGGAAGGAGTGGAGAATATGATTCGGGTTGGGAACATAAGAGTAGTTGGCCTACCTGAAGGTGTGGAAGGGGTGAACCATTTGTCCTTTATGCAGCAGTGGCTGGCTGAGATCCTATCGATCCTTGAGGATTTCGAATGGACAGCTCTGTGGCAGGCGTACTGAGCAACACCAAGTGTATGGCCTGCAGATGTGGGTCAACCGAAGACGGTGATCCTGAAGTCTATGGGTCCAGAGGTCCGGGACATCCTAATAGGGGCAGCTCATGCAGCTTCTCCCTTGGAGATCCAGAACCACAAAATCAAGCTATTTCCTGATCTCTTCTACCAGACACGCTCGAGGAGGAAACAATTTGATGCAGTTCACCAGAAGCTTCGTTCATTGGGGATAGCACACTCCTCCTTGCTACCAGCCCATATAAGAGTCACATATGGGGGTCGGAGTTCGCAATTTACAGAACCGAAGGATGCAGGTCGCTGGGCCGAAAAAGCAGCTACTGAATTTAGCAGTAAACCAGGACTGAAAAATGTGGTGGCCAGCTCTGATTCGGAGGAAGGCTGAGTACTAACTCTGACTTTTTCTTTAGTCATTCATTTCACTTTGCCTAATAGTTAAAAGTTAGAGACTGGGACACCGAGGGTGAAGTGATATTTTGGGAGAGGGGTTAGTGTTGTTTAATCTCTTCTCATAGTTATACTGACCCAGTTTAAAATTTTGTTAATGTTATTTCAATTGCTCACATTGTATACTGAGATCTGTTCTAAGCTAATCATTTGTATGGAGGGTGGGTAGGAGCAGGAGACAGCGGAGTGCATGGGAACCATCTCTACCTTTAATATATTTTCTCTTTAAAAGGTCACAGCACTACTGGTTAGTGCAATTCAAAGTTTGGGATACTCTACCTAATAAATGGACTATCACCTTAGCCATGAAGCAGCTGGCAACTTGGACTTTCTTATGGGACAGTTGGTGAAATTTGCCAATTATTTTATTTTATCCCCCACTCCTGCTGCATACTATGTAAGAGCTAGAAAAAAGTGATATTCCATATTTTTCTGTTGTAACTGAATGAATCCTCTTGCATGAGGGAAAAAAAGCTGTAATGTATTTTTATTAAATCAATAAAAAGAAAGTACCAAAAAAAAAAAAAGATCACAGTGTGTATGCAGCTGTGGTGTGCCAGACTGGTCTCTTCTCCCTGTGTGACCCCACTGCGCTGCTGCCCAGATGCTTTGAGGCAGCAGTCGTGCAGCAAGGCAGTATAAACCCTCCAGGCAGCAGTCGTGCAGTGAGGCACTGTAAACCCCCCCAAAAAGGAAGAAAGCTGTCCTGGGTACATTCAGTCATCCCTCCCCACCAGCCCCTCATCCACCTGCATCTGTTTCTGAACCCAGGTCACCAATGTGACATGAGGTAAGGTGCCCAGCATCTCAGCCCTCCATACCAGTTGGGCTGGCTAGGTATTGCTATTTATAAAGGATTTTAGAAATACCTACTGTATATCTATATAATGAGCATGAACATCCTATAATTCTTATTGGCTGGAACCAGTCACCTGACCGTGCATTAATACAGCATAATGCATGGTGATCCTGGTATTTAGCATCATCAAAGAGCACTACACAGGCATAGAATTTTAAAAACTGCTTGGCAGTTATGTTTTTCTCTTGTTAATCTGATGATCTCTGACCTATCTTTGATCAGGTCAGCTTCTGTGTTCAGCCCCCAATTTAGCCATACACAGCAGCCTCCTGAGCCCACTTTTAATAACAAAGTGTTCCCCAAAATATATTATTTAAATAATTTGAGCAGCAAACAGCCGTTTAAACTGACCGGACTCCAGCTGCAACACTGGTTCAGTCTGTTGGCACTCATTGATATCTGTCTCCTGAGCCCCAGTAATCAATATTTAAAAAATAAACAGCTGCTCTGTTCTTACGACTCCATTTCAGCTAAGTTTAAAGCAAGTGTTTGAGTGAGCGGGTTTAATATTTAAATGAACAGGGGTGAGCGAGTGAGCTGTCAAGGGGAACAGGCAGGTGGACTCTTCAGTCGGTATGTCAGTTGTGCACTACTCTGAAAAGAAGTATATTTTTAAACTGGAGCAACAGTTAGTAATGATAACTTGGTCCCTAAATGCACACCCACACAGTACTTATGCCATGCTGCCTCAGATACAGGGGGATTGTTGAACGTCAGTCTGGGAAACCATGCACTAGCCATGGCTCCAATATTTTAAATACTGATTTTAATGGTCATTGTGTTCATTTCCATTAAGGATTACCTTGGCAAGTTCATAATTCATCATTATGGGAACACCTATTTGTCTTATTGTGCTTGCAATTAGCAAAATAGTCCATGGACGAATCTTCACATCCTCAGAGTGTGAGTGCACAGGAACAGTTCCAGAGCGGCAAACACAGGGCTAAAGAATCCTCTATTTTATGAAAGTTATACTTGACCTCCAGCAGGGATACGATAAACAGTAGGATGGAGTGCGAGAGGGGGTTAAAATGAAACTGCTGGCATCAGTTTACTCAGTGGATATATTTACTAAGTCAGCTAATACAGTGACAAACAGTACTGTCAATCTCCCCCCCATGATCCCGCTTGCAAACCAAATGAGATCAACATGCTATTGATGTCTTCTGTACTGCATGCGTGCAGATTGGGGACAGTACAACCCAACGGGGCAACATTATGGAATGAAATAAAAGACATTATATGTAGAGATACTACAAAGCAATAACAGGACACAGCTTAGGTATTTTGTACTGATTTAGGTTGAAGAACAATGCAGAGTGTTGCACTTGATCTAAAACTCGTATCTGTCTCTCTTGTAGCACTCCCCTTCTCATCACATATTAACTTTGAGGTTCTACTTTAAAACCAGACTTGAATTTAAAAAAAAGAGAGCCCTCCTGAACAACCTGCTATAAAAATTGTCTGTTAAAGAGCTGATGATACATTCAGGAGAACTTTAACAAAACCTAATATTTGGACAGTCCAGCTTATATTTCCCATTAGTGCTGTATTTCTCCTTGTGGAGGGGTTGTGGGATAACAGATGGACCAGACACCAAACTTCAAGTTCAACACACAATCTCTGTGTGATGTTTATTCAAAATGCAGAGGATAACCTTCACAAATGGCATATCCCTTCTTCAGTACATCAGTTTGTAGAACTGACTATGCAAGTCCTTCTTCTACACTTAGCCAGCACCTACTGGCCTCTCTTATCTTTTGAGATTTAGCCTTCCCTATGTGGGCCTTGTTTGCTTGGGTGGTGGGTGCTCAAATAAAAATAAAAAAAAAACAAGCTAAAGACAAAGAACCTCAGTACAGAAGCACTGAAACAAGGGTTACCCCAAAGGGCATTGAAAACAAGCGAAGTTTCGAAGAAACATAACATTACACATACTTCCATAATGCAAAGCATTATGGGATAAATGCAAATCACCATGACATTTCAGACTTGTTCAGTTTACAGCAATTTACATGCATTTTAAATAGCACAACTAACTTAATTTTTATCATACAGTCCCCTAGTAACTTTTTACCTTTATTAAAAACACCTAGCACCATGGTATTTTCAACATTTATAGGTTTTGTACACGTAAGGTATATACATTAAAGTATTTTATGACATAGTGCCATTGCATACTAAATCCAACAATGAAGAACACAGCCTGTTGTTTTATATCAGATTGGAGGTCACAACAATAACCTCCCAGTACAAAGACCTGATAGGGAAAAGGAAAATTAAAGAGGACACTATAGCATACTCAAGAAAGGGAAGTGGGTGCCCATAGGTGGCCAACCTTATGGACTAGAAATTGTAAAGAAGAGATTAGGCTAATAAATAGAACTGTTGCCACAGATTTAAGAAAGGTCAGTCCTCAATAGTGGCAGGAGCCCCCTGTCACACTCCTCCCCATTATTTATTACTGAGGTCATTGTGAAGGTGTGGGATAAAACATACAGCAAACCAGAAATCAGGTGAATAAAAGCACAAACGTATGTTATTTTATTCAAATCAGAAAATAAAAAAATAAAATAAACATACAGAAAGCAAAAGCTTATTCAATGTCCAGTATCCAGCAAGCTTTATAATTTTGAAAATCCCTGAGGCTTAGCCTCAGCCTTTGCAAATAGAACAGTGTGGAAATAAGCACACACTTCTGCGGTCCTCCTCACTTGGTAGTCAGTATTCAGCTAATTTCCCTATCAATATTTGTTACTTCCAAGTGGTGGGTTTTTTTACCTTTCATGGATGACATCATCAGGTGATCCACCCCTTTTGTTAAAACCAGTATAAACCTTATTCTCAGGAGTTCCCCATCAAACAGTAAAGGCATACATGTTATTTTTTTCTAGCCTAGACTCAGCTTCTTTTTTCTTTGTTAAGGGGGCTTTATGTTTCCATTTTGTTTCATCTCAAAAGATAGTTTTAATAAGGTAATAACTCCATGAAGGTTCCGCTGGGTTTGCAAGGGCAATGGGAGAATGAGGGCGCAATCTTCTTCTCCCATTTCCTGCCAACCCTTGGAACTCATCATATCTTTTTTTTTATTTCTATTAACTCATTAAACTGACACCCTAAAATAGACAAGCATACAGCAAACATATTTCATTTTCATTCCCAGCATGAGTGACTGTCTCACTATCGTTGCAGAGAGAGGGTGAAAGTGAGTGCTTTAACATTTTGGGCAGCCTGTTAGCTGCTTTTGTCTAACAGAAATAAAGAGAAAAAGGAATGGGGTTGGGGCTCACCCTGTCACACACACCCCTGCACAAGAAATCAATAGTCCTTACTGTTGGCAATCACCCCACCAGAATCCTGGGAGGGTTGGAGCTTCCACCCCTTGCTTTCCAGCACAACTGTTGTGCATGAGCCCTTCCCTAGAGGCAGGGAACATCTTTGACTGGCAGACCAAACAGGATTTTAAGTAAGCTGACACCTGTCTGTACACTCCTGGCCAGTAGAAATGTGGTACCAGACTATTCAGTGTGCTTTCATAACTGAGGTGCCCACAAGTACTGGAATGAGCAGCCTCAAGTACCCTCTGCTGATTTTTCTTTGGCACCACCACTTGTATATCTATCTTGTTAGATCTGGATTTGGGTCTCATATGGTACAAAATCTCATTAATACTTTCATACAATCGATTACCCACCCCATTGTTTACAGGTACACCATCTTTCATTTTTGTGTTTGCCTTGCGCGCAAGCAAACACATTGATATGAGAGTGCCCTTTGAGGGGTGTGACACTGTTCACCCAATACAGAGTAGTGTAGCAGGGGCATGACAGTGGCAGACCAATTGGCACCCAGGCTGACTATGACAGAGTTTTGGCTTGCTGGGCCGGGATGGTCACCAACTTCAAAAGAAGTTGCCATCCCTATAAGTCGTGCCACCCAACAAGCCAGGCTGATCTGCCATAGTCATCTTGGAATGTGTACCTGAAAAAAGACATCCATCAATGTCTCTTGCTGATGGCCCTACCGATCACCCTGTCACTCTAGTGGTCCCTCCCATATGCAGTCGTGGTAGTCTAGTGGTCCTTTACCCCTCCCTCTGATGTGTGATCACCATCCCCATAATAATAAATAAAATAAAAAAACATACCTGGTAGTCAAGTAGTCCCTTCCCCATCCCCAATCGCTATCTGTTTATTAAAAACAATACCCTGGTAGTCTAGTAGTCCCTCCCCCCTCCCACAATGTCCAGTCCTCTCCCCATATAAAAATACAAGGCAGTCCAGTAGTCCGATCCCCCTTCCCTCAAACCCAATTCGTTTTTTCATGTCCTTTTTGTGTTCATCATGCACACAAGCACAAGCGTACACGTTAGTATGAGAGTGTCCTTTGAGGGGTGTGACACTGTTAACCCAGTGCAGAGTAGTGTAGCAGGGGCACAACAGTGGCAGACCAATCAGCACCCAGGCGGACTATGACAGACTTTCAGCTTGCTGGGCGGGGATGGTCACCAACTTCTAAGGAAGTTGCCATCCTTTTGATCCGCGCTGCCCATCAAGCCAGGCTGATCTGTCATAGTCACACAAATTGAAAATACCAGCACTCCAGAGCCAGGAGTTTCAAATACAACTCCGGTAAAGGAAATCCATAAAACGATTTTTGAATTATACAGTATTTATTTGAGGACAAATTACTCACTCAGTAAAGAAAAGTGTCAGTGACACCAAACTGCCCTGATGCTTTGCAATGTAAGGGCTTCATCAGAGGGCATCAATTTGAGGTTGGACCTCCCCTTAAATAGTATCAATTATGTGACATCACAATTTCATTACTGTGTATCACAGGTTTACCTATTTCCAGATGTTTTTTAGGTAATCAGAATATTCGAAACTATTAAAAAATAAAATGGAAAAAATGTTTCAAATAAATCTACATAACGCATAATTTCACATCCAGATTAGTGTTTTACTTGTTTTAACTTCCTGGTATGGATATACCTAAAAAGGCATTTACTTTTAAACTTGATTATGTCAGATAATCAGAAATAAGTTACTCAAGTCTAACACTGGAATCATAATAGTACAAAAGGCCAAATGGCAATAACCAGCTTTTATTAATACTGTACTAATTTCAGATTTCATACATATATCTTCTTACTGCATTATCATTTTGATATACATTAAAGTCAGAGGGAGCATTTCCACATAGCAAGACAGTTATCCATATGTGGTTGACAGGGAATCCCATGCTCTCCAATACAAAAGAACTGTAGAAAATAAAATATATAATAATGGATGGGGAAATGTGCTTAGTGAGAAATTAATGGTTGCCCAAGGTGTGGGATGCTTTCACCCTCGATGTTTATTAAGGCATCCCACACTGAGTGCAACCATTCATTTCGAATTTAAGCACGCTTCCCCATCTTTTATTATTTATGATTGCTGGTCAGCAATTTTTTCCAGCATTATTTGGAAGGTTTACACACACACAGACACTCTCTCTCTGACGGTCTTCTTTTCTCCCTGCTTTAGGATTTTTTTGGTATCGCTGCTTTTATATTTCTTTTATTTTAACTTGTAGTTTGTTTTAGAATAGTTTACAGTTTAGATTGCACTTGCATCGCTGCTTACCAGTCATCGAGATTGGAGCCATTCCCCGAGGCAGTTCTTGTCCACTGCAGTCATCGGGATCAACCAGATACATTTTTTTTACTTTCAACTGGAGGAACTAATGGTTTATTTTTGGAAAAAAAAAGAAACGGAACACATCACGACGAATACTTGTGGTCTGGCAGATCCTCGCTGCTCGAGGAAAAGGCACCATGATTCTGAATGTGATTTACCCCGGGAGGAGGTGGGCAGCCAATAAGGGAGCAGCTGTTCTTGACTGGTCACATGCTCACCATTATAACCCATGGGTTATAATGGCAAATTATAACTTGTTCAGCACATAGAAAAAAATTGCTGACTAGTTATTATATAGAGAATAATATATGGGGTGGTGTGTGTAATGATTTACACTCAGTTGTGGGATTACACAACCCGAGGACGGCCCGAGGGGTTTATAAAATGCATCCCACAATGAGGGTGTGTGTAAATTGAGTTTTACACACAGCACCTTTATTTTTTTATAATTGTTGGCATGTGCTTTTTGCCTCAGCAATCATAGAAAATAAAATGATCCATTTTCAGGCAACCACGGACCAGTAAAAGTCTTAGCATTCTGCAGTTTGACAAGTTATAGTGCTCTGCTTATGTGAGGCAACAAGAAGTGGAGAAAATAAGGGTAGCTGTGTGTATATTTTTGTGTTTGTTTCCGGTATTCTTACTTACCGCAAACAACAGTTATGGAGTCAAGTGTTCTTTTGTATGAAGAGAGAGACCCGCCAGCTCGTGTGGAGAGGGAAACTGGACGGTGTGTTCCTTTTCTGTTTGCTTTTGTTCCCCAGAGTAAGTCCATTTTTTTTCAAAAAAAAAAAAAAAAACCTGACAATGGCGTTGCTTCTCGGGACAATGAGCGTCCTATGAAAGAACACTGAGACTGGCGCGATGCTTGATTAGAGGGAACCTGGTAATGCGTTTTGCCGTTATAATTGAAAGGAGTTGCCGCTATAATCCAGCCGAGCTGGTTATATCCAAATTATAACCGGTTACCCTATGGGGAAAAGCACCTGCCAGTAATTATATAACAATAAAACAAATCAGTATATTTGATTCATGAAATTTTTTCAAGCTTAGCCAGTTATTATCATTGGTGTTTACATGTCCTGATGGACTTATTTAGTTTTCTAGGTTACAATTCCAGTCAGAAATAAAATATTTACTAAAATGTAATCTTTTCTGATGGTTAAGTATGTAACCTCAAATGAGTTCCATACTTTTTAATTTTTTCTCTGTGTTGGAACTCGCATTAGACTGGGGGGTGACTATGTTATTCTGAATCACAGGTATGGTTTAAAGTCTATTTCTTGATTTACACCTTCAGGTGTAATGGCAATGGGGCTAAATATCCAGAAGGTTTCTCGTTGGGATAGCCTTTTTGAGTCTGTCTCCTCTTCTATTTCCAATTTTCTCTTGTTCTAAGCCTGTGAATCTTAATGCATCAGGATTACTTCCATGGTACTCCAGGTAATGTTCAGCTACTGAACTGTCCAATTATATATTTTTAATGTCCCTTATGTGTTCTTGAATTTGGACCTTTAATTTTTGGACAGTTCTTCCCACATATGATCTTGGGCAGCTGCACCACAAAGCATATACTATATAAATAGTAGTGCAGGAAATGAATTGTCTAATGTTAACTGTTCTGTTATTTACTGGTGACGTAAACTGCATTCCCTGTTTACAGTGTATACAGACATTGCAGGGCCCACATTTATACATCCCTTTTGGTCTTATAGGCAAGGTCCCTAGAATTCTGCGGCCGCAGAATTCACTCTTCTTGTTGATTTTTTTATTAATATTTTTGTTTTTCCATAGAATCGGGTTCCCTTCCCCTCTTTTTATATCCTAAACCCCCTAGATGCTCAGAATGTGATGTTATCATTGCTATAACATCATACATTAGCTAATGAAATGGCTGCAATCTGCAACAGAAATGAACAGTCACTTATCTACCACACCTCCCACTGCCAGAGATGGTGGCAATGCACATCAAGCATGGTGATATTTGCTCAACCTGCACTACAGCCTAATAAAATTTTCAGTCTTACATTATTGTACTAGGGCCAACTTAAACAAAACCTTGTCAATAGCACAGACCTGTTAAGTCCATACCTCACTTTGTACAAACCTATTTGTGCCTTTAAGGTATAGAGATGCCATCTGAAATGAATAACTGGTAAAATGAATTTTAACTGTCATTTTTAAGAAAAATAAAGTAATTATGCCCAGAAAAGTGGAATATAATAATGTGTAGACCTGTTGAAAGAATAGACCTGTTAAATAAATAATTGCACTGTACGCATTTTTGCCAGGGTTATTGATTACATATTGTCATTGGTTGATAGAATCATCTAAAAGTTATGGAGAAATGTTGTGTGCAGGGACAGCTGTTGGGCCAGAGGGTAGCATGCTGTGTGTTTCCGTGCCGGCAACTCAGGTTCACAGATTAGCTCTGGGAGCTGGCTGGGCAACACAAGGACTGGTGGAACACATCATTACTCAGAGCCTGGGAAGGTATGGTGCAGTGTTCTGTCACATGGTGGACACATTGTGCTGGTCTGGAGAGCTCTATCTCACAATCGGTTCACATGCATGTCATGGCCTGATGGTGTTACGCAATGTGTCAGGTAAAGCAGGTTGACATCAAAAATGAGTTTTGCAATAACTTCTCTATTCCATTTCTAATGGGACCTGTATGAATGAGGATGCAAGTTCATGGAAATTAAAAAATATATATGTATACACACACTCTGTCTCTGTCACCACACACACACACATTTGTATGTATGTTACAGACTGCATATAAATATATAAGTGATACACAGTGGGAACCTCATGAGCGGTGTAGAAAGCACATACAAATATATAAGTGATAGACAGTGGAAACCTCATTAGTGGGATAGATAGCATACATATAGAAATACCTTATTTATCACGTAAGATCCCCTCTGCATATGTCATTTATGCAATAGGCTAGGACCTTAAGGGAAAGACATCTGTTTTGCCTTTTTAGGCATAAAATTATTTTTATAAGTCTGTTATTTTTTGAACTAGTGTTACTGTGCTTTCCACCATCCTGATTGCTATAAAAATTGCCATGAAAGTGAAGTCGGGATGACAAGCTGTCACTGTGATGTGGTAGTTTGTTAGTGCCGCAGAACTTCCACAGAAATTACAAACCACCGCCGCAGAAGTTCTGTGGCAAATGGTAGTCTTGCTGCAGAACTTGGTCCCACTGTGCCGCAGAAAAGTAGGGGCCCTGCTTATAGGTAGCCAAGTGCTGTTCATTTCCCCCTGTGTTTTTGGAATACTGGCTGTTTAACAATTCGTCTCTAAGGTTCCTTCCTCTTTTAAAAGATGCTCTTGGTTTTTCACCTATTGTCGAGCAAGTACTGGATCACTCTGTAGTATAGGCCAAAATCTAGTGACAATGTTACCCACCTGTCCAGCTCATGAATTAAATGTAGTCACAAAATTCACCTGTTTTTCCTGTCAGTTTTTTATTTTTGGTTTGAGCAAATCTTCCCTATCTATTGCCAATGCTTTTTGCATTGCATTGTTTAGTAATGCTTCCTCATATCCCCTACTCAGAAAACATTGTTTCAGTTCAGCTGCTTGTACTGTGTAGGTATCCACCTCACTACAGTTACATCTAATTCTTAAAAATTGTAAGTATGGTATAGAGTTTTTTAGAGATTGTGAATGTGAGCTCAAGGCCAACAACAAGTTATTAGTTGCAGTGGATTTTCTGAAGGAACTATTGGACACTTTGTTTTCTGCATTTCTATATAGACGGATATCCAAAAACTCAGTTTCATAGGGGTCACACTTTGCTGTAAAATGCAGATTTCTATCATTTACATTTAACCATTTTACAGATTCTTCTGCCTCCATGTCACTACCTGACCATACACACAGCACATCGTCAATAAAACATGTGCATTTTATTATTCTGGATAGGAATGGATTACACTCTGCATTAAAGACTACTTGTTCTTCCCATTGTCCTAAGAACAAGTTAGCATAAGAAGGGCCATTGCTGACCCCATGGCCGTGCCACACTTCTGGAGATAGTAATCTGAATCAAATTCAAAATATTTATTTATTTATTTAACAGACTTTGGGATTACAACCTTTGAGTCAGGGACTCATTTACTAAGGCTCAGCGTCAGAAAAAAAAAAGTATAAACACTTAATACGTATAGACATAGAATGGCAGCTAAAGGTTACAGTTTGTTCAGTTATACAATATTACAGAATCAAGATTAGCTATACATTGCATTGAACGTGTTACAGAGAGCTGTATTTTACAGTTTTCAAAAGAACAATAAGTTTGCTGATGGAGGGAGAAACAGGTTTGATATTTACAGCAAAGTACAGAATTAGACAGATATCTTGCGAGTGCAGCCAAAGGAGGTATTGTTAATACATAATGTTTGGTAGCCCTATCAGTAGGAGCTCAGTGGTGGGGTGCTCCCATGAGATGATAGATAGATGACCCAGCACTAGCTGGTACATTGGCAGCACCATGAAGCGAGAATGTGCTCTTTGAGGGCTGACTTGAAGGGTCCTAATTTGGATATCGAGGAGACGTTGGAGGGGAGTTCGTTGTACCAGGCTGGGGCCCTGTGTGGGAATGACTTTTGTGCTAAGGAGGTTCTAACCCTTGGGATGGACCACACCTGTCAGTTGACAGTGCGGGTGTTCACCAAGGTGTGGGAGGATAGGAGAGAGGCAGAAACCCCCAAGGGGGTAAGCCCCAGGTGTATTTTCTTTGTGAGGGGACATGTTTGATAAAATAGCCTTTCATCCAGGGTGAAGAGATTTGTCAGGGCATATAGGGTACAAGTATGGGTACGCTTGTCTGCCCCGGAGAAGAGTCTGCATGCTTTGTTTATGGCCAGGTGTATTTTGTTAAGGGCTGTGTGGTCACAAAATAGTTGTGGTGCAGAATGTAATCCAGGCCTTCCACAATCAAATTAATGGGCATTTGTTCCATGAGTGGATCCTGTTCTAGAAAGTGTTTACATGCTGTTAACCCATCGTTGTGTTTTATTGAGGTGCAGAGAGATTCCACATACACAACAAGCCATTTCATATTTTCTGTAAATTCAAAATCTTTTAGCTGTTCAAGCATATGCATGGAGTCCCTTGTGTAGGATTTGAGGCATGGAACACATCTTTTTAAAAAGAAATCTATGTATGTACAAAGATTATTAGTTAAAGAGCCTATCCCTGATACAATAGGCCTACCAGGTGGATCATTAGAGTTCTTGTGACTCTTTGTGAGGATGTATAAAGTTGGTGTTATTGGACATTTTACCAATAGAAATTTAAATTCCTCATCAGAGATTTCTTTAGTATCTCTTGCTCTTTCTAGTACAGGGATGAGTTGTAATTTAAAATGAGACAAAGGGTTAGATCTAAGTTTCTCATAATTATTCTCATCTGACAATAATGCTAGGACTTTGGTTTTATAAAAATTCCTTTCCATAATTACTAGATTTCCCCCATGTCTGCTGGTTTAATCACCATTTTGTTGTTGTTTTTAACTCATCAGATGTCTGTTTCTCTTTTTTAGATAGATTATTAGTTTATAGTGTTTCATTATTCAAATACAGTTTGTAAACCTCTTTCATGACAGTTTTTTTATAAGTACAAATAGATTGATTTACTAAAGGGAGACAAAATTCAGATTTAGATTTAGACAAATGCTTTCTCATTTCCTTTAAATTTGCAGTATTGGTGTCGTACAGACTAATGTTAAGGTACCTGTTACCCCCCGGCAGCATTCTCAAATGTTCCATCATTGCCTTGGTAAAGTTCATTTAAGATTTCCAAATTCTGCAAATCAAGTGTCTCATTAAGTTCCATCACTTCTGGCTCTACATCTAAATTGGAAAAATCTAAAACCGAAGTCCCCAAAGGTTCATCAGTTAAAGTTCCAGAGTCCCAAATAATTCCTTCTGAGTATCCCATCATCCTGACTTGTTGATTATGTCTTGCAAAACAATCCTTTAAATTTATTTTCCTAAAAAATCTTTCCAGATCAACTGTAATATTAAATAGATTTGGTTTTGCAGCTGGAACAAACAAAATACCTTTAGATAGTACTTTTGTGTGGTACTCCGTGATTTCATAGGATGTTAGATTAATTATATTCCACTCCTGGTTGTATGCTTCTTGACTGTTCCATTTGCGGCTCTTCTTCCCCCTCCTCGTCATCTTCCTTTGTTTTTTGACTGTTTTTCAGAGATTTGAGTTGTTTCAGAGAAAGTTACAGTTGATTGTGTTCCTGATATAGAAGCTGTGACATCTGTTTTATCTACTTCTCTCGCAGCCTGTTGATTTTTGTTCACTCCCTCTCTTGTTTTTGGAGGAGAATCTTTTTCTCGATCTAGAACACCCCCTAGAGTTCGATCTTTCTGATTGAAAGTGGGACCATTTAAATTTCTTGCCCTCTTGGTAGTCCAATAGGTCCCTTTCCAATTTGTGTTGTTTTCTTAGAACAGTGCCTTGCTTATGCTTTTTAAGCCCTTCTTGCAGGTCGTTATCAAGCTTTTTGAACTATGGGTGCATCAGGAATCTTTTAAGAGCTTTTTTACTCTCAGCTATCTCTGCCACTAATTTTTGATGCTTAATTGAATCATTTTTAATTATGAGTTCGTGAATGTTATGGCACAGAGCTGAGCTGCTTCCTCCCACTCAATTTTTTGTTCAAATTCCTCCAGGCCCCCAGAGGGTACTATTGTGATTTGTAATCCTCTTGGTGCAATGTTATTTTCAAGATATTGTTCTAAGCTGCTGATGTTATAAATTACCTTAATTTCTGTAAATAACTGTCTCTCCAATGTTTTAAACAGAGTTTTGAGCTCACCTCTGGTAAGACCGATTCCACCAGCTGTTAGTTTTTGTTTTGCTGTGGCCTTTCGTATCAGGATGTCGTCTGTCACAGACAAGCAAACTGTGTGCTATTTTCCTCATCTGAATACTCTTCAGGATTCATCTCTCCTGGTGAGTAAATAGAAACATATACTTTGGCAGCAGATAAGGACCGCAAGGCACATCCAGTCTGCCCGTTTCTTTTTCTAACTTATGAATGTGCCATCGGCTTTTGCTCTGTCAATGGCCTATCCATTCAAACTTATCTGTATTGCTTCTTTATGCCTATCCCATGCCTGTTTGAAGCCCTGCACTGTATTCATATCCACCACTTCCTGAGGTAGGCCATTCCATGCATCCACCACCCTTTCTGTGAAAAATAACTTCCTCACATTACCACATAATAGGCCTCCCTCTAATCTCATGCTGTGTCCTGTCCTGCTATTTTTCTTATATTGAAACATGTTAGAATCTTTCAGCTTGTTAATGCCCTTAAGGTGTTTGAATGTTTCAATCGTATCACCTCTATTCCTCCTTTGCTCTATGGTATACATATTGAGCTCTGCTAATCTATCCTCATATGTTTTCTGATGCAATCCCTGCACTATTTTGGTTGCCCTTCTCTGGATTGCTTCAATTTGGTTAATGTCCTTGTGAAGGTGTGGTCTCCAGTACTGCACGCAGTACACCAGATGAGGCCTAATCAGTGTCTTGTAAAGAGGGATTATTCTCACTCTAGGAATTCTTTAGCATCTATTGACAATTGCAGTATGCCAGCTGGGTTCAGCTGCCGCAAAGAGGAGGAGTCAATGCAAATTAAGAAGGCATTGGCCAATCAGGATATAGATAGAGTGCTGCCTGCAGTCAGCCCGAGGGACCTCAGAACTTTTTCTCTGCTGAACTGGCAACACTGCCCTGAAGCTTTCCTCTTCAGAGACCTTTCTGGGCCATTTTTCTTCCCTTTTGAGTGCTGCTTTCAAGGTATTTTGTATAATTTCTTCATTTTATCTTTTTTTACCGCTTCTGCACTGGGTTCAATGCAGTCGTAGCGTTTTGTCGTGTTTTTCCCACTTCTGCATTTTTTTCTGAAGTAAAAGTCACCCATGTGCATGACAAATTGCATCGTTTTTATTTAATTTGCTAGTTTCAGTAATTTGCTGTGTTTTTTTAATGCTTTTGTGATAAAATCGAGTTGTTTTTTCACGCACGTGCGCTAATTTTCTGTTGCGCACTAGCGTGAATTTCTGGAACCCTCTTTTTCTGTAGTCTGTTTAAATTTCATGATATCTGAAGGGTAATCACCTCATTCTCTGGGGAGAGACCTTTGGTTTTACTGTGCAGTGGGTTTTCTGTTGGTAAGAGGTGTGGAGGTGTTTTCTGTCTTTTTCCACTGTTGTGAAAAAAAAAAAACTTTTAATCTGTCAGGCTAATTTTGATTTGTTAGCTTTTGGCCTAATCCTTTATCATGGCCTCTCAGTCTACCTCCTCCTCCTCCTCCTCCTCCTCTAAAAGCGCTTGGAAGGTACCTCAAGTCAACAAAGAACTAATGAAAAGTCCTCTAGGTCTCCAGTGATTCTAAGTCTGGTAGAAGTAAAAATTCTAGTCAAACCTCTAAAAGAACTTCAGAACAGGTTTCTGATCCTGCCCCTGCTAAAAGGACTAAGAAAGATAACATCACTCCTCCTAAAAGGCATTTGGGAGACAATAGCTGATAAACATGTGCCCTCTGCAAATGATTTGGCTAAAGCTTGGCATTTATATCAGACTTTACAATATAGAGACGATATTTTCTCGGCTCCTGCTGGTCCGAGTGATCCTCTCCTCTTTTAAGAAGGGCCTCAAGACATACCTATTCAGTCAAGCCTTCCACTAAGGGTGTTTTAAAAATAGCAGTATTTGCTTGATTGTTATTAAGCTGTTGTTCCCAGTTGTATTTTATGTTGTTGTTGTTGTTTTAAATTTGTTCTATCCTATTTAAAGATGTTTTGTATGTTATGTGTGTTATATTGTGCAGCACCCAGAGTCTCCAGAGATAGGTGCTATAGAAATAAAATATCTATCTATCTATCTAGCCTCTCCTTGACGACCCCTACACCTGGGGGGGGGGTTGATGAAGGAGAGGATCAAAGTGATGAACTGCCTCATGGGGACCCTCTTAATCCTGACAGCCACCCTGAGGCTGGTGGAAATGATAATGATACAAATAAAGAAGCCTCTTCCTTTTTTATATTTCTAAAACAGATGGTGGACACCCTGGACTTGCCTCTCCAGGATGACACTGATTAGGAGATGGAAGACGACTACATGGAGATGACGGACATTTCCCCTTCTAAGAGGCTCATCCTCCCTATGCACAACTCATTGAAGAGAAGTTCTTTTAAGATTCTGGAAACCCCCTCAACTTCTTCCGGGGTAGGAAGAAGAATTGAGAAGAAATACCAGCTCAGTAAGTCTACTGCTAATTTTCTTTATACACATCCAGATCACAAAGGGGTAGTTCAGACAGCAGCCTGTGACAAAGTCAATGTGCCACTTTCTGCTCTGCCACCAGAAAAAGACTCTAAAAAAGTAGACATTACGGGTAAGAAATCTTATGCTACCACCTCTCTCTTGCTGCGCATGTCTTCCTTCATGGCATACGCAGCTAAATATCAGAGGACACTACTGAAATCTGTTCTGGCCATAGTGCAACATGGGGGGGACACTATGCTCAGGGATGTTTCTGAAACTGTCAAACAGGCCATGGAAGCCACTAAGTACCAGTTTCACGTGGCCATAGATAATAATGATACAACCTCTAGGGTCATGGCTCAGGCTATTTCCCTTTGATGCTTTGCTTGGTTAAGAACTACCAGTCTTACCCAGGATGTCCAAACCCAGGTGCTAGATTGTCCCTTTGAGAATAACTCTCTCTTCGGGGTACATACCGAAACCTATATGAAAAGAATGGATGAATTCAAACATACATACAAGAGTAATTCAACTAAAGAGAAGCTCCCTTCCTCTCAAATAGCTCGCCACAGAGGGGTAGGGGCAGGGGTTACTTTCCTAGGATGTTCTTCCCTATGCAGTATCCCACAGATTTCTCTCAGTCAAGAGGGGTTTTCAGGGGTAGAGGCAGGAGGGGTCAAAGAAGAGTTAATTCCTCACCTGTCACTTCTACTCAGTCTAGACAGCAGTCTTCCTGACTCCTTGTTGGTCACCTCCCCTTCCCCAGTGGGGGGCAGGCTCTCTTACTACCTCCACTATTGGCGTCTAGTCACTTCAGACAAGTGGGTCTTGGAGGTAGTGCAGCAGGGCCTATCCCTTCAGTTCAAAGATTTCCCCTTCTCCATGGGTCCTTACATTTGACTCCCTCCTCTCCATCAGAACAGTTGTTGCTGGAGGTGGAGGTCAAGAACCTCGTGAGGGCCATGGCCATAGAACTAGTTCCACACTCCCAGTGGGGAAAGGGTCTTTACTCCCGATATTTTCTGACCTTAAAGAAAACAGGGGAATGGCAGCCTATTCTGGACCTAAGGTACCTGAACAAGCATCTGATGAAACCAAAGTTCAAGATGGTAACTTTGACTTGGGTCATTCACTCTTTAAAACCAGGGGACTAGCTAGTCTCCCTGGATCTGAAGGACGCCTATTTTCATGTACTAATAAGGCAATCCCACAGAAAGTTCCTCAGATTCTGGCTTCCCTCGGGCCTTTACCAGTTTGCAGCCATGCCTTTCAGGCTCACCTCTGCTCCGAGGGTATTCACCAAATGCCTAGCAGTGGTAGCAGCTCATCTCAGAAGACAGGGAATCTCTGTCTTCCCTTACCTTGATGATTGGTTAATTGTAGCCAACTCATCCCAGGCCATTTCTCAGGCACTGATCCAGACAAGAAAGACCCTAGAGTCCCTGGGCTTTCTCATCAATAAACAAAAGTAACATTTTCAGCCTGCCCAAATTCTTCGGTTCATGGGGCAAAGCTCAACAGGGTGTTGAGCCTGGGAAAGCTTTCCTTCACTCAGACAGGGTCTCCCCTTTTCTTACTGTACTAAACTCATTCAGCTCAGGCCAACCAAGGCCAACCTGGCATTTCCTCAAACTTCTCAGTCATATGGCTTCAATGACCGCGTTAGTGACAGGGGCCAGATTTCAGATGAGGGATGTCCTGTATTACCTCAGGTCTCATTGGTCCCAGAGAAGGGACCCCTTTACAAAACTCCTTCCAGTTTCAGAGATGTTTTTGTGAACTCTGGACTGGTGGAAAGACACAGACAATCTCAGGGTCATGGTACTCTTTTTAACTCCCCAACCTTCTCAAATTCTGACTACCGATGCTTCCCTCCTAGGATGGGGTGCCCATCTGGAGGACTTGTCCATAAGTGGGTCTTGGACACCAAAGGAGTCCACCCTCCACATTAATCTCCTGGAACTCAGAGCTGTGCTCCTCACCATCAAGGCCTTCACTTCTCAGCTCAGGGGTCAGTCTGTGCAAGTCAGGATAGACAACACGACTGCCATGTTCTATATCTACAAACAGGGAGGCACACGATCAACCAAACTCTGCAAAGAGGCCATGAGAATTTGGTCCCTTGCCTATTCCCTGGACATGTCACTGTCAGTCATTCATCTCCAGGGCAAAGACAACATTTTGGCAGATGCCCCAAGTCACATCAGTCAGGACCACCGTGAGTGGACCCTAAATAAGCAAGTTCTCCAGATGGTGTTCAGGAGATGGGGGTCCCGGATGTGGATCTGTTCGCATCCAGTCTGAACCATCAGTTACCCCTGTACTGTTGCAGGCCCCCAGTGCTGGGGACCATTCCCGCGGACGCACTGACTCTGGATTGGACAAAGAGGTTCCTTTATGCTTCCCCCCTTTTCCACTGCTGTATAGAGTTCTTCTAAAGTTAAGGGAGCAACTGGCCACCATGATTCTGGTGGCTCCCAGTTGGGTGACACAACCATAGTATTCTCTGCTCCTCTCCCTGTCAGTCGGGAAACTCATCAGACTACCCTTGTGCCTCAGCTTTCTGTCTCTCCCCAAGTCCAGAGTGGTGTTTCCCAACATCCAGTCTCTACACCTCAAAGCTTGGTACTTGAGGAGTTAGAATTTCCAGACTGTTTGCATTCTGAGCAAGTCCTGAAAATCTTGTGGATGGTGAAGAAACCTAATATCAAGAAAACCTACACCTCCAAGTGGAGACGTTTCTCTTTCTGGTGCAAGAACAAGGGCATAGATCCTTTACAGGCCTCTTTCTCTTCTTTGTTGGACTATTTGGTTCACCTTCAGGCAGAAGTCTTAAAGGCTTCTTCCCTTAGAGTCCATTTGGTGACCCTTTTGGCCTACCTTTCTACAGGTAAGGAGAAATCAGTGATTTCTCAACCCATTTTCAAGAAGTTTTTCAAGTGACTTCTTCACCTTCATCCTCCTTTAAGGGAACCTGTCCCCCCGTGGGACCTTAATCTTTGCATAGCCAAGCTTATGGATCCACCTTTTGAACCAGTCGCTACATCTGATTTGAAATACGTAACTTGGAGGACTGTCTTCCTAGTGGCCATTGCCTCTGCCAGACAGATTTCAGAGTTGCAGGCCCTTTGTACAGATCCTTACTACATCATTCCTCATAAGGACAAAGTTGTCCTGAGGATGAATAGAAAGTTCCTTCCCAAAGTGGTTTCTGAATTCCATCTTAATCAGTCTATCTCTCTTCCGATTCTGTTTTCAGATAAATCTTCACCAGGTGAATGCAAGCTGCACTCCTTGGATGTGAAGAGAGCACTTTCTTTCTACGTGGATCCAACCAAGCAGATCAGAGACAGACAATCCCAACTTTTTCTCACCTTCAGTGATGTGGGCAGGGGTAAACCAGCTACTAAGAGAACCATCTCTCGCTGGATCGTCTCTTGCATTCAGTTCTGTTACAACAAGGCGAGTAGGCAGCCCCCTCTTGGGCTCAGAGCTCACTCTACCAGGGGAACAGCTGCTTCAGTGGCAGCTTCCAGGGATATCCCGTTGTTGGAAGTGTATAGAGCAGCGACTTGGAAATCGGTCCACACTTTCACCAAGCATTATTGCTTGGATGTGCAGTCTCGGTCAGATGCAAAGTTTAGCAAGGCAGTGCTACAGAGCCTTTTTCCCCAAATAGGTTTTTGCACCCTCCTCCCAACTACACTGCTTTGAAGTCGGCATCTGTCAATAGATGTTAAAGAATTCCTGGGGTGAGAAGAAACAATTACTCACCAAAGTAATATTACTTCTTCCAGGGAATTCTTTAGCATTATTGACACTCCCACCCTTCCTCCCCTGGAAACCTGGTCTAAAGGCTCTGCCATGGGATTTAGCCAAATTTGCTGACTTTACTAATTGTGTGATAAAATGTTTTTTCACAATAGTGGTTAAGAATAGATGTTTTATTTATTGCTTACAGTTTTTTGGCCCTTTCAGGCACAGTTTTTGCTCTTTTTCAGCTCCAAAATTCGTTCTGTGGTCCCTCAGGCTGACTGCAGGTAGCACTATACTCTATCTGTATCTTGATTGGCCAATGCCTTCTTCATTTACATTGACTCCTCCTCTCCAGGGCAGCTGAACCCAGCTGGCATACCGCATCTGTCAATAATGCTAAAGAATCCCCTGGAAGAAGTAATATTACTTCAGTGAGTAATTGTTTCTTACTTCCCTCTTACAACTTGAGATACCCTTATTAATACACCCCAACATCCCGCTAGCCTTATCTACTGCTTTAGTGGTCTGCTTGGATGACTTCAGGTCATCTGTGATGATGGTGCCCAAGTCTCTCTCTTCCCTTGTGACTGCCAGCAACTCCCCTCCCAATCTATAGATGGCTTCAGGATTTCTCTTCCCTATGTGCATGATCTTGCACTTCTTTGCATTAAACCCCAGTTGCCACTCTTCCAACCATTTTGCTAGTTTATCCAGATCTCTTCTCATTCTGCCCACCCCATCTGGATCATCAACTCCGTTGCAGATCTTGGTATCATCTGCAAACAGACAAACCTTACCCTCCAGTCCATCTGCAATGTCACTGATGAAGATATTGAAGAGGACTGGCCCCAGGACTGATCCCTGAGTTATCCCACTTGTGACTTGCATTTCTTCTGACTGTATACTGTTTACCACCATTCTCTGTTTTCTGCCAGCAACCAGTTTGCCACCCAGTTGACCAACTTCTGACCCACCCTGAGCCTACCCAGCTTATTAATCCATCTTCTATGTGGAACAGTATCAAAAGCTTTGCTGAAGTCAAGGTAGGCAACATCAACTGCTCCCCCTTGGTCCACCACTCTGGTTACCCAGTCAAAGAAATCTATGAGATTAGTCTGACAGGACCTTCATGTTGTAAACCAATGCTGTCTTGGATCCTGTGCTCCTATGAATTCCAGGTGTTGCGCTATCCTTTCCTTAAGGAGTGCCTCTATAATCTTGCCCACTACTGAGGTGAGACTGACTGGTCTGTAGTTCCCTGCCTCCTCCTTGCTACCACTCTTGTGGAGCGGGATCACATACGCCCTTCTCCAGTCTTCTGGGACCTCTCCAATGCTCAAAGACTCACTAAACGGTTCTGATAATGGCTCTGCTGGTTTCACTCTTAGCTCCTTTAGTACCCTGGGATGTATGCCATCAGGTCCCATTGCTTTGTCCATCCTGAGCTTATCGAGCTCTTGTAGGACCCTTTTCTTTGTGATGGGACTACTGCATACCTCCCTCCCCCCTGTGTCCATGTGCTGAGCTGTGGGCTGTGCCCTACCTTATCCTCAGTAAACACTGAGCAGAAGTATCTATTTAGGATAGATGCTTTTACATGGTCCTCCTCCTCCTCACACGCCCCCTTATCCCCTTTGATCTTAGCAATACCGCCTCTAGACTTTCTTCTTTCACTAATGTATCTATAGAAAGTCTTGTCACCTTCTTTTACTGATCATGCTAGTGTTTCCTCAGTTTGGGCTTTTGCCTGCCTTACTGCCTTCCATGCTTCCCTTAGGGAAGTTTGGTATACCTCCCTATCTTCATCCCACTGTGTTCCTTTATATTTCCTGAAGGCCAGCCTTTTGGCTCTGATCTTTTCTGCTGCAGTTTTTGAGAACCAAAGTGGTTTCCTTCTTCTTTTGCACTTCCTTTTCTCTCAAACACAATGGGATGTTGCTTCAAGTATTGCATCCTTAATGCTTGCCCACTTTGCCTGTACCCCTCACCTGTATTTATTCTTGCCAGGGCTAGCTTAACTATGTTGGCCATCTTATCAAAGTCAGCTCCTTTGAAGTCCCATATTTTTGCCTTGGAATGGGATGATTTAGTTCTAGTGGCCAAATTGAACCATACCATGTGATGGTTACTGGCCCGTAGGTGGCCTTCTACCCGGAGATCTGTGATCCTTTCCCTGTTAGTCAGTACTAGATCTAGGATAGCCCTGTCTCTGTGGGGTTGTTGTACCAGTTGTTTGAGGCCCTCCCCCTGCAGGGAATCCACCATGTGTCTAGTTCTGGCAGATGTTCCTGCTGGTATTGACCAATCTGTATCTGGCATGTTGAAGTCTCCCATTATCAGAACCTCCCCTTTAGCTGTCATGTTTTGTATCTTTTAACAGTAATGTGTCTGTGTCCTCCCCCTGGTCTGGAGGCCTGTAGACAACCCCAGTTCGTATGGCTGTCCCATGTTCTGTTTCCAGGGTGACCCACAATTCTTCTGGCTCCTTATGCATATTCTGAATTTCTGTAGCTTTGATATTTTCATTGACATAACGGGCCACTCCATCCCCTCTTTTTGCACCTTGGTCTGTTCTGCACAGTACATAGCCGGAGACTGAAGCCTCCCAAGTGTGGTTACTGGTGAACCATGTCTCACTAATGGCTACTATGTCCAGTTTAGCCTCTGTCATTATTGCCTGCAGGTCTAGGATCTTGTTTCCCAGACTGCAAGCATTTGTGTACATCATTTTCCATTGGCCAGATTTTGGTGTGTTAGTTGTTGGGCGAGGTCTGGTGTTTCCCTCTATGTGTCGTAAGGGGAGCCGAACCTTTTTCTTTACCTGGTGTTGCAAATGAACTACAAACATGCTGAACTCCTGTTTGATCACTAGCTGAGGGGGGAAGGGTGTTCTTCCCATTCATTGTATCAGGTGCTGCATCCCTCTCACCATTTGCTAGTTTAAATATTCTACAAAAACATCAAACTTCTGTTCCAATGCACTGACTCCCTCCTTAGTCAGATGCAGACCATCGAATTTAAAGAACTTTCGCTCCCAAAACTGTTGCCAGTTACCTACAAATTTGTGTCCTTATTCCTGGCACCAGCCCTTGAGCCACATGTTTAGCTCCCCTATCTCCCCTTCTCTGACCTTCCGTCCATCTGCCCCCCACTCCCAGACTGGCAGGATCTCAGGAAGGAGATGCCGAATGAAATGGATGCTAGTTTGTCACCCAGCCTGGTCAGGTGTTCCTTGGTCTCCACAACTCACCAACTGGTGAGATCGTGAGTCCCTATGTGTACCAGGACATCAATGTTTTCTCCTGCTTCCTGTACAGTTTTAGCAATGTGGTCAGTGTCTCTCCACGCTGATGTACCTGGGAAACATCTGGCCATTACCACTGGCTGGAGATAGGTATCAACTCCTGAATCATGGAGTCTCCTATGATCAGAAGTGTTTGGGATTTCCTTTTTGCTTTTATCATTTATATCTTATATTGCACTGCACTATTAAGTCCGTAGCTTCTGTTCAAAGAAACTGAGTTCCCCTGGTTCTTCACCTCTCGCTGCTGAGTGCCAAACAGTGCCTGGTTCACAGCACTGATGCAATCAGCAAACAAAAGTTTGTACTGCACTCCACAGACCACAGGCATGGTGCTGGTTCTGGGCTGCCGTCCCAATCATAACAACACAAAATGAAAATACCAGCACTCCAGAGTCGGGAGTTTCAAATACAACTCCAGTGAAGGAAATCCACAACAAGATTTTTGAATTATGCAATATTTATTCAAGGACAAATTCCTCACTGAGTAAAGAACAGTGTCCGTGACACCAAACTGCCCTGGTGCTTCGCCACATAAGGGCTTCGTCAGAGGACATCAGTTTGAGGTTGGACCTCCCCTTAAATAGTATCAGTTATGTGACATCACAATTTCATTACTATGTATCACAGGTTTACCTATTTCCAAGGGGGGGGGGTTAGGCAATCAAAATATTCAAAACTATTAGAAAATAAAATACAAAACATGTTTCAAAAAAATCTACAAAATGCATCATTTCACATCCAGGTTACAGTGTGTTACTTGTCTTAACTTCCTGGTATGGATATACCTAAAAAGGCATTTACCTGTCATAGTCAGCCTGGAATGTGTGCCTGCAACAAAAAAAAAAACATCCATTGATGTTCCTTGCTGGCGGCCCTACCAATTACCCTGTCAGTCTAGTGGTTCCTCTCATGTGCGGTAGTCTAGTGGCCCTTACCCCTCCTCCCGATGTGCAATCGCTGTCCCCATAATAATAAATAAAAAAAAAAAACCTGATAATCTAGTGTCCCTTTTCCATCCACACTGCCTGATCTCCATCTGTTTATAAAAAAACAATACTTTGGTAGTCCAGTGGTCCCCCCCCCCACCGCGATGTCTGATCCCCATATAAAAATAAAAAAAAAAATACCTGGCAGTCTAGTCTAGTGTGGTCCCTCCCCTCTCACAGTCCCTCTCCCTCAAACCCAATTAATTGTCTATTGGCTTCTCACCTGTTTTACTCCTCATTATCCACTTCACACTCTGCATTACAGCCTCCTCACTTCACGGATGGTTGAGATCGCGCCTATGACTGAGCTTGAGCTGCAGAATGCATAATATTCTATAGCACAGCTCACTCATGGCACAGTCTATGGTCATCCATGGAGGTGAGAGGAGGGCTGTGATGGTCACAGAGTGCAAATTGGGATGTGGGGGGGCGGGGTGCAAACAGATTGTTGGGACCACTAGACCACCAGGAAAATTAATTGGGTTTGAGGGGAGGGGATTGTTTAGAGGGGCGGGACCAGTAAACTGCCAGGCAATTTATTTTATTTTTAGATGGGATTGACATCGTGGGAGGGAGGAGGGACCACTAGACTACCAGGGATTTTTTTTATAAAACAGATGGGATCAGGAATCGGACAGGGAAGGACCACTAGACTACCAGGAATGTTTGTTTATTATTGTGGGGCAGTGATTGCACATCAGGGCAGGGGGGAGGGGCCACTAGACTACCAGGTATTTTTCTTTTTTTTTATGGGGACAGCTCTTTTTACTGTCACTTTCAGTGGTATCAGCACCACACCCACCCTATGACACCACTGCATGTAGCGTACACTCAGCATTGACACATGCTTGTTATACACTGTTTTAGTTTCTCTGTAGTATGGTCCCCAGACTTCAATTTATCCCAATCCACTGTTTTCCCATTTTTGCCTAGTGCATCTACAAATAAAGTCCCTTCAGCCAACCTACAGGCCTCTTCTTGCTTGACTGTAGTTTCATTGCACAGCACAGTATTTAAAGGACCAGTCTTACTGGGATTTCAGTGGTATTCAGGCAGCTGTCAAGGCTTTCCTGACAGACTTCCCATATCACACAGATAACACCCAGGGAATATGGGGGAGCTCTGAACAGTCATTGCACAGTTCAAACCTTTCCGCTGGTTCCTGCGGTTGGGTACAGGATTCTGTCTCCTCCGGTTCCTCCTCCTCAAAATGCACAGCATGTATACTCAAATTTGTCTCGATCTCCAACACTTTGCTCTCTACCTTCAGGCAAAGCCACTCTGCCTCTAGCCACCTACAGATCAGCCATGTCATCAAGGCCTCTGTCACCTGGAACACCACAGTCAGACCATCTGTCTGTTATACTGGACGCTTATCACTGGTACTGGCAGACTGCAGCAGGCTTGTCAACATAGCTGCAACTGCTCCATCTCCAGCTGCTTCATACAAAGTCATTAAAGGAGGTCACTGGGATCCTTCAGGGCTCTTTCCTCCATCTGTCCCTCTGTCTCACTCTCCAGCTTGTCCTTCATCTTTCTTCTGACTCCAAGATCCAACCCGGGTCTAGGTTTCTCTCCAGTCTTCTCCGTCATGGCATGAGTCAAAGGATATGTTTTTGCCTCAGCACCCTAATCTTTTTGCATCTGTCTGGGTATTGGTTCAATACCCACTGATAACATCTCCCAGGCAGTCTAGATGTAACAGAAATCCCACTGCTAACACCACTGTGAAGGTGTGGGATAAAACCGACACAACCAACCAGAAGTCAGGGGCATAAAAACACAAATGTGTGTTGTTATTTTATTCAAATCAGAAAATTAAAAAAATTAAAATAATAAACATACAGAAAGCAGAAGGTTATTCAATGTCCAGTATCCAGCAAGCTTTCTAATTTCAAAAATTCATGAGGCTTAGCTTCAGCCTTTGCAAATAGGCAAGGCAAATTTTATTTCCATGGTGGACAGGGTTGACTACGACCTTGTCCCAGTTGTTATGGAAAAAGAGTTTAAATGCAAGGATCTGTTCTATTCTCTCCTTTCCTATCTCTTCTCTGTCTGGTTGCACAACCAAATTTTCTCATGAGACCTAGGCCTTGATCACCCTGATGGTTTTGCAATTCTTTGCCTCTTGCTATCTCTCTACCCTCACTTGCTGTTCTGTCTTTTCTTCCTCTTTGCATATCTGCTGATATAAAAATGTATGCAAATCATTTTGTGGAAATGTCACTAATACTGGGATCCCTTTGCTTAAAACTATGTATAGTTATACTGTTGAAATGATTGCAAAAAAGCTGTTTAGAACTCAAGAGGTTAACCTGTTTGCAAACTCTCTGAGAAGCTGCAAGCAAGAGGTCAGTTCTGAGTCACAATTTTCTTTTTGCCACACTTGTTGAAACTTACAAGAACACTGTGAGAAGCATGCTGTTTTCTTAATGAGCGGGAGTTGCAAAGACTTGAGAAGAAACATAGATTGACTTTCTCCATTTATACTGCCTTTGTAAATAGTCATACTGGACAATTTTATTTTTTTATTTTACTGTTATTAATAATAAAGCACTTGTTATGAATTTTACAACTGCTCCTGATTTTCCTATGCTTTCTGACCTGTGCCTCGATGACAGATGATGTCAGCCTAAGCGGGATTTACGCTGTGCATACTCTAAGTCAGGAGTTTTGTGCATGGGTACTAGACCTAGTACCAGGGAGGCATAGAAGAAAGGTATAGATTCTGCAGCAGGAAGCCCAGGAGTGGTTACCATGAGAATGGCAGCCAAACTAGCAGAGACAGAAGTCAAAGCTGAGACTGTACAGCTAGCACCTGTTTTAAAAAAAGAACAGACAGTGACAGAACCTGAAAGCCTGACTGCCTTTTTCAAATGGTAGGCTATACAACAAAAAGACATGGAGAAACAGAGAAGAGAGGAGATGCAGCAGAGAGAATGACATTCAACATTTAGAAGCACAGAGAAAAGAAGAAATGCAACAACTCGAGCAGCAGAGGAGAGAAGAGACGCGGGAACAGGAGCAGCGGTGGCTGGATGCCTTGCAGGCTATCAAAGGCAGAGGATCTGGCACAAATCCAGACAAGCAACAGGACACCGGCAACTTGAAATGCATTAACCTTACAAAGTTGTGTCCCTCTGATGATATTGAAGCATACCTGATGACTTTTGAAAGAGTTGCCGCAGTCTACCAGTGGCCAAAGCAGCAATCGGCAATCAGATTGGTACCTTACCTGACAGGGAAAGCCCAACTTGCTTACAGCAATATGGACACTGCACAGTCAGAAAACTATGACCTGGCAAAAAGTGAAATCCTAGAAAGGTGTGACAGCTTAGGAGAAACCCACAGGCAGAGTTTTCAATCTCAGAAGTACATCTCAGTTGACAATCTTCAAGAAGCCTTCACCTAACTCAGAGAACTCCTGATAAAATGGCTCCAACCAGAGAGCAAAACAGTCCCACATATTATCAACACATTTGCATTGGAGCAATTTGTCAACATCCTGCCTACAGATGTGCAGCTTTTGGTAAAGGAACACTGACCAGAAAGTGGGTAAAAGGCTGTTTCTTTGGCCAAGACTACCAAATGGCCAGACAGATACCACAACAGCAAGGTATCAGCCAAGCACTGGTAAGACAGTCTTTTTCCCATTTAAATTCCAAGTCTGATAAGAACTCTGGTAGGAGTAACAAATCTGTGTCCAAAGACTTAATTTGCTATAACTGTAATAAGCCAGGTCAAATTGCAAGAAATTGTCATAGTAAGAAGAATGACACTGGAGCAGATTTGTCCTTAGCAAATTGGGGCAAGTGCTTAACAGATGTGAAGGTGGGAGATAAGACTGAAGGGACTTACAGATTCGAGAAGCAGACAGATGCATCAGAGGTAGGCTTAGGTGCCATCTTGAGTCAACATATAGATGGGAAAGAACATTCTATTCTGTACATAAGTAGGAAGTTGCATGACAGAGAGAAATGGTACTCCACCATTGAAAAGGAATGCCTTGCAGCAAAGTGGGCCACAGAGTCCCTTAAGTTTTACTTACTAGGAGCTGACTTTGTACTTCTAACAGATCACAATCCTTTTTGTTGGCTTAACCAAATGAAGGATATCAATTCTAGAATCAAGAAGAAGAAGAAGAAGAATCAGCATTTATATAGAGCTTTTCATACACAGTATCCCAAAGTGCTTTACAAGCAATGCTAGACTGGTAGTGAAGTGACTGAATGTGTGGTGGCGGCCATATCACACATCATCACCCACACACAGCCTGAATAATTGCATGAACTGGTTTATGGGAAGGTGAATGTTGACCAGGACACTGGGAATGTTCCCTGTGTCAGTCACACGGTGGTACCTGGAACTACAGCCATTTAAATTTAAAGTTATGTACAAATCTGGGAAAGAGAATGTAAATGCTGATTTTCTGTCTAGATATGGATTTGGAATTGAGAATTCTGAAGGCTGAAAAAACAAATGTGTGAGTTTAAACTTCACTATTTGCTGTACTGTTGTTATGGAGAAAAGGATGCTGTGTATGCACAGAACTATAAAGGTTATATGCGTATGTTAGATGAGAATTACTAGAAAGTTTTAGAAACCTGTTTTTGTAAAACAGGTTTCCTCTTAAGGAGGGGGGTATGTGGCAGGGTTAAATACGGCCATGTCCCAGTTGTTATGGAGAAGGAGTTTAACTGTAAGGATCTGTTCTATTCTCTCTTTTTCTGTCTCTTCTCTGTCTGGTTGCACAAGCACATTTTCTTGTGAGACCTAGGACTTGATCACCCCGATGGTCTTGCAGTTCTCTGCCTCTCGCTATCTCTCTGCCCTCACTTGATGTTCTGTCTTTTCTCCCCCCTTGTATATCTGCTGATATAAAAATATATGTGAATCATTTTGTGAAAATGTCACTGATACTGTGATCCCTTTGCTTAAAACTATATATAGTTATACTGTTGAAATGATTGCAAAAAGCTGTTTGGAACTCAAGGGGTTAACCTGTATGCAAACTCTCTGAGAAGCTGTAAGCAAGAGGTCAGTTCTGGGTCACAATTTTCTTTTTGCTGCACTTGTTGAAATTTACAAGACCACTGTGTGAGAAGCATGCTGTTTTCTTAACGAGCGGGAGTTGCAAAGACTTAAAAAAACAGAGCTGCAATTTCTTGCAATAGAGGAACGCAAAGATTGAGATTGGAAATTGAGAAGAAACCCAGATAGACTTTCTCTGTTTATACTGCTTCTGTAAATGGTTATACTGAACAATTGTATTTTTTTACTTTACTGTCATTAATAATAAATCACTTGTTGTGAATTTTACAACTGCTGCTGGTTTTTCTATGCTTCCTGACCTGTGCCTCGATGACACATAGCACCCATTCCTGGAGGCTCTGGGCACCTAACAATAAAAACAATATAAGTAATGCAAAGTACAAAATGGTTAAAATTAAATATAAACTACTAAAATTCGAAATCGCTGTATATCGTTAGTGTATATAGCTACTCAGACCAGTTGAGCAGGGAGAATTATTCCAGGTAAGCCAGGTGAAAGAGGTGGGCTTATAGCCTCTGTTTGAACACCTCCATTGAAGGTGTCTCCTGTACTGTGGGTGGCAGCGAGTTCCACAGGGTCAGCCCGGATACACTAAAGGCATAGTCACCCGATGTCTTAAGCCAAACCATGGCAACATCCAGGAGGCCCCTAGACAAGGAGTAGACAGAGGTTGTGGGTGTCAGGAGCTCAGACAAGTAGCCTGGGTCCAGTCCATATAGGGCCTTAAAGGGGAGCAAGCCCACCTTGAAAAGGATCCTCAACCTAATAGGCAGCCAGTGCTGAGCATGCAGGACTGGGGTCACATGACTGGACCTGGACAGGCCCATCAGTAACTGAGCTGCTGCATTCTGCACTAGCTGCAACCTGTGGAGGGTTCCTCCTGTGACCCTGAAGTCAAGAGTGTTACAGTAGTCAAGCCTAGAGGTAACAAAGGCATGTACTAGTGTCAGCAGGTCTTCAGGGGGAATAAAGGGCTTGATCTTGGCAGTATTCCTCAAGCGATAAAAAACACTTTTGATAACAGAAGACACCTGATCTTCAAGTGTCAATCTGCTGTCCAGGATCACACCAAGACTGCGTACCCTTAAGGAGGCCACCAACAGAGTAGACCCCAGAAAAAGTCCTGTGGCGGCTCCAGGTACCCTCCCATCATGCCCACGACCCAGCTCAATCACCAGCACCTCCATCTTATCTAGGTTCAGTCACAACCAGCTCGAGGACATCCAGTTATTGATTTTTGCCAGACAGATGATAAGCACATCTACAGCATCGGATGTTCTAGGAGAAAATAACAGGTACAGCTGGGTGTTATCTGCATAGCAGTGAAACTCCACACTGAACTGCCGAATGATCTTGCCCAGGGGCAGCATATACACTGTGAACAGCATCGGTGACACGATCGAGCCCTAGGGCACATCGCATGACAGGGGCATTGGGGAGGAGGAGAAATTCTCCATCACAATCTGCTGCACCCTGTCAGACAGATAAGACTCAAACCATTTGATGACAACACTGGTGAGTCCACAGTACTCACAGAGCCGATCGAGAAGCATGAAGTGGTTCACAGTGTCAAAAGCTGAAGAGAGAGATTGAGGAGAACCAGAATTAACTTATATCCTCTATCTCTAGCCCTGAGCAGATCATTATGCACCCTAATGAATGCTGTTTCCATGCCGTGTCTGGCCCAAAACCCAACTGGAATGGCTCATAAATATCAAAGGACACAAGCTGATCCCTGAGCTGTTGTGCCACAAGTTTCTCAACGACCTTGCTCACAAATGGCAGGTTGGAGATAGAACGGTAATTTGCCAGGATGTCCATGTTGAGAGATTGTTTCTTCAAGAGGGGTCTCACCATCAGGGCCTTTTTCAAGGTCACTGGGAGGACACCCTCTGTCATCGAGCACCAAGCAATCCTGGTGAACACTAGGCTAACAGTCCCAGATTATCTCAGTAAGAAACACGTCAGGGCTGGGTCTAGCTCACAATATGTGTGCTTCAGCTCTGAGATCACCTCAGTGACCTCCATCACCTCCACTGGTCTAAACTCCTCCCAGATCAGCAGAGTGACTCTGCTCCTCCCAGTCCAACCACTGCAAGACAATGATTGCCTCACTGACGGAATCCCCTACCAAAAAGATGACACTCTGCCAGAGAAAAACAGAGCAAACTCTTCACATAAAGTGAATGGAAAAGTCTTTCTCAGCTGTAGACAGGCAAGGTGAAGTAGCCTGTCCACAGTCCAAAAAAGCTGAGAAAGTTTGTTTTTCCCTGCTGCTATTTCCCTGGACAGGAATTCTGCCTTCTTATGGGAAATTGCCTCCTTGTACGCATCATAGTGAGCCCGCAGGACCAGTTTGTCATCCACTGATCTGGTCTTCCACCAGCTATGCTCCAACTTCCGACCCTTGATCTTCATCGCCTGGGAGTCCCCACGAGCGAGGGGATCTTGAGTGGATCTGGGTCCATGCTCTAAGCTAGACAATGGCGTCCGGTGCTTGAGGATACCACTTATTATAGGTGGCCACTGCCTCACTAGCACCAGCCGCACATGCAGCATCCACCCTAGATAAGTCAGCTAACGCCAACAGTCCCTCTGGGGACAAGCTCCTTTAAGGGCAGTAGCTGACTATTTCAACAGGGGAGGGACTTTCGCGGGGGGCCCAAGTGTTGACTTCACTGTGCAGTAATTAGACCAGCAGATCTGATCAATCTTGAGGCTACGCATCTCAAGACCCAGCTGGAACACCAGGGCGAGCATGTGACTGTGTTGGTAGGTTGCAGAAGGAATTACTTGTGCTAGGCTCAGTGATGACATCAACTGGAGGAGGTTGTAACCAAAATGCAAGGATTCTTCATCGACCCAGGCATTGAAGTCCCCCAGGATTAAACACCTGGGGGACTCCAACACCTGGTCAACGATGAAGTCCACCACCTCGGGGTCGGCAAATAAGGAGAATCCTGCAACCTACACCTGGACCACCATGCACAGCCACACACTCAAAAGAACCTGGAGCTCCAACCAGGTGCACAGTGAAGCCCAGGCTGGATCTAAAAATGATGGCCACTTACTAACCCCTGCTATCCTTCCTCAGACAGTGCACTACGGAGTACCCAGTGGGGATAGCCACGTCTAGAACTGGGATGGCACCATCACCCAACCAAGTCTCCATGATGCAAGCCAGGTCGACACAGGAAATCAAGTCTGCAATATTGGCAGTCTTGTTCCTTATCAACCTGGCATTGCATAGCACCATTCAAAGGGGAATAGAGGACGCTGAAGGCCTTCCAGCTGCCTGCTCACTTAGTCTGGTGGGACCCCTGGGTATGGAAATCAAACACATCTGGCCTCTCTCCAGGCTTTGTTTAAACCCAGGGCGTTTCCTGCACCTAACAACCTCAATACCACTCACCTCCCCTACCCTAGCTGCACTCTGCCATCACCAACCCATCCTCCCCCTCGTTATCCTGACCTCCCTGCAATGCCTAGCTGTGGTGGAAGGAATTGGGAGGTTGGTAAAGGGGAGGAGGTCATGAAGTTGTGAGGCAGCATAGGTGATTCACACAGGGCCATGGTCCCAACACATCCTCACCTAGCTTCCCTGCTCCTACTAAAGTAAACGTCCCACTACTTCTAGCCCCTAACTAGCAGGACTACTAAATTCCTAAAACACACTTCTTAACCACACACACACACAACCAATTACTCCACTTTACAGAATTTTTTCTTTCTAACCATTCACACACCTCCAACCACCCACCCCTTACCCATATCAGCCACAACCCCCACCACAATCCACCCCCTACCTGATCACAGTAAAAGAAAATAAATTAACTACTCAAAACTTTAACATTTAGGGAGAGCTAAACAGTGCAGTGTACTAAAAAGGTTTGGTCCAGTTCGCAGCAGGAAGAGGACAATAGTTATTTGTCTTTTGATAATTTAATATCCATAGACAGTTCTTCACAAGGCAACTTCAGAACATAAGGAAGGGGAGAAAGGCAGCGGTGCTCACATCACCACAGACCAAAAACCCTTTTCCACAGTAATGGCCTGACCAAAAGGCAGAAACAATAAGGAGCGAGGTCTCTTAGAACAGTGTGGACCAAGCACACACTTCTGAGGTCCTCCTCACTTGGTAGTCAGTATTCAGTGAATTCCCCTATCTATATTTGTTACTTCAAGTGGTGGGTTTTTATACCTTTCATGGATGACATCACCGTCACATGACCCATCCCTTTTTGCTAAAACCAGTATAAACCTCTTATTCTCAAGAGTTCCCCATCAAACATTAGACATACATTTTCATACTGTACATGTTATCTTTTCTAGCCTACACTCAACTCCTCTTCTCTTGGTTAAGGGGGTTTCATGTTTCCATTTTGTTTCATCTCAAAAGATAGTTTTAATAAGATAGTAACTCCATCAGGGTTCCACTGGGTTTTGCAAGGGGAACGGGAGAATGAGAGTGCATTCCTCTTCTCCTATCTCCTGCCAACCCTTGGAACTCATCGTATCTTTTTCTTTTTATTTCTATTAAATCATCAACTGTGACACCCTAAAATGGACAAGCATACAGCAGACATATTTTATTTTAATTCCCAGTGTGAGTGACTGTCTCACTATTGCTGCAGAGAGAGGGTGAAAGTGAGTACTTTAACATTAACACTTTGGACAGCCACTCCCTCTCTAACAGAAATAAAGAGTGAAAGGAATGGGGGGGGGGCATGGACACTCCACACATGGGCATCTACCCCAGACAGGGCTCATCCTGTCAGTCATATGTATGAAAAAAGGATATTTGCTCTTGAAGAGTTTGTCTGTTCTGCTGCTTTCTCTGTACCTAAAGTTGCAGAGCACTGCTTGTGATATCACAGTTACTCCCTTGGCAACAGACTATGATGTCACAACAGAGGATTATGACTCGAAGTAGGGAGTAAACTATAGAGCAGAAGTACTCTAAAGGAACTTTAAGGGATAAAGATCATATTTTCATGCAAATTTCCTTAGTAATAAATAATAGGGAGGAGAAATATATAAAATATAAATGGAATGCAGGCAGAATTGTATCTAATTATTAGCTTTATAAAGTTTTATTTGAGGTGTCAGTAGCTCTTTAAACCAGCGCAATCAGTGATGTTTGTGCCAGGGGAAGGGGCAGTGGGTGGGCTTAAAGAACTACAAGTATTGATTCTACATGTGGTCAAAAGACTTAAAGTTGTAAATTAAATCTACTCCCTAGACTTTAGCTAAAAATATACAGGATGTGCATTACGCTGAGATAACCACACTTCCAGGGGCTGATGCCTCCACGCCAATTGGCAGGAACCATTGGCTTTGCCTTCTGATTGGCTGCTCCACTTCTTTAATCCTTTGCTACTCCCATTCCTTTTGAACTTTAAGCTAATGTTATTTATTGATTCTGCTATTGGTTAAGTTTCACCAAACTGTCCTGTGAATCCTAATTTAAATGCGAATCTAAGCCTGTCTACAGCAATTTTGCACTTCAAGGGTAGTTTCAAGTGCAGGTTTTTAGGTTTTAAAGTATTACCGCTCTCTTTGTTTTAAGGTCCTGTGGTATTTTACCCTGGATCAGAAACTAAGTTTAAAGTGATACAGCTTTTTGTGAACACTTCTCTGTGTAGACCAGGTTTCATTTGTGTTACAGTTGTAAGCTATGCCCTGCAACTAATCCCATTTCTGTTTCACTTTCTCTCCTTCCGGCTTGAATTTTTTTTCCCCCAACTCATCTCGGAGGCAACGCGTCCTAATAAGAAAGATCCAAACAATAGCTCCTCACTAGATCTTATTTTAGTAAACAAACCACATCTGTTTTCCCATGTTGGAGTGTTTTTCTCTGACCTTAGTGACCACTGCTTCATAGCATGTGTAAGATCCGTCCCCAAAGTACTGTCTTCTTCCACATTCTCTCTCAGGAGGAAACAGCATAACCTGAATATTGGTGCATTTCTCTCTGACCTGCGTGGCTCCTTGAGATGGCAGGACTTCTACCTGACAAACTCAGTGCTTACAGCTTACGATATCTTTCAGGAGATTGTGCTAGGGACACTGGATAGGCATGCGCCCCTGGTCACAATACACTCTAAGAAAAAATCATGCCCACTGTTTATGGTGCAGTTAAAGGCCTCTCTACTGCACAGAAGACTGGCTTTGGAAAAAAAGCTCAGAGAACAAAACTCCCTGCAGATTGGGCCTTGTTTAGAAAAGCTAGAAACCATTGTACTAGGTTGGTTAGAGAGGCCACGGCTAGTTATTTCCATAAAGAATTGGACTCTTCCACGAATTTCTCAGCTAAATTCTGGAAAACTATCAAGGATAGGTCATGCTGCTCCGAACACCCTGCTCACAAAAATCACTACTGGTGTTTCTGTGGTGTCTGACAAATCCTCTATCCTCGACTCTTTTTTTTTTTTTTTTTTTACTTTCTGTTTATTGCTTTTATAGAAGTAAAAACAATACATACAGTATTCTCATGCAAGAAATGAGTAAGTTGTAAAGGAACATTTGAAATATCACAAGCAATCTTTCACTTTCTGGTACAATAGGAAGGGGGATTGAGAAAATGTCAGCATATATATGCTAAAAAAGTCCGAGAGAAATTCATAGGAAATGCCAGCCGCTTCATGGCTAAGGTTGGAGTCCTTAGGGAGGAAAAACCAAGGTAGTAAACCTGCACTAACTCAGTAGTGCAATAAACCTTTACTTAATATGGGTTGCAACTCTAAATAGGTCCCTCCCTACTCTGCTCATCTCTCCTCCTCACCATGCATTGAGAATATAACTATGTTCAAAAACGTTTAAACATTTCAACCAGGCACTATTATGTGACTTAATAAACAAGTATTGTGAGCCACTTCATCAGCGATTAGTGTCACTATGAGAGTAGTGGGGAAACAATTATAACTTTAGAAACAAAAAGATGAATTATTATGTTACTCCCTCAAACCTTATCTCCTTCTAATTTTCCAGCTCATATAGAAGATCATCAAGTCCTCATATCAAAATCTTTCATTATGTAACCTCAGGTCAAGTGTTAAACAGACAGAAAAAACATAAGGAAAGTCACTTAATCCTCTTCTGATTCAGAGCTCTCCCGAACTGTCTCCCTTGGTGGCTGGGCCTGAAATTCCTTTTCTGTCTTCTCAATCCACCGACCTGCATCCTGGGGATCGTTGAATTGCCACATCTTCCCTCCATATGTGACTCAAAGTCGCGCCGGCAACATAAAGGAGTGAACTATCCCCAAATGTCGAAGCCTCTGTCGTACTGCATCAAACTGCTTGTGTCGAACGCGGGTTTGGAACGAAAGGTCAGGGAATAACTTGACATCCTGCCCATGGACATTCAGCGGGTAGGCCGCTCGTGCTGCACCGATCAATGCATCTCGAACCTCTGGCCCAATGGTTTTCAGAACCACAGTACGTGGTAGGCTGGGGTCTGTAGGTCAGATTTTAGGTCTGATGCGATATGCTTGTCGCAGTTCCACCCAATCGAACTGCTCGGAAATGTGGAGATTCTCTGCAAGCCAGGATTTTAAATATGTAAGGAGATTTGCTCCCTCAGTTCCCTCAGGAAGGCCTACTATGCGAACATTCCCTGCCTGCATGGCATTTTCCACCACTTCCAGTCTGCCCTCAATTGCTGATTTTCTTTGTTATCTGGGCAGCAGTAGTTTGCGCTGACAGGGATCATTTGTCTGCTTCAGCGACTGATGAGGTTAATGCCTTAGTCGCTGCATCGTGTGTTTCTAGCCTCATCAGCATTTTCTCTACTTTGGTGTCCATTGCCCTCACTGAGTCCAGGATAGTCTACCATGGTGGTTCTTTTGTAGTTGACGTTGTGGGCCGATCAGATAACTCCATTCCCCCGCTCGACTTATCACATGTTACAGCAGGCCGCTGAACTCCTGAAGCTGAGGGCTGAGTATTTTTTGTACACCCCATAATGTCTTTGGTATCGTTAGAAAGCTGGAACTTAGGGGATTCTGATGATCCTACCAAAACTTCAGTTCAGAGCCCTTAAATTATATTTTAGTGACGAGAAAGGAGCTAAATGTCGTGGAGCTGTTGAGGACACATCCTGCTCCGAAGCTGGCTCTCTGGCGCCCCCTATCCTCAACTCTTTTAATGACCATTTCACAAATGCTGGACTTGCATTCGATACCTCTCCTGCCAATACCCTCCGCTCACAGCTCGGCTTACAGTGGACGCATCAGCTCCAGTCACAAGCATGGCATTCTCCCTCCAGCCTGCTACTCTAAAGGAAGTTGAGGATCTTCTCCTACATCTGGACACCAGGAAGAGTGCTGGGGCTGACCTCTTAGACCCCTTCTTCTTGAAGCCGAGTCATTGTGTACTGGCAGTACCTATTACGCATCTCTTTAACCTCTCCCTTTCACAAGGCGTTAGTCACCCCCTCCGGAAAACCACCCACATAATCCCTCTCTTCAAGTCTGGAGACCCCTGTGACATGAACAACTATAGGTCAATCTCCTTACTCCCCACCCTATCCAAATTATTGGAGAAAATAGTGAATATACAGCTCAGGAACTACCTTGATATTGCTAGCCTGTTAAAGCCCCTACAGTCTGGTTTTAGGCCACATCATAGTACTATCTCAGCCCTTGCAAAAGTGACCAACGACTGGCAGTGTACCCTCGATACTAAGAACTTCATCTGTGCCGTAGTTCTGGATTTAAGCAAGGCGTTTGATTCTGCTGACCATGATCTACTTCTTGTCTCCCTCCAAAACATCAGCCTGGACTCCCTGCCCCTGAGATGGTTCTCGAACTATCTTACAGGATGGCAACAGTAAATTAAGGCAGAAGGGGAGCTCTCATCCCTGAAACCTCTTCTGAGGGGTGAACCGCAAGGCTCAATACTGGGTCCGTTGCTCTTTGCATAAACAGAATCGACATTTATTTATTTAATTCTGGTAACTGGGTAGGCCCACTGAGACCAGTAACAGTCCCTTTTTCAGGGGCGACCCAGAATTAATTACACATACAACAACAAGATATATCATTTACAGTAGATACTTCAACATACAGTTATTTTCATTTCATGAGAGGTGGAGGACATTTTATGAACATACGACATAGAGCGACTATTGTTAGTTTGCTTATATACATTAAATAAGATCATTTATCTCATTCAGAAATCGTGGAAACAGCAGGATCATAGTTGAATTTCAATGGTTACAAGTACATTCGTTTAATTCCAGCAAGTGTGTTTTTGAAACCCTTTAGTGATTCACATTCTTGGAGTTTTAATGGAAGTGTGTTCCAGATGGGAGGAATGAGGGACGGGAAGGCCCTGGACCCTTAGGAGGACTGCGTCCGGGGAACCATGAGGAGTTGTCTGCTTGAAGACATTAATGTCCTGCTATTCGTTTTAGATTGTAGTAACTCTGCTAGACTAGGAAGAGCAGTAGCCAGCTTGAGTTTATAGGGTAGGCATAATGATGGATATTGTAGTCTACCTTCCAAGGTGGGCCAGTTTCGGGCTTGCAGGACATGACAGTGGTGTTCTCTTTGGGGTGCCCCCACAGCAAATCTGCTGACCCTATGGTACAGGGTTCCAAGTTTCTTCATCTCAGTGTTTTTAACAGAGAGGAGCATGGGGGAGCCATAGAGTAGTTTGGGTAGCAGGGTACCAAGGGCAATCTTGGCATTTGACCCCAGGGTAAGATAGAGACTGAGTCGGTACAGGAGACCAATCTTTTGGTTCAGTGTTATTGATAGCGGATCAGTATGGGTCTTGAAAGTGAATTCTTGGTCTATGGTGAGACCTAGGTATGTTAATGACTCAGCTACCTCCACCCTTGCCCCAGACGATAGAGGGAAGTTTAGTATATTCGATCTGCTAGGCCCAAGGCTTTTAGGCCCAAACAGCATCCCTTTGTTTTTTTTTGCTATTCAGGACAATTTTATTTTTGGACAACCGTTCCTCCGAATTCTGTAGGTCTTTGGATAGCATTCTGTTTAGATCATCAGGGCCCTCTGTGGACCTGTAGATCACTATATCATCTGCATAGAGGATGACCTTTGCATCATTGCAGAAGGTCAGCAGTTTGTTAATAAATAGGAAGAACCTTTATGGATTGGTGTAACCAGGGCCGTTAATGTCAAAGCTGCTAATATTCACCTTTTTACCGATGATACAGTACTTTACATTGAAAGGTCCTCCCTGGAAGCAGCTTGCAGGGATCTGCAACAGGAATTTTTTTTTTTAACATGTCATATTTTTTCTCCCCTTGGCAGCCACTGACTTGCTTTTAACTCCAGCCACCGTTACAACTCCACCTTCGATCCCAAAGTGATGCACCCCCAGCTGGCAGATGCAGCTCTTCCCTCAAAGGGGGCACCCCCCAGTGCCCCCGCAACAGGTGAGGAACCATTACTGGCATGTGCCATCCAGGCACTGTCGGTTGGTGGAGTGTGGCCATCAAGCTACCACGGTCCGTGCTGCTCGTTTTTCCGGTCTTCTGGGCCCCAGGAGTGTGCGCGAGCAATAACGTCCAGGCACATACATGCCGATGTCTGCTGAACTCCATATCTGATATGCCTCGCTCCAACAGTGCACCCGGTCATCACTGGGGGCCACTGTAGAGTGATGGCTCCCTGGATCCCTCCCCGGGGATAGGAGAGCAGTCCATCAGATGCTCAATCCTTATCCTCCCCCGCCAACTCCTGACAGCCCAGGCTCGCGTCCGAACCCAGGCTGCCAGTGTGGCGCGAGGTGTGGTGTCCAGCGCCTCAACCCTCAGCGCCACCAGGCCAGCTTATGCAACAGGAATTTAACCTGCTACAACAACTCCTGCAACAGAAACTGCTCCTGAATGCAAAGAAAACAAAGGCGATGCTTTTTTCTCCCTTTGCAAATGCTAATAACCTTGCAATTCAAGGTAACTTACCTCAGATTCATATGCTCCTCGACGAACCACTGGACTATGTCACAAAATTCAAATACCTGGGGGTCTGGACAGACCAAAAGCTTTCCTTCAGTGATCACATTGACGAGCTGATAAAGAAGCTGAGGCAGAGGATTGGCCTCATTTACAGTATCAAAAACCTACCAACATTGGAGGCGAAAAAGAGACTAGTCCAAACCACTTTCCTCACCTTATTGGATTGTGCAGACTTTCTATATAGCCAAAGCACTGCCACTGCTGTGACCAAACTTGACACATTATAGCATAGAGCTCTGAAATTCATTATTGGACTTCCTTATTCTACTCATCACTGCTCCCTCTATGCCGCAGTAGGTTGGTCCTTCCACGGGTACAGAAGATAGAGAAATGCAGCCCTCTGAACCTACAGAGTTATTACTAAATTACTGCCCCAATATATCCTGGACTGTCTTCCTCTAAATGCGGTAGGTAAGTGTGCCCTAAGGAGTTATACTTACATCTTGCTTGCAGTACCTAAGTTCAAATCATGCTTTGGTAGGTCTGCCAATAATCACACTCTACCCGCACTATGGAACAACCTGCAAAGAAACTTGTGACTGGTATTACCAACCAAACTATCAGCCTTCAAAGCACATATATTCTCATTTATTCAAGGAATCCTGTAACTGCTTCCCCTGATGTTACAGCCTCCCAGTGTCCCCCCCCCCGATTCAGTTTCTAGCCCTGTCAGGAGCATTCCATTCCAAGTACTCCTGCCCCACTACTCAATATGTTTGTGTCTATTTGTACCCCCACTTAATAGTTCCACCCAATCTAAGTTGGAGTCTCCCTCTCTTGTCATCCTGGCATCTACTAATATTACACTTCCTTACATGTCACCCTCGGCCCCTGTTCTTGATGTATTACACCTAGCTCTATAACCATTGCCACCTGCCTCTGGTGCTGTTTTTTTTATTTTTTTTCATTCAATCTCAGATTACAAGTACCTTTGAGCGCAAGGCAGCTCTTTTACAAAGGTTCCACGTCAGTGGGGAAGGGGTTACAGTTAGACAGGGAGTATAACAAGATGATATTGAAAAATACAGTACAGTATGTATGCTACGACTTTAAAATGAGATGTTTACTACAGCAATAATAAATAGCGAATAACAGTAAGAAAGCAGCCAGCAAGGTGAGCTGACAGTTATGCTTCAGCAAACAGTCAAGTGAATACATCCAAAGCATACAGTGACAGATTAAGCAAGGAGGCAGTAGGGAGTTAAGATAGAGGGGGTAGATGAAGGTGGTGGCATTGCGATGTTGATCAGAGTGGAGGGTAGCAGCCAGTGGCTTTGTCAATGTTGTAGGAGGGGTAGGGGATAGAGGGAGGGTATGGTGAAAGGGTGATGTAGGTGATCAGTGCCATGTAAGTGCCGAAATGTAAGTACTAAAGGGTGTGGACAGGGTGCCACAGTACACGGTTGAGGTTGACAGACAGGAACTAGGATTGGGTGGTACAATCACATGTGCTTTCAGTTATAAGGTGCTGCCAGAGCAAATGTTTAAACTGTGCAAACCTGGTTAGTTTGGTCAATTCATTATACAGGCCGTTGAACCAAAGTGGGTCTCTGTACAAGAAGGTTATTTGGTACTGTGCAGTCTGACACCATGGGATGAGGAGGTATTAGATTCTGAGGTATAGGTGTGCTGGGTCTTAAGGGATTTGTTCAACAGGTATCCAGCTCCTGGACGCAAGAGCCCAAGAAGTGTTTTTTTGGTCAGCAGGCATGTTTGGTACTTGATTCTACCAGTTAGTTGAAGCCACCCTGTACTGGCATATAGATCACAGGTGTGGGTAAGACGGGCAGCACCTGTGATTAGCCTACATGCTTTGTTCAGAGTGACAGTTAACCATTTGAGTGATGTGGTTGTGGCAGCTCCATATATTACTAAGCCATAGTCAATGACCGACAGAACCGAACTGTGGATTGCAAGCTTCAGAGCTTCTGGAGTTAGACACTGTCTGTATCTATAGAGGAGCCCAATCCTGGTGTTAACGTTTCTAGCAACATTCTCTGTGTGAGGTACATAGGTGAGGTGACTGTCCAAGGGTACACCAAGGTATTTAAAATGTTGTAGTTGCTCTAGAGGGGCTCCTTAGTTGTTTAGAACAGTGAGAGTATGAGCCTTGTACTTATGGCTAGAAGATGAAAACAGCAGCACTTTTGTCTTTTTGTAGTTGAGCACCAATTTGTAGGTATTAAACCAGTTCTCGACTTCTATGAATCCTAGTTGTAGTAGTAGTAGTAGTAAACATTTTAATTTTTATACAGGATTTACAAACTTTAGGTCGAAAAGACCTATTTTCAAAGTTGTCCTGTGTGAAAGTAAATAATTTACAATAAGTTATCAGACAATAACATAACTATACATATAAAGTGCTCACTCAAAGATAACACACAAATACAATACTTTCATTGTACAAAACAATATCAATTTCAACGGACAAACGTCTCACAATCATTTAAAAACCTCATTTAAAAACAAGTACATTCAGTAAAAAATACATCATTTAAACCTCTTTTGAACTAGTTGTAGGTTGGTTTGAAGTGTATTTTGGTCAGGGTGGCTTGCAAAGATGACAGCGTCATCTGCATATAGGAGAGTCCGTTGATGACAAGCAGATGGCAAGTTATTCAGGAAGATATTGAACAGCAGAGGACCCAGGATTGATCCTTGTGGTACACCAGACTGGACAGCCTTCTGTTCTGAGATGATATTAGCTATCTTCACCCTTTGTGATCTATCTCCTAGGTAGCTTGTGAACCATTTCAGCGTGTGTGGTGAGAGACCGATTTTTGTGAGCTGACCGAGTGGGTGATTCACAGTATCAAAAGCCTTAGTTAAGTCAATAAAGGCCGCTCCTACAAGATTGCCTTGGTCAATGGATTGTTGAATGTAGCCGGTGAGTTCTAGCAGCGCTGTGGTGCTGCTGTGTCCTTTTCTAAAACCATGCTGTTGCAGGCATCGGATGGAGTGAGTTTCCGGGTAATCCACAAGCTGGTTGGCAATTATTCATTCCAGCACCTTGGATAGGGGAGGAAGAATTGATATAGGCCTATAGTTGCTATTCAGGGATCGATCACCAGACTTATGAGCTGGGGTAACCAGTGCAGTTTTCCACACTTGTGGGAACTGAGGCAGAGTTAGTGAGAGGTTTGGTATCTTAGTTATGGGTAAGAGCACTTCCTCTAGTGTGAGTGCGATTAGTTTGAGGTCCAGAGAGTCTCCACTATGCCTTGACTTCCCCAACACTCTAGTTAGAAGTTTCTGACCAGGGTTATTGAGACCTTCTTAAAATAGAATGGAGCATGTTCAGGGCTCTTTACCTCACCTCAACTTGTAGCTTCAGAGTCAGAGTTATCCTCAAAGAAGTCTTGAGGGAGTACTCTGTTTAAGTTGGTGAAGGCATCGTTAAAAGTGTTTGCGATTTTGAGCAGATCCAGTGTGGGGGGTGCCTTCAAGATTTAGCATTGAGGGAGATACCTTGGGATCTTTGCCAGTGATATCTTCAATGTCTGACCAGAATTTTCTGCTGTCTCCCCAGGTGTTGGTCAGCATCTCCCTGGGGTGCTTAATTTTTGCCTGCCGAATAGCTCATGTACAGGCATTTCTTGCAGTTCTGTAAGCTTGAAGATCCTGGGGTTTACCAGAGGCTTTGGCACAGTGCCATAGATTGTCCCGTTGTTTCATACTGGTTATGAGGTCATGGGTTATCCATGAGTTCACTATGCCTCAAACCTTCAACTTTTTAAAAGGGGCATGTGTATCACAGACCAAGTTGAAAACCTTGATGAAGTGCTCAAGTACTGTGTTAATGTTGTTGGTGGTGTCCAACATAGTCCAGTCCTGATAACGTAGTTGTTGTTTTAATAGGTCCAGGTGACCACATTTTAGTACTCTGTTGTAGATAGTTAGTGGAGGTGGAGTATGGAATTTGTTTGACCAGCTACAGGGGAGTGATCACTAAGGGAGTCAGGGTGAACAGTTACATTAGAAATACGATCTGGGTGATTTGAGATTATCCAATCCAGGGTGGTGCTTGTTCCGGTTTTGTAGTTAGTCTTGGTTAGTGAGTTGACTAGTTGAGTGAGGTTTGATGCTGCCAAGGCATCCTTTGTGGAACCATTAGTTGGTGACAGTCAGTTTATGTTGAAGTCACTCAGAATAATTGTCTCAGTGAGGTAATTTTGGGACCGGAGGTAGTCCAGAAAGTTGTGGAGACCTGAGGTAGGGCTTTGGGTGGTATGTAGACTGAGATCGCTGTGAGAGTTTTGCAGTGGGACCCCAGTAGCACATTTATTGCCAGTGACTGAGTAGTGCAACCGAGGTCAGTCACTGGTAGGGCAAGACCTTTTAGCATATTTTTTTAGATAGATTGCACAGCCACCCCCATGTTTAGTCAGCCTATCCAGTCTGAAGATAGTATACCCTGGTATGGCAACTGCTGTGTCAGGTATTTTGGGGGACAACCATGTCTCTACTACCGATAAAATGTCAGGGTCATGCTGTGTTACTCAGACTTTGAGGGTGTCAAGTTTGTACAGGAGACTACAAATGTTAATTGTTGCCAAGTTTATAGCACTGTGTTTAGGAGTAGTCCTGTAAGTGGACTGGCCAGGCAGTCCAGGATTAGGGTGGACGTTCCCTGATAGCAGAAGTAGCAGGAGGATGATCCTAAGAAGGAGTTGTCGTAGAAGCTTGGACGAGTGCTTAAGATTCCTTTGTGTGCGGTGGTGCTTTTTCCTTTTTTTGTTTAATACAATAAAGATGGTAGGTACAGGGAGGACATAGGGTTGAGGATGCTCGTCGTATGAGGGCCAGTCACTATGATGAGGGAGGACCAAGAAAGGGTGCCATGGACCCTATTGATGTTAAAAAAATTTCCTGATATACAGCCCTTGTTACAGGGGGGGTTATCACCATGGTCATTATAGAAAGGTTTGTCATATTTAGTCTTAGTATTTCCAGGGTGGTGGAGAATGAGAAGGTGGGGGAAGGCATTCAGGGTGTGTATCTATTTTGGACCGGATTCCACTTGTACTAGGAGATAGGGAAGTGAACTGGAAGTAGTGGGTTGTACAGCTCCCTCAAGTGGCTGACCTAAAAATCCCTGTATTGGGATAGCTGAGACTCCAGCAGCCAATAAGAGAGGGAAAGAAGAAGAACCAATAAGAGAGGGATAGAAGAAGAGGGGTGGTGCTTATACATATTTAATAGCGGCCGGGGTTGGGGTGGGTGAGGTGGGACAAAAACCCAGTCTGAGAGTAGAACTGCAGCTTGGTGAGCCGACTCTAAAGCCGCGCTTTGCAATTTTCAAAGATTAGAACTAGCATCCAATGGCAGGCCAGGAAAAGTGGCACAGTCCAATCGCCGTTCAGTTCTTCTTCTGGAAACCAATCAGGTGCTATCTGTACACCCGGAAAAAGCCCAGGAGATGAACCTTAAGAGGACCCAAGAGCATTCTCTCAGTGGTGGGTTTTGGTGACAGCCGCCGGCAGTGGAGAGGGTCCACGACCGGAGCAAAGCTCGAGTCATGGGCTGCACCTGAAAGAAGGAGGGAGAGACTGATTAGCCGGAGAAAAGCAGAGTCAGTCCACAACTCTAAATTGGTGGTGGGGGTCTTGACAAAGCAGAAGGGAGGAGGTGAGAAAGCTGGGAGGGGATGTAGGAAAACAGTGAGGTCAGGAGTGGGGGTTGGCTACCAAACTCTGGCACCAGGCTTGAATTTGCAAGATAAAGGAGGGAGGGAGGTGACAAGCCAACTACTGCTTAATCTAACAGAGTGAAGATGGTGTAGGGGGAGTAGCTGGGCACAGGGGGAAAAATGGAGATAGCAGGCTTTCACACTCGGTTCTCAAAATTGCAGGTTTTTATTTATTTATTTCTTTTTATTTTAGTCTTTGGTAACCAGGTAAGGCCCACTAGGCACAACTGCCTGTTTTCAGGGGTGACCTGGGAGCACTGAGCGGTTAAGTGACTTGCTCAGAGTCGCACAGTATGCATGTGGAGGTTGTGAGAATCAAACTCAGGTCTGGTCTGCTGGATGTATCAAGCTCATTCACACCTCGTTCCTCTAACCTCTAGGCTATTCTGCCAGCCCAGAGTTAGTGACAGATCATGGGGGGCAGAGAAAGGAGAGAGAGAGACACAGAGACAAAACTGGAAGGAGAGGTCGTGAACGTGAAGTCACACTGGCAAACTATCCTTCTCTACAGCAAAAAGCACAGTTTCAGCTTACATTAACCTATAAGGCTTAAGGCTGTGTCTAACAACAAAGCTGTAACTTAGAGTCAACTCTAAAGCCACACTTTGCATTTTTCCAAGATTAGAACAAGCATCCAAAGGCAGGCCAGGAAAAGCGACGCAGTCCAATCGCCATTCAGTTCTTCCTCTGTAAACCAATCAGGTGCTATCTGTACACCCAGAGAAAGTCCAGGAGACATACCTTAAGTGGACCCAGGAGTGGCCTCTCAGTGGCGGGTTTTGGTGACAGCCACCGGCAGTGAAGCGGGTCCACGACTGGAGCAGAGCCTGAGTCAAGGGCTACGCCTTAAGTGGACCCAGGAGTGGCCTCTCAGTGGTGGGTTTTGGTGACAGCCGCCAGCAGTGGAGCGGGTCCATGACTGGAGCAGAGCCCAAGTCAAGAGCTGCACCTTAAGTGGACCCAGGAGCAGCTTCTCAGTGGTGGGTTTTGGTGACAGTCGCCGACAGTGGAGTGGGTCCACAACTGGAGCAGAGCCGGAGTCAAGGGCTGTGCCTTAAGTGGACCCAGGAGTGGCCTCGCTGTGGCGGGTTTTGGTGACAGCCGTCGGCAGTGGAGCGGGTCCACGACCAGAGCAGAGCCAGAGTCAAGGGCTGCACCTGAAAGAAGCTCTAAAGCCCCTCAGGCACCCCTGCACTTATGCTCTCATTCCCAGACCACCAGCTCAGGAGGAAGAAACAGATAGGGAGCTGATGCTAGCCATCCAAAGGATGGCAGACAAGGGTGAGGTAGTACTGGTTGGAGACTTCAATATACCAGACGTGGACTGGAGCATCCCAGCAGCAGCATCAACTAGGAGCAGATTTATCCTGGACTCCCTTCAGGGTGCCTTCCTCAAGCAACTGGTCATGGAACCAACTCGGCAGAAGCAATACTGGACCTTGTGCTCACAAACAGGGACAGTGTGATGGGGGTAACAGTGGGGGAGCACCTGGGTAACAGTGACCACCAGTCATTGTGGTTTGAAATCACAGAAAGAGCAGAACCAAACCACACAAAAACACGTATCCTGGATTTTAGGGGGGCAGACTTTGGGAAAATGGGGAGATACTTGAAAGAGGCATTAAGGGGAATGGGACAGGAATCAGGGATTGAGGAACAGTGGGCAGTATTTAAAATGGGGATTATAAGAACAACAGAATTATGCATTAAGCAGGTTAGCAAGAGGAAAGAAAGAGGAGACCATTATGGTTTTCCAAAGAGGTAGCAAAGAAAGTGAAAGCCAAAAGATTGCATTCAGGCAATACAAAAGACACAGGCAGAAGGGATAGGAGAAGTACCAGGAGAAACAAAGGGAGGCAGGGAAGTCAGTAAGGGAAGCCAAAGCTCAGACAGAAGAACACATTGCAAAATCAGTGGTTAAAGGGACAAAACCTTTTACAGGTACATAAGTGAAAAAAGAAGGACAAAGGAGGGATAGTGAGACTGAAGGGGAGGATGGGAGCGCATGGAGGATGACAACAGTAAAGCTGACATATTGAACAGGTATTTCTGCTCAGTCTTTACTAAGGAAGAGGGAGTAATGGGTCTGAAGGGAGTACAAGGGGTGAGAATGGTGCAGAAATGGACACAAGTCCCTTTACAAGAAAGGGTCCTGAAGGAACTGGAAGTAATAAGAGCTGATAAAGCAATGGGGCCAGATGGGGTGCACCCCAGGGTCCTTAAAGAACTAAGAGAGGTGGTGGCTGAACCTCTGGCTATCCTGTTCAGCCAATCACTGGAAACAGGGAGGTACCCAAAGACTGGAGGACAGCAGATGTAGTCCCCTTATACAAAAGTGGGAACAAGAGGAAGCAGGGAACTACAGACCAGTCAGCCTCACCTCGGTAGTGGGAAAGATCATGGAAGCACTACTGAAGGAGAGATTGGTGGAACATCTGGTTGTCAATGGACTACAGGACCCAAGGCAGCATGGTTTCACCAGGGGAGGTCATGTCAGACCAACCTCATTGAATTTTTGACTGGGTGACTAGGGAGGTGGATCAGGGAGGGCAGTGGACATGGCCCATCTGGACTTCAGCAAGGCCTTTGACACTGTGCCACATAGAAGACTATTACACAAACTGGGGAATATGGGTGTGGGCAGGACAGTAGTGTGGTGGGTAGGTAACTGGCTGGGTGGCAGGACACAGAGGGTGGTGGTAAATGGCTGTCACTCCACAGAGGGAGAGTGACCAGTGGGGTACCACAGGGATCAGTGCTGGGACCGGTCCTATTCAACATCTTCATCAGTGACATTACACAGGATATAGAAGGCAGAATTTCACTGTTAAGCTGATGACACAAAGCTCTGTAACAGAGTAGACACACCAGAGGGTGTAGACAGAATGAGAAGGACCTGCAGAAATTTGAAGAATGGTCAAGGGTTTGGCAGTTGAAATTCAATGCAAAAGTGCAAGATAATGCATATGGGGCACAAAACCCTGGCACAATATATCAGTTGGGGGTGAGGATATAGCATGCACCAAGCAGGAAAGGGATCTTGGGGTTGTCATCCCTGATGACCTCAAGGTAGGAAACAGTGTGACAAGGCATCAGGTAAAGCAAATAGGATGCTGGGATGTATAGGCAGGGGCATCACCAGCAGGAAAAGGAGGTCATAATTCCGCTATACAAGACACTAGTGAGGCCCACCTGGAGTACAGTGTACAGTTCTGGAGACCATACCTACGTAAGGACATAGACAGGGTAGAGAAGGTTCAGAGGAGGGCAACAAAGATGGTGCATGGGTTGCATCACAAGTCCTATGAAGACAGGTTGAAGGAACTGAACATGTACTCCCTGGAGGAGAGGAGGGAGAGAGGGATATGATAGAGACATACAAGTATCTTACAGGAGGAACAGGTGCAGGAAAACACTATTTTTAAGCGAAAAGATGTTTCAGGACTAGAGGGCATGGGATGAAGTTGGAGGGAGGACGATCTAGGGAACGATGAGAAAGAATTTCTTCACAGAACGGTGGTGGACAAGTGGAACACCCTGCCAGAGGAAGTGGTGGGGCTGAAACAATCACGGGATTTAAGAATGCATGGGATAGACATAAAGGAATTCTAGAGGTCAGGGGTAAGGGGAAATAGACTTCTAGGAAAACAAACTGAACTTACAAGCTCAAATGGGCAGACTAGGTGGGCCATAGGCCCTTATCTGCCGACACTGTCTATGTATCTATGTATCTATGTAAGTTCCTCCCTCTTCCTCACCTATGCCCCTCCTTGCACTATGTATGCAGTACTTGAATCCAAGCCTGCTCCATGACAACTATGTATATATGGTTGTATAGATTTACTCTGTATCTTTTGTAGCACAAGTTCTGTAGCATATGATATTTAACTTTCTGTCTTATTTTATAAATGTACTCCAGTGCTGTAATTATCCTCTTGTGTGTAATCCCTATTCTATATAATGACTCTGTAAGTTGGTATTCCTCTTTATGTATTTTTCATGTAGCTTGCCCAGGTCCATCTCGAAAATGAACTTGTTCAATGGTGTTCACCTGGCTAAATAAAGATTTTGATTGATTGATTGAAGTCACTCAGCATGTGGTCTTCTGCCTCACCGTGTCTCTGGGTGTGCACACAGAAATTCAGAATACACATAAGGAACCAGAACAATTGTGTCTCACCCTGGAAACAGGAAATGGGACAGCCATATGAACTGGGGTTGTTTACAGGCCTCCAGACAGGGGGAGGACATAAACACATTACTGTTAGAAGAGATACAAAACATGACAGCTAAAGGGGAGGTTCTGATAATGGGAGACTTCAACATGCCAGATACAGATTGGTCAACACCAGCAGGAACATCTACCAGAACTAGACACAAAGTGGATTCCCTGCAGGGGGAGGGCCTCAAATAACTAATAGAACATCCCACAAGAGACAGGGCTATCCCAGATCTAGTACTGGCTAATGGGGAAAGCATCACAGATCTCCAGGTAGAAGGTCACTTGGGGGCCAGTGACCATCACATGGTATGGTTCAATTTGGCCACTAGAACTGAATCATCCAATTCCAAGGCAAAAATATGGGACTTCAGAGGAGCTGACTTTAATATGATGGCCAACAGAGTTAAGCTAGCCCTGGTAAGAAAAAATACAGGTGAGGGGGTACAGGCAAAGTGGGCAAGCATTAAGGATGCAATACTTAAAGCAACCTCCCATTGTGTTAGGGAGAAAAGCAAGAACAAAAGAAGGAGAAAACCACTTTGATTGTCAAAAACAGTAGCAGATAAGGTCAGAGCCAAAAGGTTGGCCTTCAGAAAATATAAGGGCGCAGCAGAACGAAAATAGGGAGGCATACCAAACTTCCTAAGGAAGCAGGAAAGCAGTAAGGCAGGCAAAGGCCCAAACCAAGGAAACACTAGCACGAACAGTAAAAGAAGGTGACAAGACTTTTTATAGATACATCAGTGAAAGGAGAAAGTCCGGGGGGGTATTGCTAAGATGAAAGGGGATAAGGGGGAGTGTGTGGAGGAGGACCAAGGAAAGGCATCTATCCTAAATAGATATTTCTGCTCGGTATTTACTGAGGAGAAGGTAGGGCAGGACTCACAGCTCAGTACCATGGACACGGGCGAGGGAGGTGTGCACAAGTCCCTTCACAAAAGAAAGGGTCCCACAAGAGCTCGCTAAGCTCAGGGTGGACAAGGCAACATGACCTGATGGCATACATCCCAAGTTACTAAAGGAGTTAAGAGTGGAACTAGCAGAGCCATTAGCAGAACTGTTTAGTGACTTCCTGTGGTGCCACCTACATGACAACAACCTAGTTTGAAAGGTCCGGGTGACATTCCAATACAATCGGCATGAATCCTCCTGCATCTTAACATTTTTCAGCAAATACGTCACTGGAGAGCAAGAACAGAATGGCAGGGAGACTTCCAAGGCAAAAAAATTTCAAGTTCAAAGGGGCAAAACCAAAATTTAAGCAGTTATCAATTGGAGCTGCAATGGAGGACTTAACCACCAGCTCGGGGCCCAAAAGTAGAGAGGAGATGGACTCCGAAATAGAGAAAACTGAGGATTTAGAATGGCCCAATACTGCCCAAGCCATACAACAAATCTTAAAAACAGTAAATAAAATTGAAACAGACTGCCAAGACCTTAAAAGCGACCTACAAAGTACAGATAAAAAAGTAATTCAAAATGAGCAGAAAATCACACAGGTTGCGGAGGCACAAGAATCCACAGATCAGGTGCTATTATACCTGCTAAGAAGGGATAGGATGGTCCAGGATTGACTAGAGGATGTGGAAAACAGAGCTCTCAGAAATAATTTCCAAATTTGTGGTATAAAGGAAGGAGCAGAGGAGGGCTATGCGGTGGGAACAGACTTCATTAAGCATGTCCTTAAATTGCTGCTTTCACTGCCATCAGACCTTACACTTGATATGGAATGAGCTCACCAATCCTTAGGGTAAAAACCAGTTGATCCAAAAACCTGACCCAGGTCCTGGATAGTACAGATGCTACATTACCAAGAGAAAGAATATATTCTCCAAGAAGCCTGGTGTCAGAGAACACTCACCTTTGAAGGAGCACCCGTCTTTTTTTGACCAGGACCACTCAGCAGAGCTGCAAGCCAAGAGAAATGTGGTGAAAGGGATCACCTGGGAGTTAAAAGAAAATAAAATAAAAGCACAATTAATGTTCCCAGCAAAAATCAAAGTAATTACAGCAGAAGGAACCAAAATCTATTACTCCCTGATCTAAGCGGTGCCCTTCCTGCAGTAACACCGAGTCACTCTTCTGGATCTTTCTATGGAGGTGCTCGAGAAAAAAGTGATTGCCGGTATGTGGAATATTAGTACAAAAGGGAAAAAACGCAACCCCTCTTGGCAATTCCCAAACCATCTTTCGCCGGATGTTACTCGACTTGCAAAAAAACTGGCAATTGAAGCAACTACAGGAACCAGGGAAGCGCAATATCCTGATGGAGAGGACTGATATTTGTGAGTCCAGAGAGACTCATTTCTCTTTGTGTTGCAGGCTAACTACAGATGCAGCAGTGGTAATAGCTTAAGAGACTCTCAGAAATAACAAAATGATGCAAGGGAATGGAAACTTTTTCCTTTATATAGCCTCCTCGCTCATGGTGTAATTCTTCACCCTTCTCAGTGTTCTACTTCCTGTTTAGATTCTCGCACTAGGTTTTAAAAGAGAGAAAGGAAGGGTTTATCTATTAAATTCAAGTAAATTACAAGACAAAGTGGGGGGGTGGATAGATAGGGGAATGTTGCCCGGGATCGGCGATAGGGGTGCATAAAGTAGAGGGTCAAACAAGATCTTGTAGAAGGCCTAGGGAGTGCACAGTGAGGGAGGAGAGAAAAATAAAAATCCTCCACTGAAACACTTGGCCTTTTTTCCCCGAGGGAGATCACAGGAATACAATAAGCTATAACCCAGTAGGGTTTAGCGGTTCACCTTGGAAACAAAATAAGAAGGTAATGGTGGGAAAAACATTACTTAGTTTGGTTCAAATGTTAAATGTTCGAAATTGTTTGCTGACCCATGTTGGGATGGTTATTTATGTTACAACTGTTTACACAAGGAGAGCTACACATAATAAAGGGACCAATAAAGTGAGGGGAGGAGGGGTGGAGAGAGGGAGAGACTGGGAAAGAACCTTAAGTAGTAAAAAATGGCTGCTATCCAGATAATTTCTTCTAATGTGAAAGGTATTCACTCCCCCATCAAGCACACAAGGCTGTTGTCAGAACTCAAAAGACTCAATTGCGCAGTAGCATTTTTGCAAGAAACACATCATATGGAGGAGGAATGCCTGAAACTTTGAAGAGAGTGGATGGGACAGGTAGAGGCAGCAGTATCCAACAACAGAAAGAAAGCGGGGGTGACAATTTTGTTTCGGAGAGGCAGTGCCATTAAAACCACTTCAATAGATAGGGATAGAGAGGGTCACTATATAAGAGTATCGGCTGACTATCATGGGGAAGTACTACACTTAATTAATGTCTATGCCCCAACTAGAGATACAGCTGATTTCCTGCACAAGGTTTTAAGAAGATTGCAAATCTACCCCAGGGGCAAATAATTTTAGGTGGGGATTTTAATGTTGCACCAAATACAGCCCTGGATAGATCAACTCACACACAAGTACAGAACCAGAAAGCAACCAAAATGTTGGCAGGTATGGCCAAAGAACTAGGGTTAAAAGACATGTGGCGGGATCAACACGCAGGAGAAAGAGATTATACTTTTTATTCAAACCCTCATACCTCATACTCGAGGATCGACCTTTTCTTCATGCAGCAGAATAAGATGTATACTGTCACGCAGTCTAGAATACACCACATTACCCTCTCAGACCATGCTCCCATCTCGATAAGTTTATGCTTACAGAGGGGAAAAGATCAGTGGGGAGACTGAACGTTTCCTTGTTAAACGATAAACATTTTGTAAGTCGGTTAGCAGATAAAATCATAGACATACATGCAATTAATATTCAACAAGAGTGCTCCCAAATTTCAACGTGGAAGGCCTTGAAATTAGTAATAAGAGGAGAAATAATAAGTTTCGCCTCAGCTAGGAAAAAGCTACATATATTAACATATAATAGATTGCTTCAGGACATTAAAGAATGCGAGGAGCAACATAAAAAAAATCCAAGCAATAAAAAGATTCTTCAAAAGTTGATTCGAGCCAGAGAAACCCTTACGCAACACGATAATAAAAAAGTGGAGGGTATGCTCTGATTCTGTAATCAACACTATCATGAAACAGGTGGACAGGCAGCTAGGTTACTAGCATTCCACCTTAAAAAAAGTCAGGCAGACAGAATAGTGCCCAAGTTGAAAAATAAGAGGGATCCGGCAAAACCATGGCTTAAGCCAGAGGAGATAGCTGAACAATTCAGGAATTATTACAAACAACTTTATCAGAGAGAAGGGCAAGGGGATAAATATTCCAGAAGCTACAAGAGAATTTTTAAGGGAATACACAATTCCCAAACTCAATAAATCATCAGGTGAAGACATGAGTAAAAAAAATAACAGAGACCAAGGTAAGAACGACAATGCAGGCACTACCAGTGGGGAAGGCCCCTGGCCCAGATGGCTTCTATGCAGCTTTTATAAAAAATTTGCTGGCCCATTGGTCCCCATCCTTACCCAGGTATATAATTATTGCATAACAGAAGGGAAGGCACCGGCTTCTTGGAGAGATGCTATAATAACTACGATCCCCAAACCAGGCAAACCGCCAGACACATGTGAAGCATACCGCCATATTTCTCGTCTTAATCAGGACCTAAAAATTTTAACGAAAATACTAGCCATACGGCTACAGAAATGTATTGCGCCCCTAATTCATCCGGATCAAACGGGCTTTATTTCCAATAGACAATTAACAGATAACATAAGGACACTGCTCAATATTATAAAATATAGAAATCAAAAAGACACAGCACAGTTGGCCCTATTTCTAGATACTGAGAAAGCCTTTGATAGGTTAAAGTGGGATTACCTATTTGAGGTAATGAAGTATGTGGGATTGGGAGGGAATTTCCTTAAATGGGTACAATTGTGTTATTTTCAACCTATGGCCAAAATTAAGGTGAATGGTACTCTATCAGACTCATTTGGGATTGAAAGAGGTATGAGACAGGGCTGCCCACTTGCCCCATTGCTGTTTGCATTGAGCTTGGAATCACTGGCAACAGCTATTAGACAAAATCCGAACATCCAGGGTACTGGAGTAGGATCCCAGGTCTGCAAGGTCTCCTTATATGCAGTCGATATGCTCATATACTTCAAGTTTCAAGTTTATTGCAGGAAAGACTCCGTTGAGCAAGCTCATTCACAAGGCGGTCCTGAGGCACATACACATACAGTTCGCAATTACATAGACAGGAGATATAAAATGTAGAACAACAAAGAAAAAATATATAATACAAAAGGTATACATAATAGAAGTCCTTATGCTATATATGCAGTACATTCCAGCTTTAACCTTGCCCTAAATTATGCAACACATTTCAGCTTAATAAGTAGAGGGCCAGTTGGTACCTAGGAAGTTGACTTGGCATTGGGGGCGTAGTAGCACCTACATACATCATTTAATTTAGAGATAGCTAGTGTTTTGTAGGAGTTAATTGATACGATGCTGGTTAGCTTCAGCATGGCTTGTAGTTGGTTCCAAATGTTTGGGAGGGCGTATGAGACAGCTGTTTGGCCAGCTGTGGTATGTGTCCTGGGAACATCTAGTAGGATAAGGTTGGATTTCCTTAGGGAGTAGGCGCTATGCGAGATGTGTATGAGAGACGTTAAATAGACAGGCAGTTTGTGGAGTAGTAATTTGAGGGTCCAAATGCCAGCATGCAGGAGGCGTCCGGTGGCAAGAGAGGTCCACCCAACTGCTGCATAAAGATCACAGTGGTGGGTCCTGTATGCAGAGTTAGTAATGAAGCAAAGAGCACGGTGATAGAGTACGTCCAGTTTAGATAGGCTCAAGGTTGGGGAGGAGATAAAGATAATGTCTCCATAGTCAAGCAAGGGAAAGAATGTTGCTTGGACAGGTCTTTTGTGGGTCACGAGAGAAAAGAGGGTCCTATTTCTAAAGAAGAAACCCAAGCGTGCTTTAAGCCTCTTTGATAAGTCCTCGATGTGGTCATTGAAGGAAAGCTTGTTGTCTATCCCCATACCTAGATATTTAAATTTAGGTACGACTTCCAAGGGTTCACCTAGGGAGGTAACTATGAAGTTTTTAGTGGGGTAGGTAGGGCACCAGACAAGGCAAGTCTCAAGAAAATCATTGTCTTGTTTTTTTTGGCATTTAAGAGAAGCTCGGCATTCATAAGGTTGCTTTCTAACTGGATAAAGTCATCTTGGAGTGCTTCCCTGACTTCAGTTAAGGATGAGCCTGATGCGTACTAAACCGTATCGTCCGCAAAGAAATGTATGCTGGAGTTCTTTTTGTGGGAGTCAAGGTTGTTGATGTACAGGGAAAAAAGGATTGGTCCTAGGATGGAGCCTTGAGGGACTCCTCTGGCAATTGGAAGGGGGGTAGATAGTAGGCCATCAGCTTTGACTTTTTGTATCCTTCCCATGAGATAACTGTTAAACCACTGTAAGGTAAGTAGAGTGGCACCTATGTAGGCAAGACAGGTGATTAGGAGGTGATGGTCTACAGTGTCAAGGGCCTTACTGAGGTCTAGGAAGACTGCACCAGTAACCTTTTTGGTATCCATAGCATGGATCCAGTCATTAGAGACTTTAGCCAAGGCTGAGATGGTACTGTACTTCGACCTGAAGCCAGATTGGGCCAGGTTTAGGAGTGAGTGCGCTTCAAGGTGTTTTTTTAGTTGGTTGTATATAAGTTTTTCCAGCACTTTGGAGAGAACGGGCAAGATAGAGATAGGACTTTGAGGAACATCATAGTTCAATACCCCACCTTACACAATTACTGCACTTACAAAGATCTATTTCGGGGTTTAAAGTGAATGTAGAAAAATCAGAGATTTTGTTGTTAGGGTGGAAAATAACAGAGGACGAGAAAAGACCATACCCTTCAAGTGGGTTAAGAAAATAGTCTGGTACTTGGGGATATGGTTCCTTACAAACCTGTCTAATCTATACAAAGTGAATTATAATAGATTGTGGCAACAAATTTTCCAAGATCTTAAAAGATGGAATTTGCTCCCCCTTTCGTTTGCAAGTAGAATTGAAACCATTAAACAAAATGTTCTCCTTAGGCTGCTATTTCTTTTTTCCACCCTTCCACTTCCAATACCAAAGTTGGATTGGAGGCGTGCACAGAGGAAAATTTCCTTTTTTTGTGTGTTGGGGGGGAAGAGACCTCGCATATGTAGAGCCTGTCTAACAACCCCTAAGGAAAGGGGAGGGTGGGAATTACCAGATTTATATAAATATTACCTGGCAGCACAGGTGGTACCAATTCTGTGGCTGTTGTCCCACCCGGGGGAGGGTACCTGGTGGGCACTGGAGGATAATGCACATGTGACCATTCCTGTAAGGATACTGCCCTGGTCAACGCTCCACAGGGACCTGGGTCAGATCCGAAATTTTTGGATGAGACATACATTGCAATGTTGGCTTAAAGCAAGGGCCCACTGGGAGAGCCCCTCACGGGTCTGGCAATATATCTCGCTCAAGTATCTACCAGCCTTTCCAACATAGATACCAGATAGATGCTTTGAAACCTGAGAGTAGCTCGGACCGAAAAATATCACACACTTTATGCAAGGGGGTAATGTGGTGGATTACAATACATTGCAAAATAGATATAATTTACCTCATAGAGACTTCTATAGGTTCCTACAATGTAGACATTACATAAATACGGAAATAGATAGGGGAATGCAGGAACCTACATCAGAAGGAGTGATTCAGGTAATAAATAACAGGGCAAGACAACACAATACTAAACAGTTTATTACATATCTGTACAAGATCTTGTTGGGAGAGGGGGGAACACTAGCCATACAAGCTATACAGGAGAGATGGGAACGGGAAGCTAATACTATTGTAGAGGAAAAGGACTGGATCACAATATGGAGAGATTTACACCGCACCACCTCATCAGCTATATGGAGAGAATATAGATGGAAGATAACAGGCAGGTTTTTTATTATTCCCATGATCACAAAACATCTAGGCAGAAACCCCTCGGACAGATGTTGGAGGGAATGTGGAGGTCAGGGATCACATTTCCACATTTTATGGAATTGCCCAAAAATCAGAAAATACTGGTGGACTCTGTCAGAGATTCTTGTGGAGATGCTAAACTTGACACAACCCTTAGAATTTAAACATCTAGTGCTGGGGTTAACCCCAACAGAACTTATACAAGAAGTACTTAAATATTTATACAGGGTGCTAATGGTAGCAGGGCTAAAAGTGATTACCCAGAACTGGCTGAGTACCACGATCCCAGATGAAGACAGGTGGTGGAGTAATGTGCGAGAGATTAAGGAGATGGAGACTGTTACTGCTAGATTAAGGCTAGGGGTGGAAAAATATAATATGAGGTGGAACCTTTACTTTCAGTATATTAATAAAACACAGGGCACCCCTTATCTGGAACAAGTATTGCAGGACTGAGGGGGAGGTTCCCTCATTCCCTCCTCAGTTCCTTTTCTCATGTTCTCTTTCTCCCTCCTCAGTGGGGGGATAATAATTATTTTAATAAGGAAAGGGGGAATGAAGGGAATGAGCTTGATGCGATGTAATGCCATTAAGTAACAGAGGGATCTCAAGAAGTCTCTCTGGTCGCAGTTTGGTCCTTTAAATGCAATATTAAGTCAAGGTTAGAATAAAAGAAACCAATCATGTAGCTCTCAGAGGTTTTTTTTTATTTCATTGTAGTACATGGTTAATAAACTAAATTTAATTACATTAGCTATTAATTAAGCACAGCATATGTTAGTAGTGGAAGAGATAATTAAGCATATATATAATTAAGAAATATTAAGTGGATGAAAACGAAGAAGAAATAGAGGGCACTTTCTGTATAGTTGATTTTAAGACATTCAGCTGCAATTATCAGTATGAGTCTTTATCTAAGTTACAAAAATCTCGAACTCCCAGAGTAAGGCTCAAGTAGGTGGTACGAGGGAGATGGATGTTAACCGGAATGCTGGACTATGCCTATGGACAAGAAATAGAGGAGAGGTAGTTAGTCATTAATGTATAATTGTTTAGAACAAGAAACATGAAACAGAAATTTTTAAATAATATTACAAAGGGGGTATTGAGATTGTATCCAAGCAATGTTAAAACAAAAACTGTAACACTCCGTTATACATGTGTAATGAGGAAAGAATATGATGTAATTGTTTTACTTGAAACTGCTCTCAATAAAACTTGTTTTAAAGTTAAAAAAAAAAAGAACTGTTTAATGAGTCTGAGCACAGGAGAGGTCCCAGAAGACTGGAGAACGGCTCATGTGATCCCACTCTAAAAGAGTGGTAGCAGGGAGGAGGCAGGGAACTACAGACCAGTCAGTCTTACCTCAGTAGTGGGCAAGATTATGGAGGCACTCCTTAAGGAAAGGATAGTGCAACACCTGGAATCCATAGGAGCACAGGATCCAAGGCAGCATGGGTTTACAATAGGAAGGTCCTGTCAAACTAATCTCATAGATTTCTTTGACTGAGTAACCAGAGTGGTGGACCAAGGGGGTGCAGTTGATGTTGCCTACCTTGACTTCAGCAAAGCTTTCGATACTGTTCCACATAGAAGATTGATTAATAAGCTGGGTAGGCTTGGGGTGGGTCAGAAGTTGGTCAACTGGGTGGCAAACTGGTTGGCGGGCAGAAAACAGAGAGTGGTGGTAAACGGTATACAGTCAGAAGAGATGCAAGTCACAAGTGGGGTACCTCAGGGATCAGTCCTGGGGCCAGTCCTCTTCAATATCTTCATCAGTGACATTGCAGATGGACTGGAGGGTAAGGTTTGTCTGTTTGCAGATTATACCAAGATCTGCAATGGATTAGATGATCCAGATGGGGTGGGCAGAATGAGAAGAGATCTGGATAAACTGGCAAAATGGTCGGAAGAGTGGCAACTGGGGTTTAATGCAAAGAAGTGCAAGATCATGCACATAGGGAAGAGAAACCCTGAAGCCACCTATAGGTTGGGAGGGGAATTGCTAGCAGTCACAAGGGAAGAAAGAGACTTGGGCATCTTCATCACAGATTACCTGAAGTCATCCAAGCAGACCGTAAAGCAGTAGGGAAGGCTAGAGGGATGTTGAAGTGTATTAATAGGGGTATCACAAGTCATAAAATGGTGATAATAATCCCTCTTTACAAGATGCTGGTTAGGCCTCATCTGGAGTACTGTGTGCAGTACTGGAGACCGCACCTGAACAAGGACATTAACAGAATGGATGCAGTCCAGAGAAGGGCAACCACAATGGTGCAGGGACTGCATCAAAAAACATATGAGGACAGATTAATGGAGCTCAATATGTATACCCTAGAGCAAAGGAGGGAGAGAGGTGATATGATCGAAACATTCAAACATCTTAAGGGCATTAACAAGGTGAAACAGTCTAACATGTTTCAATATAATAAAAATGGCAGGACAAGAGGACACAGCATGAGATTAGAGGGAGGCTGATTACGGGGTAATGTGAGGAAGTTCTTTTTCACAGAAACGGTGGTGGATGCATGGAATGGCCTACCTCAGGAAGTGGTGGATATGAATACAGTGCAGGGCTTCAAACAGGCATGGGATAGGCATAAGGGAGCAATACAGATGAGTATGAGTAGATAGGCGATTGATAGAGTAAACACCTATGGCACATTCATAAGGTAGAAAAAATGGGCAGTCTGGATGGGCCTTGCAGACCTTGTCTGCTGTCAATTTCTATGTTTCTATTTATCTCAACTTTTACATGGTAAAAGTGTATGTTTTATTTATTTTACCTATTTAAAAAAAGGCCATTTTAAAAGTGCAGTAAGACTCCGGGGTGTGCATTATGCTGAGATAACCACACTTCCAGGGGCTGAAGGCACTAAGTATGTGGCCTTGTGCCTCACCATGTGCCTGGGTGTGCAGTTATCTCAGCATAATGCACACCCCAGAGTGTCTTATTGCTTACACACACACGTATATGCATTGTATATATCTGTATAGATATAGGCCAGGATATTCAAAAGCGGGCAGTTGCGCAGCGCAAAAGTTGCACCGGTGCATCCAAATGCTATATTCAAAGAAGATGCACAATCCCAACAGATTGTGCATCCCATTTGAATATGGCAACCTGCACTGGTGGTGCAAAGGGGGCAGCGGACAATGTGCCAACGCATCCTGGGGATGGGCTGAATACCGCCAATGGGGAATGCACTGGTGCATCCAGATGCGCTACTCCCCCAAAAGCGCTATTCAGCTGGGAAATGCAAATGAGCCCATTGGGCATGCATGGAGCAAACGGGCCTCATGCATGTCCATTATGGGCTCATTTGCATGCCTGCACCTGGCAGGATGCCCCGGGCCAGCCTGCCCCCCCAGCACCAGTCACCGATGCCCATGCAGTACAGAATAACAGAACCCTGGTAGTCCATAGTATGGTGTACCCCTACCCATTCAGGTCCCCAATGCCATCTTATAAATAGCCCCCCTGGTAGTCCGTAATATAGTTTACCCCCATCCCATCCAGGTCCCCGATGCCATCTTAAGAATGGTCCCTGTGCCACTGTATAGTGGACCCCCCTCCCTGTCCCTGATCCCTGAACCCCGATCACTAAGAATAATACCTCTACTCCATCCAAAATCCCCTACCAAATCATAATCCCCCTGTTGTAAATTTCTATGGTGTAGTGGACCCCCGCTCCGTCCTGATCCCCGATTGCAAAAGCCACCCCAGTCCATGATCCTTAATCGCAGTAGAATCCCAGTCCACAAGTTCCCATAGAGTAGTGGCCCCCCACCCTGGTAGGAATAACCCCCTCCCTGCATCCCCCTCACAGCCTGACCCATGCCAGTGACTGGCACAGCCCTCCACACCCTGTTGTGACCAGCTGCTGACTGATCCAGACCGCATTCTCCTGCTGTACATATGACGAGCCCATCCAGTGGGCACGTCATATGTACAGTAGTAGATTGCTGTCCCGATCAGTTGGTGGCTGGCCGTGGCAGGGTGTGGAGAGCTATGCCAGTCACCGACACGGGTCAGGTTCTTGGAGGGTGCAGGGAAGGGGTCATGCCTACCGGGATGGGGGACCACTACACTATGGAAACTTGCAGACCAGGATTCTACTTTGATTAACAATCATGGACCAAAGTGGCTTTTGTGATCAGGGATTGGAAAGGGGTGGGGGTTCCACTACACCATGGAAATTTGTGACAGGGGATTAAAAATTTTTTTTTCATATATCTTGTGTCTTTTTTTTTTTGGAAAAGCCATAAAAATTATATTCTACAGATACCAACACATGTATCTTGCTTATCGGGGCCCCCTTAGATGGATTCTGCAGTTTGTTTTTGGGAAAAACACCCAGAAATGTGTTTAACATATTTTAAAATCTTTTTTCATGACCTGAATTTCTTTTTCATAAGGCCATATGAAAAAAGAATAAGGCCATATGAAAAGGGACTCCCTTCCTACAAAAAATAATTTGGACTTGCAGTACATACTGTGTACAGGTCACTTCTGGGTTTGATTGTAAATTAAAAGAAATGTACAGTGCCTGTAAGTCAAGTCCATTTTTATTTATTCAGTTTTTATAAATGATTATCACAAAATACTAAATAACAAAAACAGACTTATATAAAACATACATATTATGACATGCATATTAAAACACAGTAACAAACATTAAAAACGTGTGCATAGTGATACCTGTACATATTTTATGAATTTTAATGATCTGTAACAGTTCCGGTGAATGGTATAATGTACAAAGTTTCATAAACAGCTTGCTATTCCAGTTGAACAGGTTCCTGAGTGTATGAATGTGTTCTTCCTTATTTTCCTGCTGAGGAATAAACATTTCCCAAGACTATGTATTATTAATGGGTCTTCAGTTGTACGGTAAGTAGAACAGTAATTAATTCAGTCTCACTGATGGGGGTTATAGAATTAATAATAGACCGTCGCCAGTTATTCCTGATTTTATTATACCAAGAGCATTTCAGTAGTCTTCTCTTTTGTTACAGTTGCATATAGTGTCTCCAATATCTTGTGACTTTTTATACAGGGCAGTTTTTAGATTAGATTTGAAGAGTTCAAGCCTGAATCTTGTAAAGTTTTTACGTATGTTGGAATTGATGAGTACATTAAGATAGTATCGAAACTCATGTCTATTATCATTATATGAATACCATTTAGCATAATTAGAGGCACCAATACATATCAAATCTATATCCCTATAGTATTGTATGATTTTTGTTCTTGTTATAAGGTCTATACTGTACACTAATACTAATGCCTTGTCTATATGCCATAAGAAAAGACAGCCCATGTTTATCTAAAAGTCTGTTCAAGTATTGGTACCAAGTGGAATTTTTAGAGCCCTTCTTTTTCCAGGAGACATTGCTTTACCCATCTGTCATTAGGAAAATGTAAGATTCAGATCCATTAATTGATAATTCTAATGTCAACCCAGGCTTGTAATTTAATCAGACCTAGTTCAGCTCATATGAACTGAGCTGGGGTTGATTTTTGACAGCCAAGTATAATCCTCAATAATTTGATTGCTGTTTTTTCTAGTTGATAAGTATGGCTCGTTCCCCATATCTCTACATCATAAAGTGTCTGTGCATTATGTTATGCTTGCAGTGCATATAACAAGGGTCTAATGGAGTGTCCTCCGTATGCTTAATTAAATCTTGCCAGAGCCCTCACTGTGTTTTTAGTCTTGAAATTATATATTCAAAATGACAATTCCATGATCCATTGTTTGTATACAGAATTCCCAAGTACATATAATTATTAACAGTCAGTTCCAAGATTACTATGATTGACTTTCCATGAATACTTAGTTTTCCTTGCTCCCATGACTAAAACTTTAGATTTTTCCAAGTTAATCTTTAAAGCTAAAGTTTCTGAGGTTCTGGATAGTAGTCGATTTTTTTTTGAAGTCCAGCTGCAGTTAGGGAGCATAACACCAGATCATTGGCTTAAGCAAGAGAAGAACACATATTTGTGCTAATTTGGGGAGAATCGGACTTGGAGTCCTTTAGCTCTAAAAGTAATTTATCTAAATAAATGCAGAACAGCATAGGTGTCAAGATGTAACCTTGCCTTACACCATTATTTGTCTTCCTACTACTGTATAAGTCGTTTCCTGCTCTTATTTGTGCCCATGTATTTGAATACAAATTTCTAATGCTATTGACAAGGACAGGGGCAATACCTCTATTCAGCATTTCATCCCACAAAATAGCTTTATTTATTAAATCAAACACAGAACTGTAGTCTATAAATGCTAAATGTAATTTCTGCTTTCTAATTGTAACATACTTCTCATTAAGTGAGAAAGTATGTAACAATTGTCCAGGGTAGAGTGTTTCTCTCGGAAGCCAGCTTGTGCAGGGGCTAATCCCACAAGGGCTTCAACTTCATTCTTTAATCTATCCTACAGCATTTTAGCATATATATTACCCAGAATGTCTAGTAAACTTATGGGTCTGTACATTGAAGGGTTCTTCTTTGATCCCTTTTTGTAAATAGGGACAATTATTGAACCAGACCAAGAATACGGGATATAGTTATTTACAATACATACATTAAAAAAGGTCACCAGAAAGTCTGCTCATCCCTCAGTCATAAAGAGGTAAATTTATCCTGGTATTTCATTAGATCATAGGGCTTTATTTCTTTTCAGGCTTGATATAGCTTTCAGTATTTCTAATTTGGAAATAGATGTATGATTAATTTTTATGTTCTTTATTTCCATTTTTGTTCCATGAAGAAACCAGGCCTGGGTCAGACAATGTTACTATAATATTCAGTCCATGTTTTCAAATCTATTTGGTGAACCAAATTGTTTTTCCATCCTGTTGCATCCTTTTGCAACCATAAGCCAGAATATTGTGGTATCATTATCTATAGCAGATATAATCTTTTCCACTGCTGTTCATGGAATAACTTCTTTTTGAATTTTAAAAAGGCCCTGTAGTTTTTTCTAGTTTCTTTTAATTATATGGCACTTGCTTTATCTGCTTTTCTTTTGGCTCTTCTTGATATTTTCCTCAGGTGTTTCTTCTGGGAAATATAATCCTTATCAAGCCAACCAATTACAGTGGACTGTTTTTTTCTTAAGAATAATAGGTTTATATAAATTTAATTCAAGCTCATGGAATAGTGCCTGTAGTTTTTCATTCATTTGATAGGGCTCATTATTGACCAACTCCCAAGAGTTTAGAAAAAGGGTTACCCGATTCACTATACATTCTTCTATGACCATTGTCCATTCCAATTTTTTGAAGATTCTAACGGAAACAGTACTGAGGGCTACTAAATTAGATGTTTCCCTTTCAGCAATTTTTACCTTTTTATAAACAATTTCAGTTCTGCTATCCACAGTCAGATTTTCCCAATAGTCTGGGTGGCCTTGCCATAAGATGAGATCCAATACAGACACCCCATTGCTAGTAAAATAGGTTGGTGAACCTTGACTATCCCCTGCTGTTCCGCCATTTAATGGAGCCTATAATAAAAGTCTAATCCCCCATTATTTTCCATTTTTAGTGTCCTTTCATTCAGAAAAGAAAGTCCAGCATCAAATGTCATGTCCAAGGATGGAAACTGAAGATGCCAATCATTTCAAGAAAAGTCTTTCTGGGGGAAAATGACCATCCTCCTATCCGATTTAGGCACTGTTATGCCAAGTTTGTACCTGTACCCTAAAATCCATCAAATATCTTCTTATAAAGTGGAAATGGTTATGATAACATAATAAAGTAAATATAACAATTCCAGCAATAAACAAAACAGTAAAATCAGTGATAATAGAGAAACATTTGGACTTAGTTTTTTCAGATTCATTTTTTTTATGAAGGAATCTTTCTTTATATGAACAACACAATCTCATGAAAAAAGATCCCCTCATACGAAAAAAGAATTGTGGACAGTTTTCTTTTCCACATTTCAACTATAACAAGCCTTAACTCCATCAATATACGCAGTTATGTGATAAACTGTGTATCAAACTAAAGGTCTTAATGAGTACTACAACACTCAACACACCACCCAAAAAAATTAGGGACCATATAAAAAAAAATAAAATGAAAAAAATTGCAGTTCCCATAGAATAACACTGCAACTTTGACAAGCTGTAACTCTGTCAGTCTTTGGAGTTAAAGGACAATGTACATATCAATAAAAAGGTCTTAATGACTAGTACAACTCTAAGCCCCTAAGAAATAAGAACTGAAAATAGTCCATTGCTACAAAAAAAATTACAAGGAAGCACATACATTGATCTTCTGGAACAGAAGCATAAGGCCCAGAGGGCCCTGCACTTCCACACCCACATACACATATGGATAAATGGAGGCACAGAAGTATTGGGTCCACAGGGCTCTGTGCTTCTGTAATCATGTGGGTGTGTTCATGCAGGTCAATGACAATACAATTCTACTATCTCAAAAAGTAAGGAAGTAAGTTCAAGTAAATCTAATGGATTTCTTTGACTGGGTCACCAGACAGGTAGATCAGGGTGGGGTGGTGGATGTGGCCTACCTGGATTTTAGCAAGGCCTTCAACACCATCCCACACTGGAGGTTGCTACATAAGCTGGACAATTTGGGACAGCACACAGAAGTGGTAAACTGGATTAGAAATTGGCTGAGAGGCAGTACACAGAGAGTAATCATAAATGGAACACACTCTGGGGAGAGGGAGGTGACCAGTGGGGTGCCACATGGGTCAGTACTGGGGCCAGCTCTCCTTAATATATTTATAAGCGACATCACAGAGTGTTTGGAAGGAAAAAATATGTCTGTTTGCAGAAGACACAAAGATCTGCAACAGGGTAGACACTCCAGAGTAGGTGGACACAATGAGAAAGGACATTAGCATGCTAGAAGAGTAGTCAAGGGTGTGGCAGCTTTGATTCAATGCAAAGAAGTGTAAAATCATGCACTTGGGGCACAAAAATCCAGGGGAAGAATACAGGATGGAGGGGAGGTACTGGCAGTCACAAAGCAGGAACAGGACTTGCAGGTAATCATTTTGGACGACCTAAAAGTGACCAAGCAATATGAGAAGGCTGTGGGGAAGGCCAGTGAGATGCTGGGGTGCATAGGGAGAGGTATCAACAGCAGAAAAAAAGGAGATGGTTATGCCAATGTACAAATCACTGGTGAGACCACAGCTGGAGCACTGTGTCCAGTTCTAGACACCGCATTTCCAGAAGGACATTGACAGGATGGAGGCAGTCCATAGGAGGGCTACAAAGATGGTACAGGGGCTGCATGAGAAGAGCTATGAGAAGAGGTTGAGGGAACTCTATGTGTACTCCCTGGAGGAGAGAGAGAGGGGAGATATGATTGAAACATTCAAGTACCTCAAGGGTATAAACAAGGTGAGTGAGAATAGCATCTTTCAAGAAGAAGGGGCCATGACATGAAGCTGGAGGGGGGTAGGCTTAGGGGCAATGTGAGAAAATGTTTTTTTCACAGAGTCATGGACACTTGGAACTGCCTCCCAGTGGAGGTCATGGGCAAAATTAGTTGCAAAATTTAAAAACACATGGGATAGAAATAAAGGTACCCTACAAATAGGAAGGAAAGGAAAAATCAAAGGTAATTTAGGGTCCTTGATTTTGAAAATGGATAGGGACATGAGCCAGACGGTCCTTATCTGCCGTCAACTTCTGTTTCTATGTAATGAAATTCACTGCAAAAAACATAATTAATGCACCAGTTAGGATTAAATCAACAAAAGTCTGGAAATGTGGTGTTAAGGTTTCCAACCCTAAGCCCATCAGACCCCATCTGGAGTACTGCATGCAGTTCTGGAGACCCAATCTCCGAAAAGACATAGACTGGATGGAAGCTGTCCAGAGGAGGGTAACTAAAATGGTGCAGGGTCTGCACCAGAAGACATATGAAGAGAGACTAAAGGAGCTTAATATGTATAGCCTCGAGGAAAGGAGGGAGAGGGGGGACATGATAGAAACTTTCAAGTACCTCAAGGGAATCAACAAAGTCCAAGAGGTAGCATCTTTCAAAAAGAGGTGTGCAAGAACAAGGGGCACAATTTGAAGATGGGAGGGTAGCTCAGAGGTAATTTAAGATATTTTTTCACAGAGAGGGTTGTGGATGCATGAGCGGCCTTCCGGAGGAGGTTGTGGAGTCAAAACAGTGGTGGAATTCAAGCATGCATGGGACAGTCATAAGGCCATTCTAGGGGGTTGGGGTAGGAAGAAGTAGGCTGCTGGTTAACTAGGATCTGCAGCTTATCCAGTAGGTAGGGAAATGGGCAGACTGGGTTGGCCAAGCGTGTCCTTATCTGCAGTCAAATTCTATGTTTCTATGTTTCTATGTAACACTCCACCCCCACCCTGCAAGCAGCAAAAAGAAAAAAAAAGTTATGGTTTTGGCTGTCCTGAATCTTGGTAAATCAGGTCTGGGGTGTTCCTTGAGGTCATCAACCCTAACGCTCACCCCATTCTCATATAATTTGCCATCTGATCTTATTTGCTTATGGAATGAGGGAAGTGTTAGGGTTGCTTTGCCACTTGTAAGGTCAGGAAGTTAAGTATAGCTCATGAAGATTTTTCTACTGTCTCACTCTCACCCATGTCATATACCAAATATATGAAACCCACCCAATATCTAATATACATTTCCTTAAAATAAATGCATGAAGAGGCACTAACTTACAAAGGAATTCCTCAACCTCCTCACAATGTAGTATAATCATAATCAAGGTTACAAGGTTCCTCACCCCATTTGACTCCCCAAACCTTCCCCCACCCCTTCCTCCTTAGTTGTGGGTACCACAAAGGGATAGTAACTTCAGCTGTGTAGATCTGGCAAATTTCAGTGAACCGGAAGTCCCACCCTGTGGCCCTTCCAGTTTTTGAAGCTGAAAAGGAAGCTGACTTATGGGAGAGGCTGGCTCAAGTATAATAGGATCTCTGATGGCTGAGCATTTGCTGGCTGGTGATTTCAAGACATTTTAGTGTGTTAATCTGTTTTAAAAACACTCAAAAAGCCTTTAAAAAAAAAAGTCACTGGCTCCATGGCACTGAGTGATAGGTGCTTGCTCGGCACACTGGTGACCCAGATTTTATGCCCTGAGCCCAAGTGTCAGGAGTGGAGGCTGGCAGGGAAGGAGTTCAGATCATCCTTTGGATGCTTCCCTCCTGGGGAGGGTAGGTGGGTTTCGGTCCACTCTCTGTCGGCCCCGAAGGTGGCTTTGGGTTGACATTGTAGATGATGTGTGGCCTCGACTCACTGCCGAATCTCCCCACCCCAGGATGCTGACGTTGCTGGCCCTTTGTGGGAGGGTGCGGGTGGGTCAGGCAGAAAACCAGAAAAATTGGCTCCTGGCAGACTGGATGATGGCTGCCAGTCCCCACTGCCTCAAAACCTGGAGGTTACTGAGCCAACCCCACTGTGCCCATGATACATTGCTTGCCTCTGGCTGTTCTCCTCTCCTGGTTGTCCCCCACGTGGGAGGGGCCATTCTGAGGAAGGGAAACGTTGAGTTACACAGGATCACAGCACAGATGGGGTGGCAGATGGTGATGAGATCGGGATGATCGTGGGCCTCAGCAACCCGAAGGAATGACTAACCAGGGACCTGGGACAGGCGCAAAAAAAAGTCTGTATATCTGTGTGTCAGTCTAGCACCTGGTATCCAGTTTATTGCCATCAGTGCACTGTGGGCCAGTGTAGGGTCAGATCCCGTTCTCCACCACCTGCACTGCTCTGAAGCACTTTGAAGTCCCTATTTCTACCCCATACCATTTGAAAACACAAGGATTGTGTAAAGAACCACTGTCTAGGTGGCCAAAGCCTACAATTACATAAAAACTTTACTTTGGTGAATTTCACAGAATCAGAAGTCCCACCCCCGCAGCACTTCCACTTTTTCAAGCTGAAAAAGGAGTTGACTCACAAGCGCTTGTGAGCACGTGGGGGAGGGGCAACATGCCAGCAGAGGCAAATGCATCTGTCTGCATCCACAGAGGTAGGCAGCCCCCCCATTCGAAGCTTAAAGCCAAACGTATGCACTATGTAAGTAAGGTAAACAATTACTTCTTATGACACTTAATGTGGGAGAAATTGGGAAAATATTTAAATTGCTCTGCAGTGAGGGGAATTAGTGAAATATGCTAAATGTCTTATGTTTAAACTGGCACCACAATATGAAATTGCAGGGGAGTTCCTATGTGGTAAATGCAAAGCCTATTTAGAAATTATCAAAGAAATGCAATCGCTTACAAGAGTAGCAGGACTGCCACCACTGCAAACCATGCTGTGGGGCCCTACGTGATGACCAAAAAGTCATTGTAAATAACCATTCCCACAATGCTTAATATTGTAAATAGGTTTTATTGCTATTACCATACACTACCTGCAATAAAAAAAAATAAACAGCTGCATTAAAGAGCCCTTGATGCCATTGTGACAACTTTGAAAATGTGCAATATTTAGGCACAATTCAGCTTAGAGTTTAAATTTTTTTCTATAATTTTCACCCTTACTTCTTTATTACTATGGACATTCGCATGTGAACAGGATTGCTGCCCCATCTGTTTTGGCTGCTTGCCTGTATCTGACATTGCAGTTATCTTTATGACATCACAGTCTGTTGCAGTTGAGATAAGTACAATGCCATAAACATGGAATTATGATGTCAGTTGTAGGCAAGAGGAAAGAGCAGATAAAGTCTAGGACAATAATCCTCTTTCTTCAAACAACATGAACTCTTGCTGTATTCGGACATTATGCAGTTGGCCCCAGCACTTGAACTGCTCCAGAAAGAAAAGAGTTAACTCTATGACAGAGCATAGAACGCTGAGCTTGAGCTCAGTTCAAACCTCTGTCTGCTGCACTTTGAAGTGTAACCATCAGATTCTTTACTCCGCCTATCTGAAAAGTCGCTCTGGAGATCTCCCCTTCGCTATCAGTTTGGTCCGATAAAAAAACGTTGGTTTATAACGTTATTTTTACTTTATTTTGGTTCAGATCCCTGTCTGTGGTATAGTAAGTACTTTAGGTAGTGGACTAGTGCTGAATTTTTGTGGAAATTGTAAAACTTGTATTTCAACCAGTTCGGCTGAACCGGTTGTCTATATTTTGCCTTGTGTTTTTTCTTTTAGTTTAAATTTAGTGTGAGGTACCGGTCCGTATTGGTTCTAATAAAACATGTTTTATCATTTTTTTCCAACACCCGTGACACGGTTAGGAACTGATAAGGGGGTCTTGCCTGGCTGTTGAAGAAAAAAGGGTAAGTTATAGGATGGCTTAGCCTGAGAAACCCAAGAGAAAACCTGGGCCCATCACTCAACATTGCAGTGAGTGTGGGGAGGCCTTTGCTAAGGCTGATCCCCACACCACCTGTGTTTATTGCCTGGGTTTTGACCACCTGGAGTCAGACTGCCAAATATGTAAAAATTTTCCTCAGGCCACCCTGGATAAAAGATTGGGCAGGCTAAGGGAAAAGGAGGCTGAGAAGTCCGCTGACCCGGATGGCCAGCCCGGTTTGGTTCCGACCGAACCTGAGGGAGTGCCCGCTGACCTGGGAGTGAGATTCCCTTGGGCAAATGGAGAGCTGATCCTGAGGGGTCGGTTCCAAGAAAAAGAAAGAAAAATGAGAAAGCGTCCGGTTCGGATCCAGAACCGCATCGTCCAACTGCCGAAGAAATTGCCAGGGTGATTAGTATATTGGAATCGCTCCATTCGGTTCCGGCTGATCTGATGCCTCCAGGTAGGCATTTGGTTGGTTCCACCAGTTCAAGATTATTCCCCAGAAGACTATTATGAACTGGATTTGGAGGGGGATGAAGATTATGATGATGATGGGTTGGAAGGTCTGGATGAGCCCATAGAACCGGACATCTCCCCAGACGGGCCTTCTGGTGTTTCCCCCTCCTAGGCTTTCTGAGTCCCCTTCCCACTTTATGTTTTACAAAAAAGTGGCAGAAACTCTCCAGCTCCCTCTGGATGAAGCTGTCAAGGAGCAAGAGGAGCCTGACTATGTGGAGATGATGGACATCCCAGAGTCCAAGAGGTTGTCTATTCCCCTTCACAAATTCTTTGGGAAACAGACACAGAAGTTACTTAAGACTCCAAATTCTTTACCTCCTGTGGACAGGTGAATGGACAAGAGGTATATGTTGTCAGGCCCAGATACGAAGTACTTGTACCTGCAATGCAGCCATGTTGGGGTTGTGTGGGCTGCAGCCTGTGATAAGGCTAATATACCCTTGGCTTCACATCCCCCCAGATAAAGACTCCAGGAAGCTGGATGCCATGGCTATAAAACAGTACATGGCAGCTTCCTTGGGACTCAGGCAGGCTAACTATATGGCTTACACAGCCAGATACCAGAAGTCCAGATGGGATACTGTTCTGGAACTGGCTAAACAGGCTTCCCACCGGCTTGTCAAGGAGCTGGAGGAGGTGGCTGCTGATCGGACTCAGGCATCAAAAATCCAGTTTCATGCTGCTGTGGACTCCAGTGATGTGTCATCAAGAGTCATGGCTACATCTGTGGCTCTTCAGAGACTAGCTTGGCTCAGATGTACTAGCCTATCACAGGATACCCGGGCTAAGGCCATGGATTTCCCTGTCATCGTGAATTCTCTGTTTGGTGAGCAGACAGAGAATTATATGAAAAAGATGGACAAGTACAGGACCACCTACAGGAGTACACAGACCAAAGAAATGCAGGCAACTCCTCAGAAGCAGCAAGCTAGGGACAGGGGCAGGCCTTTTCACAGGCCTTTCTACCGGGCACAGGCCTCCTCTCCTTTTTCTCAGAAGGGGGTTCTTCAGAGGGAGTGGCAGAAGGGGGATGAGCAGGGCTGCATCCTCCTCTCAGCCTAAGGCTCCTGCCAAGCAGACACCCTGATGTGTCAGCCCGGGTTGACTCCCCAATTCCTGTAGGAGGCAGGCTGGCTTACTACTTCCAGGACTGGAGGTCTGTTACCTCAGACAAGTGGGTTCTGGAGGTAGTAAGCCAGGGACTGGCTCTCAGCTTCAAAAAATTTCCAAAGCTGAGGGTCAGGTCCTTTTCACCTGCAAACATCTCCAAAACCATTGCCCTAGAGGCAGAGGTTTCATCTCTGTTGGCTCTCAGAGCCATAGAGAGAGTTCCTACGCCTCACAGGGGCAACGGTCTGTATTCCAGATACTTTCATACCCCAAAATAAATAGGGGAGTGGTGGCCCATGCTATATTTAAGATACTTAAACAAGCACCTAGTAAAGCCAATATTCAAAATGGTGACTCTGGGAATAATTGTTCCCTCTCTAAGGCCAGGGGACTGGCTAGCCTCCCTGGACCTAAAGGATGCCTACTTTCACATTCCCATCAGGTGCTCCCACAGAAAGTACTTCAGGTTCAAACTGCCTTCAGGCCATTACCAGTTCAAAGCAATGGCCTTCGGCCTAACATCAGCTCCAAGGGTGATTACAAAATGCCTAGCAGTAGTAGTTGCCTTTCTAAGGAGACAAAACATCTCCCTGTTCCCATACCTGGATGACTGGCTCATTGTGGGTCAGTCTCCAAACCAAGTCGAGTCAAATTTACAAGTGACCCAACAAGTGCTCACTTCTCTAGGATTCCTCCTCAATCTTCCCAAATCAGTTCTTGAGCCAGTGCAGCTCTTGACCTTCATAGAGGTAGAGTTGGATACTGTCAAAGCAAGAGCCTTCCTCCCTTTGGCAAGGGTAAAGGCCATTATAGATCTGGTTCCTCTTTCCACCTTCTGGTGTCTCAACCAGCAAGGCATTCCCTTCAACTCCTGGGCCACATGGCAGCTTCTACTGCAGTGGTCCAAGGGGCCAGATTTCAGATGAGGGACAGTTAGTTCCATTTGGGGGCTTTTTGGTCTTAGAAAAAAGATCCTCTTACCAAGCTTATTCCAGTGACTCAGACTCTGATCCAGGCTCTCCAATGGTGGTTGGATCAGGACAACCTCAGGCAACGAGTCCCATTCATCACTCAGTCTCATTCTGTGGTTCTGAACATGGATGCTTCTCTGCTGGGATGGGGAACTCACCTGGAAGCTCTCACAGCTCAGGGAGTATGGTCCCCTCAGGAGTCTCTTCTTCACCTCAGTCTTCTGGAGCTCAGGGCAGTGTACCAGGCTCTACAAGCCTTCTTGGAATCAGTACAGAACAAGGTGGTTCAGGTCTGGACAGACAACACCACCACCATGTGGTACATCAGCAAGCAGAGAGGTACTCAGTCTATGACCTTGTGCATGGAAGCCATGAAATTATGGTCCCTGGCTTATTCTCTAAAGACCTCTCTGGCAGCAGTCCACCTTCCAGGAAAGGACAATGTGTTAGCAGATGCATTGTGCAGGATTTCCCAGGGCCATCACGAATGGTCCCTGGAGCCTCTAGTGTTGAAAGTGATCTTTTCAAGGTGGGGTACCCCAGAGATAGATCTCTTTGCAGCCCCAGACAATCATCACCTTCCTCTTTTCTGTTGCAGACCCCCAGTCTTGGGTTCAGTCCCTCTGGATGCTCTAATTCTGGATTGGGAGGGGACATTTCTCTATGCCTTTCCTACCTTTCCTCTACTGTTCAAAGTCCTGGTCAAGATAAGGTCACAGTCTTGCAAAGTGATCCTGATGGCTCCAGACTGGGCCAGACAGCCTTGGTATTCCCTGTTGCTGTCCCTAGCAGTCCATCTTCCCCTATCTCTCTCCAGGAATCACAACCTGTTAACCACTTCTCAGGGGAGGATCTGGTACCCCAACCTTCAGTCTCTCAATCTCAAGGCATGGCTCTTGAAGAGCTAGAATATGCAAATTTGCATCTGTCTCAAGGGGCTCTGGACATTTGCAAAGCCTCTAGAAAACCTGCCACTAGAAAGACTTATAACTCCAAATGGAAAAGATTCAGCATTTGGTGTTCCAAGAAGCATATACTCCCAGATACTGCTGACTTGGCTACAGTTCTGGATTACTTGGTTCATCTTAATGGCCTAGGCCTCAGACCAGCTACCCTGAAAGTACACCTGTCAGCTGTTTCTGCTTTCCTGTCAGTGGGAAAGTCATCCTCACTGGCATCTCACCCTGTTTTCTGTAAATTCTTCAAAGGATTGCTTCATTACAATCCCCCCTTTAGGGATCCTACTCCTGCTTGGGATCTTAATGTTTGCATTGCCCAGCTTATGCAACCCCCTTTTGAGCCTTTGTCCTCAGCAGAGCTTAAGTACTTGACTTGGAAAACCGTGTTCCTGGTAGCTATTACCTCTGTCAAGCGTATCAATGAACTACAAGCTCTGTCAGTACAGCCTGATTTTATCTCATTCCATAGAGACAAGGTGGTCCTCAGAACCAACAGGAGGTTCTTACCCAAAGTGGATTCAGATTTTCATCTGAACCAATCCATGTCTCTTCCTGAATTCTTCACTGATCATTCTTCTTCAGGAGAGAGAAGATTACACCGTTTGAATGTTAAAAGGGCTCTAAGCTACTACATTGAGCATACTAAGGCACTCAGGTTTGACTTCCTCCAGTTGTTCCTCGCTTATGGTGAAGTGGGGAAGGGTAAACCTGCTACTAAAAGAACTATTGCCAGGTGGATTGTCTCTTGTATACAATTCTGCTATGAAAAGTTAGGCAAAGTACCACCCTCAGGCCTGAGGGCTCATTCGACTAGAGATACAGCTGCTTGTCTGGCTGCTGCCAGAGATATACCCTTATTAGAGATAAGCAAAGCAGCACCTGGGAAAACAGTCCATACATTCACCAAGCATTACTCTCTTGATATCCAGGTTAGGAATGATGCTAGGTTTGGTACAGCAGTACTGCAGAGCCTATTCCCAAAATAGGTTCGATACCCTTCTCCATGGAGGTACTGCTTGGTAGTCTGTATAATGTCAGAATACAGCAAGACTTCATATTGTTTGAAGAAAAAATTACTCACCTTAGTAACTGAGTTTCTTCTAATGGAGTCTTGCTGTATTTTGACCTCCCTCCCTGCCTCCCCTCTCAGAACCTGTTTTTTGGGAAGTGGGCTGGTAGGCACAGTGTTGCACCTCAGGGGATTCTTGGCACTCTCCCCTCTTTAGCAGGGGGAGTGGGTTGTTTAATGTTTTAGTAATTACTTTTGTTCACTACCTAGTTTTTGTTTTGGATTTCTCGACTTGAGGCTTTTGGGAATCCAAAATATTTGGTTGCCTTTTGGCTAGTGAATTTTTACAATTTTCACATAGTAAGGGTAGTTAGTTTTAGCTTGTAAGAATCTGACGGTTACACTTCAAAGTGCAGCAGACAGAGGTTGAACCAAGCTCGAGTTCAGCATTCTATGCTCTTGCATAGAGTTAACTCTTTCCTCTCTGGAGCAGTTCAAGTGCTGGGGCTAACTGCATAATGTCAGAATACAGCAAGACTCCATTAGAAGACAAACAATTACTAAGATGAGTAATTTTTTCATATGACTGCTCTCTGTAATAAAGAAAAAGGGAAAGAATTGTAGAAATATATGAAATATAAGCTGAACTGTGTCTAAATCTCACATTTGTTACATGTTTTTCTAATGGTGCCGGGGCTCTTTAAATATACCTTTTCAAACACAGAATTGTATTTTCAAAAATACATCTTGCTTTTAAGGAGACAAACTTTTTAATTACATCTGAAAAGTCTGCCTCATGTGCCAGGTAATTTTCAATTGACAGTGCTACAAGGGCTGACAGTTGCTCCTGACCAATTTTTGACCTCAGGTAGGGTTTAATTAGTTTGAGCTTACTAAAGCTTCTTTCTGCAGATGCAACAGAGACAAATGTGATGCTTGGCCAGCAGGTTATGATTATGGTATGATATCTGTGAAATAAAAATATAGTATGTGATTGTCTCACATAAGACAGCCTGTGCTTCCATGGGTGCCCCCCCCCAGGTTTCAGTGAAGCTACAGGATATATAAACTGACTAGAGAGACCTGATTAAAGGTCTCCTGTTTTTTTGTCTTAATTAGAACTAAACCAGCTGCCAGGATGTGGGGCTAGTAAAGTTTTATGATTCCTATAGGAAGAACATTTGATACCAATATAGTGTTAAAAGTTGTAAACCCTAACTTCCGGTGATGTCAGGACCCTAATGGCAGCCTAGTTCAGGGTGCTCCCACCATCACCTGCAGTGCCCTCCAATTTACCTCACTTTGCTAGACAACTTGCATAATATAAACATAGGAGGAGGGGTTTAATGCCTAAGTGAGGGGACAGAAGAACTTCCAAACTCCCAGGAGCAGCAGATGATGGAGGATTCTCAGACTTGGGCAGTGATGGCTCACAGGCAAAGTCACGTCGAATCCAACCAACCACCACTCTCAACCCTGCAGGGACAGATGACCCTGATGCTTACGGAACTCCGGGACTTTCGGAAAGAGTTCCGTTCAACTACCACTGCACTATGGACCGATATAAATAAACTTGAAAAGCAACAGGAAAATTGGAGAATCAGGCTACCGTAGTGGATGGAAGGGTCGACCGCTCAGAACGGGCCATCCTACAGCTCCACCAGGGCCTACAACAATTACAGAAAAGGACTGGGGACACAGAAAGAAGGAACTGGAGGAATAATATTAGGATCTTAGGGGTGCCAGAGAGGGAAGAGGGTACAGACATCATACAATTTACCCGCAACCTCATCAAAGACACTATCAGCTTACCAACGGAGATATCCCTCGAATTTGAATGGGTTCATCGTACTCTTGGCCCCAAGCCATCCCCTGAATCCTGACCTCATACTATCTTGGTTCGCTTCCTGAGATTTCAAGAAAAGGAGCTCGTTCTGCACTCAGTCTGGAAGCAGGGCCAGGTAAAGTTCAGATCCCACAGGCTGTATATCAAAAACGATTATGCTCCCAAGGTGATGGCAAGGAGGAAGACATAAGTCCTGATCCTGAGGGCCCTGAAGAAAACAGGATTGCGCTTCTGAACCCCCTATCCAGCCCGACTTATGGTCTTTTTTAAGGAAGGGCAACACACTTACAACTCTGCGCTATAGGCATCCGAGGATTTGAAAAAACGTGGCATCGAGGTGCAGGGTGATCCAGCAGCAGCGCCTAAAAACTCATTTTTGGTGACACTCGCCCGGCAGGTATGGAACCAGGGGCAACACGAATCCAGAACATGCCAAGGCATGGAGGCCCTCCAAAAGAACAGTTATCTAGGTGTAAATCTCAGGTGATTGAAAGGACTTGATAGCTGTGAGGTTTAAATTACTTGTAGAAAGATCTAGTAAGTAGGGGGAGTGGCTTAGCTAGAAGAAAGCTACATTTAAAGAGTGCCTTAGAAAGATTCTGCTAGTAGCTTGGCAGAAGACACCAGGAGAAAGGACTGCTGTGTGACTGGACTTCTCTACTGGGACTATATTGCCCTCCTTCCCTCCCACCCAAAGCTAGTTCTACTTTTATAGGCACAGGATTTGACTGACAACAGGAACTTCCTGTTGGGGAGTAGGAAGTGAGTGATCACAGAGCCACCAAAGACCCACCATCCTAGAAGGGAAAGAGTAGCTCTCTGGCCCCCTCTAGCTGCTGGAGGTCTGCCTCTGAGCAAGTAAGGGGTCTACTGAGAAATATAGGATATTCTTGTCTCAGAACAGGACAATCAGGAGCTTAAAGGGCACACAGGCAGAAAGTAAGGAGAGAGAGAAAAAAAAACAGAGGAAAGAGTAAGGATTGCAGACAGTTAAGGGGCCAGAAATAAGCCATGATGGGAGTGGTGCAGTGTAGTGGCTGTGGAGCAGCAGTCTTCCAGGAGATGTTCTGGAGGATGCAGTGTTGTCCCATCTGCAGGCACCTCTCTGGACTGAGGGAGGGGGTTGCTCATCTCCAGGCTGAGTTGGCCAGGATTTGTGGGACCTCCTCTTCCATCTAGGGACCACCAGTGCCACTGCCATTGCCTCAGAAGTTGTCAAGAAAGAGGAGCGGTTGGACCACAGTGGGCTCAGGGAGGGTAAGGGTGGTGGAAATGAGGTGCATCCCTCCAGTTCTACTTCTCCACAGTTCCTATGCCATTTTGGCAAAGTGTGGTTCCTCTATGGAGGCACCCACAGTGGAGACCAAGGAGGATGCTGGGAACCTCCACAAAGGAGACCCACAGGAGGGTGGCAGGGGTTCCTGCAGGGGAAGAAAACAACTCCTGGTGGGGGACTCCATTGTTAGGAAGGTAGAACTGGGGGAGGAAGGGGAGAGGGAGGTAAGGTGCCTGCCTGGTGCCATGGCTTGGAGGGACAGGGAGCGAATCCTCATGATTGCCGGAGCAACTGCACAGGGGAGGGAGCTGGATGTCATTGTCCACCTTGGGACAAATGACCTGGCTAAGAAAAGGATTAGAGAAGTGCAGGAAGAGTTTGTGGAATTGGGGAGGGGCCTTAGACAAGTAGCACACACGGTAACCTTCTTGGAGGTGCTGCCCATCTATGGCGTAGGAGAGGCTAGGGTGTTCCGCACCATGGGATTCAATCAGTGGTTGAAAAACTGGTGTGGAGCTCAGGGATTTGGCTTCATTGGAGACTGGTGGTCCACCTGGAGTGATGCAAGCCTATACTGGCATGATGGGATGCATCTGTCCAGGAGGGGAACCAGGATCCTAGGTGATAGGTTTAAATGCTTCATTGGCAACCATTTACACTAGCCAAGGGGGGGAGGCACTGGAAAGGAGCAGGGAAATCCTAGCCCCCCCAAAAAATCATGGTAATAAGTGCAGTAAACACCAACTTAGAGGTGTCGATAGGGAGAAGGGCTGGGGTAAATGGAGAAAGTGACAAAGGCAAGAAGGACAGGGATGGGGCAAAAAGGAGTAAAGCCATCAGGAAATGGAGGGTAATGAGTACCAGTGCCCGTAGTCTGGGCAACAAGCTCCTTGAGCTGGTGGCCTTGATGGAAGAGGGATGCCTGGATGTCATTGGCAGTCACAGAAACATGGTACACAGAAAACCATGACTGGGATGTTGACTTATGCAGGGTACACAACTCTCTAGTGAGACAGGCAGGGGAGAAGAGGGGAGGTAGCTCTCTATGTAAAGGAAGGGATAAAAGCAACTGAACAAAAGAGTAAACAGGGAGGAGAGGAGGCACTGTGGGTCACCTTGGAGACTGGAAAGAGTACCACAATCCGCACAGGGGTTGTGTACAGACCCCCATGTCAGGAGGAGGGAATGGACAAGGATATGATAGAAGGCATTCTTAGAATGGCAGAGAAAGGGGAGATACTGTTGATGGGAGACCTGAATATGCCAGATGTTAACTGGAGCACATTTGCTGTAGCCACATCCAAGAGCAGGGCCATTCTTAATGCCCTACAGGTGGCAGGCCTCAGACAGCTAGTTTCGGAACCCACTCATGAGGGAGCAATCTTAGACCTCGTACTCTCAAACGGGGGCAGTGAGAGGATCTCAGATCTAGAAGTGGGTTGCTTTCTGGGAAAAAGTGACCATCAAACAGTGTGGTTCACATTAAACTCAGCTACAGAGTCAAGTCATACAAAAGTGAAGGTACTGGACTTCAGGAGGGCTGACTTTGGCAAGATGAGAGAGTGCCTCAGAAAAGCACTAGCAAACAGGCTAGAAGGAGGTGTGGAGCAACAATGGGGGATCATCAAAACTGCCATCACAGAGGCAACAAGCCTTTGTGTGAAGCAAATAAACAAATCAAAATGAAAGAAAAAGCCACTATGGTTCTCAAAAGAGGTGGCTGTGAAAGTCAGGAAGGAAAAGATAGCATTCCGGAAGTATAAGGAAACACAGAAGGAGCAGGACAGACAGCTGTACCAGTTAAGGCAGAAGGAAGCAGGGAAGGAAGTCAGAATAGCAAAGGCCCAAACTGAGGAAAAGATAGTCAACTCAGTTAAGAAGGGGGATAAAACCTTTTATAGGTACATCAGCGAGCATAGAAAGACAAAGGAAGGGATAGTGAGGCTGAATAGAATGAACAGTGGGTGGGCAGAGAGGGACAGTGAAAAAGCAGGGACACTGAATGAATAGTTCTGCTCAGTATTCACAAAAGAGGAGGGGGAAGTGCCTAATCCAATTAACAGAAGCACTCTTGATAGAGGGTCGATCCCAGTCCTTTCACAGAAGAAAGGTTCTGCAAGAACTCCTAAAACTGAAGGTGGACAAAACAATGGGGCCTGATGGAATTCACCCCAGAATTCTAAAAGAATTAGGGGAACTAGTGAAACCACTGGCTACTCTTTTAATAAATCATGTGAGGATAGTGTGGTACCCGAGGGACTGGAGGAAGGCGGATGTGATTCCCCACAGTGGGGACCAAAACAGAGGCAGGAAACTACAGACCTGTCAGTTTGACCTCTGTGGTAGGGAAAGTGATGGAGTCACTTCTGAAGGAAAGAATAGTTGAGTACCTAGAGGCCAGTGGGGCACAGGACCCAAGGCAGCATGGGTTCACAGCAGGAAGGTCATGTCAGATGAATCTAATAGATTTCTTGACTGGGTGACCAAAGTAGTAGCCAGGAGGGGCTGTGACATGGCTACCTAGACTTTTAGCAAGGCATTTGACAGTCCCACAAAAGATTAATAGTCAAATTAACCAGCCTGGAGTGGGTCCCAGGTGGTAGCCTGGTAAAACACTGGCTGGACAACAGGACACAGAAGGTAATGTGTAAATGGAGTCCATTCTGAAGAAAGAGGGGTTACTGGTGGGTACTGCAGGGTTCAGTATTGGGTCCAGTCCTTTAATGTCTTCATAAGTGACATTGCAGAGGACTGGAAGAAAATGTACCTCTTTGCAGATGACACAAATATCTGCAACAGGTTTGATACACAAGGAGGTGGAAAGACAGAAGGACGGCAAGGTTGGAGGAATGGTCAGAAGTATGGCCAGGATTCAATGCAAAGAAGTGCAGGACAATGCACCTGGGAAACAAGAACCCAGGGAAGAATACACAATGGGGGAGGTAGTAACAACAACAAAAAGGAAAGGGACCTGGGGGAATCATATCAGATGACCTTAAGGTTAGCAAGCAATGTGAGAAGGCAGTAGGGAGGGCTGGGGTATACTGGGATGCATAGGGAGAGGCATCTGCAGCAGAAAACAGGAAGTTGTTATCCCTCTGTACAGACAGTTGGTGAGACCCCATCTGGAGTACTGCATCCAGTTCTGGAGACCCCATGTCCGCAAGGACATAGACAGGATAGAGGCAGTCCAGAGGAGGGCAACTAAAATGGTACAGGGTCTGCAGGAGAAGCCGTATGAGGAGAGACTAAAGGAGCTTAATATGTATACCCTTAAGGAAGGGGGGGGGACATGATAGAAACTTTTAAGTACCTCAGTGGAATCAACAAAGTCCAAGAGGGCAGCATCTTTCAGAAAAAGAGACGTGCAAGAACAAGGGGACAAAATTTAAAGATGGGGGATGGTTCAGGGGCAATGTGAGGAAGTATTATTTCACAGAGAGGGTAGTGGATGCATGGAACAGCCTTCCTGAGGAGGTTGTGGGGTCTAAAACTGTGGGAGAATTCAAGAATGCATGGGACAGACATAAGGCAATTCTTGTGGGGGGGTAGGAAGAAATAGGCTGTTGGTTAACTAGGATCTGCGGCCTATCCTGTAGGTAGGGAAATGGGCCGACTAGATGGGCCAAGTGGTCCTTATCTGCCGTCAGAGTCTATGTTTCTAAAAGATTGTGGATTCGCTCCACGAACAGAGTTGCACCCCTCCCAGACAAGCTCAATCGGCCAAAGAGACGCTGCGTTGAGGAAGCTGCCGATGATTGAGGAACTACTTCTACGCTTGACTTCTCAGAAGCATATGTCTTTTATAAATTGAGAAAACCATCCAGTCTTCGCAGAGACATTAACCAGAGAAACAGGACTGAACAATATGCTACTTGCTACATCATAATTGGTTCCCAGATAAGTCCCAACTTGCTACTATCTGTTTCAGCTCTGCTAACTAATCCTACCTAGCTCTATTACTTGCTTATAGTACATTAACCCCCTTCTACAGCTATAATTTCACCCCCCCCATTAATAACAAACTAAAACCCAACACTAACATATTGTCACCCTCTCTCTGGGGGGTACCCTTATATCTGCCTCTTCTTGTCTTTTAGGTCACCATTAACAGGAGCTGGAGGAGCGATTCCTAGCAGAAAGGAGGGTAAGATTACTGACTTTCTTCCTTTCTATGACCTCTTCTACCTCTGCGGGTCTTGTTCTCCATAAAGTTACTAACCAGTGTTCGCTATCTCCTAATGACACTCAGTGCTGATGGTGATCATGGATCGTTGTCTGTACCTAATCAGTGGAACAATGCTCCTTAACCATCTGTAATATAATTGGATGGTTTATTATGTTACCTAGGGTCAGATGTTTGTTGGTCAGGTGTGCTTTTAAAGAATTACCTGACCTGTGGAGTACACCAGAGAGGGCGGACCCCGAATTTGGGAAAGATGTACACTCTTTGATACAATGGGTACACAAGTTTGCTGGGAATAAGAGGTGCCCCCCCGGAGATGTTAGATAATGGTTCCCAAGCGGGATAGGGAGGAGATGAGCGGTGGCTCTTGGCTCCCCCCCCCACTAATTAAATCAGACAGATACCAGCTGACAAGCCAGTTGTTCCGCGTCATCTCCCCCTCCCCTGAATAGCCTCTCCTGGGGAGAGAGAGGGCGGAGAAAGTAAGAGGGGTGGGGAGGGAGGGGGAAGAAGGAGGAAGAAAAGAGAGAGAGAAAAGGGGGCTGTAGGGTTAGACTTGGGAATCCTTTTGCCAGGGTTCCCTTCCCCTCCCCATTTTCTTTTTGATCCTGCTCAGGGACAAGGCAAACCATTGAATCCAGGAACCTCACCACCCTCCTGGAACTTGAAATGTACAATTACATCCCCCCACAAAAGCATCCCTCCCACAGTATTTACAGGCAATATGGTGGGAACTTGTCGTTCCAAACCCACACCCCCATACCCAGTTTTAGGCACTATAAGTGCCTAGGGGTCTCTCGGACTTAAGAGATGGCCCCAGGTGAGGAAACCCTCACATCAGGGATAAAGTATAGATCCCTGCAGTGGAAGCTCCAAGATATTGGTTGAACCTCTGAGCGCCCTGTTGGCGAGTTGGCCACAAGCCTACCTGCTAGCTTGGCTTACGTTTTTGGCTACTAGCTTATTAAAGTTTAACCCAGTTTACCAGTTGAAGAGCATTATGTTGATGCTAACTGTCCTCTAGATATTAGAATAGGTATTGTTAATTATTACAACTATCTAATACTACATTACAGTCGATTGTGCTTAAGTTGCTATATTTGCGAGTGGTCCGTGTCTGGGACCCCCTCAGACCTGCCACTGCAGGACTCCTATAATACACCCTTCTACCCAAATTTAGAATGGAAGAGACCCCATTGAAGTTGCTGTCGCTAAATGTCCATGGGCTTACCTCTCCCATTAAATGGTCAAGGGTGCTTTCCTATATTAAGAAAAGTAAGGTAGATCTTGTTTATCTAAAGGAGACCCATTTAAACAAGGTAGAACACTCCAAATTAGAAACGCTCACCAAGGGTGAAGTTTATAGTTCCTCTTATAGACAAGGGAGGAGGCGAGGGGCAGTGATTATAGTCCCACAACATACCCCTCTTCAGGTCTGAACTAAGTGGGTAGACCCTGAAGGTAGGCTAGTACTCCTTCAGGGACAGATATGAGATGCTGATGTCACCTTAGCCAATGCATACTCCCCTGACTCTACAGCAAAGGGCATACGAATCTTGCTGGACAAAATAGTCCAACTTACTGAAGGGTATACTACTACTTGCAGGGGACTTTAATATTCTACCCAACACTGAAATGGACTCCATGAATCCAAAAACCCCTAGAAAGACGGCGGTGCAAAAATTCTTTAATAGGTTTATTGCCGAGGTAGGCTGGACAGATACTTGGCGGATTCTAAACCCACATACCAGAAACTACACACACTACTCAGCAGTTCACCATACATACTCGCTAATTGATCACTGCTACACCCCAGCAGAGCATGTTAGTAGCTTAAAGGACATCAAATTGGGAGACATCGTACTCTCGGACCACTCCCCCATAGTCTCATCATGGAAGCTGGGGATCCAGTGGAAGAACACACATCGACGTCTGAACCTCTTTTATTTAAAATCAGAGCACTTTATGGAATTCCTGGCAGATAAAATCCCGGAGATACTCGGGGATAACACTCAATCGGGGGTCTCCCCATGTATTCTCTGGGACACATTAAAAATGGTGTTGCAAGGCCAACTTATAAAATACACCTCTATTCAAACCAAGGCCCGCCAGGAACACAAAGCCACATTAGAAGAAACACTTCACTTCCTCCAAACAGCACACAAACAGGGAGACTGTATTGTCCTCCCTCAGTTAAAACAAACAAAACAAGATCTAGACAAGCTAGCCTTACAGCAGATGGAAATTGCCTTAACTTTCCTCCATCAGCAATACTACGAGGTGGGCCCCCGAGCAACTAGACTTTTAGCATACCAGGTTCGGAAACAGAAAAAGACTGCCATGATCCCCACAATTCATCACCCCATAGATGGGTAGACTACTAAATAAACTCACTGACATTACAAATGCCCTAACTACATACTACATTACCCTTTATACACCAGACCACTCAGCAACTACCGAGGAAATACAACGTTTCCTACAGCCCTTAAATCTCCCCAGGATTAGTGAGGAGCATGGGATCCAGCTTACCCAACCCACCACTCTGTTAGAGGTGTATGCTGCAATTTTATGCTCCAAAACCCTGAAAGCACCCAGACCGGATGGATATGGGGCAGAATTCTATAAAGCTACCAGGGAAAAAATTGCCCAAATGCTTCTTAAAACCTTCAACTCGGTCCTCGAGGGAGAATCCCCCCCCAAACCTGGTCATACGCCACTATCTCAATTATTCCCAAGCAGGGCAAAAATCCCCAACTCTGTGAATCCTACTTGCCTATCTCAGTGCTAAATACTAACTATAAACTCTTTATGAGCATCTTAGCTCAGAGATTGGAATCTGTTCTCCCTCAAATAATACACAAAGACCAAACAGGCTTCGTCGGAAGGTGAACAACCACAGATAACATTAAGTGGACGTATCATATTATACATCAGATGCACACCAACAATTCTTCAGCAGTCCTGGTCAGCCTAGATGCAGAGAAAGCCTTTGATAGGGTAATGTGGCCATTTTTATACATGGTTTTAGAACGGACTGGGGTTCCCCAATCACTGCTCCAAGTGATTAAGAATATCTACTCTGCACCTAGGGTGTGGGTTAAAGTCTCGGAACACCACTCACATTGTTTCCCCCTACACAGAGGAAACAGACAAGGTTGTCCGTTATCCCCACTACTATTTGTTTTATTCATGGAGCCCCTGGCACAACTCATCCGGCAGGCAGACTCTCTGAAAGGCATTGAGATTGGCGGGGAGGAACATCGGATTGCATTATTTGTGGATAATGTCCTCCTATACCTTCAGAGCCTAGAGACCTCACTTTCTGCAGTCAAGGAGCTCCTGGAATCCTTTGGCCAAGTTTCAGGGTATAAAATTAGCATCACGAAGACTGAGCTGCTCACCTTCCAATACTCCCCCTCTCCAGCTGTACAGAAGTTGTACCCTTGCAGATGGGACTTAGAGAAGCTGAAGTACTTAGGAATTCAATTTTCCCGAACCCTGGCTGATGCCTACAGGCTGAATTATACCCCTTTCACAGCTCAGCTGAAGGAAGACCTAGCTGGCTGGAGTACTCTACCCTTGAGCCTGTCGAGAAAGATTAACTTAATCAGGATGGTTACCCTCCCCAGAGCCCTGTATCTTTTTAATAATATCCTGATCAGCTTGGCCAGATCCGCATTTCAAGAATGGAATAGATCCATTTCACAATTCATCTGGTCAAACCGTAGACCGAGAGTCTGGCTAAAACTCCTAACTCTCCCAAGGACCCAGGGAGGCTGGCCCTACCGGACCTTTATAGATACTATCAAGCTGCCCAATTAACTCATATACTCTCAAGGCAATCATCCACTCAAGACACCTACTGGGTGGCGATTGAGCAGGTACTAATCACTAATGCGGACTATTACCACTTGTTGTATCATAAAAATGCCTCTCTTCCCTCCCTATTCACCTCTAACACCAGCATTACTATACTGAATGAAGGTCTGGCACTACATTAATAGGCAACTCTCTTTGGACCTATTTGCACCCCTACTAAGCCCAATAGCTGCGCTCCCTAATTTCCTGCCCAGTAGAATGGACCATGCCTTCCAACAATGGAATATATATGGCCTGGTATATTTAACCCAAATTACCTCCCAGAATCAGTTTTGGCCCTTCAGGGATATCCAGCAGAGGTTTCAGCTAACCAATAAACACCACTACAGATACCTACAATTAAGACACTACTCCCCCCCTCAGCTAGTGGTCAAACAGGGATTCAGCATGTTTGCAGTTCATTTGCATCACCAGGTAAGAAAAAAGGTTTGTCACCCCATACGACACACAGGGGTAATGCCAAACTTCACTCAACAACTAACACACCAAAATCTGGCCAATGGAAAATCATGTACACAAATGCTCACAGCCTGGGAAATAAGATCCCAGACCTGCAGGCAATAATGTCAGAGGCTAAACTGGACATAGTAGCAATTAGTGAGACGTGGTTTACCAGTAACCACGCTTGGGAGACTTCAGTACCTGGCTATGTATTGTTCAGAAGAGACCGAGGCAAAAAGGGGAGGAGGACCCTGTAGTCAATGAAAATATCAAAGCTACAGAAATTCAGAATACACATAAGGAGCCAGAAGAACTGTGGGTCAATCTGAAACAGGAAATGGGACAGCCATAAGAACTGGGGTTGTCTACAGGCCCCAGACCAGGGAGGACATAGACACATTACTGTTAGAAGATATACAAAACATGACAGCTAAAGGGAGGTTCTGATAATGGAGACTTCAACATGCTGGATACAGATTGGTCAATACCAGCAGGAACATCTGCCAGAACTAGACACATAGTGGATTCCCTGCAGGGAGGCCTCAAACAACTGGTACAGCAACCCACAAGAGACAGGGCTATCCTAGATCTAGTACTGACTAACAAGGAAGGGATCACAGATCTCCAGGTAGAAGGTCACCTGGGGCCAGTGACCATCACATGGTATGGTTCAATTTGGCTACTACATCTAAATCATTCCATTCCAAGGCAAAAATATGGGACTTAAGAGGAGCTGACTTTGATAAGATGGCCAACAGAGTTAAGCTAGCCCTGGCAAAAGAAACACAGGTGAGGGGTACAGGCAAAGTGGGCAAGCATTAAGGATGCAATACTTGAAGCAACATCCCATTGTGTTAGACAGAAAGGAAGTGCAAAAGAAGAAGGAAAGCACTTTGGTTCTCAAATACAGTAGCAGAAAAGTCAGAGCCAAAAGGCTGGCCTTCAGGAAATATAAGGAACACAGCAGGATGAAGATGAGGAGGCATACCAAACTGCCCTAAGGGAAGCAGGGAAGGCAGTAAGGCAGGAAAAGTCCCAAACTGAGGAAACACTAGCACGAACAGTAAAGAAGGTAACAAGACTTTCTATAGATACATTAGTGAAAGGAGAAAGTCAGAGGAAGTGTGCTAAGCTTAATGGAGAAAAGGAGCATGTGAGGAGGAGGACCCTGTAAAGGCATCTATAATAAATAGATACTTTGCTCAATATTTACTGAAGAGAAGGTAGGGTGAACACAGCCCAGCATCATGGACACAGGGGGAAGGAGGTGAGCACCACTCCTCTTCACAATAGAAAGGGTCCTACAAGAGCTTGCTAAGCTCAGGGTGGATAAGGCAATGGGACCTGATGGCATACATCCCAGGGACCTTAAGGAGCTAAGGTGGAACTAGCAGAGCCATTAGCAGAACTGTTTAGTGAGTCTCTGAGCACAGGAGTGGTCCCAGAAGACTGGAGAAGGGCTCATGTGATCCCGCTCCACAAGAGTGATAGCAGGCAGGAGGCAGGGAACTACAGACCAGTCAGTCTTACCTCAGTAGTAGGCAAGATTATGGAGGCACTCCTTAAGGAAAGGATAGTGCAGCACCTGGAATCCATAGGGGCACAGGATCCAAGACAGCATGGGTTTACAAAAGGAAGGTCCTGTCAAACTAATCTCATAGATTTCTTTGACTGGGTAACCAGAGTGGTGAACCAAGGGGGAGCAGTTGATGTTGCCTACCTTGACTTCAGCAAAGCTTTTGACACTCTTCCACATAGAAGATTGATAAATAAGCTGGGTAGGCTCGGGGTGGGTCAGAAGTTGGTCAACTGGGTGGCAAACTGGTTGACAGGCAGAAAACAGAGAGTGGTGGTAAATGGTATACAGTCAGAAGAGATGCAAGTCACAAGTGGGGTACCTCAGGGATCAGTCCTGGGGCCAGTCCTCTTCAACATCTTCATTAGTGACCTTGCAGATGGACTAGAGGGTAAGGCTTGTTTGTTTGCAGTTAACACCAAGATCTGCAACAGAGTAGATGATCCAGATGGGGTGGGCAGAATGAGAAGAGATCTGGATAAACTAGCAAAATGGTCAGAAGAGTGGCAACTGGGATTTAATGCAAAGATGTGCAAAATCATGCACATAGGGAAGAGAAGCCCTGAAGCCACCTATAGGCTGGGAGGGGAGTTGCTAGCAGTCACAAAGGAAGAAAGAGACTTGGGCATCATCATCACTGATGACCTGAAATCATCCAAGCAGACCCCAAAGCAGCAGGTAAGGCTAGGGGTGTTAGGTGTGCTAGTAGGGGTATCACAAGTCATAAGAGGAGGTAATAATCCCTCTTTACAAGACACTGGTTAGCCCCATCTGGAGTACTGCGTGCAGTATTGGAGGCCACACCTTGACAAGGACATTAACCAAATTGAGGCAGTCCAGAGAAGGGCAACCAAAATGGTGCAGGGACTGCATCAGAAAGATTAGTGAGGACAGATTAACAGAGCTCAATATGTATACCCTTGAGCAGAGGAGGGAGAGAGGTGATTTGATCGAGGCATTCAAACACCTTGAGGGCATTAACAAGGTGAAAGAGTCTAACATGTTTAAATATAAGAAAAATAGCAGGACAAGAGGACACAGCATGAGATTAGAGGGGGGCCGATTAAGGGGGAATGTGAGGAAATTCTTTTTCACAGAAAGTGTGGTGGATGCATGGAATGGCTTATCACAAGAAGTGGTGGCTATGAATACAGTGCAGGGCTTCAAACAGGCATGGGATAGGCATAAGGGAGCAATACAAATGACTATGAATAGATAGGCCACTGACAGAGCAAAGGCTGATGGCACATTTATAAGGTAGAAAAAGAAATGGGCAGACTGGATGGGCCTTGCGGTCCTTATCTGCCGTCAACTTCTATGTTTCTGTGTTTCTATGAATCCCTCCCAGAGGAGGTGAGAGACCAGGGACTACATCCACCACTGGTCTCCAGCCTCTTGGCTTAATTTGCCACTCCAAACCAAGGACACCTGGTTTCTGTCCTATATCGGGCCTTGCAGGCAAAGCCAGAAACTTGCACTGATAGTATTCGCCAACACTGGCAGGAAGAATTTGATTCCCCAGTGAGTATGATACAATGGGAACTGGCTTGCCGGCAAGTAGCCAGAATCACTAGCTCACACCAGTGGCAGGAATTTGCCTGGAAGAACTTGGTATGTTTCTTCAGAACACCAGTAATCACTAGCTACTACATTCCAGGTGGGCAGGCCTCATGCTGGTGTAACTGCAGGGAGAGTAAGGCCCATCACACTCATGTCATGTTTACATGTCCCAAGCTAAGATCTTTCATACAGTCTTTTCAGTCGGAGCTCCAAGAACTGTTTGGGTGGCCCCTGGAGTTGACTGAACAAGTGTTCATACTATTGCAGTTCCCTAGGGAATTCAGGGACTCATACTCCCGTTCCCTTCTAGCTACCCTCCTAATTGCCAGCAAAAAGGCTATCACTAAGTGTTGGTTGACTCCGGGGATTCCAACTGTGCAGGACTGGTGGTCCATAACAAAACAAATATACCAAATGGAAAAAATAACACATAGCCTGAATGACCGAGAAGAGAGATGCAGCTCTAGAGGGAATATATGGATTCTCTACTATATGCTGAAAGATAAATCCTTTGTTCCATAGCTCTTTCTATCCTCCTTCAGGACTCAGGTTTTTCTCCTCCCCATATCTCACTCATGCCACACAGAGGTACCTCCTTATACTGGATAACCCCTTTCCCAAACCAGAAATGCAGTGGATGGATTCCGGGGGGAGGGGCCTTACGCTATGACCCTAACTATAATGTTAGAAATAGTTATGTGAATCAGTTTCTTGAACAGCGCAGAAGGGTTCTGGAAGTTGGGAGTGAATGAATAATAAGTCTAACCTATAGGAACACTACTGCGCCTTGAAGAGGAGGAAGAATGGAGCAAACCGGTGAAGATCTGAATGGGTCTGGCTGTTTAAATGACTTTGGACTCTCTCTTGACCACAATAGTACTGAGACTGAATCTAAGGTTTATATAAATGTGTAATGATGGATTCCTGTAAGTAACCTTTTTACCCAATCGATTGTACCTTTAACTTTTAAAAAAAAACTTTTTAAACTATAATAAAGATTATATTAACAAAAAAAAAGTTGTAAACCCCTTTGATCTGCCTTGGAAACAGGAACTACACAAGATCAAAGAGAAAATGTTTAATTAAGGACACATATTTAAGAAGTGTTTTTTTTTTGCTAATGTTCACATTATTTAATATACCTCCTGATAGAACACCATGTTTGTATTTTTTTTTATTCTAAAAGGAGGAGCTAGATGACTCATAGAAGGGGAGTGGAGACACAGAGTTTAAACTGAATACTTGTGTCTGAAATGTTGATATACCATCTTGGGACTCTAGAGAGATGCAGCTCTCTGATCTAACTTTAAAACGTACTTTCAGAGATAACACCTTAGACAGCAAAGGTCTAAATGTATTGTGGTAGGAGTTTTTGCTTTGTAATTTTCCCTTGTTCTTTTATGTGATTGTGAGCTCTTTGATATATTGTTCTGTGTTTACATTTTTCATATTTTTATAATCATTTAGTAAAGAATCTTTTTTCAAGATACTGCCTGGGTGTGTCTTCCAAGTTCTTTTTGCATGTGACGTATAGATGGTTAAGTCTGACAATTGTTCAACAGCTTGATGGTGTTAATGAGCTTGAGTAAAAAGGTAAGAATATACCTAAGGTCTGTTACAGAGTTAAAAGGGTTCATTTTGGATACCTGGTTAGGTGTCCTTAGGTGAAAGATATATTGCATCCCCCTAAAGAGAATATTATCTGAGCCCGTCATTTGGGTACGTTAGCATAAGGGTCACAGTTTGAATCCCCAAGAACGTGAGACTAAAGGTGATTCAGACCCAAAAGCAGACAAGAATGTTACCCTGTCTGTTACCTGTTCACACTATTGTGCTCTGAGGTTGGCACAGTGGGAGCAGAGGGCCTGACCTGTGGAGAGCGTTTGTGACAGATTTGGTTGACAGCGGTGGGATAAATTTGGTAACACAAGCTTTAACTGTTCAGTGTGTCAACTTAATACTGTACAGCTCACTTGCAAAATAAGGCAGTAATTTATTTTTTAAAAAGGAAACAGAACGATATCATTCTGCTTACAGTCAAAGTTCCTACCTCTTTTATTTTTTTTCTAAAGTGCAAGTTAGAGTAGCTGTAGTTAGGGAAGAAGATGGCTTCCAACTACAGTGAGCACACTGCAGACTACCTGAAGCAGTTGTGCAAGGACAGAGGAGTTCTGCACAAGGGGAGAGCCACCAAGTAGAACCTCATGGACATTCTGATGGCTGCTGATGCCCAGAGTGTCAAGTCACAGACTGTGACTGTAAGGGACCAGACCTTGGATGTGGAAGGGCCAGCGGCCAGTGCAGTGTCCAGATCCGGTGAGGAGGACAGCAGGGCCAGTGCAAGCCAAGGGCCACAGCAGCAGGGGAAGGTCACCAGCATTCTGGAGCCAGAATCAATCAGGCTGTAGATTGAGTTGTGCAGAATGGAGCTGGAGTTCCAGAGAGAGGCTGAGCGGTAACGGCGAGAAGCAGAGTGAGAGAAACGAACTGCAGAGGAGAAGAGGGAGCAAGTACAGAGAGAGGCTGAGCATGAGAAGCAAGCCGCAGAGGAGAAGAGGGAGCAAGAACAGAGAGCAGCTGACTGAGAGGAGTGTGAGTGCCAGAGACGACATGAACTGGAGAAGCTACAACTCCAACCACCAGCACCAGAGTAGGTAAGTGGCCTGGGTTTAACTGGAACTACAGGACTGGGTTACAAATTACATTCCAAATTGATAGCCAAAATTTAAAGAGGGTGAGGATATGGATGCCTTTTTAAATTCCTTTGAAAAAGTTTGTATCAGGCAAAGATTTCTAGAGTGTCCTGGAGCTTCCAGTTATCCCCGCTACTTACCGGGAAAGCTCAGGATACATTGGGTCAAATGGACAATGAGAACAGTAATGATTACAGCAAACTTAGAGCTGCACTTTATAAAAAGGTTGATTTAGCTGCAGAAGCATACAGAGCTAACTTCTGTAAGCTCAGGAGAAGCCCTGACATGAGCTATAAGGAGCTAGCCACAAAACAACATCAGTGTTTAAAACGTTGGTGGGAAGGAACTGAAGCAAACTCTGTAGATAAAATTAAAAATGCTATATTGTTAGAAAGAGCTTTTTGGGGCATGCCCAGCAGAGGTGAAAATCTGGCTGGAGGACCAAGATCCCAAAACAGTGCAAGAGGCTGCTGAACTCTCAGACCGCTATGCCAAGAGCGAAACTGCTCTGAGAGTGAATGGGGTTGGCGTGGCAGCACAGAAAGGGAAAAAGCGCACCTTCAGGGCAGCTAAAACCCTCACTGCCTCCATTGAAACCAGTTAGCCCCAGGTTTTAAAGAAAAGATTTCTCTGAGAAAAGAAACGAATGTTGGGTTTGAAAAGAAACTGGGCATATTGCCAGTCAGTGTCCCAAAAGGACGAGCAACATGCAAAATGGGGCTGGGAAAAAAGTGTGTTGTTTGTGTGTCCCTGGAAGCATGCCTGTGAACATGAGGGAACTCATGCACCCAGTCACTGTGAATGGTGTACAGACACAGGGGCATCCCTGACGTTGGTAAAAGGGGATCTGATGGAGCCTGGTCAGCTTATACCCAATAAATTTGTAACTGTACAAGGGTTCACTGGTGAGGAGAGAACATTGCCACTCACTAGTGTTCTCCTAGACTGGGGTGAAACAGGAGGAACTGTGCAACAGGTGCCTGTAGCCAAAACTTTAGCAGTTGACGTCATCCTGGGCAACAATCTCAAACAGGGGATGGTGTGTGCAGTTACCCGTAGCCAATCGGCAAGGGAAAATTGTAGTAGTAGTAGTAAAAAATTTTTATTCACACAAAAAATGAATAAGGATATCTCCACTGAGCCAAAGCTCCTATACAGTGAGATCCAGGTGTCATTTCCAGTTACTCTTATAAGTTAACAATATATAACGAAGGAAAACACATATACACTATAATTATACATCAATAAATATAACACAGTTCCAAATCATAAAACAAACTAGGACAAGAAGAACATACAAAAAAACAATAATTAATTCACAGTATACATTTAATACAAGTTACAATCTACCATCCTAAGATTCAAACTATTTCCCATCATAACTAATATTTTCGATAAGCCATTGGTTAATTTGGTGCAACTGAAAATCTCCCTCAAGGGGTCTAAACTTCCCAGGCAATTTATTCCATATGGAAGGTCCAATATTAAAAAAATTCTTATCCCCCCAAGCCGTTCTACGACTTGGGACTGCACAGTCCAATTAATTAGCAGAGCGCAGACCCTCAATAGGTCTTTTTATTGTAATGGACTCAGCCATATATTTAGGGACTTTTCCTGAGATACATTTTAACATTAACATAATTGTACTAAGAGCCCACCTTTGAGACAAAGTATGCCAGTCTAATTCTTTATACATATCTACTCTATGTGCCCTCTTTGCAGCTCCCAGTATAAATCTAATTAATTTATTATACATAACATCAAGCTTATGTAGTTGCTCTTTAGACGCACCTATATATATCAAATTACCATACTCCAATATGGGTAGTACAACAACAGTTACAACTAATTTTCTAATTTCCAAAGACATACTATTTCTTACTCTATATAATGACCCCAAGCACTTACCAACTTTAGTCAAGGTATTATCTATATGACTGTCCCATTTAAATTTTGTATCTAAATACACCCCCAGATATTTAGGGAATTGTAGTTCCCTGGACCCCATAGAAACCACTGTGGAAACTACTGAGAGGCTAGTTCCCAAGCCAATGTCTCCTGATATGGAGACTAATGAAAAGGGGGTAGAAATTGCCCTAGTAGCAGTTAACCAAACAGCTACAGAGGGTTATTTTGAAGGTGGGGTGACCCATTGTCAGAGAGTTAGGGATGGCAGTGATCCTGAGTGCCCTGACACTAGTGCTAGGGACCCTAGTTTAGAGACTGAAGGGGACCTGTCCCGTGCCTTGGGAATGTGTAAGGAGTTTGCAGCTGCTCAGAAAAGTGACCCTAGTCTAGAGAAGCTGAGGGTTTGGGTAATCTCTGATGGAGCACAGGGAGGTGACAGAAAGCATAAAGTTTATTGGGAAAATGGACTGATGTATACTCAGGATGCGAAGACAGAGGGAGGGGTGATAGACAGGCAGCTTGTCATTACCCAGGGGTACCGTGAGCAGTTGCTCAAGATTGCACACGATATTCCCTTGTCTGGTCATCTGGGAATCGTGTGCACTATGCAGCAGTTGGTCAAGAATTTCTATTGGCCCAACTTCACCCAGCAGGTGAAGGAGTATTGCAGGTCTTGTCACCGGTACCAAGAAATAGGGAAGTCAGGTAAGAAAACCCAAGCCACCCTAATTCCATTGCCCATAGGGGAGGAGCCATTCCAGAGGGTGGGAATGGATATTGTGGGGCCTTTAAATACTCCCAGCTCCTCAGGGAATAGGTTCATCCTGACTGTGGTAGATTACGCCACCCGGTATCCAGAGGCAGTCGCCATATCCTCACTAAGGACAGACAAAGTGGAAGATGCCTTAATCGGAATTTTCTCTCATGTTGGGTTTCCACAGGAGGTTATCACTGATCAAGGGGGTTCCTTCATGTCGGACCTGATGAAATGTTTATGGGAGAAGTGTGGGGTGGTGCAGAGGCACATGACACCTTATCACCCGCAAGCCAATGGGCTTGTGGAAAGATTTACTGGTACCCTGAAGTCAATGCTCCAAGCGTTTGCTGAACAGCATGGGAGGGACTGGGAGAAATAGCTTCCCCACCTGTTGTTTGCATACAGGGAAGTGCCCCAAGAGTCGACAGGGTTTTCCCCTTTCAAGCTCTTATATGGACGCTGGGTATGTGGGCCCCTAGACTTGATCCGGGAGAACTGGGAAGGCAAGCATGCCACCCAGGGAACTCCCATAGTGGATTATGTCCTTACATTTAGGGAAAGGCTGAAGGAGCTTATAGGGACAGCCCAGAGCAACCTGGCAGCTGCCCAACAGAAACATAAAGTGTAGTATGACCGCAGAACTAGAGCTCGTTCGTACACGGTGGGTCAGGAAGTCATGGTCCTTTTTCCGGTCCAGAAAGACAAGCTGCAGGCTGAGTGGGCAGGACCATACAAAGCAGATAGAAAGGTAAATGATGTGAACTATGTCATAGAGTTGCCTGACAGAAGACATACAAAAAGAATGTACCATGTCAACATGATGAAGCCATATGCTAATAGGGCTGACATGGTGTTTGCAGTATGTAGTCCTGGGGAGGGGATGGATGAAGGATAACTCCTTCTGGACTTGCTGCAAGAAAGCAAGCAGGAGTCCTCTGTGGAGGCAGTTAAATTGTCACCTCAGCTGGCCTCGGGCAAGATCCAGTAAGTAGGGAATGTTTTAGCAGACTTTGCCTCACTGTTTAGCGCCAAGCCTGGACTAACCCCCTTAGCAACGTACGATGTGGAGACAGGGACACAGATGCCCATATGGCAGACAGCTTATCGGGTGTCAGAGGCTGTTCAAAAGGAGATTATGAGGGAAGTGGAGGAAATGCTGGATTTAGGGGTAATTCAGAGATCCCACAGCCCCTTGGCCTCACCAGTAGTCCTTGTGCCAAAGCTAGATGGCTCTACCCATTTCTGTGTGGATTATTGTGGACTGAATGCTGTCATCAAGTCAGACACCCATCCAATGCCCCAGATGGACAAACTCCTGGACAAGTTGGGAGGTGCGACATACCTTACGACTATTGACCTGACAAAGGGGTATTGGCAGGTAGAGTTAACTGACAGAGCTAGGGAGAGGTTGGCCTTCATCACTCCAATAGGCTTATTTGAATTTATAGTAATGCCTTTCGGAATGAAGAACACCCCGGCCACTTTCCAAAGTTGGTGAACCAGGTGTTAAATGGTGCTGAGGAGTATGCCGTGGCATACCTGGATGATATTGTCATCTTTAGTGTCAGCTGGGAGGAACACCTGTCCCACCTTAGGGAAGTGCTGGGCAAGATGCAGAGGGCCGGGCTCACTGTGAAAGCTGAGAAGTGCCAGGTGGCCATGGCTGAAGTGACATACCTTGGGCATATTATAGGCCAAGGACAACTCCGTCCTAACCAAGTAAAAATAGAGGTGATCAAGGCATGGCCCAGACCAGAAACACAGAAGCGGTTCAGGAGTGTTCTAGAGACAGCAGGATACTATAGGAAATTTGTACCCAATTACAATGCCCTGGCTGCTCCCCAATCTGACCTGGTAAAGAAAAAGATGCCTAAGAAAATTACCTGGGAACCAGCCTGTGAAAAAGCCTTTACCAGACTGAAGGAGGCAGTGTGCAGTGCTCCTGTATTGACAAGCCCTGACTATAGCAGACCCTTTATAGTCCAGACTGATGCCTCAGATGTGGGTATTGGGGCAGTACTGAGTCAGACATCCAACCAAGGGAAAGATCACTCCATAGTGTACCTGGCCATGCTGTGGGGCTCTACATGATGACCAAAAAGTCGGTGTAAATAACCATTCTCACAATGCTTAATATTGTAAATAGGTTTTATTGCTATTATCTTACACTACCTGCAATAAAAAAAAATAAACAGCTGCATTAAAGAGCTCTTGATGCCACTGTGACAACTTTGAAAATGTGCAATGTTTAGGCACAATTCAGCTTAGAGTTTACATTTTTTTCTATAATTCTCACCTTTACTTCTTATATTACTCGGGACATTTGCATTTAAACATGATTGCTGCCCCATCTGTTTTGGCTGCTTGCCTATATCTGACATCACAATTATCTTTATGACATCACAGTCTGTTGCAGTGGAGATAATTACAATGCCATAAACATGGGATTATGATGTTGGTTGTAGGTAAGAAGAAAGAGCGGATAAAGTCTAGGACAATAATCCTCTTTCATATGACTGCTCTCTGTCATAAAGAAAAAAAGGGAAATAATTGTAGAAAATATATGAAATATAAACTGAACTGTGTCTAAATCTCACATTTGTTACGCTTTTCTAATGGTGCCAGGGGCTCTTTAAATATAATTTTTCAAACACAGAATTGTATTTTCAAAAATACATCTTGCTTTTAAGGAGACAAACTATTTAATTACATCTGAAAAGTCTGCCTCATGTGCCAGGTCATTTTCAATTGACAGTGCTACGAGGGTTGTCGTTGCTCCTGACCCATTATTGACCTCAGGTAGGGTTTAATTAGTTTGAGCTTACTAAAGCTTCTTTCTGCAGATGCAACACAGACAAGTAGAGTCAAAAGTAGCTTCAGTGTAACATCAGTGCTTGGGAAAGCTTGAGTCCGTGACCTTTGGCACAAGTACTACACAGTTTCATATAGACTGCTTTCCAGTTCTGCAGGAAGTACTGTAGCAAGAGTCACAGTATCAGTTTTCAAGTTATACTGATCTACATCACCCATGATGCTGGCAAAACATTGACAGTGAAGTACTAGGTTAGGTACAGTAGCTGGCTTGACTTGGCTGTCTAGCAAAAAGCCATACATTTCTTGCAGTTCTGTCAGTTTTGTGAAACGTTCATTCATGTTGGTTGCGACACCATTTAAACATTTCACTTTGATTTGTTCAACTGGCTCAGTCAGAGGCTCATCTCTTGCATCTTCTCCTGGCATTTTCTTTTTCTGGCACACTCACACTTCTAGAAGTGATGTTACTGACCGAGCCAAGTCCTTTGCTTCCTGCACCTTCTTTTCAAATCCACTGACATAGGAATCATTAGGCTCGTCCACATGGCATCGCCACCTTGTAGATCACTGTGGCCATGTTTGCTGAAACGCTGTGGATCAGCATTCAGATGGCATGGCCAGGTGAGTGCTGTAGTTCCGCCCATTGAAGTTCTGGTGATTCGAGGAAGGTTCCAGCTGGGAAGTAGGTGTGGGTTGGCTCACCTTTGGTGGTACCACAAGAGATCGAGGATGGATCTTCTAACCCAAGTGCAGCTAAACCTTACTTCTGGCTTTGTAAATAGAGCTGAATTCAGGGAAATTGTATTTTATTGCAAACCAAGAGCTAAAAATTGAAGGAAAATGGTCTCAAAGTTAAGCTGTGACATGGGCATGCACTTATGAATATGCATATACACATGCCCAGTGTCAGGGCTCAACTCTGAGCCTGTGTTTTCTTTAATCTTGAGCCCTCGGTTTGCAAGAAAAAACACTTTCCCAAGTTCAGCTTTCTTTACACAGCCAGAAAGGATGTTTAGCTGAACTCGGGTAGAAAAAGTTCCTAAACTGTGGCCACTGTCATCCACAAGTGCAGGCTGGGAAAAGCCTGCAACAACATCGTAGGTGGTGTGGGTGGTTCACACGGCAAAGTGAAATGCCGCAAAATGCCTGCACCACCACACAAACCCAAGAAAACAGAGAATGTGGCTACAATGGAACCTGAAATGGCCAAACTGCAGCATTCAGATGTGCACAGCGGCAATGATCTCACTGCTGTGCACCTCCAAGAACGCCGCAGAATTGGCTGTGTGAATGAGCCCATTGATGCAAACATTCAGTGCTTTCAGAAATATGATTGCATTTGACAAATCCATCTTGGTGCCTTGCAGTGACTTGCTTACTTTATTTACCTCTGTAAGAATATCGAGCCAAACAGCAAGATTAAAAAATAAACTACAAGTTTATGTTATCCAGCTATGACTTGCATTCGTTGCTTGTGACAGAGTCTAAATCTGGCCACTTCATACAGTTCAGCAAGTGTAGACATTATGTCACCAAGACTACAATGTTTAGCCTTGACAGCATTTATCTGAGCCTCCCATCTTGTGTCACTCAAAGGCTTTAAGGTGAGTCCCTTCACATGTTGGAAAATCAAATTCTATTGCTTGATGTTGGCAACAGAATATAGAGCCTCTGGACAAGTCCAAAGAAATTCTTCGCTTTCTTGTTGCAATTTGCAGCATCTGCAACAATCAAGTTTAGATTATGGCTGCAACAATGTATACAGATGGCCTTTAGGTTTAGGAGTTTCCTACGAGTCCGCACCCCTTGATGCCGTCCTGCCATGTTCGATCCATTGTCATATCCTTGGCCTCTACAGTCTTCCAGTTTTAGTCCATGAAATTGCAAGCATTCCAATAGTTGCTCAGTAAGGGCCTCACCTGTTGTGATGCGTATATGTGAATAGCCAATAAAAAGTTATTTAATAGAAGCTCCAGTTTGATCTGTCTTTACATACCTCAGAAGGAATGCTAACTGTTCAGTGTGAGAATTGTGAGGAGTGCTGTCAAAAATGTATAGAACAAATAATGGATAAGGATGTATACCCATCAATGGGGCTAATTAGGGCTGTATGGTGGCTTTCTTGCCTTAATCAGCCCCCGAGATGGGTATACAGTACAATCTTGATCTAATAAACCCCCATTATACGGACATCCCTATCTAATGGACTAGTAGCATGTCTCTAGAGTGAATACACTCTGATTGTTTTAATCCCAGTTTTATGGACTCCCTATTATCTGAACTAATTTCATGTCGCCAAGCAGTCTGGATAATCAAGATTGTACTGTACTTACGAGTGTTCCAACCTTACCCATTGTTTGTTGAATATAATACATTAATATGGTTAATGTTACATAGCTCGCATTTGCAATTACGTTATGCCACCCGAAGGTCACTTGCAGCAAGAAGGGAATGTTGTGTAGTGAGTGCAGGTGGGAGTTGGGGAATTTCTGGGTTTGGAAGGGTCTTGTGTGTCTTTTTTCTTTTTTTTTTTTTTTTTTTTTGCAGCTTAATTAGTCTGGCTAGCCTCCTAATGATGTGCTAATTGTGTTATTAGTATTGCCCTATATGGTTTAATGTGGCTACACTTCAGTTTGCCCCAGGCAGTTATCATGCAACAACTCGCTCTGTCACATTAACTCTGGCATCAATCAGTCCTTGAGACAATTTGTCCCCAGACAGGTTGGACCCCGCTCAAGTAATATAAAATAGTATAAAACAAACTCGACATGGGTGCAATTCACCTACCACATGAGACAATGCACTCGAGGGTAGTACAGGGGGAAGTTGTAGTGTCATTTTATTTGCAGTACTGTAAGACATCTAGTAGGAGTGAATTGTCTGGGGACAAACTGTATTAGGGACTGATTGATGCCAGAGCTAATGTGACGGAGCGCATTGTCATGCGACAAAGAAACCAGGTTGAATTGACGTGTCCCCATTTAATGTAGTATAGGTATATACAAAAGTGTTTGATTAGTGTATGTATGTGGCTGTAATTGTTAAATTAGTGCAGATATATACTTTTAATTAATAGATTAGTCACAGGCATACAGGTAAGTAAATAATTGCCTTTTCTATGGGGAAAAGTTCCCATTCATGTATTATACATTATAATATTTAACAGACTTACATTCATCAGTGATTTGTTTTACGACTTCATCAAAGAGTAGATGAATTAATTAATTCTGGATTTTATTGATGAGACAAAGAACATTGTCCCATTTTCCACTCTGGATAAATGATCTGCAAGTAGTGCTTCAGCTTCTCAAGTAACTCCACGAGTCCCAAGAAATTGCCATTGTCTTGAGACCCTAGGGAAGTAGTAGACCAACAGAATGCTGCATTTCTTTTAGCAAGAAAAAGAATACAATCCAGGGGTCTTGTAAGGATGTCTCGCCATCATGTTGATTCTTTTGCAAGCTTGTGTTGGAGCTTGTTGTTTGTTGTTTTTCCTTCCTTTAGTCTTTGATCAAAGTCCACCCATGTGAGAAGATTCTTTCTGTGATGTGGAGAGGCTTCATAGTTTTTTCAACATCTTAGAAAGACTTTGCCAGTTTGAAAACTCCAGTTACGAATTTGGTTTCATGTCCATTCCCAAATAATGCACAGCAAAAAAACAGTACATAGCATATTTTGTGTGTGAGTAGACTTAATACCTCCCCATTTGGAAGCTTCTGTTTATAACAGCCCACAGTGTACACCAGCCCGGTGGTGCTGAGGGTTGAGGCGCTGGATGCCACACCGGCGACCCGGGTTCAGGAACGAGCCAGGGCCGCCAGGGTTCAGGAGGGAAGGGATCGAGCATCTGGAGGATGGCTCTCCCTTCCCTGGGGAGGGTTCTGGGGTTGCACCGCTCTGCAGTGGCACCTGGCAATGATCGGGTGCAGCACAAGCAGTGGTGGCACATACAGTGGGGAGGAGCTTGGCGGGAGGTGGCATGTTGTGCCCAGCTGCCATTGCATGTCCAAGTTCCTCAGGGATCAACAAGCAGAAAAAACCCTACCACATCCATGGAGATGATAGGGGTTCCAGGGCCGCAGCCCACATCCCAACGTCAGCCCTGTGCTCGGGGACTCCACGGCCGACCCGCCATCCAGGTAAGGCCTCTCTAATCCCAGAAAGGCCATCGTGGGAGGACGGGTTCACCCTGGGGGGTGATCCAGGTGGCTAGGTCTGCCTGGGTGATTGGGGGAGTCCCTCTGAGGGGATACAGGGTTCAGGCCGGGAGTAGAGGCTGCCATTGAGAGGACACCCCAAAAGGATGCCGGGGTGTGGAGGCAAAGAAATAGAATTCGAAAAAAAAAAAAAAAATAGCCCACAGTGAATTTCCTTCCATTTTTCTTGGGAAAGTCCCTTCCCATACTCTCCGGAGTGATTTGAATACCTTTTCCACTGTTAAAGCATGCAGATTACTGTATAACACCTTTAACCCTTGCAGGGCCATGGACTGATATATCAGTCCAGAATTCCTATATGTTCTAATTCAGTCGGCAGCCTAAGGGTTAATTCATGCCCATTATATTTAGCGCTCCAAGCACATCAGACATATTCAATCCACCTTATTTTCACTGGTGGCACACTAGTGCTGCTATTGTATAGTGCTCCACTTAATATTTAGTCTTTTTATTTTCACTATATTCGCTAGTTTCATATTAGTGTGAAAATAAAAAGACAGTGAGTATTTCCTCATACAGTATCTCCTGTGTTCTTAGGCCATGTTCCAGGGTCTGAATGGTCAACATTTTGTAGTCCTAAACCATGATTAGTTCAATGTGGTGAGTTTTCATATTCTGTATTATCGTGCTCATCTGTTAAGTCCCCAGAGGTCTGTGAGTTTTCTTTGTCCTGTGGCATACAGGATGTTAGATGCACACTTTCTGCATTCAGTGTTCCAAGCAGGTTGGGCCCTGACCTACATCAATGGGATCAGGGCCGCAGTAATGGGGAGGGAAAGTAGGGATGCTGTCCAGGGCCCCGAGCTCAGGAGGGGCCCACCTGAGGAGCTGGCATTACCCCTGGCATTAGCTGATTTGGGAAATGGGCCCATTTCAAGTGACTTGTCTGGGGCCCCAAAATTCATAGCTGCTGCCCTGAATGGAATTGATTCTGCTTTGTTCTGGATTCTCATTCTGATTGAGTACAGTGCTGCTGGAGCAAGATAAAGACTGAAGTAGCATAAAGTACTGTATGCATCCAGTTTTCTGGTCTTCCTCAGTAAACTTGCATTCTTCTGTTTCTCCAACAACATGCTCTTTGTCTTTTGGGAACCACTCAAGTTTTGACAGGCCATCTTCACTGTTCCCTTTGAATGTGATAGCGCAAGACCAATGTGTGGATGAGATGGTAAGAATGGATACTAGGGACCACTACTTTTAAACAGAAAAAAAACATTCTTAGGAAAAAAAAACTAATAGCCAAGGAACCACATCCTCATGCAATGATAGGTCCTTATGCTTAGAAATCATTTTTCCTTAAATGTATGTGCAAAAATGTGCAGTTACTAAATCCTAGTTAAAAAAAAACTGAATTTACAGTGCTATTAAGAAAATGTATATTATTGCAGTGTTGCATATTATCAGGACTCCCTTAAAGATCCTTAGCATATTTTCCAGGCATCCATCCGTGCAGTTTAACTAGCCAGATAGACATCTTTGTTTCTTAATAACCTTCCAGAAAGGCACTTGGAAGTGTTACTAGAGGTCTTGCTTCGTCAGTCCATGTTTGGAACCAAATTTCAGTGTTATTTTTTTCTCTTTTTCTCACTACTAGGATAGTGCTGCTATCACACATTCTGACTGTAAATAGCACAGAACCATACTAGAATGATTAGTTTGTGTTTGCTTGCCAAGCAAGATTTTTCAGACATCTTATCATCTTGCAGGAGTCTTTTGTTGTGTTTAGTATGAACAAAAGTTTTGGGTATCCATTACTGAAAACTGCATTCAAAGGAAAAAGTACCACTAATTCAGTTCAGTTCAAAAAGGATACTGAAAACCTAAATATTGGCTCTAGAGAAGGAGAGACCTTAAGCAAAATAAAAATTCCAACAACTGTAAACTTCCAGTACCCCAGTTCTGTACTTTGATGATAATCTCCTCCTGATTAATTTCCAAGATGTGTTGTGTTACTATGCAGGCACTTGCCCCCAGTGTGCTGTGACTTACTGCCATTACCTCCAGCTGATGAGCTCCAAACAGAGTGAAACCAGTTACATTCTGCTCCTGTAGTACTGGTCTAAGCACCTGTGTCCTTGTTATTGGTTACTCTTCATTATGTACAACTGACCCTGTTGTTGTTCACTCTAACTGTCCTTATTGTTCTCTTTTTTTTTTCTCAATATAATTTCTCTTTTGCTTGTAGGGGGAGGAGGGAGCGTAGCTGAGTAGTCAGCAGGCAGTGCTGGGAATTTGGGGAATTTGACTTGCTCTTTTGTTCTGCAGGCAGCACCTATTGATCTCAGAAGCAGTCGGGTCCTCCAGTCAGACTCCATGAAAGTGAAACTGGAAGCTGGCAGGAGGTGGCAGGACAAAGGAGGTGCAAAGCTATGCAAGCCACAAAGGAGTTTTCACTTTCAGGTGTGTGTGAGTCATCAGTGCATGGCCTGGAAGCAGTTCAAGACTTCAAGTCAGTCTCGTCTCCTTCAGAAACACAAAGTGAAAGTGGCAGCTCAGGGCAGGGAGGCGCAAGACACAAAAGGTGGCTTTCACTTTTTCTCTTGCAGCTTCAGGACAGGAGTCTCAGCATGCGTCTTCTCACTTTTTTCATAGATTCTGTCGGCAGATAAGGACCGCCAGGCCCATACAATCTGCCCATTTACGGTAGCTCACAATGCGACCAGTGACCCTTATTGGTCATTGGCTTAGCTTTTTCTTCCTACCTCTATTATTCCTTTGTTTCTGTCCCATGCATGTCTAAAACCCAGCACAGTATGGTTGCCACCACCTCCTGGGGCAGGCTATTCCAGCTACTTCTGTAGCTAGCTAATTAGGTAGTCAGTCTGTCCACCCCGATCCACTTCTATTTACCTCCTTACTTATGTGGACCTGGGGAAGGACAGACAGAACATAAAGTTTCAAAAAAGCCTGCAGAAATGTTAGTGGGCAAGCCAGGCAGGTTCGCTAATGGTGATTGGTTGGCAGGGATAGTGATGTCACATCTGACACGTCACACACATGCTGCTTGAGATTCTTTTGTGCCAGGCCCAGTGGGACAGCACTGCAATCAGACAATAGACCACATTGGGGGCCAGGGCAGAGCTGGACTTAGACACAGGTCAGCAAGAAAACACTAGCAGAATCAGAAAATAAAAATACAGCCACAGTGGTGACCCAGGTTCAGGAACGACCTTGGGTCATTGGGGTGCCAGCACGGGGGGAGGGGCAGAGCAGGATTGAGTACTTAATGACAGCTCTCCTTTTCTGGGGTGGTTGTCACCCCCCAGTAGTTCCACTGCCACTGGGTGGAGGTCCGGTGGCAGCACAGGTGTGAGGGGTGGCAAGTCAGGAGGGCATCTCAGGAACATAGTGTGTGCATACCCAGGACTGGGGGTGGGTGAAAAATGGGGCAAAAAACACATAAAATACATAATGAAAAAAAAAAGAAAGTAAAAATAAAGTCTGCTGCCAGCCTAGGAACCCTGCTAATGCCTGCCTCCTGCAATTGCAGCTGTTGCTCCCCCTGGTCACAGTCCTGAAGAAAAGATTACTAGAATGCAGGAGACTATTAAAATCGAGACCTTTGTGAAGAACTTAGTACTGAACCAGTAGTCAGGAACAACAGGAGTGAAGTTAAAATGAATCAGACAAGGAAATAAGGGGGGGAGGATGATGGAAGTTCAGAAGAAAGGGTGACTAAATGTGGGCATGAGTGTAGCTCTCCTAATATGGTTGATAAGGTGGAGAGTGCAAACAAAATAAGAGTGCAAACAAACAAGGTGTTGCATGTAAAAGGGACAGGTAAATTAGTCCATACCTCAGTGACAGCGAGCAAGTGGACTGATGTGTTGTACAAAACACTCGTGGAAGGAAAAATGAAATCAGGCCTATATCAGGAAATAAAAATATTGCCCCAAGTAACAGATTTTTACCTCTTGAAAATATTGGAGACAAACACCAACCACGATTTATTACAAGAACAGATGGAGGAAATTGTTACTGGGAACTCGATAATTCACTATTCTGACTCGATAATTTGCAGGTCTAATAAAGAAAACAAAATGGTCACATGCCTTCCTGAGGTACGAATCAATGATGTGGATTCTAGAATGCAGTCTATATTAAATAGAAACAGAAAGAAAGAAGTCAGTTATGCTTCAAGTAGGATCAAATGATGTGGGAAAAAATCTATGAAAAAAGATATATGCTATGACCTTATGGATCTTCCAAAAAAAAGTGAGGACAGATGGAACAAATGTAGCTATCTCAGGCATTCTATCCATACCCAGAACACATAAAGAAAAAAAATCTCCTCCAAATGCTTGTTCAGGTTAGGAAAATCACTCGGATCCCAAATGAAGTAGGGCCCCTCACCATAATAACTGGAGACCCTGATTTCACCCCTTCCAGAACAGGTCTGGGATTTTGGAATTGGCTTGCCCTAACTAGCTATAGCACCATGGTGAGAAATAAAGCAGTCATCCCCTTTAGAGAGCTCCAAGAAAAATTTTGCTTACATCAAGGGGACTTCTTTAAGTACTTTCAAATCAGACATTATGTAGAAACTAGTAACTTGCTACATAAAACAGACCATGAATATACATCCTTAGAGAACTATTTGTATTGGGCAGCTATGTTGAAGGGTGGGGGGATCTATTTCAAGAGCACATAATGTGCTATGGGGGGGGGGGCAGAATTCCCAGGAATACAATAAGACAGGCCTGGGAGGATGAGGTAGGGTCAGCCATTAGCAAAAATGAATGGAAGTGGCTATGGGGAAAAGGGTGGACGGTAACATCCTCGATAGGCTGGAGGGAGTACAGGCAAAAATGTGTGGTACAATTCTTCCACACCCAATGTATTACCCAATAATTCAAAGCAGGCAATCCAAGCATGTGCTGGAGGGGATGTGGCACTGTAGGCACCCACTATCACATATTTTGGACCTGCCCCAAAATTAATCAATTCTGAACCCACGTTTATAGGGAGCTGGGAAAGATATGGGATGTAAATATTCCCTTTGCTTTTAAACATTTAATATTTGGATATCAAGGTCAAACAACTGGGCCCTCTCAAGCAATAAAGTTTACTTTGAATTATGTGCAAAAGTGCACTAAAAGAAATCACAGTGAACTGGTTACAAGTCACCACCCATTCCTTTGAGTCATGGGTCAAAAGAATAGAAGATATTAAGAGGATGGAACAATTGACATCCAAACTGTGGCACACATTGGGGAAAGGGGAAGGGGAAATTGTTTAACCAGGAAAGGCACACTAAGCTGAAGCTTGTTTCCAGGTGCGACTTGCGAGCACATGGAAGTTAAATGACTTGCTCAGGGTCACACAGTATGCAAGTGGGAGCCATGGGATTCAAACCCAGGTTTCCAGGTTTGCAACTAAGAGCCTTAAACCACTGTGCTATACTGCTGTCACATTGGAGTAGCACCTTGAACTGTGGGCCAGGTAAGATTTCATTTTTCTTACATTTTTTTTTATACTGGAAAGGCATATACTGTAAGCAAAATTGCCTAGGATTTAAGAGATCAATCAACATGGGGAACATTGGGTGGGCCCACTGGTGCAGCGGTAGAGCTATCACTTGTGATACCGGTGACCTGGGTTCGGAAGTGAGCTTGGGTTGCTGGAGGGCCTGCCGAGGGGAGGAGGATTGAGCACCCAGTGGGCCGCTGTCCTCCTCTGGGGAGGGTGGGCTGTGGGTCTTGTTGCTTTATTACCACCTGGCTGAACATGGGTGGTGGTGCAGTGGGATTGCAGAGTGGTCAGGTGAGGAGGATGTTGGCCGAGGTCTGGAGCAATTGCATGTCTCTGTGTGCCCTCATCTCCTTGGATCTCCTTGCATGCTGTTGTGCTCGGGGGAAGGAGGCACAGAAATCAAGGAAAAATCCCCACACCTGTGCCTGGAGATGGGCCCTGGTGCCTTAGCCACATGACCAGGCTCCATGGGGGGCTTGGCTGGACCACCCGACTTGCTCAAATGGACTGGAGGGGGACAACCCAGGGTCCCCCTTCCCTCTGCCTGGGGGTAAACCATGGTTGGATAGGGGCCAGTCCTCCATAGCCTCCCAGAGATGCCTGGTGAGCCCTACAGGATGCCTTGGGAGTCCCTGAGGATAGGTGCAGATGTGGTGCAGAAGGGGGCCAATAAATAGAGAATATAAAAAAATATGGGGGACATTATTATAGAATATGCTGGGGCAGAGTAATCTTATATTTGTTACCAGAAGGGGCAGAGTAATCCTGTATTTGGTATCAATAGGGAAGGTACACTCCCACGCAAGTACTATGATAAGACTGAAAATTAGCTATGTACGAGACTGTCAGGTTACAGTTAACCTTAAGATTAGGTGTCACAGTATTTTAAGGCCACAGTTAGCATTGTTTTTCTCTATTTATGAAATTTTTTTGTTTGTTGCCACTGCACAGCTTGAGTGAACGTGCATATCCACAAGACATAATTGTCAAATTTTATACAAGGTACCAGAAAACTTGAAGATTAGTCAGTTGTAAACAGGTTGTTTAAATATAATAGTTTGTAAATGGAATCATATGGCTGATGTGAACAATGAATATGTACCTTGTGTTGTTTTCACTTCTCACCATCAAGCTGAGTTTAAAAAAAAAAAAAAGGAAAAATCTCACAATCTCTAGAACAAATATCGGGCCAACTGGCATTGTAATGAAGGCATAGAATTTATAGATCGCTGGCAGCATTTTCACCAAAATACAAATTTATATGCAAAGAATGAGCTACATTTAAATAAACTAGGTGACAGAATGGTAGGAAAAAAAAAACTGAGGACAACCTTTGCAAACCTATGTTTAAACTAAACAAGATGTGTGTGGGGGGGAGGGGCAGGGAAGATGTTACCAGAACTCCTTGAAGAAAAAATTGTAATAAAAATCAAGAGATGAAAAAAAATCAAAGGAAAAAAAACTATGGTCCTAGATTGCATATTAATAAATGCATGACGTTTACAAAATAAGATGACTAAATTATCAGCACTCATATCATTAAGTAAATATTCAATTACAGCCATCACAGAGACTTGATGAGATGACAAGAATATATGAGGTAAGGAAATTACCAGGTACACACTCTTTAATACAGACAGGAAACATAAAAAGGGTGGTGTTGTGGCACTATAGAAAAGGGACGATTTTAAAGTACGTGACATCACAAGTAAAATAAAAATAGCAAGTACTCATACAGAAACAATCTGGATTAAAATAAATGGAAAAATGGTTAATTCAGTCATTTGGGTGTATGTTATAAACCACCTGACACAACCATGGAAAATACTATTGTAATCAAACAGGATACTGCTTCTGCTTGTGAAGTAGGTAAGATGGTACTTATGGGTGATTTCAGTCTCGGAGAAGTTAACTGATCTAACTATGAAGAGTATTCTTCAGCAGGGATATGTTTGAGCAATAGTGTGATGCAACTAAATTTAAAATGACATGTAACAGAGCCAACTCATAATGAAAGGATTTGGGATTTAATCATAGCCACAGAAAGCACTGAGATAGTAAATTGAATAGTCCATGCACCCCTGGGTAACAGTGACCAGAACTCAGTGAGGTTTGGCATTAACATTCCATTTGTTATGAACACAGGGAAAAACAGAAATATATACAAGGGCAAATGCACCTGCAAATAGAGAAAATAGACTAGGCAAGTCTATTCGCTGACAAGACGGTACCCCATCAAGTGAGCACTACCAGAATAGTGCTGCACTATATGGCACTAGTCTGGTAAGTGCTCACATGGACAGTGAGGGGGGATTTACAGCGCTTGCTGTAAGCGCTCCCCTGGTCACTGTCCGTGGTGCCAAGGAAACACAAGGGCACCAGAATCCAGGATGCTGGCTGAGCTGCTCCTGTGGTGTGGAGGGCTGGGGCATTAAGCAGCTCGGCTAGCAGCAGTGGAGACCAGGGTTCTAATCCTGGTCTCCAAGCTTTTAGCATACTTTGGGACTTAGTATTCTTTTTTATATGGGGCCGTAATGGCCCCATGAATTTTAACTTTCCTTGGGATCCGCTCCCCCTTGGAGTGAGAATCCTAAACATGGTGGGTGTGGGGGGCACAGCCCCCTGCAATAGAAAAATCAGCGTTGTTTTTACCATGTAGTCCTTGACCACACTATTCTTGTTGGTGCTGTTTGGACCCAGTGCCAGCAAGACAACCAGTGAAATGTGGGGCTTACTAAAGATAACCATACAAAACAGTGTTAAGAGACACATACTAATAGTGATAAAGTATGGGTCCATTGGTATCAGACCAAAAATGGCTCACTGAACATGTCAAAAGACAAATAAACAGTAAAAAGAAATTACTTAAGGCTTATATAAGTAAAAGAAATTAAAGTACATCGAATAAATTCAAAAATAGCCAAAAAACTTCTAAGAAGGCAATCAGGAAAGCAAAGGAAAAATGGAAATAAATTTGGCTAAAATGACACACAATATCAATTATAAATATTTTTATGGTTAAATTAACTCCTTAGAAAAAAAAACTAAGAGTAAGACTGGACCTATTTTGTATGGTAATAGAACTATAAATTAACCATCTGAAAAAGCTAAGATTCTTAATTCATATTTCTGTTTCATATTTACAAAAAAGAATAAATCTCCTTCTATAAATACCTTTACATCAGCTGATATCATCACTGTCTCATCAGAAGATATTTTAAAAAAAGATTGATTGGGACATTCAAGTACTTGAAAGGGATAAATAATGTTGATAAGGAAAGTCTATTTAAGCTGAGTGACAACCATATCATGAAGGGGCACAGTCTTAAGCTGGAAGGTAGGAGGTTTAGGAGGGATGCCAGGAAGCACTTCTTCACAGAAAGGGTGGTGGACCCTTGGAATGCGTTGCTGGAAGAGGTCATCTTGTTAAAGATGGTGAGCAGCTTTAAGAGAGGCTGGTATAGGCTTGGGGGAAGATAAGAGTCATAGGTAGGGAGGATGGGAGAAGTTGGGATGGAGGGCAGGGACATTAGCTCAAGCTGTGGACCCTGCAATACGAGCAAACTTGATAGACCAAATGGCCTTCTTCTGCTGGCTTCTTCATATGTTCGTATTGATAACATAAAAGTCAATTTGTCTTCTGGACCAGACAAAATCTCTGATCATGTTCTTAAGCTCCTGACGATCAATTAATAATCCTATTAAAAATAATTTTTGAGAAATCATTAAACTTTGGTATTATACCAGAGGACTGGTGCACTGCACATGAGTTCCCTATTTTTAAAAAGGACAGTAAGCAAACCCTAGTAATTTGAGGCCCATAAATTTAACATTGATTGTATGAAAAATATTGGAAAATATTAAAGACATGACACAACAAAAAATCCCTAATCAAGACTACAACTAGCACAGTTTCATTAAGGGTAGGTCATGTACTAGCAATTTACTTTGTTCTTATGAGAAAGTGAGCAAGACAATATAAAACAACACCCCATGTGACATAGTGTACCTCGATTTAAGCAAGGCTTTTGATTTGGTGTCAGACTGGGCTATCTTACAGAAGTTGCAACGGAAGGGTTTGGACTATAAAATACTTAGGTGGATCACTGGGTGTGTAGACAACAGGACACAAAGAGTGGATATAAATAGTTGTCACTCGGTGTGTGGGAGTGTTAGTAGCGGAGTCCCCCAGGGGTCAGTATTGGGTGGGTCCAGTGATTTCAGCTTTTCATCTCGGATATTACCACAAACTTGTCAAACTGGTCAGTTAAGTATGTGGATGATACTAAACTAGGCGAACTATCTGCAAGTGTGGGATGAAGAAACAGTCTACAAAAAGACCTTGACTTAATATCATCATGGGCATTCAAATGGGAAACTACCTTTAAGCTAGATAAATGCAGAGTAATGCACGTCAGGACCAATAACCCCATTCATATTTACACTCTATGCAAAAAAAGACTCGCTACCACTACCCAGGAACGGGATCTGTGTATTGCTATAACCAGGGACCTCAAAGGAACAAAACAATGTAGCGAAGCTATTACAAAGGCAAATAAGAGAATATGTGCAGTAAAAAACATTGAATCAAGGAACAGAAGAATCTTCACCCCTTGTACAGGGCATATCTATGGCCGTAGCTTGACTGTGCCACCCAGTTCTGGTGCCCAAATAAAAGATGAGACATTCATCAGCTGGAGGGGGTTCAGAGAAAAGTAACAAAATTAATACCAGGACTTAAAAATGACTCATATGAAATCAGATTAAGGAAACGTGATTTATTATTAATGTTTGACACAATACATGACTAGTTTTTATTTGACAAGATGAACTTTGATTTTAAGCAAGTCTATAATGACACATTACAAATTACTGGCTAGAAATTTAATATTATAAAAAAGAAATTCTACTTCACCTAACGGGTGGTGAATCCATGGAAGTCTTTACCAACTGAAACTACTTGCCAGTGTCAGTGGCTCAGTAGGTAGCACATTCGCCTCTGAGGCCGGGAGATCAGAGGTCTGTGGGTTCAGTTCCCACATCTGGCACTTGGGTTAATATCCGAGTACTGATACTGTAGTGCAGCATGAGAGGGGTGCTGCACTTTTGAGGTGCCGTCTTTCGGATGAGATGTTAAACCGAGGTCCCATCTGCCTCAATTGGTGGTAGTTCGGGTAGATGTTAAAGATCCCGTGGCACTTATTGAAAAGAGTAGGGGAAGTTTTTATTCAGAACTGACAAGAACACATCCAAATTATATTACATCATGCAAAAGAAATCACAAACAAAAATATTGCAGTAAGAAAGAGCATCAAACATAAGTAAGCCATATGTGTACAACCCCCCATCCCATCCTCCGAAGAAGAGTAGGGGAATTTTTATTCAAGAACTCAAAATAACATATATGAAATAATATTGCTTCATACAAAAACATAAAAAAAAAACAAATAAAAACATGTACAGTAAATGAGTATTACAGCATATATAAATTATAAACAAAAACATAAAATCATATTACTGACAAACTTCTGTCTACTAAGAGATTCTTAAACATACACAAATAAAAACAATTAATTACTTTTCACCCAGTATCTAACCAACTGAAATGCTTCCATTTTTTCCTGGCAATCATAATGGGTAGGGAATTATAATCACCTTTACGTAAAGCAAGTACTGCATCAGCTATAGTCCAAAACAGTTGTTCAGGAGTAATATACACTTGTTGTAAGGACCATCGAACTCTACTGTTCCAAATATGATATTTGAAATATGCCAAAATACTTTGCATAACTGTTTTATCATATAACTTCCATGTTGCTGGTAAAATACCTAGGAACAATATCTCTGGAGTTAAATTCTAAAATGGAGAAATAATCCAGTTTTTGGCTACCACTGACCAAAAGTTAACCACATATGGACAAGAAAAAAATAAATGCTGCATAGACTCAGCCTGTTCGGAACACAAATTACTTCTGGGACAAAAACGATCTTCAGTATTTTTATGTTTCATATTGACCTAACTGATGATTTGCCATGAACACACAACCATGACACATCCCACACTGAAGAAGGTATGTGCGTGGAGCATAACATATTCTGAACAAACCCAATTTCTTCCTGTGATCTAGAAAAAAATTCAGGCAACTGAAAAAAAATATCTAAGTTGAATATCTGCATATAGCTCTTTTCTAGATAGTTGAGATACCATTAATTTAGTGAGTTGCCATTGTTTTATCTTACGGAAGCAGGAAGAATAAGTATGTAACACATTATGCATATGTTTTTGTTTAGGAACAGGTTTGTCCCAAGCCCAATCTAGAAACCAATTTTCTAGAACATCCAAAACCCAAGGGGACCAAATCTTTTGTACATTCATAATCAAAGGACGAACATTCACAAATAGAAATATTGAAAAGAAAAAAACAATAGGATTAATCATGTTTAGACCCCCTTGAGTTTTGGGCAAATACAAAATGTTTCTTTTAATGGGATTTAAACGATCAACCCAGAAGGCTTGAAAAAACACTAAACAAGGCACATTCCAGGCTACTAGGTATTGCATATATTGCTGCTAAGTGTAGAAACATACCTAATAAATAAGTTTTAACCATATAAATCCTTTTCAGTTTCACCATACACCACTTATTCCAAGTGTGAACTCGAAATGTTGTTTCCCTTAAAATAATATTCCAATTATAAATCTCCGGCTGATGACCCCCCCCCAAAAAAAAAATACCCAAAATCTTAACATCTGAAGCACAAACTTGAATTCCCATAATGTCTAAAACCTTATTGACTATATCTTCCAATATAATACACTCACTCTTACCAAAATTAATAGTAGCTCCAGTCAGTACCTTAAAATGTTGTAAAACAATATCTGTCGCATTTCCTGATGGTAAATCTGATAACAAAATACACAAACCATCAGCAAAAGCAATAGTAAGGAGATCAGACATATTACTATGTATTGAAATACCACTAATAGTCACTGTTGAATTCAATTGTCTTAATAATGGGTCTAAAGTAAGAATATGCAACAGGGGGCTGAGAGGGCACCCCTGACGTACCGCTCTTTTGCATGCCTGAAACTTACCAATCCTCCCATGGACATATGGGGCCATAATAGCCGAGTTATAATAACCCCGTAACCAAAAAATACAAGAATCTGGAAAACCATAATATGCCATACAGGCCCATAAATAAACATGTGAAACCCGATCAAAAGCCTTTAATTGATCTAAACCCAGTAATATCTTTTAAAGAACCCCTATGAAATATTTCATGTAACAAGATCAAAGCATCCGAAATAGAACATCCCATAACTGAACAAAACTGTGAGTAATGAATAATCTGTGGCAATATCACCACCAATCTATTACTCAATAGTTTGGTTAAAATTTTACAATCTGAATTTAACAAAGTAATAGGTCTCCAATTACTCAAAAGCTCCCTAGCACCAGATTTAAAAAGAAAAATAACCAGTCCCTGGTTAAAATTTGTAGGGTATATTCCAGTATCTAAACAAGCTTGATATAAAGTCACCATTTCAACACCTAGAACTGAAAAAAATCAAAGGATATAGTTCATTTACTAACCCGTCACTACCAGGAGTTTTACCCTTAGGTAAAGACTTAATCACTGATTCCACTTCTAACCTTGAAACAGACTGTTGTAAAATTGGAAAGAATTCCTTAGGAACCAAAATCTTCTCACCTTTTGACAATCAGTCGTTACTTGACTCTGTTGTTACCAACGGATCAGCTTGAAAAGAACTTAATAAATAATCTTCCAAAGCCTCCACTATCTCTTATTAGAAGATACTAACAATCCCATAGGGTTAACCACTTGTGTCATATCCTTATTTTTTCTGTATCTATCACTTTGTTCAAATGTATTTACCTTCCCTTGCTCACTAGACACCTCAAATCTTTGGGCAGTCTGCAAGACCTGTTGTTTATCATATTGCAATTTAATCAAATCCTGTTTTAAAGTGTGCACCTCATCCATATTCACTTGTAACCCCTTTTGTAAATCACACTATGCTTTTTCTAAACGTGAGTGCACCACCTTATAAGAAACACTCTTGGCTTTCCCCAAAAGATGCCTAATAGTCTTAAAATACCTTTGAATATCCATTTTTTATATCATCCCACCATTCTTGTATCACATCATATAAGAAACAAACCGATTTACGAGCTGTCAATAAGGAAACAAAACCTTCTTTAACTTCTGGCAAATCTAACAAAGATAAATTCATTTTCCAATAACCTGAACCCTTCAAAATATTTGGATAATCAGAAAAGGTAACCTGCAGAAGTATATGATCTGAGGTAGCCACAAGAAGAGCACCCTTAGAACTAATTTTCAAATTTGGGGACACAAATCAGTAATCAATACGATATTTCCTAAAACCTGAAAAATAAGTATATACTACCTCTGGAGAATCTGAGTGGAAAACATCTATTAACCCTGTCTGTTTTAAAAGATCATTAAAAAATGTGAATCATAATATAGTTTGGGAGATTTTGCCCCCCATCCCCCACTGCCCTATTAATATTAAAATCCCTCCCAAACAAAACATTACGTCTAGTTAATAAAAATGGACTAATTTTCTTTAATAAATCAATACGAGCCAATTTAGTCTGAGCAGCATATAAATTAATAAATCTGAAATCTAAATTCTGTATTGTAACATCTAACAGCAGACACCTACCTACTTCTATCTCCACCATATTCATGACAACAATATCAGAGGTGAGAAAACAAATTCCAATCCCAGATCATAAGTCTGACCCCCCTCCTGACCAGAAACGAGGACCCCATGGCCAGTTTCGAGAGGCCTCCTCAAAATCAGCACAGGTATATAGTCTTGTGTCCTGGAAAAAAACGACATCCCCTGAGAAGCTAGAAAAATTGTCATAAGTAGCCAATCTTTTATATTTAGTGCGAATACTGTTCACATTCAGTGACGCTACAGTCAAATCATTAATACCAGAAGTTGAGCACTAAGAAGGTAATGTTTTTTTCCTTGTACTTTTACATAAACCCATCCGAAGCCTGCTTTTCTTTTGCAGCTTTTTTTTCACCCAAGCAGAATTTTCTATATCCATATCTGACCCCGGGTCTCTTTGTGATGAAGATTTGGAAGCTGTATCTGAGTCCAAATGTACTGAATCTTCCTCTCCTGCAAGAATTTCATAAGGATTAGATAAAGAGATACCCAGAACTTCCCCTACTAAGGGCAGGGGTTCCACTCTAACTGGCATCACCAGTTTTTGAGGACCTACAGGGAGTGGTGGAGGGGCCATGTCTCCCTTTGTTAAAGGTAAAGGGTGAACCAAAATGTCCTCACCTGGATGTTCCTGCCCCACCCCTGGAGGTACTCCAGTAATCAAACCAGCATCCTGATTTGTAGAACTCTCTTTAGGATGCCGTGGAGCATCGCTTTGGGGCGGTCTTTAGTGTCTATGATCTGGAGGTCCTCTACCTACTTTAGCCATATTAATATAATAATCCTGGACTGTGAAATCAGCCTCAGAGGTATTATGTGCAGCAAGAGGGCATTCTGTAAAAGTATGTCTGGGTTCATCACAGAAATTACAGGTAGGGGAGTTGTCACATTATGTACTTACACGTCCCATATCCCCACAATGAAAACAACAAGTTTTATCACAAGAAGTACTAATGTGTCTTACTGACCCACACTTATGACATTTTCGAGGTTGGCCTGGATAAAAAAGAAAACCCTTGTCTCTATCTATAAAAAAACAATTTTGTAAATGCTGAAAATCATTGTCCACAGTAAACAGTTTTACTTTTATCTGCCAAGCCCCATTCCAAAATCCTTCTGCATCAATAATAGGCTCAGGTGTGCCCTGGATGTCACATCTTTTCTCCAACCAAAACAAAATGTCTGAAATATTAACCCCTTCGTTCTGAAATAACACTGTGATAATTCGAAACGATTGTTTGGTCAGGGAAATAACTTGAAATGGGGTCCAGAAAGGGTTGGTCTTATGTAGAGAATATTTTGTCCAAAAACACTCCAAAATATCTGGTGTCTGAAAACTAACATCGAATGTATGTTCCCCTGGTGCATGAATAAGAGCATACACCTCCTGTGGTGAGAAACCCACAGACTGCTTTAGCAAGACTTACCCACATAAAATCGATCTGGTAATTCAGCCATACCCCCCAAATATCGTAGTCTAATAGCATTTCTCCACTTTGCTAGCTCCACAGACTTGTGGAACAACCCTGCATGGGCGGGCTTCTGGGTAAGAGGGTTTGACAATGATATAAATTCTTGTTCAGGAACATCCTGTAAAATGTTCCTGGAATCCTTAGTAATATCAATCTCTGAATCCACCCCCTCAGAGTCTAAGGGAGCCATCGGGGCCTTGTCATTATTACCAGCTTCCTTTTCCACTGTGATCAGTGGAAGAAATGAAGGAGAATCATCAGGCACCACAGGCCTCTGGTCTGTACCCCTACTCGAGTTCATTGCTTGCGAACTTGTCTTCGGGGTAGATGCTAGGCCTGTACATCTGGGCCCTGAGGTAAAAGTTGGATCCGCAATCCATGTTCCATCCGATTGTTGAACCCAATCCAATTGCTGTAAAGCAGCCTCCTCAGACCAGCCTGCAGCCCCTGGCAATGATAGCTCTACTGGAAATACTTCACTATCGCCTAGGGGAAAGTGGCAACTGGTCCTGCGGAACACTCACCTGCACTCCGCGAACACTTTTGAAGTGGAGGGAGTCTGTGAAGGTGATACCTCTGCCATCCTCTTCCTTTTCTTTTCCTCTTGGAAATACTGGGGATTTATCTGAATAACACTCATGGTCTCAGCACTAATCTTACTACTTTCCGACTGCAAAACTGTGTTATTTCATGCAGCGACCAATTCCTCATACTCCAATTCAGTCAGTACTTCATTCATTTCTGTCTCCGCTATCAGCGACTACCACGCCTGCCGAAGACTCATTAAATGCTCCGCATCCCTCCATGTCTTGCTCCAGAATGAACCTGGCTCACACTCCTATAGGACAGCGCCCCCTACCAAGAGTAGGGGAATTTCCCTGGTGTCCTGGCCAAATTTCCCTCATTCACTGAAAATACCAACAGCTTAATCTGGTTCAAGGTCAGTTGGCATTCATCTGTATCCCCTTTCCCCGGGTCATGCCTGAAAATAGGCAGGATTTGTCTAGTGCACTTACCTGGTCAACAAAAACTAAATAAATAAATAGTTAGTAGAAATAAGACAGTATTAAAGAAAAAATTAGATAATTATATCATGAATGGAGGTTGTTTGAAATACTATTAAAGGAGCAGTAAAGGGAGAAAGCCTAGTAGCTCCTACACACCTTTGTATGAACCTTTGTATAAGTTATCAGATGACTCTAGCAGTGCCCAGTGTGGCAGGGACACCCCCCAATATGCTGTACCAGGGGAGCCTCCAGCACAGGAAAGTGCTAATACACTATATAAAACTTGCTCACTACTGTATTTTAACAAAGGAAGATCCAACACCACAAATATGTAACTTGTATGTTTACTGACCCACACTGTATGCACAGATTGTTTTTAATGGAAATGTATTTACAAAAAATGATTTTTAAAGACTACTTTTTAAAGGGGAGCAGTCAGCACTAAGACCCCCAAACCCATGTATGGGGCTTATCCCAATTTGCACTTTGAGTGAAATAACTTTTTTGTAATTGCTTCAGATGAGCTTAGGAACTTACATGTATTGGATCTTGCCTATTGAATTTGTGTAATGTATAACTGTTAATGGACCTAGAGTTCTTTTGTATTTATGTATTGGATCTGTCTATTGAATTTGTGTATTATATGGATTTAGAGTTTCCCCTGTACCATGTATCGACATTGTCTACTGTAATTTTTAGATGATTTTTATTTAACAGGTACATCTTGTAACAAGCATTTGTCAATGCCAAACGTTCGCTTGCAGGTATTTGCAGTGGTGTTTGGCATGTATGGTGTTTTACCCTAATGCCCTGTGCGATTGCTGGTATTTGCACAATAAATTTTCAGCATGACCTTTTTGTTACCCCCATTGTGCACTACATAGGTGGAAACACGTTTTGGGCAGGATGTGAAAAATGACACCTGTACTGCTCATAGGAAGTGTGTGGTAAAATGGCAATGTTGAAAATCTGAAGTGCAAGACATTGAAAATTCAGAAGTCCGAAAGGCATGAGGGAACTGCTAACGCACCGTAAACAGCGTCATTTTAGGAATTTTTAACCAAATTTTCAACACAGCCATTTTAAGACCTCTGCTCATGATCAGTGTCACTGTGATTTTCTTAATGTGTCCCATACATTGAGTTCGCACACCGACTGTGCCATTGTGCGCTACATGGGCAGAAACATGTTTTGGGCAGGATGTGAAAAATGACAGCTGTATTGCTCATAAGAAGGTGTGGTAAAATGGCAATGTTGAAAATCTGGAGTGGAAATATTGAAAATTCGCAAACCTACGTGCGTGCGTGGGAACTGCGCAATGAACACTCATAAAACAGTCATTTTTAGGAATTTTGTCACCAAATTTTCAACACAGCCATTTTAAGAGCTCTGCTCATGAACAGTGTCACTGTGATTTTCTTAATGTGTCCCATACATTGAGTTCGCACACGGACTGCGCCATTGTGCGCTACATGGGTGGAAACATGTTTTGGGCAGGATGTGAAAAATGACAGCTATACTGATCATGAGGAGGTGTGGTAAAATGGCAATGTTGAAAATCTGGAGTGCAAATATTGAAAATTCGCAAACTTACGAGCATGCGTAGGAACTGCGCAACGCAGACTCGTAAAACAGTCACTTTTAGGAATTTTTTAACCAAATTTTCAACACAGCCATTTTAAGACCTCTGCTCATGATCAGTGTCACTGTGATTTTCTTAATGTGTCCCATACATTGAGTTCGCACACCGAATGCGCCATTGTGCGCTACATGGGCGGAAACACGTTTTGGGCAGGATGTGAAAAATGACAGCTGCACTGCTCATGAGGAGGTGTGGTAAAATGGCAATGTTGAAAATCTGAAGTGCAAATATTGAAAATTCACAAAAGTCCGAGCGTGCGTAGGAACTGCGGAATGCACGCTCGTCAAACAGTCATTTTTAGGAATTTTTTCACCAAATTTTCAACATAGCCATTTTAAGACCTCTGCTCATGAACAGTGTCACTGTGATTTTCTTAATGTGTCCCATACATTGATTTCGCACACCAACTGCGCCATTGTGCGCTACATGGGCTGAAACACATTTTGGGTGAGATGTGAAAAATGACAGCTGTACTACTCATAAGAAGGTGTGGTAAAATGGCAATGTTGAAAATTTGGGTGGAAATATTGAAAATTCACAAACCTATGAGCGTGCGTAGGAACTGCGAAACGCACGCTCGAAAAACAGTCATTTTTAGGAATTTGTTCACTAAATTTTCAACATAGCCATTTTAAGACCTCTGCTAATGAACAGTATCACCATGATTTTCTTAATGTGTCCCATACATTGATTTCGCACACCGACTGCGCCACTGTGCGCTACATGGGCGGAAACATGTTTTGGGCAGGATGTGAAAAATGACAGCTGTACTGCTCATAAGGAAGTGTAGTAAAATGGCAATGTTGAAAATCTGGAGTGAAAATATTGAAAATTCATGAACTTACGAGCCTGCGTAGGAACTGCGCAACGCACGCTCGTAAAGCAGTATTTTTTGACTTTTTGCACCAAGCCACATGGGGTTTTGACCTTCTCGAATGATGTCACTGTCACGGCGCTATTCAGGCCCGAGGAGATTTCATGCAGTGAGTGCAGTGACTCGTGAAATCACCCTTCGGCCCGATTAACGCCATGACAGTGACATTATTCATGAGAAGGGGTTCCAAAACCCCATGTTGAAAATTTGGCAAAAATTCCAAAAATGCCTGAGCTATGCACAGTTGAAACCCCCTATCTAGCCCATTATACAGCTTCGGCATTTCCTCAGTTCGCGGTCGGCTTTGAAGAGTGCAGACGTGTTCCCGGTCCACCAAGATCGTCGCTGTGCCCGAGGTAAGTATGGGGTGAGGGGTGGGGAGGCTGGTGCGCAGTGGGTGGGTGCGGGTTGTGGGAGGGGGACTGGGAGACTCGATGTGGGACCGTTTTTCTTTACAGATTTAAAAAAAAAACAGGACTACATGGGACATTTGCCATGCTGGGGTGGGCTCCAGCATGGCAGAAGATGGCTGGGGGGGCGAGGAGCCGACGGGGATTGGGCACCCCCGTCGGCAAAAAGGACATTTGCCATGCTGGGGTGGGCTCCCAGCGTGGCAGAAGGATGGCTTGGGGGCCGGAGCCGACGGAGATTGGGCACCCCGTCGGCAAACAACATCTGCGGCACCAAAGCTTGGGGGTGGCGTGATGCGGGGGAGCACATGACGTGAGGGGGGCGGCGTGACAGGTGCTGGTATGACAGCCGTGGTTTCTTTGAAGCAGAAGACCACCGCTGTCATAGAGCTCCCGCACCCATTGGTGCAGGACTGCCACGCCTGCTCAACAGAGCACTGATTGGCAGGAGAGGCACACCTCCAAAGTGCTAGCTTCTCCTTAAAACGCCTTGCGATGCGCGTAAGCGAACGCAAAAAGGGTACTTATGTTTCTAATGGTGAAATCTCTGTATAAATAAAATGTTACTACTAATACTACTACTGTTTTTTGTCTTAGTGTTTACTGCAGTATAGTAGTTTATATCAGGCTGATTTTGGTGACTTGCAAGCTGACATTTTCTGTAACTACTAATCCATTCCCATGCAGCTTCATTAGAGGAAGGCTGCAGCAATGGGAGATTCAATAGTCTGCCCTGCGTTTCGAGTTTTTATAAGTTCTGATATTTTGTTTGCTGGTTCCTCTGTCCTCCCAGGGCAATGTACAGTCACAGAGGTCTGTACTTAACCCTGGGAGAACAACAGGATAAGCAAACATTTGAGGTGAACTTATAAAATCTCTGGAATGAACTTCAGGCTACTGAATCTCCCAGTGCTACAATCTTTCTCTGATGTCAGCTGCAGGGGATTCTGGGATCACTGGTTAAAGAAAATGTCAGCTTGGAAGTCACCAAAATCAACCTGATGCAATCTGTTATGCTGCAGTGAACAGTAAGTTAAAAAAAATGCACACAAAGTGCAAATTGGGACCAGACCCACACTTAGCTATTGAGCTGGCAACTGTCAACATCTGCAGCTTGCAGACTAAACTGAATAACCTCCAGGTATGGATCTCACAACATAGCCCTGACATTCTGTCAGTGGTGGAAACATGACTTTCCCCAAAGGTTCCTGACTCTGCAGTTGCTCTACGTGGGTATACCCTTTACCAGCTGGATAGGCCCACCAAGTGAGGTGGTGGCTCTGCCATCTACCTGAAAGAGACACTTAAAGGATATGCCCTGCCTGTAGCCAATCTGGGCTGCATGGCCCAGGGGCTAACCATTAAAGTACTGCCTGGGGGCTGGCCTGCCGGCACAGTAGTTGGATTTCCGCTTGTGATGCCAATGAACTGGGTTCGGAAACGAGCCTGGGTCATTGGAGGGCTGACCGGGAGAAGAAGGATTGAGCGTCCCTAGGGCTGCTCACCTTCTCCAGGGGGGTTGGGGGGTTCATGCACTCGGTGCGGATGCCTAGCGGCAGCTAGGTGCATCACCCTGAGCACCGATGCATAGTCAAGGGGCACTGGGGCAGGACAGATGCCGGCATCATTGCATGTCTCTGCCCCAGCCTATAGGGATAAAATCCCTCTCTGCTGGACATCTCTATGATGCCCTGCCCTCCAAGATTCAATCGGCCACCTGGCCGAAGGCTCCCCCAACCAGATATGTTTCCATAGCACCAGTGCCTGTTGTGGTGCCATGCCCCGCTTCCTGGGGGAGGTAAGCCAGGAGTGACCGGGGGAGTGAGGGGCTCATTAGGCAGTGGAGTCTCAGGGGCACCGTGACCAGGGCGGAGTTCTGACAGATGGCGGAGGGGCAAAAAGCAAGGTAAATAGAAAAAAAAAGTACTGCTTGGGGCCCAAAATAAAGCTTTGACAGTAATCTCTGCCTGTGTTCCTTCGAAAGACAATAGGACAGGCTTCCACAGCTTAATGGACTACATTCGTAGCCTTAACTACAAATCTGAAACTTTAGTACTGGGTGACCTAAATGTCAACTGGTTATCTGCCAGTGCTTCTCCATACAAAGATGCTATCTCATTGCTCCACCTTGCCCAACTTGTTACATCCCCAACAAGAACTAATTATAAGATGGGAACAAGTACCCTTCTGGACCTGATACTCTCCAGCCACCAACAACAAATCTCCAACGTGGCAGTACATCCAGATTCTGAGTGACCACACCCCTGTTTCCTGCAGTTGGTCCAATAAATTCTGCAAGCCCCCCATCTCTGACTATCTACAGTAGACTGTTAAAATGTGGACATCTGGAACATTAAAAAATGACCTCAGCAACATTGACTGGTCCCCTCTCGATGCCTTTGATGACATCAACCTGGCACTGGATTATTTCATAAAACAATTCAACAATGCCTGTGATACCCATGCTCCCATTAAGAAAATTAAGTATGCGGCACTGTAAACCCCTGGATTACATCAAAACTCATTGCTATGATGAATTACAGAGATCACCTCTGGCACTGTGACAGGGCGTCAGGCAAACAAGCAGATGTTCAGAAATACAAGAAGGCAGGGACTACCTGTACACATGAAATCTGTACCATGAAATCTAAGCATCATAGGGAACTGCTTGCCAATACCTGAGGAAACAGCAAAAACTTCTGGAGCAGCATAAAAGATGTCACCAGGAAAGACTCTAAGGTCTCACCCTCCATGCTCAATATCAATGGAATTTCAACCCTGGACCTGCTAACCATAGCAAATACATTCAACAATGCATTCATGGACCTATCCATTGTCCTCCCTTCAGACTTCATGGAGAATGACTCGCCCAGTACCTACTGTCCTGGTAATAACCCCCTTGAACCACCTCCTTTTTACTTCAAAATGGTCTCAGCATGAATGGCCAGGAAATACCTTACCAGAGTGTTAGGTAAATCATGGCATAGCGGTGACTCACTGGATCTTAAGCTCATAGCGCTCACTCTTGAGGAAGTGCTGATGCCCCACACTAAGATCATCAATCTATCTCTACAACTCTTGTAATTTCCTCAAGTTTGGAAATCAGCACTAGTCACCCTGGTGCACAAGAGTGAAGACAGGTCCCATCACGTAAATTACAGACCCATATCTATCCTCCCACCAATATCCAAGGCACTTTAGCACATTGTTGCTGACCAACTGGTGGACTACCTTGAAAAATATTATATCCAATGCTCGCAGCAACACAGGTTTTGGAAGGGGAACAGTACCACATTGGCTCTGATGGAATTCACTGGCTTTATTCATCAATCTCTAGATCAGGACACCTTAGTAGGAGCTGCCTTTATAGACCTCACTAAGGCGTTCAATACTGTTCATCACTCACTACTCCTCCAACAGCTTACCACTACTGGCCTCTCCTCTGACACAACACTTTGGTTCAAAAACTATCTTGAAGACCGCTCTCAACGGGTGAAAATAGCCAATGTCGTATCTGACCGACAGCCCATCCGCTCTGGCGTGCCACAGGGCTCAGTCCTGAGGCCACTGCTGTTCAGCATCTTCCTTAATAACCTACCTAATTTCTTCCACCAAAGGATCCTCCTCTATGCAGATGATGCAGTCACCTACTCCAGCAGCCACGACCCCAAGCAACTGGAGCTTCACCTTCAGAGTGGGTTTGCAGAAGTGGAAGACTAGTTCTCTAAACATAAATTGATCCTCAACTACAAGAAAACCAAAGTAATGATGTTCAGCAGCACCAAAACAAGCACAAATCCCATACACTTACCATCAGAAACTGTCTTGGAGTCCCTCTTGAACAAATACCACTTTTTCAATACCTGGGGGTCACCTTAGACAGCTGTCTGTCCTATGCTAAACATCCATTCCCGTAATAATGTAGCCAGGGCTGTCAATGTCAAGATTGGTCTTCTATACAGACATAAACACTGCTTGACTCCAGAAGCCCTCCGACTTGCTGTATATAGTTCCTTCATATCCGTTGTAGACTATAGTCTTGAAATCTATGGAGCAGCCCCTATGTCTTCATTGTGCAGGATATTCATTGCTCTGAACAAGGCATGCAGACTACTCACGGGGTCCACACGTTTCATCCACACCTGTGATCTTTACGCTGAGACTGGTTGGCTACAGCTCTCCAGGAGGATCCAATACCAAACCTGTCTTTTAGCCAAAAAAGCACTTCTCGGCCTCCTGCCACCAGACACCACAAACCTGCTAAGCCCCCACTGTAGTTCACAGCATACGTGAAGCTCAAAACAGCCATCATCTCCATGTTCCTAGATGCTGGACAGCCCAGGGGCAATGCTCATTTGCTTACAGAGCACTTCACTGGTTTACTGTTCTTCATAGTGATATAACTACACTACCTAAATTGGGAGCATTCAAACTGAAGTTACGCCAACATCTCATGGCCAACAGTTCCTGTGACTGCTTCGCCTGAGACTCCCATCTACTAACATACAATCTTCTCCTCACAACTGGATAACCCTGTATCTCTGCTGTTACTTCTGTAATTCTGAGGCTACCCCCCCATTTTGCACTTTGACAAGACCCCTGGCTACTCCCCGTCCATCTCACCCCCCTTGCCCCTACCACATCAGCTTGGCAAGGTCTATGGCTGCCACTTTCTACTTTTCTTACCTCCCCATCCACCTCACCCCCCACCCCTACCCCTCCCACACCACAGCCAATAAAGCCTATGGCTGCCACCTCTACCTTTCTTACCCCTGCTCACTTCATTCCTTGTCCATACCCCCCACACCGTCTTGACAAGGCCTATGGCTGCCACTTCCTACTTTTCTTTCTTTCTCCCATCTTTATCCTTCCCCCTCTCATGTACGCTTTCCTCCTACTAGAACAATAAAACTACGTATAGATACATATATATCTGTTCACTTTATTTTACTGTTTTGGAAACACTGTACTTTTATTCCTTTGTATGTTTTGTCTCCCCCCCTCCCCACTGATGTGGAAGCTTTGTAAATGAGCTCTCTGTGCTCAGAGGTATTGTAATCCAAGAATGAATAAATAAATAAAATAAGGCTGTTAATGCTGACTGTTCCTCTTTAAACAGTTGAGTAATTAAATAAAACATGGTTAACCTGAAGGGTTTAAAGTACACATTCCCTATGAATATACCCCCATTGGCATGGTGTTTTGAGGCAGTATAGCACAGTGGTTTAAGGCTCTGAGCTGCAAATCTAGTGACATCCAGCAGACCTGACCAGGGTTTGAATCCCACAGCTTCCACTTGCATACTGTGTGGCTCTGAGCAAGTCACTTAACTTCCCTTTGTTCCCAGGTCGCTCCTGTAAAAAAGCTTTCAGCTTACTGTGCTACTCCTGGTTAAACAACTAAAAAAAATAGACCACAGTCACACACAAAGAGTAATAAATGATTCACAAGGAAATTTAAAATCCTGATTTAAAAAGTATGACGTGGCTTGGACTGTGTTTAGGAGTTCCCATTTCCCTGTCTTGCTACTGGAATGTAGGGAACTCCGTAATTCTTAAAAGTATCTCACTAGATCTCTTTAAATCAGGCTTCTTGCTTCTTGAAATAATCTGTTGAAATTTGATCTGATAAGCATTTTTTTTATATTTATTGAGGAATTTATAAGCACATATAGACTCTTCCACAGTATAGATCAGGCAGTTGATAGCTCATAACAGATCTGGTTGTGGCATTTCTTTTGAATAGCCTGGAAAATACCTTTACAATTCCACTATAGCTTTCTGTATGTTAATTTTTAATAACTAAGCTAATCCGTATATTTTAAGCTACACAAATGTATTCAAATCTCAAACTAAAACTATGTGTGGTGAAGAGAAGAAGAATGGGGCCCCTTCCTGGAAAAGGATGTACCTCTTACAGTATGGAGTGGCAGTGTGGTCCCCGGTCCCATAAGCAAAACAGAATACTATGTATATGTACCTGTACATACATATGAACATATGAAGAAGTCAGCAGAAGAAAGCCTTTTGGTCTATCAAATCTGCTCATATTGCAGGGTCCACAGCTTGAGCTAATGTCCCTGCCCTCCCTCCCCACTCCTCCCATCCTCCCTACCCATGATTCTTATCTTCCCCCATGCCTATCCCAGCCTCTCTTAAAGCTGCTCACTGTCTTTAATGAGATGACCTCTTCCAGCAGTGCATTTCAAGTGTCCACCACCCTTTCTGTGAAGAAGTGCTTTCTGACATCCCTCCTAAACCTCCCACCCTCCAGCTTAAGACTGTGGCCCCTCGTGATATGGTTGCCACTCAGCTTAAAGAGACTTTCCTTATCAACATTATTTATCCCTTTCAAGTACTTGAATGTCCCAATCATGTCCCCTCTCTCTCTCTCTCCTGTCTTCCAGGGAGTACATGTTCAGTGCCCTCAACCTCTCCTCGTATGCCTTGCCCTGTTGACCATCTGTCATCTTTGTAGCCCTCCTCTGTACCTTCTCCAGCACATTAATGTCCTTTTTGAGGTGTGAGCACTAGTACTGAACTCCATACTCTAGATGCCGCCTTACCAGTGACCTGTACAAGGGCAGTATACCGTATATACTCACGTATAAGCCGAGTTTTTTGTACCAAATCTGCCATTCAGTTTTGGGGTTCTCGGCTTATACGCGGGTCACTAACTACGGCTGCAAAAATCTATTCCCCAGCTAGTCCATATTAGCAGGCATACTGTAATTTCCCAGTTCTGGAGGGCATGCAGCTTTTAATGTAAATACCCACCCCCTCGGCAGACATCCGTGAGACCGCTGCTCTCTGGCGATGACAGACAAATGCGGTTTTGCTTAGGACACAACTCCGTGACTCCTGGTTACTTTCACTACCCTCCCTTCTCACTGTTGCCATCCCTGATTCCTTCTACCTGTCTCTCCCCGACTCCTGGTAGTCATCCCTCCTTAGCTACCCGAGTCCTTGTAACCCTCCCTTCTTACTGTTACCTTCTGGGCTGTGATAATTTTCCCGACTGCAGTGTAGGGCTGCAATGATGTCCCCAGCTCCACTCACATATATGAAATTTAAATCCTGGTCGGAGGCAGAACGGGCAATTTCTTCCACTCAGAGAAAGGCTAGAGGGAGGGAAGGCAGCTGCTTCAGTACCTGCTTTTCACTGTAGTATTCCCTTTCCCTGGAGGGCGTGTGGCACAAACTTTTAATGTAGATACCCGCCTTCGACAGTAATACTGACAGCCAACTGTAATATTCCCTTTCCTTGGAGGACGTGTGGCACAAGCTTTTAATTTAGATACCCCCTTCGACAGTAACACTCGCGACTGATTATCGGGAGCCCTCTGTTTTACGGTGCTGACAAATAAATGTACTGTAAACTGCAATATAAAGTTCAGAAGCTGACACCTGGGGCAGTTTATTCTAGGAGGCAGCACACTGTATTTATTTATTGCATTATGCTATCGGCTTATATGCAGGTCAGTGACTTTTGCTAAATACTGTACTGCATTTAGAGGGGGTCGGCTTATACGCGGATCAGCTTATCCACGAGTATATACGGTAACCTCCTCTCTTCTACTACTGATCCCCTTAGCTATGCATCCCAGCATCTTGTTTGCCTTTGCTGCTGCTTTCTTGCACTGCGTGGAGTACTTCAGGTCACTAGTGATCATCACTCCCAGGTCCTTCTCCTCCTCTGATGCAGCTACTCGGACTCCACCCAGATAATACTCTGTCCTCTGATTCCTGGCTCCAATATGCATAACTTTGCATTTTTGGCATTAAAGCCAAGCTGCCAGCTCCTGGACCACCTCCCCAGCTTTTCCAGATCTTCCTGTAGGTCCCGTATCCCTTCAGCTGTATCCACTCTCCCACAGAGCTTGGTGTCATCTGTGAATAGGCACATTTTGCCTTTAATGCCATCCTCAATGTCATTGATAAAAACATTGAACAACACCGGCCCCAGCACGGAGCCCTGTGTCGGACCCCACTGGTTACATCTCTGGTACCAGATAACTCCCACCACCACCACCACCACCACCCTCTGGGTTCCCTCCCTCAGCCAGTTTTCCACCCATCTGGCCATCTTCTCCCCAAAGTTAAGTTAGTCCCAAAGAGGTAAAAGATATAGGCCTCTTAGGTACAGTGTCTAGGTATGGTTCATCTCCTAAGGTTAAATACCATCTCATCCATCATTCTATGTATTTATAAAGTTGATCTTTTACTTGGAAAGTTAGTTTTTCCATGTCTTCTATGTCTTTGACCATTGTTCACCACTCTCTTATTGCTGGAAGGTCTGCTTGGAACCATCTCCTAGTGATAGCTTTAGAGATAGCGACAAGCATTTTTGGTTTAATAAAAATGTATTTGTAAGTTCAGTGGCCAAGCAAAATGTTGAGAAACTAGTTGATGAGAAAGAAGTTTGTGACTCTTTTTCAATTGCTAGTCTCATAGAGAATTTACAGGTCTTTCCCAATATGACCCGAGATCTGATCATACAAATCTAGAAGGTTGTGGGCCTTCTGGTAATATTGTTGCAACTAATACTATCACTCTTAATTTTTAATTTATAACAGTTCCTTCCTCAGTGAATTATAAATTATTGCTTTTGCTGCCTTCAGAATTCAGATTGTCATTCTGTTTGTAATTGGGCAATATTTTTCTTTTGAAACTAGTCTTGCTACTGCAGTTGGTCGCTGTCTCTCTTTCTCACATTTTTTGAATGCGATCAATAAGGATGTGCTGTATCTAGTCTTTATGTGGCTTATTATACTATTTGCAGTTTTGTTCTACAAGTCCCAGCATGTACCCTCCATTGTTTTCTATATTTTCCGATTGTTTGGATGTTTTCTGTTTGGAAATTCAGTATTTATTTTGGTTGTTTAGCCCTTTAAGGTTGTTAACTGTCCAAATGTTGTTGCTCTGAATGATTTGTTGGTTGTCAAAACTTATCTCAAGAACACCGGACCAATGGTGTGGTGGACTGAGGCACTGGTTACCACATCACCTGGCAACCCAAGTGTGGGAATGGACCACGGTCACTCAGGGTTCAGCTGAGGAAAGGAGGATTGGGCATCAAGAGCTAGCTCTCCTCCTTTTGGGGTTGGAGGATAGTGTGTGCCACTGCTTGGATGCCACCTAACAGCATGTGGCCACCTCTCAAAGTGCCAGGTATAGGCATACAAGTATGTATAGTGTTTTCATGCTGCACACCCATGCTCTTCCATGTGTACTGACCTCAGGAAGGGGAGAAAAGCAAGATGGAAATTACCCCAGACTGGCAGGATAAATCTCTGGTCACCCACAGGCCCCACATCCAACAATGCAGGTGCCACCACAGACCAGATCAGTGCCTCAGCAAAGACATTTTTTGACCCTGCTGTGGGTGGTAAGTCCTGTAGAAACAAGTGTGGTGAGGTAACGCATGGGAGAAGTAACAGTTATGGGTCTGGGCTGATTAGCACTATACAAGTTGGTCAGTGGCAGGGAAAGTAAACAGCTCTATAGGGGGGAAAATCCTATCTTATGGTCTGTGTTCTGCAAATTGAATTTATCTTACTACCAGCTGATCTAAAAAAAACATGGGGTAGAGTTGTTTTTTTTTATTCTGTCTCTTTATACTGCAACTCTCTTCCAGAGCATCTTAGAAACATTACATCTCACCAGTTAAGTCTCAGTTTTGACAATATTCTCTTTTGATTATTTTGTGTTGTGGTTATGTATTTGATAACTGTGCATTTGGTCAGAGCAAAAAGTACTATTTCCCAGTAAACAATTTTAAATAAAGCTAAAAAAATAAAATAGACATAGTTTTAACAGTGAAGTATACAGCCAGCAGTTAGGAGGCATGAAGTATCCACCTGAATGGGATTCAAATAACTGTTATATCCACCTGAATGAGAACCAAATAACTGTTATATCCACCTGAATGAGAACCAAATGACCATTACAAAGTATCAAAATTATCCATTGTGAGAAAAGGACTGAAGGACCAAAAATCAAGAAAAGCAACAACTGTAAGACTTGGGAAGAGTATCGTACTAAAGGGTTCTCCAGCCTCTCTGCACAGCTGTTCCCAGCCTCCAGAGAAGTATCACCTTTGAACAGCCAAACTGCATGCAGTGTTAGGGATACCCACTCACCCCGCATTAAACTCCATTTTAACAATGTGTATCCTTCTTGTCAAATGGCCATATAAAGAGAGGTATTTAAAAATGATAATTATTGCAAAATACCAGGAACACATATGTACATTCTGTGAAAAGGTACACATGTAGCATACATACTAATCAATCTATTTACACCTTTGTGTAGTTGCAAAGTTTGAAATGTTAAGGTGGAGTGAAAAGGCTACTGAAATATTAAAATCAGTAAAGACAATTGAGGAGTTGGATGGGAAGGAAAAGACCAGAAACAAAGATGGGTATTAGGGAGATTAGCAAGGTCAGCAAGACTCTGTTCATAAGTGCCAAGTATCAACTATAGGTGTCAATATGTTGTTTTTTTTTTTAGCTTAAGTTTTCGTTCTCATTGTCCACCCCTCGCCCCTGTGCTAGCTACCTAAACACCAGTGAGGAAAGGGGGACATCTGAGAGGTTTCCCATTTCCTACCTCTCTTATTTATTTAATTTCTTTATCTTGTAGCACTCACATTTTTTTCCTAAAGGCTATGCCAGACTAGACATAGCCATGATAGGTAAACAGTTCCACTTGACTGATTACTTGGCTTCACTCCACATGACAGGGAGGAGAAGGGACAAAAGATAAATAATAAGGTCACAAAGGGGGCAAGGCGGAGCAGAGAGATACTATGAACCTCACTTCATAATGTTTTCTTTTAGTCAACCTAGCATCCATTTTGAGTAAATATTAAGGACTGTAGTCTTATAATAAAGTCAGTAGTACATCTGTAACATTACTGAAAATAATATGCTTAAGAATTCATAATAATACGCTCACATCAAGTTCAAGTTTCCTGTGTTCTAAGTATGATCTTAGAGAACTAGGAAACAATATCTGCTCAGGAGCAGATATTCAAAATTAGAGGGACAGTTAGTAAGTCAGCCTTGTCCTGAGCTGACAAAGAAGTATTACAGTACTGTAGAAGCATGAGGAAGAGAACTGGTAATTTGCAGAGATGGTTTTTGTGACAGGGTGGAATAGGACCCTGTCCCAGTTGTTATGGAGAAAGTGTTTAAATGCAAGGATCTGTTCTGTTCTATTCCTATTCTGGCCAGAGAGTGGGGAAAGTTATGTTTCTTTGGCCAAGGACTACCAAATGGCCAGACAAATGGCACAGCAGTGAGGTAACTGCCAAGCACTGGTAAGACACTCTTTTTCCCATTTAAACTCCAAGTACAGTATGATCAGAACCCTGGTGGGGGTAACAAATCTGTGCCCAAAGACATTATTTGCTATAACTTAAGAAGCCAGGTCATATTGCAAGAAATTGCCGTAAGAAGAGTGACACTGGAGCAGGTTTGTCCTTAGCAAATTGGGCCAAGTACTTAACAGATGTGAAGGTGGGGGAAAAGACTGTAAAGGGACTCATTGATTTGGAAAGCAGACAAACCCTAGTGCATGTTGAAGTGCTGGGAAAACACTGTGCAAAAGGACCAGGTACTGGTGTAATCTGCATCCACAGGGACACTCAATACTATCCCACCTCCCAAGTGACTCTGACCATTAAGTGTGTGTCACAACAAATGAAAGTGGGGGTAGTACCTAAGTTACCTATACCTGTGATTATTGGAAATGACTTTCCAGGATTTTCTGAGTTAATCAAAGAAGGAGTAAATCCTGATGTTTCAGCAGCTGTGATGACAAGAGCTCAGGCAAAGAACATTTCAGATGGTGGGGACACTTTTCCTTTCAGTGACTTTGATTCAGACTTGTTTGAGCACAACTCCAAGATCCACAAATCTAGAAAAGAAAGACAATGCCTGAAGAAACTTTGGCAACAAATGACTGATGGACATGAAGGGTTAAAATATGAAAATGCTGAAACTAATTGATAACCAATTGTGATTTTCTTTCAGAACAAGCTAACAATGTTTCTCTCCAGAGTTATTGTAAACAGCTGGGGGTGAAACCAAAACAGGGTAAATCAATGTTTAAAAGATGTAATGGGTTACTGTACACCTCAGACACAGGAACAGACAGAACAATTGGTTATACCACAGAAGTACAGAACAGAGTTGTTACAGTTAGCACATGACAGTCCTATAGCTGGTCACTCAGGTAGGGATCGCACCCTTGCCAGATTGCTGTATAGAGTTTACTGGCCTAGAATTCATGAAGATGTTGCTACCTATTGTAATTCCTGTGCTGAGTGTCAGAAAGTAGCCCCAGTTACTAGAAAAGACAAGGTGCCCCTGGTGCCCCTACCCTTGATAGATGTGCCTTTTGAGAGAATTGCAATGGATGTGGTTGGTCCTTTAGACAAAAGTAAAATGGGTAATAGATTTATCCTGGTAGTATGTGACAATGCTACTCAATACCCAAAAGCAGTTTCAATGCGTACTGTCACAGTTTCAAAAGTGGCAGAAGAGCTTGCAAAAATTTTCAGCAGAGTGGGCATACCTAAAGAAATTATTACTGATCAGGGTAGTAACTTTGGTGCTGCATTACTTAAGGAGCTGTACAAACTACTAGGTATCATTGCCATAAGAACCTCCCCTATCACCCTCAGACAGACGATCTTGTTGAGCGTTTTAACCAAACCCTAAAACACTTGTTAAAAAGGTTTGTAAAAGGGGAAGGGAAATATTGGGACCAATATTTGCCTTACCTACTTTTTGCTTACAGAGAAGTGCCACAGGCATCAACAGGGTTTTCACCATTTGAAATGCTGTATGGTAGGCAGCCAAGAGAGCCACTGGATGTGATAAAAGAAACATGGGAAGATAACCCCACTCAGAAATTATCTATAACATCTTACATGTGTGCCCTAAGAAAGAAGCTGGCAAAATATGTTGAAATTGGCTATAGTAACCAGGAAGAGGCCCGAAACCAGCAGAAGTTACATTATGACCATGGGGTAAAAGGAAAAGTTTTTGAGCCAGGTGAAAAGGTTTTACTACTGTTACCCACGACAGAAAATAAACTGTTAATGAAGCGGCAAGGGCCTTATAAGGTTCTTAGACATACTGGCACTCTTAACTAAGAGACTGAGACCCCTTACAGGAAAAATCCTACTAAGATATACTATGCTAACTTCTTTAAGAAATGGGTTGAAAAAATGCCAAAAGCTGCTTTGCTAGTTTTATCAGAAACTGATAAAGAAGATATTGATGTAGCTTATGATAGACTGGAACAAACTGTAAATGCTGATGCTGTAAAGGTGAATGTTTCCTTAATCTCAGAACAAACTGCAGACATTTGTAATGTGCTAAAGACATTTAACAGTACTTTTACCACAGTACCAGGCCGAGCAGAAGGGGTTGAACATATTACAGGGACAAGGAATGCTCATCCTATTAGGCAAAAGACATACAGGTTACCAGAGCGGTTAAGAGCTGACGTGGTTAAGGAAATACAAAAAATGAAAGAACCGGGTATCATAGAGGAGTCGATGTGTGCTTGGTCATCTCCAATGGTAATTGTAAACAAAAAAGAAGGGGGTGTTAGAATCTGCCTGGATTTTAGGAAACTTAATCAAGTGTCAGAATTTGACAGTTATCCTATGCCCAGAATAGATGATTTGCTGGACAGACTGGGGAGTGCCAAGTATATCAATACTCTCAATCTCACCAAGGATTACTGGCAAATACCTTTAGCTAAAGTATCCAGAGACAAAACTGCATTTGCCACTCCTATTGGATTCTATCAGTTCACCACCATGCCATTTGGTTTACATGGTGCGCCAGCTATATTCCAGTGGTACATGGATGTAATTTTATCCCCTCGCTGGACTGATAAAAAAACAGTACCCAAATAATGAGAAATGGACCTCAGAGTGTGATGAAGCTTTTCAAGCCATTACGGCTGCATTATGTTCAGCCCGTTTTAAGAAGTCCAGACTCTGAGAAAACATTTTTGTTACAAACAGATGCATCAGAGATAGGCCTAGGTGCAGTCCTGAGTCAAAATATAGATGGGAGAGAACATCCTATTCTATACATAAGTAGGAAGTTGCATGATAAACAGAAAGGTACTCCACCACTGAAAAGGAATGTTTATCAGCAAAGTGGGCCATGGAGTCACTTAAGTTTTATTTACTCTGAACTGACTTTGTACTTATAACAGATCACAGTGCTCTCTGTTGGCTTAACCAAATGAAAGATAAAAATTTCAGAATCACAAGGTGGTACCTGGCACTACAGCCATTTAAATTCAATGTGATACACAAATCTGGTAAAGAGAATAGTAGTGCCAATTTTCTGTCAATATATGGATCAGGAATTAAGGGTTCTGAAGGTTGAAAAACAAATGTATGAGTTTAAACTTTACTGTTTGCTGTACTGTCATAGAAGAAATGGATAATGCAGATGTGCTTAATTTTTGAAACGTAGAAGCTTATGTTAGAGAATTAATAGAACATTTTGGAAACCTGTTTGATAAAACAGGTTCCCTCTTAAGGGGGTGGGTGTATGTGACAGGGTGGAATAGGACCCTGTCCCAGTTGTTATGGAGAAAGTGTTTAAATGCAAGGATCTGTTCTGTTCTATTCCTTTCCTGTCTCTTGTCTATCTGGTTGCACATCCAAATTTTCCTGTGAGACCTAGGATTTGATCACCCCGACAGTCTCGTAATCATTTGCCCCTCACTGTCTCTCAGTCTTCATTTGCTGTTCTGTCTCTTTTCCTCCCTTGCATATCTGCTGATATAAAAATATATGCAAATCATTGTATGGAAATATAACTGATGTTGGGATCCATTTGTTTAGAAATTATATAGAGTTAATTTTCGAAATGTATATAATTGTGGTTTGAGATGATTGCAAAAAGCTTTGGGAACTCAACATGTTACCTGAGTGCAAGTTTTAAGCCTTCTGCAGAAGAGTTGGGAAAAGGGGCCCTCAACTCGGGCACACTGTGTTTCTGCCTTGCACCTGCCTGAAACATACAAGAACAGGATGCTTGTTAAGAATGGGGGTTGGAAGGACTTATAAGAGAGTTGAGCTGCAGTTGCTTAAGAAGAGAAAAAGTGACACAGAGATTGAAGAAAAACTCAGATGGACTTTTTCTATTTTATTTGGCCTCTATAAACAGTTATACTGAACAAGTTTATTTTTTTTATGTTACTGCTAGTGTAAATAAACATTTTTGGTGAATTCTACAACTGCTCCTGGTTTTTCATATGCTTCCTGATCTGTGCCTCGATGACAGCTTTGTCTATAGATGGACAACTTTTGCTGCTGCCTTTGATACAACTTCTATCTGATGACCACGTTACCTAGGGTGGAAAACACTAATCTTTATGCCAGACTCTAGTGGCTGTTTCTGCTTGGTTTTCCTTCAGACAGACAGCCAAACATCTGAATGAACTGTTCCATTAGGAGTCATGAGCTGTGTAGTGATCTCCATGTACATACCTCTCAGCTGCTATGAATTTCACATAGTGCTATGATTTTCACACTCACATGTATGAGTGTTCCACATAAGTTTACTGATGTTCCTCATAATGTTAGAGCTATTTCTGGACACACAAACTATTAAATAATTGAACTAAGTTGTAAACATGTTATTGTTTAAAATAAGAAAGTGCTACACATTATGGCCCTTTGCTATGATTTTTGAAGGCCAGTGCTATGATTTTAATACTGAGAGGTTGAGAGGCATGTCCGTGTGTCTTGTCACAACATTCAAGTAGACCTATGCTGTGCTAAGATGGCGGCCACACTGGGCTAGCCGTGGTGTCGCTGTACTGTTTGTACCATGTTTGCCTGCTCGTTTATTCATTTTGAGCTCTCTGATATTTTAGCGTCTTCCAGCACCTCTTAACGTTTTATTTAACACTCATTTTATTTTATTTTTTCATTTGTTACTTTAACAGTTCTATCGTTTCAGCAACCCTATCGTTAGTCCTATTTGGGGATACCTTTAACTGGATTAAGACTACGTATAGAGCCTACAGATAGTGTGTAGTGTCCCCCGGATTGTATCAATGACCGGGTCTTTGCTTTTAGGGGGAAATCTGTTTTTGTGGAGTTCGACTGATTCTGCAGTGGTCGGTGTCATTTTGGATTAAAAAACTGAAGACCAGATTCTGGTTTCCAGTGCTGGACTGATGTAGCTGGGATTTTTGGAGTATCTGAGAGGAGAAGTTGACTCTACTGATTCCTATTGATCTTGGTGTGGTGAGATCTTCTGAAGCAGAGAGAGGAGTTTGTTTTTGACTCCTTGATATATTTCTGACTGCTTGCTGTTTTGAAACTTAAACTGAGGAGTGTGTCTTGGCGTGAGAATTTTGGGGTGAGCCGCGGTGGTTGCTGCTGTTGGCTGGGTTTGGGGCAGGTGGCACCAGTTTCAGACCTGTTGAAGGACGGGCCTGAGTAACTGGTGTATCCTAGATTCACCGAGGGGGACCTGCTGGTGAGTGGATTCTGTGCCAGGGCCGTTGCTGCGGACTCGACTGGGGGCAGTGTCCTCCTGGAGATGTGATTATTTCCCCTATGCTATAAAGTAGAATTAACAGTGCTCCTGGTTTTGGAATCTGCATTTATGACTTTTTCTTACAAACTTTCAGCTCCTGAGAATGCTATCTTTTTCTGGACTGCCTCATAATTTTTCTGTACTTGCTTTTGGACTCTTGGTGAGAGCAGAATCTGAGAGTGAGTTTTGGTTTGGCCAGGAGAAGTGAAAGATCCCTTGGCCCTTCAACAAAACAAAAGTTGGATTTAGACTGATATGTGCTAAACCAGATATTGCATTGAATTTGAGTATTATTGAACTGCATGGATCGGAATAGACTGAAATGGATTGAAATCTATATAGGACTTAAATTGGACTGTAATTGTAACAATTTGCTTATTTAGTTTAGTTATATTGTTTATTTGGGTGTTAATTATTTGTGTGTTATTGGTGATTTGAATGGTGTTGTGGTATGTGAATGGTTGATAGGATTCCTGTGGGGTGTATGGTTGTGTGAGACGTGCCTCATTGGAGGTGAGTATGTATGTGTGGTGACAATAATTATAGTGTGGTAGTGTGACTTTATATTTTTGGGTTTATTTATTTTAATTACTTTTGTTAGGATATGTTGGGAGGGTGTTAAGATGGTCAGGCATTATTCCCCCACTGTGCTCCATGATCTACACCCCTTTCACTGTCCCCCATTATTGGCCAAAGTTTATAGGAGATGTCAGGCATTGGGGATAGTGAGGAGGTGAGTGAAGGGTATATGGACTGGGCACAGTGGGGGAATGGAGAAGGGTGGGCAGATAGAGGTAGTGGGGACTAGGAGATGCCCTGGGGCAAAATGGGGTCAGGAAAGGGGTGCTCCCTGCCAGATTCCAATACCCAAGGGCTCCACAAATTGTGGGCAGGTCCTGGGATCCTCCTTGAAAACTCATCCAACCCGGGTGGTGTTATGTAATGCCAGACCGATTAGGACAAAGACCTCTATTATAGCTGATCTTGTTGCAACATCTGACCTGGCATGTATCACCAAGACCTGGCTGGATGAGAATGCAGGCCCCATTTTGGCTTCTGCTGTTCCAGCTGGGTTCTCGGTGATACACCGCCCGAGGTTGGATTGTAGGAGCGGGGGTGTGGCCATCTTTTTTAAAATGGAGCTGGGCCTCGTGGATGTGCCAGTGGGTTGCACTCGATCTTTTGAGTGTATCCTGGAAGCAGGTGTAGGGTTCAGGATTCTCCTCATCTACTGTCCACCGGGGGATGGTGGAGAATTCCTGAAGGAATTTGCAGACTTCATTATCGACGTGGCATTGGAGTCACTCAGATGGTTAATTCTGGGTGACTTCAGTGCCTGGATCGATGATGAACTCTCGCAGTTTGGAAAAAAACTCCTCCAACTTATGATTATGTTGGGCCTTATGCAGGTGGTTACCTCTGCTACCCATATAGGGGGTCACTCATTAGATATTGTGTTTCTCCTGAGAATGGAGATCACGGAATTGGGGGTGGAACCAAATAGCTGGTCAGACCATCACACCATAAGATTCAGCTTTGGGGCACCCCCAATTAGGCCTGTCCCTATGGAAATGGTCCAGTATCGCCCTTTGAGGGGGATTACCCCAGAGGGCCTATCAGTGGTGCTGGACCTATCGGGTCTATCAAGTGAGTGCATAAGTCCAGAGGATCTTGTACTTGCCTATAATAAAGAGGTGGGTGACGCCCTGGACTTAATTGTTCCTGTTTGCGCCCAAGGACCCCTTGGTTTGATGGGTCCTTGAAGGAGCTGAAGAGAGTGGGGCAAAGATTAGAGAGGGCTTGGTGGAAATCTGGTCTTGATGTTGACAGGCTTAGGTTGATGGACCACTATGTGGTCTATCAATCAGCAATCGCCCATAAGAAAGCAGAGTTCCTGTCCGGGGTGATTGCTGCTGCGTGGAACCGACCAGCTCAATTCTTCCAGACTGTCGACAGACTGTGCAATCCAGTCTGTCTACAGCCTGGAAGAGATTTTTCACAAATAAAGTGTTATGAGCTTGCTTGATTCTTCGCAGATAAGATTGGCAACATTAGATCGGGTATTGGCCCAGCTCTCTCTTTAAGGGATTGTGAAGATTGGTGAGAGGTGGCAAGTGCCTGTGTTGCCTGGTTTGACTTTAGCAGGCTGGAGTTCATGGATATTGTGAGGATTGTCCAGACTGTATGACCAACCAGCTGTAGTTTGGATCCAGGCCCTATACCACTATTAATAGGTTGTGTAGATGTTATCTGCCTGATCCTTGCTGAAATTGTCTAGAAGTTCTTGGAGCAGGGGGTCTTTCCTGATCCCCTCAAGGAGGAGGTCATTCGACCACTCCTTAAAAAATCCTTTTTGGGCCCAGACTGCTTAGCTAACTATAGACCTGTCTCTAACCTGCCCTTTGTGGGTAAGGTTATTGAAAAGGTGGTTGCCCTGCAGCTGGATGACCGTCTTACAAATCACAATGTCTATGATGTTCTCCAATCTGGGTTTAGGAAAAGACATAGCACTGAGACTGCTCTGGTCCGGGTTTTAAATGATGATCTAATTGTGAGAGATCAAAAGGCTCGTACTATTCTAGTCCTTCTTGATCTCTCTGCGACATTTGATACTGTGGACCATGGTGTGCTTTTGGAGTGCCTGCAGCTTCTTTGTGGACTGTCTGGAACAGTTCTAAATTGGTTTCGATCTTTTCTTACAGGCAGGACACAGAGGGTTGTCACTGGAATTTATTCCTCTGACCCCTTCTCCCTATCCTGTGGGGTGCCGCAGGGCTCCATTTTGGCACCAATGTTGTTCGCAGTTTATATGCTGCCATTAGGAGAGATCATTAGGTGATACAGTTTGGGTTTTCACTGCTATGCAGATGATACCCAACTGTATCTGTCCTTTATTCCCGGACAGGATGATATGATCTCCTTGCTTAACAGCTGTCTAGCCAAGATCAGAGACTGGATGAGCACTAGCTGGCTGAGGTTAAACCCAGATAAGACTGAGGTGTTGGTTGTGGACCCAGGTCACCTTGAGGCGGGTCCTAGGTCTGGGCTTCTGTCTGGCTTATCGCTTGATGGTGTCCAACTCTTGACCTCAGACCGGGTGCATAACCTGGGCATTATTTTTGATGGTGGTTTGACCCTGAAATCTCAGGTGTCTGCCATTGTCAAATCTTCCTTTTATCATCTTAGGAATATTGCCCGGGTGAAACACCTGGTTCCTCAGGCTGACCTCCCCATGTTGGTCCACACCTTCGTCACCTCCCACCTTGATTACTGCAATGCCTTTTACCTAGGGCTGCCGGGGGTTGATATCCACCGCTTGCAGCTAGTGCAGAACGCGGCAGCCAGGCTTCTTACTGGTACGTGTAGGTCTAGTCATATTACGCCTGTGCTGCACGGACTGCACTGGCTGCCGGTTCAGTGGCAGATCACCTTTAAGGTCGGGTTGCTGACCTATAAAGCCCTACATGAACAGCGACCCAGTACTTGCAAGATCTTCTTACTCCCTACTTCCCCTCCCGCTCACTCCGATCCACCAACGAGGGATTGCTAGAGATTCCCAGGGTTCAGTTAAAGACATCTGGGGCACGTGCGTCTTCCTATTCTGCCCTTCCCTTTGGAATTCTCTACCTCGTCGGATAAGAGAATGCCTGACTGTCTCGAGTTCTAAATCTGAGCTCAAAACGTATTTGTTTTTTAAAGCTTACCCTGAAGGATTTTAAATATGATTGCTTAATTTAATCTAATTGTGTGTTTTTTATGTGTTTGAACAGCGCTTTGGCTTTGAAAAGCTCTTTAAAAATAAAGTTTTACATATTCCTGAAAGAGGATTTTGGTCAGCCGATTGCGCTTAATCCCAATATCAAGGTGGGGAATACAATGCTCACTCCTGATTGGCTTCCTCAGGTTAAGGAGGCTCGTTTAGAGTGCTTTTATGATAACGGATCCCTTCTCTCGTCCACTGACATTCTTGATAAATATGTTATTCCTAATGTCAGAATCTTTAAGGTATACCAATTGAGACACCTTATTGCCAGTAAATTTGGCACCCAATATAGAGAATCGGTAGATTCGACCTTTCCTTTCTCAAGTGATAACTCTAGCCTCAAACCACATGCCATCTCACTAATATATTCCTTTCTCCTGAACTATAAGGTCTCGGAGCCTGTGATGGGTTCTAAGATCTGGTCTTCCCTCTTTCCAGACTCTAGCCTGAACTGGTCTCACATCTGGAGAGACCTCCATAGATTCCATACTCAAGACAGATTAAGGCTCACCCAATACTATATTGTAAATAACATGTACTACACCCCCAAGAAGCTTTTCCAGCTTAAAAAGCTCCCTCTCCCGCTTTGTTCCAGATGTATGCTGGGTGAAGGAGACTCTTTGCATATATTTTGGAGCTGTAACAGGGTCTCCCCTCTCTGGTCCTCTATTCGGGAGAATTTAGACCCACTACTAGGTCTTTCCGAATTCTTTACTCCCGAGGTCTGTATTTTGGGCGATTACGCCAATGTTGATAGTGTGGAACGCCGCTATCATATTGCATTGATTGCTTCGGTGGTCAAGCGATTAGTTCTTAGGCACTGGACGGATCAGCTGGCTCTGTCATACGCTGAATGGCTGGGTGAGCTTTCTGTGTGCCTGAATGCTGAGAGATTGGCAGCCAGCTTAAGAAACCGTATGGACTTGTTTCAGAAAGTGGGTAGGTTGTACTTCTATACCTTCATCAATGATTTTGACCTTCTCTGTGGCCTATAATAATTGCTGGATTACTTGGGATTCTGATTGAACTGGGTTTTGGGGAGATTGAAGGTGGTTTGGATGGTTTATTATGTTGTACATCCAGTCCTGAAGTTTTGTAATTCTGCACACTTGGTTTTGGGGTTGGAGGTGGGGTTTGGGGGTCCTTCTTGGGTTTTGTTGGGGGTTTCTGGGGGTTTGTTTGGGGGGGGAGAAGGAGGGGAGAGGGAGGCTTTATGTTGTACCATGTATTTTCTGTAACTGTTTTTAGTGTCATGATGTGTGGTTTGTATTTTGGTTTTGGAAAATTAATAAAGTTAAATTTAAAAAAAAAATAAAGTTTTACTTACTTACTAAGCTGTCGGGGGCGTTGTATAATGAATAACCTCTTTTGTTATTCTTTTTGTCAGATACACATTCCAATTGGGCATCAGAAAATCATATTTTAATAAATGACTTAGTATCATTGGGGGTACCAAATACATGGAGGGCACCACTGATGTTAAGCGCTGTAGCTGATAGAAAATGAAGGTGGTATGGGATCTCATGTTCCTGAGTGAGTCGAACAAAGGTGTAATCTGCTTGACTATCAGATAAATCAGGGCAATAATACTAAATTCTCATACCCTTCTAAAATGTTATTTTCACCCTATCTATAGGCAATGTTTGCTCTTTAACAGTGAATCTCAGGAAAGATAGCAAGATTATTGTTGGTCAAGCACTGTTTTTTTTGGGGGGGGGTCAGGTCCCACTGAATGGTGTACACGCTCTATCTGGAGTAGGAATGGAACACTAGAACCCAGCAGTTTCTGTAAGAAATCTTTGAGAAAGGTTATCACATTGGGACCTTCTGCCCCCCAGAAATGCCAGTGATTATAATATTGGTTCTCCTTCCTTGGTTTTCCTGCACTTCAGCCCTTTTGTACAAACGAAACATTTGCTTACTGTGATCCTATATGATTTCTTTCAGCCTGTGTGTTTCACAGTCATTACTGGAGCTCTGTGTTTCGGCAGTTTCAAATCCTCCCCTAAGAGAATAGATATACTCCATATTAGAAAGAATTAATGTTTGGGGTGAGGCCATGTCAGTGATTGTTTCCAGCATTTTATTAATATAACTCAAGGTTTCTGTTTGTGAATTCATTGCTTGAGCTAGTGTTGACGGCAGTGCAGTTATGGTCGCAATCCCAAAGGATAGCCCAATCACACAGCTTTAGATACAGCGATGTAGCCTTCTGTGAGAACTTGCCAAATATTGTAGCACAATATTAAAAGCCTGACTCTGGGCTTATGGAGTTGAAAACTGCAGCAGCAGGTATTGATAAACCAGCAATGAAGGGCAATAGCCTCTTAAATAAAATCCCTCGGTGGTTTTGGCACTGAGACAAAAACATTGGACTCACTTTTTATAAAATTGGTCAACATGAGTCACTGTAAACATGCCAAACTTCTTTCTAGAGCAGTTCTTCTTGGTGCGCCATCAGTCATTACTTACAGACCACTGAGTGCAGAGTATTGAGCCTATTCAGTCCCTATCTACTGAACTTATCAAAGTAGCAATGGTACTGAGAGGCATCTAGCTACTCTAAGCAGAAGAAGGACACCACTGGATATGAGATGTGGCTATCCTGTGTGACTACATTTCTTGTTAACTGGGAGCGCATATACATGTGAGTATAAAGATAAGTAATTTTTTTTAATCTGTTGTTTTCCTCCTTCCCATCCTTCCTGTCAGGGATATGCTATACCCTGTAATCAGGAATATACCCAGTTCAGGCTCTAAAAGCCTTCATTGAGAGAGTCAGGAGTTTTTGCTGCTCTGTTTTCTCCCCAATCCCACTCTGCACCCCAGTGACACGGGTCATTCTTCCACTGGCCTCTATGTCACTAAGTCCCTATGGAGAGAGGCAAGCTCCCTGACCCAGCCATGGGGGTCACTGTGACACTGGAAACCACCATCACTCATCCCCAGCTGAGGTGCACTGCTGAGTGGCAGCTACCTCAACCAGGCACATCCCCCTGATGTGTAACCCAGCTCCGCTTCCGAACCTGGGTCACCTGTGTGGCACATCAGCATGTTACTGCTGGGCCATTTGGGTGCCAAGGAGAAGGTATTTTAATACAAACATATGAAAAATGCCAGCAGACACAGCCCTGAGGTCTAGCGAGTCTGCTCGAGTGTGCAGCTATCAGTTTATTACTCTGCAGCTGTCCTCCCCCCATACAGCAGTGGCCTTACCTCTGACCCTGTCACACCCCCTCTTAAAACTGCCCACCAACTTTAAGGATACCACCTCCTCTGGTAGTGCATTCCACCTAGCCACCACCCTTTCTGTGAAGTAGTGCCGTCTCATTTCCCTCTTGAACCTTCCCCTCTCCAATTTCAGACTGTGCCCCCTAGTGTCTCTCCCTCCCTTTAATCTAAAAATCACTTTTGTACAAACCTTATTTATGCTCCTCATATATTTGAAGGTCTTGATCATAACCCCTCTATCCCTCCAGGGAGTACATGTTGAGCTCCCTCAGTCTCTCCCTGGAGGGATGCCCTCTGTTCCTATGATCATCCTAGTTGCTCTGTGCTGGACCCCCTCCAGCAACTTCACATATTTCTTTAAATAGGGATGCCAGAACTCTACACAGTACTCCAGGTTCAGTCTGACTAGTGACCTATACAGTGGTAGAATATCATGGCAGTCACAGAAACATGGTACACAGAGAACCATGACTGGGATGTCAACATACCAGGATACACAACCTACAGGAGGGACATGGAGGGAAGAAGAGAAGGAGGAGTAGCTCTCTCTGTAAAGGAAGGGATCAAAGCAACAGAACCAAAGGGTAAACAGGGAGGAGAGGAGAGGAGGCACTGTGGGTCACCCTGGAGACTGGAAATGGCTCCACAATCCGTACAGGGGTTGTATACAGACCCCCATCTCAGGGGGAGGAAATGGACAAGGAAATGGTAGAAGGCATCTTTGGGATGGCAGAGAAAGGGGAGATATTACTGATGGGGGACCCGAATATGCCAGGTGTTAACTGGAGCACCTTTGCTGTAGCCACATCCAAGAGCAGGGTCATTCTCGATGCCCTACAGGGGGCATGCCTCAGACAGCTAGTTTTGGAACCCAGTCAGGAGGGAGCAATTGTAGACCTGGTACTCTCAAATGGGGACAGAGAAAGGATCTCCGATCTTGAAGTGGGTAGCCATCTGGGAACAAGTGACCACCAAACAGTGTGGTTCATGATAAACTTAGCTGTAGAGTCAAGCCATACAAAAGTGAAGGTACTGGACTTCAGGAGGGCTGATTTTGTCAAAATAGGTGAGTGCCTCAGAAAAGCACTAGCAAACAGGCAAGAAGATGGGGTGGAGCAACAATGGGGAAACATCAAAACCACCATCACAGAGGCAACAAGCCTTTGTGTGAAGCAAATAAATCAAAATGAAAGAAAAAAAACCACTATGGCTCTCAAAAGAAGTGGTGGGGAAGGTATGGGAGAAACAGATAGCATTCAGGAAGCATAAGGAAACACAGAAGGAGCAGGACAAAGAACTGTACCAGTTAAAGCAGAAGGAAGCGGGGAAGGCAGTCAGAATAGCAAAGGCCCAAACTGAGGAAAAGATAGCCAACTCTGTTAAGAAGGGGGATAAAACCTTTTATAGGTACATTAGGGAGCAAAGGAAGACAAAGGCAGGTATACCGAGGCTGAATAAAGAGGAAGGTGGTTGGGCAGAGAGCGACAGTGAAAAAGCAGGGATACTGAACGAATACTTCTGCTCAGTAGTCACAATGGAAAAGCAGGGGGAGATATCTAATCCAGTCAATAGAAGCGCTCTGGAGAGGGGGTTCATATTAGTCCTTTCACAGAAGAAAGATTTCTGAAAGAACTCTTAAAACTGAAGGTAGACAAAGCAATGGGGCCTGATGGGATTCACCCCAGAATTCTAAAAGAACTAAGGGAAGAACTAGTAACACCACTGACTACCCTTTTTAATAAATCTTGGGAGGATGGTGTGGTACCTGAGGACCGGAGGAGGGCAGATGTGATTCCCCTACACAAAAGTGGGAGCAAGACAGAGGCAGGAAACTACAGACCTGTCAGTTTGACCTCAGTGGTAGGGAAAATGTTGGAATCACTTCTGAAGGAAAGAATTGTTGAGTACCTAGAGGCCAGTGGGGAGCAGGACCCAAGGCAGCATGGATTCACAGCAGGAAGGTCATGTCAGACAAATCTAATTGATTTCTTTGACTGGGTGACCAAAGTAGTAGACCAGGGAGGGGCTATGGACATGGCCTGCCTAGACTTTAGCAAGGCATTTGACACAGGCTCTCACAAAAGATTAATAAACAAATTAGCCAGCCTGGAAGTGGGTCCCAGGGTGGTAGCTTGGGTAAAACACTGACTGGACAACAGGATGCAGCAGGTAATAGTAAATGGAGTCCACAGTGAAGAAAGGGGGGTTACTAGTGGGGTATTGCAGGGTTCAGTACTAGGGATGGTCCTTTTTAATGTCTTTATAAGTGTCATTACAGAGGGACTGGAAGGGAAAGTATGTCTCTTTGCAGGTGACACAAAGATCTGCAACAGGGTTGATACAAAAGGTGGGGTGGAAAGGATGAAAAGGGACTTGGCAAGATTGGAGGAATGGTCAAATGTATTGCAGCTTAGATTCAATGCAAAGAAGTGCAAAGTAATGCACCTGGGAAACAGAAACCCAGGGGGAGAGTACACAGTGGGGGGTGAGATACTGACAACAACAAAAATGGAAAGGGACCTGAGGGTAGTTATATCAGATGACCTAAAGGTGGGCCAGCAGTGTGAGAAGGCAGTAAGGAGGGCTGGGGGATACTGGAATACATGGGGAAAGGCATCACCAGTAGAAAACAGGAAGTTGCAGGCCCTCTGTACAGATAGTTGGTAAGACAACATCTGGAGTACTGTGTACAGTTCTGGAGACTCCATCTCTGCATAGACATAGACAGGGTGGAGGCTGTCCAAAGGAGGGCAACCAAAATGGTGCAGGGTTTGCACCAGAAGACATATGAAGAAAGCCTAAAGAAGCTTAAGATGCATAGCCTCGAGGAAAGGAGGGAGAGGGGGGACATGATAGAACCTTTCAAATACCTCAAGGGAATCAACAAAGTCTAAGAGGGTAGCATCTTTCAGAAAAAGAGATGTGCAAGAACAAGGGGGGCATAATTTGAAGATCGAGGGGGGACGGCTCAGAGGTAATGTGAGGAAGTATTTCTTCACAGAAAGGGTTGTAGATGCATGGAATGGCCTTCCTGAGGAGGTTGTAGAGTCAAAAACAGCGGGGGAATTCAAGAATGCATGGGACAGACATAAGGCAATTCTAGTGGGGGTAGGAGGAAATAGGCTGTTGGTTAACTAGGATCTGCAGCTTATCTGTTAGGCAGGGAAATGGGCAGACTAGTTGGGCCAAGCGGTCCTTATCTGCCATGAAATTCTATGTTTCTATGTTTTTGTAACCTCAGTCCTCCTGGAGGTGATTCCCCCGGCAATACACCCTAACATCTTCTTAGTTTTAGCTGCTGTCTTCCTACACTGTGCTGAATGGTTCATTTGTCCAGTGATTAGCACCTCAAGATCCTTCTCCTCCTCTGTAATGGATAACTGTACCCACTCTCCCCTTGCCTGTAGCAAAATCTTTAGTTTCTGTTTCCCAAGTGCATGACTTTGCACTTCTTTGTGTTGAAACCCAGCTGCCATGTGTCTGACCAGCACTCAAGTTCCATGTCCTCCTGTAGACCTTGCCACCCCTCTGTGTTGTCCACCACTGCACTGATCTTTGTGTCATCTGCAAATAGGATGATCTTATTCTTAATCCCATCTGCAGTGTTGGCAATAAAGATGCCAAACAACTCTGGACCCAGCACTGAGCCTTGAGGAACCCCACTGGTTACAGCCCTTGGAGTTGAGAATCCCCCGCCGACACACACACACACACAGTAACCTCTGCTGCCTATCCTGCAGCCAAGCTTTTGACCCACTCTCAGCTTCTCCTGCCCCCCCAGGTAACCTAGTTTGCTAATCAAACTCCTGTGTGGCACTGAATCAAAGGTCTTGTTGAAGTCCAAATACAGGATATCCACTGCCTGGCCCCTGTCAATTGCCCTAGTTACCCAGTCACAGAAGTCAACCATGTTTGTCTGGCAGGATCTATCTGAGAGAAACCTATGCTACCTGCTGTCCTGGAGACCATTCTTCTCCAGAAAGGCAGCCTCTCCTTGAGGATACTCTCCATAAGCTTCCCCACAATAGAGGTGATGCTGACTGACCTATAGTTCCCTGGCTCATCCTTGTGCCCATTTTTATGGATGGGCATCACATGTGCCATCCTCCAGTTCTGGGGCACGCAACCATTCCCCAGGGAGGGGCTGAACAAGTCTGCCAGTGATCCTGCCAGGACATCTGCCATCTCCCTCAGCACCCTGGGGTGTATGTCGTCTGCACCTGGTGCCTTATCCACCCTCAGGGCCCTAAGGCCTTCCAGCACTCTGCTCACTGGTATTACCCCCTCCCCCCGTTAACTTACATTAGTTAATGCTTCGTTAATGCTGATCAGAAAGGAAAGAACGATATGCAGGATGCATAAATGATATAAGAAGGTAGCTACATTACAGTCAGTGTGGTTTCTGTAAACACACACAGACGCTCAGAATCCTCAAACCCAGCACTATGTCATTGTAATTTTCAAATCAGAGTGTGTGATGGGGTGGGCTAGAAATGTTTCATCTGGTACTATATTGTCATTGCCCAGACGTCACCACAGCTGGCTTCCCACTCAAGCGTAACAACAATCTTTAATATCTTCCCAACAGGGAAGGCCGGTACTTTCCAGTTTGTATGGTTTCTGTAAACACACACAGAATCAAAACAATTATGGGTATGTAAATCTGTGTGTGGGTGGAGGGGGTAAGCTGTGTAGGAATCTGTGAACTTTTTTCATTAAACTCCACAAGAGTAAGATGCAGACTGCCAGAGTGGGGAGACAAGCTGCAGGTGTCTGATCTGGCCAAGTGCACTACCAACTTGAGACAACATAGGGCTTCACCACTGTTTTTTTATCTTCAGCTTCAAGAAAGGGGTGAAATCTAGCAATGATTAAAGCAGCCTCTAACTACAGCCAATGCCTGGGATTCAGAAGTTAACTTAAACTGAATCCCATAAGGATGAGCAGATACTGCTTTTGTCTGCGTCCTGGCAGCAGATACTTTGGAAGCCTTCTAATTGCTATAGTGAGAGGAAAGAGTGAAATAATTTAAATGCTGATCAGAAAGAACAATATGTTGGATGCATAAATTATACAAGAAGGCAGATATTTCCTGAATTGTGGGCTTTCTATAAACACCATATACAATTAAAAACCTCAAACACAGCACAAAGTGTCATTGGTATGCCAATCCATTTGTGCCCTGGGGGGGTAAGCTGACTAAGAAATGTTTCAACTTAAAAGTTGTTTCTCAGATATTTGCTTGCCTTTGCCTTTTTTTTTTTGTGTTTCTTTGTTTTTTTAATTATTTTATTTTAATTTTGTGCCCCAGAGCCTGGCGGGTGGCTATGGCCCTCCCTCGGAGGGACTCATCCTCTGGCCCCACGTGTCCCCACTCATGTTGACCCCCAGAAGTTCCCCTGTGGCAGGGCCAGGGAGCAGAGCGATGGCCATCTCTCCCCCTTCAGAGCACAGTCCAGAATCCGGGGGCCGCTCAGGGACACGGGGCCATCATGGAGCCCACTAGCTCCTTTTTTCCACCTTTTGCTCCCGTCCCCTCTCCCCATTGATGTAGAGACCCCAGTTCGTGACATCCAATCCATACTGCCCTCCAGTCACCACCAGAGGCAGTCAACAAACGGGACGACAAACCTCCTCCCCACCCCCCCGAGACAGGAGAGCAGTCCTCTGGACACTCGATCCTCCCTCGCCCCTGCCGACCCCTGGTGGTCCGGGCTTGTTCCTGAACCTGGTTCGCTGGCATGGCACGAGGTGTAGCAACCAGTGCCTCAACTTCCAGCACCACCAGGCCAGCTATTTTCTAACTGTTTTATAGCATCCTGCTTCTTCCTGGGTGTTCTCTGAAGCTAATGTCTGGTTATATACAGTAGGTTGTCCACTGAAGCTAATGCCCAGTAATAGCTAGCAGGGTTATAGCTGCATACCTGTTTCTCAAATGTTTGCTTGCCTTTGCAGTATGTTTCTAGATCCCTGTCTCTTGCTGAGGGTTCGTTGAAGCTAATGGCTAGTAATATAATTGCTTAGGACAATGAACTGGGTGACTTGCTAACAGGGTTCTAGCTGCAAGCCTGTTCCTCAATTGTCCAATCTGTTTATAACGACCTGTATCTTGCTGGGGGTCCACTGAAGCTAATACCAGGGTTTATGTAAGCAATAACTCATGACAGAGTGTGTGGTTACTGGGGAGTAATCAACACCCCGGGTGCGTTGTGAGACACGAGGCCACAGGCCAAGTGTCCTCACAGCACCCAGGGTGTTGGTTAATCCCCAATAACCGCATACCCTGGAGTGTTTTTTTTTTTTTTTGCTTATAACATGAGGTGTCACCAGAGTGGAAAAAAACACAAGAAAAGCATTATTAAGTGATGAAAATACAAGAACTTTTGTATGTGTTCTGCCACCACCACAACTACTATGGTGCTGAAGAGTGCTGTATTGCCTATGTATGCTCTGGTGACACTGCTGATTTTGTGAACACCCAGCACAGAATACAAGCAACTTGACATGCTGTTTTGTACACTATGCACGTACAAAAAAAGGTAAATGTATCACAGGAATAATACTGCAATCTCTTAAGTCTGGGGAAGCCAGTGTTGAACTGTGCCATCTGTATGGAGACGGGGGAGAGAGAGACACACACACACGCAATAAAAAGGTAAATGTATCACAGTAATAATGCTGCGATCTCCTGTGTCTGGGGAAGTCAGTGCTGAACTATGCCCTTCATCCAGCGAGAGAGAGAGAGAGAAAGAGACAGAGAGCTACAGCGGACCGGGAGAAACAGACACTCAATGTCCCACAGCTGCTGCCAGTGTATGTGTGTGTGTCTCTCTCTCTCAGAGAAATTCTGCAGCTTTTTCCCCAAAACAGTGTCTGCCCCGGTCAGCAGACACAGACTGCGCACCGATCCAGACCCAGAGGGGAACAGGGGAGTAATGGACAGAGAGAGTGCAACAGACACACACTCCCCCCACCATGGCTTGCCCAACCTCAGCATCAGTAAAAACGATCAAATCGGCAGGAGCATACACAGGGCAATGAGAATAAATAATGCTGTCCCATGCTCTGCATTCCTGGGGGGGGAGGCAACCACAGGGATGTGAGGTGCTTGAGTTCTTGTGGTGATGTGCTGCTCAAACAGGGGAATTGTCAAGTCAGAAGTGGCCAGCAGTATGGTGGAGAAACATAGAAACATAGACTTTGACGGCAGATAAGGACCGCTTGGCCCACCTAGTCTGCCCATTTCCCTACCTAGAGGATAAGCTGCAGATCCTATTTAACCAACAGCCTATTTCTTCCTACCCCCCCCCACAAAAATTGCCTTACGTCTGTCCCATGCATTCTTGAATTCTCCCACAGCTTTAGACCCCACAGCCTCCTCAGGAAGGCTGTTCCATGCATCCACTCTGTGAAAAAATACTTCCTCACATTGCCCCTGAGCCGTCCCCCCTCTGTCTTCAAATTGTGTCCCCTTGTTCTTGCACATCTCTTTTTCTGAAAGATGCTACCCTCTTGGACTTTGTTGATTCCACTGAGGTACTTAAACGTTTCTATCATGTCCCCCTCTCCCTCCTTCCCTCAAGGGTATACATATTAAGCTCCTTTAGCCTCTCCTCGTATGGCTTCTCTTGCAGACCCTACACCATTTTAGTTGCCCTCCTCTGAACTGCCTCCATCCTGTCTATGTCCTTGCAGAGATGGGGTCTCCAGAACTGAACGCAGTACTCCAGATGGGGTCTCACCAACTGTCTGACAGGGGATAACAACTTCCTGTTTTCTGCTGGTGATACCTCTCCCTATACATCCCAGTATGCCCCAGCCCTCCTACTGCCTTCTCACATTGCTTGCCAATCTTAAGGTCATCTGATATGATTTCCCCCAGGTCTCTTTCCATTTTTGTTGTTGTTACTACCTCCCCCCATTGTGTTATCTTCCCCTGAGTTTTTGTTTCCCAGGTGCATTACTTTGCACTTCTTTGCATTGAATCCAAGCTGCCATACTTCTGACCATTCCTCTAATCTTGCCAAGTCCCTTCTCTCCTTTCCACACATCCTTGTGTATCAACCCTGTTGCAGATCTTTGTGTCATCTGCAAAGAGGCATACTTTTCCTTCCAGTCCCTCTGCAATGTCACTTATAAAGACATTAAAAAGGACTTGACCCAGTACTGAACCCTGCGGTACCCCACTAGTAACCCCTCTTTCTTCAGAGTGGAGTCCATTTACAATTACCTTCTGTGTCCTATTGTTCAGCCAATGTTTTACCCAGGCTACCACCCTGGGACCCACTCCCAGGCTGGTTAATTTGACTACTAATCTTTTGTGTGGGACAATTCACTGTCTCACTGACTGTGACCGGTTACTGGTACCAGGCATAACAAATTGAGCAGTGGCAGGTAAACCGTGACTGGAGGACATAATAACAGCTTTTTTCCTTTTACAAAGTCACCACTTGCCAAAAATGGGTATGGCTTCCCGGTATGAGTTGTCAGTGCACTAGCAAGCTACCAGGGAATACAACTGTTGTTGCGAGGATGTTGGGAACACTAGAAAACCAGCTGCTGCAGGCATTTGGTAGCATTTCATGTGGGGCTTCACTAGGTAAGATACACATAGTCCCGATCACTTCTGTAAGCACTTTTTAGTCACCGGAGCCCTGGCAGGCAGCTACAGCCCTCCAAATGGAGGGACTCTCTCTCCGGTCCCATTGCTCCTATGCTAAGCGGTCCCCGATAGTTCCCCCGAAGACTGCCCCCCACGGTGGGGCCAGCAGGAGGTTGCCGGCTTCTCCCCCCTCCCGGAGACCCAATCCAGAATCATGGAACCGCTCCCAGGAGTGGTGGACCATCATTGAGCCTGCAAGACTCGTTTTTTCTATTTCACCCAGCCCCACTTCCCCCACCAACATAAGGACTTCGGATCAAATCTCCTGACCCATACTGCCTTCCAGCCACCGCCAGAGGGCAGTCAGCAAGCATGACAACTAGACCCCTCCCCCTGAGAGAGAGCAGCAGTCTTCCAGATCCTCAATCCTCTCTTCTCCCTGCTGACCCCTGGTGGCTTGGGCTCATTCCTGAACCTGGGTCGCTGGTGTGGCGCATGGTGTGGCATCCAGTGCCTCAACCCTCAGCATCACTGAGCTTGTTGACTCAGGCTTTTAAAAGCATAATATGAAAATGGCACTGCTGCAAACAGTGGGGGCTTCATTGAGGGCTCGGTCCCTAGAAACCCACGGGGCGGGTGCATGGGGAACAATACAGCAGCAAATTTGTAGCACATTACTGGCTGGTGACAGCTGCTCTCTGTCCCACAGACATGTTGCTGCACACAGAGAAGTAGATAGACAGACAGAAGACAGTAGCAGATTACTGTGGGCAGTCATGCATATGGGAACAGTCACAGACCCCGCATTGCTCAGTGACACAGCATACTGCAGGGCTACTGTGCCTGCGACCAGAAAGCTGACAGTTTGCTTAGGTCCTCCGAGGTTTGTGGGATAGGTGCTTGGGGAGACAGATAGCACTGAGGGCAATTGTATTTGTGTTACTGTACACATTGCTGTACTGTGTGCTTACTTTTGCTGGGTGCTCTGAGGTCTACAGAGAGGGTGGGTGGGGAGACAAACAGCACTAAGGGGTATTGCATTTCCACACAGTCATGTCCATTGTGTGTATCTGAGGCACTGTGTCTCGCTTAACAGGGACATTACTGGCTGCCTTGGAAACTCTGTTTTCCGCACAATAACAAGATTGGGTTGCTTGTTGATCTCTTTGCTGGGGCCCCTTCACCACTTACTGTGTGGGTAACAGAGATCAATGAATGGTCAGGCAGTGGCCATCTGCCAATGAGCTCACAGATAGCTCCCTGCCCATGTTATAAAGTTGCTTATTAGAATAAGCTGAATGAATTGCTGTCAGGTTTATAGTTGAAGACCTGTTTCTCAATAGTTTGCCTTATTTTAGCTGTCTTATGCACGGCATATGAATAGGCTTACTTATGTGCCACGGTGAATGCAGTTTTTGAACTCTTCCCCTACTGTCCTGCCTCTCACCTACTGGCTTTGAGACTGGTATTTAATAATTATCTTTCTATTCCTCCTAGTTGCCTCCTGACATCCCACTCTGGCCGTGGCCAAGTAGGGCTTCCTCAGTGCTGCCTTATATATACTGCTAGTCCTCAGGCTGGACTATGTTCTCATTCCAGCTGCCTCTCCCCTATATGAGACCCATATGGAGACTCCACTACTACCTTTGGATGCATCTCCCCGTAGTCCTGACCCCTTATTTTTAGCAATGTATGGGCTCTACAGCAAAGGCATCTACTATAAACCCATTAACTATCTATGGTCTGTAGGAATTAGGCCTAACAGAAGTAACTGTATAAGGGTTTTGCTAGCCCTTCTGTTACTTTGACCTGGGGGTACTGAACTAAATCCTGGTCCCTGTCCTTCCAACTTGAAAATAACCTCCCCTTCAGACATAGGGTGGTCCAAACCTTGTGGCCTTCAGCTTGTACATATGAACATCAGTTGCCTCCAGCCTAAGCTCCAGGAACTGGAAAGTTAGGAAGACATGTATACCCCAGACCTAGTAGAAATATCTGAGACCTAGTTAAAACCCTTTGTACCCCTTCATGAGGTTCAGCTTCCTGGCTAGAACATATTTAGGAAGGATAGACTGGGTAAGAAGGGAAGAGGAGAACTCGTATACTGTACATGCAGTCCACATTAAATGCTACCCTAGTAAACCTTACGACCTTAGATGGGTCTAATTGCAAGGCCATCATGATAAAAGTACTGCTTGGGAGAACGAAACCCTCTTTGTTGGCTGCATCTGTAACCCTCCCAGACAGCCTCCTTTGCACTTGACGCTGTCTGCCAAACTATTACACATGACTCTTTAAGGGAATATATTCTACTGTGATATTTCAATATCAACTGTTCTCCTAGTATTGGTTTTGAGCCTAAGTCAGATGTGCTTGGGGTTCAACTCACCCAGGTTATGACTGAACCCTCTAGACTTAACAATAAGTCTGGTAACCATACTCGGTTAGACTGGACCCTTGTCTCTAATCCGCTAAGAATCAGAGTTGCTGGGATTTTTGCATCTCCTCTTAGTGGCCATTCCTCTATTTTCTACGTATTTATTTATTTTTTTGTTTACCGGGTAAGTGTACTAGCCACAAAGTAATCATTATTTTCAGACACGACCCAGGAGATGACAAGTTACAATCAGGACAGTACTTTACAGTTGGTAGCAACAATACAGTAAGCTTACAAGGTTAGGGAATACAAATACAAAGTGTAGGGAGGGAAAAATCAGTAGTACTATGCAATTACAGACAGTGGATAGTGTAAAAAAAGCCATTAAGTGCTTTATTCCATTTGCATTAGTCTACTAGATGCATCATAATAGTCTTGGAACCTGCCTGGGTGGGGCAAGCAGATAGCACATAAATTAGTTTTGAAAGGATTGACATCATAAAGCAATGGTGAGGTGGAGGTTTCAGAAGGAGGGGTAGAAAAGAAGAAAACGAATGTGAAACAGGTGGTGGAGGGAGGAACTTAGTGGATAAGAGGAGAAAGGCAGGATACTACGGAGAGGGAGACGATAAAATGCCAGGTTTTAAGTTTAGGAGGTTTTGGTTCGACTAAGGAGGTTTGAAACAAGTGCAAGGTTCAGGGTTAGCAAGGTAGGTTTGAAGCTTACGTTTGAAAATAGTGTGAGCTGGTGCCAGCTGAATATCTAGGGGTAAGGAATTTAGTAATTTTGGGGCTGCTTGATAGAAGGCTGAAACACCCTTGGAGGTTTTGGGCTCTTGTAACAGGGCTTGCTCAGAGGACCGTAGGTCGTGTGTGGAGGCCAAGGGCAAAAGGAGGGTTCTAAATGACGGTGTGGTATTAGACCTGATTATTTTGTCCACCAGGGAGGAAAATGAGAGGAGCCGATGGGCTGAGGGTGACAACCAGTTTAGATCGGCATAGAGTAGGCAGTGGTGCTTTAACCGAGGGGAAGCAGAGGCATATCGGCAGATGTTAGTGTAGGTGGTGTCCCATTTGTGAAGTGTGGTCTTGGAGGAATTGATGTAGGTGACTGCACCATAGGCAAGTGACGGTAATAGAATGCCCCTCGCAATGGCCATTCTGGCAGAGGGAGTAAGTGCATGCCTTGTTTTATAAGCAATTCCGAGTATGTGGAAGAACACTGCCCCCAACCCCCCCCCAAAAAAAAACTATTTGTTGCTTGTGATTATTCTAAATTTGAACCTTTCTCCTTTTTGGCCTCCTTGTCTGGCATTGACTGGGCCACAGTAAAATACCTGCCCAATATTGAATCTGCCCTAGACTTTTTTATTATTAACTTCCTGTCAGCTGCAAATCTTCTTGCCCCCTCTAAAACAGATCAAGGTCAAAGGCCAGCACTCCTAATGGCTTCCCCCCTGAGCTAAGAGTAAGCTCAAGGATAAGGCATGGGGGCTCTTCAGGTCCACTGGCCTAATGGTGGATTGGGTGAAGTACAAGGAGCTGAAGAATACTTGCAAGAAAGAGCTAAAAAGTGCCAAGAGAACCTATCTCTCTCAATTGCAAAACCAACACCTATCCAACCCTAACATTTTCTGGGCACAAGTCAACTTCCTACTGAAAGGCCACTCCAGATCCACCGAACATGATACAGTAGTGGTTGGCAGTCTGTCAGTGACCTCTTAGCTACACCAATGCTTTTAATGACTTTTTTACTGACTGGAGAAATTCAAACCTCTCTCCGATGGTCCCACCTCTCTTCACCCCATCTCTTCTGAACCAGTGGTAACTTCCTCTGAGTTTCACTTTCGGTTGGTAACTCGGAAGGAGGTACTAGCTCTCTTAAAGAGGCTGAAAATGAAAGGATCTGAAGATTTTGATAAACTTGAGCTGAAACGTTTGATAACTGCTGCCGTTATGCCTCCCCAGTTGCCATGCTTATTAACAAATTCCTATGTGAAGGACATATCCCAGAAAGCTGGAAGACTGCTGCACTTGTGCCAGTGCATAAAGGTGGCTCAGTAAAACCTGTTGAGCACTACAGGCCCATCTCTCTCCTCTGCTCCCTTGCTAAAATACAGGAACATCTGGTCTATAACCAGGTCCTTGACTTCATGGAGCAAAGGCACTTGCGGACCAATAGGCAACATGGCTTAAAATGACATCGTGGAACTGACACTGCCCTTGTCAAACTGACCACAGAAATCCTGGGTGCCATAGATTAAGGGCTGCTTATCAGTGCAGTCTTCATTGACCTTACCAAAGCTTTTGCTTTGATTAATTATAGCCCTCTATCAAAACTAAACAATTCGGTCTTGACAAATTCTAACTCAGCTGGTTCTCCCACTACCTCATTGGTAGGTTTCAGTAGGTCAGGTGGAAGGACTCTCTCTCCAAAACTACACTAATCCTGGGTGGTGTCCCACAGGTTTCTAATTAAGGTCCCCCTGCTAGTCTTGTTATTTGTTAATGATATGCTCAGGAACTGTGGGGAAGTGAACCTTCTGCTGTATGCAGATGATTCTATGCTTTATAGAAACTCTAGGGACCCCAGCTGTCTTAATGCCCAGATTGTGGCTGGCCTCCTTCAACTAGAAAACTGGTTTAAGGCCAGTGAGCTTGTCCTTAACACCAAAAGAAAAACAAGGCTATATTGTATGGCCCAAGAAACATGGGCCTTTCTAGGGAACACCTGCTTGCTCCCACTACCTCTGCTGGAACACCTATAGAAGTAGTTTAGTCTGCCAAATACCTAGGGCTGCACTTAGACCAGGAACTGTCCTACAGAACTCACATTGACCATATATCACTGACCCTTCACAAAAGAATTGGCCAACTCTACCACCTAGGCAATCTTATTATAAAAGAATCATGACTTATAATTGCTACCAGTACTCTAACCCCCCTTGCAATATGGCACCCCTGTTTTGCAGTCTCTTAGGTGCTATGAGCTCAATAACCTCAAGGTAGTATACAATAAAATCGGGTGCTTGCCACAAGAGCTCCATCCATGGAGCACCATTGCAATATACTGCGCTTGCAGAACTGGCCTTCACTTGAGGGCTGGCTTTGAGTAGCCTCTCCTCGGGCTGGCCTTTAAACTTGTTAAAGGTCCTGTGCCTCCCCCAGCCTGCATGACACACTAAAAGCCCACAAGGAGGGTCCTGTGGTACACCAACGGTCTTCTGTTTGAGACACTTTAACTTAAAACGTGTGGAAAAGAGGTCTTCTGCCATCTCTACACCAATGATCTGGAACTCCCTGCCTTCTGCCCTCCAAGTCTGCACTCCTTTTCTAAGTTTTAAAAAAAGGGCTTAAAGTTGTACTACTTGAATGGAGCCTCTGTGCCTGTAATAGGTGACTTCCACCTGCGCTGCAATTGATGATGCTTCACCATCTGGCATCGTTTTGGATCTTCGTGTTGCTCTATTGATTAATGTTTCCCCTCCCGATATTACGTAGTACAATACTGCTATTAACTCTTTGTCATATGTTGAACACCATGTTTGGCCAATTGTGAAGTCTCACACTTACTGTATTGTGACCTTGTCATATCTAACTTGTCCTGACACTGTGTCTGACTGTTGTTCTGCTTGTTTGTCAGTTTGTAATTAATTCTGGGTCACCCTTGAACAAGTGGCGGCTATGTCTCAGTGGGTCTACTTGGTTAACAAAATAAATAAATAAAATAAACTGGCATTACATTATGGTTGCCATTTCACTACTGAGATCTCGCTGCAGCTGACTCACACACATACTAAATGTGACAATAACTCTGCACAAGATAGTATGCATGACTACATGTGGTGGTTTAAGCATGGCTTGACACCTGATAAATAGATACACACAATTATTTAAAATGGCTGTTGCTGTTATGAAGTTAACCACCAGAAAAGGATACCTGTTACTTCAGGGAGGATGCATATTTTATGGGCACAATTACTCACGACAGAGGAAATAGCCGTATCTAAATGCCACAGATCTAGTCAGAGCTAATATGTCTGTTAATACATTATCCTGACAAGGGATCTAGAATGACATGCAGCTTAGTTGCAATTTACTTCTATTATTGTGATATAAAAATCCCACATTTACTGGGCAACAGGGAAAAAGTTTATGGGACACAGAATTAACTACACTCAAGGAACTACTCGAAATTTGGGATGGTCAAGTAGCTGGTATGCAGTGTTGTAGAACTGCAATACAGCTGTGCAGTGCTCAGCACCCCACTTACTTTTTCCCGCTGAGGGGTAAAAACAGCCATGTTCACTATTTCTGTTTTTGGCCCTGCCCTGCACAGTGCACACCATTAAGAAGTCTACTTTCAGTGTTGGAAATGGAAAGAATACACTGAGGGAACCCATCACTTCTGATGTAGTATCAGACATATCTGACAGGGGTCTGGGAGTCTGTTTCTTCATGTGTTGCATTTTCACACTTTATTTAGTCAGTGTTATGCCTGTAGTAGTACACATTTTATATAGAAGCAATCCTTCATCATTTTACTCCTGGAACTGGGTCAGACTTTTCATTTTACTCCTGGAGCTGAATTCTCCCAAGTTCTACTACATTTCCACTGCTGGCTGCTTTAAAGAGCAGCTGACACCTTCAGAAGAACTTTAAGAAAACATAATATTTAAATACAGTTCAGCTTGTATTTCAACATTAGTACTGTAGTCCTCATCCTCATTATTTATTACTGAGGTTATTTGCATGAAAACAGGGTCTTTGTTCCTGAGCAGTTCATCTATTTCTATTGCTTTCTCCCTACCTAAGGTCATAATGCACTGCTTGTGACATCACAGTTTCTCTCATGGCAACAGATTGTGATGTCACAACAAAGGATTGTGACTCGAAGTAGGGAATAAGTTAAGAGGCAGATGGACTCTACAGGATAAGATCATATAGTCATGCAAATATACCCAGTAATAAATAATGGAAAAATAAATATACAGAACATATATGGAATGCAAGCTGAATTTTACCTAATTATTATGTTTTTCAAAGTTTTCCTTGAGGCATCAGCAGCTCTTTAAGCTTTGCTAAGCAGCCTTAAAAACGTGAAAGAGGGATGGTCTTGGGTCTAGTTGTTAGATCAAAGGCTCAGGAACCAGCAAGTTTGGGAGCAAGTCGTACCACAGCCACATACTCACTGTTACTCAGAGAATGATACAATAGATCTAAGTGTAACAGCAAGTTTCATGAGATATCAGGAATTATGGTGCTTTTCATCAAGTTAAATTGGGTTTTGCTCTGCTCTGTTAAGAAGCAGGTGCTGAAATGCATTTTCCCAACTAACTATTGAACTGACTTTTTATTCTTTCTTCACCTCTTCCCCCACTACCACAGATTTCCACAGAAGACATTATGCATAACCATGTGGATCCAACTGAATGTGTGGCTTCAGCAAAAGTATATTAAAGGAGTAGTCCACACAGAATTTACAAAAAACATGTGTTATGCAGAGTGTTTTGATATGTATGTTAAGTCCTAGTGTGTCCTTCCCTCTGTCTGTTGTTAGGAGTTTTTCCTAAATTAGCCTGCTAGCTGTATGGTAGTTTTACGACCCTTGGGGATCTCCATCACAAATAGGTTTATTGGCTTTCTTTCTCCCATGATGCACCCTAGCTCATGTGACAGTGATGTAGCCATGACCTTAGATTTAGCATGTGCACTGCTTTAAAATTAGTTCACAACTGCAGAGATTTGTAACTGTTCTCATCCAGGGAGCACAAATGGCATCAGTTACAGTTTAGCAGACACCTGAGAGCAAGTTAACTGGGGGTTCTATAAGAAAACAGCTGCTAAATAGCTCTAATTCATTATTTGTGTTTTCAGTGTGTGTCAGGTCTAGCTAGCAGTAGTAAGTGTTTTCATTTTAAAATGTTATTTCATCAAACTACATACAACAGTAACAAGCATTTGTCAATGCCGAATGTTTGCTTGCTGGCTGGCATTGGCATTGGTAGTGTAGGAGTTACAGAGCTGCATAATAGGAATGGCAGTGAAGTACTGAACTGAAGCCATCCCCACCACCACTACCCTGCAGATACTGACAGGCATTGAGATGTGCCTTTGGGTTGTCAGGCATAACAGCCACGCCATTTCACTACACCCTACCCTGCAGACAACGACAAGTGTCACGGTGTGCCTTGGGGTCTTTGGCCCTTATGTTCACCCCATTCCATCAGGAAATACGATGAGATGGATGCTGTATAGGAGAATGGGGTGAACTTTGGGGCTGAAGAGTCCAAGGCACACCTTGATGCCTCTCATTGGCTGCAGGGTGTGGGTGGGGGTGGAATGGTATGAGCATTACAGGTGACAATCCCAAGTCACACCCCTGATGCCTGTCAGTCTCTACAGGGTGGGGCATTATCGTCGGAAACCGTAACGCCTCAGGCGTTCGTTGGTATATTCACTCCAAATTTTCAACATGTTTTTTTTGTGACCCCCAGCTCATGAACAGTGGCAATATCAGTTCATTAGCCAAAAGCTGATTTTGCATAGCGATTATACCATTTGGCACCACAGGTGCAAAAATACATTTCGAACAGGATGTGAAAAATGACAGCTGTACTGTTCATGGGGAGGTGTAAAAAATTGGCAATGTTGAAAATCTGCAGTGAAAATATAAAAAAAAACTGGTGAAGTCACGAGCGTCCGTAGAAACTGTGCAGTGCACACCCGTAATGTAATTAGTTTGGGGATTTTTTTACAGCAGATTGTCAACACAGGCATTTTGGAACCTCTGCTCATGAACAGTGTCACTGTGATTTTCTGAATCTGTCCCGAACAGTGATTTCCCACAGCAACCACACATTTTTGTGCTGGAAGTGTGAAAACACATTTTGGCCATGGTGTGAAAAATGACAGCTGTACTGTTCATAAGGAAGTGTGGAAAAATGCCAGTGGTGAAAATCTGGCCTGAAAATATTACAAATTCATGAACTTACGAGGGTGCGTGGAAACTGCGCAATGTTCGCTCATAACACAGTCATTTTACGGACTTTTGTCACCAAATTTTTAACATACTGTAGCCATTTTAAGACCTCTGCTCATGAACAGTATCACTGTGATTTTCTTAATCTGTCCCAAACATTTATTTCGCACACTGACTGCGCAAGTGTGCGCTGCATGCGTAGAAACACATTTTGGGTGAGATGTGAAAAATGACAGCTATACTGCTCATAAGGAGGTGTGGTAAAATGACAATATTGAGAATCTGGAGTGAAAATATAAAAAATTTGCGAACCTACTAGCGTGTGTAGGAACTGTGCAACGCAGGCTCGTAAATTAGTCATTTTGGGGAATTTATTCACCAGATTTTCAACATTGGGTTTTTGGGAGCCTACCTCGTGAACTGTGACACTGTCATTTCATAAATCAGTCCCAAAAGGTGGTTCCATGCAGTGACCGCAAAATCACCTTTCGGGCCGATTAACGCATGACAGTGCCAGAATTCATGAGGAGGGGTCCCAAAATCTGGTGCCAAAATTTCAAAAAATGCCTGAGATGTACATCAAAGTTGAAAAAACCTATTTATTCCATTATAAAGCTTACCGGCATTTCCTCAGTTCGCAGTCGGCTTTGAAGAGTGCAGACGTGTTCCCGGTCCACCGGAGATCATCGCACCGGACTCCAGGGGTAAGTATGGGGTGAGGTGGGGGTGTGGGGAGGCAGGGTGTGCAGAGGGTGGGTGCAGGTGGGGGGAGGTGGCAAGACAAGCAACGAGGGACTGTTTTTTGTTTTTAGGTCTTTTTTTCTTTTAGGAAGACAACGCAGGACTTTTGCCATGCTGGGGTGGGCTCCCAGCATGCCAGCTGAAACTTTTGTTTTTTGGGGGGGCAGTGGAGCTGATGGGGGATTGGGCACCCCCATCAGCTATAGAGAGGTGTGCCACACTAGGGTGAGCTCCCAGCGTGGCACCTGGAAGTGTGTTGGGGGGCCAGCAGATGGACATTTGCCATGCTAGGGTTGGCTCCCAGCATGGCACTTGGAAGTGTGTTGGAGGGGCGCTGAGCCGACGGTGGATTTGGCACCCTTGCCAGCCATAGTTCACTTTAAATTGAATTTATGTTCCAGGATGAGAAAGCAGAGAAGTATACAAGCAGGCTGCCGGCAATATGCTAATCAACACTGTCTTATCACTGCTCACTGAAGTGGTCTCTCCCTTTCAACTGTACACCACTGCATTTTCAACTGCTGTCATAGACAGCTGCAGCATTCATTGGTGAACTGTGACCGTGCCTGCAAACATACTGACTGAATTGGAAAACAGGGTGCTACATCTACAAAACTCGGATGATGGCACTATGTTTCTTGCACATGCATGCAAGCAAACATAAAAAGCACAGAAATTGCCCCAGATCACCAGTGCTATAATTAGTATAGACTGTAGCTGTTTTCTTACAAAACACCTACTCAGCTCTCAAGTATTTGCTAAACCATAAATGTACGTACCATTATTCTGCTAGAAGGAACTGGGAGTTAGGACTGACTTTGTTTTGTGACATCACATTTATTTATTTATTTATTTATTGTTACCAATGTGAAGTGTCTTTTTAAAAAAAGGACAAAAATATGTATGTGTGAGTTATTTAGTTTGGAGAATATTTGTTTTATTATTTGAAAAAGTGTGATACACTAAATGTGTAAAATGGAATCAAATGTGTAGCTGGAATAGTCACTGTCATCCTGTTGCTTTCATGCCATACCACAGGCAGGATAAATGCTGACTTCAAACTATTTTGCAGTCTGTAGGCTGCAGCTTCATACTATACACTTCATTTGTAAAAAAAATAAATAAAATAAAAAATATGAAAATCTCGTCACAGAGCAAAATCAGCACCAACTGTTAATAGAATGCTGATACCTGCATTTATAGTTTAGCAAATATTTGAAATCTGACTGAGTGGGGGTTCTGTAAGCAAACAGCTAGAGTCTTTATTAATTATAGCACTGATGATCTGGGCAGTTTCTGTGCTTTTATGGTTGTGTATAGTTTGATAAAATTAAACATTTTAAAATTAAAACACTCCTGCTAGTTAGACCTGATGCACATAGAAAACAAAAATAGTGAATTAGAGATATTTAGTAACTGTTGTCTTACAGAAACCCCAGTTAGCTTGCTCTCAGGTATCTGCTTAAATTGTAACTAATGCCATTTGTGCTCCCTGGATAAGAATAGTTACAAAGCTCTGCTGTTGTGAAGTGATTTTATACTGATTTTAAAGCAGTACACATGCTAAATCTATGGGCATGGCTACATCATTGTCACATGAGACAGGGTGCATCGTAAGAGAAAGAAAGCCAATAAACCTATTTGTGATGGAGATCCCCAGGGGTCATAAAACTACCATACAGCTAGCAGGGTAATTTAGGAAAAACTCCTAACAGCAGACAGAGGGAATGATATGATACACTAGGACTTAACATGCATATCAAAACACTCTGCATAACATATGTTTTTTGCAAATTCTGGGTGGACTACTCCTTGAATGGAAGCAGAGCAAACCAGCGTGGTCTATTCTGATGGAGAAATGTAATAAGCATGTTAGTTCACTCTGTGATGCTGAAGCAAAAAAACAACTATTTTTCAGGTGATGCCTTTTACTGGAGTAGCAAAATTGTTTTTGTGACTAGCTTTCAAAAGTTAAACTCCCTTCATCAGATCAGTGGACAATGATAGCATGAATTTAGATGCTGCTGATGGGTGGATGCATCAGTGGAATAGCCCAAACCAGAGATCAGTTTTCAGTTTACAGTGCCACACTCTGCATACCTAAATTGCAGTCATTATCAGCATATTAACTGCCTGTGCCTTTCTTCTCCTCTCCAAAATGTGTCTGTTCTCTCAGCGCATACTATGGAGATAAAGAACAAATGTTTCTGCTATTTCAGTGCTACATTAGTTGTTAAAAGAATGGTTGTTCAGTTCCTGACATTCGCCCCCACTATGCTAAGTATTTTGTGTAGTCAGCAGCATTCTTCCAGCTGCAGAGGAGGCACAGAACACAGAAAAAAGTGCCACAACCTTTGATTCATGAATAATGTAGGTATATCTGATAGGAGGAAGGGAGGGCACTGACAGGCACAGGAGAAGAGCAGAATGCATATCAATGAGGTGATGAAATTCTACTGTGGAAGCAGAATGTAATATGAGTTGGTTCATGTTGCATACTTCCTCTCCCTGCTCCCTCTTCTTTTTGTTAGCAGTACATTTCATCACTCTCACTATGCAGCTGTAAAAAGGGTTTCTTAGCCACCATGAAAGGTTAGGTCTTTTTCTGGATAGCACATAGGTGCTCCCCCACCCTGACCTTAAAGTTCTTATACTTTTTCATGCCACAGAGTATTTTCTTTATTTGGTGCTATATGCACTTTTGATGAATACATTTATGTGCAATTACAGCCATTTGACTGTTGCTGGCCTTTCTTTGCTCTGAAATGACTGCTTACCTTATAGTTTATTTATTTAGTTTTTGTTGACCAGGCAAGTGCACTAAACAACAACATTGTCTACTTTCAGGCACAACCTGGGAGAGTTACAGACAAAACCAGCATATTATAACAGTGAGTTCCAGATAGCATATAGCACAGAAAACAGTGGGGTGCACGATAAGCACATGGTATACAATGAATATACACAGAGAGTACAAGGAATTCAACAGGCAATCATCACTGTAAGGAAAAAAAAAAACAACACATCTAAGTACAGAGGGCACCATGAAACAGAAGGTGGGAAGAATTACTCAGAGGACCAATAGGGGAGTCAAGGGTAAGTAGCCAGCAGCTTGGTTCTAAGAATAGTGAGCTGGGATAGGGAAGTCCCAGAAGTGCTAGTGGGGCCATGGGGAGAGACAAGAACCAGGTCAGTATTTGTCCTTGATATGTATGTGGCTTTTGAGGCCATTTTTAAAGATACGGTGGGACTGCGCATGTTTCAAGTTCCTTAGAGAGAGAGTTCCAGAGTTTTGGTCCAGACACCGCAAAGGCATACTCGCCCATCCTAGTATTGCATTTGGGGATATCCAGTAGAGAGCTGTCCATTGAGTACAGGGAGTAGATCGGTAAGGAAGGTTTGAACCATCAAGTGATAGACTCAGAAAGGCCTTCTCTGATTATTTTGTCTATGGCACAACCAGCGGCATATGTCCAATATGAGGAAGAGGTGAGCCAGCCAAGGTCAGCATAGAGCACACAGCAGTGGGTGTGCCTTGGTATAGATGGAGCAAAGCAACAAAATGCTGTTATAGTAGGTCTTCCATTTGCTTAGAACATCTTTATTTGCATCCATGTACAATAAGAGGACCTACATGAGGCCAGGCCTTAGTACACCCTAAGTAATGGTGAGTCTCACAGCGGAGGTAAGGTTGTGGTGAGTCTTTTATGTGATGCCATGCTTAATGTGGGCAGATTTGCATATAGTTGAAATATGAAGGTTGAAGTCAAGAGATGGATCGAGCGTGATGCCCAGATACTTGAAAGAGTCCACCATGTCAAAAGAGGAGCCTCCAGGGCTCCTTATAGTAAGCATAGAAGAGCAGGCTCCGAGTCTGGGTACTGAGCCAAAGAGTATGGTGACTTGCTTTTTTTGCGTTGAGAAGGAGCTTGTTGTGCGATATTCATGATTGGATGGTGGCAAAATCCAGTTGGAGTTTGTTGTTGATGTCAGTGATGTCAACAGCACTGGTGTAGAGGACCATGTCATATGCATACAGAAAGGCTTTGCAGGAGCTAAGAGATTTGGGCAGGTTGTTGTCAGAGAGAATAGTAGTGGCTCAAAGATGGACCCCTGGGGAACTCTGACCTCAATGGAGGCAAGACCTGATTTGGCACCATTTAATTTAACAAATTGCCATCTACCAGACAGGTAGCTTTTGAATCAAGACAACGTGGGAGATGAGAAGCCCAAAGCAAGCAGTTTCTCTAGCAGCAAGGTGTGATCTACCAGGTCAAATGCCTTGGTTAAGTTTATAAATATCGCTCTTGTGAGCATCCCCTTGTCCATAGCTGTTCTGATGTCATTAGTCAGTTTTAAGAGAGCTGTAGTGGTACTGTGGCCACTCCTGAAACCTTGTTGGCATGGAGTAATCTGGTTTGTTGCAGGAAGCCTGTAACCTGAGAGATGACAATTTTCTCAAGAAGTTTGTTGAGGGTGGAGAGAATTGAGATGGACCGATAATTATCCATACATCTGTTGTCACCTTTTTTGTGTACAGGAATGACCCACGTTGTCTTCCAGAGTGCAGGCACAGACCCTAAGGCAAGGAACAGATTGAACAGTCTTGTGATTGGGGCCACTAAGAGAGGGGCAGCCAGCTTAAGAAACCTCAGTAGAAGCCCATCCGAACCAGCAGAGCCACAGTTGGGGATGGATCTGAGAAGTCAAAAAACTTCCTTCTTGGTGACCGGCTTTAGGTCTAGGTGTGAGGAGCTTGGGGACAGGGAGTCCATGGGAGAGGTTGAATTGTGATCAAACTAGCTGAAGAAATGGGATAGGTCTGAGAAGTGAACATTTAGGGCATTAGCAGTGGTAACTATGTTATTGCAGCTGGTGCCATCCAGGGTCGTGTCGGTTATAGATGAATTAGTACCTTGTCCCATGCAGGATTTCACGTGGTTCCAAAAATGTCAGGGGTCACAAGTAGATGTACAAAGGAGCTGTTGGCAGTAGGCACTTTTAGCATTGTGAATAGCTTTCTTGCATTCCTTCCTGAGCTGTCTGTATGCAGTCCAGTCCGAGTGATCCTGGGTGTATTTAGCATTGGACCATGCTTTACCCCTCCTTTTCATTAGTGTAAGTAGTTGACTGTTTATACATCTGGTTAGGGAGCCTCTGATACACCATTTTTTGAGGGGAATAAATCATACCTCTCAACCTCTTTACTCGTAAATCAGGGACAAAGCTTAAAAAAATCAGGGACAAAGACCCAAAACCAGGGACACATCTTAAAAATTGGTACCATTCACTCAGAAAGCTGATAGAATAAGTGGATTAGTGTAAGATGCATTTTCTGAAGAAGAACAAGTCTGTAACTTTAATGTTTGGCATTATTTTGTACTTTCAATCCCACTGTTCTGTCACAAAAACACACATTTTACGAGGGACAGAGGAAAATGTTGAGTCAAAATCAGGGACATCCCTGAAAATCAAGGACAGTCGAGATGTATGGAATAAATGCATCTTGAAAGCTAAGAATGGTGGTATGTAGGAAGCTGAATGCTTCGTTTACATCAGTGATATGATAGAGTGGGGACCAGTCGATGAGTTGGGCAGCCCGAGCCAGGGATACATAGTCTAGGTTAGAGAAGTCTCAGAACTGGATTTCTTTGGGAGGAGGTTTATGAGAGCGAGCGTCCCATATACAAAAGACAGGCATGTGGTCACTGATAGCATAGGGCAGCATCCTGGTATTTGTTATCCTGTCCTTCCTGTTTGTGAGGATCCAGTCTGTAAGGTATTGATGGTTATTATTGGGTACAGTTCTGGTCGGACTTATCATTTGATTGAGATAGTGCTTGCCTTGGACTTCCTCCAATGAACCAGTACTGCACCCAAGCCATTCAAGGTTAAAATCCCCGATGAGGAATAATTCCGATTTCCCCTTCAGCAATGTAAGGTATTGAATTACCTCGGTCAATCCTTTCAATCCGTTCTTTGGAAGGTTGTATCTGCAGATGATGCTCAGTTTCCTGACGTTTCCCAGAAGGAGTATGTGTGCAGTAATTCACAGCCATTCAAAGGCTGGTGTGGAGAGAGGTTGATTGAGAGGTGCTTTTTAAAGTAGAGCACAATGCCACTCCCACATTTAGATGTGGAGTGATCAGCCCTCAAGAACTTTTAACCTTTTAGTGCACACAGGGAATCTGGTATTGTAGGTCTGAGCCAGGTCTCCATGTGGCCATGCATGCCTGGGGAGTACTGGACAACCCAGGCTTCCAATTCAGCAAAGTTAGTGGTGAGGCACTGAATATTCATATGCGTAATTTTGAGACCCTTTGAAGAAAACCATGTGGGGATGTTCTGAGGCGAAGCTACAAATGAAAGACCTGGGTTTGACTCAACATCTCCAGCCAAACAAATCTGTAATAGGCAGAGCAAGATTTCCTGGTACCATTTAAGTTGGGAGTACCTCCAAGAAGCAAGACCAGGAGTAAAGGAGAAGTAGTACAATATATGAGCAGGACTGATGAAGCTCAGGTACATATGGCTGCAAGGAAGGGTGGTTTTCCCCAGAAGGATGTTTGAGTAAGTAAAAATGGATGGAGGAAGCCAACAGAGGTGTCAGATTGCAGATACTTTGTTTTGTTTAATTTTCATACCGCCTACAAATCACACTGCCAAGGGGTCCCAACTGCTATTTCACAAAACTGAACAGAGCGTCCCCCCCCCCCGCACACTGCACTCATACAGAGATATCCTTCACTTTACAGTACTCCCTGATAAGCTGTGTTGTGGCAAAACTTAGAGAAGATCACAGTTAATCACAACACTGACTAGCCCTAGGTACATACACTTTGACAGCAGATAAGGACCACTTGGCCCACCCAGTCTGCCCATTTCCCTACCTACTGGATAAGCTGCAGATTCTAGTTAACCAACAGCCTACTTCCTGCAACCCCCCACTATAATTGCCTTGTGTCTGTCCCATGTATGTTTGAATTCCCCCACTGTTTTAGACCCAATGACCTCCTCAGGAAGGCTGTTCCATGTATCCACCACTCTCTCTGTGAAAAACATTTCTCCATTACCCATGAGCTGTCCCCTCTATCTTCAAACTGTGCCCCTTATTCTTACACATCTTTTTCTGAAAGATGCTACCTCCTGGACTTTGTTGATTCCCTTGAGGTACTTGAACGTTTATCATGTCCCCCGTCCTCCATTCATCAAGTATATACATATTAAGCTCTCTCAGTCTCTCTTCATATGTTTTTTCTGCAGACCCTGCACCATTTTAGTTGCTCCTCCTCTGGACTGCTTCCATCCAGTCTATGTCCTTGCGTAGATGAGGTCTCCAAACTGTCATTGGCACTAGATGGGGTCTCTCACCAACTGTCTGTACAGAGGGATAACCACTCTCTTTCTACTTGTGATGCCCTTCCTATGCATCCCAGTATCTCCCTGGCTCTCCTTACTGACTTTCACATTGCTTACCCACCTTTAGGTCATCTGATATGACTACCCCAGGTCCCTTTCCATTTTTGTTGTTGTTAGTACCTCCCCTGCTATTGTGTACTCTTCTCCTGGGTTTTTGTTTCCCAGGTGCATTACTTTGCACTTCTTTGTATTGAATCTAAGTTGCCATATATCTGACCATTCTTCCAACCTTGCCAAGTCCCTTCTCATCGTTTCTACCCTCCCTTGTGTATCAACTCTGTTACAGATCTTTGTGTCATCTGCAAAGATGCATACCTTTCCCTCCAGATCCTCTGCAATGTCACCTATAAAAATGTTAAACAGGACTGGACCCAGTACTGAACCCTGAGGTACTACACTAGTAACCCCCCCTTTTTTGGAATGTGTTCCATTCACTATTACCTTCTGTGTCCCATTGTGCAGCCAGTTTGCTACCCAGGCTACCACCCTGGGACCCACTCCCAGGCTGGCTAACTTGATTATTAATCTTTTGTGCGGGACTGTGTCAAATGCCTTGCTAAAGTCTAGGCAGGCCACATCCACAGCCCCTCCCTGGTCTATTACTTTGGTCACCCAGTCAAAGAAATAAATTAGATTTGTCTGACATGACCTTCCTGCTGTAAATCCATACTGCTCTGGGTCCTGTGCCCCGCTGGCCTCTAGGTACTGAACAATTCTTTCTTTCAGAAGTGATTCCATCATTTTCCCTACCACTGAGGTCAAACTTACAGGTCTGTAGTTTCCTGCTTCTGCCTCGCTCCCACTTTTGTGAAGGAGAATCACATCTGTCCTCCTCCAGTCCTCAGGTACCGCCCCATCCTGCCATGATCTGTTAAAAAGTGTGGTCAGTGGTGTCACTAGGTCCCTCCCTTAGTTCTTTTAGGATTCTGGGGTGAATCCCATCAGGCCCCATTGCTTTGTCCACCTTGAGTTTTAGGAGTTCCTTCAGGACTCTTTTCTTCTGTGAATGGACTGGTGTCAACCCCCCTACCCAGAGTGCTTCTATTGTCTGGTTTAGGTAACTCCTCCTCATCTTCTTTTGTGAATACTGAGCAAAAGTATTCATTCAGTATCTCTGCCTTTTCACTGTCTCCTTCTACCCACCTCCTCTCTCCTTTATTAATCTTCACTATCCCTCCCTTAACCTTTCTATGCTCCCTAATGTACCTATAAAAGGTTTTAAACCCCTTCTTAACTGAGTTGGCTATTTATTCCTTGGTTTGGGCCTTTGCTAGTCTGACTGCCTTCCCAACTTCTTTCTGCTTTAATTGATACAGTTCCCTGTCATGCTCCTTCTGTGATTCCTTATACTTTTTGAATGCAGCCTTTTTCTCCTTAACCTTCCCTGCCACCTCTTTTGAGAACCATAGTGTTTTTTTACTCCACTTTGTTTTATTTATTTGTTTCACACAAAGGCTTGTTGCCTCTATGATGGCAGTTTTGATTTTTCTCCATTGTTCTTCCACCCCTCCTTTTTGGTCATTTGCTAGTGCATTTTCAGGTATTCACCCATTTTGCCAAAGTCAGCTCTTCTAAAGTCCAGTATCCTTGTTTTTGTATGGCTTATCTCCATAGTTGTGCTCATTGTGAAGCACACTGTGCAGTGGTCACTTGTTCTCAGATGTCTACTGACTTCTAAATTTGTGATCCTCTCTCCATTTGAGAGTACCAGGTCTAGTATTGCTCCCTCCCGAGTGGGTTCCAACACTAGCTGTCTAAGGCCTGCTCCCTGCAAGGCATCGAGAATAACCCTGCTCTTGGATGTGGCTGCAGTCCATGTCGTCCAGTTAACATCTGGCATATTCAGGTCCCCCATCAACATTATCTCCCCTTTTTCAGCCATTTTGAGAATGTCCTCTATTATTTTCTTGTCCATTTCTCCTTGGAGACGGGGGTCTGTATACAACCCCTGTGCGGATTGTGATGCCATTCCTGTCTCCAAGGTGACCCAGAGTTCCTCTTGTCCTCCCCTTTACTTTTTAGTTCTGTAGCTTTGATCCTTCCCTTATGTATAGAGCTACTCCACCTCCTCTTTACCTTCCCTGTCCCTTCTGTAGATTGTATACCCTGGTATGTTGACATCCCAGTCATGGTTCTCAGTGTACCATGTTTCTGTGACTGCCACAATATCCAATTGTTCATCTTCCATCAGGGCTACTAGCTCAGGAAGCTTGTTTCCCAGACTACGGGCATTGGTACTCATTGCCCTCCATTTAATGTTGGCTTTATCCTTTTTTCCCCCCATCCCTGCTCTTATTGTCCTTGCCTATTTTTCCATTTACCCCATCCTGCCCTGTGTTGAGCTCTGTACCTCAGTGTTTACCTTACTACCTGCCATGTTTTGTGGGGGAAGGCTTGAAATTTCCTGCCTTTATCAGCGTCCCTTGGCTAGTTTAAAAGCTTGCCAAGGAAGCATTTAAACCTATCACCTAGGAGCCTGGTTCCTCTGTGGACAGATGCAGACCATCATGCCAGTATAGACCTTTATCTCTCAAGGTGGCCCCCCAGTCCCCAATGAAGCCAAAGCCCTGTGTTCTGCACCAGTCTTGCAACCATTCATTAAACTGCATGGTGTGCAGTACCCTAGCTTCACTACTGCCATGGACTGGTAGCACCTCTAAGAAGGTTACTGTGCTTGCTACCCATCTGAGACCCCTCCCCAACTCCACAAATTTATTCTGCACTGCACTGATCCCATGCCTAGCTAGGTCATTTGTCCCAAGGTGTACTATGATATCTAGTTCCCTCTCCTGTGATGCCGCTTCTGCAATCCTGAGGATTCGCTTCCTGTCCCTCCAAGCCATGGCACCAGGCAGGCACCTTACTTCATTCTCCTCTCCTTTCCCAGGTTTACCCCCTAACAATAGAGTCCCCATCAGAAGCCGCTTCTTCCCTGTGGTGTCCCTTGCCACCCTTTGTGGGTCTCCTTGTGGATGTCCTCAGCATTCTTCTGGGTCTCCACTGAGGGTGCCATCATAGAGGAACCTTTGCTCTGCCAGAATGGTATATGATTTGTGTAGAGATACAACTAGGGGGCTTCACCTCTGGCCCACCACCCGCACCCTCCCAGAACCCACTGTGGTCCAACTGCTCTTCATACTTGGCAACTTCTGAGGCAGTGGTTGTGGCAGTGGTGCTCTTTGGAAGGGAGAGGCCTCCTTAGTCCTTGATAGTTCAGCCTGGGGGTGGACAACCTCCTCCCTCAGAGCTGACAGTTGCCTGCAAATAGGACAGCAACCCTGTTTCCAGAATGTCTCCCGGAAAACTGCTGCCCCACAGCCAGTGCATTGCACCACTCTCCACATGTCCCTCTCCCTTACAATATACAATATATATATATATATTTTTTTATTACTATTTGTGGTGTGTACCTACCCTTTTTGCACTGTGCTGGGTTATTAAGGATATGACAGTTCTGCCCCAAGACCTGTTGAGGAAGTGATGTCAGAACGGTGGCTATAAGGAAATGCCACACCTGGGGGTGTGGGTAGGTGGTGGGTAGTCCACAGCCACTGGTGACTGTTAGAAACAATCAAATATACAACTGCTCCACCACCCTGGTGAGTATTGCCCTTTATAGTAATTCAACTAACATCACAATTTACTAGACCACGGCTCCTGTGCAAACCACTCTACTGAGTCCAGGGATATAAAATTAATTCACTCTTCAGCCAGCAGGACACTTAAAATGCTGCAAAAATATCCTTCCAAATCCTAGGTCTCAATCCCAACAATCAAGCAAATTCAGTTGTATCTCACTCCCTCTGGTTATAAAATTACTACACTTTTAATGGAATCCTGCAATTCTCTGCTTAATGCCAATAAGGAAAAAAAATGAAACTTTTTGTAGAAAGTGTAGCTCACCTTCTTTACAAGTATTATGCCTTACCAGGTTTCCAGCTCCTAAATGGAGTTATAATTTGTTCTTTGCAGTGTAGCAATGTTCTCAGCTTCCAACAGACAAATCAAAGTCAGACTGACTGGCTTCTAACTGTGAAGGGGGGTGCCTAAGACAGCAGAGTGATGAAACCCCACCCAGAGCCAATTGATTGACTAGTGACACCTGTGATGTAAGCAGGCCTTTCAATGTAGGCAGTCTGCTATGTCTGATTCCAATACACAAAATCTTTCACTGAAACTAGGGATAAAAACTTAACTTCTCAGCCAGCAGGACACTTTTAAAATGTTGCAAAAATATCCTTCCAAATCCTAGGTCTCAACCCCAACAATCAAGCAAATTCAGTTGTATCTCACTCCCTCTGGTTATAAAATTACTACACTTTAATGGAATCCTGCAATTCTCTGCGTAATGCCAATAAGGAAAAAAACAGTGAAACTTTTTGTAGAAAGCGTAGCTCACCTTCTTTGCAAGTATTATGCCTCACCAGGTTTCCAGCTCCTAAATGGAGTTATAGTTTGTTCTTTGCAGTGTAGCAAGGTTCTCAGCTTCCAACAGACAAATCAAAGTCAGACTGACTGGCTTCTAACTGTGAAGGATGCCTAAGACAGCAGAGTGATGAAACCCCACCCAGAGCCAATTGATTGACTAGTGACACCTGTGATGTAAGCAGGCCTTTCAATGTAGGCAATCTGCTATGTCTGATTCCAATACACAAAATCTTTCAGTGAAACCAGGGATAAAAACTTAACTTCTCAGCCAGCAGGACACTTTTAAAATGTTGCAAAAATATCCTTCCAAATCCTAGGTCTCAACCCCAACAATCAAGCAAATTCAGTTGTATCTCACTCCCTCTGGTTATAAAATTACTACACTTTTAATGGAATCCTGCAATTCTCTGCTTAATGCCAATAAGGAAAAAAAATGAAACTTTTTGTAGAAAGCGTAGCTCCCCTTCTTTACAAGTATTATGTCTTACCAGGTTTCCAGCTCCTAAATGGAATTATAGTTTGTTCTTTGTAGTGTAGCAAGGTTCTCAGCTTCCAACAGACAGATCAAAGTCAGGTAGACTATGAAGAGTGCTTACTGGCTTCATCATTTTAAAACCTCAACAATTGCATTTAGCGATGGATATCACTGAATTAATTAGGAAGTTGAACAGAGATTGCTGGTCAAACAGCCTTCCACTTTGGCACTGCCAAGTACACAATTTACTAAAAATCAGAGCACCCCAATCAGCTTTCCATTCAGAGAGGATGACCCCCGGGAAGTGTTGGTTACAAAATAGTGTTCAACAATGTGGGCTTGGAGTACCATTCAAGCCCTCTGGAGGAAAAGAAAGTACCATAGAAAATGTGGCTGCACATTTGGAGCAATGACATCTCCAAATAGGCAAGCATGAAACAAAACAACAGTGATGTCATGCACATGAGAGGATGTAGTAACACTGGTGTTTGGGGTGACTGTGCTGTCACAGTATCTGCATATTGCTACCCCATTGACTGAGAGGCAGCAGGGGACTGGATTGAGATTGTTGTGAGATGGTCCCACACACAAGAGGAGAAAGGTGAGTATGTGCTGCAGTATTCTGAAAAACAACAGATTGTATCTATGTCGAGAGAGAGAGTGTGAGCAGTATAGTCATCGGAGAACATTTTCCATACTTTAAGTCTAGCTAAGGATATAGCTATGGACCCACAGGAACAGCAACTTGCCCAGATCTGTAAATGTGTGTTGGAGAAAAGCATCAAGCAATGAAGCAGAGCCAGTGTGAGCAAACTTTAGGAGTGCCCCTGCCATGTGAAAGGCTCACCTGGAAGCCTTCTTGTGAGAACTGTGGCTACAGAGGGGAATGATACCAGCCAAGATATCTTTGCAGCCTGTGTAGTGGTCCATGCCTAACCATGGAATGGCCTGAGGCTGCCTATCCATTGCCTGCCCCTGCTGTGACCAGCAGACTGTCTTCTTTCTAGAATAGGGAGGAGGAAAGCACCTCACCATTGGCCTGGAATCTCCAGTCAGGTGGGGACTTAAGAGACTGATGGCATCACTAGATGTTCTGGTGCCACAGAGAGCAGCGGTAACTCCTGAGAAAGTGAGCCAGAGACTCAACCTGCAAGTGGGCATGTGACACAGACTACCTCACTTTAAGCAGTGTCACCATAAAAAAAAGATCATCACTGAGGTTCAAGCAGTGTCTCCATCAAACATGACCATGGACCCACAGGCAGACAACATTGAAAGCCAGCATGAGCCCCTACCTTTAGACATGATTCTGGCACTAGCACCCACCCCTCACTGCTACACATTTCCCCATTCCATAACAATTTCAACTGAACCATCTGTAGCTGCTACCATATTACTTCCTGCAGACAAGATGACCCCACCTAGCAGGGTCCTCGCAAGTCAGAGGCTGACAGTCGCTCCACACTCAAGAGAAAGATGGATAAGTGAGAAAACCAGATCAGGATACAAATAGGAAATTTCAATGGTCACTGTCTTATGAAGTTATACAATAATTTTTTTTATTATTATTATTTGTTATAGCATGTTTCATATAACCAAAGTGCTGTACATCATGATAAAACAAAATACAATAAAATCAAGAAAATTCAGAGTAGGCTTTCCCCCACGAAAAAGCCTTAAGTTCCTGCTTGAAACACCCCACTGTCCTGCACTCCTGAAGCTGACATGGCAGAGAATTCCAGAGGGTAGATGCCACAAAACCAAAAGCATGCTCACCAGATGACTTTAAGCTTACCCTCGGAATCTCCAGCAACCACTTGTCTGCTGAGCAGAGCTGCCGCAGAGGGGTGTAAGGGACCAGGAGCTCTTTCAAGTAATCCCCCTGCCCTCATAAATGGGGCCCAGGCCCTTACCCTCAGACTCACCCCAGACCCCTCTAGGAGCCCTCTCTATCTCACCACAGCCTACATTCCCCCAAAGAACCAGCACCCAGCCCTGATATCTTTAACGGACTACCTGGCCACCCTCCACCATAAGGCAGAACAAATCCTAGTGGGGGACCTTAATGTAAATTGGCTCAGCACCTCCTCATCCACCACCAGAGACTCATTTGCCACCCAAGATCTGACACAACTCGTCACCCAGCCCAAGAGACTTAACCCTAAGAGTGGTACCAGCACCCTGCTGGATCTTATTATAACTAACTGACCCCATAAAATCCAAAACATCCAGGTCCTCCCAGACTCCCTGAGTGACCACTCCCCTATCCTATTCCACTGGGTAGCCCCCAATCCCAAACCCAAAGCCCAGACCACCCTCCGCAGGTGCCTCCGCTCTGGTGGGCTGAAGAAACTTAAGGCACTCCTCACCCAGATAGACTGGTCCCCCATTCAGCAGGCAACCAACATTGATACTGCCCTCACCTTTTCACTCACACCCTCAACATGGCCTGTGATCTCTTTGCACCCTTAACAAAACCGGTCCAAAAACAGAACGCACCTGGGTTAGCCCGGCTCCTCAATTACTTAGAAACCGGGATAACCTCTGGCACCTTGCCACTGAAACAGGTCATCTGTCTGATAGGCAAGCATACAATGCAGCCCAAAATAAATGCTCATGGGCCATCAGGAAAGCCAAGGCAGACCATTACCAGGCCTCCCTTACCTCCTCCTGGGGCTCAGCCCGGACCTTCTGGGATAATATTAAGCAACTCAATGGTAAAGCTTGCTCCCCTGTCCCATCCCAGCTCACTAGAAATGGCACAACCTCCACAGAGCCTGCCACCATAGCTAACTGGTTCAACACCACTTTCACTGACCTTAGCTCAGTCCTCCCTAGTAATTTCTTTGACCCTCCCCCCAGCCAAACTCCCCCTGTCCTCCAGCACCCCAGCTTCCTCCTGTGAAAGATTTCCACCCGGGAAGCCAGACCCATCCTAATCAAAGCTCTCAATGGCAACAATCCCGGCAGTGACTCACTGGACCCCAGCATCCTCAGGCTGGTGCTAGATGAAGTCCTTGCACCTCTCACAAGCCTAATTAACCAGTCACTCTGCCTGGGACAATTCTCCACAGCTTGGAAAACAGCCATTATCACACCTATTCATAAAGGAGGCGACAGGTCATCGGCCAACAACTGCCGGACAATCTCCATCCTCCCCCCCCCCAAAGCCGTGGAGAAAGTGGTGGCCATTCAAATCACTGATTATCTGGCTAAGCATAACATCTTATGCCCAGAGCAACATGGCTTCCATGCAGGTCACAGTACCAGCACTGCCCTTATTGAATTCTCCAACTTCCTACACTCCTCCTTGGATACCAGCTCCCTAGCTGGTGCAGTGTTCATTGACCTCTCAAAGGCTTTCGACACTGTCTCCCATCCACTGCTGCTGAATGCACTCTGCCTCACTGGTCTCTCGGCTGGCCCCCTGGCATGGTGTGCTAGCTATCTTGACACTCGATCCCAGTGTGTCAAGATTAATAGCACACTCTCCGATACCCGTCCCATTCTCTCTGGGGTCCCCCAAGGCTCCATCCTGGGCCCCCTTCTCTTCTCGCTGTATCTGAACACCCTGCCCAGTGCATGCTCTGGCAAAATTCTGCTGTATGCAGACGACGCTGTCCTTTTTGCCACCCACCGTAATCCCATCTCCCTACAGGACTCCCTACAGCAGTCTTTCAACAGTGCCGAGGCTTGGTTTAAGGAGCGCAGACTCGTCATCAATCTTAACAAAACCAAAACTATGCTCTTTTCACACCCCCAAAACAAAGCTAGCAACCACCCACTCTATATCCTTCCAAGCACCAACCAACCACTGGAACAAGTCTGCTCCTACAAATACCTTGGGGTTACCTTCGATTCAGCCCTCGCATTTCACAACCACATCTACGCCCTAACATCCACCACCAACACACGGCTTGGCATCCTATTCCACCATAAAACCTGCCTTCCCCCAAATGCTCTCCGGCTAGCTGTTACATCATCCGTTCTGTCCCTTGTAAACTATGGTCTACCAGTATACGGTGCTGCCGACACCACTGCACTCAACAAAATTCACCTAACCCTGAATAAAGCATGCAGATTGATTACTGGTGCTCCCAGGCTCACACACACCTGTCAGCTATATGTTGATGCTAACCTGCTTACCCTGGATGAACGACTCCGATACCAGACCTGTCTCCTCACAAAAAAAACCCTACTGGGCTCTCCCCGGGGTAACGGCATCCATCCACCAGAGCCCTCCCACCATTGCAACACGGTCTTCCTACAAGACCACTCTAAAGGTCCCCAGAACAAGAACCAGCTGTGGCCAGAGGTCCTTCAGCTATAGAGCCCCAACCTGGTTTAACTCTCTCCGTGCCACCATCACCAATGCCATCACCATCTCCACATTCAAAACCGCACTTGAACCACATCCTCAGCACTCGTGAACTGCTCCTGTCTCTGAACATAGCCTCCACCTCTTTTCTTCTTGACAATGCCCCCCGGGCAGCTCTCCACCAACCATCCCTCCACCACTTCCCTGTACACCATGCCTAGGTTTAACCTGGCCAGTGCCAGCTGTTTCAATGTTTACCTACCAGAATACTCACTTGATACCGACTTGTGTAATACCTGTTATCAATTACATGTACCCTGTACCCAATTGTATTTGTCTGTCCACAATGTGACGTGGCACCTCTGGTGAATGCCTATTGATTTTTTGCAAATCTTTGCTATGTAACCGAAACGCAATGTATGTCTTTATGTGACGAAGTACCTTTGGAAACGAGCCTCTGGCTCAAAGGTTGTAAACTGATTCTTAAATAAATAAATAAATAAAAATAATCAGGGCCCTGATCATGTAAGGCTTTATAAGTCAATAGACCTACCTTAAAGGTTATCCGCCACTGAATAGGCAGCCAGTGCAGACAATGCAGCACAGGGGTGATATGCATTCTTCTAGATGCCCCAGTCAACAAACATGCTGCACTGTTCTGCACTAGCTGCAAGTGGTGGATATAAACTCCAGGAAGCCCTAAGTACAGGGAGTTGCAGTAATCAAGGTGCGATGTCACAAAGGTGTGGACCAAAACAGGTAGGTTGCTAGACTTAACAAGGTGCTTAATCCTAGCAATGTTCCTAAGATGGTAAAAGGCCAGCTTGACGAATGCCGACACCTGATGACAAAGAGTCAGACCATCGTCAAGCACCAGTCCCAGGCTACGCACCCATTCAGAAGTGAGAATCTGGGCCCCCCAGGACTAAACTGGAGGGGAGCTCAGTCCTCAACCCCTCGGCCCTATGACCTGGGTCCACTACCAACACCTCAGTCTTTCCTGGGTTCAACTTTAAACCGCTGGTATTCATCCAAACTTGGATTTCAACAAGGCAGCTGTTCAATACTGAGATAGCACTAACCTGGTCTGGGGCAAAAGACAGGTAGAGCTGGGTATCATCAGCATAACAGTGAAACCTCAGCCCATACCATCTTACAATGTCTCCGAGGGGCAGCATATATACTGCGAATAACATGGGGGACAGCACCAAGCCCTGAGGTACCCCACAAAGCAGAGAGAAAGCAATGGAAGAAAATATACCTGAGACAACTCTGCATTCTACCAGGGATGAAAGATGTAAACCATCTGAGAACTGTACCAGACAGCCTACAGATGGATCTCGAACACTCGAGCAGGACCCCATGATCCACAATATCAAAAGCTGATGATAAATCAAGGAGAACCAAGATGGAACAATGTCTGTGATCTCTCGACATCAGGAGATCATTGAGCACCCAAACCAGAGCAGTCTCAGTACTATGCCTCTTACGAAAACCCGATTGGAGAGGTTCATATTAAATTATAGATGGTTAAATGGTTATCCAGTTGAGCTGCCACAACTTTCTCAGTAACATTCCCCACAAAAGGGAGGTTAGAGATAGGCCTGTAGTTTGCTAGGTTCTCAGGGTCTAAAGAAGCTTTCTTCAGGAGGGGTATCACCACCCCCTCCAGGGAGCTAGGGAACTCACCCGACTCCAGAGAGCACTGGACAATCTGAGCTAAGACCGGGCTGATGATGTCACTACAACCCCAAATCAGGGAAGTAGGGCCCGGGTCTAAACTACAGCAGGTGGGATGCATCGCCTGGACAATCCTCATAATATCTACGAACTCTGGCAGATGAAAGGTACTCCAGGAAACTCTGAGTTCTGTGACATGGTACCGATCAACCGCATCCCCCATAGAGTGAAGTTAGCAGCATTCCTGCTTGATGTCAGCCACCTTATTTGCAAAGAAGCGAGCAATCTCATCACAATCATTTTGTGAAAAAGCTCAAGGAACTGCTGACAGGCTGGGTTGCACAGTCTGTCAACAGTTCTGAAGAGTTGAGCCAGTCGGTTTCCTGTGACAGCTATTTCCCTGGACAGGAATTCTGCCTTCTTACGGGAAATTTCTGTTTGATAGAAATTATAATGTTCTAACAAAATAAGGTGGTCGGCATCTAAGGTTGTCCTCTGCCAATGATGCTCCAACCTATGCCCCTGTCTCCACAACTCCCTTAGAGTCCCATCAAACCAAGGGGCCCCAGGGCGACACGGGAGGGGATGAACACGGGCAGGAGCAATCAGAGCGAGACCCGAGGAAATGGCCCTATTATAGGCCATAACTAACTGCTCAGGATCTGTGCTAGTTTCGCTCAGTAACGAGAGGTCAATTACCGCCATCAGGTCTTCAGGGACCACGTCCCACAAAGGGCGATTACTGACCATCTCCACAGGGGCCGACCTATCCAAGGGGGCTGAAAAATTGAACCCAACAGAGTAATGGTCGGACCAACTGACTGATTCTATCACCAAGTTGGAGGCCTTGATCCCCAGGAGGAAGACCAAATCAAGAGAATGACCACCCTTGTGAGTAGCTGAGGAAACAACCTGTGTGAAGCCCAGAGATGTCATCAGCTGGAGGAAGTGTTGACCAAAAAGCAAGGATTTGTTGTCGACCCAGGTACTGAAGTCTCCCAGAACCAACAGTCTGGGTGACTCCACGCCATGTCGGTGGTGAAGTCTGCTACTTCCTGCAGGAACTGCTTCTTATCATGTGGTGGATGGTAGATGAGAGCTATCCTGCACCCCACACCAGCTACCATGGTACACTCAAAAGATCCAGCCTCCTCAACTGGTACACTAGTTAGGCTCAATTCGATCTTGAAACAGACTGCAACCCCCCCGGTCCAATCTTGGGTGATGTAAAACCGAGAACCCAGCGGTAACAGCTGCCTCTAAAATAGGGGCAGTGTTCCAGTCCAACCAGGTCTCAGTAATGCAAACCAGATCTGCCCTACCAACAAAGTCTGCAATAAGGCCAGTCTTGTTGTAGACAGATCTGGCATTGCATAACAGCGCCCGAGTTGGACAAGATTGGTGAGCTGTCCCAACTACTTGCTCCTCCAAATTGGAGGTGCCCTGGGTATGGAAACTAGAACTGAATTTCCACGTTCTAGGTACCATTTTGTCCCAGGGTGTCTTCTGGCCCTAACCACCCCTATGGGGAAGCTCCACTCATTCGGGTTCCGCTGTCCGCAACCCCCCACCCACCCCTCGACTCCCTCCCCTCGACTCCCTCCCCTGCGAGCAATCCCCAGTGCTTGACAGCACTGATAGATAAAAGCAGGTGGAGGGAGAAGAAAACGGGCGGAGGGTGCGGAGAGCGGAAACCGAATAGCACAGGATGGGGGGGCAAACAGGCATATTTTACTAATATTTATTTATTTATTTATTGAATTTTGTTGACCGGGTAAGCCCACTGAGCCCCTAAGGTCCCTTTTTCAGGGGCAACCCGGGAATAAACATTAAGAAGACATACATTAGAAAAACATGTGAGAGTACAGAAAAACGTGGAATACAGTATTCAGCTGTTTGAGCATTGCAGACATGACATTGGTTAGATGTTGTACATTACATTATTCATTGGCTAAAACCTTATAAAGACAATCCAGTAGTTATCCTTGGTACCCAAGTACAGGATCATTAATAGGGAAGGAGAGCGAAGTGCATATCTTGCTAGGGACTAACTTATAATTAGGTGAACAGTCTGCAGTGTTATCTGCAGTAGTGACCGAAGCGGAGGAAGTACACCCCTTCCTTTAATGCGTGGCTAGGTCCTGTGGCAAACGCAGGTGCTCCTGTCAAGCAGGTGAGCCTTGAGCTTGGTCCGGAAGCAGGTGATGGACTCTGCCTCCCGTACCTCCAGAGGGAGGTTATTCCAGATGGAAGGAGCAGTGTACGCGAAGGACCTGGAACCTGCTTTAGTCCTGGTTTTGGGAACCACGAGGATAGTTTGGCCAGAAGTTCTTAGGCTCTCGCGGGTTGGTCTTAACCCTAACAAGACCTTGGAGGCTGGGGGGAGGTGTGGGACCCAGTAACTTAAATGTAAGGCAGAGGGTTGGGTAGATGAGCCGAGCTTCCAGAGACAGCCAGCTGAGCCGAGCTTGAGGTACGCAATGGTGAATCCTCGGGTGTGAAAGGGTGGTAAAGCAGACTATCTTGTTGTAAAGGGCCTGCAGCCTACCAAGCTCCATCATGGCCACGCCCTGGAGGACTGGGGCTGCATAGGTCAGCTTAGGGAGAAGTACGTTAGCGGCAATGGCTATCCTAGCTTCAGGGATAATCTGGTCCTTTATTCTATAAAGGATACCAAGTTTCCCATGGATGGCCTTGGTGATTAGGTCAACGTGATTTTTTAGTGTGAGGCCTTGGTCCAGGGTAAGACCAAGGTATTTCGTGGAGGTGACCACCTTGAGTTTCTCACCCCCCCCTGGTTTGAAGCTGGAGGAGTTTTGCCCTCTCGGGTCCCAGTGATCTTGGCCCGAACACCATCACCTTTGTCTTTTTGGTGTTTAGTACCATACTGTTCAGAGTTAGCCAGTACTCCATCTGAAGGATGTCCACTTCGAGGGCTGACTCCAGTTCAGTTAGGTTCTGGGAGGCTCTGTAGATGACAGCATCATCAGCATACTGGATAACGCTGCTGCTCCCACAGTGCAAATGTAGGTCATTTATGAATAGCGTGAAGAGAAGTGGGCCGAGTATTGACCCTTGTGGTACGCTTTCTTTGAGTGTTGATAGGTTGGAGACATTGTCATTCCACTTGACCCTCTGGGTGCGTCCCGTGAGGTAACTCTCAAACCACCCCAGAGCTTGGGTGTCCAGGCCGAGTAGATGCATTTTTTGTATAAGGAGGTGGTGGTTAACCAAGTCGAATGCTTTTGAGAGGTCAATGAAGACCACTTCTGTACTGGTCCCCGAGTCATTGCTGCTCAGGACTTCAGTCAAGAACTTGGTTAGCGCAGTGTCTGTCCCGTGCTTGGTTCGGAAGCCATGCTGAGATGGAGAGATTACCTGGTGTATTTCCAGGTGTTCTCGGAGCTGTGCATAAACAAGCTTCTCCTGAACTTTAGCAACAGCACACAGCAGGGAGATAGGCCTGTAGTTCCCAATTGGCTCTGTGGACCCCCCTTGTGTATAGGGATCACTAGGGCCTGCTTCCAAGGCTCAGGTACCGATCCCTCAGTAATGGACCAGTTTATCAGCCAGGTTAAGGGCTTCGATAGTGCTGGGGCATGTCCTTGAGGATTCTAGTCTGGATCCCATCAGGGCCCCCAGATCCTCTCAAGCGCAGGAATTTAAGGATGCCCAAAATTTCCTTTGTCCTAACTGGCCTCAAGTGGAACAAAGGGCGATCAAGGTCTGGGGGCTGATGTGCATTATGCTCGCTCCTGTTGTCAGTGGGTTCCGCCTTGAACGCATCAAGGTTCATGAAGTAACTGTTGAGGGCCTCTGCTATTAGAGGTCCTCGTCAATTACCTGCCCGTTGGCCATGATTGGGCCGGGCGTGGTTTTCTGTTTATTTCCTTTGAGGAGTTCATTAATGTAAGACCAGAAGAACCTCGGGTTCCCAAGATTAGTTTTGGAGGTTGGTGATATATTCTTTTTGGCTTTCTTTATGGCGTTTGCATTGATTTCTAAGGGCCTCTGGCGGATAAGTCCATGAGTAGCATTGTGTTCCTGAACTTTTCTAGGCCTTGTCCTGGGTGGACATCAGGGCTTTTGGGGGCAGGATCCACCTATAGCAGTTTCCCTTTACTCTGTGAGTTTTCATTGGAGCTAAGAGGTCAGTGGTTCTGGTGAGGGTTACATGAAAAAATTCAGACTCCTCCAGGTTAGGTAGGTTTCTTATAGGGCTCCAGTCAATGCCATTTAAGAGCCCAATGAATTGGCCAGGGTGGAATTTGGAGTAGTCCCTGGTTGTGATCATTCTGGGCGGGACTTTTTTCGCGTTATTTTTCCAGATGGCAAAAATTGGCGAGTGGTCGCTCAAGGCATCAGCCAGGGTACCAGCCATTTTTACATTACTAGGGGTTGAAGTCAGGACCCAGTCAATGATGGAGTGCCTACCCGATTTATGGTTTATTCTGGTCGGTAGGTTGATGAGAAAGGTGGAAGTCCTGTAATAATCCATTGATGGCCGACTTGGCCTCAAGGGCCCAATTTAAGTTGAAATCGACCAATAAGATAAGCTCAGATGCAGAGTCAACTGCAGGGTTCTTCAGGAGCGTGTCCAGAGAGCCGAGAGCATTGGTAGGGGGGCTAAATGCGCACCCTATTGTGAGGTGTTTAACCCCTCCTAGTGTGAGTCGTAGGAAGATTGCTTCCATGTCCTGGGTCATGCCCCCGTGAGGCAGCCTAACAAGGGAGGACGTAATTAGGGGAAAAACATAAAACCCCAAAAGCCCAAATTCAAAGCAGTACAGCAGACAGTTAAAAACCCCAAAACAAAACCATCCTCCCACTAAAAGATTACTTATAACCCTAGAATAATAAAATTCCCTCTCACAGGATATACAACAGACAACAAATATAAAGTCTCCCCCTTCTACAGCCCTCACACAGCAGAGGAAGAAAAAAAAATAAAAAACATACAATAACACAATCTCTTCTCACAGGATTTAAAAATGTACACAAAAATAAATTCACCCCTCTCACAGCCAAGGAGGAAGGAAAATGGTCAGACAACCACTAAAATAAAAATAAACATCAAATAATGTGGAAAATAAAACAAAGGCACCCTGGTCCTCACACCGTCAGGAAACCAAAACAAATTAAAAAGTCCAGGAAAAAATCATCAGTCAGTAGGAGGAGCCATAGAAAAAATTTAAAATAATATAAATCCAAGCCCAAACGAAAATTTTAAATAGTCCAACATAGGTAAAATCCAGCAACAGAAATTTCATCGGCTCCAGATTAAGGCTTCCTAAGAGTAGCAACACACGGTCTCAATATGGATCTGGAAAACAACCACAAAGTCTCCAAAATAGCCAGAAAGACAAACAGGCCAAATCACTGAGAGCGGGGGCTCTCCCCCACCCACACCCCCAAACTGCCTAATCAGGTATTAATTTTACCACCAGGTAAATCTTACATCTCCTTATGCACAACTGCATGTTGTATAATGTTTGCTGATGATTGTTATTTTGTAAGCCTTTCTGTTCCCTCTTACCGGAACACAACTAGATATGAGCTTCAGTTCAATGTGCTTTTTCCAGTTACCAAATTTTAAATAAATAAAAATAAATTAAAAATAAAAGTATGGGAAATCTGACTGGATCATTATAGAAAATACTGAAGTTAAGTCAGGGTAACAGTTCCAATGTTTGCTTGATCGGGCATGGAAAGAAATTGAGGCAAACCATGTCAAATGGCTGCTGAAAGAGGCACAGAAGCAAGTGCTGGGTGAGCAATGGACCTGGAACTGCGAAAAATACCTAAGCCCCCTTAAGTAACCTGCATCATAGAAGTATGCATGCCTGACTACAGTACTGTACAAGATCCATTTTCTCAGGGTGCCCAGGCCTGATGGAATGTTGGTCAGCAAATGTCATGCCAGTCATTACAGCTGAGGAGGACTGTCACAAGCAGGGTTAGGCATTGCCAAGCCACTGCTGCATCAGGAACTACCACCTGTTATGTCTACTCTCATACAAACATAGAAACATAGAATTAGTGAGCAGAAAAGGACCACTTGGCCCATCCAACCTGTCCAGATATTCCCTGCCCAATTTGTCTCCGCAGACCATATTTGGTCTCTAGTGAGCCTCCTCCTGCCGCTCTGCCTCTTTTCAAATATAACCTTACGTATGTCCCATGGATGCTTGAAGCCTCCCACTGTTTTAGCCTTTACCACTTTTGCTGGAAGTCTTCCAGGCGTCTATTGCCCTTTCTGTGAAGAAATATTTCCTCACATCTCTCTTGAGCCCCCCGCCCCCAGCTTCATTGCATGCACCTGGTCCTGTTGCTCTTTCTCATTTGAAAGAGACTCCCTCCCTTTCACCCTGTTCACTCTGTGAGGTACTTCTAGATCTCTCTCATTCACCTCCATTAGCAGCAAGTGAAGTCGTTGCTGCCAATGGTAAAAATTTGGGTGGAAGAGGAAGAGGAAGAATAGAGAGATGCCTGGCAACTCTCACCACCATTGTATTATTCACAGAGTCCCAAGATTTCTGGTCTTTAAGGTCATTAAGAGGACCAGGGTCAGTGGCCAGTGTCAAAGCTAGGTGTCCCTTAACGTTTAGAGATGAGTTGTCAGTGGGGGGGCTTTCAAAAATGCTGGTGACTGTATAAACTTATTTTAACCAACTCTTATTTTTCTGTTTTATCTTTTAGCAGCAGCCAGAAACTTTTTAACCTGGATTTTTGGGACTCCTGTTTATCAGGTATTTATCAAGTGTTCTAATAACAAAAAAAGAAAAAAAACTCAAATGTGTTTTTCTGGTCAGAACAGTGCATGTCATACTGTAGGTAGCTTAGAGTACAGAGTTTTTGAAATCATGGAGCAGTGTATATTTTCATTTGTAGGTGCAGAGGGGGAAGGTGCTTCCCCATGTAATTAATATTTCTGGCTGGGGAGAAGGCTTGTTATTTTTATTTCACTCGCAGGAATATGACGTGACAAAAAAAAGGAAGAGGTTAATGTATAGTAGTTTAACAATGAATGAATATTTGTAGCTAAACCTGAAGCGAAAGAAGAGGCAAATATTAAGTTTGACAATGTAGCATGTTGAAATGGAAATCATGCTACATATATCTATAGTTAAATCTGAGGCTTTGAGATAACATTTAAATATCAGCTAAGATGATACCCAGCTGTATATGTGTTTTGCTCCCAGGACAAGTAATGTTGTGGAAGTGCTAAATAACTGCCTTACCAAGATACAAGACTGGATGTCCTCTAACTGGCTGTGACTGAATCCCAACAAGACAGAGGTACTGGTGATTGATCCTGGTCACCAGTGTGATGTGGCTGCTACCGGCTCAGGAACAGGGTTGTTCCTTGGTCCTCCATTGGTGGCATCTGCGAGGGAGAGAAATCTGGGCATCATCCTTGATGGTGGCTTGATACTTGAAGCTCGAGGTCTGTCACCCAGATTAAAACCCTAATTCCACCTGGTGACCTGCCCGTGCAGGTGCATGCCTTTGTCACGTCAAGGCTGGACTACTGCAACACTCTTTACTTCGGGATCAGTGGAGGGAACCTCCATCGACTGCAGCTAGTGCATTAGACCATTTACTGTATTTAGTAGATCTAACAGATTACATCTTGAAGCACGAGAAGAAACTTACTGATGAGATGTGCTCACAGTAATTTAATGCTTGCAAACAGGTGAATAACCTGATATCTATGAAATAGATAATTATTTTTATTGGTCAAGAAGTATGCGGAGAATGTATATAAAATGAAACACTTTCAAGCTGGCCCAGTGGAGCTGAGGGTTGAGGCGCTGGATGCCACACCTCACTCCATGCCGGTGACCCAGGTTCGGGAGCAGACTTGGGTCGCTGGAGGGTCGGCTGGGGGGAGATAGGCTTGAGCATCCAATGACAGCTCGTCTTCTCTGGGGAAGGTTGTGGCCACAGCCCGCGTACTTACCTGACTCTGAGCAGAGGCTCAGAGTACTGCAAGCCCCAGTTGCAGGGGAGCGGGCGTCCGCCACACAGTGTGGACGTCGGCGCTTGGTGCCTTGACATCAGGGGTTGCACACTGCAGGGGAGGGAAGAAAAGAGGAAATACTCCTGCTGGCTCTGGGAAGATGGACTTCCCCGGGCGTGCCTCTGATATGCCCCGCTCACCAGAACCACCACCTCGGCCTGATAAGATGAAGGATTACGGGGTGAATGGCCCCATCTCGTCCCCACTTGGGGGGGACTGAAGCTCCATGGAAGAGTGAGGGGTGAGTCCGGGTGGGCGTGTGGCAGGAGGATGACTCCTTGGATGTCCCGATGGGTTGGGGCCAGCAGGCAGTAGGGAGAGATAAACAGAAGGGGGTTAAAAATGAAACACTTTCTGTTTAAAATAGCATACTTGGGTAGGATAACCTGAAGAAATTACTTACAGCAGCAAAGGAGCCCATTTGGCCAAGTTACAAGGCAGGTAGTGTTTTCTTATAACACAAATTGAAAATAAAGGTGTCTGGCATAATGATGATGTTAGTATGAATGTAAACATGTAAAATGACTGAAAATAACATTTCCAAATGTAAAGGTGTAAAAATGGCATATTGAGCCAAAAGATGTAATACACTACAATTGTTTGAATATATATTTTTTCTAATTAAATATAGAGTTCCCCAGATGAAGCCTAATTGATAAGCAAAAGATTGGGACTTGGAAAAATAAAAGAAAATAAGAAAGACTTTTATGTGTAAGAGCATTTATTTGCTTGAGCAGGCCTAATAAACTTTTTCTGGACTGTGACTGAACCCGCCAAGACAGAGGTACTGGTGATTGACCCTGGTTGCCGGCATGATGTGGCTGCTACCGGGTCAGGAACAGAGTTGTTCCTTGGTCCTCCATTGGTGGCATCTGCGAGGGAGAGAAATCTGGGCATCATCCTTGATGACTGTTTGACGCTTGAAGCTTGAGGTTTGTCACCCAGATCAAAACCCTAATTCCACCTGGTGACCTGCCAGTGCAGGTGCATGTCTTTGTCACATCAAGGCTGGACTACTGCAACACTCTTTACTTTGGGATCTGCGGAGGGAAACTCCATCATAGAAACATAGAAATTGTCGGCAGATAAGGACCACTAGGCCCATCCAGTCTGCCCATAGGCTCTATACATTGTATGTGGCCACTGCTCCTATGTGATCAGTGGCTTGTCATCACTTTCTCCCCTCTCAGGCTTCCCTTGTGCCTGTCCCAAGCATGCTTAAACCTCTCCACTGTGCTTGCCCCTACTACCTCCTGTGGCAGACTATTCCATGTGTCGATTACCCCTTCTGTGTTGAAAAACTTCCTCACATTACTTTTTAATCTACTCCCCTCCAATTTCATATTGTGCCCCCTTGTTCTAGTACTTTTTCTACATTGGAAAAGCTCCCCTGCCTGCACCTTATTTATGCCCTTAAGGTACTTGGAAGTTTCAATCATGTCCCCCCCACTGTCTCCTCTCCTCTCCTCCAATGAGTACATATGAAGGCCCCTTAGTCTCTCCTCATATGTTTTGTAGTGTGATCCCTGCACCATCTTTGTTGCCCTTCTCTGGATAGTCTCCACCTTATCTATGTCCTTGTGCAGGTGTGGTCTCCAGACCTGCACGCAGTACTCCAGGTGAGGCCTTACCAATGTTTTATACAATGGCATCACCACCTCCTGCCTCCTGCTAGTGATACCTCTGCCTATGCACCCCAGCATATCACTGGCCCTCCCTGCTGCCTTTGCACACTGCTTTGATACCTTAAGGTCATCAGAGATGATGACCCCAGGTCCCTTTCCTCCTTGGTGACAGTCTGCTCCTCTCTCCCTCAACCTGTAGCTCTCCCCAGGTGCATTATTTTGCACTTCTTTACATTAAACCTCAGTTGCCACATCTCTGACCATCTTTCAAGCTTCTCCAGGTCCCTCTTCATTTTCTGCACCCCTTCTGGAGTATCCATCTTGTTGCAGATCTTGGTGTCATCTGCAAACAGGCAGACCTTTCCTCCAGCCCCTCTGCAATGTCACTAAAGAAGACATTGAACAGGACTGGTCCTAGTACTGATCCCTGAGGTACCCCACTGGTCACCCCCTCTCCTCAGATTGTACCCCATTTACCACCACCCTCTGTCTCCTGTTAATCAGTTCCTAACCCACTTCACCATCTTGTCTCCCATGCCCATCTTGTTAATCAGCCTTCTATATGGGACAGTGTCGAAGACTTTGCTGCAATGTAGGTAGGCGATGTCTACTGCTCCTCTCTGATTAAGTTCCCTTGTCACCCATTGACTGCAGCTGGTGCAGAATATAGTGGCCAGGTTGCTGACGGGCCTGCCTAGGTCCTGTCACATTACCCCAGTCCTGTATGATCTGCATTGGCTACCTGTCAGATGGTGGATCATCTTCAAGGTGGACTTGCTGACCTATAAGGCCCTATATGGCTTGGGCCTTAGCTACCTGAGTGATCTTTTGATCCCTGCCCTCCAGGTGTGCTCCCTATGCTCCTCCACCAAGGGCCTCCTAGCAGTTCTGAAGGCTAGGCTGAAAACCTCAGGGGACCGTGAATTTGAGGTGGCCAGCCCAGTCATCTGGAACTCACTCCCCAGATCTCTGAGGGAGACCCTGTTGGTGGAGGCCTTTAAGAAGGGTCTGAAGGTCCACTTGTTTAAAGAAGACTTCTCTAACTAGCTGCAGCACTGATTTTATTATTTATTTATCATTGGTTTTAACTGTTGTTTGGGTTGCTGACCCTCTGTATATTTTGTGCGTGAAATTTTGTTATGTTCTATACCTCCTGTGAAGCGCCCACATCCTCCAGGATTGGGCACAAAATAAAGACCTACTTACTTACAGTACTTACTAAGACAACTCCTTATACCCTCCTGATCCTGTAAATCCCTTTCCAAATCTCATATTCTCTTCCTTGATCATCTCCTATCAGCTCCCCTTTGTTTGAGGCTGTTTCGCATAGTCCCTGTCCCAACATGCACTATGCATTTTGCTTCACTTATATCTAGCCACCATACCTTTGCTGCATTTATGCTATTTATATTCCCATTCCATTTGCCGCTACCATTGTAATATACAGTGAAGCCCACCAGGATGAAGTGCAGCGCTGCATAATTCTGCAGTAGAGTTGCTGCAGCAAACAATGTAATTTAAATTGGAGTTAATCCCTTTTGTCATGTAGAAATCCTATGACACTACACTTCATCCTGGCTGGCTTCACTGTATACGTAATTTGTTTCCACAATTCCACGTTTTGCTATGTAAGTTGTTCCTCAATATTTCCCTTCCCTTGGGTTGCACCTGGAAATGAGCCGTGGCTCAGTGTGCCTTTTCCAGTTGCCAACTTTTAAATAAGCAAGTAAGTAAGTAAATAAATGAATAACTAAAACATCCTTTTTGGTGTCTGTGAAGAGATGATCATGATTAAAAGTCTATTGTATGTGCATGGGGCCCAGAGCAAGATGCTGTATTGTTGAATATGTTTGTCTTGATTTTATCTACCTTAACTCCCCTGTTCTGGGGATCCCATCAATTTATTTTCTCAATTTCCCCTTTCCAGAGGGCATACCATCTCAGAGTGTGGGCCTATGTGGGACTGAGTCACCAACCCTGGTGACTATTGGAGGATTGCAGCTGCTTCCTAGACTTGTAGGACTGCAGGTTGTCTGCCTGTGCCTCTCTAGAACTTGCTGGGGGCAGCAAATGTTTCTGACCTGGGAGAATGTAGCCCCCTGCTACCAGGCAGCAATGTGTCATCTGTCTACCAAGCTCTATTTTAGTTACCCAAGGGTTAATTGGTTTGGTCAAAGCAAGCTCCTAGCCATGTGTCTGCCACGACTGTGTAAAGGATGAGTCTGGCTTCAGGTAGAGAGGAGTGACAGCAGAATGACTGAGAAGAGTAGAGGAGTGGAGAGAGGAAGGCATGATCATGGTTGTCAAGGGAATCCTCAATAGGCACTTGCAGATGATGTTTATGGCTGTGGATTATTTGTTTGTTTATTTGCTTAACGAGTTAGCATTCTGGAACAAAGTTCTGTTTACAGGTACTACTCACAGTGAAACATTAACAAAACAAGGTACAACACATATTATACAATGGCAATAAAGAATGCCGGTCCCTGATTGATCAGACTGGGACTGGACCCGTGATGTTATCCCAGCACAACATCATGGATCTAGTCCAATGACACTCATGACCTAATGTGATTTTAATGTCTGTGGACGTGATAAAAAAAATGTATAATATGGCTTCCTTGTTTGACATAACAAAATAGACATCAATCTTTTAAGCTTGTATTTTGGCCACACATTTTGTTGAAATTCTTTGTTTGGTATTAGTGCTATTAAATCTTTGTTTAGAACAATGTATTTAGATCTCGACTACAGCCTAAAACTCTTCCACTTTTACTGCCTGTTAAATGGAATTATTTCTTTAGCTTTTTCCTTTATTCTCCTCACCTGGCCACTTGTTGTCCCATTCTTTTGGGCCTTTCCAAGGAATCCGCACTGCCTACCATGCTCACTGCCCAATTTCTGCCTCCCCCCAGATACTCCAGATTACCACTGCTGCCTGTGAGCCTAACTTGACCCTACGGGGGCTCCTTGAGCCTACAGAGGCAAGCAACAGGCATGAGTGACAGCCAAGAGGGATTGAGTCAAGTGTGGTGCAGGGCTGGATGACATGATAGGGCATTTTCTGGTGTGACAAGGATCTGCTTTCCCCTGTACTCTTGTTCTCTCCTACTTCTCACAACCGTGTACATGGACAGAATCCTGGGGGAGGGGGACGTCCAGCAGCACATGGTCACCCAGGCAAGCACAACTCCAAGCCACCACCAGGAACTGCTGTTGGAGTGGCATAGCGTGACCCATCCTTCCAGGAAGAGAGTATCCAAGGGATGCTCTGGAGCCCTCTCTACTGGTCTATGTTCCTGACATCTCGAGCTAAGAGCACAAACCCAGATCACCAGAGTGAGAGAGAGAGACCCCCACCACTGGGCCCACAAAGCCAGCCCTAATCAAACACTTTTTTAAAGACCCAGCTATCAGTTTGAGGAGGAACACAAATGTTAAGCAAGGCACTGACAAAGTTCTGTAGCTTTCCTTTCAACAATGAGCTGCTCAGTGAGCTTGACTGACCCCGTAACTTGGAAGAAAGTGACACAGAAGTACCTTGCAGCATTTATAGCTGTTTCCTCAGTACATTTCAAAGTGTCATACAACCAACAGCTCTAAAAACATTTAAATATTATTTAGTATGCATCCTTCATGTTGCCACTGCTTTAGTATGCACAGAGAACCTTAAATATTCCACAGAACACTTACCTGGGCTTGTAGTTTCTCACTGCTTTTGTTTAATGGCACGTTTCAGACTATTGATGCTAAACCTTTGCCTTCCCTTCCCTCTTGAGCCTACCTGTCCTACATTCGAGTTGACGTGACCCCCCCCCCGAGTCTCACACACTCTCTGACACGGGAGGCCAATTGCCAAGCAACTGTAAACAACACAGGGTCAATCAGACTCATTGAGCAGTTTTTAAATCTTTTGAACACCTACTGGCGGAGGTGGCACTAATGTTAAAATGATGCTAAAATAAAGCTATACTGACTATGAATATTGCATTTATAGGAGCCCAGAGGAATTTGACAGCATGATTTGTTAGAGTGGAATCTAATAGCCTGAACAAAATATCATGCTAATCCTTTTAACTTAATCTGTGGAAAAAAATAATATAAGATTCTAAAATGTTATATATAAAATAATTATATGACATTTTTTTTTAAATTGATTACAGAAAATAAAGCCCTTTGAAAAAGCTCCTTGAGATGGAGTGAAACGCCAGGGTGAAGTAAATAAACTATCTTGAAAATATTTTCAACTGATACAGTGCATATCTTTGAAGGTTTAAAGTGACTCCACACTCTTCTACAGGATAACAATGTATCCTTTCATTGTCAACAGTTTACTCTATAAACTCTAGGGGCGGTTATGGAGAAACAGAATAAACTCTCTCCTTCTTTTGCTTTTCTTGTAACAGGAACACTGTCTACTACCATCTTAGAGATTATCTCCTTTATTTATTTATTGGAATCTTGGATAACACCTTTGAGCTAAAAGCTCGTTTACAAAGGTTCCATGTCATAAGGCAATAGACAAGGTATGTAGACATTACAAAACAGATAGGGGTGTATACAGCAGGTAAGTACATTATGGTACATACAGATATAGATTCAAGCAAGTACAGTTAAAATACATCAGGTAGGAGAGATCAACCGTATTGCAACAATGCTAAGAGCATACCTAAGGTGGACAAGCAATTTATAGTGGTAGCTGAGCTTTAGAGCATGCAGGTAGAGTTATGGAGGGTCAGAAGTGGTGGTGACTAAAGGAGGGGGAGGACAGAATAGATGAGAGCAGGGAGGGTGGGGCAGAGACAAAGGGGTGACAGAATAAGGGGTTGAGTAGTCAGAGGGTGGGATTGGAGAGAATCTACCCAAGGTTACGTAAGTAGGTGATAGGGCAGGGCTGGGGGGAGGATAAGGAAAGGTTTAAAGGAGGGGGTGAGGTGAGGGAAATGGGGGTGAATATTGGTGGGAACTAATATTTGTGAAGAGAAAGCAGGAAGGCAGGGGGGATAAAGAGGGGACATGGGGGTAAATGTTCAGTGGGGTCACACCAGGCAGGGAAGGAAGTGGGAGGGGGAGATCGGTGCTATACAGGACAGATAAGCTATCAATAACAGTAGGATTAGGCACAGGTGATGCAGTCACAGTTACTAAGAGTAGCCAGGTACTGCAGCAGCTTGCCTTTAAATGGGCATAGTTTTGTTTCCTCAATCAGCTCAGAGTTAAGGGAATTTAGCCAGCAGGGGGCCCTGTATTCGAAGGACCATTGCCCTAGTGAGGTCCGGCTGAATGGGATGATGAAGGCAGCTTTACTTGACCCCCTAGTTAGTCTGGAGGAAATGGAGTTTCTTAGCAGTTACCTCACTCCAGGAAGAGCAAGACCTAGGGTAGATTTTTTAGCTAATAGACAGACTTGGTACTGAATTCTGCTATTCAAGCTTAACCAACCAGTGCTTGAGTATAGTTCACAAGTGTGAGTTAAATGGTCCACACCCAGGATTAGCCTGCAAGCTTTCTTTAAGATTATTTTGATTTGCCTAAGTGCTGTATCGGTACCGGCTCCATAGACTATCAGTCCATAATCTATGATAGAGGGCACGGAGCTGTTAACTGCAAGTTTGAAGGCACTTTCGGTGAGGCACTGCCTATGCTGATAGAGCTAACCTAGTCTGGCACTAGCTGCCTTGGCAACATGGTCTATGTGCTGGCTGTAGGAGAGAGAGAGAGAGAGAGAGAGCTGTCAAGGTAGATACCAAGGTACTTAAAGGTGGTGACCATTTTGAGTGTATCAGACTTATTATTATAGATATTGAGGTGATGTGACATGACGGTCTTAATGGGAGGCAAACAACATTGTTTTAGTCTTAGTGTAGTTGATCAGGAGCTTAGACTGAAGGAACCATTTTTCCACAGCAGTAAAGTTGTCTTGCATGCCTTTTTCCAGCTCTCCCAGAGTAGAGTGACACATGTACAGAACAGCATTATCTGCATATAGAAGGATCTTATTCTGGCAGACTTTGGGGAGTTCATTTAGAAACAGGCTGAACAGCAGGGGGCCCAAAATGGAACCTTGGGGCACCCCTGTGTTGACATGCCGATGGCCGGATAGAACCTTAAGAATCTTGACCTACTGGGTCCTGTTAGAGAGGTAACTCTGGAACCAGCCTAGAGAGACTGAGGATATACCAATGTTAGAGAACTGTGTGAGAAGCAAGTCATGGTTGACCGTGTCGAAAGCCTTGGTGAGGTCAATGAAAGTGGCTCCCACCAAGAGCCCTCAGTCAAGCGCTTCATGGATATGACCAGTAAACTCAACCAATGCCGTTGAAGTACTATGTGCCTTCCAAAAGCCATGCTGTTCCTGGCATTGAAGGTTGTACTTATCAAGGTACGTACCTAACTGATCATATACTATGCTCTATAGTGCCTTGGAGAGGGGAAGCAGAATTGAGATTGGCCTGTAGTTGGCCAGGCAGGTTCTGTCCCTGCTTTTAAAGACTAAGGTGACCACTGCAGCTTTCCAGCATTGAGGGAAAATGCCAGTGGTTAGTGAGAGATTTAGGATCCAGGTTAGAGGGGAGAGTAACACATCCAGGGTGAGAGCCACAATCTTTAGGTCAAGTGAGTCCCCACTGGATCTAGTCTTCCAGAGAACTTTTTCCAAGCATTTTTTTGCCTCCATTGTAGAGATTACCTTCAGGTAGAATGGAGGTGCTGTGTGTGATGGAAGGATGTTGGTACAACTAATGGCGGAGCTAGGCACAGGTCAGAAATAGTCTGGAGGAAGGACCCCACTAAGGTCTGTGAAGGTCTTGTTGAAGCCATCTGTGATAGTTTTGGGATCCTGGGTAATCGCACCCTCAAAGTTTATTTGCGATGGTGGTGATTTACTTGCTCAGCCTGTTAGGGTTTTTATATTGTTCCAGAATCAGCAGTTGTCGCACCAAGAGTTGTCCAGTTCACTTTTAAAGTGAGATCTTGTTGCAAGGTGGATGGCTTGAGTGCACTTATTACGTACTGCTTTGTATTTCTATATGCCAGAGGGGGTCCTCCCTTTGAATTTAATGGAGGCTCTAGGACTCTGCAGGAACCAGAACTTTTGGACCACTAGCTAAGACTTATGGTGGGCCATGTGCATGTTGGCACCATATAAGGTGACATTGGCCCAATGCCCTCAGTTTCCTTTTTCCCCTGCCATCAAGTGTACACATCAGGAAACAGAACTTTTCCTTTCTTGTTATGTGAGCTTGTTCTAGTTCTTGTTTTTCTGCATTTGACTGATCTTGCTGCTATGTCAGGACCTCTCTTCAGACTGCACTTGAGGAAATAAAATTTCCAGACTGTCCAGCATACAGTTTGTTTTGACTGTTATGCACATTTCACAATGTCAAAAATTGTGACAAACATCAGGCTATGACTTGGCACGCTTTAAGGGACAGGGTCAAGTAAATGGGCTTCCATGATCTAGCTCTTCAACAGTCACAGCAATGGCGCTCCCAGCGAGAGCTGATTTCTTGTGCTTTACTAGCATTAGCATCTATTTTCCCCTCACTACCTCCTTCATCTGGCACGGCAATGGATCTGGTGACTGTTCAACCACTACAGTAAGTTGAGACTCTCTGACTCAAAACTGATGCACATTCCTTTGCTGTCCTGTTCTCATTTGAATGACAACCTGCATCTGATGCCATTAAGGGCACGTTTAGCGCTGATGTGCCCATTTTTTTAACTTTATTTTTATTAGCTTTAACAAGATGCAGTTTATAAACTGCATCCATAGTGAATATCTCTAAACATCAGGTATTATGTCACAGCATACTTAGCAGAGGATACTTGACCATATCACTCAGGTTGTTGCTACATTGGAGGCTAACATTAAACAACATTTATGCATAAATGCTTTGCCAAACATAAACACATACACTGGCACTTGCTGCAATGAGAAGACCCTTTTTCAAATAATATTTCTCATATTTTCTACAGCTGTATCTGTGACAGCTTTTTGGTCTAGTAAATGTTAAATGATGTTATCCTTTAGATATCTATTTGCCTCTCATCATCTCTCCCTTTGAAACTCATCCAGCTATTCTGAACATTAAAAGACATACCCCACTAAACTGTATACTAAAACAGAACTATAAATGGTAAGACAGAAAATGCATTGGAACTGATATTGATAAAAGGAAGTAGGAGTGCTTCAGTCCATAGGAACACTGAACTTAGTAAGTTTGATTGTTTAATGCAAAATCCAGCCTGTGACTATAAAATGTAACAGTATACCATTAAAACTGGTACTGATAAAGGAAATTAGGAGTGCTTGGGTCCGTAGGAATGCCGGACCTAGAAAGTCCAACCTGGAATATAAAAAATAGCTTATATAATGTCATCATGGTATAGTGTCAGAGCATTGGTTTTATTTAAAACATTTTGACGCACTAGCTGTGGAGGAAGGGGGAGCCATCTGACTTGCCATGCAATCAGCACCATTTTGATAAAATACTGAACCAGTGTGTTACTGACTCTCTCCCAGCCTAGGAATCACAATTACGCTTAACTTTTACATTTCATCACAATAATATTAGCTGGGCTGAGTTACCCTTACCCTGGTGCTACACCCCGCAAGAACATTTAGCTCACTATGCAAGGCACTACCACACAAGTCACCGCTTCCCTCTCCCACCCCAATCCTTTTTTACTCACATATCAAAAGTCCAAACTTGAACTGGGGACACTGTTGATGCAGATGAAGCAGACCCAAACACTATCCTTGTTGCCAGGGAATTCCTCTTCCATATCATGATCAAGTTTTGTCAACACCAACAGATGCTGTTGCAGTGTCATCACAGCCTCTTTCAGTACAACTATGTGAACTGTCAGGTCCTCCCTCAGTACTGTACTTGGAACTGATAGAACCATTTATGGTTCCATCACCATTCCGACTCATTGCAGCCTTAGGCTCACCATGTGCCTTTCTCATGATGGTGCAGTCTGAGTCTTTTCTGCCTTCTTGGGGTGTTGGGGCATCACTAATAGTCCCTGGCAAGCTGCCTAGACACCTACCTTCTATATGGTCAGTGGCATCCCTTTCCATTACCCAGGGGCCATCTGTGTCCATGCCCCTCGAGCTGATTCCCCCATCTGTTTCTTTCAGTGGCAGTAGCTTTAGCCTCAGTAGTCATGTCTCCCTGCCTCCTTGAGTTTTATCTGGTGAACAGTTCCTGATCTGACTGATAAAAACCAACTGAATCATCATTAGACCTCATCTTAACTAACTAGCCACAAAACTATATAGAAGCACGAATCTTAAAAACACAAAAGGTGGAGCACACGCGCCCCTCTTTCTTGAGAAAGGATGTGGTTTGCATCCGAAACGCGTCAGGTTATTGGCATTTATTAATAAAAGTTTAAAGTTTATACCTAGACTGGTGCTCTTGTTATGAGAGGTGTGTGTGCTCCACTTTTTGTGTTTTTGATATTTGAATTAAGTACGGATGCACCACATCCTTGTACTTACTCCACTTTGTTTTTGGATTAAAAGCACAAATCTTACTTGGGTAGACAGCATCAGAGTGTAGAGGAAAGATGGGGACAATCAAGAGGAGAATTCTTGAGGCAACAGTCATGCACGAGAATTGTTACAAAACGAAACAGGTACAAGAGACCAGTATGGTTCTCAGAAAGGGTCGGAAGAGCAGTGAGGGCCAAGAAAAAGGCTTTCACTAGGTACAAGGAAAATCAGGGGAGAGTACCAAATAAAAACTAAGGAAGCAAAGAGGATGGTCAGGGAGGCAAAGGTGGACATGGGGATGCATACTGCAGAGGGGTCAAGGGTGGGGAAAACAGTTCTTCAGAGGACATGGGGCTGCATACTGCAGAGGGGTCAAGGGTGGGGAAAACAGTTCTTCAGAGGACATGGGGCTGCATACTGCAGAGGGGTCAAGGGTGGGGAAAACAGTTCTTCAGAGGACATGGGGCTGCATACTGCAGAGGGGTCAAGGGTGGGGAAAACAGTTCTTCAGAGGACATGGGGCTGCATACTGCAGAGGGGTCAAGGGTGGGGAAAACAGTTCTTCAGAGGACATGGGGCTGCATACTACAGAGGGGTCAAGGGTGGGGAAAACAGTTCTTCAGAGGACATGGGGCTGCATACTGCAGAGGGGTCAAGGGTGGGGAAAGGAGTTCTTCAGAGGACATGGGGCTGCATAATGCAGAGGGGTCAAGGGTGGGGAAAGGAGTTCTTCAGAAGACATGGGGCTGCATACTACAGAGGGGTCAAGGGTGGGGAAAACAGTTCTTCAGAGGACATGGGGCTGCATACTGCAGAGGGGTCAAAGGTGGGGAAAACAGTTCTTCAGAGGACATGGGGCTGCATACTACAGAGGGGTCAAGGGTGGGGAAAACAGTTCTTCAGAGGACATGGGGCTGCATACTACAGAGGGTCAAGGGTGGGAAAGGAGTTCTTCAGAGGACATGGGGCTGCATGCAGGAGGATCAAGGATGGGAAAGCAGTTCTTCAGAGGACATGGGGCTGCATACTGCAGAGGGGTCAAGGGTGGGGAAAACAGTTCTTCAGAGGACATGGGGCTGCATACTGCAGAGGGGTCAAGGGTGGGGAAAACAGTTCTTCAGAGGACATGGGGCTGCATACTGCAGAGGGATCAAGGATGGGGAAAGCAGTTCTTCAGAGGACATGGGGCTGCATACTGCAGAGGGGTCAAGGGTGGGGAAAACAGTTCTTCAGAGGACATGGGGCTGCATACTGCAGAGGGGTCAAGGGTGGGGAAAACAGTTCTTCAGAGGACATGGGGCTGCATGCTGCAGAGGGGTCAAGGGTGGGGAAAACAGTTCTTCAGAGGACATGGGGCTGCATACTGCAGAGGGATCAAGGATGGGGAAAGCAGTTCTTCAGAGGACATGGGGCTGCATACTGCAGAGGGGTCAAGGATGGGGAAAACAGTTCTTCAGAGGACATGGGGCTGCATACTGCAGAGGGATCAAGGGGGGAAACAGTTCTTCAGAGGACATGGGGCTGCATACTGCAGAGGAATCAAGGGGGGAAACAGTTCTTCAGATATATTAAGGAAAAAAGAAGCAGAGAGGGGATATTGTTAAGTTATAGGAGGGGTAGAGTATTAGAAGAAAATGAACAAAAAGCAGCCATCTTTAATGATTAGTTCTGCTCTGTCTTCACAAGAGGAGACAGTGGCCTCTGCCTGAAAGTGAAATAAGGCAGCTGTCAGGAGCTTTCCTGAAATGAGGAAGCCAGTATTTACCAGAAGAATGGTCCAGAAGGGGCTTGAAGCCCTATAAAGCCCAGGGCTGGATGGGATGCACCACAGGAATTAGCTGCAGGATTGACTGGACCCCTGGTAGGGCTATTCAATAGTTCAATTCAGACAAAGGTAGTTCGGAAAGCCTGGAGGGTAGCGGATGTGGTCCCACTACACGGGGTGGGGGAGTAGCAGACAAGGAGCAACGAAGGAATTACAGACAAGTCAGGCTTACCTCTGTGTAGTGGGTAAACTGATGAAATCACTGATAAAAGAGGAACTTGCAGACTACCTAGACAGCAATGGTCTACAGGATAACAAACAGCATGGCTTTGTGGCAGGGAGGTCTTGTCAGACCAGCTTGATGGTTTTTTTTGACTGGGAGATAAAAGTAGCAGATAAGGGCCATGTTGTGGATTAAACAGTATGATTTCAATAAGGCTTTCAACTCAGTGCCACACAGAAGATTGCCGAAGGACCAGTGTGTGGCCAGGGACACAGTTTTATGGGTTGGAAACTAGCTGAAGGAGAGACAGCAGAGTGTGGTGGTAAACATGGTCAAATCAGAAAAGGGAGAGAGAGAGAGAGAGGTCATGAGTGGGGTGCTGCAGGAATCTGTGCTGGGTCCTGTCCCCTTCAGTATGTTCATCAGCGACATTGGAGAGGGTGTCTGGGGCAAGTTGTATCCCTTTGCAGATGACACAAAGCTCTGCTGTAGGGTAGATAGTGACGAAGGGATCAGGGAAATGCTGAGGGACGTACAAAGGCTCAAAACACCCAAACCCCAAAGCAGTAGGTTGATAAGAATAAATAACAGTAAATCACTGCATACATCTTCATTAAAATATTATCAAGAAAGTTGGACCAAAACTAAGCAGGCTGATTGTTCATTATCTTTTATGGTCTTAGACCATTAAATGAGCTATTTAGATAGGAGGTGAAAAATCACCTGATACCTGAAGAGTTTTAAATCATGCTCAGTTGCTCATCTACCTACAGGTTTACTTATGTACATATGCATATATTGAATACATTTCTAATGCTTTTATTGCATGATTTTAAATTATTGTTCTGTAAGTTGTAACTTCGTATTGTATGCCTAGGTCATACCCTTTTCTTCCCCAGATGTGACTGAAAACGGGTCTTTGATCCAGACCACTTTCCTGGTAAATCAAATAAATAAATAAATAAGAGGTGGTCTAAGATTTGGCAGTTGAAATTCTGTGCCAAAAAGTGCAACGTTATGCACCTAGGGCAAAAAACAAACAAAACAGGACAGTGTACTGGATGGAAGGGTTTAAACTGAGCAGTACGGCAGGGGAACGGGACCTAGAAGTCATCATTAGTGACTCCCTCAAACAATCAAGCCAATTTAACAAGGCCTTTTGTAAGGCTAATAGGATCTGGGGTGTATCAGAAGGGGTACTGACAGCAGGAAAAAGGGGTGCTAGTGCTACTACATCTATGTAGGTCACTGGTGAGGCTGCACCAGGAATACTGTGCTCAGTTCAGGAGTCCCAGCCTAGGAAGGATAGGGACAGGCTGGAGACAGTGCAATGCAACATGAACTAGATGATTCAGGGCCAAAAGGACAGATCTTAAGAAGACCATCTCAAGGCACTGAACATGTACTCACTGGAGACCAGGTGAGAGAAGAGGATATGACAGAGACCTTTACGTTCCTGAATGGAACAAAGTGAACTGCAGGGAACTATTTAGCAGGAGTACAGAGTCAAGAATCGTAGGTCATGAGTGGAAACTGGCAAGGGAAAGGTTTAAGAGGGAAGAAAGGAAGTTCTATTTTATGGAAAGGGTGGTAGAGCCATGGAACAGTCTGCCAGGAGAGGTGACAGGTGCCAAGACCTTAAACAGTTTCACGCATGGCTGGGACAGAGTGGAATGTTTGGTGGTTGCTCAGTTCAGTAGCAGCAGGAAAGGGAGCAAGGGGATGGACTGGGAGGAATAAAACCCCATATGGGGGGGCGCTGTTGAGCACTCTACTGAGTGGACGCATTTCTCTAGAGCTCTGACAAATACAGATGAAAGAGCTTGTTTTTAGAAAACTCTAAAACTATAAATACATTGCAGCAACAGAACTTGATATAGTATATTGACCGGACTGCTGTGGTATCAAATGCAAGTATGGGGAAGACACAGAAAAACCTGTCTGGCAGCTCAAAGTCTCAGTCTCCTGGCATGCAACAGGCCTCGAGCCCAGCACCTTCTCAATCAAATGCTGAACCTCCATGGAAGGCGCTACAAATGTCTATAATGGCTATAGACTTGAAAGTAGAAACGCTATTACAGCGTTTCAGGGAACAGGATGCAAAAATCGAGAATGCAATAAAAACGGCATCTATGGCTGAATCCAACGCTACTCAAGCCCTGAACACTTCGGCAAAACTGGTCCAGAAAAACGCTCAACTTCGCTATCATCTTGAGGCACTCGAAAATGCAAACAGGGCTCCTAACATCCGACTTGTAGGCCTCCCGGAGGGTGCTGAAACTCCTGATCTGCTTTCTTTTTTAAAAACCTGGCTACCGACAGAGCTACAACTTGAAGTGGAACTGGGAGAAAGATTCTTAAGGGCATACAGAATCTCCTCTAGATCAGCAGAAGCGCAAAGGGACTGACCACGTACAGTGCTCCTAGTTACTGACAGTGCGACCACCAAGGAGCTCATTATGAAGACAGCAAGATCCAACGAACACCTACATTTTGAGGGGCAGACCCTACATATCTTCCCGGATCTGGCTTACGTGACAAGGGCTCACCGTATGAAGTCTGATGGCATTCGGGCTCGTTTGAGATCTTTGGGTGTCGCAAATTTGTTGTTAATGCCGGCCCTACTCCGAATCTTTTATGGAGGCCACACATTGCAATTTACAGACCCTCTGGAAGCCAGAAAGAGGGTGGAAAAGATCCAGGCAGAATTCGAAGCCTCTTGGGTTAGGTTGCCACCAGAAGCAGAAATGGATGAAGATTCAGATACCTGAAGAGATATTTATACCGGAGGTTTATTTTCTCTTTAAATCTCGTTTGTGGACTGGGGCTGTACTGAATCTTAGGGGGCTTTCTGATCCTGATTTGGATTTACAAGTTCTGTTCATGTTTGTACTAATCATTGCTTATTCGAGTGCTAATTGTCAGGATTTGAAAGCATATAAAATATAATCAGTTAAGTTATATGTCACTTAAGTCTCTGAGTTGGTAAATGATTCTATCTTAATGTGTTTGTCATCTTTTGGGACATTGAATGTTGAGTGCTTAAACTCGAACCTTTCTTTTTGAGGTTGGACAGACCATAGATCTTGTAGAGTGCAGCCATTCTATATATATTATTTCTTGGGACAGTTGCTAAACTATGGACTACCTCCACCATCCTTAAACTATATAGCTAGGCTATCAATCCTTGTATCATTTGATGATCTCTCTTAACATTGTTATGAAGTCTGATATATGGATCTGTAACTGTATGTTTATTTTAAACTGAATAAACAGAAAGTACAAAAAAAAAACATACAGACAATAGGTCCCTGAGCAAATGGGGAACTCCAGGCAGACTGTGAACCTTTGGTCTTTTTTTCACTATTGTCATCTTTGTTTCTATGATTAGTTAGCACAATGTAGCGTACTGCCTTCGAGACAGGAAAATCCAGAGGACACCTAAGTTTATCAGTTATAGATCCTACAATGCGGTGCTGCCCCATTTGTGGTCAGCTCTCTGGGCTGAGGGAGGAGGTTGCCAGGCTTTGAGCACAGTTGGTACCCAGGGACTACCTTACCGCCAGCATCTGCTAGAGTGTACTCAGTCAGAGGCCTGAATGGACTACTGTGGGTTCAGAGAAGTTGAGAAAGGTGGCGCTCAAGCACCCCTCCCACCCAGTACAACTAAAGAACAAATATGATGTTCTCAAGGAGAGGGAGAGCCCTGAAAGGGAACCCAAGGTTGTGACCAGGGGTGAAGGGCAGTCCAACCAGGAGGGGGGGCACATGGGACGGGGCCAGAGAATCCCAGGGGAGAAGGAACCTTCTCCTAGTGGGAGGCTCAGTAGTTTGGGGTATGGAGATAGGATAGGCATCAGGAGGAAGGTTATGTGTCTCCCAGGAGGCACAGCTCTGAGGGAGAGGGAGTGTATTCCAGTTAAGGGAAAAAAGGGTCCAGCTGTGGGGGTGGACATGGAGGTTACAGTATGGGGGATGAAATGGGGGTGAAGGGAAGGGATGGCATCGAGGATGAGGGAGCTCCAGGTGGAAGGGGGACACATCAGATACAGAGAGTGTTAGGGGAAGGGGCAGGACTGGGGAGGCGGCTGGGGGTGGAGTTGAGGATACAGATAGGGAATGCAAATGTGCAGGGCAGGGTGAACTCTCGGGGCAGGCACAAGGAAAGAGAGTTTGGAGGAGGGATGAGAAATGGGGGGGGGACGTGCTAGTGCTGGGTGATTCCATACTAAAAGGGATCAGATAGGGGAGTGTAGAGGAAATATATAGTTGCATATGGGTAAAGTCTATACCTGGGTTGGTGGCAGATAAAGCAGGACAGGCTATTCTCAACTGTGCAAAAACGGGAAGGCATAAACCACATGTGGTGGTTCACATGGGTACAAATGACTTGGCAGGGGAAATGGTAGAGGTGGTTAGGGAGAGGTTCATGGAATTGGGTAAGTTGAGTTAGGGTAGATGGAGCTTTATCACACCATTTTGAGCTGTCCAGAGGAATCAGGCAGGGATGCCCCCTCTCCCCATTATTATTTGTATTATACCTTGAACCTTTGGCAATTGCCATAAGATCATTACAGGGAATAGAGGGGATATCCCTGGGAGGCCGACAGCATAAGATTTCACTTTTTGCTGATGACATTTTGTTAACTGTCTTACAACTTAAAATATCTATCCCTGAAATATGGAAACTGCTTCAGGTCTTTGGGGACCTGTCTGGATATAGGGTCAATGGCCAGAAAACAGAGATGATGACGTATAATTATACACCCCCCATTTTAAAGCAACGTTACCCCTTTAAATGGTCTGGACAGGCGATGAGATATCTGGGGATAAAACTGACTAAGAACCTAAGTTATTCAGAAATACTGAATTTAGAATCCCTAACGATAATCATGACAGCGGATTTTTCTAGATGGACACATCTTCCTTTAAGTTTTCTTAATAGAATTGAAGCCATCAAACAAAATTTTTTCTCCCCGAATCTTGTTTTTTCTTGCAAACCCTGCCCTTCACCCCTTCTAATTTCTATTTTCAAGCATGGGCCAGACTTATTTCATGATTTATTTGGAGAGGCAAGCCTCCTAGAATTCGATATTCCATATTACAGTCACCTAGGGAGAAAGGTGGATTAAACCTCCTAGATCTTAAAAAATATGCCCTGGCAGTGCAGTTATGGGTGGTATTAAACTGGATAAATCCAGTATACACAGTGCATTGGAAAAAGTTAGAAAGGACATGGGGAGACTTATTTGAAACACAAAAACAGTTTTTTAGTAACATTCCAAAAAGTGTTATATTAGGAACCTATCCGACGCATACCAGAGAGACACTAGAGCCTGGTTTAAATTGAGGGATAAATATCTTTCCAATATGGAAAGACTTTATTTTACAGCTTTGGTGTAAGATGAAGAAATTAAAAAGGGACAGAATCTTAGGACATTTGAATCCTGGCAGAGATATGGAATAAAATATGTTTTCCAACTTATAGATCCTAATGGTCTCCTTCCCTTTGTATCTTTACAAACAAAGTTTCAGATACCCCATAAGTATTTTATTTCCTACTTACGTATTAAATCATATCTCAGTAGTTATGAGATGGACCTCTCAGACATATGTACAGATCCTTCACTGGTGGCTACATTGATACACTCTCATGTCCTGGGCTCCTCCACAGAACACTTAATAAGTCATTTTTATTGGGCTTTACATTGGGGGCAAAGTGACTCCACGGAATCTATCAGACTTAAATGGTCAGAAGAACTAAATGTGAGAATTTCAGATGTGAGTTGGTTCGGCTCTGCACCCCAGGTCTTAAAACTCTCCACATCTCCCTACTGGAAGGAATATGTCTGGAAACTCAGATATAGATACTTTAGAACACCTGCAATTTTAGTAAAATTTGGGGAACTTACTAAAGCAAAATGCTGGCGGGGATGTAGTACCGAAAATGCGGATCAGAGCCACATCTTATGGCACTGCCCTAAGCTAATTTCTTATTGGCAACAAATGCTAAAAGAGCTGACTGATATTTATGACTGCTTAGAACTTCTCACACCCATATATTTACTCACATTTGTTAAACCAGAAACAGTCCAAATAGACAAGGCTGTACTGAAGCAAATCTCTCTTCTAGTATTGGCAGCTCACAAAGCCATTATTAGATTATGGTATACAGAAAATATTCCAACTAAACAAATATGGCTGAATATAACTAGAGATATATATTCATTGGAACACGTCTCTGACAGATTATCAGACAGAGTTGCAAAATTTGAACTTAAGTGGAGAAAATGGGTAATGTTTCAATTGGAACATTATAAAGACTTTGTCCCTTGAAAGGTTAATGATATGAAGGGGAAGGGGGAGGAAGAAGGAAAGGGGAAAGGCATTGCAAGGGAAGAGAAACGGAAGTGAGAAGCAGATAAGTAGAGAAGAAGATGGAGGGGAAAGAGGAGGGGGGAGAGAAGAGGTAAGGTGATGGAGGAAAGAGAAAGAAGGAATAAACAAAGGACAACATCTTGACAGAAATGAACCCCCTGCTTGAGACATCATCTCTCTCCATATTTCTATGTATGCCCATATACATATATATATAGTACTGACAACTGCCCTAATGAAACTAGCAGCTATGAGCCTAACAGATAAATTGAAATAATTCACACAGGATGCAGTGTCAGTGAAATATATAAATTTATTGGGATAACATTGGAAAAGCAAGACATTTACTCCAAATGTATACAAACGCTATCATTCTTTTATTTATGTCTTTTTTGTCTCGGTTTCCTTTTTTGGAAAGATACCTAAAATGATAATTAATATATTATTGATATGTACAGTAAGCCATAGTATCTATGTAAAACAACTTTGTAACCAGAGATATAATTTATTATTTTGCCTGGATATATGAAATTATATGCTGTATGAACTGAGTGTAGATGTCTATTATAAACTGTCAAAAAATCAATAAAACTTGGATTATAAAAAAAATGGATTTGGGTTAGTTGACTGAAGAGGTAGGAAGCTCAGTGGCCTTCTCTGAGGTACTCCCAATGCCCAGGGCAAGTACGGGAAGGAAGGGTAGGATAGATGAATTCAACACTCGGCTAGGAAATTGGTGTTGATCCAAGGGGTACGGGTTAGTGGGAGGCTGGGGCAGGGTCTGGGACAGTAGGGATCTGTATGCAGGGGACAGATTACATTTGAGCAGGATAGGAAAGGGGGTGCCAAAACAGAGGTCATAGGAATACATAGAAACAAAGGTTAATTTAAACTAGGTGGGGGTGGTGGTGAGTGGGTTGCTGTAGGGAAGGCTGCCTGGAGAGGGGAGACAAATGAGCCTGACCACTGTACAAACTGGGTTGGAAGCAGGGAAGGATCAAAAGGTGGGGCTGAGAAGGGTGGAAAATTGGGTAAGGAGTGTAAGGGAACATCTTGGAGGGTTGTCTCCTTGACTGCAAGGAGTCTGGGGAACAAAACTGCAGAACTACAGGCTGTTGGCAGAGGGGATGGTGGACATAGGTGCCATCACAGAAACATGGGACAGCCAATACCAGGACTGGGACCTGATGATCTCAGGGTATAGGATTTACAGGAAGGAAAGGGGCAAAGGGAAAGGGGGAGGTGTAGTGAAGTATATAAGGGAAGGGATAAAGTGTACAAGGGAAGAGGGGGAGGAGGGTAGGACAGAGGCCTTGTGGATGCAATTCCAGGACATGAGGAATATTATTCTCAGGATGAGGGTGGTATAGAGGCCACTGAATCAAGGGGAAGACCTGGACAGGGAGCTGGCAGAGCAAATTAGGAAGGTGTGTGGGAAAGGTAATACAGTGATTGTGAAGGGCTTCAATCTACCAGGAGTGGATTGGGATACCCCAACCACCTCAAGTGCTAGGGAGCAAATACTCTTGGATGCCTTCCAGGACTGCTTCCTGGCACAGATGGTCACTGAGCCAACTAGGTTGGGGAATACACTGGATCTAGTTCTGGCCACCGGGTAGGCTGTAAGGGAGGTTGGGGTGGAGGACCCACTGGCTAGAAGTGACCACCACTTGGTGTAGTTCACACTTAATATGAGCAGAGAAACAGTAAGTACAGGGACCAGGGTGGTGGACGTTGTCATAAACGTACTCCAGAGGTCAGGCCCTCTGCTCCCACAGTGCCAACCTCAAAGTGCAATATGTGAACAGAAGACAAACAGGGTAACCCTCCTGTCTGTTTTGGGTCTGAGCCACTACCAGTCTTGAGTCCTGGGGTAAAATATGAGCCCTTTTCCGCTAGCACACCCAGGTAACAGGTACAAATATCACACCCTCTTCGGGGAAAGCAGTGCAATACTTAACCCAGGGGGCACACAACCTGGTTCACAATCCCCCTTCTGACTCAATTGAGACCTAGGTATTTCCTTACCTTGGTGCATGTGGTGCACACTATAAGCAATTTAACAGTTCTGTCAGAATTATCAACACTGTCCCAGCATTCACACTCCAAATGAGAAAAAGGCTCAGTCAGGATTTCAAGGAAAACAGAGTTTACTAGAATTAAAAATAGTAAATAAAGTACAAAACACAGAACATATAACATTAATGGTACAGTTATAATAATAAATGGACAAGTATAAACAAACTGCCTTATTCTGGGTAACTGATCCTACCCCAGTTTCAGTTGGTAAATAGTGGTGTTGAAATTAGCTAATTTTGGTAGAAGTGCTTCTAAAGAGTCCAGAACACAAGTGTGTCTTGAATGTCCAAACACAAGTATGCAATGTTCCCTCAGCAACTGAACAATATCGGGGGGCGGGAGAGTCCCACCCAGCTTGTGAGGTCACAACTCTGTGGTGATGCTGGCTATGAGGTTATCTCATTCCTGCACACTGAATTAGTCACATGCCACTGCCCACTGCTAAACAGTCCAATTAAAACAAATATATACTTTTTAATTAGTGAGTCTGACAGAGCAGGAATTATGACAGGACAAAATATCCCTTTGGTCTTCTGAAGAACATCCTGAAAGACACTTCTCTTAGCTATGTGAACATTTTCACAGGTAACTTTCAGAGTTTGCTTTCCTCCTGATAGGTCGTAAAATGCAGTCTTAGACCTGGTACTCTCAAATGGGGAAGGAGAAAGGATCTCAGATTTAGAAGTGGGTAGCCATCTGGGAACAAGTGACCACCAGACAGTGTGTAGTTCACAATAAACACAGCCATAGAGTCAAGCCATACAAAAACAAGAGTATTGGACTTTAGGAAGGCTGACTTTGGGAAAATGAGAGAGTGCTTTAGAAAAGGACTAGCAAATGGGCAAGAAGGAGGGGTGGAGGAACAATGGGGAATAATCAAAACAGCCATCACAGAGGCAACAAGCCTTTGTGTGAAGCAAATCAATAAAACAAAATGAAGGAAAAAAACACTATGGTTCTCAAAAGAGGTGGCAGGGATGGTTAAGGAGAAAAGGACAGCATTCAGGAAATATAAGGAAACACAGAAGGAGCAGGACAGAGAACTTTATCAGTTAAAGCAGAAGAAGGCATGGAAGGCAGTCAGAATAGCAAAGGCACAAACTGAGGAAAAGATAGCCAACTATGTTAAGAAGGGGGATAGAAACTTTTATAGGTACATTAGGGAGCGAAGAAAGACCAAGGGAGGGATACAGAGACTCAATAATAGGGAGGGAATGTGGGCAGAGGGTGGCAGTGAAAAAGCAGGGATACTGAACAAATATTTCTGCTCAGTATTCACAACAGATGAGGAGGGGGAGGTGCCTAAACCAAACAAGGAAGAACCTCTGAATAGGGGGGCTGATCCCAGTCCATTCACAGAAGAAAGTGTTTTGAAAGAACTCTTGAAACTGAAGGTTGACAAAGCAATGGGGCCTGATGGGATTCGCCCAAGAATACTAAAAGAACTAAGGGTAGAACTAGTAACACCACTGACTACTCTCTTTAACAAATCATGGGAGGATGGAGTGGTACCTGAGGACTGGAGGAGGGCAAATGTGATTCCACTTCACAAAAGTGGGAGCAGGGCAGAAGCAGGAAACTACAGACTGGTTAGTTTGACTTCAGTGGTAGGGAAAATGATGGAATCACTTCTGAAGGAAATAATTGTTGAGTACCTAGAGAACAGTGGGGCACAGGACCAAAGGCAGCATGGTTTCACAGCAGGAAGGTCATGTCAGACGAACCTAATAGATTTCTTTGACTGGGTGACCAAAGTAGTAGATCAGGGAGGGGCTGTGGATATGGCCTACCTAGATTTGAGCAAGGCATTCGACACAGTCTCACACAAAAGATTAATATACAAGTTATCCAGCCTTGGAGTGGGTCCCAAGGTGGTAGCCTGAATAAAAAATGACTGGACAGCAGGACGCAAAGGGTAATAGTAAACGGAGTCCACAGTGAAGAAAGGAGGGGTAACTAGCGGGGTACTGCAGGGCTCGGTACTGGGACCGGTCCTCTTTAATATCTTTATAAGTGACATTGGAGAGCACCTGGAAGGAAAGGTATGCCTCTTTGCAGATGACACAAAGATCTGCAACAGGGTTGATACACAAGGCGGGGTGGAAAGAATGAAAAGGGACTTGGCAAGGTTGGAGGAATGGTCAAATACGGGCAGCTCAGATTCAATGCAAAGAAGTGCAAGGTAATGCATCTGGAAACAAAAACCCAGGAGAAGAGTACACAATGGGGGTGAGTTAATAACGACAACAAAAATCGAAAGAGACCTACGAGTAATTATATCAGATGACCTAAAGGTGGGCAAGCAATGTGAGAAGGCAGTAAGGAGGGCTGGGGGGGATACTGGGATGCATAGGAAGAGGCATCAATAGTAGAAAATAAGAAGTTGTTATCCCTCTCCACAGACAGTTAGTGAGACCCCATCTGGAGTACTGTGTGCAATTCTGGAGACCCCATCTCCGCAAAGACATAGACAGAGTGGAGGCTGTTCAGAGGAGGGCAACCAAAATGGTGTATACCCTTGAGGAAAGGAGGGAGAGGGGGGACATGATAGAAACTTTCAAGTATCTCAAGGGAATTAACAAGGTACAAGAGCGTAGTATCTTTCAGAAGAAGATGTGCAAGAACAAGGGGGCACAATTTGAAGATAGAGGGGGGATGGCTCAGAGGTAATGTTAGAAAGTATTTTTTCACAGAGAGAGTTATGGATGCATGGAACAGCCTTCCTGAGGAGGTTGTGGAGTCAGGAACAGTGGGAGAATTCAAGAATGCACGGGTTAGGCATAAGGCAATTCTAGTGGGGGGCAGGAGAAAGTAAGCTGTTGATTAACTAGAAGCTGCAGCTTATCCATCAGATAGGGAAATGGGCAGACAGGGTGGGCCAAGCGGTCCTTATCTGCCTTCAAATTCTATGTTTCTATGTTTCTATGCAGTCTATTATGGCCAGTTTCCTAGGTTCAAAGCAGTAGTTGTTTTACAACCTGTTAAAACCTGGTGTCAGAAGGAAGCTCTTAATTAGTTTAGCCATGGGGTAGTGAGAGTGCAGACCCTTCTTTCCTCTGTTTTAAAATCCCTTGTTCCATGAGGCTTTGCTGCTTGGTCTGTTTTCTTAAGCAGAAGTCTAAAACATATTTATATCAAAATATGATAGAAATAATAACAGGCAGACGGCTATTTGTCACAGACATCAAACAGGCTAAATTTGGGAGGATGGGTGAAATCTGAAGGGGGCATCTGGAAGGAATACAGCCACACTAGGATGCAAATCAGAAATGGAGAAAAAATCTAATTGGGGATATTGGAGGCTACTGAGACATGTACCAGATTGCAGAGCAAAAAGGGAAGGGCTAAAAAACTGAGCTGGTTAAGTAGAGGGTCTTAAAAATGGTGAGAGCTGAAAAAGCAGCATTCAAGAAATACAAGAAATCTGGGAAGGGGAGGATAGGGAGGCATATGTGAAGAGGTCCAAGGAAGTTACCAGGGGATTCAGAGCAGCTAAGGCCTCCTGGGAATTGAGGCTGGCACAGGGCATCAGGGATGGAGAAAAGGACTTCTTCAGATACATACGGGAGAGAAGGAGCTGCAAGGACCAGACAGAGAGGATCAGAAATGACTGGAGGTGGGCAGAGAAAGAGGTGGATCAGACAGAAGCTCTGAATGAGTACTTCTGTTCTGTATTTATGAGGGAGAAGGGAGGGCAGCTACCGCAGCGGGTGGGCAGGGGGGAGAGGGGGTGACAGACTGGGTTATCACTGAGGGTAGAGTATTAGAAGGGTTAAGGGCTCTGAGGGTGGATAAGGCACCAGGATTGGATGGCATACACCCCAGGGTGTTGAAGGAAATGGTTGAGATCCTGGCTGGACTGCTGGTGGAACTATTCAATACCTCCCTGGACACAGGGTGCATTCCGCATGACTGAAGGATGGTCCACGTGGTACCCATCCATAGGATGAGCTGGGTAATTACAGGCCGGTAAGCTTAACTTCCATTGTGGGGAAGCTGATGGAGACAATACTTGAAGACAGGCTGGTGACCTTTATGGAAGACAATGGGCTCCAGGACAGTCACCAGCATGGATCTATCTCTGGAAAATCCTGCCAGATGAACCTAGTTGAGTATTATAACTGGGTCAAGAGGGAATTGGACTAGGGTCATGTGGTGGATGTCATATACTTGTGTAACCCCCAGGTGGCGCTATCCCAAGGGCTACTACCCCTACCTGCTGGACTACTGACAGGTTGAGGGGCCTAGGTTCTATGGCAGGTGCCTCCACCCAGAGGTCAGGGTTTGTAGTGGTTAGACTAGCTTGGTCACAGCCCTCTGGGACACTGAGACCCCCTTTTATCCCTTCTAGTGACTCACACAATGCACAGAAGTTACAGTCCCAATACCCCACATGTACACACTGTTCAATCATAAAGTACCACTTACCCTCGAGACTGATTCTGAGGTTCATCTCTGAGGACCCCTGTAAAATAAGGTTAATCAACATACACCAACCAATACAATGCTTGATATGTAGGTAGTGACACTTCAGACAGTTTAAAGTTTAACAACAAATCTGGTTTATTTAGGGGGACTAAAACACGGGAGGGGGAGATCAGGTTAATTAGCAGCATAAGATCACAGTACTGTGCACATTACAGGGTCTAGAAAGTCACACTCTGGGTACCCATGTTGGGGGGGCTAGCCAGGTCCATTGCCCGGGGCTGGCCGGCAGGTGTAGATGGATTGGACCCTGTAGGGAAAAATATGCACAACACCAATTGTAATTCGGAGCCGGATGGCTCAGTCTTTGAAGAAATGAAGAAAAGAAAATCAGATGAAACACTGTTGATGGTTAATCGGTCACAGGGGATGCCCTGATTGGTACTCACAATACCCCACGCTGAAAACCTGGTGCAGATGGTGGTTCTGGATTGCCAGACACACAGACAGCAGGCAGATGAGATTCTACAAGCCAGGCCACACGGCTTTGATCAACAGACGGATTCAATCCACATACATTCAACTTGTCTTTCAGTCTACACTGCACAGTGACAAGAGAACCTAACTAGCTATTCCTCACAAGCATTCCACACATTTATATGTAAAGGAAATTACTATACTAGGCAGCTGCTTTCCGGTCCCAATCGCACTTACTGCTAACACCCAGGAGTTCACACTGCAGCTTCAATTCCTGACAGACCGAGCATGATTCAGCAATTTCTCCAGTCTTCTACAGTGTGAGCCTGGTTTCCACTCTTTCAGCCTCTCTTTCTCTCCGTAGTCTTGGATTCAGTCCGAATTAAATTGGTAATGCCACAGCCTGACCTTAGGCCTCCCATGCACTTCCCATGCAAAACTATACAGCGCAGAAGCTCGGAGCTCCTTCTCTCGTCACGGTCACAACTGATCTGATCTGTCCAGTCGCAAGGCAGAGCATTCTCTTCGGGCGCCACCCAGTCCAATTGGTGGACTCAACTGTCAATCACTCAGAACTTTCCCCATTGGTGCAAATAGGTGCCAAGGTCCAGAACTTCACTTCCCAGAATTACTAGCTATATCTCCTCATGGTAAGCCGGCTCCCAAGAGAGTCCGAATTTTGGTTGGTCCGAACAAACTTCATTTTAGAGGCCCCCCCAACCTGATTGGACCCATTCAGCAGTTCAGATCCAAAATGGAGGAGCAAAACACACAGAGTCCCAGCTGCAAGAAAGGCAGGTTAGACAAACTGCATTTTACTTAACACTCTAACCGGTTTCAGGCAAACAGTTACATATCTCATTTAGGCTCCCTCTTAGCAACTGCAGAAACTAAGCAATTTGACAGCAGCTTGGGCAGGATTTGAGCATTAAGTACACAGTCCCCCCATACAAACTAATTAAGACTGCAAGCAGACCGCTCTTTAAAGAGACAGTACGTGGAGGCTCAAACAGCACTCACTTGGAACCACATTTAATGGCTTAAACGCCAAACGCCAGCAGGCAGGAAAACACTTACGTAGGCTCTATAGAGGCTTTTTCAGAACCCCCATCTGTAAGGGGGTTACACCCTTCCTGGCCTGAAAAGAACTTGGCATCCATGTCAAGTATTTACCCTTATAACAATTTTAAAACAACTACTAATTACATTTACATTACTAACGGCTGGAGTTGCATTCTTTAAATTACAATCAGATGTTAGTTCTTGACCATACATACTTTTCCGGTATTTCACAGCTTACCACAGGTTATCATACTGTATACACAACAACATTTCAGCATTAGGTCACCCTTCCTGCACATGAAACTGGAAAAGAGGGGGCTCATCCCTATCAGCTACCTTGGGGCCGGACGGGGCAGGGGCACCATGCTCAGAGGACAATGCAAGTAATCTGGAATTATTTCCCAGGCTGAGTTTGGGCAACGAGCGTGGGGTCACGTATACTCCCTTATGGACCACGTTAAGGGGCAGGTCCACATGTCTGCCCAGGAACTCATAACTTAAATGTACCACAGGCCTCACAGCTCGACCAGTCCTTCTAGGGGGAACTGTTACAGTCTCCGCACTGTTAGACTCACTTTCAGCACTGTCTTTACTTGCCAGGGGAGTCTCCATTAGGGTAGAGAGGCTAGAACTTGGGGCACTTTCAGCTCCAGGAGTTACAATCTCAGAGTCCACAACACTTGGCTCACATGGGGAGTTTTCTGACACTGGCAGTGAACTATCAGGCACTCAACACATTCTTCTTGTTCTGGTATATCACCAGTTTGTCCCAGTCCCTCATTTTCCTCCTCCGAAAGCTCAAACAGTTCAACCATACACAATCATTCCATGTCGTCTGACTTGATGCTTTGCACTTCACTTTCTGGGAGCATTAGCTCCAGGGACAAAGCTGGGGGCTTAGACAGTCCAGAAGGCCCAGCTTCATCTCCAGGACTGACAAGGGGATTGCCCTGAAACAATTGACTCAGTTCGTAAGAAGGGTAGTATTCAAAGCCACACTCACTTTCCTCCAACATGGACTGACAGTCATGTTCAACTGGGACTTGTGGAGAGGAACACTTTAACTCAGCTTTTGTAGGTGCAGGCTTTCTGGATTTTTTCTTAGCAGCAGCTCTAGTCACTGGTTCAGAGGGAGCATCTTCTGGGGGCTCAGACTCAATCAAGATTTGTCCAATGGGCAATAAATGATTTCTATGCATTGTTTTCACATATTTTGAGTTATTCTCCGGCCTTACTTTGTACACAGTCAGGGCATCTAGTTTGCCTACCACAGTGTGGGGAAGATGGTGCCACCTAACAGCAATCTTGTGTTTGCTATGCAGTCCCAGATTTCTTAGCAACACCCGATCTTCCTCCTGGAGTTCCAGTGCTTTCACTTTTTTATCATACCTTTCTTTGTTGGCCAGATTTCTTTTAGCAGCCATGGTTTGAGCCAGCTGGTACGCATGATTTAGCTGGGCCTTTAACTTTTGCGCATACTGTAAATGAGTAGCTGCTTGAACCTCATCAGGGGAAACTCCAAAACACACATCTACCGGCAGTCGGACTTCTCTTCCAAACATCAGGCGGTAGGGGGAGAACCCAGTGGCATCACTTTTAGTGCAGTTGTAGGCATGTACCAGTGTGCTGATTTGTTGGCTCCATCCAGGCTTGTCTTTGGGATGGAGGGTGCCCAGCATATCTAGCAGAGAGCGGTTGAAACGTTCAGGCTGTGGGTCCCCTTGGGGGTGATAAGGGGTGGTTCTGGACTTTCGCACTCCCCACAGAGAAAGAATCTCTTTGATCAGATGACTCTTAAAGTCCCTTCCTTGATCAGAATGGATTCTTTGTGGTGCCCCATAGTGAACAAAAAAGGTTTCTATAAGCACTTTGGCCACAGTTGAGGCCTTCTGGTCCCTGGTGGGGAAAGCTTGGGCATATCGGGTGAAATGGTCAGTGACCACCAGCACATTACTAATGTTTCTTTGATCTTGCTCCAAACTCAGAAAGTCAATACAGACCAATTCCATGGGGGCACTGGTGGTGATGCTAACAAGAGGGGCAGCCTTTTGTGGCAAAGCTTTTCTCTGTAAGCAGTGACTACAAGTTCTAATGTGTTGTTCAACATCAGCCCCCATTTTAGGCCAATAAAATCTGGATCTCACCAGGTCAAGTGTTCTGTCTGTGCCAAGGTGCCCCATGTGGTTGTGTAGGGACCTCAGCACCAAGTCTTGAAAGGCAGTAGGCAAAACATTTGTCCCCCTCTGTCTACCATCTCTCTATATAACAGTCCATTGATCAGTTTCAACTTAGGGCCTTCTTTATATAACAATGCAGTTCTCAAATCAGTGGAATGTAACCTTGACACATCTTTCCCTGCTTGGAGGGCTTCTAGAGCTGATTTGATCATGGGATCTCGGGATTGAGCCCGCTGAATACTGTCATTGTTGAACTGAGGCAAGGCACCAGTGTCCAAGGCAGAGAAGTAGCAATAAGCAGCAGGAATGCAATTTTCAGAGGGTCCCAAACAATCCACCATAAAGTCCACTGCATCCGTGGACATTTGTTCCTCCCTGTCAAACTTCTGGCAGAGTGCTCGAATATCAGGTTCTAACAATCTGACCCAGTTATTTGGGGGGACAGGTCTCAGTGAGAGAGCATCAGCATCTATGTGGTTCAGACCTGCTCTGTATTCAACAGTGTAGTTGTATGTAGATAATGCAGAAAGCCACCTATGGCCAGTGGCTTCTAATTTAGCTGAAGTCTGAACATAAGTCAAGGGATTGTTGTCAGTTCTTACCAGTATTTTAGCCCCATACAAGTATTCGTGGAATTGGTCCACAATGGCCCACTTCAGAGCCAGTAATTTTCTAACTTGTGTACCGGATAGTTCTTCTCAGAAGGGGTCAGGCTCCTGCTGGCAAAAGCCACGGGTCTTAAACCATTCTCATGTTCCTGGTACAACACAGCCCCCAACCCTTGCAAGCTAGCATCAGTGTGCAGGGCATAAGGTTTTGTTGGATCTGCATAGACCAATACTGGAGCATGGATAAGTTGATATATGATCTCATGAAAAGCAGTCTCACAATCAGGAGTCCAGCGGGCCCAAAATACTTCACTTGGATGAAAATACACTCTCTCAGTATCAAGGGACGTTGATTTTTTATATCTTTGTGGGTTGTAGGATACCCTTTAGTAAGGTTAAGTAAAGGGTGGATCACTCTTGAATAGTCCTTGATGAAACGCCGATAATAACCACAGAAACCCAGGAATCTTTGCAGTTCTTTTAGATTTTGGGGCCGTGGCCAGGTGGTTAGGGCCTCAACTTTACTCGAGTCTGTCTCTATCCCTTCAGTAGAAACTATGTGCCCCGCATACTTTATGGATGTTTGAAAGAATTGACACTTATCAATGGACAACTTCAGGCCAAAGTCTTCTAGTCAGTCCAACACCTTGAACAGTCTACCCTCACAGTCCTCCAGCGAGCTGCCAAACACAATAACATCATCCAAATACATCAGGTACTCTAATAAATTCATGTCCCCCACTGCATGCTCTATCAATCGTTGAAAACTGACTGGGGCACCAGAAATCCCTTGAGGCATCCTTATGAATTCATAGAAACCCAGCGGGCAGATAAAGGATGTCTTCTCATGGTCTTCCAGGGCCATCGGGATCTGGTAGTACCTGCTGCGAAGATCCAGCACAGAAAACCATTTGCTACCATTCAGGCAGTCCAAAGCATCTTGAATGCATGGCATTGTATACTGATTAGGGATTGTCCACCGGTTTAAGGTGCGATAATCTATGCACATCCTCACAGTTCCATTCTTTTTCCTCATTACCACAATGGGAGAAGCATATGGGCTTCGGGATTCTTGTATTGCACCAGCAGCTAACATCTCTTGCAAATGTTGCCTCACATCGTCTATGTCAGCAGGTGCCAGGCATCAAGACCTCTCACGAAATGGCCTATCATCCTGCAGCCGGATATGGTGCTTGGCCCCCTGCACGCAGCCTATGTCCCACTCCTTTAAAGAGAACACCTGGTCCCTTTGTGCAAGCTTCTTACTGATTCTCACTTTCCATTCCGCTGGCAATGGGGAGTCACCAAAATCAAACAAGTCAGACATTACTCTATCACTTTTTCCTGAACTCTTGTTACTGGGTAGCACAGCAGTATCCGCACAATGCACAGTAGCCAGGGTGCAACCTCGGTTTACTCGAATCTCCCTGTCAGACACGTTGTGAACTTGAACCATCACTCTTCTAGCAAAAGCATGGGCTCTAGCAAGAAGAATACTTGGCTTGACCAGCAGCCCCTCGGGCAGTTTTCCATCTCCTGGTGCATCCAGCATTAATATTTTGTTCTTGACATCCTTTTTCATACGGACCTCTCCTTGCAGGACACATTGGGCATTTGGTGCCAAAAGCAGAGATTCAGGATCCTTCTTCCAGACAACCCCAACGGTTCCTCTGGTTCCATTCTGTCAGCATCTCTCTGTGCCTCATAGGCCTTTTTGATCAAGGTCGGAATTCTTAGGGCCCTACCAGTCTGGGACCCTTGTTTTTCAAAACACAACTGCGCCAATGGCCCAAACATGTGTGCATTAGTTCCAGTCAGCAACGGAACCCCATCATACAGTCCGGTAGGGGGGCACACTAAGGCTAAGGTCTCCACTTGTTCTGCCACTCCAGCCACAGAGGTGGGGAAGGACAACCAGATTCGGATACAGCCAGAGTAGGGGTAGGCCTTCTCACTCAAGCCCCAAACATGTAGTCCTTCCCAAGGTTGCAGGGGTACATTAGACAAATGCTTCTGATACCAGTCCTGAAACATAATTGTCACTTGAGAGCCACTGTCTAACACAGCTCTTGTGGGTACCCCATTCGCTTTCACAGTAGCCTCCATGGAGGGAACCACCACCTCGGACCATTCGGCGGGCATTAATTGGGATGTCGATCGGGCATTGGCCCTGGTGGCGAACTTTTTCCAGGTGGCTCCCCCTGGTGACCAGGCATAGGTTTTGCGATGCCTGGCCACTAACCTGTTGGTAACTTTTCTCAAGTTCTCTGGCAGCCGACAAGCAGACTGAAAGTGTCCATCCTCTCCACAATGGTAGCAGAACTTAGTATCTCTGTTGTCCTTGGAGGGAAGGGATCTCTTATCTGGTTGGGCATCTCTGGGGCCCTGCAGGGCTCTTCTTGAATGGGGGGTTTACCCCGTTGGACCTCTGGGTCTCCACTTCTATTGGGGGTGAGAGCAGCCCGTTGCAGTTCCCTCACCATCTCTCTTAAGTCCCTTATTTCTGCTCTCAGGTTGCTCCCAATCCGGGTTTCTGGGGAAACGACATGCACTCCCACTCCTCTTTTAGGTTCAGGGGGAGGTTGATACAGATCTGGTTTCCGGTAGGTCTCAGTCAATTTCTTAATCCACCCTCTCAGCTGTTGAGTCTCATCTGGCTCACTTTTCTCAGGTGTCTGACAAGGGTTCACAGCCCCAGCATAGGGTTCCCATCCCTCTTCATCAGTTTCAATCTCACAGATCTCACTCATCAAGTGGCAGTACTCGAGAGGGTTCACCCTCCTGTCTTGCAATTTGAGTTTCAGCAATATTACGCTTGCAAATCTTGCTGACTTCAATATATGGTCTAATCGGACCTGGTTTAGCGCTTGAGCAGGCACTCCCCCTTTTCGGTGAGCCTTTTGCAAAGCCCTTTCCATCCTGGTAACAAAAGTAGACAATTTCTCATTTCTCCACTGTCTAGCTGACTTGAACTTCCATAATAGATCCTTTCCAGTTTCGGTGCTGCCAAATACCCCCTCTAATATGGAAAGATATTCTGCTGCAGTGGCCTCCGGACTAGTGGCCCATAGGAATCGAATGGCTTCCAGTGCAGGACCCCTCAAACTTTCCATCAACTGTTTTCTCTTTTCCCCCTCGGAACACTGCCATTCTTGTACTAAAGGGGTAGCATAGTCCATCCAGGTCTCCAAATCATCTTCCCCTGAAGGCACTGGAACAGTACCGGAGAAAAGTCTCAATCTCCGATAGGAATCCAGCTGAATGGGGAGAATAACCATAGGGGGTGGGGCTAGTATGGAGCTCTTAGAGGACCCAGGAGATGTACCTGGGGAAGGCAGGGGAGTGTGGTCGCCCGAGATGTCTAATACTTTTACCAGTTCCTGAGCTGTTCTCCCTTCTGCTGCTAACAGTTTGAGCAGTTTTTACTTAAAGCTATTAGTACTAGGGGACCCACCTGGGGTGGCCAAACCACTACGTGCGTGAATAACCCTCCATCCCTTCTGGGCACATTCAGGCAAAATCACAGGGGGCACCTTCTCAGGGTCTATCAGGATACTGCATGAAAGCAGCACTTGCAGGGTTTGTTCGAGCAAGTCGGCATATCGCCCTTTTACTTCCACCTTGCCCATACATTTGACATGTTCTACACTAGAGACAATGTCGGCGCTTTTAATCCCCAAAGGGACATCCAGCAATAAAACAGCCTTTTGGGAGTCCATTTCCTCAGCTTCGCACCACCCCATCAATTTGTGTACCATCATCTTAAGGGGGTCGAGTTTTAACTTGGGCGTCGTACTCCCCTCCATTTTCTCCTTTAAGTTAAACATAATGGGGTACTTCCTTCACTTGGCCACTAGAGGACGCTAATCCCAGTGGTGCCGCCAAAATGTAACCCCCAGGTGGCACTATCCCAAGGGCTACTACCCCTGCCTGCTTGACTACTGACAGGTTGAGGGGCCTAGGTTCTATGGCAGGTGCCTCCACCCAGAGGTCAGGGTTTGTAGTGGTTAGACTAGCTTGGTCACAGCCCTCTGGGACACTGAGACCCCCTTTTATCCCTTCTAGTGGCTCACACAATGCACAGAAGTTACAGTCTCAATACCCCACATGTACACACTGTTCAATTATAAAGTACCACTTACCCTCAAGACTGATTCTGAGGTTCATCTCTGAGGACCCCCTGTAAAATAAGGTTAATCAGCATACACCAACCAATACAATGCTTGATATGTAGGTACTGACACTTCAGACAGTTTAAAGTTTAACAACATTAAATCTGGTTTATTTAGGGGGACTAAAATACGAGAGGGGGAGATCTGGTTAATTAGCAGCATAAGATCGCAGTAGTGTGCACATTACAGGGTCTAGAAAGTCACACTCTGGGTACCCAGGTTGGGGGGCTAGCCAGATCCGTTGCCCGGGGTTGGTCAGCAGGTGTAGATGGATGGGGCCCCGTAGAGAAAAATGTGCACAACACCCAATTGTAATCCAGAACCGGATGGCTCAGTCTTTGAAGAAATGAAGAAAAGAAAATCAGATGAAACACTGTTGATGGTTAATCGGTCACAGGGGATGCCCTGATTGGTACTCACAATACCCACGCTGAAAACCTGGTGCAGATGGTGGTTCTGGATTGCCAGACACACACACAGCAGGGAGATGAGATTCTACAAGCCAGGCCACATGGCTTTGATCAGCAGACGGATTCAATACGCATACATTCAAATTGTCTTTCAGTCTACACCACATGGTGACAAGAGAACCCGACTAGCTATTCCTCACAAGCATTCCACACACTTATATGTAAAGGAAATTACTATACCAGGCAGCTGCTTTCAGGTCCCAATTACACTTACTGCTAACACCCAGGAGTTCACACTGCCACTTCAATTCCTGACAGACCGAGCACGATTCAGCAATTTCTCCAGTCTTCTACAGGGTGAGCCTGGTTTCCACTCTTTCAGCCTCTCTTCCTCTCCGTAGTCTCAGATTCAGTCTGAATTAAATTGTCAATGCAACAGCCAGACTTTAGGACTCCCACGTGCTTCCCGCGCAAAACTATACAGCACAGAAACTCGGAGCTCCTTCTCTCGTCACGGTCACAACTGATCTGATCTGTCCAGTCGCAAGGCAGAGCATTCTCTTCGAGCACCACCCGGTCCAATTGGTGGACTCAACTGTCAATCACTCAGAACTCTCCCCGTTGGTGCAAATATGCGACAAGGTCCAGAACTTCACTTCCCAGAATTACTAGCTATATCTCCTCATGGTAAGCCAGCTCCCAAGAGAGTCTGAATTCTGGTTGGTCCGAACAAATTCCATTTTAGAGGCCCCACCACACTGACTGGACCCATTCAGCAGTTCAAATCCAAAATGGAGATCAAAACACACAAGAGTCCCAGCTGCAAGAAAGGCAGGTTAGACAAACTGCATTTTACTTAACACTCTAACCGGTTTCAGGCAAACAGTTACATCTTTCATTTAGGCTCCCTCTTAGCAACTGCAGAAACGGTCAATTTGACAGCAGCTTGGGTAGGATTTGAGCATTAAGTACACAGTCCCCCCATACAAACTAATTAAGTCTGCAAGCAGACAGCTCTTTAAAGAGACAGTACTTGGAGGCTCAAACAGCACTCACTTGGAACCACATTTAACAGCTTAAACGCCAAACGCCAGCAGGCAGGGAAACACTTAGGCAGGCTCTATAGAGGCATTTTCGGAACTCCCATCTGTAAGGGAGTTACACTTGGACTTCAGTAAGGCCTTTGATTTGGTGCCGCTTGGGAGGCTGGGAGGGAAGTTGAGATACATGGGGGGGGGGAACTAAGATGGTTAAATGGATTGAGAATTGGCTGCAGGGGAGACAGCAGAGGGTAGTGGTGGTGGGGTAATTCTCATTTCCAAGGGCTGTGATGGGTGGGGTGCCACAGGGATCAGTACTGGGACCAGTGCTGTTTGGAATATTCATAGCAGACATCTTGTATGGCATCAGGAATAAGATCAGTCTATTCGCTTACCAAATTGGAGGCGGTGGTGGACGATATAGCAGATTGGCAGGGGCTACAGGATGACCTGACCAAACTGGTGGAGTGGTCGGAAGCATGGCAGTTGGGGTTTAATGCAAAAAAGTGCAAAGTCCTGCACTTTGGAGCAAAGAACCCAGGGAGGGGTTACCAGCTGAGAGGGGTGCAGCTAGGTTCCACCGAGGAGGAGAAGGATCTAAGGGTGGTTGTAATGGGGAAGATGAACAATACAGAGCAGTGTTGGAAGGCAGCAGCAAAAGCCAACAGGATGCTGGGTTGTATCATGATAGAGATCTCCTCCAGGAACAGGGATGTGATCCTGCTTCTCTACAGGGTACTGGTCAAGCAGCACCTGGAGTACTGTGTGCAATTCTAGCACCCATATCTGAAGAAGGATGTGAAATTACTGGAAGGGGTGCAACACAGGGCAACAAGGATGATCCAGGAGGACAGCCCATACGAGGAGAGGCTGAAAGAGTTGAACATGTACTTCTTGGAGGAGGAGAGGGACCGGGGGATATGACTGAGACCTTTAAGTACGTAAAGGGGATAAACAAGGCAGGCACTGAAGGGATACTCAGGCTGAGGAGGAGGAGGAGGGACATGAGAGGGCACAGCCTTAGATTGGAGGAGGGAAGATTTAGGACATAAATGAGGAGATACTTTTTCACGGAGGAGGTTGTGGCAGAATGGAATGCTCTACCGGAGGAGGTGGTAGCCTGCAAGACAGTGGGTAGTTTCAAAAGGGGATGGGACAAGGTGAGAGAGGTGTAATTGGGAAGGGGGGTGGGGCAGCTGCAAGGTGAGGGTGCTAAATGCACACTCGAGCAGACTTGATAGACCAGGTGGCCTATTTCTGCTGTCAAATTCGTATGTACAAAAATTTTACTTTTTTGCCTTTGTTAGAGATTTGGAAGAAGTACAGTCAGAGTTAAATTAATTCCTGACTTAGATATTGCATGAGCTACTTTGTAGATGAATCGAAATCTGTATATAATAATCATTTGTCCCTGAGAAGAAGACACGGTGCAAATTGGTATGCTCCTTTTCTGGCCAAGCTAAGACAAAATAAAGATAAATTATGGAAGAAAGTCCATGACGTTATGCTGAGCTCAGATTGAGAGCAATACAGATGTGTCAGGAACCTGTACGTCTTTGAAGTTGGGCAGGCTAAGACAAACTACTTTAGGAAAAAAAACAGGTGGAAGAGGTATCTGACCTGAAGAAATTCTAGAAAGTAATTAAGAGCCTAAGTGGCAAAGAAAATAATAGTGCTAACACTAATCTTAAAAATGGAGAGGGGAACCATATAAATAGTGATGGATTGGTAGATGAGCTAAACAAGCTTTTGATTTATAAATTCTGGAAATTTCTTTGTGTAACCCCCAACCCTGCCTTTTTGCAAATGACAGGTGGTATGCTGTTTGAATCTAACAGCAGTACCAGGTGGGGACTGGGTTCGGGGAGGAATAGCTTACTCTGCACAAGGGCTGGGTTTGGCTACTCTGCACAGGGGCACCCAAGTAAATCCGAACACAGGAAGCAATAACTGTAATGTCCAATACCAGGAATGGGATTCTAAAGTGTGGCTTTATTCACATCCAAGCAGAACAAACAAAGCATAGACGGACCCCCACGGGGCTACACTTCTGGTAATGCAGATTAAAAAGAATCAGAACACTTCCTCAACACTTCAGCCCTCAGGCTTTGAACCCACCAGGCACACAGGCCGGACTTATACGCTGCTTTGGGTACACAGCCCGAACTTGTACACTATTCTGGGATTTCCCTGGCTCAGCTCCCCTGCTGGCCACTTGAACACCTTCCATATGTCATGGAAACATTTTCTGGTGGCTCCCTAAACCACCTAAGAGCCTTTGACTCCTTAAGGGAAACTTCCTTTTAATCCCATGTCTGCGTACTTTCCTCAGGCACTGGCCAAGTACCTGAGAGAAAGTAAAGGTGCCACAGAGCAAATCTGTAGAGATGAATTTGGTTACTACTGATGGGTCTCCCACCTCTCGCTTCCACAATTCATACCCGGCCATTTCTCTGGACATTAAACATCTCTTTGGGTAAAGCTTGGCAATGTAGATTAAAGGGTAAATGCCTGTCACATTTCCTCTACTTGTCTTGGCTTTCCCATTGTGCTATACTTGAACATACTTAAACATCTCTTTCTGTAAAGCTTGGCAATGTAGATTAAAGGGTAAATGCATGTCACATTTCCTCTACTTGTCTTCGCTTTCCCATTGTGCTGGACTTGAACATACTTTTACTTGGCTTAGCCCATTACTCTAGGCCTCCCACTGATTAAGCAGTCCAATCCCCACTTTACTTTACTCTTTGTGCTGGACTTGAACATACTTTTACTTGACTTAGCCCATTACTCTAGGCCTCTCACTTATTAAGTAGTCCAATCCCCACTTTCCAACAGTTCAGGTGAAAACATAGGCCCTGTGTCAGAGCAGACTTACCCTTTGGTTGCAGGTGCCCCACAGGCAATTCCATACAGGAATTTCTTTCGCACAGCTTCTGGTGCTACAGCACAACTTGGAATAAGGCAGCTTCTTCCTTAGCTGGAACCAGGAGGGTTGCCCCTGGAATGACAGGCAAACCTTTCCACCCCCATCCACTCAGGGATGGGGCACAGGGACCAGTAACAGCGGTCTCCACCACTTCACAAATAGCTTACTGTGTTCCTCTTTTGGTGGAAACACACACCTCCCCTTACAGTAGCTCTATATCAGAGCTTTAGGCTCAGAGAGCCTGTCCACAGACTGCTGTGCTGCTTCTCTCTTCAAGACTGCACACAGACTCTTCAAAAATCCCCAACATTCTATCCTAACTCCCAACTGCAGATTCCAATGTGGCTTATGCAGCTGCGAAAGTTCTATGATGATGTCATCCCTCAGTCTCAGCTGAGACTGAGAACAGAGTGAGACAGTGTGAAATCCATTTAACTGGAGTTTCACAAGCTGCCTTCCCTGCCTACCACTAGGTCTTACTGGGATTCTAGTAACCCCAGGTAACAGGGGGGTTACATTTGCAGGTAGTACCATAACAAATGAAGCCCTTCCAGCCATTTGAGCACCAGCATTTATGCGCTGGCACATCAGAGCGCTGATTTTGGGATTCGCTCTCCCTCCCTGAGGTCTGCCCCCCTCGGAGTTAGAGTCATTAGAAAGGGGGTTTATGGGGGGGCACAGCCCCATGCAAAATCAGTGGTCGGTGAAATACCAACTTGGCACTCTGATGACTACGAGCACTAACGCCGGCACTCTGAATGGGTGAAATCCAAGAGGAGTGCCAGGAAACTAGTCTGCAACCTAGAGACCTTCAAATTTTCTGAAAATGCAGTCTACGAGGTTATCAAGTTACTACTAAAATTGAAAGACTGCAAGAATGGAGGACTGGATGACCTCTTATCTAGACTCTTAAAATGTTTGGCTTGTTAGATTGCAGAACTCTAACATATTTGATTTGGTCCTTGAAACTGAGTTACTTCTCAGAAGGCTGGAACCTGGCAAAAGTTGTCCCTATTTTTAAGGGGGCAGCCCAGACCAAATAAGTAACTACGGCCAGTATCGTTATTGCTGATAATTTCAAAATTGCTAGAGTGTTTAGTTGCAAACCTGCTGCAGGATTATATTGAGAAATGTGGCCTAAAAGATCCATGCCAATCAGGTTTTAGAAAAAAAACATAGTACTATTTCCTCCATGTTGAAGGGACGATGTCAGCAAAGCTATGGACTCTGGATACTATACTGGGGCCATCTTTGTTGACATTTCCAAGGCCTTTGGCACACTGCATCATGGAATACTGATTAACAAACTGGAAGAGACTGGACTGGAAAGTACTGTTGCTGACTGGCTAATTTCATATCTGCACAAAAGAAAACAGTATACTGTCGTAAATGAGCTTGCTTCAGGAAATCTGGACATTTTGAAGTGGAGTTCCCCAGAGCTCAGTACTGGCCCTTTTGATAGTCACTATGTATCTGAGGAGTCTTGGGGGGGAAAAAACATCAACAACTTGAAATACCACCTTTACGCAGATGACACAGTTATTGATGCCTCTGGGGGTCCCTTTCAGATGTCCAGATGATTCTTCAAGATGGGTTTTCTGCACTACAAGTTTTCTTCATAGAGTCTAACCTAAAACTAAACTCACATAAACAAAGCTAATGTTGTTTGCAGCCTCGGCAAAGTTGAGAAATGCTCAGAACACTCAGTTTGCAGTTCATGCTTTAAATGACCAGCCACTTGAGATGGTAAATACTTACAAATGCCTAAGCTTCTGTGTAGAGCCAGGTCACTCTGAAAACACCTATGTCAATTGTTTGACTAAAAAAATATGGACCATATTAGGGTTTACAGATATAAAAACTGTTTATGTACTGAACTGAGACAAAAAAATCATACAGACCCAGCTGACCCTGCTATTTGACTGTGCAGATGTAGTCTATGATCACTCTTCTCTTGAAAGACTGCACAGACTGGATGTGCTATAAAACAGTTCAATAAGATTAATCTTGGATTGTCCCAAAACAACTCACCACTGTGAGCTGTGTAAAATGTTGGGGTGGATGTCACTCCAAAATCACAGAAAATTACATAAAACTATCTTTCCTTTTTTTTATTTTCATCTTTTTATTGTATTCAAGTAAACTGCAACATAAAATTACATCCATATAGAAGCAAGTTACAGTTAAGGAATAATGCACAACAGGGTGTGTGTCATGCTGAGATAATGTCATGCCTTGGGTGATTGGGCATGAGGCCACAGGCTGAGTGCGTCCAACACCCAAGAAGTGACATTATCCCAGCACGACACACAGCCTAGAGTGCATTACTCCTATTATACAATGTCTCAAACTGAAAAAAGGATTACACATTTTTAAAGTACTTTTGAGGAGTTTTTTAATTATTTTTCTAAGTGTAGGTATACATATATAAAAAGTAGTGTGTATGGCCGGCCCGGTGGTGCTGAGGGTTGAGGCGCTGGATGCCACACCTCGCAGCACGCCAGTGACCTGGGTTCAGGAATGAGCTTGGGCCATGGGGGGTTGGCAGAGGGGAGAGAGGATTGAGCACCCAGAGGACTGCTCTCCTCTCTCTGGGGAAGAGGACTAGTCATCCCACCTGCTGACTGCCCTCTAGCAGTGGCTGAAGGGCAGTACGTGTTGGGAGGTTCAGAAGCCAATGTGCTTACATCAGAGGAGAGGGAGGGAGATAAACTGAAAAAGGCTGGGGCTCCACAGACCCATGATGGCCCGACTGCTCTGGCAAAGTCTCTCCCCCCCACCAGATTTGCTGTACCCGGTGGCGGGGGACTGCTGGCACCCCTCCACCTGGCCCTGTCGTTGAGGGGAAATCCACGGAGGAACCTTGGGGGGCAGATGAGCTGGGGTCAGACCAGAGGATGTACCCCTTCTGAGGGAGGGGTTATAGCCCTGTGGAGCCCACGGGAGGTGCTACAAAGATTAAAAAGAAAAAGTAATGTGTACTTGCTGGATTTGGCCAGCAGGTAGCTCTGTGTGTCAGCCTGCTGTGTGAGCTGTCATGTTGCCCCCAAACCCTGTCTCTCATCTGTCTTCCTCTGTATGCATCTCTTTGGCAATGGTTCCCGGTATTGTACCAGCAGACTGAAGCTGAAGGAAGAATCTCTCTTCACTTTTCTTTTTACACTGTATTAATCTGTGTTCCTGCCTGATTGTGAAAAGTCATCTGATTGGTAAGTACAGTGCAGTGTGTGAAACATGTGCTACTTAAAGATTGTGGGTGCTTTTGCGGTCTTATTTTATTTTGAAAAGTCCCCCAGTACAGTTGGTTGTATTTGGTGTTTGTAGCGGGAGATTGCAAACTGAAAGTACTGAAACTTGAAGCTGCTGGTCTGCGATAGTGAGCTGCTTGTTTTTTTTTAAAAAAGGCACACGCTATTGCTTGGCTGCCAGCAAGCTGCTGAAGTTACGGCTTCGTTTTCATTTTAATAGACAAAAATGTATTAGAGAAAACTGGGCTGTGTGGAATGGAAATAGAAGTGAATGCTGGGTGTTGGCAAGCCAGTGAACTGATGGGAAACTTTGGGATGTGGAGAATGGCAGTGGAGGAGAATTAATGTGGCTAGTGCATGGCGATTTATGTCAAGTGGGTGCAGTGATAGTAACATGTGTACATCATATAATATGGTCATGTGTGTGCTAGGACTAGATCCATGATAACATGGGATAATATCACACGTCTAGCCCCAAACTGACCAATCAGAGGCCAGTATTCTTTCTTGCCATTGTATAATGCCCATTATAGGATCAAAGTCGCAATCAGACATGCTACAACACCTCTCCTTCTTTGTTACAACTGAGAGGCACACTGTACTAAAGTCCAAAAGTCAAAAGAAAGCCCAAGAATCCCAACAGCTGCCTAATGATGGGGACACACTAAATTCCTAAAGGTATACCTACTGAAGTTTCCTGCCATTTAAGTTTTGGCTTAAGTGTCCCAGTACTCATAAAGTATTAAGGTACATTTGTACCCAATTATACAAAAATGGAGCATTCAGTTTGTTGCTGGTCCATTGTTCTACAAAATGTAGTAAGGCTAGCACTGTAGAAAAGGCAGATTTCATAATGGGTTATACGAACAATATTTAAGCAATAATGCCCGACAGGGTGTGTGTCGTGCTAGGATAACAAGGCCGCAGGCCGAGTGTGTCCAACAACTGAGACGTGACGTTATCCCAAACGATACACACCCTGGAGGGCATTATTGCTATTATACAATGGCTCGTTGTTATATATAAAATAAAAAAATTATTTTAAAGAATGTTCTTTAGTGTGGAAAAATATGTTTGTTTCTTAAGAGGAGATGCAAAAAGAGAGCTCATCTAGCTCATCATCCAAATCAATACTGTGAGGTTGTGCTCTGAGACTAGACCCGTGATGTTGTACTGGGATAACATCATGGGTCCAGCCCAAGATTGACCAATCAGAGACCAGGAAATGTTCTTGCCATTGTATAATTACCTTTACATGTGTGAGTTGGTAGAGCATCAAACTTCTAACACATTAAAAAAACAGTAGATTACCAGACTGCTTAAAAATGTACAAAGAATTTTGGCCAGGATATTCAAAACTCCAGGGATGCATGGCACATCTAGATGTGCCACCCAAATAAATGGGCCGGCGAACAAAAAATATATATTCAAACAAGATGTGCGATCTCAATGGATCGTGCATCTTGTCTGAATATAGCAACCTGAGTGGGCAGCACAAATGGGGGTGGCTGACAATGCGCCAGTGCATCCCAGGGGATGGGCTGAATACCAGGGATGGGGATGCGTGGCACATCCCCAGATGCACCAGTCCCAAATTCCCTATATACAGCCTGAATATGCAAATGGAGCCATCAGGCATGCAAGGTGCAAACAGGCCATTTGCATTCCCATTATGGCCTCATTTGCATCCACTTAGCATGGCTACATCTGGCAGCTTGCACTGGGCCAGCCTGCACTCCCCAGCCCCGGTCCCTGATGCCCATGTATGGGCAGCAGCAACCCCATGGCCATGTTGTAGGGTACTCCAGCACCTGATCCCTGTCCCTGTAACTGCAATTGCAGACCCCACTTTTCTATAGTATAGGGTACCCCCTCCCTGCCTGATCCCTGTCCCTGTAAGAGACACTGCAATCCCCCCCTTTTCCATAGTGTAGGGTCCTCATACTCGATCCAGACTCCCCGTTCATATAATAAACCCCTGCTGCATCCCTCCTCAGTCACATTACAACCCCTGCCACATATTGTTCCATAGTGTAGTGGACCCCCCACCCTGCCCCATTCCCCAATGCCCAGTTATTAGCCAACAGCCCCTTTTCCATAGTGTAGTGGACCCCCTGCCCCATCCCTGATCCCCAAACCTCGATCTCAAAAGCTGCCCCTGTCCAAAATCCTCATTTGAAGCATAATCCCTTATATTACACTTTTCCATAGTGTAGTGTCCCCCCAACCCGGTAGGCATGTCCCCCTTCCCACTCCCCCCTCACCACCCATGCCAGCAACTGGAACAGCCCTCCACACCCTGCCATGTCCAGCTGCCGACTGTGCTGCTCACGATCACTGTACTGTACAGACCGTGATCCCATTAGCTGATTCACGCTCTGATTCACCTGCCTTTTAATGGTATCTTGCCATGGGTATCCCTATATGTTTAAAGTGTCTGTGGGCTAGTCCCAGACTACTTAAGAGAACACTTAAGTGTCAGACCAAAAAAAAAGCAACCCTGAGGAGTGCAGGAATTTTAGAAATGGAGACTCCAAGAGTCAGAACTCAAAGATCCATCTTTTCATGCAGTTTTTTCATTTTCCAGCTATGGGATATATATACATCATAAGTCAGACATATGATCAAACATATATTTGAAATACACTTTTATAAATATATCTAAAATATATACATTTTCCATATGGGAAAATAAAAATTCACAAAATATTAACAAGATATTTCTATGAAATATACAAAAATTGTATCTAAGGTATATCTGAAATGTATGCATTAGATATGCCTCAAATATTACAAAACCAGCTAATTTGAGATATAATGCATATATTTGGAAACTACTATAAAAATCTATTTATGGATGAAATTCAAAAACGATTTCAAACATATTTTACAACATATATTCGAAATATATTTCATTTCCGTATAAGTTAGTATCTTATCTAGACATTTTTCAAAGGACTTAGTTTTGTTATTCAGACTAGCAATCATCTTTTCAGTCCTAACGTTCGTTAGCAAGTCCTGATAACATTCTTGGCAGATAATGATGTATTTGATCAAGCCAATTTTTTAATATAACTCTCTTTGCTGAGGCAGCTATGTTTGCCACGTGAAATTGCCTTTCTTTTACTGAAATTTTACCCAGGTCACCCATAATGCAGATCTCTGGAACATCCGGTGACGTTACCATCCATGTAGGTGCAGGCAGAGGGAGCTCCTGCACCCCTTCACCAAAATTGCTCTGATCCATCTCAACACACAGAAAAAACAAGGAATAATCAGTCAGACCATTTGTGCCTACATGCCCGACAAACAGAAATGGTCAGATTTGCTCCAAGATGACCTGCTGAATCAAAAAAATCTCTGCTCGTGGTCAAGCAGCATGGCATCTACGGCCACAGGGGGATTGCCCAACATAATCGCCTAGCTGAAGGTTGAAGAGGAAAACTTTACAATAACTTCTTAATCCCTGGTTCTCAAGCTTTGCAACATTAGTAACAAACTCACAAGCTTCGAAGATATAATCTCCACTTCTCAACGGGAAATTTAAGTGCTGCAGGAGAAAACTGCCGAACTTGACAAAGGCCTCTCAGATACTGCCGTCTAGGTCGATCAGTATAACACTGCCTCCTATACCTATACTGGGGGGGGGGGGTCAAGCTGCTGCAGATAAACTGAACGATCTTGAAAATCCCATTCCTGCTGGAACAATCTACGAAATTATGGCTTGCCCGAAAACACTGAGCAGGGCAGAATGGAGGACTTTATTACTTCATTTTAGAAGATATCCTCAACCTCCCACAGGAGCTTGATCTGGGTATAGAACATGCCCATAGGGCTCTCACCCCAAAGCCTAAAGATAGCACTATGAGACCGTGCCCTATAGTTCTCCGGTGTGTAAACTATCAGACCAAAATGGTGTTGCTTTGGAAAGCCTGGGACAAAAAAGAGATTCCTTTTTAGGAATACTAAGCTATTCTTTGACTATGACTTCATGCTTGGAGTTATCACTAAACTGCTTCAGATCCTGCAAGTAGTGTGAGGACTACAGAAGAAAAATATCAAGGCCCAACTCCTAGCACCTGATCAGTTGCACATCACTACAGACTCTGGGACTCAAATTTTTAAAAGCCTGGAGTATGCTAGAGAGGTACTGCTTCAGTTCGAAGTTTCTTTGCCCCCCCAAGCACTCTCTGATATCCCTGACATTTTAGACCAGCTCCAGCAACAGTAATGGACCCAGTGATATCAGAGCTTGGAGGGACATGCAAGTATAAAGGTGCCATGAACGAGGGTTGGATCTGAATCTTCCAGGCCTGTCAAGCAGAAGCCGCCACTGGTGCAACGTCCAAGGCAGCTGCTGGGTGAAGGACTGCTGCACTTCAAGGTTACATACTTCACTCAGTTAGCTTGGTTTATTTTTCCAGGCTGTTTGTTGGACACTCCCTTCCCAGTAGTATAAATGGACTTAAACCACAAGTACCTTCAACTGTGTGGACTTTTTATGTAGCAGGTGGATTTCTTCTTGTGTGTTTAACATTATGTTATAGAGCAGCTGACACCATTAGGACAGCTTTAACAAAACATAATATTTAGACACAGTTCAGCTTGTATTTCACATTAGTTCTGTATTTCGCCTTGTCATTATTTATTACTGAGGCCATTTGCATGAAAACAGGATCTTTGCTCCTGAGGAGTTCTTCTGTTCCTGTTACATTCTCCCTACCTAAGATCATAATGCTATATTTATGACATCACACTTACTCCCATGGCAACAGATTGTGATGTCATAACAGAGAACTATGACATGAAGTAGGGAGTCAGCTAAAGAGGCAGATGAACTCTAGGGGATATAGAGCATGTTTCCATTCAAATTTCTTAGTAATAAATAATGGGGAGGAGAAATCTATCAAATAAATATAGAATGCAAGCTAAATTGTACCAAAATATTATGTTTTTCAAAGTTTTCTTTGAGGCTTCAGCAGCTCTTTAATAACGGTTTGTTTGAGCCGGAGAGGGTGGCTGGGGATTGACAATGGGCATAGTGGAATGCCAGGGTGCTGCTATGGGGCACTGCACTCTCTGCACCAGTGTTATTTTCCTAGTTTTGTAAGCTTATACCTTACTGTTTTTGATATTACGGGGTATGTTGGGATGGATGATCAAGATACTTGCTGTAGATTCTTATTTGGGAAACTGCCTTTTTCTAGTTCACTTCTTTCTGCCTGGGTCTGTGGGGAATCCTGGGGAACCCTGCTCCTTGGTCTGGGCTGAGTATGGGCTATAGGGGCCTGGAGTTGTGTCCCATTTCAGGGGCTAATTTGAGGATGGAGGAGGTGGCATAGTACCCCCGACCAATAGGTGGGTCAAATGGCAGTGGGTCGCTCAGACCAGTAGCATACCAGCCTGCTGAATACTGGATCTATGCTGGTTGTTCAGCAGTGTTGTGGTGGAAAAAAAGCCTTTTCAGGCAATATTTGGGTGGGGCAGTACTATGGACCATAGAGCCTTGGGGGCTGTACTTTCTCCGATGACAGTCTGGTTTATATTTCACTATTGGGATACCAGCTGGCATCTGAGGTTATGAGCTGTTGATTCATTTGCATGTAGTTCTTGGCTGAGCCACCTGCCCTCTGGTCTTAAGGGACAACGGTTTTATTTTGCCAATTGTTGGGGACAGACTTCTTAGGACTGCCCCTCTGGAATTCCATTCACGATCAGTTGAAGCTTTGGCTGGATTCACTGCCCCCTCATGCCTCCTTATGGGGGAAGGAGTTAAGGCTGACTCAGTTTTAGCTGGAGGAAGGGGCGCTGCCCTGGGTTCTGGGATTTACAGCCCGCTGTTCAGCATGTTTCATCTTCTCGGGTATATATTGCAGATTGGGGGGAGCCCTGCAGGCTCAGGTGGAGGAAGATGGAGTTGTCTTATTCCACAGTCTTCTATTTGTTTTGGAGTGAGGGAAGTAGGTTGTTTTTGTTTCACTGTGTTATTCCTAGGCAAAAGGTTGCAAACTATAGCCAATCAGCTTGACAGCAGTCCTAGGTAAGGTTTTGGAGGGTATCATTAAGGACCACATTATTGAATTATTAGCGGGTAATACAGACACTACACAACATGGGTTCACCATGGGGAAGATCATGCCAAACCAACCTGCTAGAATTTTACAGTAAAATCAGCAAGGCCCTTGATAATTGAGACTCAGTTGGTGTCATCTTTTTGAATTTTTCCAAGACCATTGACAATGTCCCACATGGAGAACTTGTTGATGCCCTAATTGAGCAGGGAGTAAATGGTAAAATTACTAAGTGGATCATGGCTTGGCTCTCGGATAGAAAACAGCGAGTATACATCAAGGGATCATATTCTAACTGGGAGAGGGTGACCAGTGGGGTGCCCCAGGGGTCAGTGCTTCACCCCAGTCTCTTTAATGTTCATATTGCCACCTTAAACACAACATCTGGGGTATGGCTGTCAAAATTTGCAGATGACACGTGCATTGGGCACATAGTTAATAATCAAGAAGACAGCAATACCTTGCAAACAGCTCTAGGAGAACTAGAATGTTGGACAAATATAAAGAAACTTACTTTCAACATCAATAAATGCAGTTATGCATTTTGGGAAAAACAATATACAGGCCCAGTACTCTTTGAGGGGTATGGCATTAAGAGTGGTTGAAGATGAGAGGGATCTTGGTATTAGAGTAAAAAATGATCTTAACCCTAATCTGCATTGCCATCAGGTTATCAAAAAGGCTAGTAGTGTACTACAATGTATCAACAAGCATATTAAGTGTAGGAACCGGGAGGTGATGCTGTCCTTGTATACCTCTTTGGTGAGGCCCCATGTTGAGTACTGCATGCAGTTCTGCACACCTGGAGACAAAGGTGTCATAAAAGCTATTGAGAGGGTACAGAGGAGAGCAACCAGACGGATAAACGATGCTAGGGGAATGGACTATAATAATAGACTCAAGATGCTAGGATTATATTCCCTGGAATATCGCAGGCTTGAGGGGGGGAGTATGTGCAAGATTTACAGGGCACTTACTGATATGTTACTGTGGGAGCAACTAGGCCTTGTACTTAGGGACCAGGCGTATAATACCAGAGCTCACCCCCTGCAGCTGGAAGGTGAATGCTGTAGAACAAAAAAAAGAATGATGTGGTTCTCAGTAAGAGTGACCAAGATATAGAATGAACTTCCGATTGAGGAAATGGTCAGCAGTAGCATGGACATATTTAAGACACGTCTTGATATTTATCTTAACGCAAAAAATACTATGGGTTATTCATGAATAGATGGCGAGCTAAAATGGATGAAAGTCTTCAAAAGCTCTCTAGCACCTATGATACCTATGATGATTTGAATGTCTGCAGGGATTGGTGCCATAGCTCACAACTGGCTAATATGGGTAGTGGAGAAAGCCAGGTTCCAATGGTATCAAATATACAAGGTCCCAGGACAGCTCAGTGGTTCCACAGGAAATTAATTTATCCTTCAATGTGCAGCCACCCATATGCAATCGAACAGCCAAAGTTCAAAATAAAAGGGAGGGTGCATACTATAAGTAACTACAAACAGCAAGCTTCTGTAGATTCTTGTTCCTTTTATTTTGATTACTTTTCATACGGCTGAAATTCTCAATGTTTCACCTATAGGATATAGGCTTCTTCAAGAAAATCCCTTTGAACTGCTAGTAAATGTTTACAAAAGATTCTAAGGCTTATGTTCAAAACTCATCATATGACTTCAAAACCCAGGAGAAATTTTGTAAATATCAGTCTAGTTTTTTTAACTCAAAGGTTTTTGGATCACTTAGTTGCTATATTTCTATGAACCTGGGTTTTGGGCCACAGGGGGCTGGCAGCTTCAAGACACCTAGACCTTTACACCATGAAGCCATTTACATTGTTGTGCAGTTTATTGTTTTTTTTGTTACAGTTAATGTTTGATGTATGTCATGCCAGTGGGGGGGCGGGGGAAGGCTTCCCCACTTCTGTTCCATGTGCACTCATGGCGTTCCACATAGATGTTAAGGTTTCTTCTTATAATGTCAAAGGATTAGCCAACCCAGTCAAACGAAGCCGGGTTTTGCAGGAGCTGCAGAGAATTAGAGTCTCCATAGTGTTAATGCAAGACGAACATAAAAAAACTGAAGAGGGCCTGGTCTGTGCAGTGCTTCTCATCTTCATACATTCAACATCCACACAGAAGGGGAGTAGTACTGCTAGTTTGAAAGCAGTTGCTTTTACAAATAGATAGGGTAGTTGAAGATTTATTTATTTGTTTACTGGGTAGGTGCGCTGATCCAATGGACCGTTTTCAGGCACAACCCGGGCCATAATGATGGCACATAGGTGATACATACAGAACAATTACATTAAATGAGAATGGTGCAGGAAGTAACAAAAAAGTATACATGAAATGCATTGAATACAGCTGAATAGAAATAAAGTGCAAGAATACAGCTGGACGTAATAGGATACAATAGATGCAATAGAATATGACAAATACAATTTTATTTTATTTTACTTCAGTTATTTATTTATTTATTTATTTCTGTCTGTCTTTGGTGACCGGGTAGGTGACTGATTCAGAGGACCGTTTTCAGTCATGACCGGCCACAAGGTGGCAAAAAGGAGGTACAGGCACAAACAGTCAGTTACAAGATACAATACGTGCACGCCCAACAGCTGGCAGCGAGGGTGCAGAGAGAGAGAAATAGTGGTAATGCAATGACAGTGTGCAGACAGGTTAGACAGGTAATGCCATATCAGTATGTACTTAAGCAAAGCCAAAACACAGATAGTGCAAGCCACAAGCAGTAATGGTATACAGGTACATGGCCCAATTCAAGTACAAGTGAGAAAAAACAGTTGCTGTAATAAAAATTCAAATAGAAAAGCAATTACAGTTCATTACATCAAAGGAGCAAGACAGGAGGAAAGGGGGGCAGGGGTAGGCTTAGGGATGGGGCAGGAAGGAGAGAGGTGGGAAAAACGGGCAGGCTAGTGGGGGGGTATAAGTGCTGTAGGGCATCAGGTGAAAGTCTGAGTGCTACTCGAGCATATTCGAGTTGTAGACCCTAGCATTGCTATATGGAACAGTGACACTTTGCAGCAGTGAGAAGCCAGGTCTTCAGGTTATGTTTAAAAGTTAGGTGGGAGGGAGATGTGCGAACAGACAGGGGGAGCTTGTTCCACAGGGAGAGTGCTGTGACTGAGAAAGCTTGGTTCCCATGGTGGTGGCGGCATGGGGTACTTCTAGTGGGGGGACTGAGGATGCCCTGAGATTTCTACAGACCACTCTACCAGTCAAGAGAGGTGAGTAAGGAGACATATGTTGGTTCCAGAGGGCTTGTCCACCAGACAGCCCATTGTATAGTCAAAGTGACCTTGTATGGTGACACACTCAAGTGACTGGTAGAGTGAGCAGTGGTGGGAGCGGTAAGGGTCTTGAAGGATGAATTGACAGAGTTATATGTTGAGTTTAGCCACTTGTGCAGAGTGGTGAATAGGTGCGAATAAACTGGGGAGCACTAGTCAAGGAGGGGAAGTAGGTTGCCATGTGCAATGGCCAAGCGCGCTTCAGCGGATAGGTAATGTTTGTGGTGGTACGCAGTGCCTAGCTTCTGGTGGATCTGATGCACCGCATGGTTGACATGTTCTGAGAAAAAAGGTAGGGGTCAAGGGTAACACCTAGATATTTGAAGGATGTGACGATTTAAGGGGTGGTTCAGCAGGGGTAAGAACTAAGAGGGAGGAATTGGCTTTAGTGGCTTTGGATAGGAACGATTTGAAACCAAACAGCATGGATTTAGTTTTTTTTTCATTGACTAGGAGCTTATTTGAAAGGAACCAATGATGGGCAGATGCACAGTTTTGTGTGATTGATAACCCGGGAAACTCGTAAGGCATTTGGAGTATAGATGGTTACCTGAGTATGGACATGAACTGTATGTGAACTAATGAATTAAGATTTTCAGACAGGCACCCACTTGTGCAATAGATATAAATAAAGTGCAAGTTCAACATATATGAGGTACAGGGTCCTGGGATAGTACATTTATACAGAGGGCCAGTCTAGGTCCACTCCATTTACCTCACTGAATGTTTACACCCCCTGCTCAGCTCAGGAGAGGGTGGCTTTTTACCAAGACACCTTGTTAAGGTTTCCCTCAGGCACTGGCCAATTACATATCCCGGAGGTGATTTCAACTTGGTATTAAACAGTCACATGGATCGGAAGGCTCATGCTGGAGGCTCATAATGGCAGATAGAAGCAGTAGGGTTTTTAGAAAACTCCTTAGGGAGTTGGGGTTGGAAAATTCCTGGAGGTGGCAACTCCTCAATGATTTTGATTATTCATTTTATTCAGCTTCCCAGAGATCATACTCTAGGCTTGATATGCTTTTTCTTTCCAGGAAATGGTTCTGTGCTGTCCAACAAGCCTCCATTCTTCACTTTACCTTATCTGATCATGTTCCTGTTTCAGTGGAGCCTAGCCACAAGAATCCATCCTGGTGCATTAATATTTCACTCCTGAATATTCCAGAGTTCATCTCTATGGTCAAAGGAAAAATTCAGGAATACTTTCATAATAATAAAGAGGGAGATACCAGTGTGGGGGTCTGCTGGGATGGACTAAAGGCATATTTAATGGAGAGATTATACAATTTGCCTCTAAGAAAAAAAAGGCGGACACCGCCCAGAGATTGGCCCTGGAATAGGAGCTCTTTGATCTGGAGGCCACACGTTCTATTAGATTGGAATATAACCATCTCCTTCAAATATAAGAATGCAGACATCAGTTAAGAAGATTTATTGAATGCCGACCCAGGGGTACAAACGGCTGAGACGCTATGCACCTTACCTCTCACCACGCTGGTGACCCAAGTTCAGGAACAATTTTAGGGCACCGGGGTTAGCCGGGGGGGAGAGGATTGAGCATCCAATGGACTGCTCTTCTCTCCCAGGGATGGGGAGGGACACCATCCTGCTCCTTGGCTGCCATTTGGTAGTGGTCAGGTGGCAGTGCCAGAGTCTGAGCGCCGTGTATGGGAGGGGCCGCGGTTCCATAGCATGCATGTTCCTCCATACACACATACTTATATGCCACCATAGTAAGGGGTAAAGGGAGAAAATGGAAAAAGGGAAGGAGTAGGCTTCATGAAGCCCTGCAGCCTGCCCCATTTCCCTCATCGCCACCTGACCACTGCCCCAATTCTGGATGAGAGTCTCCGGGTTGGGGGAGGACAGCCTTCCCCCTCCTGGTCCTGCCACGGGAGGCAATCCATGGGGGAATCTTGGGGTGACTTGGTCAGGGGGTGGGTGCTGGATGGGAGTGGTAGGAACAGGGCTGATAGCCCACTGGAGCCAACCTCTAGGGAAAAAAAGCTACATGGAAAAAAAAAACATTTACTGAACAAAATATTTAAGGGCAACTGAGGTTTGTTTGACAGAGGTTTTATGAGACAAGCGGCTGTGTGGGGAAGTTGCTAGGCTGGCAGTGACAAACTCGGCAGAATGACAGAGGACTGCTTAGAATTCAGCAGGGGGGTTCTTTGATCACTCACTCAGAGGAAATCCCTGAAGTGTTTGCTGATTATTATGAGGACCTGTACACCCAGGAGCACAAACCAGAGGACAAGAAGCTGATCCAGGCTTATTCTGCCAAGCTCCGCCTTCCCACCCTGTCCCAACAAGACAGGAACTCTCTTGAGGGGCCTATTTTACCATAGGAATTAACTTCAGTGATTCAGGGCTCCAAGAAAGGCAAATCTACAGATACTGATGGGGTTCACAGACAACTTTTATAAGGTCTTGAAAGATCCATTAACCCCGGAATTTGTGGCGGTATTTGGAGATGTACTGGAGGAAGTACTCTGATTATGGCAGAGAGCCAAGGTCTTGGTCTTGCTGAAACCAGACAAAAACCCACATCACTGCGAATCATACCACCCCTTATCCCTGTTAAATATGGATTTGAAACTGTTTGCTTCTATTTTAGCTAGGCGGCTACAAAAGGTGGGGGGGACTGGTCCACCCTGCTCAGACAAGATTTTTTCTGGGGCACAATCATAATAGTCAAAGATTCTTAAATATTCTCTCTTCTCAAAAAGGCAGCCCCCAGTTTCAAATTGCTGTTGCTATGGATGCCAAAAAGGCCTTTGATGCGGTGGACTGGGCCTTCCTACAACAGACCTTGGTGGCCCTGGGATTTGGGCCAGTATTTAGAAAATGTTTGCCAATCTTAAGTCAGATCTGAAGGCTACAGTGAGGTTTAATGGTGTTCTTTCCCCAGGATTGCCATTGTTTTGTGGAACTGGACACGGTGCCCCCTCCCCCCTCTGTTATTTGGACCCTATACAGAGCCCCTAGTTGTGGTGGTCCGCCAAAATCCAGAAATCTACGAGATTCAGGTGGGAGTGATGGAGCAAAAACTAACTCTCTAATATGAATTATTCTATTTTTGCTTGAGGGATCCCGAGATACCCACTCCTGCACTATGTAGGAAGTTAGAGGCCTTTGGGGCCATCTCTGGCTATAAACTAAATTGCAATAAATTGGAGGCCCTTTTGGTGACCAGACATAGATCACCCTATTTTAATGATAGCTTTCCTTTTGCTTGGGCCCCACAAAACAAATTTGGGTTACATTTTATTTTAAGTGTCCTTATCTATACTGAAACTACTGTATAACTACAATGTAACTACTATCTAACTTCTGTGTAGTTACATGTAACTGCAGTGCAGTAGTTAACTAGTTTCACATTTGCTGTTTAGTGTAGTTACACAATTTGCACGAACTGGTAGTTACCGCAATTACTGTTGCAACAGCTGTTGCATGTGTAGTTACACTTCCAGCATAAATCAATTTGTGCCAAAAGAGAGACAGTTGTAGTTCCATGTGTAACTACCAAATAATGCAGTTTGCATGACTACACACGGGGAAAGGTCCCTACCTGTGTATCCTTCACCACCCACCACCACTCCACACGGTAGATCAGTTGTAAAGCGCATAGTATGTTGCTATGACCCACCCCCAGCCACACACCTGAGCTGTAGCAGGCCAGGAGTGTGGGTACAGAAGAGGTGTGGGTCAATGCTATAGGAGCAGCACATTTCTTAGTAACTATAGCATTGTTACAAGCCAATAAGTAATTATGTAAATTATTTTTATTGTATAAGTAACCAATGTAGTTGTATAGCAATTAAAAATATTAGATTGGGGGGGGGCACTGTGGAGCCCGTGTTGTGAAGTCGCAGTACAGCTCGACTCCATGCTGGAAATAATAACTGTTTAAATTAGCATATTTTCTAATCAGAAAAACAACTAATTTGCTACTATATGAGAAAGTTGACAGCTCAGAGACCATCATGGGAAAAACTCAAAGGAATCCGCAGACTGGAGAAAGTAAGAAAGACGGAGGGAAGGGAACTTCATCTGGCCTTAACCCTCGTGCTACGCATGGCGAGATGACTGAAGGTGAGGAGGCAGTGGAGACTCTGCAAACACTGTGTCGGAAAATGCAGCAGCTTCTGGCATCGGCAGCCTCCACAAACTCTAAATTAGACACTTTAGTCGGGAGAATAGCCACTGTAGAAAGTGCAGTGGACACGCTTCAGAGCGAGGTGGAAGATGTAAAGTGGCATGTGACAATATGCCAAAGTACCACCTTACGAAGAGCAAAAGAACAACAACATACGAACAGCAGACTTGAGATCCTTGAAAATCCGTAGCCAAAATGTATGTATAGTAGACTTACTGGACGGATCTGAGGGGGATTCTCCTCTTCTATTTGTAAAGGATTGGTTAGCTGAGCAATTTTGTTCCAATATGGCAGATCTTGAGTTCACCATTATTAAGGCCTACTGTTTACCCCACTGTTCGAAAGCACCACTGGAGCTCCCAAGGGTCCTAATGGTGGTATTGGATAGTATGAGAACTAGGGATCGTTTGTTGAATATGGCAAAGCGTTTTGGGCCCCCCTACCAATGAAAGTGCCTCAGTACACCTGTCTCCAGATATTTCATATGCTACCCATCTCAGACGGAAGAAATTCAATGGGGTCAGAGCAACTTTGAGAGAACTGAGCATACCGCATACAATTCAATTCCCGGCAAAATTAAGGATTATTCAGGACAGTAAAATATATATTTTTATGGACCCGTGTGATGCTGGGAAATGGGCTGCAAAGATGGCGGCTATGAGGACCGGGAAGGACGCTACGAGTGTAGAAGGAGACGCTGACACATGAGGACTCTCCTTATACTTGCTTATTGCTTGATGTTCTAGGCTTAAGTTAAGGCTACCAGATACTAATCTGGGTGGCTTACAGAGGCTGAAGTGACCATTTTTCTAAAGCTCTCAGTCTCTACTGTTTAGTCTAAAATACATGGGGTGAAGACCCTATGAAGTTATTTAGAGCTGAATGCATGTATTTGAGGGTTGAGTATGTTTATCTTCTTGAAATCTTGGCGGATATATGGTTATATGATTTATTGCCATTGCTGGGGATCTATTCCCTCTACTTTGCACTGCATTTTGGTTTAAATAGTCTCTTTCTCATTATGAGAAAAATTAATTAATACTGTTGCTATATATTTTTATTGGGACATGGGAGTAAGGGCGATGTACTAGCTGACTATGAAAATGTTTACTGTTTTAATTTTACATATAGTAAATTACATGGTTCCAATATCCTTCGGGAAAAGGAGAGTTAGATTCACATGTTTGGTATTCATTTTTTTAAGGCAATAGCCATGGACACTTGGGCTTAAATACACAGCATTTAGTATTCATATCTTGAGTAGATAAGCATTTTGTTGCCCCTCTCTATCAGGTAATTTGTAAGGGATACTACATCCTGTATAAGATCTCAAATCTCTTTTTAAAGAGTATACAGTGTTCGTTGTTTCTTGCATGGGACTTTTGTATGAGTGTACAATTTATTTAAAATGAATAAAATACAAGTAAAAAAAGAATATTAGATTGCATGTTTATTAAGCAGTAAGTGCATGAGGGACTGATTTCTGAAGGAAAGCATACATCAGAACTACAGCATCGACATTCAATGTAAGTGTATAGTAGTTACACCCTTCTTCATATGCTCTAAGTGTCTGTTTCTGCATACTTACTTTGTAAGTACATGTTAGTTAGGCATTAACTGTGGAAACAATGCCCCAGAAGCAGCACATTCCTTGGTAACTACAGCACTGTTACACCCTTCTTCTCACACTTGAAGTGTCAGTTTCTGCGTACTTACTTTGCAAATACATGTTAGTTAGTCATTAACTGTGGAAACAATGCCACAGAAGCAGCACGTTTCTTAGCAATTAAAGCACTGTTAAAAGACAAAAAGTAATTATGTAAATTAATGATTTTTTATTGTATAGCAATTTACAATGTTAGATTGCATGTTTATTTTTAGTTCTTTTTTTTGGTTGCACAGTATACAAGTGGTGGCTCTGGGATTCGAACCCAGCTCTCCAGGTTTGAGGGCAGTGCTTTTAACCATTACACTATACTGCAGTAGTTTCATGAGGGAGTGATTTCTGAAGGATAATTTTAAGTGTCATTAACTACACTGTAACTACTGTATAACTACACTGTAACTGCACTATGTAGTTGTTATCTAGCTCTGCAATGCGTATTGTACACTTACATAACTTTAAATGTGCTGTTTCTGTAAGATTGACCCATACCTCTACTGCATCCACACCCCTGTTCTGCTGCTGCCCAGGTGGGTAGCTGGGGTGGAGCATGGGGTACCCTTCGTTGTCAGTCCTAATTCTTCTGTACCAAAAACTAAACTGTCCCATTGTACAATGCTGAACAGTCATCATAAGTCTGATTGTACATCATTTATATTGCACCCACACTTTAGTTGTTACTCTATTGTGTTTCAACTGTGTTCTTGTACCTAATTGTACCTAGCTGTACTCAATATATTCAATGTATTCTATTTCCTGTTAATGTAAGTGTATTGTCTGTATTACCTATGTACCATCTTTATGGCCTGGGTCATGCCTGAAAATGGTCCACTGTATTAGTGCACCTACCCGGTAAACAAACAAACAAAAAGACAAACAAACAATAAATAAATATCACCGATCTGCTGTGTGGAGTTATGGTGGGTGATGTCAGATACACATGCTGGGATGCCTCCTTAGCCATTACATGCCCTTCCCACAAGCTGAATGAGGTGGCAGCCATGGCACCATCATTCATACCAAGCTACCAGAGCCCCTGGCTATACCATGAGGGTTGGGGCATGGTAGGGAAGACATGCATGTAATGACTAAGGAAGAGTTCCTGCATGTGTTTCTGGTTCCACCCAGCATTACTCCACACAGCAGATATTTTTTACCAGGGAGGCTGTAAGGGAGGTGGGGGTGGTGGACCCACTGGCAGGGAGTGACCACCAATCTGTGGTTCATGCACAACATGGGCAGGAAGGCGGTTGGTATAGGGATGAGGGTGGTTGACTTCAGAAAGGCTGACTTCAGCAGGATGGGTGAAATCTTAGGAGAGTACCTGGCAGGAATTCAACCTCACTGGGATGCAAACCAGAAATGGGGAAAAAAACTACATTGGGGCTTGCGGAGGCAGTTGGAACCTGTACCAAACTGCAGAGCAAGAAGGGAAGATCTAAGAAGTCAAGCTGGCTGAGTAGGAAAGTTTTACATAAGGTGAGGGCAAAAAAAGCAGCATTCTATATATACAAGAATTCTGTGAGGGGGGAAGATTGGGTTGAGTATGTGAGGAAGTCCAGAGAAGTAACCAAGGGTGTTAGAGCAGACAAGGCCTCCAGGGAACTGAGGCTGGCTCAGGGAATCAAAGACGGGGAAAGGGACTTCTTCTGACACATTAGAGAAAAAAAGAGCTGCAAGGATCAGATAGCGTGGATCAAGAAGGACGGGGGTGGGCAGAGAAAGGAGAAGAACAGGCAGAAGCACTAAATGAGTACTCTGTTCCATATTCACAAGGAGAAGGGCAGCTTCCAGCAGGGGTGGGGAAGGTGGGCAGGGGAGGGGTGACAGATGGGGTAATCACTGAGGGCAGGTATTACAGGGTCTGAGGGCTCTAAGGAGGATAAGGCACCAGGATCAGGCAGCATACATCCCAGGGTGCTGAGGGAACTGGCGGAGGTACTGGCAGGGCCACTGGTGGACCTATTCAATATCTCCCTGGACACAAGGTGCATGCCACAGGATTGGAGGATGGACAATGTGGCACCCCTCCATAAAAGTGACCCTAAGGATGAACCAGGCAATTACAGGCCTGTAAGCCTGACATCCGTCGTGGGGAAGCAGATGGAGACAATCCTGAAGGAGAGGCTGGTGACATTTCTGGAGGATAATGGACTCCAGGACAGTCATCAGCATGGCTTTGTCTTAGAAAGGTCCTGTCAGACTACTCTACTGAGTACTATGACTGGGTACTGAGGGAACTGAACATTGGTCATGTGGTTGATGTCATATTTTGGACCTCAGCAAGGCCTTTGATTCAGTGCTGCATGGGAGGTTGGGAGGGAAATTGAGGTATGTGGGGGTTGGGACTAAGATGGTTAACTAGATCAAAAATTGGCTTCAGGGAGGACAGCAGAGGGTAGTGGTTGGGGGGAGCTCTCATCTCCAAGGGCAGTTACAAGCAGGGTGCCACAGGAACGGTACTGGGGCTGGTGTTGTTTGGGATATTCATAGCGGACATCTTGCATTACATCAGGAATAAGATCAGCCTCTTTGGTGATGATACCAAGTTGGGGGCAGTGGTAAGTGACATAGAGGGATGGCAGGAACTGCAGAATGATCTGATTAAACTGGAGGAGTGGTCAGAAGAGTGGCAGCTGGGGTTCAATGCTAAAAAGTGCAAGGTGATGCACTTTGTAGTGAAGAACTCAGGGAGGAGCTATCAGCTGGGATGAGTACAGCTAGGTACTACGGAGGAGGAAAAGGATCTAGGAGTGTTTGTAAATGGGAAAATGAACAACTCTGGGCAGTGCAGGAATGCAGCAGCAGAGGCCAGATGCTGGGATGTATTGGGAGAAGAATCTCCTCCAGGAACAGGAGATGTATAATTTTGTTCAGACCACATACTTTTTTCTGTCAGGTAAAATAAAGGCAAGGGATTGGTCTGGTTATTAATAATTTTTAACTAATATCCCGCTACCCGAGAGTCACCTAGTGTAGAAATAGAAACTTTCCCTAGTTCAGCCCTTACCATAGGGTTTGACGTAGCTAACGGGGCCTGTAATAATGATTTATAAGACATAGAAAGCGGACCTTCTAAAGAGAAGGTACTCTGTTCACCCCAAATCTCTGCCCAATAAAGGAGAATTGGATTAATTTTTGCTTCTCCTGTAACTAAAGCAGATATAACCGTCTGCCCACCATATTTGGAATTAAAAAATAATAAAGCTTTAGCTGCTAACTTTGCCTCGCCAATTGATCCTTCCAGTGTGATGACCATAAACCATTGGAAGTGAACCGTACTCCTAAATATACATATGAAGTAACAACTTCTATAACATAATTATTCAAACAGAATCTAGGGGTTGTTGTATTAACTATTTGAGAGCTGAATACCATAATTTTAGTTTTCTTAAGGTTCATAGTTAGATCAAGTTGTTCACATTTAAGTTTAATTTGTGAAATTTTATTTTGGAGACCTTGTTTAGATAATGCTAATAATATCAGGTCATCTGCACAAGCTAACGTGTGGATGGTAAGATTATTGATTTTAGGAGAATCTAGAATAAGTGCCTCGTTGAACGTCAGTAGAGAATTGATGTACAAGCTAAATAAAAGGGGTGCCAGTAGGCATCCTTACTTTACTCCTACCATGGTTCCAAAGTACTCCGAAATATTACAACAATTGTCATATCTAACGGCAGATGAAGCATATAGGTATAACAAGTAAATTAGAACAAAAGGTTATGAGGGAGGCCTCTAGAGATCAATACTTCCCATAATTTAAATCTTTTTACTTAATCGAAGGCTACTGTAAAATCGATGAAGAGTACATATAGCTTCATTTTCTGAAATGACTTATATTTTTCTACCGAGTGAGACAAGATAAAGATGTTAGGTGGGATATTCAGACTGCGTCAGGCAGGGGCGCAAGTCTGGGCACAGCACAACTGGGTTGAGCCAAGGCATGGTCTAGGCGATACTCAACGGTGCTGCACCATGGCTCAACATCATTGAATATGGCACTGAGGGCACACGCACTGCACCAGCGCAAGTGGCAGAAGGGGAGCAGGGGATGTGCCAGCGCAAGTGCGGTTGCGCTAGGTGCATCTACCGCAATATTCAGCACTGGGCATGCAAATGAGGCCATCATGCATGCAAGGTGCAAATGGGGCCATTTGCATGTCATTATGGCCCCATTTGCATGCAGTGCACCGATCCACGGTGACTTGCACTTGGTGCCCTACCAGGCTGTGGCCATCGGGGACCAATGCCCCCACCCCCCCACTGGGCTCTTCTCCTCTTTGCCCAATCACGGGAATATATAAGTAGAAGCCCTGGTCATCCAGTGGACCAATCCACATCGCCCGATCATGGGCATGTGTTGAAATAATCCCTGGTGATCCAGTGGATCGCTATCCCTTGCCCAATCATGGGCATGTATTGAAATGATTCCTGGTGGTCCAGTGGACTGCTAGCCCTTGCCAGATCATGGGCATATGCACATATGATCCCTGGTGGTCCAGTGGAATGATCCCCATCGCCCGCTAGCGGGCATATATCACACTCCGTGGTGGTCCAGTGGTACCCCCTCCCACCCCCCACGGGTCCCCCCCACCCTGCACTCCCGGAGTCAGCAGCGGTGACAGCTCCCACCTGTAAGTCAGGCGGCCACCCGACCGACTGACAGCGTACAGTAGGGCTGTCGCCTCTTGGTCCACTGCATGGGCCAATGGGCTTGCAGACCATACAGTACTACACAGTTCGAATTGTGAATGAGCATTCGCACATTTTGGGACTGTGTAGTACAGTATGGTCTGCATGCCCATTAGCCCACACAGTGGATCAGTAGCGCCACAGCCCTACTTGCTATCTGTCAGCCGATGGTGGCTTGTGGTGGGCAGCTCGCCACCGATGACCCGGGGGCAGGTGGAGGGGGACTCAGTGGGCGGGGGAGAGGGGCACCACAGATCACCAGGGTGTTTGACATATGCCCACAAGTGGGCGATGAAGAACGGTCCACTGGACCACCAGAGAGTGTGATATATGCCGCAAGCGGGCAACGGGGCCTGGTCCACTGGACCACCAGGGATCATATGTGCATATGCCCATGATTGGGCAAGGGCTAGCAGTCCACTGGACCACCAGGGTTTCCTCAACATGTTCCCACAATTGGGTGAGGGGGGCATTATGCCCCCTGGGCAGGGGGATCACGGACCATGTCCTGAGTGGTCGGGTGGCCACACACAGCAGGCGGCTGCTGTGTTGCACCTTGCAATATGGCAGCTCACCTGTGGGTGGCCAGAACTTGCTCCTGGTTTCGTCGGACACAACTCTGCACCCCCCTGTGCAGCGATAGGCGGGTCTGTGCCGGCATATGCGCCGCACATCCTGGGCTGAATATCAGGATGTACCACATATGCATGGGCATGCCCCCACACTTGTGCTGCATACATTACAGGTGTGCCCCAGTGCATTGGGAGTTGTGCAGCGCAACCCACCCATTTGAATATCACCCCGGGGTGCATTGGTGGGTTGCGCATGGTGCAACCCTGTTGCACCATACGCAACTCCTTTGAATATCCCACCCATTATCTATTGTCGAAAAACCATGTCAAAAACCTGCTTGAAAGATAGGTAAGGGAGAGGTAGTTTCTGTCCAGCTCTGGAGTTTTTGTAACAGTATCTTTGCAAATATTTTACTGCTAATATCTAATAGGTTGATTGGGCAATAATTGGATGGAATATGATAATGCCCTCTCTTGTGAATGGGAACAATTATGTTTTTAATCCAAGAAGATGGTACAAATCTGTCTTTTAAACAAATATTAAAGAAGTTTGTGAAAAAAATTACCCAGTAATTTAAATGTGCTTTGTAAACTTCACCAGGGATTAAATCAGGTCCAGGGGTTTTATTATTTGGTAGGTTCATTATAGCTTTTTCCACAGCTAAAAATGTGAATACTAATGGATCATAGTCATCACTAGTAATTTGTAAGACAGATGAAGTCTCAGCCCGTAAGTCTGAATTGTTATTAAATAATGCTTTGTAATAAGATGCCCAAGTTTCTCTTGGGATATATACTGGCAACAATGACCCTTGACTTTTCGATTCTTTGGCAACTAATGCCCAAAAAAGTTTGGTATCATTTAAATTTATACCCTGATACATTATCTCCCATTGTTTAGATGTAAATTACATTTTTTCCTTTGTCAAAGAAATTTTGTATATTCTTTATGGGCTTTGTTTAGTTTTAACAACTCGCTCTTAGATGGAGACTTTTTAATTTGCCTAATTATTCTTCTGAGATTTCTTTTTTCCCCTTGTACATTGAGTGTCGAACCACAACGTTAGTTTGTGCTTAATAGTATTATTAGAGTAAATCTCTTTATTTATTTGTTGGTAGCATATATTCAGTTCATGGTCAATTTGTCTTATATTGGGCTCATTAACTACATGGCAAAAGAGAGAGGTGAAACTGGGAGAGTAAATTAAGTTTGTAACCTTATCCATAGTTTTCGCATTTTCCATAGGGAAAAAAGTACTCACACCCTTGTGATCTCCATCCAATCTCCCATTTAAGATTAGGAAATTATTATTCTTGATAAAGCTTTGAAAACACCTCCCTGCTTCATTAAGCACTTTGTCTGATGTATTTCTAGGTTCGAGATCCCCCAGATAAAATTGTTCTTGTAAAAGGGGTAAATAATCAAAATCCGCTATTCTAGAATTAAAATCTTCTGCTACAATTGTAGTATCAACCATATGAAGCTGTGCCATAGTATCTATTTCTGTATTTAATTTCAACTAGATATCATATGGTGGGTTAAGGTGAAAACTCGAGGAAATATAAACAATTACAATCAATACTATGGTCTTATCCCAAGCAACTAATAAGAGAAGAATCTCAAGGGTTGGGGAATAGTGTGTATTTACCCTTAAACCCTCCCTAATCCTAATCATAGTAACTAAACCACCCTTATTTCTCCCATGAGTTTTCACTTTGAATGCTGGAACATGAAAAGACTCAAACCCATTCATGTACGGCTAAGTTACTGCCCATGTTTCCTGGAAAGTAATGATCTCAAAGGCAGAAACAAAACCTACCCATTGAGGGTCTGTATATTTATTGCATAGGCCTGCAATATTTCAATTGAGAAAATTACAGCCTATAGCAGATGGTGGTCTGAGGGGAGCTACCATAAATGAGTCACCCTCTAAACTAGAAGATGTATGTAGTCATGGAGCCTTAGATGGGGCCTCATCCTGAGTCTTCCAGTCATTTGCTGAAACCAGACAGATATGCAACTCATCCAACATGTGACTCCTTTCCATAAGTAAAGAGAACAGTTCACCAGAGCAAATATGACAGATAATCTGGGTTCTCCCATTCCCTTCAAAAACCCTTTCTGCATTGACTACTGTAATTCATCAGAATGCATCTGAATTTTAGTATTAAGCTGTTAGGATCACCCTAACATATGAAGCTAAATTACTAGGATTTTCCCCTTCAAAAGGGTCTGTTCCAAAGATAGAGAGCATATATGATTATGAATTTGCTCCAAAGTCCCAACTGAGTTGGGCTAGAATTGAGGCAAACATGTCATGCGAAAGGGTTCTTCCAAGTTTAACCCTTTGGAGGATATGTTTCCAAATGGTAGCCCACATCACAGGTGACAAAATTAACAAGCTCAATGAATGTAACACTCCTTGTTTTGCCCAGACAAGTTTAGCAGTTTCCATTTTGGGTAACATAATGTAAACTTAATGAAAAGAATTTAGCCGGTCTCTCAGCACAAAATGAATAGCACTGGCTACTAAGGGTAACCCCATTTCAGCTCTTAATAGATGGGTTACCAAGTCCATTAATGAGCTATTAGTCTAATATGGTTTAACAAACATTTTACCAATTTAAACACAACTTCCTGCCCCGTGTACAGTAAGTGATACGAGGTACTATCCCCGTGTTCCATAGGCTGTGAATATTCTAACAATAAAGGTGATTGTGATCTATGTGGGGGTAACACCACATTGGGGGCAGAAGAGTTCACATGAGCTGGCTCCTCTCTTGTTGATTTCGGAGGAATACTTATAGGGGTCTGGTCCTTCATTATTTCCAAATCCTTGGGGTGCTCACTACCAGATAATTTGATGTTTCTTTTTTCTTTATCCAGGATTGAGGGTCCTATAGGCTGGGGTCCATTAATTTCCCCAGTATTTGGAATCCTCCAGCCTTGTTTCCTTCATACCACTTTTATTATTGTTGTTTTTTCTGTTTTTATTGGATTTTTTTCCCCTGGGGTTTAATCACCTCTTTGTTTTTTTTATTTTTGTCTGGTCTATCTTTCACTTTACCTATTGGGGTATCTGGGATTATCAGAGTAGAAAAGGTCAAATTATGCCTATTTCTAGGGGGCATCACACCTCTTTACCAAATCTGTAATTCATTGATCAAGCAAAGTAAACCTCTCCAGATAGAAGGATGATAGTTTTTCCAGGACAGATTCAATACCATTGTAGGCTTCCAGTAACACAACATTGGACATAACTGGGTGGGCCAAAGCCTTAATGGTATATTTAGATATAGTATCCGGGCACTGGGCCAAAAAATCCTGATCCAGCTGAATATTTTCAACTTCTTTATCCATTCTCTCAAAGACCTCTCCTGGTGAACCGGCAAGAATCTCCTCCATACCCTCCTTTTTATCACCTCCCGCACCATTTAGCCCATTTGATAAATCCAATGGGCTAAAAAGATCTATTCTTGATTGGCAGAAAGAAATAACCTCCCCCTTAGAAGTTGGGTCACCCTGCAGAATGCAGAAGTGACTAGGGTGACCCCCTGATGCCTCCATTAAACTGCCCCTGTTATTCAGGGCCTCTGGGTTATAATTCCTGAATGGCATTTTTTATACACAAAATAATCTGTAATTTTTGCTTGGTTATTTTGTGATGATAGATTTGAACTTATTAACTAATAAAGATGGGGTCATAACTAATACTGCTGGGTCATTGGCAATATTCAAGGGGTACCGCATCGGAGTTAGGGGGAGATCAAGCTGGAGTAACTCTTGTTTTATGTCCCCTGCGATAAGCCCTGTAATGGGGCTTATCGGTTTAAGATTAGGCTCTTGTGTAGTCGGGGTTGAAGTGGTAATTTGAAGAGCTTGTGTATAGACACACCCATTTTTAGTTTTCTTATTTCCCCTGTTTTTAAGGAGGCTTATAGTAGGTTTCCTAACTGATTCGGTTGTTTCCATCTTGTCTCTTTTATTACCCTTGATGGCCGAACATTTGGATACTATTCCCTTCCTAGGTTCTTTTACAAGAACCCTGCCACTTCTGGTGGCCATAAACGAGGTGATTGACCAAAAGGACATGCTTCTAATGGGCTTGGGTTGGGTTACCAGTATTTACTGATTGACTCTAACTCTGATGAATATGATTCTCTGATAGTACAGAATACCAACAGACCAGAATACAAGATGGCCTTAAATAGAGATAAATACTGTAAGAAATAATAGCTGCCTAGAAATAATCTGTGCTGTGGTTTAAACCTCAACCAGTTATCAAGGTATAACTGAAGAGAAGTATAAACATGTAAGTATATAACAAGAAGGTAGGGTCACACCAAGACCAGGTGTGCTTTTAACAACAAAATAGTAATGTAAGGTAGGTATAAAATAATTAGACAGTAAACTACCTGGAAAAAAAAAATAAAAAAGGGAATCTTCAGTTAATTTAGTTAATTATTCCAGGCCACAACGTCCAAGGTCCCAACCGATATACTCTGTCATGTCCCGAAGTACAAATTAATCAGGTGAACAGATAATGAATGTAACTTATTGACTGCAGGGTTCTCAAGACTTCTCAGAACCCCATAGGTGTTCAGAATTTTGTAAGTTCAGTCAAGTTTTCTAACACCACTTTACAGCTTCTAACCGTACACAAAACGTTACAGTTCCTGTTGTATAATGCGTTCATTCACATATCGGTCCTGTGTGGTACAGTATGGTCTGTACGCCCATTGGCCCATGCAGTGGACCAATAGGCATACAGACAGTACTGTACGCTGTCAGTCGGTGGGCAGCCAGGCAGCATGCAAGCGGGGTGGTGCCGACCGCCACTGACTGAGGGGTGCTGGGTGGCGGGGACCTCAATGGAGTGGAGTGGGGAGGGTACCACTGGACCACCAGGAGTGGGTTCGCTATATCTGCCCGCAATCGGGTGCTGAAGGGGTGTCCACTGGACCACCAAGGATTTAAATTACGTATGCCCACGATCGGGCAAAGGAGGGCGGTCCACTGGACCACCAGGGATATTCATTACTTATGCCAGTGATTGGGCGATGGGGAGCGGTCCACTGGACCACCAGGGATTGTTATGACATATGCCCGCAATTGGGCGATGGGGGGACACAATGCTCCCTGGGCAGGGAGCTTGCAGACAGTGTTCTTGGTGGGCAGGTGGCCATCCATGGCCAGCGGCTGCTGTGTTGTGCCCTGCAATATGGCAGCTCACCTGTGGGTGGCCAGGACTTGCTCCTGGATTTACCAGGCACATCTTTGCACCCCTCTGAGTGGCGCAAGGCGGAGTTGTGCCAGCATCTGCACCGCACATCCCAGGCTGAATATAGGGATGTGCTGTATATGCATGGGCACGCCCCCCACACTTGCACTGCGTACATTACCGATGCGCCCTGGCGCAGCGGGGTTGCACAGCGCAACATGCCCCTTTGAATATCACCCCAGGGCCTTTTGAATATCCCACCATAAGTGTGTAACCGTACTATCGAGGATTGACAGGCCGGCATCTCTCCATCTGAGTGTGTTCACTATCTGAGCGCACTGCTGGATCTGAAGAGCAAATGCTGTGCATGCACTTTTTAAGCTGCAGGTCTCAAGTGGTAGCTTTCTATTGGGCAAAGGGAAACATGTGACCCAATTTACCCAGGAAGGCTAGTTCTAAGCAAGTTTAATAATTTAAAATATTTAAAAATGAAAAGAAAGTATAAAATAATACTAAATACAACTCAAGAATCCAGACCTTAAAATCCCCTTAGAAATCCTGAGCTGGCAGTATAGCCTAGAGGTTAGAGTATGAAGTGTGAACGAGCTTGGTACATCCAGCAGACCAGACCTGAGTTTGATTCTCACAACCTCCACTTGCAAACTGTGTGACTCTGAGCAAGTCACTTAACCACCCAGTGCTCCCAGGTCGCCCCTGAAAACAGGCACTTGTGCCTAGTGGGCCGTACCCAGTTACCAAAGACAAAAAAAAAAATTCCCTATATAACACTGTATATGAAAGAAAAACTAATTGCTAGATGAGTAGCTAGACTATAGTCTCTATTGGGCCACAAAACTATAATGCACAACAGAGAAGAAATGCCCACTCATAGTGTGCAAAGTTGAGGAGGTAAACAATTTCTACGTCCCTTTTAATCAAGTCTGAAAGGTGATGTTGTAATCAGGATTACGGTAGGAGTTTGGGGTTTGGTGTTCTCGTCAGTTCTGCAGATCTCCATGTCTTCGTCTCTTGTATCTCCGAGCCTCCATCCCCCCATCTTTCTCTTTCTCTCTCTCTCTCTCTCTCCATCTTTTTCTGTCTCTCAGAAGCAGCACCTCTATTTTTCAGGGGTCAAAGCCCTTTCTTTCAGCCGGTCCGAACAGAGTCTTCTCGGCAGTTCCTTCACTCTGCCGCCATTAAACAGAGGAAGTGGACAATTTCCTGGAACACACCTATGAAGCAACAAGAAAGAGCAGCAGACCCAGCTGGGCTCAGAATAGGATGTACTGGTAAGACTGCAAACTACTTGACAAAGCTGGCATACCTGTAATAAAAATAAAACTAGCTATGCAGTCCTGCAAGCTGTGGCTTCTCCTCAGACACAACCGAGGGTAGTGAGTTCCCGGCACTGAGTTCCCTCACAATCTTACGACGCAGCAATCCTTGTTTGACTAGAAGGATCTTAGACATCATTCAAGCAGACTTGATAGACCATGTGATGCCCCCTTGAAGGCACCCTGCCGAGGTGCTAGGGGCTCTCACAATTTGGTGATAATAAATACAACATCTGTTGTTTACTGCAGTTTGCATCTCCGTTTTTACTTTGGAAGGGCGCCATTGCTTTGGAGAGATTTGATAGACCATGTGGCTTGTTTCTGCTCGCAAATTTCCTATGTTCATATGTTTCTAGGCGCACTGATCCAGTGGACTGTTTTCAGTCACAACCTGGGTCATAAAGATGGTACATAGGTAATACAGACAATACACTTACAATAACAAGGAATGGTACAGGGAGTAGAATACATTGAATATATTGAGTACAGCTAGGTACAACTAAGTGCAAGAATATAGTTGAAATACAGTAGAGTAGCAGCTAAAGTGTGGGTGCAATATACATGATGCACAATCAGTCAGTCTTATGACTGTTCAGCATTGTATAACAGGACAGTTTATTCATAGGTAAAGAAGAGCCCCTCCAGCTACCGTTGTCCCAAGAGGGAGATCCCACAGAATTCAGGGGGCAAGCCTGACAAGGACAAGTCCTACCCCCCAAAACAAAAGTGGGGGGGAGGAATTATATAAGAAGGGAGAAACAGAGTCCCTGTGGTCCCTCTCCTCTCTACCTCACCTAGGGGATATCCCCCACCACAGGACCAGACCACGTCCAGGAGGAACCCCCCCAGCTGAGAAGAGAAGGACCTACAGGGAGCCCCTAAGGCCAGGGCAAGAACCCCTACCTGCCCTCCCTCCCAGGATGGGCCCTCTGTCACTTAGGAAGGTAACAGAGGACCTGGAGGTACCAGTAGGACCCAGCCCACAACTGTCCTCAAGGAGGGGGGAGGGCAAGCAGGGAGGGGGCATTGCCCAGGGACTGAGGCCCAGAAGGGACACTGCCAGTGATGAATGGTAAAGATATACAAAAAGATCAAGAATTACAATAGGTACATCATTTTCATATCTTCCCTGTGTCAGTCTTCACCATTCATCACTGTCTGGGTGAGTACCGAGCCCCCCGAAGGGGGCCCAGCACTTCCCTGAGGGATGTGAGTCTCTCAGTCTCTTGTGGGGAGGACCACAAAAGGAGGAGACCCATTACAGGTCAGTTAGACCTGCAACTGGTCAGGGCAAGGTGGGGTCTCCCATTGCCTGGGAGATGGAAGTCACCCCTGTAGTTCCCACCTTGCCATGTGGGAGAAAAGATGGGTCCCCTGGAGAGCAGAGGCAGCACCCTACACCATGCCAAGGGTGACAACCTTGATAGATGAAGCCACGCTGTCCACCTAATGCAGATCGCTGTCACTGCTAGCCTTGAAGCTACCTCATTGGTGTCATAAGACACCTTTGCTGGTGCCTTGCAAGTTCCAGGCCCTGTGCAGAGAGAGCAATGGCCTGTCTGGTTGCCTTCATATCAGGCAGCAATGTCAGCACCTGACCTAGCATTGACCACAGATGCCTGTTGTAGGCAGCGTGGTGTGCCTGATGAGTGGCAAAGCTGAGCATGATATGAGCCAAAGAGAACACTATCCATCTCCAGTGGTCAGACTCCACAGAGTTCACATCCGGGGGCCAGTTGCACACCAGATGTCTATGCCCAGAAAGGATATCCAGTACCCTCACTCCCGAAGTGGGATTAGGCAAGGTCTGTGGAGAGCCCTGGTGTGTGCAGTACCTGTGCTATCAGTCCATAGTGGCTGGAGTTGGGACTGGGCACTGCCAGGTGCGGGACAATGCTTCATGGAAGGGAATCAGCCAGGAAGGGATGACCAGGTGGCCCGCACTGAACTCACTAAGGAAGACACACGTCGTCCACTCAGTATTGCATCTTGCCATGTGGGATAGGTGCAGATCGTCGACCAGCCTCAATAGGAAGCACTGATACTCTATCTGATCAGCATCAGAGGACAGAAGGACAGAGGTAGCCTCTTCCTTGAAGGAAGAAGATGAGGAGGCTGACGAATCTGAAGAGTCCAAGTCCGGCTGCTGCAGGGGAGACAGGCAAAAGACCTGCTCATCCATAGCCCTGACATACCTGAAGAAGGCAGCAGCAGTAGCTTTGAACTGCTCCCAGGTCAAGGGCCCTGAAGGACCCATGTGCCCTGGGAAATGAGGGGAGGGGCAGCAGAGGCAAGGGGGAGACACACTTCACCTTATTTGAGCAACCTCTGCCAGGGCTAGGGGACCTCACTGACAATCTAGGACCTCCTGGGGATCTGCTGGTCTGTGTAGTTACTGGCCGCTCAACCAGCTCGAAGTGGTCAGGACTGAGCTCTGAATGGGAAACTCCCCTGTGAGGATACCGGGGCTGCATAGAACCAGAAGGACAGATCCCAAGCCCACCCAATAAGGCCACCCTTGAAGGGGATGAGGGAAAGAACTAAGGCTCAGCACTGCAACACATCCCTGAACCCCCTCAAGTGTTCCCAGGGAAGATCACTTTCCCATGTCCTGCTCTCTCAACCCCGTTGATTCCTAGGTTGACCTCTTCCTCACTCCCAAAGCTAGGGACTGCTCCAATCCCGCATGCCTCTTGAGGGAGGCTGCAGAAGAGTTCCTGTTCTGGCCCAAAGGGGGAACAGCACCAGGACCGATGGCTCTCCGGGCCCCTGAGACCCAAACCATCATCCCCTCAGATGGAGGGTCACTATTGGCAGGCACGTTCCTGACGTCACCCCTGGCATGGGAGCCAGCACTGATCATAATCGCTGGTGCCAAGGGAAGGGATGCCTGGGAGGGCACAGAGTTACTGGGCACCAGAGAACCCTCCAACTCTGAGGAGTTGGGCAGCCAGTCCAGATCAGTCTCCCAAGTGTCTGGCACTGGGGAGAAGGAGATCCAAAAGACCTCCAGATGAACAGCCCCAGAGGTTTTTCCACCCATGGTGCCACTTGTGGTGCAGCAGAAAGGCTCAGTATCACTCATGGTGCCACTCATCAGAGCTGCAAATGGCCCCAGGATACAGAACTGCACTGGTGGGCAGTGTTGAGGAGCCACCCGAGCCGGGCCCAGCAGGCATGGGCTGTGGCCCTGGGAGAGCCTGCACCTCTGAGAAGTTGACTGCCTGTGTGTTACTCCCAGACAGGCCCAGCACTGCAGAAGAGACCTCCTCCCTGGCAAGGTTAGAAGAAGAGGAGGCCTCTTCCTCACAGGTCTGTATAGAACCAGGAGGGGATCCAAAGGAAGGGTGGAGAGACCTGCACTTGGAGTGTCTCAAACAACACTGCCCTCTGAAAGTCAGTGGACTGCGGTTGACTTTCCATGCTCCAGTGCTCCCCTGGTCCATGGAGAAGCGAGCATCATAACTATCTATATCACGAGACGGACCCAGGCAGGTGAGGTATTGGTCATGCTGGTCTGTGATGGACATCTGTTAGTGCAGGGACACTGGCACATAGGAGGCCAGCCTGCCTTGGAAGAGTGCTTTTTGTTCCCAGACAAACCCAATATGACTCGCGGTAACTAAAATAATAATAATAAGATACAGACTCAGTGCTGCTTCAAGAAAGAAAAAGAAAAGGTCGTACCTGTTTCCTGCAGAAAACAGTGCTAAGTTACTATCAGATGGCGGAACTGGAACAGAGCAAAAATGGTGTCAACAATGACGTCAAAACAACTAACTAGGCTGCAATGTCGCAGATGAAATTTCTTCAGCAGGTGAAATGTGCTGCACTCTCGATGGCGGGAGAAGCAGAACTGGGGTGGAGGAGGAGTTGGCGACCGATGCTGGCTGACCCACAAGCACCATGTAATGCATCAGCCGCAAGGGCGGCACCACCTTCAGCACTGGCTCCTCCCCCTACAAAAAAAACCTCACACTGGGTGTTGTGCCTCTGGCTGTCACCCAGACAGTGATAAATGATGAAGATTGACACAGGGAAGATCAGTAGTACTGTGCTGTAGTTACATAATTCGCATGAAGTGGTAGTTACTGCAATTACTGTTGCCTCCCTTCTGCCTCAAATCAATTCTTTCTGGCAAATGTAACTATGTATGTTGCATTTTGCAACAGTTGTTACATGTGTTGTTACACTTCCAGCATAAATCAATTTGTGCCAAAAGAGAAACAGTTGTGGTTGCATGTGTAACTACCACTTCATGCAAATTGTATAACTACACACCAGTCAAATGTGAAAGTAATTAACAACTACATAGTATTTACAGTGGAATAACAGGGTAGTTACTTCACAGAAACTACATAATATGCAAATGTGAAACTAATTAGCAACTACATTGTAGTTACATGTAACTACATAGTACTTACATAGCAGTTACATTGTAGGTATACAGTAATTACAGTGCAGTTAAGGACACTTAAAATAAAGTGTTACCCACATTTGTAATTTGGGTGTCAAAATTGCTCCCTAGCTCTCTAAATTATATAGGCTCAACCACCTTCATCTCTTCCATGAGATAACCAAGCATTTGAATCGGTAGACATTGCTCCCCCTTTCATTGGGAGGCAGGGTGGCTATGTTGAAAATAAACATTCTTCCCTGCCTCCTTTTTTATTTTCAGGCCCTGCCAGTACAGCTACCCAGGGTATTCTGGATCAACCTTCAGAAGGCAGTGCTGACGTTTTCATGGCAGGAGCACAGAAGAAGAATCTAATATCACGCCTTGTGTCTCCTTAGGGAGTGAGGGGGACATGGTCTTCCTAATTTTGAATATCATTATTTAGTGGCTCAATCAATACAGTTGGCAGACGTAATTAAGCAGAATCTTGAAACTGGCTGATACGCTCTTGAGAAAAGGAGAGCACTCACAGGTCCTGTTTATACTCCCTCCCCCCCTTATTCCCTGAGAGAGTTTAATGTTCATAATGTACCTAACCCCTGAACTCAGAACTCTCTGCAGGTCCTGTTAGCCCTTAGGAAATCAACCCAGACAGATAATGGCCCCAGCCCATTGATGGTAATCATAGGTGAACCCAAGTTTCCCCAGGGAGGCACTAACCCGCCTGTCGGAGATTGAATTGGATTAGGTTAACTACTTTTGCTCACTTTTCTCTTTTTTTAAAGCATATTTTATTATATTCCAAAGTCATAGTTGAACATTACATAGAAATGTTTACATGATTACAGATTTAGAACACAATTAATAAGCGTTCCATTTTCTCCCTTCCTACCCCCCAACCTGTGCTCCTTCTCAATGGTTTTATTACAATTTATTGGCAGAATACAGGTGGAAATACATTTAATAGTTCTTTCCAACTGGAGTTGTTTTCCTGGTCAATTTCCTCTACTGATGCCGCAATTTCTTCAATTAGAAGCATTTCATTGAACGTGTAGTACCATTCCATCGATGTGTTATCGGGAAGGACCTGGCTGTTCCAGTTATTTAAGATTAATCTTTTTAGGGCCATTGACCCCAAAAAGATTACTCTTTTTTTGTTGTTTGTTTAGTTGTAACTCTGAGAGATCATTAAGAACCAACGTTTGAAATGTTTCTAATATTGGTGAACCGATTTTGTTCTGAGATTTCTTTCTGTTTTATATATTTATTTTTTTTATTTATTGGTTTTAGGATTGCAATTACCTTTGAGCCAAGGCTCTTTTACAAAGGTTCCACATCATTGGTTACAATTAGACAAGCATGAGTGAAGTTAACATCACATAAAAAAGAGCAAAACAAAGTTACAGTTGAACATACTGTGAAACTTGGAGTTAAGAGAGGGAAATGAGGAGCGGGGGTAGTCACGGACATGAGGAGGGAGGGGTAAGGGGAGAAGGGAGTAGGGTTTGAAATAGGGAATGTGGGGGTGGGAAAGCAGAGAGAGGAGAGGGGGTAGGGGGATAAGACAGAAGCTGAGCAGCCGGTTGGCATTGTCATGGGCAGGTGGGGGAAAGTGCATAAGTTGAGGCCAGGTGTATGGGAAGTGCTGGAGGAGATGAGGATCCACTAGGGCATCTTCAGCTATGGAAACCAAATGACGTGCTTAGTCACAACAGTCACAGGGGCTGGAGGCAATGAGTGAGAGGCAGAGCCGGGACTTAAATGTACTGAGCGCTAGTGTGGAGGAGATGTCACAGGGTAGGCTGTTGTACCAACTGGGCGCCCGGTAGGCAAAGGATCTTTGGCCTTGTGTTGTGTGACAGTGGGGGATTTGAAGAAGCTGAGGTTTTGATCCCCTGGTGATGTGGTTGAGGTTTCTCGGTTGTATGAGAGCATAGACTCCAGGAGGAGCAAGGCCCAGCATTATTTTCTTGGTAGTAATACATGTTTGGTGTTTTATTTGATTGGCAAGATTCAGCATCCAGTTTGAGAATAGAGGTCACAAGTGTGCATTAGACGTTGGGAGCCAGCGACAAGTCGACAAGCCTTGTTGAGGGCGGTGGATACACATGTGAGTGCAGTAGCTGTAGCAGAGCCGTAAATGATAAGGCCATAATCAATGATGGCGATGATAGAGCTCTGGACGGCAATAGCCAGTGCTTCGGGAGTTAGGTGTTTCCTGTGATGGACTAGCAAGCCCAGTTGGGAGTTAGCAGCTTTGGCAACATTATTTATGTGGGCAGTGTAGGAGAGGTGAGGATCAAGGGTGATCCCAAGGTATTTGAAGGTTTGGACCTGTTCCAGTGTGGCACCTTATCTGGTTATAATGGAGAGTTGGTGGTGCTTATGTTTATTATGGGAGCTGCTAAGAATCATGGCCTTGTTTTTTTTTTGATTAAGGATCAGTTTGTGCTTTGTGCTTTCTCAACAGAGGAGAAGCCGAACTGGAGGTTATCCGGCAGTTTCTTCAGGTCCTGGTAGGAGGCAAGGATTACCACATCATCAGCGTACAATATGATTTGTTCAGTACAGGAGTCCAGTAGTGAGTTAAGGAATAAGCTGAACAGGAGAGAGCCCAGGATAGAGCCCTGGGGGACTCTGACGAGAACAGGTTTAGAATCAGAGAGCACTTCCGTGATTTTTACACAGTGAGTGCGGTTTTTGAGATAGCTTTTGAACCAAGAGGTTGATTCAGTGGAGAGATAAGCATTTTTTAGTTGGACCAACAGGAGGCAATGGTGGACAGCATCGAAGGCTTTGGTCAGGTCGATGTAGATAGCACCAGTAAGTTGTCCATTGTCAAGGGGGCTGTGAATGGCGCCAGTGAATTCGAGCAGGGCAGAGGAAGTACTATGACTTTTTCTGAAGCTGTGTTGCTGTCTGCATAGAATGTTATGTTTGTCCAGATACTCGTTAAGTTGGTCCGCTACAATACGTTCCAGTGCCTTTGATAGGGGAGGTAGAATGAAGATAGGACGGAGGTTCACATGGTCAATCTTATCACATCTTTTGTGGATCGGGGTAACAGTGGCCATTTTCCATTTGTCTGGGAATTGGCTGAGGGAAATGGAGAGGTTAAAAATCTTGGTGAGTGGCCCAAGTACCTCGTCAAGCGTGAGGGCCAACAGCTTGAGGTCAAGCGTGTCATTGCTTGTTCTAGATTTGCCAATGGCTTTAGCGATGTAATTTCGGACTTGATGCTTCTTTACCACTTTAAAGTAGAAGGGTGGTTGACTGGCCTTGGGGGAGGAGTTGGGGGGAATGGGGGTATTAGCATCTTGGAAAAAATCAGAGGGGAGAACACTGCTTAGGTCAGTGAAAGCAATGTTAAAAGTGTTTGCAATAGTTTTCAGGTCAAGAGTAGTAAGCCCGTTTATGTTGAGTATGGCAGGCGAGAATTTGGACTGCTTCCCAGTGACATCTTTTATGTTTTTCCAGAAATCCCTTCCATTTCCCCAGGAGTTGATGAGGCCATTGTTGTAGTATTCAGATTTCTGTTGCCAAAAGGATTTGGTGCAGTCGTTCTGTGCCCGTTTGTAATTTTGGATGTCGACTTGCTTGCCGGAGTTTCTAACCAGTTCCCAAAGGTGGTCCCTGGATTTAAGTCTCCTTAGGAGGTCTCCTGACAGCCATGGGTTACTGAGTGATTCAACTTTGTGCTTTTTGGGGGGAGCGCATGTATTACAAGCTTCATTAAAAATGTGGATAAATTTCTTCAGTGCAGTATTAGTATCTATTGCCTTAAAGATGGGAGACCAGTCCTGCAGGAGGAGGTGCGATTTGAGATGGGATAGCTGACCATGGGGTAGGACTCTGCTGGTGATGATTTTTTGGGGGGGGGAGGTTTACAGAATTTGTATTTGTTTGACCAGGTACAACTGATAGGAGAATGGTCACTGAGTGAGTCAGGGAGGACTGTGGTATTTGTGATCCAGCAGGGGTGGTTGGTTAGAATCCAATCAAGTAGTGTGCTGGTCCCAGTTCTGTAGTTCTTTCTGGTTGCAGAGTTGACCATCTGTGAAAGGTTGGCTGATATAACAGAACCCTTAAATGACCCATTCTGTGCCGAAAGCCAATTGATGTTAAAGTCCCCAAGAAGGATGAGTTCAGAGTCTGATGGTTGAGAATTAAAAAAGTTCAGGACAGCGGTAAGTCCAGGTCCTTGTACCTTAGGTGGTATGTAGACAGTGACAACTTTGAGGGCTTTATTGTGAGCACCTAGTAAGATTCTGATGGGAAGAATCTGTGCAGGAGTATCCAGAAGAGTGGAATCAATGGGGTGCCCCAGGAGAGTGTGTTTCAAGTATAAGGCACACCCTCCACCTCTCTTGCATTTACGATCAATCCGGAAGACATTATAGCCAGGGAGGGTGATTGCCTGGTCAGGTACTTGTTATTTGGGACTACCATTTTCTTATTTTGGAGCAATCCTATATACAATGTTTTATATTGGCTCTCAAACCACATTGATGCCAGCAAATTTCACAGTATGTTTTGTTAAATGAAACGTGGTGTAATGATAACCATGACTGGGAGATGGCCATATCTGGCTACAACATATTCAGAAGAGACAGGGCAGGTAGGAAGGAAGGAGGAGTGGCACTGTATGTGAAAAATGACATAAGGGCCGCAGAGATCCAGGAGGAACAAAATAGGGGACAGATACTATGGGTTAAGCTGGAAAGGAAAATAGGGCCAGCCATCCGCATGGGTGTGGTCTATAGACCACCAGCCCAGGAGGAAGAAACAGATAGGGAGCTGATGCTAGCCATCCAAAGGATGGCAGACAAGGGTGAGGTAGTACTGGTTGGAGACTGCAAAATTCCAGACGTGGACTGGAGCATCCCAGCAGCAGTATCAACTAGGAGCAGATTTATCCTGGACTCCCTTCAGGGTGTCTTCCTCAAGCAACTGGTCATGGAACCAACTCGGCAGAAGGTAATACTGGACCTTGTGCTCACAAACAGGGACAGTGTGATGGGGGTAACAGTGGGGGAGCACCTGGGGAACAGTGACCACCAGTCATTATGGTTTGAAATCACAGAAAGAGCAGAACCAAACCACACAAAAACACATATCCTGGATTTTAGGAGGGAGACTTTGGGAAAATGGGGAGATACTTGAAAGAGGCATTAAGGGAAATGGGGCAGGAATCAGGGGTTGAGGAACAGTGGGCAGTATTTAAAATGGGGATTACAAGAGGAACAGAATTATGCATTAAGCAGTTTAGCAAGAGGAAAAGGAAGAGGAGACCATTATGGTTTTCCAAAGAGTTAGCAAAGAAAGTGAAAGCCAAAAGATTGCATTCAGGCAATACAAAAGACACAGGCAGAAGGGATAGGGAGAAGTACCAGGAGAAGCAAAGGGAGGCAGGGAGGTCAGTAAGGGAAGCCAAAGATCAGACAGAAGAACACATTGCAAAATCAGTGTGTAGAGGGGACAAAACCTTTTACAAGTACATAAGTGAAAAAAGAAAGGCAAAGGGAAGGATAGTGAGACTGAAGAGGAAGGATGGGGGCCGCATGGAGGATGACAATAGTAAAGCTGACATATTGAACAGGTATTTCTGCTCAGTCTTTACTGAGGAAGAGGAGGGTAATGGGTCTGAAGGGAGTACAAAGGGTGAGAATGGTGCAGAAATGGACACAAGTCCCATTACGAGAAAGAGTCCTGAAGGAACTGGAAGTAATAAGAGTTGATAAAGCAATGGGGCCAGGAGGGTGCACCCAGGGTCTTTAAAGAACTAAGAGAGGTGGTGGCTGAACCCTGGCTATCCTGTTTAGCCAATCACTAGAAACAGGGAGGTACCCAAAGACTGGAGGACAGCAGATGTAGTCCCCTTATACAAAAGTGGGAACAAAGAGGAAGCTGGGAACTACAGACCAGTCAGCCTCACCTCGGTAGTGGGGAAGATCATGGAAGCACTACTGAAGGAGAGATTGGTGGAACATCTGGTTGTCAATGGACTACAGGACCCAAGGCAGCATGGTTTCACCAGGGGGAGGTCATGTCAGACCAACCTCGTTGAATTTTTTGACTGGGTGACTAGGGAGGTGGATCAGGGGAAGGCAGTGGATATGGCCTATCTGGACTTCAGCAAGGCCTTTGACACTGTGCCACATAGAAGACTATTACACAGACTGGGGAATATGGGTGTGGGCAGGACAGTAGTGTGGTGGGTAGGTAACTGGCTGGGTGACAGGACACAGAGGGTAGTGGTAAATGGCTGTCACTCCACAGAGGGAAGAGTGACCAGTGGGGTACCACAGGGATCAGTGCTGGGACCGGTCCTATTCAACATCTTCATCAGTGACATTGCGCAGGACCTAGAAGGCAGAATTTCACTGTTCACTGATGACACAAAACTCTGTAACAGAGTAGACACACAGAGGGTGTAGACAGAATGAGAAGGGACCTGCAGAAACTTGAAGAATGGTCAGGGGTTGGCAGTTGAAATTCAATGCAAAGAAGTGCAAGATAATGCATATGTGGCACAAAACCCTGACACAATATATCAGTTGGGGTGAGGATATAGCTTGCACCAAGCAGGAAAGGGATCTTGGGGTTATCATCTCTGATGACCTCAAGGTAGGGAAACAGTGTGACAAGGCAGCAGGTAAAGCAAATGGATGCTGGGATGTATAGGCAGGGGCATCACCAGCAGGAAAAGGAGGTCATAATTCTACTATACAAGACACTAGTGAGGCCCCACCTAGAGTACAGTGTACAGTTCTGGAGACCTTACCTACGTAAGGACATAGACAGGGTAGAGAAGGTTCAGAGGAGGGCAACTAAGATGGTACATGGATTGCATCACAAGTCCTATGAGGACAGGTTGAAGGAACTGAATATGTACTCCCTGGAGGAGAGGAGGGTGAGAGGGGATATGATGGAGACATAAAAGTGTCTTACAGGGAGGAACAGGGTGCAGGAATACATTATTTTTAAGTGAAAAAGATGTTCCAGGACTAGAGGGCCTGGGATGAAGTTGGAGGGAGGACGATTCAGAGGAAACGTGAGGAAGAATTTCTTCACAGAATGGGTGGTGGACAAGTGGAACACCCTGCCAGAAGAAGTGATGGGGGCTGAAACAATCACAGGATTTAAGAATGCATGGGATAGACATAAAGGAATTCTGGAGGTCAGGGGTAAGGGGCAACAGACTTCTAGGAAAACATAATCTGAATTTACAAGCTCAAATGGGCAGACTGGGTGGGCCATAGGCCCTTATCTGCCGACACTGTCTATGTATCTATGTATCTATGTATGTGTAATTTTTACTGTCATGTAGGCTCTATTAAGTATTTTGTATTGGATTGATCTATTTTTTGCTGAGATTAGGTGGTAATTTGTCTGTGTATAGATTTTTCCACTGCTTCTTATTATATTCTATGCCTAATTCTTCCTCCCATGCTTTTTGTTGTTTCACAATGTTGTAATCCAAATTACTAATAATTGTTTTATAGATTTTGGATAAGGGCTTCTTTTTTAAATGGAAGATCAGTTGTTGTTCTTTCTTTAGTATTAATGAGAAATCTGAACCTCTCAAGTTATAATATGACTTATAGTTTTTAAAAAGTTTGTTCAAACTTTGGTAGACACAGAAATGTTGTAACTTTTTATTTAATTCCATTTTTATAAATATATTGTAATCTGGAAACTGGTTTTGTACTAATAATTAATTCCAATGTGTAATCTTGGATGATGCTATTTGTAGGATTAATCTTTTGTAGTTCTTATTTTCATTGTTCAGTATAGGTGCAAAAAGCCTTGGTATATTCAGGTATCTGAATTTATCTAAAGCTAATTAGTTTTGAGGTAGAATTCTCTGTATTGTTGAGGTTTTTTCCAATACTTTTTGAAAAGAATCTGGTTCATCTTTTTATTTCTTTTTTTTTAACTTTCTATTTTTTTCCTCCTCCCCCGCTCTTAGATCCCCACTTTCTCGGGAGTTGCCAAAGGTGTCTGCCCCACTTCTCCTCCACCTACCTGATCCTGTGGGTGAACCCCCATGGAGCCATGGCTGTAACCCCCACGTAGGTACAAGGTGGGGCCCTTCACCCCGAGATCCTTCATGTCTTGTCGAGCACCCAATAGCAGGACAGGCAGGTGGGAGTTGCATAGTCTGCACTGGTGTTCTGTCTCCCTGGCACTCTGATAGCCATTTTTTTCCCCTGTTCTAGGGGTGTGGTGTGTGCCCAGACATCAAGGCACAGCCACCAATGTCTGTCACACTCCTACCCCTCGTTCAATGCTCCAATGCTTTCTACTTCTCTGGCCTCTGCCAGAGGTCATCTTGATACCAGGCTTCAATCCCCTCCCTCTCCAGAGAAGGTGAGCTGTCCTCTGGATGCTCACCCGGCTGGCCCTCCGTCTTCCTGGGCTTGTTTCCGAACCTGGGTCAATTGAGTCGCAAGCTGTAATGGTACCCACTTTCTTTTTCTTTCTTAATAATCTCTTGTAGAATCTGAGAGTCTTGGTTAGGTTTGTATGCCTAGTTCCACATGTTAACAACTGTTTGTGCTAACATATACAAATACAGGTAGGGGCAGCCAAGTCCCTCTTCTTTAGGGGACTTCCTAATTTTCCCCCAGGCAATTCGAGGCTTTCCTCCTCTCCCCAAGAATTTTGTGAACACCCTTCTCATTTCTGCAAACTGTTTAAGATTGGGTAGCCCCTACATTGCTTGTAATAGAGACATAAATTGAGACAGAACCATCATTTTAATGGTTAGAACTCTGCCCCAGAGTGAAATAGATAGATCCTGCCATAAATTCAATTTGTCCTGTATTTTTTGTTTGACTATGTTATCATTTATTTGTATTGTAGATTCCAGTTGATTTGTTAACTGTATTCCCAGATATGCAATTTGATTAGTTTTGGAAAAATATTTAGGTTTTGAAAATAATTGTCAGGAACTGGAAAATTAAGTGGCATTATTATTGATCGTTGTTGATTTAAGGTATAACCTGAGATCAAAGAAAATGTATGGATGAGCTCTAATAGGGTGGGTACTGATTTATGTAATTCTTTGAGTAATAATAGAACATCATCCGCAAATGCACTTAACTTGAATTCAGTCAACTCTGTTTGAATTCCTTTGTTTTCTTTGTTGCTTCTAATTTTTGTTACTAAAGGCTCTATTGCTAGTATAACAATAATCAGTGAAAGAGGACAGCCCTGCCTTACTCCACACTTAATTTCTATTTCTTCTGAAATCATACCATTAATTATGAATGCAGCATTAGGGTTCTTGTATAATTTTTTTTTAAGCTTTTGTTTACCAGGTAAATAAAATGAGCCAAGGCCCGTTTTCATGTAGAACCTGGGACCATAGATATACAACCAAGATAGTACAAAATTATTCAACATACATAACAAACATTACAATAATGACAGAACAAATAATAATACTCAATCAACATAACATAAACAAACATTCAAAAACATTGACAGTACAATTTGCTAAGAAGCTGTAACAATTGTTCTACTCAATGTGATTTGTTTCCCTACAGCTTTTCTCTGTGTTTTCCCATTCTAGTATTGTACTGAGTATTTTGATTTCCTTTTTGACAGACGTGGAACCTTTGTAAATGAGTTTGTAGCTCAAAGGCTGTAATCCAAGATTTCAAAAAATAAATAAATAAATAAAATTCTTTAGCTTAGGTTTAAAAGTTTGATGGTTAAAATTTCCATGCAATATGCCGGCCCACCAGCGCAGCGGTAGGGCTACCGTTCGCGGTGCCAGCGACCCAGGTTCGGGAACGGACTTGGGCGGCTGGAGGGCCAGCTGGGGGGAGGAGGATTGAGCACCCAGGGGCTGCTGTCCTCCTCCAGGTGGGGTGGGATGCGGGTCCCACTGCGATACCACCACCTGGGTGACCACAGGTGGAGGTGCAGTGAAACAGCATATAAGGGGAAGGAGGACATCTGCTGGGAGCCAGAGCATTAGCACATCACGACGTGTGTCTCTCCATGGCCCCCCTTGCATGCAGACTTCCTGTGGGCTGGGACCAAGAAAATGGAAAAACCCTGTGCTGGGCTCCTGTAGATGGGACCCAGCTGTCCCAAGATAACCCTTAACAGGCTCCATAGATGGGGCTGGTGAAGCCTTCCAATGCATACTTGAGATGTGAGAGGGGAACTAAAAGGGGGGGTCCCTCTCCCCCCGACCCGGGGGGTAAACCAAGGCAGGATGGGGAAAGGCTTACCAGCACCCAGAGGGAGGTACCTGGGGTGGGACTACAGGATTACACAGCCTATGGATCCCCAAAGAAAGAAATCCAGTACAGTGAGAAGGGGGTATAAAGAGAAAGTATTAAAAAAAAAATGTCCGTGCAATAAAATAGGAATCTTATTTCAATTTTTAGCTGCAGAGCAAGAGAAAAAACATCCCCCATTTTAGTCTTAGTTTTGGGAACAGTTAATTTTATCTGGCCATTTGACCAGAGTTCCCTTATATTCATCTTAATTGGTAACAATGAATAGAGGGGAGAGTTTGTGCTCTGGCGAAGAATATTATCAGTCAGGCAACAGAGACTATATAGACTATTCAGCCTCAGTGGAAGTCAAGCAGAAAGCCTATATAATTCACAATGATGAGTGGAATAAGGTAATTTAAAAACAAATCTACAAATGCCATTAAATACAGAGGGAAGGAGAGATGATTCTCTCTTGGACAAATTTGAAAAAAGAAATTAGTTATAGTTTAACTGTGGAAGTAATACACCCTTGGCTATTGCCTTCCTAGCGGGTAAAGTTAACAATGATTGGAACTTAAATAGAACACCCAGTCTTTGATTTACTTGACAGGTAATGAAATTAATATAATTAGAAAAAGTAAAGTTTTGGTCCAGCAGGACTCCCAGATATTTAAATTGTTTTATCTGCTCCAATTTATTTCCCAATCTATCCATTATCAACAAATCATGAGCTCTATTGAGTCTCAGTCTGGACCCAAAAAGCATGCATTTGGTTTTTGTACTATTCAATGCCAGATGATTCTCTTGTAACCAATTACACAATTCACCAAAGTCTTCACTTAAGGACTCATTTATTGATTGCACTGAAGCTGAACTTTATACAAAATAATATCATCTGCATAAATCAAACAATTTATGTGTTGCAATAATGATGGAACAATATCTACAAATAAGGTAAACAAAAGTGGCACCAGAATTGATCCCTGGGGCACTCCCTGTTGCAAAACCCTATAAGTAGAACAGGTTCCACTTAATCCCACCTTCAAGGGCCGTTCAGTTGAATAACTTGGAAACCAATCAAGTGACGACTCGGCTAAGCCATAGTTCCAGAGTATCCTGATCAGCAGGGAATGGTTCACTAAATCAAAGGCCTTGGACAGGTCCACAAACACAGCACCAGTGAGCAAACCTTCATCCATAGCTACACTGGTGTGGTTCGTGAACCTGGCCAAGGCTGTCCCTGTCCCGTGAAATTTCCAAAACCCATGCTGATCAGGAGTCCTAAGTCCAGTGTAATGTAAATAATCAGAAAGTTGTTCATTAACAAGTTTTTCTAAAATTTTACCTAAAGGCGGCAGAAGAGAAATAGGACAATAATTGTCCATATCCATTCTGCCACCAGATATGTAAATTGGTTTGATTACTGTTTGCTTCCATTCATTATGGAAGCACCCAGTAATCAATGATAAATTAAAAATAGAAGTAAGTGGATAAGTAATATAATCCTATGCTAGTTTAAAGAACCTAGGCTCCAATTCAGTAGCACTAGAGCTGACTGACATTTGTTTTAATAATTTATAAACCTGATGTGGTTTTATAACTGCAAAATAAAAAGGAGAACTAAAATTGATAATGTTACAAGACTGTCTATTTGTACGCAAATTTATATTAAAAGTTTGAGTATATTTCAACAGATCAAGAAATTTGTCCAAAAAAGACTCACAAATCTCCTGAGCATCAGTTATTTCATGACCATCTTTGATAAAGACTTCTGAGGTTTCTTTCCTTGAAGGATTGATTATAGAATTTACCGAGAACCAAAACTTTCTAGGGTCATTTAGACCCGAGGTTTGTAAGTTCTGAAAAAACTTGATTTGCTTTGTCTAGTTTTTATTTTACATTCATTTCTGAGCTTCCTGTAACTATTAAAATCTCCCATAGTTTTGGTTACTTTATAAAGTTTCCAAGCTGTATCACTTAATTTCATTAAACGAAGCAATGTGACAGTAATCCAATTATTTAAAGTCCCCCTGACTCTCCTAACAATTATAGGAAAATGTTTGTTTTGCAACTCCAAAAGAGTAGATGTAAAATATTCCACTGCAATATCCACATCAGGAACTGCATCTAGAAAAGTCCAGTCAAACATTTATAAGTCAACAAGGAGCTCGCCACTTATGTCATTCACAAATTTACAATACGATATGAACCTGGGGGGTGGTTTGGGCCTTTTGCACTTCCATGTGCAGCAAGTAGCCAAATGGTCACTTATCACATCAAGAAATACACCAGCACTAAAAACATTTACCAGTCTATTAGTAAGAACCCAATCAAGAATTGCATGTTTCTGACCCCCCGTGTGCATACGTGTAAATGTGTAAATAAGCTAAGATAAACCAGCATTGGTTAATAATGTCTCTATACTAGGATCACTTTTAGGGTCCCAATGAATATTAAAATCTCCTGTGATCAAAAGATCACTACCTAAATGTATAGCTGCTACTAGATTTCAAATATCATCCAACCCTTTTTTAGCAGTTTTTGGGGGATTATAAATCGTACAATACTTTAATTATAACAACCACCTTGTTTCATTTCCAACAGTAGCCATTCACACTCAGTAGTAGGTTTATAACCCGAGGTTATATCAACTACTTCCAGTCCCAATTTATAAAATACTAGAATACCCCCTTCCTTCTTTTTTCCACCCTTATCTTTTCGAATGTGTTTATAACCTTCAAGACCAACCAGATTGTCACACTCTGAGGGTTTCAACCAAGTTTCAGTTACACTGAAAATATTGGGGTCATAATTGGCTACCCAGGCATCAATTCCAGCATGTTTTGACATTAAGCTTCATGTGCTAGCCTTAAACCTTTTGTTTGCCAATAGTCATTATTTAATACAACCTCTGAGACTAAAGGCCCCGGATTTGTCTCCACATCACCGGCTAAAAGCAAAGTACACCACATAACACAAAACAGTGAAGCTGTAAGGGGAATTTTTATCCTAGATGTAGCAATGGTAAAAGCCCCCATATCATAAACATCCCTTTTTATTAAGACAGCCCAAACCCTTTGTATTTCAAGAGATGTGGTGAGTGGAGGCCAATAATGAATTAGAAAAGGAAAACTCATTTAATGATTGAGCTTGCACATTTTGTTGAGTAATGGAATTTGTAATACACATTAATCCCTGATCCAATAATATTAACCCCATACACCAATAAAGCATACATACATATGAACCTCCCATCCTAAATAATAACTCAATACCCTAAGACAATGTCTTCCTACTGGCTTTATGACAAGGACTTTCTCAATATAAACAATGCACATGTGGAGTGTTACTTGCATACAGGGATTTGCACACAGTCATGATATGTTCTTTTTTGCATTCAGTCTCCCCGCAGTCTCCCACTGTTGACTCCTGATAGCGACTCAGCCACTCCTGTGTACTTCACTCACACATGCAGCCACTCCATTGGTGGCTGCTACTGCGGCAGGTCTCTTATCTGTGGAGTATCTGCCCCTCTGAATCAGCTGTTTGCCGCCTGCTCTCGCCCGGTAGCCCTCTCGCTTACCGAAACTAGGAAACAGGTAAAGATATGTCCAGGTGGCCACACTTTCTCCCGACAGTCAGGGCACAGCAAAAACAAGCAGGCGATGAAAATTCTGAAGACTCTGCCATGAACTGCAGGCACAGGATAGCACAGAGCACTAGGCAGCTTATTGCAGGTGAAAATCAAAGCTGGAATGTCCAGGTAAGCACAACAGCGCATTTATCTGTGCAGTCTCCGCCCCTCTGAATCTGCTGTTTGCCACCTGCTCCTGTCTGGTAGCCCGCTAGCTTACCAAAACCGGGAAACAGGTAAAGAAATGTCCAGGCAGCCACACTTTCTCCCGACAGTCAGGGTACAGCAAAAATAAGCAGGTGATGTAAATTCTGGAGACTCTGCAATGAACTGCAGGCACAGGATAGCCCAGAGCACTACGCAGCTTGTTGCAGGTGAAAATCAAAGCTGGAATGTCCAGGTAAGTGCAACAGCACTTTTATCTATGCAGTCTCTGCCCCTCTGAATCAGCTGTTTGCTGCCTGCTTCCGCCTGGTAGCCACCTTGCTTACCGAAACCAGGAAACAGGTAAAAAAATGTCCAGGTGGCCACACTTTTTCCCAACAGTCCGGGCACAGCAAAAACAAGCAAGCAATGTAAATTCTGAAGACTCTGCAATGAACTGCAGGCACAGGATAGCACAGAGCACTAGGCAGCCTGCTGCAGGTGAAAATCAAAGCTGGATTTGGTTAAGATAGGACTACAGCACCCACCATTTCTTCAGTACTTCAAAAATTTAAAATCTTTTAATTAAGTTGAATGCTTTGGTGGCATCAAGGGCTAAGGCACAGTAACATTCTTCTCTATCTTAATTCAGTTGAACAAGTGTCTGTACTTTTTTGATGGCGAATTTCATGGTCCTACCCACCACAAAACCTGCCTGATCAATATGTATGCTTTCTGGAAGGACAGCTAAAAATCTATTGGCCACTGTTTTTGTAAGAATTTTGTTATCAATATTTAATAATGATATTGGTCTATAATTATTTATGTTTTCCTTACTTTTTTATTTGGGTATCAGAACCACTAGGGTTTCAATCATGGAAGTTGGAAACTGAGCTCCCTTTTCCAACACCTCTTGTATTATTTTGAGTAACCACAGGGATAGTTCTTGGTTAAATATTTGGAAAAATTCATTTGTAAAGCTATCTTTATCTGAGCTTTTATTTTTGGGGAGAACCTTTATTGTTTGTTGAATTTCTTGCAGCGACATGAGGGATTCATCTAATTGTATCTTATTAAATAAAATGTGTTGACAGAACTTTTGTATATCTTCAGTTTTTGAATTTATGTCTTGTTGGTATATTGATTTATAAAAATGTAGTATTATTTCTTGGATATATTTTCATTAGTTCTCAAATTCCCTGACCATCATGGAGACCTTCTATGTAGTTTTTTTGTTTTGATTTTTTAATACGTTTGCCAATAATTTTCCCACCTTATCCCCCTGAACATGGCAAGCTTTCTTTACATTCCTAATGTTACTTAGTTTTTCTTTAGTTTGTAGGTTCTGGATCTGTAATTTACAGTCTAACCAGTCCTTTATGTTTTCATCATAATTTAGTATTATCAGTTTGTCAAGTTGTTTCATCCTGTGCTGTAAGTTTTTTTGTTTATCATTTTATTTCTTTTTATACCAACTGTAGAAAGAAATAATTTCTCTCCATAACACACATTTCAATGCATCCCATAACTGAGACACTGGTTCTCCTCCATTATAATTGAGTTCCCAAAATTGTGCTATTGCTTTTTTTATTCTTTCTTGAAATTCTAGTACTTTTAAAATTTCATTGGTCAAACATCATCTTGGGATGTATTTTTCTTGCCTTTGTGCTAGGTTTATGATTTCTTCTACTACTACATGGTTAGAGTGTAATATTGATCTAATGGATGTATTAGAAACTAGCAGGATCAGATTCTTAGAGCACAGGATGTAAGCTATCCTGGACATATTTTTATTTTTTCGATCTATATGAGTATATTCTCTAACTCTGTTATTAAATAACCACCATATAGCCACTATATCATGTTCTTCTGTAAAGGATTTAAGTTTTTTTGAGAGCATTAGATTGGTTCTTGTAATGTTAGCTTTTTTTATCTTTACCGGGGGACATCAAGGCGTTAAAATCTCACGTTAAAACCAGATCAACTGCTTGGATTTTGTTCAGTCCATGGGTCAGGAAGGCTAAGCATTTTTCATATTCAATGAAGGGGCCATAAATTGAACCTATAGTTATTACTGTTCTGTTGATTTCCCCTTTAATTATTATTATACGGCCTTCCTTGTCAGTCCACTGTTGGGTAATTTTGAAATTAGTATTTTTTCTTATTAGTATTGTAACTCTCCTCATTTTTTTGATTCCCAATGAAGAGAAAATAGGGGTTACCCAATTTCTGAGCAATTTCTTAGATTCATTAGCATCTAAGTACATTTATTGTAGTGTTATTATATTTACTTTAAGTTTGAGTAGCTCAGGATCCTTGATCTTCTAATCAGCATATTCAAACCATTTACATTTAGTGTAAGAAATTTAATGTCTGTTGGTAATGCCATAATTAATTCTTATTGTAGTACCATTTCATTGATACAGGTGTTCCAAATCCCTACATTGCCCAATAAAAACTTCTTCCTTTAGTCTGGTTTTATCTTGTCCATGTACTTCTCCTTCCACGTTTTTCAATACTTGTCTTGTACCTCCATTAAGTACCCCTTCTCCCAACAAAGAAAGATTCCCCTTCAGCCTGCTCAATTTTTTACCTCATTTTAAACCACAAACACATCAAAGAATTTCCAAATCTCCTCCTGACCCCTTTAATATTATTGAAACACATCATAAAAGAATTCCTTTCCCCTTTTCTGCATCTTGTGCTAAACCTCAAAAAATGTTACCCTGTGCTTGTATTGAGCACCATTCACCCTTTTTCTGTGCCAAAGGCCCTCCCCACCCCTACCCCTGTTCAACACCACTCCCGAGCTCAACCAACAAATTTTCCAGTTTATTAAATTTAGTCCCACATTGTATGAATTATCAGAAGACTTCCTTGATCCTAGAAAAAATAAAGCAATGCTATGAAGTGAAGCAGTTGGGTAAAATATATCTCAATTTTTTCATTGCTTATTCACTCAAGTTAAATATATGTTGCATTCCCTGGACTACAACTTTAGGTTTAGCCGGATAAAGAATTGAGAATTTAACTTGATTCTTCCAGAGTTTCCTTTTTATAATCTCATATTTCTTCCATTCCTGGACTATTTCTGAAGGAAGATCACAAAACACTGAGACATTAGCTCCATTTATGCTGATCCATTTTTTTATACACTGCCACCATTAAATGTTCTTTATCTTCTGACTTTAAGAATTTGAAATGATAGGCCTTGGTGGGCCTTGATTCAAGTCAGCATTCAATCTGTAAGTTCTATGAATTCTGTCTATTTCAGGGTTTACATCATTAGGGTTTATGTCCAAAAAATTTTCAACCATCAGTTTCATTGTTTCCTTCAGAGGCCACTGCATATCCCATAGCTCTGAGACACCCACTATCCTAACATCCTTCCTACATGCTCACGCCTCAAAATCTATAAGCTTGTCCCTTAAGTCTTTATTGTTTGTCTCCAAATGTTTTAGTTGTCTTTTAAAGGGTATAATTCTGTCCTCCAAATCTCTCTTATGCTAGTTCCAACTCGTTTTTTAACAATTTATTCTCTTCAAGTACTGATTGTATTATTTGATGTAAACTATCCATTTTCTCATCTATTGATTGTATTTTATGTCATTTCTCTTCTCTTTGGTTCAACCTCTATAATATTAAATTCACCCATTCTGGACTTATTGTCCACCTTACTCCCCTTGTCCTTTTCCTTTTGTGGTTCAGTACCAGTTTCCACCATTAAATCATTCCTTTCCCCTCTTCAGTGTCAGTTTCACTATCCACTGGGTACTGTACATCTATTTTTCATTTTGTTCATCTTTGGTCCCTATGGTATGTTTTTTTAAATTGCTGCAAGCTAATGTAGTGTTAAGGCATTTCAACATATCTGAGGGCTCTGATTCCATGATAGGACTCTGGGGCAAGCAATCCTCTTGATGTTGGGCTGAAGTTCCTTCTCAGCTATGTGCAGTATCGGTGTCTGGGAAAGAGTCACCTGGACGTTTTCCATCTGCAGTGCTATTGTCAGCCTCTCTTTCTTCCTGATCATGGTCTGACAAGTTCTGGATGCTGTGTGTCAAGGTTTTCTTTAGAAAAATGGGAGCTGTGGGCCTGGCATCCATATTTGCTAGCTGTTGCTCTAGGGGGGAAAAAGTAGGAAATGGCATGTTAGCGCTTTGTGTGGACTTCGTGTTCATCTTATTCTTAAGGGATTTTAACCTGGTTTGTATGTCCAGTTCTTTTATTGGTTTGGCATAAGCTTTCCCAGTGGATTGTGATTTCAGAGCCTTAACAATTTTTTTGGCATCATACCCAGACCGAAGGTTTGAAAAAATGTAGTTAACTTTTTTTGTGAATTCTCTTCTTGCTCCTGCCAAAAGGTCCCATTGTCTCCCATACAGAAGAGTTTAAGCTCTAGCATGCAATGTTGTTCTGCAGAAGGGGAAAGCAAGCATTCTGTATGGTATGGGGAGAGTCACCAACAAGCTACTCCTTACAGCTCCTGCCAGTCACCATTTGCAATTAGCTCTGCCTCCTCTGGGACTCAAGGTGAGTGCATCTTGTGCTCACTTTACTCTTGCAGAGTGTGTGTATCTTTTGTGGAACTCAAGAATAAATATAATTTCCCTAATACAGATCATTACCACTGGCCTGCCAGCACAGTGGTAGCTCTACTGCTTGTGGCACAGACAACTTGGGTTCGGAAGTGAACTCAGGTGTCAGAGGGTTTGCCAGTGAGGAGAAGGATCATACTGATTTTGACCTGAATTTGTATTGAGAAGCAAGAACCTCTACAATCAGCTGAATCCTCCCCACCTACCCCCTCTCCCCCCAGACATATGTAGCCCTTTTGATTTTTTGAGTAACAGGCAGCAGTAAGACTAGAGACAGAACTATTACCTAACTTACGGTTGTTCCCAACTTGAGGGAAACTAAAACTGAAGGCAAGTTGTCCAGCAATCAATTTCCAGTGTGGAACAATGAACATATTGCCAACACAGGAGTGAAGATGGTGCCTGGGGGGCAGGGGAGTGGAGGAAAGGAAGGAGCTCAAATAGTTTGTTAAGCCAGTACTTGAACCCAAACAAGGCTAGGTATTGCACATGTTTATCTCACAGTGATGGCCAGCCCAAGCAGTCACAGAGTGTACAATGATGGATGCAAGAAGGGGCTCACAGGATAAATCAGCAGAGGGCATAGTAAAGGGTATCAGGTTTTGATACGTGCCATTTTTGGGGAGGCATTATAGACTACATCATTGAAGTCAATGACTGGTGGGATTAACCTTTTGACCAGGCATTTGTACAATCCCAGTGAAAGGCAGTCGCCAACTCTGCAGATGGAACCAAGTTTTTTGTGTGATTTGGAAACCAGTGCTTGCAAATGTAGAGAAAAGTCAAGAGACTTGTCAAAGATGACCCCAAGGTATTTGTACTGAGATACAAAGCTTAGTGAGGTATCATCAGGGGAGTTTATAGTCAGGTTCAGAGGAGTAGCAGGAGGTGTTTTGGTATAGAAGAGATTGGATACTGTTTATGATTAACTGAGTGCCAGAAATTTGTGCTGAACCAGCCTGAGATAGAGTTAAAGTTGGTTTTAAAGGTAGCAGTGATGCCAGTTGGACAGTGCCTGGAGGCATGTACAGTAGGTTGGTGTTGTCAGCGTACAGGTGAATGCTGCAGGTTATTACAGGAAGTGAGAGATCGTTGACAAAAATGGTGAATAGGAGAGGCCCTAGAACAGAGCCTTACAGTACCTCCATAGAGATTTGGCTGGGATCATATAAAGCTGAGCCAGTAAGGACAGAGTGAGAACAGTTAGAAAGGTAGGCACTGAACCAGGAGAGTGGGAGCAGAGTTTCTTTAGTAAAAGAAAGTGGTCCACAATGCCAAATTCTTTGGCCAAATAAAAGAAAATAACACAAGTCTGAAGACCTGCATCTCTTTTACAAAAATATGTATTTAATTGTTCTAAATGTTTTGCCTGGAAAAACATACTGAGCTGGTAACAGCTCATTTCCAGATGTCCACTCTCTCGCTCCTCTTCTTGAGTTCTCTCAGCCTGTTCTCATATGCCCTGCTGCCCCTGAACCATTTTTGTCATCCTCTGAACTGCCTCAAGCTGGCTGAAATCCTTTAGCAGGTAGGGACTCCTGAACTGCGCACCATACTCTAGGTGTGGTCATACCAGGGATCTGTACAGCAGTAGTATAACCTCCTCCCTTCTGCTTGTGAACCCTTTAGTAATGTAGCCCAGCATTCTGTTTGCCTACACTGCATATCCTGTTTAAGGTCACTAGTGATGATTATCCCCAAATATTTTCTTCTCTGATTCAGTGGCCTTGACACCCCCCCACCACCACAGACTGCACTTAGTCCTCGGGTTCTTCCTTGCTATGTGCATGACCTTGCACTCCTTCACATTGACCCCAGCTACCAGACACCTAACCACCTCTCCTGCCTTGCAAGGTCCTTCTTTCAGCCATGCACCCTTTTGTCTGTATGTACCCTTCCACAGAGTTTGGTGTCATCCGCAAAGAGGCAGATTTTCCCTTTAATGCCAACCTCAGTGTCGTTAATGAACACATTAAGCAGCACTGAGCTGAGTATTGACCCCTGCAGGACACCATTTGTAATTTCATAGAAACATAGAAACTTGGAAAATGATGGCAGAAGGAGACCATAGGTCCACCAAATCTGCCTGTGGGTTTTCCAGACCTTCTATGGGTCCCAGTACCTAGCCCCCAATCTACTTCCAGTATCCTCTATACTTTTATGGGCCCTAGTTCTATCCCACCCCATCTTGAATGCAGCCACTGTTTTTGATCCCACCACCTCGACAGGCAGTTTGTTCCATGGCTCAATGATCTTTTCTGTGAAGTAGTGTTTCCTTAAATCCCTTCTGAAACTTCCACCCTGAAGCTTCCATTTGTGTCCTCCAGTGGTTAAGCTGTCGACCCTATTAAAAAGTTCAGAGTAGGGCACCTTATTAATGCCTCTCAGGAACTTGAATATCTCAGTCATGTCCCCTCTCTCCCTCCTAGTCTCCAGAAAATACAAGTTCAACAACTTTGGGTGTGCTTCATACAAGAGCCCCTGCAGGCCCTGCACCATCTTAGTGTAACCATCCAGTCCCCTGGGGTTACTAGAATCCTATCAGTGTTAGTGTTAAGTAAAGGGGAAGTTGTTTAAGCAGGAAAGGCACACTAAGCCAGAACTTGTTTCCAGGTGTGACCTGGGAGCACAAGAAAGTTAAGTGACTTGCTCAGGGTCACACAGTATGCAACTGGGGGCTGATGGGATTCAAATCCAAGTCTCCAGGTTTGCAGCTCAGTTCCTTTAACCACTATGCTACACTGCTTCCTCAGGACCTAGCCTGAGAATAGGCAGAACAGGCAGCTGCTAAGGAGCTCATTAGGGACTTCTTACACAATGACATTATTGTTTACTCAGCTAGCCTGAGGGAAGAATGATTATGCCATTTGGAACTCTCACAGCAGCATAACCCTTTTCTGGTTCAACTGCTCTGGGGAAGTTTTAGAATGTTCAGGAGTTCAGTAGTGGAAGTGAGAATGGCAGGATCTCTGCTAGTGGTCTCTAAGTCTAGGGCCCTGGATTGCTCACCCTAGTTTGGATTACAAATACCAGTTTCCAGTGAAGTGGTGGAGACCTTTCTTCAGCAGGATGTCCTGATTTTCTTTCCAGGAGAAGTGAAGGGAACTGCTAGTCAATGGATCCAAAGGGCAATCCCCTGAAGGTCCTTGTGTGTTTCAGCTGCCTTTGGAAAGAACTTTGTGAGAAACTGGTTCTGACAAGCTACCGAGGGAAAAGATACTTTTTGGTTGTTCTCCATGCCTAGAGGAAGGAGCAACTGTCCTGTGTGTATTGTTCTGGGAGACAAGTACTCCATTTAGAGGTTTTTGTTCTCAGGTGTGTGTGTGCCCATAGATAAGGCTAGATCACACATGTCAGTGCCCCTTGTTCACCCAGGTGAGTAAAGTAAAGTGCTCACCCAAGAAGGTGAAGTAAAGTACAGTGTTCACCCAAGTATGTGAAGTTCAGTAAAAGCTGAGTCTTTAGTATTTCAGTGGGGAATGGAGGCTTCTGTGGTGTAACCCTGAATGAATGGCAAAGACTGTCAGTTGGGAGAAAGAGTGGGAGGAACACCATCTGGAAGCTTACAAGGCAGGGCTAACTGGTTCATGGAAGGGCATCAGTTTTACCTGAGCAAAGGCCATTGCTGCAGGTTCAGGTGTGTGGTACAGATCCATAAGTGTACACCTATTTGGGAAGAAGATGTTCTGAGTGTGTGGCTTACTTTCACAAAAATTACACTCTGGGAAAAATGGAAATGTGTTTGGGTGTGTAGCACAGTACTCAGGCATACACCATGGGAAAGAGAAAGAAATTGTTGTTTCTCTAGAAAATTGTATTGCCTAGCAAGGAGAGTTTTGGAACTTTGTACTTGTTTGCCATGACCAACCCGTAGGGGTCCATTGATGCTTTAGTAATGTTTGTTGAATAAAGCCATACTGCAAAATCCCAGTTGCTGCTCTGGACATTCAAATCCTTGTTTCTGTGTGGAATTACTGGGGCCTCCTCAGCAGTTAGATCTAGCATATGCCTAGCTAACATGCTCTACCCTGGACCTGGTTATAGTTACAAAACAAAGGTTCATGTTTTTGCTCTTGTACCCCCACATCCCTTCCTCTTGATAGTGAGCCTGGTATATATCCTACCACCAAGGGTTGTACCAGTCTTGACTTCTGCTAAAAGTTAATAGTATGCCATATGTAGGTACTAGTGCTGTGTTTTATGGGGGGTGGGCAACTTAGCGAAAGTGGCATGGGGATTACAAACAATGGGGGTCATCCAAAGGGATATGTTTTGGGTGAGAGGTAAATGCTGAGGGTATGTCTAGGATCTTCCTGTCTGGTGGCAGTTTACCGAAACAGAAGATTGTTGCTGGAAAAGCAAAGTCTATGCCAAAAAAAATGCCACCTGAGGATACTTTGCTGCCTGTGTTTCTGTAAAAGAAAGTGGAGAAATATGCTGCTTGTATATTTGGACAATAAAAATGGACTGTTAAGCTGAGCAATGATTGCCCTTGCCTTGCCGTTACAGTGCTAAAGAAAACTGTTAAAAGTTGCAAATTCCAGGACAAAAGTATTTGTGGACTTTAATTAAAGTCTTTTCTAAGTGCCCAGAAAGTTTCATGTATGTACAGTGAAAACCGGGGGAGTAGCTAAGGAAAATGCACCAAGAACTGAGTGAAAATGCCTTAAAAATGCTTGCCCCACTGAAACTGCCAGCCGAGGAAAAAAAGTGACAGTTTGCGTTTTAAATTTTGCCTTCTCACTGATCAATGTGCAGGAGTATGGCTGAGAGAGAGAACTCATTTACATGGCGTTGTGTGATTGGTCCAATGAACCTAAGCCCTGCCCTCAGAGTTATAGAGCATTCTAGGAGGAGCGTGCGACAGTGTGCAAGCAGCGTGGTAGTTCGTGCAGCAGCAGGAGGAATCGCTAACAGTGAGAAACGTTTCTAAACCAGCAATTTTTCAAACTTTTCACAGTAAAACTGGACTCAACCCATTTTCTGACCAATAGTAGCCCTGATCGCAGTGCTTTTGCAACCAATCTGCAGGTCTGCCAGCCCAGTCTTTGGAAAGGCCTACAAAACCAGCAACAGGCGATTTTACATCAACAGCGGGAACCAGCTACTGCCTATTAAGTACCCTGTGCAAAATTAAATGGACTGTGGTGTCGAAAGTCAGCAAACTGTAAGAACTGAAATAAGCAAATGCAGCAAAGTAACTTAGAGTTTTGTGAACTTTGAATTTGGACTGTGTGTGAAAGAACTGTTTCAAAGAGAGTAGAGCTCTAAGGTAGAATGATCCTTCACGTCTAAATGAAATGTAGTGACAGTATAAATGTGCTGGATAGAGAAAATGTAACAGTAAAATTGTGCTTTAAGAAAATCAGTTAAAATGCAAACGATCCAACAAGATTTCTGGCAATTTTGAACTGAGTGTAATTGAAAAGTTGCAGCCTCCATTTTGGGGTGTAGTCAGCAACGTAAACAATGCAACGTCATTTTGGACAATGTTTCAAATACAAAAAAAGTTTAAAGTGGCTGTGCTAAATGTTGTGGAACAAAATGCAAAAGCCAAGCAACCTGTTAGTGAACCATTACAAGTGTGTTTAAAGCCAAATCTCAGTGTGATTGCAAAAGTAGTAATTTGGGACTTGTGTGTTTATTTACAGAAAATGGCACAGCAGAAACCTCATTACCCATTCCATGACAGGGCACGGTGTCATCAAGGCACAGGTCAGGAAACACAGGAAAAACCAGGAGCAGTTGTAGAGTTCACAAAAAGTATTTATAAGTACTAGCAGTACCATAAAAAAATAAAATTGTTCAGAATAACTATTTACAAAGGCAGAACAAACAGAGAAGATCCATCTGAGTTTTCCTTCAATCTCTGTGTGTCCCAAAACATTGCAGCTCTCTAAGTATTTGCAACCCCTTCCTTAACAAGCATCCTGTTTTTTTTTCTAAAATATTCTTGTAACTTTCATGCAGGTGCAGCAAGAACAAAATGTCCAAGAACTGAGGCCCCTTCTCCACAGCTTCTGAAAAAGGGCCTAAAACTGCTCTCAGGTTAATCCCTTGAGTTCCCAATAGCTTTTTGTAATCATTTCAAACTATAATTACATACATTTCAACAGTAACACTATATAATTTCTAAACAAAGGGATCCCAATATCAGTTACATTTCCACATAATGATTTGCATATATTTTTATGCCAGCAGATATGCAAGGCAGGAAAAGACAGAAACAGCAAGGGAAAACTGAGAGACAGTGAGAGGCAGAGAATTGTGAGACAATTGGGGTGATCAAATTCAAGGTCTCACAGGAACATTTGGTTGCACAATCAGACAGAGAAGCGACAGGAAAGGAAAAAACAGAACAGATCCCTGCATTCAAACTCTCCATAACAACTGGGACAGGGTCCTATTCAACCCCCCCAAGAGGAAACCTGTTTTACAAAAACAGGTTTCCAAAACTTTCTAGTAATTCTCTGCTAACATTAGCTTCTAATTTTCAGAAAGTAAGCACATGTGCAGTATTCTTGTTTCAATAAAAGTTCGTTAAACAGTAAAGTTTAAACTCATACATTTGTTTTTCAGCCTTCAGAACCCTCAATTCCTGATCTATATCTTGACAGAAAATCAACATTGCTTGTCTCTTTACCAGATTTGTGTATCACCTTGAATTTAAATGGCTGTAGTGCCAGGTACTACCTTGTGATTCTGGAATTTTTATATTTCATTTGGTTAAGCCAGCAGAGAGGATTGTGATCTGTTATAAGTAGAAAGTCAGTTCCTAGAAAATAGAACTTAAAGGATCCCATGGCCCACTTTGCTGATAAACATCTCTTTACAATGGGGGAGTACCTTTTCTTTCTGTCATGCAACTTCCTACTTATGTACAGAATAGGATGTTTTGTCCCATCTATATTTTGACTAGGGACTGCACCTAGGCCTACCTCTGATGCATCTGTTTGTAACAAAAATGGTTTCTCAAAATCTGAGCTTCTTAAAACAGGGGCTGCACATAATGCAGCCATAATGGCTTGAAAAACTTTATCACACTCTGGGGTCAATTTCACATTATTTGGGTACCATTTTTTTGTGAGTTCAGTGAGGGGAGTAGCTAACTCAGCAAAGTTGGGAACAAATCTCTGATAAAAACTAGCCAGCCCTAAAAATGACCTGACATGTTTCTTTGTTTTAGGGACAGGGCTGTTAGTTACAGCTTCTATTTTAGACATTTCTGGCTTAACATCTCCATTTCCCAACACATAGCCCAAATATCTGATTTCCTGCATGTCCAGTGCACATTTGGTAGGATTAATAGTCAGAGCTGCATTTCTGATAGTTTGGATAACTGCTCGTAGGTGTTCCAGATGGCTTTTCCAGTCTGGACTGCACACCACGACAACATCCAAGTACACAGCACAATAACCAGTGTGAGGGGATAAAATTACATCCATGTACCGCCAGAATGTAGCTGGCACACCATGTAAACCAAATGGCATGGTGGTGAATTGATAGAATCCAACAAGAGTGGCAAATGCAGTTTTGTCTCTGGATTCTTTAGCTAAAGAGATTTGCCAGTAACCTTTGGTGAGATTGAAAGTACTGATGTTCTTTGCACTCCCCAGTCTATCCACCAAATCATCTGTTCTGGGCATAGGATAACTGTCAAATTCTGACACTTAAGTTTCCTAAAATCAAGGCAGATAGTAGCGCCCCCTTCTCTTTTGCTTACAGTTACCATTGTAGATGACCAAGCACTCCTCAACTCTTCTATGATACCCAGTTCTTTCATTTTTTGTATTTCCTTAACCACATCAGCTCTTAACCGCTCTGGTAACCTGTATGTCTTTGGCCTAATAGGGCGAGCATTCCTTGTCACTATTACATGCTCGACCCCTTTTGCTTGGCCTGGTACTGTGGTAAAAGTACTGTTAAGTGTCTTTAGCAAGTTACAAATTTCTGCAATTTGTTCTCAGGTTAATGAAACATTCACATTTACAGCTTCAGTAGTTACAGTTTGTTCCAGTCTGTCATAAGCTACATCAATATATTCTTTATCAGTTTCTGGTAAAACTAGCAAAGCAGCTTTTGGTGTTTTTTCAACCCATTTCTTGAGGAGGTTAGCATGGTATATCTTAGTAGGATTTTTCCTGTTAGGAGTCTCAATCTAGTAGTTAACAGTGCCTGTACATCTAAGCACTCTATAAGGCCCTTGCCACGTCATTAACAGTTTATTTTCTGTTGTGGATAACAGTAGCAAAACCTTTTCCCTTGGCTCAAAAACATTTTCTTTTACCCCATGGTCATCATATAACTTCTGCTGGTTTTGAGCTTCTTCCTGATTACAATGTGCAATTTCAACATATTTTGCCAACTTCTGTCTTAGGGCACACATATAAGATGTTACAGATTTTTTCTGAGCGGGGTTATCTTCCCATGTTTCTTTTATCACATCCAGTGGCCCTCTTGGCTGCCTACCATACAGCATTTCAAATGGTGAAACCCCTGTTGGTGCCGGTGGCACTTCTCTGTAAGCAAAAAGTAGGTAAGACAAGTATTGGTCCCAGTCTTTCCCTTCCCCTTTTACAAACCTTTTTGACAAGCATTTCAGGGTTTGGTTAAAATGCTCAACAAAACAGTCTGTCTGAGGGTGATGGGGGAGGTTCTTATGGCAGTGATACCTAGTAGTCTGTACAGCTCCTTAAACAATGCTGCACCAAAATGACTACACTGATCAGTAATAATTTCTTTAGGTATGCCCACTCTGCTGAAAATATTTGCAAGCTCTGCTGCCACTTTTGAAGCTATGACAGTATGCATTGGAACTGCTTCTGGGTATCGAGTAGCACAGTCGCATACCACCAGGATAAATCTATTATTCTTTTTACTTTTGTCTAAAGGACCAACCACACTCATTGCGATTCTCTCAAAAGGCACATCTATCAAGGATAGGGGCACCAGGGGCATCTTGTCTTTTCTAGTGACTGGGGCTACTTTCTGACGCTCAGCACAGGAATTACAATAGGTAGCAACATCTTCATTAATTCCAGGCCAGTAGAATCTATACAGCGATCTAGCAAGGGTGTGACCCATCCCTGAGTGACCAGCCATAGGACTATTATCATGTGCCATCTGTAACAACTATGTTCCATACTTCTGTGGTATAACCATTTGTTCGGTCTGTTCCTGCGTCTGAGGTTTAACCCAAACTCTGTATAGTAACCCATTACATTTTTTAAACATTGGTTCACCCTGTTTTGGTTGCTTAAAATAACCCTGGAGAGAAACATCAATAACTTGCTCTGAAACAAAATCACAATCGGTTATCAGTTTAGCTTCAGCATTTTCATATTTTAACCCTTTATGTCCAACAGTCTTTTGTTGCCACTGTTGTTTCATACATCTTCTTTCTTTCCTGGACTTCCAGATCTTGGAGCTGTTCTCAAACAAGTCCGAATCAGAGTCACTGAAAGGAAAAGTGTCCCCACCATTTGACATTTTCTTTGCCTGAGCTCTTGTTACCACTGCTGCTGAAACTGCAGGGTTCAGTTCCTCTGAGATTAACTCAGAACATCCTGGACAGTCATTTCCAGTAATCACAGGTACAGGTAACTTAGGTACTACCCCACTTTCATTTGGTGTGACACACCCTTAATGGTCAGAGTAACTTGGGTGGTGGGATAGTATTGAGTGTCCCCGTGGATGCAGATGACACCAGTACCTGGTCCTTTTGGACATTGTATTCTCAGCACTTTAGTATGCACTAGGGTCTGTCTGCTTCCCAAATCTATAAGTCCCTTCACAGACTTATCTCCCACCTTCACATCTGTTAAGTACTTGCCCCAATTTGCTAAAGACAAATTCACTCCAGTGTCACTCTTCTTACTATGGCAGTTTCTTGCAATATGACCTGGCTTGTCACAATTATAACAAATAAAGTCTTTGGGGACAGATTTGTTACCCCCACCAGAGTTCTTATCAGACTTTGAGTTTAAATGGGAAAAATAATGTCTTACTGGTGCTTGAATGTTACTTCACTGCTGAGGCATCAGTCTGACCATTTGGTAGACCTCGGCCATAGAAACAGCCTTTTCCCCACTTTCTGGTCAATGTTCTTTCACCCAGAGCTGCACATCTGTAGGCAGGATGTTGATGAATTGCTCAGTTGCAAATGTATCGATGATCTGTGGGACTGTTTTGCCCTCTGGTTGGAGCCATTTAATAAGGAGCTCTCTGAGTCGAGTGAAGGCTTCTCAAGGATTGTTGAATGCATTGTAGTTCAGGGACTGGAATCTTTGCATGTAGGTCTCTCCTGAGATGTATCTTTTCAGGATTTATTTTTTTCACAAGGTCATAGTTTTCTGACTGTGCAGTGTCCATACAGCTGTATGCAAGTTGGGCTTTACCTATCAGGTAGGGTACCAGTCTAATTGTCCATTGCTGCTTTGCCCATTAGCAGGCAGTGGCAACTCTTTCAAACATTGTCAGGTATACCTTGATATCATCCAAGGGACACAACTTTGTAAGTTTAATGTCTTTTAAGTTGCTTGTACCTTGTTGCTCTGCTGGACCAGTGCCAGATCCTTCTGTTTTGATAGCTTGCAAGGCATCCAGCCAGTGTGGCTCCTGTTGCTGCATCTCTTCTTTTCTTTGTTGCTCCTGTCGCTGCACCTCTTCCCTTCTCTGTTTCTCTGTCTCTTTTTGTTGTATAGCCCACCATTTGAAAAAGTCCATCAGGCTTTCAAGTTCTGTCACTGCCTTTTCTTTTACCATAACTTGTGCTGACTGCACAATCTCAGCTTGGACTTCTGTCTCTGCTAGTTTGGCTGCCATTCTCCTGGTAACCACTCCTAGACTTGCTGCTGCAGAATCCATACCTTTCCCTATGCTTCCCTTGTACTAGGTCCAGTACCCACACACAAAACTCCTGGCTTACAGTATGCACAGTGTAAATCTCATTTAGGCTGACACCATCTGTCATCAAAGGCAAAGGCCAGGAAGCATAGGAAAAATCAGGAGCAGCTGTAAAATTTGCAAAAAGTATTTATTAGTACTAGCAGTACCATAAAAAAAATTGTTGAGAACAACTATTTACAAAGGCAGAATAAACAGAGAAGATCCATCTGAGTTTTCCTTCAGTCTGTGTGTCCCAAAACATTGCAGCTCTCTCTCTTAAAAGTCTTTGCAACACCCCTTCCTTAACAAACATCCTGTTTTTTTTTCTGAAATGTTCTTGTAACTTTCAGGCAGGTGCAGCAAGAACACCATGTCCCAGAATTGAGGACCCTTCTCCACAGCTTCTGAAAGAGGGCTTAAAAACTGCTCTCAGGTTAGCTCCTTGCATTCCCAATAGCAATTTGCAATCATTTCAAACTATAATTATATACATTTCAACAGTAACACTATATAATTTCTAAACAAAGGGATCCCAATATCAGTTACATTTCTACATAATGATTTGCATATATTTTTATACCAGCAGATATGCAAGGGAGGAAAAGACAGAAACAGCAAGGTAAGACTGAGAGACAATGAAGGGCAGAGAACTGCGAGACTGTCAGAGTGATCAAATCCTAGGTCTCACAGGAAAATTTGGTTGCGCAACCAGACCAAGAAGAGCCAGGAAAGGAAAGAACAGAATGGATCCCTGCATTCAGACTCTCCATAACAACTGGAACTGATTCCTATTCAACCCTGTCACACATGGGTTACCCAGCAAGAACAAGAATTAGCCCATTTTGAACATATGTATACTTGTGAGTCAGCGCCATCCAATATGGCTTTACCAAATTTTCCTGTTAATGTGTGTATTGTGGGCATGAAGCCAGGGAGAGGTGTTCTGCCAATTCCACATTGCACAGACTGTTAAAAGAAATTTGCAGTGAGTAAGTCAGGAGGCACAATGGTAGCTAAAACAAAACACATCCATTTAGCTCCAACTTGGACATTAGCAGGGGACCCCATCAGATCAGTACAGCAGCAGGCTGGGTGCAATCAGAGAGACCCCATTGAGTTTGTCAAGGAGTTTTTGGAGAATGTCTGTGCAGATACTTTGCAAGGTCAGGAAGACATGGAATTTTCCATGCTGCAGAGGGTGGATTTGGACACTGCAGACACAGATTCTGTAGATCCTTGGGTGGAAGGCCCAAGCCCAAACCTAAGCTTCATGGTAGAGTCTGAGGTGGAAGAAGCATTGTGTTGGGAGGTCAGTGCCTCCAAGTGCAGTGCAGACTGGACACTTTCAGGAGCTGGTGCAACTGCCAGTTCCTGGGCAGAAATTGTGGAAGAAGAAGAAGCTGCAATGGCTATGGTGGGAACCAGTGTGTCACTATTTATTAGTTTAGTTTTTGCTGGTAAGTGTACTACACAAATCCTGCCTATTTTCAGGCACGACCCAGGAGGAAGGGGGTTCAGATGAATGCTTACTGACCTTGAACCAGATTAAGCTGCTGGTGGTATTTTTAGTGAATGAGGGAAATTTGGAAAGGACACCGGGGAAATTCCCCATCTCTTTTCAATAAGTGCCATGGGATCTTTAACATCCATCTGAACTACCACCAATCCAGGGAGATGGGGCCTCGGTTTAACATCTCATCTGAAAGACTATTAGCATTGGCTTCAGTGGAGCCTCCCGAGACAGAAGTGAAGGAAGACTCTAGAGATGTGCCAACAAATGCAGAGGTGGACTGCTTTTACTCTGCATTGTGTGTTTGAAGCTGACTCAACCAGGAATGGCCATCCCCAAGCTGTGCCACTGGTTTGGAGTTGGTCAAAAGCAGCAAAGAAGAGAGAATTGTTCGGAGGCGTGCTGTGGCCAAGTATGGACATTCATACTCTTTCTTCTTTTGCCAAATCTGGGAAGAAACTGAAGAAAACAATCATGCCTGGCTGTGGGAGGAAGCTTGTGCCAATCTGCATCTGAAAGTAAACAAATTTGTTAGAGTAAAAGTGTGTAATGAAAGACTTCAGTTCTGAAAGCATGGCAGGAATTTGTTAGTTAATGCAGTGAGAGTTGTGAACAAGTCTGGCCAAGGGATATTTTACAGTATTCCTGTGGTTTGTCCAGATGGGGAAACAGTCTATGCCCCACACCCTGAGTGGTACTACCCATAATGGTGCCACTCATCAGAAAATGTGCCCGCTTGCCAGATAAATGCAGCAATGTCAGCCCAGCAGTCTGCCACCAAAGAAGCAGCAATCCAGGAAGTGGTATCTTTCTTCTAGTGTTCCAGGTTTGTCTGCAGCAGCATCCAGGTTTGTAAGCCCAGCGGTAGGAGATGATTTCAAGTCCGGGTCCAAATGGAAGTCCTGGAAGCATCTAATCTGAAGATTTTGTCTGTCCAATATCCAAAGATCATCAGGCCACAGGTCCAGAGAGGTGATGATGACATCCATTTGTCACCTAGAAACTGGTAAGGTACTTTTTTCATTTTAATTTGACTTTAATACCTACAATAGAGGATGTCCTTGGAACTTTATTTACTATAGATTTTCTTGAACTGGACTGCAGTGCTAGCAGGTTATGTACCTGTCCAAGAACTATATTTCAGCAGGCTCCAGCCTAGGAGAGACTATGTGTAGTGCCTTGGCACTCTGGACTTCTCCCTAGAATATTGGACTTGTAGGGTTTCCCTCTCCCAAAATGTTTGTAAATGCTTTTGTTTTCTATTTTTGTACTTTTATAGAAAAATCCTTTTAAAATGCTTTTGGGGATTTTGCAGTATCACCAGTGGGAGGGTTTTGGTCACTGTTTTGGTTTTATAGGTTGTGTTGTTTGCAGAATGTGTTTTGTGATGTTTTCTTTTGCAGGTGTTCCTGATAGAAGACAAGAAGACCAGAAGAGGACTGTTTGGGACTCATTGGAGTCATCTTGTTTAGAGTTACTAGGTTTTATGTAACTGTGTGGTGAAATGTTTAACCATGTTTCTGCTTTGCAGGTGTAAAGTGTTTTTGTAGTTCTTATGTAACCCCTATGTGGTGCTATCCTATGGGCTACTACCCCTGCCTGCGTGACTAGGCACAGGTTCAGGGTCCTGAGTTTGGTGAATGGGTGCCTCCCTACCGTAAAAATTATGAATAATCTAAGAGAATTACTAGCAGAATATGTGGATATGAATTGGCTTCAAGAATGGGAGATGAGACTATTGTTAACGGGATATCCTAAAATTCCAACTTTCTATTCATTACCTAAAATACATAAAGACATGTACAATCCACCAGGAAGACCTATTGTATCAGGTATTGATTCAATCTTTGACCCTATTTCTAGATATGTGAATCACTTTTTGCAACCATTGATAGAAGGAAGTAGTACTTATTTACAAGATTCCACAGATTTTATTAAGAAATTAGATAAAGTACCTAAAAATCAATTAACAAAATACTATCTGGTAACTTGGGACATTAAGGATTTATATACCTCCATTCCCCATGATCAAGGGGTTATAAATATGGGAAAAATTCTGAGAAGGAGACAGGAATCTATCACTCCACAAACAGTGTTATTGCAAGAGTTGGCAGGTTTTATTTTAAAAAACAATTATTTCGAATTTGAAGGGAAATTTTACCAACAGGATAGAGGAACTGCAATGGGTAGCACAATGGCACCTAGTTATGCAAATAGTTACATGATTATTTTTGAAGAAGAGTTTGTGTTTAACAATGAAAAAAATCCTTTTTTGAATAATATAAAGTCTTGGAAATGTTTTATTGATGACATTTTTTGTTTATGGTCAGGAACAGAGGAGGAATTACATATTTTTGATAAGGCATTAAACCATTTTGATAGTAATCTGAAGTTCAGCATTACCTATGATGAAAAGTGTATTCCATTTCTAGACCTAGAGGTCAAGATTATCGACTCAGTATGTACTACCACATTATATAGGAAAGTTACTGACAGAAATACTTTATTACATCATAGAAGTTTTCATGACTTAAAACTTAAGAACAGTACTCCATATTCCCAGCTTGTCAGGGTTAAACGAAACTGTACAGAAAATAGAGAATATGAACATCACAAAAGGGATATGATTAATAGATTTAGAAAGAGAGGATATCCCTATAAGGTTTTGGCACTGGCAAATAAAAAAATTGAAACAAAATTAAGGGTCAACCTACTTAACAAGGAACCTAGAGCAACACAAGATAGGGTAGTTTTTGCAACAAAATTCAATCATAAAATGGGAGATATTAGGAAAATTATTTACAAACATTGGTATTTGGTCTCAATGGACAACCAGCATGTACAGTCTTTAAAAAGTAAACCAAGAGTAGTATCTAAAAAAGTTCAGAATTTAAAAGATAGGTTAGTCCATTCACAATTTACACATGGTCTGCCGAAAAATGACAGTCAATTACTTTTAGGCCCCACTTCAACCAGGCATGAACAGATGTGGTAGGTGTGTGGTTTGCAACAATACTAGCAAAAAATCCATTTTCAAACATCCTCATTTTAATAAGGAATTCAAGATTAGAAATTTTATTGATTGCAAAACAGAAGGGGTTATATATGTGATACAGTGTCCATGTGATAAATTATATGTTGGACAAACCACACGAGCATTAAAGCTACGTATAGGCGAACATAAGAGTGATGTTCGAAATAGGAATGAGAAATCTCCGGTAGCGATACATTTCAATGAAGCAAACCACACAGGGGCATCATTGAGATTTTGGGGCCTGGAAAAAGTTGTAAGACCTAGTAGGGGTGGGGATTATAAAAAATTATTAGAAAAAAAGGGAAATGAAATGGATGTTTGAACTTAAAACATTAGATAAAAATATTGGTATGAATATTGAATTTAATTGGCAAGTGTGTGTTTAGAGGAAGAAAGAAAAATATATTTTTTATAATAAAAAGATGGAGGGGTCGAATGATAGAGAGAAATTATACAAAAAGTGGCTTATTGGAAATATGTACTATGAAAGTGTAAATGGTTTAGAACACTGTTGAAATAGAGGGAACAATTGGGCATCATGCTGGTGTATCCTAGAGAACCTATAAAATGATCGGGTAAATTTATAAATACATTTTTTTAGATATGGTTTATTTATTTTAGATGTCCACACACCATATAACATCATAAAGAAAAGTACAATTGATAAGAGGCACTATGGAATATTTATAAAGTCAAAACCACCTAATAAGGTGGTAGAACTAACACAATTTAGATGTTAAATTGTATTTAGGGTCAGGATCGAAGAATTGCCTCCTCCCTGCACATTACTGTATATGTTTTTGCATATAAAGCTTAATATTTTGATGAAAATATTAATGTTTGTAAAAGATTCGAAAGTTTGTTTGTATGCAGAGGATGATTTAAAATTATGTTGGTGTACCGTAAAGGGTTCATAAAATAAGGTCCTTAAGAAACAGAAAATCTATATGGACAGTATAAACTCTGCAATTTAGTTTGTCTAGGTATTAGTAATAATTGTTTAGGAAAGAACACAAATATTAAGTTGTAGGACAATATGTTGATTATTGTTTTTTGTGATAAATAGATAATAAAATGCAAAAACATCTCCCCCTTTTTCCCCCTACTCCTGAAAGTTGATGAATGTGGAGCTCTTGAAAAGAATATTTTAAAATGTAATAAGTTCATAATGGAGATTTCATGGTCAGTACGAAGGGAAGGGTATACCAACACATATTTTAAATTTTTTTTTTAAAAAAGAGTAAAATAAAATTACTGTGCCTTACTTCATTGGAATGCAAAAAAACATAAACTGGCACAATGAAGTTTATTTAATACATTTCGAACAGAGGGGATCAATGATGTTTCAAGAAATTAAAACAAACAATGGGGTAATAACGCAGAAAGAGGCAGCTCTCTAAAGAGCAGACAGTATACGAATATGAAGGTGTGCGCTGATGTAGATCATAATACAACAGGTCGCGATGTGAATAAAGATGAATCTTGAAAGAATAGAGCCATCTAGGGTGGATTAGGAGTCATATTTGAAACCAGTAACATTTGAATTTGAATTACAAACAATAGAATCTGTTTTGAAAGGGAATAAACAGGATCGCGATGAATACATTAATATTCATGAGTATAAGTATTCATGAAGGGCTCACCTGGACAGAAACTATAAGAGATCTCGTGAGACATTTAAGCCCATCTCACATGATCACTTTGCGGGCGTTTTAAAAATATTTAAGAGTCCTTGCTTGTATGTCTCGCTTTTAATTGATTTAGTTTGACGCGAGGACAGCACCCGCGGTGAGGACAAAGTAAGGGAGCCTTAATCAGCGGCATTCAGGTTTCGTGAACCGCGGCCTAATAAACACGCTATTGGACATACTTTCTTGTAAGATTTTGTGGAAACTAGGACGCGTATACAACGCGTGGAATTGGAAACACTCAGGAAATATTGAATATTCACAGACCTGCAAAAGGGTGAGCATAATTAATAGATGTTTGAGGGCGCATACTGAAATCAAAAAATTGAAATAACCCTCAACTAAATCTGAGTTTTACAATTTCTTTATAGGTCATGACAAACATTTATTGGGAAAATATTTAGAATGCAGGTGAACAAAAAAGGTTTGTGCCTTTTTGTATAAAATGATTAAAAAGATAAAATACATTTAAATTCATTGCATTCCTAAAAGAAGGTCACTTTTACAATTTATGGAATAATTATAAGGGTTTTGCTTACATTTATATTATTTGATTTACAGATAATATATTCTCCTGGGTTTAAAAGTGAAAAATCAAATGACCAAGAGAAATCTCCATTCAGGTGACGAATTAAAGCTTTAATATAAGGGGATAGAAGGAATTTTTGAGTGAAATATATGTATTATTAAGACAGCAATGAAATTGATATATGTTTATGATTTATTTAGATTTGATGAGCCCCGTGAACAAGCTGAAAGCAGCGAAACGTAGGGGCAGGATTTAAATAATAAACAGGAAGATTGTGAATGATACAGACTCGGACGTTTTTTCATTTGAATGGGTGCCTCCACCCGGAGGAATGGTGTTGGGGTAGCATGACTGCTGTTGGTATAGCCCTCTGGGATGCTATAACCACCCACCAACCCTTCTAGTGGCCCAAATAGTTCAGCAACAAAACATTCATATTTACCATATGACAGTAATGATATGCTCACATCCCTTGTACTTACCACCAGGGCTGGATCTTCGGCAATTGCCCTGGAGACCCCCTGGAAAATAAGACCAGTGACACAACAATACAATAGCAATACTGTATCCCCACCAATACGGTACACACTAGCCAGGTTAAATGTGAAAAGTCACAATCTTATTTATTCAGGGGGATGTGAACAAGGGTGGAGCGTAAATCTAGCAGTGATTGGCAAATCTGATTAAATTCCAACCAACTTCTCACTGGCATCCCCTCATGACCCCCACTGGGCATCCACAAAGGGGCTAAAGATAGCTCATATGAACATATGCAGCCTAAGATCAAAAATGCAAGTGGTACAAGCCTGGCTTGATCTCTACAAGCCTGATATCCTTGCCATCTCAGAAACATGGCTTAAGGAGCACATCCCTGATCACGAGATACTAGCCCAAGGTTATAGTATGTACTGTAAGGACAGGTTGACCAAAAGAGGGGGCAGTGTACTCATTTATGCCAATGTAGCCCTAACTGTATCGCTCCTCGCCTTGCAGCAACACACCTCCCTTGATGGTGAATCTATATTCACCCAAGTCACCCTAGGGCACAACAAGCAACTCGCTATTGGCTGCATTTACCACCCGCCCAAATCAGCTCTTCAATCCCTAGAAGCAATAACAAAAATCACGGCCCAAGTTGTTTCTTCAGAGCTTCTTATTCTGGGTGACTTCAACCTAAACTGGACCCAGGACCCTAACAACGCCCTTATGGCACTGACCCAAGAAGCAAACCTGGTACAGGTCATCTTAGAACCAACCAGACTTAACTACAAATTGGGGATCCACACCACCCTTGATTGGGCTCTGGTGTCCAATCCCGCCAACATCCAGAAAGCCGGCATAATGGCGGACTCCTTAAGTGACCACCCCCCCATATTCTGCATCTGGAAGAACAGAGCTCCCAAGATCCAACCTAGAATACTCACTGCTCGTGACTACACAAACTTCTCAGCAGTGCAGTTTAATGACTACCTATGCAGTCTGGATTGGAGCCCAATTAAGCTCCTCCCCACCTTGGCTGAGGTTCTGGAGCATTTCCACAGTGCAGTAAGTACAGCAGCTAACCTCTTCGCCCCCTTTAAAAAAAATGTAGAACAAAGGGTAGCTGCTACAAGTGGATCTCTCCATCCTTAAAAACCCTTATGGTCAGTCGAGACAAGGCCTGGAAGAAGTTCAAGCTCGCTCCCCTTCCTGCCGACCTTGTGTCATACAAGATCTTAAGAAACAAATGCAAGAGAGCCATCAAACTTGCAAAAAGGGAGTATGTCACTGACCTACAAAAACACAATCTGGGAAACCCTAAACAATTCTGGTATCACGTCAACAACCTGATCAGGGGTAACACTAAGACTGAACCTGGCCCCACTGAGGTCAATGGTCAGCCAGTGAGCGACTCCCTCAAAATTGCTACTGAGCTCAGCAATCACTTTGGTAACCTCAATGCCTACAAGGCCGGCCTGCCCTCGCCGACCTCGGCTCCTAATGTTATTGAGCCTACTCGCCTTGACCGTCCCTCCTTCCATCTAAGACTGGTGAAGACAAAAGAGGTCCAATCCCTCCTAAAGGCTCTGAAAGACAAAGGCTCAGGAGGTCCTGATGGGATAAACCCTCGGCTACTTACGGCTGGCACCCCATCCCTCACCAGACCCCTGACCTGGCTTATCAACAGATCCCTACTTGAAGGGACTGTTCCGGACCAGTGGAAACAGGCCAACGTGGTCCCTATTCACAAGGGTGACTCCAGGGACAACATATGCAAATTGCCTTATGGGACAGACATAAGGCAATTTTTGTGGGGTTAGGAAGAAATAGGCTGTCGGTAAAATAGGATCTGCAGCTTATCCTCTAGGTAGGGAAATGGGCAGAATAGGTGGGCCAAGCGGTCCTTATCTGCCATCAAAGTATATGTTTCTATGTTTCTACAGGCCTATTTCCCTGCTCAGTACACTTGCAAAGCTACAGGAAAGGTTAGTCTATGGTCAACTCTGTGACTACCTGGAGTACCATCAGCTAATTGCATGTTCACAGCATGGTTTTAGAACTAACCATGGGACTGACACAGCACTCATCCATCTCTCGAATGACTTGCTTAGAGCAATGGATAATGGGACACCCACTGTCGCTGTCTTTATAGACCTGTCCAAGGCTTTCGACCTTGTGGATCACAGACTCCTGCTACTAAATCTGGATAAAATTGGCCTAGACCACCCCCTTGCCCTCAAATGGTTTATGAGTTACCTATTGGGCCGATCCCAGAGGATCATCTGGAAGGGTGCCACCTCGGGTCCTCTACCCCTTACAGAGGGAGTACCACAGGGCTTGATCCTCAGCCCACTCCATTTCTCCATATTTACTAATGACATAAACCTCCACTGTGGGGGAAGCTCGGTCGTTCAGTACACGGATGACACCATCATCTACCAATCCCTGGATAACATTGCAGCTCTAGGTCCCCTTCTCCAAGCTGACCTAGCATCTCTCGAGGCCTGGCTGAGAGCAAATAGAAGGGTCCTAAATGCAGGTAAAACTAAGGCAATGCTATTCGGACGCGACGCCCTTGGACACGACAGGTCTAAATCTCTGCAACTCACTGCTCTCTCTGGAAACAACATCGAGGTTGTGCCCTCCTTAAAATACTTAGGTCTAACATTGGACCATTGCCTTACCATCAAGTACCACGTAGATCAGGTCACCAAGACCATACACCGCAAACTTGGTACTCTGTGCCAGCTAAAAGATCAGCTCATCCCTGAGGCCAGGACCTCAATCACCACAAGTGTCCTCCTCCCCACCCTGTCTTATGCTGCCCCAATCTTACAGGGCATGGCCAAGCAGGAGGTCACCAAGATGCAAATCCTGTATAACAAGGTAGCCCGGTTTGCTGCCCAGGACCACTCGTGAAGGCACCACTGTGACACAATTGCCCAGCTATGCTGGCCCTCGCTGACCTCTCATCTCCACTACCCCCTGCTCTGCTTGACCTTCAAGCTACTCAGCCCTTCAGCTCCACCCAGCATCGCTGGAACTATCGCAGTCAAACATAACCCCAGGAGCCCACGGACGTCTGGACGTACACTGCTTGAAGTTCCCAGAGTCAGGACTAACGCTGGTGGCAAGTCATTCTCCTACTCAGCCCCCTACCTGTGGAACACACTCCCACCCCTAGTGCAGGAAGCCTTCTCACTGATGAACTTCTGCACCAGACTCAAAGCCTATATGTCTGATACTAGCACTTGACATTGCCACAGCTCATGACCCCCCCCCCACATGCTTCTATCCTCCTAATATCCAGATCCTCCAAGCACCTTATCAGGTTCCACAGTACTTCCCTCTAGACATAGTACCACAGCTAACTTTCCACTGAACCCTGCCAGTAGTAAACAATGAGCTTTCCATGTAAAATTACATTTCTTCTGCACCTTTTGTTAATTCTACTGCCAACATATTTGTAAGGACTAATGCATGATGATAACCGTGGCTGTAACCTGCTCACACACCTGAAAATACTCTGCAACCCAAGTCTTTCTCTATATGAAAATATGTATTGTTATCCCGGGTTGCCCCTGTAAAAGGGACCTTCGGGGCTCAGTGGGCCTACCCGGTCACCAAATTTTAAATAAATAAGTAAATAAATTCAGGTTGATTAGCATGCACTATAAGTCCCTTTGACCAAGTCCCGTAACCCTTGGTACCCACTTGGTGAACAGACTAGCCTGAAGCGTTGCCCAGAGTAGGCCAGTGTTGCAGCTGTTGTTGGGGCCCATAGGAAGGAAAACACAAATGACATGCACTCAATCCAAATATTTGTAATCCGGAGCTGGATGGCTCAGTTCGTTGCAATAAACCCACAAACAAGAAAATCAGATGAACACAGAAAGAATTGCAGCTTTGTTGCAGGGAGGTACCCTGTTTTGTACTCACACTACCCAGACTAGGATGCAGGACAGGGGAGATGAAGACCTCATGGATGTTGTACTGGATTGCCAGGGGAAGCAGGGCCTACACAACTCACCATGGTGGTCGCTACCTGTTTGGTGGTGTTGAGCAGGGGGACGAATCCCCGAGTGGGTCTTTTGCCGGAAATGTCTCTGAATCAGGAGTGGCAGCCTAGGCTGAGGTGGCAGGTCCCAGGCAGAGCAAGCAGTTCGGATGAAGTCTGTGATAAATGCTGGAAAGCCTCCAGCTGGTATAATAGAACTCGGTATGGGGAACCAAATCAAGACTCACGCAGCACATTCAGCACATCTATAAAACTTAAAGTAACTTGCCACAGTTCAGATAAAGTCTGTTTGCAAATCACAGCTTCTCCGCACAAACCCTTCGATCTGAAACTCACTTCTGTACCGGGCAGGCTGATCGCTTCTGGAGCAAGTCTTCAGTCCACTCTCAAGTAGAATCAACACATTTTTCTCTCTTCAGACACAGGTCTCAATCAGGCAATCGGATAAATCCGGCTATCTCTTTCAAGGCGGCTCTTCACACTGGAAGATGTGACAGGTAGGCCAGCAGAGCCTTCCCACCAATTCTTCCGTGCTCCTATGTAGAAGCTGCTGCTCGATGACTCGAGCTGTTCACTCTCCAAACTCCAATTCACAACTGACACACTGCTGCAAGCAGTTCTGGGCTTTCCCAGTGATCCAAAAGATTTGGTTGGCTAAGAGAGTTGTCTGTCACAGTAATGGCTCCTCCTTCCAGGTCTGTTTAGGCGCCAAACCTTAAAAACTAAAATTCTGGCACATTTCAATCCCACAAGACTTCTGGGGACAGTCTCCATCTTCGCTTCCCTTAGGTTCCGATTGGTCCAACACTGGCAGTCCCAGAACCAAAATGGTGGCTCCAATCCAAATGTTTGTGCTGCAAATGGAAACAGGTTAGACAAACTCCTATAACATTATTATTATAACAGAGAAACAGTAAATGATCACTTTTCCCAACAGGACTCCCACTGCGTAAATAGCGACTGCAGAATGGAACAGAAATATGAACTGTCTGGCTGGTCGTGAGCCTTAAATCACTCAGTCCCAGCCCAGACTAATTTTCTAACACAACATAGTAGCCCTCTTAAAGAGACAGGCATGGAGGCTTACTATAGCACTCTCATGCAGGCAATTTTAAAAGGCTGGACACAGAACACCATCCTGACAGTGGGCATTAGGTAAGCCCAGGACAACATTAAAGGAACCCTTATTTGTAGGAGGATTACACTTAGATTTTAGGAAATGTAATACAATGCATGTTTCTAAAGTGGGCTACAGTGTTTTTGGTGTAAAATGGTTTTGGGTTAGGGCACCTAGTAGGTAGCATAGGTCAGATAGTTTTCCCTAGAGGGCTAGGAGGGTAGACAGACTTGGGGTCCTGATCTGCAATAGGGGCTCTCAATGCTGATCTATTAGGACATGCTTCAGGCAGTTTCTTGGAGCCACTGAGAATCAATAGACAGTACAGTAGTAGGATAGGAGCTGTCCCGTGCGCCGGGGAGTCAGAGCGCCAAAACTGATTTTTGACACTCTGACTTCGCCATAACAGCGATCACCCTTTGGCAGTTGCCGTTATCACATAGAACCAGGGAGGACCTGATCAACCCTCCCCATAGGGAGCACGGAGGAAGGATGGCCTGGTGCTAGGCTGTAATCTGGCTGCGGACAGCCAGTGGTCTGGTTGCAGTGAGTGTAACCATACAGTCCCCTGGGGTTACTAGAATTCTATCAGTATTAGTGTGAAGTAGGCAGAACAGGCAGTTGGTAAGGTGCTCATTAGGGGTTTCTTACATAATGACATCATTGTTTACTCAGCTAGCCTAATGGAAGAATGGTTATGTCATTTGGAACTCTCGTAGCAGCATAACCCTTTCCTGGCACAGCTGATCTGGGGAAGTTTTAGAATTTCCAGGAGTTCAGTAGTGGAAGTGAGAGTGGCAGGATCTCTGCTAGTGGGCTCTGAGTCTTGGGCCCTGGATTTCTCATCCTAGTTTGGATTACAAATACCAGCTTCCAATGAAGTGGTGAGGACCTTTCTTTAGCAGGATTTCCTGATTTTCACTCCAGGAAAAATTAAAGGGACTGCTAGTCAATGGATCCAAGGGACAATTCCCTGAAGGTCCTTGTGTGTTTCAGCTGCCTTTGGGAAGGACTTTGTGAGAGACTGGTTCTGATAAGCTACCGAGGGAAAAGGTGTTTTTTAGTTGTTCTCCATGCCTAGAGGAAGGAACAACTGTCTTGTGAGTATTGTTCGGGGAGAAAAGTACTCCATTTAGGGGGTTTTGTTCTTGGATGTGTGTGCCCATAGATAAGGCTAGATCACACATGTCAGTGCCCCTTGTTCACCCAAGTGAGTAAAGTGGAGTAAAGTGTTCAGCCAAGTGAGTGAAGTAAAGTACAGTGTTCACCCAAGTGTGTGAAGTACAGTAAAAGTGGAGTCTTTAGCATTTCAGTGGGGAATGAGGGCTTCTGTAATGTAGCCCTGAAGGAATGGCAGAGACTGTCAGTTGGGGCAAAGAGTAGGAGGAATACCATCTGGAAGCTTACAAGGCAGGGCTAACTGGTTCATGTAAGGGCGCCAGTTTACCTGAGCAAAGGCCATTGCTGCAGTTCAGGTGTGTGGTATGGAGCCACAAGTATACACCTATTTGAGAGTGCAGGACAATGGACAGCTTTAAGGTGGCATTAAAAACATATCTTTTTCATCAAGCATGTGGAGAGCAGACAGAATAATTTGACTGTATTTTAATGTAATGTTTGGAATTTGTATGTTTTATTATGTAGCTGTTTTTAGTCATTTTATCTTGTACAGCGCTTTGGTTATAGAATTGCGCTTAAGAAATAAAACATTATTATTATTATTTGGGAAGAGGATGTTCTGAATGTGTGGCTTAATTTCACAAAAATTACACTGGGAAAGTGGAAATGTGCTCAGGTGTGTGGCACAGTCCACATGCATACACCTTGGGAAAGAGAAAGGAATTGTTGTTTCTCTGGAAAATTGTATTGCCTAGCAAGGAGAGTTTTGGAACTTTGTACCTGTTTGCCATGACCGACCTGTGGTGGTCCATTAATGCTTTAGTAATATTTGTTGAATAAAGCCATACTGCAAAATCTCAGTTGCTACTCTGGACATTAAAATCTTTGTTTCTGTGTGGAATTACTGGGGCCCCCTCAGCAGTTAGATCTAGCACACACCTAGCTATCATCCTCTACCCTGGACCTGGTTGTAGTTACAAAGGTTCATGTGTTTGTTCTTGTACCCCAACCCCTTCCTCTTGATAATGTACATGGTATACATCCTGATGCCAAGGGTGGTACCAGTCTTGATTTATGCTAAAAGTTAATGGTATGCCATATGTGGGTACTAGTGCTGTGTTTTATGGGGGGTGTCCAACTTACCAAAAGTGGCATAGGGGTTACAGTAGTCCACCACCTCCTCTGCGCAACCTCCAGCCTATCCCTATCCTTCTTCAGGTGAGGCCTCCAGAAATGGACACAGTATTCCAAGGGAGGCCTCATCAATAACATATACAGTGGGAGGATCACCTCTTTGTCCATGCTGTCAAATTCTCTGCCTATACATCCTAACATTGTATTTGCCTTACTGTACATTTTATTGACTTGACTGCTTTTAGGGAGTCATTTATGATGACCCCTAGATCCCTTTCTTCATGAGAGACACTTAGCTGAACCCCATTAAGCCGATATTCTGCCCTTGGGTTCCCTTTTCCTAGATGCATTATCTTGCATTTCTTTGCATTGAACTTCAGCAGCCAAATATTGGACCAACTTTCTGATCTCTGCAGGTCTTTTTGCAGGTCCTTCACCACCTCCGTGCTGTCAACCATACTTCCTAGCTTAATGTCATCTGCAAAGATGACAGTCTTGTTCTGAATGTCTTTGTCAATGTCACTAATGAACCTGTTAAAACGCACCAGACCCAAGACCGAGCCCTGGGGCACCCCACTAGTGACCTCTCCCTCCCCTGACTTTACCCCATTTACTACTTCTCTCTGACATCTGTCTTGCAGCCAATTACCCACCCACCTAACTATGCTCTTTGCAGTGCCTAGGTCCTCCAATTTTCTTAGCAGGCACTTGTGCAGTACTGAATCAAAGGCCTTACTAAAGTCAAAGTAGAGGAGATCCACTGGGTGGCCAATGTCCACTTCCTTAGTCACCTAGTCAAAACATGAAATGAGGTTTGTCTGGTGTGACCTCCCTGCAACAAACCCATGCTGTCTCTTGTCTTGGAGACCATTCCCTTCCAGATATTCTACTAGGTCCTGCTTAATTGTTTCCATTAACTTCCCAACTATTGATGTGAGGCCTACCAATCTGCAGTTGCCGGCCTCCTCTCGATTCACCCCCTTGTGGAGTGGTACTACATCTGCACTTCTCCAGTCACATGGCACGGCTCCCATTTGCAATGAGCGGTTGAACAAATGTGCCAAGGGTTCCTCCAATTCCTGAGCAAGTTCCTGCAGCACCCTAGGGTGCAGTCCATCAGGCCGTAGTGCCTTGTCTGTCTTTAGGTGCATCAGTGCCTCTCTGACTCTGTTTGTGGTAAATGAGCTCTCACTGGCAATACATTTGGCTTTACCAACTATCCAGCAGGCAGTCCATTTTTCTTCAGGGACATTAAGTATCAGAATTTGATTCTTTACATCTTTCCTTAGGTGTACCACACTGCTTATGTTGCACTCAGGGATAGGGGACAGCACTATCTCTCCAGCATCTCAATGCCAAACTATGCCCACAGGATCATCTTGAGTTTCATGTGGAGTCTGTATTTATCTCTGATAGGCCTCTTTCACTACTGGATGTACAGGTGCAGCTTTCCCTTTCTGTTTTGCCTCTCTTTCTTGGCAGAGCTGTACCAGGCATCCAAATATATGTGCACTGGTGCCATCAAGTAAGGGTACTCCATCATATATCCCTGTGTCAGGGCATACCAATGTTAGAGTTTCAACCGGGCCCCCCACTCTAGTTATCTTGGATGGAAAAGCAATCCATACTTTGATGTAGCTGAGATTTGGGTAGGACTTATCACTAAGGTCCCACACATTTAACCCCTCCAATGCTGTAAATCAAGATGAGGCAAATGCCATTCGTACCAATTTTTAAAGATGATGGTTACTTGTGAGTCGCTGTCTAATACAGCATGGGCAGACACTTCGTTGATGGTGACTGTAGTTTCAGTGGTGGGTCCTAGCAGTTTGTCAAAATCAGGCAGTGCAGGCTCTGGCACTTTAGCTGAAGTGTAGCTGGGCTTTGCCGGGACTCCAGTACGCTCCTTTACTGGGCCCCACTGAAGTTTCCATGTTTCTGGTGTTTTTTTCTTCCAGCAGCCTGTCTCTTACTTGGGCTGGGTCCTCTTGTGACCGACACTCCCTCCTGATATGGCCATCTTTTCCATACTTGTAGCAGTAAATACCTTCTCGGTGTTGCCTGCCTTGGAGCACAGCTTCAGCGGAGGCCCCGGGTCCCTAGTTATGGGGACGTCCAGAATACACTAGAGAGACTGGGGCAGGAGCTTGGGCAGCAACTGTTCTTCACTCTGATTCACCCTGAAGTGGCAGGCTATGGCTTTTTAATTCACTTATTGCATGGCACAGTTCACTAAGGTGAGCCTCAAGGTTCAGGGCCATAGGGGTGCCTGGGCCTGGACTCCCATGCCCATTACAGAGAGGTTTGAGGGGGCGGGTGAAACAGTTGGGCTCTGGTGGGTGTCCTGGCTTTTGCTGAATACAGAGACAGCCTTGTCAAACACCTCCTTTAAGTAGTTCTTTCAACTCATGGGTCTCAGCAGAGGAGGTACTTTCAGTAACCTGAGTGGCAGCTACAGCAGCAGGATAAAGTCCCCATTGGGCATCCTGCTTCTCTACCTCTATCACTTTTCTTAGGAGGACTCGGAGGAAGGGTGGGTCACCCAACCTTTCTTTTAAACTCAGTTTTAACAATAGATCAGAATATTTAGCAGCCCTCAACACCTGTTCCAGTCACACTCTGTTTACATCTGCAGACTGTACTCCCCCTTTTTGGTATACTTTTTGTAAGGCTTTCTCCAAATGCTGTATGTATGCTGAAAGGAATTCCCCTCACTGTTGCCGAGTGGCTCTAAAATTCCACAGCAAATCCTCACTAAACTTAATGTGCCAAATGCGCGATCCAAAGCAGCAATATAGTCCTCAACACTAGCCCTGGGGTTTGTAGCCCGCAAGAACCAACTGGCATCCAAAGTGGGGCCTTTCATACTTTCAGTCAGTCTCTTTCTCTTTTCCCCCTCACTGCATTGCCACTCTTGTAACATAGGAATCACATAGTTAATCCAGATTTCATAGTCATCCTCACCATTGGGAGTGGGTTTCACCCCAGAAAGCATTTTCAGTTTGCTGTAGGAATCTGAAGTAGTGGACACATAGCTAGGCCCGATCCCTTCACTGGGTGGGGAGTTCTTTGTAGGCTCAGGCAAGGCCTTTTCCTTGGGGATTACACTATTTAGATTTACAGTACACCAAGCCTCCTGAAAACCTTTGGGGATTACGGCATCGGGTACCCACAGAGCATCTACCACATTTTGGCATTTGACCAGCACAGTTAATGTTCCCGTACATAGTCCAACATCCGGCTGCAGATGACCACTCAGCCAAAACACTTAATTGCTGACAGATGCCCCTCTATGGACCCTGTGTCCATCTCAGGCAGGACTCCCAGGAGCAGGAGGGATTTTTGGGGGCCATTTTCTGACATCCACTCCACTCAAATAGTCTTAGTCAATCTGCAACATTAACAATAACTTTTGGTCTGGGGGGTGTAAAACCAGGGTGGGGGTGCAATATGGTCCTTATCAGCAGCGGACCCCATGGTGGGTGTGATTGGTAAACAGGAGGTCCTGCATTCAAATCCCAGTGGTGCCTCCAAAGATGTAGCCCCAACGCCATGTACCAGTGGGCTACTACCCTTGCCTGATGGCGGTAATACAGGTTAAGGGGCCTGGGTTCTGTTCTGATGACAATTGGGAGTCCTTTTCCAAAGGTATTAATAAATAGTGTGGTGCCTCCACCCAGAGTAAAATTATAGTGGGCTAGGTGTTTGCATAGTACAACACCCTGGGATGCTGTACCTACCCACCTCCCCTTCTAGTCACCCCACATACAGAATACCACTTTAAACTGTAACTTTGTAAAACACATGCAATTAAAGACAGTAGCTAATAATATGCTCACATCCACTTTTAACAGTAACAACCAAAATATTTTATTAAGGGGAAAGGGGAATGATAGAGCAGGAAAAATAGTGGCAATTTTAATATGCAAGCAGTTTCAACAATAGTGCCCACCTCCCCACAGAACATTAGCCTCCTCCCCACTGATACCATTGCCCCCTTCAGCCTATCTGGGTACCCAGGATCAGTGCAGGCCTGGACATTGCCATGGTTTGGCCAGCATTGGGGCCCTTGGAAACACTTGGGAACTGTAGGTTGTAGCAACTTTAAACTTGTAGGCAACTTTACACTAAACCCCTTGGTTAGGACAAGCCCTAGGTTACTCATGGTTTTGAAGTCACCAGTTTTCAGGTTCTGGCACAGTGGGTTTAAGCAAGAATAACAACTGCACTGTGGGCAGCAAAGCAGTTGGACAGCAAATACTGGCTGTGTGATGTGGCAGGATCTGGCTGCTTGTCACCTTCTGACTTGCTTGCGGAGACTGCAGCTTGTCACCTTCTGACTTGCTTGCAGAGTCTGGCAGCTTGTCACCTTCAGCCTGCCTAGCAGGCTGGAGAATGGGAGCACTATGCAAAGCTTCCTGGTCCACAATGAGCCCAGATCCAGGAGTGACCCCATGGTCCGACTCCCCAAATAGGTCCAGAGTGCCCTAGTACTCAGGCACACTCCCGTGGCTCCCTGTGTCCCAATCCACACCACTTGATAAGGGCTAGCAGTTTCCCTTACCTGGCTCCAAGTTGTGGTTGTGCAGGCTGCAGTCTCTGTTTTCCACCTGGTCTGGAATTAACAGCCCCTTGATGCAACAATGGTTCCTTTGGATTTCACCTTGGCAGTGGCTATCTGCTACAACATGCAGTCTCTTGAGTGGCAGCTCCACCTTTAAACCAGCTAAATGCAGGCAGGCTCCCAAGCACTGGAGCCTTGCTGACCTTTTCCCACAATTTCCTTCAGCTTTGGGACAAAGTTGGCAACCTCCGTCTATGGCACATACAGTTCAACAACCCTTGGTTCCTCAGATAGCTGCAGGTTCAGTTGCAAACACTGGTTCTCCAGGCAGAAGAAAAAAACCTTTTCAAAGTCCTCAGGCACTTGGCTGCAGAAGCCCTAAGCCTGGTTCCAAACTTTTCTTCCACACACAAACTGAGACTTCTTAAAAGAAAACTATACCCTCATATCACTTAAATTTAATTTGTTTATATGTCAACAGACAACTCCTTTCCTGTAGCTGTTAGGGCTATATGTGTTAGCTTTAGTTTGTTTTCACTGCTCATGGTATCCCCTGTGACTGCCCTGGGAGTCCCATTTCATGGTTGTTGAAATCTCATTGTCCATGAGAACTGAATTAGCATATGATAACCTGATGTCAGATCAAACATTTATATCATGTCTGTCTATGCTGAAAGAACACATACCCTGCAAAAACTCTCTGGAAACACATAAACTGACTGGAGTTTAAAGGGAAAAACCCTGCATTACAACTCAGATAGTTTGCAAAGCTCTCTGTAGGTAAATGTGGTATTCCACACCTTCTTGTAGCTTTTTTCTTTGAAGACTAATTAAGCAGACAGGCATAATGGGGAGTTTAAAGGTTGGATTGCACATTAGTGATGCTCCGATAGTATCTGGACCAATCCGGATCCACCAGATACCTGCCTTGTGGCATGATAGCAGATCTGGCTGGATACTATCACTATCTGCCCCGTGGATCTGGCCGTTGGATCCTGGGTCATATCCCACATTATCTGATGCTGGATCCAGGGATCCGACCCTGGATCTGACCTCTGTATTCAGCCAGATCCCGGGATGGCTCCCACTCAAAGTGTGTCGCCATCTGTCAGATCACTGGTGGACCCATGGCAGCACTATCGGAGCATTACTATTATGCATCATGTTTCCATATGCTAATGCAGCTATTAGGGACAATGAGATTTTAACAACCACCAAATGAAGCCTCCCAGGAGAGTTACTGGGCCTAGTATGAAGTGTGAAAACAGACTAAAGCAGTTACATACATCTCTAACAGCTACATGAAAAGAGTTGTCTGTTGGCATGGAAACAAATAAAATTTAGACGATATGAGGGTGTAGTTTTCCTTTAACTCGCTGAGCACCCAAGCCAGATTGCCCCAAGCTGCAAGTGTCCCTGGAGTTTCACACAGGCAATGGCAACTTCTGATTGGCTGAAACGTGCTGTCCTTCACAAATATTAACAAACATCAACCCTCTTTGATTATTGATTGGTGGCTGATTTGGGCACCATAATTATGGTTCACACCTCTCCTGGCAGTCATTTCAGACTGTCTTTGGGTGTGTAAGTCTGTGATTGGCTGTCACTGGAGGTCTAAGTATCAAAGATGGCTGCTATCACTACAGTTTAGTACAGTTTATACAGCAATTCCAACTTTAATGTGTCCTTGCAGCCAAAATACACAATTTTATAATAATATTTTCCCCACAGACCTGTAGCAGCCTTTATTAACTGTCTCCTGGATGCAGAGTTATGTTTTAAAACACTTTAGTTTTCTGGTTTTCTGGTGCCATTTTACTGACCCCCCTAGCACTATGCAGGCACTCATTAATATTAAAATCCTGCCTCATTAATATTCATACATGCCCTCATTCTGTAGCTCTCATTGGTGCTCCAAAACAAAACAGCCTGGCCACCCATTATGCGCCTCCTCCGTGTCTCCGGGTGATGCTACCTCTGGCTGGAAGCTGCAACACTGGATTTAGGATTTACAAGAAAGTGAGTTGTGCTCACAACAGAGGGAGGTGAACTTTACAATTTGCAATTGTCTTTGGTTTGCAGCAGATTCCTTAGGAAAGTTAATATTCTTCAGGTGGAGGATACTTCTAACTGAAAGGTGAAATAAGAAACTTGGAATTATCAGAAAAGGCAGTCTTTCAATCAATAGAGGGAGGTGGACCTTGCTTTACTTTTGTTACAAGTGTTAAGATTTTCAGTGCAGGAAGAGTTTAAACCCACAGGGACTGAATACTGTTTACTGTGTCTGTCCTTGTGCACAGCTGATGTGTTTTGGGGCTGACTGCTTTCAGAGCACAAGCCACCAGGCTGTTTGGTGCTGGGGAGGTTTACCTGTGTCTGACTTGGATGTTTGTATTTTTCTCTGTTTGATTAGCAGGGTATTTTCTCTGTCAAATTGTCGTGTAGGGCATCTTGCTGACAGAAAGACACTCATCGCAGCAGTAGGTCAGAGCTTTTAGCTGATTGTTTCATGAGGGCATAGTTTAGGCCCAAACCCTTCCCACTCCTCACCCCACCCACCCCTGGAAATAGTTCCTTTATACCTGAGGTTCTGACATAATTTCCTCAAGAGGGCAAGGTGCATATCACTGTCATACCCTCTCTAGCACACTGCACTGACAATATGAGAATACACATTATATAATATATATATGTCTATATAACAAACCAATCACACACACACACACAAAAAAAAAATAAACACGGTAGACAGACATGTGGGGAGTAGTGCAATGTAATGGCTGTGGGGTAGCAGTCTTCCAGGAGTCTTTCTGGAGGCTGAGATGCTGCCCTGTTTGCAGACAACTCTCTGCCCTGAGGGAAGAAGTTGTCCATCTTCAGGCTGCACTGGACAGTAGTAAGGGAACCTCCCCCATCCAGGGAGCACCAGAGCCACCACCACTACCTCAGAGGTTGTGAAGAAAGCACAGCAGTTGGACCACAGTGGGCTCAGGGAGGGTAAGGGTGGTGGAACAGAGGCACACCCAGTCAGTTGTTCCACTCCACAATCCATACACCATTCTGGGGGAGCATAGTTCCCCTATGGATGCACCTGCAGAGGAGACTAAGGAGGTTGCAGACAACTGTCACAAGGGAGGCCCTCAGGAAAGAGGCAGAGGACACCACAGGGAAAGGAAGCAGCTCCTGGTGGGGGGCTCAATTATTAGGGGGATAGAATTGGGGGAAGCAGGGAAAACTGAAGTAAGATGCCTGTCTGGTGCCATAGCTTGGAGGGACAGGAAGCGCATCCTTAGGATCATGAAAACAGTTGCACGGGAGTCTGAGCTGGATGTCATTGTCCACCTAGGGACAAATGACTTGGCTCATCATGAGATTAGAGCAGTGCAGAAGGACTTTGTAGAGTTGGGGAGGGGCCTAAGTCAAGTAGCACACACAGTATCCTTCTCAGAGGTGCTGCCTGTCAGTGGCATGGGTGAGGCGAGGGTACTTTGCACCATGCAGTTTAATGAATGGTTGAAAAAATGGTGTGGAGCACAGGGGTTTGGCTTCATTGAGGACTGGGGTTCCACCTGGAGGGACACCAGCCTATACTGACAAGATGGTCTGCATCTGTCCAGGAAGGGAACAAGTCTTTTGGGCAATCGGTTTAAATGCTTCATTGGCAAGCTTTTAAACTAGTCAAGGGGGAAGCACTGATAAGCAGCAGGAAAATCCCAGCCTCCCCCTACAAAACAAGGTACTAAATGAGAAAAAGACCAAAGTAGAAAGGTCAGTAGGGGATGCTGCTACAGAAGGTAAAGCCATCAAAAAATTGAGAGCAATAAGTACCAATGCCCTTAGTCTGGGTAACAAGCTTCCTGAATTAGTGGCCTTGATGGAGGAGGAACTTCTGGATATCGTGGCAGTCACAGAAACATGGTACACACAGAACCATGACTGGGACGTAAACATACCAGGATACACTATCAACAGGAGGGACAGTGAGGGTAAAAGAGGAGGAGGAGTAGCTCTCTATATAAGGGAAGGAATCAAAGCAACAGAACTAAAGGGTAAACAGGGAGGAGATGAAGCACTGTGGGTCAATTTGGAGACAGACAATGGCACCACAATCCGCACAGGGGCTGTATACAGACCCCCCTCTCAGGGGAGGAAATGGACAAGGAAATGATAGAAAGTATACTTAGAATGGCAGAAAAAGGGGAGACATTGCTGATGGGTGATCTGAATATGCTAGGTGTTAACTGGAGTGCAGTTGCAGCAGCCACTTCTAAGAGTGGGGTTATTCTAGATGCCCTACAGGGGGCATGCCTTAGACAACTAGTATTGGAACCCACTCGAGAGGGAGCAACCTTAGACCTGGTTCTCTCAAATGGAGATGGAGAGAGAATCACGGATGTAGAAGTGGGTAGCCATCTGGGAACTAGCGATCATCGAACAGTATGGTTCACAATAAACACAGCAATAGAGTCAAACCATACAAAGGCAAAGTACTGGACTTCAGGAGGCTGACTTTGCCAAAAGCAGGCGAGTGCCTAAGGAATGCACTAGCAAATGGGCAGGAAGGAGGGGTGAAAGAACAATGGGAATAATAAAACTGCCATCACAGAGGTAACAAGCCTTTGTGTGAAGCAAATAAACAAAACAAATGATGTAAGAAACCACTATGGTTCTCAAAGGAGGTGGCAGTGAAGGTTCAAGAGAAAAAGAAAGCATTCAGAAAGTACAAGGAATCACAGAAGGAGCAGGACAGAGAATTGTATCAGTTAAAGCAATTGGAAGCTGGGAAGGTAGTCAGAACAGCAAAGGCCCAAACCGAGGAAAAGATAGCCAACTCAGTTAAGAAGGGGGATAAAACCTTTTTTAGGTACATCAGGGAGCGAAGGAAGACCAAGGGAGGGATAGTGAGGCTTAATAAAGGGGAGGAGAGTGGGCAGAGGGTGACTGTGAAAAGGCAGAGATACTGAACAAATATTTTTGATCAGTATTTACAAATAAAGAGGGGGAAGTACCTAAAACAAACAATAGAAACACTCTGGATACAGAAGTTTATACCAGCCCATTTACAGAAGAAAGGGTTCTGAAAGAACTCTTAAAACTGAAGGTGGACAAAGCAATGGGGCCTGATGGGATTCATCCCAGAATTCTAAAATAACTAAGGGTAGAACTAGTGACACCACTGACTACCCTCTTTAACAAATCATGGGAGGATGGGCTGGTACCTGAGGACTGGAGGAGGGCAGATGTGATTCCCCTTCACAAAAGTGGGAGCAGAGCAGAAGCAGGAAACTATAGACCTGTTAGTTTAACCTCAGTGATAGGGAAAATGATGGAATCACTTCTGAAGGAAAGAATTGTCGGTATCTAGAGGCCAGAAGGGCACAGGACCCAAGGCAGCATGGATTCACAGCGGAAGGTCATGCCAGAGCCAGATCTAATAGATTTCTTTGACTGGGTGACCAAAGTAGTAGATCAGGAGGGCTGTGGACATGGCCTACCTAGACTTTAGCAAGGCATTTGACACAGTCCCACAAAGATTAATATACAAGTTAGCCAGCCTGGGAGTGGGTCCCAAGATGATAGCCTGCATAAAATTGGCTGGAGAATAGGACACAGAGGGTAATGGTAAATGGAGTCCACTCTGAAGAAAGGGGGTTTACTAGTGGGGTACCGCAGGGTTCAGTATTAGGACCGGTCCTCTTCAATGTCTTTATAAGTGACATTGTAGAGGGACTGGAAGGAAAAGTATGTCTCTTTGCAGATGGCACAAAGATCTGCAACAGAGTTGATGCACAAGGTGGGGTGGAAAGGATGAGAAGGGACTTGGAAAGTCTAGAGGAATGGTCAAATGTATGGCAGCTTAGATTCCATGCTAAGAAGTGCAAGGTAATGCACCTGGGAAACAAAAACCCAGGGGAAGAGTACACAATGGGGGGTGAGATACTAACAACAACAAAAATGGAAAGGGACCTGGGGGTAGTCATATCAGATGACTTAAAGGTGGGCAAGCAATGTGAGAGGGCAATAAGGAGGGCTGGGGGGATACTGGGATGCGTAGAGAGAGGCATCACCAGTAGAAAACAGGAAGTTGCTATCCCTTTGTACAGACAGCTAGTGAGACCCCATCTGGAGTACTGCGTGCAGTTCTGGAGACCCAATCTCTGCAAGGACACAGAGAGGATGGAAGCTGTCCAGAGGAGGGCAACTAAAATGGTGCAGGGTCTGCACCGGAAGACATATGAAGAGAGATTAAAGTAGCTTAATATGTACAGTATAGCCTCGAGGAAAGGAGGGAGAGGGGGGGACATGATAGAAACTTTCAAGTACCTCAAGGGAATCAACAAAGTCCAAGAGGGTAGCATCTTTAAAAAGAGGTGTGCAAGAACAAGGGCACAATTTGAAGATAGATGGGGGGCAGTTCAGAGGTAATGTAAAGGAAGTATTTTTCACAGAGAGGATTGTGAATGCATGGAACGGCCTTCCGGAGGAGGTTGTGGAGTCAAAAACAGTGGCTGAATTCAAGCATGCATGGGACAGTCATAAGGCAATTCTAGGGGGTTGGGGTAGAAAGAAGTAGGCTGCTGGTTAACTAGGATCTGCAGCTTGTCCATTAGGTAGGGAAATGGGCAGACTGGGTGGGCCAAGCGGTCCTTATCTGCCATCAAATTCTATACTTCTATGTAACAGCTACATGAAAAGAGTTGTCTGTTGGCATGGAAACAAATAAAATTTAGAAGATATGAGGGTGCAGTTTTCCTTTAACTCGCTGAGCACCCAAGCCAGATTGCCCCAAGCTGCAAGTGTCCCTGGAGTTTCACACAGACAATGGCAACTTCTGATTGGCTGAAACATGCTGTCCTTCACAAATATTAACAAACATCAGCCCTCTTTGATTATTGATTGGTGACTGATTTGGGCACCATAATTGTGGTTCACACCTCTCCTGGCAGTCATTTCACAATGTCTTTGGGTGCATAAGTCTGCGATTGGCTGTCACTGGGGGTCTAAGTATCAAAGATGGCTGCTATCATAACAGTTTAGTACAGTTTATACAGCAATTCCAACTTTAATGTGTTCTTGCAGCCAAAATACACAGTTTTATAATAATATTTTCCCCACACAGACTTGTAGCAGCCTTTATTAACTGTCTCCTGGATGCAGAGTTATGTTTTAAAACACTTTAGTTTTCTGGTTTTCCGGTGCCATTTTACTGCCCCACCCCCCAAGCAGTAGGCAGGCACTCATTAATATTAAAATCCTGCCTCATTAATATTCACATATGCCCTCATTCTGTAGCTTTCATTGGTGCTCCAAAACAAAACAGTCTGGCCACTCATTATGGGCCTCCTCCATGTCTCCGACCCCCGATGAACATATTCTGGGGGTCTACACCACTGAAGAGGCAATTGTTTAGCCACAGGAGCCACGAGAAAATGTCAAAGTGCTAATGCACGTGCACAGACCCTGCTCGCACATTTAAAATGCAGGCAATTAGGCAGTCCTGTGTCTTCACTCCTCTTGCCCCCAAATGACCAAGACAACACAGGGGCAGCTGGACGGAGACCCTAGTGGCCACTCAGGACCCAGACTGGTGCCAGAGAGCAACAGGAGGAATAGCACAGCACCTGGGACAACAAGGTAAGCCCCACCTGTGGGGGTGGGGGTTACATATACACAGAATTACGCAATATTTACAATAAGCACTTCAGAAACCAGCAAAGGTGTGAGGTATGAGAAGGGGAAAGGGGAAATTATTTTTCCAAGAAAGGCACACTAAGCCAGAGCTTGTTCCAGGTGTGACCTGGGAGCACACGGAAGTTAAATGACTTCCTCATGGTCACAAAGTATGCAAGTGGGGGCTGACAGGATTCAAACCCAGTTCTCCAGGTTTGCAGCTCTATGCTCTTAACCACAACACTATACTTCTTCCTATACAAAAATGAAAAAAAAAAGGGGGGGGGAAGGGGGTTAAGGGGCAGACTCAATGGGCCAAATTGTTTTTTTCTGCCAAGACATTTCTTTTTTTTTTTTTTTCTGTTTACAGTTTTTCCACCCCAGGAGCTCTGGCAGGCAGTTTCAGCCCTCCCAATGGAAGGACTCTCTCTCTCCAGTCCCCACCGCTCCCGTGCTAGGCAGACCCAGACTATTCCCCGTGGTGGGGTCAGGAGGAGGTTGTCGGCTTCTCCCCCTTCCCGGAGACCCAATCCAGACTCTGGGGCCACTACCAGGAGTGGCGGGCCATCATCAAGCTTGCCAGGCTTGATTTTTCCTCAAATTTTTGACCACCCCCTTCCCCCGACGTAAGGACATCGGCATCCAGCCTCCCAACCCGTACTACCCTCTAGCCACTGCCAGAGGGCAGTCAGTGAAACAAAGACTAGTCTTCCTCTCCCCAAGAAAAAGAGCAGTCCTCTGACGCCGACCCTCTCCCCTGCTGACTGTGCCCAGTTTGTTTCAAACCCAGGTTGCCAGCGAGGTGTGAGGTGTAGCGGCCAGCACCTCAACCTCCAGCACCACCGGGCTGGCCAAGCTCACACAATTTTATGATTCTATGTACACTATATCAGTTCAGGACAGTCACAAATGAAGAGTCTCGTACAGTCACAGCAGAATGCTGTGGGGTTGTTGATACTAAATGCTGTGGAACTGTTAGGAGTACTGTGGAATTGTTAAGAGTACTTTTGGGGGGGGGGCCCAATGGCATGTCCTTTGGCCTCATATAGGTCTTGGGTCTGTATGCTCAACATTTATAAGGTTTCTGCCATGTATGTTGTCACAGCCACTCAGCCCTAATGGCAAAGGGTGCTCTGCTGTAGTGGCCCCATTATAGTGGCTACATCACCTATGACCTTGTTACATACCATCAGGGAGCTGGCAGTTTTTCTAGATGAAAGTGAATATTTGGAGGTCAGTGTTACTCTATACCTGTTTTGGTTTACTGTAGGCCTTGTAGGCCATGTATTGCTTTGGGTTCGGACGCTGTGGGGGTGGGGGTGATTTGAGGCCACTTGAAACTGTGTCCTTGGAGTTAAAATTAGTACATGGAATGTCAAATGGCTCAATGGTCCTATCAAGAGGAAAAACATGCTATCCCATTCAAAAAAGTTTGGGGGAGACAGTGACCTACTCCAGGAGACCAAAGCAACTGACAGACAAAGCACTTAAGGCAAATACCGTGTGGGGAGACTGTGTATACCAGCTCTTAACAGTTTCAAATGGAAGGAGGTAGTAATTCTGATTAAGAAACAGGTTAACATTGTCTCACAGAAGGTGCGTGCTACTGGTAGGGGATGATGGGTCCGTGTTAAAGGTCTGCTGAATGGCAAAGAGGTGAAACTAGTTTTGGTGTATGCCCCCTATAAGGGTGACCCAGACTTTTTACCATGGACTGGCATGGGGCCTTAGATCTTAACTGCACAACTGGCCTTCTTTGGGAGACATGAGTGTCCTGCTGGACAGGTTCTTAGACGAGTGGTATTATGCCTGTGGCAGATACAAGAGGGGCAAGGGCTTCGTGTCAGACAATGGCTGACTTGGAGTTGCAAGATGTCGGGATGCTAGGTTTCTTGGATATGCTTGACTACTCTTTTTATTCCATGCTCCATGATGTCCTGCAAATATCAGTTGAGCTCATTTTCATATTTGACCATGCCCCTGTCAGTATTGTGTTGCATCTTTCCCAGTGGGGGGGGGGGGTAGAAATTAATTCATCCCTTTGACGTGTGTAAAATATATGAGTTGAGTAGCTGCCGACCAGAAGACACATGCTGAATCGCTGAGGAGAAACGATTGCAGCAGGAGTTAGTAAAGGCTTTTTTAACTTCTAGAACAGGTATGCCACCGTTGCCTAACTAGAAGCTTTTTTACTAACCTTTCCAGGCCAGCTTTGGCGTCCCCGAAGAGCGGAGGAGAGAGAAAACTGGACTGCAAATTGAGCCTGCTAGGCAGAAAAAAATTTTCTTCGGAAGAGAGACAGGCCTCTGAGTAGCCCTCGGCAGAGTGAGGAGTTGTAGTGGTGGACTAAGCCAAACCTGTGGAGGGTTGACTCAGTAAAACCCACGGGGGGTTATCTGCCTGCTCCCTGCAGAGTTTTTGGAGGATTTGCTAATTGGTTACAAGAGGATTTTAGCCCGCTATCGCTTTATAATAAATTCTGCAGTGTATTACAAAATGGCAAAGAATATCTTCAAAGTCTTGCTATTTACCATTGCCGTAGCTTTGGACTTTGTGTGGTGAAGTTTGGGATATACTTGCATTCAGTGAACTTTTATTCTTGGCATATGCCTATTTGTGCTTACTCAGTATCTGCTTATGCCAGCAAGATATGTATGACAAGTTTGTATATAAAGGGGTTCTTTAATACCCGTCTGCTTATTTTATTAAGGCGCGAGCACTCAGGAACAAGGAGCTAGACACAGAAGTTTTTGTTCTCTTTCTAATAGAGACCAAATGAGGGCAATTGAGAGCTGCTACAAGAACAATAAAAGTAGCAGTATTAGAGAAGTGATATTTAGAGAGTAATTTAATAAAATATTTCAAACTTTTTACTTTAATACAAATAAATCCTTTTTGTTTTTAAACCAGGAAGTGATTCCAGGTTGCTAATTGGATCCGATTGGCACGTGACCTTTAAGGATATATTGCGCAGGTCTTGTCTGAGCGGTATAACTCTCTGGTACTCACTAGGAAGAGCACCCTTGGAGGGTGTGTGTGTGTGTGTGTATGTGCTCGTTTTTTTGCTTAGTACGACCTTTCTTTGCCTTGCTATCTTGTGGCCTTGGTCAGCATTTTTGTGTGGATATTTTATCCATCTGTAAAACGGATAATGGTAATAATGGACTTCTGGTTCATGGTCTTGTTTGTAATTTATAGTGGTAGCGTTCCTTACGCTTTGTGCACCGGGCCTATAGTTTGTCATATGGCTTGCAGATACGGTGTAACAGAGCAAGAGTTAAAAAGCATAAAACGAGGCAGAAAGTTACCACTTTGGCATTCCTCTGGCAGTAGGACCTAGGATCTAGGTTCCTGATTTTTAGAGTTTTCAACTTTTAACAACAAGTCTGCTTCAGCTCCTGAGTGCTGCACAGCGTTATGCAGCCTTATACAGTATAATAGCCTAATCTGGTCAAAAGTAAGTCTTTAAATATAATACATTGTGAAATACAGTAGTGATATACTAAAATATCCTATTTTATGCATTAAGGTTAAAGTCTGGGGAATTGACTATTTGATATAAATTTTGTGGATGGCTTTATATATGTGATAAACCTGACCACTATTACTACTATTGTTACCTCGAGTAAGTAAAAAATTTTAAATTGAATCTGTTAACTAGTGTGGATATACCTGGATAGTGTGGATATATCTGTGCTAGTTCTATTTTTAGTGATTATGCTGTTTTTTTCTGGGTTTTTTTGTGCAGGTCTCTTTTTCCTTTTTGTTCATATTTGCTGGTTGTATATTTTTGTTTAAAGTTTTTTGAGGGTAAAACTGAAACATTTTATACATTTATTTGTGGTCTCTTCAATTTTGGTCCTATCTACTAATTTTTATCTTTTTTTCTTCCCTGCTTTGTGAAAACCCCCACTGGTAACCTGGGTGTCCTGTGCATCTTGTTTGATGCGAAGTGCATGCTGTAATTTGGACAGAGCCTTGATTTTCAGAAGAAAAGGCCGAAGGACATTAGAGGATTTGCACTTTGGAAGCTCCGTGGTTTTCCTCTGGATTCTGGACCAATAGAAGTTTGAACATTGAATATTGACCCCTGGTTTTTGACTGATACTTAGGAAAACTTGGACTTGGAAACTCTGAAGACCCAAATCATTGCAAGTACTGTTTGGAGTCCTCAGTCATATACTTATGCTTTATTTAAACTGGTGTTTCATTCTTGCTGGGAGCTTCTATTGAAGTTCTCACTGAGTGACTTTTTGGAACTTTTTTGAGTTTCTTTGGGATCTTGGGTTATTTGGGTCTTTTTTTCTGTTTTTTGGGGGGGTTTAGATGTTTTGTATTTTCTCTTTTTGCTTCTTCTCTTTGTTGGTATGTATAGTGTGTACAGGGATAATAGTTGGTGGATCTAGAAATGAAAACTAGAAGTAAAAATGGCTCACTGGTCCAACCAGTACAAAAACAAAAGAAAATGAAGGGGAAAAAACAATCAAAGGATTGAAAATGTAAGCAGAAGGATCGTTTCCTGATGGAAGGGGATGCTCTGGGGTTTGATGTAAGTAAAAATGGATGCATGACTTCCAATCAAAAGAAGAATCAATCACAACCTCTTATTACTAAGCACCTTATAAAGTCTAAGAAAAATTCAGTGGAACTTACGTCAACCCCTAAGCTTACTTCTTTACCCATTAATATAGAAAGTTCAGCTATCATTATAACTGATAGTCAAAGTCAGCCTTTGGAAAATGGGTTTAGGTCAGATCATGGAATAGATCTTTTAAAACATATATATACAGTCCCAGAGGTAGATATAAATTCATTGGAGCAATCACCAAGGCTGTGTTTTAGCCCAGAGCCAGAAGAAGCCTCTGAAAAGATAGATACAGAGATAGGGAAGGGTAGGCCCAACTAGCAGACAATGGAGGCTTCGTACATGGGTCTATCTTTCTTTAATGAATCAGAAATCCAGGATGAGGAAGTTGTGAACTCAGAGAATAAAGGAAATTAGAGAAATAAGAACCTTATTAGATAAAACAATTATGGGGTTAAAAGAAATAGTTGTAAAACAGAAAGTACCAGTGGATTCTGACCATCAGCTAGCAACCTTGACACATATTTTAGATAAGAACCTAATAAAGGACTTAAAAGACCCATTAGTAGCAAACATCATAATCATGGAACAACTCGTGATGTTAAAAAATTAATTTGATTCTTTAAGAACAGAGGTAGCTATAAAGGCAGCTAGATTGGAAGACATCCTGAATTTCCAAAGAAGACAAGAATATAGGGAAAGGGCTTCCTCGCTCTCAGTTGCATATGGTCTGATTGATTTAGAAACTGAGGATACCAAAGTATTAGATACTTCAGTGAGTAAATCCTTTATACCCGTGGTACCTATTATAAATGTGTGCAATGGCAATTAAAACATAACCCATGTCCTAAACAGAAAAAAAGAAGTAAAAATAATAAAATCAAAAAGAAAGTAATAGTTAAGCAGAAGGATCAAGCTCCTGAGGGAAGGGTACAGCCTTCCCAGAAAAGATAATGAGAAGGGGAAGAAATTAGAGACACAGGTTGGGTCTGGCAGTGTACTAGAACTCAAAAGTATGATAGTAAAGGTAAATGAACCAGACTGCCTTGAACACCAACCTACTGATGCTTCACTACTGGTGAAAGACCAAGTAGTGATAGAATCAAAAAGAACTAGGGCAAGAGAGGAAGATCTCCTGGTAAGAGAACAGGGCATTATTCTGCTTAAAGGGGTGGCTAAGAAAAATACTGAAAATACAACAGTCCTTATTAACCTGGGCCATTTACTTTGTTCAGAGATTTTGGACCTGGACTTATTAGATGATGATATATTGGATGCCTCTAGGGAAAACACCCTAGATTTAGAAAATAACATCTTTCCAGTATTCAAAAGTGAAAGAGTGGCCCACTATGTGCATAGGAAACTCTAGATATCTAGAGCATTATTATCGTGCCATGGATTACCCTATGGCTACCACAAAAATTGATTAATCTGGGTTTAACAACACAAGTGGAGGTTATAAAATCCTGGCCAGAAGGTACTCACTGCATGATTTAATGGATTTTGGTTTGGAAAATGAGGAATCCATTGAAATCACTCTGTCTATATTTGGTATAAACCAAATATATAGGAAAACTCCAATGAAATTAAAAACTTTGATTGTCCAGTTAATTGGAAATTTGCTGGGCATAGAGTTTTATGAAGATGATGTGGTTTCAGTAAAAATAATTTTTAGCAACACGTTGGATGGAAATTAGATCAATCTAACTCTGAGAAATAAATATTTGGTGGATAACATCCTGGGAGTTTGTTGTACGTTAGATGGACTAGGAATTTTCATTGTAGATTTCCTTTCTATGTCTGAACAAGGTACTGTCTGTCAAAGTGAGATAAATGGGCACAGTATTATTCAACCCCATGATGTCTATGGGGTTTTGACACAAAATAGATACCAGATTTTTACAGAAGACCCAAATTGACTGAATGTAGCAGAGTTGAACTGTGTGGACCCAGCAGAAATGGTTGAGGGTGACAACAAACAGATAGACCATAGTGTAGTTACTTTTATTGAGTCTTACATGGGAAAGCTTTCAGTCCTTTCATGGAATATTGCTGGATTATTAGTAAAGCTTATACAGTAGATCCAGAATTTCAAGAATTTCTTGATAAAATTGACATCCTCTTGTTTCAGGAAACTTGGCATAGTATAGACCAGCCTGATAATATACAAATTAATGGTTTCACATTATTACACTCACCAGCTATGAGAACTAAATCAAAAGGTAGATATGTAGGGGGCTTGGCTGTGTTTCTTAGAATATCTGACAAGATAACAATTGTCCAGTCAGAAGTAAAGAAAAACTATATATAATCATTACACTGAAGGTTAGGGAGGAAGTGTTAATAATAATAAATGTATACAATCCCCCTATTAACTCAAGTTACTATGAGGAGACTTTATTGAGTAATTTGGCAAATTACATCAAGGGTACAGCTACAGGTGGTACAAAAAATTATATACTTATTATGGGAGATTTTAACATCAGATATGGCAGTAATAAAGTGAATTTAAATGACTCTTTACACCAGGCCTTAAACATACCACAAAAATCATCAGTTGATAAAAAATGTACAGACAAGTATAAACATTTTAAATTATTTTTAGAGTCAGTTCAGCTTGTAATACTAAATGGGAGGTCCCGCTCAGATTCGATTGGTAAAACAACATATGTGGGCTCTAGAGGCTCAACAACTATTGATTATGCACTTGTGTCAGTATATGCCTTCTATAAATATCTGGATCTTAAGGTTATGATAAGGTCCGAGAGTGATCATTGCCCTCTGGTTATTTATAGGAACTCTGCAATATCAGATAATACAGTGCCAGTTGAACACTTAGAGATAATAAATACAATTAATTGGGCACAAGTGACAAACATTGAAGCTATGCTGCTTAGTGAAAAATTTTGTAGGGCTGTTTCTGAGAAAGTAAAAACTGAGACAAATCCAGGGCTCATACATGAGGTTTTAACCTCGCAATATAATATGCGCGAGGATCAACAGAACAAGAAAAAAATTAAAAATAAGAAGATTTCATCCCATAAAGTATATGATAATTGGTTCTTCAAACACTGTAGGGAACAAAAAAGAACAATAACTGCCTTCACTAGACAGGTTAAAAAAATCCAACAAAACAGAATTTAAGAAGTTTAAATAATTGTAGGAAATTGTATAAAGAATACATTAACACACAATGAATGTGCCATCAAGAAAAATTATGGAATTCCATGTTACAAGCGATTGAGGAAAAAAATGATAAAAAGTATTGGGTTCTTGTTGCAATGGGCACAAATAACTATAAAAGAAGTTATGAAATATACATAGCCCCTGAAATTTGGATTGAATACTACTCATCGGTATTCTTCAATAATACTTTGTCTGCAAATCTGGATACTATGGAAATTAATGAGTCCTTTACATGGTTTAGACAGCATGAGATAAGAACAGCAATAGAAGGTTTAAAAACAAAACAAAGCTCCTGGCCCTGACAGGATTCCAATAGACCTAATACTAATTAATATAGATTGGTGGGTCAACTCTCTAAACGGTTATTTTAACAAACTCGCTATGTATGCTGATATTCCTGATTCCTGGCTAGTAAGCCATGTTATTCCAATACATAAAAATTAATCTTTAAAAAATCCTGAAAACTATAGAGCTATTAGTTTACTTGATGCTATCGCCAACATTTTTGCTAAAGTCTTACTCAGTAGACTTTTGGCTTGGTTAGAGACTACAAAAGTGTTATCTGATTTGCAGGCAGGGTTTAAAAAGGGTATGGGTACCTTGACACAAATGTTTTTACTTAATCATATCATTGAAAAGTATACCAAGATGCCTGGCCCAGTGGCATTGAGGGTTGAGGCACTGGATGCCACACCTCGCACCACACGGGTGACCTGGGTTCAGGAACAAGCCCAGGTCATCAGGGGTCAGCAGGGGAGGACTAGGGTTGAGCATCTGCTGAGAGCTCTCCTAGTCCTGGGGTGGGCTGGGTAAGCACACCGTGCTGTGGCAGCCCCTGGGGATGCCCAAGGGTACTGCAGACACAGGCATTAGCAGAGGGGGAGTGCGGCGGATGTCTGCATGTCAGTGCACGGATGTCATTGCATGCCTGTGCTCCATCAGGGGACCTTAATGGAGGAAAATGGCTGGGCGCGACCATGCAGCCTGATAGCCATGCTCTGCCTTGCCGGGAGGACTCTCGTGGAATCGCGCGGAGGGGGTCTAGGGCCGGTCTGGCTGAACAGGGTATGGGGAGGCCCTGCGGCGGACTGGCGATGGCCATGCAGGATCCCTATCATGGGAGTGAGCCTGGTGCTCTCCCGGCAGGCAGGGCTGGCGGCTTAATGCCCCCGCTGGTAAGTTGCTGCAGCAAGGTAGAAAAATCATGACATGATAAAAAAAGAAAAGTATACTAAGATTAAGAAGCAGCCTGTCTTTGTAGCATATGTGAATTTTTCATCTGTTTTTGGCACTGTTTTAAGCTCATTGTTTTGGGAAAAAATTTATAAGTTAGGAATTGATCAGAATCTTATTTTACTTATCAAAAGATTACATATAAATACATTGGCACAGATTAAATATACTCAATCAGGAGCATTGACTGGAAAAATTAGGACAAATCAAGGAGTTAAACAAGGATGTGTCCTTGCTCTGACTTTATTTAATATTTATATAAGTGACATAATCGTTGCTTTAGACAATCCATCCTTTCATCTAGTGAGCATTAAAAAAAGACACATTCCTGTGTTAGCTTATGCAGACAATCTGACCATAATATCTACTTGTAGGATAGGTTTGCAGAGATCCTTGAATAAGTTAGAGGGACTATGTAAATCAAATAACCTTAGACCAAATCCAAACAAAACAAAAATTATGGTTTTTGGAAATAAATCAAAGTATAGGTCACTCAGGTTAGGGTGGAAACAAACTGGATTTTGTCACTGAATTTACATACCTAGGGGTGGTCTTTGCAAGTAACACTAAATGGAATAAGCACATTGCTATAACAGTAAAAAAGATGGAGAATTCGGCCAAACTCTTAAAGAGATTTAACACACTGTATGGAGGTAAATCTGTGGCCCCTATGATCAAGGTTATTAATGCAAAACTTATCTCACAAGCAGCATATGCTGTGGAGGTCTGGAGTCTGCAAACTCCAAATAAAATAGATTCTGTATTATAAATGAAATATATAAATGACTGCTAAGAATTCTGGCCAGTACCTCAAATGTTCTGGTCAGGTCACAGCTAGGCCAGATTAGCTTTGCACTTTTAGTGCAGGAACGAATACTCTCGTATTGGATTAAACTACAATCTCATCCTAAAGACTTTCTACTTTCTTATGCTTTAAGGGAAAAAAAAAACATTTATTTGCATATAAGCAAACTGGTTGGATTGCCTCGGTATATTCTACATTAACTAAATTTGGTTTATATCAGTTAAAAAGGTGGAGGGAAAAATATATAGAGATTTCTATCTCTTATGTTACACACATTAGAAAAATAATACAAAATTATGCTAAAAATGATGACCTTGAAAAGATTAAATTGGTCAGGGTGTCTTGCTGGTTAGTTAAAAACACGACCAATCACTCCCTTAAGTATTATATAGCTGCAGTAAGAGAAACAAAATATAGACATATTTTAACACAATATAGAGTTGAAGTTTTTCCCAGTAACGTACTGTCTGTAAGATATGGTCAAAAAATAAATCAGTCAAATTACTGTTTGTGTTCTATAGCTGAACCAGAGAACTTGGAACATGTTATTTTCAAATGCCCATGGTATCATAGTGCTCGAATCAAATATTTAAACAAATTAATTGTTACATCTAATATTCCTCCTAGATTCCTGCTGGACCTATTATTTAACCCTGAAAATGTTGATATGATAATCAGACTTGCTGTATATTTAATTGAAATCACTAAAATAAGGAAAAGAAACATGATATATTATCAAGAGCATTTAAATGCAAACCTTTCTGGATAGGGCCTTTTGGGGTCAAGTAACAAAATGAGCCTAGGTTGGAAAATATTGTCTTCAAGAAACAGCCAACCAAAATGATTGAATAAGACAATAGCTTCTGAAATTGTTACTATTATCTGGGGGAGTGCTATAGATAGTTACATGATGTAAGAACATAGCCTAATTTTATTCTGTATATGTATCAATGTGAGAGCTATGCTATTTATATTAAAATGGGTTTTGTAGAATGTCTGTTTGTCATACGTATGATATATGTTTTTTGTAATGGCTTTTGCTGAACAAATAAACTAAACTGAACTAATTCATCCCTTCTGTAAGACAGAGATTTTGGAAGGTGACTTAGGCAAGAGGTGGGGGAGTGGTGTAGTAACAATGTTATCGATAGAAGGGTCCCAAGGGGGATCATATAAGACGCATTCAAGGTGGCTATCAGGGGTGATGTATCCCTTGTGTCATGTCTTGAAAAAGAGAAAGCAAGAGGAGTTAAACTCACTTCTGAAGACCCTCAAGGAGCTGGAAGATAAACGTTGAAAGGGGATACTTCCTACAACACATATTGTAACATTATCATTACTAAATATGTATTATAAAATGGGTTAGAAATGCCCTGCTTCCTGATAGTTTAAACAAATTCTGAGACCCGTATCTTAATTCTACACAACTGCACAGGTATGAACAAGTTCAGGCAGTTGGATTTAGAATTTGGGCAACTCACACACATTATTCATGGGCCACTTCATTAATTCCTGATTTCTGTCACTGTGAAAGTGTAGTACCCCTAAGTTAGGGGTTTTTCCTTCTCCTTGTTTCCCCTTCCTTACAGCTCTCGCTTGCCCCCTCCAGTCCCACCGACCCCTCCCTATCCCTTTGTTTAGTTTTATGCCGTTCGGCACTGGGAAGTGGGGTTGGGGGCAGAAGACCTTCCCTGAAGGGCCTGCAAGGGCCAATCTCCTGGCCGAATGCCAGGACCTCCCCTGCCCTACTAAAGGACCAGGAAGTGGTCATTCAGGGGAGTTGGCGGCCAAGTGCAGAGGGTTGAGGATGCAGGGAGCACAGACAATAAAAGATTACCTGAGGGTGAGTCCGTGGCTCCTCTGGGGTTGCTCCCCTCCAGCGCAAGTAAGGTGGTAGTAGCAGCAACATGGACGATCGTGGGATAGCCCGGCTCCCCGATGTGAGTGGCCCATCCTCATCAAGCCCCAATAATGGTAGGAGCAGTTTCTGGGCAGACCAAAAGGTGCAACAAAATATCGGTCCGGGTGGAAAGTAGGGCCAGGACTGATTAATTCCTCCAGGCTACCACAGAAGGATAGGAACACTGCCGGGTGGGAAGAAGCTCTCTGGCTACCTTGTCCAGCCCCTCCAGCAGCAGAACAGACCCAGGCTGTGGTGGTGAGTGGCCCGTGGCCCGATTTTCTGTTTTAACTTGTGCCATAGGACCAAGGAAAGGGGTGAGGCAAGGGGAATTTAAGGGGCAGAGTGCCCAAGAAAATTATTTAAAGGGCCAGAATCCCCAAAAGAAAGAGAAGGGAGGCATAGTGAGCTCCCTGAGTGGGGGGGGGCTAACAGCCTAAGGGGAATCAAAAGAACTTAAGCAGGGGCTGAAGGTCCAGAGGAACAGGAGGAGGGAGAAGGCTCCTGGTTCTGGCCAGAGCCCAGTGGGGTTACTTTATTTTATTTTATTGGTTGGGAGCAGAGCACTGCTAGTACTAGAGGGGCACCGCATGGTGCAGGCCCCAGGGAGAGAGAGAGGTGGGTTGGCCAGCCCTTTTGTCTTGCCATGGTGCTATTAGTGCCAGGGGCAGGGCCAGAGGCAAAGGCCCATGGCCATCCTCTGGCCAAGAGAGGCTAAACAGGAGGCAAAAGGGTTTAGGACAGGGAGTCCCATAGGCCCTGCCACTGGGATGGTTATGACCCTTAAGGAAGGGGGTGAGCTTCACAGAAATTGCTCAAGCAGAAAACCTTTATGGGCATAGCACCCTTTGGGGAAGGAAAATTGGTTGGTTGCCCTAGGTTGCCCTTGGAAAAAGGTTGTTCAAGCATCACCCAGGCCAAACTGTGTTGTTGCCTGCCTGGTGACCCTTTAGGGACTGCATTGTCTGCAAAAACCGAACTGTCAGGTTGAAAGCTCTGGACTGTTTGTTTGCTACTGAACTGTTATTGAATTGTGTCTGGGTGTACCTGACGTCCAGCTTCGTCTTTGTTGCCCAGACCAGCTTCACCAGAGCCTGATGCTGACCCAGGGATGTCCCCGGCCCCTCCACCTTCTGCAATAGAACCACCTCTGGTGATGCCAGCCGGTGCTGAAGTCCCACCACAAGCATCAGTCCTGCGACAGTAAGTGGTAGAAAGCCGCTAGTGAGGTATCCAGTGGTAAGTCAGCTTAGGAGCCACCCCGGCTCAAGCTTGAAGGACCCCAGTTAATGTCGTGCATGCCTTTCTGTTATTTTGCTGGCTGTCCGTAAGTGTGAGCATGCCCGTATCACTCTGCAGAGGCCACCCAAAGATCGTTCTGTCAGCAATGAGCTTGTTGAATGGTCATCTGGGGCAGGGGACTTGCCAGTGGTCATTGCTGCTAATCGTCCAGAGAACCATCAGCCATCCAAGAGTCCTCAGCTTCTCGTCTGGAGCCACAGAGGATTGCCAGGTTCTTCCTTGACCAGCTGGCAGGGTTCCTCATTGTATTCTGCTCATCCGGGGGATGCCCCATTATGGCCTGTTTACAGAAGCGCTTTATGGGGTCAATGCCCACCTGCTGATCAGCCAAGACAGAGAAAAGCCCAAGCTTGGTTCATCAGTTGTTCCATCATCTCGGCCAAGTGCACGCAGGACTTGGATTAAAAGGGGTTAACCCCCCTCTTCTTGGTTCAACCAATTGTTGGTCCCAATCACGTTGTTTTGTTTGTTGTTTATGTTTATTATCCTGTACTGTTGTAAAACCCATTTCTCTTAGTTTATTGTCCCTTGCAAATAAACTGTTTGCATCTTGGTCACTGAGTAAGCTTCCTGACTCTCCTTCCAGATTCGTCTGGCCCGTCCTAAGATTTTTAGGAAACCTTTCGGCCTGCCACAACTGAGAGCTGTGTACCCCGAAATCCTGGCTATTTCTAGTGTATTAAGCCTACTGCAGTAGCACCTTTTGTCTCTCATTTCTGTCCTTTCCTTTCTCCATACTTTCATTTCCCCTTTTTCCAGGCAGGACACCTGGGAAATAGGTCTCCACTATCCTGTTGTTCTAATTTCTATCCCTTGGGCAGGCACTCGGAGATCCAGTACTCAAACCCCCCCCCCCCAAAGAGGATACTGTTTGTAAGCTGGAACAGAGAATCTAGAATCTCTGTTAGCTTGAGTCTGCCTCTGCGCTTGAATAGGTTTGTAAAGGTAGGGGCATCGGAATTGCACTAGGGTGAGGCAGAAAACCCTTGTAGTGCATTTTTACAAACATACAGTGTTGTTTAAACAGTTTTCAGGTATTGCCAAAACACAGGAAAAAGAGTAAACACCATGGAAACTGTGGCCCAATCCTGGACCGTCTTATTTAGGGACTAAGACCTGCAAACATACCCAGTTATTATGTTTGACTAACAGTTATATTTGTTTTATGGTTTCTAAAAAGGCTTAGTGTTCCTAAGTGTAGCACAGAAGAATTTGCAGTAGCTTGTTCATTCAAGTGCATGCATGTTATACGATGGCTTGTTATGCTGAGCATTGAGCAAAAAAGGTTGCAAAGCAGGAACTACTGAAATAAAACTCATGAGGAACTGCTAGACAAAGTGTACACAATTTTAGAATTCCTACCAGTTCCATACAGTGTTTCATTTTCTTTCTGTATTCCTGTGTCTCAGTTACAACAGAAAGCCAGGACTGTTGTAAAGGCCAAAGGTTTACCTTAACTGTTCCCCATTCTGGAAAGTTCTCTGTGGTGCTCAGTGTTCCTGCTGCATCAGCTATGTCCTTAAGAGGTAGCCGGCCCACTGTTCACCCTAGAAATACTATTGACAGGTAAGGGGAGGGGCTAACTCAAGCAATAAGCTGTTTTTGTGTTAATATTGGGAATTATTGCATTTCAGGGATATGTATGTACTTGAATAAAGATATACAGACTTTTCCCTGTTTGTAAAAGTAAATAAATGTGTGTTGTAAAGGTTTTGCTTATGCAAGGTGTTTAGAGAGCAGAGCTAAAGGTGGTCACCTGATGGTTTCCAGGTATAAAAGGGAGTTCATTGTGGTAACCCCTTCAGATTCGTTGTGGGATCAGCTATGTACTGACCCAAAGTAAGAAGGTCTGCAGCTTTTCAGACCTGGACTCTATTTGGTTCCAGGGCGGCTGCTGCTTGTATTGCCTATGGAAACAAGAGTGCTTAGTGTATTTTGTTTATACATTTTTGATTTCTTTCTCATTTAAAGTCCGCTGAAAAGCCACTTATTTTGTTTTGATTTAATGAATAAACTTCTTGGCTTGGCAGTCTAAAGCCTTGCCTCCTTATCATTGTGTCTGTGTCCATCAATGCACCCATAGCCTATGACAGTCACAAACATGGCTGCCACCTTTACTCATATACTGTATAAAAAAACCTTCAACATCTTGGGTGATTATATATAAATTGGAAACCGGGTTAAGACAGCGCAACTAAAACCTGTGCATTAAAAATAGCACTGAAAGAAATGCTAATGACTCTACAGTGACAGGGGTTTTTAGAGCAAGCAGTAGAAACCACTACCCCTGTCGCTGTAGGCTGCCAGCGGGGGAGGTTAAGGATGCTGTCAGGGTGGTGTCTGGCTGAGCTGCTCCTGTGGTGGAGTGGCTAGAGCACCTGCCATTGGCAGCATTGGGGACCTGGGGCTGCAGTTTGGTTCTCCGAAGGTCCCACTATGCAACAGCATTTTTTTTTGCTGAAAACAAGAATTTTACTTGAGGTGAGTTTTGTTTCTTACCCCCCGATGTCCACAACCCCCAGAGTTGATTACAATTAATCCAGGGGGGTGGGAGGCGAAGCCCCCCCACATCGGGAGGGGGATGTGGGGGCAGATCAAAGTTGTTGCTGTGGTGTGTGCCGTTCGGCCTATTGTACCGATGTTGTTTTGCCACACACTGTTTTGCGTGCGGCATTGTTGCGGTACGTGGTTTTGCCCATGACATTATGACCCCGTGCCTATAAATTGTAACACTGAGCAGAATGAATTTCTTTGTTGAGTCTAACACACCACTTAGATTTCTTTTCTAGCCTATAGTCAGGAATTAGATTTCAGTAGAAGTGTGATATTTATTGTTGACCTATTTTATTGTACTGACTGTCTTTGTTGTGTGTGTGTTTGTATGGCTTACTTGAAAATGTCAATAAAAAGATTATACAGGGGACTTCCGGTGACATCACCGAACTAGTGGGAGCTTAGCCCGGGAGCTCTGAAACCCGTCTGATCAATCTATTCAAATTCTCCCCCTAGACAATCTCTGCATACAAATATTTGACTAGCCTGAGTTGAGGGAATGCCTACAAAGGGGAATAAGCCTAAAAATCAGAAAAATAATGCATCACAAGCAAAGCTTAAACTACTTACTCTGGATGAAGAGATGGAGGGCTTCATGGCCCTGGCCCAGGCCCACCGTGATCGCATGGCCGTGGAGTCCTCAGTAGACCTGGAGGAAGATGATCTAATTATGTCCAGAAAGTCAGAACGAACCCTGCAGCGAATCCTCTCCTTGGTACAAAAAATCAAATCCTCTATGGCAGATCTCCGGCAGGATTAAAAAAATATGGACAGGCACATAGTGGAAAACACGGCAACAATTTCAGAGTTATCAGACACCCAGGACATGGAAGAAAGGGTGCTGCTATTTCTACTACAGCAAGAGATGGAAACTTACACAAGGCTTGAAGATATGGAAAACCAGTCCCATCATAACAATTTTCACATCCACGGTGTCCTGGAAGGCGCCAAAGAGGGATATGCAACCCCCATAGACTTCATCCAGCAGCTGTTAAGATCTGTACTCTCAGTCCCCTCAGATCTGTATTTAACGATGGACAGGGCCCACCGCTTGCTGGTACCTAAACCCACTAGCGCCACTGCGAGGCCCAGATCCTGGGTGGTCCGGATGGTCCTCTTCCAGAGTAAGGAATGGGTGTTGAAAGAGGCCTGGAGGCTCAGAGACTTAAAATAGCAAGGCAGCAGTATTTTCTTTGAGCAATGCTTTTCTACCTACCCTGCAAAATGAAAGGCTCAAAGTGAGGTCGGTAATAAGGGGAAATCAGAGAAAAGAAAAATGTGAAAGTGCAATTATTGTTCCCAGCGAAGTTGCGGCTGCACTTAGACTCAGGCCTCAAAACATTTACGAATCTTCTGGAGGCCACGCCGTTGTTAAAGGATTGGGGCTTAACTCTACCCAACATGGAATTAGAGATCCTTGAACAGAACCTCTTTAAACATGTCTGGCAGGTGGCAGGCAGGGTGCAAAACTGCACCTTTCCAAGATTCCTACCAAAACATCTGGCGAGAGATGCTACAAAGATCATGCTGCGAGCGGCAGGCAATGCGAGTGAAGTCAGCCTGGGATCAGTTTCTTGAACCTCCCCACATCGCTGAATCAGCTCGATTTGATGACAGCTTTGGGACTGTGTATCCGGATGCCCATCTGAACCTTTATCTATTGGGCCAACCTCAGCCAGATAAGTTGGACTTCTTCCCTAAAAGGGCTGTGATTACTCATTAATAACAATTGTTAAACCATAATTGCTTAGAAATGTAAACTTCTATCCCCCTGGTTTTACATTCATCTCTATGCTGGAATTAGATGAGTTACTCTTTTATGCTTCATTTAACTTTAATGCTAGCTCTCCAGCTTAGCCACACCATCAAATGGTCAGTAAATGGATATTAAAACCAAGCATTTGATGTAGTAAATGACTTGATGCAGCTATCTGCTTTGTGTGTGGGGGGGGGCTGTGGGGTGGGTGCTATTTCCGATGGACAAATGTTATGGCCGTTTATTCTCCTGATCGGAGTGCCAACCTGGGCCCCTCTGCTGAGGGACACTAGTGGGGAACACCCAACTCTGCCTATAGGTTAAAAAGTAAATTGTGGACTCCTCTGATCTGGGTCTGAATTAAAAGTTTTTGAACTGGGGGAGAGGCGACTCCTGGCAAGGAGAACTAGGTGGGGGGGGGGAGAGGTAGCGCCTCCTCCGCCTTGAGGAAGCACCCCTGTGGTGAAGTGCAGAAAGGAAGCCTATAGACAAGTAGGACAGAACGATAGGCCACTAGAGGCATTGACAGCCATAACTTTGCCTGATGAAGGTTGCCAGGGATGGGTGGGCCTGCAGATTACAGGGGATCATATATGGGGGATCATCTATGGCTGAAGCTGTACCAAGTTTGTGTGCAGGCTAGTAAATATACACTCTGGGGAAGGGGGAAGGAAACAGAGACATGACCATACAAATGATAAAGGTCAGACGGGTTTTGGAGGGAAGTTGAAACCCCTCACCTTGGTGACGTACTCAGTTGTTGGAGCAGTGAACAACTTTGCTCTAAGTCTCTTATACAGTGACAAGTAGTGCCACGTACACTACACACCACAAGTGGACCTAGTCCATCTTCACTCTAAGGACTGAGGACAACCTGGGAATTCACTTAGGAAGTACAAAGGAAAAGAAGAAGTTGGTTGACAGGCTGCAACTGTTATTTCAGCCTCTCAGCTACTGTTTGTTGTTTTTAAAGTAAAGTAATACTGCTAATACTACCCACAGTTAAGGGTATTTTTTAAGTGTTATGACCTGTTTACTGGTTATTAAGGACAGCCAAGTTAAAGCAAATCCCAGACAGAATGGTGTGACCCCCTTCCAGATTATACTAGGAAGCCATCAGGACAAAACTGGGTATGAACCGCAGACTAATCATGGTGTCTATAACTCCACTGTTTATTTATTAAAATAGCACAATGGCCTGCTTAAAGATTTGCTCTTATAATGTTAAGGGAATCAATTCTTCTATCAAACTAACAAGAATGTTACTGGAGCTCAAGAGGCTTCAGGGAGACGTGGTCTTTCTCCAAGAAACGCACCTCTCAATGAGCGAACACTTAAAGTTACGATGTGCCTGGGTTGGTCAGGAACAGCAGTGTCCCACCCTAAATCTACAAAAGTGGGGGTGGTAATATTGATGAGAAGGGACCTAAACCTGAAGGTGGAATCCACGGTGAGAGGTCTGCAGGGTAGATATGTGAGGGTATCAGTCAGCACACAGGGTAGGATAATCTACTTCATTAATAATTATGTACCTAATACTCAACAAGGAGACCTCTTTGAAAAGGTTTTTCAGAAAGTAGCAGATCTCCCCCAGGGCCAGTTAGAGAGACCGATCTTCAGGCCTGACATTGACAAACCATTCCGCTTCCAAATCCCTGGTCTCCCTGGCGAAGGAAATGGGTTTGGTAGATATCTGGAGGACCCACCATCCGAGGGAGAGGGACTATACATTTTATTCAAATGCACAACACTTATATTCCCGAATAGACTTGTTTTACACACACATATCCACTCTTCATAATGTGGTTGACTCCCACATTCACAACATAACCCTATCAAACCACTCCCCAGTATCTATTTTTCTATCCCTCCCACCCCAAGATAAGCAGACCAGGTGGAGGCTGAATGTTTCCTTGTTGAACAACAAAGCATTTATGAACTGCTTAAAGCAAAATATAGTTGATTTTACTGAAACCCACCAATCAACCGCCTCCTCTGCCTCCCTCAAATGGGACACACTTAAAGCTATCACCAGAGGGGAAATAATCAGCTTTGCCTCCATCCAGAAAAAACTTTTGACTCTAACACAAAATAAGATAATAGCAGAATTAGCAACATTGGAACAAAGGCATACCCTACGGATCAAAAGATTTTGAGGGAACTGAGGCATGCCAGAGAGGCCCTGCAAGATTTTAAAAATAAAAGGCAGAAGGATATTTAAAGTTCACAAACCAAAAATACCATGAAATAGGGGGTAAAACCTCAAAACTCTTGGCATTCCAGCTCTGAAAAGCCCAAGCAGAGAGATATGTCCCCTACATTGAAGAAAAGAGATACCTGGCTTGCTGTCTAGCTGTGGGAACGAACTTTCAGCGAGCTCCCTACCGAAACATCCCAAATTGCAATAAATTACCCCTTTCTGCTGGCTGCTAGAGACCTGCGATTACCTGCCTTGATTACTGGAGGTGCAGAGACCAATTCTAGTGGGGATCCTGATAATGGAACGGATCAGAAAGCAAATTTTTTTATGCCGTGTGGTGGGGCCTGCAAAACCTCGACTACCACTGCTGAGCCCGGAGAGCGCTGGGCCAGAGACCCATGACTTGCTACAAACGGCCATGACTGCATTAACGAGCACTGTGCAGCAAATGGATAAAAAAATGGATGGCTTTAACGATAGGATGGTAGTAGTGGAGCAGAAATTGGATGGAGTCATGGATATAGCAAAAGGTGCTGAGCGAAAGGCAGAGAGGGCCCACGCCGAAGCGGCATCTGCCATCAAAGAGCAATCACTCCTGAAGTCCCGAATTGAACATTTGAAAAATGTGACCCGAGCTGCAAATGTTCACATTATTGGCATGCCGGAGGAAGTAGAAAGGGGAGATCTCCTGGCTTATCTCTCAGAGTGGATATCCGAACATTTTGAGCTTGATTTCTAGGGTCAGTTAGTGCGTGCCTACAGAATTAACCTGAGAAGAGCTACAGATCGTGAAGCTGGACCACGCACCATAATGCTAGTGACTGCCTCAATGGTGACTAGGGATCGCTTACTCCAGGCAGCACGGAGGAGAAGAGGCGTCGAGGTGGAGGGTAGCTGAGTGTTAATGTTTCCAGATCTCTCTTATGCAACTCGCATTAAACGGAAATGTTTTGACGAAATCTGCCGAAGACTGAGTAACTTAGAAGTGCCCAACAGTATTCTGATGCCAGCTCGGTTGCAGGTAACGGTAGGTCGGAAGGCTTACATTTACACCGATCCAAAGGATGCACCCAAACTGTTAGAAAAGCTGGAGACAGAGAGGGTTGCTAGAGATGGAAATCCTTCCTCAGACTCTGATTCTTGAGACCCCTGACTTTTCTGTTGTGGGATTGTGCTCTTTCATAAAAATGATATATCAAATGTTTAAAGACATAATACCTATTAGATAAAATATCTGCATACCGCCTAGTCAGGTTTTGACTGTGAGATAAAAGGGGTAAGAATACATGTTAATCAACTATGCACCTCTACTAATCGGTTTGGCAGTTAACTGCAAAAGTTTTAGGCTGGTCTATTAGAGAGGTGGATATACAAGTTAAGAGTTTAGAGTTATAAATACTTATGATTGTTACAAGAGGATGTTGGTGGGGGGTCAGTTGAGGGGAATATGGAGCTTAGACTATCTGAAGTATATAACACAAAGGCCAGTTGGCTGGTAAACATTTATTTAGCAAATTATTGGTAGATTGTATTTGGGCATTGACAGCACTGCTTTAAGTGAAAAGACTTATGGACTTTAAAACTTATAGGATTTCTCCCCTTATCATGTAACGAATGTGGTTAAAGTATTATATTTCTGTATATCACACTGTATGGTGCAATTAATGCTGTACTACTTTACTCAGTGTATGTTATGGCACTTATTGCCATAAAATATATAAATAAAAAGTTAAAAAAAAAAAAAGGGATACCCGAATAGAAAATGGAACTCCCCCAAGGAGATAGCCTCCCAATTCCAAAAATATTATCAAACCCTACATTCAGAGGATCAGAAAATGGCATACACCCAAACTAAAACAAAAGCCTTCCTAGACAGTATCAATTTACCTGAACTACCCAAGTCAGCAAGAAATGAGTTAAACCACCCCATATCGGTGGAGGAAATACCAACAGTTATTAAACACCTACCCACGAGAAAGACCCCAGGCCCAGATAGGTTTGGTGGAGAATTTTATAAAACGCTAGGCCCACCAATGGCGCCCCTCTTAGCCGAAGTTTTCAATCACTGTTTAGAGGAAGGTAGACTCCAGAAAGTTGGTCACATTTACTCATAACAATAATACTCAAACTAGGCAAGGAGAGAACAAAGTGCAAATCCTTTAGACTGATTGCCCTATTTAATCAAGACCAGAAAATATTTACTAAAATACTTTCAATCCATCTCCAAAAATATATAGAGCAATTAATCCACCCCGATCAAACAGGATTCATCCCACACCACCACTTAACTGATAACGTTAGAAGGCTCCTGAACATAATACAAGGGAAGAACTCCATCCAGCACTCCGCTCTGGCAGTTTTCTTAGACGCAGAAAAAGCCTTTGACAGACTGAACTGGGACTATCTCTTCCAGGTCCTAGAGAAAATGGGGTTTGAAGGGAATTTCTTGAAATGAGAAAAACTGGGATATCAACAACCACAGGCCAGAGTACTGGTGAATGGAACCCTAGCATCCTCCCATAAAATCTCGAGAGGAACAAGGCAGGGATGCCCCCCTTTCCCCACTGCTCTTCGTAATTAGCATGGAGCCACTGGCCCAGGCTATAAGACAGAAGGGGATATTGATGGGGTAACATTACAGCATACAACCCATAAGATTTCCTTGTATGCGGATAATACCCTGATATACCTGAGTAATCCTCAGTCCTCCCTCCCTTCCACATTTACTGGAACTACTCAACTTTGGAGAAATCTCAGGCTTCGAGATAAACATAACAAAGTCAGAGGTGTTACAAACAGGGGGTACAAAAGCTCAAGAACTAAGAGATATGGTCCCCTTTAGGTGGGTAGACACTACAGTGCGCTATCTAGGGATTCAAATCGCTACACAATCGGCATCACTGTACCAATACAATTATGGAACCCTCAGACAAGTATATGCAGACTTGCATAGGTGGAAACTGCTCCCTGTAACATTTAGCAACAGACTGGAAACAGTTAAAATGAATATCTTACCTAGATAGCTCTTTCTTTTTACAACCCTTCCCCTCCTGATCCCTACAAAGGACTGGAAAGATCTAAAAATGAAGCCGTCAGACTTCATATGGGCAGGAAAATGGCCGAGGGCCCGCTGGGATATTCTGATAGAGTAAAAGGGAAAAGGAGGAATGGGGCTCCCAGATTTTCCAAAATACTATCTAGCAGTTCAGCTTTTACCGGTGATCAAAATGTTAACACCTGGGAAAGGACATGGTTGGTTAGAGACAGAAGAGAGAGAATGTCATTTGGCACCTCTTAATTTTTTTACCTTGGAGAGCCCTTCCGAGTGATTTGAAGCACATAACAAATAATTTAACTAGACACACCATGTCACTCTGGCTTAAAGCCAGACAGGAATGGGAACTAGCCCACCCAGTCTGTAAATATCTGCCTCTCATGTACCTACCGGGGTTTCTGGCCCAGACGGAGGACCCGGCATTTCTTAGATGGGCCCTAAATGGACTCCGATACCCCCAACAGTTCTTGGAGGAGGAACACCTGAAATATTTTACTGACTCCTTCAGGTTCTGTCAGTGTGCACATTATATCACAAATACCATAGAACTAATGGAACTGGCACAGAGGCCTCCTGCCCCCATTTTACTAATTCACCATAAAAGCATCCTGAGGGACACTAAATCCTACATCTCACAAATCTATAAAATTCTGCTGGAAGACAGAGGGACCCTAACCATACAAAGAGTGATAAACCAATGGAATACAGAGGTGAACTTAAATATTCTAGATCAAACTTGGCAAGATATCTGATTAGGCACCCACAAAAAAACTAACTCCCCCTCCTGGAAGGAATTCATATGGAAAATTAATATTTGTTTTTTTTTAGAACCCCCACTATATCTTACCATTATGCCACCTCTACAACAAATAAATGCTGGAGACACTGTGGGTCCCTGGGTATGCACCACCATATTTTTGGGGAGTGCCCTAAAATGACATCTTTCTGGGCAGAGATAGCTGCACTAATTACAAAAATCCTCTCCCTAGCATCTCCCTTGGAGTTTGAGAATTTACAGTAGTAGCTACATACACTGCCAGCTATTTCCCGAAATTTCTGTGATATTTCCAGAAATATCTGATGCTTTTTGCATTTAAACAGTAGGGGCAGCAGAGAGAAACTCTTCAGAAATTTCACGAAATATCTGGAAATAGCTGGCAGTGTCTGTAGCTACCACTGTAGTGCTGGGAGCCCCTCCACAGGAAATGAAAACTCAAGCATGGAAGTATCTTTATAATATCTTGATAGTAGCAGCACTGAAATCAATTATGCAGAGATGGTTGACTGGGGACCCACCACAGACCTCTAATTGGTATTGAAGTTGTAATCAAATCAAATATATGGAGGCCATTACAGCTCATGTGAAGCGTGCCACTGAAAGATTCAACACTAGATGGCTACCTCTTTTCCATCATTGGGAGGAGAGGGATGGCCAACCAGTCCTGGAACAGCTACTCCAGAAATAGGGATTAATATAGAGCCACCTAACCACATTTCAGGGCTGAACGGGGGCCATAGTAATAAAGGGGAAAAATAGGCAAAGCCTACAAGAAAATGAATGGGACAGGAGACCAGAATAAGGAGCTCCATCATACTGGGCCCAATTCTTGCTGTATATTTGGTTGTCTTTAGGTTTGATTAAGTTATAAATTTGTTTGTTCTTTTTTTTTAAACTATATTAGAAATAAAATGTAAAGTAAAGAAAGATAGACACACAAAGGATGTTAAAATTTTAAGATTTATTCAATCAAGAGCAAGTTTCTTTTTTGTTTTTTCTCTTTCGGTCACAAGTTTTCACCTTATGGGGTCCTCTTATAAACTGACTGAGGATCTGGAAAATATAAAATTGGACTGATGACACAATGGACCTGGATTCAGTCTTTCCTGTGGGCATTAAGTTGTTCCTCTACACCCTCCACCATGAGAAGCTGAATCACTTCATTCTGGAGCTGGACCAAAGAGAGACTCTGGATGTGGTGGGACATAAGAAAGCAGATAAGATGTGCTGTATTTTATAGTCTATCTATTCCCTCTGTTTGTATATGCATACTACATCTGTATGGAGGCCAAGCCTCAGAGCATTACTTCTGATGTAGTACCCCTGCCTTGATGAATAAATAAAACAGCTTTTGAAGTAAAAAAAAAAAGATTATACAAAAAAAAACTTCAGCTAGGCCCTAAAAATAAAATTCCATTAAATTAAACAAAAAAGGAAATAATTAAATATTCTTTACATTTCATAAGCCCCTCCTTATACATAAAAACCAAAAAAAGCAAGTACTATATTTAGAGTTTCCATTGCTGGTGTTACTTTGATGACCACGAAAATCCCCCTCATATCCTTACCAGTTTGCTAGAGAACTCCCTGCTCTTTAACCGGCAACAGATGAAACTGAGGTTCTGGTTCCACCTGAGACCTGTGTGTATGCCAGTGGAATTCAGCAGAATTTTGAATTCATGTAGTCCATGTTACCATTTCATGTGTGTGTGTGTGTGTGTGTGTGTGTGTGTGTATGTGTCTGTGCTGGTGGGTGTATGTGTATGGAAGCTTTCTACAACTGGAATACTGCAGAGTTTTGAATTCTTGTATTCCACTGAAAATAATCACACAATGTACTGAATGTGTAGAAACACACACAACTGGCAGGTGAAAAACCATCTGTGAAGGGACTGTTTTACATTTTAGCAATAGGGGCTAAAGACACAGCCTATGGCCTTGTGCCTTACTATGCCCCTGGGTGTTCATTAAAGCTAGCACAACCAATGCCCCATCATGTCTTATTTCTTACATCAATCAAAAGTCCATCCAATCTGCTGGATTTGCACAGCACGCAGAAGAGGGAATGACCAAGAGGCAGTGTAGTACAGTGGTTAAGAGCACTGATCTGCAAAGCTGGAGAATTGTGTTTGAATCCCACAGCCACCAACTGCATACTGCGTGACCATGAGCAAGTCATTCAACTTCCCTGTGCTCCCAGTTCTGCAGCTGAAAACAAGCCTCAACTTAGTGTGTCTTTCCTGGCAAATAAATTGTGAAATAAACCCCATGGTTATCAACATGCACTTTTGCTCCTTCTACAGGAACTGTTTGCCTTTAATTTAGGACTGGGGCTGGATCCTAGAGATTTTCTGGAGAAACTTGTAACTTTCTTGCCTCTCACAGGAGCAAAGGAATACCCTAGATTAGCCACTTTCAGAGCAGCAGAATGTCTGTGGGCATCTTCGGTGGGCGAGGTGTGTACTCTTGGGTCCAGTTTTTAGGTGGCCTGGCTTGGGACCACTCGGTGTAAATGAATAAATATTTGAAATTAAGATAACGGTTCGACGTGCTAAATTGGCAGTTCTGCACGCTATGCACATTCGCAGCTGCCAGTGCTCAGAAATTTAAAGATCAGTGGCTTCTTTAAAGGCACAGTGTTCAAAATGTGAATCAGAACTACATGTTCTGCGGGGCACCAATGTGGGCAGCAGGTTTGGTGCCTGTGAGGATCAGTCCCTAATTGGACCTTGAGTTTAGGTGCCAAACATCATGAAGTGTATAAAAGGGACTTCAAGGAGTGAGCTAGGGGACTCACGAGGGAGTGAGAGAAGGAGCAGTCTCGAACGAGGCGTTTTCCCGCTCAGTCATGTAGCCATGCGGCCACACACATTCTTTATTGTTTTTGTAATGAGTGCAGTGCTGCAGTGAGGACAAGGGAAAGTGGCAGCTGCCATTTCTGTGGAGCCCCAGTGCATGTGAAAGCATTGACTGCAGAGAATCCAAGGAGATCCAGAGGGGAAATAATGCTGCTGCCATTTTCAGAGACCTGAGGTGAGGGGCGCCCCAGGGGTAAAGCCTAATCCTGAGAGGGATGCAGCTTGGAGCTTGATGTGAGGCTTGTGGCTGGGCCTGGTATGGCTGAAGAGATCTGGGTGCACAGTCTGGTGGTAGCATGCCCGGACTGTGCAGGGACTAAGGTGGCAGCCAGGGTCACCTGTGCATGGATGCCACTGTATGCTGAGGAGCTGCAGGAGGTTTCAGTCTGTAGGAGGCAGGAGGAGACCTGTGGGTTGATCATTGGGGCAGGAGGCAGAGTGACAGGCTGGGTTCTAATTCTCATGCCAATTCGGCTGAGCCCCATAAAAAAGGGGATTCTGGACTGGGATAACAGCATGAGGAATTTGCCCAAACCTTCGGGGTCACCAGGGAAAATTCCCCTGGGATGCTCAGAGCAATGGCATAGCATCAGTGATCGGATGCTGGACTGTGTTTGAAGGGTCTCACTCCTGCCCTGGTCAGTTTGTGGCTTACTAGCCCAGTGGAAGATGGGAACCCCATAAAGTAAAATAAGCCATATCAGAATTAAAGCTTGTGCAGGAGAAGTGGAACATAAAAAGGCTATAAGTGCACTGTGCACCCCTTGTAGGTCCAAGCTCCTGGTAAGAATGTATGAAGCTGGGAGAGAGAATTTTAATGCTGCCTGCTGGGTGCTGTCTTATTCGACCTCAAGTTACTGACTGAGTTTGGACTGTCTGGTCACCTGAATATCTTATGCAAGTGTGACCCCTGGGTCCAGAGTGCTATTTAACTGTTCACTGGGACCCCACGGTCCAGGATACCATTCTCCCAGTCATGAGCAACCTGTAGTGACTTTCTGCTCCATGGAGTGACTGTCTAATTTAACTGTTCATTAAATGGGATCCCCTGTTTTCTGTAACTTTGCTGTGTGCCTCATGTTTGAAGAAACTGTTTTGCTGCATGTTAAAAGAAGTTGCCTTCATGGCTATGTCTCCAGTGTGTTCCAGGGGAGTACCCAGAACAGCAGGAACCTGAAAACCACCAAGGAAGACATTGAGAGGCCTGCCTGGTGAAGACTGTCTACAAAGGCCATCTGGTGAAGTGGGCAAGGCCAAGCAGGTGAAGAGTCAGCAATCTTCATCCTCCCAGTGTACCACCTCAGTGCCCTGAGTGTCCGGGGCATCCTAATGGAGTCCGTCCATCACCAATACCACCCATGGAGAATCAGGTACTGTTTTTCCAGTTTTGATTTCTGGATTGTCTTTTCTTGGCTTGTGCTCCCCCTTCCCTGTGAACTTTACCATCTCCATATACCCCTAGACAGGGAAGTGGGGGGTGCTTACAAGAGGAATGGGAAGAAATGCATACAGGAATTTATCTTTCCAAGAGAGGGACAACGTGTCTTGCCAAAAAACTCCAGGCCCTGGAGTGAGCAAAAATGCAGCAGTTTTGCCATTGTGTGGGGAAGCAAAAAGGTCCAACTCTGGATGACCCCATCTTGCGAAGAGGTCATTTACTGTGGAGGTCAGCAGTTCCCATTCTTGAATTAGGGACCGAAACCTGCTAAGTCTGCCTGTCAAGACATTTTGGAGACTCAAATGCAGCTGACAGCAGAAGGTCATGAAACATCACCCAGTACTACAGTCTCGTTGCTTCCCTGCGTAGGGCATAGGAGTGAATGCCACCTTTTTGTTTATGTAGCGCATAACACTGATGTTGTCCATCTGAGTTAACTGAAGATCAGAGCAGAGATGACTGGAGTCTGTATAGTACAGCTGTCATTTCCAAGGCATGTATGTGTAGTTCCGCCTCCTTTCTGTTCCAGGACCCTTGTTTTTGGAAGTAGCAGAAATGAGCAGCCCAACCAAAGCTGGAGGTATCCGTGGTGAGTGTCTGAACAGGAGCTTGTACAAGAAATGGAACTCCCTTAAGTAATTTGCCACAGCCCATTCACCATAGTAGTATTCAACAAAGTGGGGATGTGAAAAGAATCATTTGTTCCAACTCGTTCATCAACTGATCCCATTGTACTCTGAGGGTCCATTTTGGGATTCCCATATGAAGCTGAGCAAATGGCACTGTTACTGTGGCAGCAGCCATTAGGTCCAGGAGACCCAACATTGTTCTAGCAGAAATGTAGTGACTCCTGTCTACCAAGTGCACCTGAGCAATAAGGGCCTGTGCTGTGTCCTGTGGCAGGAAAGCACACCCTTGTCTGTGTCCAGTGCCACTCCAATATACTGCAGGCAATGGCATAGGGTCAGCACTGACTTTGGCACATTCACTGTTATCCCTAATGCCTCACAATTGTGTCATTCAGGAGAGAGTGTGAAGAAGAGCTTCCCTGTAAATGGTCTTTAGGAGCCCATTGTCCACCTAAAGGAAAACATAATGCACATCCCTGCGAAGGGCTGCCACAACCACTGCTAAGCATTTGGTAAATACCTGTGGCACTGAGGAGAAGCCAAATGGCAACAAACGGAACTAATGGAGCCTGCCCTCCAGCATAAAGTGGAGGTATTTTCTATAGTAATGTCTGATCTTGGTATGAAGATACACATTCTTCATGTCCAGGGAGCAGAGACAGTCTTCTTTTTGCAAAAGGGGAATCAGGGCTTGCAGAGATACCATCCAAAACTTCTTGTATTCAGTATACAGATTGAGGTATCTGAGGTCCAACACAGGATGTAGCTCTCCTTCCATGTCAGAATTAAGAAGTATCTAGAATAGAACCCTTTGTTCCTGTCTTGTGGGGGAACAGGTTCAATAGCATGTTTTTGAAACAGAGCCTGGGCTTTCTATTTTAGAAGGGCAAGTGACTCAGAAGGTAAGGGGGAATGGGACGGAGGGTGATCTGGACTGATTTCTATCAATTCCAGAGCATGCCCCTTTCCTATTATTTCCAGAACCCACTCATCGGTAGTGATCTCCCTTCACTGCTTTAGATGCAGGAAGATCTTTCCCCTCACTCTAACCCTGGAGGCAATAGCTGAAGGGGGGAGACAGAAAAGAGACAGGCAGAACCGGGGGTGGCAAGGCCATTGGGACCTATTTGTTTGGGTGCTTTTGTATGAGAACCGTGGGGGAAGGGAATCAGAAGGGTAGCATCACCCCTACCTTGGGTCTGATGATGGTATGTACAGTTACCTCTGGCAGCAGGCTTACAAAAGATCCCTTACCATGCCCTCTGGTAGGTGTTGGGTAGAGGGACTTCGCAGATCTTAAAGAGCAGGTGTTTACTTTATACTTTCTCTCCCCCCAGACATAGATTGCAGCTTACCAGTGTGCAACTTTGCCGGTCCAGAAAGGATTTTTTTTTATTTCTATTTAAAAACCTACATCCCTTGTAAAATTAGTGTTTTAAGTTCCTCGGCAAAATGCTCCAACTTCCTCAGTCAGAGACACACTGCGCTTGCCGCGTTTTGTAGCGTCATTCAAGAAGAGTCGGGCGTGCAACAAAGACTATAATGGGGGCATTTTTTAAACTTATTTTTTAGTACATTTGAGTGCCGATTTTGTCAAAGGATTGCCACCGCTTGACTAACAAGGACATTCTTAGTCCCCCCCAGTCCCCACTGCTCCCTGGAGGAGGAGAGCAGTCCCTTGAACACTTGATCCTCCTTCGCGAACCCCAGCCGGACCTCCAACTCCCGAACCTGCTACTGAACTCGGGTCATCAGGGTCACAAACGGTGGTGCTACTGTTGCGGGAGCTCCTCTGCACAACAAACAGCTTTTGAAATTATACCCCAGAGGAAAGAGAACAAATTATAAATTGCCCCCGAGGGGCTAGCAGTGTGATCCCTTTCCACTTCCCCATTGTTGACCACGCCCCCGAGCTCTGACGTTTTATGATGCCACAATTGGGAGAGTGTGGGGGCACACTCCATTGAAGAGCATGCAGCATTTTAAAATACAGTTTTCAGCCGTTTAAGTGGCCATTTAGTAAAACTGGTGCCAGGGTTCAACTAAAAAGGCTCTTATTAGTTGAACCATGGCTCTGATTTTACCAAATAGCCACTTAAACAGACAAAAACTATACTTTAAAACCACTCTTCATACACTTCAATGGAACGTGCCCCCGTGCTCTCCCTATTGCCATGTCATAAAAAGGGGCGTGGCCAGCAACAAGGAAGTGGAAAAGAATCATGCTGCTAGCCTTTTGGGAGCAAATTACAATCCCTTCCCTTCCCTCAGGAACATAATTTCAAAAGCTGTTTTTGTGCAGAGGAGCTACCGCAGAGGTAAGTGAGGGTCCTCTGATTTGGGGAGAAGTCGTAAAATTAGTAGGATTGGTTCTCTTTAAATCATACCAATGACTTTTCACGACATCATACAATAGTTTGTAATAAATGGCACTTTGGTTTTACTTGGGTTGCAATGATTTTTGTCTATTTGAAGGTAATTGTATAAATATACTTAACCTGTTTTATCAGTGTGTTTTCATTGTTAGTTTTTTTGTAGACTTTGTATGTGAACATGTAGTTGTGGCAGATTATCAGGTGAGGAATCACTGTCACCAACCCCCTCAGAAGCACATTCAAGTTTATAATCAGCAGGGCCATCCAAAATCCTCACACATTTGAATCAAAATCCATTCAGAATGAAAGTATGTATACAAGCAAAAACCCTACCACTCAAAAGCAAGCATTGTAGTTAATGCTCCATTTAGGCGAATGAGGCAAGTTCCACCTTTTCTCACATTTAAAGTTTCAGTCTCTGTGGCAGCTAAATATTTTCTGATAGTCTGCTTCAACACAGATTTTAAGTAATTAAGTGTACATAAACATGGCCAGAGGATTTTGAAACCCAGGAAGTGAATCTCATGAAAGCAGAGTCACACTGGACCCCTCTTCACCTCACACTGTATTATTTTGACCAAATCCCAAGTCTGTGTACCTAATTGTTAACACATTTCAGTAGGTTTCCTTTAGAATTTAAATATTATTATAAAATGTCAGTCAAAAATTAAATAAACATTAAAACTGCAGATTTTGTGTGGAGATGGTGAAAATTGCAGATACTGTGGAAAAATTGCAGGTGCAAATTTCCAGTGCTCCTGGTCTTAAGCTACAGGATACTCTCTTATCCCTTCACCCTCCAGTGGTGGACATGGCAGGGATGCTCCCTTTCACTGGGGCTTTTCTCACTGGGGATAGTCTTTAGCTTATAAGCTGAGAGGCTCACTGGCTATACACAGAGTGTAGGTAGTGGGGTGGCATTCAAGACAATGTTGTTTGCTGATGATATCCTCTTAATGGTAGGTAAGTAAGTGTTTATTTGTGAAGCATCCATTCCCAGGGACTCAGAGTGCCATACAATAGAATATAGGCATACTAAACAAAACAAGAAAACAACAAAGTTTAAATAAAACCTGGCCATATCTGTCCCACTTCTGATGTCCATGTTCTATGGCTTTTCCCAGTTCTCTGGACTTTATAATAACTGGGGGAAAACTAAGTTTTCCCCTTAAATCCTAGATGTACCCTAGAGCAAATTCCACTGGGCACAATCAAATGTTCACCTGGGGGAATAGAGTACATAGGCCTTCATATCACCTCCCACTGGAAATCCTGGGTACAGGTGAAATTGGACCCTCTGTGTGGGGAAATCTAAAACTGCTTTGGCCATTGGGGCAGATGCAAATGTTGCTGAGGGGATCATAAATCTTCTCCAGGATATTGGTGGATTAAGTCAGGCTCCCCAGCCCAGCCTCTTTTCCTTTTATGTGTTACCCCATTCCTCTGGTAGGGGTGAGGAGAGGGGGAGGGGGGAGAGGTGGGCAGGTTGCAGGGTTATATCATAAAGGCACTCTTTTTCTGGCTGTCGGAGTTTTTTGTCTCTTGCATTGAATCCTCTAACTTGCCTATATACCCTGTATTCATTGTTTGAATAAAGTTTATTCAATTTGAAAAAAAAAAATGTTGCTGAAGGGGAAGGTGCAGACCGTAAAGATGATGGTACTCCCCAAGGTGCTTTATATTTTAAGATATATTCCTTCAGCTTTTCCTGGAGGAGCTCTTCGAGAGGATGAAATCTGTGGTTTTGCAATTCACGTGGGAGGGAAACAGACCCAGATTTTTAGTAGCTAGATTGAGCACTCCTTGGAGACCTAGGGGATTCAGATCTGCTTCATACAGGCTATTATTTGGTGGCAAGGCTTAGGCAAGTTTGGCTGGGATTTCATTTCCAGCAGCTTGAACAGTAGGTCTAGTGGCTCCCCCTGAAGATGATCTATGGGGAGGAGTCATGACCCTTGCCTACTGGCACAAGGAGGGAAAGTTGGCCCTGCCATTCAGCCAGTACAGCAATACACATGGTACATCTGGAAAAGGCTCAGGTCCTATTGGGAAGGCAATTAAGTGTTCCAGTAGAGATGGAAGGCAGCTATTAATTTCTTTGACTCCACCCCCTTCTGTCACGTGTCATTATAGTACATCTTATAACGATAGGTGCTGGAAACATTGCAGGGAGAAGGGATATGAGGGTTGATCAAAATGTGTGTGTGGCCTGACACACAAAGAAATGGACTATGAATCTAGCATTATTTTATTTTTTAACATAGTCTCCTTTCAGTTCAATACACTTAGTCCAGTGTGATTCTAGCATTGTTATCCCCTCATGGCAGACTTTTATGTCTTGGCCCCCACGAAACCTCTTCATAGCAGGTATCACCTCTTTCATCATCATCAAATCTCTTTCCATGGAGTTCAGCTTTCAGTTTTGGGAACAGGCAGAAGTCTGAAGGAGTAAGAACCGGTGAGTAGGGTGGGTGAGGAAGCAGTTCATACCCACATTCTGTTGCAGCAGCCACTGCAACCTGTGCTGTGTGGGGTGAAGCATTGTCTTTGCAGGGGCAAAACACCTCACCTCAGTTTTCCATGGCATTTGGCTTTGATGGCTTCTCTCAGCTTGGGCAGTTGTTCAGCATAGATCTAGCCAGTTTCTATAGTATTTTCCTTTCCAACATCTGGTCTTCAAGACCATTTACTTGTTTTCCTGTAAGTGTGTATTTTCTCTTTTGTACTGTATATATCCTAGTATTGTAAAACCTGAGTTTTCCAGTAAAAAAGCAGATCTGTTCTTATAGAATCAGTGACTGTAAATTATTTGTAAAGATAACTGCATTATTTTCACTGTCAAAGAGGTAGCTCTGTCTGGCATCCATTAGTCAAACAGCATCCTACCAGATCTGAACTGTGTTGACATTCCAGCCCTGTGCAGGGAAGAGCTTATGTCCTGGGGATAAGGCAAAGTAGACTCAGAGTGGCAAAACTTATGGGAGGTGTCCTGTGCCCCTCCCCAAGGGTGATAGGGAGTTAGGGAATAGTTCAACCAAGGGAAAGATTAGGGGCCAAGGGGGGAGCAAGCCAGGAATGGGGTATGGCTGGAGGATGGTGTCCCTGAACACTAGGAGCCTAGGGAATAAAGTACCAGAGCTCCAAGATAGACATAGGTGCCACCACAGAGACATTGGCCAACCAGAACCAGGACTGGGAAATAATAGTTCTGGGGTACAGCCTGTATAGAAGAGATAGAGGGTGTGGTAGGGGAGGAGGGGTGGCTCTATACATATGGGAGGGATTAGTGTCCAGCAGGGGAGGAGGGTAAAGCAGAGATCTTGTGGGTCAGCATTCAGAATCCTAAAGGGGAGAAAGTTAGACTAGGGGTGGCATACCGACCTCCATCCTAGGAACAAGACATTGACCAGGAGCTGGTGGCAAATATCATCAAGCACTGCCAGAAGGGAAGGGCATTGGTGGTTGACAACTTCAATCTACCAGGGGTAGATTGGAACACAATGACCACAACTAGCGCAAGGGAACAGGTTTTATTAGATGGTTTCCAGGATGTCTTCCTCGCTCAGCATGTGACGGAACCTACTAGGGAAGGGAATATCTTGGATCTGATCCTGGCAGATGGTGACCAGGTGCAAGATGTTAGGGTTGGAGCCCCCCGGTCAGGAGTGACCACAACATGGTGTGGTTCTCATTCAACATGGGTAGGGAAGGGAAGGCTAGCAAAACCAAGGCCATGGATTTCAGGAAGGCTGACTTCGGCAGAATGGCAGCCATAGTTGTAGGGCATGTGGCCACCATCAGGCCAGAGATGGACACAAACCAAAAGTGGGCAATTGTAAAGAACAGCCAGCTGGAGGTGACAAACTCTTGTACAAGGAGTGTTAGTAAGAATTCAAGGTCCAGGAAGCCTAGTTGGTGGACGAAGGAGGTACAAGAGCGAGTGAGAGAAAAAAGGGCAGTTTTTAAAACCTTTAAAAGGACATGCAGGGAGGCAGACAAGGAGGAGTACATTGCAAAATCTAGACAGGTGACCAGGATAGTGAGGATAGCCAAGGCCATAAAGGAGCTAAGGGTGGCACAGGGGATTAGGAAGGGAGAGAAATAATTTTTTTAATATGTCAAGGAAAAAAGTAAAAGTAAGGAACAGATTGCCAGGATTAAGAACAACAATGGAGGATGGACAGTAAAGGGCATGGACCAGTCAGAGGTACTGAGTACTTCTGCTCAGTATTCACAAGGGAGAAGGAAGGGCCCATCCCTCCAGGGACGGATGGGGGGAGATGGTTGGAGGGGAGAGGATAACAGATATTGAGATTCCAGAGAACAGGATATTGGATGGCCTAAGATCTCTTAGGGTGGACAAGGCTCCAGGTCTGGATGGGATACATCCAAGAGTGCTGAGGGAGCTAGCAGAGGTGCTGGTGGCACCCCTAGCAGATGTATTCAACACCTCCCTGCAGACGGGATGTGTGCAACTTGACTGGAGAATGGTGCATGTGGTACCTATCATAACAGTGGCCCCTGGGATGAGCTAGAAAACTACAGGCCAGTCAGCCTCACATCTCTATTGGGGAAATTGATGGAGACCATCCTAAAGGAGAGGTTGGTGGAATTCATGCAAGAATAAGGGCTGGGGATGACCAACAACACAAATTCAACAAAGGGAGTTCCTGCCAAACAAGCATGGTTAAATTCTTCAACTGGGTGACTAGGTCACTGGATGGGAGAAAGGTGGTTGATGTCCTGTATCTGGATTTCAGCAAAGCCTTTGACTCAGTGCCACATGGCAGACTGATAAGTAATCTCAAGGGCATGGGGGCAGGGCGAAAACTGGTTAGGTGGGTGGAGAGTTGGCTGGAAAATAGGAAACAAAGGTTGGTAGTTGAGGGGGGGGGACTCTCAGTACCCCAGGCAGTCACCAGCGGTGTCCCACAGGGCTCAGTCCTAGGACCTGTCCTATTCAACATCTACATGGCGGATATAGTGGAAGGGATGGAAAGCAAGATAAGAATGTTCGCCGACAACACCAAAATTGGTGCAGTGGTGGATTCTGAGGAGGAGGGGAGGGTGCTGCAGAGGGATTTGGAGAGACTGGAGAGCTGATCAAGAATGTGGCAGCTGAGGTTCAATGCTGGGAAGTGCAGGGTCATTCACTTTGGGGCAAAGAACCTGAAAAACAACTTCCATATGGGGGGAGAGGTTAAAGGTCATGGTGGAGGAATGGGATCTGGGGGTGGTGGTCACAGGGAATATGAACCACTCAGAACAGTGCCGGTTGGCATCTGCCAAGGAAAACAAAATGCTAGGGTATATTGCCAGAGGGAACACCTTGAGGAATGAGGCGGTGATCCTGCCACTGTACAGATCATGGTGAGGCCACACCTGGAATACTGCGTACAGTTCTGGCACCTCTACTTAAAAAGGGACATCAAACTCCTAGAGGGGGTCCAGAAAAGGGCAACCAAACTGATAAGGAGGATGGGGGAGAAGCCCTACGAGCAGAGGCTGAAGGGGCTAAATATGTACTCCCTGGAGGATAGAAGGGGCAGGGGAGATATGACCAAGGCCTTTGAGTACCTTAAGGGCATAATAGGATTAGCACTGGGGGTATGTTTCAAATGAAGAAAGGGAGATCATTGGGGGCAATAGGATGAAGTTGGAGGGAGGAAGAGTCAGGAGGGAACTGAGAAGGCACTATTTTACAGAAAGAGTGGTGGCAGCATAGAACATACTCCCAGAGGAGCTGGTCTCACAGAGATCGGTGGAGAGTTTTAAAAGGGGGTGGGATAGATTAAAGAGCAGAATAAGCATTAGAGTTGACTTGACCCAGCGGTCGAGCTCAGTAGAGGGGAAGAAAGGTGATAGTGGTGACAAGGGAGGGGAGGGTGGCAGCACTGGAGTAAACCATGAGCTGCAAAATCCTGCAGATGTGAGAGACCTTTATGGCCTGTATCTGCTGGTTTTTTTCATATGTTCATATGTTCATAATCAGGTGGTGGCAGCAAGGAGAAAGAAGACGCAGACAACTCTCGGAAGGCTGTTACAACCCAGGAGAGAAAGTTTGTCACAAGGGGTTACCTTTTTTTTTTTCTTTACAACTATTTTTTTCTTCCACCATCCCGGAGCTCTCTCTAGCATCCCCCTCTCACCTACCACCCTCTACCGCCTGTCTGAGGCTGTCCTCTCTGGGAAATCGGGGACAGATAGCCCCCCTCCCTACCTGATCCGGCGACCCGGGAGTGCTACCATCGCTGGACCTAGGCAGGTTGGCGGGATCGGGAGAGCCAGAGGATTGAGCCTGACAATGGGCGTGTGATGGTGGAGGCCCTGGAGGGTGCTGTCGCCTATCTATTTTTTCTTGTTCGTCCTCTGGAGCACGGCTGTGCAATGCCGTCGGCGCGCACCTGCCACTGTTCTACCCCTATTTTATGGCAACACTAGCTGCAGTGCTTCCGATCTCCACCGGGGGCCTCTGTTAAGTGGTGCAATGCCCACTGCCCACCCCAGGAAAGGAGAGCAGTCCTCCGGACATGCAGTCCTCTCACTCCCCAGCCAACCCCCGGGGGCCTTAGTCCATTCCCAAACCCAGGTCGCTGGCATGATGCGAGGTGTGGCATCCAGCACCACAACCCTCTGCACCACCAGGCCGGACTCAAGGGGTTACCTTAATAGTTTGACAAGAACTGGGGAAAGACGGTGAAGCTTTCTTGGCAAGTTATTAGGGTGGAAAGCATGGAAGAGGGAATCTGGGGTTTACAAAATAGGTCAGTTGGTTTAGTTGCATAAGGGTTACACCAATCCCTATATATATAGTTTTTCAGTACAAGATAGATAGTTTTAACTAGCAAAAACTGAATTTCCTGCAACATGTGGTGTCAGCTTAGCTCAGTTGGTAGCACATGTGCCTCTGGACCAGAGGGTGATAGGTTCTAGTCCCACACTGGAATTGGGGACATACCATAAACGCTGGCACACAATTGAAGTACTTGGAAAATGCTTCACTGTCAGTGTGTGCAATTCTTCAGATGAGTTAGTAAACTAAGCTCCTTTTTGCCCATTCTGGTTGTTATTTAGCTGGACATTACAGATCCAGTGGCACTTCTCGAAAAGAGTAGGGGAGTTTATTGATAAAAAGTATACACAAGATCAAAAAGCAAAAATGAGCATAAAACATTTAAAATCAGTGAACCACCCTCAGTAACCACATTTCATAAATTCAGGTACAAACAAGTATCAGCGTAGAATAAGAAAATGAAAATAACTTCACCTAGGACACCTCAATGGCATCATAACTATAAGCTCAAAATCAAGATGACAGAAAACCCCGCCCCCTTCTGCTCCCCTTACAACCATGCCATCCCCTTCCACAAGGCAGATAATTTATTAGCAGGCAGCTGTTTATACTCAGATTCATAAACGTGGCGTATTTCACAAACAACATTTTGCAGCACAATATCTTGCGGAGCCACTGTTTTGTTTTAAAAAGAGAAATACACATCTTGCTTGCCAAACACACCATTTCAGAAAGCCATTATAACACACATGGTACTGTAGTCCAAGTTCCTCCAAGCCAGTGGGAATTGGCAGTATATTAAGTTTTCATCAGTAACAGTGGAAAAAGCTGAAATTTGCCATACCCTGCTCAAGGCATTCCAAAAGCCTGACATATACGGATATGTGAAGAATAAGTGCAGCATAGTTTCCTCTATCTGATCACACATATCCCAGAGGCAACATCTTTCTGTAGTACTTGTATGGTCATTGTTTCTTCTCACTTGCAGCTTCCCATGTATGCACAACATCATCATATCTCTAATTTTTGCTGGAAGTCTGTGGTCCAATAGTTTTTTTGTAATCTGGGAAACTGGAATGTTCGCAGCAAGTTCATAAATAGGATCTCAAAAATAAGGGATAATTACAAAATCATGTCATTAGTCTAGTTAAAGATGTGACTTGTAAGAAAGACAGTTTCCAGTGTCTCAGCTTTTGGAGACAGGACTTCCAGTACCCTGGTAGTGGAAATCAAGCCCTCTCTGGTAGCCTCCTCTCCTCCCAGCTACACAGAGGGAGATCACTCCATAATCTACAAAAACATGGACCCAAAGATTGTTCACAGAGAATGCCAGAGGTTATAAAACTATAACAAAAAACATGTAATAACAAAATACTATAGGATTTAACGTCCCAAAACCACCATCATTGGGCTTCCTATAGGTATGTGATCTCTTTACTGGATTCAATCGACTGCCCCACGAAAGTCTAAAACACAATGTATATTTTAGCTTCCAACTCCTTAGGGGGGAACCAAGCTGATATACAGGCAAAATTGGGACTAAGAAAGCTTTAATTAAATAAATCCCAAATCACACATACCCCCATAATGCAAAGCATCATGGGATGTATATGCAAATCACCATGACAATTTAGGCTGGTTCTGCTTTAAGCAGGAATGCATGGTGCCAGAGGGCCTCTCACATAGTCTGCAAAAGCTGAGAATAGAAGACACAGACATGTGTTTCATGCTACTCAAGAGTCATCAGTGTGCCTTATCTGTATCTCACCCCCATGGGAAAAAGGAAACAGCATTGGGTGGTCTTACAGGTTTGGGTCATGGTGTGCCCCAAAATAGAAAGCAAGCTGAAAAGAGAAAGAGCCTCAACAAAAAGCCTTGAGGCAAGGGTTACCCAAAAAAGAGCAACTAAACAAACTCTGTGGGCCCCATATTCAGTGCCGGGCGGCTATGCACACAAACAGGTGCACCATGCAAAAAACTAGGGCTGGCCACCTCTGGAGTAATATTCAAATAGATAACGCAATCTGAACTGACCACGCTATCTGTCTGAACACTGAGCCATGGTAACACAGGGCACAGCAAGCAATCGCCATGCTTTGTGCCGTGCTACCAGAGTGATGGGCCAAAGACTGCCCATAGGGGTACAGAACAGCACACTCTGGAGAGTGCCATAGCCCCTATGTGCAATATTCAGCCCAGACATGCAAATGATCTCACTGGGCATGCATGGGGCTAACAGGCCATTTGCATGCCCATTATCAATCTTATATTATATTATATTATATTATATTATATTATATTATATTATTATCAAAATATATCTGTCCATGGTGGTTTAGTAGGCCCCCACCCCACAGGTACTGTCCCACCACCCCGCAGCCCACATCCCAACCCCAAGAGCTGGCACAGTGCTCCATTCACCACCACAGCCAGTCACAGACTGAGCTCTCAAGGAGTGTATACTGTCTGTTATAGTACACACTCCTTGAGAGCTCAGTCTGTGGCCGACCGTGGCGGTGAGTGGAGGGTTGTTCTGGTCACCAGCTCTTGGGGTTGGGATGGGGGGGTGCTGGGTGGTGGGGCAGTGTCTGCTGGGGTGGAGGGGGAGTCTACTAGACCACCAAAGACAGATATATTTTTGATACGGGAGGGTCAGGGTTAGGGAGGGGGGACCACTAGACTACCAGGGATCGTTTACATATGTAATGGGAGGGAATTGGGGCTAGGGAGGGACTGCTAGACCACCAGGTATCACTGGCATATATTATGGGAGGAGATTGGGCTAGGGAGGGACTGCTAGACCACCAGGGATCACTGAAACATATTAGACCACCAGGCAATAGTGCTCTCACATGGTGTGGGAAAGGGGTGTGTAGCAACAACCCTGTCTACGCACCCCCGCAGCCTTGTACCTGCTGCGATCCCAAAGCCCACTGATGACCATGACCACCTCTTTATGCACAGGCAGTCCAGCCCTGCTTGTGACATTACTACTACTTATTCCGCCTGTATGCTTGCCGACGCCTCCCACGCTTAGCATGTCAGAAGTACCCCTCGGACCTCCCTCCACCCACCTCTCCCCCACCCTGACAACCCCCTCAGCCCCCTCACCCCCCGCTCTCCTCCCCACAATGCTGTTGTCCCTCAACCCCCCCCTGCCCTTTGCTCTACTTCTGTTTCCCAGCCCTCTGCTCCCTGCCCATCCCCTGCTCACTCCCCATAAAGTCCACCTACAGTCTTCATCCAGCAATTAATAAATGCATCTCAGCTCTCCTCAGGATAATCTTCCTACTACTCTTGCTGTCTGGTAACATCCATCCCAACCCAGGCCCTGCTACCTCCAACCAGCTGCTGACCCCCCAGGGCTACAAATCGCCTACATGAACATCTGCAGTCTCCCGAAGAAGACTGCATCCCTCCAATGCTGGCTAGTGCAACACCAACTGGACATACTGGCATTGGTGGAAACTTGGCTCTCTAAAATGACCCCTGACTCCTTCATCACTCTCCCTGGCTACTCCCTCATCAGGGAGGATAGAGTGGAAAAGTGTGGTGGTGGCTGTGCTTTCTACATCTGAGACTCCTTGTTGTGCCAAGCACTCTTCGCCCCTACACTGGACCATGGGACATAAGTCCTCTCCCCAAAACTCACTCCTGATCCTTATCATCACTGTGGCTTATATCCCACCTGGAACCAAACTCCTGCAATCCTGTCCCTCTCCGATTACCTCTCCAGCCTCCCCCACAAAGTAGAACAGATATTGGTGGGTGATCTCAACGTAAACTGGCTCACCAGCTCATGCCAAGGACACTTTCGTGGTCCTAGACCTAACTCAATTGGTAATACAACCCACTAGGTCTAGCCCCTCAAGCTGTTCACACACCCTGCTGGACATCCTTCTAACCAATCGCCCCCACAGAATCACAGACGTTGTGGTCCTCCCTAACTCACTGAGCGGCCACTCTTCACCTGGTCCTGTCGGCTACCCAAACCACTGCTCAGCTTTGTTTCCTGTCACCGTCTATGACCTGGCAGCCTCAGTAAGCTCAAACACTACCTAGCCTACTGGGATTGGTCCCCCCATAAAACTGGCCCAGAACATAGACGAGGCCCTCAACTACTTCACTAGCTCCCTCAACAAGGCATGTGATATATTTGCCCCATTTGTCAAAACCCATACCAAGAAGCATAATGCGCCTTGGGTCGCTTCTATGCTCCTTCAATAACTGCAACTGAGGGACAACCTCGGGCACAAAGCCACTGCTTCTGGCAAACAGACAGATAGACGAGCCTATAACACCGAACGTAGCAGATGCACCTGGGCCATACGTAAAGCCTAGGTAGAGTACTACAGATCCTCTCTGGCTGCCTCCTGGGGGAGCACCTGCAAGTTCTGGGACAATATAAAAGAACTTAACAGGAAATCCTGCTCTCCACCCTGTCCCAACTTGACATCAACAGCACCACCTCCACAGACCCGACGAAAAGCATCACTAACTGCCTCAACACTGCCTTTTCTGATCTCAGTGCAGTCCTCGCCAGCAACTTTTTCTACCCAGCTCCACCCTCTCTAACATCTAATCTCCACCGCCCACCATTCCACTTACAGGTCATTAGTCTGCAAGAAGCCAAACCTTACTTAACCAAAGCACTCAGTGGCACTAGCCCCTGCAATAACCCCCTTGACACGAGACTCCTTCAACTGGTCCTTGACTCTGTCCTTGCCCCACTCACAGACTTACTTAACCACTCTCTGTGTCTTGGATAGTTTCCAACCACCTGGAAAATGGCAGTCATTACCCCCGTACTGAAAGGTGGGGATAGCTCCTCCCCCAACAATTGTCAACCAGTCTCCATCCTCACTCCCTCCGCTCTCCAAAGCTCTCAAAAAAATACTGGCCGATCAACTCACAGAGTACTTTGACACTCACGGCCTGCTATGTAGGGAGCAGCATGGCTTCTGATCTGCCCATAGCACGATCACTACCCTCACGGAATTCTCTAACTTCCTCCACTCTGCCCTGGACAAGGGCCACCTCACTGGTGCCGTTTTTATCGACCTCTCCAAGGCCTTTGATATGGTCTCACACCCCCTCTTACTGAACACACTCCACCAACACAGCTTCTCTCATGGACCCCTCTCCTGGTTCTCTAGCTACCTTTCCTCAAGGTCCCAATGTGTAAAAATTCACACCACCCTCTCCAGTACCCAGCTTGTATGCTCTGGTGTCTCCCAGGGCTCCACCCTGGGCCCGTTGCTCTTTAGTCTTTATCTAAACACCCTGCCCAGCTTCTGGTCAGGCAGGATTCTTCTTTATGCGGATGATGCAATCCTCTTCACCTCCCACTCCGACCCCTCTGCACTCTAGTCCTTCTTTCAGCACTCCTTCAGTCAAATTGAGAACTGGTTAATGGACCGCCGACTTATCGTAAATATTAAAAAAAAAAATACATGCTTTTTGCCCATCGCCAAAGCAAAGCCAAGGACTCCTCCCTCCAGATCCTCTCCAGCTCGTTCCATCCACTGGAACAAGTCCTCACCTACAATTACCTGAGCATTACTTTTGACTCTACCCTTTCATTTCACTCTCACATCAATACGCTCACCTCAGCCACCAATGCACGCATTTGCCTGTTATACAGACATAAGGACTACCTGCCACCTGAAGCCCTCCACCTGGCAGTCACCTCCTCTATACTGTCACTAGTGGACTATGGACTCACAATATATGCAGCAGCCAATGCCACCGCTCTAAACAAAATTCAAATTTCCATTAACATGGTATGCCGGCTCCTGTCTGGAGCTGATAAACCAACACATACCTGCACCCTTTATTCCTTAACCAATGTACTCACACTTGAGGAGAGACATCAATATCAGTCCTGCCTCCTTGCCAAAAAAATGCAACTGGGTATGTCTCCCCCCCCCCCCCGAGGTCTCCACGTTCCTTCTCCCTGCCATCATTACTTTTGCCACTCACAGTGCCTCCAACACTATATTGCAGATCCCTAGGGTCAGAATTGCACTAGTACAAATATCCTTCTGCTTCAGAGCACCTTCGTGGTACAATGCTTCCCCCCCACCATCACTTCTCTCACCAAAATAGGGCCTTTCAAGGTCGCACTCAAGAATCACATTCTGTACACTTGCAACTGTGAGTGTCCTCTTCCAAAACCACCCTAGGCCTCTAGGTGCCTCTGTTCAGGTGCCAGAGCCTAGCCAGCCTTGACAATGTCTCTCCTGAGACAACATACTTTGTACCTCATAAGAAGTTACTGTGCTTGTACATTAGCAACTGCCTAGCTACTGATTGTATAGGACTACAGCTCATTCTGCTGATGGACATGTTAACAACTGCCTAGCAACTATTTGTATAGGACTGAAGTTCATCTGCTGGATGACACTATCACCCTGCTAATTGTATTCAATGTTCTCCATCGTATGTATTACCTGCTCCTTCAATTTTCGTTAACATCTGTAGTTTTCTCTTTGTATCATAACGTGGAGCCTTTGGAAATGAGTCTATGGCTCAAAAGGTTGTAATTTCGATGTGCTTATAAATAAATAAATAAATTACGGGCTGGGTCTCAGAAACATTAAACTGTGCCACACATGTGGGCATTTAGCATTTCTGAAATCTCTGAATTTTGCACTGCACTGCATATGCTTGAGGAAACCATCATTTGCATGGTTGCAGTGCACAGTTTTGTGCGACAGTGCTGACAGGATTATGCCACCCATAAGTGACCTTTGAATATGGGCAATGCCCCGGCAGCTGGCACTGTTCCCGGTTAGCATGGCTCAAACCTGGTTTGGGCTGCACTAACCCTTTTGAAAATGGGGCCCTATTTTCCTTAGTCATAGGCCATCTATTCCATGCTGAGACATTTAGTCATGGACCATCTATTCCATGCTGAGACTTTTCGTCATAGGCCATCTATTCCATGCTGAGACTTTTAGTCATAGGCCATCTATTCCATGCAGAGACTTTTTTTTTTGTTAATCATTTTTCTCCCTTGGCCCCTGGTCTGCCTACCTCTATCATGTCCTTGCATCCCCTCAGGTCTTCCGGCCGCCATCTCCAGGGATCCCCAGCTCCCGTTCGGGTCCTGCAGCTAGTACCCCGCGGCTTACCCCCCGCGGCGGGGTGGGGGCAGGCCCCCCTACACTCTCCGCCGAGACCGGATCCAGTGTGTCGCTGTGTACCCTTGGAGCCACTGCTCCCATCGGAGATGGCCATCATGCCGCCACAACCAGTGCCAATTTCCTGTTTTCTCCCCATGGCATGTGAGGCATGCAATGACGCCAAGAGACAGGTGTGCACACGCTACCACACGCACACCTTCCTGGTGTCAGCCCCAGCACATCCCCCTGACTGCCCGTGCTACTGCATCGCCCCCCAGATATTTCTAGAGGCCACCAGAGCACCGGTGACAGTATCTCTCCCTCCCCAGGGAAGGAAAGCAGTCCAGCGGACACTCTATCCGTCACCCTCCCTGCCGACCCCCGACAACCCTGGCTCGTTCCTGAACCCGGTCATTGGTGCAGCGTGAGGTGTGGCGTCCAGAGCCTCAACCCTCAGCGCCACCGGGCCGGCTCATGCAGAGACTTTTAATTATAGGCCATCTATTTCATGCTGAGACTTTTAATCATAGGTCATCTATTCCATGCTGAGACTTTTAATCATAGGCCATCAATTTCATGCTGAGACTTTTAGTCATAGGCCATCTATTTCATGCTGAGACTTTTAATCATAGGCCATCAATTTCATGCTGAGACTTTTAGTCATAGGCCATCTATTTCATGCTGAGACTTTTAATCATAGGCCATCAATTCCATGCTGAGACTTTTAGTCATAGGCCATCTATTCCATGCTGAGACGTTTTGTTTAGCTATAACCAACTTCTTTTCCCCATTTTCCCTACCCATATCACCAGTCCCATATTGAATCCCTAGAACTGTAAGAGAGCCGTCCTCAATATTAATACCTCCTATAATAGGATGACAAGAATCTTTTATAGATCCCAAAGCCATACCTTTACTGTTCTGCAGATTAACCTGCACACCAGCCATGTCAGAAAAGTTTTGTAGGGCCCCTGCGGCAGAATGCTAGACTCAGCATCTTGTACCAGCAAGCGGACATCATCTGCATATGCTGCTATTAGCACAACACTGATGCCCATGCCTAGTGTCATGGGTTGACATTTCAAACATAGTTTTAGCTACAATACAGTACTTGCTTCTGGAAAGGAGGGACAGTAGTAAGCTCAACTGACTGTCTAATTTCTAAACCGGTATTCACTTCTTGTGGATTAAAGTCTCCCAAACTCATCCATGGATGAGCTTACCAGCACTTTGGCACCATGTTGAGAGGTGAACACACTGGTGAACGCACTTCAGTATCTGGAGGCTGGCAATAAGAGTTGGGTCTTCGGGGCATGGCCAGCAGCCGATCGAACAAAACGTCTTTCCTGGGAGCTCTGCACTGCAACCTATAAATATCTTCCTAAGACTAAAACTGGACTTATTGTTTTGGTTGCACCCGTTTACCACAACAATCTCCTACCTGCCCTACTGCTGGAAAGAGCAGTCTTTTGGTATCCAGCTCATTGGAGGACAGTATGGGGAGACCAAAAGCTATGCAGCAGCAAGGCCAAGCACATGGCGCAGAGAATGAGCTCTCCAATGCGATGGTTCTTAAAGCCGTCAAAGACTTGGCATCCTTTGTAAAGGAGCTTGATAAAAAAATGGACAGTTTTACAGTACAGGTGACCACGGTGGAGCTTAAGCTTGGTACCATGGCTATAGGATCTAAACAGTCCAAATCACTGGCCAAGAAAGCCGTTACAGCAACTGCAGGACTAGTTAATGAAAACCGACTCCTTACACAGCGCCTGGAAAATGTAGAAAATGGGGCACGTTCAGCGAATGTCAGGATCTTAGGTGTCCCGGAGGACCGAGAAGGTCAAAATCTCCTGGGTATTGTACATCTTTGTTACAAACAACCCTTGGACTCCGTATGGAAGGCTTACTTCTTCAGGTCTACAGGATTATGTCTAGACATAGGCACACTCATGCCAAGACACCACAGACTATCATCCTCATCACTGCAGGACCCATGATTGAGGAGCAGATCCTGCAAGCAGCTAAAGGAAGGGGTCTTATTCAACTACCTGATGGCTCTAGAGTATATTACTTCCCTGATATTTCCTATGCCACTTGCCAACGCTGCAAATCATTTGATTCAGCTCGGGCTGAACTACGCCAGCTGGGGATTTCTACCATGCTGTTATACCCAGCTAAGCTTTGTTTGGGCTATGCAGCTAAAACTTATCTTTGTAACAACTCAGTTGAAGCAGGGAAGAGGCTAATGAAAATCAAACTAGACTTTGAGAGTCGTAAGGAAAGTGATGCTTCTGAGACTGAGGTGGACTGAACTGAACTCACAGTAATGGTTGGGTAAACAGGACAATTAAAATTAAAATCTTTGTGTCTGAGAGTTGGTTGTTTTGGAGCTTTTCCAATATTTAAATACTTTATTTTGAATAAAGAAATGTTGTTATGGTAATAAATATCTCCATTCCCTTGTTCTCTATCTGCAGGAAAGAGCAGATTAGTTAAAGGACGTCTTCTAAAATTGTTATGGAATTCTTTGCGTATCTACATGGACTTATGAATGGTCTTTAGACCAAACTCAAGAGTGCTTCACTCAGGGACTTATCAAGGATGGTTATTGCTAGTTAAAGGTCCATGGTCGTGGCACAATTTGCCATTTATATAAAAATTCTTGGGACTCAAATGTAATCATTTTTTACATTGTTTGACATATGATAACCCCCACCATGTTGTAACAAGGGGAGATATGAAAATAGGCCTTTGTAAAACTATGTGGAATATGATTTCTATGTCATGGAACCTAGTGAAAGTATATTGATTGTGTACTTTGCATACTCATTAAACAAAAAGTTTAAAAAAAAAGAGTTGGGGCTTCAGGGTCACTCAATTTCATTAATTAATTAAAAAATGTTTTCCTGACATCCTTTTGGCACAGATGCCTTGAATGCTCATATGGACTGCTGCAGGCACTTTTTCACAAAAAAGTCAAAATGTGACAGTGTCCTTTTAACAGAGATTAATGTAAGGTTCTCAGAATGCAGACAGCCAACGAGACTGCAGCATTTCTGAGACCCTTTTCGTAATTGTTGATGATATTTATATTACTGAGTTTGTGTGTTTGTTCTTGTGTAGCATTGTATTGTGCAAGGTTTTCTAATTTTTAATTTGGAGTGCATTATGCATTACTTTTTCTTTCGGTGTTTGGGAAGCACTGCTGACATATTTAGATGTTTTGCTTCATTTAGTTTGTCAGTCTATGGGGCCAGAAGATGGAAGGATATGGGTTCTTGCCCCTCACCAGGTATTTGGGGTAATAACCATAACTGGCACTGAAGTGCAGTATGGGGGGGGGGTAGGCTGCACTGATGAGTTGTTATCCTTTGGATGAGGCCTTAAACCGAGGTGCCTTCTGCCCATCTCTAGTCATTGTCCAGATGGAAGTCAAAGATCCTAAGGCACCTGTCGAAGAAAAGCAGCTGTGTTTTTTATTAGTAAAGGTATATACAAAAAACAGAACATACAGCAAAAACAGTACATCATATAAATGTAAACAAAGCAAAGCCTAACAAATTCTAGCAAAAAAGAAACTATAAACTCAGCTCAAGCATAATTTTAATAAAAACAGGCAAAACAAATACAAATTGTCTAATGACTCCTCACAATAATGTAAACAGAAAAAAAAAGACTGAAAAGGAAGGCCAAAGAAAAACAAACCAACCCTAGATTATAACCAATGCATTCCTTCCCAGTAGATATTAAGTTGTTATCTGGGTAAACATGTAAACTCTGTGTCACACACCAGTTGAAGTTCTTCTGTCACAGTAAGCAGCTGAAAGTGCATTGGCACCGATTTCTGCTGCAAGAAAAAGGAGTACCTGGCATGCCACATGCTCCACGTCAAGCAAGACATTATGACACAGTCCCGTGCTTTCCAGAAATCAGAGAAAAAACAGAATATCAAATTATCATATGTGAGTTGAGCAATCTCAGACACATTCCACTGTTTACTGAGGATGATCCAAAAATCCTGAATATAAGGCTACGTGAAGAACAGATGTTTTATTTAAAATGTGATGACCGGGAAGGGCACACTGAGCCAAGGCTCATTTCCAGGTGTGATCTGGAGGCTTTGAGTGACATAAACATACATACAGGGAAATACATTTGTATACAGCATCTGGGTGATAATTAATGTAAGCCTACTACATAGAACAAGTCAGAAATTGTCTAGCTAAAAATAAATTATTTACAAAAATTAGACATGAGGTGGCCAGTTAGGTATCTCCAACTGTATAGAGGAGTGAAAGAGGTTTTTACTTAGTAGCAAGAGAGGGAGAGGAAGTTAGTGAGGGTTGGTCAGAAGGGGAAGGTTGGAGGAGAGGAGCAGTATGAGTGGTGGTAGTGGTGAGGGACTGGATTTGAGGACAGGTGCAGGGAGTGGGGAGATAGCTTTAAGATGACATTTGAAGGCTGGGAGGGATTGGCAATCATGGAGGGGAGCTGGCAGTTAATTCCCGAGCTGTGGGAGGAAGTAAGAGAAAGCAGAGACGCCAACAGATGAACATCAGCAAGGGATGTAGAAGGAGCAGGGATACCAGGATCTGGTGGGGTAGAGGGGAATGGGAGCAGAGGAGCGGAGTGAAAAGTGATATGGGGGTACAAGGTTGAGCCAGAATTTGCCATGAGTGTGAGTGAATGTGTTGCCTGTGGGAGAGGGGTGAGAAGTTTAGTGAGGAAAGAAGTGTACAGTGATGGGTACCCGGGGGGGGGGGGGAGGTTGTGGCGAATCTGCAGAAAAAGTTGAGTAGGATGTCGAGTTTAGAGAGTGAGGAGGCAGGGGCTGAAGCATAGATAGTGTCCCTGTAGTCCAAGATGGGGAGAATAGTCTTGAGAACTAGGTTACGGTGAATGTGTAGGGGAATAGCGTGTTTATTACAAAAGAGTACATCTAGCTTTGGCTGCAGCTTGCTTTTATTTATTTATTTATTTATTTATTTATTTATTTATTTATTTTATTTATTTTTTAAAGTCAGATTTACAACCTTTGAGTCAGGGACTCATTTACAAAGGCACCTCATCACAGGGAGGGTAGACATGGTTACAGTGTGAGCTACAACAGTGGTAACATACAGGTGCAATACAGATAACAAAAGAACACAATATAACAGTGGTTTACGGAATAAAGTTACATGCAGTAAATAGCAATCATATAAAGTATAACAGTAGTAGAAGTCACAACCCTGGTCATACCGAAATCCCTATGTGGAAGGTGGGGAAGCGGTGAGAAAAGAAAAAGGAAGCAGGCCAACGACATTGTCAAGGCTATGGGCCAGAAATGAGGAGGGACCCCAACATTAGGTTGATTAAGGGCAACTACAGCTTCAGGCACCAAAGAAATGGTTACGAAGAGCGATTTTAAAGGGACCAATTTTGGTAGACTTAGTGACAGAGGGCGGGAGGGAGTTGAACCATGTGGGGGCGCGGTAGTGGAAGGACCTTTGGGCTAGGGAGGTCTTGGTACGGGGCACCAGAAAGGTGGTCTTAACTGAGCTATGGGTAGCAACAGATGGGGATGCAAGCTGCAAGGACTTGATGACTCCCTGGGGGGGAGAATCCTAGCAGGGATTTTCTGGCAAGTAAGCAGGTTTGGTAGCACAGGCAGCTTTGAGCAAAGGGAGTCCATATGAAAGGAGTGGGCTGGCCCACCAGCACAGCGGTAGAGTTACCGCTCGCAGCGCCAGCAACCCAGGTTCGAGAACTGACTCGGGTGGCTGGAGGGTCAGCCAGGGGGAGGAGGATGGAGCACCAGGAGGCTGCTGTCCTTCTCTGGGGTGGGTGGGCTGCTTGTCCTGCCATTATACCAACACCTGGATGACCACTGGTGGAGGTGCAGTGGGACGAATGAAAAGAAGGGAGGGAGGACTTCGGCTGGGAGCTGGAGCATATGCAAGTCCTGACATGCTCTGCCCCTAGGCTCTCCCAGCAAGCTGACATCCTGGGTGGACCAGAAAACCAGGAAACACCCCTCAGCACTCCCAGTAGACGGAGCCCCCGGCCCCGATCTCCAATGCCCCTACCAGCACCAGCGATGGCATTCCCGATGAAATACAGACACGTCGGAGTGTAGAGGGCCACACCCCATACCCACCTGGGCGGTATAACCAAGGCTCCATGGGGGATGGACTGCACTGGTGGCCAGTTAGAGGAGTGGAGACATACAAGACCACTGAAGTCTCCCGAAGAAAGAGAGTACTGAAGCGAGAAGGGGGCATAAAGAGAAAAATAAAAAATATGTATGAAAGGAGTAGTTGAGGTGTTGGTCTAGCCAGAGGCCAAGGTATTTGTACAAGGTGATGGTGTCATGGGTGGGGGTTTCTGAGATGGTGAACGTGGGGGAGGAGGGGAGCCTGGCAAATTTTTGGGGGGAGCTAAACGTCATGGAGACTTTTATTTAGTGTTCAGTTTTAGGGAGTTGACTTTGAACCATGTTAGCATGTGGCACAGGTCAAACTGGAGAGGAAGCTGGATTGCGTTGGTGGTGGGGCCAGATACGTAGAGGATGGTGTCATCCACGTAGAGGTGCACATTGGATTGGGAGCAGACACTGGGGAGGTCATTAATAAATATTGAAAAGAGGATGGGGCCGAGGATGGAGCCCTGAGGGACACCAGATAGAATGGGGAGGGAGAGGGGATGCAGAGTTGCCTACTATGATGGACTGATACCGGTCACCGATGTAGGATTTAAACCAGAGTACAGTGGAGGAAGCAAGGTCAGATGAGTGCAGTTTCTGAAGGAGGAGCAGATGGGAGATGGAATCAAAGGTTTTGGTGAGATCAGTAAATATTGCTGATATGAGGTGGTCATTGTCCATTGCCGAGAGGATAGAGCCTGTGTCATGGAGAAGAGAGGAGAGGAAGTTGTGGAATGGTTTTTCCTGAAACCAGACTGGTAATTTGAGAAAATGTTTGTGGAAATGAGGAACTCAATCAAATTGGGCGGTAATTTCCAGGGGATATAGGGTCACCCCCTTTGTGGAGCGGGATAACGTTGGTCAGTTTCCATTGGTTTGGGACTAGGTTGGTAAAGAATGAGAGATTGATTATGTGAGAGAGAGGAGAGGCAATGGCACAGTCGGAAAAGCGTAGGAGCTTAGTGTGAAAGCCGTCTGGGCTGTTCTTATGCGGATCAAGAGTACAAAGGGCATGATAGACTTCTAGGGTGGTTGTGGGGAGGAGGCTAAACCTGTTTGAGAGGGAGGGGGAGTAGGGAGGGACTGGACTGTCGGGTAGAGTGCAGGACATGAAGAAGTTGTTAAAGCTGTCAGCAATTGAGGTGGGACCAGAAACTGAGAACCCATTTTGCATGAGTGCTGGGGCAGTTACCTGGCTGGAGGGGTTAATGAAGGATTTGACTGTGCTCCAAAAAGGATGAGGGGTCCAGGCTGGATGAAAGATTTGATTTGAAGTACTAAGATTTAGCTTGGTGTATTGCCTTACTGCAGGAGTTTCTGAGCTTCTGATAGTGGTGGAGGTCTGAGATGGCATTGGACGATTTAAATTTTAACCAATCTTTGTCACGAGCTTTGCAGAGGGATAAGATTTGGAGGAAGATCCAGGGAAGATGGCGACGTTTAACCCTAGTAGTACAGAGAGGAGCATGTAGACCTCTGAATGGGTGCAAAACCTGGGGGTAATTTTTAACGAAGGGCTGACCCTGCATTTGCAGGTGTTGGCCGTCATCAAATCCTCTTTTTACCATCTGAGGAATATCTCCAGGATTAAGCACCTTGTTCCATCCGGTGATATATTTCAGAGATCCCTGTTGGTCTAGCGGTCCCTCCCTGGTCCTGATCCCCTCCTGTAACATATGTCCATGATCCCTGGTGGTCTAGTAGTCCCCCTTCCCGAACTCTGACCCAACCGTATCAAAAATATATCTATTCCTGGTGGTATAGTTGACCCCCCACCCCGCAGGGGGACCGCTAGACCACCAGGGATCACTTACATATGTCATGGGAGGGAATCGGGGCTAGGGAGGGACTGCTAGACCACCAGAGATCACTGAAATACATTACGGGAGGGGATTGGGACTAGAGAGGGACTGCTAGACCACCAGGTAATGGTGCTGTCACATGGTGTGGGGAAGGGGTGTGCGGCAACAACACTGTTTGTGCATCGTTATGGGCTGGGTCTCAGAAACATTAAACTGTGCCACACACATGGGCGTTTAGCATTTCTGAAATCTCTGAATTTCTGAAATCACCCAAAATAGCAGGATGATGCAGTGGGCCACATTCGGGGGTACTGTTTTCAAAAACTGCATTTGTTCAGTCAGTGCCAAACATGGACAATGCTTAGTAATAGAAAATGTAGCTTAGTAATAATAATGCTCAAATAAACAATAAAATGGTGGTAATTGTAAAGCCTATGTATGACCTTAAAAATATCAGTACAGCATACCACCAAGTGGGCTGCTGGTTCCAAAAATTGTGTGCCCATTGGTACAATACCACACATGGACAAGGCTTCTAGTTATTCCATGGCTAGTGTTATACATATTGATGTCATAGACAAGGTTGCCCCAAAAATTATTAATGCAGCCTGTGCATGCCTGGCAAAAATTGATCAAACATTAATCTGAAGAAGACTGAGTGAAGACGACAGTCTAGCATCCCACAGTGTGGGCTACTGGTTCCAAAAATTGTGTGCCCTTTGGGACAGTGCCGCACATGGACAAGGCTTCCAGTTATGCCATAGCTAAGTGTACACACTGTTTTCATGGGCCGCGTTGCCCCAAAAATTATTAATCTGACCTGTGCAGGCCTGGCAAAAATTGAACAAACATTAATCCGAAGACTGAGTGAAGATAATAGTGCAGCACCCCACAGTGAATTTTTGGGCTACTGGTTCAAAAAAAAAAGAAAATTAATGGACACAGAAGCCCTCCCCATCCACCTCATGGAAACATAGTATTTGACGGCAGATAAGGACCACTTATCCCACCCAGTCTGTCCATTCCTCCCTACCTACACTATTACCACAGAGCATACTCAGTTTATAGCTCTTTCTACCTCCCCCCTTTCCTTTCCACTATGATTCCCTTGTGCTTTATGCCATGCAGTCTTGAACCCCACCACTGTTTTCTCCCCCACAACCTCTGCTGGAGGGCTGCTCCAGGAGTCTACCACTCTTTCTGTGAAGAAGTACTTCCTCACATCTCTCCTGAAACTACCACACTCCAGCTTCATAGCATGTCCCCTTGTTCTTGAGCACCTTTTTCTGAAAAATACTTCCCTCCTGTACCTTAATTACCCCCGTGAGGTATGTAAAAGTCTCTATCATATCCCCTCTCTCCCTCCACTATTCCATGGTGTACATATTGAGATCCTTTAGTCTCTCCTTGCAGGGCGTTTGATGCAGATCCTGCACCATTTTAGTTGCCATCCTCTGGACTGCCTCCATGCTGTCAATGTTCTACCAGACATGTGGTCTCCTGAACTGGAAACGGTACTCTAGGTGTGGTCTTACCAGTAATCTATTCAGAGGCAACACTACTGCTGGTGATACCCCTACCTATGCACCCCAGCATTCCACTAGATCTCCCGAATGCCTTGTTGCACTGTCTGGCCACCATTAGATCATCTGACATGATTACTCCTAGGTCTCTTTCATGCTTGGTGGTTGTCAATACCACTCCACCCATTTTGTACTCCATCCCTGGGTTTCTGTATCATAAGTGCATTAGTTTGTATGTTTTTGCATTGAAACCCAGCTGCCATACCCTTGACCACTTCTCAAGTTTTCTCACGTCACAGCTCATCTTTTCCACTCGCACCCAGAATGTCCACCCTATTGCATATTTTGGTGTCATCCGCAAAGAGACAGCAATGCTACTTATAAAGATATTAAAGAGGACTAATCCCAGCAGTGATCCCTGAGGCACCACGCTGGTCACCCTCCCTTCCTCTGCTTGAACTCCATTTACCACCGCCCTCTGTCGCCTATCCCCTAACCAATTTGTTAGCCAGTTTTCCACCTTTGGACCTACTCCTAATCTAACCAGCTTGGTTACTAGACTCCCATGTGGAACGGTGTTGAAAGCTTTACTGAAATCTAGGTGGCCCTGTCCACTGTTCCACCCTGATCTTAATCCTTTGTCGCCCAGTCAAAGAAATGTATCAGATTCATTTTTCATGCCCCCCCCCAAATGAACCCATGCTGTCTCGAGTCTTGTAACCCACTGGATTGAAGATATTCCCCAATCCTTTCCTTCAGCAGTGAGTCCATTAAGTTTCCCACCACCGATGTCAGGCTGCCCAGCCTATAATTGCCAGCCTCCTGCCTGCTACCACTTTTGTGTAGTGGGACTACATCCACCCTCCTCCAGTCCTCTGGAACATAGAAACATGGAAAAGTCATCATCATCCTCTGTTAGCCCAGCTAGAAGTGTAGGAGATTCATCATCCATAAATCATAGTAAAAAGGACTTTGGAAAAATGAGCAGGTTAAGTTTTTAAAAAAGTGAGCATCTCTACATTTTGAGTGGAAAGGCATGTTCTCCTGTTGGTCACAATATTGCCTGCAGCACTGTAAATCCTCTCTGAATGCATGTTTACAGGTGGGCAACTGAGGTGTTCAACAGCTACCTGTGTCAAAGAGGGACAAATGGTCTTTTTTTGGTACCAGTGCAATAGAGGCTTGTCTCCTGCTAGTGGCACGTTCTCATCCAGATAATCCTGCACCATTTTGTTTGCCAGCATCCCAGGCATTACTGTGTCCGAAAGTGACTTAGCATGCTTTTCATCTAGTCATAGACAGTTGTTTCCATAGTGGTTTGTCACCAATGGCTGTCTTCTGAGGGATGTAGCAACAGCAGTAGTAGCAGGCTGACATGGAGACAAAAATGAGCGACTCCTGTGATGTTCAGTAGCAGTGGAAACACACTGGGATCTTCCTTCTTCCCTCTCCTCCTCCTGGTCAGTCAGTGTGATTGCAACAAAGGATGATGCTGAGTGTTGTTCCTCTGCTCTATTTGTGTTCCTGTTCTTGTTTTGTGCCATATGTACAGAGACCCGATATATAAGCAAGGTTTTGTAGGACTACTGATCCTTTTTGCATTCTTGTGCATCAAAGAATATCTCAAATGTTCTTTGAAATGAGGGTCTGAGAGAGTGGCCAAGATGTAGTGGTCATCTCTACACATTTGTGAAATGCATGTGTCATTCCAGAAATGTGATCATATCCTTTCCACTAGACTGAGAGCAGTGGCATCCTCATTTTCATCATATTGCGTTTTCACATTAAGAAGTCGCAGCTTAATGAGGGCAATGAGGGAGAGTACCTAGCTTAGACCAGTTGCGTCAGCACTTATCACACTTGTGGCCTCCTGAAAGGGCTTCAGCACAGCGCAGAGGGTTTTTATCAGACTCCACTGATTTGGGCTCATGTTTCCGTTTCCTGTGACAGTACCATGCTCTACAGCATACTGGTGGATAGCCTTCTGTTATTGTAGCAGCCACTCCATCGTATAATGGGTGGAATTCATCTTGTTGCACCATCCTGTTTCAGGTGGTGGAAGGGAAGGTGATACCACTACTGAATGTTTCGTAATAGCTTCTGTGCCTTTTTTTTGGGCCAGACCTGCACAGTGGTGTCTTCCTCTTCTAGGAATCTCTGAACTACCAGATTTATACAGTGAACAAAACATGGAACATGTGCATAATCCCCCCCCATCCTTAACTGCCTTTACAATGTTTGATACTTTAAAACCTAATGTTAATGAGTGTGGTGTTAGCCACTCATCAAACTTCTGTTGAAGGAAGTGTAACAAGTTTTCTGCATGTTGGTCATTGTCAAAGCCATCAACACAAAAAGCTGCCTGCTTGTGGAGGTTGGGAGGCACCAGTGACTTGCAGCCACTGGTGCTACTGCCGGCACTTAACCCAGAGGAGGAGGAGGAGGAGGAAGAAGAAGAATAGGTGTGTATACATATAGCTTCTGAACATGGATGGGGGGGCAAGATGGCAAGCTGGGATGTGTCCCCTGCCTCCATAACATGAGAACTACTTCCCCCAGGATGAGAGCACTGGAGATAAATGTGATCCCCTGGAATGCAAGGGAGATAGGCAGCCTGACAAAGCAAGCAAAGGTTCTGGCACAGTTAGAAAGTCTAAAATATGCTCTTACAATGTTACAGGAAATGCACATGAAGAGGGCAGAGGTCCTTAAATTAAGAAGGATATGGGTAGAACAGGCAGTTGAGAGGGTTTACAAATTCGAAGCAAAGAGGACGTGGTCATACTGTGTTGAAGGGGCCTTAACTTGACAGCATCCCATATGAGTGCTGATGAAAAGGGTAGATGGTTGCTGATAAAGGGCTTGCTTAATGGCATAGAAGTTGTACTGGGTGCAGTATATGGCCCCAACCTGTCAGACACAGAATTTTGCCACACCCTATCATAAGCCATTAGAGATCTACAGAATCCAAACGTAATTATTGGTGAGGATATGAACCAAGTTCTGGACCCCCTTAGAGCCCAGGAAGGTCAGAAAATCCACGCTCCCGGGCCACTGAGCCTTGAAAAAACTGATGGAGGGCCTCAGATGTGTTGACACATGGCGAATGGTCCACCCCAGAGATCCAGATTTCTCCTACTTCTCCACAGTGCAGTCCACCTACTCCCACATAGAGGTGCTCTGGGTAACAACAGGATTGTGCAGTTCGGTGGTCAGAACTAAAATAAAGGATATCCTAATATGAGATCATGCCCAATTATTTTGAATATCAGTGTGGCTGGAACTAAAGGAGTGCAACCCAAATGAAGATTTAATCCCTGTCCATTACAAGAGCCAGAGTTTAAAACATGGTTTCAAGCCCAAACAGAAAAATTTTTCACACAGAATATAACCCCTGACGTAAAACAAGGTACCATATATGAGGCATATGAGGTCACAGCACGGGCCAGATATTAGCATATTCTGCAGCTAGGAAAAAATTGAAGACCACAGAGTTCAACTAGAGGATATGAGGAACTAGAGGGAAAATGTAAAAATCACCATCCTCTTGACCTAAAGCAACTGTGAAAGCTAACATATCTAAAATATGATATTAATGTGCTGTTAAGCCACAAGACAGACTCTGCACTGTTCCTCGCAAGACAAAAATACTAAGAGGCAGGGTAATAGGCCAGTAGGTTATCAGCATATGGCTACACACTCAATAAGCACAGAACAGAACTGTATGTCTTAGGAAGAGAGACAGGACGACTACATGTGAACCCAACCAGATAAATGACCTCTTTACCGCTCACTCTGCCACCCTGCATAAATCCAAAGAATCCCTCTCTGATGAACAAATTACAGACTTCCTCACAAAGGTAACCCTGCCAAAATTAGATACTGAGCAGCAGCAAGGATTGATGCCCCTATAACTCTGGAATAGATCACTGCAGTGATTAAGTGTCCGCCCACAGCTAAGGCACCAGAGAGAGGTGGGTTACCTGGTGAGTTTTATAAAACACAAATAGAAATCCTCTCCCAGCATCTCCTGGCCATGTATCGTGGAGCTCTGTAGAAGCAATAGCTCCCAACCACACCAAGAGAAGCCGTTATCACACTTATTCACAAGAAGAGTAAGGACCCATAGGACTTTGGTGGCTATCGACCCCTTAACTTTGAACGTGGATCTAATTATTCCAGTTATACACTAGCTACATTTCAGTTCATTTACCTATATAGTGGTGTTTCCATCTGTGCCATACCATTCCTCTCTAATTACACCTACTTTACTTGATGTAGGTAGTAACTTTATTATTGGTGCTCACCAGGGATGACCCTCCACCTCAGAGATATGGTCTTACACCCTGTTTTACCATGTAATTAAAATCAACAGGGACACAGTCATTTACTCATGAGAGTGGCCTTTTCTAGCCCATTGACTTGTTAGAAATTGGTGGAATATCTGGTTCCCCTCCCCATTGGTTTGTAAATCACTTATATTGCTATTGAAGCTGCACAACTTCTCCAATCATAGCACTAAGTCATATCTTCTAACCACCTAGCTGTACTGGATTAAGGGTAACAAAAGGCTACTACAAAATAATTTTAGGGGGCTCTGCTTAGCAACTGAACAGAGCAGATGTGCCTTAGATTGGGCACCTGGGAGAAGTTAGCTTTTTATACAATTTAACTTACTTGTAAGCTTTCACTACTACCAGTTTTGACAGATATTTTACCTAAAGAGTAGCAGAAGGCAGGTATGGGCAAACAAAAGAACTTTGCAGCTCCTAATGACTTTTTCAAGCCAAAAAACAGACACCAGAGGAGCGCGGTGCCCCAGCAACATGAGATAGCCTGAGTGATGATTCTGGACCAGGAGAGGTTACTCTACACACGCTGAACACCAACATAACTCATCTCATCCGGACTGTTCAGCACATTGATAAAAAATTAGACAACTTAACACCTAGAGTTAACAATCTGGAGACCCAATGGTGCAGAGCAGCTAAATCAACAGGCAGAAGGCTCAACTCACAAGGCAGTAGATGCTATGGGCAAGCTTGTCAGAGCAAACACACTACTGAGGCAGCATCTGGAACATCTTGAGAACCAGGCATGGGAAAAAATATCCAAGTGGTCGGGCTCCCAGAAGAAGTGGAAGGTTAAGAGCCCCTGAATTTTGCAAAAAGGTTTTTACCACAAATGTTGGGACTCTATGAAGCAGACACCATGTTTTCTATGGAAAAAAGCATTCCAGATTACCCCATGGAGAGCCCTTGGAAATGCCACAGTCCTGTGTACCTTTCTAATAGTGTGCACCAGAGTTGGGGATAGAGACTGAGCGTTAACACTGGCATGAAGGATCCAACATCTACGCAATGGGGATGCTGACATTTCTGTCTTCCCCGTCCTCTCATATAATACCCAACTCTGTAGGAAGGCCTTCGACCAGGTCAGAAGCACTCTTAAAAACTTGAAAGTCCAACATCAGCTGCTGTTTCAAGCTAAGTTAAAGTCTTCTGGAACAGCTGTGTATATATCTTTAATGAACCAGCTGATTGCTGTTAACTGGTGACAGTGATGAGGCAGAGATGGTGGACAACGAAGTGGATCGCTTGGAAAACTTGGGTGAGGAGTGAAGATTTGTTGGACTTATACCTCACCGTGACTGTAAATGTGGTCTATGACTGTGGTAGTATGCATTTCTAACTGTTAAACTTTCTACACTACATTTATTACGTTCAGCCCTATGGAGATGCAATTCCACAGTTAATGGCTCAATCCTATATACTGTCTGTAATGCAATGTTCTACGCAATTGTGGAGGGAGAGGTCATTTTTAATTCTTAGAATGCTTCGATTACTGTGGGTGGATCTTTGAGTTTAACACTGACATAAAAACAATTGCACCTGGTAAGTAAAATGGCGGTTCCCACCTTGGCAAAACTTTGTTTCTCCCTCTCTCCCTTGCTCCATTGAGAGTGCGCAGAATTTATTTTGTGTACATACAGACACATGCATTTGCAGTATGAACTTTCATTCGAGAGCACTTTGTGTAACTCGTGGCTTCACAGACACAAGGGATGAACTCCTCCTTTACCTTTTACAAGAGGCATGCTGTTTGAGAAGTGTCTCTCTGTTTTAAAACAAGTTAAAAATTTAGTAAGATGTTACCTGATATTCCCAAGTATACGACTCTTGCCGCTGTTTAAGTTACTGTTAAGCTGTTCAGCATGGGTTTATCAGTAATGATTATTGATTTCTCCTAGACACTACATTAGTCCTTATGCTGACTAATATTACTGTACCTATTGGGAATGCTGGAGGTATAAAACCTAAATGGCACGCAGGATGTGGTGTAAACGTATCTATGTTAATTCATCCCCAGCTTTGCTCTGAGTTGCATGCCTTTGTAATACCTGGTTGGAAATTGTTTTGTATACTTGTACTCCTCCCTATGATGTAACACAAGGGAAAGGGTCCTACACATCCTTTTTAAGATAATCTAGTTATCTTGATAATAACTTGGGAACCTTCTGTGTTTACTGCTTGTAAGTAATTTCTTGCAAACCCTATAAATAAAAGTTACAAAAAAATAATAATTTTAACCTCACTAAACATACCATCATACTGCTCCTGATATGCTCTGGTAATGTTGAACTTAATCCAGGACCCTCAGATTTTTGCCTAACTCCCTCCACTTTTGTTAGTTTACCAGGGTTAAAAATTGTAACTATCAGTGTCTGCAGCCTAATTAACAAGCTAGACAGTGTAAAAATGTGGATATGCTTAATCAATCCAGATATTCTGCTGTTCACAAACCTGCCTTAATAGTTCTATAGACTACAGTCTCTTGGTGATCCCTGGCTACATCCGATATCAGCTGGATAGAATTTCTAGAGGCGGTGGCATAATTCTTTATGTAAAAGACAAGTAATCCTTAGCTAGTATTAACTCTTTGGCTTTACCTTTGGTATTCGAATGCCTTGAGATCTCAGTAGACATGTTCTGTAATGAGATCATCAAAATTGTTGGATGCTATAGACCTTCCTCTTGTGGTTTAAAGCTAATTAGCCATCTGACTTATTCCCTCAGTTCACGCAGTAATGAAACCAACCATAATTCTTGGAGATTTTAATTTGGATTGGCTCTCATCAAACTCTAATGACTTTAAGTTGATCTATGATGATTTTGGCCTACAGCAGGAGGTTACTGACCCTACAAGACCCAATCCTAAAAATCAATCCCATTTGTCATTATTAGACTTAGTATTTATTAATAGGTCACAAAAAATGATAGCTACAGTCCCCACCACTTATAACAGGCAAACATAATCTGCCCATTATAGGCACTGGTCGTTACAACGTGAGGGGGGAAAAACAGAACTCATCTTGCATTTTCAATTGCTTGTTTCTTGTGCACATTAGTCCCCGCAACTCCTGACAAGGATACACAAAGTGCAAAATCAGTGTAAACATAAATAAAATGTAGTGCAGTACAGTAAACAGATGCCAGCCACTGTAGGCTCTGCTTCCTCGTCAGTCTTCTGTTAACCCTTGTGGCACTGGGATTTCCTCATCATGACAGGATTCTTAAGAAGCAAACAGTTGCTGTGAATTAGAAGTGTCTTCCCCTAGGTCATTTGCAAGTAGAAAATCAGCTCTCCTACAAATCTTGCAAAACACTATGGGCTATGCCTAATGTATGAGTAGATGCTAAGGCTTCATATCAACAGGTACACTAATCACCATTAATTAGGTGATAATTGCTAACTGTGGAGCTGAGCTGTCACACTTGATAGCTCTGACAGCTTGTCAAATTGCTCAAAGTACACAGCAGGCAATGACTGGTAAATGCAGCAGCAATTTGCATTGCAGTCAGTGTAGATGGCAAATGGCAAGGGTTTTTTGGCTGATGTATGCGATTGCCTGCATTAGCCGTGGGCGATATAAGTGGAGTAAACTGTCCTACCATATTTGATAATGATTATAGTGACCACAGTGTGGTGACTTGTATCAGAGGCACAAGTAAATTGTTTGTAGAACCTACCTTCCATTATAAGAAAAGGCACTCATACTTTGTGTGTCAAGCTACCTCCATAATCTGGTTAAAATTAATCTACTGATCTCTTTCTGTGCACACAGTGGAGGAGGTATTTAATCAACAAATTCTCTCCATTATAAATTGGCACATCCTTCTAATAAAACAGAGTGTTAGGAAAAAAATGTGTGCTTGGTTTACTAAAGAAATCAAGCAGGCAATGAGGTATAAGGCTAACCACTGGGGTATAGTTGAAAAAATTAAACTGCCCCATAACTGGATGGTGTTTAGGCAAAAAAGAAACTCATTTGTTTCTTTGTTTGTTTCATTGATTATACACTGGGAAGCATAACAGGCAAAAAAATGTAATTTTTACATGCGATCAGAACAAATTAAGTATTTAACAAGATTTACATTTAACAAATAAAAGCAGATAAAATAATATACAAGCAGTCAATATCATGTTTACTCGTTGTTATTGAGGCACAGGTCAGGAAGCATAGGAAAACTAGGAGCAGTTTCAAAATTCGCAAATAGCGTTTTATTTTTCTCAATAACAGCAAAATAAAAAGTTAAAATTATTCAGTATAACTATTTACAAAGGTAGTACAAACAGATAAAACATCTGAATGTTTCTTCTCAATTTCATATCTCATTCTCTCACTCTCCTTGTCTCTCTAGCAAGTGCATTGCTTCTCTTTTTATAAGTCTTTGCCTGGGAACCTCATTAAGAGATGTTCCGCTTCTCACAGAATGTTCTTGTCAGTTTCCTTGCAGGTGCAGCAAACAGAACATAGTGACCCATAACTGACCTCTTGTTCAGAGCTCTGCAAAGATTTTGCAAGCCAGCATCTTAGGTTAACCCCTTGAGTTCCAAATCACTTTTTGCAATCATTTCTACAGTATAACTATATAGAGTTTCAAACAAAGGGATCCCACTATCACATACAGTTTTACACAGAGATTCACATATATTTTTTTTATAACTGCAGATATGCAAGTGGGGAGAAAAGACAGAACAGCAGGGGAAGGCAGAGCGATAGCGAGAGGTGGAAAATTATGAAACCATCAGAGTGATCAGTTTCTAGGTCTCACAAAAAAATTTAGCTGTGCAACCAGACAAAGAGACAGAAAAGGAGTGGATAGAACAGACTCTTGTGTCCAAACTCTTTCTGCATAACAAATGGGGCAGGGCCTTATTCAACCCTGTCACATACCCCCCTCTTTAAGAGGGAACCTGTTTTACAAAAACAGGTTTCCAAAACATTCTTTTAATTATCTTCTAGCATTAGCTTATAACCTTTACAGTTCAGTGCACATGCAGTATGACAAACAGTGAAGTTTAAACATATACATTTTTGGTTTTCAACCTTCAGAATTCTCAATTCCTGATCCATATCTTGACAGAAAATCAGCATTGATATTCTCTTTCCTAGGTTTGTGCATCACTGTAAATTGAAATGGCTGTAGCGCCAGGTACCACTGTGTGATTCTAGAATTTTTATTCTTCATTTGGTTAAGCCATCAGAGAGGATTGCGATGTGTTACAACTAAAAAGTCAGCTCCTAGTAAGTAGAACTTAAGGGACTCCATGGCCCACTTTGCCGCAAGGCATTCCTTTTCAATGGTTTGTTTGTTTGTTTATTAGGTTAAAGCTATAGAACAAGCTCATTTACAATGGCAACCATTGCAGTACAAAAAGTGTGCAAATCATCACAACATATGCAACACAAGTTACATATCAATACTTCAGTTTCAATACAATATAAAAACAGTAAACAACTAACCTCAAATAGAGAGGAATTAAAGGAAATATCTGCTTTGCAGGGACTCAAACCTTACTCTCCAGTTTAGCTTTACTGAAAAAAGTGGCTTTTTTCTTGTGCTGCAAAATTGTTTATTTTAATTCTGAAAAGTCCACTACCTGGAAGTATGGCGGATGCTTGGGCAGCTCCATTACCTGTAAAGTTGTGGTGCTGCACCATGCACTTCAATACATTGGAGGACTGACTTTGACAGAATGGGAGAGTGCCTTAGGAATGCACTAGCAAAAGGGTAGGAAGGAGGGATGGAGGAACAATGGGGAAAAATCAAAACTGCTGTCACAGAGGCAACAATCCTTTCTGTGAAGCAAATAAACAAAACAAAATGAAGCAAAGCTAGTCTGTGGTGTGCACCCTGATGTCAAGGTGCTATGCGCTGATGTCCACCATACATCACTGACCAGTCCCTCCTGCTACTGCAGAACTTGTCTTACCCCAAGCCTCCACATGGGGTCAGGCAAACTGTGGACCTTCAGTCTCCTCCCTCCCTCCCTCCCCCTTGGGAAGATGAGCAGATATGGGATGCTCAAGTCTTCTCCCCCAGCTAGCCCTCCAGTGGCCCAGGCTCATTTCCGAACCCGGGTTGTTGGTGTCACAGATGGAAATCCAACCGCTGTGCCAGCGGGCCAGCACCACCTTCTTTTTTGTTTACAGTCACCATTGGTGATGACCAAGCACTTTTCAACTCCTTTATGACACCCAGTTCTTTCATTTTTTATATTTCCTTAACCACATCAGCTCTTAAACACTCTGGATACCTGCATGTCTTTTGTCTAATAGGGCAAGCATTCCTTGTCACTATTATGTGCTTGACCCCTTTTGCTTGGCCTGGTACGGTGGTAAAAGTACAGTATAATGTCTTTAGCAAGTTACAGATTTATGTAGCTTGTTGGGAGGTTAAGGGAACATTCACCTTTACAGCATCAGCAGTTACAGTTCTTTCCAGTCTATCAAATGCTAGATCAATATCTTCTTTATCATTTTCTGGTAAAACCAGAAAAACAGTTTTTGGAGTTTTTTCAACCCATTTCTTGAGAAGGTTAGCACTGTATATCTTAGTAGATATCTTAGTAGGTATATCATAGTTAACTGTACCAATACATCTAAGAATTTTATAAGGCCTTTGCCACATCATTAAAAGTTTATTTTCAGTAGTGGGTAAAAGTAGAAATACCCTTTCACCTGGCTCAAAAACCTTTTCTTTTACCCCATGGTCATAATACCACTTCTGCTGGTTTGGGGCCTATTCCTGATTACTATGGGCAATTTCAACATATTTTGCCAGCTTCTTTCTCAGGCACACATATAAGATGTAATAGATTGTTTCTGATGGGGGTTATCTTCCCATGTTTCTTTTATTATATCTAGTGGTCCTCTAGATTGTCTACCATACAGCATTTCAAATGGTGAAAAACCTGTTGATGCCTGTGGCACAACTCTGTAAGCCAAAATCAGGTATGGTAAGTATTGGTCCCAATCTTTCCTTACCCTTGTACAAACCTTTTTAACATGCATTTTAGGGTTTGATTAAAATGCTCAACAAGACCATCTGTCTGAGAGTGACAGGGGGAGGTTCTTATGGCAGTGATACCTAGTAGTCAGTACAGCTCCTTCAGTAATGCAGCACCAAAATTACTACCCTGATCAGTAAAAATCTCTTTAGGTATGCCCACCCTATTGAACATTTTGGCAAGATCTGCTGCCATTTTGGGGGCTGTGACAAGTACGCATTGGAACTGCCTCCGGGTATTGAGTAGCATAGTCACATATTACCAAAATGAATTGATTATCCCTTTTACTTTTGTCTAAGGAGCCAACCATATCCATTAAAATTCTCTTAAAAGGCACATCTATCAAGGGTAGGGGCACCTTGTCTTTTTTTGTCACTGGGGCTACTTTCTGACACTCAGCACAAGAACTGCAATAGGTAGCAACATCTTCATGAATTCCAGGCCAGTAAAATCTGTACAGCAATCTGGCAAGGTTGTGTTCCCTCCCTAAGTGACCTGCCATAGGACTATCATGTGCTATCTGTAACAACTCATATCTATACTTTTGTGGTGTAACCAATCATTCTATCTGGTCCTGTGTCTGAGGTTTTACCCAAACTCTGTACAGTAGCCCATTACATTTTTTAAACATAGGTTCACCCTGTTTTGGGTTCACCCCTAGCTGCTTAAAATAACCCTGGAGAAAAACAATGTTAGCTTGTTCTGAAAGAAAATCACAATCAGTGATCAGTTTAGTTTCAGCATTTTCATATGTTAACCCCTTATGTCCATCAGTCTTTTATTGCCACTGTTTCTTCAGGTGTCGTCTTTCTTTCTTGGACTTCCGGATCTTGGAGCTATGCTTAAACAAGTCCAAATTAAAATCAGCAAAAGGAAAAGAGTCCCCACCATCTGAGATTGTCTTTGCCTGAGCTCTTGTCACCACAACTGCAGAAATATCAGGATTTACTCCCTCGGTGATAAACTCAGTAAATCCTGGAAAGTCATTTCCAATAATCACAGGTACAAGTAACTTAGGTACTACTCCACTTTCATTTGGTGTGACACACCCTTAATATTCAGAGTCACTTGGGTGGTGGGATAGTATAGAATGTCCCCATGGATGCAGATGATACCAGTACCTGATTCTTTTGGACACTGTTTTCTCAGCACTTCAATATGCACTAGTGTCTGACTGCTTCCTGAATCTATAAGTCCCTTCATGGTCTTATCTCCCACCTTCACAACTGTTAAGTACTTGCCCAATTTGCTAAGGACAAATCTGCTCCAGTGTCACACTTCTTACTATGGCAGTTTATTGCAATATGACCTGGCTTATTACAGTTATAGCAAATAAAGTCTTTGGGTGCAGATTTGTTACTGCCACCAAAGTTCTTATCAGACTTGGAGTTTAAATGGGAAAAAGAGTGTCTTACCAGTGCTTGGCTATTTACCTCACTGCTGTGGTATCTGTCTGGCCATTTGGTAGTATTCAGCCAACGAAATGGTCTTTTCCCCACTTTCTGGTCAGTGTTCTTTTACCCAAAGCTGTACATCTGTGGGTAGGATGTTGATGAACTGCTCCATTACAAATGTTTCAATGATCTGTAGGACTGTTTTGCCCTCTGGTTGGGGATATTTCATAAGGAGTTCTCTGAGTCAGGTGAAGGCCTCTCGAGGATTATGGACTGAGTTGTACTTCAGGGACTGGAATCTTTGCCTGTAGGTCTCTTCTGAGATGTCATATCTTTTGAGGACCTCTCTTTTCACCAAGTCATAGTTTTCTGACTGTGCAGTGTCCATATTGATGTAAGCAAGTTGGGCTTTACCTGTAAGGTAAGGTACCAGTCTTACTGCCCATTGCTGCTTTGGTCACTGGCAGGCTATGGCAACCCTTTCAAAAGTTGTCAAGTATGCTTCAATATCATCCAGGGTACACAACTTTATAAGTTTAATGTATTTTAAGTTGTTTTTGTCTTGTTGCTCTGCTGGACCAGGGCCAGATCCTCCAGCTTTGATAACTTGCAAGTTATCCATTCATCACTACATTTCTTCTCTTCTTTGCTGCTCCTGTCACTGCATCTCTTCTTTTCTCTGCTTCTCAAGTTGTTGCATTTCTTTTTTTCTCTGTGTCTCTAAATGTTGAATCTCTTTTTTCTCTCTGCTGCATCTCTTCTCTGTTTCTCCATCTCTCATTGTTGTATAACCAACCATTTGAAGAAGGCAGACAGGCTTTCAGGTTCTGTCACTGCCTGCTCTTTTTTTTTTCCATTGCTGGTGCCGGCTGTACAGTCTCAGCTTGGACTTCTGTCTGCTAGTTTGGCTGCCATTCTTCTGGTAATCACTTCTGGACTTGCTGCTGCAGAATCCATACCTTTTAGCTCTGCTTCCTTGGTACCAGGTCTAGTACCCATGTACAAAACTCCTGGCTTAGAGTATGCACAGCGTAAATCCCACTTAGGCTGCCACCATCTGTTGTCAAGGCACAGGTCAGGAAGCACAGTAAAACCAGGAGCAGTTTCAAAATTAGCAAATAACATTTTATTTTTCTCAATAACAGCAAAATAAAAAATTAAAATTATTCAATATAGCTTCATCTGAGTGTTTCTTCTCAATTTCAAATCTTGATCTCAGTCTCTCACTCTCCTTGTCTCTCCAGCAAAAGCACTGCTTCTCTTTTTAAGTCTTTTTTTTAAACTTCAAGTTTTACTTTATAATATACCCTGTACTGTGCATATAACAAATTATGCATACACTTAATTAGGTCTGACAATATATATTAACCAGAGTGCTTTTGTTTATAAGATTTGAGCCAGTCCATGAATCTGTCTTTTTTTTTCTTCTAGATGTTGTTTATTGCAGTTGTCTCCAAAGGATGTGTTGCATCTTCATGTGTCTGTGAACAACAAACTGGTCTTTCTTCCAGAAGACTAGCCCTCTTTTTTTAATAAGTCTTTGCTTGGGAACCTTGTCAAGAGATGTTCTGCTTCTCACAAAATGTTCTTGTCAGTTTCCTTGCAGGTGCAATAAACAGAACATAGCGACCCAGAACTGCCCTCTTGTTCACAGCTCTGCAGAGATTTTGCAAGTCAGAATGTCAAGTTAACTCTTTGAGTTCCAAATAGCTTTTTGCAATCATTTTTATAGTATAACTATATACAGTTTCAAACAAAGGGATCTCACTATCACATACAGTTTTACACAGAGATTCACATATATGTTTTATAACTGCAGATATGCAAGGGGGAAGAAAAGAAAGAATAGCAAGGGAAAGCAGAGAGACAGTGAGAGGCAGAGAACTGCAAAACCATATGAATGATCAGTTCCTAGGTCTCACAAGAAAATTTGGTTGCGCAACCAGACAGAGAAGAGACAGAAAAGGAGAGGGTATAACAGACCCTTGTGTTCAAACTCTTTCTGTATAACAACTGGGGCAGGGCCTTATTCAACCCTGTCTCACTCATCACAATGACAACTGGACATTGATCCATACCAGGCACAAAGATTTCTTCTAAAAGGAGAGACGGGAGGGGGTGCTGTGAAGCATACAACAGTGCAGATGTTCTTTTCAGAGCTCTGTTTTTGGTTCACCTAAATTCACTATTTAGACCAATTTAACTGAACTAAAACTTAGCTCACCTCATATAAATTGCAACCAGAATTGACGGTGAGCAAAATGAGCCAGAAAAAGCAGCACCAGCACATATCATCGGGGTGCGAAACCTACTTCAATCCCCCAGGGACCAGCACTTCTGTTAAATCAGGAGGCCCAATCTCTTCTTCATCAGTGGAACTGGCACAGATTCTCCCACTCCTAGCAAAGCTACAGGAGACGAGAGATGGGAGACAAGATGACTAAGCAGTTGGCTGTTATAGAGCAGAAATTTACAGATCTGCAGCACACAATTGAGGAGAATACTATGCTGATCACAGATCTTAAAGCATCCTCACAGCGACAGTCCGAGGTTGGCACAGGCCTAATCCATGACATCAATTTCCTGAAAGCAGAGGTGGAGACATTGGAGAATGGCATGTAGCAGAGGAACGTTAAGATCATTGGTTTTCCCCACATTATGCCAGCCACTCGGAACTCCATGTCAACACTTGGCCACATGATTTTTGATGATCTGGAGCTTTTAAACAGGAACATGGGTATTAATATTGTGCAGGCCTACACCATCCCTCTGCCCTCTGGACCTAGAAGGGGCTCTACCCACATGACCGTTGATGGCAATCACAATCTTGTCTACCCCAGAGCCCAGAATTCCTTCATTGCAAGCTGCTAGGAAGAAAGGGACACTGTCTGGGAAAGCAATCATTTGGGATTTTTCCAAGATCTATCCTCCTAAATGCAAGATAGCAAGAAAAAACTGCAATCTGTTAAAAAATCATTGCTGGTTAAGGGAGTGAAGGCCCAGATACTTTACCCTTCACGTTTGCAGATTTTTCACCAGCAAAACTCCCATGCCTTTATAGATCCAGAGGCTACCTCCAGCTTTTCAGAAAAACTGCTTTCCCAAATGGAATCTGGGGCTTCAGATCCAGAATCTGAAGGGGACCCAGAGTGACTACAGCAGAACTGTTATCGATTCTAGTGTTACCTAGTGAGATTTAAAAAGGTCCCTTGGACATACTAAAATGGACTTCCCAGTGAATGCTTCATAATCATAATATATAGTTTGTAGGTTAAAATGTTCTAATTATTGCTTTTTCAGGTGAACTGATTGTTAAATGTTTAGCCTATTGGGTATCTCTTTTTGCAAAGGGACAGAACTTTAATTTGTGTACTGCTGTGCATAGCTCAGTTTGTGGACTTTAAATATATCCTTAAAGAGAAATCTTCCTCCTGCATGGTTCCCTAGAGGTGGCCTGTGAGTGTAGGGCCTCAGCTTAACTTAAGTGAGCCCAGACAATGTACTGTACTGTATAGTGTCCTAGTTGCATGTGTTCTCCCCTCCACTACAATATGTAAGTCTGCGAGTGGGAGGAAAGTTTGGTGCATTGATATTAAGTAATTATTCAAGACCCTGAGGTGAGAGTAAGATTTTCTATGTCCTTATTCTCTCTGTACATTTACTCCTATTGATATCTGAGGGAGGAGGGTCCCTGTCTGAGAACTATGTTGTTTTGGAATGATAGTCTTTATAGTCAATTCTTACTGAACAGTCATTGTGTGCCTTCTACTGATTTATGGAATATGTACGTTTTTATGTGTACATGTTGCTATCTGTATGATGAAAACCCATAAATAAAAAGTACAACAAAAAAGCAGACACAGTATTGTGCTAAGATTTGATGGCAGATTTTATACAGTTTAGTTGCATAATATGATAAAACTCTGTGGCCCTACTGGGTGCGCTTAAAAGGAACAACATATAAAAGTGATTGGGATTCCTTTCAACATGTATCTCTTGTCTTCTATAATGGAATAAAGAGGCTTGTTATTTTAGCAGGATATAACAAGTTTAACATTTGTGTGGTCTTCAAAAGAAAGACACCCTATGCTCTCATAAAGAGTGCAATGATGTGTTGGAGACGGAAGGAAGGCCAGTAACAAAATGACAAATGAGATTATACAAGGAAATGACATTGGCAATAAGCCCAGCCCCTACTGAGGAATAGCACACAAGGCCATAATAGATTGTGGAGAATAGGAAACTGCTGGTCAACACTCTCCTAGTCTCCAAAACTAAATATTTGTTCATCCTAAAAAGCATAACAGTCTTCTGGTGAGTTGTCGCAGCTCATTCCATCCTGTGCGGCCATGTTGGGTCAGGTTAAGCAATGGATGTTCTGGACACCATATGGTGCTGCTGGAAGAAATGTTTAACCAATCTGGTAATGTGTGGGCTATAGGTTAATGCACGTTATACTGTCAGGCCCAGGTATTTAAAGTCATTAACTGTTTCAATGAGGTCCCTAACAAGAGATTTAATTTTAAGATCTAAATTTACTCTCTTGCATTTACCAGCAAATAGCATAGCTTTTTTATGTTTAAGATCATCTTGTTTGATCTGAACCAATATTTCAAATCATTAAAATCTTTCTGTATCAGGTGTTAAAAGACCCCTGCTTCTCCCCTAGCCTGAACATCACTGCGTCATCCGCACATGATACCAACTCAGAGGAGAGACAAACACTAGGTAGGTTGTTAAGGAAAAGGGAGAAGAGTAGGGGTCCAAGTATTGAACCCTGTGGTACTCCACAGTTGATACGTCTATAGTCAGAGTAAAAATAATTAACCATGGTCCTATGTGCCCTATTGGTTAGTCAGAAATCCGTTGAACCACATTGCCAGAGACAATAAGGTAATAATAATCACATAATCACCTGGTAAGTGGGATTCAAGAAGGCATGGGATAGGCATAAGGGAACCTTAGTGATAAGGAAAGGGGAGAAAAGCTAGAGATCATGTAGGGGTCTGCAGTGTCACAGTAGGCAGGGAAAATGGGCAGACGAGGTGGGCCAAGCGATCCTTATCTGCTGTCAAAGTTTCTACGTTTCTAGGTTGATCAATGCCTTAAGAAATGAGGGATGGTCCATCAGGTCAAAGGCCTTGGTGAGATCTACCAACATCACAACACCATACCACCAGAATCAATGGCCCAATGGACACGGTTCGTGAATCTCACTAAGGCCATCTCAGTACTATGTTTCTGACAAAAACCATGCTGAGCTGTGGTGTAGAGATCATAACTGTTCATAAAATCATTTAAATGATCAAAGAGTATTCTCTCTAAGATGTTTAACAAAGGGCCAGAAGTGATATAGGCCTGTAGTTACTGGGGTCCATAACCAATCCACTTTTATGAAGGGGGTGAATGGTTGCCAATTTCCAGGATTGTGGAAAGACGCCATGACACAAGGTTCATTAATTAAATTAATCCATAAATTATCTAAGCCTTTTGGAAGGTAGCAAAAGTGATCCTTCCAAATTTTGGAAGACAATAAAATCCCTAGAAGGAGGAGCAGCACCCCACTCCTTACCATGTAAGGTTGTGGCAAATGGCAAAGTTACTGCTGATAAGCAACTCATTTTGGAAGAGTTTAATTCATACTTTGCATCTGCTGAAATGGCTTTTGACCAGTCATCTTCTGCTGCAATCCTACTAACAAATTTAAAGCAATCTCCACCTATTAGCAACTTAGTAAATTTATTAGTGGGATCACTTGTAAATTATATAAACCCCCCAATTCCCATTTCCATAGTGTAGTGGCCTCCGTCCACAGCCCTGAGCACTAGTAAATAACACAAACCCCTGATCCCGTTCCCTGGTGTTAGTGGTCCCCTACCTCCTCCCCCGGTAGGCAGTGACCCACCACCCTGCACCACTCCATCCTGACCTGTGCCGGTGACTGGCACAGCCCTCCTCACCCTGCCATAGCCAGCCACTGACTGATCAGTATTAGAGTGCATACAGTAAATAGTACATACTCATTGGTTGTCATGACAACCAATGAGCACATACTATTTACTGTACATGCTCTAATACCGATCAGTCTGCAGCTGGCCATGGCAGGGAGAGGAGGGCTGTGCCAGTTGCCGCACAAGTCAGCATGGGGAGGTGCAGGTGGTGGGTCACCTCACCGGGTGGGAGGGGTGAGGGACCACTAGCACTAGGGAATGGGATCGGGGGTTCTGTTATTTACTAGTGCTCAGGGCTGGGGAGGGGGCCACTACACTATGGAAACAGGGATTGGGGTTTATATTATTTACAACTGATTGGGGCTGGGTAGGGGAAGTCAGTTTATTAAACAGTGATCAGGGGCTTGGGAGGGGATGTTGGGCTTTTAAACATGGATCAGGGCTTGGGAGGGGGGATGTCAGTTGATTTCACAGTGATCAGGGTTACCATGGCCCACTGGACCACCAGGGTTATTTCATTTATTTCAAGTATGGATGATTGGGACTTGGGAGAGGGATGTCTGTTCAGGTACACAGTGATTTGGGTGGGGGAGGAACTGTGTGCCCAGCCCTAGACTACGCACGGGGCACCAACCTGCCTCATGCATAGTTAAAGTTGGGTTTCAAAAGTGTAACTATGCGATGGTGCAGCCAGCCATAGTTACGCTTTTGGAGGGTCTCAATATTGTGATGCACGGCTTATGCATTGGGGACCTCTCATTTGAATAGACTCATCACAATATTGTGCATGGCAGTGCAGTCGTGGGTGCGAGGCGCATCGGTGACCTTTGAATATGACCATGCACCTGATGGCCCATCAAAGTAGTCCGAAATGCGCCATGCATCCAGGGATGAGCGGCACATCTCATCTAAATATGTAGCCCTTTGTGTTTTATATAATATGCTTTGTTTTTTTCTGTATATTTTGATTTATCAGACTATACATTGCTTGTAATTTGTTCTATTCCTTTTTTTTAATTTATATTTTATAGGTTTTTAACCCTGTTTCTCATCAGCCCCCTGTCTTGGGTGCGCACACACATGTGTGGAGAAACGCGCATGCCACACTTCGAGATGCACTCCCTACGTGATGCCCCCTGCCGCCTACCTCCGCCCAGTGGTGGCAGAACTAACGGGGGGGCAACAAACCTCCCAGGGAGAGGAGAGCTGCCATTAGGTTGCTCAATCCTACTCCCTCCCACCCTGCCCGGCTCCACAACAACCCGAGGTCGTTCCCGAACCTGGGTCGCCGACATTGCACGAGGTAGGGCAGAATTACTCAACCCTCTATGCCACCGGGCCAGCCATTTGTTCTATTCCTCATCCTGTATACTTGTCTACGCTGTTATTTTTCTGTACTGTACTGCACTGTCCTAACCAGGACCTCCTTGCAAATGAGCTTTGCTCAATGGAGCTTCTCCTGGTAAAACAAATAAAATGAAATCTTTCTTCTAAACACAGATGTGAAAATACTGGCAAAGTTACTAGCAACAACAAGACTTAGTTCATTTCTTCCCGTGTTAGTACATAAAATATTAGGTAGGATATGTTCCACAAAGATATGGGGCTAATAACCTTCATAAGTTAGTAAACCTGATGGTGGCAGGAAAACATTGGAGAGGCCAGTTGGGGCAGAGGATCTCTAGATGCAGAATGGCTACTCTCCTTGGCTGGATAAATACCCTGCATCTCACACCTAGTGCAGCAGTCCTCACGAACAACATAGTATCTGACCCCTTTCCCCTAGAAAGAGGTACCAGTCAGAGATGCCCTCTCTCTCTCTCCAGTCTTGTTTGTATTAGCACTAGAGCTCTTTTTACGAACCATTCAGGAGGAACCCCTCATGTAGGCCGCGCTGCTGCTCCACTCCCCACCACGCCAGGAGAATGCTCCATTTTTTATGGTTCTTTTTTGAAATACTTTGGCTAAACCCTATATTAGGTGAATACTGTTTTGTTGCTGGCCACTTGAGGATGAACTTAGAGTTGGTATTTCTTTCTTTCTATTTTTCAAGAGAAACGTGCTTTTGTGTTGACGGGGCTTTATCAACTTTTCCAGCAAAACTGGTACTATATTAAGATACTGGACCACAAACAATATTGCATTTAAAAAAATTCACCTGAATTAATCTTATATTGTTTTTGCCTACACCCTTGGAGAAATATTTTTGGTGGTCTGGTGCAGGTGTTCTCTCTATGTGGTTCTTCTGTTGGCCAGTTGGGTCTGCGTGGTGTTCGGGGCTCTTTTGGTGTTTGGCTGGTATTTCCAGGACTGTTGGAGCTGGCATGGTAGAAGACACCAGGTGAACTGAACGGATGTGATCCCGGATTGCCGGAGAGCTCGGCATACAACTTTGATGTCTCAGTGCCCTAATGGAAAGGGGAACCTTTCTGGAAGTTTGGAGCAAACGACTCGGGTTAGACTGGTGGCATCATGAAGAGATCCTGAGTGTTTTGGAGCACGGTGTGTGTTAAAACGCCTAAATGCATTTTAAAAGAGGTATGCCAGTTTTGCCGGGGGGGGGGGGGGGGAGTAGTTTCACACCTAAAAGCGCAAGTTTATTACGCTCAGTGGAGTGTTTTCTTCTTTTTATTACTAGGTAGGCACAGTGGAAATGGTTCTGCTCCAGGTGAAATAAATTTAGCAAAGGCTCTGTGCTGGGAGGCTAAAGAGAGACATGCCCCTAAGGAGAAGGAACAGCTGGGATGATTTGGAGGAAGCCTGGGGCCAGAGAATGGATGGGCCAGTGATATCACCAAGCCCAAAGCTCACAGGAACAGAGGTTCTTTTGTAGGAGCCTAGGAATATCTTTTTACAGACGTATTAATTTCTCAGATGGATGGGTTATGGCAAATCATAGGAATTACTAAAATGAACAGACCCACGTGGGTATGGAAAAATTCTATTTGAAAATATAAAGGTTCAGCTCTTTGAACTCATGCTGCAAAGCCGGAAGGACTCCCAGATTTAGTGGAGCCTACTGTATATTAGAAACATAGACTTTGATGGCAGATAAGGACCACTTGGCCCACCTAATCTGCCCCATTTCCCTACCTAGAGGATAAGCTGCAGATCCTATTTAACCAAATACACAAATCCAGGCACTCACCACCACAAAAGAACTTGGCCCAGAAGGGAAACATTTTAAAAGGATTTATTGAATTGCCTGACGCGTTTCTGGTCCAACTGGACCCTTTATCAAAGGCCACTCAAGTCTCTTTACGTTTACCTGCAACATTTTAACCATGTCGTTGGAAGCAACTCTGAACTTAATTTTTGAAACAAGGACACAGGAGATAAATCAACCTGTTAGCTTTGTGGATGATCTACTGCGAGCAGTGGGTGTTACAAATCCTTTCCTTCTGAATGAAGTGGACTCAGTTTTAATTAATCCTCAAGCTTTGTCTTTGAAGGAAACCTACAGGAAACTTGAGAAATTAACTTTACAGCGTCGAGGATCTACTGGACAAAACGAACATGGAAGCTTACATACAGGCAAAGCACGCATTCCAAGAGGCTTACGTTTAGACCTTAAACCTGCATATGGTCAAGATAACAGTAAATTCATGCAAGAATGGGAAAACATTTTATTGGAAGCTAGTTTTAAACTTATTGGTTTAATTATAACCTTTTTAAAAGAACAAGACTGTGGTATAAAAGAAGACCTAAAGCAATATGAAGCAGAGGTTCTACAACTGTGTCAGAATGAAATGGATGAGTTGAACAGTTTAAACAGCAAGTTAAAAATACAATACATAAACTGGATGTTGATTTAAAAGAATTAAACAAACCAAGTTTATAAGGGACAAGGAGACTATGAAACAGGTCAGTGTATACATGGAAGTTGAGAGACAATAAACACAAAGGAATTTTAAAAAAGAATGTGTCCTTTGATTTCAGTACGGATATTAGTGAAGCTGAAAGTGAAGAAAATATTTCTGATAACCGTGGTCCTTTTGTAGAGGAGAAAATAGAACACCAGCATACTCTGGGACAACAAGGATTTTTTCCACAACATCGGGGCCCTCCTCCTCCTATTTTGGAACATTACCCCCCACAATCAACAGAACTTCCAGCCACGACGGAGTCCAAGATTAACTTTTCAGAGAGAAGATGGAAGAGAAAGAGAACTCGAAGGGGGAGACGGGGGAGGAGACAACATTTATTACCAAGAATACAGACAGAGGTATCCGAATCGGAGACCATTCCGGAGGGAGAGGAGGAGGTAAGCCCCAGTTCTTCTGTTGGAGAGACTACTGTATCAGATATGAAAGTTATTAACCTTTCAAGCTATAATTTATCTGAATCTGAAAGGACCTTACTCTGTAAAGGTTTAAATTTTGTTCCTACTACACCAATTGATAAGATACAGATGCTGATTGATGTTAGTCTGTTATGCAGAAAGCTGAATTTACGTGCTTTTTATGGTGATAATCAGAATTCCATGTTAGATTTGCCTTTAGATACCTGTCGACCAAACTCCACCTTTTGTCCCCCTTCATGTTCAGCCATTAACATTTTTCGCCAGCTAGTAGAGCGAGAGTTGAATTATTTGTTTGACAATTTCCTCCATAATGGATTTGATAATTTAACTGTAGATGAAAGAAATGCTATAAAAGTTTTACAACAAGAATCTTCTATTGTTATCAAACAGGCAGATAAGGGTGGATCTGTAGTCATTATGGATAAAAAAGATTACTTGAGAGAAGTTCAGAGACAACTTGGGGACAAAAATTTTATATTAAATTAGATTATAATCCAACATGGGAATTTAAAAGTATTATCGATGAAAGAATAAATAATGTATATATGGAAGGACATATTACTAAGCATGTCAGGGATTTTTTAATTAAAGACCATCCTATTATGGCTACGTTTTATTTGTTACTGAAAGTACATAAAACTTTGATAGACCCTCCTGGACGTCCGATTATTAGTGGGGTGGGGTCCCTGACTGAGCCTCTCTCTTGTTATTTGGATTCTTTCTTACGTACGTATGTGGAAAAATTGCCCTCCTATTTAAAAGACACTAGGGATGTTTTAAATCTTTTGAGCACTTTACATGTGGAGAGTGACATTTTGTTAGTCTCTTTGGATATAGAATCTTTATATTCTAATGTTCCTCATAATGGTGCTTTAGATACTATGGCATTTTTTCTAAATAGTGACTCAAGTTACAACAGACCACCTATAGATTTTCTTTTAAAATTGATGGAATATGTTTTAACTTTCAATGCATTTTTGTTTAATCAGTCTGTTTACAAGCAAATTAAAGGGACAGCCATGGGAGCAACTTGTGCACCTTCAGTAGCTAATTTATACGTTGGACTGTGGGAAAGAGAATTTATTTATTCAGCAATTAATCCATTTCTCAATAAAATTGTTTTATGGAGCGTTTTATAGATGATATAATTTTGTTATGGAAAGGAACTGAATCTGATTTCAAGATTTTATTAGATTTTACATTCTACAAATGACCATCTACGTTTTATTTTAATATAGCTAATGATAAGACTTCCATATTTAGATATTTCTATAATGAAAGCGGTAAATGGTAGTTTTGAAACAGAGATTTTTGAAAAATGTAGATGGTAATACTGTTTTGATGGCTTCTAGTTGTCATCCAGTCCATACGATTAAAATATCCCTAAAGGTGAATTTTTAAGAGTTAAAAGAAATGCAGTACAGATAATAGTTTTGTGATGAATGCAGATGTAATGGAAGCAAGGTTTAAGGAGAGGGGTTATAGTAGTACAAATATTTCACAAGCAAGAGAAAAGGCAATGAATACAGACAGAAATACATTATCGACCATCAAGTGTGAATAATACACATGATACACGGTTTAATGTTGTTACAACTTATTCTCACATGCAAAGTTTTTTCTGAGGTTATAAGTAAACACTGGAGGGTTCTATTAGCAGAAAAAATCTTGAGAATATAGCAGAACAGTCACCAAGAATTACATTTAGAAAGGCAGCTAGTCTAAAAGATAGTCTTGTACATAGCCACTTTGTAGATACACAAACAAATACGTTGCTAATACAACTCTTTGGTTGCTTTAAATGTAATAATTGCATTTATTGTGACGTTGTGAATAATGGTAAAACTTTTTCAACCATTAACAATACAAGGGAATTTACAATTAGACAATTTATATCTTATAACACAAGTGGTGTGATTTATCTGGCAACCTGCTCGTATAATGCCTTTTATGTGGGGAAAACCGAAAGGAGTTTCAAGATTAGAGTTGGTGATCACCAACGGGCTATATTAAGAGAAGATTTACCTTATGCACAGGAGCACATATTTTATACGTAAAGCGATAAGTGTAAACATTTTTTAAGTATATGGCTATTGATAAAGTATCTCGGAAACCTAGGGGTAATTATAGAAATTTGATTCTTAAAGAGAAGCTTTTTGGATTTTGCAATTAAAGCAACTATTAGTCCGGGTTTAAATGGTAATTTTAATCTAAAGCCTTTTTAGAGAAAGGCGTTAGTCTATTGAGAAAGTGAAGCTGGTTTTTCTTCCCTTTTTTGTAAATCCCCCCAACTTCTATGCTCCTTCCCTTGCATGTGGACTTTAGGTACTAATGATATCATTATTAGACATGTTTGATTTGATGTGCTTTCTAATGATGTATAACTATCAAACTAGTACTGCTGTTTATTTTTATTCATTGAATGTTTGAAGTATTTAGTGTTCTGCCTGTTAGATATATTGAATTCCATGGAGGAATGTAGTTTTCTAATGATGTATAATTGTTAAATTAGTACTGCTGTTTTCATTCTTTGAATGTCTGAAGTAATTAGTATTCTGCCTGTTAGATATATTGAATTCCATGGAGGAATGTTGTTTTCTAATGTTGTATAATTGTTAAACTAGTACTGCTGTTTTTATTCATTGAATGTTTGAAGTAATGAGTGTTCTGCCTGTTAGATATATAGAATTCCATGGAGGAATATAGTACTGCTTCATTGTTAGACACATTTTATTTGTGGTTTTTAATTGATGTAATTTGTCATGTGATCTATTCTAGGGTTATATATGTGTGTAATTTTTCTGCCTCATTTAGCCTTTGATAAAGGGTCCAGTGGGACCAGAAACGAGTCAGGCAATTCAATAAATCCTTTTAAAATGTTTCCCTTCTGGGCCAAGTTCTTTTGTGGTGGTGAGTGCCTGGATTTGTGTTTTTGACTTTTAGTTTTCCATGGCACCCCATCCTAGTGCGAGCTCCTTTGTGGTTTTTTAGATCCTATTTAACCAACAGCCTATGTCTTCCTACCCCCACAAAAATTGCCTTATGTCTGTCCCATGCATTCTTGAATTCTCAACAGTTTTAGACCCTACAACCTCCTCAAGAAGGCTGTTCCATGCATCCACCACCCTCTCTGTGAAAAAATAGTTCCTCACATTGCCCCTGAGCCGTCCCCCCTCTATCTTCAAATTGTGTCCCCTTGTTCTTGCACATCTCTTTTCTGAAAGATGCTACCCACTTGGACTTTTGTTGATTCCATTGAGGTACTTAAACATTTCTATCATGTCCCCTCTCCCTCCTTTCCTCAAGGGTATACATATTAAGCTCCTTTAGTCTCTCCTCATATGGCTTCTCTTGCAGACCCTGCACCATTTTAGCTGCCCTCCTCTGAACTGCCTCCATCCTGTCTATGTCCTTGTGGAGATGGGGTCTCCAGAACTGGATGCAGTACTCCAGATGGGGTCTCACCAACTGTATGTACAGGGGGATAACAACTTCCTGTTTTCTGCTTGTGATACCTCTCCCTATACATCCCAGTATCTCCCCAGTCCTTCCTACCACCTTCTCACATTGCTTGCCAACCTTAAGGTCATTTGATATGATTACCCCTAGGCCTCTTTCCATTTTTGTTGTTGTTACTACTTCCCCCCATTGTGTAATCTTCCCCTGGGTTTTTGTTTCCCAGGTGCATTACTTTGCTCTTCTTTGCATTGAATCCAAGCTGCCATACTTCTGACCATTCCTCCAACCTTGCCAAGTCCCTTCTCGTCCTTTCCACGCCTCCTTGTGTATCAACCCTGTTGCAGATCTTTGTGTCATCTGCAAAGAGGCATACTTTTCCTTCCAGTCCCTCTGCAATGTCACTTATAAAGACATTAAAAAGGACTGGACCCAGTACTGAACCCTACAGTACCCCACTAGTAACCCCTCTTTCTTCAGAGTGGACTCCATTTACAATTACCTTCTGTGTCCTGTTATTCAGCCAATGTTTTACCCAGGCTACCACCTTGGGACCCACTCCCAGGCTGGTTAATTTGACTACTAATCTTTTGTGTGGGACTGAATCAAATGCCTTGCTAAAGTCTAGGTAGGCCATGTTCACAGCCCCTCCCTGGTCTACTACTTTGGTCACCCAGTCAAAGAAATCAATTAGATTCATCTGACATGACCTTCCCGCTGTGAACCCATGCTGCCTTGGGTCCTGTGCCCCACTGGCCTCTAGGTATTCAACAATTCTTTCCTTCAGAAGTGATTCCATCACTTTCCCTACTGCAGAGGTCAAACTGACAGGTCTATAGTTTCCTGCCTCCGTCTTGATCCCACTTTTGTGAAGGGGAATCACATCCGCCTTCTTCCAGTCCTCAGGTACCACACCATCCTCCCATGATTTGTTAAAAGCATAGTCAGTGGTGTCACTAGTTCTCTGCTTAATTCTTTTAGAATTCTGGGTGAATTCCATCTGGCCCTCATTGCTTTGTCCACCTTCAGTTTTAGGAGTTCTTTCAGAACCCTTTCTTCTGTGAAAGGACTGGGATCAACCCCCTCTCCAGAGTGCTTCTGTCAATTGGATTAGGCACCTCCCCTTCCTCTTTTGTGAATACTGACAAGTATTCATTCAGTATCCTTGCTTTTCACTGTCCCTCTGCCCACCACCATCCATTCTATTCAGCCTCACTATCCCTCCTTTGTCTTTCTACGCTCCCTGATATACCTATAAAGGTTTTATCCCTTCTTAACTGAGTTAGCTATCTTTTCCTCAGTTTGTGCCTTTGCTATTCTGACTACCCTCCTGCTTCCTTCTGCCTTAATTGGTACAGTTCTCTGTCCTGCTCCTTCTGTGTTCCTTATACTTCCTAAATGCTATATTTTTCTCCCTAACCCTGCCACCTCTTTTGAGAACCATAGTGGCTTTTTCTTTCATTTGATTTGTTTATTTGCTTCACACAAAGGTGTGTTGCCTCTGTGATAGCAGTTTTGATATTGCCCATTGTTGCTCACCCTCCTTCTAGCCTGTTTGCTAGTGCTTTTCTAAGGCACTCTCCCATCTTGCCAAAGTCAGCCCTCCTGAAGTCCAGAACCCTCACTTTTGTATGGCTTGACTTGTAGCAGAGTTTATTGTGAACCACACTGTTTGGTGGTCACTTGTTCCCAAATGGCTACCCACTTAGATCTGAGATCCTCTCACTGTCCCCATTTGAGAGTATGAGGTCTAAGATTGCTCCCTCACGAGTGGGTTCCAAAACTAGCTGTTTGAGGCATGCCACCTGAAGGGCATCAAGAATGGCCCTGCTTTTGGATGTGGCTGTCACAAAGGTGCTCCAGTTAACATGTGGCATGTTAAGGTCCCCCATCAACAGTATCTCCTCTTTCTCTGCCATCCTAAGTATGCCTTCTACCATATCCTTGTCCATTCCCTTCCCCTGACATGGGGGTCTATATACAACCCCTGTGTGGATTGTGGCACCATTTACAGCCTCTAAGGTGACCCACAGTGCCTCTTCTCCTCCCTGTTTACTCTTTTGTTCAGTTGCTTTTATCCCTTCCCTTACATAGACAGCTACTCCCCCTCTTCTGCCCTCCCTGTCTCTCCTGTAGGTTGTGTACCCTGGTATGTTAACATCCCAGTCATGGTTCTCAGTGTACCATGTTTCTGTGACTGCTACAATATCCAGGCATCCCTCTTCCATCAAGGCCACCAGTTCAGGGAGCTTGTTGCCCAGACTACAGGTGTTGGTACTCATTACCCTCCATTTCTTGATGTCCTTACCCCTTTTTGCCCCATCCCTGTCCTTATTACATTTGTCACTTTCTCCATCTACCCCTGTGCTTCTCCCTATTGACATCTCTATGTTGGTGTCTACCTCACTTAGTACCCTGATATATTTGGGGAGCTAGGATTTCCCTGCTCCTTTCCAGTGCCTCCCCCTTGGCTAGTTTAAATACTTGTCAATGAAGTATTTAAACCTATCACCTAGGATCCTGGTTCCCTCCTGGACAGATGCAGACCATCATGCCAGTATGGCCTGCATCCTCCAGGTGGACCCCAGTCTCCAATGAAGCCAAATCCCTGAGCTCTGCACCAGTTTTCAACCACTGATTGAATCCATGATGTGGAGCACCCTAGTCTCACCCATGCAATAGACAGGCAGCACCTCCGAGAAGGTTACCATGTGTGCTATTTGTCTAAGGCGCTCCCATCTCCACAAATGCTTCTTGCACTGCTCTGATCCCTTTCTTAGCCAGGTCATTTGTCCCTAGGTGGACAATGACATCCAGCTCCCTCCCCTGTGCAGCTGCTCCTACGATCCTGAGGATTCGCTCCCTGTCTCTCCAAGCCATGGCGCCAGGCAGGCACCTTACCTCCCTCTCCCCTTCCTCCCCCAGTTCTACCTTCCTAACAACGGAGTCCCCCACCAGGAGTTGTTTCCTTCCCCTGTAGGGTCCCATTCCACCCTCCTTTGGGTCTCCTTTGTGGAGGTTCCCAGCATCCTCCTTGGTCTCCACTGTGGGTGCCTCCATAGAGGAACCACACTTTTCCAGAACAGCATAGAAATTGTGGAGAGGTACAACTGGAGGGATGAGCCTCTGTTCCACCACCCTCCCTGAGCCCACTGTGGTCCAACCACTCTTCTTTCTTGGCAACCTCTGAGGCAATGGCAGTGACCCTGGTGGTCCCTGGGTGGGAGAGGAGGGCCCACAAATCCTGGCCAACTCACCCTGGAGATAAGCAACCTCCTCCCTCAGCCCAGAGAGGTGTCTGCAGATGGGACAACACTGCATCCTCCAAAACATCTCCTGGAAGACTGCTGCTCCACAGCCACTGCACTGAACCACTCCCATCATGTCTTTTTTCTGGCCCCCTGTTATTTGGAATACTTACTCGTTCCTCTGTTTGTTTATTTCTTTTTTTTCTTCTCTCCCTACTTACTTACTGCCTCTGCACCCTTTTATCTCCTGATCTTCCTGTTCTGAGACAAGAAGTTCCTATATTTCTCAGTAGTCTCCTTACTTGCTCAGAGTCAGACCTCCAGCAGCTAGGGGGGGATGGAGAGCTACTCTTGCCCTTCTAGGATGGTGAGTCTTTGGTGGCTCTATGATCACTCACTTCCTGCTCCCAAACAGGAAGTTCCTGTTGTCAGTTAAATCCTGTGCCTATAAAAGTAGAACTGGTTTAGGATGGAGAGGAGGGAAGGAGGGCAATATAGTCCCAGTAGAGAATTTTTAGTTATACCAGTAGCTCCTTCCTCCTGGAGTTCTGTCTGTCCTCTGGCAGAAGCTATCTATATTGACCTTATAATAGCAGCTGTCATGTGTTTTACAATCTATCAGAGATGCTGCATGTAGTACATGGTATTTCTATTATGAGCCACCTTTTGCACCAGACAAAAACTGAAAAAGGCCTCTGGATAGTTTTTTGTCATTTGCTATCTTTCTTTCTCCCTTTTCTTTTTTCCAAAAACAGATACCTGGAAAAGCTGAACTCTAGTCTCTAGAGAGGAAGGCTAAGCAAGCAGGATTCGTTTAAAATATGGATAGACAAGGAACTCTAATAATCTGTGGTGTAATAGCAGGTTTAATATTATAATTTCATTTTAAGCACGTGTGACTTTTTTTGGCTGAAGCTATTGAAAGGTTCTTTGGTGTGGATTTTTGTTCACACACCTAGTATATGGACTCTCGGGATTTAAGGGAGCCTCCATTTCTCATTTAATTCAGAACCTCGGTACAAAATTTGTGATTGGATATAACTGGTTTTTATATTTCAACTAGCTGTTATGTTCTTAAACATGATCTTTGTATTACAACAATTGATACTTTTTAGATATTATATTTTTATGTTTATTTGCACGCATGCCCAAAAAATATAGTGCCACCATACAACTTTTTGGAGGTGTGCCGCCCACTCTGCCAGTGCCCTGATCCATTTTGCAGATGCGACCACACCGCACCAATGAATGGCTGAGCTGTCTATGAAAGCAGTTCAGATGCAATCAGCGGTGGTAATGTGTAGGCAATTTGCATATTGACATCAAGCAGCGGCTGTCGCTGACCGCCTCTTAGTCCCCATGAAAGCCAACAGGGGTGCCCAATCCCCCTGTCATCATGCCCCCTCCCCAGTTCATTTGCCAATGGGGTAGCCCAATCCCTGTCGGCACAATGTCCCTCCCCCCATTTGTTGTATGCTGAGGGGGTGCCCAATCCCCCTCGGCTCCAGCCCCCCCCTGCCAACAAACACCCAGGTAGCATGCTGGGAGCCCACCCCAGCATGCCAAAAGTCTCCTGCATTGTTTTATTTTTCTCCCTGAAAAACAGAAAACAGTCCCTCACTGTCTCTGATGCCCCTCCCCAACCCACCCACCCTCTGTGCACCCCACATCCCCGCACCCCCTCACCTCATACTTACCTCCAGAGCCTGACGTGACAATCTTCGGTGAACCGGGAACACGTCTGCACTCTTCAAAGCCTACCACGAACCGAAGAAATGATGGTCAGCTGTATAATGGCATAAATGGGGGGGGCAACTTAGGTGGATATCTCAGCCATTTTTGAAAATTTTGGCACCACATTTTCAACATGGGGTTCGTGGGACCCCACCTCATTGATTCAGTCACTGTCATGTTGTTATTCGGTCCCAAAAGGTGATTTCGCGGTCACTGGTGGAATCACCTTTTGGGACCAACTAACAAAACTAGAGTGTTGCTGTTCATGAGGTGGCCTCCCAAAAAGCCTATGTTGCAAATCTGGTGAAAAAATTCCAAGAAATGACTGTGTTATGAGCGTGCACTGCGCAGTTTCCACGTACACTCATAACTTCGCAAATTTGTAATATTTTCACTCCAGATTTTCAACATTGCCATTTTTCACACCTCCTTATGAACAGTACAGCTGTCATATTTCACATACTGGCCAAAATGTGTTTTCGCACTTCTGGTGCACAATAGCGCGGTTGCTGTGGGAAATAAGCATTCAGGACAGATTAAGAAACTCACAGTGACACTGTTCATGAGCAGAGGTCACAAAATGCCTATGTTGAAAATTTGGTGATAAAAGTCCATAAAATGTCTGTTACGTGCGTGCATTGAGCAGTTTCCACGCATACGCATAACTTCGAGAATTTGTAATATTTTCACACAAGATTTTCAGCATTGTCAATTTTGCACACCCCCTTATAAACAGTACAGCTGTCATTTTTCACATCCTGCCCAAAATGTATTTTCACACATCTGGCATACAATGGCGTGGTCTCTGCAGGAAATCAATGTTCGGGACAGATTATGAAAATCATTGTGACACTGTTCATGAGCAGAGGTCACAAAATGCCTGCATTGAAAATTTGGTGAAATAATTCCACTAAATGATGGTGTTATGAGTGTGAGTTGCGCAGTTTCCATGTACTCTCGTTACTTCAAGCATTTTTAATATTTTCACTCCAGATTTTCGACATTGCCATCTCTTCACACCTCCCTATGAATGGTACAGCTGTCATTTTTCACATCCTGCCTGAACTGTGTTTTTGCGCATCTGGCGCAAAATGGTGCGGTCGCTGTGGGAAATCAACGTTCAGGACAGATTAAGAAAATCACAGTGCCACTGTTCATGAGCAGAGGTCCTAAATGCTTTCATGAGGTGGGGGGTCACAAAAAGGCCATGTTGAAAATTTGTAGTGCAGATACCAAAAAACATCCAGGGCATTAGGGTTTCTAACCATAACGTTCCACCATGTACAGACTGACAGGCGTCAGGGGTGTGCCTTTGGATTGCCAGCTGTACTGCTCATGCCATTCCACCTCCATCCCCACCTTGAAGCCAGTGACAGACATCGAGATGTGCCTTGGACTCTTCAGCCCCAGAGTTCACCCATTCTCCTATACTACACCCATTTCAGTGTATGTCCTTATGATATGGGGTGACTGTCAAGTCGAACACCCTTTAACACTTGTCGGTGTGTGCAGGATAGGGTGAGGTGAAATGTCGTGAGCATTATGGGTGATGACCCAAAGGCACATCCCAATGCCTGTCCGTCTCTGCAGGGTGGAGGTGGGGTTGGCATGAGTTCAGTGCTTCACTGCCATTCCTATTCTGCATCTGTCTAAATCCTGCACGTCCAATGCTAATATCAGCAAGCAAACATTCGCCATTGACAAATGCTTGTTATATAAGCTTAGGTATATGAAGGAAGGTATGTTTTAACAAGCAGCCTAATTAGAGTTAATCAGAAAAATTATGGTCTGACCTTGCTATTTTTTTTTTAAACCAGCCATCTCTTTCTGTATGGTTTAGCTATGTCTGGGCTACAGTGTTCAGCAATTTACCCAGAGATTTGGAAAGGTGTGCCCTAAATATCCTCACTGGTATAAACATAATTAAGTAGTATGAACGTTTTAGGACAAAAGTATGACCAGTGGTCTGTATGTATTCTAGGACAGGACCTACTGTTTTTGCCACATTTTGTTGATAATATGTGTCTCTGGAATACCATAATCCTAAATTAGTTAGTTTGTACTGAAACTGGCCTGGAAAGGTTATCCCTGGGCTTAGTAGCCAGGGTGAGTTAGTATCCAGTCCTCATATAGTATGATGGCACCCAGGGGAAATGGAAAATACTGGAGAGTCTTTTTTTGACAATAAGTGGAATTCAGTAGGTGGAGCCCTATTAAACTATGCAGAGACGACAGGTCAAAAAAAGTTCCAAATAGTTTCAGAAAGATAATTTGTGTTTTCAATACAAAGTGGTGGATTTAAAGATGTGCTTCTGACCTGAATTGGGGTATTTTGTTAGTTACTTTGCTTTGACCGACCCTCTGCCAGCAGCTATGGAAGGTTTCTGGACTTATTTATCAGGTTGAAAGTACTCTCATAAGAAGTACACATATTTGTGTTTAGTAAATATTTATTCTAGTGCTTACTAATGAAATAGAAAACCTACTGTCCAGTGTGCTAATATATTTATATACAAATCACAGGATTTAGCCTGTCAAAGGGATATCAATAGATTAAGATTTCTGCCAAAATTCTCTGGGCACTGTAATGTTTGTGCTATGTTTTAAAATGCCTTTTGATGTTATGGATTTTTAGCAAATTTATGTTGTAATGGTTTATAACCGAATGACAATAAACTGAAACTGAAACTGACTCAGACCCTTCATGCCCTGATGCAGCTTTGGACAACTCTGCAGCACTCTCTGGGCTCCACATAAATTGGGACATATGGGAACCACTCCCTTTCTCCAGAGCCTGTACCAAAACCCAGTTCACATAATTTTGAAACCAAGTGGGGTGGCAGAGGGATGTACATATCTAGAAATAATCATCCCAACCCAGCTGACAAAGATTGTCCACCTCAACACAACCCCTATGCTAAGAGAGCTGAAGACAGACACACGCAGGTGAAAGTTGCTGAACCTCTCTTAGTGGGGCAAAATCAGTGCACTCAAAATTATCAGTTTACTCAAAATATTGTACATCATGGCCACCCTCCCACTAACCAACTCCCTACATACATTTTTTGCACAGAGGAAGTCTTTGAACAGTTTATATGGGAAGGCAAACAACCCAGGTTTAGTATAGCTAAGCTGAGTGCTCATTGATCAAATGGTGGCATTGGACTGCCCACGGTGAAAGGATATGCCTTGGCGGCATCTTTGTACCAATCTAAGACCTGATACTTACCCTAGGACTTAACAGCACCCCCTCAGTGGTGCACATTGGATGAAGAACTGGGGGCACCACACCTTCTGACAGATTTTCTATATATCCCACCCCCCGAATGGTTGAAGGAACACTCCATTATCACAGGAACAATAAAAGCATGGAGGTAGACACAACTTCTGACTAAATGGGGCCCACTTCCTAATAAATCTATTCCCCTACGGGCAAACCCCTATATTACAGAGGACAAGAAGACTCTCACATGGGGACCGTAGGCAAAGAAAGGCATACACATGCTGGGACATATTCTAGACTTTGAAAATAATACACTAATGTAATTTGCACAAATCGCACAAAAATACAACCTCCCTCGACAACAGCACTGGAGATACTCCCAGATTAAGGAAGCCCTCAAACCACTACTCCTGCCAGGGTACAAACCCCCCACTACCTTGGACTGGGAAACCCTCATAGCAGCATTTGTTATGGGATGAGGGGGATCTCCTGCATTTATATCCTCCTGAGAAGCAAACAATACTCCACCCCACCAATCTTAAAAGAACAAACAGGAAGCACATCTGAACTGTGAATTCAGTGACAAAGGGTGGCAAGCATGCTGGCAGTTAGCATATAGAAGTTGTAGAGAGGCACAAGGCTGTTACATTCAGTATAAGGTGCTGCACTGATGGTACCACACACCCCCAAGGTCCTCCAAAGCATGGGATTCATAACTCACTCCAACGGCTGGAGATGTCAAGTAGAAGATACAGACCTTAGTCATATCCTGTGGTGCTGTAACCAACTGACAACATTTTGGAAGGGGGTTCAACAGGCCTGTGAGGAAGTCATACAAAAGAACTATTACATAGAAACCACAGTTATGCATCCTCAGAGATAACAGTGTGGCCAGGGGCCTGGGTTCTAAAACACAAAGATGACTGCAAGTTACCCTACTGTGTGTTAAGTGCCTAATTTGGTTAAAGTGGAGACAGCCCTTCCCACCCCTCACAGAATGGTGGGTCAAGAATATGCCCAAGCTGGCAGCTAACAAATGCGTGTCCTATTTTGCTATGGGTAAACTGGACATGTTTCACCAAATCTGGGAACCCTTTTTAAGAGCCCCCTCAGTCCAAATAGAGGGTCTGAGATGGCATGTTTCAGAATCTGACAAGCATAACTTAGCTCACCCACCATAACTGCAAGTAGGACATGTATGATTGATAGTTTCCATCCTCTTATGCCTCTTGTTTCCTCTCCAAGTATGAATAAAATCCCCATCTTAACAGGATAGGAAAAAACTAAATGAAAATACACAAACGTGAATGAAGCATAAAGTTCTTTAATGACTGCATGACTAATGACAGATAACGATAGTAAACAACAATAACCCTGCACTGTACTATGTTGTTTCTCTCTCTCCTCCTGCTCTTCCCATTTTCTTCTTCGAATCTTCACTGCTACTGCCTCATCTGTCACAATCGCTGGCTACAAAAGTTAGACTCAACCCAGACATGCTGGCCGTGGATAGGGCTGCTTCATCACCTCTTCTGTCCGAGGGATACCTGTAAGTATTAAAACACAGATTTATAGCAAGACAAGTATATAACTGTATGAAGATACCCTGATGAATTGTATTGCTGTATGCACAAATTAACTGTACCTGTATCCCAACTGTTTTGTATGTTTTATCTATGTTCTCTTTTAAAGAAAAACATTTTTAATAAAGAAAATACTGAAAAAAATCAGCTGTTTTATCTGATTATGCATCCATTTTATTATTAAGTTGACTGCTGTTAGATCTGGAAAGATTAGGGTATGATAAGTTCACAAAATTAAACTGTAGAGCCTGTCACAATTAGACACAACACTTCCTTTTAATACCACCACCCCCACCTTTTGAGGCATTCCAGAATGTCAAGGTGTCGGCATGATGGAGGGGGGGTCATGGCCTGGCCAGTGAAGATGATGGTTGCTTGATAGCAGGGCTTCCTCATCCACCTCCACCATCCAGAGGGAATACATGGCACGCACCTCACCGAACTGGAGGAGAGAGTGTGGTGGAAGACCAGAGAGCAGACTGGCACAGGGAAAAAACTCAGTTGCTGGAAAAGGTGAAAACAATCATGGCCAAGGCTGATGACCAAGAGAGTTGGGCCCAGAGGAACAACCTCCATACAGTGGGCCTGCTGGAGTGGAAGGAGGGAGAGGACCCAAACGGTTACATCAGGGCTGGTTAATTCAGCATCTGGAGTTGAAGAACACTGGCCGCTCCTCTGAAGCTGAAAGAGCACATCAGATCCCAGGCAGAAAACCTAAACCAAGAGGGAGGGTGAGACATTACCTGGTGAAGTTTTAGCAGTTCCAGGACCTGAAGGCAGCACATAGTAAGGGTCCCAACTCCTTTGATGGAGCAGAGTGAATGTGTTCCTAGACTACAGCCAGCTACTCCAGAAGAAATGTCAAAAGTCTGTCAGCCTCAAAGCTAGTACGTACTGGAGGGACTGGCAAATCTCAAACCAATACCCTTCATGCCTCTGGATACAAAGCCTGGATTTCCCCCAAGAACCTTCACTTCAGTGGCAGAAACGGAGGAATACATCAGCCATCAGGAAGCTGTATCATCAGGGAGATCATGCCAGCACGCCACAGCACCTGACCCTTACTTACTCAGGTAAGGTCCTTTTTTTGACTCTGAAATCTGTTGTTCTTCACACCCCATCACTCTGTTTGGATCCTGCCCCTAAACCCTGCTGACTGACCTGCCTGCACTGATGGTCCTCCTGTGTTTTCCATGCCCCACTCTCATAGTAACTGGCACAATTACTCTGTTCTCCAACATGAGTGTTTTAAGAGAGCCTGGGGCTGGATGATCTAAACCACTGACTTGTTATCACTTGACATCATGGAGAGAGTGCAAAGTTGAGGAGCAAAGTGGGGGGGGCACACAAGACTGGATACCAGAAACATGGTTCAAAACCTTCAGTTATGTCTTTTTACCTTAGCTGTGGACACTGGGGCTAGACCCCTAAGAACCTTTGGGCTACCCGGACATAAACTATTGCAGGACCTGGGATTTTGCCCTCTCCCCCAGACCTGTTCGTGGTCTTTAGCAAACTGATAGCACTTGGCTTGGGCTCATAAAGTTAATGCAGCACTACTTGCGTAACTGGAAAATGATAGTATTGCCAAACCAAGCTGCAGAGCTTTTCACCCATGGGCCAAAAAATGTGATTGATTGATATGTGTTTACTTAAACATGTGTTCTTTCTCTTGTATAGATAATGACCCAAAGCATGCAGCATCTGGGTTGTACATAAAGGACCAGGGAGTAAATTGAGTTAGGACGCTACCCAAATCACCAGACCTGAATCCAGTAGAGATGGTGTGGCATTAGATGAACCACTACATTTGGAGGTGTGTTAAGCCAAGGAACTGTGCTTAGCTAATATGGGGCATAAGACACTTTTGGAGGAGAGTGCAGATAGTTGAAGACTAATGAATATATTTATACAACATGTGTGGGTCTCTTTTCAGAAGATAAAAGATATACCTCACTGACTACGTGTGAGATATTATTTATATCTTCACAGCTGGGGTATGTCACAATAGTTATCTTGGCCAGGTGGGTATGTCACAGAAGGTTCGGAACTCATCTAGAATGTTCGGCCTCAGTAGCAATACTAGCCATATTCAAATGCAAATAACTTTAAAATGAAAAATGATAGCATGGTACTGTGAGCATGAAAGTTGTTCAGCAAAAAAGATCTACAAAATGAGTGATGTTTCATTTATAGCTACCTTTTAGGTTTTTTTTATAATTAACAAAAAACAGCAGAAAATGTATTTTCTTTTCACTTTTTCGACAAACAAATATGAACATAAGAAAATGCCAGCAGAAACAGGCCTCACGGTCTATCGAGTCTGCTCGATTGTACAGCTAGCGCCTCAACTTGCAGCTGCCCCACCCTTTCCCCCCCTCCTCACAGTCACCCCCCCACTCTATCCCATTCTCTCTTGAAACAGCCCACCATACTACAGGAAACCACCTTCTCAGCTAGAGTGTTCCACTTGTCTACCACCCATTCAGTGAACAAATGTCTCCTGATTTCCCTCCTGAATTTTTCCCCCTCCAACCTCAGTTGATGCCCTCTTGCATCCCTCTCTCTTCTGATCCAGAATAGCTCTCCTATATTAGTCTTGTTTATCCCTTTCAGGTACTTAAAGGTCTCAATCATATCTCCCCTAACCCTTCTTTCCTCCAGGGAATACATGTTAAGCATGTTCAGCCTTTCCTCATAGGATTTCCCCTCCAAATCATAGATCATCTTAATCACTCTGCACTACACCCCCTCCAACAATCTGATGTCCTTCTTCTGGAATGGGCACCAGTATTGCATGCAGTATTCCAGGTGCGGCCTGACCAGTGACCTGTACAGAGGAAGAATCGTCTCACTACTTCTAGAGGAGATTCCCCTCTCTATACAGCCCAGTATCTTGTTTTCTTTAGCTGCTGCCTTCCTGCACTGAGCCGAGTTGTTCATATTCCCCATTATAAACACCCCCAGGTCCTTTTCCTCCTCTGTGCTCCCCAACTATACCTCTCCCAGCTGATAGCTCCTCCTCTGGTTCTTAGCTCTGAAGTGCAGTACTTTGCACTTCTTGGCATTGAACCCCAACTGCCATGTTTTCAACCACTCCTGTAGTTTAATCAGGTCTTTCTGCAGTCCTCTCCACCCTCCGATGTCATCCACCACAGCTCCCATCTTGGTATCATCTGCGAACAGACTAATCTTAATCTGGGTCCCATGTGAGATATCTGCTATGAATATCCCAAACAGCACTGGTCCCAGTATTGATCCCTGTGGTACCCTGCTTGTTATTGCTCTTGGTGATCAGAGTTTCCCCTCACCACCACCCTTTGCTGCCTTCCCTTCAGCCAGTTAGTGATCCATTTGACCATCTTAGTACCCACCCCTACATATTCCAGCTTCCCCCTAGCCTCCCATGTGGCACAGAATCAAAGGCCTTGCTGAAGTCTAAGTACAGGACAACCACTGCATGGCCCTTGTCCCATTCCCGGGTCACCCAATCATAGTACTCAATCAGGTTTGTCTAACAGGATCTGCCCGAGACAAACCCGCGTTGTCACCCATCCTGAAGACCATTGTCCTCCAAAAATGTCACCAGCCTCTCTTTAAGGATTGCCTCCATGAGCTTTCCCACAATTGATGTGAGACTCACTGGTTTGTTGTTCATCATTCTTTGGGCCACCTTTGTGAATGGACACCACATGGGCCAACCTCCAATCCTGTGGTACGCATCCTGTGTCCAGAGAGGTGTTGAACAAGTCAGCCAATGGTCCTACCAGGCACAGTGCCAGTTCCTTGAGTACCCTAGGGTGAATGTCATCAGGTCCCAGTGCCTTGTCCACCTGCAGTGCCCTCAGTCCTTCCAGTACCCTGTCCTCTGTAATTTCTCCATCTGTCACTCCCTCCCTGCCCACCCCACCACTCCCATGAGGTATCTGTCCCCCCTCTTTTCTGTGAATACAGAGCAAAAGTACTCATTGAGCGTCTCTGCCTGCTCCTCCCCCTTCTCTACCCACCCCCTGTCCTTCTTAATTCTCACTATTTGGTCCCTGTTCTTCCTTCTCTCAATAATGAATCTGAAGAAGTCCATCTCTCCACCCTTAATGCCCTGTGCCAGCCTCAGCGCAGCTCTGACTAGTCTGGTAACCTCCCTGGACTTCCTCATATTCTCCTCCCCATTGTCCCCCCTTCCCAATCTCTTGAATCTCTGAAAAGATTTCCTCTTGGCCCTCACCGCCTCCTTTACCTCCTGGGTCAGCCAACTGGGCTTCTTTGCCAATCCCTTCTTACTTTGTGCCCTATTACATGTCCCAGTAGCCTCTGCCAGCCCTGCCTTAATAATATCCTACTTTTGATTGACATCCATGGTTGGCTGGATTCCCTCCAGATGATTTATCAGAATTGTCCCCATCTTGTTAAAGTCTGTCCCCCTACAATCAATCATCCTGGTACCAGAACCTCCAGTTTGCTTCCCCATTCTGAGGAGCTTGAACCACACTGAGTGGTTATCACTCCTAGCTAGAGGGTCCTCCACCTCCAGGTCCCTTACAGCCTCCCCATTTGATAGTACAAGGTCCAGAGTCCTTCCCACCCTAGTTGGCTCACATACCAACTGCACCAGGAAGCTATCCTGAAATGCCTCCAATATAACCTGCTCCCATGCACTTGTGTTGGTTGGTGTGCTCCAGTCCACCCCAGTTAGGTTGAAGTCCCCCACCACCACTGTATTCTTCTTCCTGCAAATCCTCCTAATTTGTTCTGCCAACTCCCTGTCCAGCTGCCCCTCCTTGATTTGGTGCCCTATACACTACACCCATCATCAGTACCCTGCTCTTTGAGTCCTGAAACTGCATCCATAGGGCCTCTGTCCCACCTTCCTCTCCCTCTTCCCTTATGCATCTTTTTCCCTCCCATACATAGATCTCTCCCCCCCCACTGTTCCTGTTTGCCCTGTCCTTTCTGAATGTTGTATAACCTGGGATCATCATATCCCAGTCCTGGTACTGTGAATAACTTTAAAATGAAAAATGATAGCATGGCACTGTGAGCACAAAATTTGTTCAGCACAAAAATATTTGCAAAATGAGTGGTGTTTCATTTATAGCTACCTTTTAGTTTTTCATAATTAGCAAAAAATAGCACAAAATCAAATTTGTTTCACTTTTTGCAACAAACAAATGCAAAAACTTTAAAACTGAAACAAGAGAGACCCACAATTGTTGTATAACTTGAATATGACATGGGTGGCAGGGAGATAGTAGAAATATCTCCACTCGCTGTCACTGAACTCTAGATATCCCACACGTGGCTTTGCCACTTATGGGATATCAAGAGCTCAATGACAGCTCATGGAGATATTTCTGCTATCCCACTCTCAACCATGTCATATCCCATATTGATCACATGGATAATGTGATGCCAGCTGTTGTTCATGCCAATGGATGTGCCACTGCAATGTAAAAATAAATTATAATAAAATTTAACTTTGTTTTGCAAGCAGTAAGTATTTTGCAATTTTGTTTGTATCCCACATCTTTGCTGTGTCAGTATGTCACACTTGCTATAGCCAAACACCTGGTCTGGCAGCATCCTGAGGCATGATCTCAGGTTTACAAATCGCAGCTGGTGGGGGATGAGTGTCAATGACTCTGAGAAGCTACAGAACAGGCAGTGTTGTTTTGCGGTGTGATGTTCTAACACCTAGCATGGCAGCATCCTGAGGTGTGATTTCAGGTTTGCTAATCCTGTCTGTGGGGGTGGGGAAACAAAAGTTGTAGGAATCATTATTAAGGAGGAAGCAGGCAGAAGGAAAAACGCCAATAAGAAATATGCCCACATCCCTAAAATCATCAGCATCAAAGAACAGACTATTCCTCCTGGCTTCAAATGACTTTCACAGCAAAAATGTCCTGGATTTCTCTCAAAGCTGTATCCCCTGACCTGCTGAATCATTAAGTAAAAGGTAGTAAAGATGCACAGATACAGTGTAGTTTTTATCCAACAACCTGGTTCTAACATTTATCACACATACTGTACTATACTGGATATGTGGAAGATACTTTTTTTCTATTAATTTATCATCTTAATTTCTAATTAAATGGGGTATGTGGGGAAGTTTACAGTAGGTAAATGTACTATGTGAATACAGAGCAAGTGTATCACATCTGCTTCACAGACACAAGGTCAAGTTTAATCTCTGAATCCAGCCACAGGGGTGATGGAATGATACCTGTGATGTCAAAGCAGTGTCCCCAATTTGCACACTATGTAATTATGCACCACCACGTCCAATGACATAGTACTGTCAGAACATTAGGGTATAATATAATTTTTATAATACAGCACTTGGATTAACCTCTGGCCTTACCCCAAAATATTTTCTAAAATTCCCACAAAATAATTATAAAATTCAAATATGATATTATCCCTGTTCTCCAGGTTCTAGATAATGGTAATACCGTGTCTGCCGCACTTAGGAATATGAAATATATATATATATATATATATATATATATATATATATATATTTTATTAACACCTGTACAGTAATTCTAAATATTCCTAATTAGCATAAATATCAAGCATAATAAAAGTAATGTAAACAATAAGAACAAAGGTTTCAGAAAATCAAGTAAAACACAAAGAAATAAAACAAATAAATCAAATTTCAGCAAATAAACAATGCAAAGGAATAAGCAGTATTCAACATGATAAATGGCACTGACTATGTACTCTGCTTTCAGCATACTTGTAAATATCATGACCTTTTTAGTATGGGAATCTGCAGCTCATTACACTAGTGTCTCAGAGTATTTCTGTATAAGACTTATTTTTAAACTTCTTAGCATGCAAAATGTATTTCTTTTTGTCTAAATTTAAGCTTAACCTTATACCCCAAGATTTTGTAGTTAAAGTTCACTATGTTACCACCCCAAATAGCCAAATTAAAGTATTACAATTGGAATAATTAAAATAATACTTAAATTTATGGTTATCTGTTGGCTTGGTCTTCTTTCCTTTCAACTTTCAAAATCTCGGTGAGAACTTTTGATTTTGGATAATAAAAATCCTTCAATGGCTTGGCTTGGCTGTAGTCTTCTGTCTTTTTCCCCTCGAACCAGGGACTGTAGAATCTTCTGACATCAGTGAAGCAGTGCAGGCTGGCTCCTTCTTGCTTGACGTCATGAATCAACAGAAAGTCACTTATCAAGATTTTGGTGGGAAAAATCAGACAACAAGGTTTTAGCAGTTCAGCAGCACAACAGTATGTTAGAAATGATTTCCCTGTGGACAGCAAAGTTGTTCAGATAACTGGATTCTATGACTTTTTCCTGTTTCAGTCCCTTTCTGCTTTCAAACCTGCAACTCCAGACTCACTGTTATCCAACAGCACTGCAGGCTTGCTTTGGCTGGTAAATTTCAAAGTCCGTCTTCTCTCCAGTCTTTTAGCAGAAATTCCAAAACATTACTTCAGTCAATACTCGGTATGTAAAACATAGGCCTTGCTTCATCCAGTATTGGAAAGAGTCCCTCCTGTAACATGTAGTTTCAGCAGCTGGACTTTGTTGTAATATTGTGTAGAATGTCATGCTTGTCCATAGCACTCCATGGTGCATACAGTGGCTTAACCCAAATGCTGGTCACAGGCAGGCATGGCTTTAAGTTTTCGGCCTAGTAAAAGTTCTAAAACCACCAAAATTGCTAAGACAGTCAAAATAGCTCCTCACACACTGAAGAATCAAGCAGTTCTGGGCTGGAGCAGCAGAAGATGCATATAAGTTTTCAAGTTGGGTGACATCATCACCAAATTCTGATTGGTCCTTGTAGATGACGAACTGTTGACATTCATCACCACCCCAAGCACATCCCACTGGCTCCAGACTTACTTTTATTAACAAAATTAATTTTCTTTTCTAACTTCTTTATTCCAAATGATACAACTTTTAAACCAACATTTCTTAATTTCTCTCATTTAATGGAGTCTTTCAACAGGAAGACGGGAGAAGGGGGCTAAAAGGGAAGGGGAGATGGGCTATCATCTTTCGGGCAGACTCAATGGGCTGTATGGTCCTTTTCTGCCAGCAGGTTTCTATGATTCTATGAACATGTTTTTCATGTTCCTAGGACCTATATTTCCTGAGTTAGTCTAATAAGGGCTATAACTTTGTAATTTTAACAAACTTTCTCAAAACAAAGTAATGGTCTTGCTCTGAATAATCTTGGCTTCAGAATAATTAAGCAATAATGCCTGACAGGGTGTGTGTCGTGCTGGGATAACGTCATGCCTCAGGTGGTTGGGCACGAGGCCGCAGGCCGAGTGCATCCAACAACTAAGGTGTGACGTTATCCCAAATGACACACACCCTGAAGGGCATTATTGCTATTATACAACGGCTCGTTGTTATACAGAATAAAAAAAATAATTTTAAAGATGTTTTTGTGTGGAAAAATATTTTTGTTTTTTAAGAGCAGATGAAACAATCAAGAAAATGCTCACCATGCACATGATTATCAGCAGGTTCACAGTGAGGCTGAGACTAGACCCGTGATGTTGTACTGGGATAACATCACGGGTCCAGCCCAAGACTGACCAATCAGAATACATGATTTTTTCTTGCCATTGTATAATATAAGATTTGTCCATGAGTTCTTTTCAGAATGTCTCTAAAGCATTAGATTTCTGTATAAACACATGGCTTTCTTTGTCTGTGCCTAATGAAGTGTGACATCATGCTGCCTGGAACTCACTGAAAAATTGCTTAACAGGAAGCAACTAGATGCTCCTTTTAGATAATCAAGAGTCACATCCTCAGAAAGGTTAAAATGTTAGTGCACTCAACCCCTGCTAGAGACTGTTTGCAGAAACGGACTCAACAACAAAAGCTGCTGAAGTTTTCTTTAATGAATCCCTTCGGCATCAGACAGTGCAATACAGGATAGCAGTGCAGTTAGGCACTGCTTCTTACGTTTCGCCAGTCACCACTGGTTTCATCAGAGATAGTGAACATTTACACTAGGTGAATCTATATATACGTCACCCAACATTTGAAAAGTGCAGCAACCAATCCCGTGTCAGTATAGATTAAGTGTGCTAATTAATCAATAAAGTCATTGTAGTGAATGCAATCCTGGTAAGCAAGAAACAAATTGATCATTGCCTAAATTAAATGAGGCAAAAGTAAAACATTTCCAACACTATTAAAGTACTACAACACATTTTGAAGTTATTGAAGACATGACTTCTCTGGTCTTATACAGGCACATAATCATACGTTCTTCACATTTCTCCTGGGTAACCTATGTGGAAGAACATCAACAAGAGAAGTTAGTAAAGATGTAAATCATCTCTATCAATCCCCTGAGTTCAAACACAAACACAAAATGCTGACAACTAGAGGCTGGGGAAGGGGGGAGCAGTTTTTTTATTCTTTATGTTTATCCCTCCTGCAGCCACAGCCCTGCTTACCTCCAGCCACCGCTCCTCCTTCTCCACCGACCCTGATGTGGACGTGCCCAGCTGGCATATGCAGCTGTACCATCAACAGGGACTCCCCCTATGTCCCTGCGCCCCAGCCAGGAACCAATACCAGCATGCGCCCCTAATCCAGGCATTCGCCAGCCGGTGAAGCTGCAGACACCAAACTGCCGTGGACTTGTGCTGCCATTTTCCTCCTTGATTTTTAGCTCTTGGAATGTGAGCATGCAATGACGTCAGGCACTATGTGCCGACATCTGCCACACTCCGCCTCTTGCTGGCACCACTCTAGTAGTGCCCCTGGTCATCACCAGGGGCCACTACAGAGCAGTGGTACCCTGGATCCCTTCCCAGGATAGGAGAGCAGTCCTTCGGATGCTCAATCCTATCCCTTCCTTACCAACTCCTGGTGGCCCGGGCTCGCATCTGAACCCGGGTTGCCAGCGTGGCGTGAGGTGTGGCTTCCAGTGCCTCAACCCTGAGCAACACTGGGCTGGCCTAAGGAAGCAGGGTTTTTAATTCAGTAAGACCAAAAAAAGTTTACAGACTACCTAAAGATTTATGATAGTAAAATAAAAACACAGAAACAAAAGAAATTTGAAAGGGACAGAATGACTATATAAATAACTAGATTTTCTGTTGGAAAAAGAAAAAGATGGCAACTGGGACTGCAGGGACCACCACAGACAGAGTGAGTAGAACATCCAGGGTTCCTGCTGCAACAGGTGACAATATGAATAATGCTGCATCTAATGACCCATTAACCCCCTGGTCCATTCTTAAAAGAACTGACCACTTCGTAATGTATCAGTACTGGTGAAAGCACTTCTGACCCTGACAGTGATCATGAACATGCTTCTTTTTTAGCCATACTGTTCCTGGGCAACCTCAACCCAGAAGGAGCACCAGGAAAATGAGATTCCATTTGGACGCAGAGGTACAAATAAGAAGAAGATGCGGAGGGGAAAGAGGAAGGGCAGGGGGAAGAGGAAGGGGCCAACAGACTACCATCAGATATGAACTGTGATTAATATTTCTTTTTTTTTTTTTTTTCCTCCTTCCTGGAGCCGCCTGCCACCTTTATCCTTCTGCCCGGTCACGGGCCGCCGGCTTCTGCTTCCAAATCGGCCGCTGCCCCGATGCCCGTGGCTTACCCCCACGGTGGGGCCCGACACACTTCATCATATGCTGCGGGTACTGTAATTAGGTCGGGGCCCGGCCTGGAAGCACATTGAAGCTGCCGGCGAAGCTTCATCCGTGATGGCGGGCAGCTCCTCCTCATTTTCCGGTTTTCTCCCTAGGAGGTGGGGGCGTGCAATGACCAGCGTCCGCCCGCCTCCATTCACGCTGAGTGTCGGCTGCGGAACCCTTGGTCTCCACCAGGGGTCCCTATGCACCGAACGCTACCATTACCTTCCCTGAGTAGGAGAGCTGCCATCGGACGCCAATCCTACTCCTCGCTGAACTTCTCGACGACCCGAGTCCGTTTCCGAACCCGGGTCGCCAGCGTCGCAAGCGGAAATCCAACCGCTGCGCCGACGGGCCGGCTTGTGATTAATATTTCTGATTATGTGCTCACAGACACTGAAAAACAGGTATTGAGCAATGGTTTATCCTTTGTTCCCTCTGTCAGGGGCTTGTGGGATAACAGATGGACACAGACACTGAATGGTAGTTCTGCAGAATCGTCTGCAAATGATTTATTTACAGCATAACAAAATGTAAGCAGACTGGTACGAAATGAAAAAATATCAAACTATCCAGAAATAAAACAGTAGGCTTAATTTCAGCATGAAAAGTATAATACAAAAACAAAAGAAACAGAAGAATAGAGCAGAATAGGTTGGTCACTCAAGTGTTCTCCCTTTAACACCTTTCACCACTCTGATCTCAAGTGTTCTCTGCACTGAATTTAAGGAAGGTGGGCCTAAGAGATTGGACCACCTCCTTGTCAATCAAACATTTTTTTTTCAGACTTATTTTATTACCTTAAAAACAATACAATGTTTACTTGTACATAATTCCTCAGAATTATTTCAGGCTAAACCATCAATTAAATACATTGAAATACAGAAATATTGTCTGTATCAAATATTGTTGGTTTGGAACCGACAGCAAGCACCGCCCCCAGAAAGTCACTGCATAAAACTAAAGAAAATGAGGCCGGCTGGCTCTATAGAGCAGGACCACTGGGGTTTGTGTTGCTGAGCGTCCTTCTGCAGCCAAACAAACTAACAACTGGTTTTACCCTCACAATTGACAAAAACTAAGCAGAACAGAGACAGGTAATTCAATAAACATTTTCCACTACAGGCTCACTTCGGTAGCTTGTGCAAAAAGCATTTCTCTTTGCCTGTTCATGTCGAACTATTGTCCTGAGCGACTATGTACACCTACGAATGGTAACAAAGCTTTTGGAGGTACCAGAAAAGTGTCCAACCCCGAGTTTTCTAACTACCATTATTTTCCTCTAATATTTCAGCATCACTATGTTTGTCTTAGAAGGGATTTGCTCTAAAAAATGCATAATAGAAAAATCGGCTTGCAAATGTCATTTTCTATGATTTTTAAAAACAAGATGCCATCTCAGTTATGCAATTCTTAAGGAAGCCATTTTAGGACTTTGAATATGCCTAAAGGGACATTTTGATTTGGAGATTCCCTAGTTCTATTTAATAACAGTGAGAAAAACGAAGAATATGTATTAATATAAAAAAGTCCTAATTACTAAATATGGCACTGTCAGAGAACAAACAAATACACATAAACGCTAAGAACCAGTATCCAGTGGGTGGCCAGTCCATCAATACTGACTCACACAGAGAAAAAAAATTACATACAAACGTATAACCCCCAATCTCACATTCATTCAGACAGGACATAAAACAAAACATGTCTCTAACGGTACAAGGAGTAGAAGGACCCTCTCACACCCTCATACAGTGTTTCAGAATTTGATGCATTCATTGATATGAGTTTGCACGGAAATTACATTTTTAAAATGTTTTTTGTAAGTTCTAATGGTGCTAGTGATGTTAGTAATGAGGTAGATACTGGGTCACAGAGCACTGACACAAACTACATACAGGGTTAACCCATATTTATGCCCCCCTCCACCTTCTGCCCTCCCTTACACAACAGAATTTCCAGTTCTCTGGAATGTTGTACTAGGGACTTAGAAGAACTATACACAAACAAACCAAGCCTTCCCTTTTGCAACACCACTAACAAGGAAAGGGCAGCCATCACATCTTGAGCTCAAAATGAACACATTGTCATAAAGCTAGCGGATAAAGGAGGCAGCATTGTTGTCCAAAATACAAATCAGTATGTGGAAGAAATCCTAAGACAGCTTTCAGACACCACATTCTACCAATGCCTGACATTTGACCCTACATCCCAAATGAAATAAGCATTTGTCCATGCCGAATGTTGTTTGCTTATATGTGCTGTTTAGGTATTTGAAAGTGATAGTACCATGCCTAAGAACCATCATGTGCCTCCCCCACAGACATCCACTGAGTCTTTCTGTTCAGTAGTCACAGAAGAGGGGGAGGGGCAAGGGCCACAGCAGTACAACAGTTGCCAAGGGGGTGAAGAGGTGGACACTAGTCCATTCACAGGCAAAAGAGGCTTGGAGGAGCAGACTAAATAGAAGGTGGAGAAAGCAGTGGGACTATATGGCATACACCCAAGGATATTGAGAGAACTGTGAAGGGAGATAGCAGTACCTCTGGCAGCCATGTTCACTGAGTCATTCAACACAGGTGGTACCAGAGAGTTGGAGGAGGGCACACATGGTCCCTCTACACAAATCCGGCAGCATGGAGGAGGCGGGAAACTAGTCAGCCTCCTCTCAGTAGTGGGGAAGATCATGGAGACATTGCTTAAAGAAAGGATAGTGGGGCTTCTAGAAGCCATCGGAGCCCAGGACCATAGGTAACATGGATTCACAGTAGGGAGGTCATGTGAGACAAATCTGGTTGATTTCTTTGACTGGGTGACAGAGGAAGTAAATCAGGGTGTGGCAGTGGACAACGCTTAACTTGATTTCAGCAAAGCCTCTGACACCATCCCACATAGGAGGCTGATAAACTAGTTGGGTAGGCTGGCCATGGGGAAAGGGTGGTAAACTGGGTTAGAAACTGGCTAACAGACAAGTGGCAGAGAGTGGTGGTAAATGGGGGCCAGTCCTGTTCAATGTCTTGATTAGCAACATTGCAGAAGGGCTGAAGGGAAAGGTCTGCCTTATGCAGATGACACCAAGATCTGTAACACAGTGGCTACCCCAGAGGAGGTGAAGAAAATGAGTAGAGACCTGGAGAAGCTTGAAAAATGGTCTGAGGCAACTGAAGTTTAATTCAAAAAAGTGCTAAATTATGCACCTGGGACACAGAAACCTGGGGAAAGCTACAGGACGGGAGGGAGGGGAGGGGAGGAGAGTTGCTGACAATCACAAAGAAGGAAAGGGACCTGGAAGTTCTTATTTCAGATGACCTGAAAATGTCAAAGTGCTAAGGCAGCTGGGAGGGCCAGTGACATGCTGGGGTGCATAGGCAGGGGTATCACCAGCATAAGGAGGGAGCTAGTGATGCAATTAAATAAAACCATGGTCAGGCCTCACATGAAGTACTGTGTACAGTTCTGGAGGTCACACCTTCGTAAGGATATTAACAGGCTGGAGATGATCCAGAGAAGGGTGAATAAGATGGTACAGAGCTTGCAACACAAGACTTATGAGGAGAAATTAAGGGACCTCAATATGTACTCACTGGAAGAGAGGAGGGAAAAAGGGGATATGACAGAAACATTCAAGTACCTCAAGGGTATAAACAAGGTGCAAGGGAGAGACATTTTCCAATATAGGAGGAGCATAAGAATGAGGGGGCATGACATGAAATTGAAGGGTGGGAGGTTTAGAGGAATGTGAGGAAGTTCTTCTTCACAGAGAGGGTGGTGGACATGTGGAGTGGTCTGTCTCAGGAGGTGGTGGGAACAAGCACTATGGATGGATTCAAGCATTCTTGGGACAGGCATAGGGGAACCATAGAGGTACAGAAGCGAGTGGGTCAGAAGCAGTAATCCAGTACAAGGGCTTACGGGCAGACGAGATGGGCCAGGCAGTTCTTATCTGCTGACAATTTATATGTTTCTATATATGTGTCTCTTTCTCTTATGAATTACAGACAGACAGAAAGAGACACACAAGCATATGTTGCTTGCATGTGCTGTTCCCCCACTATGTCCTCTCTAACACATTACTATCCACAGACACACAGAGAGAGGACACAGTACAGATTGTCTCTTCAATGCTGCCCCCAGTGTCTCTATCTCTCTCTCTCTCTCTCTCTCTCTCTCTCTCTCTCTCTCTCTCTCTCCTCCCTGTCTCACTTTCTCATGTCTCTCTCTCTCTAGTTGTCAGCATGGCTCAGTTGGTAGTGCATCCACCTCTGGACCAGAAGGTCATGGGTTCTCATCCCACACCAGGATTGGACTTGCCCCTAAAAGTCGCTGGCATCTGAGTGCAGTATTGGGGGGTGCTGTACTGTACTGCTGGGGTGCGCCATCCTTCAGATAAGACATTAAACCGAGGTACCTTCTGCCCATCTTGGTGTTGTCCTGGTGGGTGTACAGGTGGAAGTAAAAGAACCAAAGGCACTCTTCGCAAAGAGCAGGGAACATTCCCGGTGTCCTGGCCAACATTTCCCTTCCCATAATCCGGTTCATGCAATTATCCAGGCTGTGTGTGGGTGATGATGTGCGATATGGCCGCCACCACACATTCAGTCACTTCACTACCAGTCTAGCATTTCTTGTAAAGGGCTTTGGGATACTGTGTACGAAAAGCACTATATAAATACTGATTCTTCTTCTTCTTCTTCTTCTTCTCTAAGCACCAAGCTCCGTTCTTGAACATTGGGGAAAAAACTCGGTTGCGCTGTCTCACTCGGATGGAGGGGGTTGGCAGAATGGGACACAGAGAACTTGTTGTATGGGAGGTGGGAAAGCAGCACAGAGGTTCCCAAAGAAAAAGACACTGAGAGACAGAGAGAGAGAGAGAGAGAGAGAGAGAGTGAGAGACACAGCAAATACGCAAGTCTCTCCTGCACACACACACACACTGTAGCACTGTTCTATACTGGGGAGCAAGGGGAGGCCACAGACAACAACATCCCAATGTTTTCTCTCTTGCTGGTGCAGAAGAGTGATGATGCTGTCTCACTCTATTATCTGAGCACTGAGGGTAGAGAACGGGCAATGGGGCAGCTACAGCTGGGGGAGTAGAGGGAAAGGAAACTCTGGGTGGCCACTGTCACACTCGCTCGCTCCTCTGCTCTCCTGTATTACAGCCTGTCAGAGGGCTCTGTACTGCTGATCATTGCTTCCACTGTTTCTGTGGACAGAAACATAGACAGACAGACAGACAGACAGAGACGCAGCACATTGCCGCAACTTTGGTACCTACTGTCTCCCACTGTCTGTGTGTGTCTCTCTCTGTCTTACACACCAGACCGCATAGCCACTGTCACCCTCAACTACCCCCTTGCCTACTCAGACTGCTGATTATCTGCAAACTGGACAGGGTAGTGGCAGGTGGAACACACACAGACGCTCTGTCTCCGAGCTCACAGGCTACACAGCTGCCATACATGTCTCGGTGTCTTGCACTGTGTAGTGTTTCTCTGTCCCCTAGCCACAACTTGTCACACAGACATGAGATTGCCGTACTATTGCCTGACATTGTGTCTGTCCTGGTCGCTCTCTCTCTGCGTCAGACTGCACAGTGGGATCACTTCACCCGGCTCGTCCCCATTGCACTTCACCAACCTGGGGACATGATCTGTCTGTGCAATTGGACTGCAGTCTGAAAATGCAATCTGACTGCACACAGCATGGACTGGGGCCACAGAAACTATAAATTGTGCAGGACGGTACTGATTTCATCATGGGCTCGGTGCCCGGTTGTCCACGGGGTGGCTGAGTGTGTACATAGAAGTTGTTAACTGTGCTCTGGTTGTACAGAGATCTGTATTATCGCACTATCAGGTGCTGCCACACAGTCAGTCAAATCCGTTCAAAAGAAGAATTGTACAGATTCATTTTAAAAAACAAAAGTGTATTCTTAGAGCCATGGGAATATTTGGAGCACTACCGGAGTATTCTGCTATTCACAAAATACATGCACAGTCTGAGTCAGCCATCCACTGTGGCTCTCAGAGCATATCAGGTTTCAGCTTTTACAGCAATGATTGTCTCATGGAGCACTAGGCAGCTTTGTGGCGTGTCGTTTAAGCTAAAGCCTCTCTGGTTCCTCCTGTAATTTGTGAGGCTGATAGCAGCACAGCTTAGTCAGTCACGTTAGCATGGTCACTGGAGCCTGGCTCGAAGAAATGCAAAACATGAGGAGACAGGAGGGTCAGAGAGACAACAAGGGAGAAATGAAGTACGGGGAACACATGAGACAAAAGGTTTGTGCAGGGGAGGAGGGAGAGACAGGAAGGAAAATGGAGCGATGAAGGGGAGGGAGGAAGGCTTTGGCTTTATGTATATGAAATGGAAGAAGTGTTCTCTCATTGGAACACTTAGTTTGTTTCAAGTACACAAAATTTCCTCCCATGACCTGTAAACCATTGTCATACTTAGCTTGCATGATAATTGGTCTGTCAAGGATGAGCCAAATGCAGTTTGACCTGCATTGGGCTAGTCAGTGACACAGCTCTACAATGCCGTTCTCTGTAGCAAAACATTTCTTGTGCAATCTCAAACAACGAAAAAAGGAAGAGAAAGGCAGACAGTGGACGTAATTAGGGAGTAGATTCAGTATTCTGAAGCTTTGATAGGTGGAGGAGGGAAGACCCCCTGCCCCCGAAGCCACCTCACAGTTCAGACCAATACCAGTATGTTTGCTTGTCTTGCAAATGAACACAAGCATTTGTCAAAGCCGAATGGTTGCTTGCTGGCATTAGCAGTGGAAATGCAGGAGTTAGACAGATGCAGAATAGGAATGACAGTGAAGTACTGAACCGATGCCAACTCTACCCCCACCTTGCTGAGATGGACAGGCACTGTGGTGTGCCTTTGGGTCGTCGCCCATAACGGTCACAACATTTCACCTCACCCTACCCTGCAGACACTTACAAGTGTCGAGGTGTGCCTTGGGGTGTTCAGGCTTAACACTCACCTTATTCCATAAGGAAACATGCTGAAATAGGTGCAGTATAGGAGAATGGAGTGAACTCTGGGGTCAAAGAGTCTAAGGTGCACCTCAGTGCCTGTCACTGGTTGCAGGGTGAGGGGTTGGGGTGGAATGGCATGAGCATTACTGTTTACAATACTAAGTCACACCTCTGGTGCCCGTCAGCCCCTACAGGGTAGGGTGTTATGGTTGGAAACCCTAACGCCCTGGGCGTTTTTTGGTATTTTTACTCCAAGTTTTCAACATGGACTTTTTGTGATCCCACCGCATGAACATTGACACTATCAGTTTGTTAGCCGAAAGGTGATTTCGCACAGCTACTGTGCCATTTGGCGCCACAGGTGCGAAAAAACATTTTGAACAGTAAGTGAAAACTGACAGCTGTACTGTTCATGAGGAGGTGTAAAAAAATGGTAATGCTGAAAATCTGGAGTAAAAATATAAAAAGACTGGTGAAGTCACGAGTGTGGGTAGAAACTGCACAACGTACACCAGTAATTATTTTGGGGATTTTTAACACCAGATTTACAACATAGGTATTTCGGGACCTCTGCTCATGAACAGTGTCACTGTGATTTTCTTAATCTGTCCCGAACACTGATTTCCCACAGCAACCGCGCTAGTCTGTGCCGGAAGTGCGAAAACACATTTCAGCCAGGATGTGAAAAATGACATCTGTGCTGTTCATAAGGAGGTGTGGTAAAATGGTAATGTTGAAAATCTGGAGTGAAAATATTAAAAATTCTCGAAGTTATGAGAGTGCGTAGGAACTGCACAATGCACGCTTGTAAAACAGTCATTTTTGGGAATTTTTTCATCAAATTTTCAACATAGCCATTTTAAGACCTCTGCTCATGAACAGTGTCACTGTGATTTTCTTAATCTGTCCCGAGTATTGATTTTGCCCACCGACTGTGCCATTGTGCGCCACATGTGCGAAAACACATTTTGTGCAAGTTGTGAAAAATGACAGCTGTACTGTCCATAAGGAGGTGTGGTAAAATGGTAATGTTGAAAATCTGGAGAGAAAATAATAAAACTTCTCAAAGTTACGAGCGTGCATAGGAACTGCGCAACACACGCTCATAAAACAGTCATTTTTGGGAATTGTTTCACCAAATTTTCAACATAGGATTTTTGGGGGCCTATCTCATGAAATGTGACACTGCTGTTTCGTTAATCAGTCCTGAAAAGTGGTTCCATGCAGTAACCGCAAAATCACCTTTTGGGACCAAATAACAAAATGACAGTGACTGAGTTCATTAAGTGGGGTCCCAAAAACCCCATGTTGAAAATCTAGCAAAAAAATTCCCAAAAGTGGCCAAGATATCTTCCTAAGTTGAAAAAAACGTGTTTATGCCATTATACAGCTTACCGGCATTTCTTCAGTTCGCGGTCAGTTTTGAAGAGTGCAGACATGTTCCCGGTCCACCGAAGATCATCGCACTGGGCTCTGGAGGTAAGTATGGGGTGAGGGGGAGGTGGGGTGCAGAGAGGGTGGGTGCGGATTTGGTGAGGGGTGTCCACAGACAGCATGGGACCATTTTCTTTATTTTTACAGGGGAAAAAAACACACAGGACTATTAGCACACTGGGGAAGGGCTCCCAGTGTGCCACCTGGATGTTTGTTGGGGAAGGGGGAGTGCAGCCGACAGGGATTGGGCACCCTGTCAGCCATACAGTGTGCTGAGGGGGACGCATGAGCCGACGGGGGATTGGGCACCCCTCGGCACACAACAGATGAGGTGCATCATGCCAATGGGGATTGGGCTACCCCATTGGCAAATTAACTGGGGAGGAGATCATGCTGACAGGGGGATTGGGCACCCCCTGTCAGCTTTATTTTTTTTATTAAAATGTTTCACCAGGAAGGCACACTGAATGGCGGGTGGCAGCTTTTCATCGGCTTTGTGGGGACTGTGAGAGGCCAACGGAGAAGGCGTCACCATGGGGACACCACACAGTGCAGCTTGTAATTGGCTGCTGCAGTCAGAGATGCCCTGGAACAAAAACAGCTGATTGTGTAGTGACAGGGTGCTCCCCGATTGCAGCAGCCAAGATTCTTTGATCATAGTGGCATGCTCATTAACTGTCATCATCGACAGCATGCTTTTCTATTGCCATAGCAGATACCAGCCCCAGAACAGACTGCTGCCATTCAGCACAACACTGCCACGCCTCCACAACCCACTTGAGAAGGAAGGTGACGTAATGTGTTTCTTGCACATGTGTGCAAGCAATACAAGAAGACATTGAAATGTTATTACTGGAATTTTTCCAAATTGGGCTCATACAACTAACGAACTATATTACTTGACAGTTGAACATCCAAAGAAACCAGCATTTTATACTCTACCCAAAATACACAAGAACCCTACCAAGCCCCCCTGGATGCCCAATTGTATCGGGTATAGGATGGCTTACAGAACTGATTTCCAAATATGTTGACAGTTTCCTTTGCTCCATAGTTCCTTTAGCACGCAGCTGTATTATGGACACCACACATATTCTCTCTATGCTACAGGAGACTGAAACAGAAAAAGATCGGTGGTTGGTAATCCTAGATGCGGAATCGCTTTACGCTAATATCCCCCCATGGGGGGGTCTGGAAGCGGTACAACAAAGCCTTTTGTTACATTCTGACCTTTTGCAAACAAACATAAATATGTTGGTTAGCATGACAGAGATGGTTCTCAAGGATAACATCTTTATGTTCCAGGAAAAAATCTATCAACAAACCAAAGGAACTGCCATGGGGGCTACCTTAGCACAGAGTCCAGCCAATTTGTGTCTTGCAAGGTGGGAGGAAGAGTATGTGTACAATGCTGGAGTGAACCCATACTTTGAGAAAATAGATGTTTTCAAGCGTTTTTTTGATGATGTGTTTTTAATTTGGAGGGGCAGTAGAAATGAACTGGATGCATTTGTTAGGTACCTTGAAAGCACAAACAACAACGTAAGGTTTAAGATAAATGCTAGTCAATCTGAAATTAATTTTTTGAACCTCTCCATAATGAAACAAAGTGATGGCTCTCTACTAACTGATTTATATAAAAAGCCAACAAATCATACCAGTTTACCATTAGCAACCAGCTGTCATCCAGGCCATTGCAATTATCCAGGCTGTGTGTGGGTGATGATGTGCGATATGGCCGCCACCACACATTCAGTCACTTCACTACCAGTCTAGCATTGCTTGTAAAGCACTTTGGGATACTGTGTATGAAAAGCGCTATATAAATGCTGATTCTTCTTCTTCTTCTTCGTTATCAGGAATTTACCCAAAGGACAGTTCATGATACTACGCAGGAATTGTGGTAATGAGGTCTTATATCACAAAAGGGCAGAGGAGCTTTCAGATAGGTTTAGGGAAAGGCTGTATACAAAGAGAGACATTGGTGCAGCTAGAGAATCTGTGGATCCCATACCCCGTGACACCTTTCTAACACCCAAACAACACCAATCAGATCCAGATGGAGCTTTGACCATTGTCACCACCTTTTGGAAGTTATTAGCATAGTAAAAAGTAACTTAAAGATACTGTGAGGCCTTACCCCACTAGCTCAGGTGTTTGAAAAACCATTACGAATTTCATACAGAAGGGGCCCCAACCTGAGAGACCAGTTAGTCCATAGCTACCAAAAGAAAACAAGTACCAGAAAATCCAGTACAAAATGGAGGTCAAAATCTTGTGGCTTTTGTTCTACCTGTCACTTTATGCAAAAAGCAGATTCTTTTACTAACCCCAAAAGTGGCACCACTGAAACAATTAAAAGTAGCATTAATTGTAACACAGAAGCAGTGGTTTACAAACTTACTTGTACTTGTGGTAAGTTCTATGTAGAAAGAACTAAAAGGAAACTCAGACTAAGGTTAAATGAACACATTCTAGCCACAAAAAATCAGAACACTGACTATGCCATGGCTTTGCATGTTAAAAATTGCAGTGATAAAGCCAATCACAGGGTTACAGCCACAGGGCTTGAATGTGTTCTTCAAAATGTGAGGAGGGGGATGTAGAATCAGTTCTCAATGAAAAAGAATGGATTTTTAAACTTGGTGCTACCAGACACCCTGATTTAAATGATAAACTTGAACTGAAACCTTTTTTTTCCAAAAAAGGAAATACAGTAAATAACTATGTATTCAGCCTATAGCCTTACTGAATTAAAAACCCTGCTTCCTCCTCCACCCCCCCCCCCCAGCCACTGGTTGTCAGCATTTTGTGTTTGTGTTTGAACTCAGGGGATTGATAGAGATGATTTACATCTTTATTAACTTCCCTTGTTGATGTTCTTCCGCATAGGTTCCCCAGGAGAAATGTCCTTCAAATTGCAGCTGAGAGATTGGCTTAAGTCCCAGGCCAGTTGTACATGCTCCCTAGGCAACACCGTCATTAAATAGCCGCCTTAGAGGCAAAACTTTATCCCATGACTTACTCCCGTGCACTGTTTCCACTAAATAGTCTACCTGGCACTTACTGATTTACTCTGTGTAAACACTGATTGTTGTAATGTATTCCACTATGCACTGTGGCATATCCTGACTGTTTAAATGATGTCTATGACCGCTTTATGTGTAAATACCAAGTATCTGAGATCAGGCATGCACTGTTGTATTTGTTAAAAAACTTGTTCTTCTCCCTTTTAGATTTTGTTGTGTTTATATCACTGTTCTTGATTTCCATTTTACCCAGTGTATTATGTGCGCCTACCTTATTGTAACTATTGTATAACCCTGTATTGTTTGTCACTGTATGGCCCGGGTCACAGCTGAAAATGGTCCTTTGGATTGGTTTGCCTACCCGGTTACCAAAAACATAAATAAATAAAAAATTTGAAGAACTAATGATTTTGTGCCTGCATAAGACCAGAGGAGTTATGTTTTCAGTAACTTCAATATGTGTTGTAGTACTTTAATAATGTTGGAAATGTTTTACTTTTGCCTCATTTAATTTAGGCAATGATCATTTTGTTTCTTGCATACCTGAATTGCATTCACTACGATGACTTTATTGATTAATTAGCACACTTAATCTATACTGACATGGGACTGGTTGTTGCACTTTTTCAAATGTTGGGTGACCTGTATATAGATTCCCCCAGTGTAAATGTTCACTATCTCTGATGAAGCCAGTGGTGACTGGCGAAACATAAGAAGCAGTGCTTAACTGCACTGCTATCCTATATTGCACGGTCTGATGCCAAATGGATTAATTAAAGCAAACTTTAGCAGCTTTTGTTGCCGAGTCCTATTCTATAGTCTCTAGCAGCAGTGAATGTGCTACTCTTTTACATAAATTGCTTTGTAGCAGCTGCATCACCATCCCTGTAATCACTGCTACCCCTGCACTACGTTAAAAGGTTAGTTTGCTTTTTCTTTTTATTCTGGTATTTCTTTCCGGAGCTCCCGGCGGCAAGCCTGCCATCAGCTGTCACCCCAGCACCAACCCCTGAAGGACAGACCCCCTCCCTTATGCACCCACAACTTACACTTCGTGGCAGGGTGGTGGGGAGCGACTCGACCCACCTCAAACGGACCATTGACAGGGAGGTGCCTTCTTGGGGGTGGCAATATGGGGAACAGCTTCATTCATCGGGGCTATTTTTCCATTTACTCCCTTGTGTGTGGAGGTGGGGCAAGCAGTGATGCCAGCAGCGAGCACGCGCACACTTCTGCACGCGCTCTCTCCAGGCGTCAACCCCATCTCCTCCCCTTAGCTGCAGCATCACCACGCTGCCCCCCAGCAGCCGCTAGGGGCCAGTGGGGCATCAACAACTGAAATCCCCCACCCCAGAGAAGGAGAGCAGTCCCATGGACACTCAATTCTTCTCCTCCCTGTCGACCCCCGACGGCCCATGCTCATTCCCAAACATGGGTCGCCGGCATGGCTTGAGGTAAGGTGTCCAGTGCCTCAGCCCTCAATGCCACCAGGCCAGCTGGTTAGTTTGCTTTTGACACCAAACTTGTTTGTTTATCTCTGACAGTTCTAGTGCTACAGAATTTTGTAAATAGTAAGCATTACAAAGCTCTTGCAGATCTCATATTCAGACTCCAAAGAAATCTCTGCAGCCTTTATTGAGTGTCTGAGTTCAGTCTTACTGGGACCTTATATGCCTTTGTAATTGATAGAAGTTCATTCCCATTGTAATGAACGGTACTTCTTAAAAGTGGTATATGTCTGTGCCAGCCTCAGCTCAACCTGAAGTCCAGATGTTACACATCACCTGTCAAGTTCCATAGTAACATCTCAGGCAGCCCAGTGGTGCAGAGGGTTGAGGTGTTGGACACTACAACTCATGCCATGCTGGTGACCCGGGTTTGGGGACGAGCATGGGCCATTGGAGGTCAGCAGGGGGAAGGAGAGGATGTGAGTGGCTGCCTGCTGGTGGCCCTTCACCTCGGGAGGGGGAACTTGATCTCTTCAGAGCTTAGCTACCCCCTGGTACAGGCCGGAGTGGCTGCATCGCTCCAAGGAGTGCCCATGCTAGGCCAAGGGAGGGCGGAAGAGGCTGGTACTGGAGCTGTGGTGCACATATGCGCCTCCATGTGCATGCTTCACCACTTCCGGGGTCTTGGGTGCAAGGATCAAGAGAAGAAAATGGAAGAAATGTTGGGGGCCACCGAAGGATGAAGCCTCCAGGCCAACTCTGGGGTTCCGCTGGGGTGCACATGGCGCTACAAGTTCCTGAATGCCCCCGAGTCTGGTAGGATGGCAGATGACTGGGCAGCCCACCAAGGAGGATAAATGCAGATGGGAAAAAAAAAGTTCCATAATAACATCTCTTCAGTTAGTGAAACTCATCCTCCCTTATCTCTTGGTTGTTAGGGTATTATAACCTTTGACCCTTCAGGTATACAGTGCCCCTGACTCTGGACTAGCACAGCAGAAAGTTTTTAATATTACAGGCAAAATTCAATGTAGTATCCCCTTTTTCAGTGCTCACATAAGCAGCTTTTTTTTCCTTTCTTCTTGAACTCCATGTAAACAAGGATGATGACCAGATAATTATAGTATTACCTCCCTTAACCTTATTAATTAAGCCCTTACAAGAAATATAAAACAGTGATTACTACTTGATAAGAATAGGATAATAAAATATTTTTTTAACCAACTTAGTTTTGTTTCCTACATTCCCCCCTTTTGAATTAAAAATGCACCCTAAAGCTGGCTTGATGGCACTGAGGGTTGAGGCGCCAGATGCCACACCTCACGTCATGCTGGTGACTCGGGTTTGGACGCTAGCCCGGACCATCAGGGGTCAGTGGGGGGGATGGGATTGAGCATCTGGAGGACTGCTCTCCTACCCTGGGGAGGGATCCAGGGTGCTACACTCTGCAGCGGCCCCTGGTGATGACCAGGGGCACTGCTAGAGTCGGTGCAGTAGTATAGAGTACGGCAGACGTTGGCACATACGTGCCATGATGTAATTGCATGCTCACACTCCCGGGGCTATCAGAACACAGAATAACAGCAGCACAGACCGCAGCAGCTTGATAGCCGTAACTCCATTGGCAGACGATGCCTGGACAGCGCGTGTCAGTATTGGTTCCTTGCCTGGCACGGGGACAATAGGGGGATGCCCCTCTCAGAGGTATAGTTGCATATGCTTGCTGGGCATGCAACTTCAGGGTCGGTGGTGGAGTTGGAGCAGTGGCTGGAGTATGAAGGCAGGTCAGTGGCAGCAGGGGTGAAAAATTGTGATATGATAAAAAAATAAATGCACCCCAAAATGCATTTTATAATTCAAAACTATAATCCTACTATATGGTTATGTAGTTTAATCATTGTAGGGAAAACAAAACATAGAACACAAAGTTACATCATCATGTGGTAACTTATGACATCATCAACACATGACATCATTACATATGACATCATCAGATGTGACATCACTGGATGAGATTGGAGATGTGTTTTTGTGTCATAGAAATATGTACAGTACTATGTGAACAAACATGATTGAACATGATTACAACTATATACACTTTTAAATAATGTAACAATCTCTTGCATTGTTTAAACATTTTACAAATACAACCATTTTGAAATAGTAGTTTTTATTATTTTTCAGATGCAAATAACATCACACAACCACTCTTCACAGACTGAAGGCCTAAGGATACTAGTCAAGTACACCAGAAATCATACATCTAGAAGATATGAAGGAGAGAAAAACAGACAGTGAGCGAAAGCAAAACTAACATACTAGATGACTATATCTCCTTCTTACAAAAACCTTAGGTCTATTACTTATTGCATCTTAACTACACATACCTAAACCTAATTGGTAGGGAAAGGGAAGAGGATGGTCATGGGGGGGGGGCGAGAAGAGAAAAAAAAAAAGGGGAAGGAACATCATTAGACAATATTTTAACAATCCTCTGACTTAAAGTTATAAAACAAACTCTTTAGTTGAAATAGTCAGGTGGGAGAGTCATACCGGTTAACCAAACTTAACCAAAATCTCCAAGATATCTATCTGCTCTTTCCGAGCTTGAAACTCAAAAAAAGGCATCCAATACATTTTAAATTTGTCTTTCTGTAATCTCACCCTTGCCGTGAGAAATTCCATATCCATAATTGATAAACAGTTGCTATACCACTGCTCAAAATCGGGAGCTTCCCTAGACAACCAACGTTGAGTAATTGCTTTAAGAGCCGAGGCCACCAGAACATTGAATAAGTATCTCCGTGATTTTAGTTTAACCTGTACCGGGGTACAGCCCAAGGATCCAGTATGTAGGGTCATCCGGTATATGAACCTCCAGCACCCCACAAATTTGCTCTTTCACTTTTTCCCAAAAAATATTAATGATATGACATTCCCAAAACACATGTAGATGTGTGCCAACCTGTCCACAACCCCTCCAGCAAAGGTTAGAAAAATTCTGACCAAAGTGCTGGGTGACGACAGGGGTTCGAAAGAATCTAGAAACCACCTTCCATCGAAATTCGCGCCAACTGTTGGAGGTGGTTGTGGAATGTATTGCTCTCCAAATAAGCCCCCAATCCAAGGTTTCAATCCTTTCTCCAATTTCTGCTGCCCAATTCGCTTTTATAGAGGTCATGGGATCCGGTTCTAAACCCGAAACACATTTCACCATCCGGGATATAAACCCCATTGGCTCAATTCTAGTGGCTTCCGCTCCCAGCATCTCCACAAGGGGATTAGCATCACCATCCCCCGATCCATCTTTAATATATTTTTTATCTGACAAGAAATGCCTAATCTGTAGAAATCTAAAAAAATCAGAAGCTGGAAGGGCAAACTCCCTTGACAGTTGCTGAAAGGATTTAAAACCCACTTCCGAATACAGTTGGCCTATTTTAATTAGACCCTTCCTATACCAGTGCTTGAATCCCAAATCCCAGCCCAGCGATCTGAAATCCAGGCAGGCCCTAATTGGGGAATCAGCGCAGAGACTTACTACGATATTTAATTTTCTATTAATTTCTAGCCAGGAGGTAACCACTAACCCAGACCAAGGATTGCTTTCAATCAAACACTGGGCTCCTTTATAATCCATGTAGATTAAATCCCCAATGTTTCCAAGCGAAGATTCCAGTCGCTCTATAGCCACCCAAGGAGAGGAGACTCAGGCTTCATCAACGGGACCAGGGCTGTAACTGCCAACCAGAAATATTTCCTACAATCTGGCAAACCCAAACCCCCTTTACTCTTGTCACCAAGCAGGACAGACCACTTTACCCTAGAGTACTGCCCGCCAGATGAACCTAGACAAGGAAGTCCTAAGGTCCTTCCAGAACTGGGCAGGAGGTGAGACCGGTAGAGACTGGAACACAAAAAGAAAACGGGGTAGCACATTCATTTTCACACAATCCACTCTGCCCAATAGAGACAGAGGCAGCTCGGCCCATCTATGTAGGTCTTCCTGAATTACTTGTAATAATTTACCATAGTTAAGGGCGTATAATTTCACACAATCCCTGGAAATTCTGATCCCCAAATACCTAATTTCATCCTTTGCCCATTTATATCTACCAACCTGGGGGTTTCCCTTCCCTCTGCATCCCCAACAACATGATTTCGGATTTAGTTTCATTAATTTTAAATCCCGAAATTTCACCAAACGATTGAATTAACGAATTTATCTGGGGTAGTTGACTTTCTATGTCTGAGATGTACAATAATGTATCATCTGCGTATAGAGAGATTTTAACTTCCATCCCTTGCAATTGTATACCCTTATAGTCAGCCGATTGTCTCACATGGGCAGCAAAAGGCTCCATACACAAAGCAAAAAGTAGAGGTGAAAGGGGACACCCCTGCCTAGTTCCCCTATTGATCTGAAATCTATCTGAAATCACACCATTCACCTCCACCCTTGCCCATGGATTCCTATATATGTTAGCAATCCAACTATAAAATCCCTCGCCAAACCCAAACTTCCTCAAGACCTGGTCTAGAAAAATCCAATCCAGGCGGTCAAACGCCTTCTCCGCATCGAGAGCCAGCACCGCCCAACAAATGTTTGGCGGAAGTGACCAAGAAGCGGACAAGATGTTCAACAATAGTCTAATATTATCCTGGATATGATGTCCTGGGATAAAACCCGTCTGATCCATGTGTACTAATTCTGGGATAAATTCTTGCACCCGACTGCTCAAGATTTTGGCGAATATCTTAGCATCCTGGTTGATCAACGAAATAGGTTGATAACTCCCACACTCTACCGGGTCTTTACCCGGTTTAGGCAACACAGTAATCATCGCCTCTTCCCAAGAGGGAGGGTATTTCCCTGCTCCTGAGCTGCATTACATACCTTACATAACAAGGAGCCAGATCGTCTATAAAAGCCTTATAAAACTCCCCAACGAAGCCATCCGGTCCTGGGGCCTCCTTTCAAGCTCTTAATAACCATCTTCACCTCTGATTCCATAATTGCCCCATCTATCTTATCCTCTGCGGCTGACCTAACTTAGGAAGGTCAATATTCTGTAAAATCCCTGGATTCGACTAAGATGATCAGGAGTTCTTTCTTGAGTGTATAACTCCTGAAAAACCTACCAAAGCTGTCCGTCATATTACTCGGGTTGGAAGATACATCCATCGACCCGTGAATCTTAAGTAGTGGGATATACCTCTGCTTCTTGTTTCTGAGCCTAAGGGCCAATAGCCTACTACCTCTACCCCTGTTTCATAATATTTTTGTTTAGTGAATCTAAGGGCATTTTCTGTTTTAACATTCATTACCTTGTTATATTGTTCCCTTGCCTTTCTTAGGTTTTCAAGGACTGTGGTATCTCCTGTGAGTTTGTGCTCCTTTTCCAATGCCTCAATCTTATGCAGCAAATTACCTAGTTCTAATTGGATAGAGCGGTGCCTATGCGAAACATAGCTGATGATTTGGCCCCTCAAAACAGCTTTTAAACCATCCCAAATAAAACGGACGTGGGTATCCTCTTCCCTATTCTCCAATAAATAAAGCCTAATGGTCTCTTTAAGTTGATTCACAAATCCTGTGTCATTCAATATCCCCGGGTCGAATCTCCACCCTCTCCTAGATTTAGTTTCTGAGCACCACAAATTTGCACTGACCATGGCGTGATCTGAAAAGGTTGCCGGATGGATTACAATATCTCTCAAGTCATTGAAATATTTGGACTGAATGTAAAATCTATCCAGCCTAGAATAAGTTTTAGATGACATAGAGAAAAAAGTGTAGTCTCTGGATTGAGGATATTGCTGTCTCCAAGGATCGATCCAACCACCCTCGGACAACAAAGTTCTAAGGAGCTTGAATTTGCACACCGCCTCCCTTTCCCCCACCGCCTCCTGTCTAGATCACTGTTTTCTACACAATTCCAATCCCCTACCAGTACTATTTTCCCCGGGGACAATGAATCTGTTTTACTAAAGAATTGTCAGAAGAAGCTCCCAGAGGGAGGTGTAGGCCCATATACAGCCGCCACATGAATAGAGTGTCCAAAACACTCCCCCGATAATATTACATAGTGGCCTGATCCCTCCACTTGCACATTCCGCACTATGAATGGGAGCCCTTTTCGAATAGGTATTGCTACCACTGCTCTGGAAGCCTCATGGCATGAGTCCGCGTAGACCCTCCCTACCCATGATCTACGTAATTTAGAGTGTTCCAAATCTGATAGCTTTGTTTCCTGGAGACATGCTATGTCACACTTCAGGTTACCCAGTTCCTTTAGAATACGTGGTCTTTTCACCACCCATTTATCCCTTTGACATTACTTGTCACAATTGTAAATGAGGTCATATCTAAGCTTCCAATTTAGTATAAGCCACGCTTCCAAACTCTCCCACCATTTGACAATCAATAATATAGCATGATGTTCCAGAGCTTCAAGGGGAAAAAAAAAGACTTGAAAAAAAAGAAAACTAACAATAACCGTAACATCAAAAAGTAGTGAACATGAAATCGGTTAACCATAACCAACACCGATTCCAAAATACCAATAAGTAGACTATCCCCCCCACGTCCATTTGTAGGAGGGGAGTACAGTCATAAAACATCCACTAGCTTGAACGGGGTACCCTTGCCAGGAACCCAACAGAGCTAGGAAACTGGAGGTTAGGTGGTAAACTCTCCAGACTCTAGGCGCTTTTAGCCCTAGAAGGGTAGGAGTGCAGGTGTCCGGAAAACACCTAAGGTAGGGATCTCGAATCACCAAGAGCCCAGCCTTCTCCTGCCTATTACACTTCCGGCCAGGCAAGCAATCGGAGCCAGGCACCGAAGGCACAGCAGTTGTTACCAACCATGGCAAAAGACAAGACCAGAGAGGAGCCCGGGGCCCCCGTTACCAGGGACCCACATTCCCAACCTGACCCAGTAGCCATGAAATACTAGGGGCATAGGGCTGGCCAGCCATTGCCATCTGCTCAACCACCCCTCAAAAACAGACTTCTGAATACCGGCTTAGCCGAGCCCCCCGGCCCCCTCCGGGCCGCCATCAAGGCCTCACACAAATTTTAAAGTTAAGAGAGCGGAAAAAAACCCCAATGTAATATATATCAGCCAAACCTCATTTAATAGACCCCCAATCTGACCAGAATGAAACAGTAAAAAAAAAAAATATCAGAGAAGCCCACTGAGTTTGGGCTATATAATCAGGCCTAACTATAGATGGGGGCCCAATACCAGGTTACCTACTGGAGCAAGTATCCCACTGTAAATTTCCACTCTGGCCTACGTCATCCGGGCCAATGCAAAAAAAAAAAAAAAAACTCCATACAGTGGGAAAGTCTTATACATATGTCCCGATTTTTCCAACACCAGCAAAGAAAATAAACACAGCTGTGCCTTTAAAAGTCTCCTTCAGGTAAGGGCAGTATTCAGGTTTCTTTCACTTGAACCCATCTCGAAATGTCCGCGTGCAACGGCAACAGGGCTGCCACTGCCTCTTCACCTTTTTTTCTTGTACCCGGAGCAATTGACCATAGTAGTTCCTCTATCTCTTTCTCCGCCTGTTCCTCTTTCAAGTCCGGTATCTGAATTTCCATCGAGGAGAGGAAGGGGGCTGCCGCCAATAAGGAGTCGAAAATCTTAATACCATCTTCTTTTTGAACCCAGAGCTTAGCAGGATATCTCAAGAAGGCCTTGTAACCCTTTTCCCTCAAAGTCCTAATCACCTGAAGCACCTTCTTCCTTTGGGCAAACATTGAGGGAGGGAAATCTTGATCCAAATATACCTTCTGGCCATCCATTTTAAGATCTTTTTTAGCCCAAGCCTTCTTTAGGATTTTCTCCTTCGTTGTATAACGCAGAAACTTCACAATTATTGATCTTGGTTGCATCCCCGGCTTGGGTTTAGGCGCGATGGACCTATGGGCTCTCTCTATTTCAGTATTGAAACCTTCTTCCAGGTCCAGTTCTTGCTTTAGCCATGTATCAATAAAGTCCTCCATGCATGGAGGATCTACCCCCTCGGGAATCCCAAATATCCTGATATTGTTGCGATGAGCTCTTGCCTCTGAGTCCTCGGCCCTCGCTGTAAGCTCCTTTTCCCTTCTGTGCAGATACACCAAGGATCTTCCAAAGGCCATGTGCTCTGATTGTATTGTTTCCACACTTTTCTCTACTGCAGTAGTACGAGATTCTAATTTTTTAAAATCGTTCTGGAGGCCCAATAATCTGGCATCTATGCGATGCAGTATTTTAAGCATCCTATGGCCGTCCGCTTTTGTGAATGTAGCCATGGCTTCCGAACCCGAACCCTCCGACTCATCCCCTGAAGCCATCAGCAGTGAAGAGAGTGACTCCGCGGGACTTGTAGGCCTTAAACCACGTCGACTTCCCGATCGCCCCCTTTCCCCCTCCACGAGCATTTTTCTGGACCTGCCCATTCAATTAACAGATTCCGATTCTGTTTTCCTCAAAATCAGCCCCTGTTTGTGCCTCGATGACGACCCTCTACAATATAGTGCTGTGCCCGAGGTGCCTCCGACGCGAATCAAGCTGCCATTCGGCACGTGACGTCACCGGAAGTCTCAAATACAACCATTTTTTTTACTCATCAGTTCAAAGATTAGTATTACAATTAACATTTTAACTAAACTCTAATTCCTTATTTTTACTCTTTATAGAATTTTGTGCCCTTTTAATTTTTAGTATTACAGTACATATAAGGCGAGTAGGCTACTTTTTGTTATATCTTAAGTTCTGTCCCCCCACCCCCATGTGCTGAAGGTACTACTAAACTGGGCCCTTGTAACCTTTATCAATATTTATCAAGATATCATTCCTTGATTGGAAGTTACCGTTTTGGTATTACATGGATTTAAGTTTAAGGTCTAGTTGTAGTTTACCTTTTAGCTCATAGTAACATTGGGATACCTTAATGAAATTACCGAAGTTTTTTACTATTTTGTTATCTTATTGTACTTTTACTAAATCAAAATCAGATTCTTTTCCTATTTCTTGTACACTTTTTTAAGTCAAAATCAAAATCATACTTACTTAACACTTCTTGTCTGTGTTTTTAAGATGCATATGGTGTTTTGTACTGGACCACTACTCGGGTTTTTGGGGCATCCTGGTAACCTGAAGGTCAGTTACCCCACAATGATGGCATCTTTGAAAAAATGACTTTCGATGGAAAGATCATTTTACAAAGAAGTATTTTTCCAGTTTTAGTTTTTCAGGTACATGATTGGTTAACTTGCTGTTTAAAATCAGAAAAAATAAATTTTTATCTGAATTTACTTTATTAATTATTTTAATTTTTGATTATCAACCTCAGTTTTTTAGTATCAATCACATATGCTTATTTAAAACTCTTTTGTTTCATTTCTCTTTAGGTAATACCTTCTGTTAGTCCCACCTGTAACCCCCCTACAAATGGGAGTTCCCAAAAAGTCTTCCTTGAGCTTGCCTAAATGCTCACTGCCAGGCTGGTATCCTGCGTTTTAGCAGTTTAAATGTGATTGCCAGAGCCTGTATGGCCTCTGTGTACTGTCTCTTTAAGAGCTGCCTATTGCAGCATAGGTAATCTGAGAGGGAACTCTGTTGAAAGATGTAATTATTTTCCGAAAATCATTTAGAGTGATAATGGTAATGTAGTTTGTCTAACATGCTTTCTTTGCAGCAAGGACTGTTTTGTTAGTCTCTGCTATCTTGGTCCTGGACTGCAAATTGGACCAATCAGTTCTGGAGGGACCTAAAATGTAGCTGGACTACAGGAGCTGTCTGAAGTCAAAATCTGTAGGAATTGTAGTTTTGAACTTTTTACGCCTTTTTTGCAACTGAAGGGGGAGTTCTTGCTTTGACTGACAGCCAAATCAGACAACCAAACCTTCTGGATCTTGGGGAAGTCCCGGGCTGCTTGCAGTTGTCAGTTCTGAGCTGGGAAGTGAAATGAAAAGAGCTCAAGTGATTTTTGAACAGCAATCCTGAGTGGATTCGCATGGGAGAACTGTGAAAGGGCTCAGTTGTGGCCTGCACGTCTGCCTGCTGCTCCTGAGCAGGAGAGAAGAGAATTATTTTGGATTAAATCCAAGTTTGTGTGACTGAAGTAAGCTACTGAAGTGGGTCAGGCTCAACCTGAAGAAGACCAAAGATTTTGCTGAATGCGATCGGCCTATCAGGCACTGACCCTTATCCAACTGCATCTGCTATGGGGGTGGGGGTGTCCACCCAGGCATCTCCTGCTGACAGCAGCTGGAAACTCGATGTCTTGACTGTGGAAGCAAGAGAATTGATGAGATGTCTCCAAATGCTCACCACACAGCAGAGATGGCACCAAGGTTTTCAGTTGGTAGTACCACCACCCCAGCTCCCAATGTGATGTATCAGCCACCCCAAATCCCAGAAAAAATATTTTGCCATAATTGTGGGAAGGATGGGCACATGAAGAGAGAATGCCGGTCCACAAAAGACCTAGATAAAGTTGTATATAGGTTTCAAGGCGAGCTTCCGAGAATGAATTAGCAGTCGAGGAGTGCCCAAAATGACCACAGTGAGGGTTCAAGAAGTAGTAACTTAAATTCCTATGTGGCTAAATCATCTGTCCAGGCCCCTGCTGCTGTCCCTCCAGACTGGTCCAAAATAGTGGGCCCATCAATGGAGACTACCGTGGCTGTGAATGGTATTCCTACTCGGGCTGTGCTGGACATTGGGTCACAAGTGACCATTGTATTTAAGGACTGGTATGACAAACACTTATATACTGTGCCTTTACAAACCCTGGAAGGCCTACATGTGTTGGGACTGAGCGACATGTCTTATCCCTACCTAGGATATGTTCACCTCTGGTTGACATTTCCTGCAGCTGTAACTGGTGTAGAGGAGCAAGTCAAGACACTGGCCTTAGTGTGTCTCCCTACTGGACTGTATGATGGGGTTCCCCTGTTAACTGGGACCAACGCCCATATGTTTGAGAGACTGGCACAACTCTGTTGCGAGAAACAAGGGCGACGGACTGGGAGGACCCTAAGAATTCCCGCTCTGATCAAGAGGGCCTATGATTTGCAACAGAACTCCAAGGGAGTGGACCAGGATGAACCAGTAGGGGTCGTGTGGAAGAAGGATCCCGATTCAATGGTACTGGCCCCTAACACCCAGTGTACCGTTCAAGGGGAGGTCCGCCTCCGCAAAGATGTCAAGAACAAAATACTGAGGTTGGACGCACCAGGCGAAGTAAAATTGCTGGAAGGATTATTGGTTAAGCCCAGCATCTTGCCAGCTCGTGCTCATGCCTATGCATGACGAGTGATGGTCCAGATTCATAATGTGTCAGATTGGGAGATCCAAGTGAACAGAGGATGCACCCTAGCTATGGTACACTGCACAGACACTGCAGTGTTGCCCAGCAACAAGCCCTCTGGCAAGACAGATAGAGTGACTCCTGACTTGTTTTATTTTGGTGACTCCCCGGTGCCAGCTGAATGGAAGACTAGAATTAAACATAGAAACATAGAAATATAGAATTTGACGGCAGATAAGGACCGCTTGGCCCACCCAGTCTGCCCATTTCCCTAAGTAATGGATAAGCTGCAGATCCTAGTTAACCAGCAGCCTACTTCTTCCTACCCCCGGCCCCTAGAATGGCCTTATGACTGTCCCATGCATGCCTGAATTCCACCACTGTTTTTGACTCCACAACCTTCCTCCGAAGGCCATTCCATGCATCCATAACCTCTCTCTGTGAAAAATACTTCTTAAATTACCTCTCTGAGCCGCCCCTCTATCTTCTCAAATTGTGCCCTCTTGTTCTTGCACACCTCTTTTTGAAAGATGCTACCCTCTTGGACTTTGTTGATTCCCTTGAGGTACTTGAACATTTCTATCATGTCCCTCCCTCCTTTCCTTGAGGCTATACATATTAAGCTCCTTTAGTCTCTCTTCATATGTCTTCCAGTGCAGACCCTGCACCATTTTAGTTGCCCTCCTCTGGACAGCTTCCATCCTGTTTATGTCTTTATGGAGATTGGGTCTCCAGAACTGCAACACAGTACTCCAGATGGGGTCTGACCAGCTATCTGTACAGAGGATAATAACTTCCTGTTTTCTACTGGTGATGCCTCTCCTATGCATCCCAGTATCCCCCAGCCCTCCTTGCTGCCCTCTCACATTGCTTGCCCAACTTTAGGTCATCTGATATGACTACCCCAGGTCCCTTTACATTTTGTTGTTGTTAGTATCTCACCCCCATTGTGTACTCTTCCCTGGGTTTTGTTTCCCAGGTGCATTACCTTGCACTTCTTAGCATTGAATCTAAGCTGCCATACATTTGACCATTCCTCTAACCTTGCCAAGTCCCTTCTCATCCTTTCCACATCACCTTCAGGTATCAACTCTGTTGCAGATCTTTGTGTCATCTGCAAAGAGACATACTTTTCCTTCCAGTCCTCTGCAATGTCGCTTATAAAGACATTGAAGAGGACCGTCCTAATACTGAACCCTGCGTGTACCCCACTAGTAACCCCTCTTTCTTCTGAGTGGACTCCATTTACTATTACTCTCTGTGTCCCATTCTCCAGCCATTCTTTACCCAGGCTGTCATCTTGGGACCCACCCCAGGCTGGCTAACTTGTATATTAATCTTTGTGTGGGACTGTGTCAAATGCCTTGTTAAAGTCTAGGTAGGCCATGTCCACAGCCCTCCCTGATCTACTACTTTGGTCACCCAGTCAAAGAAATCTATCAGATTCTGTCTGGCATGACCTTCCGCCAGAATCCATGCTGCCTAGGGTCCTGTGCCCCTCTGGCCTCTAGATACTGACAATTATTTCCTTCAGAAGTGATTCCATCATTTTCCCTATCACTGAGGTTAAACTAACAGGTCTGTAGTTTCCTGCTTCTGCCTTGCTCCCACTTTTGTGAAGGGGAATCACATCTGCCCTCCTCCAGTCCTTGGGTACCACCCCATCCTCCCATGATTTGTTAAAGAGGGTAGTCAGTGGTGTCACTAGTTCTACCCTTAGTTCTTTTAGAATTCTGGGATGAATCCCATCAAGCCCCATTGCTTTGTCCACCTTCAATTTTATTAGTTCTTTCCAGAACCCTTTCTTCTGTAAAGACCCTTTCTACTGGTATAGACCCCCCTATCAAGAGTGCTTCTGTTAATTGGATTAGGCACTTCCCCCTCCTCTTTTGTGATGATGATCTAATAGTAGATAATATTTTGGTAACCCTTTCTTCTGTAAATGGGCTGGTATCAACTTCTGTATCCAGAGTGTTTCTACTGTTTGTTTTAGGTACCTCCCCCTCTTCATTTGTAAATACTGACCAAAAATATTTGTTTAGTATCTCTGCCTTTTCACAGTCTCCCTCTGCCCACCCTCCCTCCCTTTATTAAGCCTCACTATCCCTCCCTTGGTCTTCCTTCGCCCTGATGTACCTATAAAGGTTTTATCCTCCTTCTTAACTGAGTTGGCTATCTTTTCCTCGGTTTGGGCCTTTGCTGTTCTGACTGCCTTCCCAGCTTCCTTTTGCTTTAACTGATACAGTTCTCTGTCCTGCTCATTCTGTGATTCCTTGTACTTTCTGAATGCTTTATTTTTCTCTTGAACCTTCACTGCCACTTCCTTTGAGAACCATAGTGGTTTCTTACATCGTTTTGTTTTGTTTATTTGCTTCACACAAAGACTCGTTACCTCTGTGATGGCAGTTTTTTATTATTCCCCATTGTTCTTCCACCCCTCCTTCCTGCCCATTTGCTAGTGCTTTCCTTAGACACTCACCCATTTTGGCAAAGTCAGCCCTCCTAAAGTCCAGTACTTTTGCCTTTGTATGGCTTGACTCTTAATTAGCCAGAAACTTGCCCAGAGAGATCAAGTGTTTTCGTTGAAGGAATGGGACATGGGATGTGTCCAAGGTGCAGAGCATCACATATGCCTGCATGATGAACGGCCATTTCAAGAGAGGTCTCGATGCCTAGCCCCTGCAAACATAGATGATGTGAGAAGACACTTGGAGGAAATGCTCACGGCTGGTGTGATACAAGAATCCAGGAGCCCATATACTTCTCCCATTGTGGTTGTGCGTAAGAAGAATGGAACAATACAAATGTGTGTAGATTATCGGACCCTCAACAGGCAGACCATCCCTGATCAATACACCATGCCCCGTATACAAGATGCTCTGGATTGTTTGAATGGTAGAAAAATAGTTCTCAGTGTTGGATCTTTGCAGTGGATATTACCAGATTCTGATGGCTCTGGAGGACCATGAGAAGATGTCCTTCATCTGTCCTTTGGGGTTCTACGAATTCTTGAGAATGCCACAGGGGATATCGGGCACCCCAGCCACCTTCCAGCAACTGATGGAACGAGCAGTGGGAGACATGAATTTGCTGGAATGCCTGGTGTACTTGGACGATGCCATTGTGTTTGGGAGCTCCCTAGAGGAACATGAGAGTCGACTGTTCAAAGTACTAGACCAACTGGAAGATTTCGGCCTCAAGCTGTCCATTGACAAGTGCCAGTTTTTCCAAACCTCTGTGAAGTATGTGGGGCACATAGTGTCTACAGAGGGGATAGAGACTGATCCTAGTAAAGGTGAAGCCTTGACTACTTGGACCCAGCCCCACAATTTGAAAGAACTACAATGTTTCCTGGGATTCTGTGGCTACTACCGCCAGTTCATAAAGAACTATTCCAAAGTGATTCGGCCACTCTTGAATCTTACCCAGGGTTACCTTCCTACCAATCGAAAATACAAAAAAGGGGTCGACAAAGAATGAGACAAAGCTTATTTCTGCCCAGGTGAACTTTTCGGGTCCTGTTGGATGCCTGACTGTGAAGCAGCGTTCCATGAAGTCATATACCAGCTCACCCATGCCCCCATCCTCGCTTATGCTGATCCCACCAAACCCTATGTGCTGCATACTGATGCCAGTCTGCAGGGTCTAGGAGCTGTACTGTATCAAGACCATGAGGATGGTTTGAGACCAGTGGTATTTACCAATAGGAGCTTGACCCCGTCAGAGCGAAACTACCCTGTGCACAAGTTGGAGTTCCTTGCATTACAATGGGCCATTGTCGACCAGTTTCATGATTACCTCGGAGAAAATATTGGTGAGGACTGACAATAAACCATTGACCTATGTACAGACTTCAGCTAAGTTAGACGCCATGGGGCACTGGTGGCTTTCTGCATTGTCAACATATGATTATGCTGTTGAATACAGACCGGGCCTGAATAATATTGATGCTGATGCCCTATCCCAGAGGCCCATTTCCAAAAGCGACTGGGTCAGGCTGTCTGAACCTGACATCTGAGCATTGTGCCAAAAGTTTGATAGAAATGAACAGATGTCTACGGACACAGCGGACTGCTTAGCAGATTGCTTGGGCCCCTCTGACACCTGCATACCGGCTGTGTATTGCCACTTTTCTGCTCTAGATATTAGTGCACTACCTCAGGTTGACAATAAAAGCATTCAATGGGCTCAATCCCAAGATCCTATGATTCAGCCAGCACTTGACGCCCTTCATGCAGGAAAAGATGTGTCCAACTTGCGTTCCTCTGATCTGCGAACCACTTTATTGTTTAAAGAAAGCCCCAGGTTGAAGCTGCTTAATCAGTTGTTGTATAGAGAGACAGTAGATTGGGGTGGCCAAATAGACAAGCAACAACTGGTCCTGCCCACAGCCTTCAAAGATTTGGTACTGAGGTCCTCCACAATCATATGGGCCATCTCAGTATCAGCCGGACCCTTGACCTAGTACGATCTCGATTCCACTGGCCCAAGATGTGGGCCGATGTTTAGCACCATGTAAGGACTTGTAGTCGCTGCCTGCAGAGAAAAGTCCTGCCTCAGAGGGCTGCCCCCCCTTGTCAACATTACTATCAGCACCCCAATGGAACTAGTCTGCATAGACTTCTTGAGTTTAGAGCCTGATCAGCGAAACATTGGCAATGTGTTCGTGGTTATGGACCATTTCACACAGTATGCACAAGCTTTTCCCACAAAAGATCAAAAAGCATCTACCGTGGCCAAGGTGCTAGTGGAAAATTTCTTCATCCACTATGGTGCCCCCCAGCAAATTCACTCTGAACAGGGTAGGGACTTTGAGAGTTGGCTAATCAAAGAAACGCTTCCTCTATGGGGGGTGTAAAAGTCAAGAACCACCTCTTATCACCCGCAAGGGGATCCTTAACCAGAACGCTTTAACCGCACCATGCTAGACATGCTAGGCACCCTCCATCTAAAAGATAAGCATAAATGGAGCCAGCAGATTAGCACCTTGGTACATGCATACAATTGCACAAAGAATTATGCTACCGGGTTCTCTCCCTACCACCTCATGTTTGGGAGAGAGGCCCGGCTGCCTGTTGATGTCTGTTTTGGGGTTTCTCCCGATGGGGTTCGAGCCAAAGATTACCTACAATATCTACAAAAACTTAAAGCTCAATTGAACCATGCCTATCAACTGTCCCAGACAATGGCTGCCAAAAGAAATCTAGCCAACAATGAGAGACATGATAGAAAAGTAAAGGCTCAAGAGCTTAGGCCTGTAGACCATGTGTTGTTGCAAAATTTAGGATTGCATGGTAAACACAAAAGTGCTGATCAATGGTACCATCTTCCCCATGTCACAGTTGGAAAGTTGGATGATTTGCCAGTGTACAAAGTGCGCCCAGAGAATAACTCCAAAGCTGTCAAGACCATGTACTGTAACCACTTGCTACCTATTGGTCAAGTTATAATTGAGGCTGAACCCTCCGAGATAGATTCCCCTGGACCAGTGACTCATGCTGCTGCAAGAAAGAAACAGAGTCAGCCTGCCCCCATGGTTTACCGATTTAAGACTTCCCCCGCAGCAGGCCCAGAATGATAGTGACTGCCAGTCTAACTCGGATGAGTGTGATAATACCTATTACCCCTCATGTGAGCTGAGTCAGTTTTTTTCATGGAAATCCTGTGTTGAATTATGGGGATGAAGCTGGGCCTTCAGGACTGCCCAACCCCACGGCATCATCCTTGGAGCCAATGCTCCCTGAAAGTGAAGTGCAAAGTATCACGTCTGAGGATGCTGAGTCTTTGTGTATTGTGGAACTGTTTGATTTGCCTGAAGGAGAGGCTGATGGTATGAGTCTTTCTGGTGACATGCCAGAACTTGAGGAACACTATAAGAGTGCTGACAACCCTCCTTTAGTGCCAGAGTGTCTTCAAAATGAGCCAAGTGTTGTAGAAACAGACACTGCAGAGCCAGGGGCTCCCAGTGACAGTGCTCCCAGCTTAGACATTCCCCTTCATGCAGAGGCACCCCTCACAAGTGATGAAAGCTCCAAGACCATTGCTGAAAGTACAGAGACTGTGGTTGTTCACCCCAGAAAGACTGGCCGAGCTGTCAAGCCAGTGGTGCGCTTCAGTTACGATTTCCCCGGGAGGCCAGTGGATTTGCCTCTCAATATAGTCCACAAAGGTGTTTATGTTTCACTGAGCTCACTGCCCAAATTGAGCTTGACGGCCCATTCCAGGTTACTTGTTCTGCTCTGTCACCATGGTGCCCCTGCCCCATCCAGCCCCAAGTTAGCTGATTGGGAAGGGTCCCCTCTTGCATTGTTTAGAGTACAAGAAGTTATTACATGATTCTGTATAGTAATGTTCAATTTACCTGTGTGAAATATGCATGATGTATTGTCAGAATGGAAATGATATAGTGGAGTACATTGAAATGTATAGTAAAGTGACAAGTTATACCAATTGATGAATCAGATAGTACTTGTATAGCATGCTAATGGTATAAATTTCTTGTATATGTTGCATTTTCAATGTTATGATGGTACAGACTTGATGAAGATGCCAAGTTTTCCCAGGCAGGGAAGGATGTAACCCCCCTACAAATGGGGGTTCCCAAAAAGTCTTCCTTGAGCTTGCCTAAATGCTCACTGCCAGGCTGGTGTCCTGCGTTTTAGCAGTTTAATTGTGATTGCCAGGGCCTATATGGCCTCTGTGTACTGTCTCTTTAAGAGCTGCCTATTGCAGCATAGGTAATCTGAGAGGGAGTTCTGTTGAAAGATGTAACTATAGACTTCCAGTGACATCATCCACCTAATGGCTGCCTGAGTTTGGATCTCCCTATCTCCAACAGCTAATATACCCCAGAACTGCCTTGGAATTCACTCAAACTCATTAAAATGGCTACCAAATTGTCTGGGGGATCAAACTCTACCAAACATCATTCAGAAAGGCTCAGAGGAAGGAGGGATGGCGAAGGATCTCAGCCACGAGAATCGTTCAGCAGGAGTGCCTCCCCCGTGAGTAGCAGGGCCTGGGATCTTGACACGGACCAAGAAGAAGAACAATTATCAAGATCCCGATTTGAGAGACTGCAATCAGAAATCAAGGAGTTTTGAGCAGAAAATAGAAAAGAATTTCAGGCCCTGCAGTCCAGAATCCAAACAGTAGAATAAAAATTAGAGAAGTCGGAAACCCGAGTGGGGGAGATCAGCGAGGAGACCCAGCAATTACATACAGCGGTCGATTTCCTCGTTAACCACCAGGCAGCAATGCAAGATAAACTTTTGGATTTAGAGGCTCGCTCCAGAAGAGACAACCTCAGGCTGTATGGCCTTCCCGAAGGGGCAGAAATGGGGAGAATGGAAGAATTTATTGAAGACTTACTGAGAGACCTTCTCGCACTACCTCAGACTTTTCAGTTTCGGGTCAAAAGATCGCATAGAGCTCTCATGCAGAAATCAAACAATCCAAATGCAAGACCAAGATCCATCATCTTTAAATCAGCCAGCTATAGAGACAAGGATTTCATTCTGCATACTGCCTGGGCAAAACAAACAGTGCAGTATAATTCATCCGGACTCCTGTTGGATCATGACTACCCAACTGAGATTGTCAGACAAAGAGCTACATACTCACACATCCTTAGGGTACTGAGAGAAAAAGGAGTGCAATTCCAGACCCCTTATCCTGCAAAACTCCAGGTCTTTTGGGAGACAGGAACAAAAGTTTACAATTCCTCTGAAGAGGCGCAGTAGGAACTACATTCCTGGGGTTGGATTTCAAAGCCGGAACACTCAGAGGGACAACACTTCCGCCCCCAATGCTCGCAGTGGAAAAGAATTATGAGAAGTTGGGGCTCAGGAAAAGTACGAGCAGAAGGATTTTGTACGATTCAATAGGTCCAACAGGCAATGAAGAAGCTGGGAAGTACCGTAGGGGTTCCTACTATGAAGACAGACACTTGAGAGGGATCACATATTGGTGAACTGGTAGATTTGTTTTTGGTGGCCGTGGGGGAGGAACTCTGGAGGCGTGGAGATCAGATGGTGACTCCTTGGACTCGTATGCATCTAAGAAGACCGTTATTAATAGAGTACTCACAATGGCTTAACTAAATCTATTTGGGACTTCTACTAAAGTTCAAGAACTTATACCCCCCTTATTTAAAATTTTCAGAAGATGGTTTGTGATGGAGACTTTATTTGGACTGAGTGTATAACCCCCAAAATTATTATTTTTCAAAAATAGGGCAAACATGAGGTATCAAGGATTCTGTGCAGTTATATCAGACTATAATGAGGAAAGGGAAGGGGAGAGATAAAAAGTTAAGCTATAATCCAGTTCCTTCTGCCGCACCTTGTCCTCCATATTCCTCCTAATTTAGGTTGGAGTGTGGGAGATATCTAAATTTTCCAGCTGTTTTTTTTCTTGTTTGGTCTTTCTCCCTCCCATCTCTGTACGAGAGGGGGAGGGGCAACAGCCCTTTTTCTCTTTTGGTTGTTCAGATGGATGACGCGCCAACAGATGCTAACTGCATCAGGTCTCAGACTTGTATGGGACCTGGGAGGCCTGTCGGGATCTCCATCCACTGATCCTCCCCAGAGTGCCTCCCCCGAAATATGGGGAGAGGCTTTTCTTTGTAGAGGGCAAATATCACAGCCCTCATGTGTTGGAAGTTTATTTGTAAATAAGTTATGGTTAATTTACTGTGTATTCGTACTAGTATAATTAATGCATGTAGTAATGACCTTGTAAGATCTCAAAAGCTAATAATGGATGACCTCCGACCCTTGCAGAAAATATATCTGGAAGCAAGGGCCATTTGTTATTTGAGATTTAACTCGGGTGCTTAAATGTGGTCTCTCAGCAGTTGTACATGGAGGGCTGATTGAAAATGGGTAGTAATTCCCCCATAATTATTTGTTCCCATAATGTTAATGAGCAAAGTAACCCAATTAAGCGATACAAAGTTATAGCATCATTAAAAAGAGTTAAACCCACATTTATTCTACTTCAGGAAACCTATTTAAGTAAGATAGAAAACTCTATATTAAACAAGTTTGGCTTTGAAATGGTAGTAGCCTTGGCCTATAAAAGGGGAAGGAGATGAGGCACTGCTGTTCTGATACCCAAGGCTACCCCATTTAAAGTATCAGCCTCCTATGTTGACCCGGACCGGCTGGCTATTGGGAGGGGACATTTAGAAGGACAGGAATATATACTAGCATTCCTGTATATCCCCCGGGTTCAATTGCGGAAGTGATTAGGTCCCTATTTGGGAAAATTACAGAAATACATAGGGGGATACTAGTAATAGGTGGTGATCATAATCAGACCTCTTCCCACCTGGACACTTCTAACACTAAATCTCCCAGACAGTCGGCTGCACAAAGAACAGCTCAGGTTTATATCTCAGAGGTGAATTGGGCAGATGTCTGGAGAACTCTAAATCTGGGTAAAAGAGAATATACACATTACTCCCACCCACACAAAGTTTATTTGTGAATAGACTATTTTCATATCACCAGAGAGCACATACATAAAATAAGGGAGTGTGCACAATTACCATCAGTATTCTCTGATCATTCCTTACTGATACTCAAGCTGGACAGGGAAGCAGAAACCAGAGAAACTCTCTGCAGATTTAACAATTTTTTGTTAAATATAAAGGATTTCAGAGAAAAGATCACACATAGGATTTCACAAATTCTACAGGAGAATAGAGCCCAGGATATTTCAGAAAGTATTTTGTGGGATACCCTCAAAACAGTGCTGAGGGAAGAAATTATAAAATACACTTCTCAATATAAGAAACAGCAACAGGCCAGGTTAGACAGGTTACAGCAGCAGCTCAAAGAGCTACAGGAGCAGCATGCTGGGGGAGGTACGGGGGCCATACCCTTTCTGCAGGCCACAAGGGAACAGATACAGCAGATCATAAGTATACCTACAGAATATGCCCTCCAGTCATTGAGACAGAAGTTTTATGATGGAGGACTGAGGTCCCGCCGCCTGCTGGCCCATAGACTCAGACAACAACGAAAACAATACTTAATTCCCCAGATCAGACCCAAAATAGGAGGACAGATTATGTACTCCCCTGGGCAAATTAAAAAAGCATTCCAGACATTTTATCAGAAGTTGTACACTCCAGAGCAGGAGGTGGATAGCACAGCAATACAAGTCTTTCTGCAGGGACTTGGCTTATCACGACTCTCAGAAGCACAAAGGGAGATACTAGATAGCCCAATTAAAGGGGAAGAATTGGAAGGTGCTATTAATAAGTTAAAACCCTTTAAAAGCCCAGGACCCGATGGGTATACTGGGGAATTTTATAAAATATCAAAAAGGAGCCGATTCCCACATTGAGAAGTGCATACTGTCAAGTACAGGATGGAGAACAGGTCCCAGATACATGGAGTTATGCATATATATCGAGCATATTAAAACCAGAGAAAGATAGTACATCCTGTAGTTCGTATAGACCTATCTCTGTCCTCAACATAGATTACAAATTATTGACATCAATTTTTGGCCAGAAGACTAGAGATTATGCTTCCTCAGCTCATACATTTAGACCAGATGGGATTCGTGCCAGGAAGACAAACACAAGACAATATAAAAAGGACTTTATTACTGCTACATCATGCCACTCGGTTGGATGCCTCCTTCTTATTACTGAGCTTGGATGCTGAGAAGGCATTCGACCGAGTGGCTTGACCTTTTTTATGGGCAGTTATGGAGAAGATGGGTATATCCGGGGATTTTATTAATATAATGTCTGTACTCTACAGAGAACCAAAAGCATATATCAAAATTAATGGCTCAGTCTCTTCCCCGGTCACCCTGGGCAGGGGCGCCAGACAGGGATGTCCTTTATCCCCTTTGTTATTCGCCCTATATCTGGAGCCACTAGTCCAAGCCCTGAGACAAGATGAGCAGATAAGAGGGGTTGAGGTAGGGGAAGACACTCACAAATTAGCCCTGTATGCAGATGATCTGCTCATTTATATGACAGACCTAGAGTGCTCTTTGCCCCCTCTGTGGGACCATCTGAATAATTTTAGCAGAATATCAGGGTATAGACTCAACCTCACGAAAACAGAGGTACTAAGGGTGAACTATGAGCCATCCCCACGAATTCTGGAGAAATTTCTATTTCGATGGAATCGGAAACATATCAAATATTTGGGAATAAAGATGGGATGCCATCATTTGGACCTGTTTGAACTAAATTACTCCCCACTTCTGACCGAAATGGCTGCAGATTTGGAAAAGTGGTCGGCCATCCCACAATCCTTCATCCAAAGGGTAGAGGCGGTGAGCATGGTGGTTCTTCCAAGATTCCTCTATTTGGCCCAAACAGTTCCATTGCACATAGCAGATGGATGGTACAGAAACACACATAGGAAGATATCCAGATTTATCTGGGTATCGCAGAGACCCAGGATAAGATTCTCCATAGTACATCTGCCTAGGGAGAAGGGGGGCCTGGCACTCCCCAATTTTAGGGTGTATCACCAGGCTGCTCAACTTCGAACGGTCATGTAATGGCTGCATGATGATTACCAGGCTAGATGGAAAACTCTGGAAAAAAGACAAACACAACTGAGAGACTTAAATAAGATTTTATTAACATACCCCCCGGAACAATCACAAAGATTACAGATAACCCATATACTGGTGCTAGTGTCCAGAGCTGAAGGAGAGCTCTGGCGTCCAAGGTCATCTCCAAATGGAGACCCCTGCTGTACTCTTTGCCTCATTTGGCCTGGTTTGAACCGGCTATGATGGATGGGGGTTATCGTAGATGAGAGAGATTTGGACTACACCTAGTATACTAGTTTATCCCACAGGGATTAATACTGCCCTTGCCGGAGCTGCTTCAACAATATGGCATCTCTTATAGGGAAAGATTTAGATACTTCCAAGTCAGAGATTTCCTTAGGACAATAATAACCCAATCACTCACAGACACTCCTCCCCCGCAGCTGATAGAAATCCTGATAAGAGCCCTAATAGGTAGATCAATGCCCACACACCTAATTTTGACTTTGTACGTCGCCCTGAGGGAGTTGGAGGAAGATACCCTAGACTCACTACACCGGGCTTGGGAAAAAGATTTAGGACTTCAAATTCCTGCAAGGATGTGGCAGAACTACATTAAAATAATACAGAGAAGCCACAGCTCCAAACAATGGAAGGAATTCTTGTGGAAAGCTTCAGTTAGGTTTTTCCACTCACCAGCACAGCAACAGAAATATATCCCAGGAGGGGGGGGCTGAATGCTGGAAACAATGTGGCTACTCCCCAGCCTCTCATGGCCACATATTTTGGAGTTGTCTGAAACTCGCCCCATTCTTTACGGACCTTCAGGAAGCACTAAGACAGATCATCTCCCTCTCTCTGACCTTGGGGCCCCTATTATTCTTTGTAGCAGACTATCCCCTTGAATGTAAGGATCTCACAACTAAATTTTTTTTATCCATAGCCCTTCTGGTGGCAAAAAAGTCTATTACAAGACTTTGGTTATCTGTTAACCCTCCCACTTTGGGAATGTGGCAGGATATTATGACTATTTGCTAAAAATCATTTAGAGTGATAATGGTAATGTAGTTTGTCTAACATGCTTTCTTTGCACCAAGGACTGTTTTGTTTGTCTCCACTATATTGGTCCTGGACTGCAAATTGGACCAGTCAGTTCTGGTGGGACCTAAAATGTTACCAGACTACAGGAACTGTCTGAAGTCAAAATCTGTAGGAATTGTAGTTTTGAACTTTTTGCTCCTTTTTGCAACTGAAGGAGGAGTTCTTGCTTTGACTGACAGGCAGATCAGCCAACCAAACCTTTTGGATCTTGGGGGAGACCTGGGCTGCTTGCAGTTGTCAGTTAGTTCTGAGCTGGGAAGTGAAATGAGAAGAGCTCAAGTGATTTTTGAACAGCAATCCTGAGTGGATTCGCATGGGAGAACTGTGAAAGGGCTCAGTTTTGGCCTGCACGTCTGCCTGCTGCTCCAGAGAGGGAGAGAAGAGAATTATTTTGGACTAAATCCAAGTTTGTGTGACTAAGGTAAGCTACTGAAGTGGGCCACGCTCAACCTGAAGAAGAAAGAAGATTTTGCTGAATGAGATGGGCCAGTCAGGAGTTCCAGCTGCCCCTAAGCTCCCGGTGTGTGCAGAGACTTTGCGATTATGACCAGGGAGCGCTTTGCCTGGTACAGTAGAATTCCCTTACATGTAAATGTGCTATGAGCTGCTAGTGGGTCATGAGTTAGTTCCCTACTGTGTGAACTGTGTTCTGCTTGCTGGAAGCTGTATCCAGCCCAAAACGGACTGTATCCAAATTTGTCTCCATGCGGTCTGGGCCTTGCCAGCCTGGCCCAGCCAGACTACCCACTGCACAGAGAAGCCATAGACGAGAGATCTGCCTGGGGATCAGTCCCCTGCTCCACGCTTGAACAGGAATGACTCCTCTGTGACTCGTGTGGGCCCTGCTTCTCCTGGCATTCCAGATCAACCACCTGCAGTCTTGATTTTCGTCCAGCCTGTGTACAGTCTTGGGTATCGTGAGTAAATACCAGGGTAGCTCCCTGCAACAACAGCTTAATCTGAGTGTGTCATCTGATTGTCTTGTTGTTTCGTTTCCTTTACGAACTGAGCACTCTGGCTCCAGGTTACAAATATTGTGTACTGTGCATGTTGTGTTTTCCATCACAGGGCCCCAACTAGCTGCAACCCCGGGCAACAGTCCTGGCTAGCCCATCTCTTCTCCACCTGGGTACCCAGAGGTGTGACTGTGTGGGGGACTCAAAGCGCATGCATAACTGCTTGATTGATATAACCTTTAAGCTAATTAACCTGATTTTTCCCCTCCCTTGTTCAAGTCTCCTGAATAAATCAGATCTAACTTTTTCTGCATGTAATCTGACTGTGGTTCCAGTTTGTGATCAAAGTACTGTACTGTTGCTATTTGCTATGCATAACCTTGTTATACAGGGGGTCCCCAGGGTCGAGCCAGAGGAACCAGCCCTGGTGGTAAGTGCAAACAGTGTGGGTACTTGTGTGGTGTACCAGGGGTATTGTGAAAGTAATTATTGTACAGTGTTCAGGTCACTAGAGGGGAAAAGAGGGGGGTTACAGTGTCCTGGAGGGCTGTGCCCAGGTTAGCTTGACCACTACCAACCCTGACCTCTGGGTGGAGGCACCCTTTTCAGAACTCAGGCCCCTTAACTTGCTACTAGCCAAGCAGACAGGGGTAGTAGCCCTTGGGATAGTGCCACCTAGGGGTTACACACCAATAACTTGAACAATGAATTTCGGAATCATAAAGGATTCCCCCCTTTCTCTTTTTCTAACCCACAGTCAGCTTTAAAAGTGATAGGCCCTGATTTTGGATTTATGTACTGGGGAAAAAACATGCATCACCATAGTGCACATACCTAGGCAAGGTGTGGAATAGACCTTTAAATCCATATTACTACCACAGGTTAGGCGCAGACAACACAGTTTTATTTAACACCTTTCCGTTAACCCTAACAGGCAGTTCCTTTACTTTATCGAAAACTGTTGTAGTGACCCCACTCACCATTTGGCACACTTGAGGAATAGTTTATCCAGACGTCAAGGCAGGTGATGTCACTACTTTATTAGCTAAGGTTTCCCCTTAGTTGTGACCACAGAATTGTATTTGCTAAGCTTATACACACATCAAGTTGTACAAGTGGAGATGTCAAACCTTGTATGACATGCAGGATGTTGTATATTTTACCCTATTTGGAGGTTCAAGATAAATGCCTATACTTTTCAAACTTTATTTGTGGTTTGGAACATTTTGTGGCCATTTTTTTAACAGTTGATAAACCTGTGCACTGCTTGGCAATGCAAAACTGGTTTTGTTTTGTCTGGCACCTTGGATCTACCTCTGGTTTTATTGAGTGGCACCTCTTTTCCACAGTCCTCGGTGGTCTGTGTACTTAGAATTTAATGCTTTTGTCAAAAACAGGATGGCACTGAGAAAAACAGGATTTGCTTTCTTTGTGAAGAAAGTTATGCCCCATTTTAATTACAGATTTATTACATTTTGTGTTGACAAACAAACCACCTAAGTGTTACTTCTCCATTTAACCAGTTTTTTTTATTACCAAAACTAGATGCATTAATTACATTAGAACCTACAAAATTCAGTTTAATCATTAAATAATTTTCCCTACAGTAGCATAAATTTCATTGTTTAGAAACTTTACAACTCTTTATAAATGGACTAGCCTTTTTATCTGTGACCACAAGATTTTTTCAGAGTAGTCTAAAATAGGTTTAAACCTCTTTAGAAGGTCATTTCCAATCAAGAAATCATTACATGGTCTGTTTGTAACATATACTGGGTGCTTAATCATCATTTTACCAAATTTTAATTTTAACCAAACTTTACCTAAGGTCTTCTGAGCTTCCTCTCCAAAACCTACCATGTGTAAGTTGTTAGGTAGGGTTTTCAGCTTCTTTGAGTCACCTAAGGCATCAGTTAACCAAAAGGCTTTTAGACAAGAGACTTACTTTAGCCCCAGAATCAAGCAAAACCTCATGACTTAGACTGTTTTCAATGCTTATGTCAAAGTAAAATCTTCCTGCTCTTCCTTTGGGAATTAAGTTGCCCAGGTAGAATTTGTCTTTCTTTCCTGGCAACACAGCAGTTTTACAATGGCATGTCACACTGTGTTTGATACTAGCTCTGGGAACATTTTGGGAAAGGCTAGGCCCTAAGATAGTATTCTCAATTTCCCTTGATATTTCATTTTTAAATCTCATTTCAGTCTTAGTTTGGTCTTACTGGCACCTTATACGCCTTTGTAATTGATAAAAGTTCATTCCCCTTGTAATGAATGGTACTTCTTAAAAGTGGTATATTTATTTATTTATTTAGCTTTTGTTGACCGGGTAAGTGCACTAGACAAATATGTTTGTGCCAGCCTCAGCTCAGCCTGAAGTCCAGAAGTTACACATCACCTGTCAAGTTCCATAGTAACATCTCAGGTGGCTCAGTGATGCAGAGGTTTGAGATGCTGGATGCCACAACTCGTGCCATGCCAGCGACCCGGGTTCAGGAATGAGCCTAGGTCATCGAAGGTCAGCAGGGGGAAGGAGAGGATGTGAGTGTCTGCCTGCTGGTGGCCCTTCACCTCAGGAGGGGGAACTTGATCTCCTCAGAGCTTATCCACCCCCTGGTACAAGCTGGAGTGGCTGCATCGCTCCAAGGAGTGCCAGTGCTAGGCTGAGGGAGGGCAGAAGAGGCTGGTACTGGAGCTGCGGTGCACATGTGCGCCTACATGCACATGCATCACTGCTTCTGGGGTCTTGGGTGCAAGGATCAAGAGGAGAAAATGGAGGAAATGTTGGGGGTCACCGAAGAATGAAGCCTCCAGGCCAGCTCTGGGGTTCCGCTGGAGTGCACATGGCGCTACAAGTTCCTGAACTCCCCCGAGTCTGGTAGGATGGCAGAAGACCGGGCAGCCCGCCAAGGAGGATAAATGCAGATGGGAAAAAAAAGTTCCATAGTAACATCTCTTCAGTTAGTGAAACTCATCCTCCCTTATCTGTTGGTTGCAAGAGTATTATAACCTTTGACCCTTCAGGTAGGCAGGGCCCCTGACTCTGGACTAACACTGCAGAAAGTTCTTAATATTGCAGGCAAAATTCAGTGTAGTATCCCCTTTTCCAGTGCTCACATAAGCAGCTTTTTTTCCTTTCTTCTTGAACTCCATGTAAACAAGGATGATGACCAGATAATTATAGTATTACCTCCCTTAACCTTATTAATTAAGCCCTTACAAGAAATATAAAACAGTGATTACTACTTGATAAGAATAGGATAATAAAATTATAATAATAAAACATTTTTTTAATCAACTTAGTTTTGTTCCTACATTCCCTTTTGAATTAAAAATGTGCTCCAAAGCCAGCCCAGTGGCGCTGAGGGTTGAGGCGCTGGACGCCACACCTCACGCCACGCTGGCGACCCGGGTTTGGACATGATCCTGGGGTGTCAGGGGTCAGTGGGGGGGATGGGATTGAGCATCCGGAGGACTTCTTTGAGTCACCTAAGGCATCAGTCTTTCTTTCCTGGCAACACAGCAGTTTTACTATGGCATGTCACACTGTGTTTGACACTAATTCTGGGAACCTTTTGGGAAAGGCTAGGCCCTAAAATAGTATTCTCAATTGCACTTGGTATTTCATTTTTAAATCTCATTACAATCTTATTATCCTTTTTAACAATAGCATTTTCTGTTATAATGTCAGCAATAGAGTGAACAGGATTTGTAAGTCAAAGGAGCTTACGCAGGAGAGAGGCAGAACGTGCATGGTTATAACGTTGCAAAAAGTCTAGGAGTTTTCTTTTAAAATTATCCATACCTTTTTTAATTCTTCCCTTTCTTTCACTTTTTGACTCCTCGATCCTTTCCTTGCAGAACTATGCCTAGACCTGTTTTGAGTGATACCATTATTTTGCTGATCATAGTCAGAATACTGGTGCCCCCCATGGTCAGTTTTGTATTTATCATACTCATTGTCACACCTGTCACTTTGGTCCCCCCTTTTGGGAGACACTCCAGTGTTGGCATTGGTCAGAGCCTTGATAAGGCTGCTGAGGCACAGTTGGGTCTAGGATGTTTTGTTTTTTTATTTACTATGCTTTTTGGCTGCAGGGGGCGCCTACATCTACCTTGGTCACGGACCTCCAACTCCCACCTTCCGTTATCAGTTCTTACTCCCCACAGCACCCCTGGCTTACCCCCCAGAGGGCAGGGTTGCAGCACCCGCTCCTCCTAGGTGCCGAAAGTCTAGTATCTATCAGGGGAGCGAGCCACAGGAGGCTAATTGAAGCCAGAGTTAAGGCTTCATAGAGGCAGCCCTGTGGGATTTTTCTCCTCTATAGGCAGGGGCAGGGACGTGCAATGATGGCCAGCATCTGTCCCTGAGAGCTGTACTGCGTCAGTGCGTTGCAACAACCCAGCCTCCGCCGGGTGCCACTGTTGCACCAGACGTGATGCCACCCTCCCCGGAGAAGGAGAGCAGTCCAAGGGATGCTCGATGCTTCTCCCCCTGGCCGGCCTTCTGATGACCCGAGACCATTACTGATCCCGGGTTGCTGGCATCGCAAGCTTAATTCCAACTGTTACGCCGGGGGACCAGCCGGGTCTAGGATGGGTTTTAACTGTCGCTCTTCTTTTTAGACATAGGTAATCCCCACCCCCAAGCCGGATTAAAGGTGGTGTTCTCTAATGCCTTAGCTTGAGGTATGGAGGAATACTCCTTTTGTCTAATCTTGTGCTTCTTTTTGTATTTCCTAAATATTTCTTGCTCTGAATCAGAATTTGAATTACTGTTTAGTCTAGGGATTTGTTTTGGCTCTGTAATTTATTTTATGAGTCAGAAGATTCTCTGGATGAAATACCAAAATCAGAACTGCAGTTTAACCTCTTAAATGCCTTTTTTTTTCTTAACTTGACTTTTACTCTGTACATTTTCATAGTTTTCCCTTAATTTAATCAAATCTTTGTTAACCTGTTCATAAGCATTTGCTAAGTCAACTTTTTCTTCTTCTAAAGTTAAACACTGTATTTGCCATTGTTTAGATTCAAATAAATCACTTTGTAAAGCCACACAGTCCTGTTTACTTTCTTGTAACAACTTCTGCAATATTTCAACCTTACCTGCAAGTCTACCACACTCAAAACATTTATTCTCCAGCATTTTTTCCAGCTGGTTTATCCTTTCATTTTTATTTTTAATAAAAGTCAACTCTGCTGGGGTATAAATTATTGTCTCAGTGCTAAGTATATTTGCAGTTAAGGTTGTCACAGCTATGCAATAGTGATTACCAACTTTAACAACAAAAATTAAGTATTATTTTGAACAACAGTTAAAATAGCAATTACTTTTTACACAATTCAACCAAAGACCTAGGCCCCCATATTCAAAGGAGATGTGCAGCACAACCCGGTGGCACTGGATGATGAGCCGCGCAACTCAAACAATGCACGGCAGTGCGATATTCAGAAGGCCGGGATACACCAACCACAAGGGAATGGGCCAGGGTGCAACAGTAATGTATGCCACGTGAGTGTAGGGGGCATTCCCATGAATAAGCCATGCAGCGGCATATTCAGAGGGACTGCAACCCTCACTGGCCAGAGATGTGCAGCCCAAGGATACGCCACGAAAAGCTGGCCTAAGTCAGCCTGCCATCCACAGGTAGGCCATGGAAGTGCACAAAGGTGCACCGCAGCCTGCCAGCCCCAACGGATCAGTGACACCCCCCAGCCCTGCACACGGTAACGGACTGTATTCACAGCCACACACCCTGGTAGCCTAGTGAAACCTCTTGGCCCAATCTCCAACAATAGCCAACATGAGGCATACCCCATTGCCATAATGTAGCAGTCCCCCAGCCCCCCACCCCTTTAGGCAGGGCTCCCTCCCAGTACCCCTCACCCGTGCCAGTGATCAGCACAGCCCATTGCCCCCTTCCATGGCTGGATACCAACTGACAGGCACTGGGAAGCTGTCATAAGTTAGGACAGTACTCAGTGGTTGTTGCAGACAATGGCCCTGAGCATTGCCAGACCCCCCCGACCCCCTCGAGCCCCGGTAACCATACTGTGGTGCCCCCATGCCGATCACTGGTGCAACAAACCAGCACCAATCTCCTGTCCCTGGTGTTGAGGGCCCTCCACCGCACCCCAGTAGATGGTAACAGGTCCCTGCACCCCCCACTTGATGGTATAGTGGCATCCCCAACCCATTCCCCAACAGTCAACTGCTCCATTGTAGTACTATAATTAATATCCCTGATAGTCTAGTGGAATCTGTGCATCTGACCCATCACCCACACCCCTGGTAGTCAAGTGGCCACCCACCCCAGAAAATGGTAACCCACCACTCAACCCATACCAGTGACTGGCACAGCCCTCCACACCCATCCACAGCCAGCCACTGACTGAACAGCACCAGAGCGTGTACTGTAAATACAACGCTCCCACTGGATGACCAATGGGAGCGTACTATGTACAGTACATGCTCCAGTTCTATTCAGTCAGTGGCTGGCCATGGATGGGTGAGGAGGGCTGTGCCAGTCACTGTCTTGGGTTGGGTAGTGATTTAGTGACTGTCAGGGTGGAGGGCCACTTGACTACCAGGGGTGTGAGTGGTGGGTCGGGAGTGCAGGGTGCTGAGGTTGGGGGGATATTCATTATAGTACTACAAAGGAGTGATCAGCCTTTGGGGTACAGGTGGCGGCCCCCCTATACCACCAGGGCAATTACATACCGACTGGCAATGGTGTGATCATGGTTCGGGAACAGGTGGGGGGCCCCACTATACCACTAGGGACATTCTGATATCACCCTACAATGGGACAATCAGGGCTTGGGTGTGGGGACTGCACGGCCGCATTCATCCTGGCACCAACATGCAAATGGTCACATAATGAGCATGCATAAGGCCCCTGTGCACCTTGCATGCTCAATGAGTTAATTTGCATGCCTGGGCTGAATATCACCCATGGGGGATGCAGCGCATACTGGTATGCACCACGCATTCCCACTGAGTCATATTCAGCTGGGGGCACCCTGGATGCACCCGTCACAGTGGCAGCCTGCACTGCAACTCCTGCCAAGAGTCACATATTCATCCAGAATGCATGTTCTGTCCCTGTCATGTATTCTGTTTGAATATTGTATTAGTGCCAGACGGCGCACCCTATTTGCGCAATGCTTCTTTCTGCATGCACATCCGGCAAGCACTGAATATGTCCCCCTAATCTTTTCTTATGATGCTTCTAAAGTTTTTCCTTTTCTTGCGGCTTTACTGCAAGACAATTACTTTTTTCGGTCTTTTCTCACTGCCTAGGGGTAATCCTATCTTTACATCCTCAAGAAAGCAGAACAGAAAAATATTATTTATGCCATTCAGTAACTTGCAAACAGTAACAATAATAATATGTATTTCCCATACACTCTAAGTGTGTTCTGTTATTCACTAACAATTATCCTGTGAACAAGAACCCCAAAGATGTCAGACCTTTAGGTTATAATATCATTTTTATAATACAGCACTTGGATTCACTTCTGGCCTTACCCCAAAAATATTTTCAAAAATTCCCAAAAATAATTATAAAACTCAGATATGATATTATCCCTGTTCTCCAAGTTCTAGATAATGGTAAAAATGCTTCTACCACACTTAGGAATATGAAATATATATATTTTATTAACACCTGTACAATAGTTCTAAATATTCCCAATTAGCATAAATATCAAGCATAATAAAAGCAATGTAAACAAAAACAACAAAGGTTTCAGAAAATCAAGTAAAACACAAAGAAATAAAACAAATAAACAAAAAAAATTTCAGCAAATAAACAATGCAAAGGAATAAGCAACATTCAACATGATAAATAGCACTAACTATGTACTCTGCTTTCAGCATACTTGTAAATATCATGACCTTTTTAGTATGAGAACCTGCAACTCATTACACTAGTGTCTCAGAGTATTTCTGTATAAAACTTATTTTTAAACTTCTTAACATGCAAAATGTATTTCTTTTTTGTCTAAATATGAGCTTAACCTACATACTCCAAGGTCTTGTAGATAAAAGTTTGCTATGTTACCACCCCAAATAGCCAAATTAAAGTTAAATTGAAATAATTAAAATAATACTTAAATTTCTGGTTATCTGTATCTGCTTGGTCTTCTTTCCTTTCAACTTTCAAAATCTTGGTGAGAATGTTTGATTTTGGATAATAAAAGTCCTTCAGTGGCTTGGCTTGGCTGTAGTCTTCTTTTTCCCCTCGAACCAGGGACTGTAGAATCTTTTGACATCAATGAAGCAGTGCAGGCTGGGTCTTTCTTGCTTGATGTTACGAATCATGAAAAAGTCACTTATCAGGATTTTGGCAGGAAGGGGGGCATGGCTTGCACGGACTTGATGGCGGTCATGTTCTAGTACAGCTCCCTGGGCATCAGCTTTGAAATCGTCTTTAAACTGGGTTTCCAGCACAGGCTTGACTAGCTACTGACTGGCAGTGGTAGCGAAAGCTTATGTCTTCACATAAGTCGAAAAACCAACAGTCTAAACTGCAATTTGGCTCCTCAGAAAGACAAGAGGACCAGAAAGAGGGCCCGAACTCCTGCTTGAGACAACAGGTCTCAACTGCACCAGAGGCAGAGCTGGAGATGTCGGGCCTGGAGTGCTCATTGGAGGGGTACCAGCCACATTAGATGCCATGCAGGCGTAAATGCGGGCTGGTTTTACCAACATAACCACCCAGATGGTGCATCCTCAATCAGTTGTAACGGGCCTCACAGAAGCCACTACTACGCACGTTGCCAATATAGAAGAACTACAGCAAAGGGTTAGTGATCTAGAGGCCTCATTGCAAAATATGTCCAGGGACAGAACCAACTACTCCGAAGTAATTGCTGAGTTGTGAGAGAAAGTTGATGAGAAAGAGACTCTCTCTAGATGTTCGAATCTGAGAATCGTTGGGCTCCCTGAGGGCACAGAGGGGAAGGACCCAACATCTGGTATCCACCACTGGCTTGTAAAAAACCTAGAGCTGCCTCCTGAAGCAGCAGATTTCGAAGTAGAACATGCGCATAGAATAGGCCCCCCACCTAAATCTGCAGATCGACTCAGACATTGCCTAATAAAATATTTGCACTTCACTGATAAAGAAACCATATTAAAAGCTGCAAAAAAACAGGGGTTGATCCGGTGCAGCGAGGCGAGAGTGGGACTCTATCAAGATTACAGTAGGGAGTTGCAGGGGAGGCCCCAGAAATTTAATACAATAAAATCTAAGCTGCACATGATGGGCTGGTCGTTCTCCTTTTTCTACCCAGCAAAGCTATGGATTGATAGACTCCCCCCAAGTACTTCACAAACTATCTGGAGGCAGAAAAGTGGGTATCAGAGGAAAGCCGACGGGAGGAGTGCAGGTCATCGAATCGCTGAGGATGAGAGGTACTTGGAAATAATGTTAAGTATTGCCCTAAATGCAGGGTGCTCTAATGCTGAAAGATCATTTCAAAGTAGGTCTGTTTTGGACTGTTTTCTCTCTTGAAGGTGATCTATAGTGTCCTGCGGATTAAGAAATCATGAGATATGTTTAATATAGCCCATTACTGTCCCAGAATAAAAATGTCCACTAACAACTCACTGCCAATATGCTGTTCCATACTCTTCCCGGCATAGTGCTTGTTGAGCTGCGTCACACCGCATGGTGCACTGAGAACTTTATGCACTGTGAAGCCTGCATAAGGCCACTACAGATGGTTGCTGAGCTACTATGGCCTAAGTGGAACTGACACATCCTTGTATTTTAGTTTCTACTTTTGAAGCGCTGCAGTGTCATCGGCAGTTAGAATGAAGGTCGTCACAGTATGGTATAGCTCGGGTATGAGGAATTACACCCGGGAAAGGTGGCTAGGTGCATAGACAATCTGTAAAACTAGCAGCACCATCCATGCTCTTAATCAGGGCCTTATGAGGGGATATTAAAATCTTGAAATGCACCTAAAGCTCTGCACATGACCCTACGATTGATGGCCTTTTTCTTGGACCCACCCAACCGCATCTAGGGATGCAGGTAACAGCGGGCATCTCTTTCTACACAAGCTTGAATCAGGAAGGACATACATATTAGGGAAATATGGTCAGTGATGTGACTAACCAAAACAAATAGCATTGCTAAAGGGTGTATAATGAAAGCGGGGAGGGGAAAATAAAGGGGAAAACAGAGCATAGTATAAAATTGCTGGATTGCAAATTTGGCCCAGGAGTTTATTCTAAAGGAAAATAAAAAAATATATACTGGCTGCTTTAGTTTGGGAGGGGGAGCGAACATAGTTGTCTAGGTTACTCTGTGTTTGAGTAACTATTATGGGTTTAATAGGATCTTTATGTATTATATAAGTAAATGGGTTGTTATGTGCTTTAAATGTTTAAAGAGGAATTTGTGCACTGTGGGTACTCTAGCACAGAGGGCCAAGTTTACAACCTCTTAATCTTTCAATTATATATTTGGATTAATATCTTACAACTCCTAATATAGTTAGAGAGACTGTTGTAAGATTGGAGTACCTACCACCAGGCCATTGTTATATATGGTTATAAAATTAATATACAGGGCCCAAATTCCGCGGGGCCGATTACAGATTATTGGCTGGTGGTGGTGTCTCTAGATAAGAAAATTATCTTCTTTAGACTGGATTGGATGTGAACCAGAGACTTGGTGCCTTGCTTTTCCATTTTTAGGGTGGCAGCTGCCTTGATACCCATCCTTAGTGATAGACACACGATGGACCAAGATTCCAGTTGTCCTCCACTCCCCAGGGACAATACAACAGGTAAGAGACCTTGGATATTGCAATTTTTCCTATAGTTGTGATAACTGGAAGCAGCATCTCATTGTCTTTCCTGTGTTGGGTCTGGGTGTTTCTGTTTTGATACCAATGATGCTCATGAACATTAGCTAATCGTCATCTACGTGAGAGGGAACACTGACGGGGCACATGGTAGCCCAGTCAAGGGGTTGGGGTGAGGGGGTAGGGTCGAAGTTACTGCCCTGTTGGCAAATATGTTTGGGTTTGTATGTGGGGGGCTTCTTGGAGTGTGTGGGGGGAAGTTAGATAAGAAAAAACTGAAGACGATTGGTAGAGATCTAAACTGGGTAATGTGAATGGTTCCTTATGTTCCTAATGCAACGGCAACTAGTAGCTTAACAGAAGTACCATTATATCACTCTGATCATGGGTAGCTTAATGAGAGTGGTGACATGGAATGTAAACGGCCTAAAATCTGTGGTGAAAAGAAAGAAGGTAATCAATGAGATGAAAAGAGGGCAGGCCCAGTTGGTGCTTATGCAAGAAACCCATATGTCTGTACAAGAGGCCCTGAAAAAGGAAAAAAGTATGGGAGGGTTGTGGCTCTTGGCATGTTTTACAGCTAAAGCAAGAGGGGAATCAATATGGGTGCCTAGGAGTTTGAGAGTGGAGGTGCATAAAGTGGTTAAGGATCCAAGGGGTACATACGTACTGGCCAACCTTACTTTGGAAGGGGAAAAAACAATGTCAGTTGGAAGAGTCTATGCACCGAACATAGAGGATTCCACTTTTTTTCAAAAACTGGCCTTGAATATGTCTGCTTTTCTGGGGCCATAGATCCTTGGAGGGGATTTCAGTTGTGTTAGGGACACAATATTGGATAGATCCAACCCCACACCAGTGCAGATGGAAAAAAAATGTTACAGCTCTAGGGGAAATAGAGGATACATATACTGTACATTAGTAGATGTGTGGAGACACCAAAACCCAACCAACAGGGATTATAGCTTTACTCCCATGCCCATGGGTCCTATGCCAGATTTAACAGAATTCTGGTTAGTGCCCCTCTCCTAAGCTCAGCTGGCCCGGCTACTTATTCCCCAATACTGATTTCTGACCATGCACATCTTAAGGTGGCGATGGAGATGGGGACAGGAGATGGGCCCCAGCAGAGTGCATGGCGCCTGGACCCAATACTGCTTAAAGAGAAAGATTTTCTTAATTTCATGACTAAAACCTTGGCTGAGTACTGGAGCTATAATAAAAAAGGGGATACTTCACATGCAGCAAGATGGGAAGCAATGAAAGTATATGTAAGAGGGCAGGTCATATCTTTCTCTGCACATAAAAAGAAGGGCATTGTGGAAGAAATTGAACATCTCGGGCATAAAATTGAGACATATGAAGAAGCCCACAGGAGGAACCCAACCCAACCCCTATACAGAATAGTGCAAAAACTAAAATGGAAATTCAATCTTATGAACACAGCCAGAACTGAAAGGGTGGTTCTATTGACAGGGGCCGGGGCGTACTTTGATGGGGATAGGGGTGGAAAATTTTGGCAAGGCAGCTTAGGAAAAGGGACAGTAACAGGGCTATTATACAAATTCAAAAGGACAATGGAATGATGACAATCTCCTCCTCTGAAATAGGAAAATAATTTGGAAACTTTTACCAAAAGTTATACACATCTGCGAGATCCCAAACTTCTCTACAGCTGCAGGCCTTTTTTGACAAAGCACCCATGCAGGTATTAACCCCAGACAGGGCAGAAAAATTAGAGTACCTCCTAGAAATCACAGAACTGGTATCAGCTATTAAATCCCTGAATTGAGGAAAAGCCCCGGGTCCAGATGGGTTACCTATTGATTTTTTTAAATCCTTCATGCCCCAACTCATAGATCCCCTACTTGATACTCTGAAGGAAAGCTTGAATAAAGGAGTGTTGCCCCAGTCAATGAGAACAGTTACAATCACTATCTTCCCTAAGCCAGGAAAAGACCCTTCCCAGTGTGCTTCCTACCATCCCATATTCTTGTTGACTGCTGATTGTAAAATCTTGGTAAAGGTACTCGCAGCTCATCTGGAACCTGTCTTACCAACCTTGATCCATCCAGATCAGTTAGGGTTTGTACAGGGCAGACAGGGAAAGCATAACATCAGACGAACACTAAACATCTTACATTCGTAGGCCAGATCATCCAAACACCATGGGGCTGCTATAAAGGCCTTAGATGCTGAAAAGGCCTTTGATAGAGACAAATGGACATAGATGTTTGAGGCCTTTAAGCATCAGGGATTAGGCTCTGGAATTTTAAAATGGATCAAATTATTGTATACCTCCCCATCAGCCCAAATTTTAGTAAATGGAGCTTTAACTCCCCCTTTTGCACTGTCTTGTGGTACCAGATAGGGTTGCCCTTTGTCCCCACTCCTATACATTATGGCACTGTAGCCTTTGGCGTCAGCTATAGGAGCCCATGCAGGGTTTCAGGGATTTTTTTGGGGGGGAGAGCATAAAGTCGTGCTATATGCGGATGGCTTATTATTGTACATGTATAGCCCAGAGAGGGATCTTCCCCAGTTACATGACCTCCTGAGAGAATATGGGTCCCTGTCTGGTCATAAAATAAACTGGACTAAGAGTGAACTGCTCCCAACTGAACAGAGGGACAGGCCACAACTGGTGCAACTGTAAAAAAGCTTTCAGCTTAGTGTGCTATACCTGGTTAAACAACTAAATAAAAAAAAAAAAGTACTGGGGGACTTGATGATGGTAACTAGGTTGAAATACCTAGGGATTGTCTTAACAGCAAAGTTAGGTACTTTATATGTCCCGAATTATGGCCCACTAATTAAAAAACTGAATGGGGATTGAGAGAAGTAACAGAATTTGCCCCTGACCCTGATAGGAAGGATAAACACAGTGAAGATGATGATCCTACCCAGATGTCTTTACCTGTACCAATCACTACCACTAAAGATACCCTTAATACACTTTAAACAGGTGAACACTTTGGTGCATGGCTTCATCTGAAGGGAAAAAGCAGCCCGGATCAAAAAAACTATTTTACATCAATCTGCTAACAGCGGGGCTTGGGTCTGCCTAATTTTCAGCTTTACTACTTAGCTGCAACTAGCATTTATACCCACTGGGATGGGTTCTGTAAACCCTGCCTGGGCTGCAATGGAGGAGGAACAATTGAGTGGACCCTTACGCTTTCAACATTTATCTGGAGGTTTAAACTCTACAAATAACCCCACAGTAGCACATCTATGTACACTAGCCTGACATTCTGCGCATAGTAAGTTAAACATAGTGGGGGTCACAGCACATTCATCTTACTCTGACCTGGTCACAGTGATGAAGTCTAGGGGCCCATACACTGTAGCTATGCATCAGAGAATGAGACAATGGAGGCTTAAAGGATTGGAATATGCTCTGCAACTTTTTGAAGGGGGTAGAATACTAGAATTTGTTAAAATCGGGGCAAAATGGCTTATAGACCCGGGATATTATTTTATATACCAAATGGTCAGACAGAGATTTGGGGAGATGCTGAGCAGATCTTCGAACTGGGCAAAGCCAACTCCACTTGAGAAAGGTTCATATAATTCCCCTCTGGAGCAAAGGTGTTGTCCATATATTATCAAGCTCTGTTGGGACTTGACACAGAGGCCTCACTCCCCATCAGACAAAAATGGGAGAATGATCTTAATGTTGTAATAGATGATCATACCTGGGACTTAGCTATCCAGCACCTCAACACATGCTCAAGAAACAACAGGCAGATTCAGCTTAACTTTCAATATAGAGCATACCTTACCCCAGCCAGACTTTATGTAATGAACCCAGAAACCTCTCATAAGTGTCCTAAATGCCAAGGAGGTCAGGCATACCTCCTACATGTGGTTCTACTATGCCCCAAAGTGATACCTTTTTGGTAGGAGATACATGGTATAATGGAAAAAGTGTTGGCAATGAACTTATCCTGCTCACCCTTTGAGCTCCTGTTGGGAGCAGATCCGATATATATATATATATATATATATATATATATATACATACATATATATATGCAAGATACTAACCCACACCCCCTATAGGGCATTGCCCTGCCAAACACCACAAAGACACTGGCACAGACCTGGTTGACCGACAAGCCACCAGTGATTTCACAGTGGGTCAGGAATGTGAAGTTATGTCTTTCATTAGAAAAAATTCAGTATACTACTGCCGGGGATTCTGAACTCTGAAAAAATATTTAGTCCCCTAGAAAGGGCAATAGACCATGGGCTTTTCCATACGTAGGACTGTCATCCTCCCCAGGGAGTCTCAGGCTCCAACAGGGGTACCCCAGTGTAATCTATACAGGGGTCATTAATCTTGCCACCTTACAGATAAGTGTGCTTATAGTTAAGAATAACCTTGTCTGTCACCCATGAAATGCTGGAACATGGGAAGTTCTGTTTAATTGTTCATGTAAATGATTAATGCTACATATGCTTGTAAAGAACTGTGCTGTAATACCACTTTGTCTTCTCTCAATAAAAATATTTAACAAAAAAAAGATTTTGGCAGGAAAAATCAGACAACAAGGTTCTAGCAGTTTACCCGCACAACAGTTTGTAGAAGGGGATTTCCCTGTGGACAGCAAAATTGTTTAGATAACTGGATTCTATTACTTTTTCCTGTTTCAGGTCCTTTCTGCTCTCAAACCTGCAACTCCGGACTCACTGTTATCCAACAGCACTGCAGATTTGCTCTGGCTGGTAAATTTCAAAGTCAGTATCTTCTCCAGGCTTTTGGCAGAGATTCCAAAACATTACTTCAGTCAATACTCGGTATATAAAACATAGGCCTTGCTTCATCCAATATTGGAAAAAGTCCTTCCTGTAACAGATAGTTTCAGCAGCTGGACTTTGTTGCAATGTTGTGCAGACATTCAAGCTTGTTCTTAGCACCCCATGGTGGATACAATGGCTTAACCCAAATGTTGTTCCCAAGCAGGTGTGGTTTCAGCTTTCAGCCCAGTAAAAGTTCTAAAACCACCAAGATTGCTAAGACAGACAAAATAGCTTCTCACACAATGAAGAATTAAGCAGTTCTGAGCTGGACCCGCAGAAATTGCATATATACGTTTTCAGGTTGGGTGACATCATCACCAGACTCTGATTGGTCCTTGTAGATGACGAATTGTTGACATTTATCACCACCCCAAGGATATCCCACTGACTCCAGACTTACTTTCAATGAAATTCATTTTCTTTTATAACTTCTTTATTCCAAATGATACAACTTTTAAACCAACATTTTTTAATTTTTCTCATTGAATTGAGTCTTTCAACACGTTTTTCATGTTCCTATGACCTGTATTTCCTGAATTAGGCTAATAAAGGCTATAACTTTATAATTTTAACAAACTTTCTCGAAACAAAGTAATAGTCTTGCTCTAAATAATCTTGGCTTCAGAATAATATAAGATTTGTCCATGTGTTCTTTTCAGAATTTCTCTAAAGCATTAGATTTCTGTATAAACACATGGCTTTCTTAGTCTGTGCCTAATGAGGTGTGACATCATGCTGCTCATTGAAAAATTCCTTAAAACAAAGCTACTAGATGCTGTTTTTAGGTACTCAATCTAGAGTCACTTGCTCAGAAAGGTTAAAAACTTAGCTTGCTTTTGACACAAAACTTGTTTATCTCTGACAGTTCTGGCGCCACAACATTTTGAAAATAGTAAGCATTACAAAGCTTTTGCAGATGTGATATTCAGTCTCCCAAGAGAGATCCGCAGCCTTTATTGAGTGTCTGAGTTTGGTCTTACTGGGACCTTATAAGCCTTTGCAGTTGATAAAAGTTCATTCCCATTGTAATGAATGGTACTTCTTCAAAGTGGTATATGTCTGTACCAGCCTAAGCTCAACCCAGAGTCCAGATGTTACACATCACCTGTCAAGTTCCATAGTAACATCTCATCAGTTAGTGAAACTCATCCTCCTTTATCTCTTGGTTGCTAGGGTATTATAACCTTTGGGGCCTCTGGCTCTGGACTAACACTGCAGAAAGTTCTTCTCAATATTACGGCCTAAATAAAATGTAGTATCCCCTTTTCCAATGTTCAGTTAAGCAACTTTTTTTCCCCTTTCTTCTTGAAGTCCATGTAAACAAGGATGGTGACCAGATAATATAGCATTACCTCCCTTAACCATAACCTTATTAATTAAGCCCTTATAAGAAATATAACATAGTGATTAATACTTAAAAAGAACAGGACAATAACATTATAATAATAAAATATTTTTTTAATTAACGTAAGTTTTGTTCCTACATGTCCCCCTTTTGAATTAAAAATGCACCCAAAAAATGCATTTTATAATTCTAAGCTATAATCCTACTATATGGGCATATAGTTTAAGCATAGCAGGGGAAAATGAAACATAGAACACAAAGTTACATCATCATGTGGCAACTTAGGACCTCATCAACACATAACTTCATTACATATGACATTATCAGATGTGACATCACTGGATGACATTGGAATTGTACTTTGTGGCATGGAAATATATACAGTACTATATGAACAAACATGATTAAACATGATTACAACTATATACACTTTCATTTTTTATTTTTGCATTATCTATTAGTACCCCCTACATGCTCCAGAGCTGCCTCTCCTTCGGGCCGCCATGGTCCACAGGCACTCCCCTACTATCTTCCCCCTTCAACCACCTACCTCACACCTGCAGCCTTCTGCGGGGGTAGTCCGGTGTAACCCTTCACCGGCTGGATCCCCTATCCTCTGAGGGGCAAGGCACCGGTGGGAGGAACCAGCACACCATTCTTTCAGTCCCGGGAGCTGCTGAGGCATTCTGTGGCTCTCCAGGGGAGTCTTCAGAGGTGCCTGGGGCTGGCAGACATCATCTGGCAGACTTCCGGGGCAGTTTTTCTGGTTTTCTTGTTCCTCTTGTGTGCCACTTCTTGTAGTGCCCCCTGTCTCCACTGGGGGCCACTACGTGAGCAAGGCCAGTCCCAAACCCACCCCACGAAAGGAGAGCAGTCTGTCGGATGCTCAATCCTATCATCCCCCTGCCGACCCCCGATGACCTGAGTCCGTTCCTGAACCCGGGTCACCGGCGTGAGTCAAGGTAAGGTGCCAGCGCCTCAACCCTCTATGCCACTGGGCCAGCATACACTTTTAAATATTGCAACAATCTCTTACATTGTTTAAACATTTTACAAATACAGCACATTTTTGTACTTATCAGTTCGAAGATCAGTATTACAATTAACTTTTTAACTAAACTCTAGTTCCTTATTTTTACTCTTTATAGAATTTTGTACCCTTTTACTCTTTAATATTACAGTACATGTAAGGCGACTAGGCTACTTTGTGTTATATTTCATAAGTTCTGTCCCCCCATGTGCTGAAGGTACTACTAAACTGAGCCCTTGTAACCTTTACCAGTATTTATCAAGATATCATTCCTTGATTGGAAGTTACCTTTTTGGTATTAAATGGATTTAAGTTTAAGGTCTATTTGTAGTTTACCTTTTAGCTCATAGTAACATTGAGATACCTTAATGAAATTACCAAAGTTGTATACTATTCTGTTACCTTATTGTACTTTTACTAAATCAAAAACAGATTATTTTCCTATTTCTTGTACACTTTTTTTTAAATCAAAAATCAGACTCACTTAACACTTGTTTGTATTTTTAAGATGCAGATGGTGTTTTGTACTGGACCACTACTAGGGTTTGTGGGCACCCTGGTAACCTAAAGGTCAGTTACCCCACAATGATGGCATCTTTGAAAACATGTCTTTTGATGGAAAAATCATTTTACAAACAAGTATTTCCGGTTTTTATTTTACAGGTACATGATTGGTTAACTTGCTGTTTCAAAATCAGAAAAAGTAAGTTTTCACCTGAATTTACTTTATTCTTTAATTATTTTAATTTTTTTATTATCAACCTTTTTTTTTTTATTATCAATCACATTTTCTTCTTTAAAACTCTTTTGTTTAATTTCTCTTTAGGTAATACATTCTGTTAGTCCCCTCAATAACTTGAACAATTACTTTCTGGATCATGAAGGATTCCTCCTTTCACTTTTTCTAACCCACAGTCAGCTTTAAAAATGATAGGCCCTGTTTGTGGATTTATGTACTGGGGGAAAAAACATGCATCACCATAGTGCACATACCTAGGCAAGGTGTGGAATAGATCTTTAAATCCATATTACTACCACAGGTTAGGCACAGACAACACAGTTTTATTAAACACCTTTCCACTAACCCTAACAGGCCGTTCCTTTACTTTATCGAAAACTGTTGTAGTGACCCCACTCACCATTTGGCACACTTGAGGAATAGTTTATCCAGACCTCAGGGCAGCTGATGTCACTACTTTATTAGGTAAGGTTTCCCTTTAGTTGTGACCACAGAATTGTATTGGCTAGGCTTATACACACACCAAGTTGTACAAGTGCATCTATCCCAAGGCATGGAGATGTCAAATCTTGCATGACATGCAGGATGTTGTATATTTTACCTTATTTGGAGGTTCAAGATAAATGCCTATACTTTTCAAACTTTATTTGTGGTTTGGAACATTTTGTAGCCATTCTTTCTAACAGTGGGTAAACCTGTGTACTGCTTGGACAATGCAAAACTGGTTTTACAAGTTTTGTTTTGTCTGGCACCTTGGATATACCTCTGGTTTTACTGAGTGGCACCTCTTTTCCACAGTCCTCAGTGGCCTGTGTACTTAAGAGTTTAATGCTTTTGTCAAAAACAGGATGGCACTGAGAAAAACATGATTTACTTCCTTTGTGAAGAAAGTTATGTCTCTATTTTAATTACAGATTTACCGCATCTTGTGTTGACAAACAAATCACCTAAGCTTTACTTCTCCATTTAACCAATTTTTTTAATTACCAAAACTAGATGCATTAATTACATTAGAATCTACAAAATTCAGTTTAATCATTATATAATTTTTCTCACAGTAACATGAATTTCATTGTTTAGAAGCTTTACGACTCTTTCTAAATGGAATAGGCCTTTTTACCTGTGACCACAAGATTTTTTCAGAGTAGTCTAGAATAGGTTTAAACCTCTTTAGAAGGTCATTTCCAATCAAGAAATATTTATCTGCTCTATTTGTAACATACATTGGATGCTTAATCACCATTTTACCAAATGTTAATTTTAACCAAACTTTACCTAAGGTCTTCTGAGCTTCCTCTCCATAACCTACCATATACAAGTTGTTAGGAAGGGTTTTCAGCTTCTTTGAGTCACCTAAGGCATCAGTAAGTTTATCAAAGAGACTTTTAGACATGAGACATGAACTTTAGCCCCAAAATCAAGCAAAGATTCATGACTTAGATTACTTTCTTATTTTTGTTAATACTTTCTTCCATGGAGTCCTCTGCCTTCCTTCTTTTTTTTTTTCCCACCTCCGTGCTCACTGGTCCCCACTCCTTTGGGCTCCACAGGTTCCCCCCCCAGCCCCACTGTCCTTACCCAGCCCTCCTCTGATCCTCATATGGCAGCTGATCCCCGGGATATTCCAGCGTATCCCTTCGCTGGCTGGGTCCCCCTCCTCCGAGGGGGAAGGCACTGGGGAGAGGGGCTGGCCCCACTACACACTACTAGGGCCCGGGGATGCTGCTGAGGAACAGGAAGCCCCTGGGAAGGTGCTGGAGGCACTCAGGGAATGGAGAGCCGTCATCCGGCGGCCAGCGAGCAATTTTCCCTGTTTTTCTGTTGGGGGCAGCATAGTGACATCACAGCATACGCCGACGTCCGCTCCTCCCCCAGTTAGTATTGGGCCATGCCTCCTGTGATACTCCCATCCTCCGCTAGGAGCCAGCAGGCACCGGACCTGTCCCCTTCCCTCCCCAGGAGAAGGAGAGCTGTCCCTGGGACGCTCAATCTTCTCCCCCCGACCGGGCCTCTAGTGACCTGGGATCATTCCCGAACCTGGGTCACTGGCGTTGAAAGTGGAAATCCAACCACTGCACCAGCGGGCCAGCTGCCTTCCTTCTGATGTCCCCCCATGCAGAGCACCGGGTATTAGATCCCCTCCCCTCAACCCCCATGACTCACTCTTTATGGCAGGGGGTTGGGAGACCTCTTGACCCATCAGACCGGAACCAATTATTCAGGGAGGCACCTTCCTGGGCCACAACACAGTGGGAACAATTGCCATATGAGCAGAGGACTCCTGTTTTTCCCTGATCTTCATCCCATTGTGGTGCAGTGTGCCATGACACCAGAGGCAGCAGTGTGCACGCTCCCACGTGCACTCCTCCAGGTGTCTGCCACATCTCCCACCCACATCCTTCCGCATTGGTGTGCCACCACCCAGCCTCCACTAGGGGGCAAGCAAACACTGAGTGCTGACATAACCCATCCCCAGAGAAAGAGAGCAGTCCTCAGGATGCTTGATCCTTCACCACACCTGCCAACCGGTGGCGGCCCATGCTTGTTCCCAAACACGGGTCACCGGTGCGGTGCAAGGTAAGGCATCCAGTGCTTCAGCCCTCAGTGCCACTGGGCCAGGCCGACTTAGACTGTTTTCAATGTTTATGTCAAAGTTTATTTATTTTAGTTCAGTTCTTGGATTAGACCAGTTGAGCTCAGAGTTCTTTACATAGGTTCCATGTCGAAAACATTTCAAACAACTGGTATAGAAGGAAATGTGGCACAACAGGATAAGAAGAAACATTCCAGTGCAATGAGATTAGTACAAAGAATTCAAAAATACAGGGTACAAAACAGGATGAGGTGATAAACACAGTCCAGCACACACCAGAAATAGGCAATTTATTGAGCCCAACAGTGAACCTGTTAGTTGTCACAAAAATCTGCAACAGGGTTTATACGGAAGGCAGGGTAGAGAGGATGCAAAGGGACTTTGCAAAGTTGGAGGAATGGTCAAATATATGGCAGCTTAGATTCAGTGCAAAGAAGTGCAAAGTAATGCACCTGGGAAACAAAAATCCAGGGGAAGAGTACACAATGGAGGGTGAGATGATAACAACTACAGAAATGGAAATGGACCTGGGGGTAGTTATGTCAGATGACCTTAAGGTGGGCAAGCAGAGTGAGAAGGCAGTAAGGAGGGCTGGGGGGATACTGGGATGCATAGGGAGAAGCATCATCAGTAGAAATCAGGAAGTTGTTATCCCTCTGTACAGACAGTTGGTGAGACCCCATCTGGAGTTCTGCATCCAGTTCTGGAGACCCCTTCTCCACAAAGACATAGACAGGATGGAGGCTGTCCAGAGGAGGGCAACTAAAATGGTGCAGGGTCTGCACCAGAAGACATACAAAGAGAGATTAAAGAAGCTTAATATGTATACACACTGAGGAGGGAGAGGGGGTCATGATAGAAACTTTCAAGTACACAAGGAATCAACAGAGTCCAAGATGGTAGCATCTTTCAGAAAATGAGATGTGCAAGAACAAGGGGGCACAATTTGAAGATAGAGGGGGGACGGATCAAAGATAATGTGAGGAAGTATTTTTTCACAGAGAGGGTTGTGGATACGTGGAACAGCCTTCCTGAGGAGGTAGTGGACTCAAAAACAGTGGAGGAATTCAAGAATGCATGGGACAGACATAAGACAATTCTAGTGGGGTGGGTAGGAGGAAGTAGGCTGTTGGTTCAATGTAGTGGCTTGGCTTGGCTGTAGTCACACACACACACACACACACACACATATATATATATATATATATATATATATATAATATATATATTATTAAATCTGTACAATAGTTCCAAATATTCCTATTTAGCATAAATATCAAGCATAATAAAAGTAATGCAAACAACAACAAAGGTTTCAGAAAATCAAGTAAAATACAAAGAAATATAACAAAAAACTAATTTAGCAAATAAACAATGCAAAGGAATAAGCAACATTCAACATGATAAATAGCACTGACTATGTACTATATTTTCAGCATACTTGTAAATATCATGACCTTTTTAGTATGAGAACCTGCAACTCATTACACTAGTGTCTCAGAGTATTTCTGTATAAGACTTATTTTTAAACTTCTTAGCATGCAAAATGTATTTCTTTTTGTCTAAATATAAGCTTAACCTATATACCCCAAGGTTTTGTAGTTAAAAGTACACTGTTACCACCCCAATAGCCAAATTAAAGTATTAAAATTGAAATAATTAAAATAATACTTACATTTCTGGTTATCTGTAAGTTTGGTCTTCTTTCCTTTCAACTTTCAAAATCTTGGTGAGAGCTTTTGATTTTGGATGATAAAAGTCCTTTAGTGGCTTGGCTTGGCTTGGCTGTAGTCTTCTGTCCTTTTCCCCTCGAACCTGGGACTGTAGAATATTCTGACATCAATGAAGCAGTGCAGGCTGGATCCTTCTTGTTTGACATAAAGAATCTTCAAAAAGTCACTTATCAAGACTTTAGCAAACAAAAAACAGACAACAGGGTTTTAACAGTTCAGCAGCACAACAGTTTGTAGGAAAGGATTTCCCTGTGGACAGTAAAGTAGTTTAGATAATTGGATTCTATGACTTTTTCCTGTTTTAGTTCCTTTCTGCTCTTTAACCTGCAACCCCAGACACACTGTTATCCAACAGCACTGCAGGCTTGCTTTGGCTGGTGACTATCAAAGTCGGTCTCTTCTCCAGGCTTTTAGCAGAAATTCTGAAACATTAACACTGTGGATTGGGAAAGGGAAAGGTAGTGATAATAGGGGACCTCAACAACCAGGAACAGACTAGGGGACTATGACGACACCAGTCGCCAAAGAGCAGAGACTGCTGGATGTCTTCCAGGATGCGTTTCTGACACAACAGGTGGGTGAGCCAACTAGGGAGGCTCGGACACTGGACGTGGTCCTGGTGGACAGTGATCAGATTAGGGGCCTAGAGGTGAGGGACCCTTTGGGGGGGAGTGATCACGCCACAGTTTGGTTCTTCCTGGACCTAGGGGGGAAGAAAGCCGAACAAGGATGGTAGTAACCAACTTCAGGGGTGCAGACTTCAGGGAGATGGGAAGGATCCTTAAAGATCATCTGGATAGGATAAGGCTGGATATTGATGCTGACAGCAGGTGGGAGATCATTAGGAGGGGAATACAGGAGGTTACCAGATCCTGTGCAAGGAAAAGGCATAAGTTCAGTAAGGCCATAAAACCCTGCTGGTGGACCCGGGAGGTACAGGAGGTGGTGATGGAAAAGAAGGTGGCCTATAGGCACTTCAAGCACTCAAGGAGTGAAAGGGATCAGGAGGAATATGAGCTGACAGCCAAGAGAGTCACCAGGGTGCTGAGAGCAGCTAAGGCAAAAAAAGAGCAGTCCTTGACCAGTGGGATCTGGAGGGGGGACAAGGGGTTCTTTAGATACATAGGGGAAAAAAGTAAAGTAAGGGGGAAGATCAGCAAGATAAGGGTAGGGGATGGTTGGGCACAGGAGGTGGGGGAACAGGTAGAAGTCCTAAATGAGTACTTTGCCTCAGTGTTTACCAGGGGATGGAGGAGCTATGTCTTGTGGGGGAGCAGGGGCAAACCAGAGGAAGGGGTGGGACCGATAGAGACCAAGGGCCCTGATGGGGCTGGGGAAAGGGAGTGGCCACCACAAACAGATGGGGGGCCAGCAATGCAGGGTGAAGAGGGGGAAGACATGGAGGCTGAAATCCTGGTAGAGACAGTAAAGGAATCCCTCAGGTCCCTTCGGATGGAGAAAGTACCTGGGCCAGATAAGATGAATTCCAGGGTGCTGAGGGAACTGGCAGATGTCCTGGCAGTCCCTCTAGTGGAGCTTTTCAACATCTCTCTGAGGACTGTGTGGATGCCCCAAGACTGGAGGGTGGCCCATGTTGTGCCGATCCACAAGGGGGGGATCAAGAGCGGAGGCGGGAAATTACAGGCTCGTTAGCCTGACATCGGTGTTTGGCAAGGTGATGGAGGGTATTGTCAAGGAAAGGCTAGGGGGGGTTACTGGAGCAAACTGGGTACTTGGATGATAGGTAGCATGGCTTTGTCATGGGAAGATCCTGCCAGACAAACCTTGCTGAGTTCTATAACTGGGTGAGGAGGGCCCTGGACCAGGGTAGGCCAGTGGACGTCCTCTTTCTGGACTTTTGCAGGGTATTTGATTCAGTACCCCACAGTGGCCTGCTGGCTAAGCTGAAGGAAATGGGGGTGGGGAGACAGTTGTTAAGATGGATAGGAAATTGGCTCTCTGAGCATACTCAGAAGATGGTGGTTGGAGGGTTAGCCTCATCCCCAAGGTGGGTTACTAGTGGGGTTCCTCAGGGGTCAGTGCTGGGGCCACTCCTGTTCAATGCCTATGTCTCAAACATCAGGAGGGGGATCAGTAGTGAGATGGGTCTCTTTGCAGATGACCCGAAGCTGGGTGCAGTAGTGGATGAGAAGGAGGGCAGGGTGGCCTTGCAGGAGGATCTGGAGGCTCTGGAAAGGTGGTCATGAAAATGGAAACTAAAATTCAATGTGGGGAAGTGCAAGGTTCTGCACCTGGGAGTCAGAAATCCAGGCCAGGGGTATACATGATTCAAGTCATGGAGGGTGAAAGGGACCTGGGAGTAGTGGTAGATGTCAAAATGAACAACTCAGAGACCTATAGGAGGGCAGTGGCAAGGGCAAATAGGATGCTGGGATGCATTGCCAGGGGGATTACCTCCAGAAAGGCGGAAGTGATCCTTCCATTGTACAACTGCTTGGGTAGGTCAAACCTCGAGTATTGTGTGCAGTTTTGGAGACCACACTTAAAAAGGGACATTACACTCCTAGAGAGGGTCCAAAGGAGGGCAACCAAAATGATCTGGGGCCTGGGGGAGAGAACCTATGAGGAGAGGTTCAGGGAGCTCGACATGTACACCCTGGAGGAGAGGAGGGATGGGGGGACATGATAGAGGTCTTTAAGTACATGAAAAGGATCAATAAAGGAGACCCAGTCAGGGTATTCCAAAGGAAGGAGGGTAGGGCAACAAGAGGTCATGGGTGTAAGCTGGAAGGGGGCAGGCTCAGAGGGGACAAGAGAAGATGTTATTTCACCGAAATGGTGGTGGAGCCATGGAATGCACTGCCCAGGGAGTTGGTAGTGGTGGAGACTGTGGACGGGTTTAAATGGGGATGGGACAGGTACAGGGGGACAGCAAATCTGACCAGGCCCAGTACAGGTGAAACATCTGAGACTGGGGACAGTATAACCCAAGGGGGGGGGACACTAAAAATCGACCCTCAGTGCAGGTGCTGAAAATCGAGCAGACTCGAGAGACCATTAGGCCTATTCTGCTGGCATATTAGTATGTTAGTATTACTTCAGTCAATACTCAGTATGTAAAACATAGGCCTTGCTTCATCCAATATTGGAAAAAGCCCTTCCTGTAACAGGTAGTTTCAGTAGCTGGACTTTGTTGCAATGTTGTACAAATGTTTATCCTTAGCACCCCCGGTGGATGCAATGGCTTAACCCAAATGCTAGTCCAAAGCAGGCATGGCTTCAGGCTTTTAGCCTAATTTTTATTTATTTATTTAGTTTTTGTTAACCGGGTGAGTGCACTAGCCAAAAAATGATTATTTTCAGGCACGACCCAGCAGAGTACAAACAGAGTGGTAAGACAAGTACATTACATCAGAGCAGGAACATTTCATAATAGTAGATATTGCAGTGAAATGTGACATCATACTGCCTGGAACTCATTGAAAAATGCCTTACTATGAAGTGACAAGATGCTGCTTTTAGGTATTCAGTCAAGAGTCACATCCTCAGAAAGGTTAAAAGGTTAGCTTGCTTTTGACACCAGACTTGTTTGTTTATCTCTGACAGTTCTGGTGCAACAATATTTTGTAAATAGTAAGCATTACAAAGCTCTTGCAGATCTGATATTCAGTCTCACAGGAGATCTCTGCAGTCTTTATTGAGTGTCTGAGTTTGGTCTTACTGGAACCTTATACGCCTTTGCAATTGATAAAAGTGCATTCCCATTGTAATGAATGGTTCTTCTTAAAAGTGGTATATGTCCGTGCCAGCCTAAGCTCAGCCCGGAGTCCTGATGTTACACATCACCTGTCAAGTTCCATAGTAACATCTCTTCAGTTAGTGAAACTCATCCTCCCTTATCTCTTGGCTGCTAGGGTATTATAATCTTCAATCCTTCAGGTATGCAGGGCCTCTGGCTCTGGACTAACACTGCAGAAAGTTCTTCTTAATATTACGGCCTACATTCAATGTAGTAGCCCCTTTTCCAGTGCTCACATAAGCAACTTTTTTTTTCTTTTCTTCTTGAAGTCCATGTAAACAAGGATGATGACCAGGTAATTATAGTATTATCTCTTATTAACTTTATTAATTAAGCCCTTATAAGAAATATAAAATAGTGATTCATGTTTGATAAAAATAGGATAATAAAATTATAATAGTAAAATATTTTTTTAATCAACTTAGTTTAGTTCTTGCAGTACCTGTTGGCTGCTGATGCTGTGTATGGTTCCACCTACTTTATTTTGGGAGGGGGGATACTGGGATAGGTGCTAACATTTGTACAGTAACTGCAATGATGTAAAGGCATTGAACTGCTCCTCTACTGTGATATTCTGTTGGATGCTGATGCGCTTATTGGGTGTCTGATGTTCAAAGTTGTGTTTAACTTTGTTCACACTATTTTTCCTGAAATGTTTCCCCCCTCAATATGAATTTCACAGAACTTCCCACTTGAGCGACCTATGACATTTGGTGTGCTGTCTCAGTTCAATCCAGTACATTGCATCAAAATGGCTATACAAAAGTGTGATGTGTCAGTGCCAAGTGTGAGGAGGCTTTGAGTATACCCCAGATGGTTGTTGAGAGTGTCCTTTTCCCTATACCAGTACTCTTGAGAGGGGAGGTCATCTGGCAGGGGACCGAGTCTACAGAGGTAGGTGTAGTACACACTTGTCTTGTCGCAAGTTGATGGTGCATGCTTTACCTGTTTGTGCATCGTCACTGATATTGTCTCCATCTTTATGTCTCCACAGAATTTCCATGGACATCTGGGACAGATAGTCCTGGAGAGGCAGAACTAACCCGATGAAGCCATATCTGTGGTGGTAGCACAGAGGCATCAGTGGCTGTGGCCACTGTACATTCCAGACTTCCTGTCCCTGAGGGTGGGCTGCTGGGATGCCTGCTATAAGGGTGATGTGGAAGAGTTATGAACCCTAGAGGAGCCATCAAATGTATGTGCATGGTGGGGGGCACTGTGTGCCAGCTGTATATAGCTGCAGGCGTGCATGTGCAGCCAGCTCATGACTGTCATCTGCGGCCTTTTTTCAGTGCTGTTGTGGTCCTCTGCACAGGATGGTGTTGGTGGAGAGGTGGTACAAAATCACCACCCCTAAGGGTTCCGGTGACTATTCACAGGAGGAGAGGGTGGAAGACTAGGACTCTAGTGATTTGTACTCCAGTAATTTTTCTGTCCATAGAAGGGACACAGTTTTATGTTGTTCTATATAAATAAATATTTATATACAAAGAAACTTAGACAATGAGAGCAGAAAAAGATCACTGGTCCATCCAGTCTTTCCATAAACTCTAACAAACCCGGGACCTACTGTCCATACAGAATCTAACCCACACTATCCATCCCAAACCCAGTATTGTAAATATTGTTTATAAATTGACCTATTACATTATTTCTGTGTTTAATGTTTGCTTCTGTGTAATTATATTTTAATTGTAGGAATATGTTATTTATTGATATCTTGATGGTTGGTTTTATGTACGGCACCCAGAGCCTCCGGGATTGGGCATCTTTTTAAATAAAATTTGCCTTGCCTTGCTTCATTCTCCCCACCCTACTGCTGTTACCCTGAGCAACAACTAAGCTCTTCACTCTGGCCAAGCCAGCTGTGTTTGAAACCATGTATAGTTTTAGTGCCCACCATATCAGCTGGCAGTTTGTTCCATGGCTACCCCACCCTCTCAGTAAACTAAACCTTTTCCACTTCCCTCTTGAATCTCCCCCTGTCGGTTTCCACATTTGCCCCTGTGCTCTTGCTCCACTACTTATGCTGAATAGCTCCTTGCAGTTTACCTTGTTCATTCCTTTCAGAAACTTGAAGGTCTCTATCATATTTCTCCTCTCTCATCTGGCCTCCAGCTAGTACATGTTCAGTAACTTATACTGTACTACATCTGTCTTGTTTTTATTTTGGCAGACAATGACAAACTACCTGCTCAATCTGTCATATTGTGTTCAGCTGGGAATGTGATAGAGTGTTTCCAAGGGCCCCCTCTCCTCAACTGGGAATATGAGTGTTTCCAAGGGCCCCCACTCCTGAGCAGAGAATGTGAATGTTTCTAGAGGCCCCCTCTCCTCAACTGGGAATGTAACAAAGTGTTTCCAAGGGCTCCCTTTCCTCAACTGGGAATGTGAGAGAGAGTGTCCAATGGTCCTCTTCCCTCAACTGGGAATGGGACAGCATGTTTCCAATGGCCCCCCTCCTGCAACAGGGAACATGTCAATGTGTTTCCAAGGGCCCTCTCTCCTCAACTGGGAATGAGACAGAGTGTTTCCAAGAATCTCTCTCCCTCAACTGGGATTGTGAAAGAGTGTTTCCAAAGGCCCCCCTCCCTCAACTGGGACTGTAACAGAGTGTTTCCAAGGGCCCATTCTCCTCTTTTTTATTTATTAATGTTTATTGCTTTTTCAAGTCACAACAAACAACAACAGACTGCTGCAGTATCAAGTGTAATAGTGTCATCCAATACCAATGTGGATGTTACATTGTTATTATTTTTATTTTATTTTATTTATGAAATTCTCGGATTACAAATACCTTTGAGCAGAAACTGCTCATTTACAAAGGTTCCACGTCAAAGGATGAGGGTCAACATACATACAGAGGTAGTTAAAGAATGCACAATAAACAACCAAAACAACTGAAAGAAAAAATAAAGATACTCAGTTATAACATACTTTGAGATAATATTCATATAACGAGCAGCTTGAGTAGGCAGCTGGCTGCGGTAACAATAAGAGATAGAGGGCACCATAGGCAGTTAATATTGAAGGTGTGCAACCAAGAGAGGAAGTTGGCAGGCTAATGGGCCACTGTCCGATGGTGGTGGAAAATGTCTTGTACCAGTGGAGATGCGAAGCAGAAAAGGAGTCACAAGGAAGGCCCGGTGCCAGAGGGAATGAGACTGGGAAAGGGCGGGCTATGAGACAAGAGTGAGCTGGGAGGTGTTTAGAGAGATCTCTGTTCAGAGAAGCAGTCACATTGAGTGGTAGAGGTGAGGTAAAGTTTGAGATCCCTTTTGAAGGGTCCAAGTGTAGTAGAGGAAAGTGCTTCTTTATTGGGGAATTGAACCATTGAGCGCTCTATAGATAAAGGACCGCTGACCCATGGAAGTGCGACATCTGGGAACCTGAAAGGTTAGAGATTGGGCACCACGTGTTTGTTGAGTGCCACTGTAGGTAGTAAGGAGTGAGCTAACACAGTTGGCATGATACCGAGGAGGAATCTTTTTTGGTAAGTAAGCAGGTCTGGTATCGTATTCTGCGTAGAGGTAGCCAGCTGGCCTGTGCATGGAGGTCACAGGTGTGAGTTTGTCGGGCCGCACCGTTAGTAGTCCTACAGGCTTTGTTGAGAGAAACTGAGATCCCTGCAGACGGCACTTGTTGAGAGTAGAGCCATAGATGGCAAGGCCATAGTCAATGATAGAGGTGACAGAGCTGTAGATGGCTAGTTTAAGGGCATCTGCAGGCATACAGTGCTTGTGTTTGTGTAGTAGTCCAATCCGTATATTGGCGGTCTTGGCAACAGTGTCAATATGCCGAGTGTAGGAGAGGGTACTATCCAGGGTAATACCAAGGTACTTGAACTCCTTGACATGTTCGAGTGGGTTCCCAGCGTGGTTCTTGATGGTGAGGGACAGAGAGTTGTGCCTGCTCCATCGGTTACAGAAGGACATGGCTTTAGTCTTGCTGTGGTTCAGGACAAGTTTATGAGAACTGAACCAGTCTTCGATGCACTTGAAGTCGAGCTGCAGCTGGGATTCAAGGACTGTAATGTCATGCTGGCTGGAAAACAGGACTGCATTGTCTGCGTATAGTAATATTTTTTTGTGCCAGGCACTGGGGAGATTGTTGATGAAGAGGGAGAAGAGTAGATGGCCCAGAACAGACCCATGGGGGACTCCGGAGAGGGATCTGAAGAGATCCTTGCAATCCTTACACGTTGGATACGATTATCAAGGTAGCTGGTGAACCATGGAAGGGCATCACTGGAGATCCCAATGGAGGACAGTTGCTTGAGCAGTAGGGGGTGGTTAACTGTGTTGAATGCCTTGGTAAGGTCTATAAATACTGCCTCTCCACAATTCCCTTTGTCAAGCGTGGCATGGATGAAGGTTGTAAATTCCAGCAGTGCATTGGTGGTGCTGTGCCCTTTTCTGAAGCCATGCTGCTCTGGGCACTGTACATTGTACTTATCCAGGAATTCAACTAGTTGGTCCGACACTATTCGCTCCAGCGCTTTAGATAGTGGGGGGAGGAGTGAGATAAGTCTGTAATTGGTGTGCAGCGTCCTATCTCCGCTTTTGTGAACCGGTGTGACAGTGGCTTTCTTCCAGAGAGAGGGGAAATGGCCCAATCTAAGCGAGAGATTGAAAATCTTTGTAAGTGGTTCTAAGATTTCATCGAGGACTTGTGCCAGCAGTTTCAGGTCAAGGGAGTCATCACTGTACCCTTGTTTGCCGATGGCCTTTTGAATGTATTTTCTAGCTACTTGTGGTGGGATCTCCTTAAAAAAAAACTTTGGGGTTGTATATGTTCTAGTTGGGGGTAACTTGGGAGGAGCTGGAGGGGAGGTAGTTGAAAAATTTGGTGGAAGGACACTGTCCAGGTTTGTAAATGCATTATTAAAAGTGCTGGTGATGGTACCTAGGTCGAGTGTAGGAGTGCCATGAAGGTTGAGCATAGTGGGTGGTGCTTTAGGATCCTTGCCTGTGAGTTCTTTCATGTTGTTCCAGAATTAGTTTCCCTGGCCCCAAGAGTTGGTCAGAGCCTCTTTGTAATAGCTGCATTTAGCATTCCGTATTTTTCGAGTGCAATCATTTCTGGCTGCTTTGTATAATTGTATGTTTACTTGTGTCGGAGTTGCACGAGCACAATGCCAGAGGTGGTCTCTGTGCTTGAGCAAAGTTAAAAGGTCAGTAGTAACCAAGGGGTTGGTCTGTCCATTGACCTTCATCTTTTTCACTGGTGCATAGATGTCACAGGCTTTGTTGAAACGTTTGATAAATAGGTCCAGAGCTTTGTTGGTGTCACTGAGGGAGTCAAGCACTGCCCAGTTCAGCCTGGTTAGATGGGATTTTAACAGCTGGAGGTGCCCTTGTTTGATAACCCTGGCATAGATAAGCTTGGGAGGGGGCTTGTGGTATTATTAATATACCATCCTCTGAGATCAGGGTGTATCTCTAACATTGTCAAAGGTACAAAATCATTACATTTCGTTATTATATATAAAACTCATTTTCTCCACAGAAGTTCACATTTTGGAAGTGCCTGTGACACATGTGCAGTTAATTTTGACATTTCATAGATATCTATCACTAATTTGTGCTATAAATCAATTGGGAGTTTGTCAGAAAGCCAATCCTTGGTAATAGCTTTCCTGGCCATTAGTAGACAGATTGATAAGATTTTCCTAGTTGGCAGGGACCTGTAGCCCTCTGACATGTCAAGAAACAGTAACATCTGCGGGGTGAGCGCTGAAGATAGTTCAAAGAGTTCTTGCAGCTCCTGTTGTAATGACACCCAGGATGCTTGGAGTTTAGGGCAGGGTCTGAAGATGTGCACATGATTTGCCTCCCCACTCCCCACAGCTTCTCCAGCAGTGTAGGGGGAATCATGAGCCACACCTTACCTGTTGAGATGGGGTACAGAAGTAACATGTGATGCCCTTCATGAAAACCTCTTCCATAGGTAAGTACTGGTTGGTTTATGAGTATACATTAAATATTTCTTCCATTGATGAGGAATTACCACTGTACCCAGGTCTTGTTACCATCTTACCTGGAGGAATTCAGTTGAGGGTTTCTCTAGTGTGGTTAAAGCAGCATAGATATGGGATATCAGGGAGTCCAGGGGGCCCCTGTTAGTACTAGCTGTATCAAGAGCAGAAGGTTTGGGATGAATTGGTTTGAAGGGCAGTTTTTTATCATCCTGATGTATTGTATATGTGCCTTCACCTGCAGATATTGGTAGGAATCCAAGGGTTGCAGGCCAAATTTCCCTGTTGGCACATTCAAATTGATAAAAGTCTGACCTCTGTATACAATGAAGAGGCAGGTAAAGGCCTGTCTGCTCTAACGTTTTGTAAGTGTGACCGAGGTGGGCTTGGGGAAACTTTGGACTGTAAGCAAATGGAGTAATAAAATGTTGATGTGATTGCAGAGAGGGATGATTAAGGGTCTTAATCCAGTGCAGGAGAGTAGCATTCATAAACTGATTGCCCCCTTCTGTGGGACAGGGTGGGAGATGGGGGTTGCAACACCATTTAAGTAATAGGGAGCAAAAACTCCTCCACTATTTCCACTGAGTTTCAGAGGGCTGTGTAGGTAGGGAAGAGCCAGTAGACAGCTATTTGGATTCATGCAGCATGATGGTAACATTCGAGCTTTGGCAGTGCCAGGCAACCTTTTGCCTTTGGGAGTTGGAGAGTAGCATATCTGGTACACAGTTGAGCTCCTCCCCAGAGGAATTAAGGTATTGGTCTGTCCCTATGCCTAAGCTGAGTTTTTGGGGTGTTATCAAGAGGGTTTGGGAGAAGTATAAAATCCTGGTCAGGATGTTCATTTAAATAGTCAGCCTTTTGAATAAGAGACAGGTGTATGACTTGCCACCAATTAAGGTCATCCTGGAAGGTCTGAGTAAGAGGTGTATAATTTAAAGAAGTTAGAAGTCTGAGGTCCACTGGTAACTGAACTGCTAAATATTTTAATGAAATCAGAACCCATTTCAAATGGAAAAGCTGCCTTATCTGTAGACTGGTTTGGGAGTGAACTTGCAACATCTCAGTCTTAGTTGTGTTGCGTTTATACACTGCACACTCATTAAATGTCTGCAGAAGGACCATAGCAGTGGGAGGGAAGCATCTGGGGAGGTGAGGTAAATTAGCAAATCATTCACATATAAAGAAAAGTTTGGGGTCTCCCACCTCGAGTCAGTCCACTGATTGATGAGTTTTGTCTTAGAATGTGTGCTAAGTGTTTGAGGTAAAAGGCAAAAAATAAGGGGGACAAAGGGCACCCCTGCTGAGTATTTCTGTGTAGAGCAAAAGATGTGGAAATCTGTCCCCTGATTTTCACATATGCTTGTGGGGACTTATATAATGCTTGGAGAATACTGATAAAGGCTGGTGGGAATGCCATTTGTTTGAGAGTGGTAAAGAGAAATTCCCATGCCACCTGATCAGACGCCTTATCGGTGTCCAAACTTAGGAGCAGAAATGGTTCTTTTGATGGGGCAGCATGATGGAGGACATGTAGGTTATGTTTGATGTTGTCCTCGGTTTGTTGGGTCCTAAAAAATCCAGTTTGTTTTTTTTTAATAAGAGATGGAAATACGGGGTCTAGTCTTTTAGCTAAGAGGTAAAGATTTTTTTTTTTTGCAAAATCTGTTTATTGAAATTTTAGCATAAAAAACACAACATACAACACACACAAGACAAATTCATCAAACCTTGTGCAATTGGGTCCATTCCATTAAATACAGAAATATATGAAAATCATGTCCTGTTACTACATACAGCATTATATATAAAATATATAATATTTCCTGGTCTAGGGTATGGGATACATAGGAATTCCAGCTCCACAAAAGTCAAAGTGATATCATCTACTAGTTCTCTGTCTCCATGGAGTTACCCGGGGGAATAGCCTCCAGGACCTAGACATTGACCTCTTCTCCAGTTCCCCTCTCCCTCAAGACCATCCCTCGCACAAAATCTGGGTTTCCCCAAGTGTTGGAGAATAGAGGAAAGGTTTCCATGTGCTGTAAAAGTGTTTGCCTCTCCCTTTCAAAACATGGGAGAGTCTTTTCATTGCCAAAGCTTGAATGGCCAGACTCCACCACTGCTGCACTGTGGGGACCACACCCAACACCCAAGTGTTCAGGTTACAGTGCCATGCCAAGATGAGAAGCACTCAGGACCAGCGTGGCAAGGAACACCATCCCTCCTCCCCAGGTCTTCTATTCCAAACAAAAGGAGCAGAGGGGTCAATGGCAGCCCTCTCCCCATTAGCTTCTCCAACTCACCAGCTACCTCCTTCCAAAATGTCTGCAGGACCGGGCAGGACCAAAAATGATGATAGCAGGATCCCAGGTCATTGTTTCATCTCACATACACTGGCAATATGACTGTGTTAAATTTGTGGTCAATGTGTGGTGGGCAATATAAATGGTGAATAAATTTATAGAAAGACTCCTTATATTTGTTACAGATCAAAATTACCATATGTAACATTAGAATTACCTGCCAGTTCTCTTCAGAGATCTCCATACCCATGTCCCTTCCCACAAAGTTCTCTTCCTCCTCCTTGTAGTATCCATGAAAAACTGTTTCCCCCCCTTGAGCTGCTTTTCAGATAATGCCCTTAGCATCTCGCCTAGCGGTATACACCAGCTGTCCTATTGGCAACACCCTACATGGACAAGTATTATTGAGCGGCTCAATATGAGTGACTCAGTAATACTGCTCCCATGTACAGCGAGTGGGGAAAAAGAGCATTGAATGGGTATAGTGAGTGTAGCACTGAGGGATACGCGCTACACTCACAAGAAAGGGGATAAAAAGAATGATTTGGCCAAGCCCTGCCAAGCTGGCCGTGTGGTGTAGTGGCTTGAACCACTGACCCTGGAGCCTGTGGTGCCAGGTTTGGATCCTGATGCAGGTAAAATTTTGCTTCCAGGGGGAGTTTCTATTTTTTTTCTTAGGCCACTCCTCCAGGAGTTGAGAATCTTTATTTTGGGAGGTGCAGGGGGTGTAGCCCCCCGCAAAAAAAATACATTGTATTTTCCAAAGGACTGTCGCTATTTGCTGCGGTCTCTCTAAGTTCAAGTTGCCCTTTTGATGTGGACGATTTTGCATCGCTGTTTGTGAGCAGCATGATAAAGGACTCGCACTTATCACATAAATCTGTTGTATTTGCCCTAGAGAGGAGATCACTGCCTGATCTCTCCCCAGCCCTCTGCTATATGCTCTGATCTGCAGATACTGGAAAAAATGTGAGTGGCCCAGTCCTGTTTTCCCCTGCACCTCCGCTAAGAAGCAGAAACCCTCCTTAGCATATAGATCCCTCACACACTGCACCCCCCAATCCTCCCATTTCCTAAACCCCATGTCACTAAGCCCCAGCAGGAAAAATGGGTTCCCCGAATCCGGGAGCAAGAGCATTTCCTCCCTTCCTACTTTCCAGGCTCTACCCATTTGTTCCCAACTCTACGGCACCGCAGACCATAAGGGATTAGTCTTGCCCAAATTGTTATATTCCCTACAGCCTCTTTTTGCCAGATAAGCTGGCAGCCTCCTCAGACATTCCTATTTTTCTAGGTCAATCCATCCATCCCACTACAAAGGAACGATTGACCCAATCCTGTATATAGCATAGCTGGATTGCCAGAAAATAGTTCTGCAAATCTGGGAAGTTTACTCCTCCACACTCACCTTGAGTCACAGTAGGCTGACTCTTGGGTGCTTTCCCTACCAGATAAATGCAGATAAAGCCCCATCGACCCTCTTAATGTCTGCTTTACTGAGTCCCACATGCACCACCTGCATAGCATATAGGAACCCAGCCAGAATATTCATGTTTAGCAAATTAATTCTACCCAGCCAGGAAATGGGCAGGGACTTCCACTGACACAACTCTGCCTCAGTTGTCTTTATTATGGGCGTATAGTTCAGGTCATAAAGGGATCCAAGATCCTTGCCCACCCATATTCCCTGATACATGAAGGAACCCTCCACCTCCTTAAGTCCCCAGCCTCCTGATTGAATCGTCCCCCCTCCTCCTCCCATGCACAACATTTCTGACTTTCCCAGGTTCATTTTATAACCAGAGAAGTGGAAAAAACTCTCAATAACTGGAGTAGGTGTGGCATTGATTTATGCCGCTCTTCCACATATAGCAACGTGTCATCCCCATGTAAGGTGACCTTATGTTCCCGTTCTGATCGCCCCTTCACCATACACAATGCCCGGGTTATCACAAATACTCACTGCCAGTGGTTCCAATGCAACTGCAAAGAGGAGAGGTGAGAGGGGGCACCCCTGTCTAGTTCCCCTGCAGAGCAAAAGCCTGTTCAACAAGGATCCATTGACCAAGATCTGTGCTATTGGCACCTCATACATAGACAACACCATCCCCACAAAGCCATCCCCCAGACCAAACTAGGATAACACTTCAAACAAATACTCCCACTCTGTGCCATCAAATGCCTTCTTGACGTCCATGGATATCACATAGGTGGCACCACAATGCCGAGAAACCCCCCCGCACAACATTTAAGAGCTTACACATATTATGGTAAGAAAATCTTCCTTGTATAAAACCAGTCTGGTCCTGGTGGATTAGCCCTGGGAGAACCTTTTCCAACTTCCCTACAAGAATTTTTGACAAGGTCTTAAGATCACAATTCAAAAGCAAAATTGGCCAGTATGAGGCATATTCCAAGAGGTCCTTGCCAGGCTTCGGTATAAGACAGATAACTGCATCCCTCCAAGATGCTGGTAGTGTTCCCCCCTCTTCACTCGCCTCCCCCAGAGTCTCCCATAGTGTTTCCATCACGTGGGCCTTCATCACCTTATAGTACTCAGCCTGGAACCCATCTGGTCCACTGGCTTTCCCACTCTTCAATCCATTAATTGGCCTCCTAATTTCCTCTTTAGTAATTTTAGAGTTCAACACGTTCCTTTGTGACTCTGAGAGTTGGGGCAGAGTAATGCCATCCAAGAAACCCCCCTGCCAGATCTAATGTATCTTGACAGTTTGCCTGATATGGTCTTTGATAAAAGTGTTTAAATCTTTCCCTTATTTGTTTTTTATCCCTTACTGTGTTACCCTGATCATCCTTGATGCCACCACCTGGTTAGAACTCCGCCTCCCCCTTATCATTTTGGCCAACATTGGCCCAAGCTTATTCCCCCACTCGAATAATTGCTTCTTTTTTTTTTACTTGTTATTTATAGATTTTATGCACATAAGTAGCATGAAAACTTTCAGTGCAGTGCAATACATTGTTAGATAAACATCAGTAAAAAGATATTCAGATATAAGATCCACTACAACACTTGGTACAAGAAAAGGGGTAATTCCATTTTTAACTTGTTCATCACCATTGATTCCTATTAGGCCATATGCGCTATCAATGCAGTTGAGGAAATTCCATTTAATACAATTACAGAAATAGAAAGAAAACAGGGCTATAATGCCCTTTAATTGTTGTATGCTCTTTAAATTATATAACTCCTATATTACATCCCAAATCACACCCTCAGCATCCAATTTTTAAAAAGGAAAGAGAAAACATTAACGTAACAAAGCATCACTTTTAAATTCAAGTCAGATTTCTCATTTCAGCTTCCATTACTATTTTACCCAGACCTTCCCCAAATTAGATTATCAGTAAAGGAGAGAGGAAGCTATCTGAACTTGGATCTGGAGCATTTTCAGTAACTAAATATCAGTCTACATATCCCAGAATAAACATCTCTGAACTTCGGGATCAAAGTCCCTTATCTATCTAAATTGGTACTCTTTCAAAATTATAAAGATTAAAGCTCACTCAAATTGTCCAAATTCAAGTATCCTCCGCCTCTGAATCTGATGACAGGTTCCCTCTTTGAGCTGCTTTTTCAATCTCCAATTTCTTAGCCATTTTCATGGCCTCCTTAGGCTCTATGTAAATATACGATTTCCGTTCCACTGTAACATGAAGCCGTGCTGGCATCAACATATTGTTGGAAACATTGAGGAGTCTCAGAGGCTTCCTGACTGCATCAAATCCTTTTCTCTGTAGACAACTTGAGTATGAGAGATCAGGAAAAAACAATATCCTTTCGACTTCAACCATCAGGCTCCATTTAACTCTAGCTGCATGCAATATTCGGTCTCATACCACCACAGAGATAGTGATGAGCATGACCGTCCTGGCCCCTTCAATAAGCGCTGGTCTCCAAATGTTAATTCTGTAAGCTCGCACAATCTGGTACTGTAAGTCTAGCCCCAGAGTCTCCTGCAGCCATGTATTCAGGTAAAGGAGCAAATCGACTCTTTCCACACCTTCTGGCAGACTGATTATACGGACATTGGCTGCCCGCATCAAGTTCTCTAAATGCTCCAGTCTAGAGCGTAACAGGGACTGCTCCTTTATACAGGTGGCCACTGTGGCCTGAGCCCAGGAGGTGGATTTTTCAGCTTCTTGTACTGTAGCCACCAAACTGTCCAATTTTTGTTCCGCCTGAACCAGGCGGGTGTTATAGCCATCCATTTTCTTGTCGATGCACTGGACAGTTTTTGTTAGGGCTATCAGTGCTGTTTGTAAAGAGTCCAAAGTTGCCGGGCCAGGTACCCCATCTATTGCCTCTGCAGCAGAAAGATTAACTGGTGTAGGTGGCGGTCTGGAGGCCCTGCCATGCGGAGCAAAGAAGTTAGATTTTTGCTCGGTGTTTTTCTACCCCATTCTCGCAATTTTGATGTCCTCTGAAAGAGCTAATCTTCGGAAATCAGGTGGAGGTATTCAAAAGGTTGATATTCGGAAAAAATTGCTAATTTAAACAAGAATTAGGATGCTGATGTGGGAGCTCTCTAGAAGTATGTCCTTTCATGCAGATAGCTAGCCACGCCCCAAAGAATTGCTTCTTGACAAAGAGCCAGGACTTCCGGGCCTCACCCAACAGAAGCATATTAAGTGCCTCCCTTGCCATGTTCAATATTCAATTTGGCCTATATGAGGCACATTGGGAGCGGTCTTTATTAGGCTTCAGTATTGCCAAAATGGTTGTGAAGTTCCAGGATTGGGGGGGTAAGCTTACCCTCTGCCACCCAATTACATGTGTTATTGAGGGAGATCACAAGGGCATTCTGAAATAGTCTGTAGAAGAGAGAGAACAGCCCAGGAGGTAATGAAAGGGAACAAGACATTTTTAGACATGTAAGTGAAAAGAGGAAGACCAGGGGTGGGATTGTAAGGTTAAAAAGGGAAGGGGACTGTGCAGAGGGGGACCAGGAAAAGGCAGACATCCTGAACAAATTCTTTTGTTCACTGAGGGAAAAAGAAAGGGAGGGCTCACAAAAAAGTAACACAAGCTTTGGAGGGAGGGAGATGGGCACTAGTCCTTTTTTGGAGGAGAGGGTCCTGAAGGGACTTGCTACTCTGAAGGTGGTCAAAGCAATAGGGCCAGATGGGATGTACACAGAGGTATTGAAGGGGCTCAAGGAAATACTGACTGCACCTCTGACAGTTCTGTTTAACAACTCACTGGAAACAGGAATGGTTCCAGAGGACTGGAGGAGGGCAGAAGGAAAGGATTGTGGAATATCTTGAATACAGTGGATTACAAGACCCAAGGCAGCACAGTTTCACAAGGGAGGAGGTCATGTCAAACATATCTGACAGATTTCTTTGACTGGGTGACCAAGGAACTAGATCAGGGTGGAGTGGTGGACGTGGCCTACCTAGATTTCATTAAGGTGCGCGACACTACTGTGATCACATATGAGACTAGTAAACAAGCTGGGTAGCTAAGGAGTGGGTCCAAAGGTGGTAAACTGGATAAGAAATTGGTTAGGGGATAGGTGACAGAGGGTGGTGGTGAACGGAGTTCATTTCAAGGAAGGGAGGGTGACCAGTGGGATGCCTCAGGGATCAGTGTTCAGTCCAGTCCTCTTTAATGCCTTTATTAGTGACACTGCAGAGGAGATGGAAGGAAAGGTCTGCCTCCAAAATCTGCAATAGGGTGGACACTCTTGGTGGGGGTGGAAAGGATGAGCAGAGACCTGAGAAAACGAGGAGGAGTGGTCAAGGGTATGGCATCTGGGTTTCAATAGGAAAACATGCAGAATAATGCACTTAGGATACAGAAACCCAGGGGCATAGTACAAAATGAGTGGAGTGGTACTGATGACCAACAAGCAGGAAAGAGACCTGGGGGTAATCATATTGGATGATCTAAAGGTGGTCAGGCAGTGCGACAAGGCAGTAGGGAGGGCAAGTGGGATACTGGGGTGCATAGGGAGGGGTATCACCAACAGCAAGAGGGAAGTGGTGTTGCCTCTGTATAGATCACTGGTTAGCCCAGTACTGTCTAATTCTGGATACCACATCTCCAGAAGGACATAGAGTGGAGGCGGTCCAGAGGAAGGCAACTAAAATGGTGCAGGGTCTACATCAAAAGCCCTGTGAGGAGAGATGAAAGGACCTCAATATGTACACCCTGGAACAGAGGAGGGAGAGGGGAGATATGAAAGAAACTTTTAAATAGCTCTCATGCGTAAATAGGGTACAGGAGGGGAGTATTTGTCAGAAGAAAAGGTGTTCAAGAACAAGGAGACATGCTATGAAGTTGGAGAGTGGTAGATTCAAGAGAGATGATGTGAAGAAGTACTTCTTCACAGAAAGGGTGGTGGATTCCTGGAACAGCCTTCCAGCGGAGGTGGTGGGGGAAATAACAGTGGTGGGGTTCAAGAATACGTGGGATAAACACAAAGGAATCATAGTGGGAAGGAAGTGGGAGGGAGAAAGAGCTGTAGATCGGGCATGGTTTTATGTAATTGTGTAGGTACAGAAAAATGGGCAGACTGGATGGGCAAAGTGGTCTTTATCTGCCATCAAATTCTATGTTTCTACGTAACTCTCCTGTATATCCATCAAGGCTGGTGTTCTTGTTATTTTTTAGGGGTTTGATGGTCTCCAGGTGTAGTTCTGCTGAAATGGGTGAGGTAAGACAGTTGAGACGTGTTTGTGCGAGTTTGGGGAAGCATACAGTTGTTAAAAAAGATATGGGGCCCAGTTCTCAAAAGGCTATGCCTGGCATAACTTCACTTACGCCACAAAAAATGGTTCAAGTAGCAAGTTGCAGCAGCAATTGCGACAGCTGGTATTCTACAAAACAGCCTGCGACATGCCACAGGCTGCTTGCAACAAAGTGGACTTACGCCACCAGTTACACCCTAAACCCCCTGTGACATGGTGCTAGGGGGTTTACAGAAGCAGTTGCACCCCATTCTGAAAGGGCAGCAACAAAGTCCCCAGGGTGCTATTCTCAAACAACCCCCGGGGAACATCCACCAAAGTACAGTTGCACTAATTGTACTCATGCCCTCCGGGGTTGCGCATATGTGCCGCCGGCCCAACACCCAATGTCATGTCACCCTCCCCCACAGTACTGCCCCACTCCTCATAATGCTGCATGTAATGCCCCATCCCCCCGACCACCAAACATCCAAGTTAAAGCCCTGCAGGGCTATATCTGTACCCCTTCCCCAATGCCCCGACCCCAACAAATCAAGTGAAAGCCCCACAAGGCTATTCCTGTCCCTCCCTGAATGTCCCCGCCCCATGAAATGCAAGTTAGAGCTCCACAGGGCTATTGCTGCCTCCCTCATGCCCCGACCCAAAAAAATCAAGTAAAAGTCCCACAGGGCTATTGCTGTCCCTCCCCCCGAATGCCCCAACCCCTGAAAATGCCAGGTAAAGCCCTGCAGGGCTATATATGCCCCCCAATGCCCCAATCCCCGATTGGCCACCTCCCACAAACCACATCTCCCATGTTAGACAGATACCCTTATCCCTGGTAGTCTAGTGGCCCCCACCTGGCAGTGGCAGAACACCCAGCTCCCCCACCCCTCAACCCAGCGACTGGCACAGCCCCACCTCTCACCACCGCAGCCATCCTGACTAAGCTCCACTGGAGCACATACTACTGTACATAATACGCGTTCATGAATATTCATTGCATGTGTACTATGTACAGTAGTACACGCTCTGGTGGAGCTCAGTTGGCAGCAGGCCATGGTGGTGAGAGGTGGGCTGTGCCATTCACTGGCTGGGTAGGGGTGGGGAGGAGCAGGGAAGGAACAGCAATAGCTTTGCGGGGCCTTAACTTGCATTTCATGGGGTCGGGGCATTCAGGGAGGGACAGGAATAGCCCTGCAGGGCTTAATGTTCCCACAAGTGTGATTGGGGCATGAGGGGATGCCACTTGCGCCCTTCAAGTAGGTGGATGCAGCTTGCAGCAGTCCCTTCAGGTATGCCCTTTGTTTGGTGTATCTGTGGGATTGTCGCAAATCACAGGACTTAACCGCGGGGACCCTGCCCCATCCCAGAATCAGGCGCAGAGTCCTTGGTGTAATGGGGTTTGGCGCAAGTCACCTTTGGCGGCAACTTCCACCATCCTTATAGAATTGGGCACATAATCTTTTGCAAATCAGGATGCTGTTCAGGACTGTATAGGGATGCACCCTAAGTTTCAAAGAGCTCCAAAATTTAATCTTGCTCTGTGTGCAGTAGTGTGGAATGTGAATCTTTGATACATGTGATGGTTGATTCCATCATGCGCCTCTGGAGTCTGTAGGCCAACACCTCAGACTCTCTTGCTCCCCCCTCATATTTTTGCCATCTTTGCCCTCCAGTCTCCCCCAGGACTGCAGTATGGTGACCAGGAGAACACTCCTCAGAGTGTTTCAGTGGCTCTGGTGGGAATCGGGTCTTGGTGCCCTGCTAGAGCCCTGTGGAGGTGGCCGCACTTATGTCCCATGATCCCGGCCTCTGGACTTGCAAGCAGTGCTCAGACAGGGACAAGACAGGACTGTGCCATTCAGGCACCTCTTCAAGCTCCCCAACCCCAGGAACCAAAGCAGGGTTGGAAGCAAAGCAGGCTACAGTGCCAGAGCACTATACTACGATCATGTGCATGCATGAAATGCAACCAAGGCTCCATAATTTAGATCAGGGTCATGCCTGCAGCATATCAATGGTCCCAGCTCCAGGACAGGCAACAGAGCTGTGACAATCGATGGAACCAAGCCACTGGGTGACAACAGTTGTAGTTCCAAGCCCCAAGGCAGGCATCCAGGCTGGGAAAGAAAGAAAGAAAAAAAAAATAACTGCAGTATCAGCTGGGCTCCACGCATGTGCATAAGCCCTGACACTAAGCCAAAGTCCCAAAAATGCAACCCAGGGAGCACAACAGCTCCCAAACAATTGCCCCTGCCCCAGGACTTCCACGGGGTTGGGATTAACCTCCACAAGCTCAGTGCGGCTACAAATAAAGCAGCAGGAGCTGCAAGACTATAATAAAGACTTTTTAACAATGTAAACAAACATGGTGGCCTCCATGACTTCCAGCAGGCTGCCATGCATCACAGGAAGGAACTAGAGACTCTGTGATTGGCTGGGGGCCCTAGCCAATCACATGACCAAAACATCTGTTGACCAGTCAATGAGACTTTGAGTTTCAGCACTGAAATGACAGAGAGCTTCTCTCTTGGTCAGTTCTGGGAGAATCTGGTGGAAGAGTTAGGAGGTGGGGTATGGAGCTGACAGCCCCCTCTGACAGCCCAGCTGCCAGGCTAAGAGAAGTCTGGTACGTAAAGACAGTGCACTGCGACTACAGAACCTGTCAGGAAGGGGGGTGTTTCTGTGAAACACCAGAAGGAAAGTGGCGATAGCAGTCAGAAAAAAGCAACTTGCACCATAGTGCTCCCAGCAGGGATCAGACTTACCATTCAGGCACTGGTCCTGACGGGACCCATGTAGACTAGTTCCAGAGGAACCAACAAGAAGATGACTATGGTCAGGGGAACCATTAGCCTGATTGGGAACCCATGCAGAGGAGAGAGCCACAGAGGCAGTCACTATCCCTCCTCCACTGCCAGGGTGGGTTGTCTGATCCTTCTGAAAGAAGGGGTCTGGAGCACTGTTTTTGCATCCTGTAGCAGTCACCCACCATGGATTGTGAGAAAAAGCCCCAGGTGAAGCGAAGTTAATGAAAAGCCCCAGGGGCAAAGCCGACAAAAGGCCCTAGATGTGAAAGGGACACCACCGGTTCTTGCGACAGGCCCTTGTGGGGGCAAATATCCAGCCAGCATCATCTCTTCCAGTGAAAGTGTCACCCAGAATCTAGTTCTGCACTACTGAACGGTAACCTGTGAGAATCATCTGTGATGAGACATCAGAACTGTGAGTACCTCAGGTCTGTGGCTTTGGGATTTTCATCGGGGTAGATCGCTAGAGTGTCCCGTAAGTATATAGCGGTGCAAAACAATGACCATAAAACAGCAAGGACAAAACAGCGACCACAGTTTCTGTGACTTCAGCATTCCCTCCTCAACTTCCACCCCCCCAGAGTTGGTTATTTTATAGTAAGGGTGTAGAATGGGGGGGCATAGCCCCCCCATAAAAACCTTGGATGCTGTTTCTGCCCACACTATTTTGTTGTCACAATTTGCGAGTCACTGTTTTGTGCTCACTATAATCACATAGAACCAATATCTAGTGAGGAAGGGGGTTGAAGGTCTGAGCAGGACTGTGAAATCTACTAAATAGGCCCATGCAGAAGACCTGCAAGGTCATCTGGCCCAACCTTTATGGTGGATTACAAACAGGGACCACTTGATTAACTTATCTACGCATTTTGGTTTTCAAAGCTGTTCAAACTCTGTTCTACAAGCATGCCAACCCTAAACCACCCTAGTTAGCTACCAGCAACCTGGTGAGGTATCTGTCACAAACCCACTCCTGGGGTTAGGCCCACTGAGCTCACACTGCCCACCCTCAGGTGCAATCCATGATGGGGGGGGCAGGGGTAACCTCCTCATCCTTTTTGAATGCTTACCAAGGTCACGACTGCACCTCAGCCACGGGGACCCAGGGCATCCCTCTAACTCTGGATAAGGGCACAATACCAGTCTCAAGTCTTGTGGCCAGATATGAACCCTTCCTTGGCTATTACACACAGGAGGAAGACTTAAGCATTACACTCTCTCTGGAGGTAGCAGTATAAAACCTGATTTAGCCTTCTCCCTGCAGGACATGCAACAGCCTGGTTCAAAATCCTTGCAGACTCTGGTATTCTCCCTATCCAGATGTCCCTTACAGACCCTTTTCTCAATATGGTTGCTTATGGTGGCCCCTCTAAGCAATTAGCAGTTGTCACAGATTATTAACACTGTTTTCACAATTCACACACAAAATATATATAAACCTCACGCAGGCAGAATGTCTTTAGAAAACAAAGGTTTTTACTAAAATACTTAAATATTGGGGGCTGCTGAGCAGTTTGCAGGAAACAGCCATGCTGTAGCGCTCCTTGAGATTTTCTCTTTTTAGCCTAATTTTGCAGTTTCACTGGGGATCTTACTCTCTAAATACTTTGAGGGATCCCTAAAGTGGTACAAAATACAATTATGGGCAAAAATAGAGGAAATACTGCTGCCATGACTAACTTTTTTGCTCCAAAGTGAGGGACCCATTGGAATTTATGATGCCGCACCCTTGGGTGCTACTTTGATGGAGGGAGCCTCTCTGACCACTATCCAGGCCACACTGAACCAGCTTGTGAAAACCGTGCAGAAAATTGATAAAGACTGGATGTGCTTACCCCTCCGGTCTCGGCACTAGAGACCAGGATGGATGCATGTGAAGTTACAGTCCAGCGGAACGAAGGGGCTGTGTTGAGAGCCTGCGACATGACCACTCAGTTGCTTAAAGAGAACAGGCTGCTGCGCTGGAGGATGGAACTACTAGAAAACCAGACAAGAGAGAGAAATTTATGCCTGCTGGGTTTGCCGGAGAAAACTGAAGGGGGAGGATTGCCTGGACTTTATTAAAACATTCTTGCCTATGCTCTTGGGGTTCGATGAGGAGGACCCCCTCCTGCATTTGAGAAAGCATACCGAATAACCCCCAGGAGGCCACCAACAGATCTCTCCACCCTGAGAACAGTCCTGGTGATTTGCTGTGGTATCGGAGATCGGGACAGAGTACTGCAGGTCACTCGCAGACGGAGAACACTCGGATACGATCAAGCTAAAATCAGAATTTATCCAGACCTGGCATACAGTACAAGGCATAAATGTGTAACCCCCCTGCAAATGGGGGTTCCCAAAAGACTTCCAGGAGCTTGCTTGAATGCTCCAAGCCTGAATGGTGTTTGGCATTTAAGCCATTTATCAGTGAGTGTTTTTAGAGCCTCTGGTACTGTCTCTTTAAGAGCTGTCTGCTTGCAGACATAATTAGTTTGTATGGGGGGACTGTGTGCTTCTCTGCTTGAGTACCACTCGAGCTGCTGCCAATTCACTCCATTTTTGCAGTCACTAGGAGTGCAAAGGGAACCTATCTGAAAGATGTAACTGTTTGCCAGAAGTCATTTAGAGTAATAATGAAAATACAGTTTGTCTAACCTGCTTTCTTTGCAGTCAGAACTGTGTTTGCCTAGTTCCCCATTCTAGTTTTGAACTGCTGAACTGGACCAATCAGTGTGGGTTAAGGTAGCTCTAAAATGGTGCCTTGGACGAATCAGAACTTGGACTCGTAATTTGAGCCAGCCACAAGAGGATTGCATGGGCAGTGACTCTGGGAGATCTAGTTTAGACTTCGGTGCCTTTTTGGACCAACAGGAGCAGTCTATTGTGAGTGACAGCCAATCCAGCCAAGAACTGGGAGGAACTCAAAGGAAGTGCTCGGTTTTGTCTGCTGGAGTTTCAGTTGAGCTCTGGCAGTGAAGAGGGAAGGAGCCCTGTGCTTTTTTCGGTGTGCAGTTTTAGTCGGGAAACGTGTGTAAGGCCCAGAGTTCCAGTCTGCAGCTTGTGTAACTGTTTGTTAGGACTGAATCCATCCTGTGAAGAGAATCAAAGGATATCTGAAGAGTAGAAACCAGGCTCACCCTGTAGAAGACTGGAGAAATTGCTGAATTGCTTTCGGTCTGTCAGGAACTGAATCTGCTGTGTGTTCTCCCGGGTATTGTGCAGTAATTGCGATCGGGATAGAGAAGCAGCCTGCCTGGTATAGTACTTTCTTTTTACCATATAAATGTGTGAGGAGGCTTGTGTAGCTCAAGTGAATCCTGCTGCCATTAAAGGACTTTTGCCTGTTGCAGTTTGCCATATAAATGTGTGAGGAGTCTCGTGGAGCTCAAGAGTAGTCCTGCTGATATTGAAGGACCCTATCTTGTTTGGAGGTCGTGAGTACTAATTCAGGGTCGCTCCCTGTTGAATTGCCACATTGAATCCAAATGGAATTACTGTACTGCTGACTGTTTAACTAATTTTTCTTTTTTCTCAGTGTGAAAGGGCCCCTACCAGCTGCCACGGTTTGGACTAGCCACTAGGGCTTGGGCACCCAGGGACAGTAACTGGTAGGGATAGGCCTTGCACAGAGCCATAGGTAGATGAGTAAAGTGATAAGCTAATTAACCTGATTTCCCCTGTCCTTGTTACATCCCCTAAATAAATCAGAGATGCTTGTTTCAGCAAAGTTATACTGCCTGAGGTATTTGTCTATGTTAAAGTATTGTACTGTGATTGTTGCACTGTATCTTCTTATTTTAAGGGGTCCCAGTGCATGAACCAGCCCTGGGGGTAAGTGTATACTGTGAAGGTAATTCTGATATACTGTGTGGGCCACTAGTGGGAAGAAAGGGGGGTTGCAGTGTCCCAGAGGGCTGTGACCAAGTTAGTTTAACTATTGCAAACCCTGACCTCTGGGTGGAGGCACCCACCATCGGATCCAGGCCCCTCAACCTGTTAGTGGCAAATCAGGCAGGGGTTGTAGCCCCTGGGATAGCGCCATCTAGGGGTTACAAATGCAAGGCATTTGATGGGGTTAGGGTTAAGTTGAGACTCTTGAACGTGGAACATCAACTAGTTTTTCCAGCGCAGCTGCGCCTATTGTGGAAGGGACAGTTGTACTCATTTAATGACCCTGTGGACGTGGAAAAACTTTTACACCTGATAGAAAAGGGCCGGGAGGAGTCTGCTGAAGATGGAGCCCCATCACTGGGGGAGAACTGAAGGTTTTCTTTCACATTTCTAATGAGGGGTTAGTGGCAGTGGTCGCTTAAAGACCTTATGAGGCCTGTCAGACCAGTTTCACGGTCTTTGCCAACTTCTGGTCTGGGGCTTGTTACTGAACTAAACGCTTCATGGAGACTACATGGATAGTTTCCCAATCGGACTGGCTAAGTGAACTTGAGCGTGTTTTGGGACCATATATTTGAAATATTTGAAATGTTGAAATGTTTTCTTGTTATTTAAAACCAAAGCATATGTTATGGGATTGGTAACACATGTTGGGGATCCTTACTTCTGTATTCTATTTACCCCCTGGGGTTTCCTTCTCTGAGATGTGTAAGTTGGCAATGAGCTGATGCTTTTACTTTCTATCATTATGGGAAGGGGCTACACTGAATTTGGGAGTTGGAAGAGCTCTATTACATATTCTGTGGTATTTTATTATGGGTACTGTTGGATCCTACGTTGAGTCTAACAGAATGGTGCTACCTTAAGATTTCCTATTGGGCTGTGAATATATGTTTTGTATATTAACATCGAGACATCCCCCCTTGATGTAACATGTATGGAGGGGTATTATAATTACCTGTGTAATACATATGGTTGTTGCTATATATTTTGGATGTTACTCCTTCACATTCTGTATTGTAATGTGAGTTATTTTACTTGCAAAATCAATTAAAAAAAATACAAAAAAAATTACTTAAATACAGTTACATAGAAACATAGAATTTGACGGCAGATAAGGACCGCTTAGCCCACCCAGTCTGCCCATTTCTCTACCTACTGGATAAGCTGCAGATCCTAGTTAACCAGCAGCCTACTTCTTCCTACCCCCAACCCCTAGAATGGCCTTATGACTGTCCCATGCATGCTTGAATTCCACCACTGATTTTGACTCCACAACCTCCTCCGAGGCCGTTCCATGCATCCACAACCTCTCTGTGAAAAAATACTTCCTTAAATTACCTCTGAGCCGCCTCTATCTTCAAATTATGCCCCTTGGTCTTGCACACCTCTTTTGAAAGATGCTACCCTCTTGGACTTTGTTGATTCCTTGAGGTACTTGAAAGTTTCTATCATGTCCCCTCTCCTCCTTTCCTCGAGGCTATACATATTAAGCTCCTTAAGTCTCTCTTCATATGTCTTCGGTGCAGACCCTGCACCATTTTAGTTGCCCTCCTCTGGACAGCTTCCATCCTGTCTATGTCTTTGCGAAGACTGGGTCTCCAGAACTGCACACAGTACTCCAGATGGGGTCTGACCAGCTGTCTGTACAGAGGGATAATAACTTCCTGTTTTCTACTGGTGATGCCTCTCCCTATGCATCCCAGTATCCCCCAGCCCTCCTTGCTGCCCTCTCACATTGCTTGCCCACCTTTAGGTCATCTGATATGACTACCCCCAGGTCCCTTTCCATTTTTGTTGTTGTTAGTATCTCACCCCCCATTGTGTACTCTTCCCCTTGGTTTTTGTTTCCCAGGTGCATTACCTTGCACTTCTTAGCACTGAATCTAAGCTGCCATACATTTGACCATTCCTCTAACCTTGCCAAGTCCCTTTTCATCCTTTCCACCCCACCTTGTGCAACAACTCTGTTGCAGATCTTTGTATCATCTGCAAAGAGACATACTTTTCCTCCCAGTCCCTCTGCAATGTCGCTTATAAAGACATTGAAGAGGACCGGTCCTAATACTGAACCCTGTGGTACCCCACTAGTAACCCCCCTTTCTTCAGAGTGGACTCCATTTACTATTACTGTCTGTGTCCTATTCTCCAGCCAATTTTTACCCAGGCTGTCATCTTGGGACCCACTCCCAGGCTAGCTAACTTGTATATTAATCTTTGTGTGGGACTGTGTCAAATGCCTTGCTAAAGTCTAGGTAGGCCATGTCCACAGCCCCTCCCTGATCTACTACTTTGGTCACCCAGTCAAAGAAATCTATCAGATTTGTCTGGCATGACCTTCCGCTGTGAATCCATGCTGCCTTGGGTCCTGTGCCCCTCTGGCCTCTAGATACTCGACAATTCTTTCCTTTAGAAGTGATTCCATCATTTTCCCTACCACTGAGGTTAAACTAACAGGTCTGTAGTTTCCTGCTTCTGCCTTGCTCCCACTTTTGTGAAGGGGAATCACATCTGCCCTCCTCCAGTCCTCGGGTACCACCCCATCCTCCCATGATTTGTTAAACAGGGTAGTCAGTGGTGTCACTAATTCCACCCTTAGTTCTTTTAGAATTCTGGGATGAATCCCATCAGGCCCCATTGCTTTGTCCACCTTCAGTTTTAAGAGTTCTTTCAGAACCCTTTCTTCTGTAAATGGGCTGGTATCAACTTCTGTATCCAGAGTGTTTCTACTGTTTGTTTTAGGTACCTCCCCCTCTTCCTTTGTAAATACAGAGCAAAAATATTTGTTTAGTATCTCTGCCTTTTCACAGTCACCCTCTGCCCCCCCCCCCCTTATTAAGCCTCACTATCCCTCCCTTGGTCTTCCTTCGCTCCCTGATGTACCTATAAAAGGTTTTATCCCCCTTCTTAACTGAGTTGGCTATCTTTTCCTCAGTTTGCGCCTTTGCTGTTCTGACTGCCCTTCCAGCTTCCTTTTGCTTTAACTGATACAGTTCTCTGTCCTGCTCCTTCTGTGATTCCTTATACTTCCTGAAAGCTTTCTTTTTCTCTTGAACCTTCACTGCCACTTCCTTTGAGAACCATAGTGGTTTCTTACATTGTTTAGTTTTGTTTATTTGCTTCACACAAAGGCTAGTTACCTCTGTGATGGCAGTTTTTATTATTCCCCATTGTTCTTCCACCCCTCCTTCCTGCCCATTTGCTAGTGCATTCCTTAGGCACTCACCCATTTTGGCAAAGTCAGCCCTCCTCAAGTCCAGTACCTTTGCCTTTGTATGGCTTGACTCTATTGCTGTGTTTATTGTGAACCATACTGTTCGATGGTCACTAGTTCCCAGATGGTTACAACTAAAAAGAAATTACACTAATTTGAGTTACAGTATGTAGAAACAAAATAGGACAAATACATATATGTAAACACTCTAACACTGTTTCCTAAAAGTATACCTTGAAATTGCAGCAAATTGAAACCCAGAAAAGTGGATGAAAGTATTCAGTTCCTTTAGTCCTTGTAGCCACACTGGGTTTCAGCAGTTTGGCTTCTGTGTGTCAGGTGGAGTCCAGATGAGAAAATGTCTCAAAATGCCCTGATTTAGGGTTATTTATAGGGATGGCCGTCCCAGTCTGTAATCTGCAATGTCATCAATTTTCTAGTTCAGAGCAGCTACTCCATTTGGCCAGGAGATGGTACTCTTGCTCTTCCCCAAAACCTTATTTTCCTGATAGCCTTTGATGGATCAGATTCCCATAGTTAACTCAGGTTTCACAATCACAACTCCTATAAGTGGAATTTCACACAGGTATGCTAGAAGGATTTGTTCTTTCCTATTACCTCATAAAATGAAGTATACTATTAACAGTTTCCTGGGATCAAAGTATTCTGTTTTTTCTTGAAGTGAAAAGGGCCATCTTCTGACATTTTATTACTTCTGTTTACCTTGGGTAGTTAACTTAGAGGAAGACTCCTTGATCAACAATCCACAAGCTTTTTGATTATAGCTTGTCATTTTCCTGGCAAGCAAGGCTGGCCTGCAGGTTAAAAGAAGGTCAAACCCTTTTTTTTTTTAATCCAGTCTTTTCTCTATGTGAGTCTTCACACACGAACCATGCACACAGTGACAGTGGTGCTTTCAGCTAGATATTAGACAGTATTTCTAAAAAGCTGAAGCACTCACATACCCCAATTATAATTGGACCCAGAGCTACTATAATACATTTTTATTGCACCAACCAGTCCACCTGACAAGTTTCGGACAGAAGTCCTTTATCAAAGGCTAAAAGCATTACAACACACACAGCAGTTAAATATCAGTTCATCTGTGACGTCATAATGACGTAATACAAAATCATTGGTTCAGCAATTACTTATTTAAAACACCAACACCCTTAAAAAATAGATAAAAACATATCTGAATATTAAATACATATCCAATTTAACATCTATAGTATTATGGTTTCAAGTATCAAATAACAGTTTATATTCATTTCCACACTGTAAATTCGACTAAACTCAATATCTCGTATTATAAATACTTTTTTCTATATTCCAAGTAGGGTTTAAGCTCCAAGTGGGCATTAATGCTCGTTTTTTTGTATGCATTTTATCGTAAAATCCATTCATTTTCTTTTCTTAAGATTTTATTGTGGTAATGACCACCTCTCTGACCATGAAAAACTTTTTCAATACCCACAAACTTAAATTCATAAATCTCCAGTTTTTCTTTATTCTCAAAAATGTGCGCTGCCGTCGCATAAGTTAAATCTTGTTTATTTATAGCTCGAACATGTCCCAAAACTCTAATCTTAAAAGCTCTCTCCATTTTACCAACATAAAATGCTCCACAGCTACATTTTGCCAAATAAACAACCCCCTGTGTATTGCACGTAATTAATTGTCTGCTATCAAAAACTTTTCCTTGTCGGCAAACCACACTAAAATCCTTCTCTTTTAAGATGTAGTTGCAGGCACTACAATTTTTACACTGCTGACAACCTGTATAATTTCCTAACCAACTACTGGTATGTCCCATCGTGGATGTAAAATGACTCCTCACTAGTGAGTCTTTCAGTGTAGGTGCATGCCTGTATGTCATAATCGGAAACAGAGAGGAAACTTCTCATAGCCCTGGTTCACAGGCTAACACTTGCCAGTGTTTTCTAATTACTTTACCTATCTCTTGACTTTGGGCACTATACGTTGTCACAAAATGAAATATTTTACTGCTTTCGGGCACCTCGTTCCTATCTGCTAACAAATCTTTTCTATTAACTGAAGCTGCAGCTTGATAACCTTTTTCTATTGATTTTTCAGTATATCCTCTACTGTTAAGAAGACTTTTAAGGGCTACTGCTTCTATTTCAAAATCTTCTTTTTTACTACAATTCCGTTTTAGTCTAAGGAATTGTCCTTTAGGGATATTTTCTACCGTATGTAAAGGGTGACAGCTCGTAGCAAACAGTAAAGTGTTCCCATCTGTTGCTTTTCTAAAAAGATTTGTGCTCACTTGTCCTTCTTTTTCCTGATTAATGACCTTGGTAGTTTAACAGAACCCCTGTCCCACAAGTTTCCTCTCTGTTCCCGATTATGACATACAGGCATGCACCTACACTGAAAGACTCACTAGTGAGGAGTCATATTACATCCACGATGGGACATACCAGTAGTTGGCTAGGAAATTATACAGGTTGTCAGCAGTGCAAAAATTGTAGTGCCTGCAACTACATCTTAAAAGAGAAGGATTTTAGTGTGGTTTGCCGACAAGGAAAAGTTTTTGATGGCAGACAATTAATTACGTGCAGGGGGTTGTTTATTTGGCAGAATGTAGCTGTGGAGCATTTTATGTTGGTAAAACGGAGAGAGCTTTTAAGATTAGAGTTTTGGAACACGTTCGAGCTATAAATAAACAAGATTTAACTTAAGCAACGGCAGCGCACATTTTTGAGAATAAAGAAAAACTGGAGATTCATGAATTTAAGTTTGTGGGTATTGAAAACGTCTTTCATGGTCAGAGAGGTGGTAATTACCGCAATAAAATCTTAAGAAAAGAAAATGAATGGATTTTACGATAAAATGCATACAAAAAAAATGGGCATTAGTGCCCACTTGGAGCTTAAACCCTACTTGGAATATAGATAAAACTATTTATAATACGAGATATTGAGTTTAGTTGAATTTACAGTGTGGAAATGAATATAAACTGTTATTTGATACTTGAAACCATAATACTATAGATGTTAAATTGGATATGTATTTAATATTCAGATATGTTTTTATCTATTTTTTAAGGGTGTTGGTGTTTTAAATAAGTAATTGCTGAACCAATGATTTTGTATTACGTTATTATGACGTCACAGATGAATTGATATTTAACTGCTGTGTGTGTTGTAATGCTTTTAGCCTTTGATAAAGGACTTCTGTCCGAAACGTGTCAGGTGGACTGGTTGTTGCAATAAAAAAATTTATTATAGTAGCTCTGGGTCCGATTATAATTAGGGTGTGTGAGTGCTTCAGCTTTTTAGAAATATTTTCTCTATGTGCTTTGCTGACTCTGGCATGTACATATACATAGAATTACAAAAAACATATATACAACAGAATTGTATCTACAAATAAGGCACTTAGCAGAAGAAGGGCACTGACCAACCATACACTCTCTCTATTACTTACTTGCACTCTCAATTTCTCCCTTCCCCACTTCCTAATCAACCTACTCTCCCCAGCCCCACTCCTTCCCTCCTCATCTTACCTCCCCACTACATACCTAACGCTTACTAGACCCTCCTTCGCTACCCCCCTTCTTGCTCTCCAAATCGTCCTGTCAACTTGGTGCATCTCCCTGTAGCTCAACTTCTGCTTCTGGCACTCAAGTTCTGCTATTACTACCCCTGTTCTGTAATCTGGCACTTAGGTATGGAATGCTTTGCCTCAATGTGTACCCATGATTTGTATACCATGCCCTTACGATCATGTTCTGTACTGTTCTTACCTCGTTGAGTAACCATGATTTGTATAACCTGTACTTGTATCCTTTGCCCTTACGATCATGTTCTGTACTGTTCTTACCCCGTTGTGTAACAATGATTTGTATAACCTGTACTTGCTGATCCTGTGCTGTTCTGTACTGCTGTGCCTATGTAACAAGTTCAAATGTATTCCCTCCCAACTATGTACATTATCCATATTGCACTACTGTATAGTTCAACTACTGTATGTATACCTGCCTCCTCGGTAACCCCCTCCCCAGGTCGCACTGTGAGACGAGCATCTTTTTGCTCAGTGTGCCTTTCCTGGTGAAACATTTTCAATAAATAAATAACTTAAAATCACATAGGCTCCAAGGTTCCAAAGTGAAAATGTTTATTCGAAACACGCGTTTCGGACAATGGTCCTTTATCAAAAGGTTTTGATAAAGGGCCGTTGTCCGAAATGTGTCAAGCGTGCAGACCCTGTGTTTGTAATAAACTTTTTCACTTTGGAACCTTGGAGTCTATGTGTTTTTACATTATGGCTGGTGAGTGCCCTTCTTCTGCTAAGTGCCTGAATTCTTGACTGAAGCACCACCTTTCCTCGTGCAGCCACTGTGTGTTTTTTCTATCTACAAATAAGAGCTAGCAGTATCCACCACAACACAAGAGCTCTCAACAAGGCCTCTGAGAGATATAAGCCAGGTATACAAACATTTGTGGGACTGGGATTGCCATGAGGCAAATATCTGTTTGCATCACACAGTGTAGAAGGAATTCCCCATTGATTCCATTTTTCCTTCATGTCCCTTGCTCTTTCCTTAGCCCTTCCTTTTTAAATAAATTGATCTTTTATGCATTTGACTTTTGGTGTGCTGTGTATTGCTATTGAGTCCACAGACACTGTTTGAGGGCTATCTACAGGTATCTGGGAGGACAGAAACTGATTTTTCCTGGGGGGGAGGGGTTTGGGGTTCAGTCTGGTACCATGTTATACTACTACCCCAGGTGAAGGCACCAAACTGTTGTTGTACTATGCTGTTACTGTTCTACTCATGAGAGAACTCAGGCTGGCCCTCTTGGAGTTGAGTGGAGGAAAGGATGACCCCAAGGGCCCCAGGTAACCACCAGGGCAGCCGCAGCAACCATCTGATTGCTGACATACCCCAGCCCTCGGGTAGGTAAGATGATAAGCTAGGACCAGCCATGTTTGCTCAAGTATTCTAGTTAAACTCCAGTTGTAGTGACAGAATCCTGTGATACCAGTAATGTGAGGAGGGGTATTTCTTCAGTGTTTTTATTGCAATGGCAGGGAGTTCAGTGTTTAAAAGTACTTTACTGACAGTTAGCTGTAGACCCAAACTGTTAGTATAATTTAAAACACCAAAATCACCGCCATGCAATAAAAACAATGAAGTAATACTCACTCCCCATATTATACACTGTTTGTATAGTGGGATCCATGTTACTACAACTGGGAGTTTACCCAGGATACTCGTTTGCCGCTTGACTGGGCTCCTCAACACTTCTGTGTTTGCCAAAACACAATAATTTACTAAAGACAGCACATAAAATTAGGAGAAATGACTATCTGAATACATCATCAGACAAAGTATGTTACATTACAGAGGCTTCACAGTTAAATGCAATTTTCAGGTCACCCTGAAAGAATTTCAGAAGTCTGAGGTTTAAGCTACAGTATAGCTTGGGATGGTTAGTATCATACCATAATCCATTACTTGAGTGTTGGGCTTGAAAAAGTAACTATTGTATTTAAAGTAGAGCATCACTAAATGTGACATTTCACTGCCCCACATTTAAACTCTGAACTCCGCCATCCTAGTCCTGACCTCTAGCTCCTGAGCTCCTCCATCCCTGGCCTCAGCCTCCTGAGCCCACCCCCAGCCATTGCATGCTCCCTAGCCCACCCATGCTCCAGTCCTGTCGGCAGTCTCTCAAACCCCACACCCAAGACCTGTTGGCAGGCTCCCGAACCCCTATACCTGCTGGCATGCTACTACCTTCCACCAACAGTCCTGGGTTCACGCTCACAGTTCCCCCCAGCCCTGGCCTCTTGTTCTGAACTCCCCCCACCAGCCCTGGCCTATAGCTCATGAGCCCCTCCATTACTGACCTTAAGCTCTTGAGACCACCACCCCAGCCATGGAGGCATGCTCTAAAGCCCATCCACCATACCTGGCCTCTAGCTCTCGAGACCCACCGGCTCTCTCCCAGCCCTGATGGCAGGCTCCAGAGCCTCCCAGCCCTGAATGCTGGTTTGTGAGCCCCAACTGCCATGTTCCAGTAGCGTAGCAAATTCCCAGAGAGCGTGGGTGCAAGGCGATGTTACAGGGCCCTTCCTCAGTTTTAAATAAACATCAAAATTATGATTTGGGCCCCTCAAACCTCGTGGGCCCGGGTGCCACTGCACCCCCTGCACCCTTGTAGCTATGCCCTTGCCATGTTCCCCTGTAGTCCCCATGAATTGTTTATACTCACAGAAAACATATACTCCCACCACAGTTTTATTATTTGGTCTCATTTTGAAAACAGTGAGTTTTCTTTTTTTTCCCCCACTTTGAACAAGGAAATTGGAACTGCCTCTGCTGACTCACCAGCAACTGTCCAGGTACCAGTTGACATGATCTGACTGACAGCTCCCACCTCCCTACCCCCGTTATTTTTTAACTGTGTCTATTAAAGGAACGTCACTGAGTATTTTGTTCCTTTTAGGTTTTATGGAAACACTGCACTGCACAGAAAAAACATTTAAAATTGGTAAAGTTCAGCTGAACATAGTTATTGACAACTGAACTGTTTGGGCTATGGCCCCCTCCTTTTAAATCTCTCTGAGTTAGGATTGGCGGAGTGAGAGAGTTCTCTAAACCAAAAATGCAATCCAACCACTCTGCCTACTACATGAACACCAAAAATCTCTGCCATTTAATGCTTTTTGTATCAGAATTAAAACCTATGCAATAGGATGTGCACGGTGCAGGTTCGCCCTGCTGCTTCTACAGCCCCACTGCCACAGTAAGGTATGCAATCTTTCAAGAGGGTATCCTTTCTGACTTACATCCCTGTTCACTAGTCTGTCCCTTGACTTAGATTGGGCAACAGAAACAAATGCATATTCCTATACCGAGAGGTAAGATTACACAAATGTTTCTGGCTCTAATTTTGGGTGGAATGTGCTGCGTATTCACCACTCACATCAGGGCAGTAGGTTGCTATGCCTCAAAATTTAAATAGCAGGGGCCCAATATTCAAAAGTTAGCACCAGCACAAACATGGTTAGCACTGGAGCTAGCATGGGTTTGCACTAGCACTCTGGGCAGGGCCATATTGCAGAGGCCCCAGGAGCACCCCCCAAGCCCAGCAGTACAATGTGCTAAAATACTGCTGCACTGTGTAAATGAGGGAGTCCTTTTATGCATATCGGCACAACAGCATATTCAAAGATTTGCAGCAGCAGTAAACAGGCCCCTGAGTGGTGTTGTTTACCACTGCCAAAAAAAAAAAACACCTCTTAACTAGGCACTAAGTCTTCTTTCCCCCAAAAGCAGGGTGGCTGGAGCCCCTGTGCCACGCTGACTGCCACCACGTGATCGCCCATTCACATACGGTTCAACATACCCTGGTGGTCTAGTGGTTCCCCAACCACTATCACCTATTCACATATTGCTCAACATACCCTGGTGGTCCTGTGGTTCCCTCACCAACCAACAGTACAAGGACCTCCCCCAGCTGCCGAGATCCCCTCCTCGCACCCCCTGGACCCCGAATGCCAGTGCCGTGAACTTGACAGTTGGCACAGTCCTCCTCTCACCTCCTCAGCAAGCTGCAGTCTGACATTCACAAAGAATGATCATGGGGGGTGCAGGGCAGAGGTTCTCAGAAGGTGGGGGGTCCTTGTACGGTCGGTGGTAGAGGAACCACTGCACCACCAGGGTATGTTGCATAGTATGTGAATGGGCAATCGAGGATGGGGAAGCCAATGGACCACCAGGGTATGTTGCATAGTATGTGAACATGCAACTGGGGTTGGGGGGGAACACCTGGATCACCAGGGTATTCATTTTCTGCTGAAATGGGTGCTAAGAGGCTACAGCATGGCATGCAAATAATCCCAAAATGTGCATGCAGATGGTCACTTAATGATTTATCATGCCCAAGGGGCTAATTTGCATGCTCGTGCTGCGCCAACATGGACCGATATTCAGTTGGATAGTGCTGCTCTGTCAGCGAGTGCTATCCATCTTATTGTTTTCACGTCTTTAGTTCAGAAGAGGCCAGAAGGGGAAGGATTCAGATTCATTTCAGTGCAGTAACTGCTCATTGCTGTTTTTGTTTTAAACCTAGATGTGTGTGCTTTTAGTAGTGCTGTTATTTCTTTGCTGTCTTTATTTGGAATTGCTTTGGGGCTGTTGAAAATTTGAAGCCTAGTTTTATGTGCTTTTAGTGGTAATGTTAATGCTTTGCTGTCTTTACTTGGAATTGTTTTGGGCTGTTGAAAATCTGAAACCTAGTTTGGTGTGCTTTTAGTGGTGCTGTTTCCTTTGCTGTCTTTACTTGTTGCAAATTTTCACCCACTGTCCCTCCTTAGCCCCCACTCTTAATTAAATGCCCTGTTAAATCTGATTGACAGGAGCCAAGCACAGGGAATAGAAGGGGCTGTGGAGTAGGAGGGGCACAAGGGGGAGGAAGCCCACCCTCAGCACAAGAAGTCTTTTGACTCATTTTTTGGTTTTGTTTCCTTCTTTAAAAAAAAAGTATCTGAGGATCGGTGACAGGATTTTCAGGACAGTAAATTAATAAAGAGGGAACTAGAAAGAAAGCTTCAGTAACAGACAACTACTGGAATAGCAGTATAAGTGCAGCATAATGTGGGGAGTGGTGCAATGCAGTGGATGCGGGGCAGCCGTATTCAAGCAGACATTCTGGATGCTGAGGTGCTGCCCTATCTGCAGGCATCTCTCTGGACTGCAGGACAAGGTAGCCAGACTAAGAGCGGAAGTAAACTGGGTCAGAAGTACCTTCATCCCTATCCAGAGATCTCCCAGTCCAACACCGCTGCCTCAAAGGATTCCAAGAACAAGGAGTGCTTGGATGACAGTAGGCTTTGGGAGGGTTAGCATGGTCAGGCAGAGGCACATCCCAAATCCTATTCCACTCCAGAACTCATATGCCACATTGGCAAAAGGGAACAACCAAACAGAGGTACCCAGAGAAGTGGAAGGGAAGGATGTGGAGGAGAACCGAGGACGTGACCTCAGTGGGGACAGCAGAGGACCCCAGAGGAGAAGGAAGCAAATCCTGGTGGGGGGCTCTATTGTAAGAGGGATCCAGCTAGGAATACATGAGGGGGGAGAACAGGGAGGTGAGGTGCCTACCAGGTGCCACGACATGGAGGGATGGGAGGAAGATCCTGAGGATCTCCAGGAAGGCAAGATGGGAGGGTGAGCTGGATGTCATTATCCACCTAGGTACTAATGACCTGGCAAACGGGGAGCCTAAGGAAGTTCAAGAAGAGTTTAGGAAATTGGGGAGGTGTCTCAAGCAAGCAGCTACATCTGTCACCTTCTCAGAAGTACTACCTGTGAGAGGCATGGGAGAGCATAGGGGTGCATGCACCAGGAACTTTAACACATGGTTGAAGAAATGGTGCTGCAAGCCAGGGTTTGGGTTCATTGGTGACTGGGGACCCACCTAGAGGGATGGGGGCTTAGTCAAGCCTGATGGTCTGCCTCCATCCTGGAAGGGAATCCAAGCACTCAATGATAAGTTTAAATGCTACATGGACAAGCATTTAAACTAGCCAAGTGGGGTGGCAGGCCAGCAAGGAGGGTACCTAAATGCCCACCCCCCCATAGCTAGCAGTGGAACCAGTGAACAAGAGGAGGCGATATCTCTACAAAGCAGTGTGCAAAAGATGGAGATAGGCACCCAAGTGGTGGATAGGCTGAAAAGGGGAAAATTCAACAGAAGAGCAGACAGCAGGGAGAACCAAGTATAAAGGACAACCAGGAAGGGGGCTGGAGTAGAACAGCTAAACAGTCCAGGGAGTTCACATCATGGAAAACCATGTGTGCCAATGCCAGGAGCCTTAGCAACAAGATAGAGGATCTGGAGGCTGCCATTGTACAGTCAGACCTGGATATTGTGGCCATCACAGAGACCTGGTGTAATGAAAACCATGGCTGGGAGATGACCATACCCAGCTACAACATAGTCAGAAGAGACAGGGCAGGCAGGAAGGGAGTAGGAGTGGCACATTATGTGAAAGATGGCATAAAGGCCACAGAGATCCAGGATGAATAAAATGGGGGAGAGATACTGTCGGTTAAGCCAGAAAGGAAAATGGGGTCAGCCATCCGCACAGGGGTGGTCTATACACTACCAGCCCAGGAGGAAGAGACATATAGGGAGTTAATGTTAGCCATCCAAAGGATGGCAGATAAGGGGAAGGTTGTGCTGTTTGGAGACTTCAGTATTCCAGATGTGGACTGGAGCCTCCCAACAGCAGCATCAACTAGGAGCAGATTTATCCAGGACTCCCTTCAAGGTGCCTTCCTTAAGCAACTGGTCATGGAACCAACTCGGCAGAAGGCAATACTAGAACTCATGCTCACAAACAGGGACAGTGTGATAGAGGTAACAGTGGGGGAGCACCTGGGGAACAGTGACCACCAGTCACTGTGGTTTGAAATCACAGAAGGAGCAGAACCAAACCACACAAAACCATGTATCCTGGATTTTAGAAAGGCAGACCTTGGGAAAATGGAGACATGCTTGAAAGAGGCACTAATGGGAATCGGGAGAGAATTGGGTGGAGGAACAGTGGGCAATATTAAGAGGGGTTACAAGAGCAACAGAATTATGCATTAAGCAGGTTAGCAAGGGGAAAAGGAAGAGGAGGCCATTATGGTTTTCCAAGGAGGTAGCGGAGAAAGTGAAAGCCAAAAAGATTGCATTCAGGCAATACAAAAGGATGCAGGCAGAAGGGGATAGGGAGAAGTACCAGGAGAAGCAAAGGAAGGCAGGGAGGTCAGTAAGGGAAGCCAATGCTCAAACAGAAGAGTGCATCACAAAATCAATGGGTAGAGGGGACAAAATATTTTACAGGTACAAAAGTGAAAAAAGAATGGCAAAGGGAGGGATAGTGAGACTGAAGGGGGAGGATGGGGGCCATGTGGAGGATGACAACAGTAAAGCTGACATATTGAACAGATATTTCTGCTCAGTTTTTACTAAGGAAGAGGAGGGTAATGGGCCTGAAGGGAGTACAAGGGGTTGGAACGGCTCAGAAATGGACACATTTCCCTTTACACAGGAAAGGGTCCTAAAGGAACTAGAAGGAATAAGAGCTGATAAAGCAATGGGGCCAGATGAGGTGCACCCCAGGGTCCTAAAAGAACTAAGAGAAGTGGTAGCTGTACCTCTGGTAATCCTGTTCAGCCAATCACTGGAAACAGGGGAGGTACCCAAAGACTGGAGGACAGCAGATGTGGTCCCTTTAAACAAAAGCAGGAACAAAGAGGAAGTGGGGAACTACAGACCAGTCAGCCTGACCTTGGTAGTGGGGAAGATCATGGAAGCACTACTGAAAGAGAGATTGGTGGAACATCTGGTTGCCAATGGACTACAGGGACCCAAGGCAGCATGGTTTCACTGGGGGGATGTCATGCCAGACCAACCTCATTTAATTATTCAACTGGGTGACAGGGGAGGTAGATTAGGAGAGGGCAGTGGATGTGGCTTATCTGGACTTCAGCAAAGCCTTTGACACTGTGCCACATAGAAGGCTATTAAACAAATTGGGGAACATGGGAGTGGGCAGGACAGTAGTGCGGTGGGTGGGTAATTGGCAAGATGCAGGACACACAGGGTGGTGGTTAATGGCTGTCACTCCACAGAGGGAAGAGTGATCAGTATGGTACCAGAGGGTGGTGGTAAACGGCTGTCACTCCACAGAGTGAAGAGTGACCAGTAGGGTACCATGGGGATTAGTCCTGTTCAACATCTTCATCAGTGACATGGCGCAGGACCTAGAAGGCAGAATTTCCTTGTTCGCTGACGACACGAAGCTCTGTAACAGAGTGGACACGCCAGAGGGTATAAACAGAATGAGGAGGGACCTGCAGAAGCTTGAAGAATGATCAAGAGTTTGGCAGTTGAAATTCAATGCAAAGAAGTGCAAGATAATGCATATGGGGCACAAAAACCCTGAAACAACATATCAGTTGGGGGTGAGGATATAGCATGCACCAAGCCGGAAAGGGACAGAATAGTTACGTAAGAACTTACCATAACAGTAGATCTTCGAGAGAGGTTCCTGCAGTAGGTCATAACAAATAGGACTAGTGCCACCTGGCATCTGGACCTCATGGCAGACTTTTCCAGCAATGCCCGACAGGAGACCACCCACCCAATGTCACATGACGACGTCAGCGTGACCCTATATAGTGAGCGGTCCCCAAGCCCGCCCTCCAGTTCTATCGCCGGAGTCTGGAAGGAGAGAAAAGTTTGGTCTAGAGACCCAAAAGAAAAATTGGGTGAAGGAGGGAGGGAAAAACCTGACCTACAGCAGGAACCTCTCTCGAAGATATACTGTTACAGTAAGTTCTTACGTAACTGTACTATCTTACTTCGAGAGGGTTCCTGCAGTAGGTCATAACAAATAGGACTGAGTCCCAAGCAGAACCTCTAAAGAGAGACTGAGAGTAACACTGGAGGAGGAACAAACACAAAAGAGTACAGAAAGGAACCCACTTAGGACAGAAGGCCCTGCAGAACAGCTAGGCAAACCCGGCCCTTTGCCTAGAAGCAATGTCCAGACTGTAATGCTTAGTGAAAGTGTGGATGGAACTCCAGGTTGCTGCCACAGAAACATGATGGAGAAAGGCTGCAGATGCAGCCATGCCCCTAGTGGAATAAGCTTTGACTGACCCCGGCAAGGGTTTGTCATGCTTCTGCTAATAGAAGCATATGCAGTTCACCAGCCACGTAGAGGTACTGCTTTGAGACAGACTCTCCCAATGTTTTGGGAGCAAAGGAGACAAAGAGCTGGTCAATCTTCCACATGTCTTTGGTCTGCTAGGTATAACACCTAAGAATGCAGTGTACATCTAGGGTATGCAATAGAGCCTCACCTCTATTCGCTGGAGACAGAAAATAAACTGGAAGCTCCATAGACTGGTTCAACGTGAGCTCCGATACCACCTTAGGAAGAAACTTAGGATGAGTTCTGAGGACCGCCCGCTCCTTGTGAAAAATACTGTAAGGCTCCTTACAAACTAAAGCCTGGAGCTCAGAAATTCTTCGAGCAGAAGTGATAGCAACTAAAAATAGCACTTTCCAAGAAATATAGCGCATCTCAGAGCTCATTGCTGGTTCAAAGAGAGGGAGAGGGAGCTTCTCCAACACAAAGTTAAGATCCCATGGTGGTGTAGGGCTGCGGATGGGGGGGTTCAGATGGAGAATCCCTTTCAGAAAGGTTTTAGAGATCTCCAACTGGGCTACAGGTTTACTATCCACTAGCACGTGGTACACTGAAACGGCAGACAGATGCGCTTTCAGTGAGGGATAAGAAAGACCTAAATCTGAGAGATGTAGCAGGTATTCCATGAGTTGTGGGGCTGAACAAGTAAAAGGATCCCAGCTCTTGGAAGCCACCCAAATAGAAAAACGTTTCCACTTCATGGCGTAAGTGGATCTTGTGGAAGGCTTTCTAGCCTCCACAATTACTTGCGCGACTTTGCAGGAGACTCCAAAGTGGGAAATCACTATGTCTGTAGGAGCCATTGTAAATGAGCTTGCTCAACGGTGATCGCCTGGATAAATAAAGATTTGACTGATTGATTAATTGATTGATTGAAGATGAAGCGTCCTGAGCCCCCGTTGCACCAGCTGACCCTTGTCCTGGGTTAGTAGGCTGCACCTCAATGGAAGCGGAACTGGAGGTTCCCTCGACAACTGTAGAAGAAGTGGGAACCAAATTTGCCTGGGCCAGAGAGGAGCAATTAGGATCATCCGTGCTCTCTCTCTGCCTACAGTTTGATGAGCACCCTCTGAAGAATGGTAAATGGGGAAAAACGTACACGAATCCCCCTGTCCAGGAGAGAGACAATGCATCATGCCAGAAAGCACCATGCTCTGGAATGAGCAAGCAAAAGCTTGGAATCTTTGCGTTGGATGGGGAGGTGAAGAGGTCGAGTTCCGGTCGCCTCATCTCCAAAACAGTGACTCTGTCACTTCCTGATCTAGTTCCCATTCATGAGCACGGGTGAACGATCTGCTTATGTTGTTCGCTAGGATGTTTTCCACACCTGGAACGTGCACTGCTGTGAGAGACAGACTGTGCTGGATGAAAAAATTGCTTACCATAGTAATATTCTTTCTTCCCAGTGATGCTCAGATATTCATAACTTTATGCAGTAAGCCTGGAGGGTTAGACTGCCCAGAGAGATAGAACACATGCAAATGATGGAACACTTTGCACGTGAGCATCTTTCAAACACTGCTTCTACTAACTGCCTGTGTTCTAAACCTCTTCAGATTTTCTAAATGGAGCCTGGAGTTATATAGTACTATAATATATAGGATAACGTATGGTCAGCGGTGTGTAACAATGCTAGGTTTGCCTTCGAGTGGTTCACTTGGCGACTCTGTTAAACCTTGAGAGTGAAACTCGAGAGGCTTAACAGCTTCGCCAAGGGAACCACGAGAAGGCAAACTGAGCGTTGTTACACATCGCTGACCATACGCTGTCTTTTATAGTGTATGGTCAAACGTATGGTCAGCGGAGAAAATGTAAAAGATAACAATATTTGAGATAATTTTATTACCTTGTGGTGAAGGATCACACATTCGTTCATGTTTTCAAAGCCAGGACATGTTTACTGCTTGCCCTACTTTGGCGAGTTTTTTCTTCAGTTTATTTTTGTGTTTACACATGTTTTCGGTCGGCGTCATGAATGTCCTAGCAACAGCAAAGCTTTGTGTTCTATGTTGTTACACTACCGACGTGACGTAGTGACGATACTGTAACAAGAGCGTGACGTCACATCGATAGTATAACAACGCTGTAAAATGATTATTTTTGGCACATTACAGCGTTTTACCATACAATATTATATTATTAAATTGGGGTTTTCCCCCAAAATATGTATTTTTAAAAATAAACACTCCAACTGGAGAAGTATTAACCAAATGGCTAGAACAAAATGCCAGAGAAAAAACACCCCCCAAAAAAGGCAGAACACAATGAAACTTGATTTACCCAAACTATTGGCAGATGCAGGGTAAGAACAATCCAAGGGTGTATAAAAATAAGGAAGGCACCGGCATGCGGACTGCAGAGGCTGAAGTTCTGGAAGGGAAGGTAGGGAGGGAAGTTATGAATATCTGAGCATCACTGGGAAGAAAGAATATTACTATGGTAAGTAATTTTTTCTTCTAACCCCAGTAATGCTCAGAATATTCCTAACTTTATACAGACTATCAAGCAGTATCACTGGAGGTGGGCACAGAACTTATTTTGGAAACAGACTTTGCAGGACTTCTGTGCCAAACCTAGCATCACCCCTAGGTAAAATATCCAGAGTGTAATGCTTTGTAAAGGTGTGTACTGTCTTCCAGGTAGCTGCTTTACAAATGTCCAGTAATGAACATCCCTGGCAGCTGCTAAGGTAGCAGCTGTCCCTCTTATGGAATGAGCCCTCAATCCTGAAGGGGGCTCCTTTCCAGCTTTTGTAAAGCAAAACTGGATACACTGGACTATCCATCGAGAAATTGACCTTTTTGAGGCTGGACTACCTTTTCCCACATCCCCATAGGTCAGGAACAGTTGCCTTCTATCCTGTCTATGGTCTTTTGTGGCTGTCATGTAGTAACTGAGAGCCCTTTTCACATCTAAAGTGTGGAGTCTTCTTTCACCTGAGGTAGAGTGGTCAGTGAAAAAGACAGGTAGAGTGATGGACTGGTTTAAATGGAAGTCAGAGACTACCTTGGGGAGAAACTTTCTGTTGTTGTAAGGACTACCATATCCTTATGAAAGGAGATATAGTCCTGATCTATACAGAGAGCCTGAAGCTCAATGATCCTTCTTGCAGAAGTCATAGCCATGAGGAAGAATGTTTTCCAAGTGACATATTTTAGATGAGCTGTAGCCATGGGCTCAAAAGGAGAGCCCATGAGTTTAGCTATACACACATTCAAATCCCAAGTTGGCACTGGTGCCCTGTGGGGTGGATGTAATGAATTAGACCTTTAAAGAACTTTTAAAGATAGGATCCAAGGCTATGGTTACCCTTGCACTAGCAGAGAGGTAAGCAGAGACAGCTGCCAAATGAAACTTCAGAGAGCTGGGTTATAAACCAGAGGAATGCAAGTGAACCAGATAGTCCAGGACAACCGGAATTTCTGCCTGTCCTGGTATTAGTGATCTGCTAGAGCACCAAAGGGAAAACCTCTTCCATTTAGAAAGATGGGGTTTTCTAGTAGGTTTTCTACAAGCTTTCAAAATACTTGGGACAAATTGTGAAATGTTTAATTTTGCATATTCTATGTCCCCAAGAGCCAGGCCTTGAGATTGAGGGACTTGAGATTTGGGTACAACAGAGCTCCCTGATTGGAAGTCAGCAGGTTGTGCCTCTGAGGGAGATGTATCGGTTTTGTGACAGACATGGAGAGCAGAAGAGAGTACCATGGCTGCCTCGGCCAATCTGGAGCTATCAAAATCAGTGATACTGCATGAGATCTGAGCTTGAGCAGCACCCTGTGAATTAGAGGGAAAGGAGAAAATGCATACAGGAACCTCCCTGACCAATCCATGGTTAGTGCATCCAGAGGGAGTGTGCCCTTGTCCAGTGGTCTACAACAATACTGTGGCAGGTGGTGGTTCTGGTGGGATGCGAACAAATCTACATGTGGAGTGCCCCACCTTCTGAAGATAACCTATACCACCTGTTTGTTCAGGGTCCATTCGTGATGGGCCTGATTGATTCGACTCAAGGCATCTGCCAGGATGTTGTCCTTCCCTGGCAAATGAATTACCTGCAGGGATATTCCCAGAGACTATGCTAGAGTCCAGATATGAATGGCTTCTGTACAAAGTTGTCCCAACCCGGTGCCTTCCTGCTTGTTTATGTAATACATTGTGGTGGTATTGTCTGTTCTGATCTGTACCACCTTACCCTGTAATAGAGGAGAGAAACCTCGCAGAGCTAGCAGAACTGCTCTGAGTTTCAGTAAGTTTATGTGCTGAAGGGACTCTGCAGCTGACCAGGTACCTTGAGTGGTGTGCTGCGCTATATGGGCGCCCCAGCCCAATAGGGATGCATCTGTTGTGAACACCATTGAAGAGTTCTACTTCTGAAAGGGGGTTCCTTTTCTTAAATTTGATTCCTCTTTCCACCACAAGAGGTCCTGTAACAGTGCTCTTGTTACTGGAATGAGCTTCGAAAAAAGGGTCTTTTTTTTCTGGCTCCAGTGAGCCCTGAGGTGAAACTGGATGTCCCTCATGTGAAATCTGGAACCCTGCACTGTGCCTATGGCAGCAGCCATGTGGCCCAGTAGCTGGAGAAACTGTCTTGCAGTTTTTGGTTTGTGTAAGCTGAAGGAATTTGCCACTGACTGAAGGCTTTGTTTGTACTCTCTCCAGAGGCAAATAGGCTCAGGCCTGTAAGGTATTTATTTCTGCTCCTGTGAACTGCAACACCTGTGTGGGGGTGAAAGCAGACTTTTTGTGGTTGATTAGAAATCCCAGGGACTCTAGGAGGTCCTGAGTGACCTTCAAATCCTGCTGTACCTTCAGTGGGGATTTTCCCACCACTAACTAGTCGTCCAGATAAGGGAAGACAGTGATACCTTGGACTCCGAAGATGTGCTACTACAGCAGTTAGGCATTTTTTGAATACCCTTGGGGCCGAAGAAAGGTCAAAAGGCAGGGTTGAAAACTGGTAATGACCTGAAGGGAATCTAAATCTGAGACATCTCCGGTAAGAGTCCCTTATGGGGATGTGGAAATAGGCATCCTTTAGGTCCAGTGATGCCAACCAGTCTCCCTTTTGGAGCATTGGTAAAATCACAGCTAGTGTAACCATTTTGAACTTTCTTTTCCTTAGATACTTGTTTAAAGCTCTGAGACCGAGAATAGGTCACCACTTCCCACTTTTCTTTGTTGACAGGAAATATCTGGAATAAAAACCCCTTCCCTTTAGGGACTTTGGAACCAGTTCTACTGCTTTCAGCTGTAGCAGGTTTTGAACCTCTGATTCTAGCAGTGTTTTTTCTGCTAGTGAGGGAGAGCTGAAAACTCTGATTGTCTGAAGAGGAAGGGATTTGAATTCCAGGGACAGACCTTGACCCACTACCTCCAGAACCCTCTAGTCTGTGGTGATTCTTAACCAGGCATGGAGGAAGTGAGATAGTCTTCCTCCCACCGGTAGGGAGGAAGCAGCCTGTGGTTCAGGGAGTCTGTTTTGACTGTGGCTGAGGCTGAGTTTGGGATCCTTGGCTCGAGCCCCTCCTTCCCCTGCCCCTGGAGTATCCCTGTTGTGGATACTGCTGGTACTGGGGTAAGGCCACTGGCTGGAGGAAGGGCCTGGTATAAAAAGACCTGCCCCGGCCTCCCCTTCCGTAAGGCCTGTTGGATGGTGAAGCTCTCTCCTTAGCAGAGTTGCTTCTGTAAGTGGCCTTATACTCATCCACCTTCTTCATATATGCCACAGTGGACTCCCCAAAGAGAGAGTTTCTCTCTAGAGGAAAATCCAAGGCCTTAGACTGGGTATCTTGAGTGAGGTTTGTGGCCCTGTGCCATGCAAACCTCCTCTGTGCCACCGTATTTGCCATCCATCTGGCTGCAGTGTCATTGGTGTCAGCAGCCATCTGGAATTGATACTTAGCTGCCTCTAGCCCAAACCTGGCAGTTTCAGCCAGGTCATCTGACAAGGGTGAGGGAGCTTTCTGAGACATAGCCAGGACTGACTGCCACAGTGACTTCTGGTACTGGGCAACATATACCTGGAAGGTAGCCTGACACATAGCCAGAGAGGCTAACAGGTACCCTTTTTGGCCATGCTGTCAATTTTTCTGGAGTCCTTGTCCAGAGGATGTGAGGACAGTGGGACCCTAGCCTTATCTCATGCAGCTTGCTGAATTACCCCCAATGGTCTGGATGGGAGAAGAGAAAATCTGCTCCCTCCCTCTCCAACTGATATTTTTTGTCCATCCTCCTATCTATGGGAGGAGTGGAGTTTGGTGTCTGAAGAATCTTTAAGGCATCCTTCTTAAATAATTTAGACACTGGTGGAAGTAAAACTTTGGTGGGTGTCAGTCCCATCATCTCCAAATACTATACCTCCTTTTCATCCTCAACTTGTTCGGTGGTGGAGATGTCAAGAGCATCTGCCATCCTCCTGATAAAAGTAAAATGGGATGGAAAATCCTCAGCCACCCTTAGAGGTGAACCAAAGTCCTGTTCAGGGGACACTTCTGGTTCAATTGGTCCCTCATCCTCACTAAATTCATCATCATTATCATCAAAAAGATCCCCTCCTTCCTGAGGGGGTGGATGCACAGTACTGCCAGCCTGGGGACCCTGAGTAGGGTCAGGAGGCTGCTGAGGAGGGACTATTGCATGTAGTGATTGTATGATTTTGAAGGCCTGAGCAATTTCTTGGGCATTGGTGCAGGCATAACAGGCACAGAAGTCCCCAGTTTGACAGTAGGGAGTTCTGTGTGCTTAAGCTTTTTGCTTTTCTTTGAAGGAACCAGGGAGTCAGCCTGTTCATTTGAGCGTTTTGTGCCGTTTTCACCTGTCTCAGGGGCAGGCACAGAAATAGGTGTGGGTTCAACCACAGATTCCTGGGGTATCGGCTGGTCAGAGCCAGAGGGACCCTTAGCAGACTTTTTCTTAAGCCTTTCAAGGCATTTTTCTAAGGTTTTGTCTGGGAATGTCTTACATACCTCACATTCCTCCTTAAGGTGATAAAACCCCAAACATGTGACACATAAAGTGTGTTTGTCTGCTTTAGCAAACACTTCCCCACACTGGGAACAATTTTTGAAACTGGGTTCATCGGTTCGCTTCTTGGGTTTCTCAGACATAATGTTTTAATATAGAAAAAAACAACCGCTAAGGAAAAGAGTACTTTTTTTTAAATGGTCGGTTCCGGAACCGAAAAGGAGCTGGAGAAACAGAATTGATGTAGTGGTATGGAACCAGGTCAGCGGTTCAGGTAACCAAAAACTATCGGTTATAAACAATAAAATAAAACAGATTTTAATGTAGAAACTAGGGTGGTTCTTTAATCAGAGAACCCCGATTTTGACAGAAACTAACCGGGTTTCCCCACGGTTATGCTGAACTGGCAGGAACCGGGAAAACAAACAAATTTAAACGTAAACTAGGTAAATATTACAAAACAATAAGTAGAGGCAGTAATTGAAAAAAATATATACTTATAGTAGATTTTTTGTAGTTTTCTTCACGCAGGAGAAGTGGACAAATGAAGCTCCGAGCAACCAGACTTTTCAGGCGGAGAGAAAAATCTGAAGAGGTTTATAACATAGGCAGTTATTTGTTTATTTATTTATTTATTTATACATCAGTAGTACAAGCAGTGTTTGAAAGATGCTCACATGCAAAGTGTTCCATCATTTGCATGTGTTCTATCTCTCCAGAGAGTCCGACCCTCCAGGCTTACTGCATAAAGTTAGGAATATTCTGAGCATTACTGGGGTTAGAATGCCCAGTTCCACACTCTCACCGCTTCCCTGCAAAGGGGGTATGAGCGAATGCCTCCCTGCTTGTTGAGGTACCAAACTACAGACATGTTGTCTGTCTGGATGAGTAGCAATCCCTAGGGAAGGACGGTCTGGGAAGCTTGAAGAGCGTACAGAACCGCCCTCATCTCCAAAATGTTGATGTGCAAGGACATCTCCAATTGGGACCAAAGTCCCTGAGTCTGATTCTTTCTCCAGATGAGCCCCCCAGCCCAGATTGAAGGCATCTGTGGTCACAGCTCCAAGGGGGGGGTTGGGCCTTGAAACGGAAGACCCAAGGACAGGTTTGAGGAATCCTTTCATCAAACTAAGTCCCTCTGAAGAGCAGAGGAAATCAGGGCCGGCTGGTCTAAATCGTCCTGGAGCTGATCCCACTGAACCCGCAAAGACCACTAAGAGATTCTCATGTGAAGCCTCGCCAGGGGAACCATGGAGATAGAGCCTGCCATCAAGCTCAGTAACTGAAGAATCTGTCGGGCTGGGAGAGATATGGAAGAGGCCACCATAGTGGCCTACTCGATCAGAACTTCCCTCCGGTCTGGGGGAAGAAAGGCTCTGCCATGGGTTGTATCCAGAATTGCTCCAATAAACTAAAGCCATTGAGAAGGGGTCAGTGAAGACTTGGGGACACTGACCGTGATCCCCAGTCTGGAAAACAAAGCCAGAGTGACTGAAAGGGCCTCCATAAGAGAATCCTTGGATGGAGCTGAAATCAGCCAATCATCCAGGTAGGGGAAAATTTCTACACCCTGTCATCTCGGGGCTGCAGCCACAACCGCTAGGCACTTGGTAAAAACTTTGGGTGCTGAGGAAAGGCCAAAGGGTAGAGCTTTGAACTGGAAGTGCTCCTCAGGAAGGCAAACCGCAGGAAGCAGCGGTGGCTGGGATTGATCAGGATGTGCAGGTAAGCATCCTGCATATCCAGAGCGCACAACCAATGATTCCCCTGTAGCAGAGTCAGGAGATCTTGGAGGGTAAGCATCCTGAACTTCTTGTACTCGATGAACAGGTTGAGCTTGCTGAGGTCAAGAATGGGTCATAGGTCACCTGGCTTTTTGGAACCAGAAAAAAGTGGGAGTAAAACCCCCACCCTCTATGCTGAAGAGGGGACTGGCTCTATTGCCTCTTTTGACAAAATAACCTGTATTTCCTCCCTTACTAGAATGGACTGGTCTGGAGAGAAGGACGACCTTGACAATGCAGACCCAGAGGAGGTTCCAGGAACTCCGTATGTCCTTGGGACACTAGTTGCAGGACTCACTTGTCGGAGGTGATGCTCCGCCACTCCTGCGCATGATGAGCAAACCTCCCCCCCATCGGCTCCTTGCACTGGGGCTGAGAAGGGAGGGGTTAAAGAGTCAGGAGGTGGCAGGATGGGCCAGGGGAGGGCCCCCAGTCCAGCACTGGTTTTTGGAGGCAGGAGAGTTGGACAGAGCCCCTGTGGCCTTATGTTTACCCTAACAAAATTGGGTTTGTTTATGTTGCCTCCTGGTCCATTTCTTAAAGGCTGCTGCACTTGAGTGCCCGACTGGTACATGGGCCTTACGGACCTAAGAGCCTGGCCGCATTCTTGAAGGTCTGTAGTGATGTTTTTGGTGTCCCCACCAAAAGCACTGAGCCCCTGAAGGGGGCATCCTGCATCGCAGACTGGACTTCATTGGCATGGCCAAAAATGTGAAGCCAAGCGTGCCACCGAAGAGATAACAGAGGTCGCCGAGGTCCGGGCCACTGCATCGACAGAGTCATAAGTGGCATGAAGAGCATGCGTACAAGAAATCTTGGATAGGCGAATGTCCCTGGTGAGCTCCTCCTTAAGGTCCAAATCTGAGGGGGCACTGCCGCTCCCGAGTTGAACAGTCGCTGGTTACATTGGCTCCTGAGACATAACTTTTACAATCTAAATAAATACTACTTTTCGAATACTAAAAAATACACTTTACACTACATTTGAAGGAGATAACTTAGAGAACAAGATGGGAAGGACTCACAAGAATTCGCAGCTGGGAGAGGCAAAAAAAGATGGAGGGAAAGGCTTGCCGGCAGGCCATACTACTAGATCAATCTCGGGAGGCACGATGGAGGGGGATGATTCGGAGAAAACGCTGCAGTCTCTGAGCCGCAAGATGCGGCAGCTCTTGGCTTCGTCGACCTCCACGTACTCCAAACTGGACCTCGTGGCAGGCAGAATTGCCACAGTGGAGTCGGCAGTTGATACTCTTTAGGGAGACATAGAAGAGTTGAAACAGCACATCACAGTGTGCCAAAGCACCACTCTACAATGTGCAAAAGAACAACAACACGCAAATAACCATTTGGAAATACCGTAAAACCAGATTAGAAGCCAGAATCTACGGATAGTGGGCCTATCGGAGGGGGCAGAAGACGCCTCTGCTCATTTGTTTGCAAAGGACTGGTTGGCAGATCAATTCCAGGAGCAACTAACTGGGGAGGAAATACACAGTATTAAAGCCTACCGATTGCCACATAGAGCTAAAACACTGACAGAGCTTCCGAGAGTCCTAATGATCGTTCTGGATAGTATGGCCACCAGGGACAAACTGTTGAATTGGGCCAACAGACACAGACCACTATCCAATGAAAGTACTCCGGTCCACGTATTTCCAGACATTGCTTACACTACACGACTCAGAAGGAAAAAATTTGACGGGGTGAGAAAGACACTTAGAGACTTGAACATACCCCATACAATGCAGTTCCCAGCTAAAATCAGGATTTTTCAAGACGGTAAGGTCTATATATTTACAGACCCACTGGACGCGGGGAAATGGGCAGCAAAGATGGCAGCTGCCAGGAACGCCACAAGGGAAGCCCAGATGGACGAAGGAGAGGAAGAAGGCACTTGAAAAGTGGGACCTTTATTTATTTTTTTCTCCTGTCATGATTCAAGGTTTTCTATCTCTACAATATTTACAAGATGGAAAATGTAACAGTAGTATATCAGACAGATTGTTTAAATTGATGCAATAATAAAAGGTACCTAGGTTACTCGGTACTGAAATATCTGAGATACCCTTTATGTTGATAAGTCTCAGTAGTTTAATAAAAGTTAAATTTAGTGGCTGAGTTAAGATAAAATGTTTGTACAGCGTGTAGGGAAACATGGTACCAATAGCCCTTTTTAGGGCAAAGGAGAATTAGTTTCACATGCTAAGAAAGCCTTTAAAGTGATAATACCATGTGTTCATGGGCTGTTTTACCACAATATTAAGTATAAATGTTTGATAATATATACTTAGACATCTTGTTAGTTCTCCGAGTTGGTTTTAAGTAAGGGACGATGAATCCTGTATAAAATGAAGTTATCTTCTGTAAGAATGAAACACTAATGTTGTTCCTTGCAAGGGTCATTGTATATGTATGCAAAGTATTCTTTTTAAAAATGAATAAAATATAAATTAAAAAAAAAGGTCCGAATCCACCATAGTATTAATACGGTCCTCGAGCTTGGCTAAGGTGGCCTTCTGGTAAGACACCATATGGGCTACCTAGTTCAGGGACCATAATGCACACGTAGTCGAGGAAAAAACTTTCTTCCCAAACTGGTCAAACTGCCGCAACTCTTTGTCCAGAGATGTGCTTGGGTGCAGTGGAGCGGTCCTGATCAGCCAAGATGACAACAACTTAAGATGCGTGCTCAAAAAAGGAGTATCCTTAGGCAGCCAGTACGTCCTGTCCACTCTCTTGGGGATGGCCGGGGATGGAATGAGGCAGTTGCCAGATGGTCGTGGTGAGGTCTTGATGAGGTCCAATCCATGGAGGAACTTGAATGGGAGACAAAGACTCCAGGTCCAGGTGTTCGGCAAGTCTTTGTCTCATTGGATCCTGATCCTCAGACTCCCATTTGTAAAAAGCCTGAATGGACCTCAAAAGGTCTGAAAAGGAAGTATCCTCAGGTGGAGATTTAGGAGAATCCTTACCCTTAGTGACTGGGGATTCATGATCCAACGATTCCTCCGAAGAGTCCTCCCCCAAGTCCGGATCATCTCCTGGTTCAAAATCTGGAAGAGAAATATCCTTAGGATCTGATCCCCTGGTGTGAACCGTAGAGGTATGGAAGCCCTCAGGGGATGGGGACCTGAGAGGAGAGTGAGGAAGTGGGAGTCTGCTCTCCAGCTCCCTCACCAACTCGGACCGCTCCTCCTGCCACCAAGACTGGATAAAAGTCTTGAGGTCTGGCTGAGAAGTTGGAGGGGGTGGAGGAGTGGGAGGAGGAGGTGGGGGGAGAGGCGGAGGAAGAGGAGGTAAAGCACAGGGAGGCGGATAGAGACACCCGTGGTATCCCTGGAAAGAATAACCCTGGTACTTGAATTTAACCAGGAAAACAATGCCACACAGGATGCCAATCAGGCAAAGGACCGACCGGGAGATAGTCCAAAGAGCACCTAGAAGGGTAGTGGAGTACGAGAAGGGGTCTCGAAAAAATCCCCGTCGTCAGAGGAGCTGACGTTGGGGAAGTAAATGTCAGACCAGCCATAGTGCATATAGGAGGCTGATTTGGCAACTGGAGAGCCAACGTTGGAATCGCTGTCATCAGAGCCAGCTAATCCAGTGTCAGAAGCGGATCTGGCATTGGGGGAGCTGGTGGCGGAACCCATCGCGGGATGTCCGATGATGGACCTGGGTCTGTCAAAGGGCCCTGCGGCAGAGGCAGATGATCAGGTCCTAGCAAGGAGACCAGCATCAAGAGAGTTTTTGTCAGTTCTGACATAAGGTCAGAGACCGGCCAGGAAGGACTCCTCCCTGAAGGGACAGAAGGCATCTCCGAAGCAGGCCCAGATGGGGGAGGAGGGGTCTCCTGTCCCAAGACCCCAAAGAGGGAGCACGAATCAAAACCTGGGGTGTTCTCCACATCCAGGAGACCGGCACTGACTCCTGCCAGGGTGGCTGGATTTGAAGGCTGAGCTACCTGTGGGGGAGAAGGGGGAAGAGGGGCAGTCTTCCCCGGGCTCATTCGGACATTGGGTGTACTGAGGTTAGTCCCCAACGGGAGAGGTGCGTCTGTGTGACTGTCAGGAGAGGTCGTCTTAATAGACATAGGAGCTGTGTGGGAAGGGGAGACGTCCCCCACCAACTTAGCGGCTGAGGCCAGGTGGGACGCGGAGGAGCAGGGAGCTGGCTTATCGGCGGCCAAGTGGTCCCCAGAGGAGCCAAGGAGCAACTTAGCAGCTGAAGCAGTGTGGTCCCCGGAGGAGCCAGAGGCCAACTTACCTGCTAGAACTGGTAGTAAAGTGGCAGTGGCTCCACTGGTATCCCCTGGCACTGCCTGGACAATCATAATGGACGGTGCCAGGGGTGAGGCCTTGCTGGAAGAAGGTATAGCAGTCTCAGTCTTGGAACTTCCGACTGGTGTTCTTGCTCCCGGTGCTTCTGTTTCTTCTTGTGTTTAGAAGAAGAACTAGAAGAAGGTGAAGTTGAATCCCTGATTCATTCCATTTGCTTTTCTAATGAGGCCAAACAGGTTTTTAACAAATGGGCCTCCGGAGCCTGCTGCCTCCATTTCCGGGTGACCTGGCTGAATGGCTGGCAATCTGGGCAGGTGGCCAAGGGGTGGTCTGGGTCTAAGCAAAGGATGCCCTTTTAGTGACTGTCTTTGTGCGGAATCTGGGTGCCACAAGATTCACACTTCTTCGTGGAGGTATGAGAAGACACAGAAGTGCTACCGATACCAAAAAAAATCGGAAAGAAGTAGAAAAATGGCGATTGCTGTGTAAGTCTACCAGTAAGTAACTGCATGAGGCGACGGTGGGAAAGACCTGGAAGGCGGGTGTGGGGACGATCCACTATATAGGGTCACACTGACATTGTCACGTGACATCGGGTGGGCGGTCCCCCGTCGGGCATAGCCGGAAAAGTCGGCCGTGAGGTCCAGATGACAGGTGGCACTAGTCCTATTTGTTATGACCTACTGCAGGAACCCTCTCGAAGTAAGCTCATAGGGTTATCATCTCTGATGACCTCAAGGTTGGGAAACAGTGTGACAAGGGAGCAGGTAAAGCAAATAGTATGCTGGGTGCATAGGCAGGGGCATCACCAGCAGGAAAAGGGAAGTCATAATTCCACTATACAAGACACTAGTGAGGCCCCACCTGGAGTACAGTGTACAGTTCTGGAGACCTTACCTACTGTATGTAAGGACGTAGACAGGGTAGAGAAGGTTCAGAGGAGGGCAACAAATATGGTACAGGGATTGCATCACAAGTCCTATGAGGACAGACTGCAGGACTTGAATATGTACTCCCTGGAGGAGAGGAGGGAGAGAGGAGATATGATAAAGACATACAAGTACCTTACAGGGAGGAACAGAGTGCAGGAATACACTATTTTCCAGCGAAAAAGATGTTCCAGGACTAGAGGGCATGGGATGAAGTTGGAGGGAGGGCAATTCAGAGGAAACGTAAGGAAGAATTTCTTCACAGAAAGGGTGGTGGACAAGTGGAACACCTTGCCAGAGGAAGTGGTGGGGGCTGAAACAATCACGGGATTTAAGAATGCATGGAATAGACAAAAGGGAATTCTGGAGGTAAGGGGCAACAGACTTCTTGAAAAATGTAAAGGGAACTTACAAACTCAAATGGGCAGACTGGGTGGGCCATAGGCCCTTATTTGCTGAGACTGTCTACATATCTGTGTATTCGCATCTTGCCAGAGCTTGGTGAGAGCAAGAGCAAGCACAGCACACCCCAGGGTTTGAATATCGGGACCCAGGTATTCACTGTTTTAAGATCTGAAACATTTAGAATAATAGCCAGTGTCATAAAGAATTTTGCTCATACTAGATTACTGTATCCTGTTTTTTTCCAGTCACAAACCATCGTATTGTGCCATCACCAATCTGCAAATGTAGAAGAGACACACCTTTTGTTACATCTTCTGGCCTGATGTTCTGTGAAGCCTGAGTATCAATGACATCAGGACCAGCATGTGACTCGGGCTTCATGTGCCAACATGCACCCGCATCGTACTGGTTCCTGATCTCAGAAGGGTATGAACATCCTTGAGTGCTTTCGTAAGAGCCCTTAGAGATGGATGGTGGGCAGGAACGGTGTGCGTGCTGAAGCTCATTGTTTTCACACCTTCAGCATTTAATTTGCAGTCTTTTCACAATTACATTCACATTTGACAGAGGTAATATACTAAATGAAACAATGAATGAAACTGAATGTTTTTAGTGGTTTCTGGTCAAAATATTGTATTAATGGGAACAAAGTGTAACTAGATGCTGTCTTTTCCTACCACATTGAAATGAGCCTTTGAGGCACTGTTGGTAGGCGTGAGGCAGCGCCTTTTGGCAGTCTGACTACTTGCTAGAAACTTACTTTAGTGGCCATTTTTTCTGTGGTTGCAGGGTCAAGGTGGACCAGGAACTAAAGCTGTCCATTTTTGGTAGCACAGGATCACCTGAACAGCCATGGCCAATCGGGGGTAACAGGAAGCAGCAGGGGAATAAAGAGGGGAGAGAGCGCGCTTATTCATTGTGCTTGCTGGTAACATAGAAACATAGACTTTGACGGCAGATAAGGACCGCTTGGCCCATCTAGTCTGCCCATTTCCCTACCTACAGAATAGGCCGCAGATCCTAGTTAACCAACAGCCTATTTCTTCCTACCTGCCACAAGAATTGCCTTATGTCTGTCCCATGCATTCTTGAATTCTCCCACAGTTTTAGACCCCACAACCTCCTCAGGAAGGCTGTTCCATGCATCCACTACCCTCTCTGTGAAATAATACTTCCTCACATTGCCCCTGAACCTCCCCCTCTATCTTTAAATTGTGTCCCTTTGTTCTTGCACGCTCTTTTCTGAAAGATGCTACCCTCTTGGACTTTGTTGATTCCACTGAGGTGCTTAAAGTTTCTATCATGTCCCCCTTCTTTCCTCAAGGGTATACATATTAGCTCCTAGTCTCTCCTCGACGGCTTCTCTTGCAGACCCTGCACCATTTCAGTTGCCCTCCTCTGGACTGCCTCTGTCCTGTCTATATCCTTCGGAGATGGGGTCTCCAGAACTGGACGCAGTACTCCAGATGGGGTCTCACCAACTGTCTGTACAGAGGGATAACAACTTCCTGTTTTCTGCTGGTGATGCCTCTCCCTATGCATCCGAGTATACCCCCAGCCCTCCCTACTGCCTTCTCACATTGTTTGCTAACCTTAAGGTCATCTGATATGATTACCCCCAGGTCCCTTTCCTTTTTTGTTGTTGTTACTACCTCCCCACCCCATTGTGTATTCTTCCCCTGGGTTCTTGTTTCCCAGGTGCATTATTTTGCACTTCTTTGCATTAAATCCAAGCTGCCATACTTCTGACCATTCCTCCAACCTTGCCAAGTCCCTTCTCATCCTTTCCACGCCTCCTTGTGTATCAACCCTGTTGCAGATCTTTGTGTCATCTGCAAAGAGGCATACTTTTCCTTCCAGTCCCTCTGCAATGTCACTTATGAAGACATTAAGAAGGACTGGACCCAGTACTGAACCCTGCAGTACCCCACTAGTAACCCCTCTTTCTTCAGAGTGGACTCCATTTACAATTACCTTCTGTGTTCTGTTGTCCAGCCAATGTTTTACCCAGGCTACCACCCTGGGACCCTCTCCCAGGCTGGTTAATTGGGTGGAATGCATTTCCTGCAGAAGTGGTATCAAGGCTGCACCTTTTTGCAGTCAGGAGGTAGTGCCAACATCAGGACCCTAACTACTTGCTAGAAACTTACTGCAGTGGCCATTTTTTGTGTGGTTGCAGAGAGCAAGGTGGATCAGGAAGCTGACGCCAGCCATCTTTGGGCGCACAGGACCCCGTGACCAGCCACAGCCAATTACGAACATACAAACATACAAAATTTGCCAGCAGATAAAGGCCTAAAGGTTTATCAAGTCTGCTCAAATGTGCAGCTAGCACCCCTTACTCTGCAGCTGCCCCTTCCTTCCACCCTTCTCCTTCATTGACCCTCCCGTGTCCTGTCCCATCCCCTTTTGAAGCAGTCCACTGTTTTACTTGATACCACTTCTGCAGGTAACGCATTCCACCCAGCTACCACCCTCTCTGTAAAAAAGTGTCTCCTCATCTCCTTCCTGAATCTTCCTCCCTCTAGTCTCATATCATGGCCCCTGGTGTCCCTCCCCTGCCTTCCCTTACTTTGAACAGCCCCTCTGTACCTGTCTTGTTTATTCCTTTCATGTACTTAAAGGTTTCAATCATGTTCCCCCGTCCCTCCTCTCCTTCAGCAAGTACATGTTCAACTCCCTCAGCCTCCTCTCGTATGATAAGTCCCCCAGCCCCTTGATCATCTTTGTCGCCCTGCACTGCACCCCCTCCAGTAACGTAATGTCCCTCTTCAGATACGGGAGCCAGTACTGCACACAGTATTCCAGGTGTGCTCTAACTAATGGCCGATACAGTGGCAGAATCACCTCCTCCCTCCTTGGGGATATACCCCTTGCAATACAACCCAGTATTTTGTTGGCCTTTGCAGCTGCCTTCCTACATTGTGCAGAGTTGTTCATTGACCCTGTAATGAGCACCCCCAGATCCTTCTCCTCCTCTGTCTGGGCTAGCTGCACTCCCCCCAGCTGGTAAATCCTCCTCGGGTTCCTCACCCCAAAATGCAGCACTTTGCACTTTTTGACATTAAACCCCAGTTGCCAGGTGTCTGACCAGGTTTCAAGCTTTGCCAGATCATCCTGCAACCACTGCCATCCCCCTAGGTCATCCACCCCCACTCCTACCTTGGTATCATCAGCAAACATACTGATCTTGCTCTTGATGCCCAGTGATAAGTCTGCAATGAATATCCCAAACAACACTGGTCCCAACACCGAGCCCTATGGAACACTGCTCATCACTACCCTGGGGTGTGAGAGCTCCCCACCCAGCACCACCCTCTGTTGCCTTCCCTGAAGCCAGTTCTCTACCCATCTCACCAGTTTTGCACCTGCCCCTGTGCCTTCTAACTTACTTCCCAGCCTTCCATGCGGCACCGAGTCAAATGCCTTACTGAAGTCCAGATACAGGACATCCACTGCATGGCCCCTGTCCTGTTGCGTAGTTACCCAGTCATAGAATTCCACCAGGTTGGTTTGGCAGGATCTGCCACGTATGAAGCCTTGCTGTCTGCTGTCCTGTAGTCCTTAGGCCTTTAGGAGGGCCACCATCCTCTCCTTCAGGATAGTCTCCATTAGCTTACCCAGGATGGATGTGAGGCTCACTGGTCTGTAGTTTCCCGGTTCATCCTTGGGGCCACTCTTGTGGAGGGGCACCACATGAGCCATCCTCCAGTCCTGAGGTACACACCCCAAATGTAGTGAGGCATTAAATAGGTCTGCCAAAGGTCCTGCAAGGACCTCTGCCAGCTCCTTCAGTACCCTGGGGTGGATGCCATCTGGGCCTGGCACCTTGTCCACCCTCAGAGCCTTCAAACCCTCCCGAACTCTGCCCTCCATGATTTCCCCATCTATCACCCCCTCCCCCCGTTTCTGCCATTCCTCCCCCCTTGGGTGTCACCCCCCCCCCTTCTCCTTAGTAAATACCTAGCAGAAGTAATCATTTAGTGCTTCTGCCTTATCGCACCCTGCTTCCACCCAACCCCCCCCCTTCTTAATCCTTCCTATGTGGTCCTTACCGCTCCTTTTCTCCCTGATGTACCTAAAGAAGTCCTTCTCCACCTTCTTAATGCCTTGTGCCAGCCTGAGTTCCATAGATGCCTTTGCTCCCCTTTCTGCCCTTGTCACCTCCTTCAATTCCCTCAAGTACTCCTCCCTGTCCTCCCCCCTCCCTGTTTTTTTTGTACCTCCTAAAGGCAGCTCTTTTCCTCCTTACCTTTTCCATGACCTCCTTGCTCAACCAGCTCGGTTTCTTAGCCCTAGCCTTCTTGCTCTGGGCCTTGCAGCAGGTTTTGGTTGCCTCCACTATCCCCAGCCTTATGAGCTCCCACCTCTGGTTAGTGTCCATACTAGATTGAATTCTGGCCAGGTACCCTTTTACCACTTCCCCCATCCTCCCAAAGTTGGCCCTCCTGAAGTTCAGCACTCTTGTGCCAGATTCCACTCCTTCCTTGCCCATATCCAATGTGAGCCATACTGGTGGTGGTGACCTTCCCCCCTCCCATCCTGCCCCCTTTCCTAGCATCACCAATAGTACTTGCCATTTGTCCTTTGTCACTGTTGTGGGGGGTAAGACCATGTGGTTTCCCAACCTGTGGTCTCTGCATGTCTCTTGCCCAATTGCCACCCCCCACTCCTAGTTTAAATTCTCAACTTCACTATGTGCTCCTCCATCCATTTCAACACTTTCTTCCCTCCGCACTCAAGTGTAGTCTGTCTTTGGCACAGAGACACTGTCCTCCCAGGTCCTCCCACCCCCACCCCCCAACAGCCCATACCCTTTAGAACAACACCAGGTTCTTAGCCATCCATTAAATTCCTCTATTCTCAGCTTTCTTGTTGTGCTTGCCTTGGGCACTAGAAGTATCTCTGAAAAAGTTACTGATCTTCCTGCCCCCTCACATAATTGTCCTAGTTCCTCAAACCTCCTCTGGGCTATATCTACTGTTTTGTTAGCCAGGTCGTTCGTACCAGGATGTATAATTAAATGAGGCTTGTCCCTACCCCTTCTAGCATATTTCAGAACAGATTGTCCCACCCTTTCTGCTGTCATTCCTGGCATGGCCTCCACCCAGACGCAACTATGCCTCTCCCCCGTGCTACCCCACCTGACTCCTCTTAGTATTGAGTCCCCCAGCACTAAGATTCCACCCCTCTTACTCCCTGCTTGCTTCCATTCATCTCCCTCTCTCATTTCCAGCTCCTCTTCTTCCTCTTGGACATTATTTCTCCCTTTTGCCCCTGTTGCAATTCTCCCAGCAGAACTTCCCCCCACTCCGGTTTGGTCCAGGCATTTATCAATTACTCCTCTAATTTCATCATTTCCCTCCTCCTCCTTCTTCCTCTCTAGCAGTGCAAAACTATTTCCTGAAGACCCTTCACAAATGCCCGCTCCCTCTCTCTTCATAGTAACCTGTTCTCTCCTTTCCACTCCATGACTTTTGCCACTTCTTCACCTCCCCTCACAAGTCCCTATCTCCTCCTTCCATTTGTCTTTTGTCTCCTGACTTGGTTTCTCCAGCAATCGTTTTTCCTGGTCTGGGCCCCTTTGTCTCTGCTTCCCTTCTTCTGACCCTCTCCTCACCACTGTTGCCTTAAATCGCCCTCCCTCATCTCCTCTCCTTCCTCCCTCCCTCCCTCCAGTATTGGGCTAAACCCACTCCCAGTCTGCCTTGCCTGTCTTAGTTCCTCCTGCAGACCCTCAATCTCCTTTCTAAGTTTCTCTATGCGGTTGCACACTAAACATCCCCCCCGCACTCCAGGCAATTTTTAGAAAGATTGGTGTACTGCAGTTGCTGCAGCCTACCACCCTACCCATTGCTGTCGTTGTCCACCAGCGACCCCCCACCCTTCCAGATGAAGGATACCAAACACTCCCCCAAGTCTCCCGTCTCCCCTCTCTATCAGTGCAAAATATTATTTTCTTAATTTCCCTTACCCCTTTGTTGTACACGTTTAGATAGATTGAGCAAATGCTTTTTATATTCCTATCCTTCCTATCTACACCCAAAAAGAGACTTTAAGTAGCTTTTGCACAACCTTCTTCAAACTCCTACTCCTCCTTTCCACAATGCAATAGCAATGCAAATAAGTAACAATGAAAGCTCCTTGATTTGCAGTTACTTCCCTTCCACTGAGATAGCAGTCACCTCTTCACTCGCTGCTGTTCCTTTCCTGCATGTCTGCTTCTGCTATGACAGGTGCATATCCTTTGCCCGTTTGAGGACGTGATGTCAGAACCCTGGTATAAAGGAAATCATGGACCAGAGGCGGTGGGGTGAGGGGTTGGGGTGGGACCAGTCCAAGTCTTCCAGAAACGATCAGGTAGCTGGAGGCCCCTGGTCAGACCATTAGCACCTTCCCCACTATGCATTAAACTTTGCAGCTAGTGAAGCCAGCAAAATGAAACATAGAAACATAGACTTTGACGGCAGATAAGGACCACTTGGCGCCCAGTCTGCCCATTTCCCTACCTTACTGGATAAGCTGCAGATTCTAGTTAACCAACAGCCTATTTCCTGCAACCCCACTATAATTGCCTTGTGTCTGTCCCATGCATGTTTGAATTCCTCCACTGTTTTAGACCCCAAACCTCTCCAGGAAGGCGGTTCCATATGTCCACCACTCTCCATGAAAAGAATTTCCTCACATTACCCCGAGCCATCCCCTCTAACTTTAAATTTGCCCCTTGTTCTTACATCTCTTTTCTGAAAGATGCTACCCTCTTGGACTTTGTTGATTCCCTTGAGGTACTTAAAAGTTTCTATCATGTCCCTCCTGTCCCTCCTTTCATCAAGGGTATACATATTAAGCTCTCTCAGTCTCTCTTCATATGGTTTCTGATGTAGACCCTGCACCATTTTAGTTGCCCTCCTCTGGACTGCTTCCATCCTGTCTATGTCCTTGCGTAGATGAGGTCTCCAAAACTGCATGCAGTACTCCAGATGGGGTCTCACCAACTGTCTGTATAGAGGGATAACCACTTCCCTTTTTCTACTTGTGATGCCCCTCCCTATGCATCCCAGTATCCCCTGGCTTTCCTACTGACTTCTCACATTGCATACCCACCTTTAGGTCATCTGATATGACTACACCCAGATCCCTTTCCATTATTGTTGTTGTTAGTACCTCCCCTGCTATTGTACTCTTCTCCTGGATTTTTATTTCCCAGGTGCATTACTTGCACTTCTTTGCATTGAATCTAAGTTGCCATATGTCTGACCATTCCTCCAACCTTGCCAAGTCCCTTCTCATCCTTTCTACCCCCTTGTGTATCAACTCTGTTACAGATCTTTGTGTCATCTGCAAAGAGGCATACCTTTCCTTCCAGACCCTCTGCAATGTCACCTATAAAGTCGTTAAAGAGGACTGGACCCAGTACTGAGCCCTGAGGTACTCCACTAGTAACCCCCCTTTCTTCAGAATGTGTTCCATTCACTATTACCTTCTGTGTCCTGTTGTGCAGCCAGTTTTCTACCCAGGCTACCACCCTGGGACCCACTCCCAGGCTGGCTAACTTGATTATTAATCTTTTGTGCGAGACCGTGTCAAATGCCTTGCTAAAGTCTAGGTAGGCCATATCCACAGCCCCTCCCTGGTCTATTACTTTGGTCACCCAGTCAAAGAAATCGATTAGATTTGTCTGACATGACCTTCCTGCTGTGAATCCATGCTGCTTTGGGTCCAGTGCCCCGCTGGCCTCTAGGTACTCAACAATTCTTTCTTTCAGAAGTGATTCCATCATTTTCCCCACCACTGAGGTCAAACTAACAGGTCTGTAGTTTCCTGCGTCTGCCTTGCTCCCACTTTTGTGAAGGGGAATCACATCTGCCTCCTCCAGTCCTCAAGGTACCACCCCATCTTCCCATGATTTGTTAAAAGTGTGGTTAGTGGTGTCACTAGGTCCTCCTTAGCTCTTTTAGGATTCTAGGGTGAATCCCGTCAGGCCCATTGCTTTGTCCACCTTGAGTTTAGAAGTTCTTCAGTACTCTTCTTCTTTAAATGGACTGGTATCAAACCCACTATCCAGAGTGCTTCTACTGTTTGGTTTAGGTAACTCTTCTCTTCTTCTTTTGTGAATACTGGCAAAGTATTCATTCATTATCTCTGCCTTTTTCACTGTCTCCTCTGCCCACCTCCCTCTCCTTTATTAATTTTCCCTATCCCTCCTTAACCTTTCTATGTTCCCTAATGTACCTATAAAAGGTTTTATCCCTTCTTAACTGAGTTGGCTATCCTTTCCTCAGTTTGGGCCTTTTGCTTTTCTGACTGCTTTCCCCACTTCTTTCTGCTTTAATTGATACAGTTCCCTGTCGTGTCCGTCTGTGATTCCTTATACTTTTGAATGCAGCTCTTTTCTCCTTAACCTTCCCTGACACTTCTTTTGAGAGCCATAGTGGTTTTTATTCCGCTTTGTTTTCTTTATTTGTTTCACACAAAGGCTTGTTGCCTCCATGATGGCAGTTTTAATTTTTCTCCATTGTTCTTCCACCCCTCCTTTCTGGCCATTTGCTAATGCATTCCTCAGGTATTCACCCATTATGCCAAAGTCAGCCCTTCTAAAGTCCAGTATCCTTGTATTTGTATGGCTTGTCTCCATGGTTGTGTTTATTGTGAAGCACACTGTGCAGTGGTCACTTGTTACCAGGTGTCTACTGACTTCAAGTTTGTGATCCTCTCTCCATTTGAGAGTACCAGGTCTAATATTGCTCCTCCCGAGTGGGTTCCACCACTAGCTGTCTAAGGCATGCTCCTGTAGGGCATAAAGAATGCCCTGCTCTTGGATGTGGCTGCAGTCCATGTTGCCCAGTTAACATCTGGCATATTCAGGTCCCCATCAACAGTATCTCCCTTTTCAGCCATTTTGAGAATGCCCTCTATCATTTTCTTGTCCATTTCCTTCCCTTGAGACGGGGGTCTGTATACAACCCCTGTGCGGATTGTGATGCCATTCCCTGTCTCCAATCTGACCAGAGTTCCTCTTGTCCTCCCGCTTTACTTTTTAGTTCTGTTACTGTGATCTCTTCCCTTATGTAGAGAGCTACTCCACCTCCTCTTTTACCCTCCCTGTCCCTTCTGTAGATTGTGTACCCTGGTATGTTGACATCCCAGTCATGGTTCTCCGTGTACCATGTTTCTGTGACTGCCACAATATCCAAGTGTTCCACTTTCATCAGGGCTACTAGCTCTGGAAGCTTGTTTCCAAGACTATGGGCATTGGTACTCATTGCCCTCCATTTAATGTTGGCTTTATCCTTTTTTACCCCATCCCTGCTCTTATTGCCCTTGTCCATTTTTCCATTTACCCCTGTCCTGCCCTCTGTCAAGCTCTGTACCTCAGTGTTTACCCTACTGCCTGCCATGCTTTGCAGGGGGAGGCTTGAACTTTCCTGTTTCCTATCAGCACCTCCCCCCTTGGCTAGTTTAAAAGCTTGCCAAGGAAGCCTTTAAACCTGTCACCTAGGAGCGTGTTTCCTTCCTGGACAGATGCAGACCATCATGCCAGTATAGACTCATCTCTCCAGGTGGACCCCAGTCCCCAATGAAGCCAAATCCCTGTGTTTCGAACCAGTTTTGCAACCATTCATTAAACCGCATGGTGTGCAGTACCCTAGCTCTCACCTCTGCCATAGACTGGCAGCACCCTCTGAGAAGGTTACCATGCTTGCTACCTGTCTGAGGCCCCTCCCCAACTCCACAAAGTCATCCTACACTGCATTGATCTCATGCTTAGCTAGGTCATTTGTCCCGAGGTAGACAATGATATCTAGTTCCTCTTCTGTGATGCTGCTTCTGCAATCCTGAGGATTCACTCCTGTCCCTCAAGCCATGGCACCAGGCAGGCACTGCACTTCTCTCTTCTCTCTCCTCCCCAGGTCTACACCTCAACAGTTGAGTCCCCTATCAGCTGTTTCTTTTCCCTTGTGTTGTCCCTTGCCACTCTTTTGTGGGTCTCCCTTGTGGATGTCCCCAGCATTCTTCTTGGTCTCCAATGAGGGTGTCATCATAGAGGAACCTTGATTTGCCAGACCAACATATGATTTGTGTAGAGGTGCAACTCGGGGCTATGCCTCTGTTCCACCACCCTCACCCTCCCAGAACCTACTGTGGTCCATCTGCTCTTCACACATGGCAACCTCTGAGGCAGTGGTTGTGGAACTGGTGCTCTTTGGGCGGGGTAGTCCTCCTTAGTCCTTGCCAGTTCAGCCTGGAGGTGGGCAACCTCCTCCCTCAGAGCTGACAGTTGCCTGAAAATAGGGCAGCAACGCAGGTTCCAGAATGTTTCCCGGAAAATTGCTGCCCCAAAGCCAGTGCATTGCACCAGTCCCCACATGTCCCTCTTCCTTATAATATACAATGAGTAATATACAATTTTTTTTGTGTGTGTGTGTGTATACTTACGCTTTATGCACTGTACTGGGTAATTAAGAATATGACAGTTCTGCTCCAAGACCTGTTGAGGAAGTGATGTCAGAACCTTGGCTATAAAGGAAATGCCACGCCTGGGGTGGGCGGGGTGAGAGGTAGGGTGGGTGGGTAGGCCACAACCACTGGTGACTATTAGAAACAATCAAATACACCACTGCTCCACCACCCTGGTGAGTACTGCCCTTTATAGTAAGTCAACCAACACCACAATGTACTAGACCACTGCTCCTACATAAACCACTCTACTGAGTCCAGGGATAAAAACAAACTCACTGTTCAGCCAGCAGGACACTTCCAAAATATTGCACAAATATCCTTCCAAATCCTATGTGTCTAGCACAGAAATCAAGCAACTTCAGTTGTATTACAACCCCTCTGGTTATAAAATTACTACACTTTAATGGAATCCTGCAATTCTTAATGCCAATAAGAAAATAATGAAACTTTCTGTAGAAAGTGTAGCTTACCTTCCTAGTCCCCTACAATATTATGTTTTACCAAGTTACCAGTTTCTCAAATGCGTTCTAGTTTGTTCTCTGCAGTATAGCCAGTTTCTCAGCTTCCTAAAGGAACAGCAAGTCTTCTGACTGACTTTACTCTGTGTAGTATGCCTAAACAGAACAGTGATAAAAGCCCCACCCAGAATCAATTGATTGACTAGTGACACCTGTGATGTAAGCAGGCCTTTCAGTGAAGACAATTTGCTATGTCTGCTTCTAATACACACACAAACCCTTTATCTGAAACCAGGATAAACTCACTGCTTAGCCAGCAGGACACTTCAAAATATTGCACAAATATCCTTCCAAATCCTATGTGTCTAGCACAGAAATCAAGCAACTTCAGTTGTATTATACCCTCTGGTTATAAAATTACTACACTTTAATGGAAACCTGCAATTTTAATGCTAATAAGAAAATAATGAAACTTTGTGTAGAAAGTGGCTTACCTTCCTAGTCCCTACAATATTATGTTTTACCAAGTTACCAGTTCCTCAAATGCGTTCTAGTTTGTTCTCTGCAGTATAGCCAGTTTCTCAGCTTCCAAAAGGAACAGGCAAGTCTTCTGACTGACTTTACTCTGTGTAGTATGCCTAAACAGAACAGTGATAAAAGCTCCACCCAGAATCAATTGATTGACTAGTGACACCTGTGATGTAAGCAGACCTTTCAGTGAAGACAATTTGCCATGTCTGCTTCTAATACACACACAAACCCTTTATCTGAAACCAGGGATAAACTCACTGCTTAGCCAACAGGACACTTCCAAAATATTGCACAAATATCCTTCCAAATCCTATGTGTCTAGCACAGAAATCAAGCAACTTCAGTTGTATTACAACCCTCTGGTTATAAAATTACTACACTTTAATGGAATCCTGCAATTCTTAATGCCAATAAGAAAATAATGAAACTTTCTGTAGAAAGTGTAGCTTACCTTCCTAGTCCTCTACAATATTATGTTTTACCAAGTTACCAGTTCCTCAAATGCGTTCTAGTTTGTTCTCTGCAGTATAGCCAGTTTCTCAGCTTCCAAAAGGAACAGGCAATTCTACTCAAAGCCCCCACTATTGGTTTGCTACCAAAAGAAACAGGTCTCCAATTCAAACAGCTTCACCAACAACACATCAAAATAGGCTTGAAATTAGAAGATATAGGTCTCCAATTCAAAGAAACCACCCCAATTAAATCACACCAAATAGGTTTTAAATCAGAAGAAATAGACCTTCACAAATGCAGCCTGCTACACAGTGAAACATCAAACAAATGAACTCACTTATAGCCACCAAAACAGGTTTCAAAATTCCAACAGCCCCAAAACAATACCCTGCTAGCCCTTTAGAAGTAGTAAGAAAGAAACGAAATAACCTTCTACCAAGTAAAATCCACAAGAAACAATGTAAAAAGAACAAGAAGCTACTGTACTGGAACAGATCTGATCCTTTCCCCTTCTAGTTCCTTGTTTATTTTTTTTTTTTTAAGTTATGTTTATTCTTTTGATAAGACAAACATACAGTTTATACACCTTCTTTGTGCATTCAAACGGGTAATATAATGAGGGCGCCATTCCTCTTAATACACTCAAAAGGTTAGACAAATGAAATAAGATACGTCATGTAGGAGGGTTACAGTATGAATATAAAATATCTATTTATCCACTTTCTGTAATACAGTCCAAGAGCTGCATGGTTCAATATAAAGAAAAATCAAGTCCACAGTTGTAGTATAGTCCATACCTTTCCCCACAGCAGTGAGGTGAGTACCATGCCATCCCATAGTCAGACACTAAGTTTAGTGTTAATAAAATAAAATCTCCAGAGCTCCTTTCTAAACAGCACTATTTTGAAATCTACATATATATAGTGTTTAGCACACAAACCTCAGGCGCTTAAACATGCTATCTTATTACAGACATATAAGGAAGTAAACTCAAATTACTTAGATAACGGGCCTTTCTAAGCCCAAACAGGTACTACAAAAGGAAGTTAATTTTCAGGACCCCTTCATATTATTAAATGTCCAGCCCTGTTGCGAGCCGTTAGACCCAGCAGCAAAATGTCACCCATTTGGGGCCTGAAAGTTACCAGAGTTTTAACTTTATATTCTAGCCAAAATACCCTCTCTAACTCACATTAGCTAGGAGGAAAAAACAAAGTATAAAAACTTATCTCTGGTTAAACAAAACTTTCAGGGAATTTCATCTTCAGATGAGTCTTCTTCTTCTGGATCCCTTCTTCTAGAAGACGCATGCTTTTGGCACCATTTGAGCACTTCGGACGGTTCAGATAAGAGAAAAATCTTGCTGTTGTGTATGATCCTCAGATGGGCTGGGAATATTAAACCATGCGGTATGCCTGCTTCTCATAGCATGGCTCGTACCCTGTCAAATCGTTTTCTTCTTTGTCGGGTCACATAAGATAAATTGGGGAACAGTTTAACTTGATTTCCTTCGTGTAGGAGGAGGATCTTCTTTCTTCTTGCAAGCGCCATCAGGGAGTCTCGTGATCCCGCTCCTTCTAGGACCATCACAATGGTACATGGGGCTTCAGGATTATCCAGCCTTCCTCTAAAGGTGACTCAGTATGCTTTTTGAATCCTCTGCATTATTGGGGAAGCTTCAGTTCCCAACTGTTGCACAATCCACTCTGCCAGGAACAGAGACAAATGATCTCCTTCGCTCCACTCCTCTAACCCCACTATACGTATGGTGGAGGCTCTCTGTTGATTTTCCAAAATCTCTACTCAAGAACGCAAGTGGGAGTTTTCTTTGATGACTGTGGCTACTGTACCCATAGCTGCGTCGGCCGTTTTAGTAGCAGATGCTGATGCCTCTGTCACCGAGCTCAAGGTAGCTTCCACAGTTGTGACCCTATTAGTTAGGGAATCGAATTTATTAGATAGACCTGAGACTGACGCTATTAGGTGGTTTATCTTTTCACCCAGCGTTTAAAGGGTTTCTTCCTTAGGCTCCATTACTTGGCCTAGACCGCGGTCTTGTTCACCTCGTGCAGTGGAGGGTCCCGAAGTTATTTTCGACCTCGCTCCATCAGTTGTATAATTTTTTTTTTTACGAGGATTGCCCATTTTATACCCCAAGATATTTTCCGTCCGTCAATGTGAAGCCTGACCGGAACGAAAGATTTAAAGTACTTATAAAATTGAGTTTGTTTTACAATATTCATGGAGCTCTAGAGATTGGCAGCCATATTGTTCGGGTTCAACAGTGCCCCCCATCTCTAGTTCCTTGTTAATTGTGAGGTAACAGGAAGCTGCAGGAGGATAAATTCCAACTCACCAGTGGGTCCCATTATGCTTGTGTCCCACAGCATGAGTGTGACAGAGCAGGAGTGAAACACATATCTTAAGGCATCTGCAGGCTCCCACAGGAAGTCCACAGGCCACAGGAGACTCCGCATGGAAGACTCTAAACAGGGTAGGAGAAAACACAGTACTATGTGCAAGGACCATCATGAAAATGAGCTTGCTCAATGATGTAACTGCCTGGTTAAATAAAGTTTGATTGATTGATTGAAGCAGCATAAAGTTAAGTAAATACAGGTAGGGTGTAAAAATTAATGGGTCAGAGATAGTATACATCAGGGAAAGGTAGCTACTGGTAGAGGGGAAACTAGAAGACACCCTATTCAGAGTAGGGTAACAAACACACTTCAAGAAATAAATGGGGGCTGGGGAGCCCGAGCTGAATAGAAACAGTATTTACAGCTCCTGCAACTAACTTAGAAAATCTATTGTAATCGCAGTTAATTTCAGATTTTGGAAATTTGATTCACCCAGCAGATAGAGGAATTTCACTTTAGTAAGGATGGGCAATCCTAAGCATGATAAAACTACTAGTGGCTCTAAAAAAAGTAAGGGACCTGGCGGAAGACAAACCATGTGGTCTGGTACAGACACTATGCTGCGGCTGAGCAGGGGTCGGAGGAAACCCTAGCCTCCTTAGGACTGAAACTTCAGAAGCTGATATTCTCGGTCACCGATCTTTCACAGAAAGACGATGGATTTTAATGGCAGAGTGTTAACACTTGAAACAGTGGTGGATGGTTTGAAAGGAGACCTGCTGGGACTTCGAAGTAAGTGAACGCTTCTACTGCAACAACAGCGCACGTGGCCATGGAACCTCTACATTTGCAGGCCTGGCTGGAACCTCTTGAAAATCAAGCCTGCTCGGCCAATGTGAGACTTTTGGGTCTGCTGGAGGGAACAGAGGGGGATCACCCTATTCTTTTTCTCAGAGATTGGCTTACTGAAAAGGTGGTGCCAGAAGGGTCTGATCTAATTATTGAAATCCAGAAGGCTTACCGAATTACCCGTTGAGGATGATGGCAGGATTCGGAGGAACTTCACACTTTACTGGTGGTAACTTCAGGAGTTGGGGTGCGGGATCACATTTTGCAGCTGGTGTGCCATCAGGCCCAATTATGCAGGATGACAAACAGGTGTTTATATTTTTGGATATAAGCTATGTGACCCGCCAGCACCACAAGAAGTTTGATAGTGTTTGTCATACCTTGAGGGATGCAGGAGTCCCTCATGCCATGATCTACCTGGCCCGATTACAGATTGTGTTTGATGCAAAGTGTATTTATTTACAGACCCAATAGATGCAGGCATATGGGTTACTCGTTTGGCAGTTTCAAAGGCTAGCTCTGAGGCTGATGACACTGCAGAGACCAGGGTAGAAACCTGGACAGGTGCTATTGCCTCTGATCTACTGACTTTAAAGGCTGTTTGTGTTTGCAAAAGGTTGCCTTGCTTATGATATTCTTAACACTTGGATGTTGCTCCAGGGAGATATGTTATGTCTTTAAATACTAGAATCTTATTATTCTCCATGGTTCTCCATTATTAATACTTTGTGAAATGTTATCAAAATCTGCTTGATTTAGTAATTAGAGGTAAAATTCTGCCAACTTATTCAGTTTTCACAGGAGGTGGATTTAATATTATGTTGTAATTAACTTCAGTACTTGCTTCCAGGTTTCTTTTTTCATAGGTTCTCTATACTTTAGGGTTTGCACATGGCATTGCAGGTCCCTATGGGGTCAAGCTAGTTATGTTGGCACACCTACGGAGCCAATATCTTGGGGTAGTGCAGCTTTGGAGGTGCGGGCGCTGTTGGGTGAATGCAGGGCATGCACCAGTAGGTGCGTCCCTCTTTCCCCAATCAGCCTGCATGCCGGCACCACACCATGCATACATAATGTGGCAAGTACATCTAAGAAAAGGTCCACTGCAATCCGAGCAAAGCTCGTCAGATGCAGCGGACCTTTCCTGGATGTGCTCACCAACATTATGTGCATGGCGGCACAGTGGCCGGCAAACTGCCGACTCGGGGTGCCCAATCCCTTGTTGGTTCCCCTGCCCTCTGTATGTGCCCGGGAGAGCCCTCTCCCAGACTGCATAAATCACCCCCATTGTTAAATGCCGGTGCCCAATCCCCTCAGCTCAGCCCCCACCCGCTTAATTTGTGCGGCGTGGGTCTCCAATCCCTGTCGGCATAACATCCCGTGTTGTGTGCGAAGAGGTGCACAATCCTCCATCAGCTACAGTCCCCCCAACAGTTAGTGGCACGCCAGAGCCCACCCCAGCATGCCAAATCCCTAAAAACAACTGTCCCGTGATGTCTAATTTTTTTACCTATAAACGAAAATGGTCCTGCGTAGTCTCCTGTGCCCCACCACCACCCACCCTCTCGCACCCTGCCTCCCACCCCTCACCCCATACTTACCTCCGAGTCTGTGCGTATTGATCTTCGGCTGATTGGGAACACGTCTGCACTCTTCAAAGCCGACCGCGAACTGAAGAAATGCCGGTAAGCTGTATAATGGAATAATTAGGGCGTTTTCAAATTTGCTGCATATCTCAGGCATTTTGGGGAATTTTGGCCCAAAATTTTCAACAAGGGGTTTTTGGGACCTCTCCGCATGAATTATTGCACGGTCATGGCGTTATTCGGTTCCGAAAGGTGATTTCGCAGTCACTGCGCAAAATCACCTTTTGGGGCCGAGTAACAAAATGACAGTGCCACTGTTCATGAGGGGGGCTCTCAAAAAGCCTATGTTGCAAATTTGGTGGGAAAAATCCCAAAAATAACTGTTTTATGAGCGTGGGTTGTGCAGTTGCTACGCACGCTCGTAAGTTAGCGAATTCGCAATATTTTCATGCCAGATTCTCAACATTGGCATTTTACCACACCTTCTTGTGAACTGTACAGCTGTCATTTTTCACATCCTGGCCAAAATGTGTTTTCGCACTTCCGGCGCAGAATAGTGCAGTCGCTGTGCAGAATCAGTGTTTGGGACACATTACGAAAATGGCAGTGACACTGATCATAAGCAGAGGTCCTAAAATGCCTGTGTTGAAAATTTGGTGACAATACTCCATAAAATGACTGTGTTACAAGCGTGCGTTGTGCAGTTTGCTGCTCGTACGTTCACAAACTTATAATATTTTCACTCCAGATTTTCAACAGTGCATTGTTCTGCACCTCCTAATGAACAGTACAGCTGTCATTTTTCACATCCTGACCAAAATCTGTTTTCGCAGTTCCAGCACAGAATAGCGCGGTTGCTGTGGAAAGCCCGTGTTCGAGACAATTATGAAAATGGCAGTGACACTGTTCATTAGCAGATGTCCTAAAATGTCTATGTTGAAAATCTGGGGATGAAAGTCAATAAAATGAGTGTTTTATGAGCGTGCATTGCACAGTTTGCACGCACGCTCGTGACTTTGTGAATTTGTAATAGTTTCATTCCAGCTTTTCATCACTGGCATTTTTCCATGCCTCCTTATAAACAGTACAGCTGGCCAAAATGTGTTTTCACATGTCCGGCACAGAATTGCACGGTCGCTGTGCGAAATCAGTTTTCAGGACAGTTTGAGGAAATGACGGTGACACTATTCATGAGCAGAGGTCCTACAATGCTTATGTTGAAAATTTGGTGCCAAAAGTCCATACAATTGTAACCCCCACCCAGGTATGCCATTTCTATCTTGACAGCTCTACCTGGTGGGCTGGGTTCAGGGAGGAATATGTCACTCGGCACATTGGCTAGGTTTGGCTACTCTGCAACAGGGGCACCCAAGTAACTCTGGACAAAGAAAGCAATAACTGTAATGTCCAAAACCAGAAGTGGGATTCTAAAGTGTGGCTTTTATTCACATCCAACAGAATAAATAAAGCATAGATGGACCCCCAAGGGGCTACACTCCTGGTAATGCAGATTTAAGGAGACCAGAACACATTCTCATCACTTTAGCCCTCAGGCTCCTAAACACACTGGACAAACAGCCCGAACTTGTACGTTGCTCTGGGCTTTCCCTGGCTCGGCTACCTTGCCAGCCACTTGGACACTTTCCATATAGCATGGAAACATTTACTGGTGGCTCCCTAAACCACCTATGAGCATTTCTGCTCCATAAGGGAAACTTTCTTTCGATCCGACATCTGGGTACTTTCCTCAGGCACTGGCCAAGTACCTGAGAGAAAGCAACAGGTGTCCCAGAGCAAATCCATAGAGGTGAATTTGGTTACTACTGATGGAGGGGGGGTCTCCCACCTCTCACTCCCATAATTCATACCCAGCCATTTCTCTGGACTGTAACACCTCATCCTTTAAAACACTGTGCTGTGTAGATTCTTGTTAAATGTATTCACATTCAGTCTACTGTCTTTACATTCCATTTGTGCTGAACTTGAACATACTTAATAAGTGACTGTGTCCATTACTCTAGACCCCCCACAGAGTTAAGCAGTCCAATCCCCACATCTTCCAAACTGTACTTGACTGTCTTTTCCTGACCCCACAGTAACAGTCCCTTTAGTTTCATTTTGTTTCAGGTGAAAACACATGACCCTTTACCCGGAGCGAACTCACTCTTGGTTGCAGGTGCCCCACAGGCATTTTCTCCTCAAAGAACTCTCATCCAGAGCTTCTGGTGCCTCAGCATGAACTTAAATCAGGCAGCTTCTTTTCCTTAGCCGGACCAGGAGGGTTGCCACTGGAAGCAGACTGATTCCTTCCCCCCATCCCCGCAGGGATGGGGCCCTGAACTACTGAAAGTGGTCTCCAGCACTGCAATGTGCTCTTCTTGTGTTCCTCTTCAGGTGAGAACACACACCTAAACAACAAAAATAGCTCTTTGAAAGAACTTAGAGCTCTGACAGTCTGCTTATAGCACAGCACCTCTTCTACTGACTGCACAGACTCTACTCACTCACAGACTGACTTCAAATTCCCCAACATTCTACTCTAACCTCCAACTGCAACATTCCAGTGTGGCTTATGCAGCTGTGACAGTTCTAAATGATGTCATCCCTCAGACTCAGCTGAGACTCAGAACAGAGTGAGACAGTGTGAAATCCATTTAACTGGGGTTTCACAAGCTGCCTTCCCTGCCTACCACTAGGTCTTACTGGGATTCTAGTAACCCCAGGTAACAGGGGGGTTACACAATGACTGTGTTGCAAGCGTGCATTGCACAGTTTCCACGCAGCCTTGTAATTTTGTCAATCTGCAATATTTTCATGCCACATTTTCACCACTGGCATTTGTGTACACCTCCTTATCAAACAGTCCAGATGCCATTTTTCACAGCCTGCCCAAAACGCGTTTCCACACCTGTGACGCACAATGGCATGCTCGCTGTGCAAAATCACCTTTTGCGACACATTAACAAAATCAAAGTGCTATGTGTCTCTAGCTCCGCCATTGCCAATGCCAGTGCGACAACATTCGGCATTGACAAATGCTTGTTATAAGTGGGACATTGCTGGACAATCATTTATTTAGGAATCTGCCATGCCTGGATATTGTGGCAGTCACTGAAACATGGTACACAGAGAACCATGGCTGGGACGTCAACATACCAGGATACACAACCTACAGGAGGGACAGGGTGGGTAAAAGAGGAGGAGGAGGAGTAGCTCTCTATATAAGGGAAGGGATTAAAACAACAGAACTAAAGAGTAAATAGGAAGTTGATGAGTCACTATGGGTCACCTTGGAGACAGGAAATGGCACCACAATCCGCACGGGGGTTGTGTACAGACCCCCATCTCAGGGGGAAGGAATGGACAAGGAAATGATAGAAGGCATCCTTAAAATGGCAAAAAAGGGAGATATTGTTGATGGGGGACCTGAATATGCCAGATGTTAACTGGAGCACCTTTGCTGCAAGCACATCCAAGAGCAGGGTTATTCTTGATGCCCTACAGGGGGCATGTCTCAGACAGCTAGTGCTGGAACCCACTCGGGAGGGAGCAGTCTTAGACCCGGTACTCTCAAATGGGGATGGAGAAAGGATCTCAGATTTAGAAGTGGGTAGCCATCTGGGAACAAGTGACCACCAAACAGTGTAGCTCACGATAAACACAGCCATTGAGTCAAGCCATACAAATACAAGAGTACTGGACTTTAGGAGGGCTGACTTTGGGAAAATGGGAGAGCGCCTCAGAAAAACACCAGTAAACGAGCAAGAAGTGGGGGTGGAGAAACTAAGGGGAACAATCAAAACAGCCATCGCAGAGGCAACGAGCCTTTGTGTGAAGCAAATCAACAAAACAAAATAAAGGAAAAAAACACTATGGTTCTCAAAAGAGGTGGAAAGGAAAGTTAGGGAGAAAAGGATAGCATTCAGGAAATATAAGGAAACACAGAAGGAGCAGGACAGATAACTTTTATCAGTTAAAGCTGAAGGAGGCAGGGAAGGCAGTCAGAATAGCAAAGGCACAAACTGAGGAAAAGATAACCAACTCTGTTAAGAAGGGAGAGAAAACCTTTTATATGTACATTAGGGAACTAAGAAAGACCAAGAGAGGGATAAAGAGACTCAATAAAGGGGACGGAATGTGGGCAGAGGATGACAGTGAAAAAGCAGAGATACTGAACAAATATTTCTGCTCAGTATTCACAATGGAAGGGGAGGGGGAGGTACCTACACCAAACAAGAGAAACACTCTGAATGGGGGGGTCGATACCAGTCCATTCCCAAAATAAAGGGTTTTGAAATAGCTCTTGAAACGGTGGACAAAGCAATGGGGACTGATAGGATTCACCCCGGAATTCTAAAAGAACTAAGGGTAGAACTAGTAACATCACTGACTACTCTCTTTAACAAATCATGGGAAAATGGGGTGGTACCTGAGGACTGGAGGAGGGCGAATGTGATTCCACTTCACAAAAGTGGGATTAGGGCAGAGGCAGGAAACTACAGACCATTTAGTTTGACCTCGGTGGTAGGGAAAATGATGGAAACAAGGAAAGAACTGTTGAGTACCTAGAGGCCAGTGGGGCACAGAACCTTAGGCAGCATGGTTTCACAGCAGGAAGGTTATGTCAGATGAACCTAATAGATTTCTTTGACTGGGTGACCAAAGTAGTAGACCAGGGAGTGGCTGTGGATATGGCCTACCTAGATTTTAGCAAGGCATTTGACACAGTCTCACACAAAAGATTAATATACAAGTTAGCCAACCTTGGAGTGGGTCCCAAGGTGGTAGCCTGTATAAAAAACTTGCTGGGCAACAGGATGCAAAGGGTAATAGTAAACAGAGTCCACAGTGAAGAAAGGAGGGTAACTAGTGAGGTACCGCAGGGTTCGGTACTGGGACTGGTCCTCTTTAATGTCTTTATAAGTGACATTGGAGAGCACCTGGAAGGAAAAGTATGTCTCTTTGCAGACGACACAACGATCTGCAACAGGGTTGATATACAAAGTGGGGTGGAAAAGATGAAAAGGGACTTAGCAAGGTTGGTGGACTGGTCAAATATATGGCAGCTCAGATTTAGTGCAAAGAAGTGCAAGGTAATGCACCTGGGAAACAAAAACCAAGGGGAAGAGTACACAATGGGGGGTGAGATACTAACAACAAAAATCGAAACAGACCTAGGAGTAGTTATACCAGATGACCTAAAGGTGGGCAAGCAATGTTAGAAGGCAGTAAAGAGGGCTGGTGGGGGATACTGGAATGCATAGAGAGAGGCATCAACAGTACAAACAGGAAGTTGTTATCCCTCTGTACAGACAGTTAGTGAGACACCATCTGGAGTACTGCGTGTAATTCTGGAGACCCCATCTCTGCAAATACATAGACAGAGTGGAGGCTGTTCAGAGGAGGGCAACCAAAATGGTGCAGGGTCTGCATCAGAAGACATATGAGGAGAGACTAAAGCAGTTTAATATGTATACCCTTGAGGAAAGGAGGGAGCGGGGGGACATGATAGAAACTTGCAAGTATCTCAAGGGAATTAACAAAGTACAAGAGGGTAGCATCTTTCAGAAAAAGAGATGTGCAAGAACAAGGGGGCACAAGTTGAAGACAGAGGGGGGACGACTCAGAGGTAATGTTAGAAAGTATTTTTTCACAGACAGGGTTGTGGATGCATGGAACAGCCTTCCTGAGGAGGCTGTGGAGTCGGGAACAGTGGGAGAATTCAAGATGTATGGGACAGACATAAGGCAATTCTAGTGGTGGGTAGCAGGAAGTAAGCAGTTGATTAAGTAGAATCTGCAGCTTATCCATCAGGTAGGGAAATGGGCAGACTAGGTGGGCCAAGCGGTGCTTATCTGCCATCAAATTCTATGTTTCTGTGTTGCTCTTGGACTCAAATACACAGCTAATAGTCAGTTGCCATATATTTAGTAATGATGTTGTAACTCCTCCAATGTGGTATCTCAATATAGTGGATGCAACTGTTCCTAAGATTAAGGGATCTTTGGTCCTATAATGTAATGTTTTTCAGGACTGTTCACTGTATGTTTTTTCCAATGCTTATGTATGTGGACATTTCCATAAAAATAAATTATGAAGAAAAGGAACGCTGGCCTGTTGGCACTGAGGCTTAAGGTGCTGGATGCCACACCTTGTGCCATGCTGGTGACCCGGGGTCAGGAGTGACCTCAGGTGCCGGGGGTCAGCAGGGGAGGGAGAGGATCACGCATCCAATGACAGCTCTCCTCTCCCGAGGTTGGGGAGGATGTCATCCCGCTCCTTGGTTGCCCCACAGTGGAGGCCGGGGGTAGCCTCGGAGATCAGGAGACAAAAACATGGCTACGTGATGTGCGTATGTCTCCACATACATGCATTCATGGCTACAAGGGGAAGGGACCAAGAAAAGAGGAAAAAGGAGGGGCTACCACAAGCTACATGAAGCTCTGCTGGCCGCCAGCAGTCCGCTTCATCTCCGGACTGCCATGATTGCCCCAGTCTGAATTGTGTACTGGGTGGAGGGGAGGATGGACCTCCCCCTTCCCACCCTGCCATGGGGAGAAATCCATGGGGGAAGTGGGACCCAGGGTATCAGGGGGAGCGGAGGTGAACCAAGGGGGCCAAAAGGGGTGGAGAATCCTGCTTGTGAGGCCCCAGGAGGCAGAAACAGAATATGAAAAAAAAGAAAGAAAAGAAACAGGTAAATAGTCAACAGACATAAAAAGGTGGCAGTAAAGTACAGCGAAGGTTTAGCAGGCAAAAAGGTTAAGTAATAAAAGCATGGGAGTGGTGCAGTGTAACAGGTGTGGAGTCTTTCGGGACACATTCTGGAGACTGAGGTGTTGCCCCATTGGTACTGACCTCTCTGTGGTTGGACTCCAAGCCAAACTGGCAAGGTTAGAGGAAACCTTTTGCCCAACCCAGGGGTCACCAGGGCAGCTGCCACTCCCCCAAAGGATGCCTAGGCAGAAGCTGAGCGGTTGGACCTTGGTGGGATCCAGAAGTGTGGGGGTGGTGGGAAGGGTACACACTCTTCGGTCTGTACCACTAAACAATACCTTCATCATACTGGCAGGACAGGTCAGCTGAGAGGAGGCACCTGCAGCAGTGTGAGAGGAGGATATGGCAGTCCTCAGAAGGGAATGCCCAAGGACCCCAGCAGAGAAAGAAGCAGCTGCTAGTAGGGGACTCTGTAGTTAGAGGGATAGACTTGGGTGCGGGGGGTAGAAGGGAGAGGGAGGTGAAGTGCCTCCTTGGTGCTTCGGTTATAGGGATGGGGAATGGATCCAAAGGATCCCTGGGGCAGCAGGAGATGGGAGGAAGCTTGATGTCATTGTCCACCTAGAGAAAAATGACCTGGCAAGTGCTATGGTAGGGGTACTGCAGAGTAATTTCAGAGAGCAGGGAAGGGGCCTTAAGCAGGTAGCACATAGGGTGGCATTTGCAGAGGCATTACTTGTGTACCACCATTGAAAGGAAAGGGCACTTCGCACTAGGGCTTTTAACAGTCTGTTGAAGGCGTGATGCATGGAGGAGGGCTTTGGCTATATTGGGGACCAGGGGATCCATACGTTTTCCCCGACACTTGAATGCCCGACATTTGCCTGACTCCAATCTCCCATCAGGGACATGATGCCAACAATAATTTGCCCAATTTTGATGTCCCGTCAGGGACACAATCCTGACATTGATTTGCCATACTATGATGTCCCTTCATGTTCCCGTCAAGTTCCCAATTTTATTTTACCTTAATTTTTAACTTTTTTAGTCAGCATAGCAAAGAATCCCATGATACCCCAGATGCCTGGACCCAACAGAATCCCCTGATACCCATATACCTGGAACAAATGGAATCAGTGCTAACTATTACCAATATTTGAGACAGATATAAATTGATATAAACAGCAACAAACTGGAAAGTATTCCTGACTCTTGTCAGTGTAGCAAACACCAAAAACTGCAAACTATAAGTTGTACCTAGTAGGCCTTAGACAGCTTGTGAGCATTCTGTAAACCTGGAACAGGGCGGGAGCATGGAGCTAGTGCTGGGTAGCAAGATAAGCAAGATAGAGAGAGCGAGACATTTGTTATAAGAACACAAAATCGAATGAGAAAGAGACACAGTAGTATATGGCTTTTCACTTCAGCTTTTCAGTTTGGATTTCCCTTTGCACAAGAAGGGGACATGGTGACTACAGGACTTCAGTTTTCATGTTGTGGATTGGCATGGACTCTCTTGTGGACTGCCAACAGGCAGCAACAGGCAGAAATTGTGGTAGTTTTAAAAAAGACTGTGCTAGCTATTGCCAGGATTTCAGTTGTTGGTAAAAAGATCCCAATGGCAAGATTAAAGTCGGGATTTCAGTGTTGGGAAAATATGCGCCGGGCAGTTACATGACAGGAAAATGTACCAGACCCAGGGACCAGAGGGGTTTACCCTTGCTGCGGCAACAACCAAGTTGCTGGCGTAAATGATGTTGCCAGCACTTGGTCGACACCCAGTAGAGTGCTCTGACAATCAGCATTCTGGCAGTCAGAGCGCTATGCCCCTGCAAACCCCCCCCCCATATATTTAAATAAACTCTGGGTCGCATCCTGGTGGTAAGAAGGCCAACCCAGAGATTGGCAGCAAGAATCCAAGTCGCACAACATGCGTGCAACATTATTGCCCCGACAACATTCTGGCAGCAATATTCTGTCGGCACATAATTGGACTACCGACTGGAGATCAACTTGAGAGGACATGGGTCTCTGTAGGGGAGATGGCCTGCATCCTTCCAAAAGGGGCACCACAGTACTTAGTGGGAGGTTTAAATGTTACTTGGATGAGCATTTACACTGGCCTGAGGGGGACTGTAATACCAAGGGAGGCATAAACTGTTCCCCAGATGATGAAGAAATGAGGACAGAAGGCTTGAGAGGTGTCACTAGATGCTAGGAAATTATTTTATGATAATGGGGCCAGCGATCAGAGGGTGGGGGGTACCACTAGGCACTAGGGAGTCATTTTATTGTACCACGGGTGGCGATTGGAGGGCAGGCGAACCACTGGACACCAGGGAGTTTATGCCGACCGCAACTTGCAGCTGACATAAATCTGACTGGAGACCCCAGCTGTTTTTTCATCTGGGGCTTTGCCCCCGAACCCCACAATCTAAAGGATTCTAACTCCAAGTCAAAGCTGGAGTGGGGAGGGGCTGCAGGAATGGGAAAGAGAGAGTGGTGGAATCTCAGGTGGACTATTACAGCAAAAACGTCGATGTTGTCGGCATCATTTTCGCTGTAATACTGTCACCATCCTGGGGGCATACCATTTTATTATACCAGGGCCAACAATCAGAGGATGGGGGACCACTAGGCACCAGTGAATTATTTTGTTATACCAGGGCCAGTGATTGGAGGGTGGTGGGACAACTAGGCACCAGGGACATTTATACCTTTACTGGGGACAGGGGGACCACACTGGATACCAAGGAAATTATTACTTTTACTGGGGACAGGGATCGGGGAATGGGGGGACCACTGTTTATTTTAACAGGGCCAGGGTTCAGAGGGTGCAGGGCACCATTAGTCACCAGGGAGCAGGTGTGCTCTCCCAACCACCAATGTGGTTTCCCTCAGCCACTAGGGTTGCCCAGAGTAAGTCAGCATTCTTCTCAGTGGTAACTGCACAGTACAAGGTGACCTGTGCTATTTCCTATGTGCAGCACTACCATGCTGAATATTGCACTGTGCCAGGATTCATGCACCTTCCCTTCCCTTCGCCCAATGCATATTTTTTTTTTTTTTTGTGGTGTGATAACACTTTTAGCATGCGCCACAGCCCCCTGTGAATATTGTGCCCTGGCATAAACACCGGGCAAAGTTTTGAATATGTGGCCCAAGGTGTCGCCCAGAGTTACTACAAGGTATTTGAACATCTCCATCTGTTCAAGGTTTGACCCTTGGCCATCTTGGATGACAAAGGGTAGAATTTTCCTCATATGTGGAAGGCTAGAGAAGAGCATGGTCTTTGTTTTCTTGTAATTGAGGACCAGCTTGTTGTTGAAGAACCAGCTTTAGTGACCTAAAGTTACTTTGGAGAGCAGCAGTAAGGCTGTATATGTCAAGGTTTTTGGAATAGATGACTGCATCATCAGCACAGAGGAGTATGCTGGCTGTCTGACAGACACTGGGCAGCTGATTTATGAAGAGACCAAATAGGAGTGGGCCCAAGATGGAGCTCTGTGGTTCACCAATAGTTACTCCCCATATGTTGGACAAAGATTTATCAGATTTCACAAGCTGGGAGTAATTGGTGAGAGAGCAGTGGAAACAGTTAACTGCGTTCTGTGACAAACCCAGGCCAAGGAGTTTATTAAAGACAGCTGACATGCTTCGATGCTCCAGGCAGGCAACTCATACCATTTAGTTGCCTGTCCTAGGAGCTTTTATAGCCATAAATGGAATTTTTTGGTGGACAGGATAAAAAGTAATTCAGCTTGTAAAGCCTGGCTCATAACTTGCTGATATGAGCCGAGTGGCCACCGAGCACTGCAGCCCCACCCCTAAAAATCTATATGTGTAAGGGGCTAATATATACAGTATATATGTATTATATATTAGCCCTATACATGCCTGCAAAGATAATCTCAGTACATTTAGGCAGCCCCTGCTCCCCTGATTCCATTACTAGCTCCACAGACTGCCTGCAGCCCCATTCCCTACCTCACGTCATCATTCGGTTGTTGCAGGAGGCGAGGCTACAGTGTGCCAGGGCGTGACTCATATCAGGAGTAATAAGCTGGGTTTACAGCTGAATTACTTTATCCTGTGCACCAAAACTTCCATTTATGGCTAAAAAAGGTCTTAGGGCAGGCAACTACACGGTGTGAGCTGCCCGCCTGGAGCGTGTCTGCAGCTCCTTAAATAGGAGCTTATGGCCTTAGGTCAATTTATAATGCTCTGATGAAGTCACCATTGTCAAGGGTCTCATGAATATAATTGGTATATTTCAAGAGTGTCATGTTGGTGCTGTGGAGCTTCTGGAAGCCATGGTGCTGAACACAGGACATTGTATTTGTTGAGGTATGTGACAAGATGGTAAGAGGCTGTTGTCTTAGGGGCCTTGGACAGGGGGGAGAGAATAGAAATGGGTCTGTAATTGGCAAGGCTAGTGTGATCTCTGCTTCTGAAAACTGGTGTAAACAGTGTGGATTTCCACTTCTTGGGGATCTGTGACTAGCAAAAGGAAATTCTAGAGATGTTTCTAAAAAGTTTCATGACCCATTACAAAATTTAAACTGACAACTGCATTTTTCTTGCTTCACGTGCATGTGCATTTCCTGTGCATATATTTACATACATTATCTCTTACATCTGATATATTTTTTTAGTGTGCCTTACACATTAACATAGTTTTATTTACATGTCTCATGCTGTGTGTCTACTGTGTTCTTGTGGTTATGTGTGTTTCTGCAGCACAGATATATACATAAGTTGGTCACAGACAAAAGGTATTCAGACTGCAACCAGGGTTATGCAGTACCTTGGTCAAATAAATATACAGACTGAGTTAAAAGGAGACCGTCACCTGTTTGTAGGTGCATTTTTTTTATTTAATTCCCAGTTCAAACAGAAATTGTGGACCAGAGAGGACTTTTAATAATTAGTGTTTTTGCAAGTTTTGCACTGACAAACTTAAGAGCAGGGCATCTATAAACATTAAGGCACTAAGACGCTAATGTGCTCCAACTTAAAATTTAGATATGAGCACCAGGAATACACACTTAGGACTCCATTCTCAAAGCTCCCAGCATGGCGAAAGTGGCTTGCACCATAAAAAAAATGGAACAAAATGCCCCTTGCATCAAAAGATGCTCCGAGAGCGATTCTCAATGGCAGCCTGCGTCAACCGCAGACTGCCTGCCCAAACAGGATTTGCGCCACCCATGCACCCAAAAATGGGCTGTGGCACGGTGCTAGGGGGCTTGTGGCAAACACAGGCTGTCATGTACCCTAATGCAGGATTCTCAGAACACTCCCAGAGGGAGAAATTCTAAGTACTATTAGACCAGCCAGGGCTGGTCTAAGGGTACTTAGAAAATATTTCTCTGGTAGAGTAGACTCCTTTGCAGCAGTCTTCCGTGGTCCAGATCCCTGATGTCCCCTGGAATTAATGTACAAAACAAACCTGGTGGTCTAGTGGCACCCCTCACAATCTCTGATGTCCCGAGAAAGTAATGTGTTAAAAAAACCCTGGTGGACTAGCGGACTCCCACCCAGCAGTGCCCTATCACCCCACTCCCCCCATCCAGCTGGGAGAAAAGATGCTCAGACTATGCTTCCCTCAGTGTTTACAAATGTGCATGTGTTACTGAAATTGTTAAGCAATGCAAGAAGTCTGAATAAAAAAATAGAAGAATTAGAAACATTATTAGAACCAAATGGGAAAACAGATATGGCATTCATTACCGAGACATGGTGGAGAAATGAGATACTGGGGGATATAAATGGATATAGACTACACAGACTGAGTCGGAAAAAAGGGAGAAGGGATAGCAGCATATATATCAGAAAAGATTAAATCCTCGCATATATCAGACAAAATAAAGACAAAAAGCATAAATGAAACTTTATGGATAAGAACAGATAGCACAAATGGGAGACACATCATCACTGGTCTGTGCTACAGACCACCTAATGCAAAAAATGAGATACAGGAAGAAATAGTTGTAGAAACTGAAAAAGCGTGCAAGCAGGGAAGAGTAATTTTTTCTGAGAGATCTGAACCTAAATGTTATAAATTGGGAAACCACAACTGGGATAAACTGTCTGAGCAAAGACTTTCTCACTGCCACTGAATAATTAGGCCTAATACAACGGGCAAAAGATCCCACAAGGGGAGAAAACATCTTGGATGTGGTACTGTGTAATAACACAATAAATATAACAAAATGCGAAGCATACGCACCTCTTGGGAACAGTGAGCATAATAGTATTTATTTTTCTTACCAGGATAGCAACCCATAATAAAAGGTTGTAGCATGATTTATGATTATAACACTGTAGACCATGGCCCAGATATTCAAAAGGGTTGCGCCATGCGCAATAGGGTTGCGCCAGCGCAAGTCCGAAAATGCGCCATTCTGCGATATTCAGCGGGAGGCAGTTGCACCCCCCAAATCACACTGAGCAATAGCGCAATGATAATGAATGTATGCGCAACTGAAGGGGGAGGAACCATGCATAAATGGCACAGTGCGATATTCAACAACATGCGCCATGCGCAATAGGGGAGCAAGCGGAAGTTGCACGATAGCGGAAATTAGCCAAAATAAAAAGGAACAAGGGAGAGGCGCAAGAACGCTACAGGGAAGGCGCATGTTGCTGAACTATAGCCAGCCACACAGGTAACACACACACACACACACACACACACACACACAAGGCAGGACAGAGAAAGGGCACCTGGTACCCACAGGCACAGGGAAGGTGTGGGGAGCCACAGCCACAGTGCAGAAGGGGGAAGTGCTACACAGCACTGAGGCCACCACAGTTAGGTGTTCCCGGTGCAGGGGAAGTAGCAGCCAGGACAGCAGGGGAACACAGAAACAGCTGCCAGGGGGTAAACACAAGCCAGGGATATGGCCAGTGCCACCATCCAGATGGAGGCAGTAATGAGGGGGTGAGAAGGTGGGCAGCAGGGGGTGCAGCTGTGGAAGGGCCCTGTCGGCGGTATGCCCCCAACAGGCAGTACCGAGCCCGCACCAGCTTCAAGCTGTACAGTGATACTGAGATCGTGAGCTGGTATCACCTGAATTGGGCAATTCTGAGGCGGCTCTGTGAGCTGTGCAGTGATGTGATGCAGGCACCCACACGACAGAGCCATGCTCTGTCAGTGGAGACTAAAGTGACAGCTGGCATGTGCTTGCTCACCACAGGTACCTTCCAGAGACCAACAGGGGACACCACAGGCATAACCCAGTCGGCCGCATCATGCCACCTCACCCAATTGCTCAGCACACTGCTGCCACATGCTGCGGAGTACATCCATTTCTCCAGCACACCAGCAGAGTGCACAGCAAACATACAGGAGTTCCACAGGGTAGCACGTATGCCTGGCATGCTAGGGGCAATAGACTGCACCCATGTGGCCATCTGCACACCACCTGGCTACCCAAGGGGGCCGCATATATTAATCACAAGAGCTATGCTAACATCAACTGCCAGGTGGTGTGTGATGCCAGTGAGTGCATAATCAATGTCTGTGCCATGCACCCTGGGGGAGCACACAATGCCTTCATCTGGCACCAGTTGGCACTGTGCCACAGATTCGAGAGTGGGAACATCCCCACTGGCCACTTACTGGGTGACTATGCAAACCACACGGACAAACTTAGGGCTTGGGAGGGGCATGGTCAGAGGTGACATGGGTAGTGGTCTACATGGCCTGGGGCAGGGTGATGCTGATCATCAAACTAACCTACACCCTCCACACACAGGCGACAGTGGATACCCACTCCATCCCTGGCTGCTCACACCATACAGCAACGCTACAATGAGGCACATGCCACCACATGTAATGTTACCAAGCGGGTGTTCAGTATGCTGAAAGCACGTTTCTGTTGCCTGGACACCTCTGGCGGTGCCCTACAGTACAGCCCCTCAAAGGCCTGTGGGCTATTCCTGGTCTGTTGCATCCTGCACAACATGGCCAATGAATGTGGGACAGCCGTACAGGTCAAAGACGGGGACAGCGATGGGGACGATGAGGATGCCAGTGACAATGGTGTTGGGCAGCCCCCCCCTTGGATGATGGGACCCCCAACTGCTCCAGCTGGCACAGCCACACCGGGACACCATCACGGAGGAGCACTTCAGCCAACCCAGGTAAGTCATGGGGCCATGTGGAACCACCAGTGGCAAAGGCACAACCCACAAACCCGCATGGACACACACCAGGGTTGCATGCCATCAAGTGAAGTGGCCAGGCATGGAACCACACTCACCGCCAGGGATGGGTGAGGTCTAACATGGCACGTGGTCAGACACACACACACACACACACACAAAACTCACTAGACATGCACAAAGGGTAGGAGGCACGCCAACCCAGAACCCACACACATGTCCACAGACCACCACGCCTACTGCCTGTCATTGTGCATGTCAGACACTGGGCACCATTGCACATTGGCATACAGTGAAATGCAGGCATCATCATGCACACGCAACTGCGGACAGCAGCCAGGAGGGTGTGCAGATGGACTGTGTGTGTGCGTGCAGGGCTGGGTACCCACCCGTGCACTGCCCACTGAATGACACAATGCACACAGGGCAGCATCAGACAGTAGCCGAGCTGGGAGACAGGTCAGTCATGCGTCACAGTGCCCCAGCTGCCATGGATGCATGGGCGGCCCCAACGAGACCCGTCAGCAGTGACAGGCTGACCACTGGCCTCATGGGGTGGCACCAATGGTCCCCCAAGGGTTCCACTGGGTGAACGCGACCGTGCTTGCACAGGGGTCTGCAGCACACTGAACATGCCTGCGCCAGGCATGCTTGGAATGCCCACAACTGAACCCGGTGTCAACAAGGATGGTGTCGCATGATGCCGGGAACAGGGGGTGGACATTGCACTGCGTGGTGTCTGTGATGCATGGGCAAATAACTGTGTGCCCCCTGTGGCCATGGCAGCTGTGATTGTCTGTGTCAGCTTGTCAATGGCAGTGGTCACATCCTCCCGCATCCGGTCCACCCCTGCCAGGAGCAGAGTGGTTTCTCTGCTGCGACGCCTCTCTGCCTGGTGCAGAGTCGCACTCAGTGCATCCACCGCCGTCACAAGCCGCATCTGCTGATTGACTGATGCTTGCAGTATGCGGGTGTGCTCATCCAAGAGGTCCTCTGCCTGATCGGCATGCTGTCCCTCTGGGTGTTTGTGGCCCTGATGCTCATCACTCCTTCAGGGTGGGTGCTGCACACCAGGGCCAGGCCTGGGCATGTCCACAGGTGGTGCACTGACGCCGCCCCCTGACACTGTACCCCCAAGCCCATTGGCCAACTGCTGATGCTGCCCCTTCGGCTGCCGGTCCCCAGGGCTCAATGGTGCTGCCACAGTGGCTGCAACAATCCCACTGTCCTGTACACACACCAGTGCTGCCCCACCGGTGCTGACAGGCACAGGCTGGGACTGTGATGACACGCAAGCCTCCACGGTGGCACCACCCACAGCCATGGCCATGATGTTACCTGCTGTGTGGCCATCCTGTGGCACACACATGTCACTGCCCATGACGTTAGCGACATCATCATTGGTGACAGATCCGGCACCGGCCTGAGTCCCAGCATGCTGGCATCCGTGGACGCTGGCACGCTGGGACACGGGCAGGGTCTCCTCCGCATCTGCTCCACCATCAGTCTGGACATCCAGGCGGGCCCACTGTCGCCCTGAGCCGCGTATTCCTGTGGAGGTGGATGGGCCCTCCTTCATCTCCATCTGACCGGCCTCAATGGAGAAGCCCACCACCGCTGACCCATGCAGATGCTCAGGATCTATAAGGGAAAACAAAGTTGCATTACTGCATGTGACCTACCCTGCACCCCCAGTAGACAGACCATGACCTACCATGCAGTGACGGGCTACCACCCATCTGGAATCCACCACCCGGAACACCCTCAATGGCACAACGCTGCATGCTGCCAGCAACCCTCTCCTCCTGTGGAGTCAGGCGTAGCACCTTTGGCTGTCCCCCACCTGTTGCAGACCGTGCTGCCCTGATGGCAGCCACCTTCTCCTTAATCCTCCGCCTGTCTGTGCCCATCTTCTTCTTGCACTCCTGCATGGAGTGCTGGTGGCTACCATGCAGGTTTACAGCACATGCCACCTCCTCCCATGCAGCAGCATGGGCCTGTGGTGTTCCCTGGCATCCGCTGAGAAGCAGCTCCTGGTCTAGGTAGGCCTCGAACAGGACATCTGTCTCGGCCTTCATGAAATTTGGCCTCCTCCTCCTCCCACGACTCTGTTCCTCTTCCTCCACAACACGCTCAGTCATGATTCAGCCTGTGAGAATGACAGGTGTTACCTGTGACTGCGTAGTCCCATGCATGTCCCAAAATCCACAGTCCACACTCCCAAACAGCATGCAACTCACCAACAGACTGCAGTAACCGACTATGGCCAGTGCAGCCCAATGTCGCACTTTTATAGTGCAACCCATGCAAATGAGGCAAGGCGCATCTTTAAGTGAATGGAAATGCAGTGACTGCGCCATTGAATGGCTGATTAGATGATTTGCATATGCTGGCTGAATATCATGTCATTGCGCTTTGTGCAATTGTGTTGAATGTGCTGAGCCAAGGGTGCAGTTCTGTGACATGTGCAGTACACACCTAACTGTGCATGCCCGGGTTGATGACGCAGGTGCCTGCTGCGCTGCTGACGTGCTGTGTGCGGGAGGCAATGCAGGGCATGTCCACCATTGTGCCAGTGGCGCTACAGCACTGTTCACCTATATGGCACTGTGGCACTGGGGCGGTGTAGGCGCACTGGGGCAACAGCACGGTAGGCCGCTACTGGAGGTGGCACACAGGCACCCAATCATGCTAGATGCATTGGGTTCCAATCGCACTGTGGCTGTCCGTGCCCCAGAGACCCTTGACCCTGAGCCTGACCTTTGCCTCCTAGACGCCATGTGTCAGGCATGGGTGTACCACCTTCGCGCTGTTTGGTGACAGCGCGATAGGGAATGGCAGCGCTGTACCACGCAGCATCTCTACTGCACATGGCAGAACCGCGCTGCAGAGCGCCATTTTGACTTAACTGAGCAGTAGAGATGGTGCGGAGGCGAGCTGTGCAGTGGAGCCAGGTGGAGCTGGCAAACCTGGTTGCCATTGTGGAGCCACATGTTGGCCCACTATTTGGGGAGGCACCCCTGGACAGGGCCAGGAGTCAGGTGTGGCAGGAGGTGGCCGACACCCTGGAGGAGGCCACCGGTATGAGGCGGATGGCAAAGCAGTGCTGCCACCGATATGGGGACCTGAGGAGGAGGGACCCAGATCTACTTGCCCGCCTGCAGGCACGTGCCAGGAGGGGCATGGTGCCACGGACAGATAGGTGCAACATCCATACACTTTTATCTTCCATACGGGTATCACGGTTGCATGTGTCCGGCACATGGGGGGGCCATCCTATCAGGGTGTGGGGTGGGTGGGTCTGGCTGTGTGGGATTGCACACACATGGGGGTTGGGGGACTTTGCTACAGGATTGTACTGATGTTCCTCTCTCCATGTTTGCACCTTAGGCCCAGAAGAGTGCAGGCTGGCGAGGGAGAGGAGGCACCTCCAGTAGGACCATCAGGCCAGGAGGGGCGAAGGTCCGCAGAGGCGCAGGGACCAGCCTGATGATGGTGAGTGCCTTACATCCATGATTACTATTGTATGCTGTGTAACAGGGCGGGCAGTGGGGCATAGCCACCATCCATTGACACCACTACCATGCACACAACTTGTTACAGTCAGCACTGTCCAGTGGCACTGCATGTCTGGGAGTGCGTCAATGGTAGTCCATGCGTGCACTGGGCACATGGCTGTGCCACTGCCTTCACACCGCATAGCCAAGTCACTGTACGGCCACGGTGGTGCTGTTCAGGACATGGGCGGTGGGTGTGTGCAGTGGTCCACATGGCTGTGGCTGCCTGGGTAGGCAGATCTTGTGGACACAGTCACTGTGGGTGATCACACACCATCACAGGGGTGCGGCACATGCCTGTATGCCATGCACAGTGGATTTGCTGCAGGGGACTGGACAGTCATACGTAGTGACTCTACTCCCTTGTCCTAGGTGGACAACGCTGGATGGCCCTTGAACGGGCCATACAAGATATACTTCAGCTGGCACGGGCATCCCTGGCAGCATTGGAGAGATTGGAGTGACATGGGATCTGGAGGAGGAGAACCCGGAGGCACCACAGGAGTGGAGAGCAGGGCAAGGAATAGGCCCTCCATGACCCCCTGACACCCATACCTCCTGGACCCACCCTCACACCCCTTCTTCCCTCTCCCATTTGTACACCCCTGCCCCATGCCTGCCCCCACCTGGTTTGAGGCCCTTTCCCCCCGCCCTTGTATATATTTGTAAATATGTTTCATAGTTATTATATTTTAATGCATACATTTTGTTATAACAACTATGGAGGTCTCTGATTTGCAGTGGGCTACAGATGCTCAGCTGCAGTGGTGTGCATGGTGTCAGGGGTGGTGCACACATGGGCGTGTGTGTGTGTGTGTGTGTGTGTATAGAGGTGAACCACCTATGGTGTGGGAAGGGGGATCAGTCACTGTCTGTGGTTTGTGTGTTGTACTCTGTGCATTGGATGCCTGTGTGCAGTGGTCCATGGGGCCTGCACTGTGTGCATGGCACCCCTGTCAGACCATCCATGGCCTGTGCAGCTGACACCCTTGCATGTCTGTGATATGCATGGTCTGCTGGCGTGTCAGTGGTGGCTGCTGTGGCCAGTGCTGGGATGGGATGTGTCCTTGGGAGGGTGTGCAGGGTGCTGTACTGCTGGAGGTGGGGTCTGGGTCATGCCCTGTCGCATGTGGGGTACCTCGTGTGCTGACACATGGTCGGTCTCTCAGCTGTACCTCAGGGGGAACGTGCAGGGCAGCACTCTGTATGCATCTGTTGCATCACTGTCTGCTGCCACCCGCTGCATGGTGTTCATGGTGGGGCTGCCTTGCATGGCTCCATGGTACACAGGGTTGCATTGTCACAGTGGGGGTGGTGGCATGCATGGGGTGTCCTGCACTGTTGGGTGCTACTCCTGGGCAGGGTGTATGGGGATCATGGTGCAGGGTGTGCTCTGCATTTGTGGGATGGTGTGGTACGGAGTGGTTGGCCATCCTTGTGTGCCGGTCACAGCTTGCCAGGGGGTGTGATGGGACACCATGGCCTGGCTGTGGGTTGGTTGCTGGTCTCCATGGACCAGTGGTTATTCCAGCCCTCCCCCAGTTGTGCAGTGCACGGGGTGTGGGGGGACGATGTCTGTTCTGCTGTGTGTACCTCTGCTCATCTGTGGCATAGGTGGTGGGCCCCTGCATCCCTGGTTGTGCTGCTGCATTGCTGCCCTGCTGCTTTGGGGCATCCCTGGTTGCACTATGGTGCATCTAGACTGCTCAGCTGAACATCCCTTGTTGCGCTATGGCGCATCAGATATGCTCAGCTTCACCTCCCTAGTTGCGCTATGCCGCAGGTGGTGCAATATTCAGTTGTTGGCTGTAGGCGCATCTTGGCCTGCGCAGTTTTTGAATATCATGCTTCTTGCACACGGGCGCAGTGGACTTGCGTTTGCTCCTGCTGTTGCACACTTTTTGGGCTCAGTTTGAATATGTGGGCCCCTGTGTGCATCAAAGAAGATTTTAAAAAAAAATTAACTGGGACACAGAGCTGTAGAACAAAACTGCTAGTGAAATGTGGGAAATTATTAAAATAACACATATTTACAATGTGTGATAAACACATAAAAAAAAAAATATATAACAGAGGAAAAAATCTAAGTGGCTAAATAAAGGGTTACAAAAACTGCTCAGAAAGAAATGCTCAGGGGCGTTATTGAGCACTCTTGCCAAATAGACGTGTTTCACCTCGGCTCCACAGATTCCTACCTGTAATTATAAAAATAATTGAAATATATCCACTATTGGGTGTTTTGAGCTGCAGATATCCATAGAACTCTTCAGACGAATATAACAGTACCGAATTTAACCACGGGTTGGACGATTAAGGGAGAAGCGAGTGGATCAAAAAATGCACAGCCTACAGAGCAGCAGGCCCTGACGGCCCCCGGTGGATCCTCTGAACCAACTACGCCACCATGGAGCTCATTGGCCTTATCTATGAAGACCATAGATGGGAAAGTTGAGGAAATCCTTCGCCGGAGGGGGGAACAGGACCTAAAAATAGAATCAGCAACTAAAACAGCTTCTCCTGCAGAAACTCAAGTGATTAAAGCCATTAATGTGACCACTAAGCTGGTGTAAAAAAGCAACCAGCTTAGGTACCGGATGGAAGCCATTGAAAATGCTCAACGAGCAGTGAATTTAAGACTTGTTGGTCTGCCGGAAGGTAGCGAAGGTTCAGATTTGGTATCTTTTCTTCAGAACTGGCTACCCGATGCATTGGGCTTAAAGACAGGGAACATGCCAGCCCTACAAATTCTTATGGCCTACCGAATCTCACCTTGAGCTTCTCCAGTGCAGCCAGATCTTTCAAGGGCCATACTGATCATCACTACAGGGACAGCAAATTGGGACACATATTTGCAAGCTGCTAGGGAGTCACAAAGCTTTAACTTTGATGGGATAACTCTGCATCTCTTCCCGGATCTTTCTTTTGCTACCCGCTCAAGGAGGAAGAAATTCGATGCCATGAGGGCTCACCTTCGGAGTCTCGGAGTTGTACATTCACTTATAATGCCCACTCATCTACGCATACGCCATGGAGGGCATACATATATTTTCACAGACCCACAGAAGGCCGGCAAGAAGGTGGAGATGTTCGAGCGTGAATTTGTTGCCATTCGTTCACCAAGAGAAGAGGAATCAGATGAAGACACTTGAATGGAAGCTAGTAAAAACTTTTCCTCAACATAAACATTTTGAAGTTGTCAATTTAGAACTGGAGATTGTTTTAAGCCATAGCAAGTCAGATGGTGGTAACCTCGTGGCAGCTCTTATATGCAGCATAATCACAGTTAAGTTAGTAAGAGTTTAAGGGTGTGCTGTACAAATCAAAATAGATTCAGGTTAAATAAGAATGCTTATTAACGTCTAGTTTCATTTTCGGTGGTATTTACCATCTAAATGGCAAGTTAAATTCTTAATTAAAAATGGATTAATAGCGATGGTTATTCAAGGTCTTCTCGAAGTTCAGAGAGGGATACACTGCATAATTTTATTGATAGCTATATTGCTAGTTTTGTTCTAAAGTTGGAATATTTCAAGCTAATATAAAAAAAAGAATGAATACCATTCTCTATACAGAACTGGGGTTATGTGGAGGGTAGGAGAGCATTAATCATTGTGTCTATATGTCACATGTTTGATATGGGATCATATCAGCCTTATGGTTGAGTATAAAAAATTATGGGTTTTAACATTACAGTTTGATCGCCTCAATATTGCAAGGTGTAGCTATCCAGGTTGTATTTCTGTATCATTAATGTTGGAATACCCCCATATTCTTACACTGCCTATTAAGGCTATGTATTCTATTATCCATTGAATGGCTCCTTGAACTAACGTTTGTATGCCTGGTAGGAGATATAACTGTATGATGTTGTTTTATTTTTAAAACAATAAAATATAAGTAACAAAAAAAAGAAAGAAATGCTCAGTCTCTGTGGTAGATGAACCCCCCGTTGTTTCCTGTTTTTTGTCATATTTGTTTTATGTCTCCTTGTAAAAATCTGTTGCGCGACAGTAATCATTTTATTTCCTTTCTTGTGTCTGTAATCCTGTGCATTTGTGTCCCTGTGTGAATTCCCTGTGGCCCTTGGTTACGCAGTCAGACTGGTCCCCTTCTGCGTAACACTCATCGTATCTCTGTTTTGCCCTTGAGATATTTGGGGTTAAGAGAACCCCCCCCCCTTATGTTTTAGAAAGATTTCCTGAAGGCACCAGATAGGATGTCTGTTCAAGTTAAGATAGAGCAAAAGGTACAAACCGCATGGTAGCTCTTAATGCCTGATGGCTAAAATACCAAAGGGGAAAGCCAACAGCAATACTGTGCAAGCAGAAGAGACTGCAGCTGAAAGGCAATTAAATTCAAGCAGTCTAGTAAGGTAAATGCCCGACAGCATGTTAAGTACACAGTCAAGGGTCCGTTTTTTTTCATTTTAAACACATAAGAATACTGAACATTATTTCTAAGCGTCTGTATGCCTCTGAAGATATATATCTCTGTTTACATTATTTTCCCAATGGTACAAAGGGTATCAAACTGTTTCCCTCTTATTTATTCACTTTCAGCTTCCCCTATTTCTTAAAGCTTCTAAGACAGTTTGTATTTAGGGAACCACAAGTTTCCCTCTGCTTTTCTAAACAACTTGGAGATGTATATAGTTTAAAAACAGACCTTTGAGTTCTGTGAACTTCCAGAGCCAATCACTAAGGTGGTTCTTGCACATTGCCTTCTCCTATAGGGAGTCAGCGGCACCTTGCTGTTTTCTTTTATAGGGAGAAAGTGGGTGTCCTGGCTAGAACTGGGGAGGAGCTCATGTTAAGTTTTATTTATTTATTTATTGAAAATGTTTCACCAGGAAAGGCACACTGAGCAAAAAGATGCTCGTCTCGCAGTGCGACCTGGGGGGGGGGGGTTACAGAGGAGGCAGGTATACATACAATAGTAGAACTTATAGTAGCATAATATGGAAAATGTACATAGTTGGGAGGGATTACATTTGAACTTATTACATAGGCAGTGCAGTTCAGCACAGCACAGGCACAGCAAGTACAGGTTATACAAATCGTGGTTACACAATGAGGTAAACAGTACAGAACATGATCGTAAGGCAAGGTATACAATACAAGGGTACACCTAGAGGCTAAACATGAAATACATAAGTGCCAGTTACAGAACAGAGGTAATAGTAGCAGAATTTGAATGTCAGTAGCGGAGGTTGAGCTTCAGGGAGATGCATAAAGTAGAAAGGAAGGATTTGGAGAGCAAGATGGGGGGAGAGATGGAGAGAGAAACGTGATGTATGGGGAGAGGACAAGGTGAGGAGGAGGGAGGGGGATGGGGGCTTAGGTTGATCGGGAAGGGGAGGGAGAAAATTGTGAGTGCGGGGTAGGTAATAGAGAGGGTATAAGTGTGCAGGGTAGCATATAAGCCAGACAATTAGGCGTGGCCAGGCCGCTGGTCAGGCACAGGGGGAGGGGGGAGGCGCCAATGGGAGGGTGGTCAAGGCAGCAGCAGTTAGGTGCAAGGAAGTTAGAGAGGGCACATGAAAGGGAGAGCTTGGATGAAGAATGTCGGACCTGGGTGGGCAGGCCGTTCCAGAGTTTAGGGAAGAGATAAGAGAATGCAGATTGGCCGGTGGTGGTCCTACAGTGAGGAATGAGTAGTAGTCTAGGGTCGATGGATCTGAGGGTGTGTGAGGGGGTGGGTGGAGAGGTTAGGGCAGGTGCAAGATAGGGAGGGAGGGAGCCGAACCAGAAGTTGGAAGGGAATTTAGCGCAATGAATTAGGCTCCGGTTGCTCAGAGAAGGTAGGGACAGGGAATGATAAAGCATGCAGTGATGTGATCGAGGGGGGCATCGAGGGCAAAGCAGCAAAAAGCATTGAAGAGGGGGTCTAATCTGGCTAGGGTGGTCTGTGCAGCGGAGCTGTAAACTAAATCACAGTAGTCGAAGAAGGGTAGAATCATTTTCTGAACAATTTCGTGTCTGACAGGAAGAGGGAGACTAGTGCGGTTTCTAAAGAGGGCACCAAGTTTTGGGCGCAGTTTGGAAATGATGGCATCGACGTGAGTGGAAAAGGAGAGGTGGCAGTCAAGCCAAACCCCGAGATACCTGAAGGAGGGTACTTGAGGACGGTATTATTTAGGTGTGGAATCTCAAAGGGGAGTTGAGTTTGGAAAGGCGCTGTCTAGTGCCGAAAGTCATAGAGTTGGTTTTCTTAGCATTTAGGGAGAGTTGGCTGCTATTGAACCAGAGTTGGATTTTGTTGAAGTCAGTTTGAAGTTTGGAAGCGACTTCTTCATGGGTCCGGCCGGAGGTGAAGAGGACTGTGTCGTCTGCATACATGTGTATGGCAGAAGAGGAGCAGGAATTTGGCAGGTCATTTAGGAGGATGGAGAAGAGGATGGGGCCGAGAACTGAGCCTTGCGGAACGCCGGAGGTGATGGGAGGGGAGATGCAGTCAGCTATTTTGGTGGATTGGGTTCTATTTAGAAGGTAGGCGCTGAATCAGTTAATGGCGGATTCAGCTAAACCAGCTTCGGAAAGGCAGGATAGTAGGAGAGAATGGGAAACTGTGTCGAAGGCTTTTGCTAGGTTGATGAAAATAGCAGCAGTGATTAGCCCTTTGTCCATTCCAGTGAGGATGTAGTCTGTGAGTCTGAGCAGGGAGGAGGTAGTGGAGTGGTGTTTTCTGAACCCGGACTGGAAAGGGGTGAAGAAGTTAGTTTCGGCGAGGAAGTGGGAGAGTTGGGATAACACAAGGTGTTCCTGGAGTTTTGCGAGGGTGGGGAGGAGGGAAATGGGGTGGTAGTTGGATGCAGAGGTAGAGTCACCGCCTTTGGGGAGGGGTAGAACAGTGGCATGCTTCCATACGGAGGGGAGTGACTCAGTACTGAAGGGTAGATTTAGTAGGGCTGCGAGGGGGGTAGCGATGGCGGGAGCAGATAAGAAGAGGAGTTTGTTGTCAAGACCATCAGGGGATTTGCCTTTGGAGGGGTTTAGGGCACGAAGGGCATCTAAGGTTTCAGAGGGGGAAATGTGTCTAAAGGAGAAGAGGTTCATGCTGGATAGTGGGGGATGGGAGACTGAGGAGGTGGAGTGTTTGCAGGTGGAAGGGCTTCAAGGAGGGCCTGGGCACATGTAGTGAAATATGAATTAAACTCGGTGGCGACTTCCAGAGGATCAGAAAAGAGAGTACCTTGGGCAAGGAGAAGAGGTGGAGGGTTAACTGTTTGGGGGGAAAAAAGGGAGCTAATGACTTTCCAGAATTTGGAAGGTCTTCCAAGGTTTGCATTAAGTGTGTTATTAAAATATTCAGACTTAGCTAGGCGGGTGGCCTTAGTGCACCTATTGCGGAGCATGCGATAGGAGGTATAGTCGCCGGGGAGGAGTGAGGATTTGTAGATTCGCCAGGCCTTATCACGGGCAGAGTAATTGTGCTACCCTCATTTCATTTTTTTTTTTTAATTTATATTTCGAAGTACGCTGAAGTAAGCTGTTTCTGGATTAAATTTTGCTTATTTTGTTTTTGTTCCATAATAAAAGTCATACCAAACAAGGTATGTTGTACCATTTATGTTGACTCTCATGTGACCTGTTATTTCAACCCACCACAAACACATACACCGAAGAAAGGACAGAAGAAAACTGGAACAAATATAAAGAAATCCTAAAAAAACTGTAAAACTAAAATCAGAAAAAACAAACAAATAATGGAATTCAATTTAGCAAACAAGCAAACTAAAGACAATATGAAAGGATTCTGTGGATATGTAAACTCTATGGAAGTCTAACAATAGCTTAAACTCAATAACAGTAAACAATAAAATCATTGGTGACCCTAGAGAAATGAGAGAAGTATTTAACACATATTTTGCTTTAGTATTCTCAAAGGCAAACCCTTATACAGGTGGATTCGAGCAACACACTGTGTTGTAGAACTGTTGTCACTGTATACATGTAAATGTTTTTAATAACTGTTTGTATGGATTATTGTTCAAGTTTTGTGTTTGAGGATGGGTCGGACCTGAGAAAGGGCTTGTCCCAGTGTCCTTACCCAGTTAACAAAATAAAAACAAACAAAAACAAACACACCATATCCACACTAGAAATATTCAAAGATATGTATTTCTTTATTTGCTTTTGGTAACCAGGTAAGTGCATTAGGCAAGAGACCTGCCTATTTTCAAGCATGACCCAGAAGAGTATAGTACATAAACCAAAGAATTAAAACAATAACAAGTACAGATCATTAGCAGTAACAAGCATAACTAATTAAAAAAATAATCTTAAAAATACACATTAAGCAGGGCCGGATAATATATCCCCCACATTGTTAAATCTATTAGCCCAAGATATATCTAAGCCATTTAAAACTATGTATCACCGGCTCCGTGGCACCAGGTGATAGGGGATCAACCTGGCTCGCTGGCAACCTGGGTTCACACCCAAGCACTGGGACATCAGGAGTAGAGGCCGGCAGGGAGGGCTCAAGAGCATCCCTTGGACACTATCCTCCTGGGAGGAAGGTTCTAGGAGGCATTGCCCTGGAGTGGCTCCTTGAGGCCAGATTCAGCCTTGCGCTTTGCAGTGTGGGTGACCAGGCACCACTGGTGCAAGTTCACAAGGACGTCATGGTGTGCCTTCCAGGAGGTGGGGCAACAGAAAAAGGGAAAATGGCCATATGTGCTGGCTGGATGACAGATGCCCACCTCCCCTGGCTGTGAAGCTGGGAAGCCCCCAAAATCTACCTCCACATCGACCAAGATGTGAGGGGGTGCTGATAACAGCACCTCAACCTCCCCTCCCGAATTCTCCACCAAAGGTAGGGGTGCCCCCCTGATGAAGGGATACATCAGGACAATCAGCAGCAGAGGAGACGGACGGCAGATGGGGGAGCGGCAGAAAGGTAAGACTTGGCAGCCAGAAGGATGGGGCAGCCAGGTTGTAAGTAGAGGGCTTAAACAGAGCATGCCAAAAAAAAAAAAACCTATGTACCAATCAGCACTACAAATAACAAAGTCCCTGCAGACTGGCTAACAGAAACCGTTGTTCCAGTATATAGAAAGGGAAGTAGGGCTAACTGTGCAAACTACAGGCCTGTCAGTTTAACATGAGTTCCAGGGAAGATCCTTGAGAGTTTTCTGAATGATATGATTCTACAGCACCAGGTAAGACAGGACTCGGGAGATAAGGAATAGCATGGATTCGAGACGGGCAGATCATGTACAACAAGTCTGTTGTGCTTCTATGAAAAAATATCAGCAGCACTAGATATGGGCCAGGCCATGGATTGCATATATTTAGATTTCTAGAGGTGTTCGATACAGTTCCACATGGGGCACTAATTCAGAAGTTAAAAAAACTTAAAATTAGACCACAGAATTATAAGCTGGATACATACATTGATGTGAGGAAGAACGCAGAGGGTGTGCATAAATGGATATTTTTTTAAATCCAAGGAAGGTGATGAGTGGGGTGCCTCAGAGCTCTGTACTGAGGCCGGTATGTTTCAAAATATTTATATCAGACATGGGTAGACATATAACTAGTTGGGTAAGTAAATACAGAGATGGCAAGAAAATTGCAAAAACTATAAACTCAGAAGAAGACAAAGCAATATTATAAAACAACCTAACTGAAATACTTGAATGGGCTAAAAAGTGGAGAATGAGATTTAATGGGGAAAAGTGTTGTGTCATGCACCTAGGAAAACAATGCAAAACAACCACATACCTGTTGGAGGGATCTCCACTGAGCAAAACACAAGAGGAAAAAGATTAATAATTACCTAACTTACAGATCCCATTGTGAAAAACAAATAGCCAAAGCAAAGGGGTTACTGTGGATAATAAAAAGAAATTTGAGAAATAGAAGTGAACAGATGATAACGCCCCTATACAGGTCATACATCAGACCAATACAAGACAGCGGTAGCAACATATGGGGACCCATCAACAGAGGGATTACAGACAAAATTGAGAGAGTTCAAAGATGGGCAACTAAGTTTGTATACAACATGAAAAGCTTGCCCTACAGTGATCATTTACATAACCTGAACTTAATGCCACTGGAGACCAGAAGAATAGGAAGGGATTTGCTGCTATGCTATGATTTCATATAAGACAATTAGCTTTTAAACTAGTTAAAGCTGGAGTTCAAAAATATCCAAAAAGGAACTAGAGGACACCCATTGCAACTTAGACCCAAGAAATTTAACACAAATAAGAGGAAGGCTTTTTACACTCAAAGAGTTGTCAACCCACAGAACAAGCTCCCCTTGGAGACTATAACCAGCAAGGACAAACAACAATTCAAAAATAGACTAAACAAGTATCTATTAGATGGAAACAATCTGACTTATTATGGATAACCGACAGGGGCGCCAATAGGCCAACAGCCTTCTCAGCTCCTTCCACCTTAGTATGAATCTTAGTGTGTATGCTCAGTGGATGTGAGTAGCACAACTGTAATTTTTCGAGAGAGTAGCTCAGACGAAAGTTATGGTTTTAATAAACCCATGGAGGCACAGGATTACAGGCAAGCACTCCTCTGTACTGTTCATCAGCAGCAAAGAATAAACACAGCAAACACCAAATCATGGCCAAATGGCCCTCTCTAACATGCAAAGCTGCCTACAGCTCCAGAGTCCTTTTGCCCCTCCCTTAGGGAGTTTATAAAGGGTGAAGGCGCCAAACCAACTTCCTCTTCTTTGCTCAGCTTAAGGAAACAGGAATTTTCAACCACACCTGAAACCAGAGTCCTCCATCAAAACAACATGGAACTGAAACCAATAGCTTGAAACTGGAACCAAACTGTGGATCTCCACTGGGTCCTTCCTGGTCCTGCTAGGAGGCAGCTGCCAAAGCAAACAGGGAGGGTCAGGAGGGACTGTAATCCTGTTCCTCCATGTGTTTATTAAAACCATAACCTAATATTCTTCAGGTGAAGCTACCTCTGGCTGGAAGCCACAACACTGCAAAACGTAGTCTTTCAATCAACAGAGGAAGGTAGACCTTGCTTTACTTTTGTTACAATTGTTAAGATTTTCAGTGCAGGAAGAGTTTAAACCCTCAGGGAATGAATACTGTTTACTGTGTCTGTCCTTGTGCACAGCTGACTTGATTGGAGTTAGTGATTGACTGTTTGCATTGCAATATTTGTAATACTGTGAGTTATTCACTGGGCTAAGAAATTGTCATAAGTCCTGAATTGAGAGCAGGTTACAGGCTGTGTATTTGACCCAGACAGTGCCCCAGGAGGTGGAAACTGTTTTTTCTTTTGTTTATCTCTGTGTGCCTTAAAAGGCCAGGCCAGACTGTGTCAGGAAGTGCTTACATCACAACCACTTAACAGCCAATAACTTTGGAAGAGTCTTACAGACCTGATAACAACAGTACTATAAGTAAGTGGATTTTTAGCAGGTTCATCAGAAAACCTAATATTCTTCAGGTGAAGCTACCTCTGGCTGGAAGCTGCAACACTGGACTTAGGATTTGCAAGAAAGTGAGTTGTGCTCATAACAGAGAGAGGTGAACCTTACAATTTACAATTGTCTTTGGTTTGAAGCAGATTCCTTAGGAAAGCTAATATTCTTCAGGTGGAGGATACTTCTAACTGAAAGGTGAAATAAGGAACTTAGAATTATCAGAAAAGGCAGTCTTTCAATCAACAGAGGGAGGTGGATCTTGCTTTACTTTTGTTACAATTGTTAAGATTTCCAGCGCAGGAAGAGTTTAAACCCACAGGGACTGAATACTGTTTACTGTGTCTGTCCTTGTGCACAGCTGATGTGTTTTGGGGCTGACTGCTTTCAGAGCACAAGTCACCAGGCTGTTTTTGGGCTGGGGAGGTTTACCTGTGTCTGACTTGGATGTTTGGATTTTTCTCTGTGTGATTAGCAGGGTATTTTCTCTGTCAAATTGTCATGTAGGGCATCTTGCTGACAGGAAGGCACTCATCACAGCGGTAGGTCAGAGCTTTTAGCTGATTGTTTCATGAGGGCACAGTTTAGGCCCAAACCCCTCCCACCCCTCACTCCACCCACCCCTGGAAATAATTCCTTTATACCTGGGGTTCTGACATCATTTCTCAAGACGGCAAGGTACATATCACTGTCATATCCTCTCTAGCACATTGCACTGACAATATAAGCATACGCATTATATAATATATATATTTCTATATAACAAACAAATCACACACACACACACACACACACACACACACAAAAAAAAAAACAAGGTAGACAGACATGTGGGGAGTAGTGCAATGTAATGGCTGTGGGGCAGCAGTCTTCCAGGATTCTTTCTGGAGGCTGAGATGCTGCCCTGTTTGCAGACAACTCTCTGCCCTGAGGAAGGAAGTTGCCCATCTTCAGGCTGCACTGGACAGTAATAAGGGAACCTCCTCCATCTAGGCAGCACCAGAGCCACCACCTCTACCTCAGAGGTTGTGAAGAAAGCACGGCAGTTGGACCACAGTGGGCTCAGGGAGGGTAAGGGTGGTGGAACAGAGGCACACCCAGTCAGTTGTTCCACTCCACAATCCATACACCATTCTGGGGGAGCATAGTTCCCCTATGGATGCACCCACAAAGAAGACTAAGGAGGTTGCAGACAACTGTCACAGGGGAGGCCCTCAGGAAGGAGGCAGAGGACACCACAGGGAAAGGAAGCAGCTCCTGGTGGGGGACTCAATTATTAGGGGGATAGAACTGGGGGGAGCAGGGAAAACTGAAGTAAGGTGCCTGCCTGGTGCCATGGCTTAGAGGGAAAGGAAGCGCATCCTCAGGATCATGAGAACAGTGGCACAGGAGTCTGAGCTGGATGTCACTGTCCACCTAGGGACAAACGGCTTGGCTCATCATGAGATTAGAGCAGTGCAGAAGGACTTTGCAGAGTTGGGGAAGGGACTAAGACAAGTAGCACACACAGTATTCTTCTCAGAGGTGCTGCCTGTCAGTGGCATGAGTGAGGTGAGGGTACTTTGCACCATGCAGTTTAATGCATGGCTGAAAAAATGGTGTGGAGCACAGGGGTTTGGCTTCACTGGGGACACGGGGGTTCCACCTGGTGGGACACCAGCCTATGCTGGCAGGATGGTCTGCATCTGTCCAGGAAGGGAACAGTCTTTTGGGCAATTGGTTTAAATGCTTCACTGGCAAGCTTTTAAACTAGTCAAAGGGGAAGGCACTGATAAGCAGCAGGAAAATCCCAGCCTCCTCCAACTAAACAGGGTACTAAATGAGAAAAAGACCAAGGTAGAAAGGCCAGTGGGGGATGCTGCTACAGAAGGTAAAGCCATAAAAAAATAGAGAGCAATGAGTACCAATGCCCGTAGTCTGGGTAACAAGCTTTCTGAATTAGTGGCCTTGATGGAGGAGGAACATCTGGATATTGTGGCAGTCACAGAAACATGGTACACACAGAACCATGACTGGGATATAAACATATCAGGATACACTATCTACTGGAGGGACAGGGAGGGTAAAAGAGTAGGAGGAGTAGCTCTCTACATAAGGGAAGGAATCAAAGCAACAGAACAAAAGGGTAACCAGGGAGGAGAAGAAGCACTTTGGGTCAATTTGGAGACAGGCAATGGCACCACAATCCGCACAGGGGGTTGTATACAGACCCCACTTTCAGGGGGAGGAAATGGACAAGGAAATGATAGACAGTATATTTAGAATGGCAGAAAATGGGGAGATATTGCTGATGGGTGATCTGAATATGTCAGATGTTAACTGGAGTGCAGCTGCAGCAGCCACTTCTAAGAGACAACTAGTATTGGAACCCACTCGAGAGGGAGCAATCTTAGACCTGGTTCTCTCAAATGGAGATGGAGAGAGGATCACAGATGTAGAAGTGGGTAGCCATCTGGGAACTAGTGACCATCGAACAGTATGGTTCACAATAAACACAGCAATAGAGTCAAGCCATACAAAGGCAAAAGTACTGGACTTCAGGAGGGCTGACTTTGCCAAAATGGGTGAGTGCCTAAGGAATGCACTAGCAAATGGGCAGGAAGGAGGGGTGGAAGAACAGTGAGGAATAATAAACACTGCCATCACAGAGGTAACAAACCTTTGTGTGAAGCAAATAAACAAAACAAAATGATGTAAGAAACCACTATGGTTCTCAAAGGAGGTGGCAATGAAGGTTCAAGAGAAAAAGAAAGCATTCAGAAAGTATAAGGGATCACAGAAGGAGCAGGACAGAGAATTGTATCAGTTAAAGCAAAAGGAAGCTGGGAAGGCAGTCAGAACAGCAAAGGCCCAAACTGAGGAAAAGATAGCCAACTCAGTTAAGAAGGGGGATAAAACCTTTTTAGGTACATCAGGGAGTGAAGGAAGACCAAGGGAGGGATAGTGAGGCTTAATAAAGGGGAAGGGGTTGGGCAGAGGGTGACAGTTGAAAGACAGAGATACTAAACAAATATTTTTGCTCAGTATTTACAAATGAAGAGGGGGAGGTACCTAAAACAAACAACAGAAACACTCTGGATACATAAGTTGATACCAACCCATTTACAGAAGAAAGGGTTCTGAAAGAACTCTTAAAACTGAAGGAGGACAAAGCAATGGGGCCTGATGGGATTCATCCCAGAATTCTAAAAGAACTAAGGGTAGAACTAGTGACACTACTGACTACCCTCTTTAACAAATCATGAGAGGATGGGGTGGTACCTGAGGACTGGAGGAGGGCAGATGTGATTCCCCTTCACAAAAGTGGGAGCAGGGCAGAAGCAGGAAACTACAGACCTGTTAGTTTAACCTCAGTGATAGGGAAGATGATGTAATCTCTTCTGAAGGAAAGAACTGTTGAGTACCTATAGGCCAGAGGGGCACAGGACCCAAGGCAGCATGGATTCACAGCAGGAAGGTCATGCCAGACGAATCTAATAGATTTCTTTGACTGGGTGACCAAAGTAGTAGATCAGGGAGGGGCTGTGGACATGGCCTGCCTAGACTTTAGCAAGGCATTTGACACAGTCCCACAGAAAAGATTAATATACAAGTTAGCCAGCCTGGGAGTGGATCCCAAGATGATAGCCTGGGTAAAGAATTGGTTGGAGAATAGGACACAGACGGTAACAGTAAATGGAGTCCACTCTGAAGAAAGGGGGGTTACTAGTGGGGTACTGCAGGGTTCAGTATTAGGACCGGTCCTCTTCAATGTCTTTATAGGCGACATTGCAGAGGGACTGGAAGGAAAAGTATGTCTTCCCCTGAAAGGAATGCATAAGTGTAGTAAATGTAACATCTGTGAGTAATGCTTCCAAGGTAATAAATTTCATCTTGTTGGTTACAAGAGAGATGTTGGTATTAGGAGCTTTATAAACTGTGGTAACAGCTTTTGTTGTACATACTATCTGGTGTAAATACCCACTGCTGTATGTAGGTTGTGCAGTGAGTCCCTTAAGACAATGAATCCAAACACTGTGTAATGAATTTAAACATTTAGAACTACAGACACAGCAGGATTACAAATCAAGATTGATGCTGACAGTGATTTTACATTCTTTGTATGCTGATTAGGATTACTAGTGTCTATCACCCTTCCTCATCCACAGACTTTCTAATCATTCTTTTTAGGGTTTGATTAAACCGTTCTGTAAGTCCATCACAAGGTGGGTTGGAAAGGATAAGAAGGGACTTGGCAAAGTTAGAGGAATGGTCAAATGTATGACAGCTTAGATTCAATGCTAAGAAGTGCAAGGTAATGTACCTGGGAAACAAAAAGAGTACACAATGGGGTGAGATACTAACAACAACAAAAATGGAAAGGGACCTGGGGGTAGTCATATCAGATGACTTAAAGGTGGGCAAGCAATGTGAGAGGGCAGTAAGGAGGGCTGGGGGATACTGGGATGCATAGGGAGAGGCATCACCAGTAGAAAACAGGAAGTTGTTATCCCTCTGTACAGACAGCTGGTGAGACCCCATCTGGAGTACTGTGTGCAGTTCTGGAGACCCAATCTCCGCAAGGACATAGACAGGATGGAAGCTGTCCAGAGGAGGGCACACTAAAATGGTGCAGGGTCTGCACCAGAAGACATATGAAGAGAGACTAAAGGAGCTTAATATGTATAGACTCGAGGAAAAGAGAGAGAGGGGGGACATGATAGAAACTTTTAAGTACCTCAAGGGAATCAACAAAGTCCAAGAGGGTAGCATCTTTCAAGAACAGAGGTATTCAAGAACAAGGGGGCACAATTTGAAGATGGAGGGGTGGCTCAGAGGTAATGTAAGGAAGTATTTTTTCACAGAGAGGGTTGTGGATGCATGGAACAGCCTTCCGGAGGAGGTTGTGGAGTCAAAAACAGTGGTTGAATTCAAGCATGCATGGGACAGACATAAGGCAGTCCTAGTGGGGGGGGTAGGAGGAAGTAAGCTGTTGGTTAACTAGGATCTGCAGCTTATCTGTTAGGTAGGAAAATGAGCAGACTAGGTGGGCCATGTGGTCCTTATCTGCCATCACATTCTATGTTTCTATGTTTCAAAAGTTGCCATAAGGCAATTCTGGGGGGTTGGGGTAGAAAGAAGTAGGCTGCTGGTTAACTAGGATCTGCAGCTTATCCATTAGGTAGGGAAATGGGCAGACTGGGTGGGACTGGGTGGTCCTTATCTGCCGTCAAATTCTATGTTTCTATGTTATGTTTCTATGTTTCTTTACAGCTATGCTCATGGAAAATTACAATTTTACATCAACACACAGAGGCTTGTATTACAGGCATATTCAAAGCTCCAGATAAAACTACATTTGCCACCCCATTGATCACAGGCTTATGGCAGAAAGTTCTGAAGACTGAATCCCCATATCAGTTAGCAGTCCAAAGGTTATCCTCCAACTCCTGAATGCCTTGCTGGCCATTGCCCTCCTAGTGGAGTTGACCCTGACCATGGTCAGGTCAATCCTCACCTCTGCCGTGGTCCATCAGCACCACCTCACATTGGTGGCCACTGCTACTGGTTTATGAAGTTTAGACAGAGAGATCAGAACTTGATTCACATCCCCATGGAAGGGGGCTGTCGGAAGATATTCCAGAGGGCAGGATACCATGCACAGCTGGGGTTCTGCCTCAAACCACTGGTACACAAGGTTCCTGCAACCTGATTGGTACCCCCAGAGGTACAACGCAGACAGCTAGTGCTTAGGCATATGTTATACTAACATATAGAGCTAAGGGCATCTACTGTTTAAGAGTAGATGTCAGGATATGTATGCATATTATTGTAATACACTTTGTTTGCTAACACATATATTTGTCCTATGTATTTTCTGTGTATTTCTTACTCAGAAGATGTTAGGACATCTGTGTCCTTGTAATGATTATGATATATAAGTCGGCACTGCCACCTTTTGGTGATTTGTACTACTACACTGAGTTATGTAAGACTCTGTATAATGTACACTCTTGTTTCACAAACTGATGACTACTACAAAATTGTATAATGTTATCTTGGACAATGGAGCCACCTCTAATTTAGCCAATAGGGCTCATCTCTGTAACTAGAAATGTTTCTGTCTTACAGTAACCATAGTAATTATCATAGATATATAATGTGAGACACTAAGTCTTATACCTTGGGCACCCCAAGAGACACAAAGAAACCTCGAGGTATAGGGAACGCTTAGCATTGGCTCCCAGTTCGTATTGGTAAGAACTGCTTAGGGCAACTGTGATTTATCCTTTTGGTAGTAATAAACAAGTTTATTACTCCTATGCAATGTCTTTGGGATTCCTTGCATTCCCAATATTGCCAAGAACCTGAGTGAGGTTTAGACCTTTTGACAATTGGCGACCACGTGCAGGCAATATTTGGTGTTTGTAAGGTTTCACTTGTTGCTCAAACTCTTCCCAACGGGGATAGTAGGTGGGCATTTCTGCAACACCTCTCCCATTTTCAGACCACTCTGTAGTCACTAGCAAAGTCTGTCTGCTTCTCATTGGGTGTGGTCGATGCCAGCTCGACCCACTCCACAGCAGCTTTGAATTGCAAGCCTACAAAGTCTACAGTAGCCCGGCTGTGTGTAAAGTGTGCCTGCTGTGGATCGATACATAGCACGGCACCTTTTTGACAGTTTGATTTTTTGTTCCCTCCCACACAATGGCCACCATATCAAATATCTGTGCAGAACTGAGACTCGATGTTTCTAACTTCCTTGCCTCCCATGGAGGATGGGCTGACTTTGTGCGGGACGCAAGTCAATCCAAAAACCTTATACCGGGGATCTCAAGCCAGTATTGTGAGATGAGACAAATAGCCAATAAGCGTCATCCCAAAGGGTTGTTGGTCGCGGCTCTCTATGCTGCTCTGGAAGCCTCTGAAGCGAGGTTTTGAACCCTTGATCTGCAGATCGCGTCTCTTAAGCAAGAGATGGGTTTGCAGGAAACGGAATGTGTTAGACTGCAGCAGAATTTGGAGTCCAAACTCCAGACTTTGCGCAATGAAAAGGATTCACTTTGCATCATTCAGCACAGGCTGGTGAGCAAGAAATCTGTATGTCGAAGCAGGAGTGTGAAAGTTTGAGACAGGACAAGGGTCAGGCTTTACATATAAATGACTTGTTAAGTACAGCGAATGCACAATTGAGTGAGGAGATGGGAGAGCTACAGAACGAGATAAACCAGGTACATAATGACTTAGAAGTGGCTATTAGGGACAATCGTGAATTGAGCGCTGCGTAGAGTGTTGCAGAAACAAATGCAAGATGAGGTTGATATGGATGTTGCAAATGTGAGTCATGCTGAATGAGAATCCAAGATGGCGAAACTGTGCCATCAGCGGGAGGTTCTGGCTGGACATGTTAAGGCGATGAGAGGCATAGCCCCTGCCTTACATACATCATCTGAAGGGGAGGTCTCAGATGACAACATTTTTCAGTACAACACTCAGTCATGCCCCTACTATGGCCCAGAAACCCCACCCAGCCATCCACAACATGGCGGGTCCCCACTCCACCCATACCATGTCATACGTCAACGTCGTTACACACATCATGGGAGACGCCAACATGGCAGCCCCCATGATAAGGGGGGAGCAAGCCCAAGCCTGGTCCCAATGGCACCACCGACAGCCATAATTAATGTGGAAGCCAAGCAAGAGATAGAAACAATGATTGAAAATGCAATGGGTAATGTACCCATTCAGGAGAGAAGTAAACGGGCCATTAAAAACCAAAATAGGCAGCTTCTACAAGAGGCTGGCACTCAGGAAGGCATAGTTCATACTGCAGCCGAGGCTGCAGCCTGGGCCACCCTGGATGGCGCCTGAGGCAACCTACCTCTGCCTGATCGGCCCAATAATCCCCTACAAATGGCCTACTCTGTTCAGCAAATAGCTGACATGATCGATCGGATGAGCCTGTCCGACAACCTCAGCTGCCACTTAGAAAAGGTGCATTCAAAATGTGAGATGCTTAGCCTCACTGCAGAATATCAAGTCCAAATACTACGCCAAACTATTGAGCCTGGCTTGTCGGCCAAACTCCCCAATGCCATCCACCAGGACGGTAACACTACCTTGATGAGGTTGCAGCTGAGCTTATTTCTGCACACAGCCCAGGTGTAGTAGGAGTGATGCTTGCATACCCTGTAAAACAGAATGCAAAACAAAGTCCAGAGACTTTGGATGGCATGCTGAGCAGGAAAACACCTTGCCCAAGAAGCTGCAGATGTGGATTTTATTGAACATAAGACCCTGTTTCTTAGGAACATGATTCCTGCAGTGAAAGAAAAAGTAGAGCCAACCACTTATCCCTCAACGGAAAGGTTTGCTGACATTCTTCAAAAGACCGAGAGAGTTTATCAATTCTACATCCGTGCTATGGGCTCCGGTTCCAAGAAAGTAGCCACCGCAGAGCCTACTCAAGAGGCCGCGACGCACTACACAGTGGAAGGGCAGGCCCAACACAAACAGCCCCTCCCCGCAGACAACCAACTCCCCCAACAGGCCCAACAACAACAACAACCACAACAACAGCAGCAACAATGGGGTGACAACTGGAACTATCATAAGAATAAAAAGCATAAGAACAAGGGTAAACAACAGCAAAGACCAGGCCCTTCATATAGGGAGATAGCCGAAGAAAATCAGAAGTTTAGAGACCTCCTGGGGCAAGTGCATTCTGTGGCAGATGCCGTCCCTGTTCAGTCCCTTGCGGCCATACAACCAGTAACCCAAATCTCAGCAGGCCATGGCAACACCGGAAGTACAGGCTCTCAGGCCCAGACAGGCCTGAACCCAGAAGCACCTCCCTATATAGCATCACTGCAGCATGGCAAAGTGGCTCAGAGGAGCCAGGCCTAACCTCTCCATGCTCCCTCCAATACAGATTGACAATTACAGGTCCAGTACCAGTACAATACCAGTCCGGATTGTAAACAAGCTGGTCTTGCATACAAACGGAAGGCCCTGCACTGAGGCAGAGGTCGGGGGCCACCTACTTGCAGTGTTATTGGATACAGGCGTGGCTGTGTCTGTATTACATGATGACCACCCAAACACATCTCCTTGGTCCACCGGACGGAGGACCAACATATCAACAGTAGATGGAACTAGGCTACCTGCATAACGCTTTCTACCTCTACCGGTAGAGTTGGGCCATTTAATGGCCTCACACACCTTCCAACTAATGGTATTGCATGATCATCCTAGTATCATTGGAATCGACTTTCTTGCACCACACGGCTGTGTGGTGGACCTAGCTAACATGCTACTTATACAGATTCAGGGTCAATATCACACCATTTTGATCCCTGACTCATACATTGTGGCAACAATATCTGCCAACAAGGAGTATGACGTCATAGATTTGTTCAAGAATCATGAGCTTTTTCCGAAGTTCCTACTCATTTTCCAAAGGCATCTGTAAGCATTTGCTATCAACAAGCATGACTGTGGTAGAATGCACACTGTCATCGAAGTGCCAGGCCCAGCACATGAGAGACAAAGGCAATATCCTTTTCCATCTGAGGCCTTGCCTTCTCTCGGAGAAACAATAAAATCACTCCTTCACCAAGGGGTAATCAGAACATGTGTTTCTACTGCCAACTCCCCAGTGTGGCCCATGAAAAAACCCACAGGCGCCTGGAAACTTACTATTGACTACAGGAAACTGAACCAGGTCACCCCCAGTTGTGCTCCAACTGTGGCATCTGTACCTGAAGTGCTGTGACTCTTGACCCCTGACCTAAAATGGTTCAGTGCCCTGGATATTTCCAATGGTTTCTGGTCACTGCCATTGGCTTCCAAAAGTCAATATAAGTTTGCCTTCACCTTTGAAGGAAGACAGTACATATGGACCTGCTTACCACAGGGATTCCATAACAGCCTGTCCCTGTTCCATCTGCGCATGATGGACACCCTTGAGGGTTTCTCTACTCCCCAGTGTCTCTTGCAGTATGTGGATGACCTGCTGTTGGCAACTGCCACGCAGAAACAACACTTGGATCTCCTGGACGAACTATTGACTCTCATCCAGAGAGCAGGCCTCAAATGTAACCCAGCAAAAGCACAACTATGTCAGAAAGAGGTACTCTTTCTGGGTCTAAAAATAACAGACCAAGGCCGCAGCCCTCCCTGGAAAAAGATACAAGGATTGCAAGACTTGTCACTGCCCACCAGTGTGGCAACTCTTAGAAGGTTTCTGGGTATGGTAAATTACTCTCGAGAATTTATTTGTGACTTTGCTCAGAAGGCTGCTCCTCTGTATGAGTTACTGAAAAAGGACATTCTTTGGAATTGGGGTCCTATACATACCCAGGCTGTGATGTAACTGAAGCAGGCCTTAGCCTCCACCCCAGCTCTGGTCAACCCCAATCCAACATTACCATTCCATCTGGAATGTGCCACCTCTGACATTGCCACGTCAGCAGAGCTGGCCCAGAAGGTTCATGGTACCTTAAGACCCATTGCTTATGCATCACAGCTCTTGACCCCAATAGAACAGAAATACAGCCTTTGTGAAAGGAAACTTCTGCCCACCTACTTGGCTGTCAAGCACTTTCTGTATATCATTGGGTACTCTCCACTGATTATTAATACTAGCCATACCCAACTATCTTTCTGCTATCAGACAGAGTGAAGGATGGTTCAGTCTCTAACACCAGGTTAACACACTGGTCACTTCTTTTCCAGGACAGAGACATACAGGTACACCCAACCAAAATTCCATCTATGCTGGCACATGGACTCCTTTTTCAAGGAGAACTCCACGACTGTACACTACAGTCACCTGATCTTCCAGATCCAGGTCCTTTCCTAGCTGCCATGCCACAAATACTTGATAGCACCTCTTTGTGTTGTATTTTTACAGACGGTTCAGCTTCCTACTATCAGGGAGAACAAATTGCAGGGATGGGTATCTTAGTAATTTACCCCTACGTTAACACTGTTAAACTCTCTAAGCGATGTAGTGTAGCATCATCACAGTATGCAGAGATGGCAGCGGTGGCCTGTGCCCTCGAGTTCATCCAGCATGGAACCAAGGATACCAACATTTTCACAGACTCTAACTGGGTTTGTTGTTCTCTTACATAATTTCTTCCTTTCTGGCAGCAGAACTCCTTCCTCTCTTCTGATGGCAGTCCAGTGAAGTACAAATAACTGGTAATATACATACATTCACTAGCACAGAGATTTGCACACAAACTCTATGTACACAAAGTCAAAGCTCATTCCCTGAATGACCCCTATCATGCCTTCAATGATACAGCAGATACCCTTGCCAAGGAAGGGGCCCAAGGGGGGACACATAGATGATGAGTCATCTGGAGGCCAATGCAGCTGACACATTGCAGCAGTCAGGAAAAAACTTGAACCCTTTCCCCCTTGGACCTCTCACAGCCCAACATGTTGATACTGAACTCAAAGAAGTGTTCAGATTCCTTGACAAAAGTACTGAAGAGAAACTTCCAACACATAACCCCTACCTGAGGCATGAAGGTAAATTACACTTGTCACCCGATGACAATCTCATCTGGTATTAGCCAGATTACTCCACCGCCAAGTTGTGGGTGGTACCCAGACACCTTAGGTCCAAATTATTGCACCAAGTACATGATACACCCACTGGGGACACCAGGGAGTGGAAAACACCCTCCAGAGACTCAAGACCACCACCTGGTGGCCTGGTGTCACCAAAGATGTTAAACAGTACATAGATAACTGCCTTGTTTGTGCACAAAACAACCCCATTCCCACCAAACGAAATGTCATACTCCTACCACAAAGACACTCTGGTCCTTGGCATGCCATACAGATTGAATTCATTGGTCCTCTGACCAACACTAGCAGAACTAATAAGTATGCTCTTGTGGTAACTGATCTTTTCTCTAAGTGGGTTGAAGCTTTCCCCACTAAGACATGCACTGCTAAAACCACTACCAAAATCCTGGTTGAACAAATTTTCTCTGGGTGGGGCCTACCTCTTAAGGTGGACTCAGACAAAGGAACCAGTTTTACAGGTGAGTTGATGAAAGAATCCCTTGAGTTCCTTGGAGTTCAACAGAAGTTCCACATACCTTACCACCCCCAGTCTTCAGGTCAAGTAGAGACAGCCAACAGATAGATTAAGCAAATGCTTTCCACATTCATTGAGGACAATCCCAAGACCTGGGATTCCCTATTGCCATTACTCCTTATGGCAATTAGAGGCACACCCTCAGCCACTACCCAGTTGACACCCTTTGAGGTGATGACTGGAAGACAGATAAGATTACCTGAACACCTGTTGTTTGACCTGCACACCCCCACTGCAGACTATGTGTCTGTAGACCAATATGTGGAAAAACTCAGGAAAGACCTCATATACACACACACACACACTTGTATGCTGCAAATTGCATGGGCAAGACCCAGCAACAGTCCAAGATACAGTTTGACAAGCACACTCAAGAAGTGGATTGGCAGGTTGGAGATCAAGTAATGGTCCTTTGATCTGCACATCCCACACACTCCTTCTCTAATAAATGAGAAGGCCCTTACCCCATTGTCAACAAGCTCAGTCTGGCAGTCTATCAAGTTAGACTCCTGCAAAACAATAAACTAACTGACAAATGGTTATATGCAAACCAACTAAAACTGTACAAAGGAGCTTAACTACTTTTCCTCACCCCATTGGGCAGAACAGTACTAACCTACTAATGTTTGATTTTGCTTTTCAGATACACTGACAAGATGGCTATCTTGTTCCATTTTCTCCTTATCTCAGGAGTTATCCCCTGCATCCAAGGCACAGTACCAAACCTCCTACCACACCATGATCATCCGGCATCTCCTCCAGAGGGAGTATCCTTCAAAATACCTGATAGTTTGATTACTGTCCAGGAAGGTTCTGACGCTTACCTCACTGCCTCGGTTGTTGCTCCTGAAAAATCTACCTTACAAATTGAGTGACAAACCACATCGCAAGGACAAATTCTCCCTGTGGCCAAATTGTCCAAAGGAACATTCCAGGGTTGGCCCAATGCTAAATTACCCCCAAATGGTTCTCTGTCCTTGCTACAAACTGCTCTTAGACATTCTGGTTTATACAATATTACTACTTTAATTGATCCTTCATATTGTAATTCTTTGTCTAAGGACTCTGCTCGAAAATTTTGTGCTGTACACAACATGGCCTCTGCTGCCATGTACCTCTCTGTACTACCACCCACTGATAAACAGCTTTTGGAATGTCTAAAGCACACCCCTGGTCCCTGTAGTGATCTAACAGCCATTGCCTTACCTGGTTCACTCATTAACAACCTGCAATTTATGCATATTCCTGTCTTGTTTAACCTTACTTACTGGAATATGAAAGAATTGGGAATGTGTCACAATGCTAACACTTCAGCATTTTATAGTTTGTTACTGCTTGATAGTCTAGCAGCATTTCAGATACGTACTCGAGACCCTATTGCCAGGGTACATACTACTGAACACAGAGGCAACTTCAGGAGAAAACCCAATCCTGATGATCAAAGTCATAAACGTAATACACGTGAGGTTGACAGATCTGATGTCACTGTGTATCTGGAATAAGGCAGACATTGCTGCTATCAAATCTCATTCAGCCAAATTTCAGACTGGTTTGGTGAATAATATACTACCCCTATTATTGCATGGTGTGGATGGCCTTAGTCAGGAAGAAAGATACACTGTTTACAATATGCAAGACATTGCTAAGGCATTTACCGATTCTAAAGAGAAGATTAATGCACTCAATGTACAGAATAACAAAGAAGCAGATAAACAATATATTGCTAGAGAAATTCTCTGCTCAGCCTATGGCTCATACATTATCACTACCATCAACAATCTCTTCCGTGATCTAGAATCTGGAAGAATCCCTGATATAATATATGACAGATATATTTCCAAATGGTATTGTCCACGATATAATATGCAACAATCTTTAACTATTCCTCTATCTACAGCTAGGAATTTGGGTTTTGTGACCAGGCACCCTAATACTGGTCCTTGTTTCACTTCTAAGAAATATTCCATTAGAGATACTATGTTCGTCTCTTTCACTGTCTCTTTACCACGCTTTGATCCCACTACAGCCTTGTTTGACAAGTTGGCATTGGTCCACTCTATTAGGCACCTTGATGACGACATCTACAGAGAACGCCTGGACTTACCTCCTCTGCTGGTCTACCATTCTTTCCTGGATGCCTGGGTTGCTCTGCAGACAGAATGCTGTGCGAAGAAACAGCATATATACTTGTGTCGATGTGATGTATTTGATGTTATTAAACCTGTATGTGGTTATTCTCCAGACAGCATTGATTGGTCTTTTTCCCTGGACGATGACATCAGCACAAATGACACTGCTTTTCCGGACTCAACATTGGCTCCAGATGAACTTCTCCAATCTTATCGACAGGAGGTTCATCGCCTGTCAACACGGATTTCCAAGACAACCTACACCTGCCCGGTACAGTTGCAGAAGTGGAGGCTCCCTACTGTCAAAACTCAGTACAATTCTGATGGGGAGTACTGCGTGGTCACGAACTATAGATCCTATATCTACAAAAGTGAGACACGTGTTATTGACTACCCCAATTTTTGTTTTGTCCTCCATCAAAAGTCTGTTATTGGACTTACCGTTATTACCCCATCCCCCTAATAGATACTGACATCATTGGTGGTAACCCCAATTATCTGCTCACACTTTCTGAATATTTACCATATTTTAATGTACACATAGATCCACTGTCACTTACATTAAAATCACTTTTAGACAGAAAAGACACCCACCTCATCCACATCAGCAATAATATGACCAAAGCTAATGAAGCTATCCTTTCATTGATTAATGATGGTGATATGAATGATGCATTAACTAACACATGGTTAGAGATTACTTTTAAGGGTTTTGTTATTATACAAGCATTTTTGATATTTTTCTTGATTATTATACTTCGCTTCCTATGGCTCACACTGCGCCAACACCATGAGCAGCTGGAGTTCCTTTACAAAGCTCACGTGCTGGGTTTGTAAATGGCCCCTGCTCCCTGACCTTTCCATAGATTTGCCTGCATTGCCCTCGGAGGCAACAAGGGGGGGATGTTACACGAGGTCCCTGCACCCCAATTGGTACCCCCAGAGGTACACCGTAGACAGCTAGTGCTTAGGCATATGTTATACTAACATATAGAGCTAAGGGCATCTACCATATAAGAGTAGATGTCAGGATATGTACGCATATTATTGTAATACACTTTGCTTACTAATACATATATTTATCCTATGTATTTTCTGTGTATATCTTACTCAGAAGATGTTAGGACATCTGTGTCCTTGTAATGATTATGATATATTAATATATGGATTCTCAATTTAATAGTATTGTAAAGTATACAAAAAATTTTCGGTAATAGTATCAGTCCCGGAGTGATAATACCACACTTCGAGAGTGATAATACCATCATTCAGACCCAGTAATAGTATCGTTCGGGGTCTGAATGATGGTATTATCACAGAAGCTCAATAGCACAAGCGCCAGTCTCTCTGCCTACGTCTCCCAAGCGTGCCTTTCAATTGGACGGTTTCCCTCTTTATGTGGTCAAAAACAGTTTTAAAAACATGGCGGCCAGCCTCTCGCTAACCGAGAGAGTTTCCACTCCACAGCACTTCGCTTCAAAAATGAAAGTGCCTGGTTCATCCTACATCAGAAGAACAGAAGAAAGGTAGGATTCAACCAGAAAACACAAACAAATATTTTTGACAGCTAACAGAGCTGACGGGGGAGCGATAATGAGGGGGCGAGGAGCGCACTGGTTCTGACACACTGCAGCGGTCAGCCAGCACGAGAAACTCCTTCAGTACAGTGGCCGACCACCCACAACATCCACAAAATGACCAAAAAAAAAAGATCCAACTCAGATCCATATATTAAAAAAACAATTGATAGCCAAGCATGTATTACTGGTGAGTTTCAGCATCTCGAGGTTCTGGACAGAGACCTCTCGAGCTTCACTCTCGAGGTAACTGAGTGTCCAGAACCTCTCGATGCTATTACTCACCGGTAATACATACTTGGCTATCCATTATTCTCTTTTAAGTCGGTATTGCCACCTTTTGGTGATTTGTACTACTACACTGAGTTATGTAAGACTCTGTATAATGTACTCTTTTGTTTCACAAACTGATGACTACTACAAAACTGTATAATGTTATCTTGGACCATGGAGCCACCTCTAATTTAGCCAATAGGGGCTCATCTCTGTAACTACTGTAGAAATTTTTCTGTCTTACAGTAACCATAGTAATTATCATAGGTATATAATGTGAGACATTAAGTCTTACACCTTGGAGACTTCAAAAGACACAAAGAAACCTCGAAGTATAGGGAATGCTTAGCATTGGCTTCCAGTTCGTATTGGTAAGAACTGCTTAGGGCAACTGTGATTTATCCTTTTGGTAGTAATAAACACGTTTATTACTCTTATGCAACGTCTTTGTGATTTCTTGCATTCCCAATATTGCCAAGAACCTGAGAGTGAGATTTAGACCTCCTAATACCACAGATAAGACACCCCTTGAGCTGCCGTTTTTGTCTGTCTGTGTGACGAAGGAGAAATAAACCCCTTCCGGGTGATGTGACATTTTAAAAATGTCTAACTCTATAACATTTAACACACTCTTGATCGATGTCAGACAGAGCAGAGAGGCCAACTTCATGGAAAGTTGTTTTAACCCTTACAGTACTGTGGGAGGGCAGTGAGTCTGAACAGTGACAACAAAAATAGTGTCGGCATGGTGTGCACGGTAAAATAGGTGCCAGTTGTTTTTTTTGGGGGGGGGGATTCACCCCCCAACACCCCGTCTATTGGATTCTCACTCCAAGGGAGAGTGGATCCCAGGGAAAGTTAAAACTCTCAGGACAGATACAGTCTCATGTAAAAAAAAAAAAATTCTAAGTCCCCAGATATGCTAAAATGTTGGAGACCAGGATTAGAACCCTGATCTTCACTGCTGCTGGCTGAGCTGCTCAGTGCCCCAGCCCTCCACACTACAGGAGCAGCTCATCCAGCATCCTGGATTCTGGTGCCCTTCTACTCCTTCGGCACAATGGACAGCGACCAGGGAAGTGCTTTCAGCAAGCGCTGTAAATCCCCAGTCATTGTCCATGTGAGCATTAACCAGACCAGCGCCATATAGTGCGGCGCTATTCTGGTAATGCTCAATTGACGGGGGTACCCTGTGGGAATATATATACATCCTAAATCCACATACATTCAAACATATTTAGCACTAAAATTAATTTCCATTGTAGAAATGCTGTTTGGTTTCCTGCTTATAGATGTGTAAATTCTCTGTTGCTCTCAGTTGCTTCACTCTTTCATCTAACCACACCTAGGGAATTCCTCTGACTGTGTGTTGCAGATGGATACTGTTGAAGGGACATTGCAAAAAAGGATTTTGTCTCACTGAAGTAGTTCTGGCACAGTAACTGTTGATTAAAAAGGGATTTAATCAATGGTCACCTGATGCTCTTTGACCAATGATGTTGCCTCCTTTTTCCAACCCATGTTATAATGGGGATTAATCAACATCCCGGGTGCCTCTGCCCTCATACTGTACCTCACAACGCATCTGGCATGTTGATTAATCTCCAATAACCACACACTCTGTCGTGGGTTATTGCTTAGATAAACTCTATTGTCTACCTCAAATGAAAACACTATATGATTGTCCCTGCCACTGCTCAAAGAAGGGTGGTAGGAGTCAAAATGAGGTCTTGGCATGTGGAAAGTGGATACCTACAAGAGAAAGTAAATAAAAACAAATCAAACCTGTGAGAAAACAATACATGACTCAGAAAGGTGAATAACTAACAATATGAAAAAATGACATCGGTGGCTTGTCACCGAGTAATAAATGGAAAAGCCATTTCAGTTTAAATAAAAACTAGAGAGTACAACTGAGGAATTAAACATGTGCAGGTCTATGGAAGCTATCTATTTAAACAAGGTTTTAAATATCAAATTAGTCTTTTTTGATAGGTGGAGAAAAATCATCATCCTCATTCAGACCTAGAAGGTGCACTGTCTCCAAGGAAACTATCCATTTAGTTTATTTTTGAAGCAACTTTTTGACTCTAGCTCCACCTTCTTCTAGTAGGCCTATTGATCCCGGTGCTGTACATTTAAGGGACACAGGCTCAGCATTGTGAACGAGCGCAAAATGAGTACCTAGAGCACTTCTGTCCCTTCTAGGGATCATAACCCTAATGCGTTCCTGAATGTGAGTTGTAAGAGGGCTTATTGTTCTGCCTACATAATGTCACATGCAGGTACACCAAGCAATGTAAATTACAGAAGTAGTGACACATTAAATTAAGTTTTTAAGCACCACCCTCCTGTTAAAATGAGGGTGTACATATGTGCTCCCCTGACCAGCATATTTACAAACATTGCAGTTTCCACATTTAAGGTGTAGAGATGGTGATGTTTCTTAGATCTTTCAGCTCCTTATTTTTAGGGATAAATAAAGTCTCCCTAGTCACATTTTCGGCCTTCTCTAGGGCATTTATAAGTGTTGACCCCTTTCCATAAATCTGTCTGAATCCGTTTTATTTGTATCATAAATAAAATCATCCTTGCTGGAACAATTTCTTCTAATTCTTGTGAATTGGTGAAAGGGTATGGAGTCTCTCAGTTTTTGTGGGTGTGCACTACTGGTATATAATATGCTATTGGCTGCAGTTGGTTGGTTTTCTGAATCCAATGCTTCTGACAACCTGTCCCTCTACTGATTTCAATTCTATGTCCAGGAATGTTATAGAGTCCTTGCTACATTGGTAAGTGAGCTGTAAGCTCTGGCTGCTATTATTGATATAGTCCATGAAAGAACTAGTCTCTGTGATGTCACCCTCCCATATACAGAGTACATCGTCAATAAACCTATACCAATGCATAATGTTCCTAAAAAACGGATTGTTTGTAGGATTCAGAGCTATCATTTCTTCCCACCTCCCCATGAACAAATTGGCATAGGATGGTGCCACTGATGCACCCATCGCTGTACTGTTTTTTTTTGTCTGTAAAACACTTTATAAGTAAGCTGCATACCAAGCTGAAATCCGACCAAGTCCATGGCTCCATAGGGATCTCTTTACTTTATATAATTGCTATGGCGAAAAAACGATCCCAAGCAATTATACAAAATAAAGGATGGGTAAAGGCAAAACCTGGATTTTACACACACCCTCAGGATGGGATGCCTTAATAAACTCCTCGAACTTCACTCTCGGGGTTTATGTGGCATTCCAGGGGGGATGTAAAATCCTTGTTATAACCCCCTACCCATCCATTATTCTCTATGTTAAAGACAAAGTAGTTGTGTTCCAGGACATATTACACAGCAAGCAACAAAAATGTTTTGGGAATGTTCCCCCCCACTCATTGCTTTTGATAAAAAAATGATTTTGCTGTTGTTATGCCACTACCCCTCTCCCTCCCCATGCCACCACCCCATTTCGCCACCTTCACCCTCCTGCCTTCCCTCCTCCCTCCCTTTCAGGATGAACACAGTATGGTATCTGCTCTAGCAAAAGTTACAGATGACTGGTTAACCTCCCTTGATGCTAAGGACTATGGTTGCACCTTTTTTAGATTTAAGCAAGGCATTCAACACCATTGACCACCAATTACTATTGGACACATTAAATAATTTTGGTCTAGACGACACCTCGCTAAATTGGTTCTCCTGTTATCTTACCATCAGGCAGCAACAGGTTAAAGCCAATGGCACCCTCTCCTCTCTTAAAACCTATCCTGAGAGGAATTCTGCTGGACTCCATCTTAGGTCTGTTGCTATTTGCCATTTACATTAATAATATTAACAACAATGTCAGCACAGCAAACGTACACATATTTGCAGATGACACTGTGTTATATGTTGCCAGGCCTAGTCTCCAACTCGCCCGCCTCAAGTTACAACGTGACTTTGACCTACTTCAACACAACTTAATAAATCTCTAAACTACTCCTCAATGCTTAAAAGACAACAATTATGCACCTGTCCTTTAATACCAAAGATGTTCCCACAGACTCCTTGAATGCAAATTTTCAGATTAAGAGTATCCTGGGAGAAGTACTGGAACCAGTTGAGAAATTTAAATATCTCAGCTTCTGGCTGGATCGAAAACTAGCCTTTGTAATGCATATAGAGGAAACGGCCAAAAAACTTTGCTAAAGGCTTGGTCTCTTTTATCACATAAAGCACTTGCTTACCCAGGATGCCAAACTAAGGTTGGTCCAAACAACCTTTCTCCCGTTAATTGACTATGCAGACTTTCTCTACAGCCATAGTCCGAAGTCAGCCCTAATTGTCCTTGACACACTCTATCACAGGGCCTTATGATTAATTACAAATGCTCCTTTCAACAACCATCATTGCTCCCTTTATCTGCAGGCTGGTTGGCCATCCCTTATTGTCTGGAGGTGCTGCAACGCATCCCTCTGGGTTTACAGAGCTCTAACCCTGAAACTCCCTCCCTACATCTGCTCCATGTTTAAACGTGCCTCCAGTGTGTACACTCTCAGGAAGTTCTCATATATAACATTTAATACTCCACGGATTAGGACCCGGTTTGGTTCTCCATCCCTAAATTATGTCCTGCCAACCTTATGGAACACTATACAAAAACCCCTTAAACTTAACCTTACTATTGGCTTCTGTACATTCAAGTCCTTGACTGGGCATATGTTGAAGGACAAATGTAACTGCTATGCTTGGACCTGCTTACTGTAATCATGTACTGTATATTCTCTCTGACTCCTGGCACTTAATCCTCCCCCTACTTCCCCTCTTCCCCTCTGACCCGGTTTGCTTCCAACCCCTCTATTCCCCTCATCCAGCACTAGTATTCAGCACTTGTATATTATCCACCCCTGTGTCTCCCCCCAAGCTTAGTTTTCTGCATTCTTCATCCCTTCCCCACACCTGCTCTCCTCTCACCCTCCTGTTATATTTCTGTAACCTGTGTTATTTTTTCCACCTTTGACCATCCTCTATTGCTATAAAATTCCTCAGCCTTGCACTCTATGTCCTCTTCTATTGTTCCAATTTACTTTGTTGCACCTATCATTTTTCATAATTGTTGTACTCAACTAGCTTTACCTGTATAGGCACCTGTATTAGATGTGGAAACATTTTGCTATTCATTATTGCACCTAGTTAACTCCCTTTGCTTTTCTTGTGTATGGTATCTCAGCTGTATCTGTATTGTACCACTGTAACTGTTCTGTATTTTGTATTGTACTTATGTCCCCCCAGGACCTCCTCGTAAATGAGTTGTCTCAATGATGTCATCCTGGTAAAATAAACTTTGAATTTAAAGTACAGTTAATAGCGAATCCTGGTAGCAAATAAGTATTGTATTTTCACCAGGCCAGTTTGTAATTTCACCTAAAGCAAATGCTGTTTATTTAAGCTTTTAATTTGCTGACATTGCTATTCATTAAATAACTGAGCTCTAGTTCATTTAATGATTTAATCTACTTTTTTTAATGAAACCAGGATGCATATTTGTTTTCCTTGTTTCAGAATTTTTGTCAGGATTTAGTAAACCAGTACTGTTCTGCTAAGAACATGACCACTTCCTACTCCTGTCTCCCCTGTTTTGTTGGGGCTGGGAGTGGTTCTGCCCTGCTGATGTGACACATTCCCCACCTTAAAGAAACACACTGCACTGCATCCCTGCTCCATATGGTTCCCAGGGTTTGAAACACCCCCACTGCCGGTCCCCACCCCTGCCCTACTCCCTTCGGGTTTGTATACTGTGCAAATATCAGAATCCAGGATAGAAACCATTTTTATGGTACTGTACATGTTTAAAGGGATCAAACAGTATTTATTATTTATTGAAGTGCATGAACAGATGAAATGCTCCTGCACTTCAAGGCGCTGTGCCTCTTCCCAGCTCCATAAGGAAGAGGCACAGGATTGTTTTTCCTTTTCATGCACTTCAATAAATTAGCATTGCTGATTCTCAAACAGTGTGCACTGTGTTTTTCTTGGACTGGTTCCTTTCAGCTCAAAACCTTGTACTTTTTTTCCCTGTTTGATTCTCTTTTGCCATACTGCTTGATCCCATAAAGAATAAAACATTTACAATGTCATACTGGTTGTGCTTATTCTTGCCATACTCCATGTGTCTATTCTCACCTGTTATACTCCTTGACCACAAGGTTTCAGTCTTGTGCATACCTAACACCTTCTCTTCTGCTGTTTCCACTGTGCCTTACAACCCAAACCTCCCCAGGTGCCCTCTGGTGTTACCTTGCAGGATCTAGCTGTGCTCCCTCTTTCCTTTCAATCTGGCAGCAGCTAGACTTGAACCTATAACCTGCTGCACCAGAGGCAGGCACCCAACCACTGCATTATTCCAGCAGCCCTAATACTTGCCTGAACTTTCTTCAACCTTATGTCATCTGGCAATCTATGCCATGATCATTCTTGGTCTAATCTTACCTTTCACTGTAGTGAGCCCAGCATGCGCTCCCTCCTGTCAGCCAACTATGTACCCCATAAGAGTATTAATATTATTCCTAGGTTCCCTATTACTAACTGCTCAGCTGATTCTCCCTCCCTCCACATTTCTTACTCATAATACCCACAAACTGCATATTAGTAATTCCCTTATCAGATCAGAATGCCAGCCGTTGTACCTCCCTACCTCCAGGACCTCATGCTCTGATGCCATTCCCCATAAACTTATGTGGACTGTGCTTTTAGATGTAAGCGCCTACACCCTCCCCCTGGTCCAGCTGAATATGGGAAACATCCACCCCAATCCTGGACCAGGCATAGGCATTAGCACACCAGTGTCAGTAAATAAGTCAGGTGAATTAACAATAGCATCTTTTAACATCTGCAGCCTTATGGCTAAGTACAATGCCCTACAGGTTTGGGTAATACAACATAAGCCCGATGTTCTATCCATCATTGAAACCTGGCTTACTCTGAGAACCCCCAACGTGGCAATCCAGCTGGAAGGCTACACAGCTTTCATACTGGATAGACTCGGTTAGCGTGGAGGTGGATGTATCATATATGTATATACTGTATATATATATATATATATATATATATATATATGTATGATGACACCCTCCAAAGAAGAGCGCTCCCCAACCCACCTTCAGGGAGTAGCACCCAAATGCTTGCGGTGCAGCTAAAGCTTGGTGCCCAGGGAAAGTGCCTCACTCTAGTCTCCATATACATTTCCCCCCAAAAAACAGGCTATTGGATTTAAACTTGCCCTTGGCTACCTATCCGAACTCCGCAGTAACTTCGAGGTTCTTATGCTAGGGGACTTTAATATCAATTGGTTATCCTCTGAGGCGGCAACTTTTAAAGACACCATCTCTGCCATTGACATGCACCAACTAGTGGAGTCCCCTACACGGGCAAATTATCACACTGGCACAAGTACACTGATAAACTGGATTATAACAAATCGACTGGAAAGAATAACCAGTACTACTGTACTTCCTGATACCATCAGTGACTACTCGCCAGTCTTATGCACCTGGACCAACAAGGCATCTAAAACCCCACCAAAAACTATTACTTCGACAGTGTTAAAAAAAAGAGGCAACTTGCCTCTCTCATTACCCACCTCAGGCTACAAGGCTACTCAGTGATTTATAATACCGATGACGTTGACATTGTATTTGATTACTTTGTTAACATTTTCAATACCTCCTGCAACATATATGCTCCCTATAAAAAGAAAAGAGTCAAATGTTCTAGTAAGTCTTGGGTCACTCCCCAGCTCATCAAACTAATGAAGGATAGGGACAACCTGTGGCATAAAGCTAAAAGCACAGGGACTCACTCTGACCTACAAAAATATAAAACAACTCGTAATAATTGTACCAGTGCAAGCCAAGAGATCACACTTCAAAAGTGAATTAATCAACTCCTGGGGCGACTGCCATAGATTCTGGGAGAACATCATATCCCTAACAGGGAAAGCCAGCAAACCTCCACCCACATAGCTCAATACAAATGGTACTATTACCCAAGACCCTAAAAACATCACTGACGCATTCAATAAGGCCTTTACAGATCTTAGCAGAGTGCTTCCCCCTGACTTTCTACTTCCCCAGCAAGGATCTAACTTAGTTAACAATACTACCATGCCAGCTAGCACAACTCCACCCTTCTACCTTAAAATAATCACTACTGCTGAAGCCAAAAAATACCTAGAACATGAGCTTGGGAAAGCTAGATCCAGTGGTGACTCGCTTGACCTCAAGCTTGTAGCACTCACCCTGGATGTTCTTCTCGCCCACCTAACCAGAATCCTAAATCTATCACTCATTACAGGTAAATTCACCCAGATCTGGAAGTCAGTGGTGGTCACACCAGTATTTAAATGTGGGGCTAGAACTAATCTTACCATCTACTGACCAATCTCAGTCCTCCCCCCCCGAAAGCCCTCGAGAGGACAGTTTACAACCAGATAGTCAGCTATCTCAACAAGTACCAGCTTCAATGTCCACAGCAGCATGGATTCAGGGAGGCTCATAGCACAACTACGATGCTGGTTGAGTTCACCGGCTATAGTCATGAGGCTCTCGACCGGGGGAACTTGGTGGGGGGGCACCTTCATTGACCTCACCAATGCCTTTGATACGGTTAATCACAAGCTACTTCTTAGCCAACACTGGAATGGCCCCTGAATCTGTGAGCTGGTTCTGGAGTTATCTGACCATCAACATGTCACCACAGGGGTGCCAAAAGGCTCAATCTTAGGTCCCCTGTTATTTAGCCTGTTTCTGAATGACCTCCCAAAAGCTTGCCAGTACAAGATCCTTCTACATACGGACAATGCAGTGCTGTACACCTGTCACTCTGCACCAGATGCACTAGAAGAAAAGATGCAAGCTGACGTTTGTGCTGTAGAGGCGTGGTTTCTAAGATCCGAACTTCTGCTAAATTATAAAAAATGAAGACTATGTTGTTCGCCTCCCATCATAGCCACCATAAGTCATACCCCATTAAAATACACAACAACTGGAACGAGATACTAGACATGGTCAGTAATTTCAGATACCTCGGGGTTATTCTAGACTGAACTCTCTCATTTGGTCCACATATAGACCATGCTGCCAAGGTTGCTAGCGCCAGAAGAGATCAACTATACTGGCACAGATACTGCCTTACGGAGAGTGCAATCAGACTGGCAGTACATACTGTAGCTCGGTCTTGTCCATCATAGACTATGGTCTTGTTGTCTATGGGGCCGGTACAGAAACTGCCCTAAAGAGGGTAAAGGCCACCCTAAACAAAGCTTGCAGGCTTGTGTCAGGAGTGCACCACTTAACTCATACATGTGAACTCTACTCGAGCATTGGACGGCTCAATCTGAACAGCAGGATCCAATACCAGGTTTGCCTGCTTGCAAAAAAGTTCACTTTTTGCCTTGCACGCCCGGGAGTGCAGAGACTACTTAGCCCCTCCACTAATCCTAGACAAACCAGGGGAACAATTAAGACAACCCTTCAAGTCCCATTTCACCGCGCTTCACAAGGGTAATGGTCCTACCGAGTATAGGGACCCCCTATGGTTAAACTCTCTCAAGACTGTACTGATTACAGAACCAAAACCTGGCCCATTCAAATCAAAACTGCAAGCTCGTCTCGTACTGCTCAGTGCGTGTGACTGTGATCCTAATACCTAATGCTATTAAGTGATTCACCCTTTTCGACCCAACCTCAGCACTCATCTTCTCCCCCTCCCCCTGCGACTCTGAATCTTTCCACTCAAATTAAAATGGCACTACTACCTTGTCATCTCTTTTCCTTTTAGGGCCAATTTTACTTCAGATCTACACCAGATGAAACCCTCTTGGTGGCTGCTGTTCTTACACCTCTCTGTTTCTGGAACTAATCATCCTTCTACTGTATGCCCCACTCCCCTCCAACTGGGGTGGGAAAGTTTCCTTAGAGTCTGTCTACACAACACTGAAAATTCTTGTTACCTATATAATCCTGTACCTATTACCACTGAAATATTAGTAATCATTCTATTTATGCTCAATGATCTGTTGTCACCACTGTCATCCAATGTCTTGCTTTGTACCTTCTCATCGTTAACTGTTATGCCCCTATAATGTGAAACCTTTGTAAATGAGCTATGAAAGCTCAAAGGTATTAATGCGAGATGTCAATAAATAAATAAAAATAAATAAATACTGCAACACCCTCAGTGGCCTATCTGTCAAAAGATGTCACTGCATCCTACGTAATCTGCTTTTTGCATCTTTTTTTGTGAATTCTCTTATTGCGCTCAGGGTCAGGCTCAGGTCGGGTGCCCACTTGAACACTGCTGCTGCTCTCCGCCTGAGACCTCTCGCACTCCGGGACCCTCCCCAGGACCTCCCAGCCCCCTAGGCCACCCCCCCAAGGGAGGGCCCGGCCCACCTACCTGGTGGCTTTTCTGGAATTAGAGGGTTGATCTGGTGGATAGCCTTGGGGATCTGGAGGAGCGATGGTCCGGCGTAGGGGATGTGGGCAGTTTTCCTGGAGCCCCCGTCACCTCCCCGATCTACTGAGGGATTTTTCATGGTGGTGTTTCCCCTCAGAGTGCAAATGTGCAACGATGTCCAGGCACCAGGTGCTGACATCTGCCGACGTTCCACCCCCTCATCTCAGCACCGCAAGTTCCTGGCAATGCCACTGGTCTCCACCAGGAGCCACTGAGGAACAGTGCTTACCCAAGATCCCTCCCCCAGAAGGGAGAGCAGTCCTCCGGATGCACAATCCCTTCCCTCCTCTGCCGACCCCCGGTGATCCGAGTCTGTTCCTGAACCTGGGCCACCAGCGTGGCATGAGGTTTTGGCATCCAGCGCCTCAACCCTAAGTGCCACCGGGCCGGCTAGCTTTTTGCATCTTAGTCACATATAATTTATGTGTATTTTAATTAAGAGTTGTACCAGAAAGAGCACACTGAGCTGGGAAGAGGGGTACTGAGGACCAATACAATGTTAGAGGAAGACTTCATTGGATATTACTCTTTACTTCATTGTAAAGAGGGGGTGCAAGGTTATAAATAGTGGCTCATACAGTTTCTCACTTTACATCTTAAATTGGGGGTTATTTGGCATGGACAAAGTTGAGTTAATGGGGCAAGGAGAGGTGGTAGAAACTGAAAAAAGAACAGTTGTAAACTACAGTCATGCAGTTTCATCTGGAAGAGGAATTCTAGGGAAAAGCAAATTGCAAGTGGACTGTGTGGAAGCATTTCTTTCACGTGAACAGATATTTCCATCGACTCTGGGCCAAAGCAGAACCTCTCCATGTATCTGAAAGGAAGGATACAGAGACTGACTCATAATTTATTCTTCACATATGTCTGTATTCGTATGCTGTCAACACAGGGAGAGGAGTTGGTTAAGGCACTGGGGAAGCCACCATCAGGATGGGGAAGGTGCTGTTAGTTGGTGACTTCAGTCTGCCAGATGTGAAGTGGAACCTTCCAACTGCAGCTTCAGCAAGGAGCAGGGCCATCTCTGACTCCGTACAAGGGGCATTTCTCAAGCAGCTAGTCATACAACCCACTAGGTAAAGGACAGTGCTGGATCTGGTGCTTTCAAACAGGGACAGCATTATAGATGTTACAGAGGGCAGTCCCCTAGTTACCAGTGATCACTGTACAACTCACGGCACGGTCATCAGTTGGTTTGAGTCCTTCCTCCGGGGCAGGTCCCAGAGGGTGGTGTTGGGGAATTGTTCCTCTGACCTGAGTGACCTGTCCTGTGGAGTTCCCCAAGGCTCTGTCCTCTCCCCCATGTTGTTCGCAGTGTAAATGCTCCCCCTGGGTGAGGTCATAAGATGGTATGAGCTGAGTTTTCATTCTTACGCTGATGATACTCAGCTCTACTTGTCTTTCACACCCAGTAGACCTGATGCAGTTGATGTGCTGAATAAATGCTTGGCCGAGATCCAGGCCTGGACAGCATTGAACTGGTTGGGACTGAACCCCGGGAAGACTGAGGTGCTGGTGGTAGAGCCAGGTCAGAGGGTTTGGCATGGAGCCGCTGGTGATGGGTTGGGCCTTTTTACAGGTCCAACAGAACTGGAGATTTCATCAAGGGTGAAGAATCTGATCATTGTTTTTGACAGCAAACTGACATTTGATGTTCAGGTGTTAGCAGTTGTCCAGACCGGATTTTACCGTCTCTGGAACTTCACTTAGATCAAGTCCTTTGTCCTGCCTGATGATCTGGCAATACTTGTGCATGCTTTCATGACCTTGAGACTCGACTACTGTAATGCACTCTACCTTGGGGGTGGAGTTGGTGTGCTGTGGTGTCTGCAACTGCTGCACAGCGCGGTGGCATGGGTGTTGATCAGCCATTCCAGATTCAGTCATATCACCCCAGTGCTCCGCAAGCTGCACTGGCTGCTGGTGCATCACCTTCAAGGTAGGTCTCCTTGCCTACAAGGCCCTACACAGGTTGGGTCCGGGTTACCTGAAAGAGCTCCTGCATCCCTACATCCCATCTTGTCTCCTCAGATCAGCTACTGGTGCTCTCCTGGAGGTCCTCAGAGCTCGGCTTGAAGTGCTCTGGGGACTGGGCAAACAATGCAATTACCTGCCTGTTACTTTAAGAGCCTGCAGCTCAGTTGAATTGTTTAAAACTCAGCTGTTGTCCTCGCTGACTCCGCCTGGATTATGTAACTGCTACCGTTAATCATCTACTGTATTCTCAGAATGTATGCAGTAGCTTGCTTTATTTATTCTTATGATGTGTATATTTAATGTTTGTGATTTGCATTCAATGACTTGTAACTCATAATTGTTAGTGTGGCTTCCCTCATAGTATGGCTTTCTGTATATGGCTGTGTACTTTTTTACTTTACCCAGTTTCAGCTGTTGATCTTGCCTGTTCTAGAACTGCTGTTCATCCATCCCACTAAATGTATACACTTTCTGTAGGAATATTCTGTGTGTAACTAATCCCAGGTCACCCCTGAAAAAAGGATCTATTGATCGCAGTGGGCTTACCCGGCCATCAAAATTTAAAATAAAAATAAATCCTATGTATACGCACTTTATACATATTGTATTGTAAGCCTTTATACCAATGTATTGTAAACCTTTATATACTAATACCAAAGATATAGCCTTGTTTACCTGTGTCCTCCACTGTATTTTGTAGTTTTTGTTGTACCTGACTCTAAACCCTTTGAAAATAGGCACTACCTAAAGGGTTTTATATAAAAAAAAATTATACAATGGTGGTTGAATTTCCAGAAATGTGATTGGCCAACTAGAGTCTTTACCCGGTAGAACATCCTACAATAACCCACAAACAAAGATCCAGTAACCAGAGAAACCTGTTGACAAAAAATAAATAAATAAATCCTTGCTCACTCGGTGAACCAGCAACTTACCGCCTGGTACCATCCTGAGGAACCCCTGCCACAACAGCTGCCATTCTACCCAATCACAAACTGAAAAAAAAATCCAATCTCCTGATTGACCTGCATAATCACACAATACTAAACGAGTCTGACTGCAGACGAAATTGAAACTGCAGCTGTCTCCCCACCTCCCTAAGGCAACCACTCACATTCACTGAACTTCATGAAACTGCAACAGACTTGAATAACCCCCCCCCGGACTTAACTAGGGCTCCCATGCTGCCCGATATCACAAGTAAAAATAATACTAAAAAAAGTCATCTCCTGATTCAGCACCAGCGCTCACATGCTGGCTAATCTCAAACTAAAAATAACTTTAAAAAGTCAACTTCCTGGACCAGCCCAGTGGCGCTGAGGGTTGAGGCGCTGGGGACGCCTACACTGCACCACGCCGTGACCCGGTTCAGGAATAGACTTGGCTGCCGGAGGTCGGGAGGGGCGGAGAAGGATTGAGCATCCCAACGGATGCCTCTCCTTCTCTAGGGTGGGTTCCTAGTGCTCTTCCGCATCTGACACACCAGTGTCTGTGGAAGCACGGACATCAGGGCACAAGGCAGTTCTCTTCGAACCGAGGGGAGGACGCCAGGGACATTTCTGGCGGCGATGTCGCTCACCTGACGCCAAGTCCTGCATGCCAACATCCTCGGGGTAGTGGGACGTAACAGGGGAGTAAATGTGGAAATACCCTGCTAGCCACCTAGATGACGACTGACCTGATTTCCCAGTTCACCTCTCATGGGCAGATTCCAATGTGCAGGCACTCTAGGAGGAGGAAGGTGAGGCAGATACAGGAATGTACCTGACACTCTAGGAGTAGACTCCATGGAGGGATCACCAGGAATGGTCAGGGTCTGAAGGAGTGGGGGCTAGCGGGCAGTGAGGAGGGATAAAAAGAAAGTATAAAAAAAAAAAAAAAAAAGTCAACTTCCAATTCTACACCAGAACTCACAGTAGTAAATAGTGCTGACAAGAAAAACGGGGGGATTGTGAGGCTCAAATGGGAGAAGGGAGAGTGTAAGGAGGGGGAATCTGGACAAGGCAAAACACTAAACTAATACTTTTGTTCAGTATTCATGAAGGAGGGGAAGGGTCAAGGACCACAGTTGGGTTGCAGAGGCAATGGGGAAGAAGTGGACACCAGTCCATTCACAGTAGAGAGAGTTCTGGAAGAACTCACAGAGCTGAAGGTGGATAAGGCCATGGGGCAAGACGGCATCCACCCGAGGATATTAAGGGAGCTGTGAAGGGAACTAGTAGCGCCACTGGTGGCCCTGTTCACAGAGTCACTCAACACAGGTGCGGCTCCAGAGGACTGGAGGATGGCACATGTAGTCCCACTGCACAAAAGCGGTAGTAGGGAGGAGGCGGGAAACTACGGACCAGTCAGCTTCACCTCAGTGGTGGGAAAGATCATGGAAACACTGCTGAAAGAAAGGACAGTGGCACATCTGGAATCCAGCAGTGCTCAGGATCTGAGGCAACATGGATTCACAGCACAAAGGTCATGTCAAATGGATCTATTAGATTTTTTTGATTTGGTGACTAGGGAAGTAAATCAGGGAGGGTGGTAGACATCGACTACCTAGACTTCAGCAAAGCCTTTGACACCGTGCCACATAGAAGGCTGATTAATAAGATGGGAAGTCTAGGGATGGGAGACAAGGTGGTGAGCTGGGCTAGGAACTGGTTAACAGCCAGGAGGCAGAGGGTGGTGGTAAGTGGGATACAATCTGGGGAGAGGGGCTGACCAGCGTGATACCACAGGGATCAGTACTAGGACCAGTCCTGTTCAATGTCTTCATTAGTGACATTGCAGAGGGCCTGAAAGGAAAGGTCTTCCTGTTTGCAGATGCCACCAATATCTGCAACAGGGTGGATACTCCAGAAGGGGTGCAGAAAATGAAGAGGGACCTGGAGAAGCCTGAAAGATGGTCAGAGATGTGGTAACTTTGGCCCAATGCAAAGAAGTACAACATAATGCACCTAGGTAGAGGGAACCCTGGGGAGAGCTACAGGTTGAGGGGGGAGGAGGAGCTGACTATTACCAAAGAGGAAAGGGACTTAGGGGTTATCATCTCTGATGACCTTAAGGGATCAAAGCAGTGCAGAAAGGCGGCAGGGAGGGCCAGTAGCATGCTGAGGTGCATAGGCAGTGGTATCACGAGCAGGAGGTGGTGATGCCATTCTATAAAACATTGGTAAGGCCTCACCTGGGGTACTGCGCACAGTTCTGGAGGCCACACCTGCACAAGGGAGTAGATAAGGTGGAGACTATCCAGAGAAGGGCAACAAAGATGGTGCAGGGCCTGCACCACAAAACATATGAGGAGAGACTATGGGACCTCAATACATACTCATTGGAGGGGGGGACATGATTGAAACTTTCAAGTATCTCAAGGGCATAAACAAGGTGCAGGTGGGGGACTTTTTCCAATGTAAAAAAAGTACTAGAACAAGGGGGCACAATATGAAATTGGAAGGGAGTAGATTAAGAGGTAATATGGGGACAATTTTCTACACAGAAAGGGTAGCAGATGCTGGAATACTCTGCCACAGGAGGTAGTGGGGGCAAGCACAGTGGAGGGGTTTAAGCATGGCTGGGACAGGCACAAGGAAAGCTTGAGAGGGGAGGGAGTAATGAAAAGCCATTGATCACATACAGTCAAAGGCCATATACAATGTATAGGGCCTACGGGCAGACTGATGGGCCTAGTGGCCCTTATCTGCCGACAATTTCTATGTTTCGCTATGACTTGTCGCTCATTGTGCCTTCCTGGTGAAACATTTCAATAAATAAATATTTCTAGGTTTCTGACCTCTCTCCCTTGCTTTCACACCTCGTTGTCCCAGCTGCATGTTTCTGTTGGCATACATCTCCTTTATAGCATATATCTCCTTTATCACTGTCTCTCTCATGTCTGTTATAAAAAAATCATAAAACTTACATCTTTTTCCTGTAAAATGTCTATTTGTTTTATTTGGGGAGGCTCAATATTCTACCTAGCAAAAGGCAACTATTTTTTCTGGCATAAGAATAACTTTAATAAAAATAATTTTAAATGCAACAACATATGTTTTTCTTTACTTTTTGTTACAAAAAGGGAGACATTATATAATCACAATAATCCACTCCAGGTTGTGGGTTATGGTGGGATTTACCCACTTCTGGTGTGGTTTACTCACTTGGCCTGCCACCCCATGACCGAACCACACCAGGCATTGGTAAATCCAATCATAACGCACACCCTGTTGTGAATCATTGCTTAACTAAACCACAATGACAAGAGCTGAAAAGCCATCTTCCAAAACACACACACACACACGCACACAGACACACACACTCTCTCTCTCTCCCCCCACTGTGACTCTTTAACAGCAAATATTCAGTGTTCTTGCCAAGTCTAAAGACTTCTGAATGTGTCTCAGCATACCGCTCAATCTTTTGTCACTGAAATAAGGGATGTGGACATTTTTAGACACTCAAAATGAGGGCTAACGAAGGGCACAAACCCTTAGTCAGAATGAAAGATATATATCCTCAACGATGAAGATACAAGCTCAGAACCCTGTGGAAACCATTGTGTTTACTTGTACAAAGTTTATTTTTGATTTTGCATCTTAGAGTATTATGAATTTCTGCTTTGAAGTCTGAATTTACTGCACATTCTCTATGGCCCCTATTCATTAACGGGCGGGTAATACATGCCACCCTGCCTGCGCAGCTCTGCACCCATGGGAGATCCACAGGTGGCCACATTATTGAAAAGTGGCCACTTCGCAACTCCCATATGTGGCCCCGGCCCTGGTGTGCAGGTCCGTGGGGAGCGGTCAGGTGTGGCACTGCTGATTTGGGCTGGTGGCCAATCAGCCGCCCAGCCCAGAACCCACAGTGGATCACTTGTGCCTGTGGGCGATAGCGAGGAGTCTGGTGTGTAGTGCGCCACAAGTAGTGTGGGGGTCGGGTGCCCGGCAAACTGACTTCCAGCCTCCAGGTGTGCCCAACATGATGGGCATCCATTGTGGGGGGGTGCACGGTCCCGTCACACAGCCAGCGGCTTTAACTCCTGGGGGGGCCACGTACCTGGCTCCCTGCCATTACAGCAGCCCCAACCTGGTACAGGTGCCGACACATGTGCTTGGCATGCTGCATGTGCGTGCATCCTGCAGAGTGCCGGCATGCCCCCGTGTATAGGGTTGCATGCCACCTGAGATCTGGCGTGGATGGGGGGCAGCCATCCAGTTATGAATGCCGTGCGGGGGGAGCGCAGTGGGTCAGAGTGGCTACACGGCAGGGTTACGTGGTGCTTACCCACTCCACACTTTTGTGCATAGGGTCCAATGTGAACAGCACCCTTTCCATGAGGGATGAAAGACAGGGCAGTTTTAAGGGGTAAAATGAGGGACGTCCCTCGTAATCGGAGACAGTGCAGTGCTTCCAGACTGATTTGTCATGTTTCCCTGTAACTCCAGGCTGCCTGATATTCTATGTTTTCCTGTACATAATGTTTCCTACGGACACTAAAATGCTGTCTTTTCCTCTATAACCAATGTAAGGCTATGGAAACAATAGAAAACATTTTACTTCATACTTGTTATCCCTCTGTACAGACAGTTGGTGAGACCCCATCTGGAGTACAGCGTGCAGTGCTGGAAACCCCATCTCTGCAAAGACATGGACAGAGTGGAGGCTGTTCAGAGGAGGGCAACCAAAATGGTGCAAGGTCTGCACCAGAAGTCATATGAAGAGAGACTGAAGCAGCTTAATATGTATACCCTCGAGGAAAAGAGGGAAAGGGGGGGACATGATAGAAACTTTCAAGTACCTCAAGGGAATTAAGAAAGTCCAAGAGGGTAGCATCTTTCAGAAAAAGAGATGTACAAGAACAAGGGGGCACAATTTGAAGATGGTGGGGTGATGGCTCAGAGGTAATGTTAGAAAGTATTTTTTCATGGAGAGAGTTGTGGATGCATGGAACAGCCTTCCTGAAGAGGTTGTGGAGTCAAGAACAGTGGGAGAATTCAAGAATGCATGGGACAGACATAAAGCAGTTCTAGTGGGGGGTAGGAGGAAGTAAGCTGTTGGTTAACTAGAATCTGCAGCTTATCCATCACATAGGGAAATGGGAAGACTATGTGGGCCAAGCGGTCCTTATCTGCCGTCAAATTCTATGTTTCTATGTAACTTCATACTTACCATAATTTCCTTTTCTGTTAGCTTCAACATTGTCAGTGGGTTAGTCTAAACAACTGGAGTCGCCACCTGTTTAGACTACCCCATTGACAATGTGGAGCACTACAGAAAATTCTCTGTAGCATACCTCTCAGCATTAAAATTCATAGCACTGGCCTTTGAAAATCATAGCAAACGGCCAGAATGTGTAGCACTTTCTTATTTTAAACAATATTATGTCTACAGATAGTGGTGCCCATATAGTTGGTGATAATGAATGTTTCTATCAACTTAGTTCAATGATTTAATAGTTTGTGTGTCCAAAAATAGCTATAACATTATGAGGAACGTCAGTAAACCCGTGAGGAGCAAGAGTAATTTGAGCATGAAAATCATAGAGCTATGCGGAATTCACAGCAGTTGAGATGTATGTCCTGTAGATATTTGCAAATGTATTTACACAAGCATCCCTGTAGATGTAGGAGCCCTGGGACAGTCACAGTTGAGAGGTTCAGTAGTGCTGTACGTAGGATCAAAGCTATTCTCGTTGTCGCCACACCGCAGTTTCCCTGTCAAGCAACCTCGTAGCCGGACTCCAGCGTTAATTTAGGCTGCCGACAGCATTTAGGAAACTTGGAGGGATATATCCGTCCGCGGCACAGCAACGGTAACACTGTTCTTTCTGCGGCTTGGGCGGATGGTCCCATTCAGCTCCTATAGGCTGCGCCGCTGGCCCGTCTGCGCAGATGTTTCCTCCTCATTCTCCTCCCTCCGCTTTTCATCTCAACAAAATCCCCGGGCCTGTGCGCGAGCTAGCAAAGCCACAGCTGCCTGGAGTCTCTGCTGCCGCCGCCGGTGCCTATAGAGCTCAGCGGAGTGTAGTCACTCACGCGGACAGGAACGAGACAGCCAGTACCCGGGCTGAAAGGCATATGCGCGCGGCGCGTCCGTGACGATCTGTGCACAGTTTCGTGTTGTGAAGCCAGCCAGCGCGGAGCACAACTGCACCAGTAAATTAAGACAGGGGCCATCGTCATTGCATTTAATAGTAACACGCTTTACAGACTCCGGGCGGCACACGTTTTGTCTAGCACAAGTTTCGGATCGCAATCATTTGGCTTTCTAAAACCTTTATTGCCACACATTTTTCTTGCAGTGCATCAGAGCCGCTAACCAGGTGATTTTTACGTTGCTGACCCATTCCTTACAGAAAATAAGGAGTTGAAGGAAAACACTACAAGAATCATGTTTGACAAGACACGAATCCCGTTTGTTGTCCTGGATATTGTCTGCGTTGTGCTGGGTATGTTTTGAGTAATGTAGTTGGATTACATTTTCGTCCTGTAAGTGAATTGTGTCTGTGCTTAGCTCTGCACTAACAAGGTCACCTAATGCCTGTGCTGCATTAGGTGCTGAGCTTTTTGTTTCTTACTCTGTTATAATCGCTTATACAGGAACTGCACTCACTAATCACATTGGAGAGAATTTGTAGGTTGGTGCACAGTGCACTAATTTAGATGTGGTGTGTGTGTGGTGATACCTGGGTGTGAATGGTAATGTCTCCAAAATGCAACGTATTCCTGGAATTAGGCCCTTCACAGTGTCTCCAGAGAAATCATTACATGTAATCATAAGTTCGTACACCTTTTCTTCTTTTTTTCTTTACTGCGAAGGCCCGATAACAGAATTGGTATCCCACTAACTAAATTAGTTCCAATGTGCTGATTGTCTGGGGTGAAGTTAGATTCAAAGTCTGTTTTTTGTCCTGACATTATTGTGGTTTCTGCATAGTGACAGATTGTGATGTAACAAGCAGTAGAATGCTACTTCACATGTAGCTAAGCAGCCAGATATGAAATTCAAGCAGTAAATATCCTGCTTTCATTCATGTGCCCTTAATGATAAGGAATGAATAGAAGAGAAATGCCGAACATGAACGTACAGAAAGTATTATAACTTGTGGCTCACTATTATAACTTACAGTGTTTTCTCTAAAGCCTCACTAGTTCTCACTCCCACCAGAGATATTGCTCTGATGTACTCTTTCTAAGATGTGGAAAGCAGATTTAAGTAGTGGATGGACTGTTGGATAATAAAGGGCAACAACTCAGCGAGAGGTATCTAGGCATCAAGAGATGTAAATATTGACACTTTTTGATGCTGTGAGTACAGTGGAAACCACATTCAAGGCTATTTGTCTAAACTGCTCAAGAGACAACTGCAGTTTTATGCCTGTGAATGTTTAGCGTGCGGAGCTGACAGCAGCGGGAGTTCCAAGGGCATTACCTCACAGCCAGTGCCCTCAGAACCTTCAGCTCAGCTGTTGCCAGCTATTTACACTGTAAGAAGCCATAGACTTTATTGTGATCAGATACCGTCCTTGTGTGCCCCACTCTCTAGGATGTGTGATCTCACAGGAAAGACATTGGCTGCAGGTTTTTATGGGGAACTGCCTTTGATCTGCAAGCCAGTAATTTCTGGAGAAGTTGACTACCAACACTGGTTTATATTGTTTTCTAGTTCCATCTTAAGTGGCCTTTTACAGCACATTCATTGGGTGTTGCTGAGTTAAACACTGGTACCAAAGTCCAGTTTACAACTGCATGATGCAGATTATGCCCTTTGCCCTTACACTGTTGCAATACATTTGAGTTCTACTGCAGAATTTGGTTTTCTGTTTGAAAGGGAGATAATGATACTTAACTGTACCACCAGTGTGTGAACAGAATCCTCTCTGAAGTTACTATATGGCCAGCAAATATGGAACAATAACCAACAAGAACCAATATTTAAAAAAAAAAAAAAAAAAAAGAACAGCTTCTGCAGGGAAAATGACCTACAGGATTCAGTGCAATTCTTCATTAAACATACTCTCTCAACAGGCTTTGTGAACTTGGCTGTCTGCTCAGTTTAGATGTGTTGTGCTAACTTGCTGCCTCGTGATAGTTTCCCACTTCAGCTGGCTGCCAGCAAGTGAGCACACTGCATTTTTTTAATTACAGTGTGGTTGGAATTTGTATTAGTTTCCAGTGTTTAAGGCTTTGAACTTGCACGTCTTCTCACTAGACAAATGAGCCTTACGAGAGATGGCAACATTCCATGCAGTTTCAATCAGCTGTCCATTGTGTGAGTGAGGGAATTGTTTTTCTCCGTTACCAAAACTTTAGCAAAGGGGCTGGCAGGTTATGATTCAGAATAGTGCAGACAGCTGTTTTGAAAGGTTACATACAAAAAATAAAATAAAAATCTGCACAATTTGCAGAGGGTGGCTGACTATGGTAAATAGACCTCTCGGCCATCCCTGATTTTTTTCAGGGATGCCCCTGGTTTAGCTTCAGTTCTTTCACATCTTGTTGTTTTCGCGGAGTCTCCCTGATCTTGCCCATTTATTGACAGGTGTTCTTATTACACTTTTCCAATTCTCCACATGTCATCTGCATCGAAGACTAAACTGTTCTGTTTTCTTAATTGGGTCTAGTAATGCAGTTTAGCTATTATATACACCAGCATGTAAATTAGGGTCAGGTGAAAGTACTCCTGATTTAAGGTAATATTGTACGGGGAGGCAGAGTAGCGTAATGGTTAAGAGCACCAAACTGCAGACCAGAAGAACTGGGTTTGAATCCCACAGCTGCCACATGATACCTTGGTAAGATGAGCAAGTCACTTAACTTCCCTGTGCTCCCAGGATGCACTTGAAAACGAGTCTTGGCTTAGTGTGTCTTTTCTGGCCAAAAATTGTTAAAAAAACAAACAAACCAAAAACTGAAAAAAAAAATTGTAAAAATCAAGCACTCTCCCTTGTTTGAGTGTTGACTTGGAGATTCTGTAAATATCCTCTGTCCCTCCAAAAATTGGTATTTCTGCCATTGAAGAGGAGGGATTTGCAGCACATGATTTTTGACATTAACATTTTAGGCTATGGTAGTTTTCCTTCATTTTCTCATAATCCAGAAGTCCTGCACACGAACAGAGTCCTGCAACCCAAATTAATTTGTCGAGCATTACTGCTGCAGTCATCAGTGACTCCCCCTCATCCGCCATGTTGTTTACTTTTTAGAAGTACAGTGACATAGTGAAAAGTTTCCTCTAGGGAAAAGTCATTTCCAGTATGAAGGTAGCTGATTTCAATGTTATTCCGTTCTTTCATATAATTACTGCTATTGAGAGCTGTAGAATTGCTAGAAGTACTACTCTGGTGTAGCTTTAGGCTGTTGCATAAGGCGTGACTTAGGGTTGGTGAATCATATCTTACAGTTCTTTTCTAACAAATTGTAGCCTGCGTGACCTCAAAGACTCTGTGGCCGAGTTCCTGCTCATGTGTTGTAAGCTTGGGCAGTCCTGCTTTTTTAACATGGTTTCTCATGGTTACTACTGCTGCTCGACTACATGGGTTGGTTACATTATGCATCTCTCCTTTGCCGCTCCTTGGTATGAGATGCCTGCCCGGAATGTGTCAGCTGCTCTTCAAGAGCCAGTTTCCTTATGTACTGTACTGCACTCTGTAGTCTCTGCCCTTTTTCCTACTCTGCCTGTTTTTTTAGCAAGTTACTACACGACATTATGGTATTACACCAGAGTTCCCTTCTTACAGTGAGACACTTATTTGATGTCAGTGGGTAGACCAAACAACAACATTCAAAAACAGATGGAGCACACTAACAAATTATTACACAACATCATAATGTCACAGTACCTGCCAGAGGCCTGACATCACGTAGTGGGACCGTTGAGCATCAAACTTCCCCTTCTGCAACCCAAGCCTACTTGACACGTGGCCTGATGCATGTTATGTTGGTAACATGTTTCGTAGATCAGGTGAGTCCCTATTGTACAGTCTCCAACTGCACCTGCCAGTTATTGCACATTGTACCCAACAGTGTTGTTTTTTTTTTTTTGTTGTTGTTTTTTTATTTGTTTAACCAGGTGAGACACACTAAGCTGAAAGCTTGTTTACAGGTGCAACCTGGGAGCACAGGGAAGTTAAGTGACTTGCTCAGGGTCACACAGTATGTAAGTGGGGGTTGTGGGATTCAAACCCAGGTCTCCAGAGTTGCAGCTCAGAGCCTTAAACCACTGCACTATAGTGCCTCCCTTGTATCTTGTAATTATGTACTGCTGCTGTTTTATAAGGTCGCGTGTGGGAAATTCTTTCCTGTACCTATATAGTCATATCACTGTACATTGTTGCTTCCAAGACCCTTGTTGGGTAAATGTATTGTTCCCTATAACCCTCCTACCCCCCCCCCCCACCAGTCACAACAAAAACAAGCCTTCTGGTGTCCGTTTGTTTACCTTGTAAAATATGCTTAAATAAATAACTAGCCTTGTCATATCCAGGACATGCTGTCTGAAAAGGAATGGGAAATACTAACAATTAGAACAGGATGATTCAGCTAACATTTCTTAAATTAACTCCCAATGGCATTTTAGTAAAGTGAACTTGTTTTAAATGAGTATCTAAAATCCTGTGTACCTTTTTATGACATTTAATACTGTCTCAGTGTGAATCACAGAAATAGTTATGCAGTGGCTTTAGAGTTATTAGGAGCAGAATGCAAATATATTCTTATGTGACAGAAAGTAAAATTGGACTGCCACTCTCTTTAGAAGATTGGCAACGGTCCTGTCCGATTACATCCATGTGTACCAGCTTGCACCAGTGGCGAGAGTATGCCTGGAAGCACCAAATTCAATAACATTTGCACTCCGGTCATTACTGTACTCTATTTAGACTCTGGTGATGCTTCTTGTTGGAGATACTGAGGAGAAGCGTAGGCTCACCTCTCCTGTGTTATGGGGACCTGTCCAGTCTTATGCTCCTTTTTCCAGTCATTACAATTGGAGCCGGACCAGTTTTTTGGTAGGCCTCTCCCCTTCACAGCAGAACTTTGTTTACTACTACAGCTATCAAGGGGTCTACATGACCTAAACTCAAGATAATATTTTGGTATTTTACTTAATAGCTGTAAAAAGCCATTACTAGGGCTTGGCTGACCCACCCCACTGTATTCGCATGGAGTACTGTTCAAATATGTAGGATAGAGAAATGTACGCACTCCCTAAATGACAGTGAAGAACTATGTTCATTTCGCTGATCTGGTTGGATTCTACACCTAATGAGTATTGATAGGGAATTTGTTCCATAGTCTCTTATTCCCCATTGTGGAGTTGTCCTGCTTTCATTTGGAGAGCCCATTACCTTTTTTTTTTTTTTTTACCAATTACCATCTTTTCAACATCCCAACAACGGATGCCCGCACCCTACTGCCTTCCCCTCCTTTCATGCTGAAGGCTTGGGTTGGGGAGGGGCCCGAGTATGCTGGGCCCCTGTGCTTCACTCTGCTTGAGTATACATATAATCAGCAGTGGTAGCTCCTGTTGTTTGGGATGTGGAGAGACTATTTGCATTAATTTATAGCTACCCACATCTCCCCCCGCCGTGCTGTCCGTAAGGGGAGAGAGGGATCTTTTTAGATGTCTCCCCTTCCGCCCAAATAACTTGTATGTAAAGGATACTCAGGTTCACGCATATTGAATTTGTAAGCCTAATGTATTATGTGTGGCAATGGATATAGCAGGCATGTAAAAGGTTTAATAAAGATTATATTTACAGAGAGTAAAAATGGATAGAAAATAATCTGGAAAAACTGATTAGTCAAGAGGCAGTTGTAGCCGTGATGTTATCTCAATACAATATCACTTTCTTATTTTTTCTTATTTTTTAATTTTATTTTTAGAATTTCTGGTCGGGTAATCTAAAGAAAGTCTTAAATAACAACCCTTTTTGCTGGCAGGATCAATTTTTCCGTGGTTTGTTTTGTGCTAAGGGCCAAGGGCCAAGGGCAAAATTCGTTCTCTCATTGGCTACCTAAATTGTGGAACTCCCTTCCCCATCAGATTCGGCAGTCATCCTCCACTTCCTCCCTCTCTGCTGCCTTACAGAATTTTCTATCCCCTAACTGCCCGTGACCCCCCCCCCCATCTTCAACAACTTCCTCTCCCTCGGAGCACTCTCACCTCCTGCATTCACTTCCTTACGTCTCCTGCCCTCTGACAAATTATTGCCCTTGTAAATTTTTTGTATCCAGCACTTGATGTCTGTTGCTTCCTGTCACCATTTGTAACCTCTGTACTTATTTCTTGCTTGTAAAATCTATGTAATTGGTTTGTACTTCATTCATATGTATCAGTGTCATCCTGTTTCCCCTTCCCTCCAGGTTGCACCGTGAGACGAGCAACTTGTTGTTCAGTGTGCCTTTCCTGGTGAAACATTTCAATAAAATAAATAATTAACGTCACTTCTCAGATGAAGGCACTCAGCTGTGCCTCAGACACACCCAAGGCTTGACATTATCCCAGCATAACACACACCCTGTCATGCCTTATGGCTTAATTTTAAGATGGGAACCAGGCGCTTCTGTGACTGATGGGGATTTGTGGTCGAGAGAAGGAGAGATTGAGCCCAGAGTTTCAGTCTTTGTGTCCGATGAGATTTGGAAGTACAGGAAATTTGTGTGACTTTGCAACTGCATGTAAGGGTCCGCTTTCAGAAAATTCATACCACTAAAATAACAGTTTGATGTGCATACTGTAGAGTCAACATGCAAAGGGCAATTACTACCGTCAGCTCCTTGGTACCTCTGTCAGTGACTCTCGTGGTTTTTGGAGTCACGTTAACACCATCATGGGGAAAAACAAATGCAATACCATCTCTGACATGGTCGTAGATGGTTGTAATTGCAATAACCTGCTCACTATCGCCGAGGCTCTTAGCTCCAGATTCACTGACCTCTCCTCCTGTACTGCACCTCCTGGGCCTTTACCTGTCACTTCACAGGATAACCTTAAACCTTCCAACCCATCTTTCACCTTTCGCCCAGTCTCTGAGAGTGAAATCTTACACTTACTTAAGTCCATCTCTCCTGCTGGATCGGCAGGTGGCCTCTTACCAAAATTCCTAAGAACCGTTGCACCGTCTATAGTCTCTCCAGTGACTAGACTTTTCAACCTGTCTCTTCTTACAGGACATGTTCCTTCTCTGTGGAAGATTGCTCAAGTTGTACCGGTCTACAAAAAGGGGGATACCACTAACTTGGATAACTACTGCCCTATTGCCATCCTCTCCACCCTCTCTAAAATACTGGAGAAAATTGTTGCGATCCAGGTCTCGGATAACCTCTACTCCTTCAAACTCCTCACCCCTGACCAACATGGTTTCCAATGTGGGCACAGTACATCCACTGCTCTCATACAGTTTACAAACAATATCAGACTCGCTATGAACAAAGGCTCTCTCACTGGGGCTACTTTTGTTGATCTTACAAAAGCGCCTGATTTGGTTGACCACCCGCTGCTCCTATCAGAGTTGTCATCCCTAGGCTTCTCTACCTCTGTCACTGCCTGGTTCCAGAATTATCTTTCGATGCATCAACAATTTGTTTAAATCAGAGATGCTAAGTCCCCTCTTCCCCTACTTGGACCGGAGTGCCCCAGGGTTTGATTCTTGGTCCTCTCCTGTTTACAATCTTCATAAACGACATCCCACCTCTCACTGGTGCTTGCTCAGGTCTGCTGTATGCTGATGATCTTGTCCTTTACTCATTCTCCTCAAACCTCTCAGTTATCAACCTGAATCTCAATAGTAACTTCAATACTTTTCAGAGCTGTCTATTGCAAAACAAGCTTGTCTTAAATAAAAATAAAACGGTGACTATGCTCTTAGGTTCAGGTTCAAAAATTCGGACTTGCACACAACCATTAAGTATCAGAGCGCTTGATGGCTCTCCCCTTAACACAGTTATCTCTTTTAAATACCTAGGAATAACCCTTGATCCTGCCTTGGATTTTGACCTGCACCTAGCCTCAGTCATTAAATCCATCAATATTCAATTTGGGCTGACACATAAAGTGAGACATAGCCCAACATCTGTGGCGAGGATGGCTGTTGCACAGGGGATCCTGAGACCCAAATTGGCATATGGGTTAATAGCCTTTCCGGCAACTAGTGGAGGGCTCCTCCGAAAGTGGGATGTCTGCTACAACAGCATTTGCCGTTTTGCTCTGTCTTTACCCAAACTTACTCACCGATGCACACTATACTCCGGTCTGGGATGGTTTACCCTCTCAGCCTTCCGACAGTTTACTTCCTACTGTTTTATAAAGAATATCATCTCCTTCCAGATACCTGACAAATTGGCTCTACTGCTCAAACCTCTATGACCTCTGCCTACCCACTGAGATCAGCTGACGTCCAACCGAGATGTAAAACCAAAAAAAACAAAATGGGGGAGAATGCTTTCTCTAACTGGGCCCCTAAACTATGGAACTCCCTTTCACTGAGTCTAAGAATCTCCCCTTCTCCACACAGCTTCAAACAGGAGCTTCGTATGGCTCTTCTAAGCTCTGAACCCTACTCCTGTTCTATATCCACCCACTCCTGTACTGGTTCCTCCTAGCTGCCTACCAGCTCCAACCTCTACTACTCTCAAACCTGCCTGGAAATCTTGCTGTTTCCTCTCTTCTAGCACTTACTCACTAGTTGTATGACTTATGACTGTTAGTTATTTGCACTTATATTTCTATTTTGTTACTACATATAGATTCTTGCAAATGTACTGTCATTGCTGAACATTTTGTATAAGTGTACTATGTCTGACTTCTACTTGTTCCCATTATGTTTTCTGGTATCTACTATTGCCTACATACCCTTTGTTGTAATCTTCTGGGCCGTACCTGAAAATAGGCAGCTATGCTGTCTGGTGTGCCTGCCCGGTTAACAAAAACTAAATAAATAAACAATATTCTGTTTTCAAAAATAGCGATTTCCATTTGGCAGAATCTTAAAATCCATTTGTTCCCCCAAACTGAGGAAAACTTAGCATGTTTTGTGCAAAATTTTGGCTCAGAATTGAGGGGTTTGTCCATAAAAGCTGGTGCAAAGTGGGATTTTTCATGAAAAAATGACTTCTAATTGCGAGTTTTAAAATGATGAATTCCATTTTCTACTGGTGTTTTCCATTGAATATGGAAAGTCATTGGCCCTACTACTGTTATAAATCACTAACACTATTTCAGCCAATCCGCACACAGAGCCACTGTACTTCTTATCCTGTGAACAGCACGCTCTTGTGCAGAAATGTTAAGAGGGAGCACTCCATTGTAGCGCCAAGGGAAGGGAGGCATAATAAATAAATAAAAAAAAACAAAAAAAACTCTTGATTATAAATCACTCAAGCTAAACTGGAGTGCTTTATTTATAATAAGTTAATAGTGCCTCTGAGGGGTGTCTCTTATGGTGTTTATTTATTTTACAGTTTGTGGTCAGGAAAGACGCACTAAGGCGAGGCTTGTTTCCGGTTGCTCCCTGGCACCACAGGGTAATTAAGTGACTTGCTCATGGTCACACAGTATGCAGGTGGTTGCTGGGGGATTCAAATTCAGTTCTCCAGGTTTGCAGCTCGGTGCTCTTAACCATAACCGTAACTATACTGCCCCCCATTTAAGATATTCCTCTCATAAGGTTTGGGTAGATAGAACCGCTCAGCTTCGCTTTGTGGGGCTCTTGCCCAAACCTCATGCTTGGAGTCTCTTATACCATAAAAGATGCCCCTTGGAGGTCTTATTAACGTCTACTGTTGTGTATGTTACCATGTCTCCATATATCACTACTTTGTGTTTACTGTAACTATTGCTCTGTACACATTACTTAATGTAGCAATGGATCTCTACACATTTCTACTCACAAACTGTATAGAGAAAGAAATAAAGTGACGTAGCGGGAATATACCCCAAACAAAAATCTAATTGTCGTTCACATTTCTGCTGTAACTATTGCTCTGTACACATTGCTTACTGTAGCTGCTGCTTTGTACTCCACATTATGTAAAACTGGTGCCTTTCCTACTCATCATGAGTTTCTTCTTGTATTCTACCAGGATGCTCCGGAAAATAGGCTTTTTATTGTCTTAGTGCCTATGAAGAAAGTAAAACTAAATATTCTATTCAGGTCTTTTTGTTGAACCAGGAATTGGAGTGTTAAGTCACTACATAGGTATAACTCTCGGAACACTGCTCTGCTTGGTCAGTTGCTCATGATCAGAGTTCTGAATCCATGCTGTGATGATCAAAACTCCAAATTCCTGGTTCCATGAAGAAAGCTCTACGGAATGTTATCCATAAACAGGAAATAATATAACGCACCAATTTTTATACATAATTTAACAAACAATGCACTAGCATTGCTATGTAAGAATAAGACATGATAGGGTGTGCATTATAGTGAAATAATTGCACTTCTCAGGCACATTTAATGACACTCAGCTGTGCCTCGTGCCTAACAACACACCTGAGGCGTGTGATTATTTCATCATAATGCATACCCTGTCTTGTCTTATTGCTTACATAGCAATGCTAGTGCATCATTTGTTAAATCACATCTTTCCTTTCTTTCTTTTTTTTTAAACTACCTTGCTTTTCAAATCAGGTAGTCCATCTGCCATGTGGTGTTCTGGTTTCTAGGTGTTCCCAATGGCTGGATGGGGTTTCGAGTAGTGAACGGCGGTTGGGCCATCACGTAGTCGGCTGTCAGCTCGTGAGTAGTGAGCGGCAGCCAGGTCTTCACTTTGTCAGCAGTCGGATTGTCGCTGATTCGGCAATTTCAAAAGTGAACTGTGGAGCATTTTTAAAAACAACTGAAAGTATTATTTCTCAAGTTAGTACCACCTTCAAAATTTTGTGCACTTGGTCATAGATCACCATAGCGTGAGACAATGTAACTTGCGTTGTCTCCATGGTTACGGGTGTAACCGGGCACATGGCCAGAGTGCAGGGCAGAGGTGATCAGGACATGGTTTCTGAAGTGGTTACCATAGCAGTGGTTAAGTGTTCTTAGTAAAAAAAGAAAAGTCATTGTGGTCTGTATTAATTTTTTAGGTTTGTGCGCTAGCCATACACTGCTAGAAGGATGTCTGTTTAACAAACCAAACTGTATTTAATGGCTGAAAAATCACTTTTTATGCAATTGTTACACCACGCTGTGAAAGCTGATACTGAAGTGGACTTGGCAGTGGCAATTGGTGAAGTCTGTCATGGAATACTGGAGCACGTTTACAATCAACATTCCAGTATTTCATGACCTGACTACAAGTGTAGGATCGTGGTGCTTGGTAAGGGTCTGTGCGGGTACATTAATAAATTAATACAAGGTAACCTTACTGAGACAGTTTCAGCAAATCAGATTTAACAGATATGTCCAGCATGCTACAAGACTGTGTATGGCCAATGTGTTGTGCTTTCCTTTCAATGTAACTAATTCCAGGTCGTCCATAAAAAAAGGTGACATTTGGTCTCAGTTGGTCTACCTGGTCAACAAAATTCAATAAATACATAAATAAACAACTTTTATTCCGGTACAGTTATGGATCATTTGGGGGCCATGAAAATAATTTTTTTCCTTTTTATACTCCTTCCCCATCAGCACTGTCCTGGCCTCCCAGCCTTCTCTTCCTGTTGCCCCTGTTCTCCATTGCTTCACCCTTACCCCTCTGCGGGGTTAGGAGTTGGCCAGAGCTTCCTCAGGCAACATAGTTGCTGAAGATGAGTGAACATTCAGCACATCGGAGCTTGGGAGAGCCAGCATTGCCTCACTCTGCACACTGTTTTTTTTCCCCCTCTCTTTTTAGATCCCTTGCTCACAGAGCCACCGGGCTCAGTGACAAGTGTTTGTAAGGCCCAATGATGCCCTGGCAAGCTGAGAGGTGGCTCCACCCACCCTTTCTCTCTCCCTGCTTGTGCCTCCACTTGGGTTCAGCCAGGTGACTGTTATGTGTCGAGAAAGGCAGTCCGCCTTCCAGCAAGGAGGCGAGCATCCTTTTGGGATGCTCAGCCTTCTTCCTGGGCAGGCCCTTGAGCAACTCGTTCCCGAACACAAGTCACCATCAGCATCGTGAGCAGTAGTGCTACCACTGCACTTATGGGACAGCCTTATGAAAATGATTTCGCAAAACAGGACCATTATAAGAAGCTGCAAATCTGCACAAACTTCCTGTCCCTTTTAAATAAAGGTTCATGGGGCATTTTATCTCTTTCTAAGAAGCAGACTCATATTTTGTGCACCCTGGGCTTGTACTTGGCTGCTTGCAAGTTAACATGAATATCTGTGCATGAAGTATGGAAATGATTTTGGCAACAGGGAGTGGGTGATGTCTACATCAACTGCTGGACCTTGCATAGTTGAATGGCATTCTCCCCATTATGGTATTCATTAACAATCTGTAAAAAAAGGGAATAACTATGATTGCCATAGAAGAATGTATGTTTCAGCTGGCATTTAAAATGTTCTAGCATTTTTGCTAATTGTCATTAAAATATTTTAGCAAAATGACAAACTGTTGGCCATAGTATAAAAGAAAAAGGGCTGGCATTGCCTAGTGGGTAGCCCATTGGACTCTAATGCTGGCGACCAAGGTTTGGGAGTGAACTTGGGAAGCTGGCCGGGTGGCTTGGGTGACTGTGAAGGTGCTGCTATGTGGCAGCTCTCCCAGCAGGGTGAGAAAAGGTGCCAGGTACCGCTGCACCATCGCCCCCTGCAGACCAAGGAGCTTGCATTCTCTGCAGGGGTACACTGTGTGCTAGTGTAGCCTGTTGGGGTGTTGTCTGGTGCCAGGAGAGTGGTGGGCAGGATCCAGGGAACAAATTAAAGTAGAAATAAGTGCATTGGATGGCATCCGCGTACTTGGGTCTCATCCTTTGTAGCTCCCAGCAAGCCTCGGCAGAAGGTAATGGCAGATGATACTGAGAGTCTGGGAATGCCTGAAGTGGGAGCAGGAGGCAGACTGGGGACCAACCAGCTTGATGGGAAAAAAAGAAAAAGTATAAAAGAATTATCTGTAAAACTGCAGTAGCTATTTGACTGTTTGAATTAAGTGAAATTGCTTAGCAAAAAGTGAGTTGGCAAGTGGTCGCTTAAAGCAGCAGTGTATGTTATGGTAGAAACTTCTGAGGCATTCTGTGGTGAGGCAATGTGGGCTAATGGTTAGAAAACAGGCTTGGGAATCTGGAGCTTGCAAAGGCAGAAATGATTGGCCAAATGGCCTTTTTCTGCTGACACCTGTGTTTCTGTGTTCAAACCCAACTAATGCCGGATACTGACTGTGTGACTTTGGGCAAGTCAAGTAAATTTAAAAGATTTGAGATTGGGTCTTATGACCCATTACCTTAGGTTGGCGATAGTCACTTTTTGTATAAATTACTATTTTCATACAATTCAGTTTGAGAGGGCAGGGATTGCAACTCGGGCCAAATGGACGTCAGCCATTCCTTTCTACCTCCCAGTCCACCGGCCATGCCCCTGCACTCAGATGTTTTGTGAAACTGTTTCAAAATGTTTTCTATATGTTTAAACAGCCTTTGATATAAATGAAAGCCGTTGCTCAACTAAGAGGGGGCCCTATTAGGTGAGCAGTGGCTTTCATTTATGCCAGAGGTTGTTTAAACATCTAGAAAACATTTTGAAAAAGTCCCCCATAGGCTGCCATGGGACACGCTCCTGCACTCTCCCTGCTTATATGTCACAAAATGCCTGAGCATGGGGATGTGGCCAGCTGGCCGGGACAGGGAACTGATCAGCTGGCCATCAGTTCAGCTCAAGTTACATCCCCTTCGGATTGTATGAAAAATGATAAATATATAATTTTTTTTTTTAACTTTCTGTTTTTGTCCCCAATTTCGTCTTGCCAGCTGCCGGGACCACCCTCTACCTGCCAAGCCCTCCAACCACCACATGATGTCCCAGATGATCCAGACCAACACCAGCCTTTGCTCGACAGCCAGGTACCCTGATTGTAACCCACGGCTTATCCCACATGAGGGGGCCCCCCCAGCCCCCCTCAAACTGAGAGGAACATACTTCACTCGACAGTCGGGCCCATGTGGTGGAGCCGGCGAGGTGTGGGAAGTGTCGAGGAGACCCCTGCCGTGGCGTGGGGGGGCGGGGCGGCTTCATCCACCTGGAGCTGCTAGGGATTTTATTCTGTTTTCCTCCCCTCACCCCAGGGTGTAGGCCTGAGACCTGAGAGGTGGCCTTGGTGAGATGCCTATCGGGGCCCTCTGAAGGGCAGGTGAGCCCTGACCCACCTTCGGTGCTTCCCTGCCAGCCCCACTCTGGGCATGTGACACCTCTGCATCAACTGCCAGACGAGTGAGTATGTGCCGACGTAAGGCCACCCCAAAGGGACCACTTGTTCTTTCCTGTATGACAGTCCCCTCCCCCTGGGTCACTAGGGGGCGGTCGTACAGCAGAAGGAGATGCCCTCCCCGAGGCAGGAGGCATCCAGTTGATGCCTGAACCCCACCTCACCAGCCCACACCAGATGTTCCAGACTCAGGGCGCGAACCCAGGTTATCTGGATGGCAAGCGGTAACTCTACCACTGTGCTATCCGGCTGGCCTGAAACATTTTTATTTGTATAATGAAAAACTACTGCCCACCTAAGGTAATGCCCATAATGAAACCTTAGCAGTTTACTTAGTGATCCAGTCCTCTCTGCTGCAGAAACGGTAGAGGCAGGACCTCAGTGGAAACAAGATGTTGCATGTCAGCTGGGTTATCCTGGGTGAATAAATTATAAAGTAAAATAAAATTATATTTTAAGATTGCCGTTTTCTCCCTTTTCCCCAATTTTGGGCCTGTTTTAGCAGTTTGTGATATGTAACTGGTGGTGCCATTTTCTGTCAGATACTTCTCAGCATCATCTGTTCCTTTTCTGCAACTTACCCCCCTTCCCTCTGAGCCTTTGAGGGTCCGTGTTTCCCTGCTGGACAAGCTGATATTGGTACAGTAGGAGTGGTGGGCTTTCAGTGTGGTGGGGCCCAAGAGAGATGCATATCATACTGCTGCCACCAGGGCTCTTCCTCCTTAGTTTTACCCATTACCCCATGACTCCGGCCAGCATCAACTGTCCAGGTATCCTGCTGCCTCCTACGTGTGGTCACCCAGATGGCAGTGCAGCAGCACAGCCTTGCTGCCCTTCTTCCAAGAGATCATCATCCTTTTTTTTGTTTTTGGTTTTTAATTTGCAGTTTTTCTGTTCTTCCGTGGAGCCGACAGGTGGCTCTGGCCCTTCCTCAGAGAGCTCCTTCCTCTGGTTCCGGATGTCCTCCACTCCACCACCCCTGATGGTTTTCCTACAGATTGCCCCCCTCGGCAGGGCCAGGTGAAGGAGCACTGGCCTCCCCTCCCGAACACACAAATCCAGAAGTCGGGTGGCATCGCAGAGGAAATGTACTGGGCACTTATGGGTCCTGTTGGCCCTGGCCATTTTCCTCCTGGTTTCGCTCTGAGGGCACGTATGTGCAATGGGTGGAGCGGCTGTCTCTGCCTCTGCGGAGTCAGTCTAGGGCCCTGTACGTGTGCCCTCCCCATGCGTGGCTGTGAGCCTGTGCTGACACCCAGCCATCACTGGGCGTCAGATGACATCACACAGCTTTAGTACCGTCTCCTCGAGGAAGGAGAGCTGTCTACAGATGCTCAGTCCTTCTTCACCCTGGCCAGCTTCCGAGCAACCTGAGACCATTCCTGAACCTGGGTTGCTGGTGTGGCGTCCAGTGCCTCAACCCTCTGTGCCACTGGGACGGCTGGGAGATCATCATCCTTTTGAATGCTCGATTCCCCTCGGCCGACCCATCAATGTTTCAAACTTGTTTCCAAAACCGGGAAACCAGTGTCGCAAGCAACATTGCATGGGACATTACTTATCTTTCAAAAGGAGCTGAGAATACTTACGAAAACCTGACTGGCAGTATTTAACGAGGGCATCTTTAAATATTTATTATTAAACAAAATACTTTAAAGTAGGCTCAAAATGTTGAATGGGAGGCAGTGACGGGAACCTTATAAAGCAGGAGAAAAGGGTCAGTACAAAATATTGACTGTAACATGACCAGATTTACAGCAAATAACTCTCAGTTCACTTTAGCAGAACTCAGTCACACAAAACTTAAAATTTCAGGACATCCATTTTTCATTAGTGAATATATTGTCATGAAAACAGTGATTTTCTCTTAGACTTTCTCTGTTCATGTTGCTAATCCCTGCTTTATTCCTGACTTGCAGTTATAACTATTTGTTCATCACAGTCTATTGCCAGGGAAATGACTGATGTCACAGGCAGAGGATTATTTTGACCTCAGAACAGGAAGAGCAGGAACAGATGGAAGTTCAATTTGGGACAAAGAACTTGCTCTCATGCTAATGATCTGTTTATTTAGTTATTGAATTTTGTTGACCAGTTAGGCCCACTGATTCTAAAAGTCCCTTTTTCATGGGCGACTCGGAATTAATTACATGGATGGAAACCTGACACAATGAAGCAGGAAGTCAATCAGCAATGCAGGCCATAACAATATCAATAAAATCACAGAGCTACATGGGCGTCAAGCATTGCATCATTTACAACTACGTGCTAACATACAGATGGGTCTTAGGTCATAGTACACCAAGTACATGTACTGCAGCAAATAGGTATTAAAGAAAAACACAAACCAGGAGGTAGGAACATGTCAAGACTGCATCGTGAAGCAGTGACCATTAGGCATTAATTTTGCCCCCAGATGAGAAGGCACTTTTCTGATTTTTGTGTTATTTTTTCATGCACTGTTCTTGTGGTTTTACTCCACTCCTGATTAAACCTGGCCCTTTAGGAGTGGATTGACACGGCAGCAAGAGTAAATCAACACTTCCTAAAGCAGACGTCACAGTGTTAAAAGTGAGTCATGAATAGTGGAGTAACATTTAAAAAAAAAAACAGTCCTTCATGACAGAAGTTCATGAATGTAGGTCAGTGTCATAAATAATACAGAATGGAATGTCCTGAACTTCAAAATGTTTTGAACTGCTCAGAGATTTGAGTTCTGATGTGCCTGATGCCAATTATCTGCGTTTTGCTGGAAACTGGAATTCTCTTTAAAGCAGCAGTACTTGTTGGCAAGAATGTCATCCATAAGTTTTTGTAGCAATAAAAAAAAATAGTGAAATCCAATTTTTCTTTTCATTTCATTTCATTCCTGACCTTGGATACGTGGTTTTCGACGTTTTTTAAAGTGTTTTCTCTTTTGCCACGCCTGTTATTGCAAAATGCAACATCTCGGTATGCTGTTTATCATCAGAAACATGTGCTGGCACCATCCTAATGGATCCACCTCATGACTAATTTCTGCAGTCAGAAAGTAACCTCAGTAGAAGAGAGGTTTAACAAGCATTTGTCAATGCCAAGTGTTGCTTGCTGTCATTAGCAGTGGAAGTGCAGGAGTTAGACAGATGCAGGATAGGAATGGCAGTGAAGTATTGAACTGATGCCAACTCCACCCCCACCCTACAGAGATGGACAGGCATTGGGGTGTGCCTTTGGGTCGTCGCCCATAACAGTCATGACATTTCACCTCACTCTACCCTGCAGACACTTACAAATGTCGAGGTGTGCTTTGAAGTATCCGGGCTTTAAACTCTCCTCATTCCGTAAGGAAATACACTGAAATGGGTGCAGTATAGGAGAATGGGGGTGAACTCTGGGGCCATGGGTCCAAGGCGCACCTCGGTGCCTGCCACTGGCTGCAGGGTGGGGGTGAAATGGCATGAGCATTACTGTCAGCAATCCCAAGTCACACCCCTGACGCCTGTCTGTCCCTACAGGGTAGGGCATTATGGTCGGAAACCCTAACACCCTGGGCGTTTCTTGGTATTTTTACTCCCAAGTTTTCAACATGGGCCTTTTGTGATCCTGCAGCATAAACAGTGACACTATCGGTTCATTAGCCGGAAGGTGATTTTGCACAGTGATGGCGCCATTTGGCGCCACAGGTGCGAAAACACATTTCGAACAGGATGTGAATAATGACAGCTGTGCTGTTCATGAGGAGGTGTAAAAAATTGCAATGTTGAAAATCTGGAGTGAAAGTATAAAAAAAACTGGTGAAGTCATGAGTGTGTGTAGAAACTGTGCAACGCACACCCGTGATGTAATTAGTTTTGGGATTTTTGCAGCAGATTTTGACATAGGCATTTTGGGACCTCCGCTCATGAACAGTGTCACTGTGATTTTCTTAATATATCCGAACACTGATTTCCCACAGTGACCGTGCTATTCTGCGCCGGAAGTGCGAAAACTGACAGCTGTACTGTTCATAAGGAGGTTTGGAAAAATGCCAACGTTGAAAATCTGGACTGAAAAGATTATGAATTCGTGAACTTACGAGGGTGCATGGAAATTGCACAATGTACGCTCGTAACACAGTCATTTTATGGACTTTTGTCACCAGATTTTCAGCATAGCCAGTTTTAAGACCTCTGCTCATGAACAGTGTCACTGTGATTTTCTTAATCTGTCCCGAACATTGATTTCACACACCGACCACGCCACTGTGCTCTACATGTGCGAAAACACATTTCGGGTGAATGTACAAAATGACAGTTGTACTGTTCATAAGGAGGTGTGGTAGAATGGCAATGCTGAAAATATGGAGTGAAAATATTAAAAATGTTCGATGTTACGTGCGTGCATAGGAACTGCGCAATGCACGTTTGTAAAACAGTCATTTTGGGGAATTTTTTCACCAGAGTTTCAGCATAGGGTTTTTGGGGGCATATGTCATGAACAGTGTCACTGTGATATTCTTAATCTGTCCTGAACATTGATTTTCACACACTGACTGCGGCACTGCGCCATTGTGTGCTACATGTGTGAAAACACATTTCAGGCGAGATATGAAAAATGACAACTGTACTGTTCATAAGAAGGTGTGGTAAAATGGCAGTATTGAAAATCTGGAGTGAAAATATTAAAAATGCTCGAAGTTACGAGCGTGTGTAGGAACTGCGTAATGCATGCTCATAAAACAGTAATTTTGGAATTTTTCACCACATTTTCAACATAGGTTTTTGGGGCCTACCTCATGAACTGTGACACTGACATTTCATTAATTGGTCCCAAAGGTGGTTCCAGCAATGACACCGAAATCACTGTTCGGGACAGAGTAACCAAATGACAGTGACTGAGTTCATGAGGTGGGGTCCCAAGAACCCCATGTTGAAAATTTGGTGAACAAATTCCCCAAAATGGCCGAGATATGCACCAAAGTTGAAAAAAAAACAAAAAAACATTTATGCCATTATACAGCTTACTGGCATTTCTTCAGTTCGTGGCTGGATTTGAAGAGTGCAGACGTGTTCCCAGTTCACTGAAGATCATTGCACTGGGCTCTGGAGGTAAGTGTGGAGTGAGGTGAGGGAGTGGGGAGGTGGGGTACGCAGAAAGAGAGCGCGGGTTGGGGGAGGGGGCAAGAGAATCAACAAGGGACTTTTTCTTCTAGGTCTTTTATTTATTTGTTTTAAAGGCGATGGGGATTTTTGCCATGCTGGGGTGGTCTAACAGAGTGGCACCAGGCAGTTTGGGGGGTAGTGGAGCTGACGAGGGATTGCGCACCCTGTTGGCCAGAGACTTTGCCATGCTGGGTAGGCTCCCAGTGTGGCAGATGGAAGTTTGTTTGGGAGGGGCAGTGGAGCCGCGGGATTGGCCACCCCCGTCGGCCATACAGTGTGCTGGGGGGACTCATGATCCATGGGCGGGTGTATTATGCTGATAGGGATTGGGCTACCCCAGCGGCAGATGAACTGGGGAGGGAGTCATGCCGACAGGGGGATTGGGTACCCCGTCAGCGTTTTTTTTTTTTTTTTTATTTTATTTATTTATTTATTGAAATGTTTCACCAGGAAGGCACACTGAATGGCGGGTGGCGGCTTTCTGTTGGCTTCCTGGGGACTGTGAGATTCCAACAGAGAAGCCACTGCCATGGGGACACCACGCAATCAGCTGTTTTGGTAGCTTGTAATGCACCAAAACAGCTGATTGTGTGGTGACGTGGCCAAATTTCTTGACGCATTGTGGCCTGCTCCCTAACTGCTGACTAACACAGTGTGTTTCTTGCACATGCATGCAAGCAAAACAAAAATTGCTGATGGCAGCTACATTTATGACTTGAGTCATAATTTAGAAACCTAGTAAAACAGGCTAATTTTAAAAATATGTGAGGGGGAAATAAAATACACTGGTGAGATACCTAATAATGTCAGAAATGCATTATTGCGGGGGGCAGAGAGCCAGCTTCTGGAGAGAAAACTTTTAGAAGAGCTCCTGCATAGCAATAACAACAAACTATATAAAAAAAAATTCTACTTAAGCTACAGCGACAAGAGTTCCACCTTTCATCTCCTGAGTGCGCAAGTATTTGGTGGATACCAAATATTGCTATGGGGCAGCAGACAAATCAGCCATCCGGATCTGAAAAACGTAATGTTTCTCAGCCTGCTTCAGAAGGAGTAAATGGTGGCCTAGCTGGGAGCTCTCAGCCTGCATCTATGTCAACTCCACTGTGGCAAGCAATCCTGGAATCGGTTAAATCAATGGATGCTAAGATAGAGAAAACGTTAACAAAACTAGAGATGCATAATATGGCACTATTTGAGTTACGATCTACATTGACAGAATCTGAGACGAGAACTATGACTACTAAAGCAGCAATGTCGGCCCTTACAAAAGAAAATGTAGCCATGAGGAACTAACTAGAGAGCCTAGAAAACGAGCTGAGATCAGGGAATTTACGTCTAGTGGGTGTCCTGGAGGGTGTGGAGGGCACTAACTTGATGTTCTATCTAAAAGACTGGTTGACTTCATGCTTAGATGTCCCAGAGGATTTAGATTGGGGGCAATTACGGAGGGCCTACGGAGCAAATCCACGTGTCTGCCCTGCCAGCACTGGGATGCCTAGAACCATTATTCTTCGTACATCGGGACAAGAAACTAGGGACCTGGTACTATCAGCTGAAACATAGAAACATAGAATTTGATGGCAGATAAGGACCGCTTGGCCCACCCAGTCTGCCCTTTTCCCTACCTAATGGATAAGCTGCAGATCCTAGTTAACCAGCAGCCTACTTCTTTCTACCCCCACCCCCTAGAATTGCCTTATGACTGTGCTGCCTACCCTTTGGTGATCCAAGACAAGGATGTTAAAATTTTACCTGATGTCTCCTACCAGACCAGGTTGTGTAGTAAAGAATTCAACGCAGTTCGGCAGAGGCTCCGATCTTTGGGTATCGTCCATTCTTTCCTTCTCCCAGCCAGGCTGCGTGTCACCTATGGGGGGAAATCCTGGCAGTTTGCTGATCCTGAGGACACTGGATGATGGATGGAATGTACGGAGGCTGAATTCACGGCCCGATTGAGACCCCACCACGAAGAAACGGAGTCAGAGTCGGAGGACGAGGAGAGCTGAGGGGCCAATTCTGCACAAACTGCAAGTTTGAAATTTTAAATGCTGACTCTTCTTTCAAATCTAAGCGCTTGGAGAGTTAGTTAATAACCCACTTTTGGCTAATTTAGGGGATGGCTAGCAGTATCCATTTTGGGATTTGTTATAATGAAGGGCCTAAGACTAGGGCCTCTGACCTGCTTACCCCCTTGACCTGTTTTAAGTTGATGACTCTGTTATTTGTCTAAACTATAAATGAACTACTAATGACTTGTATAATTTACTACTAGCGACCAACTGTTAGCCTCACTGTTTTGTAAATATGCTGGATTATGTACCTTGTCGAATTATTAATGTATTATGTTTTTTTTTGTGATGTGGAACCTTTGTAAAGGAGTCTTTGACTCACAGGTATATCCAAATTACTCAGTAAATAAAAATAATCTTACTTTTTGAACTCTGGGACTTTAGTGACTTTTAGTATAAGGCCCATAGTACATGTTTAAAGATTTACCATGGGGAGGAGCAACAAGGAGTGACTCTACAGCGGAGGAGGGGCCAGAACATTTAAATCTTGCACTCTCACACATCGCTTTACCATTCAGCATTTGCCAGAACTATTTGTAGCTGCTTACGTGCCAAGCCTGCACTGTGTGTGGTTCTCCATCTGCAGTTTTGCCCACTGGACAGCACCGTTCGCCAGACTTGATTCCCGCTCTACCCTTTGGGAGAGCCCCCGGTTCTGGTAAGCAAACCAGTGAACAGGACCGCGGGGAGGAGCAACAGGGAGTGACTCTACAGTGAAGGAGGGGCTAGGACATTTAAATCTTGCACTCACACACAGCATGAGCATGAGTGGCGCAGAGAAACAGTGTTTATGAAAGTCTGTGCCAACTCCTTACTGCGTATTGAATTGGGGATAGTTTATCTCAGGCTGAGTCTGGGTTTACTTAAAACGCTAGAATGTTTAGTTTACTTTTGACTTATGTTACATTAGCTTGCACTTTAGTATGTCATAGGCCTTGCGAGGGAGATGTTATCCTCTCTACTTCCTTTGACTTTCAACTTGATAGCCAGAACAATAGGAACTATTTTAATGAAAGTCATTATAGTTATGATAGTTTTAATATGTATAACACATGGGTATTTTATCCTGTTTCTCTTAAAAATCAGAGGTTCTTGACTGACTATTAGTTTTCAAGTATTAGGACTAATATACATTATTCTGTTACTAAAAATGAAAGGAAGTTGGCCAATAAAATTTATTTCAAGCGACTTCTTGCTCTATTGCTATTCATTTCAGGCTCAGTACACCCTCATCCAGGCCCACTTTGTTTAGGCCAGGTGAAATTGAGTCCAGACGTGATTAGTAATATTGTTTCCCCAAAGTTTCATTCAACCCTTAAAATTGTTCACTTGAACGTTGATAGTCTTACCTCAAATTGGAACCAGTTCTTGGCGTGACAAGAGTTGAATGAGTTTGATGTGATTATATTCTCTGAGACATGGTTAAATAGTAACATTCCAGATACTGAAACTTCATTGCCTAATTTCAGCTTGTTCCGTCAGGATAGGGTAGGTAAACTGGGGGCACTTACATATATTAATTCTAAGTTTAGTGCAATAAGGATTCTTGATAACATAAAGATGCTGTCTGTGACCTTGTCTCAGTAGAAGTTTTGTTTGGTCAGAATAAGAGATTAGTTATTAGTTCCATTTATATACCACCTATGAATTTCAGTATGGCACTGATTTGGTCTCTTGTTTTAAATTCCTCCTTCCTGCTAATAGAGAGTGGATACTTTTGGGTTATTTTAATAATAACTGGAATGCTAATGAAACTGACGGCACCTGCAACACATTGATTGACCTAGGTCTCCATCAAATGATTCATGACATTACCAGATATAATTGTAAAGCTAACTCTGGTTCAATTATTGATTGGATTCTGGTAACTCAGCCAGATAGAATCATTAATACTATGGTTGTGCTAGACCATATGAGTGACCATTGTCCAGTGGTGTGTGACTGGTCTGTTAAATATGCCAAACATACCCCCAGATACATCGAATTTAGGATACTTTCTTCTTTGACCCCTGAGGATATTGCCATAGCTGGTAAAGCCATAGACTGGTCACAGCTTAAATCTATTCAGGATATTGATACCAAGTTAGATACTTTTATTACTTTGTATACATCCTTGTTAGACAAATTGGCACCCTTGAAAAAAATGCGTATCCGCTTCTGTAAGCATGAATGGATTATGAAAGAATTATTAGACCTTATGAAATTAAGAGACCGGAGTTGGAAACATTATAAACTTAGTAAAGATGTAGATTCTGTCTTGGTTTATAAAACTCTAAGAAATAGGTCTAAATCAGAAATTAGAAAATCAAAAGTAAAATTCTTCATAGGGCAACAGAAAAAAGCTTTTGGTAGTTACAGACACACTTGGAAGATATTAAATAATCTAATGGGAAGGGGAAAAAAGATCAATTGATTTATCTTCAAAATGACTACCTGCTCATCTCCAGACTCAAATTGGGAGCGGACTGCTTTAATAATTACTTTGGAGATCTTGAGAAGGTAAGGGTTCCCAGTTCTAATGTATACTCCGAAACTGTTAATAGACTTAAGGTTGATCCTGATTTGTTTTCTAAGTTTGTGTTTAGTGAAGTGACACCTGAGATAGTCTTGGACTATGTGCTTGGTAATGACCCCAACCCATTTTTGTTAACTGACTCCTTAGACATTCGAATACTTAGACTGGGTATAGATATATTTTCTCATCCTTTAACTACTATTTTTAATTTTTCAATTGTTCACGATGTGTTTCCAAAACTGTGGAAGCACGCAGTTATCAGACCAATACATAAAGCTGGCAGCCCCTCACTGGTCTCCAATTACCGCCTGTTAGCTCTTCTGTCACCCTTGTCAAAGATTCTTGAGAAAATAATTTTAGACCAGACTCTGGAGTATCTTAATAAATGTGATTTATTAGCCCCTTGTCAGCATGGTTTTAAGGCAGGGCACAATACTGAAACGGCTTCACTAGTAGCATCCAGAGACCCCTGGATAAAGGGCACTCGGTTGCTGCTCATTTTGTGGACTTCACCAAGGCCTTTGACCTTGTGGAGCACAATGTGCTTCCCTGCATTATGGAAAAAAAATGCACTTTTCTAGTGAGGTGATTAAATGGTATATCCATTACCTGGCTGACAGGTCATATGTGACAACAATTGAAGGTCATTCATCTTCTTCTAAGTTAATTAGTTGTAGTGTTCCCCAAGGTTCTGTCTTGGGCCCACTTATTTTTTTCTCTTCTTATGAACAACGCTCCATCTTCGTGTCTATCAAGTTCTATTATAATGTATGTTGATGATGTAGTTATTTATGAGGATAGTTTAAATCCAAAGGAGGCCTTGGATAAGCTTCAGGTCAATTTCGATTCATTCCAAACTTGGTTTCTCACAAATTCCCTTGTGCTTAATTCAGTAAAAACAAGAGTTATGCTTTTTTCTAGTAGAAGGATTCATTTGCTTGACCTTCCACCCGTCTGCAGTGTTAAGGGAAATACCATTGACTTAGTTGACACATTTAAATATTTGGGGCTTATTTTTGATGCCAGCCTTACTTTTGAACAACATATCTTTTCCACTGTAAAAAAGTATTTCGAAGACTTGAATGTCTCTATAGAGTTAAGCATTATTTAACATCTGAATCCAGGAGGCTTCTCGCCCACAGTTTTCCTTTTAGTATTTTGGACTGTGGGCTGGTGGTTTATGCTCCTATGAGCTCTAAACTCCTAGGAAAATTGTCAGTTACATATAATTCCATATTAAGAGTTATGCTCTCTGCCTCAGCTCAAACTCATCATTGTTTTTGTAAAAATCTGCCAATTGTATTTCTCTTATAAATAGAATTCAGTTTAAGATGTGTTGTTTTTTTTCTATTTAAAATCAAAGCTGGTTTGTCACCTATTTCAGTGAGTTCGCTCTTTCCTAAATATGTTAACCCTAATTGCACTCAAACTCAGTCAAAGTTTACATTTAATGTTCCATTTTTTAAGAGACTCTCTGGACAATGTTCATTGCTATATAGGGGACCAAGTTCTTTTAATTCCCTCCCATGTGAAATATCAACTTGTAATTCTTCATTCTCTTTTAAATCAAAGCTGAAAAAGTACTTACAGTGTATTCGAGACTGTATTTAAGTGTTAATGTGAAGTGTTCTAATGTGTTGTAATGTTAATGTTTTTGTTTCCTGTTCATTGTATTGCTTGTCGTTTGTGAAAACTGGCAGTTTGCTCATCAGACTTGCAAGGGTAAAAAATAAAATGAAATGAAATGACTTATCTAGATTCTGACCAGCTCAACATGTATTAGGGAAGGCTTATGGTGGGAATATCTTTATAAGTATTTTGCAGTTTACAATTCACAGTTAAGTGATTATGCTGAAGTTTAATTGTTATGTGTTATGGAGTACTTATAAAAACATAATTTTCCTATTTACTTATAAAGTTTATAGAGTATATAGCACTTTGTTTTTCACAGTTATTCTTTTCTTCTTGAGTTCCGCTGGCGCAGGAAGCGGGTATGAGACCCCCTTCCCTTGACCCCACGACTTACCCTTCGTGGCAGGGGGTGGGGAGTGACTCTACCCACCAGACTGGATATAGTGTTCGGGGAGGTGCCTTCCCGGGCCGTTGTAGTGGGGGACCATTGTCATTCCTGCAGAGGACTCCCTTTTCACTTTGTCCTTGCATTCCCCTGAGAGGCTGTGGCGTGCAATGGCACTAGCGGCGGTAGCACATGCACCTGTGAGCACCCCCGCCAAGCGCCTGCTGCAGTCTCTCCCCATAATTTCCAGTGCTGACATGCCACCTCCCAGCCTCCGCTAGAGGGTAGGCAATTGCTGAGCACTGCTAACCCCCCTCCCCCGGAGAAGGAGAGCAGTCCTAGGCATGCTCAGTCCTTCTTCTCCCTGCCAACCCCCGACGGCCCATGTCCATTCTTGAACATGGGTTGCTGGCGCAACACAAGGTAAGGCGTCCAGCACTTCAGCCCTCAGTGCCACAGGGCCGGTAGTAGCACTCTTGAGTGCTGTTAAAAGTTACCTGTGCTTCTTCCTACACGGACACTACTCTTGCCATTGAAGCAGCTGGCAATGTATGAACTATCTTATGGACAGTATTAACTTTTCTTTTTTAGAATCCCCCCCGATTCCTATTGTACCAGAGTGCAGAGCAGTATTTTAATTTACTTTCTCCCTGAATCCTGTCTAGGCTTATAACCTGCACTGTCATTGGAGTGTCTGCATGAGAAATGTATAACCTGTATTGTTATTTTTTAAATGGCAATAAGCAAAGTACAAAGAAAATGCATTATTGCAAAAAGAAATATATGATTTTATTTGCCTACTAACAGATACTACTCCTTTAAAAACTGGTGTGGGTTTTGAGGAAGCTCAGCAAAAGTAATACATGCCATGAGGACTTGTAAAATGTTTGTTTTTAGTAGACCGCTTGCCCACTACTCTTCTGTACTGTAGCTGAGTTGACAGAATGTAGCCTTATTAATCTTATTTTACATGTGCGTCTGCCCTGACGCTTGTCATCTGTCGGCACATAACGTTTTTATGAGATGTGATTTTGCTGTATAATATTGGATCCAAACACAACTCAGTAAAAATAGTCAAGACTTCAGAAGGTTTTGGTGGAGAGACATCAACACAAGTTTCATGCACCCATACACTGTCTCAAACCATCATACCATCCTGTAGAGACCACATGGTGCAGAATAGGAGGCAGGGAATGTGTGGATGCTGCTTCTTCTGTGGAGATTTTATGGAATTCACATTCCAGTGAGCTGTTACAGACTGTTAACAACACTATGGATGTGGAAGTGCTTTGAGAAGTGGTTGAGCCAGAACAGACACGTTGCATTAGCTTCAAGTAGATAAAGTATCATAGACCTAACATCTGTAAATGCTGAATGTATGAATCCCATCAATCCACTCTGAATGAGACATTAAACTTGGGTCTCTTCAACTTATCTGTGGTGCTGTCCTGATGTGTGTCCAAGTGGAAGCCAGAACACCTATGGCACGGTTCACAAGTGAAAAGGATCTATTGTGGTGTCCAGGTCAACATTCCCCTTTCCAATAAAAAAGGGTTCAGGCAATTTTCCATGGCTGTGTAACTGCTGATGAGCAGAATGGTCATGGGCTGTTCCAGGACAGGACTAGACAGGGCACATGACCCAGTAAATATCTGCTGTTCCCCAACAGTGATATATGGCTGGCAACACAATCTGGATTTAAAGTCCCTTGCTTGCCCAGATACAAGTGGTCTGTAAACAGCCTGCACTCTGTTATCCTTAATTCTTGGGAGCCACCACTGAGAATGGCCGTCACTTCAAGGTTACTGTACATTCATTACCAGTTGCTTATTGGGTGCTATGCATGAAAGGACTTGGAATGCACCAGTAAAGGCGCATACAGAGTCATGCAGCTAAGCACGGCAGAGCCAGCCCCAGCAGGACATGTAGAGCTGGCATTCACCATCACCCCTGCAACCCTTCCCCTGGAACACATAGAAGCATAGAGGGGGTGTCGTAAGGTGTAGTGAGACCATCTTGTTTTTTTCTTTTCTTTCTCATCTGCAGCATCACCTTCTTTCCTTTCCTTCCTCTGTCTTCTGTACATTCCTCCTTTTCTAGTTAGGCCACCTGGAAAAGGTTCTAAAACTATTCTATCCCTGTCAGCTTCTGCATGGGTCCAGAGAGAGAGAGAAAGGTCTGCCTGCCCTAAGAACCCCCCCCCAAGCTTAGAGAGAAGAAACCTGCGTCTCAGCCAAAAATAACATGTTGAATGGCTGTAAGTCCTGAATGGCTACTGTTCACGTTGTAGCCTTAAAATGAAATATTGTTTAAATGTAACCCCTATGTGCTTGTCAGGCATTAGGCTGCAGGTTCAGCTGAGCGCTAGTTGCGCTTGCATTTCAAAAGAAGATAGTAGTTCCTTGCCTAAATGTTGAGGAAAACGCATAGAAAGAGGTGAGCATGCCTCACATAGTTTTGTTCTGTTTTCGGGTACTGTTTGACAATGCGCACGTTCGAGTAGTGCTTAGCAGGGTACTGCTTGACGGTGCGCATGTTCGAGCAGTAGCGCTTGGTTGTATCATTTTTTTTTCTCCTTCTCTGTCCTTAGCGAGCAGCATTGTGCAGGCTACTATTGCATCCAGGACTTTAACATCAGAGAACACTGAGAAAAAATAGTAAATGTAGGTAAAGTCTTTTTTTTTTTTTTTGTTACACTTTTGGAGGTTTTACTGACCACTACAGTGCAGGGAGAATTTGTTTTTCTGCTTCTCCTCGGTACTGTCTCGAGGTTCAAAAGTACACAAGAAGGTAGAATGAACTCCGAAACAGGTACCGTTTACTCCCTGAGTTTTTGTTTGTGCTTATGTTCTCATTTACTGCTTCTAATAAAAACATTTATGGGAAGAGGCTAGCACCCTAGAATTACACTGTTATATTGCTGTAAAATATGTAACATTAACTGCTGAGTGTACAGACAGGGAGCAATATTGTTTATGGAGCTAAGCACAGTGAGAGAAATAAAACTGTTCTGTTTTTTAATTTTTTGCTTCCTTGTCTGCTTTACAGGGAAGACAAATAACCTGTAATAATGAAAGTAAGGAATAATGCAAATGTAAAAGAATATCCTGTGTATAACATACCTACCATAGTAGAAGTACCTCTTCTTTGAGCTCCTCAGTGTTTCTACATGCCGACCGGCCCTGATTCTCCTTCCTAAATACTGGTTAGTTCAAGGGGATGGGCCTGCAACTAGGAGGTACTGTGAAAAACAGAAAATAAGCTTGATAATTTGAGTTAATAGTTGTTGACTATATTTAGGAGAAAGAAGGGTTTGGCTCTCTATTAAAACACTAGCTATTTTAGAAAATTAAAGATTTTGGAAAGATAGTGGGCGGAGTTTCAGGTAACCACCTGACCTCCACTAGTATAAAAGAACCACCTTCCTTCCACTTCTTCAGATGAGTGGAGAGGTTAGTGGAGTACTGACCTATAGTGTAATGTGCTCTAGCTGTTTCCTGGAGTAATTTGATGTTTCAAGTCTTCTGTTTATTTTTGCCGTACCAAGTCCGTGTTTAATTTTATTCTTGTTTAAGTTTGCTGTACTTTAATAAATTGATTGCCTGGCCTCAGCCTGGCTCTTCTGCAACATCTTTTCTTTGCATCCATCAATTCCCACTACTCCTTGACGGGGGGGCAGCCAAAGGGTGCAGTAGGCTAAGACGCAGGACTACTGTTCAGAAGCCCAGTCTAGTTCCACAGTGGATCCCCTGTTCTGTGGGGACAAGGGATCATCGAATACAGCAGTTTTTAGTCAGGAATTCTATATCCCCTGTACCCTGCATCACTTGACTAAGAAGTAGGCATACCTGCTGGCAAAAGGGGTTCCTAGCCCTCCAGTGTCACCAGCAGGGCTAGACACAACCAGCAGGTAAACTATTGGGGCAGCATGGGCCCAGAGGATACTACGGAAGCCATGAAACACTTATAGCTACTTTGCCCATAGTGGTCACCCTCGTATGCACCCCAGGCAGTGCTTATCCTACATGTTTGGTTTGCCTGCTGGAGTACACACTATGATCACGCCTCTGTCCTGCCCCACCTTCGACTGGCTGTGCAAGTGGGCAGGCTCCAGCTTATTTAGGGGTTCACTTTTTGTCAGCACACATGCTTCCCATTTATTTGTAGTTGTAGATGATTATTACTGAGATCTTAGGTATTCCATTAAACTTTAATGTATGTAACATATGCAGCTGTAACCTACAGGATGGCTCTTGAAAATGAGCTTTGCTAAGTGATCCCTATCCTGTATTTGGAACCGGACCTCCAGTGTAGAGATAGCGCTACCACTGATGATGCCGGCAAGCTGGATTTGGAAGCAATCCTGTGCTGTTGGGGGCTGGCCAGTGGGAGGAGAATCAAATGCTCTAGAGGACAGGGGATAGCACAACAGTGGTAGGTAGGTTAAGATGGTCATTGTGCGGCTTGCATACCACATGCCTTGGTGCGTGTGCAAGTACACTTGAATCTTTGTGTGCCAATGAACAATGGGGCGAAGACCAGGCGAAAGCACAACCCTCTCTTCTGAGGTGAAGGGACCTTAGGTGTATCTGGGTCCTTGGGTGCCTGTCACGCCTGCCGCATGATGAGACCTGGGAAATTAAGGGGTACATCCCCTCTGCCCCTAACTCCGCTAAGCGGGGCAAGACATGGCTCCATGGAGAAACAAGTGGTGCGGCATACATGAGGCAAGCCAGCATGTGCCATGGAGGCCAGAGACCTAAGGGGGCACAAAATAAAAGTTAAAAAAATCAATACATTTTCATCTTAATCTGTACCTGGCCATGTGATTAAATTTGTGAATCTGTGGACGTCCGTGGGACACCCAGTATCCGCTTAACTCTGCCTTATGCTCTGTGTGTAGTGGCTCTTAGGGCCAAAACGGGTACATGCATTGAGCTAATTTTTTTGTAAAGCACTTACATAGAAACATAGATTTTGACGGCAGATAAGGACTGCTTGGCCCACCCGGTCTGCCCACTTCCCTACCTAATGGATAAGCTGCAGATCCTAGTTAACCAGCAGCCTACTTCTTCCTACCCCAACCCCCTAGAATTGCCTTATGACTGTCCCATGCATGCTTGAATTCCACCACTGTTTTTGACTCCACAACCTCCTCCTGAAGGCCGCTCCATGCATCCACAACCTCTCTGTGAAAAATACTTCCTTAAATTACCTCTGAGCCTCCCCTTCTATCTTCAAATTGTGCCCCTTGTTCTTGCACACCTCTTTTTGAAAGATGCTACCCTCTTGGACTTTGTTAATTCCTTGAGGTACTTGAAAGTTTCTATCATGTCCCCTCTCCTCCTTTCCTCGAGACTATACATATTTAGCTCCTTAAGTCTCTCTTCATGTCTTCCAGTGCAGACCCTGCACCATTTTAGTTGCCCTCCTCTGGACAGCTTCCATCCTGTCTATGTCTTTGTGGAGATTGGGTCTCCAGAACTGCATGTAGTACTCCAGATGGGGTCTCACCAACTGTCTGTACAGAGGGATAATAACTTCCTGTTTTCTACTGGTGATGCCTCTCCCTATGCATCCCAGTATCCCCCCAGCCCTTCTTGCTGCTCTCTCACATTGCTTGCCCACCTTTAGGTCATCTGATATGACTACCCCCAGGTCCCTTTCCATTTTTGTTGTTGTTAGTATCTCACCCCCCATTGTGTTTTGTTTCCCAGATGTATGGCCTTGCACTTCTTAGCATTAAATCTAAGCTGCCATACATTTGACCATTCCTCTAACCTTGCCAAGTCCCTTCTCATCCTTTCCACCCCACCCTGTGCATCAACTCTGTTGCAGATCTTTGTGTCATCTGCAAAGAGACATACTTTTCCTTCCAGTCCCTCTGCAATGTCGCTTATAAAGACATTGAAGAGGACCGGTCCTAATACTGAACCCTGCAGTACCCCACTAGTAACCCCCCTTTCTTCAGAGTGGACTCCATTTACTATTACTCTCTGTGTCCTATTCTCCAGCCAATTCTTTACCCAGGCTGTCATCTTGGGACCCACTCCCACGCTGGCTAACTTGTATATTAATCTTTGGTGTGGGACTGTGTCAAATGCCTTGTTAAAGTCTAGGTAGGCCATGTCCACAGCCCCTCCCTGATCTACTACTTTGGTCACCCAGTCAAAGAAATCTATCAGATTTGTCTGGCATGACCTTCCTGCTGTGAATCCATGCTGCCTTGGGTCCTGTGCCCCTCTGGCCTCTAGATACCTCAGCACTTCTTTCCTTCAGAGTGATTCCATAATTTTCCCTACCACTGAGGTTAAACTAACAGGTCTGTAGTTTCCTGCTTCTGCCTTGCTCCCACTTTTGTGAAGGGAATCACATCTGCCCTTCTCCAGTCCTCGGGTACCACCCCATCCTCCCATGATTTGTTAAAGAGGGTAGTCAGTGGTGTCACTAGTTCTACCCTTAGTTCTTTTAGAATTCTGGGATGAATCCCATCAGGCCCCATTGCTTTGTCCACCTTCAGTTTTACTGAGTTCTTTCAGAACCCTTTCTTCTGTAAATGGGCTGGTATCAACTTCTGTATCCAGAGTGTTTCTACTGTTTGTTTTAGGTACCTCCCACTTCCTTTGTAAATACTGAGCAAAATGTTTGTTTAGTATCTCTGCCTTTCACAGTCACCCTCTGCCCACCCTCCCCCCCTTTATTAAGCCTCACTAACCCTCCTTGGTCTTTCTTCGCCCCTAATGTACCATTAAAGGTTTTATCCCCTTCTTAACTGAGTTGGCTACTCTTTCCTCGGTTTGGGGCCTTTGCTGTTCTGACTGCCTTCCCAGCTTCCTTTTGCTTTAACTGATACAGTTCTCTGTCCTGCTCCTTCTGTGATTTCTTGTACTTCCTGAATGCTTTCTTTTCTCTTGAACCTTCACTGCCACTTCCTTTGAGAACCATAGTGGTTTCTTACATCGTTCGTTTTGTTTATTTGCTTCACACAAAGGCTTGTTACCTCTGTGATGGCAGTTTTATTATTCCCCATTGTTCTTCCACCCTCCTTCCTGCCCATTTGCTAGTGCATTCCTTAGGCACTTACCTATTTTGGCAAAGTCAGCCCTCCAAAGTCCAGTACTTTTGCCTTTGTATGGTTTGACTCTATTGCTGTGTTTATTGTGAACCATACTGTTCGGATGGCCTCTAGTTCCCAGATGGCTACCCACTTACATCTGTGATCCTCTTCATCTCCATTTGAGAGAACCAGGTCTAAGATTGCTCCTCTCTGAGTTGGCTCCAATACTAGTTGTCTAAGGCATGCCCCTGTAGGACATCTAGAATAACCTACTCTTCAAGTGGCTGCTGCAACTGCACTCCAGTTAACATCTGGCATATTCAGATCACCCATCAGCAATATCTCCCTTTTCTGCCATTCTAAGTATTCTTTCTATCATTTCCTTGTCCATTTCCTCCCCCTGAGAAGGGGTCTGTACTCTAACCCTGTGCGGATTGTGGTGCCATTGCCGGTCTCCAAATTTACCCACAGTGCTTCTTCTCCTCCCTGTTTTCCTTTTGTTCTGTTGCTTTGATTCGCTCCCTTATGTAAAGAGCTACTCCTCCTCCTCTTTTACCCTCCCTGTCCCTCCTGTAGATAGAGTATCCTGGTATATTTACGTCCCAGTCATGGTTTTGTGTGTACCATATTTCTGTGACTGCCACGATATCCAGATGTTCCTCCTCCATCAAGGCCACTAATTCAGGAAGCTTGTTGCTCAGACTACGGGCATTGGTACTCATTGCTCTCCATTTTTTGACGGCTTTACCTTCTTTTGCAGCATCCCCCACTGACCTTTCGACCTCGGTCTTTTTCTCATTTATTACCCTGTTTTGTAGGGAGAGGCTGGGATTTTCCTGCTGCTTATCAGTGCCTCCCCCCTTGACTAGTTTAAAAGCTTGCCAATGAAGCATTTAAACCGATTGCTCAAAAGACTTGTTCCCTTCCTGGACAGATGCAGACCATCCTGCCAGTATAGGCTGGTGTCCCTCCAGGTGGATCCCTAGTCCCCAATGAAGCAAACCCTGTGCTCCACACCAGTTTTTCAACCATTCATTAAACTGCATGGTGCAAAGTACCCTTGCCTCACTCATGCCATTGACAGGCAGCACCTCAGAGAAGGATATTGTGTGTGCTACTTGTCTTAGGCCCCTCCCCAATTCTACAAAGTCCTTCTGCACTGCTCTAATCTCATGATGAGCCAAGTCATTTGTCCCTAGGTGGACAATGACGTCCAGCTCAGACTCCCGTGCAGCTGTTCTCGTGATCCTGAGGATGCGCTTCCTGTCTCTCCAAGCCATGTGCCCTCACAAAACAATCAGCTAAAAGCTCTGACCCACCGCTGCGATGAGTGCCTTGACGATACAATGTGTATGAAAAACATGTTTTTATGTTAAGTAAACTTCTGATCTGGAAATGTTGAGGTGGAGAAATGTTTCCTTTTTAAATATTTTGTTTTTGATGTTGTAAGCAATGACCCACAACAGGGCATGCATTTCTAGAGAAGTAATACACACCCCAGGTGAACTGGAAGGCACAAGGCCAGTTGCCAAATGACATTCAGTGCATTCCGGAAGTGCATTAATTCCAACAAACCCATGCATTGCGATTATAAAATGGAAAATATTTAATTTATTTAGTTTAGTTTTTTTTTTCCTTTTTAAGGAAAAAAATATATTTTTCATTTAGTTAGGTTGTTGCTAGGTAGAACATGTGAGTTTGGTAAGAAAAGCCGCGCGTCTTTTAATGAACCTGTTCTTGTGTTAAAAAGTAGAAAAGATTTTGATTTTAATGTAAAAAGGTTTTCTTTTGTTCACACATAGCCTGCTGCTCCCTATTATTAACCACGGTTCCCTTGTGTAGGCTACTGCTCCATCCAGGGCCCTAGCTGAATTGCACATGTATGTTGCTGCACCATTCAAATGCCCTTTCTATACTGCGTACTGTTTATTTTATTTTTTTTTTATTTTATTTAAACAGCAGTTTGGAAAACCTTTGAGCCATAGGCTCATTTACAAAGGTACCTTGTCACAGTAAGACAAACGAAAATACACAGTATAACAGTACAACACATAAGTATAACAGTAAATTAAGACATAGATACAAACAAGCTGGTACAGGTAGGATGGATGCAAACAATACCAGAGTTATGTTGTCCTTAGCAGCATAGTAATAAGCTTTGTCATAATATTGAGTACGGCTTTAAAGGCTTACGGTTTATAGCAGCATCTGTCACTTCATGACTGATCTGCCATACTGTACTCACCATTGCCAAATTTATAAATCTGCCACCTTCCTCTTCTAAGAAAGATCACTTCACCAAGAGGTCAGTGGTGTTCCTGCATCAGGTGGCACTTGCTTACTGAGACAGGACAAAGAAAGCTCCAGGCCCATCTAGATCGTCCCACACACAGTGTGGGATATTAGCCCATATTAGATGATTTTTTTAAACCACTTATCAAGGTCAGACTTACATGAGGTAAAGTTTGGTTTATCCACTAATTCTTGTGGTAATAAATTCCATTGCCTGGGTGCTCTAACAGAAACATAGTTTGCCCTTTTGTTAGTTTTTGCTCGACTAACCATCAGCTGTTTGTTATGGTGTCTGGCAACAGTTCGATTATTAGAGTATTCCAGTCCACATAACTTCATTAGTTCTGGTGATTTAAGCATTTTGTAAGTAAATAATAGATCACGTTGTTGCCATCTATTTTGTAAACTAGGTATTGTTCCCCTCATCTGTCCACACTTTTTCTCCACTCCACCAACAAACTGGGGACATGCTCTCAGGCCAGATTATCTTTTTCATTCCCTTCAGGCACGCTGCTGCAAAGCAGAGAACTCTTTCCTTCAGAGCAGTTGACCCCTACAGCCTCCTGCCTGCCCACCTCTCCCTTGGAACCAGTGGCCCTTTCCTCAGCACTAACCTCCGCCAGTTCACATTGGAATAACTGCATTGTAATGCTGTTCGTAATTGATTCTCTTAACCTGTGCAATGTTATTCCTGATTCTACTGTTCTTGCCTGCTCCTATGTCCTTGTTCTGACTGGCCGTTTGTGAAAACAGACTATTTAGTTAATTTTACTAGTTACTATCTAGTATAATAAAAGTGAACGAATGAATGAATTTTCATTTAGTTTGGCTGTTGCTACTGTAGGTAGATTAGGACAGGCTTGTTACAGACTGTTCCTGTACCAGAGATTAATGAAGGGTAGGGTGATGTGTTTACACCAGTGGTGTCGCTAGGATGAAGCCCATTTTATAAAGATGCATGTTGAAATGAGTAAGTTATTAACGAACCGCTACACAGAAGGAACATATACTCAATAATCATGACATGATTCCTGCAGTTTAATCACCTTTGTTTCCACATGTTAGTGTTTTTCCAGTTTGTGACATGGTTAACTCACTGCCCCTGTTTCCATGTTGTTCAGTCACTCATAAAGCTAGTAATATAGAGACGTCTGTACAAGAAGGGTGAAAACAAAGAAAGCGTGGTGAATGTAGTTTAACAGTTCCTTCAACTATACTCAACTTGTATTTTGTGTTGTATTTCAATTACCATTTACTAGTAACATGTATCGACTGTATTGTTAATTGTTGTTAATTTACTTCTGACTTCTGTATTCTCTTAAACTGTGTTGTAATTGTTTGCTCTGTTTGCCATCTATATGGCCCAGGTCATGCCTGAAAATGGTGCCTGGAACCAGTGTACTTACCTGGTTATCAAATGCATAAATAAATAAATAAATAAGGGTGCAACCAAAAGATCACCCGCCCAAAAGGCAACAGGCAAAAAGGAGGAAAGCAGCAAATGTCGCCACAAAGCAGACCCCTTAACTAGGGCAACCCACACAATCGGCTGTTATGCGGGTGGGGGCTACCCCCCCAAATATGTAATCACCCCCTTCTGCCCCACATGGGCAGGGAGAGGGATAATGCTGAGGGTGGCAGCAAGAGTTGGTGAGAGACACACCGACATCACTATGCCTAAAACTGTGCGCCGCAGTTGCCAGCGCAATCTTTGCTGTGCCCTTGTTTCCATGCCCTTTTGATGGGGTACCAATAGACACATAATGCAGCTGCGTGGGATGGACAACCAGTAACAGTTAGTACTTAAATATACGTTCGATAATCTAGCCTTTGTAGGGCCAGCGTGGTCCAGAACTGCAGTAATATTCCCAAGACACATAACAACTGCTGCTTTAAACCATACCCCCTCCAGCTCCACCCTCCTATAGTGATTACATAATTCTATAATATAAACAGTACATTGGAACTTTACTGTATCAAAATGTATGGAATTACATTCATTGGAGGAGAAGAAGAAAAAAAAATGGCATTGTGAATACAGGGGACTACAGAAAAAAAATCAGTCCTGTGAAACTATCAGGACCAAAGTTCCATCAGTTCTGTATCCAGTGAGGACAAGGTCCAAAGTGCAAGGGTAACCATACAGCATGGGAACTCCAACCAACTGATGGAGGCTGGAATTGCCATCTTACATGCATATCAGTAAATGTCTCTGATTAGCCAACCTGTCCCAAAGAACTTTTAAACTGCTTGCACCCCAGTCAGAGTTCCTGCAGTCCATTTAAAATGGAAATTAATTAATTATCACCAGTCAAGTCAGCCGTCTGCCTCTGACTCGCTATTTTCCACCTGGGTACCAAAGTCCTTCTGGATGTTCTCTGCAAACCAGCATCTTATGGATCACCAAACATATGATGCTTCCCTGCATAGCTGACGTGTAGCCTTACTGGCAGTTGTAGATTGTGGCTGACCCCAAGTTTCCGAAGACTAGCTCTCACTCCATTGGATGCCTTCCTTCCTCTGTGTTCACTCATTGCAAAACTTCAATCAGGAAAGATACATACAGAGTTAGCATCCACAATTGTTAGACATAACACTGATTTAACTTTTTCTCAGAAGTCTTTCCTTTTGGTAGAATTTTCTGTAATTACCCACATTGTCCTGGGATTGTTCATTCAGTTCTGCTGTCTGGGAGGGGTGATGTGGGAGACTTTAAGGAAATGGGATGCGTCATCTTCCTGCAGCACAGTCTGTGGAAGGCTGGAAAAGTAGCCAATTGGATCATCTCCCTCCTGGTGTTTAGGGGTGCCTAGACGCTGAAGATTAGCTGTCCTCAGTGTTTTCGAGACTTTCAAGTGTTAGATGTAATAATGTATATTCTGTGACAAACCCCAAGGATGCGGTCATCTCCCTTCTGCCATGTCATGGACATCCATGACCATTTCTGTAGAGGCCTCCACTGTGTGTTCCACGCTGGTTAGCTGCTGTTTGAATCCTTTAACTTTCTGATTAAGGTCCTGTACGGCTTTAAGAACCTGTGCCAAGATAATTTCGGAGTCTCTTGAAGTTGTTCACAAGGCCCCTGGCAGTGCTGTCGTGGAAAAGAGGCCTCTATTGCACATAGTGACTTCTGCACATAGTGACTTCGACACCTGTGTCGCCCATGGTATTTCATCCCATTATTCCGCAATTAGCTGTTTTTTTTTTTTTTTTTTAATTTGTTGTTGATGTATCCATATTTCAAAGTCAGTACATTAGATCAGTCCTGGCCAAAGTGGAAATCCATTCCTTGGAGTTACAGCTGTATATCTTATATGCTCACCTGTGCAAGATCATTCATAACAGTTTAAATTCCAGGAGTACATCTTGCTTTTGTTTCTTAAAACCAAAATCGTCTGGATGCATCCGTGCATGAAATACTAAAGTCTTTCTGTGTTTCTCAGGAAAAGTGCTGTTTGGGGTAAGAATTGTGAGTACAGGTGCAAAACAAATCAGGCACTCCAGCTAAATATGTCTTCCCTGGTTGTCTGCTGACTCCGCACCACTGAAAATAAAATAAAATGATATATGGCTGTTCCCCTCATCTGCCACCCATCAGCACTGGCCACGTCAATGCGCTGGACGGTAACCATGAGAAGAGGGGGCTCTATGCTTCTCGGAGAGTTCCATGTACTCTCTGTTATTTGGTCACACAGGGTGCTGAAGAGTGATTTAGCTCAGTCCTCCTTCCCTGAAGAGTTTTTTTTTTTTTATTTGGCTCAGCCCTCCCTGAAGAGTTTTTTTATTCTTTCTTTATGCCTCCTGCTAAACTTTGACATCTGATTTCCTGAAGAACTCCAATGTGTTAGCCCCATCGGACCTAATTTGCCACAGCTGTCATCATCCATGCTGCTGTGTCTTACTCCCTAGGCAGGGACGGGGTGGAGGGGATATACTCCTGAACTGCATTCTTGTGTCAGGAGACGAGCTGGACGTCAGCAAGTCCAGTACTGGGTGCACAGAAACTCCTTTGTCATCAGACAGCAGTGCTTTCCTTTTTCCATTTTCTCTGTGATCCCACAGATGCAAACATTCAAGGGAGATGAAGATGTCCTGTGCATGGAGGCGTGCCTGTACCTCAGTCCCTGGTCTGGCATCCGACTGGCCCACTTTCCCCTCAGCTGCACTGTCACCTGTGGTCATCCAGTTGGAAGTATTGCAGCAAGGGCAGTTAATGCTCCTCCCCAGCAACACTCAGTCCTCCTCCCCCAGCCTGCCCCCAGTGTCTTGGACTTGTTCCCAAACCAGGGTCTGCGAGCATCGCGAGCAGTATCGCTACTGCTGTGCCAGTGGGCTGGCCCCATCACTGGAGAGTTAACATACCAACTGCCTGATGCAGCTACTGTCTGCCAGCCCGGTGAGTGAAAGAGAGAAGAGGGGGTGAAGGCAGCAGGAAAGGATCAGGATAGAGTTGTCATTGAGTAAGATGAAAGAGATAATTAATTTTATTTTGGAAAAGTTGACCCTGCCTCCTGTCGAGCCAGCTGGTTCTTGTGAGTTGCACTATTTGTCCTGGAAAGCACTACTTTTGGTTGTTGTCACTTCTGCTCGGAGGATTTCCGAGCTTCAGGCCCTGATGTGTAAGGAACCTTATTTGATTTTTCACAGAGGCTGGGTGGCCTCTGCATACAAACTCTTAAGTTTTTACTGAAGGTGGTTTCGGACTTTATATTGAACCAGTCCTTTCAACTGCCTGTCTGCTGCCCAGAGCATTCTAATCGGGGGCGGGGGGGAGGCAATTCTGCATACTTTAGATGTTCACAGAATTTTGCATTACTACACTAATAAAACCAAGTCAGTCCAGAAAATGGACTATCTTTTCATTTCTTTCACGCCGAAATGAGAGGGCGTAGCAGTTTTCAAACAGTGTCTGTCTAAGTGGTTGGCAAACTGTATTATTTTCTTCTATAAGAAATATGGGAAAACCCTCCGGGGGAGGTTAAGGGGCATTCCACCAGACGTATGGCTGCCTCTGCTGCTTGTTTCAAGAATGTGCCAGTCGCGGATATTTGTGCAGCGGCTACTTGGAGTTCTGTCCACACTTTCACAAAGCACTGCAGCCTGGACTTTGCCTCTAGGCAAAGGGCAGGTTTTAGCCTAGCTGTGCTTCAGGATCTCCTGTCTTGAGCTTCCTGTCATTTCTGCAGCTTTTCTGCCTCCCATGTATCAGTTTCTTCTGATTTCACACTGTTTAGGACTCAGTCCTCAAGTTGATTACCTACTGCAAGAACCCTCTCGAAGTAAGATAGTACAGTTATGTAAGAACTTACCGTAACAGTAAATGTTCAAGAGAGGCTCTTGCAGTAGGTAACCTTTTTAGCTCCCTCCTTCCCCTGAGTTTATTTGCTGCTCTTTTTCTATCAGCTTGTTTCAGGGTCCAGAAGCCTCCTATATGTTATATATTCTTATGTAACTGTTCTATCTTCCAGGAGTCCATCTTCACCATTGAGTCACACTGTTGGTCTCTGAGCCGGAGGTGCTAGGATGCTGGGGGGAGTCATAACTTTTCAGGAAGGCTAGCACTGAGGTAAGCCACATGCATGTGTGGTACCTAAGGGAGATCAACCTTCAACCACCTCAGTTTCTCCCCCCCCCACATCGAGATTGCTCCAGATTCAACATTGCCCAACTGCCAAGAGTCAGAACTTCATGTCTGTATGACAACCAGCGTTCAGTTCTTGTCAAATTTTGTAGTTTAAGCTACAGAGGAATTATAGTGGTAGGTAGGAGAAAGGCTGTTGGCTAACTAGGATCTGCAGCTTATCCAATAGGTAGGTAGGGGAAATGGGCAGACTGGGTGGGCCAAGCAGTCCTTATCTGCCGTCAAAGTCTGTGTGTCTATGTTAGAAGAAGATTTCTTCAGTCTCTCTCAGCCCTTCCGAGTCAGCAGTCAACAGCCATGGACAGTGATGGTAGGGTGCCTCCTCTGGCAAGCTGCTCCTGCTGCAGGGTTGTGTCCAGTCCACCTGTGTTTGGGATGGAGGACAGTCTTCCCGTAAACAGAAAAAGAAGTGGTCCCATTCTCATTCCTGGTTGCGGCATGGCTCATCCTCGAGTTCTTCCTCTTTCTGTAGGAAGGGGAAGGGGAAGAAATGGTACCACTCGAGATTGCCCTCTGTAAGGTCTGCCGCAAAGCCTTTGGTGTCCTGGAGCAGAAGGGCTTCACTGGCACTGGCAGTTTCACTGATTACTTCTGCCCATGGGAGGTCGAGATCTTGAGCATGAAGTCCCTCCCTGTCCTCCTACAGGGACACCAGTGGGCAGGTCCACCACTGGACAGACCTTATGGAGCAGTGGGAGCAATGTCTGGTTTGTTTGCCTCTGCCCGTAGAACAGGCTACAGGCCCCTAGGGGCTGGGAAGCCTGGAGCCATTGGCAGGGCCTTCAAGCCAGGTAGAGTGTTTGGCTCCTCTAATGATCTCATAACCCTTGCCAGTTACTGAGCCACTGACTCCTGCCCAACTGGCCATACCCCAATTCAGTGTCACTGCTTTGGGACCAGCCTCGGTACCTTTGTTGAATCCTTTGGTTCCGACTGGCTCATCAGTGTTGTGATCGCCACCCGGATTCGGGCCTTTTGGGGTCTGGTCCAGCACCGGCTCCTTTTTTTTTTTTGGTGCCAGTGTCACTGGTGTTGCCCACACCTCTGTCCAGATTGGGTATTCTGTGATCCGCCCCCTTCCAGATCCCCTTCCGGGGGGATATGGAGGGAGCCGAGTCTGACCCCAAACTCATTCTTTCTGAGGGTGACGATGATGGCTTGTTCTATAGCCTGAACTCTTTGGACCCAGGTCCCCCTCCTGTTCCTCAGAGGCTATGTCCTTTCAGGCTGTCCTCCACAGTACGTATTCCACACTTGCTTTGGGAACTTCAGCTATTGACCCTGAGAAGACATCTTCATTTGGAGTGGTTGAACGTTTCCACCATGCTGTCCAATCTTGTTCTCCCAGTCCCCCCACATTTGAAATTCTTTCGGATGCGTTATGGAATAGACCTGCTTCTGTTCCTTCTGTCTGCAGGCAGATAGCTCATACATATACTGTCCCTTAGGGCAGACCCATTTATGCTTCTCACTTATTGGTGGCAAAATGATCATCCTGGCTGAGAATGACTAGGCCCTTCTCCCTCAAGAGGTCACTGTGCTCCCCATTAACCAGGAGTCGTGCAAGATGGACAGTATGGGCAAGTGAACTTTTGTTGCAGCTAGCCTCAACATGAGACTTGCGAGCTACCAAGGGCGTTTTTCTAAGTATGAATATGCCTTATGGACCTCTCTTGAAGTCTTTCACTGAATCTCTTGTGGATTCACATGCTAGATAGAAGATCCTGCAAACAGTCATGCATGACATCGAGTCTAATGGTCACCAGCTCAAGGCGGCCATGAACGCCTTTGACACTGCTTCTTGCTTGGCTGCAGCAGCCATTTGTATCAGAAGACACTCCCGGCTTCAAACTTCTGTCTTTTCTCAGGCTGTCCAGCAACAGGGTATGAATGTTCTTTTTGATGGCACATACCTGTTTGGGCAGCAGGTGGAGCAGTCTCTTGAGGCCGCTCAGAAAACCAGGACTGCCATTAAGACTTACAGACCTGCCGTGGCTTACCCTCAGAGGGGAAAAGGACATGGTTCCTTTCAAAACAAGCAGTCCTTTCGAGGTAAAGGTAGGGGACCTCAAAACAAGTTCCAGCCTCCCCAACCACAAAAGAAAACACAGCCAAAAGCACAGACCTTGAAAGTGCCTAGTGCCACCCTCTGAAGCCCCAGTCCTGGTCCTGCCTCAGCTGCTTGAGGCGGACGTCTCCTCTCCAGTAGGAGGACGCCTGGCACAGTTTTACCATCAGTGGGAGTTCATTATAATGAACAAATGGATGCTCAGGATTATCTGAGAGAGATACTCCCTGAATTTTACAGAAATACCTCTGGATTATATGTCCAGAAAGCAATTCCTCCTATCATCTCATATATGAGAACTTATGGCACAGGAGATTGTGGGCCTTCTGAGCAACAGGCCAGAGTTGGAGTGCAACACAACACAGGCTTCTACTCTCATTACTTCCTTGTACCAAAGAAGTCAGGGGGCATGCACCCCATTCTCAACCTCCAGAACTTGAACAAGTTCTTGGAGAGAGAAAAGTTCAAGATGATCTCCCTGAGGATCCCTGCTACCCTTCCTAAAACCCTGGGATTGTCTAGCCTCCCTGGATATGCAGGATGCTTATCAGCATATCCTAGTGCACCCCAGCCACCACAGGTTCCTTTGCTTCATTTTACTGGGGCAGCATTAGCAATTCAGAGTCCTGCCCTTTGGGCTGGCTTTGGCACCTCAAGTCTTTACAGAGTGCTTCACTGTGCTCACTGCGCACCTGAGAAAGTTAGGACTACAAGCCATCCCTTACTTGGACGACTGGCTCATAGCCAGTCCATCCAAGCAGAAGGTGCAACATGCAGTGGCCACAGCCTCTCAGTTCCTTATCTCCATGGGAGTTCTGCTAAATCTGGAAAAGTTGCCACCCTCTCAGAAGCTCCTGTTCATCAGGGACTTTCCAGACACCACCAGAGTCTTCCTTCCAGATGACAGGAGGAAAGCGATCCTGCAGATGGTGTACTTCATCATGAAGCACAAACAGTTCAAGCCCGCTCCATGCAGCACATGCCGGGTTTGATAGGCTCATCATTGTTCACAGTTCCCTTAGCATGTCTGTACATGAGAACAACTCTGAGAATGCTCAGCACACAGTGATCACAAGCATCGCACCCTCAGTTTTAACCCCATCAAGGTGATGAAGCCTCTGGTTTGGTCGCTTGCATGGTGGGCAGTGGAGGAAAATCTCTTCCGGGGTTTCCCTTTTTTCCCCAACAAGAGCCTCAGATGAGCCTCACCCTGGATGCCTTCCAATTCATTTCATTTTATTTTACCAGGAATAGCACCATTGAGCAAGCTCATTTTCAAAGTGGTCCTAGGTAGGCACAACGATTGCAATATTTACAATGCTTACAGTGTATGGGTACACAATACATCCAGTAAAAGGCATGTGTGGAACACACCATGTATACAGAGTTATGGCTGAACATAGGGGGAATACAATGAACATAACAAATTGTTAAGGTAATAAAATAGGCGGTACTATAACCAGGAAGCAAAAATGCAAGTGCTATGCCATTGTCGGTACACAAAATAGGCATGAGGAAAGCCGTAAGTGCTATACAGAAGAAGGGGAGGGGGTTACATGTTATGAATAACAGTTGCATTTCTTCTGGGTAAGAGGATCTAATAGGGCTTTGAAGGCCTGTGGGCAGATGGTGTTAGTAAATTTTAGGGAGCGTTGGATATTGTCCCATAAGGCTGGACGGGCATGGCTAATCGCAGATTCACCATAGTGGGACATTACCCTAGGTACATCAAATAATATGTAAGAGTGACTCCTCGGTGCGTAGATGCAGGGTTTACACTTTAGTTCTGTCCACTTTTCACAGATCCACCCTCTGTAGCGCTACAGGGGTCAAAACCGTTACCACAACATTTTGCGTTTACACCTGTAACGTTACAGGAGGCAATTCTGTAACTGTTGTTAAAACCACTCGGGAGGTGGTTTCAACAATGGTCATGGAACCGGATCTGCCGCTGTACTGTTACTGGCTGTATTGTGGATGTGTGAGCGTGGTCCCCAGCAGTGTCCATAGCACGAGCTGCATTGTGGGATCGGGTGCCACCGTAACGGTCACCGGCACCCATAGTGTGAACTGGTGGTAACGGTCCCGTACCGGACACTGTCAAGAGTGTGACACATCTGTATCACACTGGCCGTAATGGTTTGTAACCATTACTAGGTCAGAGTGGTGTAGTGTGGACAGGGCCTTAGAGGTCTCTGATCTAAGGAGGAAGTTTGTGCAGGATGGCTCTGTAGATCCATAATAAGGCATTTTTTTTAATCTTTTATTGGCTAGCGAGGGCCAGCCAAGATGGGCATATAGCGCGCAATGGTGTATTCTGAATGGAGCGTAAAAAACCTTAGGGCTCTATGAGGCAGTATGTCCAGTGTATCAAGGGCTGATTTTAGAACAGTGGCTGTATATGATGTCTGCATAGTCGAAGGGAAGAAAAGTAGTCTGGACTAACCTCTTCTTAGCTTCGTAAGTAAGAAGATGCTTGATTCTAAAGGAGAGGCCTGGTGACTTTTTTAGCTTCTTTGAGAGTCCCTCATATGAACTGCAAAATATAGTCTGCAGTCAATCCAGAAGCCCAAATATTTAAATTTGTCTACCACCTCGAACAATTCTCTAGGAGGGTCACTATCTGAGGGCGAGGGAAAAGTGCTATTAACCTAATGATGGGGGCCATAACCTCTTTTTTTTTTTTTTTTTGTTTTTGTTTGCATTTGGCAACAATTTAAATTGGAAGAGATTGTGTTGGAACTGGTTAAAATTGTGTTGCAGGTCTGTGCAGGCAAGATCAAGGGTTGACCATGAGACATACAAGACTGTCATCGACGAATAGATTCACATTAGTGTTAATGTTATTAATATCATTTGCGAATAGTAGGGGTCCGAGTATGGACCCCTGGGATACACCTCTGGGTACAGTTCTGAGTCGGAAGTAGTCACCTTGCACATTGACTTGTTGCTGTCTGTCAGTGAGGTAGCAGGAGAACTAACGCATAGCAGTAGCGCCTTGGCCGATTATCTTTTAGTCTATGAAGCCGTACACTATGATCTACGGTATTGAAGGCCTTGCCCAGGTCAAGGAAGACTGCGCTGACCTGATGTTTAATATCCAGAGCGGATTGCCAGTCGCTGATTACTTTTGCCAAGACGGACACGGTACTATGTTTGGGCCTGAAATCAGACTCTAATGGGTTGAGGAGGGTTGAGGAATCCAGATACTGCCTTAATCGTGTATTATTTAATTTCTCAAGTAATTTGGATAATATAGGTAGTAGAGATATGGGACGGTAGTTGCTGAGGTCACAGGGGCCACTGTACTTAAAGAGTGACATTGTAGGTGCTGTTTTCCAAGATGAAGGAGGTGCTCCCGAGTAAGCGATAAACTGAAGAGATGAGATGAGTGATGGGCGCTGTAAGGTAGGGATGGCCCAATTTGAGGAAGAAGGGTTTGAGCTGATCGGCACCAGCACTCTTCTTGATATCTAGAGATATCAGAAGGTCCTCGACCTGCTTAAATGAAATAGGGTTAACACTGAACACAGAATGAGTCTGGGTGCTCAATGTGTCGGTTGGATAAGTGTCAGTGGGTGGGGGAGCATATGAAAGTGGTTGGCTGGGGACATATCAAAAAAAAGCCCTGCAGTAGCAAAATGGATGTTTAACTTCTTTAAAGATGTGGTGCTTATATTTGTGAAGCTGTCTCCATGAGAGACAATCTTGGTAGGCAGGGATGGAGCTGAGCTGTGGCCTTCTGTCTCCTTTAGGATTTGCCAGAATTTTGAGGCATTATTTTTTGGAGGAGTCTAAAGCATTTTGGAAGAATTCGGTTTTGGTGGACCTTATGTGTTTGGTGCAGTAATTCCTTGCTGCCCTGAATGCTGTCCAGTCAGTTGCGAGCTTAGACTTCTGTGCCTTTTTCCAGAGTTTGTCTCTGGCCTGCAGTTCTGTTTTTAGTTCTCTGGTAAACCAGGGGCAGGTCTTTTTCCTTGTATGCGTTTTCATTAAAGGGGCGTATTTATTCACCACATCTAGAATCTTATTTTGAAGGAGAGTACAGGCCTCAGTAACTGTAGGGGCAAGGTAGAATTTTTACCATCTTTTGAGACTCAGCTCGTTCAAGAAGACAGTGCAGTTAAACTTGTGGAGATTCCTTTTAAATTTGAAGCTGGACATCGATACTTTGTTTTAGAGGGGCCCTCAAACAAGCAGTGGTCAGGTGGTCGCTAATATCACTGTGAAGGACCCCGATGTGGGGATATTTTATAGTACTTATTTACGAGTATTAAGTCTAAGAGACTGCTATTGGCAGGGTTTTTGAGGTTTGGTCCGGTGGGTTCTGGGACAAGCTGCGTGAGACCTGATACATCACATAGCTCCTGTAATGGTTTTGAAATCAGATTATACCAGTCGAGATTAAAATTTCCTAATGTAATGGTTGCTAGGGTGTAAGCATCCATGAGGGTGCAGAGGTGAGGCAACAGTTCAAGTCCCCCTGCAGTGGGTCTATGCAACCTATAATGAGTAAAGACTCATTTGGGGAGAAAGAGAGCCTTAACATTAAGCATTCAAACTCCCTCGATGCTGTGGATGAGTCAGTAATGGAAACTGCATATTTATCAAGGATGTATATTGCAGCCACGCCCCACTCCGGTAGGCCGGTCTGTCCTGAAGACATTATAGGATGGGACACTTATTTCCTGGTTTGCCGTGGAACTTCTTAACCAGGTCTCTGATAATACTAACACATCAGGCCTTGTGTGGCAGACCCAATAAGTTTTTTAAGTAGACTGCACACATTGAAGTGCGAAATAGTTAGACCTGCTAGATGAGAAAATTATGAAGGTGCATTGGTGGGAGGAGAGACCAAGATTTAACTCCACATTCCCAGAACAAAGTAGCAATACAAAATTTAATTTTTTTTAGTCTGAAGGTTGTCACTTTAACCGATAATGGGTGACGCAACTTAGGTGTTAATGGGACAGTAGGGAGTTTGTAAGGGTAGGTGCTCCGAAGGGGAAAAAGGAAAACATATACCACCACATGGGCAGGAAGGTTTATAGGTTCATGAATGCCAGATGTCAATGCAGCGGATTGCCAGATAAGTAAACGTATGTTGCTAAGCTGGTCCCAGACATACATTTAATGTGGGATTGCGAGAGAGGGAAAGTCGGAATACCATTACTATCAGCCGAGATGCCAATTTTAGGCGCACTGTGGCAAGTGATACCTATTATTATGAGGCAATTAGTGTATACTTCATGATTTGATTGGCAAAGTTGTTTATGGATCTAGATTACTTTGTGTCAAGGAGACATTGTCAGAGGTATACTGGGTTTGAAGGAATGGGCTGTAATGCAACATGTACTACCAGTGATATACAGTAGTTAACCCTTGCAGGGCTGTAGACTGATATCAGTCCAGAATTCCTATATGTTCTAATTCTGATGGCAGCCTAAAGATTAATAGTGTCTCTGGATGCAGGATGACACAGCAAGGGCCTCTAATGATACTTCAGTATATCCCAGTAAGTGCAAATATCACAATAGTGGCCTCTGCTGGTCATGCAGTATAACCTGTAAATAGAGTAATTGGGCGATAGCACTCACAGGATCACACGACTAGTCACGTGACCCACTGATGTAGTCTATAAGACAAACGCTTGCCCTGGGCGGGAGGGTGAGAGTGGGTGGGGCAGCCACCACTCTATTAGCGGTGGGAACACACTGCGCAGAGCCTGCTGAAGCCTGAGCTCACAAGCGTCGTGTCCTGTTCCTGTTGGGGTGGAGAGCCCGCTGCCAGGACCTTCACACACAAGGTGTCAGGAGCCCTTCAGAGACTCATCTCCACAGCAGTGTGTTGGAAATGAGAGTCCTGTTGTATGGTCTGCGACCTCTTGTGGATTGCATCAGCCACAAGACAGTCCTCCTCCAGACAGACAATAAGTCCATTTTACCCCCCCTGCAGAGCGACAATGAGAGTGTGGAAATGGTGTCTGGATCAGGGAATCTTGATCCAGGTAGTCTATCTGCCAGGAGTGCAACATGCTCTGGCAGATGAGCTAGTCGAACAGAGGCTGATCTTCACGAGTGGTCACTAACTCCAGACGTAGTCAGATCACTATTTGATGAGTGGGGAACATCAGATGTGGACCTTTTTGCATCCCCACTCAACTCCAAACTGCCTCGATTCTGCTCCAGACATCCAGGACGTGGCGTTTTCTGTCAGGATACATTTGGACTGCAGTGACAAAATATCTGTACGTATTTCCTCCAGTCTATCTAGTACAGAGGGTACTGCTTCAGCTGAAGGCACATGGGGGCAAGATGATTCTTATTGCCCCCTACTGGCCTCAACAAATAGTTTCCTCTGTTGAACAGTCAGTCAGTGCACCAAGGGCCTTCCCCTCAGGATGGAGCTACTGACTTGGGGCCCACTGGTTTATCCCAACCTATGCGCCCTTCATCTTCAGGCCTGGCTTCTGAAGAAGTAGAAGTGAACAGGTACGAGGTGGCTCAGTCTCTAACATCCCCGAAGCCTTTCACCAGAAGGACTTGCACAGCCAGGTGGAAAAGATGTTGGTGCTCCAGATCCCGCATTGATCCCTTTCAGTGTCCACCAGGCAAGGTTTTAGAGTATTTATTGGACCTTTCTGATGCTGGTCTGCAATACTTCACAGCAAGGGTCCATTTGTGAGGTGTTTCGGCATGCCATGAGCCCATTGATAACCTCTGCTAAGCTCAGTAGCCCCTTTTGAAGAGGTTCTTTAAGGACATCCTACATATCAGACCTCCGAACAGGAGACTGGTAGTGGCCTGGGATTTCCCCTTGTGTTGGACATGCTCAACCCATAAGCCCTTCAACCCATGGCTACTTGTGAGATGACGTTTCATTCACACCACAAGAGCTCTTTGAGACTTCCACCACTTGTGCCCTGTATACTCTTAGCACTGCATCCTGGGCCTTTCTAAGCAAAATCAAGCCATAATCAGCATGCCACAAACAAATGTGACTACCTCTTGAACCGTAAGTGCTACACACAAAGTATGAGTGGCAAAGTTGTTCAGCACAACATTACCTTTCCAATGGTGCTATGCAATCAGTTGTAATCAATTTAGTTTTTATTTTATACTAGCTGAAATACCAAACAACTGATTTTTTTCTGATTTTTTTCAAGGTGCTTAGGTGACGCATGAGAGACAAATGTCAGCCATGCACACCATACCTTAAACAAATGCAAATAACTCCTGAAGTATATGCGGTAGACACAAAGTATCAGCGGCAAAATTGTTCAGCACAACATAGCCTTTCTAATGGTGCTATGCAATCAATTGTAATCCATTTAGTTTTTATTTTATAGTAGCTGAAATACCAAACAACTGTTTTTTTTTTCAGATTTATTCAAGGTGCTTAGGTGAGGCTTGAGAGACAAATGTTAGCCATGCACACCATACCTTAAACAAATATGAATAACTCCTGAAGTATACATAATAGACACAGAGTATCTGCAGCAAAATTGTTCAGACAAAGTTACCTTTCTAACAGTGCTATGCATTCAATTCTGAGCAATTCGGTTTGTTTAATAGTTAGGTTAAAAAAACTGCTGACTTCCTCAGACGTTTCTAGGCCTGAGTGAAAGTCATTTGAGTACGTCTATAGGCGTTATTGTCCTGAGAGGCTATGCTTTCAGACACCGCCTACAGATGTCTATAGGCCTGAATGAGTTTACTTGGAAAGTAGCTTTTCTAGTAGCCATCACCTCTTCCCACAGAGTTTCTGAAATTCATGATTTGGTAACGGATCCTCTGTATATTTTTTTTCACAGAGGCAAGGTACGGTAGTCCTTTGCATGCACCCCAGGTTCTCACCCAAAGTGGTATCGGAATTTCACTTAAATCAGCCTCTTGTGCTACCTGCTCACTTTCCAGACTTCCAGAACAAAGGAGAATGCATTCTCCAGTCTCTAGCTGTCAGGAGAGCCCTGAAGTTCTACCTAGACAGAACTAAAGACTTCAGGCAGTCGAAGCAGCATTTTGTCTCTTTTGATCCTAATTGGGTGGGGCAGCTACTTACAATCAAATGCATTTCTACTGGGGGGGGTGTGGCTAGCAGCTGAGCTGAGAGCAGCAATCCTTCATTGCTCTGCACCACCACTTTTATATTTAGCTGATTTAAATGCTAGAAGTGGACCAAAACTGCTTTCAGGGGACATAACTGGATTTAATAGCTACTGCGGATCATAACCATACAAAAATGTCTCTGTTGGAGGCATGGGTCACACGACAACGACGACCGGAGGAGATGGGACTAAACAAAAAGACACCGGAGCAGGCCCAGATAAGGAGAAGGAGCCTTCAGACACAAACCCGAACCAGCTCTTAAATGCCGCTTTACTGAAAGCAATTCAGTCCATAGATAAGAAAATGGATGAATTTACCGCCCGACTGCAGGTAGCAGAACCAAAACTTAATTCGGTAGAAGAAACAGCAGTGGGAGCATCTAATACAGCTGAAAAGGTGCTTACTGTGATGTCTGACCTGGTGAAAGAAAATGTGCTTCTACGGCGTAGGCTGGAGAACCTGGAGAATGGGCCACGGGCGTCCCATATCTGAATTCTAGGTCTGCCTGAAGAGTCTGAGGGTGAAGACCTGTGCAATTTTATGGAACAATGGCTGTCAGACTTTCTACACCTAGATTTTCCAGTCTCGATAATGAGGTCCTACAGGGTTAATGCCAGGTGGGCCCGCCTGCATGTAGATCCTGCTCACCCACCAATTCGGGCTGTACTGGCGGTGTTGAGGTCTATAAAAGAACGGGACTACATTTTAAGAGAGGCTAGGAAACCAGGGCCCTCACAATGGCAGGGAACACCAATGCATATTTTTCCCAACCTTAGCTTTGCCACCAGACAACGCCGGAAAGCCTTCAACGGAGTCAGATTGAAACTGCATCAGCTGGGGGTCCACCACATTTTGCTAATCCCAGCAAGCTTAAAAATAGCCTATGGAGCAAAAAAATATCACTTTGCGGACCCAGTTGATGCGGCCAAACTAATCACTAAAATCGAGCTGGATTACTCGGCGAGGGGCCCTGATTCCCATTCAGAGAAGAGTAACACCTGAATGCAGGAGAAATCTGACCCAGTAAGTTTTACTTGACTAGGACTCCTTCCGAAGACGTGGACTTTTCTCAAGTACAGAATGACGTTTTTGTAATTAGTGCTCAAACAGCAATCCAGAACTTTTTCATTTTAGGAGCCACTTCTACTGGACTTACTACTTTATTAAAATTGCAGGTTGCATCTGTTTATGGAGTGCTGTAGTTTGGGCTGTGGTGACGCAGTTGCAATTAAAAATATGTTAACATTGCCCTGATCATTTAGGAATTTATAGGTCTGTAATTAGTCTTACAGTTATCTTTTCAGTTACAAACAACGAACGTTTGAGATCAGGGCTAACACTGGGAGCTTCAGTTATGTTCTGTTGCAAAGTTCGAGTTACTTTAATGATATTTGTCTGGCCAACTTAGGCCAAGACTAGAGAAGTGACTGGTCTGGAGTAAGGAGAGGATTCACTATTTTCTTTTTCCTCTCGATGTAGGAATATGGGGAAGTTTCACCTATTGAAGGGGTGTATCTGTTTTATGTTTGAATATTTTTATATAGTGCTGGCCTCACTTATGGCAGCAATAGCCTTGGTAAATATTTTATTATTAAAAATGTAATCTGCATATACCCCAATAAAGTATCAAGTTAGGAGTGCCATCGATACTATAGTTTTACCACATTTTGAATGTATTTTACGGTGCACTGTCCTACAGGCTATGCTTGTATCTGTTGCATTTGAAAATCAATAAACATAAGTTTAAAAAAAATGCATTTGCTTGGATTGTCAGTTGCCTTCTTTACTGCTTATGGCGCAGGTCAGGCTGGAAGGCCAGGTACGTGCTCACTCCCCCAGAGTGTATGCCATGCCACTGGCAGAGATTCGCTCTGTTCCTGTATGGGATATTTGCAGGGCTGCAACTTGGAGCACAGTACAAACATTCGTCAAGCACTATGCTCTGGATGTCCATACCAGGCAGCACGCCTCCTTGGGCAGGATCATCCTGAATGGACTCATGTCCTGAGAGAGCCTCTGCTCCTACTGCCCTAGTCCAGGGGATTTTCCTCTGAGCTTGGTACACTGATGCATTAGTGTGAATCAGTGGTGAAGACTGATTCCTGGAAGATAAGAAAATGACATACTCATCATAATTCTTGATCTTCTAGGAATATCTTCACCATTGATTCACACAGCCACCTCCCATACCCCGGGCTTTTACACTGTTTTACTGGTTTGTTGTCACCATGGCTATCTTATGCTGTTAGGTTAAGTCTGTAAGTGTTGGTTTGGTAGTGCTGCACTTCTTCGTTATAAAAGGTACTGAGTTGGTTGAAGGCTAGTGCTGAGGTAAGTCTGTGCTGCGAGCTCCCCCTCTTGGCACCGGGCATGTACATGGCTTGCGTCGGTGCCAGCCCTCCTGAAAAGTTCTGGCTCCCACAGGGTCCTAGCGCCTCCACCTCAGAATCCATTAGTGTGAGTCAATGGCGAAGGTATTCGTGGAAGATATAGAATTACACATTGAGTATGTAATTTTTCATTTTTTACCTTTCGCCAGTCCTTTGTTCCTGCTTCTCAGCTGTTTTCTAAAGTGACTTCTTTCATTGGTTGTGGTTGTTGGCAGCCATGCTCTGAAAGCTTTCCTGTAGTAGAGGCCTGTCTCTCAGTGTAATAGTGTAAGACTGCATACAACCTGTTCTCAGCTAGGGGAACATCTGTGCGGAGGAAGTGACATCATCGAGGAGTGTGTTGCAATTCATAGACAGCACTAGCAATCGAGCACAAGTCTGTCACAATGCATCAAGTCCCTACACAGCTAGTGCTGAACTCAATGCTTTGGAAAGTGCTTCTGTGGTAGTTCATATGAAAAACTCTTTACAGCATCAAGCACTTTTCTATCATCCTGGTACCTTCTGCACGCAATCTAGGCTTGATCTCTTTCCTGTGTAGATTCTTGTGACTGGTTAGTTTCAAGATGGTAGGCTTTCTCCTGAATTCTTAGCTTGACCCAAGGTCTCTTCATTTTATGTTTTGGAACAAGACAGCAAATCTCATCAATTTCAGTATAATCAAATGTTGAGATTTTGCACCATCTTGGGTAAACTCATGTTCATACGAAGAAAAGTTATGAAAAACTGTTAGGTTCTACAGTCCCTTTAATACATTGTTCTGCATTAGCGCTGATGGTGTTGACTGACATGTCTGTAGTCAAGCAAAATTATATTTCGGTCGGAAGTATGGAAACAAGCAACGTCTTGTTCAAGAAACGCTTTTTAAACACTTATGCTGCCTTGGGCCAGGTATGCTCCAGTGGCGACGTGCTGGATGCTATAGGCATATTGGTGTCTTCTGCCGGCCCACTAATGATTGGTGGTACTGCTGTCAGCTGGGAAGGCTGGATGAAAGGTGCAACAGCGGAAAAAACATTAATGAAGCAGGGAACAGTGGGACCCCAGTGGAAAAACAAATAAGAAACCATTTTTAAAGTGTAAAGATCTACTGAACTATCTTAAACAAGGTTAAGTGAAAAGACAGGGGAAAGGGAAGCTGCCGCTATGTGCATCGCTAACAAAAAAAAAAAAAAAAATTTCTGACTGGCAGCAGTTTCAGGAATGAGTCCGGGACGGCCAGGTGTGGGGCCGCCGTGGGAATAGGGTAGCTTGTCCTGCAAGATGCTCTCCTCATCTGGTGAGGGAGGGCGCTAGCATCCTCTGCGCTGTCACCACCTGGGTGACCACAAGTGGTGGTGCAGTTGGCGCTGTTGCAAAGGAAGGCAAGGGGGGGGCACCGATTGGCTCTGACTCGCAAGGCATATGCTACAATATGTGAGTATTCCACTGAGCCACTTAATCGTCCCAAGGGGAGGAGAGAAAACTAATAAATCCCGTTGTGTTGCAGTATGACACCTCGGTGTCTGGCCCCACAAAGACAACTGCCCACCTGACTACCCAGAACTTGGTTGTCCTGGGGAGGTAAGTAGGGATCTCCACAGACCCCACCACAGAGGGACAAGTCCGTGGTAAGAGGTGGTGGGGCATAAGTGACATAGTAAGGTGCATGGGGCTGGGAGGTCACCTAGCTAAGGTAGGGCCACTCCGAGAAGGAAGGAGCAAAAAAAAAAATGTTTCTTTCAAAATGGAGACCCTGAGATATTATCGAGTGGCCAACATACAGGCAGCAGACATTTCAGGTGCTGCTACCAGCTTCCACAATATAGCATACAACGAGAATGGTATGCCCTTTGTAATGCAGCACTCTGTATAGAGAATTTCTTTGTATACTATATCATACCATCTGGCAGTGTTCATTTTTGAGTGGGGAACTGTAACAAATACTACATATTTTTCAATTTTGACCCATCTTTTCTTCTTCTTATGGGATAGTCTGGCTCAGTGTTCTAATGGTTTTCTACTGCTGCTTTAAAAATAGGGGCACAATCGAACATTATGACCCATGATTTATTTCTTTTAACCCCTACTTTTCAGTGTCCCACATAGGCAGATACCTAAAATGAACCATGCCTCCACTATGTTTACCAAGTTTAAGCCCAACCTCCTCATTTATGTTCAGTATTAACATGGAAATTGTCTTCACCTGGCATAGATAGTGGCGGGCATGATATAGAATGATATAGGATGAAATGACACTGTAGAGCAATACATAGAAAGCTGCAGTACGATGGGCATAATTATGTCACGCTCTGTGAAAAAGGGATGCCAAGGGCCTGCCTCTGAGTGGTAGGGTGTGGGATGTCAGCAGGTGGGCAGGTGGTGGGGCCCACTGGACCACCAGGATGTGTTATCTGTATGTATACAGGGGTGCCGGGGGACAACTGGACTACTAGGGAATCTTTTAAAGGAGTGAACAGTGATCGGGGGTGGGGCCCACTGGCCCACCAGCGAATGTTTAAAGAGCTTGGATGGGTTGGGGGAGCACTTGGCCAACAGGGAATATTTTCTGACATGTGAATAGGTAATCAGGGGTGTGGGGATACACTAGCCCACCAGGGAATATATAAAAGGACCCCGACAAACAATTAGGGTGTGGGAGGAACCACTGGACCAACAGAGAATATTTTATAATGTGTGAACGGGCGATGGGGGGGGACACAGTGGACCACCAGATATTCTTTTCAAGTGAACAAACAACTGATTGGAGAGTGGGGCCACTGTGCTACCAGGGCTTACTGTCTGATTGATAGGGTCGCCTGTGGCGACTTGCATGTGGCTCATCGGCATGCTTGAGCTGAATATAGCCCACAGGGGTCTTGGCATCGTTTCAGGCAGTACTGTTCCCTGTGGGCTATATACAGCCCAGGTCCATGTTGTGGCAGCGCAGTTTCGCTTAGCATTGTGCCAATGTTGCCCCATATTCAGGTAGATAGCGCTGCTCGCTATCCATCTGAATATTGCAGAAGGCAGGGGGGAGTGCAGCACAGAAATTTGTAAAAAAACAAAGACAAGGCGCTGCGTCAGCATGTGGTCTAAAAGTAAAACAAAATGGTTATATTAAATGCACGCTGAAAATAGAAAATAGAGTTAAAAATCTACGTTCCGACCTTAGGTCTTCTTCTGGAAATATCTAAAAGAGAAAAAAAACACTAACTTGTTTTTTTTCTCTTTTAAATATTTCTGAAAACCTAAGGCTAAGGTAGATAACTCTATTTTATTTTCAGCGCATTTAATTAACCATTTTGTTTTACAGAAATATGCTGCATGGCGCTGCACTTATGAGTTTTCTGAATATTTGTCCCATAAAGTTTTGTTTCTTTGTTGCTTTAAATTTTAAAGGAAAAGTACATTCGGCCGGTGGCGCTGAGGTTGGCGCTAGGCGCCACACCGCACCATCCGGCGGCGGGTTCAAGAATGAACACGGGTAAGCCGAGATCGGCTAGGCGGAGAAGGATAGAACGCCCGATGGCAGCTCTCCTCTCCGGGGGTAACTGCAGGCTATCACAATGCTGCCACCTAGGGGACCCCAGGTGGATGGCGCGGTAGGTGGAGCAGCAGCCAGCAGATTGGATGACGATCGGCAGAGGGGCGGAGCAGGAGTTACGTCTCAGCCTGCCTCCTAGCTCATAGCCCCTCATTGCACGCCGACGTCTGGGGGGGGGGAGGAATAAGGGAAAAACACCTCGCTCTCTCCTAGGCGATGACGCCTCCTTGGAACTTCTCCGGGGCTCGTCGGACAGACTCCGCTGTGCCCGGATCCACACATACAGAGTGTTGGTTTGGGGAGAGGTAAGTGTCGGGGGTTGCCCTCTCCACCCCTACCCAGGTGGTATACCGCGGAGTCTTCAGGGAAGTGTGGACGAGGCACTCTAGGGGCAGATCACGACGGGGGTCTAGGGGGTCCAAGGAGGTCGTCGGAGAGAGTAGAGGGAGGAGGCAGACAAGGAGCATAAACACAAGGTTAAAAAAAAAACATTTAAAGGAAAATGACACTCATTTTTAAAAACCATGCCACCAAAGGCTAAGCTCCCGATTTATCTGTTATCCAAGTAAAAGTTTTTGTTTTTTTTTTGCTCCCCAAGTAGTCTGTGGCATTACATAGTTCACTGCTCTGTAACGAATGGGACAACATGCACTCCTGGCCACCATCTCAGGCTTTAAAAAAGGGAGTTTTCACCACTCACTGAATGCAAATATGTGCTCTAGAATCAACTGTTATGTTATGTACTTGTGTTTCCTGATTTGCACTTACACTGTTTTATTCCCACTGTAAATATTGATGCTTGTTTTGTAATATAATCTGGACTTAACCAGGTCCATCCTGTAAATGAGCTTGCTCAACGATGTTCTCCTGGATAAATAAAAGCTTTGATTGATTGATTTTCAATTATCAGATTTGGAGGCTAGTTACTGGAAGCAATGGCATTAAAATCAGCATTATGGTGAGCTTTCAAATTAAGCAATAATGCAAAACAGGGCATGTGTTGTGAGATTTTCCTATTCTTTATGTGGTGTGCCACAAGCTACTGAAAGCTGCGTTGCGGGTGAATTGTTTCTGGCGCCGCTGGTTTTCACATGTTTTGTAGCTGCTTCGGTGCCACTGGCTTGAGTGCATGTTTGCTGACCTAAATGCTGTTGAAAAGACACAATGTGGCTGACTGGATCACAGCTGATTCGGGTATGCATCTCGTGAGCAGAATTTAAAATCTGAGTTGTGGCTTAGGTATCAGCATGGACTGCTCGTTCTCGTGCAGGCACCGGGCTAGGTGAGCAGTTTGCAGAACTTAATTTACTGTTCAGAGCAGCATTTCTTAGTTTGTGTTCCTGGAAAGTGGGTGTTGCTCTCAGCCAGAGGAAATAAAATGCGGCTTCAAACTGAAACTTCATATGTGTAGTGTTTCTTATCTGTGGTGCCTCTGTCTTGGTCAGCTGGATCCTTATAGTCTGTAGCCATGTGTGTTTTTTTTTTTGTATTCGTTTTTCCTCTGGTCACGGCCCGAGGAGGCATCTCTCAGGCATCCTGCCTTTTCCTGCCTCCTCTCTCCCCCACCCCTCCCACAGCCAGCACCCCCAGCTTAACCCCTCCGGGGTGGGGCTACCCCTCCTCGTTGGGCACTCTCACACACATAGATTCTGGCTGAGGGAGTGGGCCCTGGGTGGAGGCCTGGAAGGCCAGTCAGGGTGGATTAGGCGGCAAACGCGGTCAGAGTGCCGCCATCCTCCCCTCGGAGCTGGGTTTTCCTTGTTCTTTGTGCCCCTCCCCGCATGGTGCACCATGGCGGCTCTGGCGCGAAGACAGCCTGCCAGCATCATCACGCTGCGTGACGTGCAGCCGACAGGCTGCAGCACCCCCGATCTCCACCGGGAGCTGCTGGTGCGCGAGCTATCCCCTACCCACCCACCGGGGGAGGAGAGCAGCCCTGCGGGCGCTCAATCCTCACCCTGTCTCTGCCGACCCCCCGGTGCCCAAGCTGTCTCCCGAACTTGGGTCGCCGGTGTGGCGTCCAGCACCTCAACCCTCAGCGTCACCGGGCCAGCTATGTAGCCATGTGTTTGAGGATTTTTATCACAGTTAAACATGCCAGCTAGCCAGTAAAAGTTACTCTAAGCTTGGTTGTGCAGTACTAAAACAAATCATGCCCCCTTTTCCTGATTCACCGAAAGATCATCCTTAAGACAATCTTGCCACTATTTAACTACGCAGTTGTAGTCTGCAGTGCTGCCCGAAAGTCTACAGTTGCCAGGCTTGACCCACTTTTTCATTTCTTCTGCCGCTTTGCCCTTCATGCTCTCTCGCCCTTCACAGATCTCTATAGGCAAATCTCTTTTTCCCTCCTTTGAAGCCTGACACCTCTTACACTGCTCCTCCTTCATGGCCAAATACTGGCTTTCCCTTCCTCCTACTCCATCTGCTGCTGAGTTCTTTAACATCCCTCACAGAAAATCTGTAGCAGGCCAGTCTGCTTTCTCTAGCCACCTTCCAATTCCGTGTAACAGCCTTCCTCTCCCAATTCATCTCTCTTCCTCCCTGCACTCTCTCAAACTGCTCTTGCTGACACACTTCTCAAAAGCATACACCTGCAGCGAGGCTTCTTCCTCTGCTCTCCACGCTACAACCACCCATGTCGTATCCCTCCCTCCTCTGCTATTTTACCTGTTTTTACCATTTGTTGCCTACTCAGTTGCATAGCTTACAACTCGGTAATCAGACATTTAGGGGGGAAAGGTGAAGTTGTTTAACCAGGAGACGCACACTAAGCTGAAGTTTGATTCCAGGTGCAACCTGGGAACACAAGGAAGTTAAGTGATTTGCTCAGGGTCACACAGTGTACAAGTGGAGGCTGTGGGATTCAAACCCAGGTCTCCAGGTTTGCAGCTCAGAGCCTTAAAACACTGCGCCATACTGCCTCAGTTGTTATATACAAATATTTTGTCATGCACTGGCGGCATGCTTTCTTAGCTCTCTTCCTGGCTACCCCATAACTTGAAATACATATACACTTTTCACATTGTTTTTGCCTTTCTCTGAAATTCCTTGCTACTGATACAATTTCATTGTACCTGCTCATGTACTTGTTGGTGTCACTTTGTTATTGTTGTTTCACTCCCTGCTGTATCCCCTTCCCCACGTCGAACCTGGAAATGAGTCACAGCTCAGTGTGCCTATCCTGGTTGCCAAATTTTAAAAAAAAAAAAAATATATTTTATTTGTCTATAACAAAGCATATAACATCCTAAATAAATAAAAATACAGAATTTTAATTGTCTGTTTTATAACAAAGAGTGTAATATCCCTCTCCCGTTTTCATCTCTCTCCTCCCCATCTCTACTAGTCTGATACACACACCCCTTTCTGCCATTTATTCAGTCTTTCTCATTTTCATTCCTAGTTCTGTTCTTTGTTTTATTTTATTTAGTTTACAGTTTATTTACCTAGGATAGCCCAGCTGAGATTCAGCGTCTCATTTCCAGCAGGGTAATGCATCTTTTTCCTTCTCTCTCTGCCTGGCTGGCCCTCATTACCCATGTCCTCCCCAGGCCTGTCATCCACCGTAACTGGGACTTGCTTAAGTGCCCTGCAGTGTTGCAAAACTTGCACCCTGTGGTGGAGCTCCTTCAGGTTTACACAGGCTCCGAGGGGACTTTTGCTGTAGTGCTTGTTAGGAAGCCCAGTAGGTGGTGCAGGGCCTGCAGGAAGACTCTGCTTCATCATGCCTCATCCAGGCGGTGTTTTACTGTTTTCTCCACATTCTCTAGTGCTCCATGGGTAGGACTGTCAAGAATACTGCAGTCAGGCGCCTGCCTTCGCCCCCCCAGCAGTTCCAGCTTGGCTGCAACTGTGGTCACCTAAGTGGCGGTCGGCGTGTGCTCGACCCTCCTCCCCTTGGCTGGCCCCCGACAACTCTGGCTCATTGCCAAACCTGGCTTACCAGCATCGTGAGCGGTGGCGCTACCTCTGCGCCAGCAGGCAGGCTGAGGGATCCTGCTTCTCTCCATTTCCACAGCTGAGTAGACTGGAGCAGTGGGAAGTTAAGCGACTTGTCCCAGGTCGCACAATGAGTAGTTGGCTATATTGAGGTGCAAACCTATGATTTCCTGGTTTCCTAACCACTAGACTACACTGCCTCCTGAACCAGTACCTCTCTGTAGTTCAAATGTTTTTCTGAATTTTATGATGCTGTTATTTTGTTATTGTTTGTTAAGCACCCTATACCCGTGGGAAAGGTCACTATATAATTAAAAATGCCTTGCCTCCTCCTTTTTTCATAGCATTCCTTTAGTGTTGACTGCTCTATAGCTGAACCAAACTCCCTTGCACCTGCTGCTCTGTGCAGTACATAGAACAAGATTTCTTTGGCAACGGTCCATTGATTGATTCTGGCACTTCTCCACCTCTAGGCAGGCAGCCATCCAGCCAGTGTCTTCTCCTGTCAAAGAGATCCAGTTCAAGCTGAGTCATTCCCATTGTTTGCTCTGGATTCCCCTTTTGGCATAAACGAGGCTGAAACTGACCAGCAGGAGTTAATTCTGTAGTAGGAACAGTTACCAGTGGTTTAGTTACTGTTGGAGAACTGAAATAAAAAAGCAGGGTGTGAGTAATTTCAGACAAATGGATTAACATAAAACTGCATTATAGAACAGTAGTTAGAAATGGAACCGTTTGGTTGGTTGACTTTATTCTGGAAGGGTTAGGTTAATGCCTGGAAACCCTCATGTACAAAAGAACAATTAACATACGAACATGCGAAGAAGCCAGCAGAAGAAGGCCATGTGGTCTGTCAAGTCTGCTCATATTGCAAGGTACGCAGCTTGAGCTAATGTCCCTGCCCTCCCTCCCTACTCCTCCCATCCTCCCTACCCATGATCCTTACTTTTCCCCATGCCTATCCCAGCCTCTCTTAAAGCTGTCCACTGTCTTCAACAAGATGACCTCTTCCAGCAGTGCATTCGGAGTGTCCACCACCCTCTCTGTGAAGAAGTGCTTTCTGACCTCCCTCCTAAACCTCCCACCCTCCAGCTTAAGACTGTGCCCCCTAGTGTTATGGTTGCCACTCAGCTTAAAGAGACTCTCCTTATCTACCTTATGTATCCCTTTCAAGTACTTGAAGGTCCCAATCATGTCCCCTCCCTCTCTCTCTCCTGTCTTCCAGGGAGTACATGTTCAGTGCCCTCAACCTCTCCTTGTATACCTTACCCTGCTGACCCACTGTCATCTTTGTAACCCTCCTCTGGACCTTTTCCAGCAGGTTAATGTCCTTTTTGAGGTGTGGGCACCAGTACTGAACTCCATACTCTAGATGCGGCCTTACCAGTGACCTGTACAAGGGCAGTATAACCTCCTCTCTCCTACTACTGATACCCCTAGATATGCATCCCAACATCTTGTTTGGCTTTGCTGCTGCTTTCTTGCACTGCGTGGAGTGCTTCAGACCACTAGTGATAATCACTCCCAGGTCCTTCTCCTTCTCTGATGCACATACTCGGACTCCACCCAGGTAGTACTCTGTCCAGGGATTCTTGGACCCAATATGCATAACTTTGCATTTTTTGGCATTGAAGCCAAGCTGCCAGATCCTGGACCACCTCCCCAGCTTTTCCAGATCTTTTTGTAGGTCCTGTATCCCTTCAGCTGTCTCCACTCTCCTGCAGAGCTTGGTGTCATCCGCGAATAGGCGCATTTTGCCCTTAATAATCCCTCTGTACAAGACACTGGTTAGGCCCCATCTGGAGTACTGCGTGCAGTATTGGAGGCCACACCTTCACAAGGACATTAACCAAATTGAGGCAGTCCAGAGAAGGGCAACCAAAATGGTGCAGGGACTGCATCAGAAGACATATGAGGACAGATTAATGGAGCTCAATATGTATGCCCTTGAGCAAAGGAGGAGAGAGTGATATGATCGAGGCATTCAAACCTTAAGGGCATAAACAAGGTGAAAGAGTCTTACATGTTTAAATATAAGAAAAATAGCAGGACAAGAGGACACAGCATGCAGAGATTAGAGGAGGCGATTAAGGGGAATGTGAGAAATTCTTTTTCACAGAAAGGGTGGTGGATGCATGGAATGGCTTACCACAAAGTAGTGGCTATGAATACAGTGCAGGGCTTCAAACAGGCATGGGATAGGCATAAGGGAGCAATACAAATGACTATGAATAGATAGGCCACTGACAGAGCAAAGGCCAATGGCACATTTATAAGGTAGAAAAAGAAATGGGCAGACTGGATGGGCCTTGCGGTCCTTATCTGCCGTCAACTTCTGTGTTTCTATGTTTCTTAATGCCATCCCCAGTGTCATTGAGGAAGACATTGAACATTTTAGCTAGTCGTTTAATTATAGTATTAAGGCACTCCAGGGGTTGGGGTACCTTCATTAATCCCTGTAGACTGAGTGACCCCTAAGGATAGTGAGAGTAATTAATGGGCAGTGAAAATCAGATGTGCCCCCCAGCCCAAAAAATACAATATAGGCAAATGAAAGAAGTGCACATCAGCCCCTTGAAGGTGCACCAGTCAAAATGTTCAACAGTGAGAAATAGTAAAGCTTTATTTATCTATACCTTACAAAGCATGGCTGAGCTTCTGGGCTAACACCCCTACGTATCGACCCAGTCACATGGGTCTTCCTCAGGGGTTAGCCCAGACGCTCAGCCATGCTTTGTAAAGCTTAGATAAATAAAGCTTTTCTGTTTCCCAGCAATTTTAGTGTGCCCAACTTCCTTCTTCTTACTGGAAAAATACAGTATGCCTAATGACAACTACAACAGTTTACTGACCTTTTTTCCTTTAGTACAAACCCAGCTAGGGGCATAATGCCCTTGGCTACATCTTGAGCCTCATGACCCCTTAGAGTTTTATTAAGCGACAGTATCCAAACCCTCTGGTTTGAAATTAGCTTATCCCAGCCACAGCCCTGTGCCCTCCCCAATGCCCATCCCACAAGGCAGATATCTGAAATGAACCCTGAAGGAAATGAGTCGCCAGCAGGATCCCACAGGGGTCTGTTTGAGACCCACATAATTAATTGTATTTTGTAGGTGACCCAGAGGTGGGCATCAGCAGCTGGATGTTTCCAAGGACACCAAAATGGAAAGGGCAAGTTACATTGCAGCCGAAGACTGGTGAAATGCAAAAGAATGTGAGTAGAATTGGAAAGTGATCAGAGAAATGGCAGACAAACTTCAATGTTGTTAAATGCAAGGAGATGCACATAGGAAAGAAGATAGATCTTTGTTAGTAACGTGCCTTTTCTAAGTTAAAAGTGCTGCACAGAATATTAAAAATGCAAAACAAATGAAATCTGAAACACGTTGATAAGTAATAATGAAGAACAGAACAATACCTCCTTCTGCCGCTTTGCTACTTACTTCCCTCCTCTCACACTTACCACTGCTACCTCTGTTCCTCTCTATCCAGCTTCCCTCTACCCTTACGTTGCCAGGCTTAGTATACTTCCTTCATATCCAAATTCTGATTTCTCTTCCTCCTTACGTCTCCAGTCCCAGCTCCCCCCTGCTTCCTGTTCCCTCCATTTAATGGACCATCAGATGTTTGACACTCCCTGCTCCTCCGCTGGGCAATCTACCTTCTTCTATTAACTTATCTCACTCTGGAACCAGCTCCCCTTCTCCCCCCATTTCATCTCCTCCCCTGGCTCCCACAGGTACCATTTGAAACTCCAACCCCACCACACCTGTTCCTGTTACTCTTACTCCTAACTGAGCCTCAAGTGCCCTTGGTGCGGCCTCCAAGTGGATCTTCACTACCTGCGTTCTGGGGTCACTTCCTCATTACCTCCTCTACTCTTCTCTCCACCAGGAGGCCAGGCATAAGCTCGTAGTACAGGTATCTTGCCTGTTGTCATTATGCTGTTTTGGCAGATCATGTATTGTTGCCGTTTCTACCTTTGCACTTGTACAGGTGTTTCATGTTGAGCTCAAACCACACCATACTGTTGTGTGTATCAACTTGTTTTTGTACCGTTTTATATTTGTACCAGCGTATTTACCGTATGTTGCTCATTTGACTAGTGATTGTGCAATGTATTGCTGTTTTTCTCCTGTTCCCCTTCCCGGGTCTCGACTGGAAACGAGCCTTGACTCAGTGTCTCTGTCCCAGTTATTTATTTTATTTACATATTTATCTATTAGTTCAGACAAACACATTTGAGCTGAAACTGCTAGTCTACAAAGGTTCCTCGTCATCAACAGAGCACAGCATTTTTGGAGGCTGTCTTGGATTTACAAACCGCGGTTCCTACTCTTGAATGTAATACAGGGATTGGTTTACACTGCCCTAGCTCACTGCCTTTATCATACGAAGTAGCGCTCTCCCAGTCTCTTATGTTTTATTAGTTTAATTAAAGCCGCATGTTGCGGACTCTGTACTCGGTTACGTACTGATTATTAACATTAGCTTTATGCATGGCACCAGGCTCTTTTTAAAGGGCGGGCTTTTTTGGACAGTCACCGGACTCTTGGAACTCTCTTGGTAATTTGTCTTGTACTCAGGGGCTGTTGTTATGCCATGGCATTTTTCATTCTTGAGCATTTAATTTGTGTCGTGTACCTATTTAGATATTCCCCTGTTTGGGAATTGCTGGAAGATATGTATGTCCTGTATAATGAGTCTTATTTGCAATGCCTGGGCTCAGTTTCCCAGCCGGGAAGGGTGTTATGCTTTATCATGAAAACTGAATAAAATATAATTAAAAAAAAAAAAGCACCGCAACAAACAAGTCTAGTGCTAATTGACATGAACAGCGGGTTTACAGCAACATTCAACAAGATATGCATGGACGGTTACCAATTTTCAAATAAATACATAAACAAATAGGGCATGTTGAAACCAAGCTGCATCAGCAACTTTAAATGCGTGCAGCAGTGTAGGGCAGTTGCTATCAAGACACAGAGCATTATGATATGCTGAAGAGAAATTTCACAAGTAGGTCAGGAGACACCAAAATACCAGTTTACAGATCTATGGTGAATCCCCACCTCAGATGCGATGTGCAGTTCTGGTCCTCATGTCCCCATTGCAAATATGGTGTGCAGTTCTGGTTCTTGTGTCCCCACCTCAGATACGATGTGCAGTTCTGGTCCCCATGTTCCCACCTCAGATATGGTGTGCAGTTCTGGTCCCCATGTCCCGCCTCAGCTATGGTGTGCAGTTCTGGTCCCCGTGTCCCCACCTCAAATACAGTGTGCAGTTCTGGTCCCTGTGTCCCCACCTCAGATATGGTGTGCAGTTCTGGTACCCCCACTTACCCACCTCAGATATGGTGTGCAGTTCTGGTCCCCATGTTCCATCTCAAATACAGTGTGCAGTTCTGGTACCCACTTCCCCACCTCAGATACGGTGTGCAGTTCTGGTCCTCATGTCCCCACCTCAGATATGATGTGCAGTTCTGGTCCCCATGTCTCCACCTAAGATACGGTGTGCAGTTCTGGTACCCATGTCTGAGGAAAGATAGTGACACAAATGATAAAGTACAGAGGAGGTTGACCAAGGTGGCAGAAGGTCTGAAAATATGGGCTGTGAGGACCGACTTTAACAGACTAGGGCTGTTTTCCGTGGAAAAAAGGATATTCAGTGGGGTCATAATCACGGTCTAAAAATATCTGAAAGTGATGACAGTCTCAGCAAAAAGCATCACTTCAAGTTGCACTGAGATGAAAGAACGAAGGAAACATCTGATGTCATTAACGGGTGGAAGATTCAAGGGAAATGTAAGGAAGAGGAACTACTGCACAGAAGGAGTGATACACAACTGGAATACACTTCTGCCGAGTTGGTTGGAGGGTGGAACTGTATGGATCAATGGTCTTTCCCACCTAAAGCTGTATATATAGATTGTAAATCCTAATGAATTTTTAACATTTCTTTTGTCCCAATATAAGAATAGATTTTCCTGAATATAAGGATATTCTACTTATAAGAGCAGTTTGTAGCATATATTTAAGAAGGTCTGTTCCTTTATGAACTGTGAGGCTGGAGTGAACATTACAAAGATACACACGTTTAATTGATAAAACATTCTCTCATAACTGTTATAGATTAGCCACCAAGAAAAAATGAGTTGGGGTCAATTTCTTTATGGTACTCATTGGTTTCTTTACATAGATTTTTCACTGTTTTCAACAAAAATCCTCTTAGAAGAATAGCTCCATTATAAGAACATTAATGATTGGCATTTAGGGTTTTCTTATAACAGGACTCGACTGTATTGCTTTTCCACAGCACTGTCTCCGCTCTGACTGTATTTTTCTCACCTTGCTGCTGCTGTGCTGAAGGCAGTATTTTTCTTTCCCTGAAGCCTTCGCTAAGCTCACTGAAATATCCTTGTTTCCATAGCAGTGTCAATCACATTAACTGTGATAATCTTCTTCCCACGGTACTGTCACTGTACTGTCTGCAGTATCTTTCCACAGCACTGTCGCCATGCTGACTGTGGCAACTTCTTACACAGCAGCGTCCTAACACTGATTGCAGAAGCTAATTTTTACAGCACTTTTGTCATGCTGACAGTAGCATCCCCCCCATCTGTTTGTAAATGGGAGCGCTGTTGAGTGTGCCCCTTGCTCATTTGGACTGATGACCTTTTCCTTTTAGAAATGTAAGGGTGATGTATAGTCTGGCTCAGTTCCAACTGCTGATGCTTTCAGGCATTGGATTCCCTTACAGTGTATACAGAGACGACTGCAAGCTCCGAGAAGCACTCGTTCTTGATCTCGGATGTCCTTTCAGCTTGTTAAGTAATTAGCTGAACTCCACGTAACTGTCCTGGTATCCTTTGCATAGTATGAGAAGTAACGGGTGGGGCCTCGAAAACTGGAGCAGCTAATCTGCAGTCATCTGTGTTTGCAGAATGCTGCAGCCCTGCTTGAAATACAGAAGGACCCTGATGACTACAATAAAGTCAAAGATCAACAGAAGAACCAAATCTAGGCATTTGATGAATGGTCACATGATGTCTGTGCGTTCGAGTTACTTATAATCTTGGCTGCCCGATGCGTCAGCAGAAGCAGTATGCATTTATGTGCTGGCTACCCGAGTTTGGGAACAGAGGCGGCTAGTTAGGTTCAGCAGCCAGGGGACTGGGATAGCACTGCTGGGCAGCAGTGCTCTTAGCTCGGGGAGGAAGGCACTCGGGTTGCAGTGCTGTATCCACCCTGGTAGTGGGCTGAGAGAGCTTGTCTCTTCTGCAGGGCATCACTTTGTGCATCGGGGGGGGGGGACGGGACACGTGACCTCTGCTGGTTGTCGGGAAGAGGGAGAAGACCGGGGAGAAGAACCCATGCTTCCCTGCCACCACACATGACGGCTGCTGGTACTCCTGGAGCCCCACTTTGTGCAGATCCCCACAGGCCTCGACGATGGGAGGATGACAGATTGGGCTGGGAGGCTGTCCGGTCAGAGCCCCGCAGTAAGCCTTACATGGTAACAGGGAGCAAACCACTCTATGGCAAAAAATAAACAAAAGAAGAACTTATAGTGAAGCCAAGGGATCTAGCGAGTACATTCAAAATTGTATACATTACCCTTTTGCTATCTTTGCATGCATATATGCATAAAACATTTTTTTGGGGGTAAAAAACTTAATTTTAAAAAGTATCATTTTTATTAGTGAAAAGGGTTTCTTATTGTAGCACAGCTTCAATCTGACTTTTATGTGAATTTTTTTAAGAAACCTAGGACTAGATCCTGAACGTGAGGACTACTGTATTGGGGGGGGCACTGCTAAAATTTTCCACTAACCATGAGATCAGAATGTTCAAAACTGCTGTTTTGACTGTACAAAAATTCCAAAAGCATCAGTGCTCCCCCAAATATTAAAAGCTGAGAGACTATCCCCATTTGATAAAACTAAGAATGCCATTGTAAACAAAAAAAAAAGGAACAAAGGTGGGGTGACCAGGGAAGTAGAAGAGGCTAGGTGATAGACATAGTCTGTCTAAGATACAGCAAGGCCTTTAAAACTACAAAGCATTTGACACTGTGGTACGAGTTTCAAGGCAGCATATAGCAGGGTGGTTCATACAAGGTCCACAGGACATCAACATGCCTCATGCTTCTGTGGGTGGAGGGATGGGAGAGATAGAGAACAGGGAAAGTGTACTCCAGTCCGGACACCAGATAACACCTGCCTCGACCACACATGCCACTGGACCCCCTAGTGCACTGACGCACCCCACCTCAGTCAGTGTCTTTTGTAGACTAAATGTTTTTCCTCCCTTCCTGTGGTATGCCTCTTTACTTGGGGGGGGGGGTGGACATTGGAGACCCAAGGAAGCCTGGAGGTGGTGACTGGCAGCAGTTGGCAGAACCCAGTGGAGCAGGTTGGAGAAGGGAGCATGGAATGTGCAAAAGACAAAAAAAAAAAAAAAACCTGTTCGGCAGTGGATGATGCATCTGACAGGCAGCAAGGGACAAACTGGCACTGCCCAAAGGAGTGGGTTGCCAGGGGATGCAAGGTACAAAATGCAGTACAAGCAAACAAAAAGAAAAAAGTACCCGCTCTGCTGCTTATTTTTCAAATGTTACAATTGAACATGGGACCTTTGAAATAAGATTTGTTTGTAATATTTTCCAAGGTTTTTATAAAGTCCCTTGTTCCACTTAAGGGATCCTCCCTTTTACTCCACAGAGGTCTCTTCAGATGAAGTTAAGGGCTGTCCTCCCAAAAGTGACCCTTCACTGTGGCAAAGCTGAGGGTGCCACCTAATGCTCCTGATTCCATTCATTATTCAGTCAGGTTACTGCCCAGTAAGGGTTACATTCGGCAGGAATGAACCCACAGGCACTCCTTTCCCCTTCTCTGTTGAAACTGTATGACCTCTTCTGCTCTTGTAACACCTTTCTCTACTGAATACTGTAAGAGTTCCTCCTACTGTACCAGAGATGAGAGTTGCTCCTGCTAAGCATTTAATCACTGCTGAGCCAAAACAGAGCAGCCTTATATCATTGGAGGAAAGTAGATCTCCTCTCCATGTACCCTCCACCCTTTGCGAAATGCAATACAGATCTATTGGGTTGCCATCATAAGCTAGTTCTGCAGGTTTGGAACCCAGCTCTGACCAACATGACTGGAATGCAGACTTTCAGCTATAAGTCTGTGTACTAGTGGGCAGTGCTTTGTGTTTTTTCTTTGTTGTTCAGTTCATGGTACAGTGTGACACAATACAGTGTGATACTGTGTACTGAAACCACAACACACGCTTTGTTTGAGAGAGAGGGAGGAGAGAAGGGGAGGGGCAATGTGGCAGCAGTGTGAGGCCTTGATGAGATAGGGGTTCTGCCGGCTGCTCCACTGGGTGATTTTATATTAGGAATCTGGACTAGCTTTCTTTTTTTTTTTTTCTTCTATTATTATTTTATGGTCCAGCACCCCTCCCTCCCTCCCCGAAGAGCTCAGCCTGCCCATCGCTCATCCCCATGCCTAGGCTTACCCCCCCCCGGGCTGGGCTGCCAGGCGGGCACCCCCCCTTCACGGTCCTTCGATTTTTGCCCTGGCTCGTCCCCCAGGGTGGGGCCATGGGAGCAGGAACCCTTCCCCTCCTGGCGGACACTGGTGGCAGCGGGGACTGTGGCGGAGCAGGGCATCATGTGCAGGGGTCTGGAATTTTTTCTGTTGACTTGCAGAAGAACCCTGGGGGAGGGGATGTGCAGTGACGTCCCACGTCCATCCTGCCCCCTCAGGTGACGGCGCCAGTACAATAGAATCGCCAGCTTCCACCAGAGGTCTGTGGTGTGCTGGACACTCTACCTCTCTCTCCCTGGAGAAGGAGTACAGTCTCCAAGACACTCAGTTCTTCTCCCACCCCCCGTCCAGCCCACTGATGTCCGAGTCCGTTCCGGAACCCGGGTCATCAGTGTCACAGATGGACAAGCTGCCTCTGCGCCAGTGGGCCGGCATCGGACTAGCTTTCTAAGTTGCACTTGAAATTCACCTCAGATGTATGACTCTGCATACATACTGTAGCATACAGTTTTTGTTTCCATGTTATCCCACAGTAGCGCACACCCTGTCATACTTTATTGATTTTATTATACCACAAATTGTAATTACGGTGTCCCGTGAGCTGAACCTTCCTAGAGTCGTGCAGCTCATTCCTGCAAATATGACTGACAAAATAGCGGCAGAATGTTGTTTTTTTAGAGTAGAGAATTTGCTATATTGAGGAGGGAGGTGCTGTTGCTGCTGTATTGCTACCGTGAGACCCCACCTGGTTTACTGTGTACAGCTTTGTAGACTGCATGTGGAGGCAGTCCAGAGGAGGCATCTAAACTAGTGCAGGGTTTGCACAGGAAGCACTATGGGGAAGGACTGAGGGATCTGAACATGTACACCATGGAAGAAAGGAGAGAGAGAGAGAGAGAGAGAGAGAGAGAGAGAGGTGTGACATGTTAAAGATCTACAAGTACCTCACATGGGTGAACGGGGTGCAGGGGGGTCTCTTTCTAATGAGAAAGAGCACCAGGCTCAGGGGCATGCAGTGAAGCTGTTGGGGGGTGTTCAAGAAAGATGTGAAGCAGTATTTCTTCAGTGAAAGGGTGGTAGATGCCTGGGACAAACTACCAGTGGAAGTAGTAGAGGCTGAAACAGTGTGTGTGGGGGGTCTCAAGCATGCATGGGATAGATGTAGAGGTGTATTAGAAAAGTGACAGGGAGGGCCGGCTCATTGGTGCTGAAGGTTGAGGCACTGGACACCTTACCTTGCACTGCGCCGGCGACCTGGGTTCGGGAACAACCTCGGGTCGTCAGGGTGCTGGCGTGGGGGGGGAGCGGGATTGAGTGAGCCGTGAGGCTGCTGTCCTGTCCCGGGGGTGGTGGTGGTGGGTTGTTGCCCCTCCTGTAGTTCCGTCCCCACCGGGTGAAGTTCCAGTGGGGTAACGTAGGCGGGCGGAGGCAGCAGTATGGGTGGGCAGAAGGGGCTGAACTGGCTTCCGGCGTGTGTGCCTCCACGCACATGTACTGCCATCTGCCGGGGCACTGGGGGGGAATATGGGGAGAAAACCAGAACAGCCCATAAAAATCTATATAAAAAAAAGATAAGAGGCAGGAGGGTCACTGGAGACCAGAGATAGTCTGCAGAGACAGATTAGGCAGAGAATATCAAACACTTCTGCATGGCGGCAGCACAGACGGTCAGCACTCCAAACCTTTACACAGTTATTTTCAAAAGTGAATTATACTGCACTTAGTCCAGGTTTCTTTAATGAAAGTTAATAACTTTATTTCTTCAATATTTTAAAAACATACCACCACCAGATGCATCAGGTCAGTTGGTTATATGCAATTGCTTTTCAGTCCGGGCATCACCAGTTTTATAATCCAGAACCATATGATATCTGTGTTCTGCACAAAAAGCCGTCTAAAACCCTGCTGTAACTTTTAGCTAAATTTTACCCCACTGGGTGCTATAGCGGCTCGAACTGCAAACTCAAACAACCTACCCGACATCCTGGAACCGGCTGTGACCATACACTGACATTTTAATGTCACAGATGTCTTCCTCAGAGTGGACACATCACTGAGAGCTCCCTGCCCATGTGAGGGGCTGGATCCAGTTTGCACTTGTGTGCAAAAACATTTTGTTTACTTACTGATTACAGTGGTATACATCAGACTAATTCTACGTACTTTTAGAGTGACATTTTCTGTAGCCACAAATCCCAGAATCCCCTTCAGTTGGCAGCGGAGCAGAGCTGCAGCTGTGGGAGATCCAATATCATGCCGTGCATGTTAGAGTTTAGATTAGCTTTTATATTTTGTTTGCAGGTCCACTGCCCGCTCGGGTCTAAGTACAGTCAGGGAAGACAGTACTTAGCCCTGGGGGAACACCAGGACCGGCAAACATCTGATCAGAGCTTATTAAAGGTCTAACATGCACTGCAGGCTTTTGCCTCTCCCACTGCTGCAGCCCTGCTCTGATGTCAGCTGCAGGGAATTCTGGGAGTTGTAGTTACAGACAATTTCAGCCTGGAAGTAAGCAAAATTAGTCTGATACAATCTGCTATACTACAGTAAACAGAAATAAAAATGTTTTTGCACACAAAGTACAAATTGGGACCTATCCCACTGTTTGGTGTGGGTCTGTTAGGGCTGACTGTTCCCCTTTAAATGTTCACTGCAGTGCCATTTGCCATTCCCCACCTGTTTGGTATTGTTAATGATGCAGCTAGTCTTTTTGAAAACACGCAGAGCATTTTGTAAATGGACAGGCTTCCAATGAAAACAGAATAGACAAGTTTAAAAGGTTTATTTTCTAAACCAGGGTTTTTAAATAAAAAAAGTTGTTGTCTTCATTGTCTTCCTCCCCGGGTACTGTAGTGCCTTCAGCAAGTTCTGCCAATGACCAGATGTGATGAATGCAACTGTTCAGACCATGGAACTGAGCTCCTGACCTCTGCGAAGGTTGGAACATGTCACCACAGCACTATGCAATACTCGCTGCCTGCCTATTAGGCGGAAGACAGATTTCACGGTTATAGTTTTTATGTTCAAAACTCTAAACAGACTAGGCCATGTCTATCTCCACAAACCTCAGACTGTAGACTCCCCACCTACCTTGTTTCTAAGGACACAGGGTTGCTTGTGGTCCCCCGTTCTAGGTTAAAATGTGTGGTTGATCGTGCATTTTCTGTAACTGACCTAGTCCTTTGGAACACGCTCTTGACGTCATTTCAAGAGATGTATGGTTTAATTCGCATCTAGGGGGCAGCCTGGTGAGGGTTCTTCTGTGCCACTTAGCCTGGCACTATTGTTTTGACTTTGGTTTATATTTTCAGTTCCTATGATTTACTTTTGTTTGCAGTTATTTAACTATTTATGCATAGTCTTATTTTCTTTCTTTTTTCTTGCTGTTTGCAGTTATGTAACAATTTAGTAGTCCTTTTTTTTTCACTTTCTTATTGTTTGCAGGTATGTAACAATTTATGCATAATCTATGTGATTTTTGTTTTTTAATCATTGTGTACTTTTGTATCGTGACTTTAGAAAAGGGAGTTTTTTTAAATAAAAATCGTATCTTATCCTAAATGTTCAGGGTCAGACATGCACGCCTAAGTGGTTATGAAGGGGTAACAATTGAACAGCACACAGGAACCAGCTTTATTAGTTGAGGAGCCAGCTGTAGTTCAGTAATTTAGGTATAACCCGGAGAGCCTGCTTGAGCTGATGATTGATTCATAAAAATGCCCCAAGGCAAAGAAACTCAAAATTATTCAAATCTCCATTATACACAGCATCGTGAGCAATATATGCAAATCACCTTTAAAGGGTTTTGGCTGGCTAGGCTATAAAGGAAAGGGAACATAGTTGTTTAACCAGGAAAGGCACACTAAGCCAAAGCTTGTTTCCAGGTGCGACCTGGGAGCACAAGGAAGTTAAATGACTTGCTCAGGGTCACACAGTATGCAAGTGGGGCTGTGGGATTCAAACCCAGGTCTCCAGATTTGTAGCTCAGAGCCCTAAACCTCTGCGCTATACTGCCTCCTAGCAAGCAAGCAAGACCATAAGGTCCCAACAGGGATGGCTTTAAGGATAGGTGATCTAGGCAGTCACGTTGGGCACCCCTTGTCAAGGGGGCTGCTGACAAGACATATTCATTTTTTTTTGCTGTCCCCCCCCACATGTTTGTGTTGCCATCTGTAGCCAACTAGATTTATAGCGGGGGGCGGGGGGGTGAGGCTGAGGTCTCTTCTTGACTCTGGTCCTGTCCAATTGGACAGGCTGTGAGCTGGCTACCATGAAGAGGGTGATGACTAACTGCATACTGCGAGCCTCTAAGCAGGCACATTCTTGTTGCCTGGGACTAGCGACACTGGTGATGGTCTGATCTCATGCCTAATGTAGTTGACTTTTGACACCAGACTACACTGCATAGCGACGACATAGCTGTATCAGCGAGTGGGGCAGTTGCCAACATGGTGAAGTAGTGAGAATAGACTCCTTTACATGGACATCTCCTCGACCTCAATCACCACACCAGGTACAGACAGATCCATTCAGAGCAGCACTCAAAAGGTTGGTGTGATTCCAGCCCAGCTTCTAGTAAGAGTGGGCCTTGACTGCAGAATGTTCACAAATTACTTGTATAGTTGGTAAATGATTCCCAACTTTAGAAAATGGGCTTTTTATTTGAAAGCATCTGATTGGCTGGTACCCCTTTGATAGGGGTACATTAACTTTCAATAGATGCCCACCAAATAAAAAGCGCCAGTCCAAACCTGCCAGATGACAAGACGTGTATCCTTGTGCCCAGCCTGCTATTTAATTGGCTAAAGCACTGAACAAAAAATTTAAAACTGCCACCACTTTGTTTCACGAATTAGCGAGACAGAGTGAGCCCTCCAGAAATGCACTCAAACAAGTATTAAAAAACAATTCGGCTGCACAGCACCGACAAAACTGATTTACTTTTATCTACTATGCCAGCATTGCAGCTTCTGTTAGAAACGGTCTTCACTGCTCGCGCCTCTTCAAAGCCGCCTGCTCAATAGCGGCTGTCTTCCATCTCCATCCCACCCCTGTCGCTGCCCGGTACTTCAACAATTGAATTCGATTCACATACCAGTAAACTTGACATTGCCGGCATCTGTCATTTCTTGCGCTCCATTCTTAATGCAGTTTAGCCATGCAGACCAGCAGAAAACAGCAGACTGAACTGGTGACACCTTCTCGTGTTAAATCCCCCGCCCGAGAGCAACAGTGGCTCCTAGTCCCAGAACTGCAAGGGAACACACCTCGGAGACGGAGCACCATAGCACTACTGATCCACACCAGGAACCCAGCAGCCCCGTGATGAGCTAACACGGCCTCCCGTCCCTTACTTCTCCGAGCTACAGTCCCACTCACTACCCTGTAATTTCTTTCCACCCCTTGGGACTAGCCGCATGTACCGCATTAAAACAATCCTTGATGTCCCTAAAATATAATGGCTGCCACGCAACTCTTACAAGCCCTGTGATCTCTTGCGCCTCTTTCCTTCACGAAGCCGCCGTCAAGCCTGCAGTGTGAAAAATAAAAGACAGGTAAAACGAAACTCCTGAGTGTCTCTTCTGCTATAGCAGTTTCCTGCCTGTCTGAATGAAAATAATCTGCAATCACGATCTGTGCTGGTGTGTGTGTGACCAATGAAAATACAGGCGGAGGAACTATTTCATAACAAAACTCATTTTGAACAAGTTTTTGAAGAGCATTTTTTGATTCAAATTTTTTTTTTCATGGTGCTCATTTTCTAAGCGCAATAATACCCTCCAGGGTGGGCGGTATGGGCAATACCGGATCTTCCAGGGGCTATAAGGCTCTCTGCCTGCGGCGTCGGGCCTCATTACACCCCTGGGTGGTCCGATATTGCCCAATACCACCCATCCTGGAGGGTATTATTGCTTGCTTAGAACTCCACAGGTAAATCACAATTAGAGAACAAGAGGGACACTGTGGATTGGAATACTGATGATAACGATCTGTGCGTCTGATCCAGTGTCCAACTGTTTTGTCTAAATTGCTTTTGCTGAAGAATGCAGTGCTGGCTGACTCCAAGACAAACCTGAGGTGGGGGGCATTTTTAAGTTTGCCTTGGGGGGTTCCACATCCCTAAGGCCAGCCCTGGGTACCAGATGACCTCACAAACAATCTGCTAAGGCTAAGAACAGCTGAGAACAGTTCTCAGACTTTACATATTGTTTGTGAGGCATCATATGGTAGCCAAACAAAACTCATTCTGTATTAGTGCACATTGTCAGTGGGGAGTTATTACATATAGATAATGTGCTCCCCCAGTGGGTAGTGGTACAGCCCAAAGCTGTGATCTCAGCATAGCAGTCTAGATATATGGTACATTTTGGCTACCCCAGTTTGTGCTGTACCACTGTAACGGGTAGAAGCATAGGCAGAGCTCCTGAAGGATTTCATATTTCCTACTGCTTATTTGTTATTTTTGGTTAAGGATTTGTACAATTCCCAAGCAGTTTGGGGCTGCTTGATGACAGGTAACTCCCAAAATTTAGAAATTCGTGCCTGTTAAGCTGTGACTTTCAAATTGACTAACATGCTAACTAATCTCCCATTTCAGTGCGTACAGTGCCTGATAGGTTCCCACTTGCCTCATAGGGTATGTGCTGTTGGAATAGATCTGTAGTTGTTATTTCACAGGGGTCAGTGCTTGGACCAGTACTATTTAACATATTTATAGCTGACATATCACACAGGATAAGGAGCAAGATCATTCTCTTTGCAGACAATACTAAGATCTGTGCGGAGGTGGATAGTGAGAAAGGGGGTAAGGTATTACAGGAGGATTTGGTGACACTTGGCAGCTGGGTTCAATGCAAAGAAAAATGCAAGGTTTTGTACTTGGGAGCTAAAAACCCAAAGAACGGCTGCTGGTTGGGGGGTAGTGCAGTTAGCCACTTCTGAGAAGGAGAAGGATCTGGGAATACTGGTGATGGGGGACTTGACCCACTCAGCACATTGCAGGAAGGCAGCTGCAAAGGCGAACAGAATTCTGGGATGCATCACCAGGGGAATCACCTCTAGGAGGGAGGAAGTCATTTTGCCCTTGTACAGGTCCCTGGTGAGGCCACACTTGGAGTACAGAATGCAGTTCTGGTGCCCTTATCTGAAAGAAGACATCAAACTATTCGAGGGGCCAGCTCGCTGGCGCAGTGGTAGCGTTACGGCTCGTGATGCTGGTGACCCGAGTTGTGGAACGGGCTTGGGTTGTCAGAGGGCCGGCTGGGGGGGGGGCCTTGAGTGTCCCAGGACTTCTGCCCCTCGGGGGTGGGGTAGTGTAGGTGGCTCGCTTCATGACAGCCTCTAGTGGTGGCTGGAGGATCGGCATGCTCGTGCCACATGTAAAGGGTGGAGCATTACAGGCGCCAGCTTTCGCTTTAGTGTCCGTGCACGTCCCTTCTTGGAGGGGGGTGTACAAGAAAAAGCTTGGCCCCGGCAAGACACTGGCGAGAGGTCTGGATGTATGGCTCTCACCCACCGGCACCACGGTCCTCTGAGGATGGACCCCGATGAGATTCTAATGTATGGTACAGGGGAGGGGTGAGCCAGGGGGCCCCTCTCACACTCCAGTCCCACCTGTGGGGTAGAGCCATGGCTCTGTGAGGGGTGTCCTCTCAAGGATCAGGTGCATGGGCGGTAAACCAGGTGACAGTGCTGGAGTTAAGGGAACTAATGAACAGAAATTACAAAAAAAAAACTATTGGAGGGGGTCCAGCGTAGGGTGATGAAGATGATCCAGGGGATGTGGGACAAGACATCTGAGGAGAGATTGAGGGAGCTCAGCATGTGTACCCTAGAACATAGAAGGGGGGGGGAGACAAGATTGAGACATTTAAGTATCTGAAGGGCATAAACAGAGCTAAATTAGAAGGCCTGTTTTAGTTAAAAGGGGAGAGGGACACCAGGGGACACAGCCTGAAATTAGAGGGGGGAAGGTACTAGAGAGAGAGAGATGAGGAAGCACTTTTGCACTGAAAGGGTGGTGAATAGTTGGAATGCGCTGCCAGAGGCGGTAATAGCGATGCGAACAGTGGCCAGTTTCAAGAGAGGGTGGGCCAGGGCCAAAGGGAAGGTCAAAACAGTGGGGAGGTTGGGGGAAGGGAAGTCAGTAGTGGGGGGTACTAAGTGGGAGCAAGGGTAGGGGTCCTGCACACTCAAGCAGACTAGATAGACCAGTTGGCCTGTATCTGCTGACAATTTCATATGTTTGTATTTCATCTTGGTGCCTCAGGTAAGTAACTTTTCTTTACTTCTGTAGCCTCAGGGATTCCCCCAACCCCCATGTCTTATTGTGGTGATTCTTTCATCCTTGTCAGACCTTGCAGAGGGCTTGCATAATTGAATGTTTTGTCTCATTTAGTTCTTGGTTCTTTTCTTTGTGCAGTCTGGGCCCTGGTGTGTCTGTGTGACTGGAAAGGTGACTGGAAAAAGGATCTTTCTACCTGGCTTTCTGTCTGCTTGTTTAAGCATGTAGGAGTGTTTTGTTTTTTACCCTTTTCTTAATCAGTTCCTGTTTTTGGGCATTGTATGCCTTTTGTGGGGGTCTGTGGCTCCGCAGGGCCTACCCCCTTTCAGCGTGGATGTGCCACAGTTTTTAGCAGTCCACTCATTTGACTGGAAATTGTGAGTTTTTGGTCAGGGACCATTGGGTCTGCCAGATCATATCCCTTTCAGTGCAGACATGGCACTGTTTTTGAGGCCTGCTTTGGGTGGCTGTGCTTCTTGCCAGTTTGGACCCTCGTCACTGGTTTTGTGCATTGTAGCCTTTCTTTAGGTTATTAAAGAGAGAGAGCACCCCCTACTGCAGCACTGTCTCTTTCAGTGCGAACCTTGGGCCATTTCTGACAGCCTGCTTCACCTAATTGGGCTCTGTATTAATTTTGGAGCCCATTGATGTTTTTGGCGCACTGTTAGGGAGGCAGTGCATGTGTGAGGGAACTTTGGTGTTGATCAGATTTATGACATCACACATCATTACATTTTATAGAGCTTGTGTACGGAGTGCTCCTGGATAGTTTTTTCCTAGCACACCCTCATAAATGCTACTGTGTAGTTGCTTCTCTGTCAGGATAAAGTCCCACAGGATAACTCAGTAGTAATTGCTTGAGACTTGGGGAATAACCAGTATGATCACTTGTGTCTGAAGGTAAAAGAGTTGTCTTTTCTTCTGGGAAATTCCCTCATGGGGCAGTGTATCCTTTTTCTGTCTGTTTACCTTTTAGCAGGATGACAGTGGCACCATGGCTTGTTGCAGACCAGTATCAGATGAGAAATATAAGACCTGGTTTAAGACTATGGGGTCCTCGTTTATGGGGTCCTGTGTCTCTACTGTGTAAAGTGTTGCATTTGATTCCCCTCTAGCCGAATCCCCAGACAGGGCAGGGGGTGCACCTTTGGTACTGTGTGGAAGTGGTAGAGCTGAGTTGCACAAAAAAAATCCATTCTACTCTTACCGGAGAGGACCCATGTGGATGCCTGCAGGTGGTACCTGTGAAGACACCTAATCCAAAGTGGGCCCTCTTTGGGGGGTGAGGGCCAAAAAGGCTTGTGCAGGTGCACCAGAGCAGTGTCCCTGCTCGCCAAGATTGGCAGGCGACCCCCCAACCTTGACAGCATGGTAGGTCAAGCAGTGGATGCAGGGGGTTTGGGGAGAACCCTGACCAGGATGGAGTTTATTAAATGATATAGTATGTCCATCTGAGGAGGAGGGAGTGGACAGAACATAGAGGATGACTCTGACCTTCCCTCTTGTTGATTCAAAGTCTTGATCCTGGCTTATAGATCAGACTTCTAAGTTATGGCACTTAAAAGAGGTCTAGGACTTGGGGAATTTTGATGTGAACCCTGTTTTAAGTCCCAGTCCTGGCAAACCCCTAGGACATGGCAACTAAGGAGGTCTAGGAATTAGGGAATTTCGATGTAAACCCAGTTTTGGCTGTACCGGCCTCGGCCCACAATGTTTTTTCTTTACATTTGTCTCTGTGACCATTGGCTAGATCAAGAATAGACCACTGTGAACAAGCAGAAGCAGCTGCTACAGGACCACGGTTCAATGTCTTTCTGTTCTGGAGGAACTAATTAGGATGGAGGAGGTTCCCACTGCGCGAACAGTGCTGTACACAGTGCTGGGAGTAATGTTTTTGTGTTTATCCTGATGGCTTACTCCTTGTGGAAGAATGGAGCTGTAAATGGTTGGTGGATGGCAGCCTGTTCTATTGTGGCGACAATGCAAGTTGTGCAGCTGTGCCAGAGTGCTGCAAGTCAGGCATTTAAGATGAAGCTGTAGAGTACGTCCCTTGCCTGGAACATTGCTCTTGGTCCTGAATTGGATGGCATTTTAAAGGAAGTCTAGGACTAAAGAGGACAGTTCCTAGTATCTAAGCAGCAACAGAAATCCAGTCCATCGTCAGGGTGGCGGGGTTTGGCCATCCTAGCCTGTCGGGTGGGGGTGTTCGGCCCTTTGTGGAACCTTGGTAAACAGAGATGACTGTGGTTTCACGAGCATCAGTAACAGAGGAATCTTCACTTACAAGTACAATAGCAGGAGAGTCAGGTCTACACAGTGAAGGTATGCAGGCCAATCTGCCTCTCTCTCTCTCCTTTTGTTGGAGGACTGAAAGAAAAAAGAAAAAAAATAGGCTAAAGTAATAGAAAGCATGTACTGTAGGTACTGTCAATTTTGGCTGTGGCTGCCTGGTAGTTTTCTTCTCTGTCCACAGGAGATCATTTCTCTGGTCACCAGTTCATCTAAACCAGGTGAGGCAGTAAACCAGTCTCGGGATCACTTGCTCCAGTTCAGATGCAGGCATTTAGCCCAGTTTACCCCAGATCAGAGGGGATGGGGACCCCTCTCAGTTTTTAGCCCCATAAAGTCAGGAGACCTTTGGATGATACTAGACTGAAACTGTCAGACAGATTTTTCAGACAGAGGATAAGGTCCAGCAGTTCAACTGGATTTTTTTCCTGGCATCCGTCAGTTTGAGGGTCAACTTGTTCCACATCCTGATCCTTTGAAAGTCGTGATAATTCTGGTGGCCTGACTGAGGGAGGATGGCACTGCGTATACCCTGACCTCAATAGCCTCTTCAGGGGCCCCAGCAGTGAAGATGACAACAAGGTTGGTGGCAAAAACTCTGGCAGTTGGGAGTGGCGTGACTGGATAGTCAGCTAGAAAAGCTCCCTACCACCATCACAGAGGTGGAGCCCCTGAGGGGGGGTGTGTTTCAGACGGACAGGCAGAGGGTTTTCCTTTCCAAGTCCAGGATGGAGAACGTAGTCCAGTAGAGTCTGTGGCCAAGATCCCAGTCAGTTGTCTCTATCCTCAAGGTGCTTCAAGGAATGGGTCTGATGACCGCAGTTTTAGAATGGGTACCATTGGCCCCTTTGGCCAGAGTTTGCACCAGCCTGTTGGGCTTGAAGCCTCAAAAAAGGAGTATGTTATTGGTATAGTCCCAGCTCTATGGATGACCAGGCTTTGAGGCTGCTGTCCTACTGGTGTTGCGGTCACTTGCATGGTGGGAGATTCTTGAGTTTCTTCATGGGGACTCTCTGTGAAGCTCCCTAGGAAGTGATTTGTGACTACCAACACCAGCCTGTTGGTCTTGGAAGCGCTGTTAGACTAGATTTTGGTACAGGGAGCCTGAACTCCTCAGAAAAAAGTGAGGCCTTCAGATCATTGTTTTGATAATTGAGGGCAGTGTTATCCAGCCTTGGTTCTTTTTCAGGACCTGGTTTAGTCTCAGATGGTAAGAGTGAGGCCAGACAATGCCGTCGCCATGGCTTATCTAAACAGTCCGGGTGACACAAGAAGTGCAAAACATACTCAGACTACAATCTGCTGCCCCTGCTGTCAGCTCATTCAGCTGGTGAACTAAACGATCAAGTCGCCTGGATAAGTTGAGAGAAGCTCCACCCAGAGGTTTGGTCCCTGAATCCGTAAGTCTTTGATCTGCTGGTAGGTCGACCTTGGTTTGACCTGATTTGACCTGTTCACGTCAAAGGAGAACACTTGGGTGTTGACATTAGTGAATCAGTTTCAGTGCATGTGGGCAGAAGCAGCGGATGCTCTATGGGAGTTTGATAGAGTATATCAATTTCCATCATTTTTCTCTGGTACCCAGGGTTGTGCCGGATCCAATAGTAAGAGAACGTTTTTCATCCGATGGCTTGGAGTGGCCAAGAAGGCCGTGGTTGTCAGATTTAGTAAACTCTGACTTCAAGGCATTGTTTTTTGGTTTCTGATAGTAGGACCTACATAATCAGGGTCCAGTTCTACTTCCAAATCCAGAGGCGAGGTTATTGGCAGCCTGGCTCCAGAGAGGAGAAGACTCCTTGGGGGATTCTCTGGGAATGTGGTAGACACATTGATAACTCCAAGGAAGGTGCCTCCCTGGGTGGTTTGTAATATAGTATGGAACATCTTATTTGGACCACAGCCAAGGGTATTAAGCCCACCAAGACTACAATCCTGCAGACCCTGGGTGTTTTGTGTGGGGAAACGGGTGCAGGACTAACATTGAACCCTACTGGAGCACATTTCCGCTGTCGATGTGATATTGAGGCCATCCTTGGTGATCTCTTCAGCATCAGCACGGTAGTCATCTGTTTTGTCAGAGCAGCCAGCAGAAGCTATCCATTTCTGTTTTATCAGTTCACAGTTCCACCATGGGATTTGAACTTATGCGACAAGCCCTAGGTGGGCACCCGCATTCTGTCCTACAGGGCATGCTTTTTGTGCTGCCACTTTGTATAGCTAGGAGAATTGATGCGTGCCAGGCTCCTTCACATAGGGAACCTTACTTGATATTGCATAAGGTGAAGGAAGTGCTGAGGACAGTCCTAGCCTTTGGGTTCAAGGTTCCTACACCTTCCATGTCAACCAGGAAGTGTAACTACTGTCCTTCTGTCCAAAGTCAGCAAATTCAAAGAGAAGGAATTTCATACGTTAGAGTTGGGACAGGCCAGTCAAAACACACTTGAAGAGAACAGAAGAATTATAAAGTCAGAAAGCCTCTACATTCTGTTCAGAGTAGCAGGGACGAGTCAATGCTCAAAATACACCTTATTCAGGGGCATCACAATGTGTATGTCGGGTATGAACAGAATGCCCCTGCTATGATCAGAGCACTCCCCACCAGGGCATGCACATCCTGGGCAGAGAGAAGGGACACCTAGGTTTCAGAACTTTGAAATGCAGTACCATGGTCTTCCATACATATACTCACGAATCACTACAGACTGAATGTCCACAATTCCGCGTATGTGGCTTTTAGGTGCAGAGTTTTGCAGATGGTGGTTAACAGATGAATCCTTTAGTTACCACATGGGTTGTATATGGGGCATATTCTCCCCTGCCATAGTGAAAATGGGTACTGCTTTTTAGAACCTATATGTAATAATTCCCCATTGATAATGTGGAACGATACAAAAAGGAGAAATTTGTTCATACTTACCGTAATTTCCTTTTCAGTTAGCTCCAACATTGTCAATGGATCCTCTCCCTGGAGCCGCTGGCTCTTCTTGGAGAACATTGTCCAATATATATTTATGAAAATGTGTTTTGTCAGACAGATGATTACTGCAATTGTGAAGGTATTGGGAGTCATTGGTTATCTATGGGCAATACAGTAGGGACATATCTATTTAGTATGACAGGCCAGTAGGCTGGCTGGTTGCGGTTTTTCCACTTGAAGGGTTGGGAAACCTGTCCAGGTGGATTCTCACTGGTTGCAAGAGTTAAATTTAAGTATTTTTTCCTATTGTAAAATTTTTTAGATGTTTCAGTGTTGATAGAAGTTTTTTCACGTAGTCTGTGGAATTTTAGGGAAAATCCAGAGAAATCAGAGTTTATCTGTCAACCCTGTGGGTGAGATGGGAAGATCAAGCCAGCTTGAATACTGAAGTTGTCATTCAAGAGAAGGTAGGTTCGTTTTACTTTTTTAGTATTTTTGAATCTGGTGTGAATATGCAGTGTTGTTAGTAGAGCACATCTGGGGCATGGATTTCAGTATTTCTGTATGTTTTGGAAATGCTGCATTGACAAAGATAACTGGAGAATCTGGAATATGCCTTGTCTGTAGGATGCCATGCTGAGATCACAGCTTTGGGCTATGCCACTACTCCAGCAGGGGAGCACATTACCCATATGTAATAAATCCCCACTGAAAAACCGGGCTAACAGAAAAGGAAATTATGGTAAGTATGAAGGAATTTCTCCTTTTACCTATTAGCGCTGTTAGCGAAAATCTTGCTTTGTCATATTTGCATCTTACCATTTTACCTGTAATGAGGTAAGGTTCAGTATCTTGATATAGTTTTTAAAGTGATCTCACACAGGTTTTTTTGTTTTTTTTTAAATTTAAGTTTATTGGTATTCATTGGGTACATTTAAAATGGACCAGCCAGACAGAGTCAGTTCCAATTACAAAGACACAAACCACTTCGAGAAACAACCAGTGGTAAATTTAGTAGAAAGGAAGTGACCCACATCCATATATTTCAGGTGTCATAAGAACATCTCCAGGGTCTTAAGGGGGACAAGCCCCGTCAGGCTCTCCCCTCAACTAATTGGGCCATCCCCCCGGCGGCTACCCCAGTCTGAGGTTGTTTTAGAGGGTGTTTCCACTTAGCTTCGCCCTAGACTGGCAGAGATCCCCGGGCAGCGCCACCGGAGGGCCTCACCGGGGGAGCTCCACCTTCTAATCCCCATATCTCCCATTTCGCCCATCTGCGGACATAAACCGGTAACCTACAATTCATCTTATAGGTTATTTCTCCATATCTGCCACCTCCTGCACTACTCCAATCCAATCAACCAGGTTAGGGGATATTTTTCAACCACAACCTAGTGATTGACTTATGGGCTGCTGCCAAGAGGAGGGACCAAAGATATAACGATCTGCTCCAGCCAGGTTCTGAGGGGACTTCCTAGTGAGATTTGTCCAATCCAGGGAAGGCCCAGGTCAAACAACTCTGCCAGTGCTTGAGTCACCACTCCCCAGAAGGGCTCAATCCGAGGACAGGACCACCAGACATGCAGATAGTTCGCCTGGGTCTCCCCACACAGCCTCCAGCAAACCGGGTCCCGATCAGGGGATCTTTTGTTCAGTGACAAAGGCGAGGAAAAATAATGTATCCTCACCTTCCAACTGAATTCCTGCCAGAAGGGTGAACAAGTAGTTCTGGAGGCCAGCCTAAATACTGACTCCCAGTTGATTTCCTGTGGGCCCACCTGCCCCTCCTCCAGCCACCTCCCTTTGACTTTAATCAGCGGATCCTTTCTTAATCCCATCAGGGCTTTATAAAGCATGGAAATGAGACCCGATGATTTCTGCGATGTTAATATTATGTGGAGACTCTCTAGAAGGGGAGCCGCCTTTCCCCCTGAAATATCCCTTTTTCAGCAGGAGAGGATATAATCTCTCGCCTGCAAATATCTGAAATGGTCCATACTACGCAGTCCATATTCTCTGCATAGGGTTCCAAAATCCACTACCTCTCCTTCCAACATAAACTGCCGAACGAAGATTAAGCCCCCCTTCTCCCAGGTCCTAAAGGTGTGGTCAAGGAGGGATGGTGTAAAATCAACGTCCCATGATAACCTATGCAACGGCCATAAGGAGGTTCTTAATTTGTACTTCTGCCAGGTCCTATGGGTGGCTCTCAGAGTGTTCCTAACCGTCATTAGTGAGGGAGGGGGATGAGCTCTGTCCGTGCTAAGCTATAAGGAACGAGGTCCTAACATTGGGCCCCGTTCCTCCTCCTCCAGTGTCTCCATCTCCTTCCAATTAGCTGCATATGAAGGAACAGACCATTGTAGTGCCCTCTTCAGCTGTGTGGCGAGGTAATAATCTTCAAGGTGTGGTAAGGATCTGCCCCCTTTTATCTTAGCCAGTTGGAGGATCTGAACATTTATTCTAGATTTTTTATTGTTCCAAATAAACTTTATGATCATTCTGTGCCAGTCAAAAATGAATTTTAGGTATAAAGGTCGGAGGCATTGAAACAGGTATAGAAATTTGGGCAGGATATTCATGGAAATGGGTGGATTCTAGTAGAGGGAAAATTCAGCAAGGACCATCTGTCCAGGTCCCTTTGCACTTGGTTGGCAGTGGTGCATAGTTTGCCTTAAAAGCTGTGAGTTATGTTTAGTCAGGATAGCCCAGATATTTCATTTGTCCAGCCTGCCAGTTAAGCGGTAGGAGTTCCCTTAGTCTATGGGAAGGGGAGTAGTAGAAACAAAGCACCTCCGTTTTGGTCCTATTGAGGGCATACCCTGAATATTCGCCAAATTCTGACAATACTGACCACACCTGAGGAATAACCAATTCTGGGTGGGACATGCAGAGCAAAACATCGTCTGCATACAACGATATCCTCCGCTGCTGCCCCCCCACCTCAATTCCCTGTATTCCAGGGGAGGTACGGATGGCCTCGGCTAGTGGTTCTATATAGAGGGCGAACAACAATGGGGACAATGGGCAACCGTGTCGGGTGCCCCTGTTAAGTGTAAATCTATCTGAAAGACCCCTGTTGACCCTGACACACGCTTGAGGACCAGAGTACAAAGACTTTAAACTATTAATAAAGGATTGCGGGAATCCCATCTTTTCCAAGACCGCAAATAGAAATGACCAGGAGACCTTATCGAAGGCCTTCTCGCGTCTAAACTCATGAGACATGCGGAAGGCGCTAGTGGATGGTGTCAATTATATTGATCGCTGACCTAACCCTGCCTGGGGTTTGACGGCCCTGGACAAACCCCGCCTTGTCCAGATTAATGAGTGTTTGGAGAATTGGGTTCAATCTCGAAGCGAGAATTGAGGTAAAGATTTTATAGTCTGAGTTCAAGAGAGATTGGCCGATAAGATTCACAACGAGAGGGGTCTTTATTTTCTTTTGGTATGAGTGAGATTGTGGCGTATTGCCATGATGGGGGAATTGGTCGCGCCTCTCGCCATATGTCCGAGAAGACGCCTGACAGTATGGGGGCCGTTTCTGCAACAAAAGTCTTATAGAATTCGGCCCCAAAGCCATCAGGCCCTGGGGACTTCCCACTCTTCAGGCACTTAATGGTATTTAGGATCTCCACCTGTGTAATTGGCCTGGTTAACGCCTGGCCTTCTTCCCTTGTGAGTTTAGGGAGGGGGATTGTCCCCAGATAGTCCATGATTGCCTGGGCTGGTGGCCGCGCCTGCGGGGTATACAGTTTGGCAAAGTAGGTGACAAAAGCTTCTGTGATCTCCTTCGTCTTATTGGTCATCTGGCCTGTGGTTGAGAAACAACTTTAGTTATTGTGGCCCCTGTCTTTATATTGTCTCAAGCGAGCCGCTAGTAATCTAGTCCGCTCTGGGGCCTCCTCGTAGTACTTTTGTTTGAGAAAGAAGAGACTTCTCTCTATCTCCTCCCTTTGCAACTTCTGATGTTCTGTCCTCAGCGCTTTAAGTTCTAGGTCTTTCTGCCTGTCCCAGCCCGCTTTTTATCTAGCTTCTAACTCCCTTATATCTGTCAGCAGATTTTGTTGCCTGAGAAGGCGTTCCTTCTTTTCTGCGGCCAGTGCGATAAATTGCCCCCAACTACAGCTTTCAATGTGTCCCAGATAATCTGCGGAGACACCCCGGGGGTAGTATTTTCCTGAAGTGTATCCGCAAACACCCGTTTAATTTTATCCAGGGTTTCTTTATCCCTAAGCAGAGAAGTATTAAGCCTCCAGTGAGTTATTTTCCTAGGCAAGGAGAGAGCCACCTCCAAAAGATGGGACTATGATCTGACAGAGTGGCTGTGCTCACCACATTGAGGGAAGCCACCCATCCGCCTCTAAAGGTAAAAAATGTGTCAATGGAATAAACTTTGTAACGAGAGGAGTAACAAGTGTAATCTCTCCCTCTTGGGTATTTCTTTCGCCAGATATCTACTAGTCCCACCTGGTGTAGGGCTTGTTTAATCTTCTTGACCTTTTGCCGATCATTGGCCTTAGCCGTGGAAGTGGTGTCTAGTTTCCTGTCCCATATCAAGTTCCAATCTCCCCCCATAATCAGCATGCCCCTGGACTTCTCCACAGCCAGTCGGGCAATCGAGGCATAGAAAGTTGCCGGAGAGCCCGGTTGGGCGTAAACATTAACTAAGGTTACGGGAGTATCCTGTACTTTGCCCACCACCATGATATACCTAGCACCAGGGTCTAGTACAGTCTCTTCATGTTCGAATGGGAATGTAGCCGCCAACATAATGGCTACCCCCCTCTTGCGGCCCGCTTCAAGGGACGCAGAGAATATGTGGGGGCATGCCCTTGACTTCAGTTTCAGTGTTTCAGATGTGGACAGGTGGGTTTCCTGTAAGAATACCACCTCACAGTTTTGCCTGGCAACATACTTCTGAATTTGTTTTCTTTTAACCGGGCTGGAGCAGCCATTGATGTTGTAGGAGAGCACTTTCACATTTCCACTATTCATTTATAGTCAGCATTACTAACATTCTTTGGCAACTGCGAACTGATCTCAACATGTCTGCTAAGCGTATCTTATCCCAACTGCATATGTACCCATTTAACTTTCCTAACCGGTAAACATTACAACCAGAGAACAGGGAAATCAATAACCCCCAACCGTGGAAACAAAAAACCTGCACAGGACATTCCTCAACTGAGGGCCTGCGCAAAAATGATGGCAAGGCAGGTGAGTTTTTCAACCCTCTCCTGCACCTGCTAGATGAAATAATCGATGTACTTCCTAGGGAGGGCTGGCAGAATGTTTCCAGCCGTAGGGCAATTGCGCAGCCAATATTCCGAAGGGGACTCCAATCCAGGAGAATCTCACCCTTCCTTCCCGGGGGGGAAACCCCTATATGGGACACCCTACAGTCAGCGATCTGTAGGCTCCGTAAGATCCCTCCTCAGTCCTGGATCCTAAAAGATCCACACTATAACATTTGCCATCACTCTATGTATCTCCAAAATGACCGGCCCAGAGTGATGCACTATATACATCTGTAGTGTTAAGCATCCGGAAGAGAAAGAACCCCCCCACACACACATGCCCTCTCCCCCTTCCCCAGTCCATGATGCTCCGTGAGGAGATTGAAGAGTAGTCATCCAAAGTCTCAGGGTGCTCATGGCAACTACCAGCTCCACTCCGAGTCACCCCATCAATATGTCCTGAAAGATGACATCCATCGTTTCAGCTATGTCTAGACCAAGACAGCTAGTGCAGGGCACATCTAGACGAGTCAACAAGAGGTAGTTCCAAAGTACGTGTCGGAGCCAAGCCCTGCACATTAATTTACAAGATTTTGGATATCTGTACAGTCTCCTCCTCTCCTCACCTCATCAAAGGAGCGTGGTCATCTCCGTTGCTTCCCCCTGCCCAAGCGAGCTTTGACCAAGACCAGAGCAGGATTCCTGAGCCCTCCCAACAGGAAATCACTAACTTCAGCTACCAGGGGGGCCAAGCGCTCGGCTCACCTCGAGCAGGCATGCAGCGTAGAGCTCCGAAGATCCGAACCATCAGGGAGCGTCCCTAAATTACTAAAACTATGAAAAGTACCCCGACGGGTAACCAGAAGAGAAACCATAGAAAAGGTGGGAGTGGGGGGAATCTATAGTCTACTGGGACTTCATGTAGTCACCAGAGATAGTCCAAAGTCCCAGTAGGTTCAATTAGGGATACCGGAGAATCCGTGCCGCTCAGTCTGACGATGCACATTCAGGTCTCTGCGCCCTGATCCAAATCGCTATTTTGGGATGATCCCTCACCTGCCTCATGTAGATGTGGGGCCTTCTTATCCACCTTAGAAGGATCTCCAAATTGTTTCACCAACGATGCAGTGTCTGCCCGGAGAGTTGTCTGCTGGTTTCCCCGGATCGAGCCACCTCGAGGAGCCCCCTTCTGAGCGATGCTCCAAGCCGACGTGAGTAAATCCCTTTCCAGCTTCTCTTTTTGCAGGGGTGGTACAGCGATCCCCAACGGCTCCAGGAAGGCCGAGGCAGCCAATAGATCTTGAAAGGTTTTTGAACCTTGATCTGTAAAGATTTTGAGACGAGCCGGGTATAAAATCTGTGACTTGATATTCCAGGCCCTCAGTTGCTTCACTATCGGCCACATGGTTTTTCTAGCATCCTGGACTCGCGTCGTGTGATCATTGTCAATGTTTATTCGGTGGCCTTTAAAGAAAAGCGCTCCTTGCTTCCAGGCTAGCCTGATGATCTCCTCTTTTGCCTGATAGCTAGTCACCCTTGCCACAATGGAACGCGGCCTCGCCTCTGGATTGTTAGGCCGCTGGACCAATGATCTATGTGCCCGGTCCATAGTTAGGTCCAGATCCTGTGGCAACGGGAGCATCTGTTTGAGGGTTGCTTGAAGAAAAGCCGTGATATTTTGGTAACTATCCTCCGACCCCTCCGGAATGCCATATATTCTTATGTTGTATCTCCGGCTTCTACTCTCTAGGTCATCAAGTTTATAAATGAGTTCGCGGTCTCTGGCCATGAGGTACAATAGGAGTCTGTCGTGACGGTCTGTTTGCTCCGCAGTATGGGCCATGCACAGCTCAAGTTGTTCAGTTTTATGATCAGTTTTGCTTAAATCCGTCTTGAGATCGCTTAGAGTCTGATCTATCTTAGCTACTGTGTGCGCCGTTTGGATTATTATTTCTTTCAGGGTCTCAGGAAATTCATCCGAAGCAGTCTCCGGCTGTTGTAGGCCCTCCCGTACCTCTTCCCGCTGGGTGCCACATCTGATTTCCTCCTGTATCATCACCCTTAATTTCTGCATCGGAGTCGAGGGAGGCTTGCCCGCTTTGTTTTTTTTGATTTTGCCGGCGAAGACATGCTGTCCACGATTGATGTATTTTGATTTCGTTTGAGGAGGGGACGGAGCCACTACTCTATGCTGCCATTAGATCGCTGACGTCACCGGAAGATCACACACAGGTTTTGACATCTATAGAATAATTTGTGGGCAACCATACATTAGAAGGCAGTATTTCAGCTCGAGATGTCTCTCTGATGTCACCACAACCCCAAGATGGAAACACAGCCCTGTCAGTCTCTGGTTGCCCCATAGTCCATTTTACATAGTATATGGTTGAAAATGTTGACATAAAAATAGCTGTGACAGTTGATTTTTACTCCCTCAAAACCTGATAGTTTGTAAAATACCTTTAAACTCTTCCTTTCTTCCAGTGGGCTGTAACATATCTAGAATTTGGCCTAACATGTTACACATCTCATCGTATTGTATTTTCCTTTTTCATGGCAGGTGCTTTCTCTCGGCTATGTATCCTTTTTTAATGTGTCTGAACATGTGTGTTCAGCTGACTGAACATAAAAGGAATCAGCACCATCCAGCTGGGAAGTTCTGACATCAGGGGCCCGATATTCAAAAGTTTGCATGGGCGCTAATGGGTCATTGCCCGCGAACTGGGGTTTGCACTGGAGCCCCATATTCAAAAGGGGCTGTTGCGCAGGCAAAGAGGTTAGTACCCATGCAAAACATAATGTATGTGTGCAGGCAGGGGAGGTGTAGTCATGAATATGCACGTTCGTGTTCAATGACACATTACTGCGCTGGCAAAAGGTGTGGTTAGCGTGGTCCTTTGCACAGTGCAAGTACCACCTAACAAAACCCTGACTTAGCTTAGGGAAACCCTGTCGGCTTCCGGAAGTAATGCAGCCACCGAGCCGGTTAGTTGCTGGGGGAACACAACCACCCCCTGTGGTCCCTGGTAACCCCCCTCCACTAACTGCTGGCCCGTTGTGCCCCCCCATCCCCAGCTCTGTAGTATGTATAAAGATCCCTGGTGCTAGTGGTCCGCCTCCTGATCCCCAGCCCTGTAATTAGAAATACATTCTCTGGTGCTAGTGGTGCCCTCCCTCCCCTGATCCCTATCCCCGTAATCTGAAATACATGCCCTGTTGGTGGTGGTGCCCTGCCTACCCCATCCCGAAATACTCGGTGGTAACATTACCACCTGCCACACTGGTGACCCATGTTAGGAAGTGGATATGGATCCGGGGGGGGGGGGGGCAGAGGATTAAGTGTCCCAGGGACTGCTCTTCTTTCCCAGGAAGGGGGTCTAGCCACTCCCCTCCACAGCTGCTACATCGTGGAGGATGGATGGGAGGGCAGTATAGTGGTATAAGGGGAGGGCTGTGGCACTTGCAAAGCGGTACAAGCCTCCAAACACACCGCGCTGGTAATATTCCATACTTGGTAGCCCAAGGGATGAAATAAAGGTGGAAACCCCCCCCCACCAGCAGAATGATTCACTAACCTGCTGCAAGCTCCACACCACTGACCAGGCTCTGTTCCTGTTTGGACATGTGTCTTGTGGGGGAGTAGAGCCCTGGCCCTGCCAAGGAGATCCATGGGGGATCTCAGAGCAGGCAAGTCCAAGGGAAGGTGGGTGATGGGGCTGGATAGATTGTCAGGGAAGGGGGTCATGGTGCAAACCAGGAGATAAAAAATCTCTATAGAAAAAAAAATTCTGTCTCGGCACTTTGCTTTATCATACAGTAATTGTCTCTTAGTAGTTCATTTAAAAAGGTTGCAAGGGGCTCTAGAGAGCCACCTTCCAGGCAGAACGCATTCTGTATAGGCTCTCCGTGGACATCCTTCGAATTATAGAATTTTATAATAAAAATTCACTTTGGACCTCTTTGCTCGACAGAACCTGTAATTTGGTAGTACCTGGATCAAAACGACACCAAATAGGTAGTGCCACGGACCAACAATCAGCAGGTGCAAACAATTCAGCCGTGCAGCATGACAAGGCCTTGGGCAGCTCCACTGCAACCAGCCTCTCAACAACTGAACTACCACTATGGCAGACACTCCTTGAATCTGTGTGAGTGATGGATTCTAAAATAGAGTGTATGCTCACCCGATTGGCATCACAGAATGCCAAAATTAAGGACTTGGTGGGTAGAGTCGAGAAAACAGACAAACAGTCTACCTCAACTTTGGCGACTGTTGCAACTCTCACGCAAGAAAATGGGCACATTCAGAGCTGCATGGAAGCACTTGAGAATGAGGTCCAGGCTGGGAATCTTACACTGGTACGGATCCCGAAGGGTGTTTAAGGTCCTAATCTGCTGGAATTTATAACAGATTGGATGCTGGAACATTTGGAGTTACCGGAGGGCTTTCTGCTTAAACTGTTTCGGAGAGCCTACCGGGTTAACTCCAGATCTGTTACGCAAAGCCCAACTTCAGCTAGAACTGTGCTTATTAAGATGGCTAGGATGGAAGTTCGGGACTTAGTCTTAGGAGCGGCTGGCGCAGCCTGTCCCTTGCTTATTAATGGATCCAGTACCAAATTCTGCCCGGACTTGTCCTACATTACTCGAGCCAGATGCAAGAAATTTGATGCAGTCCGTCAGCGACTGTGAGCATTGGGGATCGTGCATTCCTTCATTTTACTGGCTCATCTTTGGATTGTTTATGGAGGCAAGACATGGCAGTACATAGATCCTGCGATGCTGGTCGGTGGGTGACCAAAATGGAGGCAGAATTTGCAGCATGCCAAACATCCAACTCTGAGTAGGAAGACGCTGAAGAGGCATCCGAGGACACTTGAACAAAGTACCTGGACTTAATGCTACCATGTGGCAGTAATTGTTCAGGTATTAAGTTGAGCAGTATACATATTATTCTCCAATCTGGGACTTTTATTAGTCCTAGAATATAAGCTTTTTGGTTTTGGGAGGAGGTAGTGGGGGGGGGGGGGGTTGCACGTTTGCGTTTCGATTTCATAATGACGTTGGCCACATGGTTGCCTAATTTCTTTAACTGAATGTGCACATTTTCCCTCCCCGACCAATATAGACTGATATTAATGAATAATTCAGCTTGTTGGTACAGTATGTTTCTGTAACACTTTTATGTTAGTAGGGTTCTGTACTGTTGAAAAGTTCAATTGGTGACCGAGAAGGTTCAGTTTTTACTAATAGTTTGGGGACAGAGGAGTAATCTGATATGGAGTCATAAACTCCCTATGTAGAACACATCCTTTATAAAGTTTAAATAGCAGTTAAGGTTAACTGTATTACATTTACCTAATAGATCTCCCTTACAGGATAACACCTACAGCCACTGAAAGGGCTGGCATTTACTGTACTTTTGAATGATTTATTTCCTTTCCCCATGTCCTAATGTACCAAATTGCATAATGATCAGGATGTATGTCAAAGGTTTGATTTGGGAAACGTAATTGTATCAGCCATCTTTTCTATATTATGCGTGAGTGTAAAATATGTGTTTTTTTTTTTTATGAAAATAATAATTAAAAAAAAAAAATAAATAAAAAGTGTGCTGTCTGAAGCAATGACTTTATTCACTTTATAAAAGGCATCTTCAGGGGTCACTCTTCTGGACCTGCAGTCAAAACAGAAGATTTTACTTCAAGAGGGCTCTTGCAATAGGTAATAACCATTAGGACTAGAGCCGTCAGGCACTAGGACCACATGGAAAACTTTAGCTAGCAGTGTCTGGCGGGGGACCACCCACCTGGCATCACGTGACGGACATCAGCGTGACACTATATAGTGAGCAGTCCCAACACCCGCCCTCCAGTTCTTTCCCGCCATCTGCCTGCGCACGCTGGACCTCGCGGAGAACGCCACTTCAGTTGACCGCCATTTTCGGATGAGTTTTTTATTGCTTTTTTTTTTCTTTCTGTAAATCTTTGAAACATATTTCTTTTTTGTGCATGTCTTCTTCAGTGCCTTCTGAGTCACATAAGAACAAGTGCAATTCCTGTGGAACTCGGTTCCCTCACAAGGATGGTCATTCCCTCTCCCTCTTCTGCCTGGGACCAGAGCACAAGACCGAGGACTGTGAGGCCTTTCAGAAATTCAACCAGGCCACACAGAAACACCACCAACAAACCCTGGAAGCCCACATTCTCAAATTATGGATCACTTCCATGGAGCAGAAGCTGCAGGGATCATCCTCTTTTCTGGGGCATTCTTCGGACTCCCATAAGAAGAAGGACAAAGTGAAGCATCAGGGCTGTGATTGGTTTCTTTCTTGGCTGCAGCCTTCTTTGAGAGCTGCGGGCAATGAGAGGTCTCCCGCTGGTGCGGGTACTGCTCCTCTGACCAAGTCTGTCCCTCCTTGTGAGAAGCAGCCCTTGGTCCCCCCGCCTGGGCTGGTCACAATTCAGGTGGGTGCCTCCAATCCATTGGAGAGCTCTACCGCCCTTAGGCCCCTCAAAACTCTGGGGCCTAAGTCTGGTGGCGCGGCCGATAACTTGGTCATCAGCCCCTCCGACAAACGCCTGCCCAATAAGTCGCATGCCAGCTCCTCTGGCGTCCACCCAGCCACTGTGCTTCCATTGAACCCCGATAAGAGGCCCGACACCAATCCTTTGGATCAGCGTACGCTGCCACTCTGGTTTGTAGCCCTCTCCAGAGGGTTCTCCCTCTTGGGATCCGCCTTTGCCACTTCCCCTGGTGGTGACTTCTGGCTGACCGGCACATTCTGAGCTGGAGTTGGAGGAGCATCTGCCCGACACAACCCTGGTGCTGGAGCCGGAACGCATGATGCTGGACCTCCCTCGGGAGCTGGTGTCCCCTGCACTGCAGACTCCCCCATCTGGGCCAGACCCCCCCCCCAGACTCCGGTGTGACCATGGGCCCGCTTGAGGCTGATGCCAAAACCTCCTCCAGACATTCCAGAACCAGACCTGATGATACCAGGCCCTTCTAACCCTCTATAAGGTCCTTCGGGCCCCCTTCCAGGGCCTACGCCTGGCTACCTGCCGTCAAGAAGGCCCTGATAGGACCTTGGCTCCCTCGCTGGGGTCCCAGTTGGGTTACCCCGGCAGCCTCCGATAGGTCCCTCAGCTTTGCCGTCGGGCCCTTCGCTGGGCCTTCCGATGCCAGGCTTCCCTGTGCCTCACTACCCTTCGCTAAGGTATCTGCCACTATGGTATCCCACACCGGGGTATCCGACATCAGGCTATTCCCCCTACAAGAAGCCGGGCTACCATTACCCGACACTGGGCTATACAGCGCCGGGGTGTACCTTCCAAGGCTACCCACCCATCTATCAGCTCCTTCCTCCTTCATCATCTCAGCCTCAGGTGGATTTTAGGGAGGCATTACAGTCTTGGTGGTCAGTAACCAAGATACAGTTGGTCTCAGAACTGGACTGGTGGCAACTGGCTGTGGCTTCCACACTGACCCACTTGAACCCTACTCTGAGATCCCTTTCCGCAGTGGAGTCTCTCCCCTCTACCTCGGGACAGACCTTGTGTCCTACTGCAGTAGCCAGTATCAGCAGGCACCTGGCGGTCTCTCCGCAGGAGCTTCTGCTTCCACAGGTTCTGCTTCTGGACAGAAGCCCTTCATCAGAATTTGACTCAGACTCCACCGACTCCTCTGCCTCGGGTATTCAGACCCCCTCTCCAGAGGATCTAAAACCCAAAGACTCTTCCAAATCCCCTCTAGAGGACATCTCTTTTACAGAGATCCTCCAGAAGATACAGGAGGCAAATGGGTGGAAAATGGAGGATCAGGATCCCTAACGTAAGAGGTTGGTGAAACACCTGGATATGCTAGAACTGTCCCCTCTGCTCATTCATTCATTTAGCAGTATCAGTGGCTCAGTAGGTAGCACACTCACCTCTGAGGCCGGGAGATCAGAGGGCTGTGGGTTCAGTTCCCACATCTGGCACTGGATTAATATCCCAGTACTGACACTGTAGTGCAGCATGAGAGGGGTGCTGCACTTCTGAGGTGCCGTCTTTCGGATGAGATGTTAAACCGAGATCCCATCTGCCTGGATTGGTGGTAGTTCAGGTGGATGTTAAAGATCCCATGGCACTTATCAAAAAGAGTAGGGGAATTTTATTGAAAGAAAAATGGACTTCATTACAGAAATATACAAAGGAAATACAAGCATACAGGAAAAACACAGGAAAAACAGAAACATAAGCGAAACAAAAAAGCTAAATTAAAAAAAAAAACTATACAAATTAATATAGAATAATTCAGTCAATCTGCCAACTATCACAGTTATTCCAAAACTGAAAAAAACGTGATCTAGACCTAAATTTAAAATCATTCATTCTAACAGAAAGCACAGCAGTCTTGATATTGCACACAATTTCCTGTAATGGGATCAATTTCTGGTGCAATACTAACAGGCATCTGGCCTGCCAGAGATAATAACGTATCAATGTCAGAACAATATACATAGTTTCAGCATCATATTTATCATTCAGGGGCATATTTGTGCCAAACATAATATCTTCGTAAGTTAATTGCAGAAATACAGGTTCAGCCCAAACAACAGCTAACAGTTTCCAAAAGTCGAGTGCAAACTGACAGTCAAGAAACAAATGCTGTTGTGATTCTGTAATACCCTGGCAAGAATCCCGTGGGCAGTACCTATTCTCTAAGGATTTATGTTTATGATTCCCTTTAACACTTAATCTCCCATAATTACCCAACCAAACAGTGTCCCAAACGTACGGTGGTAAACGTGGGTTACGAAGTTGCCTTAAGATCCAGGCCAGACGATCTAGAGGCAACAGGGAAAGGTGACCAGATCCGGAGCATCCAGTCTCTAAATCTCTTCATATAGAGATTTTCTACTCTGGACACAAAAATCCTTAGGCCGAAGACCCCAGGACATAGCCATTTTTACTGCTCCCTTACCATAGAGGAGCACATCAGGAAGCCTTGTCAAAAATCCCTTTTTCCTTAGATCCCATTGGGCCACACAGGGCACCAGCCATATCAAAAGTAACTGTTTCCAACCAGCACGACCCGGCTTAAGTGCCCCGCCAAAATTATAATGCAAAAAAATACTAAAAAAGAAAGCAACTGGATTGACCATACTGGCTCCTTCCTCTACAATTGGTCGATATAGTAATACTGCGCTGGATAGGGTTCAAGCGAGACCCCCAAAACCCTTGGAAAAAAAACGCTAAATAATCTAGTAAACAATTTAAGAGGCGGGGGGAAAAATATAACAAAGGTACAAAAAAATGGGAATCACTAATGTTTTGATTAAAAGTACACGTTTCTTTTTACCTATTTGGTATTGCTTCCATCCAGCAGTAAGTCTGTCTGCCTTCCCCAAGGTTGCCTGCCAGTTAAGGGATTGCATATCACCCACCCCAAACCAAATCCCTAGAATTTTAATAGGCTCAGTAGAAATTTTAATACCAGCAAAAGTCCCAGAGATAGGGACATGAAGGTGCCCCAGAGGAACCCCCGCACTTTTCTCAAAATTTATGTGGGACCCTAAAATAGAGGAATCCTTCTGGAGGACTCCCTCCAAAGCCCTTTTCTCTGTATCAATAGCTACGGTCAGCACAAAGTCATCTGCATAAGCTAAAATCTTCACAGGGGCAGAATCATGGGCACCTTGCAACCCAGTTACCTCTGGGCAAAGAAGAATAGCCCGAATCAAGATATCAATACAAAAGTTGTATAGAATGGGGCTCGGGGGCAGCCTTGTCGAACACCACATTTGACTGCTACCTGCTTACCTAACCATCCATTAACATTGGGAATAATGACGGCATCCAAATATAGGGTTTTTATCCACCATATGAACTGAGTTGGGATCCCAAATGCCACTAAGACTGAAAAGAAAAACCTATGAGAGACCTTATCAAAGGCTTTCTCTTGGTCCAAGCTTAATACTCACCCTTTAACACACCCCATATCTCTCAGTGAAAACAGTTCCTGTAATAAAACTAGATCATCATGCTGACATCTCCCAGGAATACTACATGTCTGAACAGGGCTAATCAGTCGTGCAATTCGAATCAATCTAGCTAACAAAACTTTTGCCAAAATTTTGTAATCAATATTCAGTAAACTGAGCAGCCTCCAACTATGAAGGTCAGCCGAAGACCCCTTCTTCTTAAAAATAAGGACTAAAATAGCTTGTTTCGTAGAATTAGCAAATTTGCCTCTGGATAACATATAATTAAACAAAAGGATCAAAACCAGAACTAAATATTCTTTAAAGGTAACATATAACCCAGCCGTAAATCCATCTGACCCAGGAGCTGAGTTCAGGTTTAAACTAGCAATAGCCTGAGATACCTCCTCAGCAGAAATCTCAGTGGTCAACCTGTTCCCTTCCTCAGACGAGAGAAGAGGCAAATTCAAAGAATTCAAGAAGAATTCCCGCTGAGTCACAATCAGAAACACAGCCCAGCATGTTAACCACATGCTGCTCAACAAGCTTTACAAGAAGCTCAGGTGAACTAACAATCTACCCAGAGGGGGACCATAAGGCCTGAATAAATCTTGACTCAACCCTTCCCTGACAGGCCTTAAAGGGGTCTAAATCTCCTTTGGATACCTGGGTCCCAAATCTAGCCTCCTGCCCTAAAGAGTTAGTCCAGTCATACTGTAGGGCTTTCATCTGACTCCAAATAACCTCAGTCTGTTTACTATAATCTTGAGAGGAAGCTTCTGTAAGGGATATCCGAGTCTGGAACTGCTGGCGTAAGGCCAAATACCGCAAATATTGGGCAGTGTGATCAGCAGCCGCCTTTTTTTGCAGCACCTACCTCCACCGAGCCTTAGAATCTTCCCACCACTCAACCGCATCCTCATAGATATCTGCCACAGATAGCCTGGCCACCCATTCCTTCTTCCATATCTTTTGAACCTTTGGATCCTTTAACATGGAGTCATTCAGTCTCCACATATTCTTTTTACACCACGGTGCATTTCCCCAAGAAAAGGAAACTATGACAGCAGGCAGCATGGTCTGAAAATTCAATACCAACAGTTTGACAAGAGATAATATGGACTACACTAGATAAGACGATAAAGTCAATCCTTGTGCTAAGGTTACCCCCTAAAATACGTAGACCCACCAGTAGAATGTTGGGATCTATAAGCATCCACAAGGTGGGCTGTAGAAACAACATTTCTGAGGGCAACAGAATCACAAAAAAGCTTGGAAGTCTGAAGCCCCCTATCCATCTGATGCAACCCACAATTGAAATCTCCCGCCCAAATAATCAGTCTGGAAGTATGAAGAAAGGGACATACTAGATGAAAGAGAGACACCCTCTGTGCTTTAGTCTGGGGGGCATATATCGCAAACAACCGAAATCTCTCAGAAGAGAACGAGATATCTAACAATAAAGCCCTCCCAGGTTGTATGTCCACAAGTCTGGACACATGCAGGGCAGGGTTAGAAAATAAAATCCCTGTGCCATCACATCTGTCCGTCCCTGTGGACCAGAAGGAAGGCCCATGAGGCCAGGCTGTGGATGCTTGTTGCAACTCCTGATTGGTTTTTAACCTGGTATCAACTAGACAGGAAATGTCACAATGCATGTCATGCATAGATAGCATAACCCCTCCAAGTTTCCTATGACCCTTAATACTATTGATGTTTAGGGAGCATACTTTTAAGGAAGCCATCTAAGTGCCTAAGGGAGACTTACTTTTCTGGCTTTGTCGAGTTCTTTTAGCAATGGGTTCTCCGTCCCCGCCACCCTCAGTGTCGGTAGTAGAAATAATCAATGAAGTATCCGTTTCCTTACCTGCAGAATCTTTATCGGACAATTCAGACGCTAGCAAGGCAAATTTATTCCCCGTCTTCCAAGAATGAACCCCACCATCGCTACTAAGGGCAGAAACAGCCCGTCTTTTCCTATTCCTCTTATTCTGAGCTTTAACAAAACTTGTCTTATCTACACCTGATGTAGACTGAGCAGCCGGGGGCATCACACAAACCTCCTAAGCTATAGAGTCCTCCTGTGCTATAGACTTCTCCTGTGGTAGCCCCTGAACCAAGTCTTGCTTCTGAGAAACTAGGTCCCCATGTAGACAACCCTCCTGAACTGCTCCCAACCCAGAGACGACCTCCTGTCTGACCTGCTGCAGGGGACCCACTCCATTCTGTAAAGCACGGTCTGCAATTATTTTGGCCTGTGTTTGCTGAGCCAGCGTAATCAGGCCGTCTTGAAGGACAATCCTCCCTGTTATGGGAAGCCCAGGGCCAGCGACAATACGCATGGCCTGCACGTTCACATAAGTTGCATTTAAATAAATTCAATCACTAGAGTTGTGTCCAAATTCAAAACAATGACTGCATTTAACTGTGTCACAAACAGAACTGAAATGCGCTCTAGAGCCACATTTAAAGCAGGATTCAGGCTGCCCTGCATAGAAAATCAACCCCTTATCTTTCCCCAGATAAAAGAAACTGGGCAAATGGCTGGGACCTGCATTAGTGGAGTACAGTTTGACTCGAACCCGACACCCACCATCCCAAATTTGTTCACTGTCCAGGGTAGGGACAGGTTTATTCAGAACTTCGCATCTTTGTCTCAACCAAAATAAAATGTCTTCAATATTAACCCCTTCATTTTCGAACATAATTGTTATGTTTCTAACAGCGGGTTTAGTCAAAGGAATAGCATGAAAAGGGGACCAAATGGGAGCGGTTTTACACAGAGCATACTGGGCCCAAAATCTATCTAAACTAGAGACCTATTTAAAACTGATGTCATAGTTAGCATTTCCCAACCCTATAAGAGCAAAAATTTCAGATGAAAAGAGCCTCATGGATCCTTTAAGCAAGGTTTTAGCAACATATCGGAGGGTCATCTAGGCCCCCTTTATATAATACGCGAACAGCATTGCGCCGTGGAGCAGGCTCCCCTTTAGAAGTAAACAAATCTGCCAGTTTAAAACCAGTAGGTTTAGTTTTGTCACCCTTCTGTTCGTCAAGCAACTGAGGATCGGGCCCTAATCTAAGAGGAACCTCAGTAACAGTGTTATCCCCAGGACCAGCATGAGGACCAACAGGGCCACTAACAGAAGGGGTCTCAGTACTAGGAATCACAGAACCTTCTGATATATTAACAATATAATCCTCCTCACTAACAGTAGGAACATGCTGAATAATAGGTGCTGGACGGTCAGGAGAACAAACAGTAAAAAATTACCCCGGGGTTCGTTGGAGCTCTGAAGAGGAGTCGACTCGGTGGCCACTGGTGCAGAAGCTTTCTGTAACATAGAAATATAGGAAGGGTCCTGGGAATCCGGAGTCCAAATACCTTCCTCCCCTTGTTCCCATCCTGCACTTTGCAAAGCTGCTTCAGGGGACCAAGCAATGTCTTCCACAACCAACTTCTGTTTAGAAGTTGGAACAACCGGTAAAGGAGCAGCAGAGGGTAGTGCAGGAGCTGATTCCCTTGTCTGTTTACTCCACCCATGCATTTGTTTCGTGGGGAAAAAAAAAGACTTCAGACGCAAAACAGTTTCAGCCTCCTTAGAGTGTGAGGCAGGCAGTGCACCACTTCTCTTTTTGCCACCGAGGCGTTTACTTTTTTTCGTCGACAGAGCAATTGAGGGCTTTAGGCACTCTGAGCTGCAACCCAGTGAACTGCTAGCCCCTAGAATCCCAGAAACCGTATCCAAGGGAGAGGCATTGCAGGCCTCCTATTCCATAATTGTCACAGTTACTTCCGTGTCATTGGAGCGCTTACTAGGGAGAGCAATCTGAACTGTAGCCATAGAGACAGGAATTACTGGGAGAGCTGCAATCTCCCAATTCAGTGATGCCATTTTCTCCAGAAGCAAGGAGCGTTCCAACAACAAGTGGACCTTAACCGGATCATCGCTGGGCAAACTCGAAACCGCTCGCGGCTCAGCGTGGACACCAACACAGGTTATGGCTGTCTCCACCATACTGGTAGTAGCAACTGCAGCTACAACGCATTCTTCCTCCATGGCCTCTAGTGTGCCAAGTGCAGGAGAGGAGGCCCTCTCTCCTGCACCTTCCACATCCATCACCTCCAATGCCTCCGGCAAACTGGCCATCGCAATGCAGATGGCCAAGGAACCCCCTACCGTCAGAGTAGAGGAATTTCCCTGGTGTCCTGGCCAAATTTCCCTCATTCACTAAAAATACCACCAACAGCTTAATCTGGTTCAAGGTCAGTTGGCATTCATCTGTAACCCCCTCCTCCAGGTCATGCCTGAAAATAGGCAGGATTTGTCTAGTGCACTTACCCGGTCAACAAAAGCTAAATAAAATAAAAATAAAATTCCTCTGTGGATCGGACCAGATGAGGACCTGGCCTCCACGGACAACCTTCATCTGTGACCGCAGTCACCAAGAAGGCTGATAGACTGAATTGAGCCCCTGAGGGTAAAAACCACCTTAGTTCTCGCCCTGAAGTGAACTCGATGGTCATTAATGTAGCCCATAACCGTATGGCTAAACCTAAACACATGAACATCTCTCCTCCAGACAAGGAGTCATGGCAGATGGACCAGTTTGGACACAAGGTTTACTCCTCCTCCACTCTGGCCCTCAGAGCTTTGAACTACCTAGCACAAATGATTGTATACCAGAAATCTATCCTGGGAAAGTTGAAGTCAGAATTCAAAGCTTTTTGAGGAAAGGAGGGACAGCGGGGACATGATAGAAACTTTTAAGTACTTCAGTGGAATCAGCAAAGTCCAAGAGGGTAGCATCTTTAAGAAAAAGAGATGTGCAAGAACAAGGGGACACAATTTGAAGATAGAGAGGGGAACCTCTCAGGGGCAATGTGTGGAAGTATTTTTTCACGGAGAGAGGTTGTGGGGTCTAAAACTGTAGGAGAATTCGAGAATGTATGGGACAGACATAAGGCAATTCTTGTGGGGGGGTAGGAAGAAATAGGCTGTTGGTTAACTTGGAGCAGCAGCATATCCTGTATGTAGGGAAATGGGCAGACTAGGTGGGCCAAGTGGTTCTTATCTGCCGTCAAAGTCTGTTTCTGTTTCTGCCTGATTCGGAGGCTAAAACCCAAATTTTCCAGACTGTCAAAACAGCAGAAATCTCCTGCTGTCATTTCCTCAGAGCAACGTATGATGCGGTAGACGCCTCTACCCAGAGTACAGCCACAGCTATCAGCATGCACTGGTACTCCTGGGTACGGTATCCGGACTGGCCCAAGATGTCCAATCAGCCATCCAGGATGCCCCTTTCAGAGGACCAGTCCTTTTCTGAGGCAACGTCAAGGACATAATCACTGAGATCCAGGACAGTGGCAAAGCACTGCGCTCTGTGTCCAGTCTATGTATCGCTCTATCACCAAGCCAAAACAGACATTTCATCAACAGCAATGGCGCCAAAAACATCAGAACAAACGTCTGGCCTCGTCAGCAGGAGGCAGCCCTCCAGCCAAGTCCCAAAGGGCTGCCAGGGCAGCGCTCCCCCACCCCCCTCCGCCTCCTGACTTGTGGCAGGACCCCCAGCCTCCACCACCAGCTCCGGAGGAACCAGTAGGGGCCAGATTCGCCAACCACCTGGCCGGATGGGAGGCAGTCACTTCAGACACAATGCCTCCAATTTTTGGGGGCAGTGCTGCATACTGCTCAAGGTCAAGCTTTCCTCCCTTTGGATCAGGCGGAAACCTTGCGTAAGCAGGCTATGCCAGTGGCAACTAGCCAATGGACCATGGCCTGTTAGGACTTGCACCTTCTGGGCCTGATGGCAATGGCTATTCCCACTGTCCCCCTAGCCAGACTCCTCATGCAGATTACGCGGTGGACCCTTTGGATCCAGTGGGACCAGAAATTAGACGACCTAGATCACAGAATTCTGGTGTCCAGCCCCATGCATCGAGACCTCCTGCGGTGGCAGGATCTGTCCAATCTCACCAGAAGGGTTCCTTTTCAGGCGCTTCCACCGGCTCAGACCCTGACAATGGATGCTTCCAGTTAGGGCTGGGGCGCCACGACCACAGGACACAGGGATCCTGGTCTCAGCAGGAGCTATCTCTGTACATCAGTGTGCAAGAGATGAGGGCCGTACTATACGCCCTTCAGGCTTTTCAGCACCTACTCCTCCCTGGGCCTCTACTGGTACAGACGAATAACATGTGCATGGACTGGTACCTGAACAAACGGAGGCATGCGGTCGTATCCCCTGTGCAGGGAAGTGATGCATGTGTGGCATTGGGCGATACAGCACAGCCTGCAGCTCACAGCAGTGCATGTCCCAGGCATTCGAAATATCCTGGTGGACACCCTTAGCCACACTCGGGCAAGGGCACAAAAGTAGGAACTGTGGCAGTCAGTAGTCGAAGACATCTTTGGTCGATGGGGTCGCATAGATCTCAATCTGTTCGCCTCCCCATCCAACGCAAAACTACCCAGTTTCTCTTTTTTTTTTTTTTTTCTTTTCAATTGTTTAACCAGGAGTGACACACTCAGCTGAATGCTTGTTTACAGGTGCGACCTGGGAGCACAGGGAAGTTAAGTGACTTGCTCAGGGTCACGCAGTGTGCAGGTGGGGGCTGTGGGATTCAAACCCAGGTCTCCAGATTTGCAGCTCAGAGCCTTAAACCACTGTGCTATTCTGCTCACTCGTTCCTGGGCGTGGTGTTTTCTGGCGCGACGTGCTATCTCTCTGCTGGACAGTGAGGTTCTTGTATGCCTTCCCTCCCTTTCCACTGTTGCAGAGGGTGCTTCTGAAACTACAGCAAGAAGGGGCTTGCATGATTCTCATAGCCCCTTATTGGCCTGGCCAAGTGTGGTTTCCTCTGCTTTAGAAGTTGAGAATGGAATCTCCTGTTCCCCTACCCCTCTGCCAGAATCTGCTGACCCAGGATCAGGGCAAGCTGGTCCATACGGGCCTCAGATCTGTTCACCTTCACGTGTGGCACCTGCTGACGTAGCTGCCGTACGCTTTGGGGTCTCTTCCAGAGTGGCTCAAGTCCTTGTGGTGGCCCGTAAGCCATCCACAAGATACACATATGCTATGAAATGGAAGAGGTTCTCCATTTGGGCAACCAGCAAGGGATGGGACCCTTTCTCTTGACCCATCCCACAGGTCATGGAATATCTGCTGCATCTTTCTGACCTTGGCATTAGCTGTTCTTCGCTGAAGGTCCACTTGTCTGCCATTTCTGCCTACCACACTCTGGTGGATGGCAAAACTTTGGCGCAGTTGGAGGTTTCCAAAACCTTTCTGAAAGGAATTCTCTGTCTGAAACCCCCAGTCAGGAACCCCATTGCTCCGTGCAAATTGAATTTCATCCTTGAGAAACTCACTTTGCCTCCCTTTGAACTGGCCGTGAGTTGCAAACTGCGCTACCTTTCCTGGAAAGCACTCTTTTTAGTTGCCATTACTTCGGCTGGAAGGATTTCCGCGCTTCAGGCCCTGATGTGTAAGGAGCCTTATTTGATTTTCCACAGAGACCGGCTAGCTCTACGTACAAGTCTTAAGTTTTTACCTAAGGTGGTGTCTGAATTTACTCTGAATCATACCATACACTTGCCAGTGTATTACCCCGAGCATTCTGATTAAGGGGAAGCCATCCTTCACACACTCGATGTGCTCAGAACCTTGCATTATTATACGAACCGGACAAAGTCAATCTGTAAAACGGATCAGCTTTTTGTTTCTTTTGCGCCCAAAAGAGAGGGCGCAGCAGTTTTCAAATAATGCTTATCCAAATGGTTAGCAAACTGCGTTGTGTTTTGTTATCAGAAGTATAAGAAGTCCCTTCCGGGGGAAGTCAAGGGGCATTCAACCAGTGGCTGTATCTGCTGCTTGTTTCAGGAATGTTTTTGCCACAGACATTTGTGTGGCAGCCACTTGGAGCTCTGTCCACACCTTTACCAAACACTACAGTCTGGACATTGCCTCTAGGCACAGGGCAGGCTTTGGACCAGCTGTCCTGCAGGGTCTCTTGTCTTAATCTGATACCTACTGCAGACCTTTGCTGCCTCCTGTGGTTTAGCCTTTGTCTGAATTACACTGCTTGGGACTCAGTCCTAATGATTATTACCTCCTGCAAGAGCCCTCTCGAAGTAAGATAGTACAGTTACGTAAGAACTTACCATAACAGTAGCTCTTCGAGAGGGGATCTTGCAGTTGGTACCTTTTTCTGTCCCACCATCACCCTGCTTCCGCAGCTACTCCTTTTGGCTCCTGCAGCCCACTCCTTTCTCCATTGGAAGAACTAGAGGGCGGGCGTGGGGACTGCCCACTGCATAGTGTCACACTGACGTCCATCACGTGACGCCGGGTGGGCGGTCCCCCACCAGACACTGCTAGTTAAAATTTTCCAAGTGGTCCTAGTTCTGACGGCTGTCGTCCTAATGATTATTACCTACTGCAAGAGCCTCTCTCAAAGATCTACTGTTATGGTAAGTTCTTATGTAACTGTATTTTCTTCTGATTCTAGCGGTCTGAAAGTTACTATTTGGGGTCAGTGCTATACATCGTAGAGAGAGATGCCACCTTTCAGCCTTACACTTTGTGGAAGTTATTGTGGGGGATCAGCTGGACAATTTATTTTTTAGTTTATATTTCATGCTGCTGCACTGCTCTGGCCCCATTCCTCTGGCTGGGACCCATTCCTATCCCTTTATGTATCTGCCTCTTAGCTGACGTCTCCTTTCAACCCTGTGGGTTTGCCTCACTGTGATGGGGTTCATCTGAGCCAGATCCATCTCCAGCCTCCCCCTGAGTGCAGAGGCTGGAGTTTCTGAGGTGGAGGAGCAGCATGCAGTGATGAGGATCGGGGCCCGAGTTCACCCGAGTTATCCTGCACTGAGAAGGATTTTTTTTCCTTGTTCTGGTTCCAGTCTCTTTGGGACATCAGCACGTGAGCGCAGGCATTCAGAGCAGAATTTCACGTGCGTGCCGCCTCCCTACTGGATTGCTGCTGCACTGCCACCCTTGGTCAACCAGGTGGTACTGTTGTAGGGGCCACAGCAACCCTCCCTCCCAGGAGGAAGAGAGCGTCCCCTAGGCAACTCGATATTCTTCCCCAAACAATCTCCCTCACATATCCACTGTTCTTGGTGAAAACCTTGAATATGTCACAAAATTCAAATACCTGGGTGTCTGGCTAGACAGCAGACTTGACTACATAGAACATCTGGAAGAATTGCTAAAAAAACTTCGACAGAGACTTGGACTCTATTACAGAATAAAGCACTTTCTCACAAGCGAATCTAAAAAGAAGATGGTCCAGGCCACATTTCTCTCAGTAATCGACTATGCTGACTTCTTTTATGGTCGTTGTCCCATCTCATATCTGAATAAACTGGATACACTCTACCATAGAGCCCTGAGGTTATTGCAGAACTACCTCTCAGCACTCACCACTGTTCGCTCTATACTGCAGTTGGATGGACCTCGCTCCAATTTAGAAGAGACAGAAATGCCACACTATGTACTTACAGAGCCATAACCCAGATGCTACCAAAATATGTCTCAGACTGCTTCATACAAGCCTCGTCAAGTAAATATGCCCTAAGAAGTCTCAATTTCATCATGCTTAAAGTGCCCAAATTCAGCTCTTGCTATGGTAGATCTGCCATTAGCTATGTGTTATCTTCCTTATGGAACACGATGCAGAAGATACTGAAAGTGAACAAACCCATATCAATTGCATCCTTCAAATATCTGTACTCTAGGCTTATCAAAGAAAAATATAACTGTTTCTGCCAACAGTAGAATAATCCTAATCCTATCCCTCTCCCTTCCCAACTAGCCGACTCATCTGTGGAAGCTATCCGCCGTTCCCAAGAGTCGTCACCTTCACAATCCTCACATTTCTCCTTCCATTCACTTCTCTTTAATCCTTTATTATACATCACCGCCGTATGCCCCCTGTTAATCCCTACCCTGTACCGGCCTTCTTCCTCCCTCCTGTGCCCACTGTTAATCCCTACCCCAGTACCGGCTTTCTTCCTCCTTCCTCCTCCCTCACTACCCATTTACACCCCACCCCTCTCTCCTTCTCCTCACCCCTGCCTATAGCCGCCGTTAAGGCCATAATTTGTCTATCGCCTCTGCCACCTGTCCCTTCTTGTAAATACCCCTACATACCTCTCCTCATAGAAACACCTTAGCAGCTGACCAGACATCACATCATCCTCTTTCCCAAACCTCCGGAAAATCCCCTGTTATCTTACACTTTAAATCTTAATACCCATAAATTCTTTCTTCTACCAATCAAACGAGCTGTCTATTCCATAATCTATGTAAATTGGTGTTAATTGCTTATTGGCCCATCTTTTTCTTGTATTGTATTTTACCAATGTACTATTACCCTTGAAACTAGTGTATATTCTGAGTATGATGTTTCCTCAAAGTGTGTGTACATTGAATTGTACTATATCCTTATGTAAATTGAACCTTGACCTTACCAGGTCCATCTTGCAAACGAGCTATGCTCAATGATGTTCGCCTGGATAAATAAAGATTTGATTGATTGATTGATGAATTGCGCTTGTTCCTGAACTTGCATTGCGAATGGTAGCACCACCACTGCACTGATGGTCCAGCTCGTTCAACCATGTTTTTAATGAGAAGGAAATTTAGCAGTTACGTTCTATGTGAAATATACTGTATACTGTATATAAATGAGACTGTAGTGTTTGTATTGCTGTGTTTCCCATGGGTCAGAATCAAGTTTCTGAAAGCCGAGAGGACTTTTTGCTGGCTGGGACTGCATGGATGGACTGGGGCCAGCCCTCAAGGCAAGCTCTGTACACAAGCATGTATTTACTCTGGAATAAGATGCTATTTAATCTCATTATAGAAAGCAGGTAAAAATACACAGGAAGTGCAAGGGCAGGTTTAAAAAAGGATCATACGTAGTTTTGGTGTTAGCCATGAACAGGCTGGATGGGCTGGTAGGACTTTTTCTGCCGACATTTTCTGTGTTTCTTTGCAACAGAAGTGTGGAGTTAAATGTGTAGTTTCGTCAGATTTGCATATGAAGCACATGCTGTCCTGAAGAAGGGTTTGGCATGCTTTTTCTATTATTTAAAATTATAGCCAATAAAAGTACTACGTTTTCACCATTGGGAACTTTAGCCTCCCACGTTAGGCAAGAAATTCTAACTTGGTGGTGTAAAGTTGAGTTCCCTAAGATGAAACCACTGCTTTATAAGATAAGGCCCTCAACAACCATAATCTAGAGGAAATGGAAGGCTGTTGATTGTATTACCTTAATTTCTTGCAGCACAGCAGTGCTGGAGTGCTGTGTCACATCTATTGCCGAGATGGGTCTCATTTAGCATCCTTGTGTACTTTGAGATATAGCAACACTCGTTTATCCTGTTCAGCAGCAGTTGCGATGTACCCGTCTAAGTCTCTGCGTTCTCTTTATGCGAGTTTGGCCCAGAGCTTTTATAGTAAAGAATAACATAGGGTGGGGTGAGTGCAGTAATTCTGTGATACTGTGTGACTAGTAGTTTTGCTCTCCCAAACGTGACAGGTACCATTGTTTTGTAATACCGTCTTGGATTGCCACCCACAGGTGTGTCACCTGGTCGCCGAGTTGTTGGGCAGTGACACCCCCTGCATCGAGAGTTGAGGGGATCTTGTTTCTTTATTGCTTGAAGAATGGGGAGGTTGTATTCTAAATCTAATAGCATGGTGCCACCACCCTGACAATTAAAGTGGGACTGATCAGAAGTATGGTAACTCTCCCTGGGATTCAGTACCAATCCACCTCCCCACTTCAGCATACCTCCCTGGACTGCGTAGCAATGCAGTGCAGTCCACACCTTACAACAGTGCAGTTCAGTCTCCAGCAAATAACAGCTATGGCTGCCAAAATTCAAATAGTAAGACATTTACTGAACAATAAACCCCTGCGAGGGAGAAGATACTGGGTTAGCACAAAGTAAGCAGGCACAGTACTGATCAACACCCACACCCCATGGTAAGGGCCTGTCTATACTGTCAGGCCACCTGCTGCGTCCCACACTGCATGCTCATATTATTAGTCAGGATTTCTGTTCTGATACAGCGCCATCTAGTTACCCATGGTTGCACCGTGGTAGGCCTGATGTCTGTGCTGCATGGGATCTTGCGTTGTGCATTTAAAAAAGATGGTACTTTAACCCACTCCCGAATGAGTTATAAAACACATCAGCCAAAAGCTGAGAACCCTCAAATTTTTTTTGATGTAATTTTTATTGAGAGATGCACACTACATATATATGTCACATTATTCTTAAAGGAAAGCAGTCCTTTGCAGGGGCTCCTTCCCCTGCAAACCTTATCCTCTGTTTAACTTTCAGAAAAGTGTCTTTCTTGCCCAAAAGTAGTTTAATTTAATTCCGAGAAGTTACAGCTGCAGAGTATATGGATGCTAAGGGTTCCTATTAACTGTAAAGGTGCTACACACACCTTTACAGCGTTAATGGAGCTGCACAGCATCCACCATACTCGGTAGCAGACTTTTCATAATTAAACTACTTTATGCCCAAGACAAAAGTTGATTTTCTCTGAAAAGCTAAACTGGAGGGTAAGGTTTGCAGGGGCGGGAGCCCCTGCAAAGGACTGCTTTTCTTTAACATCCATTATAGATCTAGCATAATACATGTATACTTTTAAATCAATTTGGGATGGAAAAAATAGAGGTTACAAATAAAGGCAATGACCCTTACATCGAATAATAAATATCCCTGTCATCCTTATATATTAATAATTATGAGAACCTCAAATTTGAATTCCAGCAAAGGCACTGGCCAGATGACATTCAAACCCCAAAAGAGACCATTGCACTCCCCTTAACCAGGGGCTGCCTGAGTAATCAAGATGTTCCCATCAGGATGGTTGAAAGGGATGGTATAGATGGGATAGCTGTTACTGCAGGTGGGGAACTTGCTGGGCTGCTGATTGAGAACTGCCAGTGATGGGGCAGAGGTGGGTCACAGCACTCACTGAAGTCACTGCGTGCTGATCCCTTTGACTGGGACTCGTCAAAAAATTGATCGACCGCCGGTACACTGGGTGGCCTGACGTGGCAACAAAACAGTAGGTGGAGACAACCCCGTTACTCATGCCAGTGGCATGCGACTGGCTTCTCACACTGTTCATGGCCAAAACCATCTTTACAGTAAAGGGCCCAAACTGATGCTCCACCTGTTTTAAGAACAGTCTAGCTACTGTACATATAAAGTGGAACTCGGTCTGGAGTGTTCTATAGGGACCTCAGTCAGGAAAACGGACCTCGCATCAGAATGGCTAACGCTCGCCAATAATGCACACATTTTTGTCCCGTGTTTATACAAACAATGAATGGCGCCTACATGACTCGTTCTGCACAGCAAAAGTAAAACATTAACCTTTGTTTGTACTAAATCAGGCAGATAACCTGTGCTGCGTCCTCAGACTCATGGCACTCTGCTACAGTTGCACCAGTTGAGAACACTTGGAGCCAACACAGTTCTCTGACTTGACTATTCCATACACAGCAGAATGGTTAGTCGGTGAATGGGTCTTTCCCTAGGAGCTGACGATTGCATGACTTGATGTCTTTGACGTCTTTGTCCAGTTCACAAGAGTCCCTCTTTAGACAATGCGTCAGTTTCTTTTATACTCTATTTCACTTCAGATCCTGATTTGTGATTATGAACTGCCACTCACAGAATTACCAGTTGGCGGACCTGAACTTGACGTCTCAGTGGCTGGCTGTTTTGCTCTCAGAATGCACAGGTGAGCAAGTGCATGCATGTCAGTTGTGCTTGGACTCCTGCCTGCTGAATGAATATGCTGATTGGCTGTGCAGCAGTTTGCCAGATTGGATGTAAAGCACTTAAGCGTGGTTGACTAAACTTTGCTCAGCCTGAAGGTGTTTCTCATTCTTATACTTTTTGCTGCAGGCAGACCGACTAGGATGAAATCAGTTCAATGATGCAGGTGTCAACGTGGTCACACTCTACACCAGTATAAATACTGAAATGATCGAACACTTGTTTGAAATCCAACTGATCAGGTCATCGTCCGTAATGCTGCTGCTGTAACATAGCAGTTTAAGTTCAGAAAGGACTCTAGGTTTATCATATCCCCCCACCGCCGAGTTATAAGCAGGGATAAATAATGGCAAGAAATGACAACTGTTCATGTACTATGTGTACAAACACAAGAGACTAAATGTAGAATTTAGATGAAAACATATTGCAGTCAGTATATACCTAGACAGCGGAGTGACTGCATGCAGACAAATTGAGCAATCTTTAGGTGCTCAGTGTCATCCCACACAGAACTATGGGCAATCAAACCTTTTATTTAGAGAAAACGTTGGCCAGCACACCAGGGAGATTGCCGTCTCTTTTCTAAGGTGCAGTGGGATCTTTGTAAAGTAGTGTCAGTGGCTCAGTAGGTTGTTGCACACTGGCCTCTGGAAGGTTGTGGGTTCTAGTCCTACACAGAGAACTAGGGCTAAATTCCAATACTGACACTGGTGCTGCACTAGTGGGGGTACCTGCACCATTGGGTGCCATCCTTTGCATGAGATGTGTAACCAAGGTCCCTTCTGACCATCTCTGATGGCTGTTCAGATGGAAATTAAAGATCCCATGATGCTTTTTGTAAGAGTAGGGGATTCTCATTGATATCTTAGCCAACAATACCCAGTTAGTAAAACAGACCCATGTAACCCCCCCCCCCGGCACACCTGGCTGCAAGCTGTCACAGCTCAGTGTGCTTCTGTTGGTCAAAGATTACAAGTAAATAACTTGATCAGCAACCACCCCTCACTTTCATGTCACATCTGACAGATGGCATCCCCCAGTGGGTAAGTACTTAATGTGCGACTTGAACTCAGGAACATCTGGTCCAGGGTGCGTGTGCTACCATTGAGGTGCATGAAAACATTATGTTAAAGGAATTAACAGGTTTTTTTTCCAGTTTAGTGTAATTATCTTCTCAACACCAAAGACCACCTTGCCCACCCCGGTCACCTGCCTTCCCTGAAACTTACCTCATCCCTGTGTTCTTCCCTGGCATACCTCCAAGGGTAGGGCCACTGGGGGTTGACCCTAACCCTCTGGTTGAATTAGAGCTTGGTTTCAGCCTGAGAGCTGTGGTCGGCAGTGCGGGGCCTGCGGTGAAGGGCAGATGGCATCATACAGCAGTTAGGTTTTTTTTTCTCTTTTCTCTCATCCTTGTGAACATTGAGAGAGGCCCTGCTCAAACACATATGTTGACGTTTCGACCACCCAAGCTTATTCCCAAACCTGGGTTGCCGGCACTGCAAGTGGTAGCAGTACTGCTGCACTAACAGGACAGCTACATTCACAGCTTTCTGTTGAACTCTTGCAGCCAGAGGTCGAAAGTGGGACTGCTTCACAAGCAAAATGCTGGTAGATTTAATGTCGGGCTAGAAGAATTTTCTTTTACTTAGCCCTACTTGCTTGTATTGGAATACAGAATATTTCAATATATACACCAGTTGGTCCAGTGGAAAAAATCTTTGGGGCCAGTGGATTGTCCCAGACACTAACCCTGCTGGCTAGTAACTACAAAACTTAATTTCGCCCCCTCCTTACAGGCCTGCCTATAACCTAGAATCTGTCACAGAAAAAAGTCCCATTGTCCTGTTCTGTCTGCTGAAGACATGCAGTGTAATGTATGGGCAACCATTCACAACAAGTCTGTGTTCCCATTGAGGGGTTGTCATGTCATGACCACAGAGTAACTTTGAGAGCAAAGCACAAGAGGTCCCTGTCATCATGAAAACCCAGAGATTGAAACTCTGCTTTGGAGTGTTTGGCTACCTGCACCTGGTCAGCTAGAAGAACTTCTAAATTATAATGTTTAGTTATTGTGGCAGAGGTGTGGTACTGTGTTCTTTCTTGTAGTTCAAGATGCTTTTGGAACTGCTGATTTCTATTGGTTTAAACAATTACATTTTTCTTTTCTATTTTAAAAAAAGCTACATCAACTTGGTATGTTGTCACCTGTTTGTTGTTGCTAAGTAGCATATGTTTTTGCATTGTGCTCTGATTCTGTGATAGAATCTGTATTAGTAGAAGGTAGATTATTGTGATTGTAGTTACCTTTTGATTGTAAGGATAAAGAGCTTAGATAGAAGTGTATGTATTTTCAAATATTATAGGGGAACAGTGGCAGGATTTTTAGGACAGCAAATTAATAAAAAGGGAACTAGGAGAGCTTCAGTAGCAGACAAGTAGTGGAATTGCAGTATAATGTGGGGAGTGGTGCAATGCAGTGGCTGTGGGGCAGCCATATTCAGGCAGACCTTCTGGACACTGAGGTGCTGCCCTATCTGCATACATCTATCTGGACTGCGGGATGAGGTAGCCAGACTCAGAGCAGAAGTAAACTGGGTCAGGAGTACCATCACCCCTATCCAGGGACCACCCAGTCCAATGCAACTGCCTCAAAGGATGCCGAGAATGAGGAGCACTTGGATGACAGTGGGCTCAGGGAGGGTTAGAGCAGTCAGGCAGAGGCACATCCTAGATCCTATTCCACTCAAGAACTCATATGCCACACTGGCAAACGAGGACAACCAAATACAGGTACCTAGAGAAGTGGAAGGAAAGGATGTGGAGGTTAGCCAAGGAGGTGACCTCCAGCGGGAAAGCAGTGGACCCCAGAGGAGGAGGAAGCAAATCCTGGTAGGGGACTCCATCATAAGAGGGATCCAGCTAGGAACACAGGAGGGGGAGGACAGGGAGGTGAGGTGCCTACCAGGTGCCACGGCATGGAGGGATGGAAGGAAGATCCTGGGGAATCATTGGGAAGGCAAGACGGGAGGGTGAACTGGATGTCATTATCCACCTAGGTACTAATGACCTGGCAAATGGGGAGCCAAAGGAAGTTCAGGAAGAATTTAGGAAACTGGGGAGGGGTCTCAAGCAAGTAGCTACTTCTGTCACTTTCTCAGAAGTACTACCTGTGAGAGGCAAGGGAGAGCATAGGAGTGCATGCACCAGGAACTTTAACTCATGGTTGAAGAACTGGTGCAGAAATGGACACAAGTCCCTTTACACGAGAAAGGGTCCTGAAGGAACTGGAAGCAATAAGAGTTGATAAAGCAATGGGGCCAGATGGGGTGCACCCCAGGGTCCTTAAAGAACTAAGAGAGGTGGTGGCTGAACCTCTGGCAATCCTGTTTAGCCGATCACTGGAAACAGGGGAGGTACCCAAAGACTGGAGGACAGCAGATGTAGTCCCCTTATACAAAAGTGGGAACAAAGAGGAAGCAGGGAACTACAGACCAGTCAGCCTCACCTCGGTAGTGGGAAGATCATGGAAGCACTACTGAAGGAGATTGGTGGAACATCTGGTTGTCAATGGACTACAGGACCCAAGGCAGCATGGTTTCACCAGGGAAGGTCATGTCAGACCAACCTCATTGAATTTTTGACTGGGTGACTAGGGAGGTGGATCGGGAGGGCAGTGGACATGGCCTATCTGGACTTCTGCAAGGCCTTTGACACTGTGCCACATAGAAGACTATTACACAAACTGGGGAATATGGGTGTGGGCAGGACAGTAGTGTGGTGGGTAGGTAACTGGCTGGGTGGCAGGACACAGAGGGTGGTGGTAAATGGCTGTCACTCCACAGAGGGAAGAGTGACCAGTGGGGTACCACAGGGATCAGTGCTGGGACCGGTCCTATTCAACATCTTCATCAGTGACATGGCGCAGGACCTAGAAGGCAGAATTTCACTGTTCGCTGATGACACAAAGCTCTGTAACAGAGTAGACACACCAGAGGTGTAGACAGAATGAGAAGGACCTGCAGAAACTTGAAGAATGGTCAGGGGTTTGGCAGTTGAAATTCAATGCAAAGAAGTGCAAGATAATGCATATGGGCACAAAACCTGGCACAATATATCAGTTGTGGGGTGAGGATATAGCATGCACCAAGCAGGAAAGGGATCTTGGGGTTATCATCTCAGATGACCTAAAGGTAGGGAAACAGTGTGACAAGGCAGCAGGTAAAGCAAATAGGATGCTGGGATGTATAGGCAGGGGCATCACCAGCAGGAAAAGGAGGTCATAATTCCGCTATACAAGACACTTAGTGAGGCCCTACCTGGAGTACAGTGTGCAGTTCTGGGAGACCATACCTACGTAAGGACATAGACAGGGTAGAGAAGGTTCAGAGGAGGGCAACAAAGATGGTGCATGGATTGCATCACAAGTCCTATGAAGAAAGGTTGAAGGAACTGAACATGTACTCCCTGGAGGAGAGAAGGAGAGAGGGATATGATAGAGACATACAAGTATCTTACAGGGAGGAACAGGGTGCAGGAAAACACTATTTTAAGCGAAAAGATGTTCCAGGACTAGAGGGCATGGGATGAAGTTGGAGGGAGGACGATTCAGAGGAAACATAAGAAAGAATTTCTTCACAGAACGGTTGGTGGACAAGTGGAACACCCTGCCAGAGGAAGTGGTGGGGGCTGAAACAATCACGGGATTTAAGAATGCATGGGATAGACATAAAGGAATTCTGGAGGTCAGGGGTAAGAGGCAACAGACTTCTAGGAAAACAAACTGAACTTACAAGCTCAAATGGGCAGACTGGGTGGGCCATAGGCCCTTATCTGCCGACACTGTCTATGTATCTATGTAAGAAAGAACTTACTTTCTGTTTTTCTTTTTCTTCAACGACCCTTAGCGCTCACCAGTCTCTGTCACACTGCCCACCCACCTGCCACTACTGCCAACTCATCTAACCACATGCCAGACAGCCCACCCAACAGATCTGCTCATTACTCCTGTCCCTGCTCACTGCTCCTGTCCACCCGCCCGATCAGTTGCAGTACTGCTCCCACTATCCTAATTGTCTTTTACTGCCACTGCTCCCCCTTGAAACAGCTGTAGTTTAGAACGTGCACATTTCATTACTTGTGTAAGCAGTTGTAGCATGAAACAGAGAGCTGATTCTGCCCTTTGTTAAGTGACGTAACTACTGCAGCACAACAAAAAGCTGTTGCGCTGCAGCAGTTACGTCACTACTGCAGAACAACCACTTTTTTAAGTGTATGGGATTTCCATAACACATCTACCTATACACTATAACTACTGCACAGTTCACCTAGAGCTTCTTCAGGACCCTTCTCACGTTTGAAAGAATACAGTGCTGAGACCTTATCTGCTGGGTTTCTGTGCTGAGCACACAGCACTGAGGGTGGGAGGCGTAATGGCATAAATATTGAAGCAGGTAAAGGATACTGTGCCACTGATCTACTACATTCACATGTGGGCTGGAGCCTGAAGAGCACCTGTTAGAAACTAAGCTGCTTCCATTTCCAGACTCGAATAGTAATTTGAGCCCTGCTTGTTCAGCTGATGTAACTGGCATTGGTCCCAAATCCTTCTGTTTTCAATTTGCATGGTAACATAGGCAACAGTGGTGTCTCCTTTAAAACATCAATCTTGTTTGTTTATTTGTTTACAATTTGCATCATCAAGATGTGATGGCCTTATGAGATACTGTATCTCGTTTTCATGTGAGTTCTTTGCTCCTGCTGTTTTATAAACTGCTGATTAATGTGATGCCCCAATTATAATTTTCCGATGCTTTCACAGGTAAAGCACAAGAAGATTAGGGGTAATGAGGATACTTAGGGAGATGGCATTCGAGGCTTTAAAGGTGACTGTACTATGTATGTACTTGAAAATGTTATACATTATCTCTAAATAGGCTGTAGTATAGTCAACAATTATTATTTTTTTTAAATGTAGTGAATTGGCCCAGTGGTGCAGAGGGCTGCAGCACTCACTCCTTCCCTCGCTCATGCTGGCAACTAGAGTTCAGGAATGAGCTCGTGCCTCAGGGGGCTGGCTGGTGGAGGAGGATTGAGCATCTCAGAGGACACTCTCCTCCTCTGGGGAGGTAGGACAGCCAGCTCTGCTACTGTACTGCCACTGGGGTGACCACAGGTGGCAGTGCAGCTGGAGCAGCTAGTGGGCGGGAGGATGCCAGCAGGTGCCACATGACACACGCTTGTGTAGGTCCATGCTTGGCTTGCCCTTGATGCCGGTGTCCTGGGGGAAATGGGGAGGTAAGCAGAAAAATACCCTGAGTGGCAGGATGACACTGACCAGTTCACAGGCTCCGCACCCAGCTATCTAGGCACAATCTCCCTCACCAGCTTCATCTGTGGAAGAGGTGAGGGCCCCTTGCCCCGCCGCAAGGGGTAACACACAGAAACTACCGAGAGAGCACCGGGTAAGTCCTATGGGACGCCAGGGTGGCAGGGCTAGGGCAGGATCAAACAGATTGGTGCCATTGGAGAGCTGGGGCACAAACGGATTAACAAAAAACCTTTGGATTTCTCAGTAAAACTTTTAAGATATCAATAAATGAATACTGTTTCTGTAGGATATAGTGACAGTGCTTTGACTACAAGATTTCATTAAAAAAAATAGGCTACTAGCCCCTCTGGTTCCAGAATGATCTCCTTTCAAAGAAATGAGCTTTAGAAAGAGCTAACTTTGGACTGTTGGGGATTAGAACGTACTTTTTTTTTAATGAAATCTTGGTGTCAGGGCAATATTAGTATGTGTAGTAATACCATGCCCATATATCGCTATAAAGTTTTATTGATAACTAGTTGTAAAATATTTTGTAAATATATCAATAAGCGTTAATAAAACATTTATATATTGATATATCAAAACTGTACCTATATAATATATCGGAACTGCTCTAATTACAAGCTTTCATTTAGAAAAACTAATGTTCCCAGCCCCCTCCAGTTCTAAAGTTCATTTCGAAGAAATTATTTTTAGAAAGGGCTATCTTTGGAACCAGTAGAGAAAAGAACATATTGTTTTTTTATTGAAAGTTTGCAGCCAGGGGGTCATTTATTTATTTGAATTTTGGTAATTAGGTAGGACCACTGAGACAATACAGTCCCTTTATCAGGGGCGTCCCGGGTCAAGACAGCAGATACATACATGATACAGAGGAGTAGAAATACAACAGCTAACGAGACAAGTGCTAACACGATAAATTCATCAGGGGTGTGTGGTAGACCTGTATTCTACCCGAAAGATGTGATTAGACAGAAGGACGACTTTCCCATCTTCTTTTTTTTTTCTTTTCTGTAATCTGTTGCACAACAGTATCTCTAAAACCTATTCTGTTCTTTTTTCTAAGTAGATTGGCCACCTACAACAGTCTTTTTTTATCCTCCTTACATCTCTTTTCTTCCTTTCTTTGTTTCCTTTTTCATCATTCCGTCCCTCATGCCTTGCCAAAGAAGACATGGCTATGAATAGAAACAATGCCAAGCTTGCTGACTGGCTGTTTAAGTACATAAAGCGCTTGTGTGCTTTATGAAAAGAAATGTGTGCACATACATATATAAAAAAGAGCTTGTGTGCTTTATAGAATAAAAGGTGATGTTACTTCAAGAACATTGCCATAAAGTGCGTACAGCACAGGCTCAAATGATTAAAGTGCAAATGTGCATACATAATAAGGAATCAAGGAACAGATTTAATTCTGTTGGGGGAAAACACGTGTTATTCCCTCAGAAAAGTATTGATAAGAATTTATTGAGTAAGTAAAGAGAAAGGTATACAAACTGTAAAATTGATAGCCCTGTCAGAAGGAGCTATGAGCTGTAATTCGGAGCAGCTTTACTTCTAATTGCAGTCCAACAAGCCAAGAAGATGTTGAACCGTTTGCCTTTCAGTCTAAATTAAATAAGTTGAGGACTGCACAGTTGTGTGGCAAAATTTGAATATATTGCTCGAACTGAAGGAGTTGCAGAGTGATACACGGAGCGGCATACACTTTCACATATGTTAACTGAAGGCCGCTTCATAAGTGAAAGTTCATCCATTTGCCTCATGAGATAGAGGCTTATTTTTAAAAAGGGGAGGGCCATTTAAATAATAAAATAAAGAAATCCTTCTCCAGTACAAACAGAGATAGACCATAGAAACTGGAGATCTTTAAAGGATAAAGAGGAATTTGTCACAGAGTGGCTTCACTTTCACTTTTCATACCGAAGTCATTCCTGCAAGAATTGTGGAATTGCTAAAAATGACAATATGCATAAAGCAGGACTGCTGCTCTTGTGGAATAAAGAATGATATGCCCATTTTCTGCGAGAGCTTGTAAATTCTGCAGGCAAGAGTGTGCCTGCCTCTCTCTCTCTCACTTTCTCTCCCCTATGTAATCTGGCGCAATACAAGCGGAGTGGCTTCACTTTTAGTTTTAACTTTACAGAAGCTGCTCCACTAGCAGAACTTGCCTTTCGGCAAATAAACTAAACGGGACAGAAACATCCCTTGTATTGGATGTCCGTGCTCCTGATGCCCCAATAAAGATACAAAAGAAAACCATAAAACAGAAATAAAAGAACCTAAAACCCTGCATGTCTCTAAGGTGCCCCGTCTCAGTACTAAGCTGTGATATAAAAGTTTTAAAGGGCTGTTTGTTATAAATAAAATTAAATACTGTTCCTTTTGCAGTGGAAATATGGATTAAACAAAATGAACAGGCAAGCGGATAAAATACAAAGCTTACCTGCAGCAGGGCTTATTCTGATTGTTCCCTTTAGGGTGACAGCGGCCTCTAGGGCCCCTTTTTTATATTATGCAAAATGACAGTCATGCTGTTCAGGGGGAGGAGCTATATGACATTAGTGCCAATTATGTATTCGTGGGGCATTTGTAAGAGTTTATATTGATATGATCAGTTTAAGCTTTGGATGATGGTATCCTGATATATAACTTGTATGAAAATTGAGTCACCCTGGTCTGACTTGTATGTATTAGAGGAGGAATTGTGCTGCATTAGAATAGGGGTGGATTAGGTGACCTGACCAGGCTGTATATAAATCCCTCCTTCACAGTCAGTTCCTCAGATCAGTCTTGAGAGAGGAACAAGGAGGACCTACCATAGAGGAATGGGGTCTAAGCTGAAAAATAGATCCATAGCTGTGAGAACACTACAGGTTGTAGTGCTGTTCTGTATGATACATTTTTTTTTTTTTTAAAGAAAATAAATATCACACTTCGGTGTGTTTCAAAATCGAATTTACTGTTTGTGTTATCCTTTCTTACACCCTACCACAGGGTGCAAGTCGGTGTTACATCAGGATAACTCCAGTGTAAGTAAAATCAGGTCAATTAAAATGCAAGACATTGAATATAGCAGTTCAGCTAACTAACAGTGTTACATAGTGGAACTGGGGTTAATTCAAACAATGGGAGTTCTTCCATGCTGGCAGAAGAGCTGTCAGCGAAAACAGGTACAAGGAAAGGGGGCGAGGAGGTGATGTGACATAGCGTTTAAACTGTGGGAGAGAGGTGCCGGAGAGAATCACGTGCTGGAGTGAATGCCAGGTAGATGGGAAGATACGGAGGGAGGGAGGGGCTCTTGAATGTATGTCGCTTTACAGAAACCACACAAATTAGAAAGTAAATGCATTGTTGTATGATTTCTGCATCCTGTAGTATGTATTGTTCTTCTTATCAGCATTTTAAATTACTTCACTTCTCACTGACGTGCTACAACATTTAGAACAGGGAGCTCAAATGTATCTGCTCTCAGGCAGCTATAGCCGTTTTAACTGCCCGTCTTTATGGGATTCACCTTGTGGTAAAGAGAAATTGTTGGTAGTTAGGGGGTAGTGTTTCATGAAAGTCTGACACTGGCTTCTGACGTGCTGACTTGAGAGGGGGCTGCTTTTACCACTGCCAGATTTCACCCCTTTCTTGATGCTGAAGGTGTAGATATAGGAAGACTAAAATCGTATTTTTTTGTGCATTGTATGGCTGTGGTGCAGTCTGCATAGTGACGTGGTCCTTGGCACACCTCAGTACCATTGGGACTTTGATTTACTACAGGTAGTGTCTGGACAGAAGAACATAATATAGCTTACATTCATGTCATACTGTTCCAGGGTTCATTTTTGGGTGGGGAATTGGGACAATTGACACACAGTTTTTAATTCTGACCCACCTTTTCTTCTACATTGGGGACAACTTGGCACACAGTTTTTAACTTTGACCCACCTTTTTCTCTACCTTGGGGACAAGCTGCTCATTGTTATAGAGCTTTTAAACAGCTATTGTATGGTGCCGGCCCGGTGGCGCTGAGGGTTGAGGCGCTGGACACCACACCTCGCTCCACGCCAGCGACCCGGGTTCAGGAACGAGCCCAGGCCGTCGGGGGTCAGCAGGGGAAGAGAGGGATTGAGCACCCAACAGCGGCTTTCCCTCCCTGGGGAGGGTTACTAGTCTGTCTCGCTGCTATATTTTATTTATTTTATTTAAACAGCAGTTTGGAAAACCTTTGAGCCATAGGCTCATTTACAAAGGTACCTTGTCACAGTAAGACAAACCAAAATACACAGTATAGCAGTACAACACAGATAAGTATAACAGTAAATTAAGACATAGATACAAACAAGCTGGTACAGGTAGGATGGATGCAAACAATACCAGAGTTATGTCGTCCTTAGCAGCTTAGTAATAAGCTTTGTCATAAGTATTGAGTACGGCTTTGACTAGTGGCAGTTACAGCATCGGGTGTTAGTAAGGTGGTTACGTAAGGAAGTTTTGAAGCACGATATAGTTGGAGCTTCGGAGATGGAGCGGGGCAGTGTGTTGAACCAGGAGGGGGCCCTAAAGCTGAAGGCTCTTTGGCCGTGAGAGGTCCTAGCTCTAGGGATAACAAGAGAGGTTTTCCCAGAGGTCCGAGTATGAACTAGTGGGACAGAGCGGCGTATGGTGGTGGTCAATCCTGGTGGGGAAAGCCCAAGGAGGGTCTTTTTTGTAAGAGTACAGGTAAGATATTTGAGGCGCTAGTGAGATCAGTACTATCGCCACCTCCTGGGTGAACCTGAATGAATGGCGAGTCGACGCGACACCGGGAAGGGGTAGTGCTAGCCGAGAGCCCGGGAGGATCGGGCGGTACGCATGCCTCCTCATTGGCTCTCCCAGTGCCAGCACTGCAGGGATAGGGCAGAACAGGAGAAAATGGAGCCTGTCACTCCCTGGGTGACGACTCCCTCCGACCTTGAACCACATCACCAGGCACTCACTGGGGCAGACTCAATGTGAATCGCCAGCTCTGCTGCTGTTGGGGAGGATTGGGCAGTTTCCTCCCTGCCCTGAGGGTGTCCAGGATACCTGGGGATTCATTGAGCAGGCGACCACTCTAGGAGCAGAGTCCTGGGGTACCATGGGGACGGTGGATGGCAAAAATTGAGGGTGTCTGAATGAGTGGAGGCAGTGCGGTAAGGAGGAAAATAAAGATAAAAAAAAAAAAAAAGCTGTTGTATGAATCTGGGCTCATAAACACTATGACCCATTGTTTTTTTTCATTTCACCCTTACTTTTTATACCCAGTGGGCCAGTGTCCTGAACTCTAAGCTATGTTGGCTGAGGGAACAGCAGATGTGGCAGCAATTACAGAGACATGGGCCACTCAGAGAAATGAGTGGGACCTAAACTTAGAGGGCTACAAGATATTCAGGAAAGATAGGGGAGTGGGGGGGTGGTTGTGCTGATAGTCAGAAATGACATAATGGTTAGTGGAGTGGAGGAGGCAGGAGGGGGTGTGGAGGCAATTTGGGTAACACTGCAAACGAGGGGAGGGAAGAAATTGAAGATAGGGGTGGTATACATGCCCCTGCAATAGAGGAGGCTCTGGAAGATAAGTTGGTGGAGAACATCAAGGCTCAGTGTGACCTTGGGAAGGGTGGTTGTCATGGGTGATCTTAATATGCCGGGGGCGAACTGGGACACCATTACATCCTCTGTAGCCAGGGAACAGAGACTGATGGATGTCTTTCAGGATGCTTTCCTGGTCCAGCAGGTGGGGGAACCTACTAGAGAGGGGTGGATATTGGATGCTGTGCTAGCGGACAATTAACAAATTAGGGGACTGGAGGTGTGCAGTCCCCTGGCAGGTGGAGACCATGCCACGGTTTGATTCCTGCTGTATTTGGGGGGGGGTGCACACTCATACAGTAGTGGTTGATTTCAGGGGAGCACACTTTGTGGGCATGGGTAGGATTCTAAGGGAGAGGTTGGACATGGTTGGACCGGATATGGATGCTGGAAGATTGTGGGAGACCATTAAATAATAATAATACGTTTATTTGTATAGCTCCTTTCAGTATACCAAGGCGTTGAACACATTAAAACCACAACATCAAATATAAATCAGTAATACATATAAATAAACTCTTATCATAATAACATCAAATATTAAAATCAATTAATAAATACAAATAAGATCTCAGCAAAATAAAATTAACTTAGTCATCCAAGAAGGCCAGTTGACACAGATGAGTCTTCAAATTCTCCTTGAATTCCTCCATGGAGGTGCACTCCCGTAACCGGCGTGGTAGAGAATTCCAAAGAGTGGGAGCAGCATGAGAAAATGCTCTGCTGCCAGAGGATTTTAAACTCACTCTCTGAATCTCTAGCAACCCCTCGTCGGCTGAGCGGAGCGATCGGCTGGGGTAGTAAGGCACCAGAAGTTCTTTCAGATAGGACGGACCCTGATCGTGAAGGGCTTTAAAAGTCAATAAAATGACTTTAAAGGTGATCCACCACTGTATAGGAAGCCAGTGCAGTTCGCGCAGCACCGGGTTAATATGACAGGACCTACTTGTCCCAGTCAGAACCCGGGCTGCAGCGTTCTGCATCTGCTGTAGGCGGCGGATTTCAACCCCAGAAAGCCCAACGTGAAGGGCGTTGCAGTAGTCCAAACGCAAGGACACAAAGGCATGGATTAATGTTGGCAAAGAGTCAGACGGAACAAGGTGCCTAACCCTGGCAATATTCCTAAGATGGTAAAAGGAAGTTCTGACAACGGCCGACATTTGAGACTGTAATGTCAGCCTGTCATCTAGGATAATCCCAAGGCTACGCACCCATTCAGAGGTCGGAAGTGACATGCCACCAAGAAAAATTCCTGAGGGCGTGCCATCACACAACCTCTCTATCTGACCACCCGGGTCCACAACCAGAACCTTTGTCTTCTCTGAGTTCAACTTTAACCAACTAGAATCCATCCAACCCTGATTTCTTCCAGACAGTTGTTAAACACCGCGAGAGCTCCATCCTGGTTGGGTACAAAAGACAGGTATAGCTGGGTATCATCTGCATAGCAGTGAAACCTCAGCCAGTACCGTCTTATAATGTCTCCGAGGGGCAGCATATACACTGCAAATAACATGGGTGACAGCACGGAACCCTGAGGCATCCCACACAACAAAGGAGTTGGGCCACAGGAAAAGACTCCTGACACAACTGTTTGTGATCTCCCAGTGAGGAATGAGGTGAACCATTGTAAAACAGTTCCCAACATTACACAAATTTGCCTCAGGTGTGCTATTAACACCAGGTGATCCACAGTGTCAAAAGCTGACGAGAGATCAAGGAGAACCAGAATGGAACGTCTCTTCTGATCTCTCGCCATTAAAAGATCATTAAGCACCCGAACCAGCGCAGTCTAGGTGCTATGTCCGGGTTGGAAGGATTCGTAGATATTATGGATGGTTAAATGGTCTTCCAATTGGGCAACCACTACCTTTTCAATAACCTTCCCGATAAAGGGAAGGTTAGAGATAGGTCTGTAGTTTGAGAAACAGTCTGGGTCCAAGGTAGCTTTCTTCAAGAGAGGTGTCACCACTGCCTCTTTCAGGGAGCTAGGAAACTCACCTGACTCCAGGGAGCTCCAGACTATTTGCACCAGGACTGGACCGATGATATCAGTACAACCCAAAATTAGGGGAGTCGGTCCAGGATCCAAACTACAGCTTGTGGGACGCACACTATGGATGATCCTCATAATATCCACGAACTCGGGTCGACCAAAGGAACTCCAAGAGAATTGAGGTACTGTGAACTCACACTGTTCTACGACATCACCCTTAGAGATTGCTGGACACAAGTCTGCCCTGATGTCGGCCACTTTAGTTGCAAAGTAACGAGCAAGCTCCTTTCACTCTAATTGCAAGAAGGCTTTGCGAACTTGTAGACAGGCTGGGTTGCATAGTCTGTCTACAGTCTGAAACAGCTGAGCCGGTCGATTCCGAGCAACTGCAATCTCCCTGGACAGGAATTCTGCCTTCTTACGGGTGATTGCAGATTGATAGATAGAATAATGTTCCATCAATCTAAGGCGGTCGACATCAAGGGCAAACTTGCGCCAACAACGCTCTAACCTTCGCCCCTGTCTCCGCATCTCCCTCAGTGTCCCATCAAACCAAAGGGACCTGGGGTGAAGGGATAGGGGGCGCTCACGAACAGGAGCAGTAAAATCCAGGGCCGATGTAATGGCCACATTATAGGCCACCACCACCGTCTCCGGATTACTGCTCGCCAACACGGGGGGATGATAGGTCAAGTACCGCCGCAAGGCCTTGGGAAGTAATATTCCATAATGGGCGGTACCTGACTATCTTCACAGGGGAAGGCCTTCTCAGAGGGGTGCAGAAATTGAAGGGGTACAGGAGGCTACTAGGTCCTGTGCTAAAATAAGGCGTAAGCATGGTAGAACCAGCAAGCCATGTTGGTGGACCAGGGAGGTGCAGGAGGCGGTGAGGGATAAAAAGGCTGCATATGTACATTTCAAACATTCTAGGGGGGATAAGGAGCGGGGGTAGATGAACTATTGGCCAGGAAGGTCACCAGAGTGGTGAGGGCTGCTAAGGCAGGGATGGAAAAAAAAACTGGCTAGGGATATCTGGGGGTGTGTGTGGTTGAAGGGATTCTATAGATACATAAGAGAAAAGAGAGGACACAGATCAACAGGATTAAGATTGTGGGGGGATGGGCTCAGGAAGCAGGCAGAGGTGCTAAACGAGTACTTTGCCTCAATATTTGCAGTGGGTGACAAGGGATTCCTACAGCCTGATGGGAGAGATGAGGAGTCAGTAAAAGTGAGGGGTCAGTCTCAGTCTGAGACCATAGGATGGCATGAGACTAGGGCACAGGCTAGACCAGACCAAGAAGGTGTAGGAAGGTTGCATGAGGGAGTGGATTGGGGGGGAGAAATCACAGTGGATAGGGTGAGGGAGGACCTTCGGAATCTGAAAACTGATAAGGAGCCGGGGCCAGATGGAATACATCCGAGGGTTATGAAGGAATTGACAGATGTGCTGACAGCTCCACTGGCTGCACTCTTTAACATCTCTCTGCAGACGGGATGGGTGCCACAGGACTGGAGGGTGGCTTATGTAGTGCCTATACATAGGGGGGGGGTCTAGAGAGGAGATGGGGAACTATAGACCGGTCAGTCTAATGTCTGTAGTTGGCAAAGTAATGGAGGGCTTTATCAAGGAGAGGCTTGGGAGGCAGTTGGAAAGGTTAGGGCACCAGGATGATAAACAGTATGGCTTTGTCCCGGGGAGATCGTGTCAGACCAACCTTGTAGAGTTTTATGATTGGGTGATGGGGGGGCCTTAGATAGTCATAGACCGGTGGATGTCCTATACCTAGATTTCAGCAAGGCGTTTGATTCAGTGCCTCATAATGGACTGATAGCAAAAATGGGGGAGATGGGGATAAGTGGATAGGAGCTAAACTGGGTTGAAAATTGGCTTTCGGGGTCATTTACAGAGGGTAATGGTGGGTGGAATAATATCCTTCCCCAGGAAGGTAACCAGTGGAGTCCCTCAAGGTTCAGTATCGGGGCTACTTTTGTTCAATGCCTACATCTCGGATATGGGGGGGGAGGTTAGGAATAGATTGAGTCTCTTTGGGGATGATTCAAAACTGGGAACACTGGTGGATAGTGAGGAAGTGAGGGAGACAGTCCAGGGGGATCTGGATACCCTGGAGGGGTGGTCGAGGAGGTGGGGGACTGAAATTTAATGCCGGGAAATGTAAGGTACTTCATTTGGGGGTCAATAACCCAGGCCATGTATACACCCTTGGGGGACACATGAAGCAACATTGGGAGAAAGGGGTTTAAGGGGGGTGGTGGTAGACATTAAAATGAATAATTCTGAAAATTGTAGAAAAATTGCAGCCAAGGCGAACAGGATATTGGGTTGCATAGCCAGGGGAATCACGTCCAGAAGGAGGAAGGTGATCCTCCCTCTATATAATGCCTTAGTCAGGCCACAGCTTGAGTATTGTGTACAGTTCTGGAGACCTTATCTGAAGAAGGACATAGCGCTGCTGGAGAGGGTCCAGAGGGGAGCGACCAGGATGATTCGGGGCATGGAGGGGAGGCCTTTTGAGGAGAGACTGGAAGAGCTTGGGCTTTACTCACTGGAAGAGAGGAGGGATAGGGGAGACATGATAGAGGTTTTCAAGTATGTAAAGGGAATAATTAGGAGTGGAACCAGGGAGTTGTTTAGGCTGAAGGGGGGAGTGACCAGGGACCATGGGTGGAAGTTGGAGGGGGGGGGATTACAGGGGGGAACGTAGGAGGCATTTTTTCACTGAGAGGGTGGTGGAGTCGTGGAATGCACTTCTCAGGAGGCTGGTGGAGGAGGGCACAGTGGAGGGCTTCAAGAAAGGGTGGGATAGGTTCAAGGGGAAACTGAATCTGGAGAAGACACTCTTGGGGGCTGGGGGGGTGGTGAGGCGGGCAGCCATTAGGTTGCTGGCTTTCGAGCAGACAAGACTGACCATTTGGCCTATTCTGCTGGCCTTTTAGTATGTTAATATATATAACTATCTGAAATGAACCCTGCTGTTCATGCACTGCATCCCAAAGTGCTTAACAAGCAGTTTACACAGGATAGCATGGCTGAGATGCTACATCTCATTTCCAGTGGGGTCCTACTTCTGCACAGGATGGCTTGATGCATATTTGTACCATTGGTACTTTGATTTTAGTCTGTGCTGGACATCGTTTGGCCAGGTGTGGTAAGAAAGAACAGGAACGTTGTGGTTCAGAACTGTTCATACATGGTGTCACTTCTTGCTTCAGAAGTGCAATCCCCAGCTGTTTTGGCAGTCCGTATATAGCTGTAAGTACAGAAGTGCTGGTTTTTTTTTTCCTAATAGTTGTAGCCCAAGTCAGATGCCCAAGAGCCAGTTGTTTTGTTGTTTTTACACCAGCAGAACTGCCAACAAATTGGATCAGTGGTAGAAGTTGAACTGGTCCTGGGTGGGTGGTGCAATGGCAGGTCAGACAGGGATCCCTTTTTTAACAGACCATAAAAAACAAACAAAAAAAGGCTTTTTCGGATGGTTGGTAGACAGGTAATTTAGTTTCTACAAACCCTTCATTTCTGACTTCAGTTTTAAATACAGATACAGCACTATTCTTCCCAACTGACTAAAAAAAGTTGGAAGGACTTCATGATTTTATTTTAAACTACAGTTAATTGGGGGTTGCGGGGTGCTGACATGAAAGAAAACCCACGTGAGACCTCCCCATGTCAACTTAACAGCTTTCTTAGTCTGTCTACTGCCAGTGTTGCTAAGTGTTAAAAAAAAAAAAAGAAAAAACTGCAGATTGCAGACCTCACAGAATGGTCAACACTTTAAGTGAAGCAGGGAAAGTTACAATTTTTAGTTATACCTGGTGGAAAAAACATCACATTAACCAGAAAATTTACTTCAGCTGGTTTTCTTGAAGAACTTTTTTCATTTTTTTTTTGTTCACTACAAGAAGCTGTGGCGAAATCTCCGTCTTCAGTCAATTTTCATTGGCACAGAGGGTTCATCTTTATGGGAAGCCTGCAGGTTCCACCTACTGTTGCTATGGGAATGAGGTTGTAATTATTTCAGAAACAAATATTTGGAGATATTAGAAAGAAAACTTGTTGAACTGCGCTGAATAAACAAGGCTCTGAATTTCCTATGCTGAGTTCTCGTTCTGCTGTGAAGGCACCCTAGTGTTTCACCCACAACCACAGGAATGTTTAAAGATATATGAACCACATTGTTCATACTGGCTGAGGGAAAAGATGCTCTATGGTTTCTTAGTGTGTATCTTGTTTTCCCACAAGGCACGACATCTGCAATTTGGAGCAGAACTTGAGTTCCAATATTTACGTTTGGTAGTAGAAAGCCACTGAATGAATGATATTTCTGGTGACAAAAATATTTTAGCTTGCCTCGCAGGGATCTAGTGGCCTGTTTTTATAGGAATAATGCATTTTTTTGGTAGTACAGAAATGTCGTAATAATAATGGATAGTGCTGTTCTGAAACTCAGTCAGCAAAGCAATCTGCTGCACACCAGCATGAGTACACTAAAAGTTTTAAAACCGCTGGGCAGTGCTGTCTTATACAAACTGTGTGCCACTTAGGCTGCCTGCCCCTTAAGGAGTGAAGCACTGGGGGTCTGAGCATTTTGGAAGCTCTCTGAATGTAAATGCGATTTTCAGTTACTTGTTACCTATTTGCCGATGTACTTTGCTAAATAAAGCAATTTACTGTTCGCTTTATCCACTGTTTTGAGGAAATTTGTGCCTATACACGGACCTGGCTCGGAGAGTGTGGTTGATTTTTATTTTTTGCCCTTTGTTCCTTGCTGAGGAGCCCCATCTGACTGGTAGTCCATCCACACTAGCTCCAACTTGGTGCCACGGCCCTGAGACCCTTCGAATTAATACCTCCCTCTGGAGCGGGCCCTGTCATTTAAGCACCACAGCAGGCGTTGTCGTCTGTTCCAGCCAGTAGCTGGGGGAGTAGGACCCATATTACGTATGAACATACAAATGTGCCTGCAGATAAAGGCCTTACTGTCTGTCCAGTCTGCTCGAATTTGCAGTTCCCACTGCATTTACAGAGGGACCTGCCCCCCCTCCCCATATCCCCCTTGACCCCTGTCAAATACCCTCTCCTCCTGCTCCCCCCCCCCACCTGCAACTTTCCCCTCACTCTGTCCCAGCCTCCTCTTTAGCTGTCCTTGTTTTAGGGATGCCATCTCCGCCGGCAACTAATTCCGCTTAGTCACTGCCCTCTTACCTCCTCCTCTCCCTTCTGAACCTTCCCCCCTACCAGCTTTAGGCTGTTACTGTAGTGGCCTTGTTTCCACTGAGGCTGAAGAGGCCCTCTGCGCTTCCACTGTTCATGCCTCTAAAGTACTTGAAGGTCTCCGTCATCTCCCCGCTCCCCCTTCTGCCCTCAAGAGAATACAGTTTGAACCCTCTGATGCTCTCCTCGTAAGTGCTGCCCTGCTGGCCCTGGCTCATCTTGGTTGCCCTTCTTTGGATCGTTTATAGCAAGTTGATGTCCTTCTCAAGATAAGGCTACCAATACTGCACACTGTACTGTAGGTAGGATCTTACTAGAGACCCGTATAATGGTAAAATGACCTCTGCCACCCTGCTGGTGATTCCCCTGGCTATGTGGCCCAGCATCCGATTTGCTTTGATGACAGCCTTCCTGCATTGTGCCAAGTGTTTTAGATTACTTTTGATAATTGCATCCAGGTCCTTTTCCTCCTCTGATCTGGTTATCTGCACACCACTCAATCAGTATTTGGTCCCTGGATTTTTTGCCCTCAAGTGCATAACTTTGCACTTTTTAGGATTGAACCCCAGTTGCCAAATGCCAGACCACTTCTCTGAGTTCCTGTCTCCCCTCCTCTATGTCCAGCCTCCCACTGAGCTTTGTGTCATGTGTGAACAGGCAACATCTTACCCCTGATCCCAGCCGCAATATCTCCTATGAATATGCGAAACAACACCTGACCAAGCACAGACCCCTGTGGGACACCACTGGTCTGAGCAACCACTTCTCATAATTCCCCCAACTACCACTTTTGGCTTCTGTTAGCCAACTTCGACCCACCCAACAAGCTTAGCCCCCTCCCCTAGGTCTTTGAGCTTCCTGACCGGTCTCCAGTGAGGTATGGAATCAAAAGCCTTGCTGAAGTCCAGCTACATACAGGATATCAACCTTTTGGCCCTTGTCCACCGTCCTGGTGACCCAGTCGAAGAAGTCAATTAGGTTTGTCTGGCAGGACCTCCCCAACACAGACCCATGCTGCCTCATCTTCTGGAGCCCATTATCCTCCAGAAAGCTCACCAGTCTCTCTCTCTCTCTCTCTCTCTCTGTGTCTCTGTCTCTCAGGTAGGTCTCCATCAGCTAGACCACTATTGAGGTCAGGCTCACCAGCCTGTAGTTCTTTGGTTCATCCTTCGACCCACTTTTGTGGAGAGGCACCACATGTGCACTTCTCCAATCCCAGGGCACAATCATGGACTCCAGAGAGATGTTAAATAGGTCTGCCAGAGCCTCCACCAGTTCTCTTACGAGCCATGAGTGCATGCCATCTGGCCCTGGGGATTTATCCACCTTCAAGCCCCTTAACCCTTAGGCCCTTAAGTACCCCTTCAGCATGAATGACACCATCTGTAACTTTCCCCTTCCCTGTCCCCCCATTTCCCTTGTGGCACTGGTCTGTCCTCTCTCTGGTGAAGACTGAACAGGAGTGAAGGAAGGTCCACTCAACCTTTTATTCAGTTTACTTGTGTAGTTTCTAGGCATGAACAGTGTTTGCCTCTATTGTAGCCTCCTAATTTCATCAGGATTCAAATGTAAATGAAGTTACCTAAGTCTGGTGTGAAAACTCTGCTTGACTCCATTGCAAAGGTCATGACCCAACTCATGCAAGGCATCCTGGAAGTTTATGACATTTTACTGCTAAAGCCTGCAGTAGTTAATACTGTATCAGTCAATGCTGTTGCTGTTCCCTGCAGTCCTTATGTTCTTTTCTTATACTGGCCATGAAACTTTTCAAGGTATAGTAAGTACCTTGCTGTTTTCTGTAGTTTAAAATGTATCTAAGTTAGGAAAAAAGCTTTTAGTGAATACAGGGACTTCACAAGACGTGTAAGAGAACTGACTGTGATTATAATTTTCAATGGTTGTGCAGGTAAGCATCCTCAACTCCCATGATGCCTTGCACGACTGGGGTCATGACATTTACAATAGAGTAAAACAGGTTTTCGCATCAAGGCAGCAGAGAGTGAAGCAACTTCATTTATATTTAAATTTATTTATTTGTTTTCTAATTTTTTAATTTTAGTCTTTGGTAACTGGGTAAGGCCCACTAGGCACAAGTGCCTGTTTTCAGGGGCAGCCTGGGAGCACTGGGCGGTTAAGTGACTTGCTTAGAGTCGCACAGTATGCAGGTGGAGGTTGTGAGAATCAAACTCGGGTCTGGTCTGCTGGATGTATCAAGCTTGTTCACACCTCGTTCCTCTAACCTCTAGGCTATACTGCTAGCCCGATTAAAACAAGATGAAATTAGGGGATGCAAGAGGGAATCATTGTTATGCTACAAACTACATGGTATCCTTGCGAGATCTACGAAACCCAAGCCAGATGGCAATAATCCTGGCGAGAAAAGCCGATGAGCAGAACTCGATGGTGGGTCCTCTGGGAGGGTAATCGCTGCTCCACTGCAACATTGCCACCTAGGTGACCATAGTTGGCAGCTCAGTGCAGTCAGTTCAGGGAGGGAATGCTCAGCTAGGCTCCGCACATGCTAGGTGCTCCATGCACGCTAGCATCCCAGAGGAGGGGAACAGAACTAAACAGTAAACAGCCCTGGTGCATGTTGGATGATCCTGACATGCTTGGGCCCTGCCTCCCTCCACCAGCTTACCGCAGGCTTGCCCTGACTCTGCACTGAGGAGGGGGGCAGGAGATTTGCCTAGCTAGGACCAGGCCTTGCCACGGTGGGGGGAGAGGGGGCAAGACTTAGGGAATTGAGAGTGCTGGGGACAGGACTGGACCATCCAAGAATACATTTAAATAAAACAAAGAGCAATTATAGTGTGCTACCACACTATAGCCTAGTGGTTAGTGGGTAAAGTGGTGAACCAGAAGTCCTACAGTGCTGTTGGAGGCTGCTGGGGGATGGAGCATCCTAGGGACTGCTCTCCTCCATACCTCTCAACCTCCTGCCTCATAAATCAGGGACAAGGCTTAAAAAAAATCAGGGACAAATGACCAAAATCAGGGACACATCTTCGAAATTGGTGATATCTACTCAGGTACCTGGTAGAATAAGGGGCTTAGTGTAAAATGCATTTTCTAAGGAAGAACAAATCTGTAACTTTAATGTTTGGCATTATTTTGTGGTTACAACCCCTACTGTTTGGTCACGGAAACACAATTTTCAGGAGGGACAGAGTAAAATTTTGAGGTAAAATCAGGGACATTCCTGAAAATCAGGGACAGTTGAGAGGTATGCTCTCCTCCTCTGGGGGTGGGTGGGTTGGGACAGTGTTCGGCACATGACTGGCCCTCTCAGAGGCAAGGGGACTAGTAGTGCTGGAGGTTGACAGGAGGTGGGGAGGCGGGGGCGTTGCTTGTATACCTTAACATCAATGCACGCTGCCTTTGGGGAGAAATTTGGAAACCACACAGGATACCGCCCATCGCTCTGTTGCTGGTCCCGCACTGTTGCCTGGACTGCCTCTCCCTAATCACACTCTAACTCTGCTTGGGGGCTGATGAAGGTCTGCCTCTGGGTGGCCCTTTCATGACGAGGGCATCCACAGGGAACTGCAGGTAGGTTCTGGGGTGGATGACTGGGCTGTGCGGTAGGGGCAGGGTTGAAAGAAGACCTACAGTATTTTTGAATCCCACCTATATCAGTTGCTTAGTGTAACCTACAGCAGATCACTTAACCTTCTCTTTTACTGGCTTAACCTTCTATACTTTTCGTTATCATCCCTCAGTCTCACTGAATCCCTGTTGTCTCACTTTTTCCGTATGCACACCTTTTTGATTCTGCAGTTGTTCATGGCTTATAATATGCTCTGAGATACAGGGAACATGAAATGCGTGATACATTACCAAATTATTTCCTTCCTTCCTGTCTTGGTTCTTTCCCCTCCTGTACTGTATTTGCGTGGTAATACACCAGTTGGGCACTGTTTTCCATTTTAAAAGAAAACCTGATGTTAACATTGGATTCTGCATTTAGAACACTGCCACTCCCCATGTTTTAAGCACCGAACTCTGTCGGAGTGTTTGTGTAAAGTGTCCCTTTTTTCTTTGTTTTCACTGCACAGATAAAACTAGTATGGGTTTTGCACAGCGTTCCTTTATGGTGCTGTGTTTTATTATAATTCTGTGGAATATATATTCTTTAGAATATATATATATACAGTGTATATATATATATATATATAAAGTGACTTCAGATTGCTTCATTATTTTAAGCCAGATCTGTGTGGGCAGCCTTTGAATTTGGCTAGTTTTGTGTTCTGTTTTGTAGGTGCTTATTTTGCAGAATATGTTTTGTATGTGTTTCGTAGTTGCCCTCTCCAAGCTCTGATGAGGTGTCACACACAGTTTATTATCTTCCCTCATGTTTCACAGGGTTGCAGTTCTAATTTGGGTGTGGAATTGTTTTAAGCTGCTTTCAAAAAAATGTGTGTGACAAAATGGAACTAACTGGACATGGAAACTGCTGTGGAAATAATGACGTAAATAATGCTAAGTCATCATTACATAGATGTATTGTGCTTTTAAAATGTCACTGTAATACTGGGTGACACCCAGTCTGTGTATGGTATTTGGCAATGTGGGTGTTAATCCACCTAACTGCTGACATAATACAAGGGTTTCTTTTGGTGCCAGAAGATGCTACTGTTTCAAAACCATGACACAGAGTCATCACCATCTATCACAAACTGTTTGTGTAAATATGAGAAAGATGGAAAAGATGACCATATACCCATGTAACAACCCCTCTTTACATTAGGGGCATATGGTTGTTACTGTATGTGTCCTGTGGGGGAATGGTGCCCTGAGACCATCCTCTGTGAGTGAAGCTGGTGGGGGAGGAGCTTCAGGTAGTAGACCGATAGGGTGCCCTTGAGGTGCTAGAGCTCTCTGGAGGCAGAAAGGTTTGTGGTGAGAGGAGTAGGTGCCACTAGCTGGCAGGGAGCCTTGACACTTCAGGTGCCCTCACTGGGTGAGTGCCCCAGGTGTGGAGGCAGGAGGTCTACTGGGCCCCCGAGGTATGGGTGCTGGCTTAGAGTGGCAACCAGGCACTGCCAGCAGGACGCTCAGGTGTCAGGGGTGGGCAAACACCGTGCTCACCAAGTGGCTGGCTACAGGACTCTGTTCAAGGTCACAGGAGATCCTGAGGTATGCTTCTACCTGGATGTGCAGGTCTCAGTCACTCTTGGAGCCCTGAGAGAGGCACAAGGTTCTGAACAACTAACTTCAAGTAGTTCCCTGGAGGCAGCCATGGAGGGACTTCAGTTATCCCAGACACACTCTGTGCCAGTGAGACTTGTTAATGACGATCTGAGGATTCGGTCATAGCTTGGAAGCTTAGAAGGACCACTGGGAGGATGCAGGAACCCCAGGAAATGTCCCCGAAAGTGAATCTCTGGATGGCTTTTGGGCATGAGGTGGGTTTCCCCAAAGTTTCCTTTTTTTTTTTTTTTTTTTAAATCTCTTTTTTTATCCCCTCCTGCACACCACTAGCCCCGCATCTTTGGGAGTACCATGGAGTCTACCTCCTGCAAGCCACCTTACCTGGTTTGTCGCTGGTCCCCCACGGATTCTCGGTTTACCCCCCCCCCCAGGCAGGGATGGAATGGGCCACTACACCCTGAAATTTTGGATTTCATCAGTCCCAGTCGGCCAGGCAGGTGGATACATATCTGAGGACTTGCTCCTCAGAACTCCATCTCTCCGGGGCTGACAGGCATTTTCCAATTTCTGAGACATTGCGTGTCCCTGATGTTATGGTGCTAACGCTAACGTCCTACCCCATGCTGCTGAAGCCTTTGGTGCCCGCATAGCCCTAGACCTCCATCCAAGACCAGCCCAGCATTTAAGGCGCTGACGGTCCTGCTAAACCCCCGGCCTCCATCAGGGGTCAGCAGACGTCGAGCCGCATCCACACCCTCCCCCCGGAGAATGCAAGCTGTCGTGGCCCTCAATGACCCGGGCTCACTTCCGAACCCGGGTCACCAGCATTGCAGACGGAAATCCAACCACTGCGTGGCGGGCCAGCTTTCCCCAAAGTTTCATTGTAGGCATCCTGTTGGAGGGACAACCCCAAATACTTGGACTCTGAGACCATCAGGCACCTGAGAAGCAGATGAATTGGGTACGACACAGAGGCAGTAGGAGCCATGTAGGAGACTCATCTCCATAGTGTGCATGTGTGTGGAAAGGGAGTCCCTGAATAAAGTTATTGGTGCTGACAGCCTACTCATCTGGAATTTCTTCCTGGTAGGGCTGGTCATAGGATGTTCCTGGATATGCACTGAGGGAGTGGTGTAGATGATGCCCAGCAAGCCGTGCTGGCCGAATAGGTAAAGAAACACCAGAAGTTGAGCGAAGAAGTGGTTAAATATTGGGCACCTTGCCAGCATGCCGTGGTCTGTAATACATAATGGGCCATGTGTACAGGTAGCACCGGTACATGAAAGGGAAGAGAAGCGCAGAACAGGTATAAGGAATCCCAGGAGGTCATGTTGCCCGTTAAGTATGGATTGGCAGTCTGTAAGCACCTTGCATAATGGATGAAAAAGACCGAGAGTATCAGAGACTGTTCTCTGAGGAAGAACTGCTGAGAGCAAAGGAATTAATGAGTGTGCCACAGCACACAGCTGCTACGTGGCTAGCATGCTGTGTAGTCTAAGACAAGGGTTGGAATGGCTACCTGTGGTAACTGTATTGCTGTAATGAACTGTGTATGACTGATTAACTGAGGTCCTTGCTGATTGCTGATTGTGTAAATGAACTTGTATTACTTGGAAGAATAAAAGTAGGCTATAGGCCCATTCAGTTGTCTCCCACTCCCAGTGGGGTAATTAAGATCCCTTTGACAAAAGCTATATGTTAAGCCTGTTTTTAAAGGCCTCAGAGGATGAAGCATTTACCAATTCACTCGGTAATGAGTTCCATAGTTGTGCAGTTCTGACTGTATAGAAATAATGTCTATTTTATAGTGTTCACACTTGGTACTAACAGTTGCCTCTAGTGTAAATCCCCCCAATAAAATCAAGTGCTTGAATGCCAGTGGTCCAGAGTATTTGTTCCACTGTCTAAAGTGCTCATGCTCACCAACTCCTGCAGGTAGTCATGCAGTACATATTTGTTGAGTGCAAGGGGCTCCCGATGAGCAGTTCCAGCATATACCCCTAGACATGGGAGTTCCCTGTGTAATGCCCAGCACCATCCCGGGAAGTCGTGCAGGTTGGTTTTCATGCCAGCTTAAGGGGGGTTGCATCTAAATCACCAAATGGTATTTTACAAAACAGTATAAGATGGTGTCAGTACACTTAATATTAGGACCCCGCCCCCCTTTTCCTTCATCTCTTTTTGATTCTGAGGGTTTGAGTTATGACTGTGTCCCTTTTGATGGCATGCAAAAGGTGAGGTGATCTCCCAGGTAATCCTTCGTCCTCTGCTGGAGAGAAAAATCTTGTGTGAGATGGGGGCTCAATGTGGACAGTTATGGAAATGAAAGAGATGAATTGGCCACCCATTCACCACAGGAGACATATATTTTCTTTGTTTTAAATCAAGTTTTCTCTGGTTCCCTGACTTGCCCAACTGCACCCCACCACCCTGTCACTGAACTTCTCATAGCCTTACTGCTAGGACCACGATGGTGGGTGGCCTGCCATACTGGTTGTACTTGGGCATGTGGGGGGGGTGCTGGCACAGCAAGGGGCCAGGTCTTTTTCCTCTAGCTCCTGGTTTTCTCTCCAAGGGTGCTTGCTGGCAGCTACCCCCACCATGCCACAGTCCCTTTTTGTACTGTCTCCTGGCCTCCGCCAGGTGGAAGTCGAACGGCGGAGTGCTGTATTTCCCCTCCTTGAGGGTGAGAGTTTTCCCTGGGGTGCTCAGTCCTCCCTCCGCTGGCCAGCCCCTAAGCGACCTGAGTTCATTCCCAAACATGGGTCTCTGGCATTGCGAGCAGTGGTGCTACTGCTGTGCTAATAGGCCAGCTACAGAACAGTTTCCTAATGTGTATTATTTTTGAGCCTTACCTCACACCCATTGACTGATCCCCTCAGGCTTCCTCGGGGAAACAGTGGTACGTATCTCTCTCTCTCTCTTTCTCTTTTAATGTGGCTGTTATCTTTCCATTTCTAAGTATTGTAACCATGTGATTGGCTGTTTGTCACGGTGTTGAATGCTTCAAATTTTCACCTGCTCATTACGGTATTCCTAATGCATTGGCACAGAAGAAACCGGCCGGTGGCAAATTTAAACTTAAGAGAGCTCTCGGTGCTCATGAAAGACTTGAATCTGGAAAACTGCAATAAACAAGTGAAAATTAGAAAAAGCATTCAACATTGTGACAAAAAGCATATTATGTGGTGAGGACAGGATATCTAGAACTGGAAATATACCAGCCAATATAAAGGAACAAGAGAAAGGAACCGAACATTACTCCTGCTTCTCCCCTCCACCTGCCCTCTGTCCAGTTCACCCACACTACCTCTAGCCCATTTCCCTGACCTCTTCCTCCCCCTTCCACTCCCCCCACCTACCTGCACTTGCCAAACCCCAACTTGACTCTCTGCACTTAACTTCTCAGATGGCTGCCCATTGCGTACCTCCACTGGGAAATTGACAATGCTACCTGCTGCTTCATTCATGTCTTGACTTGGGTAAACTGTAACTGTATTTGCTGCCCCTTCCTATGTAAACTCTGTGTTAGTAGTACAACCACAGTGTCAGTTTGTCTGCTGTAATTGTGCTGTTCCAACAAAATGCATCTCCTTCAGTGTTGACGAGGATCCTTTGTAAACAAGCTCTTAGCTTAAAGGTTTTTAATTCTGAATTCCCAATTAATAAACATTAAACTTTCATTTATCTCTCTATTCTTCTTTCTCTCTTCATTCCCTTAGTGGCATACAGTCACTAATTGAAAACGTCTGGTTACATTTTTGTTTTGCCACTAAAAAGTTGGTGTAGCAGCATGTTGAGATAGTAATGGCTTCCTGATCACAATTTCTTGTTGTTGCTTTTCAATACATATTCCTTCGAAACATTACATTTGAGAGGTGGTGCGAGAGAGGCTAAGACTACCTATATTTTAGGGGCAGTGCTTCTCTGGGACTTGACCGGGAAAGGAAGCTTCAGTGCGGCAGAGTTACCCAATCACACTGTCAACATTCATACAGTGGTCCATTGTTCAAATGGTGTGCCACTGCGACAACTTTTGAGTCAGCCATGCGAGGAAGAGCTTTACTAAAACATCTTTTGTGACTGAACACAGGTACTGGTTTTTGGCCATTTTTATGGCTGCATGGGCTGAGCCCTGCAGACATTTTGCTAGGAGTTAGAAAAGGAACTGTGAGAGCATGTGACCGGATTTGGTCATTATGTGCTTCCACAGTGCTGCAGATGAATGTCCACAGTGCTGCTGTCATTGGTGGTGAAGTGGGTGTCCACCACCCCACCCCTCCCTTCCACAGCCACACACCCACCCCCCCGCGGTGGCACTATTTGTGTGCCCGTCACTTCCGCAGGAGCGGTTGGATCAGGGACAGTTCGTTGTGCTCAAGATGGCTGCCGTGATCTGACTGCGAATGTGCACTGCTGTCAGGGTGGCCATCTTGGCATAGTGGCCTCAGCCGTGGCAGGAGCTCCGAGTACTCCTTCACTTGAGCTCGCCGATCTGAGGCAGCCATGTCAGCTCTGGCCAGAGTTTGTTTTCTGTTGGCATGAGATTAGTCAAATGGAAGGCCTGCAGAGATCTTACATGTACTGTATTGTCATAGGTAACCTGTAAAGAACTTGATGTTGGCCCAGAACCTTCTGAAGTGGGCTGCATGGGCAAAAAAAATAAATTATGAAAGTAGTAAAATACAAGACCATTCAGTCATCGAATGGTCTCGCTAGCAAAATGAATCCACTGAGCGTTCACCACAGTAACATGACTTGGCCTCTATTTATTAGAGTTCCAGTGTTTTGTGGTACACACTTCCATCACTTTTTCTAGGATAGTAGTTCAATACTAAAAATGTTTTATACAGTGTAGGTGGGAGTCAGACCTTACAGATAAAGGATTTATTTTAGCCACTGAAGCACTGTAAACGAAAATAAATCATTTATCTACATTTTAGACAAGTCACACTAACCATTAACCAACGTGAGAGCAGCTTGAACAAAGCTTGACATAGAAACATAGAATTTGATGGCAGATAAGGACCGCATGGCTCACTCAGTCTGCCCATTTCCCTACCTACAGGATTAGCTGCAGATCCTAGTTAAACAACAGCCTACTTCCTCCTACCCACTCTAGAATTGCCGTATGACTGTCCCATGCATTCTTGAATTCCCCCACTGTTTTTGACTCCACGACCTCCTCAGGAAGGCCATTCCATGCATCCACAACCCTCTCTGTGAAAAAATACTTCCTCACGTTACTTCTGAGCTGTCTCTCCTTTATCTTTAAATTGTGCCCCCTTGTTCTTGCACATCTCTTTTTCTGAAAGATGCTACCCTCTTGGACTTTGATTCCCTTGAGGTACTTGAAAGTTTCTATCATGTCTCCCCCCCCCTTCATTTCCTCGAGGGTATACATATTAAGCTCCTTTAGCCTCTCTTTATTTGGCTTCTGGTGCAGACCCTGCACTATTTTAGTTGCCCTCCTCTGGACAGCCTCTACTCTGTCTATGTCTTTGCGGAGATGGGGTCTCCAGAACTGCACGCAGTATTCCAGGTGGGGTCTCACCAACTGTCTGTAAAGGGGGATAACAACTTCCTGTTTTCTACTGGTGATGCCTCTCCCTGTGCATCCCAATATCCCCCCAGCCCTCCTTACTGCCTTGACATTGCTTGCCCGCCTTTAGGTCATCTGATGTGACTACCCTAGGTCCCTTTCCATTTGTGTTGCTAGTATCTCACCCTCCACTGTGTACTCTTCCCCTGGGTTTTTGTTTCCCCAGGTGCATTACTTTGCACTTCTTTGTATTGAATCTAAGCTGCCATACATTTGACCATTCCTCCAACCTTGCCAAGTCTCTTCTCATCCTTTCCACCCCGCCTTGTGTGTCAACCCTGTTGCAGATCTTTGTGTTGTCTGCAAAGAGACCTACTTTTCCTTCTAGTCCCTCCGCAATGTCACTTATAAAGACATTAAGAGAACTGGTCCCAGTACTGAACCCTGCGGTACCCCGCTAGTAACCCCCCTTTCTTCAAAGTGGACTCCGTTTACTATTACCCTCTACGTCCTGTTGTGCAGCCAGTTTGTTACCCAGGCTACCACCCTGGGACCCACTCCCAGGCTGGCTAATTTGTTTATTAATCTTTTGTGTGGGACTGTGTCAAATACCTTGCTAAAGTCTAGGTAGACCATGTCCACTGCCCCTTCCTGGTTTACTACTTTGGTCACCCAGTCAAAGAAATCTATTAGATTCATCTGACACAACCTTCTTGCTGTGAATCCATGCTGCCCTGTATCCTGTGCCCCACTGGCCTCTAGGTATTCAACAGTTCCTTCCTTCAGAAGTGATTCCATCATTTTCTCTACCACTGAGGTCAAACTAGCAAGTCTGTAGTGTCCTGCCTTTGCCTTGCTCCCACTTTTGTGAAGTGGAATCACATCCACCCTCCTCCAGTCCTCTGGTACCACCCCATCCTCCTATGATTTGTTAAAGAGGGTAGTCAGTGGTGTCACTAGTTCTCCCCTTAGTTCTTTTAGGATTCTGGGGTGAATCCCATCAGGCCCCATTGCCTTGTCCACCTTCAGTTTGAAGAGTTCTTTCAGAACCCTGTCTTCTGTGAATGGACTCGTATTGACCCATCCATCCAGAGTGTTTCAGTTGTTTGGTTTAGGTACCTCCCCCCTCCTCTTCTTTTGTGAATACTGAGCAGAAGTATTCATTCAGTATTCCTGCTTTTTCACTGTCGCCCTCTGCCCACATTCCCTCCCCTTTATTAAGCCTCAGTATCCCTCCCTTGGTCTTTCTTAGCTTCCTAATGTACCTATAAAAGGTTTCATCCCCCTTCTTAACAGAGTTGGCTGTCTTTTTCTCAGTTTGGGCCTTTGCAATTCTAACTGCCTTCCCTGCATCCTTCTGTTTTAACTGATATAGTTCTCTGTCCTGTTCCTTCTGTGTTTCCTTATATTTCCTGAATGCTGTTTTCTCCTTAACCTTCCCTGCCACCTCTTTTGAGAACCATAGTGGCTTTTTCCTTCTTTTAGTTTTGTTGATTTGCTTTACACAAAGGCTTGTTGCCTCTGTGATCGCAGTTTTGATTTTTCCCTATTGTTCTTCCATCCCTCCTTCTTGCCTGTTTGCTAGTGCTTTTCTGAGGCACTCTCCCATTTTGCCAAAGTCAGCCCTCCTAAAGTCCAACACCCTTGCTTTTGTATGGCTTGACTCTACAGCTGTGTTTATTGTGAACCACACTGTTTGGTGGTCGCTTGTTCCCAGATGGCTTCCCATGTCTAAACCTGAGATCCTCTCTCCATCCATGTTTGAGAGTACCAGGTCTAAGATTGCTCCCACCCGAGTGGGTTCCAACATTAGCTGTCTGAGGCATGCCCCCTGTAGGGCATTGAGAATGACCCTGCTCTTGGATATGGTTGCAGTAAAGATGCTCCAGTTAACACCTGGCATATTCAGGTCCCCCATCAACAATATCTCTCCTTTTTCTGCCATTCTAAGGATTCCTTCTATCATTTTCTTGTCCACTGCCTCCCCCTGAGATGGGGGTCTGTAAACAACCCCTGTGTGGATTGTGGTGCCATTTCCTGTATCCAGGGTGACCCACAGTGCCTCCTCCCCTCCCTGTTTACCCTTTAGTTCTGTTGCTTTGATTCTTTCCCTTATGTAGAGAGCTGCTCCTGAAATTTCTAATCTCTATCAGATGAAGATGTAGTTGTATATGATTTGTAATTAGCTAATGGTTTGTATACACTAATTTTGTGTTTTATATGCTTCTTTAGCCTGTGTTTGTAGTTTTAAGACTTATTAGATAACTGAAACCGTATTTATTGTAAGTTATATTGTATACGATGTGGTTGTATTATATAATGCTTTAGAGTAACTTAAGTACACCGACAAACAGGACTGTTATTAGACAACTGTAACTGTATTTGTTGTAAAGTTGTATCGTTCATGATGTGGTTATGTTTTAATGTTTGAGTTACTTAAGTATACTGACAGACAGGACTTTCTTGTGAACAGGATTGCATTAATCCTAATGACTAGTATTCTTGTATAAAAATAAAGTTTTTATCTATCTGTCTACTGCTTCTCTTTTACCCTCCCTGTCCCTCCTGTAGATTGTGTATCCTGGTATATTGACATCCCAGTCATGGTTCTCTTGTGTACCATGTGTCTGTGACTGCCATAATATACAGGCATCCCTCTTCCATCAAGGCCACTAGTTCAGTGAGCTTGTTACCCAGACAGTGGGTATTGGTACTCATCGTTCTCCATTTTTTGATGGCCTTACCCCTTTTAAGCCCATCCTTACTGCCTTTTTCTGGATTTACCCCTGTCCTGCTCCCTATCGACTTCTCTACCTTTGTATCTACTTCACTAATTACCCTGTTTTTGAAGCTGGGATTTCCCTGCTTCTCTTCAGTGCCTCCCCCCTTGGCTAGTTTAAATGCTTGCCAATGAAGCATTTAAACCTGTCACCTAGGATCCTGGTCCCCTCCCAGACAGATGCAGACCATCATGCCAATATAGGCCCGTATCCCTCCAGGTGGACCCCCAGTCCCCAGTGAAGCCAAATCACTGAGCTCTGCACCAATTTTTCAACCAGTCATTGAATACCATGGTGTGGAGTACCCTAGCCTCAACCATGCCACAGACAGGCAGCATTTCCAAGAAAGATACAGTGCATGCTAATTGTATGAGGTCCCGCCCCAACTCCACAAACTCCTGCTGCACTGCTCTGATCCTATTCCCAGCCAGGTCATTTGTCCCTAGGTAGACAATGACATCCAGCTCCCTCCCCCCCCCCGTGCAGCTGCTCCCATGATCCTGAGGATTCGCTTCTTGTCCCTTCAAGCCGTGGCACCAGGCAGGCACCTTACCTCCCTCTCCCCTCCCTTCCCAAGTTCTACCCCCTAACAATTGAGTCCCCCACCAGGAGTTGTTTCCTTTCCCTGTGGAGTCCTGTGCCACCCTCCTGTGGGCCTCCTTTTCCATCGTAGTGGCATCTGCTGCACTCAGGACAGAGCAGTGCAGTCAGTTACTGTAAGTCTTCATAAACAGAAGCAGTTTAAATGCTTTACAGTTTATAATACATTGTATGGCTTGGACATGGAATTGCCTGAGTCCAAATATGCCACTTATCACATGTGAGAGAGCAGGACATACAAACATACTTGTGGCTCTACCACTCATGACTTATTGGGCTACCTCCTCACTCATGAAGGTACATGGCATATTTTGAGTCAGGCCGTTGTGTAACACATATTTACAAGTCTTGCATTTTAGGTCTTCCACTCAAGCTATTTATATTTATTTTCTATATTTACTGAAAAGTTAAATTACATGATGAATTTTCCCATACAAAAGAATCTAGTTTTTTTTTCCCATATTTCTAAACATTTCTCCAGTGACATTAACACTAGTTATACAGGTTGGCAGTATGGCCTAGAGGTTAGAGTACCAAATTTGTCGATGAGCTTGGTACATCCAGAAGACCTGGGTTTGAGTCCCACAACCTCCACTTCCATACTGCGTGACCCTGAGCAAGTCAGTTAACCTCCCTAGTGATCCCGGGTTGCCCCTGAGAACAGGACTTGTGCCTAGTGGGTCTTACTCGATTTCCAAACAATAAAAAAAAAACAGCTCTGTAACTATTACGTATCCAAAGGCCAAGACAGTGTTGAAGGCAATTCTCTTCTGTTTTTGGGAACTCTGGGTGGGAGTCTAGTGGTTAGAGCACTGGCTTGGGAACCTGGAGACCCAGATTCAAATCCCATCACAGTCAATCGCTGACAAACTGAACAAGCTGGTGCTTCAGTCCACTCCACTGTAAAAACTGGTAAGAAGTAGGGCCGCTTGGAAACTGAGATATTGCGTTTTTGGATGGCCCTGGTAAATACATTTAAAAAAGAAATAAAAAGCCCAGGAACCAGGGTCTGCCATATGGTACTATAACATGCTGCTGCCGTGCCACTGACTTGGGAATCATGCCAGTGAGATTAGCTGACTGAGGCCCGGATATGAGTGGGCTTGTTTGTAATGATAGAATGCCAGAAAGTTTGTTTATAAATGTTTGAAAAATGAAAACAAATCTGCAGATGTTCATGGATAAACTAAATGAACGTCTTGTAAACTAGTGTTATTATGGTTCAGGCACTGCGTTCATTTTTGGACAAGAAGGTTATGTGTTCAAGTTCATGGTCCTCGGATAGAAGTCTACAAAGTGGGATACCACCAGATGCCACCCCTTTTACTGGATTTCGAATGCCATTGGATATTGATGGCATTCAACCATGGATCGTGTTGTCTCGGATCCTTGTATGGGTCTGAGCAGAACCATAGGATCTAGTCGGATCTGATGTGGATCTCATCAGATCCCAGTTATCGGAGAAATCCAACCATCAGATCCCAACTTTCAACCCATCCAACCTCAGATGCCCAGAATGTGACTCGGAAACTGAAATCCTAGCTTGGTTGGATGGAGGTCAGGTTCAGAGAAGGATGGCGGGACTGTCCTTCAGAGGCCACTCATCACAAAGGGCACTAACCTAGCACCAGTAGCAAGTCCCTTGCCTCACGCTGACACTGCAGTACTATATTCGGGGTGGGCTTGCTCCTTTACTGTAGATGCCTTCCTCTAGATGATGCATTGAATCAAGATCCCTGCCCATCTCTAGCGACTGTCTTTTTTAAAGATATAATGACACTAGCTGGCACAGTTGTGTAGTAGCTAGTAGCTGTTTGTTTTTAAGTGGGATCCTTCCAGGGCTTAAAATTCCAGGAACATCTCAAAATTGCAACAAAACAGAGGCATGGAATAAACAGCAGTGGATGTGCACAGCAACATAAAATCAGAACAAAACCATTCTGAAATATTCCCTGTTGACACCTAGAGAACCAGGGTTCAAGTGCAGGCCCTGGGATATCACACTGGGGCCAGCTGTGGAAGGGGGGCTGTGTCTGTTACAGAGGTGAGGTGTCTGGCTTCCTGAGGGGAAAGTTGTGGGCCACCTGGCATTCCTGCATGTCACCTGCAGGCTGACCGTGCTTGCCACTCTCCAGTCAGGAGGAAGGGAGCCCTTGGGGCAGTCTCGGTTAGAGGGGAGGGAGAATGGGGAAAACAAAATACTGCTGACGAAGTATTTTTCTTAAGAGCTGAGGAAATGGCCGGTGAAAGCTATCTTTTAAACTTTTGCTCAGTCAGACCTCTGCCCTGCCAAGAGGATATGTTGAAACTATTGCTTTATAGTTGAAATATCTAGTTTGATAACAAGTAGTAATAGAAAAACTCGGTAATTTTCGTTCATCTGCCAGTCATCACCCATCACCCATCATACTGTGTGAGTTAAGCAACATGAAAGTGGAGCAGTAGACATATTTTAAATACACTTAGGTACCAGTTTTATTTGAAGCAACGGGCTTTATAGTAGGACATGTAAATATACACTATTAATTAGGACTTTCCCCCTGCTGTGAAATATGTCCAAATAAAACAAAAATGCAAAGCAGATGTGGGAACAGTCTTTGCCTGCCAGGATCAGTTTCTGTTACACTGCTAATGTGTTTGTGAAAAGGCAGTAAAAAAACGAATAAAAACAAAGAAACATATCTGAGAAAAGGGCAGTTTGCTTCTTTCTAGGACATTCTTAGGGACCACCTGCGCAAAATATTTTTCCTGTCACATGCAGTACATCAGATAAACGAAGATGCTACTGCACTGCTAGGGAGACGGCAACAGAACCTGTGTGAAATGTATCTCATTATTTTCCCCAAACCAGAGTTTGCCTGTTTTATATCGTGGCCGTTGTTGGAAAATGATGTGCCCCCTGGCCTAGCCCACTGTTGGTTGTGAAAGGTTTTTCATGAACTAATAGTCCCTTTGCCTTACAAACTGAATAATAACAAGCCAGAAAATGGGGATCTGTGTCCAGTTTAATTAAATTTTAAAATAATAGAGGAAATTAGTTTAAAATTAATAGAAAAACTAGATGAAAAACTGTCCATTGGCATAGGGACTTGTTTTTAGGTGGGCATCTGTTGTCTGATAGATGGCCACCTAGACAAGTTCCTCAGCCAATCAGAACCCTCAAATAGTTTTACCCATTTTCTAAAAGCACAATAACACCCTCCAGGTGGGGCGGTATATAGACTATACCACCTTCCAGGGCTATAAGGCTCGCCGCCTGCAGCCGGGCTCTCTTATGCCCCTGGGCGGGTGGGTATAGCCCAATACAGCCCACCCTGTCGAGTATTATTGCTTGCATATCACCACAAAGTTGAAGTCATTCTGAGAACAGTAACTGCAATAGAAATAGACTGGCAAATCCATACACTATAGAGTTACAAGGACTTCAGAAGGAGAACATCAGCAGCACAGCTAGCAGTTGGTCTTTGTCTTGTGCCTAAAGTCTGTTTCCACACCCAGTCCTGACTGGCGGAAAGAAGAGGAGTATGCAGGATCCAGGGGGATTTGTGAACTGGTGGTTACTGACTGCTGTACTCTCTTTACTTCGTGGCTTACATTGGGAGTGGGGTTTCCATAGAAAGCTAGCACACCATGACTGCCACCTAAAATAATGAACTGTTTTTGTAATATGCTGATGGGTTTTTTCATTTTTATTTCAGTTGTATTATTTACTTAAAACGGGCAACCAGATTGAATAGTTTTCAGTTATAAAATGGGTTGGAAATGTCCTGCTTCCTGATTGGTTAAATAGGTTCAGACACACATTTGTTAATTCCCTCAAAATGCTTAGGTTGGAATAAGTTCAGACAGGGACATTTAGAATTTGGGAAAATCACATGTAGAATTCATGACCCACTTCACTTTTCCCTGATTGTAATCAAAAACATGGCTGCCACCTTTACTTACTGAAAACCATGGAACTAAGAGAAGTATAAGTTAATGGCATGAATGCAGATGCATATATTTCTGCCATCGTGGAATGATGGCATGTAACAAGGGCTGGCCTGGTGGCTCAGCCGTGGCACTGGCCTGCCTGCCTTTCGTGACCAGAGTTCAAATCCGTGCGTCTGGTCATGTGGGGGTCAGCCAGGGGGTAGAGGATAGAGTGTCAGAGGGACTGCTGTCCTCTTCCAGGGAGGGAGGTACAGCTGCTTCACTGTTTCCTTGCCACTTAAGAGAGGTTGGGTGGCAGAACAGCAGGAGCAGTGTTGGGGTGGGTGCCAGCTGGCACGAAGCAGGTGAGTACGTCCCATTCACCTGCATCCTAGCATGCTATGCAGTGGGAGAACAAAACCAGGGAAGATGGAGGTGGTCGGTCTGGGCAGAATGGCAGCCCGACTGTTGCAGGCCCCACTGCCACCAACTAGGTGCTCTTCTCCGGAGCTGTGTCTGAATTGTGCTCTTGAGGGGCTTGGCATGGCCTGACTGCCCCACCACGAGGGGCAATTCATGGGGGACCACTGGAGGAGGGGATAAGACCTAGGGATGATGGAGTGATGGGGCAGGGCAGTCTGGATCCAGAAGGGGGCAGGTCACAAGGCCCTAAAAAAATAATTTTGGGAGAAAAAAGTTGTGATATAACTTGACCAGGACTTCATGACACTGTCATTTTAGTTGTATTGCTTCTATGCTGAAAACCTTCAACAAGGCCCTAAAAAGTAATAGTCTCTTAAATGTATAATAATTAAACAGTTCCTCTCATGACCCCCTCCTTACACACATAAACAAATTAAAAAGGAACAGTCAGCACTAACAGCCCCACATGCCCAACTGTGGAGCTGGTCAAAATTTGTGCTTTGTGTACAAAAACATTTTTTTTTTTTTTTTTTTTTATGCTTAGTGTGTATAGTAGATTGTATCAGACTGATTCTGCTGTCTTGCCAGCTGACATTTTCTGTAACTAAAAATCCCAGAATCCCCTGCAACTGACATCTGAGGGCGGCTGCAACAGTGGGAGAGTCAGTAGCCTGCAATGAATGTTAAAGAGTTTTTATAATCTCTGATCTTTTGTTTGCTGGCCTTGCTGGCCTCTGTGGGTTAAGTACAGTCCCAGAGGACTATACTTAGCCCTGGGAGAACAGCAGGACCAGCAAACGTGATCTAAACTTATAAAAGATCTAATATGCACTACGGTCTATTGCATCTCCGATAGCTGCAGCCCTGCTCTGACGTCAGCTGCAGAAGATTCTGGTATTTTTAGGTACAGAAAATATCAGCTTGCAAGTCAGCATACAGTGGCTGTATAGCGCAGTGGTTTATGGCTCTGAGCTGTAAATCTGGAAACCTGGGTTTGAATCCCACAGCCCCCACCTGCATACCATGTGACCCTGAGCAAGTCACTTAACTTGCTTGTGCTCCCAGTTCTCGCCTGTAAACAAGCTTCAGCTTAGTGTCTCTCTCCTAGTTTAAAAAAGTACAAATTGGAACCAGGCCTGCACTTAGGTGTGGTGCTCTTAGTGCTGACCGTTTCTCTTTAAGAAAATGAGGTACTGTTCAAATTTTTAATTTGTGGTGTTTCTTTGGTGATCGTGGCAAATCCCCTTCCTATCCTTACCAGCTTTCCAGGGCAGTATCTGCTGTTTACCATGTCACAGATAAAACTGAGTCCTTGGCGCCATATAATAAGGCCCTCTATTGTGTGTGAGGGAATGAACATTCTGCCAAAGGAATTCTGCAAAGGTTTGAATTCCTGTATACCGTAATAATCAAACATTCCATTTATTAAATGGGGAAAAAAGCAGATTATTGACAGGTGGGGAGGGACAATTTTTTACTAGTTACTTTAAACAAAAAAAAGCATTTGTTTTTAAGTTAAAAAAAGTTGGCCTTTTTTGTGTTTTAAGTTGTTTCTCACTTTACCCCTTTTATAAGGCAGTAAGAAACTACTCCAGGCCATTGGCTGTCTGAGTACTTGTAGCAGATTCCTTAGGAAAGTTAATATTCTTCAGGTGGAGGATACTTCTAACTGAAAGGTGAAATAAGGAACTTAGAATTATCAGAAAAGGCAGTCTTTCAATCAACAGAGGGAGGTGGACCTTACTTTACGTTTGTTACAGTTGTTAAGATTTTCAGTGCAGAAAGAGTTTAAATCCACAGGGACTGAATACTGTTTACTGTGTCTGTCCTTGTGCACAGCTGACGTGTTTTGGGTCTGACTGCTTTCAGAGCACAAGTCACCAGGCTGTTTTGGGGCTGGGGAGGTTTAACTGTGTCTGACTTGGATGTTTGGATTTTTCTCTGTTTGAGTAGCAGGGTATTTTCTCTGTCAAATTGTCGTGTAGGGCATCTTGCTGACAGGAAGGCACTCATTGCAGTGGTAGGTCAGAGCTTTTAGCTGATTGTTTTGTGAGAGCACAGTTTAGGGCCAAACTCTTCCCACCCCTCACCCCACCCACTCCTGGAAATAGTTCCTTTATACCTGGGGTTCTGTCATCATTTCCTCAAGAGGGCAAGGTGCATATCACTGTCATGTCTCTCTAGCACACTGCATTGACAATATAAGCATACACATTATATAATATATATATTTCTATGTAACAAGCCAGTCACACACACACACGCACGCACAAAAAACCAAACAAAAAAAAAGAAGGTAGACAGACGTGGGGAGTAGTGCAATGTAATGGCTGTGGGGCAGCAGTCTTCTGGGAGTCTTTCTGGAGGCTGAGATGCTGCCCTGTTTGCAGACAACTCTCTGCCCTGAGGGGGGAAGTTGCCCGTCTTGAGGCCACACTGGACAGTAGTAAGGGAACCTTCTCCCAGGCCGCACTGGACAGTAGTAAGGGAACCTCCCCCATCCAGGGAGCACCAGAGTCACCACCACTACCTCAGAGGTTGTGAAGAAAGCACAGCAGTTGGACCACAGTGGGCTCAGGGAAGATAAGGGTGGTGGAACAGAGGCACACCCAGTGAGTTATTCCACTCCACAATCCATACACCATTCTAGGGGAGCATAGTTCCCCTATGGATGCATCCGCAGAGGAGACTAAGGAGGTTGCAGATGACTGTCACAAGGGAGGCCTCAGGAAGGAGGCAGAGGACACCACAGGGAAAGGAAGCAGCTTCAGGTGGGGGACTCAATTATTAGGGGGCTAGAACTGGGGGGAGCAGGGAAAACTGAAGTAAGGTGCCTGCCTGGTGCCACGGCTTGGGGGGACAGGAAGCACATCCTTAGGATCACGAGAACAGTTGCACGGGAGTCTGAGCTGGACGTCATTGCCCACCTAGGTACAAATTACTTGGCTCATCATGAGATTAGAGAAGTGCAGAAGGACTTTGTAGAGTTGGAGAGGGGCCAAAGATAAGTAGTACACACAGTATCCTTCTCAGAGGTGCTGCCTGTCAGTGGCATGGGTGAGGCGAGGGTACTTTGCACCATGCAGTTTAACGAATGGTTGAAAAAATGGTGTGGAGCACAGGGTTTTGGCTTCATGGAGACTGGGGTTCCACCTGGAGGGACACCAGCCTATACTGGCAGGATGGTCTGCATCTGTCCAGGAAGGGAACAAGTCTTTTGGGCAGTCTGTTTAAAAGCTTCATTGGCAAGCTTTTAAACTAGTCAAGGGGGGAGGCACTGATAAGCAGCAGGAAAATCCCAGCCTCCTCTTACAAAACAGGGTACTAAATGAGAAAAAGATTTGGGTAGAAAGGTCAGTGGGGGATGCTGCTATAGAAGGTAAAGCCATCACAAAATGGAGAGCAGTGAGTACCAATGCCCATAGTCTGGGTAACAAGCTTCCTGAATTAGTGGCCTTGATGGAGGAGGACCATCTGGATATCGTGGCAGTCACAGAAACATGGTACACACAGAACCATGACTGGGACGTAAACATACCAGGATACACTATCTACAGGAGGGACAGGGAGGGTAAAAGAGGAAGAGGAGTAGCTCTCTACACAAGGGAAGGAATCAAAGCAACAGAACAAAAGGGTAAACAGGGAGGAGAAGAAGCACTGTGGGTCAATTTGGAGACAGACAATGGTACCAGAATCCGCACAGGGGTTGTATACAGACCCCCCCCCTCTCAAGGGGAGGAAATGGATAAGGAAATGATAGAAAGTATACTTAGAATGGCAGGTAAAGGGGAGATATTGCTGATGGGTGATCTGAATATGCCAGATGTTAACTGGAGTGCAGTTGCAGCAGCCACTTCTAAGAGTGGGGTTATTCTAGATGCCCTACAGGGGGCATGCCTTACACAACTAGTATTGGAACCCACTTGAGAGGAGCAATCTTAGACCTGGTTCTCTCAAATGGAGATGGAGAGAGGATCACAGATGTAGAAGTGGGTAGCCATCTGGGAACTAGCGACCATTGAACAGTATGGTTCGCAATAAACACAGCAATAGAGTCAAGCCATACAAAGGCAAAAGTACTGGACTTCAGGAGGGCTGACTTTGCCAAAATGGGTGAGTGCCTAAGGAATGCAGTAGCAAATGGGCAGGAAGGAGGGGTGGAAGAACAATGGGCAATAATAAAAACTGCCATCACAGAGGTGGTAAGCTTTTGTGTGAAGCAAATAAAACAAAATGATGTAAGAAACCACTATGGTTCTCAAATGAAGTGGCAGTGAAGATTCAAGAGAAAAAGAAAGCATTCAGAAAGTACAAGGAATCACAGAAGGAACAGGACAGAGAATTGTATCAGTTAAAGCAAAAGGAAGCTGAGAAGGCAGTCAGAACAGCAAAGGCCCGAACTGAGGAAAAGATAGCCAACTCATTTAAGAAGGGGGATAAAACCTTTTTTAGGAACATCGGGGAGCGAAGGAAGACCAAGGGAGGGATAGTGAGGCTTAATAAAGGGAGGGGGTGGGCAGAGAGTGACGGTGAAAAGGCAGAGATACTAAACAAATATTTTTGCTCAGTATTTACAAATAAAGTGGGGAAGGTACCTAAAACAAACAACAGAAACACTCTGGATACAGAAGTTGATACCAGCCCATTTACAGAAGAAAGGGTTCTGAAAGAACTCTTAAAACTGAAGGTGGACAAAGCAATGGGGTCTGTTGGGATTCATCCCAGAATTCTAAAAGAACTAAGGGTAGAACTAGCGACACCACTGACTACCCTCTTTAACAAATCATGGGAGGATGGGGTGGTACCTGAGGACTGGAGGAGGGCAGATGGGATTCCCCTTCACAAAAGTGGGAGCAGGGCAGAAGCAGGAAACTACAGACCTGTTAGTTTAACCTCAGTGATAGGGAAGATTATGGAATCACTTCTGAAGGAAAGAATTGTCTAGTACCTAGAGGCCAGAGGGGCACAGGACCCTAGGCAGCATGGATTCACAGTGGGAAGGTCATGCCAGACGAATCTAATAGATTTCTTTGACTGGGTGACCAAAGTAGTAGATCAGGGAGGGGCTGTGGACATGACTTACCTAGACTTTAGCAAGGCATTTGACACAGTCCCACACAAAAGATTACTATACAAGTTAGCCAGCCTGGGAGTGGGTCCCAAGATGATAGCCTGTGTAAAGAATTGGCTGGAGAACAGGACACAGAGGGTAATAGTAAATGGAGTCCACTCTGAAGAAAGAGGGGTTACTAGTGGGGTACCTCAGGGTTCAGTATTAGGACTGGTCCTCTTCACTGTCTTTATAAGCGACATTGCAGAGGAACTGGAAGGAAAAGTATGTCTCTTTGCAGATGACACAAAGATCTGCAACAGAGTTGATGCACAAGGTGGGGTGGAAAGGATGAGAAGGGACTTGGCAAGGTTAGAGGAATGGTCAAATGTGTGGCAGCGTAGATTCAGTGCTAAGAAGTGCAAGATAATGCACCTGGGAAAGAAAACCCAGGGAAGAGTACTAATGGGGGTGAGATACTAACAACAACAAAATGGAAAGGGACCTGGAGATAGTCATATCAGATGACTTAAAGGTGGGCAAGCAATGTGAGAAGGCAGTAAGGAGGGCTGGGGGGATAGTGGGATGCATAGGGAGAGGCATCACCAGTAGAAAACAGGAAGTTATTATCCCTCTGTACAGACAGCTGGTGAGACCCCATCTGGAGTACTGCGTGCAGTTCTGGAGACTCAATCTCCGCAAGGACATAGACAGGATGGAAGCTGTCCAGAGGAGGGCAACTAAAATGGTGCAGGGTCTGCACCGGAGGACATATGAAGAGAAACTAAAGGAGCTTAATATGTATAGCCTCAAGGAAAGGAGGGAGAGGGGGGACATGATAGAAACTTTCAAGTACCTCAGGGGAATCAACAAAGTCCAAGAGGGTAGCATCTTTCAACAAAAGTGTGCAAGAACAAGGGGCACAATTTGAAGATAGGGGGCAGCTCAGAGGTAATGTATGGAAGTATTTTTCACTGAGAGGGTTGTAGATGCCTGGAGCGGCCTTCTGGAGGAGGTTGTGGAGTCAAAAACAGTGGTTGAATTCAAGCATGCATGGAACAGTCATAAGGCAATTCTAGGGGGTTGGGGTAGAAAGAAGTAGGCTGCTGGTTAACTAGGATCTGCAGCTTATCCATTAGGTAGGGAAATGGGCAGACTGGGTGGGCCAAGCGGTCCTTATCTGGTGTCAAATTCTATGTTTCTATGTTTCTAAGGCACTCTGTGCAGCCAGGGTGTACATTAACCTATGGGTTGCTGCTCTTTGAACCACATCAGCAGTATGAGTCATAGTTGCCTGCCAGCTGTCCCATTGTCTGCTGCTTGAACAGTGCAGGCTCGCTCTTTATTGTCTCACACGCAAGCCTTGTCAGACTGGAAGTCAGGAGTTGCTCACCGAGATGTATGGAATCTCTGCATTGACAGTTAAGCTCGTTCCCCTTTGTTTTTTTTTTTTCTGGGGCTGTCACCAAGCTTAGCAGCAGCATGTTTTCATTCATTCATTCATTCATTGTGTTTATCGGAAAACCCTTGAGGGAGGCTCATTTAAAGAGGCATCCAAAATGTGTGGGGTATAAAACCCAGATCAGACTGTACATTTGCTTTGAAGATATATAGTACATTGTCTTGTTGTCTGGTTTTGACTGATATTTGTAACTGAATGGCTGATTCAAGATGAAAGGTACTGTGTAGTCGGATCTGTAAAGAAGAAGCAGTGTTCAGAAAGGAGCTTCTTGTCTGTGTGTGTGTGTGTGTCTCTCACAAGAAGACTTTTGTCCCCCCTTTTTTTAAGCAAAACAATCTGTTTTATACTGTTTTGCTTAGTAAAACACCCTCTAGGGGCATAGGGTCCGAGTCAGCATAGTCTTGCTGGTCACATTAAGGGTTTTAAAACATGGATCAACTTTTTGGAAATGCTGAACATTTTTTAAGTTGTGATGTGAAATTTTAACTACTAGTTTTAGCTACGGAAATTGGACTGTGCCTGTAAGTGTGGCAGGACACTCACAAAAATAAGAGGCTGGTGATTGATTTTCATTGAAGTTGCAACTTTTGCCATTCTGGTCCCTTGTATCTTTAATTGCAGTACTCCTTTAGCCCTCTATAGCCATTGGCTTCTGTACAGCTGCCTGGGTTTTTCTGGCGACATGGCCAGGCAGTGTCTGCTCAGGTTGAAATTGCTGAAGCGGCAACCAGGGCTGCAGCTATGAATTTTGTGGCCCTGGTCAAGTCACTTGAAATGGACCCCGTTTCCCAAACCAGCTAATGCCAGGGGTAATGCCAGCTCCTCAGGTGGGCCCCTCTTGAGCTTGGGACCCGGACAACTTCCCCACTTCCCCCCCATTACTGCGGCCCTGGCAGCAACTGCTCGAACTATAACAGGAGCCCCGATGTTACAACAACACAAACTACAGGTAGTGAGTTGGGCTGACGGAATGCCAAACACTAAAAGCTTTAGTTGGGTTAAAAATAAGTTTTTATCATTGAAATTTATAACATAGCTGGCCCTGTGGCACCGGGCGATGGAGGATCGCCTGCCACGCTGGAGACCCAGATTTGCACCCAAGCTCAGAACGACAGGAGCAGAGGCCAGCAGGGAGGGCTCAAGAGCCTCCTCTGGATGCTGTCCTCCGGGGGGGGGTTGAGTATGCACCGCCCTTTAGTGACTCCTGGCGGCTGTGTTCAGCATCACGCTTTGCGACGTGTGTGACCACACGTCACATGCACAATCAGCCAGGACGCTGGGGTATGCATCCGAGTGGGCAGGGGGAAACAAAGCAGAAAAATGGTCGCCTTGTCATCCGGATGATGGTGGTCTGTCCTCCCGTCGCCGTGATAGCCCGGAATGCCCGTGCTGCGTCCTCACCACCCCAGCGAGGATTGAAGAAGTGCCTATGGGTACAATACAGTTCTAGGGACATGGATATGTTGTTCATCCGCACTTATTGGCAGGTTCCTTGCCGCTTTAAATCTTGCTGGAAGGTCTTCAAGCTGGCTCTTCCCACCCACCCGGGTGGTAAAACTCTCGGCTCCGCCCCATGATGTCAGATCTTCCTTACCGCTTGGAAGCTCAGGTTCCCTCCTTAACGCGCTGTGTTTAAGACTGGTTCCTAATTCTTCGAAAGTTCGAAATCAAAAAGTTTTTAGCTAAAAAGACTTCGGTCTTCTTCTCCTCGCGGCTGCGATGGACAAATCGACTCCCGGTTTCGGAGGTGCCCTTGCGGGCAGAAGATGTCTAGGACGGATCCGCACTCCACATGCGTCTACTGCCTGGGCCTTGAGCACGACCCGCAGGCCTGCAACTTGTGCTCTTCCTTTTCGGCCTACGTCCTTGAAGACCGTGCTGCCCGATTACAACTGGGGCGCCCCGAGAAAATAATTCCACTGGTGAAATCTAAAGAGGCCCGATTGGCGGTGTCTGCGGCGGGCTCGGCGGATCAGCTCGAGCAGATGATTGCCCTCGAAGAGGAGGCGGCGCGAGCCGCTTCTACCTCGGCCGCGGCATTTGTCCCGCTCTCTCTTGGTGCCTCATACTCGGCTTCTTTTAAGGAGCTTTGTCTGACCCTCGACCAAAGGTGAGGGTCCAACTTCTTCGGACCTTTTCCAGGTCCAAAAGAGCAAAAGTAAGTCTCTCTGTTGGCGCTCTTGGGAGGCGGGAAAGATCCCCTCCCTTGTCGACAGTCGACTTCGGTCGACCCCTCAGCTTCGGCCACTGGCTTCACGGTGTCCCCGTCAGGCCAGTTGACCGAGACTCCCGTCGACGCAGTCGAGATTTTTCTCGACCCGTTAGACGGGTTGTCGGCTGGAGAAGCTGAGAATCCCCTCTCCCCGGTTCCCCTGGTGGGAGTTGAGGATCCCGTCGGCTCATCTTTGCCTCCGGTTCCGGAGGCTTCGGTGGGATCGTCCGAGCCGAGAGGAGTGCCGATTTCCGACACTTCTCCTCGCCTTCCTCGGCCTAGTCGAGACTCTCGGTCTCGGACATCCTCGCGGTCCAACCAATCCCGCCGCCATAGGCGGTCTCGGTCTCGGCACTGCGGCAAGCGGCGCCGCTCTCTCTCTTCCTCGAGGACGGGGAGGCTTCGGCGCAAGTTGCGTCGGAAGTACGAGGAACTCATGTGGCAACAGCTCCTTTTGACCGGGAATAAGCCGACCCAGTCGTCTTCCCCGGCCATTAAGTGGCTGTCACCGGAGCAGCCGAAACAACCCCTCGTTGTAGTCGAGGAGCCTGTTCTCAGGCCGATTGTTCGGCCAGTTCCAGCTGCCCCACCGATTCTGGTGGAACCTCCGCCTCCACAGCCATTAGTTGGGGCTCCGACCAAAAATTCTCGGTCGGCCTTGGGTTTGCCCCATAGGCTGTCTGTCACCCTCACTCCCGATAAACCTCGGCAGGTGGAGGGTGGCTCAGGCCCGAGGCAGCTCTTTGAGGACTCTTCTGAGTCCGATGATGGTTCCTCCCTCTTCTCCAAGCGCATGGACTTGGAGTCCTCGGGAGGGCAGTCAATGGACGATAGCCCTTCGTCCTTCTTAGGGTTGCTTCGACTCATCTCGGAGTCCACCGGGATGAAGCTCGAACCCGTTTCATGAGCAGGTATCCTCATGGAGATTCTGGACCGAAGTTCTCCCTCTGGAGGCCTTTCGGTGGCGAAGCCATAGTGGGTCGGCCTTGGAACTTTGGCAGCATCCTGCTTCCTGCCCTGTGCCTTGACCAGGTTGGCCAGGAAGTATCGGTCCCCAGTTCCTGTCCGGTTTTGGAACACCCCTCGGCCCGTGGGGTTGGTTACCGACAGCATTTTCCGGCGTGCCGAAACGCCAGGATGTGGACAAACCTCCGACAAGGAATCCAAGAAATTGGATTATGCTGGGCGAAAAAGTCTATGCTGCGTCCTCTCTCGGCCCCGTCAGGCCAGTTCGGCCGTCCTCATGGCACATTTTCTCACGCCTGTTGGGCTCCCTGGATGAGGTTGTCCTCATCTTCCGCAGATCTGCAGACTACGGTCAGGCAGGTGCGGGACCAGAGCAGGGCAGTGGCCAAACAGCAGCTCAGACTGCATTAGACATTGGGGACTCATGTGCCAGGTCTGTGCGGCCGCGAGTGGCCATCGTCGTCGGGCTTGGCTGAGGATATCCACCTTTACCTCAGATACCCAGCACAAGTTGGCGGATGTTCCCTTTTTGGGGACTGACCTCTTCGGCCCTGGGGTGGAAGGTCACCTGCAGAGGATCGAGAAGTCCAATGCTACCTTGGACTCTGTCTCTTCCGCTCAGAAGGACAAAGGCTGCAAGACACAGCCTAAGCCCTTTCATCCTTCTGCGCCCGCGGCTCACCCGGCCCAGCAACGTCAGGGCCAGCAGGCTCGAGCTTGGCATCCCAAACCCAAGCCATCGGCTTCCTCCAACAGGAAGCAGGGAGAAAAGGCCCAGGTGGTCCCTCGGCTGGTCCTTCCTCCAAGCCTGCCCAGTGACGGGCTGAGGGGTGTCGCCCCCATCCCTGTCACCTCACCCTGGTTCCCCGTAGAAGGCAGGCTCAGAACACTTCCTTTCCGCCTGGTCCGCTGTTACCACGGACAGGTGGGTACTGGAGGTGGTGGGAAAAGGCCTACCTCTGGAATTCGAGCAGGCCCCGCCCTTCAGAGCCGTCGCACCTCGGGGGGGCCTCGGGGTCCGCAGACTCACTGGCGGCTCGCCGAGCCGACATCGCTCTCCTCCTCCAAAAGGAGGTGATCACGGAGGTAGAGGACCCCCCCTTCAGACCCGGGGTTCGTGTCCAGGTATTTCCTGGTTCCGAAACGGACGGGGGGCTGGCGCCCCATTCTCGACCTACACGACCTGAACAAGTTCCTAAGGTCTCGAACCTTCAGGATGGTCACTCTGGCACAGATAATACCATCTCTGGAACACGGCGTGTGGTTCTGCTCTCTGGACCTACAGGACGCGTTCTTTCACGTCCCTATCTGTCCGTCACATTGGAGATTCCTCCGCTTTCGAGCGGAGGGATCCCTCTTCGAGTTCCGAGCCATACCCTTCGGCTTATCTCCAGCTCCCAGGGTCTTCACCAAATTCATGGCAGTGGTGACAGCATTCCTGCGGCGCCGAGGGGTCCGGGTGTACCCTTACCTGGACGATTGGCTGATAGCAGCCCCTCCAAGCAGGAGGTGGAGCGGTCCAGAGATCTGGCCCTCCAGGTTTGCTCTCAAGTCGGCCTTCTCATCAACGAGGCCAAGTCGGAACTCGAGCTGAAGCAGGTGATCCTGTTCATCGGGGCAGAGCTCGACTCTCTTCGAGCCAGAGCACGGCTCCCGGCGGACAGGGCCGAGGTTCTTACCTCCTTTGCCCAATCATTTCTGGTTGGGCAATCGCGCCCTGCCTGGGACTTCCTGCGCCTCCTGGGTCTCATGGCGGCCTGTACCAGCGTGGTCCATTGGGCATGCTGGCACATGCGCCACCTTCAGTGGGGACTGGCCAGCCAGTGGTCACAACGCTGCGATCCTTTGGACCAGCTAGTGATAGTGACCCAAGAGATGTGGAACGCTCTCCAGTGGTGGACCGTTCCATCCCATCTGCAGGAGGGCATCCCGTTTGTCCGCCCCGAGCCGACGGTCTCTCTATCGACCGATGCCTCTCTGATGGGTTGGGGTGCCCATCTGGGGGAACACCGAGTGCACGGCCTCTGGTCCCCGCAGGAGTCCCGATGCCACATCAACCTGCTGGAGCTCCGAGCGGTCCGCCTAGCTCTCACCGCCTTTGCTCCATTTCTCCGGGGTCAAGTGGTCCAAGTCCTGACGGACAATACCACGACCATGTACTATCTAAACCGCCAGGGCGGGACGCGCTCCATGCTTCTGTGCAAGGAAGCTCTCCGCATTTGGTCACTCGTGCGCAGCCTGGAGGCGGATCTCCTAGCCATTCATGTGGCAGGAGCCTCCAACACCCTGGCCGATGCCCTGAGCCAGATAGGGGGCTGCATCTCACAAGTGGTCTCTCCTGCTGGAGGTAGTACAAGATCTGTTCTCCCACTGGGGCACACCTCAGGTGGACCTGTTTGCCTCCAGGGAGAATGCGAGCTGAGGCTGTTTCATGCCGCCCCTCAGTAGGGCTCGCTGCAGGGGATGCCTTCTCGAGGCTGTGGACCCCGGGCCTCTTTTACGCCTTTCCCCCATTTCCCTTGATTCACAAGGTGCTTCTCAAGACAAGGAGGGACAAGGCGCAGGTGATTCTGATAGCCCCAGACTGGCCCGCCAGTTCAGGTACCAGATCTCCTCAGCCTCAGCTCCAGGCTCCCGAGGCAGCTTCCAGCTCGCTCGGACCTGCTCTCAGTCAATCAGGGAAGGTGTTCCATCGGACCTTCAATCCCTGCACCTGATGGCCTGGTTCCTGGGCTAGAGTTCCAGGCCTTGGGTCTTTCGGCGAGGTCCTCAATGTTGTTGAGGCGTCCCGTGAGAGTCGACAGAAAATGCTACGCCTTCAAATGGAAGAGATTCTCCATTTGGTGTCAGAGCAAGGGCTTGGACCCTTCCTCCTGTTCTGTGGCAAGCATTTTGGACTATTTATGGTCCCTTTCTAGTCAAGGGCTTAGGTCGACGACCCTAAAGGTGCACCTGGCAGCCATCTCTGCTTACCGGGCGCGGGCCGGGGAGCAGTCGGTGGCGAAGGAAAAGGTGGTCGGGCACTTTTTCAAAGGCCTTGATCACATTTCCCCTCCGGTGCAAGAACCTCCACCTCCGTGGGATTTACTGCTGGTACTGGCAAAGCTCATGGGCAAGCCATTCGAACCAATGCACAGGTGTGATCTCTCTCACCTGTTGTGGAAGACCGCCTTCTTGGTGGCTATCACGTCAGTCAGAAGGATGGGAGAGCTCCAGGCACTTTGCATCGAGTCTCCTTACCTGGTCTTCCACAGGGACAAGGTTGTCCTGCGCCCCCACCCAAAATTCCTTCCGAAGGTGGTGTCGGAGTTTCACCTTAACCAGGTGCTGACCCTGCCGGTGTTCTACCCCAATCACACCTCGGAGGCCGAATACAGGCTCCATACTCTGGACCCTAGAAGGGCGCTCGCTTATTATAAGGAGCGCATGGCTGAAATTCCGGGAGAGGTTCGCCAGCTGTTTGTCACCTACGCTGAAGCCGCACCTGGCAGACCTGCAGCCAAGCGGACGATAAGCAGGTGGGTCACCTCCTGCATAGATCTCTGCTACAAGTTGGTGGGCATGGAGCCTCCCAGAGGGATAAGAGCTCATTCTACCCATCATACTGCTGCATCGGTGGCTGCTTCCAGGGCGTCCCTATCCAGGAAATCTGCAGGGCTGCTACCTGAAGTCAGCACACCTTTATTACCCATTACCACATCGATCTTGAGTCACGGGATGCTGGTTTTGGGGCCTCGGTTCTCAGTCTTTATTCCCTAAGTAGGGGTGTCATGCCTCCCTCCTCCGGAGAACTGCTAGGAGTCTGCCAGTAAGTGTGGATGAAAACATATCCATGTCCTAAAATACAGGTTACTCACCTGTAACAGGAGTTCTAGGAATGGTATATGTTGTTCATCCTACGACCACTAACCTCCCGGCCGGCGCACAACCTGAGCTTCCAGCGGGCCAGATCTGGCGTCATGGCGGGCCGAGTTTTACCACCGGGTGGATGGGAGGAGCCAGCTTGAAGACCTTCCGGCAAGATTTAAAGCGGCAAGGAACCTGCCAATAAGTGTGGATGAACAACATATAACATTCCTAGAACTCCTGTTACAGGTGAGTAACCTGCATTTTCCCCTCCTGGTTGCGCCCCACGGGAGGGGACACCCCCGATGAATGGATACATTGGGTCAGTCTGGGGGAGCAGCATGATGAGGGGCAGCGAACGGGAGGAGTGTGGTGGTGGGCCTGGCCACCCAGAGTTTCAGCTAGGTTGGCAAGGGGGATAAACAAATAATAAAAAAAAACTCATAGCAGCACTCAACCAACCTAAAACAATTGGCCGACATTTTGCTCTGTCATGTCTGCTTTTTAAGGGCGTGGCCCCCTGTAGCCCTGAATTTATTTAAATAGTGGGGTCTTAAAGTGATTGGCTGTCATGGCTTAATTAAAAATACAAAATGCAAAATACAGTGTACTGTAACCTAATAAAACTTCACCAGGAATTGTATCACAGTTACAAATTCATATAGAAACATAGAATTTGACGGCAGGTAAGGACCGCTTGGCCCATCCAGTCTGCCCATTCTCCCTACCTACATTATTACCTCAGACCATGCCTGATCAACAGCTCTTTCTCCCTCTGCCCCCTTCCCTTCCCTTCCACTATGATTCCTTTGTGCTTATCCTATGCATTCTTAAACCCCACCACTGTTTTTGCTCCCGCCACCTCCGCTGAAAGGCTGTTCCAGGAATCCACCATTCTTTCTGTGAAGAAGTACTTTCTTACATCTCTCCTGAATCTACCCCCTCAAGCCTCATAGCATGTTCCCTTTTTCCTGAGTACCTTTTCTTCTGAAAAATACCTCCCCATACCTGATTTACCATATGAGGTATTTAAAGGTCTCTATCATATCTCTCCTCTCCCCCCTCTGTACCATGGTGTGCATATTGAGGTCTTTTAGTCTCTCTTAATAGGGCTTTTGATTCAGACCCTGCATCATTTTAGTTGCCGTCCTCTGGACCACCTCCACTTTGTCCGGAGATGTGGTATCCAAAACTGGACACAGTACTGTAGGTGAGGTCATACCAGCCATCTATACAGAGGCAAAGCCAATGCCTCCTTCTTTCTGCTGGTAATACTCCTCCCTGTGCAGCCCAGCATCCCACTTGTCCTCCCTACTGCCTGGCCACCTTTAGGTCATACAGTATGATTACCCCAGGGTCTCTTTCCTGCTTGGTGGTCATCAGTACTACTCCACCCATTTTGTACTCTGCCCTTGGGTTTTGTGTTCTCAGTGCATTAATTTGCACTTTTTCACATTGAAACCCAACTGCTATACCATTGACCACTCCTCTAGTTTTCTCAGATCTCTGCACATTCTTTCCATACCCCTGGAGTGTCCACACTATTGCAGATTTTGGTGTTCTCCACAAAGAGACAGACCTTTCCTTACAGTTCCTCTGCAATGTCACTTATAGAAATGTGATGACCGGTCCCAGCACCAATCCCTGAGGCATACCACTAGTCACCCTCCCCTCCTTGCAGTGGACTCCATTTACCACCACCCTCTGTTGCCTAGCTCCTAACCAGTTTCTCATCCAGTTTACTGTCTTTGGACCCACTCCCAAGTTATGCAGCTTACTTACTAGTCTCCTCTCTGGAATAGTGTTGAATACCTTACTGAAATCTAAGTAGGCCATGTCCACTTCTCCACCCTGATCTAGTTCCTTGGTCACCTTGTCAAAGGAATCTATTGGATTCATTTGCCATAACTTCGAATATTATTGCATGACTACCATAAAAACACATATCAAATTGCAACATCCCGCTCATAGTTGTAAGCACTGATGATCATAGAAAACACTATTCTTTTTTATAACTTTATTTTTATTAAATATCTTTAATACAAGCAAAAGACAACACAGCCATGTTTACAAACATAGTAACAATTGCTGCAGACAAAAAGAGAGTGAACCAAAGTTTCCATGATGCGCTTGGTAATCCAGAGAAAGCACTTGACAAGGATGCCATTTTCTGTGTTCACTTTCCCCTTGAAGCTGGGGGTATGCACTCCCTCAGGCATCTGCTCCCAGCTCCTCCCCAAGCAACTGCAGTGCTCTGTTCCCCAGCCTCCGCTGGGAAACAGCGAGCGGCGGTTAGAGACCCCCTCTCCCCGGAGCCTGGAGAAGGAGAGCAGTCCATCAGACACTCAATCCTTCTCTGCCCCTGCCGACCTCTGATGACCCGTGCTCATTCCCGAACTCTGGTTGCCAGTGTGGAGTGAGGTAAGGCGTCCAGCGCTTCAGCCCTCAGTGCCACCGGGCCAGCCTCAGGATTTTAAAACCATCATCTTTTTGGATAATAATTCCCGCCACTTATAGTCAAATCAGACTTTTGGGGCCAGACTCAGACTGTAACTGAGTCTGACAGCAGCAGAGGAGGAGCTGGCCCAAATACACTTGTGAGAGTTGTAACAACAACTGGGTGAACAGAGAGACCATTGAACAGTTTCCACTTATTTTTGGGGATAAACCATCCAGTTCTATGGAGCCAAGTGGTAAGATGATTGGCACGCTGGCAACGTGGGATGACTGGGGCAATGACCAGCCGACGGCTGAAGGAGTGTTTGTGTGAACACTCTCCACCCTTGAGCGTGGGTCAGGCATGACAGGAATACCCATGTGGGAGGTAGTTGTTTGGCTGATGTGGACAAAAATGGGAAATATCATAGAGCCTTGCACAATGGATGACTGGCTCTGTGCCTCCAACCCCTCTCCCATCTGACCTGCTATCCAGAGTCATTGCTAGGGAGACCCCCCCCCCCGACCATATGCCCCTTGGCCAAGAAGGGAGAAGGAGGACCACAACCTTGACTGGAAAAACCAAAAATTAAGAAGATGGGCATGTTTTTATTTTATATTTATTATTTTGGGGGGATGCCGACAGGGAGCTCAGGTACTTCTCTCAGAGGGACTCGTTCTCCGACCCGGTAGTTTGGTCATCATGGACCCTGTCGACTCCTGATTTTGTGCAGCTTTTTCCCCCCAGGCCCATGATGGTGCAGTGGGTAGACTGGCTATCTCTGCCTCCATGGGGTCAGTGTAATGGCCTGGACGTGGTCCCTTCCCTGTTCTTGACGGTGCGCCTGTGCTGACAGACAGCCACCGCTGGGTGCCAGTCTACAGCACGTCGTACAATCACCCCTCCCCTAAGGAAGGAGAGCTGTCTATGGATGCTCAATCCTTCCCCGGCCCACTGATCCCCAAGCAACCCGAGTCCATTCCTGAAGTCGGGTCGCTGATGTGGCGCGAGGTGTGGCGTCCAGTGCCTCAACCCTCAGTGCCACTGGGCCAGCTTTAAGATGGGCATGTTACTAACTTGATGCCCCATTATTTAGTACTTCAGTAATCGTATTCATAGTAATAGCAGCTGCTAGTACAGTGAGCAGTGCTGTTGAACGCTTCTTGCACAGTAAGGCTTCGCTAATGCCAGCCGTATTCTAACATCTCTTTTTTTTTCTCCTCCCCTGAAGACATCCCTCTTTACCCAGTGCTGTTAAAGATCATGTGCAACACTTTTACCTCCCCCAATAAAGTCATTATGGCAGGTCGTTAACTTGTGTTGTTAATTATTCCTCAAATTATTCCTCAAAAGTTTATTCAATTCTGCTAAATGTTTTTTGTTTTCGTCACATTTATTCACCCGCAGTGGATGAGGTCCATTCAGGCAAGCTGTTTCTGTGTCTCTCAGTTCGCATTGTGGAGCACTGACATCATTTTGGAGCAGGCTGCATATTCCAGCTCGTACAGCATGCCTTATTTATTAGTTCACTATCATTAGCAGGCAGCGATGTGAAGTTTTTTTTTTATTACAAACTACTTGTTTTTAAGAATTGTATATGCTTTTTGCCTTTATCCTGATCCGTTACCATTTTTCTGTGATTGGCTGTCATACCATTGTTTCTTTATGTTTGTCTGTGACAGCCCAGTTTACTAATACGTGTATGTGCCAGTCTAGCGTCTCATAGCTGCAACACCAACTCTTTTTTCAGAAGGATTGGTGAAAATTGCACTTACTTTTCAAATGTATATGTGTTATTTTAGAGACTGCGCACATAGGGAATACAAGTTTTACTGCAGTGATCAGCTGTTATGTCTGAAATGTGTACCTTTTTAAATAAATAATCTTATCTTTCTCTGTGTCTGTTCCTTCTGGTGTTATCATGGCAGTCATGCATGGGGTCTCGAATACCTTTATGGGCCTGGAGACTGTAGGGAGGAACTCATGGGGGTGGGGGGTACAGGCTCGTCAAGCTCCTCCAAATATTTTTGGATCTAGGACGGATTTTAAAAACTACTTGGAACGCAGTAAAGGACTTGCGGCTGAGAGTTTGATGCAAGTGGCGACTTGTGTCGAACACCGGAGATTTTGCTGTTTTAGAACAGAAGCGGCCATAGCTCTCAGACTCAAGCCCCTTGCAGGAGCTCCCCCGCGCCGTAACTTTGCGTCCCGGGGTGACCTCTTATATAGGGCTTGCGGCAGAGGATGGGTGCAGTGCGCCATAAAAATGTGTCAGCTGTCACAAACTGTGACAAACATTGTAAAATTGGACTGCGTCCAAGGTGTTTGGCCAGGGCGCGAAATTCCTGTACCTTAGGTGCCCCAGGGCAGGCACTTTTGCTTCAGGACACCTACAGCTGTTAAGTGCCTGCCCCTTTGGGCACCTAAGGTATTTCTACAGACTTCCGTTTTTTTTTTACTTTCCTGGCAGCGGGTAGCTGTCTGATGAGCTCAGACGCAGAGCTGAAATCTCTGGAGCAGATCACAGTGTGATCTTCTGGATGTCAGCTGACTGCCTGTCTGCTTCACCAGCGGAGGAGAGGTTTTGTGCCAAGCCAACCCAGCCCACACAACTGGGTGGCACAGAGATCAGCCAATCAGGTCTTCAGGGTTCCCTCGGTCACGCTTGGAGGTGGGCTGCAGCATGGCGATGTGCCAATAGGTGCCCTTTTGTGAACTAGTCAGCCAGCCTCAGACAAGCGTGTGCGAGGACCCAGCATAGCGCGCCATTCTATGGCTTGCATTCGGGCATAGAGGTCGTGCTGAAGCAGTTGTCTGCCTTTTCAAGCGCTGATCGCGATTGCCAGTGTAAAAAATAACTAAAGCCTTTTAAGGGCTGACTGCCTGATTCAGTAAACGAAATAACAAACGGGAGGCGGGAATATAAGGAAGTAGGGGCAGTCAGGAAGGAGAGAGCGAAGTTTGTGGAGATCACGAGGGTCAGGAGGGAAAGTAAAGCAGTGAAAAAGCAATAACTTAAAAAAAAATCTGTAGGTGCAGAAAGGAGGAAATATAAATAAACGAGGAGAGCCAGAGAGGAGACAAGTGTGTCTGTGAGACTGAGACTGAGGATCTGGAGTCAGGAGGGAAGGAAATTTGCAGGAGAAAAGATAGTGAAAGAAAGCAAACCTAGGGTAAAAAAAAGAACAGTAACTAGCAAAGCAGACACAGTCAAGACGTTTTCTAACTCTAATAAAAGTCTGCTTAACTGCTCTGCGTTGCTTTGTTAGCTGAAAACCAGAGGCAGCCAGTCTGTAATAGAGGGGGTATGGGACACTGACTGCAGACTCTTGGAGAAGACTAAGCTGTCTCTCTAAATACACTACCAAACCAGCAAAATAAATTAAAAGTGCTCAAAAAGTAAATAATTCTGGTACTTCTGTGCTGGATTTGTTGAGACAGTACTAGTAACTTGTAATGGCAAATACATAGAGAGAAAGGAGACCACTCAGATTACAGCAAAACAAACTGTGAAGGAATCTGACTACAGTTACCACATGGCCATATAAAATAAATATTTTCTTGGATATTAAGGTGACTGGGTGACAGTGCGACACTGACTGTAATATTTTTAAGAATTAAGATGTTTTTGTGATTAAAGGAACTTGCTCACTCACCTAGTTACTATACTAACAGTAACATGCTGAGCAGCTATTCTTGTTGTAAAACAAGTATTAGTAGTAGTACTCAGTAATTACTGCCAGTGTCTTTTATGTCTACCTAATAAACAATAAAAGGTTGAGAAGGGGTGATGCCTGCCTGCACTTGCCCTGCTGTGTAAAAATTGCTTGGGAGTGGAGACTGATGAGGTGTACTAACCTAACTAAAATGTAAATTCAGGGTCCAGGATTTGTTTTCATGTATTAAACTAGCTGTTTTGCAAGCTACTGTAGTGTGGACCAACTAAAATCTAAATGCAGGGATTACTGTAGTTACTGGTTATAAAAAATGAAATGATGTATTAAATATTTTTGTACAAGCTGCCTACTCTTGAGTGGTCTAACTTTGTACATTCCAGGGATCCCGGATCAGTTATAAAAAAAACATTTATTAAAAGCTTTTTTTCCAGCTACTTGTGGACTGCCCTAAAAATCCATAGACAGCAGAGATCTACTGTTAAAAGCGTCTTGCAGACTAGTTAAACTTTTTTTTTTATGAGTGACTGAGCTGCTCTGTGGTTGGACTACTACCACCTATCTAAATACTGGAATCTAATCTGAGTTATTACTGTTAAAGTAAAGCCTATTAATCCCATTCCATAAGTAATCTAAAAAGGTTTTGTTAAGGCCTGGACAGCTTTTTTTAAAAGCTACTTGGGATTTATTGGGCCAATTCTAAAAGGGAAAATTAAGGCTATTTGAAACCATAAAGGGCTGGGCTGGGCAACTGTCTGTGAGCAAATAAGCACCACCACCCCACCTGTACTTAAATAAATCAGACAACACACATTGTTTCTTGTTGTATTTATTTTATTATTATTGTCCAGCAAAGAGACAAACACACAGGCAGTTTTTCTTGTGCATAGACAGTGCATCTATTGACAACTGAATCAATTCACAGACAACTAAGTTTAAGTTAACATCAGCACACAAAGTAACATTCTCTGTGTGTTAACTTACAAGATTAGCATCAGTAGCATAGCCTAACAGCCTAGCTTGGACAATCACTTCTGTTACTCTTCTGTGCAAGTGCAAGCCACTTTAAGTGCTACCAGTCTGCACAGCTATCTGCTGCCACACCCACGAGCACAGAGCACTGCAGCCATGAGTCTTTTTAAATTTGGATTTAAGAGAAAGCGTACTGATGAGACTGTGGAAGCTGAGGATTCCCCAGTAGCAAGAACTAGGACCACCACAAGCACTTCAGCTACTATACTAACTCCACCACCTCCTTGCCCAGACAAACTGCTGTAACCACTGATGGTTCCACATGTGATGCTACTCATACTGAAAACCCAGTTAAGGCCCAAAAAGTTCGAAAATTTCAAGAGTCATGGAAAAAAGGCAGGCAGTGGCTTGCCTATGACACAGATAAATGTGCAATGTTCTGTACATGGTGTCAGAATTATGATAAAAATCAAAGCAAAAATAATTTCAGAACTGGATGCAGTACTTTTAGAGTAAACATTATCTCAGCACATGAAGTGTCCGTAGCACACAAAAATGCTGAGAGGGCATACATTGCAAATAAAACAAAAGTTGGAGAAAGACCAATAGAGAAATCCATACAATTAATGGAACAAAAAGAAATGGATCACATTTGTAAATTGTTCTGTACTGCATATTACATTGCTAGGACGAAAGACCTTCTGGATTTTCCTGGGTTGATAGATTTACAAAGAAGAAATCATGGGATGATGCTATGAGTCACAGTTACAGTAGTGACAAGCAATGCCGTGTCTTCATTCACTATATTGCCCAAGATATTCAAAGCACTACTGCTAGTCTACTACAAGACAATGACTTCTTTTCTTTTCTTGTTGATTCCTGCACAGATAAAAGTGTGACTGAGGAGGAGGGCATTTATGTACGTGTTTTTGAAAATGGCCTACCTGTAACACGATTTCTTGCACTGAAACCAGTCAGTGTCCCTAATTCAGGATGCATTTTAAATACTGTCATTGATGCTTTAGAGAGTGAAGGTGGTTTAAAGGATGGTGGTTGGAAACATAAGCTGATAAGTGCAACATCTGATGGTGCTGCTGTAATGTTGGGAGCACTTCAGTTGTCCTTAGTCGAATAAAACAAGATTTCCAGTGCCCACACCTCATTGACATACACTGCTGTGCACATCGTTTAGGCGTGCTGTAAAGGATTCGTTCAGAGACTGTCCCTTTTACAAGTCATTAGAACAACTTCTGCTGAACATTTACTCGTTTTACCACAGGTCACCAAAAAGTTGGAAAGGCCTACAGGAAACGGGATCCCTTTTAAATATTAATGTGGTCAAACCAGTTAACACTGGTGGCACTAGGTGGCTTGCACACAGAGAATGGGCCATTTCTGCCCTTGAAAGGAACTGGGCTGCATTAGTGCCTCACCTTGAACATGTGTCACTGACAAACAAGCAGGATCATGGCCAAAAAGCACTAGGAATACTTAAAGTGCTTAAGACTTTAAAGTGTGTTATATACATGAACTTTCTGAAAGTGTTTTTTGGTTACTTATCTGCTCTTAGTCTGTGCTTTCAGCAAGAGGATGCCACTGTTGAAAAAGTTCACAGCAGAGTAGAAAGCACAATTCAAAAACTAAATGGCCTCTCGAATCAAGAAACTCTTCACCGCATAACACTTACATCTGTAAATGAGAACCTAACTCAGTACAACAGTGTTGACTTAACTAATGAAACTAGCAGGCATAGATCAGGTTCTCCTTCAGACATTGTAGAAGCCACAATTTCAGAGATCAAAAAAATTCTTCAGAAAACGTCACAGCACATTGAATCTCGCTTTCAGTCCTTCACGACCAATAAAGTGTTACTAGCTGCAAGAGTTTTAAATTTTCAGTCCTGGCCAACATCCACAGAGGCACTTGAAACATATGGAGATCAAGCAATTCAAACAATTGTTGATCACTATAAAATGGTCCTAGAGTCTCGTGGAGTTGATGTTACCTTGGTACTGCTGGAGTGGCTAGACTTAAAAAGCACGCATCTCCACTTGCTGTCTGTCAAAATTGTAAGTCTCTGAAATTGTGGCAGAAAGTGATTCTTTATGGATGCAGGATCAACAATTTCGAAATGTGTTGGCCATTGTCAGAATCATTCTCCTGATTCCTGTTCACACTGCTGCTGCAGAACGAGGCTTCTCTCTAATGGGAAGAATAAAAAATGACTGGAGGGTTGGATTACGCCCAGACACCCTTCACGACCTGATGTCTATATCTCTCAATGGACCCCAGCTTAGTGACTATAACCCTGAAGGTGCCATATCACTGTGGTGGAAACATGGCAAAAGAAGGCCCACTACCAAAGCTTATGGCTCCAGAACACTGTCACTGCATGCTGCTTCTGCCAGCCCTAGTGGTGATGAAAACGAAAGTGCTTGGTCCAGTGAAGATGACATTTAAAATTATGTTAACTAAGGGGCGGCATGTAAATAGTTTAGTGGGCATGTACATTTTCTTCTTACATGCCCAAGTGGGCATGTACTTTTTTTCACGAATTTCATACCCTGTGTTTGGCACAGTTGTGGCCGACATCAGAACAGATGCAGGGCTGGATGCAAGCCCTGTATCCACCTTTAAAAATCGGGCCCCTGTTCTCTTGGACCCTTACAACCCCAGGGCATAACAACTGATTGGGACTTAAAAGCTGTTTCTGTAAATGCATTGTTTCTTGTCCAGTAGTTTATACAGGAAAATATTTTGGAATGTCCCATCTGACTTTGACCACAATGAATTGTGTGTTATATACTGTGTGTTGGATACTGTATATGTATATTAGCAGTAACATGTACCACTAACCTGTATCATGTGTCTTCCTCTTTTTTCTGTCTTTCAGTACGTACCCTGGCAGTCAGCGGTGGCACACTAGTAGATCCCCTGCACCACAGTGCTTGGTGCAGAAAACAGGGGAGATTGCAGTTACTGCAACATGCCAGCATTCTATTTCTTCTTATTTTCTCTGTTGGTTTCAGCATGTTTATCAATTCATTTTTGTAAATTAGTTTTATTTTACCTTTTGGTAGAGTTATATTGAATTTCTGCTATTGGGATAGATCTAAATAGTGTGATTTATCTTTCAGTTAGGTGATAGACACTGGTAATCCTAATCAGCATACAAAGAATGTAAAATCACTGTCAGCATCAATCTTGATTTGTAATTCTGCTGTGTCTGTAGTTCTAAATGTTTAGATGTATTACACAATGGATTCATTGTCTTAAGGGACTTACTGCACAACCTACATACAGCAGTGGGCATTTACACCAAATGGTATGTACAACAAAAGCTGTTACCACGGTTTATAAAGCTCCTAATATCAACATCTCTCTTGTAATCAACAAGATGAAATTTATTACATTGGAAGCATTACTCACAGATGTTACATTTACTACGCTTATGCATTCCTTTCAGGGGAAGGTGTAGGCCATTTCCATATCAGGTCAGTACTGCTCCTGAAACACAGCATGGTATTAACCATGTTGTGCACAGAGCACATGTAAGAAGAGCAACGGGTAGAACACCGTAGGAAATACCGCTACCCCTGTCATTATGTGCACATTCTGGGAAGGGATCAAGTTTCCGTGTGCTGGGTGCCTGGTTGAGCCGCTCCTGTGTTGGAGTGACTAAGGCACCAGCACACGGAGGAAACGGAGAACTGGGATCCTGGTTCTGTTCTCACCAGGTCTCCATGTTCTGCTACTTTTTGCAGCATTCTTTTTTTTTGCCAAACAAACTCCCCACCCCCACCCCGACTTACTGTCTGGAAGTTACAACCCCGGAGTTTGTTATATTAATTCTGGGTGGTGGGGAAAAGCCCCAACAACAAAACACAGAAGCCCATTGTTTCAAAGGGCATGCCCGGTTTGTCAGGTCTGTGTTTTGCCCGATGAGATTCCGGCACACGCCCTTTTGCTTGCGTCATTTGTTGCCGTGTGGTTTTGACATTCGGCAACATGACCCCATGCTGCCAATTTCTACAGCTGGGTGCTGAATAGAGGGGCCAAACCAACTGTGGACCAGTTCGTCTCTAAGGTTTTCCACTCTAGCATGTGTTGTTCATGGCTGTTTCACCGTTTATTTGGCTAGAGTTGGATCATGTAAAAGGACTGACCAGTATTTTTTAATTATGGCACCAATTTGCCCTGATGCCTGTGTATATTTTGTGACAAAGCATATAGATTCTTTTTGGCTTGTCCATTTATATTTCAGTCTTAAGAGACTGTTTCTGTCCTGATTCCTAGCCTTAGCCAAAGCTTTCTCAAGTATGTTTGTACAGTGGTCTCTAGCTTGGAAGCTTTCCATCCTATCCTCAGGCTGCCTTTCAAACTCCTCAACTAAAGAACATTTTCTGTGTATCTGTAGGAACTGACCGTATGGGATTGCACTGGTTAAGATCAAAAACTGATGAAGGAATGAAAGTTCAGGTGAAGGTATACAGAACGTCCACAGCAACCAATAATTTACTGAGGGTGGATAGGGCTCACCCTCGTCCGCTCATCAGTTCAGTCCCATATGGTTAGTTCCCATGGATACGTAGAAATTGCTCATTAGATGAGGAGTTTGAACCTATTTGCTTTGTCACAAAATATACACCGGCATTAGGGCAAATTAGAGCCATAATAAAAAAAATCCTGGCCAATCCTTTTAAACGGTCCAACACTAGCCAAAGAAATAGGTGAAACAGCCGTGAACAGCATATGCTTAGAGCTGAAAACCTTAAGGGCAGCACTGGTACATGGTTGGTTCAGCCCCTCTAATTTAGCACCCATCTTCAGAAATTGGCTACTCCCCCTCTCCCGAAGGGAATACGTAAGTGTGGTAAATGTAACAGTGAGTACTGTTTCCAAGGTAATAAATGTCATCTTATTGATATTAGGAGCTTTATAAACTGTGGTAACCGCTTTTGTTGTGCATGCCATTTGTTGTAAATGTCTGCTGCTGAGTACATAGGCTGCGCTTCTCCAAAATGATGTCCGCGTGCCTTGAGCACAGCGAGCATTTGTGCAGTCAGATGGAGCATGGAGCACATAAGTACTAAGCTTGAAAAATTCATAAAACTAATGAAAACGGCGCTATCTGTACAACATTAAAAGTGGACAGGTTTCCAGTCAACATGGAGGTAGGAACACTGCATACATCTTTGATAAGTACAGTTTCAACAAATCAAGCTTTGCATATGTTTGTTTTAAAACAGAGACCCTCACTGAGATGTTGCAGGCTGAATTCTTGCCTGAACAGTAGAGCTTGGATCTGAGCTCACAGCTCCTTACAGAGCAGTACTGTCTGTCTGTCTTGTTGGATCTTTCAAGAAGTGGAAGAGCAGATCCATCAGCGGTGAACTGTGAAACATCTGGACATGGCTGTTCATGGGAAATGATCCATGGGCACCAGCTGATAAAAGGAACAGATCAATCACAAGAATGGCAGTGCTCATCCCTTCCCCTTTTGTTGCACCCTGTAGGGTATTTAACCAGCTGTCTGGATCAAAAAAGCTTTTTTTTTTAGTCCCTCTTTTCAGTTTAGAAGTAAAATGACCCCCTACATGTACCTTTCCTATGCTCTGTATGAACTATTTACAGCAGCAGTTCATGTAAAATAAATTTTCATGTATATAATTCTGAACTCCTTTGCAACCCCCACTGCTGATGCCTGCTGTTTACTTTTATTTCCACATCCATTCATATGATGCTACATACATACATATGTACGTTCACCATGTTTGAGTTTACGTTTCACAGCCTCTGGAGTTAGCCCTGCTGTCCCCAGTGTCTGAGAGCCATGTCTGAAGTGTCTGCTGCACATTAGTTCATTCTGAGCTGTGTTTACACGGCAGCAGTGCTCTGGCATCTGCCCCGCTCCCTTCCTGCTGTGCTTGCCACTTTGCTGTTTACATAGCCCACCCTCACAGTGCTGCAGGTTGCTCCGAGGAGTGGGCTGTAAATTCACCGAAAGATGAAAGGAGACAGCCTTTTCATTGGAGCGAGTGCAGCAAAGCGTCCACACCACCATTTAACGCGCACGCTCCGATACTGATCCCACAACTGAGTCAGATCAAAAAACTGATCTAAAGGGCACTTAAGGTGCTCCAGAAAGTGTCTACATGGCAGTACAACCTCTACGTGTGGTTTGATGTGCTGCAAATAGAGCAGTGTAAATGGGGCTCTAGTCACAAGAAAAGTGATGTTAAGCTCTGGGTGTTCAACTACAGCTGAGAATTTAGTGATTTAGTTAGTTTGTATTTATTGGGAAAGGAGGGCTAGCTAATACTGTCTATTGTCAGTCTCATCGGGGGGCGGGGGCAGAATAAAGATGCAAGCTAACTAAAATTGAACCAGATTAAGCTGTTGGTGGTATTTTTGCTTAGTGAAAGGGGGTACTTGGCCAGGACACCGGGGGAATTCTACTGCTGTTTTTCTTGTCAGGCCATGCCTTCCATTCTTCATGTCACAATGTGATTACTTTTTAAGAAAAAGGGCAGCAGAGCAGTTGGGTGTTTTCTGAGGTATACTGGAAGGGATCCCAAAATACGTAACAGATTATTTCTGAACGCTGAAAACCTGGAAAGTATCTTCTGAGGATATTACTTGTAACAGAAGAAAGCAACTTTACGCTCTGATTTTGGACAAATTCTTGTCCTAATAGACATTTAATTTTCCTTGTCTTTTTCCCTCTCTTGCTTCTCCTGACCTGAATCTAGAAGACTGTATGTGTCACTCTTGAGGTCTTGGACTCTTTTTACCAGCTTTCTACTGTATAAATGTAAATATCATTATGTAAGAACTTTTTATATTATGTGCATTGCTTTACACTGAAATACAAAATCATGCATACCCCCATAATGCAAAGCATCATGGGCTGCATATGCAAATCACCACAAAATGTTATGCTGGTTCAACTTAGGGTAGCTGGTTCATGCCACTGGGGTGTCATACAGATGAGGCACACTGATGAGTCCTGGTAGGACGAAACATGTGTCTGTGTCTTTTGTTGGCACTCTTTGCAGACTGTATGAGAGGCCTTTCAGCACCATGCATTTCTGCTTAAAGTTGAACCAGCATAACATTTTGTGATGATTTGCATATACAGCCCATGATGCTTTGCATTAAGGGGGTAAGTGTGATTTTGTATTTCTTTGAAACTTGGCTTCCCGGCCAATGCCCTTTGGGGTAACCCTTACCTCAGTGCTTACACACTAAGGTTCGTTGTCTTGTATTACACTGTATCTGAGTTTGTTATTCCTCTGTCATATCTGTACCCCTGTCCCTGTGTTGCACCTGGAAACGAGCTTCTGCTCTGTGTGCCTTTCCCGGTTATCAAATTTTAAATAAATACATAATTTGATGTCAGCCCATGTTTTTGGTCTCTTCTTTAGAATCCTGGAGAACTGTTTACTGGATCAGCTGATGGAACCAAAGATACCACAGAAGTTGTGGGACACTTTAGGGTTTTGTTACCATGACAGATTGAACATGCACAATAATCACCAATGTAAGGTGATAGCTGAGAGGTATTGTTGGTGCCCAAACTGCCATCAGATACCTGAAACCATGGAACATTTATTTTTTTCTTTGTGAATGTAGTTGTATTAGGTCACTATAGGGGATGCTGGCACAGAAATGGAAGGACACAGTTTTTCACCATGTAATATGAGACTTTGCTGCTGTACTTGTGTGCCAGCATTTATGGCGAGAGACCAGTTCTGGGGTAGAACTAGAACCCGCGATCATCTGACCCAGAGGCAGATGTAGGTAAGGCATTTTATTTTATGTAGCGCCCTAGCCTTAAAAGGCTCAGCGTGCTGTGCAGGGAAGAACATTTTCACCAAGACAACATAACACATAAATGCAGTGACAAGCATCAATAAATAACATCCACTGAGAAAGCTGAGACAGTGGCTTATTCTGATAAATTTAACACCAACTTAAAAACATAACATTTCAGCATCTTTTTGAAGCCTCTACTGAAATGTTGAGGCAGTGAATTCCAGATAGAAGGGGCTGCATCCGAGAACGTCCTGTTGCCCAAAAGTTTAAGATGCACCTTCGGGATGGCCAAAATAAACTCTTCAGTGGAGTGGTGCACGTGATCGGGTGCCTGCCAGGTTAAGAGGTTTTTAGCTAGATTAACCCCCAAACCATGTAGGGCTTTGTAGGTTAACAATACGATCTTAAAGTGGTCCGCCACCTAATTGGAAGCCAATGCAGCTGCCGCAGCCCAGGTGTAATAAGTTCTGAAAAAGGTGATCCAGAGATCAGCCTGGTTGCAGCATTCTGCACCAGCTGTAGGTGGCGCACCAACCTTCCTGATAGCCCAGGGGAAAAGTGTGTTACAGTAGTTGAGCCTCGAGGTCACAAATGCATGAACCATGGTCTGCAGATCCTCTTACATCAGATAGAGTCCAAGTCAGAAAATATTTAGAAGCTGGAAAAATCCACTGCAGATCACGGCCAATGTGCTGCCAGCTGGGACAAGCTGACACCATACTGGAAGAATATTAATGAAAACTGTTTGTCAGCCATATTTCATGACACTTGCCAATAAATATTTCAGGTCTAAAAATAATTGAAAAGCAGACTCAAAATTGGGGGACACATTGCTTCTTACAAGACGGTAAAAAAGGGATGATATCTAAAATGGAATAAACTGGTCTGGGTGCAAAATGTCTTGTATAACTTGAACTGCTACTTTAATACATAAAGATGTTTTTAGTTCAGTAGGGTAAAGGTGAGGTTTTCGGAGGAGCTTGGTTTGGTGGTGAATTGGAATGCCTGCTCCAGGACTCTTATGATGACCGTGGATTGTAATTTGTGTTCCAACGCAACTAATGACAGATGTGCTTTTTGTGTAATGTCATTAACTTTTTTGTCCCTGGAATGTTGGAGTACAGTTGTGAGATTTTTACAAGAAGCAATAAGATGCATACCGCTGACCTCAGAAAGTACTTAAAGCTGCCAGTTGCTTTAACTCTTGAGCCTAAGAGATAGATTTTAGCTTAAATTGTCTGTGCCGGCCAATGTTTGTTTTCAGTAAAGTAAAATAGCCACTGTTGGTGTGTCAGATAATTTTACAAATATATATCTATGTACGTGTGTGTGTGTGTGTGTGTGTGTGTGTGTGTGTGTGTGAACTCCCTGGGAAATACAGTCCCCTTTTGCAAGAGTGATTTGGGTACATTTAGTACAGGTTACATAAATGCAGTCAGTATGTGCAGCATATGAAATGCCTATACTGGAGACAATACTTCAGTTATTTTAGTTGTTCTTTTTTTAACCTGGAAAGGAGGCAATTCTGCTTGTTTTCAGCCTCATCCCGGTGGAGAAGGGTAAAGATTGAAAACAACTGACATTAAACCAGATTAAGCTGTTGAATGTAGTTTGTATGTATAATTCATAGGTTCATAGGTAAATATAGGACTTGCGTCCATGGTTGCTTGCCAAGTTAGTTAACAAGGATCCAAAATCGTACAAACATCTAATTTTAATTTAAAGCTTTCCATTGATGCACTACCCACAACTTCCTCAGGTAGAGCATTCCATGATTCCACCACCCCTTTGATTGTACCACATTTTACGCTTCCAAGTTCTGCAGTTTTCACTTTTTAACTGTAGTGTATGTGATCTAGTGCAGTAGAGTTGTTCTCGGAATTCCAGCCCCAGTCTCTTCCACAGGTCATGATCCGTAAGGGCTCAGAATACAATGCACATATCACCCCTCCATCTTCTGTACCCCAGCATGAACAAGCCCAGCTCTCGCAGTCTCTGTTCATAGTTCTTTTCCTTCCATACCCCTTATTCATCTAGTAGCTCTCCTTTGTATCCTCTCCATTTTGTCAATTGCATTTTTGTGGTATGGTGACCAGACCTGAGCCCCAAACTCCAGGACTGGTCTCACCAATTCTCCGTACAGTGGCAGGAGAACCCCCCTCTCTCTGCTTGCAGTATGTCTCAAAATGCAATTTAACACACTATTTGCCCTACTAATAATTCTGTTGCAATGTGATTTCAATCAGTCAGTCTTTATTTAGCCAGGTAAAACTCCATTGAGCAAGCTCATTTTCAAGGAGGGCTTGGTAGGTACAGAATAAATAATACAGTAGCACAATAGAACATATAGCACAAGTGGGCATAGTAATACAATACATAGCAATAAAAACAAGATACAGGGATAATCAATGAGGCCCGGTCGTTAAGATGAGGCCTCATCCCAGTAAACAGTACAGCAGAGAGGTAGAAGCAAGTCAGCACCAATGTGCCAAACCAGTGATTTTAGACACTGATTTGAACTGAAGATCATTTGTGATGGTAATACCTAGATCCCTTTCTTCTGTAACTATCTTCAGTTTATATTTACCTAGGTGGTAGCTCTGCTGAGGGTTATGTGTGCCCAAATGCATGACTCTACATTTATCTGGATTGAGGGGGAGATTGAGTGTGCTGCACCATGATTCTATACAGTTTAGTTGTTCCTTCCTATTTGACTGTGATGACTGGTGCCCAACTTCTGCCCTCAACCTACAGTCATCTGTGAACTTGGTTAACCACACCCCTGGCTTTACACATTTTAATTGTGTTACATATGTATTAAAAATACATGGTCCCAGCACCGACCCCTGCAGGACCCTGCTGGTTATGACTGTCCAATCCGAGTATGTTCCCTTTATACTGACCCTCTGTTTTCGGTCAGTGCGCCATGAATGGATCCATGAAACAATATTGCCATGGACTCCTATTGATGTTAAAACTTTGATAATTTCTTGATGGGGTAACTTATCAAATGCTTTGGTAAAATCAAGAAATATAACATCCACTGGTGTCCCTCTATCCAGACATATGCTGGCCCTATTATAGAACTCGGACATATTAGTCTGGCAAGATCTACTTTTAGTAAACCCATGTTGGGTTTCACCTCTGAGATGGTTTTCTTGTTTATAATAATTATATAATAATACAATGATATATAATTATATAAAATTATAAGTCTAAATGAATGCTCATAAGCCTAACCAGGTTTCTCATTGGCTGCTGTTTCGGTCGTTAATGTCTTAGAAATGACTGCTTGAGCAGCCACCTGATGCTGTGTGGTACACAAGGTCTTCAGTGTAAGATGTAGTCATGCCACACTGCTTGCCTTACACTGCTCAATGGTAAAGGTAAGTTAAAATAAATGTATAATCCCCAAAAAAACGCAAGCCAGTCATTTCCTTGGATTAATAACCAACTACAGGGTGGTGGCCTGGGGTGCAGTTGAAGGTCACTCATCCCATAGCCGGTTGTTAATCTCTCAGAAATGACTGTTAACCCTTTTTTCCCATTTACATTTTATCTTCCTGGGCCGGGGCTGGCTGACTCCGCTTGGCTTTGTCCCTATCGCCCACAGTCGACAGTGGTCCTGGTGGTGACGTGGGTGGGGGATCAATGCACAAAGCATCATATATGCCTGCCCTGCTGTCCTTGTTTCACCACTTTTTCGCCCTATTTCTCATAGCTGGGGCATGCACATCAGCGTGTGTGTGTTTGTGTGTGTGTGTGTGTGTGTGTGTGTGTGTGTGTGTGTGTAGACACACATGCATCACAGAGTCCTTCAGCTCCCTCCCCTTGCATACCAGTCCTGTCTTGCACTACCACTACGCCTCCACCTGGTGGCAGTTTTGCAGCTGTGCTGACTTGCCCTCTCACCCTGGGAGAGGAGAGCAGTCTATGGGCCACTCCATCCTCTCCCCACCTGGCCATCCCCCGACAAACTGTGCCGGGTCTCGAACACAGGTTGCTGGTGTGGCAAGAGGTAAGTAAGACGATGTCTTAGTCTGCTGCACCACTGGACCAGTATAAAGTTAACCCCTAAAGGGTACAGAAAGTGTGTTCTACTTGACATTATTCTGTACTGTTCTCATCATGGAAGCAGGAATTTGGAAATGTTAACTGTATCATAGTGTTAGTGTTATGTACCAGACTCTAAGCATGAGCTTTTGACCTATCAGAACAATGCTCAGAAGCTCTGTACACAAACCGGGACATAGTCAGAACTGTTATTTAGTTATTGTTTGTTCACGCACCAAGCAGATAAGCTCACTACAAATGCATGCAATTTTAGGCACAACCTAGGAGATTATAATGAAAAACAAGTTAGCAAACTGCAGAAAGGATCAGTTCCTACAATACAAGGAGAGACAACTCAACAGCAGAAGAAATATAAATTAGATATACAATAACCAAAGTCAACAGAAAGAGTGTCAGTGCAGTACAGTAAACAATCAAGTACGACGTAAACAACCTAGAGGGTAAGAGAGGGCATAGCAATATTATTGCTTGGGAACCAGTTGTCTAGTACAAGAGTCATGGATAAGCAACAGTGACAGGTTTACACATACAAAAATAAAATGAGTTGGAGCAAGTGCAGTTGCAGGTTGAGTTGGTCCATAGATAGTCCTATAGAGAGCTCCTAAAAAGATGGTGGGCGGTGGAGCTGCGGACTAACAGTAGCATAAAGTTCCAGAGTCTGGCGACAAAAGGCAACAAATGACTGCTCCCCCTTTTTAGTACAGTTTTAACTTTAGTGATTACCAGCAGGGATTTATCATTTGACTTAAGGGGGTAGGTCTGGTGAAAGATATTAAGAAAGTTGGCTATATTGGCAGGGGTAGTAGATCGAAGAATCTTATCTGTAAAGCAACCCAGAGCAAATGGGCATCTGTTTCATGGGCATAAATGCCATAATTTTTCACAGAGGCCAGAGTGGTGCGTAAGATGAGTAGTAGACAGTGCTGCTCAGCAAATGTTATTATAGGTTCCATGACAAGAACTGTGCAGAATGTTGCTTATAAAAAGAAAACAATAAAAAAATTCAGATTTTCATAAACATATTCAGGTACAGTTAAATCTGGATCATTGGGGAATATAAATTCTGTTTCTTAAATTAACATTAAAAACAGCTTCCAGTTAAAAATAATGTCCTGTCCTCTTTTTTTTTTTTTTTTCTTTAAAGTGACTCTTGAGCTCCTGCTGAAGTGAAATGTCTTGAGATCTGGAATGGATGACTCACTGGACTGGCAGTGAGATACAGAGCCTTTCACATCTAGGTTGCTGGTTTAGATTTAGTGCAGACTGGTAGTGGCTGAAAGCCAGTACCCTCTGATGGTGGCTTGGTGGCAGTGGAAAATAAGATGTTGTGGTCTCTGTCCATTCCTTTGTGTGCAAGTGTACACACAGTGGACAGGTGTGTACACCTGACAGCAGGCATATGTGTACAATACACTTAACAATACAACAGTCAGTACTAATTGACAATCTGGGACCTAACCTATCCATCATAAAAGAAACACACACCAGCTTTTTAACAAGTAGTTCAGTCTGAAAAAGAAGTGTCAAATAATCAGTGCTTATGGCTCCCATTTACTGCTCCCAGCATGTTGGTGGATGTGAGTGTTGTGTATTGTGCCCGTGTGTATATCTCATTACTGAGTGCTGGCTTGATGAAAGATGAAGAGAGTTTAAATGTTAACTATTTTTTCCCTTCCCTTAACAGCTGGCTTGCCCTTGGGCATTCTAAACCTTGCCAAAACAAAACCGTATCAGAGAGGCTTTTACTGTAGTGACGACAGCATCAAGTATCCCTTCCATAGCGGTACCATCTCCTCCACTGTCCTCTATACAGTAGGGTTCACACTTCCTATATGCTCTGTAAGTAGCTCAATATTTAGTCAGTTGGGAGAGGTTTCTAAGAGATGTCCAAGAGTAATCCACCTGCCCATCCGTGGTACAGAATTTAAAACAAACATTTTAAAAAGGTCTGGGTACAGAGTAACTTGACAGAAATGTTCACAGCATTGCTTGGGGTCAGCAAGAGTGAGAGACTGGTGAGCCAGCAGTCAGTAACTGGCTTGTAGGGATCAGCAGCATTGGCGATACAAAGAAGGTGCGGTGAGGAAGGAAGGAAGCCAAGATGGCGATGAAAAGTCCAACTCTGAGGTCTTTGTCCTGGGCCCTGGAGCACCTGACAGCCCTGCATTTTAGTCACTGAGAAACACATATCGGCATATTACTAGGTATTTTCTAAACTTTTGTTTTGAAAGTAAACTTTCAAACAAATAAATGACTTATATATATATTTTTTTATTACGGATGAAGAGGCACTAATACCTACTGTGTGCCAGACCGATTTTTTTTTTCGGGTCCTGTTTTTATTTGCTGTGGTTCTAAAACTAAACTAGACTAATGAACAAAGAAAGTTCAAAACACGGAGACCTTTTTGTGCAGTTTGAGTGGGAATGGGTCTGTCAAATCCCACCCTCTTCCTTAATTTAGGCCCCCACCCCCTTCTTTCTTGGGACCCAAGTGCTGGAGCTGTCCCATGCTCCATACCACTGTCCACCTTTATTGATTTATTCATTTATAAAACGCATGCAAACGGTATATCAAAGTGCTGTGCAGCAAAAGAAAACACAGAAACAGTATAACACATAAAATGAATACAAATGCATAACAATTTATCATAAAAACAATGTAAAAAAAATCACAATTCTTAAAGGTTGAACAAATGTTTCAAGTGCTCGACGAAAAACCATAACATTGATTGACAAACATACATGGGTAGGGAATTCGAAAGGGTTGGAGCAGTAAACAAAAAAGCATGACATGACTATCAAGAAGACTTACACAGGGGGACAACCAGTTCAGTAGCCCTAAATCACTAGAGCGAGAGTGAGTTGGAAGATATTCTTGGAGAAATGTTCCAAGATGGGGGAGGGTTGCCCAGAATGAAGAGCAGTGAATAATACCAGTATTTTAAACTAAAAACTAGAGATTGTGTGGTAGCCAGTGCAAAAATGTTAAAAAGGAGTAATGTGTCAAGTTTGAAGAGTGCAAGAAATCATACAAGCAGCTGCATTATGAATGTGCAGCAGGGGTGCAATGGCAGAGAACAGAAGGCCAGTCAAGAAACTACTACACTAGTCAATCTAAAAATAATAAGACTATGGATCAGATTTTTAGTAGTGTCAGGGGAAAGACACTTACAGAGGCACATAATGTTATAAAATAAAACCAGCAAGCTTTAGAAGTAGCTAATATTTGTGAGGAAAAGGAAAGATAACAGTCAAGAGAAATACCTGTGTTTTTGATATTATTCTTAAGGGAGAAATGAAGAGGGAAAGTGAACTTACCGATCTTGGAGCATAAGCTCAGATACGAATCGGTAGAAGCTGGAGGGGGTGATAAAAAGCATTTCTGTCTTGTCATTATTGATTTTCAGTGAGTTCAGTAAACACCACTTTACCAGATCAGCAAGGCAGCTAGACAAGTTATTAACAATAGAAGTAAAAGCAGGGAAAGAAAAACAGATCTGTGTGTCATCGGTGTAGTGATGGAAAGAAAATTAAGAGAGTGATCAAGTCTACTTAAAGGGGTGATAATATAAACAAAACCAAAGAGGTCACAAATTGAATCCTTGAGGGACTGTACAGATCAAATGGTAAGGAGCAGATCATTTTTCAGTTGAAGACCCGAGTATCTCATGACTGTTGTGGTTTTTCTCCAAAAAGCCAGGCTCAACCTCTGGGTAGTACAGTCGGGTAGCTTAGGTCCTATGGCTGTGGGTTTCAGTTGCTGTTCCTTATGCCATTCTGATACAGTACTCTTGCTTTGTCTGTTTTCTCCCTTTCATCGGAGGCTAAACCATATATCCCACACTGAGGAGGACACCTGTACAGCTTTGGTGGCATGTGTCTATACTGACTCTGGCTGCTGCAGTCCTCTATGAAGTGCTGGCTCAGCAACATTCACATCCAGTCAGTTGGACTTGAGATACAGTACAACAAGCAATGCAGCATTAAACCTTAAAATGAGCTCATTGATTCCAAGTTGTTATTCAGGTTAATAAACCCATTTTCTTTTTTTTTTTGCTCCCCCCAGCTCCAGGCCAGCCTCTACTTCAGGTCTTCCTATGCCCCTCGCTGCCACACTGCCTCGATGCAGCCACCCATCACCCCATATTGCAGCCCCCCCCCCAGTAACGCAGACGTAACCCTTTGCTGGGCGGGTCCCTCTTCCCTGAGGGGAAAGGCACTGGTGGGGCAGCCAGCGCAGTTCTTGGCCTGAGTCCTGCTGGAGTGGTCAATGCACTGCTCGAGGTCTCGCAGCAGTGGGAGCTGACGACCATTGTCCGGTCAGCCATGGGGCTCTTTTCCAGTCTTGCTCCCCAGGGGTGTGGCATGCCACTAATGTCGGGCATACACCGACGTTCACCATGCCCCATTAGTTAGTGGGACCCCACGCGTTGCCGTGACCCCAGCCTCTACTAGGGGTCAGCAAGCACCGGGCCACTTCCCTGCCCTCCCCCCATGAGAAGGCGAGCAGTCATCCGACGCTCGAGTTTTCTCTCCCCGACCAACCTTCCATTACTTGGGTACGTTCCTGAACCCGGCTCACTGGCGTCGCAAGCAGAAATCCAACCGCATGGGCCGACTAATAAACTCATTTTCAATGAGCTGCTAAATGTAACTCTTAAAACTTCTCATCCAGTATGCAATGAAGTGCAAACCAGTTGTGAACTCTGTGATGTAATCGTTAATATTAGAAACAGAGAAAACTAGTTAACGACTGGTTAAACTTTACTTATTTATCAGACAACCTGTATTAACAACCAGCAACCAACAGAAAATCAATTTGCACTCAAACTAGCTAACAGCTCATTTCAATTAAAGTTTAATGTTAACTGAACTGTGCATCACCTATGGAAGTTTCCTAGAGAAGCCAGGACAGTAGCCAAAATTAGGAACTGATCCTAGGCCTATATGTCATCATATCACTGCCAACTGTGTCATGAGGGTCAGCTAGATCACATAGATTCCTGACAAATCGTGACATTTTCACTTTCTGTTGCCATACTTCTCTATGCCCTGCGGTTGTAAACTGTAGAGAGAGATGTCATCCTCTGTCTCTGTAACACTCAGGTAATAGGCATCATACAATCACATTGTTGGTCATTTGATTTCCCAAAGTTGGGCCTGACCCAGTGATGACGGAATAGTGCATTGCGCTGTCATGTAAGTGACCTGTGTTTTCCTCTTGGGCTAGGAAGCGGCATCAGAGACTGTGAGTGAACACGCAGCATGTTGTGATCCCCAAAAGGAGGTGGCATCTCAGAGGATATAAAACAGTTGGTGGGTGAGCCAGGCCAGTGGTGCCAAGGGTTGAGGCACTGGACCACACTGGCGACCCAGGTTCGGGAACAGACTCTGATCGCTCGGGGATCAGCCGGGAGAGAAAGGATTGAGCGTCCGTAGGGGTAATTGCACTGTCGACTGACACCCAGCAATGGCGGGGTGTCAGCTCATGCGCACAGCCACATAAAGGGGTTGGCCCATGTCCAGGGCGACTGGCTGCCTCCATGAAAGTGGAGACAGCCTCCTTGCCCATTTCACAGGCATAAGGTGTGGGAGAAAATGGTGGAAAAACTGAAACCTAGTAGGACCCATGATGGCCCAGTTGTTCCTGCGAGACTGCGCCCCACCCCCCCCGATTCTAGATTTGTGCGTTCTGGGGGGAGGGAGCGAGCACACTGGCACTCCTCGCCCTGTCTGTGCCACATGTGGGGAATCCATGAGGTAATTCCAGGGGTGGATGAGTAGGGCGATCGCAGTGCTGGAGGATGTATCCCTCCAAGGGAGGGGTCAAAACCCCTGTCAGATCTGTGGAGGCGAGGGAAAAAGTACTTATAAAAAAAAAAAAAAAAAAAAGACAGTTGGTGGGGCATTTTGGCTTGATCTGCTTCCCATTCCCAACTTGACCAGCAGGGGCAGTAAGAAACAAAAAATGGAACCCTCCAGGATTCCAAAAGCTTGTAAAATTTAGTTAACTTATTTAATACAAATGAGAATGTTGGTGGTAGAGTAAAGGCACATAGCTCGGGAGAACTGTCAAGGCTTCTCCTACATATCGCATTGCTTATAACTCTTCATCAGGGGCCAACATCAGCCCTACCTGCACACTGTATCCAGATGACTGGGGGCAGAAGCAGCTTGCTGGGGGGACGAAGCCACATAAGAACACCATTGAGGTATTCAAGATGGCCCGGGAAGATCAATTGCAAGTGTCAAGGACAGGACTAAGGTAGGGAGCTCACGTAGAAGGATAAACAGTATATGCAAATAAAGTCATGAGTTGCACTTTTTTTTTATAAACAGTATATTTTCTGCTTATGCCCCTTCTCTCCCACAGTCTTACCTTCCCTCAGGCCCTCCTAGGCATCGATGCTGGCTGTACCTGGACCACTTCCTTGCGGCCACCTCCACGCTGCCTTGGTTTGCTCCCTGGCGGGGAGAGGGAGAGGGACCTCCCCTTACCACTCCCCCACTCATGCTTGAGTCTTCTTCAGGTGCCCCAGGGATCATCTGGCATGTAAGGGCCGGGTGCTGGAGGCCATCTCCAGGTTCAGCTGTAGGGTTATTTTCCTGTGTTGCTCCCGGCCCCGGGGGCATTGACACTCTTGGAGTTCCAAGGGACAAAGGCACGTCACGATGTGACGACCGTCCCGAAACTCAGTCGACATCCTCCCCACCCACAGCATCCCCAAACTGTACCTCCAGTTGTGGTCACTCAAGTGGCGGTATTGCAGTGGGATGACAGCCCTTCCTCCCTGGAGGAGGAGAGCGATCCAGCAGACACTCTACCCTCCCCCCCCCCGGCCTCCGACGACCCAAGTCCTCACCCGGGTCACTGGTGTCACAAACGGTAGTGCCACTGCTGCACCGACAGGCCAACCCACGAGTTGCATTTTGAGTAAATGCTTGGTCCAAAAGGACCATGCAGACACATTGTTTGGACTTACGGCCCATAGGCAATTAATATGGGTGAGCAGTTTCATTTCTTTGGTTTATAGTATTTTATATGCAAAAAAAAAGGTCTCTATTGTCAAGACCAGTTTCCATGTACATGCACAGAGTTCTATGGTTTACCCATCTTCTAGCCCCTTGCTGCTATTAATGCTCTTATGCCTTTGACGCTCCAATGTCAAACACCCAACCCTGATGCCCCCTCTATTTCTTGCCCTTTTACCTGCTCTGTCACTACTGTACATAGTTCAACTTGGACTGATCTATAATGTGCAATACTTACTTGTAAGCAGTTGTCCTGCACCATCATCTATACATACCTAAATACTGTATACATATTATAACCCAGCAACGTTTGCTTATAATGTTAGTTCAGACTCTACTGCTGTTCTCCCAGGACCCATTGAAAACCTAGGCGCTATGCCTAAATGGGGGTTGTCCTGATATACAAATTCTAATTAAATAAACATGCAGCAGATTTTCCCACACTTAATTGGATTTGACCCCAGAATCATAGTACCTTCATAGAGATGTAAAAATCACACAAAGTAATATTTTTCAGTCATGTGAAGTTAAAGGAATGTTGCTGGTAGTAGCTTGGTATCTTAAACAACTTGACAGTTGTAAAAACAAGTCCGCTAAGATTAGTTTACATCTTCTGGAGAGGAGATAAATCCAAGTTCCAGGTTTGATTTGGATTTCCAGATATCGCATTGTAATATACCATTTATTTACATGTCAGCTCCTCTGCCCGATCACTGTCCAGTTTAGTTATGCAATAATGAATCCTTTCCTTTAAATGATCTTAAGAGTCCTTTTACAAATGTGGCTAGAATGTTTGTCAGCTGTTATGCTGTGGGGTGGGGGGAGGAATCATTGAAATTTCATGATGCCACTTTTACCTGGCTTTTTTAACAGCTCTTTCCTTTATTCTGAAGAGGTCAGTTGGTAGTCTTCTGAGCTAGAACTAGACTGTGATTCTTTATCGAAGCGGATGGGCATGGAGTTACTCTTCTTGGACACTTCTTCTGTGGTGATGCAGTAGGTCTGAGCATGAAGCATCAGGGCTGGCAATGGACTGGGTGCAGTAGTGGCTTGTGACGGCAACATGTGACATGTCACTGATGGTTTGGATGCATTTGCCCTTTTTGAAAACACAAAGTAGGCTCCACATCAAACACTAGAGCCTCACACTAGCAAAACGTGATACTTTTATGCTCTGGCCGGCTATGTTTGTGTGATTTCTGTACCCTTAATGGGTAAATAATGCAGGTCAAGCTGTGTAAACCTTAACAAAACTTTCTAGGTAAAGTTGGCCTTCCAGTTCAAGCCTTGTGTGCACTTTTGTAACTCGGGATCTAATGTTAGGCAATATGCCAGTATTTTTTCACTGCTGGAAAAAAAATATTGATTTTAAATATCCTGAAAAGGGACAGTACATCTTTCTTTACACATACCTTTAAAACTTATCAGATTCTTTTTTTCAGTAAATCTGTTTAAAGGTGACCTGCTAAGTGAACTGCAGCCTGCTACCTTTTCCACGTACCCTGCCATGCTGCTGTGGGAGTCGGTGGCTGCTATGACCAACGTTATCAGAGCAATATTTATATTTTAAATTATTCACAGAGTAGATCACCGAACCCGGAAGCACCACGTGGGTCCCGTTCAAGCGTGTGCAAGGTCTCATGGGTACTTTATTATTTCCACGGGGGTCTTTATGCCTAAAATAATACTTGCAGCAACACTTGAACAGCAATAAAATAAGTGCATTACGTTCCAGCCATTGCTGTTACATTTGCAGCAGTGGTGTTATTTACATCACTAAAAGAGTGGAACATCCAAGAGACCTTGTGCCTGCTCGATCGGGACCCATGCAGTGCTTCTGGGTTCGGAGATCTACTTTGGCAATGATTTAAAATGTAAATATTGCTCCGATAATGTGGTCACTGACTCCCACAGCAGCATGGCAAGGTATGTAGAGACTGGAGCAGGCTGCAGTTAACTTAGCAGGTCACCTTTAATGAAGAATCTGACAGTTTGCCCTAGCTTTTCAGCTAGTGGGTCAGAATCCTGGACCAAGCCATCACTGACGTCCTGCATGTGCTACCTGAGAGCAGTGTAGTGTTTTAGGAGTTTAAGTATTGAAGTATCAGTGAGGTTTTCAAGAGCAGGAGTATGCTTGCTTTCAACAAAAAGCTTTGGAAATGCTTCAGGCAGTCTTACTGAAAAGGTTTGTTATTGCTCTAGGATAAGCAGCTTTTAAATAATTTACTCTTGCATGATTTATAAAAGATGCATCGTAAGCTGTTGCATGGACATTTGCGAAGATCTGAGTACTGCATGCAACTTTAGTTGCAATTTCTAAAGATATACAATTCAGTATTTGACTACATTTGTGCATTTTGGGAAGCCATTTAAAAATAAAATGTTTATAAACTTCCACCTTTGCAGAGCAAAATAATGTCTAATCCAGTGACTGTGTTAATGTTTAAGGAGATTTTTTAATAATGTCCAGTATTTCCTGCTAGAAGTTAAAATGTTTTTTTTTTGTTTTGTTTGGGTGGGAGTGTCTGGTTGGAGAAATTTGAAAGTATAACATCAGTTTTGTGAATGCTGCTCTGGATCCCACTGCACCCCCCCCCTTAACAAAAAAAAAAAAAATAAAAACAAGTTACTGTGCATATCAATTATAGTTTCTGTATTTTTGATTGTTCTTCTGGAAGTGGCCTGTGTGCTTTTTTCATCAAGTGGGTAAGTTATTATACAGTGTGTTCTACGTATAAAACATCTGAGTGATGCCTACAATGCAGCTGGTACCGAGGTATTATCCTGGTAACGCCCCTGGAACTGGACGGAAGAAGTAATGAATTACTGCTGTCATGGTGCACTTACTGCTGGTTTCTGGTTTAGGCAGAGCTACACGGAATGAAGAAACTGTTGTTCATTAAAGCACCGAGGGTGCACATAAAATTGGAACTAATGAGGTGGGGGAGGTGGGGGGCTGCATTAGAAACCTGAGTGTTGGCATTCCTCGTGGATGCTTTCAAGGACCTGTTACTCTCCATCTTTATTAGTATTCTTCCTGACATTAAATAGCTGCAGCATTAGCATTCATGTAGATGATATCTTCATTATTGGATACAGACAAATCCTCAAGAGAGCGTTATAAATACAATTCAGTCTGCATCCGTTTAAATACTGTAACATTAGTTTTTGACAAGAAGGCAGGTCTTGAAGATGTATATATATTTGTGTGTGTGTGTATGTATACATATATATATATATATATATATATATATATTATAAATTTATATCTATATATATATATATAGATATAGATAGATATATATACAGTTTATATTTATATGCAATCCAGGCTTTTTGTCACACTGAGTATAAAATAGAATAATTAATGTCGTGCCCTAGTGAGTCAGGTCATGAAGAGGGAAACTAAATCGTCCTCAAGGACACGAGCGCCATTTCAAGCAGGTGTTGTAGTGAGGGAACACTGTAGTTTCTCAGGTGGGTGGATAAAAGCACTCGGCAAGTAGAGGCAGGAATCATAATCGGAGGTCAGCAGGATGGATGGTGGTCATCACGGAGGCAGGTGTCGACAGCAAAGATATGCCAGGTGATGAATATCTGTGCAATAAAAAGATGAATAAATATTCAATACATAAAGCTTCAAGGTGCATCTTTGCCTGCTTATGTACTGTTACTGTATTGCAGCTGTGTGTTTCTGTGGTACTATTACTACCTGGTTGACCACTGCTAGCTTAGTTTTTTTTTTTTTTTTTTACATGAACAATTATTACTTTCAGTGCACTGGTTCAGAACAGAAATTAGTCACTTTAAAGTCCAGGAGCCTGATTTTCAAAACTTTGCCTGATGCAAAACAGAGTTTGCTGGGCCCCCTTGCACGGAGCACTTACCGCTGATTGAAACCCTGACTTACTCCTGCACAAACCAAGTGGATGGTGGAGGCAGTGCGGTGCCCCCTGAACCCCCCCAACCCAGTGGTCGCTGGTGGTCTAGTGCCCCCCCCATTGCCGATCTCCGTCCCATTTAGGAATGAAAAATATTTCCCTGGTGGTCTAGTGTCCCCCTCCTTCGCCAATCACCATCCCATTAAGACGCAAGAAATATCTTTCTGGTAGTCTAGTGGTCCCCACATCCCCAGTGCCTTGTATAGTTGCAGTAGCCCTTTCCCTGGTAGTCTAGTGCCCCCCCCCCCATCACTGATCGCTGTCCCATTAAGGAATAAAAAAATATTTCCCTGGTGGTCTAGTGCTTCCTCCCATCGCCTCCCTGTTAAGCTATAGGAAGTATCTCCCTGGTAGTCTAGCAGAACCCCTCCCCCACACACACATATCCCGATCCTGTATAGTTGTAATTCTTTCCCTGGTGGTCTAGTGTACCCCCACTGTGGCAGGTAGTGACCCACCCTGCTTCCCCCCCCATCTTGACCCAGACCCAGAGCCAGCGACCAGCACAGCCCTCCGCTCATCACCATGGCCGGCTGCCAACTGAACTGTCACTGAGCGCTTACTGTATACAGTGATGTGGATCTCTGTGACGTGTGAATCTGTGGAACATGGGGCTCAGTAGAAGAACACACTCGTTCAGTGAGATCTGTCACTAAGTAATTCATTTCTGGTTCAGGAAAATTAGTTGCTGAGGACTTCACGTTGGGCATGTGAATCCAAGGGTTAGCACACCATTGCATAGGGGACCCTATGTTGGCAGATCTATCTGCAAGATGCTCTTGCCTCTCACCCAGTGCAGAGTCAATTACAGTCTCCTCTTCTAAGGTTTCCTTAAAAATGCAAGATTTAAGGAGACTGCAGTGCATGATCTTGGTAACTTATTTATTTAGTCATTCGGAAAAGACCTTTGAGCGCAAGCTCTTTTACAAAGGTTCCACGTCATAGACTGCAAAAAAGGTACAATAGGAGAAAGCAAAGGTACATCACAATTAACAATACAGCTTGGATTCGGAGCTTACTGAATAACTCAAAACATAGGTACAAGTTAAAAATAACAAGAAAAACACTTTATGAGGGTGGAGGAGCGAATAAGCAGCCACAAAGTGCCTTGTCAGTAGTTCATAGGGTGGGGATAGGTGGCAGTGGGGTGAAGAAAGGAGGTACGCGAGAGAGGTAGGTACTGCGGTGGAGGTGAAGGAAGAAGGGCGATAAGGTATAGGGAAAAATGGGGCGGTGAGGGGAGGCTGAGTGGAGAAGACATACTAAAGTAAATGGAGGGGTGTGAGGGGGCATGGTCAGGCAGCCTGCATTAGTAGTGACTGTTAGGGAAACTCATGGGATGGGGAGGGAGGGAAGGTGTGGTGGCGGGTGCTGAAGGAGCATGATGCAAACTGATCGCTGAGGCAAGTCATGAGAAGGGACAGAGGGAGAGGGTACCTGAGGCCTGCCTAGTGCTTGCTGGAGGGAAAAGAGAGCAGGTGTGGCAGGACATAGGGGCAGGTGAACTTAGAGAGTGTTATTAGGTGCTGTTTGAGGTCAGTTTTGAATTGGGCCACACAACTGGTGGCCAAGAGGTGCCCAGAGAGTTCATTCATCCACAGGGGGTCCCGGTAGGCAAATGCATGTTGCCGAAGTGAGGTGCGATGGAAGGGGATAATCAAGACCCCTCTAGTCCTCCCTCTGGTGACCTGTAACAAGTTGGCCGCCTTGATCAAATTGCCTACACAAGGTGGTGTTTTACCCAATAGAGCCTTCTTCCCTAGGATGCAAGTCTGGAATTTGACCCTGTTTCTTAATGACAGCCAGTTTGTGCGTTCGTACAGAGTACCGGTGTGAGTGCCACGCTCAGCATCCAGGGTAAGTCTGCAGGCTTTGTTGAGTGCAGTCTGAACCCTCTTGAGCACTGTAACTTGCCCATGTCTGCCTGTATCTGGTAGACTGGGAGATCAGGATGTGAATTGCTATCACATGACAGGGGTCTGGTTCCAATTAACATACTAAAAGCCAGCAGAATAGGCCTTATGGTCTGTTGTGTCTGCTCGGTAGACAACACCCTTACTGGGTGCTTGATTTGCTGCCCACCCGTTCTGAGAGAGGGACTTCCCCGATTTCACTTTCCCCTGTAACTGTCCCACCCCCTCTTGAAACCCTCCACTGTGCCCACATTTTCCAGGCTCCCGGGCAGTGCATTCCATGGATCCACCACCCTTTTAGTTAAGTAGTGCCTCCTTTGCCCCCCGTAACTCTTCCCCCCCCCCAGCCTGCACTCGTGCCCCCTGGTTGTGAGACCCCATCTGGAGTACTGTGTGCAGTTTTGTAGACCTCATCTGTGCAAGGACATAGACAGGATGGAAGCAGTCCAGAGGAGGGCAACTAAAATGGTGCAAGGTCTGCATCAGAAATCATATGAAGAGAGACTGAGAGAGCTTAATATGTATACCCTTGATGAAAGGAGTGACAGGGGGGGACATGATAGAAACGTTCAAGTACCTCAAGGGAATCAACAAAGTCCAGGAGGGTAGCATCTTTCAGAAAAAGAGATGTGTAAGAACAAGGGGACACAATTTAAAGATAGAGGGGGGACAGCTCAGGGGTAATGTGAAGAAATCTTTTTTCACGGAGAGAGTGGTGGATGCGTGGAACTGCCTTCCTGGGGAGGTTGTTGGGGCTAAAACAGTGGGGGAATTCAAACATGCATGGGACAGACACAAGGCAATTGTAGTGGGAGGTGGCAGGAAGTAGGCTGTTGGTTAACTAGAATCTGCAGCTTATCCAGTAGGTAGGAAAATGGGCAGACTGGGTGGACCAAGTGGTCCTTATCTGCCATCAAAGTCTATGTTTCTATGTTTCCCCCTTCTTAAACCTAAACACCTCCTCGGCTCACACTTTGTTGATCCCCTTTACATACTTAAGGACCTCTATCATGTCCCCCATCTCACCTCTCCTCTAGTGTGTACAGGTTGAGCTCCTCCAGCCTCTTCTCATAGGGTCTACTCCCCATGCCCCAGATCATCTGGGTCACCCTCCTCTGGACCCTCTCCAACTGTGCAATGTCTCTCTTTAGGCGTGGTCTCCAGATTTGCACACAGTACTCAAAGTGCGGCCTGACCAGGGCATTATACAGTGGGAGGATCACTTCCCTCTTCGTGGAGGTAATTCCCCAGGCTATGCAGCCCAGAATCCTGTCCACCTTTGCTGCTGCTCTGCGATAAGTCTTAGTGTTATTCATTTTGACGTCCACCACCACCCCAAGGTCCCTCTCGCCCAACGAGGCCTGCACTGTGTCTCCCTCCAGGGTATATGCATGGCCCGGGTTTCTGGCCCCCAAGTACAACACCCTACAGTTCCGTGCATTAAACCTCAGCCCCCTCCTTGACCATCTGTCCAGGGCATCCAGAACCCCCTGTAGTACCACTCTCTCTTCCTTCCTGTCTGCCAATGCTCCCAGCTTTGAGTCATCTGTGAAGAGACTCCATTTACTCCTAATACCTCTCCCTATGTACGAAATACAGGCATTGAACAGGAAGTGTCCCCAGGACCGATCCCTGGGGGACCCCATTAATGACATTTCTCAGGGAGGAAACTATCCCGCCAACCACCACTCTCTCTGCTCGCCCCAAGAGCCAGTTTTCTGTCTACCTCAGCAACTGTCCCCCCACCCCCATCTTCCCCAGCTTGGTCATCAGGCCATTGTGGGGGACCAAATCAGACACTTTGCTGAAGTCTAGATGGAGGATGTTCACCAGCCTATTTTGGTCCAGGGCACTCGTCACCCACTCATAGAAATTAACAAGGTTGGTCTGGCACGATCTCCCTGGGACAAAGCCATACTGCCTATTATCCAGGTGCCCCATCCGTTCCAGCTCTCCCCAAGCCTCTCCTAGATAACATCCTTTATCACCTTGCCTACCACAGACATTAGGCTAACAGGCATGTAGTTCCCCATCTCCTTTCTAGACCCCCCCCTTTGTGGATAGGCATGACATGGGCCATCCTCCAATCCTGAGGCACCCACCCTGTCTGCAGGGAGATGTTGAAGAGTGCAGCTAGTGGAGGTACCAGCACATCTGCCAGCTCCCTCAGCACCCTTGGAAGAAGCTTGTCCGGCCCCAGTGCCTTCTCAGTCTTTAGTGACCAGAGGGCCGCCCTCGCCCTGTCCACTGTGATTATGCCCTCCTCCCCCATTTGCCTGTCCTTCCTGTCCCCCCCCCCCCAGTTTTGAATCGTCCCCCACCCAAGCCTGTTCCGGTCCACCAAACTTCAAGTGACCTACCTTATTTGCAGTTACGCCATCCCTCCCATCAGGAAGTGTGGACCCCCATCCTCCCCCGGTAAAGACTGAGGCAAAGTACTCATTTAATATCTCAGCTTGCTGCCCCAGTTCCTGAGCCCATCCCTTCCCAGTCCTAATCCTGCTGATCTGTGCCCTCACTTTCCTTTTTTCCACTGTGTACCTAAAGAACCCTCCCCCCCCCCGATACCCCTGGCCAGGTTTTGCTCCATCCTTGCCTTGGCCATTCTGACCACCTGGTGACCCTCCTGGACATTGGCTCGTACTCTCCCTGCTCCTTTTCTCCCCTTGAGTGCTTGACGTGCACATAGGCAGCCTCTTTCTCCCTCACCGCCTCCTGAACCTCCCAGGTCCACCAACACAGCTTTCTGGCCCTATAGTGCGTGCGCCTTACCCTCGCACAGGTCCTGGTAGCCTCCTGCACCCCTTCTTAATGGCCTCCCACCTGGTCCCAGCATTCATATCTGGCCTTAACTAATTCAAATACCCCGAAGAATCCTCCCCATGCCCTCAAAGTCCACTCCCCTAAAGTCTGTTACCACCGTATTCATGCGTTTTTCTCCTCCTCCCCCAGGTACAGGTAAAACCAGACTGTGGCGTAGTCACTTCCTGCCAACAGGCTGCTCATCTCTAGACCCCTAATCTGGTCACTGTCTGCTAGGACCATGTCCAATATCCGGCCCTCTCTAGTTGGCTCCCCCACCTGCTGGGCTAGAAATGCGTCCTGAAAGACATCCATCAGCCTCTGCTCCCTGGCCACCAAGGATGCCACTTGGAGGACAGTTAGTGACATCTCTGGGTTTGCTTCAGTAGAACTCTCTCTCTCTCTCTGATCAGAAATGGTGTTGTGTGAGCTGTAATATTGTGTGCTGCTTTCTGTCTCTGTTGAGCTTGGCTCATGTGTTCATCTACAACCTGTCTGGCTTCTTGCATTCTGCGATGGTTCTTTTGTAACCAGTATGTGGATGGCGATTTAGCTGAGGTTTCTTACAGGTGGATGTCTAGAACCAAGTTGACAGGGAGCCTGCCATGATGGGTGAACATAAGGTAATATGGAGTTTAGCCAGTGGAACAGTGAACCGTATTATTATAGAAGTATGTGTGTTCTGGGAGAATGGTGAGCCAGTGCAGACAGCAGTGCTCTGGAAGAGCTCTTAACATTCCAGCCAAGTTCTGGGTTACTCTTTCACAAAGTCCATGTTACTGTGGATGGTATGCAGTTGTTCATGCTTTCTGACTGTCATAGAGGGTACAAAGGTCTCTGAACAACTGGTACTCAAAAGACGGTTCTTGGTTTGTCCTGATTTCACCTGGATACCCACATTGTTGCACAGAGTGATGCAGGTAGACGTCAGCTGTTATTCAGGCAGTGAGGTTTTTTTAATGGGTAAAATTGTGAACTCCAGTCATGGCTCTCAACAAGCATCACCAAATAACAGACCTGGGCAGGAAATCTGTGCAAATTGCTTTAGCCTTTACTTAAGCAGCAGCAGTAACATCATACAAAAGTACTACAGACACTGTGTCTGCTGCTTAAGTAAAGGCTAAAGCAATCTGCACAGATTTCCTACCTCAGGTCGTTATTTGGACATACTTGGTGAGTGCTGTGACTGGAGTTCACAGTTTTAGTACTACTGAGTCACAGAGCACCCCGTGCCCTAGTGTGGCTCTGTCTGTGCAGTCTTTCATGGGTACCACTACTATAAATTTGGAGTAGTCGTCTGTTATTGTTAGTACACAGGTTGTTCCGTTCATGCTGGGTTCCAGTTTAAGGTGGTCAAGGGCAACTAGTTCTAGGAGTGCTCTGCTGATGATGGGCCAAAGTGGGGCCTTTTGGTCACATTTAGTATTGTGTTGAGACTGCAGGATGGACATTGTTCACACCATTTCTGTATATCCTCCCACATGCCAATCCATTACAAACATCTGCGGATATTGGCCTCTGTTTTCTTTTTTCCAAAATGTCTGGACTGATTGTGGTAGGCCTTAAGAACCACTGGTCACTACACTGAGGAAGAACAATTTGAATTACTTCACGGTGAGTATTAGGATCCTGGCTCTTACAGATCAGCTGGATGTGCTGAATTATCAGGCGCTTTCTGTCTTAACGATTTGACAAGTTCTGGGTCAGCCCTTTATCGTACCTCTAGGGCAAGATTCTGTCCTCCCTTTATCAGATCTTTTACTTGATGAATTATGGGACTCTAATCCTGCATTTACACCCATAGATCTCCTCATTCTGCTTGTCTGATTAGCAACTGTGGCTCAGGCAGGTTTTCAGGACTGGTTTGGCAACAGGTGTACACAATTTCAGTGGGAACCTGGAGAAAAGGTGGCATCTCCAGATTCTCCCTGGACATATCATCAGTTGTGGCTTCACTCTGAGTAGGTGAGCTAGCTAAGGCGTCAGCATGTGCATTTCACTTGCCCGGATCTGTACTTGATGGTGAAATTGTAGTTCACCAACATTGAAGCCTACCTCTGTTCTAAGGCTTAGAGTCTGGCGGTGTTCAGATGAGCCAATGGGTAATTGTAGGTGAAAACTGAATGAGGTGGCAGCCAGGCAGTTGCGGAATTTCTCTGATAGCCCACACAAATGCCAGGAACTCCAGTTTAAAAGAATTGCATCACTTATCATTGTGCTCTTATCCTCTCAAGCTGCAACTTGCATAAGCGATCTCACGTTTGACCCCATCTTGCTCTTCGGCCAGCACTGCTCCTAGGCCCCAGTTGCTGGCATCCGTGTATACCTGAAAGGGTTTCTTGTAGTCTGGGTAGGCTAGTATTGGCACTTCCATTAGTATTATCTTTAATTTGTCAAAGTCTTTTGCTGGGCTGCAGTCCATCATACAGGGCTATTCTTTGAGGTGCGTCCCTCTGTTGATCCTCTCAGTAGCTCATGAAAACGTGAAGCAAGCTTTGCAAAGTCCTTTGCAAATCTTCGGTAATATTCCACAAAACCCAGGAATTTCTGGACATCTCTAATAGTTACTGGGATAGGCCAGTCTTTTACGACTTTAATCTTTTACAGATTAGGGGACACTCCATTTGTAGCTACAGTATGTCCCAGGTAGTTTACTTGTGGTTTCAGCAGATAGCATTTCGAGGGCTTAATTTTGAGACTGTACTTGGTAAACTGTCCAAAAAACTTCATCCAGATGCTGCAGGTGTTCTTGGTGGGTGTTTGAGTAGATGATGATATTGGCAAGGTAGAGCAGTAGAATATCAAAAATCCAGCTTCCAAGACAATGTTCCACTAGTCTTTGAAAGTTCCAGGGGCGTTGCAGAATCTGAAAGGTATTCTAGTGAATTCGAAAAGGCCCATAGGAGTGATAAATGCTGTCTTTTCTTGATCTTTGGGTGTGATCAGAACCTGTCAGTACCCACTGGTCAAATTGAGAGTTGAGAAGAAAGAAGAAGAAGACTTAAGAGAAGCTGGAGAATCCTCATTCTGCGAGATAGGATAGGAGTCTTTGTGTGTGATATTGTCCAATTTTGTGTAATTGATGCAGAACCTTATCTTGCCATCTTTCTTCTTGACAGGTACTATGGGTGCAGTCCATGTGCTGTGACTTTCTCAGATTACTTGTGCTTCCTTCATGTTACGTAACATGTCTTTAATAGGTTGGTACATAACTGGAAGAATTTATGAAATCTCTATGTAATAGGAGGGTGCTGTCATGTAGGAATGTGATGCTGCATTGAAGTGGCTTGTCCAGAGGGTGCTGACTGAAGGCATTCTTGTGCTTTTCTACCACTTGCAGAACGTTTCTTTTCTGCTCTTTTGGGGTTTCAGGCATATCCAGGTCAGTCTCGTCCATCCAACTCTGATTGGTAGTCTGCTTGGGGGTTGCAGCCAACTCTGCTATCGTAGTCTGCTGGGCCACTGGTGGCTCTGCCTTGTTACCGAGTTCCACAATATCCTGAAAGTCCACCTTCAGGAGTTTTACAATTGGCTGATTCCAGTGAGTTGTGCAGGCTAATTGCCATAGTTGAGGATGTGAACAAGGATCTGGCCTTTGCTCACTGTCGACACACTCTGTGCCACTGTGACTGGATCCTCCTTTCCATTTGGATGTGGTTCCTCTAAGGCATCACAGTCTTGACCTTGAGGTCCTAGTTTTACCTTGTACCACAGGGTTGTTTCTGCTTGTGGCGCCAGGATTATGGGTTTAATGTTTTTTACTCAGATGTTGCTAGTCTCCTTGTCCGGACTCACAAACCTTTGGTGGCATTGCAGTAAGTTAATGGTTTGTTGCAGCACATTCTTGTCCAGTTCTGGTAGTTGTCTGCCTTCATCCCTCAGTACTTCTACAAGGTCTTCACAGTAATACTGGATGAAGTTCATCCCCAAGATGATGAGTAGCAAGTTGTCACTGTTTGCATCACTGACTATAATGTCCTTCTGTCCATGTGTCGTCCGTCCCAGCTCTGTATCAGTCTTGATGTAACCCAGCTATGGAACCTCTGTCCCATTCCTTGCTGTAAGTTTGATCCAGGACTTGGGTGGCAGATTTAGACTCTCTGGCATCCAGTACTTGTAGAAATATCGTCCTTGCATTGTGGTTATTTGAGATCCACTGTCAAGGAGGGCCACAGGTTCAATGCCATCTGTTTTTATCGGGATGGTTGGGCACTTGCAGATAAAACAGGACCATTCCAGCTTGCTTGGTGGACCTAGGCCTGCTCTCCCTGTGGATCAGTCCTTATTCCCAGAGAATCCCTGTTTAACGCCACTGCTATGGATGGAACCTGTTTGCACTGTCTTTCCACATGGCCACTGATGCCACACCTTTGGCATATTGATCTTGCCAGTGAATTGAACTGGTCTGTGGGATGTTTTCCATTTCCTCCGTTTGGATGTTGAGGTGGGCCACCATACCTTCTCCATCTCTCACTCCGATAACCAGGTGGTTCTCTTCTCCAATCCTCCTCGAGGTTCCACATCTCACAACAGACTTCTGTCACCTTGCTGGTTAGTACTGTAGTCTGTTTTTTTATCTCAGGATCTATGTTCAAGCTATCCACTTTGTGGAATTCTTGCGTCTGTTTTGCTTGATTGTAGGCCACGTTGGATCCCGTGAGGAAGTTGGTGGTGCCAAACGGTGACCTCCCTCTGGAAGTATTTTCCATCTCTTGCGGCCTTCCGGAATACGGACCCTGCTACTGAGAACACTCTTACTCTGGACATGCCATGGGACACCCTGGCCATGATGCACTTGGTGTCACCATCAGTTGCTCATAAGCTGCCTTTTCCTCTCCTGATCTTCCAGATTCCAGCACCTCAATGGCTTTCTCTTTAAAGTCTAGGAAATTGGTATCTGGATTCAGTAGGTGTAGCATGTGCAATTTCCATCTCAGAACTTCACTGCTCACCCATTCAGTGTACTTGGCTGTGAGGACATGGTCTGGATCCTGAACTTTCCTCGGGTCTGCTCCCTCAATAGCCTGCAGTGCCTCCTGGAGGCTTCATGCATATTCTCTCAGTGTGTCCCTCTTGGACCCTCGGTACAAGAAAATAACTTCATCTTTAGTTCAGACATCAAAAGTATGCTGTAACCGATGTAGGATCTGGTCTGCAGTAGTCGAAGACGACCTCCTGGTGGGCTGCTCCACCCAGCTGCCCAATCAGTATCTCTACCTTCTTGTGCTTCTGAATGTGGTACAGCTAGAACATCGCCAACACGTTCGCTCAGAACTCTCCCAGACTACTGGTTTCACTATCAGTTGTCTCTCCAGTGTACTGTGTTGGCCATGGTGCTCCAAAATAGTAGGGTGTTTTCAGGGGTGAAGGGTGTAGATGACCCAGATCTCCTTCTCCTACTCCTCTGGATGATCCACTGCTATTCTCCAGACAAGACAACATCTTGCTCTGCATCTTCTCTGGTTTTGGACTCCTTGACTTGTTAAAAACCCAGCTCGCTGTACAAAACTTTTGTGTGTTTCATGCCCTAGTGAGTTAGGTCATAAAGAGGCAACTAAATCATTCTCACAGACACAGTTGCCATCTTAAGCAAGTGTTGTGGCGAAAGGACAGTGTAGGTTCCTAGGTGGGTGGATGGAGGCAGATGGCGAGGAGAGACATAAGTCGTACAAAGAGGTCCAGTGAAGCAAGGACTTTATTCAGCAGGGTGGATGACAGTCGTCACAGAAGCAGCTGTCCATAGCAGCAACAGCAAAGGTATGCCAAGTAATAAATGGCTACACAATAAACAGATGAATAAATATTCAATAAATACAGCTATGAGGTGCACCTTTGCCTAATTATGTACTGTTACTCTGTTGCAGCTGCTTTTTTTCTATGGTACTGTTACTGCCTGGCCAACTAGCTCAGTTGTTTTTTTTCCTTGAATGATTATTACCTTCAATGCTTTGGTTCAAAACAGAAATCTAGTCACATTAAAGTCCAGATCCGAACGTTGGAAGGAAGTTTGCAGGTACCTGAGATATGAATGGGCACCTGGATCAATAAGGGACACTAGTTGCAGCACTGAACTAACACTTTGTCAGGATGCCTTGGTTAGGCCAACGGGATTTCAGGGAGGTTTTGTAAACAAGGCCATATGTTCACTGTCAAAAAACCCCACTCTCCGGCTGCTGGGACAAGGGACACAAGGTTGCAACTGGGTAGAAAACCTTCATCACAAACCATTCCTTGTGCTGCTGGGACAAAAAGAACTGAAGATGCGATGCTTCAAACAGATTCTTAAACACAAACCTTCTCTTGGGTGGCTGGGACAAGAAGAACAGATGATGTGACGCTTGAAGTGGATTCTTCAGCACAAACCTCTGTTGGGCTGCCAGGACAAGAAGAATTGAAGATGTGGTGCTTGAAACAAATTCTTCAACACAAACCCTCCCTTGGACTGCTTGGACAAGAAGAACTGAAGATGTGGTGCTTGAAACAGGTTCTTCAGCACAAAGCCTCCTATGGGCTGCTGGGACAAGAAGAACTGAAGATACAATGCTTGAAACAGATTTTTCAGCACAAACCCTCCCTTGGACTGCCAGGACAAGAAGAACTGAAGATGCAAAAAAGGGAAAGCTGGTCTTCGGGTGCTGGTCCAGGATGCAGGTCTTTGGATGATGTCACCAGGATGTTGTTCCTGAAAGAAAAGAAAAATTAAAAAAAAAGGAAGAAACCCCACTCCATTGTGCAGTGGATGCCCTCTCTAGCAAGCCTGGGTGGCTCTTATGCTTATTTTACTACTTGGCAAGGATCGGCTGCCCACGTTAATATCCAATGGAAGGGTGTCACCAGTATGGAGTTAGAACAGTCTTTGGTGAAAGGAACACCCAGGCAAGTTGTAGGCAGATGCAGAGGGTATAGAAAGGTGTTGCTGCTGGCACAAGATTGCCAGTGGTGAGGTGGTTCTGTGCAAAGTAGCAAGGAGGGTTAAGTGTTTTTTCTGAATAGGTACTATAAGCTTGAAGCAGTTCTTCAGGTAGGCCAGGCAGTACACCATGTTAAGAAGCAGTTTGTTAGGCAAATTGGCAATACCTATGTTCAAGAGGCAGTTAGTTAGGCAGGTGGGGCAATATGCCAGTTCAGGAAATGTTTAGTTAGGCAGATGGGCAATATAGCTGTTCAGAAGACAGTTTGTTAGCAACTGGAGCAATATACCAGTTCAGGAAGCAGTTTGTTAGCAGTTGGGCAGTATACTGGTTCAAGAGGCAGTTTAGTAGGAAATGGGGCACCATAACAGTTCAGGAGGCAGTTTGTTAGCAAATGGGACAATATACCAGTTCAGGCGGCATTTCATTAGCAAATGGGCAGAAAGTGGTTAGTTAGGCAGATGAGCAGTATACCAGTTAAGGAGGCAGTTTGTTAGCAAATGGGGCAAGATACCAGTTCAGGAGGCAGTTCGTTAGCAACTGGGGCAATATACCAGTTCAGGAGGCAGTTCATTAGCAAATGCTGCAATATGCCAGTTCAGGAGGCAGTTTGTTATATCAGGAATGATGTCACTTTAAGTGCAATTTGTGAGCCAGCTAGCACAGTTTCAACAGATACTCAGTAGTTTGCTCCCCAGCCCCCACGGCGTCTGCCTCTGTGGATGTCATGAATGTGCCCCGGGGAAACCTTTGGGTGCCTGAAGCCCCTATACTAGCTCCTGAGGAGCGTTGCTATTCTGACCTTTTGGGTGGAACCTTCTCGGCTCTTGGCCACCTCTGTGGGCGGTCTGGATGTGGGGAAAGAGGGAAATAAAAACTCCCAGCAGTGTGGCCTTGGCTGCCTTGTTTAGTGCCCTGGTTCAAAATATCAAAGAGTGTAAGGTCACTCAAGCAAGAAAATGCTGAAACACCGATATTCCTTGTTAATTCACATCTTCATTTAATGACAAGCCCCAACATTTCACTCATTTAGCGCCATGGGCACGAGTTATTTAAAATAATAAGGAAAACTGGGAGCTTGATTTGCTATTGGGCTACGCTGCCCCTTACTTCGCCCCTTTGCAGCTCTGTTTAATCAGTTAAGGGCCTACAGCCCACGACTTCACCCTCTGGGCAGTCCCCTCATGGCCTCAACTGCTGCCCCTGCACAATCCGGCACTCTAAACAAATATTTTTTGAACTTCTGTCAGTCAGTGCCTTCCTGGTGGTGCTACCACTGATTCATTGTCCTGGCCTGTGTTGAATCTCTGACTGGGGAGGACGCAGGAGACTGGCTGTGTTGCTGGCAGTGGGTGGTTTGGCAGGTAGAACTTGCTGCTCCGTCCGATGCTTCTTCAGCTGACCACCCCAGCCTTGATCCTGGGCTGCTCCTCGCACTGTGCCTCTGTACTGCTGCAGTCTGCTGAAGCCGTCAGTGAGGGACCAGGGATCTCTGCACATGAAACAAAAAAAAGGGGCCAGACAGAGCCCACACCACAGCCACTGACTTGCTCCTGGAGCCACCACCACTGGAACGCACTGTGCTGGAAGGAGCAGAACGACTACTGCAGCTGACTGGATGGAGGGATAAGAGTCAGCAGATCTGCATCAACTGGCCATGTAAGCCTACTGGGTCACCATTGTATTGCCATCTACTCCCCTCTCTGGTCCACCTTCAAATTCCCTCACCAACGGATGGGAGCACCTCTCTAATGCACTCAGGGGTTCTACCAAACCCTGAGATCATGCCTAACAGCCTTCTTCATGTTGAAAAATGCCCACATGCTGGGCAGGAAGAGAGTCCCAGAGTGTGGCCTTTTCTCTCTTCATGCTACCTGCTTGGGGGGGGGGGGGGATGTGAAAGAGTGTCAGCAAGGGAGAGAAATAGAAGTAAAAAGGAAAAAAAGTTTAAAACAGCTTAGGCTCGCAAGGGAACTGCCTGATGTCAGTCATTGGTAAGGGACAGTCTGTTGGGTGGGGATAACCTGGGGGCATAGCTGCTGCAGGGAATATGTAGCTTGCTTCCCTATGTTCCCCACACTTCATACCCTGGCACACACTGTTTCCCCGAACCATCTCTGATAGGCTCCATTGGGTCTCCAAACACCTGCTGTGTTCTACGGTGTTTCCAGGTGGGGTGGGGGGTTCTGCTATGTTTCTTTAGGGCCCCCAACTCTGGGGTACTGCAGTTATAAATTGGGGGAAACATTTTTTTAACTTGATTGCTTAGCTGAAACCTTTATCTGTGATGTTATCCTGGCACATCATGGAATCAAGTCCCAGCACACACCTGACCACATAACAAACAAAATCTTGCCACGTCTTCAGACAGAATCTTGCCCTTACTTGGCATGGCCACCTTCAGGTCTTCCAGTACAGGCCCTGATTTTAAAACAATATTTACTCCTTTCCACTGTGGCACAACTAACTGATCATAAAAACGCTCGCGAAAACTGTCACTTCCAAATTTAGCTTACTGCTGTATTATACTGCTCTGCTGCATTCTCTCCCAGTCGCTGGTTTATATTCATGTTGCCTCTCCATGTGTTTTTGCAGAATCAATTTCATTTCCTGATATCCAGCAGTACCAAACAAAAAGTGTGCACATGGCTTCAAATGAGTGTGTGCTTGGCTTCAAAAGCTGTCCGCTCCACTCCCGATCGCAGCACCATGTAGTCCATTCCCGTAGTCCTCGCTCACCTTTATGAGCTTGCCTCTTTAATTTAAATATTTTCTTTCAAAACAAAATTGAAACCACTTTCTCCCTGCCTTCCACATCTTTCTTAATGGTGGGGAGACTTCCTGTATGTGAAACAGTGCCATCTAATGGTTAATGGTAACTATTTTCTTAACACGTACCAGTCCAAAATTCATTAGAAAACAGATCAAAAACCCTTTGATTTTCTGCTTTTTTAATGTTTTACTAAATTGAACTATTTTATAATTGCAGTAAGGCATTCCAGGGTGTGAGAGATGCCGAGTTAACGTAACATCTCAGGTGGCTGAAGGCACTCAGTGCAAGGGCCTTGTGTCTCACAAAACACCCGCAGCATGACATCACCCCAGTATCACACAGTCTTAACGTTGCCTTACTGCTTAATTAAACTAGTCATTAGTTATGAGTGCTCTGGATGGAAAGTTACATTTCCAGCGCAAATAAGTTTACATGCTTTGGTTTTGTTTTAGACAGATTCTTATTTCCCTCTTCTTGTATTAGAACACTGATTAAAACAGTATCAGTGAGGGTGCCTTGTTTACAAGAGAGATGCACATTGTGTGGTGTATATACCCCTTGGCTGTCCCCGATTTTTAGTGATGTCCATTGATTTTTGCCTCAAAAAGTTCCTCAGCATTTCTTAAATATGGCATTTCTGTCCCTTAAAAAAGTCTCATTACTTACAAAAATCTGTGACTATTTCATGTATTTATTTTGATATTTAAAATGCATTTAAACAAATGTTTTGGTTAAAACTTTTTTTTTAAATGTTTCGCTTTGTATATAATACAGAAAACAAGCTAAAAATGTCATGGTGATTTGCATATACGTCCCATGATGGTTTGCATTAAGACGATATGTGCGATTTTGTATTGCTTATAATACAGAAGAGCAGCGATACATTTTATAAGCTTAGTAAGTCACTCCAGGGTGTGTATTAAAGGTTTGAATGCACTTCCCATAGTCGTACAGATACTCACCTTAAGTCACGTTCCTGTCCATGGGCTGTACATTAAAATCCTTTATTGCACACCTTTTTGTGGCTTGTTGCTTACAAATGTGTCTGTCCATAACATGCTGTACCATGATATACTTGGCATTTCCAATCTACATGCCTGCACTACTGTTGCGCCAAGTCTATGCTTTCTCTTTCTGGTGTTCAAGCAGCACACAGTCTTCATCCACTGTGAAGGGGAGTGTGTTGTTATAATTAGATGCAAAATACAGTTGACTGGATGTTAGTTGGAGTTCGTGATTTGCGTGAAGAGTAGATTCATTTGCATTTTATTTTACAATATAGCCTTTCTGTACTTCAGCACAAATGCGTTCGTACATGTCTCCTGGAACAGGGTGGTTTTCAAGTGTGGTCACAGGTGTGTTTTTGAGTAAATCTGAGTTTGTGCCTTGCTTTGTGCTGCTCTCAAAGATGGTATATTCAAACTCTGTGTGCAACATTGTTGCATTGTGCCGGCCTGGTGGTGCTGAGGGTTGAGGCGCTGGACACCACACCTCGCACCACACCGATGACCTGGGTTCGGGAACAGACCCAGGCTGCCAGGGGTCAGCTGGGGAGGAAAGGATCGAGCATCCAGAGGACAGTTCTCCTTTCCTGGGAGGCAGGGGGGGACACGATCTGCCATCTGGCGACCCCCAGTGGAGACTGGGAGTCTAGCAGCAGTCGGGAACCGGCAATAGGGGATTGGCTGCAGCGGCTCTCCTGGGGTTGTACGTGGGAACGCACACGTGCTGTGCTAGAGTGCATTGCACTGCCAGGCCAGTAGGAGGAGGGACCTTAAGAGAAAATCCCCATCTGCGGGAATAGACGATGGCACCTCGCCCGTTGGGCTTCTCTCTGTCTGCCAGGACCTACCACCCAGCCGGGCACATTTCATTATAGGTAGAGTACCCTGGGTGGATAGGGTGGCCCTGCCTTGGGGGGTGCAGAGACGGGGGGGGTCTGCGTGGCTGGCGTGGGATAGAGAGAGAGAGAGAGAGAGAGTGTGAGAGCTTCAGGGTGGAGGTAGAGCTTATGGTCCGAAGATGCCCGAGAGAGTTCCCTGTAAGACGGTGCACAAAAGAAGTTAACAAAAAAAAAAAACTTTGTTGCATTGTGCTTATTCGAATAAACAGAAATGCAGGCACGCACTCACGCACGCACTACTTTCGGAGTACTAAACTGACTTTGCACTGGAATTTGCACATGCTTCCAACATGCTTCCCCATAAGTTTAAAATAAAATTAGAGAGATGGGCCTTATTCCACGATGATCTATAAAAGAAAAAAGGCCAAAGTTAATGGGTTTTATTATTGCAGAGTCAAGTGATCCCTTACCAAAACAAAAAACGCAGATTATTTTGTTTATAGAACCAGAAGCACATCTGAAACTATTTCAGCTGGACTTTTTGGAATTTCACAATCCAGCTCTGAACCAGCTGAAAGTCCCAGGTTTTTTTTTTTTTACTTTTTTATTAATTTTCTGTATAAGCAGACAAATTAACAGTCACAGTTCCTCATACACGGAAAGAGAGAAAGGTACATAGGTTTTTACAGAAAATGTGATATACACAACATATATATGACCATGTATTCTTGTGCAGTAGGAAGGAGGGGAGTCCTGGGTTATTGCCGTAATGATATAACCAAAAAAGTCCATCCGTAGTTGCCAGCCTCTTCAGCGGTATTAGGTGTTTCCATTAGGGAGAAACCATAAGGGACGAAACACAGTTATAAAAACTGTTAATTAAACCTGTTGCATGACTAGGTAAAAGACAAAACTTAAAACATGACTCCTATATATCTTCCCTTCCCTTGCCAGCAGCAAACATCTTATCTTAGGATAACACTCTGATATATCTAAACATAATAGCAAGTTAACAATTATTCTTGCAAACAGAAGTAGAACTTAATTAGTTAATTAATAACACATTTAACTCTGGTTAAAACAACATATAACCTGTTATTGTTTCAGAACAGCAAATCAAATGTTGAGCACTTGAGATGGGAAAGACATCCTTAGCAGGAAATCTGCCTTAAACATATACCATAATAATTTTACAGTTGACACGTATATCCCCATCTGCAATACCCACCCAAAAACAGTTGAAAATATTGCCATGAGAAAAAACAATGAACACTCATTGCAATTCAAACTGTGAAGCAATACAAAATGCTTTTTTGCTTCTTTACTGCCTGTTTTAGAGCTGTTACAATCTATTTTTATCACTCACAGTCTCAAAAGTTCAAGATTCCTTATCGGAGCCCTGCGATTCAGACGGCGTTCTGCGAGCAGCAAATTCCTTTTCTACTTTTTCTAACCAGTGCCCTGCATCTTGTGGGCTTGTAAACTGCCATGTCTTTCCCGACGTATACTATTCGGAGATGAGCTGGTAGTAGGAAAGAGTGTATAATCCCCAGGCCACGGAGACTATGGCGTACTGCATCGAAGCGCTTTCTCTTGGCGCATGTTTGATAGGACAAATCAGGATAAAAGTTTATGTCCGCGCCATTGATGTCAAGCGGGTATGCTGCTCTAGCTGTAGAAAACACCATATCTCGCACATCAAAACCCCTGGATTTGAGAAGAATAGTACGAGGTAGTGTAGGCTCTGCCGACCTGACCCTCGGACTCACTCTATATGCCTTGACAAATGTATCTCAGTGGAAATCTTCACTCAGGTGCAGGTGGTCTTTAATGCAGTTCAACAAAAAGGACAGCAGGGATGTCCCCTCTACACCTTCTGGGACCCCTACTATCCAGATGTTCCCTGCTCTCATTTCATTTTCTAGGGCCTCCATATGGCCCCTGAATTGATTGTTTTCTTTAGTTAAAGTTGAGACCATGGCTAGTGTACTGGTTGTTCTCTTGTCTGCCTCAGTCATTGAGCCAGTAAGGTGCAATATTGCAACATCGTGGTGTTCCAGGTTTTGTAAAGTTTTTTCTATTTTGGAGTCCATGGCCTACGTGGACTCCAGCATGGTCTGCCGTGGTGGCTTCATTGATACGTCGCTAGTAGTTGCTCTCGTGCCAGTCGAAGGATCCATGTCCTTGTGTGATGGCGCATGCTGATCTTTCTGTGATCCTTGCTATTGCCCCTCGGTCCGGCCCATATCGAGTTTGGTGTCAGCCTGTCCAGGAAGGTATTCTGCGTCAAGTACTCAGCCTTTTTTTATTATATTTAGACTTAGAAGCGACTATTTTTGATAAGTTTGCCACCACAGGGCGAGATCTTTCAGGAGTGTTACCGACCTGGAAGATGGCTCTCTGGCACCCCCGAAACTCCCAGCTTAATGGTGCATTTACCACAGATGTGGCATCTTGACATTAGAATATACAGCTCTGTTACCATAGTCTTGTACTAGTGTGATATTTCCATAAGCCCATTGCACTACAGATTTAGTACTAAGGGAACTGCATACAAGTACATGGGAGAGGCAAGGGGCCCAGTTCATAAACGGCTCAAGAATGCTGCCAGCCCTGGGGGCGCCAAACATATGGCACACAGAGCTTGCACTGGTCGTCAGCTGGCGATTGGGATGGTTGATTTCTGCACCAAGTGACACAAGTTAGACCAGCTTTTTCTGGTCTAGTTTGCAGCAATCTTCTGTACCTGTTTTATGGGGCTTGTGCCAAATATTTGCCGTGAATCATGAAAAGTGTCTAAAATGTGCCTGATCTTCTTGAATCAGGCACAGGTTGTGGTGAAGATTTCAGCGCAGATGTGCTGACCACCGGGTTTGATGCAGAAATTGGTGCAAACCCTGCGCTACCCTTTGTATATCAGGCCCAAGGTCTTTAGGTCCAGTGTGTTTTCATTTGGTACAAAAATAAAATATTAATTTAAGGTAGGAAGGGACTCAACTCCATCATGCCCCTTTCCCCCCTCCCACTTCACATGCCAGGATGAAATATGTATGCTGCTGTGCGAGCATGTGTCAATTCAAATGGATTATCTACCCATTCTACTACCCGGGGTAACCAGTAATTCCTTGAGTAAGCAGAATGAGTCCAGGCTTATCGTAAAGGGGAACAGTCCGCATTAGGAGCCCCACACCCAACTGTGGGGCTGTTCCCAGTTTGCCCTTTGTGTGCAGAAATGTTATTTTAACCTACCTTTTTTCTGAGGAAGAATAGTGCCCACCAGAGGTCTTGGATTTAAGTTTGAAGGTGGGATGTTCAAAACATATTAAGATGTTTGCAGGTCCTGCTGTTCTCCCAGGATGAAGTACAGTCCTCTCTGGCTGTACTTAGCCCTGTAAGGACAGTGAGACCAGCAAACAAAAGGTCAAAGCTTATAAAAACTCTACCATACACTGCAGGCTATTGAATCTTTCACTACTGCAGTCCAGCCCTGACGCCAGCTGCAGAAGATTCTGAGATTTCTGGTTGCTGCAAATGCCAGCTTTGGATTCAGCAAAACTGGCCTGTTACAAACTACTGTGCTGCAGTATGTTGTTTTTTTTTTTATACTTCATTTATTGGTTTAGTTCTTACATTTTACTTTATAGCTTAAGTTGCTTATTACATTCATATACTGTACTCCAGATAACAATGTATATCCTCTTGCTTTCAGCCACCTGAGGTTTATCATATCCATCTTTACAGCTTTTTATAGCCATAGCTATTTCCCTTATTATGCAAGTAGCAAAAATCACAGGAAGATAGATATCACAAACAAAATATAATAAACACACGTATACATACATACATAGGGTCTCACATGTCTACAAAACTCCCTTCATTCTTATACCCTCTTCTAATGTGGGAAAGTTCTGGTAATTCTCCTGGCCATCCAACCCAGAGGCTAGCAGGAGGTACTTTGTACCATTACCATGTTATTTATTAGGAGGTGAAGGCTACCCCCGCAGCTCGGGCCTCTCAGCTTTGCCCGACCTTATGAGGACCCACCCCCCACCATCTAAGTCCTCTGGGATTAAAGGCATATAAAGATAAAAATAAACCTGGCCCTGCATTAAGAGAGCCAGTTTGTTCTCAGTGAGATTAAAGCTGTATCCTACCCTACCCAAATAGTCCAACGGGTCCAGCAATTCACATAGACTGCAGTTCTCTTCTAAATCTTAAATGTTAATTCCTCCATCCTCTGAACTTGCCCCACCATTTCCAACCAATCTTCCTTTGTTGGGTGAAGAGGCTGCAACCATCGCCTTGTTATAGACTTTAAAGCTGCTATTATTAAAATTTGCCATAAATATTTGGCATCCCTTCTTTTAATTTCTGCGGGAAATTCTCCCAGTATGAGACTCTGCGGGCCCAGTTGTCCTTGAATCTGGAAGATCTGCTTAAGCGAGGTGGTCAGTATTGACCAAAATGGAGTGATAGTGGGGCAAGACCAAGAGATGTGTTTGAGGGTGGCTCTGTCCACTCCACACTTCCTCCAGCACTCTGGGGAGGACCCCCTATGTTGTCTAGAGACCACCACTGGTACCCTAAAATATCTAACCCTTACTTTCCACATAAACTCCTTCCAGGTGGGGGTGGAGGAAATCCTCCAGATGTTACCCCAAGTCTTTTCCCAGGTCCCTTCGGGGATAGATAGGGCCATTTCTTGTTCCCAAGCCATTTTAATGTAGCTAGTGCCTACTTTAATGTGTTTAATATTCCTCTTATATAGTTGGGAGATGACCCCTTTGGGGGTGTTCAGCTTTCCAAATGTCCTCAAAGATATATTCCACAGTCCCCCCGAAACCTATTCTACGCTCCAGCTTAAGTTTTTTTACTAAGAAAGCTAACAGTTTGGCAGTAGTGCATTCTGTGTCTGGGGGAGAGACCAAAAACTCTCTGTGCTACCTCAAAGGATAGTAATCTCCCCCCCCCAATAACTGCCGTGGTGCCTGTAACCCTCTTCGAGCTCTTTTCCAGAAACCAGGTGTCCCATTGTGCTGGGCCAAATGAGGGATCTATTGCCCACCGGCCGTATCTTCAATGACCTCCATGTTTCCTTTCCCTCCCGGTACCCCTCCTCCACCCCTCCCATGTTGTACAAGTTGTGGAACATGTCTCCTCTCGTGCTGTTATGAGGTCCACAGGATGGAACAGTACTGCCGGCGGGGGGAGGGGGGAGGACATACAGCCAACTCTATCTCTTTCCATATAGCCCTATATGAGGTGTGCCCCCACAACAGAGCTGTTCTCAGGTGTGTGGCTTCCCAGTAACCCTCAAGCCATGGAACTCCCAATCCCACCTCCTCCTTTGGAAGAAATAAAGTGTGTTGCCTTATGCTGCAGTATGTTTAAAAAAAAAAAAAAAAAAGCTTTTACACACAAACTGGAAATTATGACCAGCCCTACACTTGGGCGTGGGGTTCTTAATGTGGACCATTAGCCCAGACTTCAGGGCGCCAAGGAAATTGACCCCTTTCATTTGTAAATTAGTTTTGTCACTGAGTAGCTTGACCATTGTCTGGGACCAGTACTAATTGGCTTCGCTTTCTCTTCCCCTTCAGCCGAGAACCCTCCAGGGCTCCCAGCTCATCCACCGCAAGAACCGTGGCCACCGGGCGGTCGGCGCTTCCGAAGCTGCCGCAAGAGACCACTTGCTCAGACTCCAGACCCAGAGAGGTACGGCAAAGCCGCAAATTTTATGCCCACACACCCATCCCCCTTCCCTGACCATTATTATATAGACCTCCTTGCCCCGCCCTCCCCTGCCATTGGCTTCCCTACAAATCTATCCTCCCCACATCCCTAGGGTGCCCACAGACATATAAATTATGGGCTGCTGCTTCAGGTTCAAGTGTCTCATCCTAACTAACCCACCGCAGTCTCCCCTACCATTCATCTCAGATCAGATTTGTGACTTCTCATTACTCTTCCTAGTCGCTGTGTCATAGTAAATTCTCCTTGCTCCCTACAAGTGGTTTCAGCACCTATATCCCTTTGCTGACCCTGTGGTGTGTAGCCTTAGCTGGTGATACTTCTTAGATCAGGGTTACGACTTCTCGTAACTATCTCTAGTCGCTGTGCCATAGAAACATATCCTTGCTCCCTTCAGGTGGCATCGGCACCTATATCCCTTTTCAGACCCTGTGGCACGTAGCCTTACCTGGTGATACCTTGCCCAGATTAAGCCCTTACAACTGTTTCTCTTTCTGACCCCAAGACTTTAACCATGGAACTTGCAATCTGGCTCTACCTATTTACCGTCTTATGCACCCTACCCTTATTAGGGTACACACCAGATGGAATTTACCCCAAAGAGGACTCGTATCCCCTACCACAAGAATGTCTACTCGTGGAGTCCCTATACAACTTGTGCTATGCCCCCAAGTTGTCGTACCCACTTTCAGCTGAGTCTCCCTCTCGGGCAGCCACCGACATCTCGTTACCTACCCAAGGAATGTTGCCTACTCGGCCCAGTGCCTGCATCTACTGGTGTCATACGGCTAGGGTCTTAGCATGTGTATCACTAGGACTGAACAGTACAAAGAATAGGTCCTTGCATTCCTACGCCAATACTTCCACTAGCCAAAGAAGGTTTCGTTCTTCCAAATTACCACTTGTTGCTCTGAGGAAAGTTGTACTCCTCCTCTTGCTATGCTCAGGTAATGTTAAATTTAACCCTGGTCCTATACAAGCAATTCCTTCACCGTCCGAAGTCACGAAGTATAAAGGTATCAGCTTTATGCATGTTAATGTGTGTAGTCTCTTAAAGAAACTCACCTCAATACAGGCTTGGGCTATCCACATGGAGCCGGATGTACTTGTCATATCTGAATCCTGGCTTCGTCCATCCACGCCAGACAAAGAGGTCAATGTCCCCAACTATCTGTTACTCAGAGCAGATAGACTAACCAGAGGCGGTGGTGTAGCCTTCTATGTTAAGGACAAGTTTATGGTCACTACCCTCGACATTACATCAGTTGCCAATGCCTTTGAATGCCTGTCCTTAAAAATCGAAATATCTACATCAATGGCCCTCCATGTCATAGGATGTTATAGACCTCCGTCCTCGGGGTCACAGCTCCTGTCCCACCTATCATCTACTATGAGTACTGACACAATGGAAACAATTATACTAGGGGTCCTTAACTACGACTGGCTGTCAAGCGCATCTCTTCCACTTAAATCCTTCTGTGACCCTCATGGGTTCACTCTACCTATTAATGAACCTACTCGTATCAATGAGAATAACCCTATGAAAAGTACACTATTAGATATACTTCTAGTAAGCAAACCCCATTTCTTCTTCTATGCTGGGATCTTTTCTGCCGATGTTAGTGACCATTGCTTTATTGCTGGCATAAGAGCAGTCCCTAAACCAACAGCCTCAGCAAAGTTCTCTACCAAAAGATCAAAACGGAATTTTGACCCACTTGCATATATCAGTGACCTGAAAGCCTCCCTTCTTTGGCAGACCTTCTATTTAGCCAAATCAGTAGAAACAGCATATGCCATTTTCCACAAAATTGTATCCAGCGCTCTTAACACTCACGCACCCTTAGTCAAAACCCGCATAAAGGCTAGAAAGTGCCGTTGGTTTACAGCAGACATCAGGGCAGCACTATTAAAAAGAGACAAGCTCTGGAAGCTAGCATGCAAATCCCACAAAGCCGAAGACTGGCATCTTTTCAGAACAGCCAGAAACCACTGTACAAAGCTAATTCGGGAAACCAAGTCCAACTTCTATCGCTCTGAACTCGACACTGCCTCCAACTGCCCTCCTAAGTTCTGGTCCACAATAAAAGAACTTTCTGGCAATACCACAGGAAACACTCTCCCCTCAAAAATTATTTCTGACAATGTAACTATCAACAACAATAAAGAGATACTACAAGCCTTCAACAATCACTTTGCTACTGCAGGGCTAGCTTTTGATAGCTCACCTGCACGCAGCCTACGCTCTCAGCTTACCACGCAACCTTCAGAATCTAGTCCCTCAGACGCAGTCTTTTCATTCTCTCCTGCCTCACTAAAAGAGGTTGAAGATTTCCTCCTCCAGTTGGACACCAGAAAAAGTGCTGGCGCTGACACCTTCGATCCATGCTACCTAAAGATTGCCTATCATGTCTTGGCCGTAACTATTATGCATCTATTTAACTTGTCCCTTTCTCAAGGGACCCTCCCCAAACTGTGGAAGATCGCACATGTTATTCCGTTGTTTAAATCCGGAGACCCCTGTGATCTAAACAACTACAGGCCCATCTCCCTTCTCCCAGTACTATCAAAACTTATGGAAAAAATCGTGAATTCCCAGCTGAAATCTTTCATAGATGATACTAACCTGCTAAACCCAATGCAGTCTGGTTTTAGAACTGAACATAGTACAATCATGGCCCTGGCCAAGGTGACAAATGACTGGCAGCGCAAGCTAGAGAACAAAAAATTTTTCTGTGCCATTTTTCTAGACCTAAGTAAGGCCTTCGACACTGTCGACCACAGCCTCCTTCTTTCTTCATTAAAAGCTATTGGTCTAGATTCTACCTCCTTGCGTTGGTTCCGCAACTACCTTTCTGATAGGCACCAACAGGTCAAGGCCGAAGGTGAACTCTCCCCCTCAAATCTGTTAAAAAGAGGCGTCCCGCAGGGATCCATCCTGGAGCCACTCCTATTTGTCATCTACATCAAAAATATAGACTCAGGCGTCAGTGAGGCGAAAATGCATCTGTTCGCAGATGATTCAGTGATCTACCTAAGCCGTACAACTCCTGAAACTGCCTGTAGCGACCTGCAGGCTGACTTCAGCATACTTCAGTACCAGCTCCTTAGTAAAAAATTGCTACTTAATGCCAAAAAGACAAAGGCAATGCTATTTTCACCTATTAACCATGCATCCTACCCAGCTCTACCCCCCATCACCACCCTCCTAGGAGAAACCCTGGAATTTGTGCCAAAAGTAAATACCTGGGGGTCTGGCTAGACTTCAGACTCTCCTTTGCAGACCACCTGGAGGATTTGTTAAAAAAAAACTGAGACAGAGACTAGGTCTCTTCTTCAGGTTAAACTGCCTACTAACTACAGAGGCCAAGAGACAGCTAGTTCAGTCTACGTTCCTTTCCCTAATTGATTCCGCCGACTTTATATGCAGCCAATGTGCTACTTCATACCTCGGTAAATTGGACATACTTTACCACAGAACCCTGCACTTCATCACTGGTCTCCCCTTCTCCACGCATCACTGTTCTTTATATGCGGCCGTAGGTTGGACCACCCTACCCTACAGATGAAATAAAAATGCAGCTCTCTGGACATACAGAGCTATCACTGGCAAACTTCCGCAGTACATTGTTGATTGCCTGGCTCTCAATATGCCTGGAACCTATGCCCTAAGAAGGTGTTCACTGATTTCTCTGAAAGTGCCCAAAGCCCTAACGCGTTTTGGGAGAGCTGCCATAGGATTCGTTCTACTGTCACTCTGGAATGTGCTACAGAAATCTCTGTAACTGAGGACTCCTGTTAGTATTACTGTGTTTAAGTTCTTGTACTCAAAATACATTACAGAAACCTGCAACTGCTTCCAACGATCCTAGCTCTGGAATGTGCTATAGAAATCACTGAAACTGAGGACTCCTGTTAGTCTCACTGTGTTTAAGACCTTATACTCAAAATACATTACAGAAGCCTGCAACTGCTTCCAGTGATCCTAGCTTACTTACACCCCCCTTCCACATCTTCCCTGCTTTTCCCATCCTCCTTCCTTCTTGTATCAGTGTATAACTTGTCCCTGAGCCACCTACTTATCTACCACCCTAAATCTCACCCTCCCTCACCCACCTATTCCTTGTATACCCACAGCATCTCATTCCTTCGCTCCTAGTATTATCCCAGTTCCAGACACCCCCCAACCCCCACTGGCTGCCACTTCTCCCAATACGTCTCCCCCTTGATACGCGTAGGTCTTTTAAACTGACTATGTATGTCTCTTGCTTGAGCATCCACTTCAACTAATCTCTTCGCTGGACTATAATGCCTTTACCTTACAGGAATACTAAACCATGTATGTTGTTGTATCTGGTATAAATTTTTACTGACTTGCTACCCTATTGTCATGTATACCTTTACCGACTGTCTTTTACCTGAACCCAAATGTATTTTTACTTATCCTGTCTATTGCAGGCCTACCTCTACTGTTGTACTCTTGCATCTACTGTCTATTTGTCTGTATATAAATGCATTGTTACTTGACTTGTATAATGCAGGTCCACCTTGTAAATGAGCTTGCTCAGTGGTGTTCGCCTGGATAAATAAAGAATTTGATTGATTGATTGATTGATAAATGCCTGTGCTGTCTTCTTGTGCACTGTGCTTGTATGTTGTGCTATAGGTTCAACAGTGTCTCGGAGAAAAAGTGCCTCCTAACATTGCTCCTGAATTTACCACACCTGTGATACAGGGCATGCACCTGCATCCTGATGCAGGATTCTAGATCTAACTTCTCCATCAGTTAGAGCTTGTTAGTACCCTTAATTATGCCAAATACCGAGATCATGTCCCTATGAACCCTGCTGTTCTCCAAGGAGGTACCATTAAAAGAATAACTAAAAAGGTCAGAGAGGCCGGCTCTGTGGTGCCGAGTGAAGGGGGTTCCCTCGGCACACTGGCGACCTGGGTTTGCGCCCCAAGCCTGGGTAACAGGAGCAGAGTCCGGCAGGGAGGGGTTTCACAAGCATCCATTGGACCCTTCCCCCCGGGGCAGTGGTATAAGCCTGGGTTCCTGCAGGTGGGTTGGAGGATGAGCTTGGAGGGCGTGAGGCCTTGACACGGGTGCCCTCCTGTGCATCCCCACCTCAGGATGCCATCCTTATGGCTAGTACGTGGGGCTGGCCACAGAAAAACTGAGAAAGGGCTCCCTGTCGGCCAGATGATGAGCACCCAGCCTGCACCACCACAAAGCCCCGGACCGACCCAGGGGCAGCCTCCTGGGATATGCAGCTTGCCTACCAGAACCTCCCCCTAAGAAGAAAGGGACCCTCCTGACACAGGAAAAGGCCGGTTTACTCAGGTAAGGGCTGCGAGACAGGGTTGGAAGATGGTGGTGCAGGGCCGAGGTGGGGGTGTGGTAGGGCGATGGCGCTCCAAAGGAGTGACTGGCAGGGATGCCAGGGGAGGAGCATAAACAGAAAATACAAAAAAAAAAGGTCAGAGAACTTGAATTAGGGAATGGGCTAACTTCTTGGGGACATAAACTATTTATATGTTTTTTATTAATTATTTTTAAAATGTTATGGTTTATTGTACAGGCACTTTGAACGTAGGAAAAGCTCCTTTTTATAAATAAAATTTTGACTGATTGATTAATTGGAACAAAAACTGGGAAAACAATAGAACCCAGAAAGTGGTTCTAAATGTTAAATTCTCTGAATATGGAGTAGTGACTAGTGGAACGCCATAGCAGTCTTTCCTGGGACCACGCCTTTTCAATATATATATCTGTGACATAAGCAAGGCTATCCAGGGCAAAGAAAATGTGTTCACAGGTGATATTAAGCTCTGTTTGAGGGTTGATAGTGAGGACAGTGTTGGATAAGACATGATATGAGGAAATTAGAGAACTGATCTAATATTTGGCAGTTAAGACTCAGTGCAAAAAAAGTACAAGCTGATGCACATAGGGGTGAAGAATCCTGGGACAGTGAACTATATTGATGAATGCCAGTAGAGATCATGGACAAATAGAGACCTGGGAGTAATGATGAGGAATAACTGAACAGTCACCCGGGGAAGAATGGGGCTACATTAAAGAACAACTCTCTGCTATAACAAAAAGCTTCAAAGCACTAGATTTACACCAGTTACATTTTAACTTTATTGTTTTCTATTTATTTGATTTTAATTTCTCTGCTGTTGGTATTCTAAATGTTGCAGATAATGCAGCCCTTATTTCACTGAGTCTTTCAAAATGTATCTGACTCTCTCCTGCTAACCATACAGTTGCTGTTTTGTGACATCACAGTCTGTTGCCATGGTAAGCACTATGATGTCATAAACAAAGGTATTGTGAGGTTAACAGGGGAGAGGCAAATGTTTTTACACAGACTTTTTAGATAGACTGTCAAGATGTGCTGTAAACCATGAAAAGGAACATTGAAAACGAAACAATATGTATTCTGCAGTACATTGTAATAGCTGAAACATCCTGTTCATGAAAGTACCTGCTGAACGGCAGAGTTGCTCTTTAAGACACAGTGTGGCGTAGGGCCACAGAGATGATCTTTGGGTAGCAAGGGAAAAGACGTGAGTGAGACACTGATGTACTCTTCGGAGGACAGAAGGAAGAGGGTGACATGACAGAGACGTTCAAGTTTATGAGACAGTTTTTTATCAATTTATTATTTGTTTATTTAAACATATTTTATCAGGTAAGCAAACAGAGCCCAGAAGACTCATTTCCAGTAGTAATTGGGGGGGTACAGGGTTAGTATGGTTATGGGGGACAATACATTCACCCACAAAGGGTCTTGAGAGTAACATAAGTACAGGTGACAAAGCTGCATAAATTACAGGAATACATTTTCCACATGGGATCTTAGAAAACAGCAGCAGTACATATATAGAATAGTGGATGGATGAACATCCACAACAAGGCTGTGTTTCCTTCGAGGGAGTTGATGACATCATAGAGACCTCGAGAGCGAAGCTCGAGAGGTCTCCTTGATGTCATCAACTGCCCAAGAAGGAAACGCAGCCTTTAGTTGTGATGTTCAGCCATCCACTGTTTTGTATAGTATATGATCACCTCGATTTGGTTTTATTATTTTATTTCTGAAGTTACTTGCTGTGGGTGCTGCTCCGTTTCTACTGGTGCTCCTGTTCACACCGTTCCGCTGCTGGCACTTCCGCTCAATCTATCCGCCCGCACTTTCACTTCTCACGCTTAGTTTTAAAGTTAAAAAAAATAGATTTTCGAAGGGAGCCATGTATTGGTCTCTTTGTCCCGATTCTAATCCAAAATCAGTGGCTCCACTGCCCGGCTACTCTAAATGCGCCGCCATGTTTGTTTTAATTTTTACATGACTCGGCTGAGCCAATCAGGTGGCAGGTCAAGGTTAAAAAGTTGTTGTACTATCGATGTGATGTCACATCGATAGTACAACAACATATTTGACCTTTGAACTGTACTACAACAAGTTTTCAGCAGTTGCTGAAATCCATGTAGAAACAAGGTTAACCATATACTATAATATAAGAGAAAATGCAGATTTGTACAATGTGCAGTAATTAGATGCAGATGGAGTTGGTACAGTAGAGACTCATTTTGTGTATGGAGCATGTTACATCCATAGCATATATGTGGACTCACCGGGTTTATTTAATCTGAGGGAAAAACAATACTCACCAGAGGTCTTACATTTAAGTTAGAAGTCTGAATGTTCAAATGATATTAAGAAGTACTTCTTCACAGAAAGGATTGTGGAGGGGTGGAATACGCTCTGACAGTGTTGTAGAAGCAAATACAACATTGTGGTTCAAGAAAAATTGGAATGTATTGAAAGCGACTACTTGGTAGGATCATGTAAGAGGAGAAGGAGTGGCTGAGAGGAAACGATCGATGTAAAATAGATTCCAAGTTAAGGAATCTTCAGACCGACTGGATAGACTGTTAGCCTTTGTCTGTCCTCTTTTTCTGTGTTCCTATGTGAACATTTTAAGGTCCTCCAGCCTCTCTGTGCATAATCCCCCATACCACTGATCATTTTGGCAGCCTTGTGTTGTATTGTCTCGCCTACCTTGGTGTCCTTTTTCTACTGAGGAGGCCAAAACTGCATGCAGTACTCCATGTGGGACTGGACCAGGGCCTTGTTAAGTGGCAAGATAGCTTTACCTGCTCTGCTGGACACCCCCCTTTTGCTGCATCCCAGCATTGTGCTGCTCTCTTGACAGCGTCCATGCTCTGTTTGTCTGTCTTCAGCCCTTTGTATATTATGATCCCGAGCCTCGTCCTCTTCTTCTTTGACTACAGCAAGAGGAGCTCCACACAGCGTTTAGGTCATACCTCTGTTTTTCATAACTTTGTGTGGTGACTTGCATTTGGCTACATTCAGTCTGAAGCTCTGTGAGTCAGAGTAGTCACCAAACTTGTTCAGGGCCTTCTGAAGTTTGTCCCCATCCTCAAGGGAGTTCACCATCCAGCTGCCGTAATGTCATCTGCGAACTTAACCTGATGAGGACCCCGGCTTCCACTCTTTTCCTGGTGCCCACAGAAATTGCAACAAGTCATACTTTCGAGTGGGCCCTTACATAGAAACATAGAAACATAGAAGTTGACGGCAGATAAGGACCGCAAGGCCCATCCAGTCTGCCCATTTCTTTTTCTACCTTATAAATGTACCATCGGCCTTTGCTCTGTCAGTGACCTATCTATTCATAGTCATTTGTATTGCTCCCTTATGCCTATCCCATGCCTGTTTGAAGCCCTGCACTGTATTCATAGCCACCACTTCTTGTGGTAAGCCATTCCATGCATCTACCACCCTTTCTGTGAAAAAGAATTTCCTCACATTCCCCTTAATCGGCCTCCTCTAATCTCATGCTGTGTCCTCTTGTCCTGCTATTTTTCTTATATTTAAACATGTTAGACTCTTTCACCTTGTTTATGCCCTTAAGGTGTTTAAATGTCTCGATCATATCACCTCTCTCCCTCCTTTGCTCAAGGGTATACATATTGAGCTCCGTTAATCTGTCCTTATATGTCTTCTGATGCAGTCCCTGCACCATTTTGGTTGCCCTTCTCTGGACTGCCTCAATTTGGTTAATGTCCTTGTGAAGGTGTGGCCTCCAATACTGCACGCAGTACTCCAGATGGGGCCTAACCAATGTCTTGTACAGAGGGATTATTACCTCCCTCTTACGACTAGTGATACCCCTACTAATACACCCTAACACCCCCCTAGCCTTACCTACTGCTTTAGAGGTCTGCTTGGATGATTTTAGGTCATCAGTGATGATGATGCCCAAGTCTCTTTCTTCCTTTGTGACTGCTAGCAACTCCTCCCAGCCTATAAGTGGCTTCAGGGTTTCTCTTCCCTATGTGCATGATTTTGCACTTCTTTGCATTAAATCCCAGTTGCCCTCTTCTCACCATTCTGCTAGTTTATCCAGATCTCTTCTCATTCTGCCCACCCCATCTGGATCATCTACTCTGTTGCAGATCTTGGTGTCATCTGCAAACAGACAAGCCTTACCCTCTAGTCCATCTGCAAGGTCACTAATGAAGATGTTGAATAGGACTGGCCCCAGGACTGATCCCTGAGGTACCCACTTGTGACTTGCATCTCTTCTGACTGTATACCATTTACCACCACTCTCTGTTTTCTGCCAGTCAACCAGTTTGCCACCCAGTTGACCAACTTCTGACCCACCCAGAGCCTACCTAGCTTATTTATCAATCTTCTATGTGGAACAGTGTCAAAGCTTTGCTGAAGTCAAGGTAGGCGACATCAACTGCTCCCCTTGGTCCACCACTCTGGTTACCCAGTCAAAGAAATCTATGAGATTAGTTTGACAGGACCTTCCTTTGTAAACCCATGCTGTCTTGGATCCTGTGCCCCTATGGATTCCAGGTGTTGCACTATCCTTTCCTTAAGGAGTGCCTCCATAATCTTGCCCACTACTGAGGTAAGACTGCCGGGTCTTAGTTCCCGCCTCCTCCCTGCTACCACTCTTGTGGAGTGGGATCACATGAGCCTTTCTCCAGTCTTCTGGGACCTCTCCTGTGCTCAGAGACTCACTAAACAATTCTGCTAATGGCTCTGCTAGTTCCTCCTTTAGCTCCTTAAGTACCCTGGGATGTATGCCATCAGGTCCCATTGCCTTATCCACCTGAGCTTAGCAAGCTCTTGTAGGACCCTTTCTTTGTGAAGGGTAGTGCTCCACCTCCCTCCCCCTGTGTCCATGATGCTGAGCTGTGGGCCCTGCCCTACCTTCTCTTCAGTAAATACTGAGCAAAGTATCTATTTAGGATAGATGCCTTTACAGGGTCCTCCTCCTCACATGCTCCCTTTCTCCATTAAGCTTAGCAATACCCCCTCTGGACTTTCTCCTTTCACTAATGTATCTATAGAAAGTCTTGTCACCTTCTTTTACTGTTCGTGCTAGTGTTTCCTCAGTTTGGGACTTTGCCTGCCTTACTGCCTTACCCTGCTTCCCTTAGGGCAGTTTGGTATGCCTCCCTATCTTCATCCCGCTGTGTTCCCTTATATTTTCTGAAGGCCAGCCTTTTGGCTCTGACCTTTTCTGCTACTATATTTGAGAACCAAAGTGGTTTCCTTCTTCTTTTGCACTTCCTTTTCTGTCTAACACAATGGGATGTTGCTTCAAGTATTGTATCCTTAATGCTTGCCCACTTTGCCTGTACCTCCTCACCTGTGTTTCTTTTTGCCAGGGCTAGCTTAACTCTGTTGGCCATCTTATCAAAGTCAGCTCCTCTGAAGTCCCATATTTTTGCCTTGGAATGGGATGATTTAGATGTAGTAGCCAAATTGAACCATACCATGTGATGGTCACTGGCCCCCAGGTGACCTTCTACCTGGAGATCTGTGATCCCTTCTTTGTTAGTCAGTACTAGATCTAGGATAGCCCTGTCTCTTGTGGGTTGCTGTACCAGTTGTTTGAGGCCCTCCCTGCAGGGAATCCACTATGAGTCTAGTTCTGGCAGATGTTCCTGCTGGTATTGACCAATCTGTATCTGGCATGTTGAAGTCTCCCATTATCAGAACCTCCCCTTTAGCTGTCATGTTTTGTATATCTTCTAACAGTAATGTGTCTATGTCCTCCCTCTGGTCTGGGGGCCTGTAGACAACCCCAGTTCTTATGGCTGTCCCATTACCTGTTTCCAGGGTGACCCACAGTTCTTCTGGCTCCTTATGTGTATTCTGAATTTCTGTAGCTTTGATATTTTCATTAACATACAGGGCCACCCCTCCCCCCCTTTTTGCACCTCGGTCTCTTCTGAACAATACATATCCAGGTACTGAAGTCTCCCAAGTGTGGTTACTGGTAAACCACGTCTCACTAGTGCTACTATGTCCAGTTTAGCCTCTGACATTGTTGCCTGCAGGTCTGGGATCTTATTTCCCAGGCTGTGAGCATTTGTGTACATGATTTTCCATTGGCCAGATTTTGGTGTGTTAGTTGTTGGGTGAAGTTTGGCATTACCCTGTGCATCGTATGGGAGACCAACCTTTTCTTACCTGGTGATGCAAATGAATGGCAAACACGCTGAATTCCTGTTTGACCACTAGCTGAGGGAGGGTGTTCTTCCCATTCGACGTATGGGGTGCTGCACCCTCTCCCCATTTGCTAGTTTAAATATTCTGCAAAGGCGTCAAACTTCTGCCCCAATGCACTGACTCCTCTTTAGTCAGATGCAGTCCATCAAATTTAAAGAACTTTCGCTCCCAGAACTGTTGCCAGTTCCCTACAAATCTGTGTCCTTTTTCCTGGCACCAGTCCTTGAGCCACGTGTTTAGCTCCCCTATCTCCCCTTCTCTGACCTTCCGTCCATCTGCTCCCTTCTCCCAGACTGGCAGGATCTCAGAGAAGGAGATGCCAGACGAAATAGATGATAGTTTGTCACCCAGCCTAGTCAGGTGTTCCTTGGTCTCCACAACTGACCGGCTGACGAGATCATTAGTCCCTATGTGTACTAGGACATCAATGTTTTCTCCTGCTTTGTGAACAATTTTAGCAATGCGGTCAGTGTCTCTCCATGCTGATGTACCTGGGAGACATCTGACCATCACCCCTGGCTGGAGATGGGTATCAACTCCCCGAATCATGGAGTCTCCTATGATCAGAAGTTTTTTGGATTTCCTTTTTGCTTGTTTAGTTTTGGTTCCTGATTTGGGTGAGTATTGTTGTGCTAGCTCCTGTGCCGCAGTGTCTCTGCAGTGTCTTCTGCCTCTTTATTTGATTTCAGAGATAGAGGCAGATACCTGTTTGTAGTGTTTATATGGTTTTTGGAGGTAATGTGTTGGAGAGCAGAGAGTGATGGGGCACCTGATTTGCTCCTCCTAACCACCTGCCAACCTCCTGGACCAACTACCCTCTGCGGTCGAGGTTTTTCTGTTGGATGCTGGGGAAATGGCGGGTGGTTCTTATAATGTATTTCCTCTTCAATATGAAATTTGAGGCGTGCAATCTCTGCCCATGCTGCCCGGAGCTGAGACCTAAGATCTCCAAAGGCCCAGCATGTAGGACAGTGTCCTAAATCCTGTAAGACTGTCCTTCTGAAAATTGTTCCACAGTACCACAGTTAATGAAATCCATTCCAAATAAGTTGCTGGGTTTGTAACCTAGTCAGAGTAATTAGAAGGAAAAAAATGCAAGTAATGGTTTAATTGTGCTTTGTTTAACTTGTTATAACAAGTTAAATTACTAGTGCCCTGTAAATAGATCACTTTGTGAGGCCCCACTGATCCGCCCCTTCCTGTTCTGCCACAGGAAATGTTACAACTGTGGTACCTTATAAAAGGAGTGTAGTGTGTGGGGTTGGGGATGGGGGTGGGTGGCTGGGCCCTTCCCCCTGCCAAAAGAAGAACCACGGACGAAAAGAACAAGGAGGTAAGAGCAGAAACAATCAGTCAACAACAAATGCAGTAACCCTGAAAGCTTATCCTAATGTTAGATAAAACTGTAAAACCTGTAAAGCACCACCTGTAATAATTTCAGAGAAGATATACCCTGTAAGAAACACTTTGCTCCAGAGAAAAATAAAGCAGTAACAGAAGATATACCTTGCAAAAGACAATTTGAATTACCTCTGATAATTTTCTGTCTCTTAACAAACCTACTCCCTTGCTTTTATCTCTTGGGTGAGATCAGTTTTAGTTCCCCTAGCCTGGTCTAAAAAGTCATCTGTTCCTTGCCTTTTATCATTTTTGTTGTTCCTCCCTGGACTGCCTCCAGTGCTTCACCACGTTTCTCTTTTTTTCACTTTGTATTTATGGCTTCTAACCTTCCAGTTCTCATACTGCCACCAGCGACCGCCCAGCCTCATCATAGTCTACCTCACTTTGTTCCTTCATAGTTTGCCCCCTACAGCAGGCACTGTGACCTGATTAGGAGCCAGGCCAACTGGGACCCTAGTGTGCGAGGCAGGCCATCATTCTGATGTCTGAAGGGGTATTTCTTCGTGTTGTAGTACAGTAGTGTGCACTGTGCCCCCCCCAGGCATTAACACAGAAGCTCAGCTGGCCTTGTCATCCACAGCTGCACTTTGTGCATATGCCATCTCTCATGACATAGAAAGTTACTGCCCCTTCTCACTCGGGCTTGGACAGATTGCCTGCGCTCCCAGTGTGGCTGCCTCCAGAAATGTCCACTGTGTTCTAGATGTGGTCTCACTAGGGCTTTGTACACTTAATATAAATTAAGTCTTCAGCTCAGTAGATCTTTAAATAATTGAATTAATGTTAAGCCCTTGGTTTGCAGGTATTACAGCATGCATATGGAAACAGAAAAGCTATCATTCAGAGTTTCCAGTTGGCATTGTGTTCCATGGATTGTTGCATGGCGTGGCTGCAGTACCTTGTGCTGCTACCTGGAAGACTGTGGGTTCATGCAAGAGTCAAGAAATTCCACAATGGATCTGGCTCAGGTTTGGCATGTTGTAGAGGTGAGATGCTGCTCCTAGGGAGAATGTGGGCTGCCTGGTATTTCATACCAGTTAATCAAATGGTAGCATTGGCTTCCGTCTAAAGGCAGCCACTCTCCAGGCTGGAGGAAGGGTGCAACCATAGCAGCAACAAATTACAGGGTGTAGATGGAAGGATCCATGTGAGAAAAGGGGGTTGGGGGAGGACATTTTTTTCCAGCCAAGCTTTTTCAAAGACTACTTAGAAAGTTACGTTTTCTGGTCCAGCTTTGACTAATGTAAACTGAAAAGGTGGACATTTGTTTAAGAGCCCTATTGTGGTGAAGACACCAGTAAGGGTGGGGAGAAACCGGCTGCCATTTGTTGCAGTGGGTTGCTTCTCATACTCGTCTATACTGTTGTTGCACAGTATCCCAGGGATACAGGGTAAAGAAAATCACAGGAAACACCCTAACTCAGCAGGATGAAGATATCCTAGTACACTAGGGCCTTGCACAGCCTAGCTGTCGCCTCCTATTGACCAAACAATGGACATAATAGGTCAGTAAAAGGAGTAACCGCATGTAGGGGAGCCAGGGCTGAGAGGTTAAGGGAAAGTAAACATTCATGTCTTATAGCAAACATGCTGATCAGTTATGACTGTCACAGCTCATAAATAGAGAAGGTGGAACTGGAAGAGAAAACTAGTATGAGCAGGTGTCAGTTGAAGGGTTTAGCACATAATGTAGTCTTTGTTACCGGTTACTAATACCAAAGTTATTTGTAGGACTTAGCACTGTTAGTTAGCCCACAGGAGGGAAGGGCTAAAGAGTCTAATCATTTTGTTTTCCTTTATACCTTTTGTAAAGACCAGCATCACCTGAGAGTAATATATGTAACTATAAGTTAGAACTCGATAACAGCCACTTAGATTCAGTCGAAGCTCAGAGTCTTGCTGCAGAACACGGTATTTCAAAGCAACAGTTCATATTTAACTAACACACACACACACACGCGCGCGCGCAAAGAGTGTGTGTGTGTGTGTGTGTGTGTGCGCGCGCGTGTCTGTATCACCCCCCAGCTTATAGCCTCCTGTCGGAAGCACAAGGTACAGCTAAAAGCCAGTTCCTCATAATGATACACTGTTTGGAGGTAGAGAAGAATGGCTCGCTGCATGTTGCCTACAAAAAATGGTCATAGCTTTGCGTGAAGAAAAGAGAGCACGGCTAACCTTGCTTGCTCAAGGGAGGGGGTTGGCATTAGGGTTGACAACCCCAAGGAACTTCCTACCACTGATTCACCAACACCCCAAAGACCCAAAACCTTGATTTTTTTTGTTCCTTTAATTTGTGCGCTTTGAGTTCTTCAACCCCAACATACACATTAATGTCGTTTTTTGCAATGAATTTCCCTTCTTTTTGTGGTAGGGGAATCGTATCCTCATTCATGCAGGTCCCTTTGGTACCGTCGCATAATGAAATAAATGGAATAGTGGAGCTATTTCTAGCCCAGCTTCAACAATCAGCAAACAAAATAGAAAAAAACATAAGATAACCAACTTATAGTCCCACCTAATGTGCACAGACAGACACACTCAACCTCCCAGACTTCAAATCCCCTCAGTGGTCATATTATCATTCAGTGTTGCTGCAGTGGGAGGAAGAGCCTCAAGGATGGGGTGACCCAAGTCATTCCTTCCAAACCCCCCCACCACATCTCTCACATCACCTTAGTGGTCGTCTGTCCATTCAGTGTTGCTGCAGTGGGGAGATGTAAGAATGGTGATGGACCTAGGCCCCACCTTGGCCCATCCCTCCCAACTGCCACCCCTCTCCTATCACCTAAGCAGTTGTCTGTGCATTGATTTCTACTGCAGTGGTGGTGGGGGTGGGGTGGGGGTGAGGAAGAGACTTGAGAATGGGATGGGCTGACGTTGCACCCGACTAATTCCCCTCATGCAGCATATCTCCTCAGTGGTCATCTGTTCATTTACTGTTGCTGTAATGTGTGTGCATATGTATGTGTGTGTGTGTGTGTGTGTGTGTGTGTGTGTGTGTTGGGGGATGAGCCCCAGTAGTGGTTGTCTGTACATTGAAATTTGCTGCAGTGGAGGGAAGAGGCGAGAACGGGCCTCTACCTATCTCCCTCACACACACACACACACACACACACACACACACACACACACAACATCTCCTTAGTGTTCATTTGTTCATTCACTGTTGCTTTATTGTGTGTGCATATGTATGTGTGTGTGTGTGTGTGTGTGTGTGTTGGGGGGTGATGAGCCCCAGTAGTGGTTGTCTGTACATTGAACTTTGCTGCAGCGGAGGAATGAGACGCGAGAACGGGCCTCTACCTATCTCCCTTCCACACACACACACACACACACACACACACACACACACACACACATAACATCTCCTTAGTGTTCATTTGTTCATTCACTGTTGCTTTAATGTGGGGGGGAGGGGCACAGAAGTAGGATATGGGCCCCAACCCCCACCTCACCGATCATATCACCTTAGTGGTCATCATTCCATTCACCATTGCTAAAAAGAGGGTGGGAATCGGCCTCGCGAATTTGCCATTGCCCAGCTACACCACCTCTCTTCACCTATGATGTGAGGTTGTATTAGGATTAAAAATAATAATCTCAAAAATCAGATATTAACCACATAAAAAATATTTTTTATACGTTTGAATAACTTAACGCAAAACATATTGAAACAAGCATGTTTTTAAAATAAGAACACATGGTTTTAGTAGTTAATGCGTTCATACTACTTGAATTTCAACAATTTCCCATTTCTCTAAATAAAGCTAACAGATCTGTAAAAAAAGGACTCCGAAGCATACTAAAAACTTCTAAAGGCAAATATACTATCAGGCTTGATAGTGCAGAAAATGTGAATGGATCTTAAATCTCCATGTTGTGACCTTTTCCTTGAATATTGATACTCTCAGTGAACCAAATATGATTCTGTACACTTGATTTAAAATTTATTCTACTGTCTATTTTTTTATTTTATGTTTTTAACTGTTGTGCAAATTGTAATGTACAATTCTTTAACGCTTTGGATGATCAATAAACCTGACTTTGACTATCAGAGACAATTTTACATACTGTATTTAGAGTGTTTTCAAGGAGCAGTTGTTTTAACATTTTTTCTGTGTTGCATTGCTAAGTTATACAAACGCATAACTTTAATGATACAAAAACATATTTCAACATACAAACACATGGCTTTCATGGTTATGAATTTGTATTACTTGAATTTCAACAATTAGTAGTTTCTCTAAATAAAACTGCCATATCTGTAAAAAGGACTTAAAACCACATTACTTAAAACTTTTACAGATAAGCACATCCTATCAGGGACAACAATGTTACGTCTTTTACATATTTAGCATTTTCCAAGTAGCAATGGTTTGATCATTTTTCCGCTTTTCACATTGCTAAGTCATATGAACACACAACATTTACGGTATGAACTCATGGTTTCAACAATATGAATACATGGCTTTTTTTTTAAACTCAGTTTTATTATAAATTGACAAAAGTGCAGAGATGTGTATCTTCAGTATAATACATAAATAATCTACGAGTCTTGCAGCGGCAAGCATTTGATATATGTCTGTGTCAACAGGATGGTACTATTCTAAGTTTCCAAAAATTCATTAAAAAAATGTGATGTTATCAAGAGGTGGTGCTGGCTCATCTGTGCCTCTGCCTTCACCAACATTAGTACAGGCCAACATGTTTAACAGGCCAGTTGCAGTTCAGAAAGAAATAGGAACAATAAAACCACTGACGTAACTCAGCACTGTTCATTTGATAGCTAATTTGTACTGTCTTGGGGTAAATGTCATAACTGTGCAGGTATTTATAGCTAGGATGAAAGCTTATCAGAGGAAGTGAAGTTATGTTGGCAACCCCACCCTCCTTACCCCTTCAGCCTTTACCACTCTCTCCCCCTTCTCCAGGGCTGTGTCTCACACTCCACCTGGCCCAAAGTTCATTGTGTTTGTTGACTGTCGGTCTGAGTTTAGTGGTTAATTTCCTCCGTCCACATTATGTTGTCCACCCAGCGGACCCAGGAGTCATAAGAGGGTGAGATCACTGTGAGTCCGTTTACCATGATTTCCTTTTGGGCTGCCTGGCATAATGTCCTTAGAACCCTTTGTTGCTGTGGGTTGCCTGCTCCTGGGACCTTCAGACCTAAAAACAGATATTTAAAGTCATACTAACATACTAAAATGCCAGCAGAATAGACCTAACGGTCTTTCGTGTCTGCTCGTTTGGTCAGCCCCCACCCTGGGTGCTGACCTTGCTGTCCCCCTCGCCTTCTCTGGCTTCTCTCTTCCCAGTTCTGGATATTCTTGCTGCATTGGATTTTGCTTCCAGAACCCTTCCCCTGTACCTGTCCCACCCCCTCTTGAACCCCTCCACTGTCTCTGCCTCCACCAGCCCCCTAGGCAGTGCATTCCATGGCTCCACCACCCTCTCAGTGAAGTAGCACCTCCTCCTTTCTCCCCTGAATCTTCCCCCCTCCAGCTTCCACCCATGCCCTCTAGTGGCCCCTTCCTCCTTCCTTCGAAGCACCCTGACTGTTCCTCCCATATTTACCCTCTTCATGTACCTGAAGACCTCTATCATGTCCCCCCGGTCCCTTCTCTCTTCCAATGTGTACATATTTAGCTCTTCGAGCCTCTCCTCATAGGTCCTGTCCCCCAAGCCCCAAATCATTTTGGTTGCCCTCCTCTGGACCCTCTCCAGGAGGTTAATGTCCCTCTTTAAGTGTGGCCTCCAAAACTGCACGCAGTACTCAAGGTGCGGCCTCACCAAGCAGTTATACAGAGGGAGTATCACTTCCCTCCTTCTGGAGGTGATCCCCCTAGCGATGCATCCCAGCATCCTGTTGGCCTTGGCTGCTGCCCTCCTACAAGTCTCAGAGTTGTTCATCTTGACATCCACCACCACCCCCAGTCCAATGGGATTGAGGCCTAACATAGTTGGGAAAGTTCCTCATGTACTGTATTTTAGCCCAGAACCCATCAAGCAGAGGACACGCCCCAAAAATATGATAATGCGACCCAGACTGACCAAATCCCCTTCAACACAAGGCTGAATTTCCGGCTGCAAAGTGCCTGGTGACCATAGGGGTATGGAAAAAATGGGACATACGCATCCACTTAAACTTTCTCCAGCCATGTGAGGCCGTCACCCTCCATTCACGCTCCCAGGCTCTTTTCCAGTCCTCCTCTAGGATGGAGATTCCTGTATCTCCCTCCCACTTAGCTATAATGTTATCCACTACCTGAACACATGACGTTAATAGGTATGTGTTCTTATTATGTGAATTTCAACATTTTCTAATTTCACTAAATAAAATTAACAAATCTGTAAAAAGTACTTAAAAGTACACTACTTAAAACTTTTTAAGGCAAGCACGTGCTGTCAGGGACAACAGTTTTACATATTTAATGTTTTTTCAGTGAGCAACAGCGTGAATGTTTTTTTCTGTGTTTGCATCACTAAGTAGTACAAATGTATGTCTTTTCCAGTACAAACACATCATTTTTTATATGAACACATTCAAGGACGTGGTCACAAAAATTCAGTTATTTTATAGAACACTGATATTTTTAGCTGCGTATGCTCAGAAATGGAAGTGTTTTTCTTAAATATTTAAAAGTACTAAACTTTAGGAGATATAAAGCACAAAAACACACACCTTGAGCCAGACTGTATCAAGCCTGCAAGTTTCAGGTTTCAAAACCTCCTACTTTTTATTCTAGGTAAGTAAATAAATGTCATAATTTAGCCATTTGGGGGTTGCCCTCTGTCACTCCCAGTGAACTGATTGCAGCAAAATTTTCAGGATCCAGAGATCCTGGCATCCTGTTTCGCTTTCCAGATGTGAAGTGAATCCACTGAACAGGGCAAAGTTGTTAAGGTGCAACAAATGGGGTTTGACATTAAAGTGTTTACTAAACCCTAATATACAGGTGCCACCCCCTGTGTAGCCACTTTATACAATGTATTTTAAATTGTAGAGCTTTTATTCCTTCTTTTGTATGTCTAGTTTGTCAGCTTTTGTAAGAAAAACATCATTATCCACAACAAGGATACCTTACAGAGAGGCACATAAAACATATTACAATAGGATCCTTAATAAACCATGATCAGTTTGTTCCATCACTGGGGTGTCTATTAATGTAATAAAATCTAACAAAAAAAAGTTAGTCATTAGCCTGGTAATACCACAGAGCTACTGATGGCATAAGAAAAAATTAAATCAAATAAGTGTCTGTCGCCTCTTCTGTTAGCATATCCAGGTCTGAAATTAAGTACCAATCAGGAATAAAATATTTAGCATCTCCCAACTGCTCCACCTCCTCCTAACCCACACTTTAACAAAAAAATACTTCAGCAAACTGTAATATGCTTCAGAATAACGATGCATACTTTTGACTTCTTAAAACTCAGAGATTAAGTGTCCATTACACAATAATATAGAAAAGTGTTCGGGGACTAACGGAAAAGGTGCACCAAAACCAACCAAAAAACAGCCTCAAAATAAGGGGGTGGGGGGAGGCAGGAGAACAAAACGCATGTGACCAGTGCCACATTTTTCCATATTATAAGTGTTCAAGTATAGTACGTCAAGAAATTAGACAGCTGAAAAAACAATGTCAATCTCCCAGCACCCTCCCTACAAACTCAAAGTAACAAGTTCAGGACAACTCCAGCTCCTGTCTGCATCCTCTGAAGGAGATAGGAAATTATTTTAGCATAGTTAACTGCCTTCCATCATCCTTTCCATGCCAGTTATGTATTCTGATATGCTTTGATAATTTTTTGATAAATAAATAAGCTAGCTTTGGGGTGCCCTCAGATCTACATTGAGTTCCACTCTCCTCACCAGCTGCTGTTCTTGATTTTTATATCTTTAAGACATTTCATGACATCACAGACTCCCGTTCCATGCCATTTATCTGAATGGCCTGGAATTGAGTTTGTAATGTCACAGAATGTTCAGGCAGTATGAAAAGAGACAGCAGTAACTGCTAAGCCGAGAGAAATTCAGGGTAGTTACAAAAGCAACACAATTAGATTATTAATTTAACAAAAAAGGTCAAAAGTATATCAGAATACTGGGTATCAAAAGAACAACTAGAGGGCATCTAGAGGTGTAAAAAACATTTCCTATCACCTTGAAGACTTCTCGGAGTCCGTGTGAATCTTCTTCACAAAAATGTCAGCTTGTTTAGGATCACCAAAAATGTGTATTTTACCTCCACATTTTTCTAAGCTTAGCAGAGAAGTGTGAAGAATAGGAAACCCCCAATTTTCTCAAAGTGCATCACATCCCAACAAACGCCTTGTGTTGGTCTCTGGTTGCAAAACTTAAGTCAAACCCGCACTCTATCCATCTCCCCTGGGCCCAGCTTTGTTGCTGCATCCAAAATCACATCTTGAATGTGGACCCCAGCACTATGGATCAGAAAAGTGTGTGGCGAGTCCACCAACTTTACCCACCATCGGGGAATTGCTCTGTAGGCCCATAGACTAGATGGAGGAGATCCAAGCTTAAAGACATACCCCAGCCACAGACATGCAAAAGTCACAGAATCACTCCCTGCACATACTTCAGACAGGCCTATAACTAAGATTTGCTGAACGGGCTTAATTTTCCAAATTCTCAATCCTGTATCTCCGTATTTTCTTTTCCTTACTTAACTCAGCAGATGTGACGCTACCACTTTAAAGGAAAACTGCTTTGTACCTGCAAGCCTATGTTTTATGTAAAAGCTTTTTTTGGTCATTGATCCATTTGATTCTGGTTCCATCACTACTGACCTTTAGTATAATTTTTTGTTGGTGTTTCTGATTAACACACTGGTGGTAAGGACCATTTTTAACTATATTTTGTAGTTTATGACCTTGTTAAAGGAAAGCTGTCTAAAATGTGGGCTCCACCCCCGGAAACTACCTCCAGTTTAGCTTTTTACAGTAAGAGTGGTGTTTGTTCTCGCCCTGCAATTTACTGTATTTTAATTTGCAAAAGTCCGAAACCCGGAAGAATGGCGGATGCAGGGGAGGCTCCATTTGCTGAAAATGTGTGACACTGCACCGCTGTTTGTGCACGCTTCTAATACTTTTGTATTGAAGCGAGTAGTGTGGCGATGTGCACCTTTTCAGTAAACGGAGCCTCCTCTGCATCTGCCATATTCGGTTTCGGACTTTGTGAATTAAAATACAGTGTTGTAGCGAGAAAAACACTATTTTACTGTAAAAAGCTAAACCGAGGGTAAGCTTTTGGGGAGGGACCACATTTTTGACAGCTTTCCTTTAAAAACTCGCATTGTTATCACAATTTATTCATGTTTTATTACAGAACTCTGTGGTTCAAGGGGAGATAATCTACAGTATATCAGAGTACTAAAATGGTGCTCACCAACAGTTTGTAAACAGAAACACCCACCGAGTTTAACGAAAAGGCCAGTAAAGTCTGAACAACAACAAGATGGAAACCAGTATATGAAAACAGCTTCTACAGGAGAAAAGGGCTTACACATGCATCACAGTTCTCCTTTAAGTGCAGCCCCCTTAACGTCATGAGCTTCTGATAATGCTAAAGCAGTCTGTGTCTCAAACACAAGTGTCCTTGCTTGGAAATCTCTACTTTTTTTGTGTGAGTCAGTTACTTTCTTATCCGTATCCACTCTCTTCACCATTAAGAGGGAGGTGGTGTTGCCGTTATATAGATTGCTGGTGAGACCCCACCTGGAGTACTGTGTCCAGTTCTGGAGACCACATCTCAGGAAGGACATACAGAGTGGATGCTGTCCCGAGGATGGCAACTCATAGTGAAGGGACCCCATCAGAAGCTGTACGAGGAGAGACTAAAAGACCAGAATATGTACACCCTGGAAGAGAGAAGGGAGACATGATAGAGACCTGTAAATACCTCATGTGGTTAAATAAGGTACGTGAGAGAAGTATTTTTCAGATGAAAAGATGCATGAAGACAAGGGGACATGCAGTAAAGCTAGAAGGAGGAAATTTAGGAGAGATATGAGGAAGTATTTTTCTTTAGTGATTATTTGTCTCCTGCACCGGCAGCCCCCATCAGCCTGACTGCCCCCCCCCCAGCCCCGACATCCCGGAATTACAGGGCTTCCCTTAAGCCCAGCCCGGAAGCAGAGCCTGTGGAGGGTCGGGCATCATCCTGCTGCCGGCGCTGTGATTTTCTATTTTTTCAGAGGTCCCATTTTAACTTGGGGGGGCCATGAGTAGAGACGCATGCGCGTGGAGGCGTGCATGTGTACTACAGCCCCGGTGATGACCCCATCCACCCACCCGTCAGCCTAGCGCCCGCTGCTCCCCCTGGCCTGCGCTGTCTCCTGGCCTCCACCACAGGGCAGTCAAGAGCTGAGGGATACCACCTTTCCTCCCCGGAGAGGAGAGCTGCCTTTTGGCAGCCCCATCCAGCTCCACGCACCCCCCCCCACTGACCTCCAACAGTCCGTGCTCATTTTCAAACATGGGTCATCAGCATGGCGTGAGGTAAGGTGTCCAGCGCCTTAGCCCTTAGTGTCACCGAGCCGGATGAGGAAGTATTTTTCACTGAACGAGTGATGGATGCCTGGAACAGTCTTCCCGCGGAGATGGTGATGGGGAGCAAAAACAGTGGTATGTTTCAAGTATGCATAGGATAGGCATGAGTGAATCTTACTGGGAAGCAAGGTGGGGCAGAGATCAAGTAGGATCTGTGGTAGGGTCTGTGGTGACAGGATAGGATAGGCAGGGGGAAAATGGGCAGACTGGCTGGGCCAAATGGTCCTTATCTGCCATGAAGTTCTGTGTTTCTGTCCTAAAGTCCAGGGTCTTAACTGCTTGCATAACAACACAGATGGTTGACTCCAACTCCCTGACCTCTTCTGTGGTAGCATACTTCGGGCCACTGCCTGAAATTTTGCTGGCTACACTGTCGTCATTGCCAGCTTTTTTGTGGGGTTTCCCGTTTTGAAGTAAATAACAAATGTCCAGTATAACACAACCGATTGTTGCCTAAACTCGGTCCTGATTAATAACTGCTGCTATTTTAGTAGTATCCGGTGTTTCCACTTTAAGAGAAGCATCTTGTTTATTTTTCCTTGATGCATTCAAAGTCCATTTTTATATTTGTGATGCATCCTCATGGAACATGATCTATGTGTATCTTCAAAAATGGGAGGTCACAGGGTCACGCAAAATTGTGATGGTACTCAGTACTGCACAGAATGAAAAAAAAAACAGATCAGATGAGTTGCAGAACCACAACCTACACTGAAAACAGTCTCTCTGAGTCCATACATTTTAATATCATGTTAGTTTATGATGTGGTAGCACTGTTGCTTGTGACACTGGCGCCTGAGGTTTGGGAATATGCCTGGGTCATAGGCAGAGGAGTAATTTTAGTGTCAAGGTTGGGGGGGGGGGACAACGTTACTCTCAACCAGCCTTGGATTGTGAGTGCTGTGCTACCCACCAAAAAGTAAATCAAGCTCTGGACAAATGCCATTATTTCTATCAACATATGTTTGAAAGCTAATACATACAGGGAAAACACTGAAAACACTGCGGGAGACCATATGCTGACTGGCACAGCCCGCCTCTCACCTCCTTGGTCAGCTGCCAAATGAGAAGATATGGAGTATGCATCCAATGTACAGTATAAGCTGCATGTTCATTTCCTGTACTGTACAGGGAGGGCAGACTGTGTGCTATACAGGGTGCATGGTCCCTGTACAGTACACAGGCTGCACTCTCTCTGTACAGTACATGATCCATCTGCACTCCCTGTACAATACAGGAGATGCATGCATGCCATGTAATGTACATTGCACATGTGCTCCATGTGTTCCCATTCGGTGGCCAACTGAGGAGGTGAGAGGTGGGCTATGCTGGTTGCTGTATGGTCTCCCGCCACACCAGCCCATTAGGTAAGAGTGGGTTGGTCACCAATTCAACGCATGTTTTAAACCCCCTAGTGCTGTCACTGGCTGCTTGTTCCTCTTTATTGTGTTTAAAGCAGCAGTTACTGCTGCTTTAAACATATTCTGGAAGTAGAAACAGCTACATATAGAAACTTTCAAGTACCTCAGGGGAATCAACAAAGTCCAAGAGGGGAGCATCTTTCAGAAAAAGAGATGTACAAGAACAAGGTGGCACAATTTGAAGATAGAGGGGGGGACAGCTCAGTTGCAATGTGAGGAATTATTTTTTCATGGAGAGGGTGGTGGACGCATGGAACTGCCTTCCTGAGGGTGTCATCGGGTCAAAAACAGTGGGGGAATTCCAAAATGCATGGGACAGACATAAGGCAATTATAGTGGTGGGTTGGAGGAAGTAGGCTGTTGGTTAACTGGAATCTGCAGCCTATCCAATAGGTAGGGAAATGGCCACTAGGTGGGCCAAGCAGTCCTTATCTGCGTGTCAAAGTCTATGTTTCACCTCCACTGGGCAGTTTTTTTTGTTTGCAAAACAAAAAACGAAATACCCTCATCTTTCAAGCCCTCCAACAGTGTCCACACCACATCATCCACAGTCCACTCACCTGCATGGTTTGATTTAATTTTGATTACTTTAACTCTGGTAACATAACACAGAAGAAAACACTGGAGCTGCATGTTAGGCTAACCATATAACTGCGGCCCCCTCCCCCACACCCACCCAGGCAGCACAGCACAGCAGCCCCTACCAAAGCAAACATAATCAGGTTCAGTCGGTTGTACCAAGCCACTTCAACAACAAAATTGTCGAAGGACTTGACAGCGACAGCAGTTTGCCAACAGTGATCATCAGCGGTAACGTTTCAAGGACCACAACAACCGCGACATAAGATTTGGTGTTTCTGCGGGGGCTTTGCCTGGTAGCCCCTCAGAATTATAGATTCTTAACTCCGGAGGGAGCAAATGTCAGGGAAGAGCGGCGAACAACGACAGTCAGCGTCTCAGACATTGATTGCGACAATCCATTCAACAATGTGGTTGTCGAATGGGTTGTGTCGCTGTGAGGGGTTCGATGTAACTGCATCGCTGTTACAATGGTACCTGGCTCAGTCAGGCGGCACACAGGAGCGATACTAGACAGCGCAGTATTGCCTGACTACAGACAGTAGACAGGACCAACACAGCACAACAGAGAAGACCACCAATAAACATAATAATTAAAATTAAACACCACCTACTCTCACCTTCTTGCACACTAGAGCTATGTTAGCTAAAGTTGAGAAGCTAATTGTGCTGTTTTTCTGTGTTGGTGGTCACTGGTAGAGGTGTTGAGCCACTGTCCCACTCCATCCGGACACACTACACTACAGGAAGAGAGAATGCCTTGCAGACTGCAGCTGGCTTCTTTTTCCAAGCACTCCTTGACCCTGGCTGGCACCAAATTAAATGGCCAATAGTGTGTGGTCCCTGCTCGCTCAGAACTGCCCTGACTGTGCAGACTGGAATTCCCTTCCACCACCTTCTCTGTTTATTGCAGAGGTTTTGTACATAGCACCCCCGCAGCCCCCATGGCATGAGTATTGCTGTTGCTGCCCCCCAATCACTACTTACCCCACCTATGACCCATTACTGCAGCACCACCAGTAACCAGACTCAGTCCTACCAGTTAGTTGCTGCTTGCAGCCACTGCCTCATAATCAGTCTGCTGTCCTCTCCTCTCTGTTCCAAACTTCTCCAGCCTCTGTGTCTAGGCCGACAGTTCCACAGGCTCACTCAGTGCAACGCAGCACTCCGACTGACCAACCAAAATTCAGTCACTCACGGCAGGTGGGCCCCACCCTGCTGCACCACTGCCTGACCGATTCCCGAGTCCCACATAAAGCAGGCAACTTGAGGCACTGGGCAAGCAAAGTGGCAGCAGGCAGCTTCTGAATGAGGAAGGCAGATGTGGCAGCATTCAGAAAGGCAGACAGGAGGGAAGGGATGCACCAAACATGACAGCACCATGGTCTTGACATCAGCTCAGCTGGGCTCCTCACTCGCTGTTGGTGGTGGTGCATGTTTACACTATTTCCAGGTGTGGTGACTGCAGTCTGTCACTTTCTCCCTTCCTGCCACAACTCAGTCCTGCTCCTCCCAGTTCCGGTCAGGTCAGTTTGTGAAACAGTGTCTCCCCTTCCCCAGCTGCTCTGTCTGTCATCCTCACCCGCCTCTCTGTCTGTCACTCTCTTGCAGCTCTCACCAATGAAACCCAAACCCCCACCACCACAGCAGGCTCCATAGTCCCTCCTAGCCTACAGCAAGCAGCAGTAAGGTAAGGGGCTGAATGTTGAGGGTAACAAATGTGATCACATAAATTGTTGGGGGGGACTTGTGCCCACCGCCCCCCCCCCGTAATTACTCCCCTGGTCATAGGGGTCTAGCCCGGGGGGAGGAGGATTGATCGTCCCCATGGATTGTCTCCTCCTCCAGAGAGAGAGAGAGTCGCCATCCTTGCTGCTTTTCTGCCATCTGGGTGACCACAGTTGCCAGTGTAGCTGAGGGTGCCAGGGGAAGGGAGACACAGAATGGAAGCTGGAGCAACACACATGCTCTGTGTGTGCTTGCAGTTAGGCTCCCCTAGCTCGCCTGCATCCCAAGGAAGGGAGGAACTATGAATAAAGACCCCAGTGGAGCAGGATGACTCTCTCCCTCACCTTGCAGGTCCAGCACCACTGACTATGGCACTGCCGCACAGACACTAGCTTGAGTTGCTTTCAAGGGGTCTGAGATCCCTCCCCCCACCCCACAAGGACCTTGATGAAAGAACCTCACCATAGGGGGTGGACCACAGGTGAAACTGGAGCTGGGTAAGTCCCAGAGAATGTGGGTGCTGAGGCTGGGGCTGGAGGAGGGAAGAAGGTGGCAGGCTAGTGGTATGGGGCAAGATAAACAAGGAAGGAAAGTATGATGTCATCATAAAGTGACTTGATATTAATGTATATGAACTCAGAGAGCCTGTCCTAATTTGGGAACTCAAGGAACACCATTTGAAGAGAAAATATTTAAAGAATGTATATGCCTAATAAGTGGAAAAATCACCGTAGCATTTTCCAAATTGGTGGGATCACATTTGTTTTAATAATAGTGAATTCTGGCACCATTAGGTGTTTAGTGTAGCTTGTTAAGTTTGTACCTCCCTTATTTTTCCAAGGGATGATTGTCTAGTTCTAAAACATTACTGCCCTTTAAGAATTTTCTAACTATAAGGTGCATCAGTAGAACTCTTAGAACTAGAAAAGAGGGGGGTGCTGCTGGGCAGCCGAAGAGGAAGCAGCAAAAAGCTTGAGCTCCAGAGGAAAATATTGATGAATTACTCAAAACTTGAAAATTCCAACATTAAAAGTCTTTGAAGTTGTTCTATCTGTGTGTAGCTCACCTGTATCTTCAAGATGGGATAAAAATAAGGGTGCTGTCGCTGCTCCAGCTGATTTCTTTGCTCCGAAGAGACAGACTCGTGTTGAAAGGCCAGAACCATGTGGCGGATCCCCGGTCTCCATTGATTTTCCATCTCAGAAGGCATCCTTAACTTCTATCCAGACCACCCTACAGCAGCTAGTCCAGACTGTACAGGACCTGGATAAAAAATTTGATAATCTGACGCGGAGAGTTTCAGCTCTTGAAACCCATATGGACCAGTGCGAGGCTGTTGTTCAGCGATCAGAAACTTCTGTTCTTAAATCAACAGATGCTACAGTCAAACTAATAAAAGAAAATTTGCTTTTGTGCCAAAGGCTGGAAACCATTGAAAACCAGACGCAAGAAAGAAACCTGTGGGCAATGGGACTAACTGAAACCGCTGAAGGGGAGAATAGCCTGGCCTTTGCAAAAACATTTTTACCAACTATCTTGGGCCTCACAGAAGCCAACCCCCCAGTTTATTGATCAAAAAAGCTTACTGCGTCACTCCCCATCAGGCGCAGCGGATCCCAGTGCTCCGATGACTTTTATGATAATTTGTACTGGAGTAGGGGAACGGGACCGCACATTTGCAACTGCCAAATGACGTTGGGCTTTGAAATATGGAGATGAAACCTTGATGTTATTTCCAGATATCTTCTACAGTACCTGTCAGCGCCGTAAAGCCTTTGATGATCTCAGGGGTCGGCTCCAACAACTGAAGGTACATTACCAGTTACCTTGGCTGGCTAAGCTTATGCTGGTGTGGAACGGCCAATAGTACTTGTTCAATGAGGCTAAGGACATGGAGAAAGAAGTTGGTGCTTTGCATTGAGCAAGAAATAGCAGAGGGAGAAGGTGACGGGGATTCTTCCGAGGAGGACTAATGGACTGAGACTTTATTCGTAATGTAAGTTTGGGGCCCCAGGCTCTGGTTTCCGACCCATCTGCATGATTTCTTTGCGGGCTGTTATCCTTTGGTAACTTGCAGTTTTCTATTTTGCTGATGGAACTGAGCCTGCATAACATCAAAGACATTTCCCTCGGGTTGGGATATGTGTCCAGGGCTTTAACGGGCTGGTGTTTTACAGATGTTTGGCACTCTGTTCTGTTGACTTGTTCTCCTGGTTCATTGCAAATTTGAACAACTTGCTTGATCCTTACAGGAGACTGGCACATGTTTGGAGAATACCTGAACTGCTAAAACACTATTCTTTAGGTTTTCTGATCTTTGTTAATGGGAGGGGTTCTCCCTTGATTTAACTACAGAGTGCATAAATGATCATTTTCAGGCCATATGTTAATTAGTCCTTATTGTTACTGGGCTACAAGATTAAACTGTGTGGTTGGAGTTTTCCATTTTTCTCTCAGTAGTTACGGGGATATTTTTCATTGTACTAATATATTGTGCAAGCTCTGGGGGAATCGTTATAACTTTTAAGTCACTATGGTAATAAGGTAATACTGTTTTTTTTCTTCCTTAATTTGATTCCCCTTTGTTCTTCTGTGGCTGAATGTGATGGGTTATTATTAATGTTTAAAAATATTTTCTTTAAGTTTTCCCCCCCCTATGTTGCATTGATTGGGGGAGGTGTCTTTCATTAATCCTTTGTAAGCGTATATTTATTGTCTTGTCCATCTTGCTAACCTTCTATGTAAATTGGTAATATAAGTTTTTTGGTTTCAAATTCCATAAGTAAAAATTAAAAAAAAAAAAAAGTACCAGAATGAAACTGCCTGTATAAGACGTGTTAACACCAGGTCACTTGACAGTTTTTCTCGTAGTGAAACTCTTCCCTGTATAACATTATCTAGGAAATAAGCACATTTGTACAGGGGTCATTTTCATTCCACTCCTAAGAGTTCTATGGTAACCCTAGTCACTGACTTTGAGTAAGCCATGCTGTGATGTGGTGAAATGTCAGATCTTCTTTGGGGATATCTCATTCATCAGGTCACACCATAGGAACTTCACCATTGTTGAAGCAGGATCCACATGGAATATTTTCAGCAGTACAACTGGGCCCACCACCCACACCGACATCATCTGCCGATGTCATCAACCCTATAAAGGCATGAGCGGCCCCACTCCCTTCTCAGTTCTTTCCCGCCTTTGACTTGTCTGCATGGGTCTCTGCGGAAGCTCTGACGCAGTTTCGCGCCACTTTTTTGCCGACAACTTTTTTCAGCCTCTTACTTTAGAATCTCTTTTCCTAGAGAGAGTCCTTTATTTTGTTTATGTTGAGAGTTAATCCTTTGATTTCTCTCTTCCATCGCTGCCACTGTGGAAAGAAGATTACCTCCACAGATGAACACTCTCTCTCTCTCTCTCTCTCTCTCTCTTTCTCTCTGTCTGCTGTCTTGGGCCTGACCACGAAGTCTCCGACTGTGAGCTCTGCCAGAAGTTTAATCAAACAGCCCTCAGGTGACATAAGAAACCTCTCAGAAATTTTCTCATGGAATAACAGGTATCCAGTTCCAGGCAGGGGTCATCTGGGGTCCCAGCCTCCTAGTTGCCGGCAGGGTCATCGAGCTCCCAGGCCTCTAAGGCCCAATAAAGGTCCCTGGGGAAAAGTCATAAAAAAGACTGAGATCGGGACCGCACCCCCCGGTAGCAGTCCTGTTCCCTGACAGCCTCTCCTTCCTCGTCTGGGGTTTCTTCATTGGCTGCAGCTGCAGCTGCACTGATGCATAAAACTGCTATCCAGGTCTCTGTGCCTACCAGATCCATACCAACGGTGCCTCCCTCCGATATGCAGGGTGGCCGGTCAGTGACCTTCGGTTCGTTGGCCCGTTCATCCCGTCGTTGACATCCCTCCTGTCAAGGCCTGATACTACCCCAGGCCCTCGGGCTACAGGCACTCAGGGTTCTCAGGGCCCTTCTGGCGGGTCCTCGCTTCCTGCGCCATTGACCCCTCCCACGTTGATGCAGTCTTCAACTGTTGTCGAGCTCAGCAAGATTTTTATTAAATTCACCTTGATGATTGTCCACCAGTTAGGCACATACAGGCCTACATCACCTGCGCCATCAATGGTTGCATTGTTGTCGACCCCCCTCATTGTCCACACCGCCCCCCCCCCCGCGGCCTGTCATTGATACCTCAAACGTTGAACCTTGATCTGGAGGAGGTCGATGTCGAGGAGGAGTACCATCCTGGCCTTATTCTTCTTGATGAAGAGGATGAGGAAGAACCCCTCCCCTCATCGCAGACAGGTCTACAGCTACCTCAGTCAGTGTGGATTCTGTCAAACATACTCCTAGGTCTCCTCCAGAGGACTACCTTCTTTAATGTCATGAAGCAGTTGTCCTCAACCATGGGCTTCCATACTGGGGAGGGGATGTCACCAGAAAGGATTTGGTGGATTTCCTGGAGATCCCAGAGTCTCCTCCTAAGATCATTCCTCGTATTCTGCCTGCTTTGCAGAGTGCCACTACAGCTGCCTGGCACAGGCCTGATATGGTGCCAGCAATGCCCTGTAAGGCAGATAAACTTTAACATGCCCCTCAGGGGTTTCCCCATTATGCTTCCCAGTCTGAAACAGATTCAGTGGTCATAAAGGCAGCTCATGACAGGTCTATGGTGCCATATCACCTTAGCTCCCTCCTCCTGACAAAGAGTCATGCATAATTGATCTTTGGGGCAAGAAGGTTTATGCCTTTTCCACCCTTGGGCTGAGGATTGCCAACTACCTGTCATATATGGTGAAGTGCCAGAATACCAACTAGAAGAAGGGCAAGGCTGCTGCCCAGGCCCTTCCAGATGGTACCCAAAAGCAGGAGGTTCTCAGACACTTGCAAACTGCTGTGGATGTTAGTGAGCACCTCCTGCGGGCCCTCTGTGATATCTCTGACACTATTGCCAGGGCCGCTGCCACCAGCATTTGCCTCGTGGCTCCAGGTATCCAGCTTTGCTGCGGATGTCCAACAGAAAGTCTTAATGCCCCCTCAGTGGCTCTAAGCTTTTCAGGCCAGATGTCCAGGACATCATAAACTATTTGCAAGCATCTGGCAAGGCTGTCAAATATGTCCACTCATTCACAGCCTAAGAGTGGACGGCATCCTCTCTTTCATAAAGCATCCAGTAGGCCAGGAGCAGCCTTTCGGCCCCAAGGCAAACGCAGAACCTCTGCCACCTTGCCTGCCCCTCCTCTGCTGGAGCCACAGCCAGGTGCCCTAGAGGTGATAGACCAGCTCTAATGGCTGGATCTGCCCCCACTTGACTCCTTGCCAGACTCCCCTCTTCTGGTCCTCGACCATGAGGTGCTGCTTGGAGCTCGGTTCTCCTTCCATCTCAGTCAATGGAGAACCACCATGTCAGATGCCTGGATTCTGTAAATCATAGAAAGGGGTCACACTCTAGAGCTCACTGAGCAACCCCCAGAGAGGCCTCTTTTACCGTCCACCTACCCCCCCCGGCCCATCTGTCTGTTCTCCGGGAGGAGGTACAATCCCTTCTGTGCAAACAGGCCATCAAGCCAGTGCCCAGGCACCAGAGAAACAACGGGTTTTATTCCAGGTTCTTCCTGGTCCCCAAAAAGACTGGAGATCTGAGGCCCATTTTAGACCTAAAGGACCTGAATCAGTATGTCCAGTACAAACATAGAAACAGAATCTGATGGCAGATAAGGACTGCTTGGCCCACCTAGTCTGCCCATTTCCCTACCTAATGGATAAGCTGCAGATTCTAGTTAACCAACAGCCTACTCCCTCTTATCTCCCACTAGAATTGCCTTATGTCTGTCCCATGCATTCTTGAATTCCCCCACTGTTTTTGACTCTATGACCTCCTCAGGAAGGCTGTTCCATGCATCTACAACCCTCTCTGTGAAGAAATACTTCCTCACATTACCTCTGAGCCATCCATCCTCTATCTTCAAATTGTTCCCCCTTGTTCTTGCACATGTCTTTTCTAAAAGATGCTACTCTCTTGGACATTGTTGATTGCATTGAGGTACTTGAAAATTTCTGTCATGTTCTCCCTCTCCCTCCTTTCCTCGAGGGTATACATATTAAGCACCTGTAGTCTCTCTTCGTATGGCTTCTGTTGCAGACCCTGTACCATTTTAGTTGCCCTCCTCTGGACTGCCTCCATCCTTGTAGAGATAGGATCTCCAGAACTGCACGCAGTACGTCAGATGGGGTCTCACCAACTGTCCTTACAGAGGGATAACAACTTCCTGTTTTCTACTGGTGATGCCTCTCGCAGTACATCCCAGTATCCCCCCAGCCCTCCTTACTGCCTTCTCGCATTGCTTGCCCACCGTTAGGTCATCTGATATGACTACCCCCAGGTCTCTTTCCATTTTTGTTGTCAGTATCTCACTCCCCATTGCATACTGTTCCCCTGGGTTTTTGTTTCCCAGGTACTTTACTTTGCACTTCTTTGCATTGAATCTAAGCTGCCATACATTTGACCATTCCTCCATCCTTGCCAAGTCCTTCTTCATCCTTTCCACCCTACTTTGCGTATCAACCCTGTTGCAGATCTTTGTGTCATCTGCAAAGAGACATACTTTTCCTTCCAGTCCCTATGCAATGTCACTTATATAGACATTAAAAGGGACCGGCCCCAGTACTGAACCCTGCAGTACCCTACAAGTAACCCCCTTTTCTTCACTATGGACTCCATTTACTATTACCCTCTGTGTCCTCTTTTCCAGCCAGTGTTTTGCCCAGGCTACCACCTTGGGACCCAATCCTAGGCTGGCTAATTTGTTTATTAATCTTTTGTGCGGGACTGTGTCAAATGCCTTGCTAAAGTCTGGGTAGGCCATGTCCACAGCCCCTCCCTGGTGTACTACTTTGGTCACCCAGTCAAAGAAATCAATTAGATTTGTCTGACATGACCTTCTCGCTGTGAATCCTTGCTGCCTTGGGTCTTGTGCCCCACTGGCCTCTAGGTACTCAACAGTTCTTTCTTTCAGAAGTGATTCCATAATTTCCCTACCACTGAGGTCAAACTGACAGGTCTGTAGTTTCCTGCCTCTGTCTTGCTCCCACTTTTGTGAAGGGGAATCTCATCTGCCCTCCACCAGTCCTAAGGTACCACCACACCATTCTCCCATGATTTATTAAAAAGGGTAGTCAGTGGTGTTACTAGTTCTTCCCTTAGTTCTTTTAGAATTCTGGGGTGATTCCCATCAGGCCCCATTGCTTTATCCACCTTCAGTTTTAGGAGTTCTTTCAGCATCCTTTCTTCTGTGAAAGGATTAATATCAACCCCCCTATCCATAGTGCTTCTGTTGACTGGATTAGGTATCTTCCCCCTGCTTTTCCATTGTGAATACAGAGCAGAAGTATTTGTTCAGTATCCCTGCTTTTTCATTGTCGCTCTCTGCCCAACCACCCTCCTCTTTATTCAGCCTCAGTATCCCTGCCTTAGTCTTTCTTTGCTCCCTAATGTACCTATAAAAGGTTTTATCCCCCTTCTTAACTGAGTTGGCTATCCTTTCCTCGGTTTGGGCCTTTGCTATTCTGACTGCCTTCCCAGCTTCCTTCTGCTTTAACTGGTACAGTTCTCTGTCCTGCTGCTTCTGTGTTTCCTTATACTTCCTGAATACAATCTTTTTCTCCCTAACCTTCCCCGCCACTTCCTTTGAGAATCATAGTGGTTTTCTCTTTCATTTTGATTTGTTTATTTGCTTCACACAAAGGCTTGTTGTCTCTGTGATGGCGGTTTTGATGTTTCCCCATTGTTGCTCCATCCCAGTTTCTTGCCTGTTTGCTAGTGCTTTTCTGAGGCACTGTCCCATTTTGACAAAGTCAGCCCTCCTGAAGTCCAGTAACTTCACTTTTGTATGGCTTGAATCTACAGCTAAGTTTATCATGAACCACACTGTTTGGTGGTCACTTGTTCCCAGATGGCTACCCACTTCTAGATCTGAGATCCTCTCTCTGTCCCCATTTGAGAGTACCAGGTCTAAGATTGCTCCCTCCAGTGGATTCCAAAACTAGCTGTCTGAGGCATGCCCCCTGTAAGGCATAGAGAATGGCCCTGCTCTTGGATGTGGCTGCAGCAAAGGTTTTCCAGTTAACATCATCTGGCATATTCAGGTCCCCCATCAACAATATCTCCCCTTTCTCTGGCATCCAAAGGATGCCTTCTATAATTTCCTTGTCCATTTCCTTCCCCTGAGACGGGGGCTCTGTATACAACCCCTATGCGGATTGTGGTGCCATTTCCCATCTCCAGGGTGACCCACAGTGCCTCCTCTCCTCCCTTTTTTCCCCTTTAGTTCTGTTGCTTTGATCCCTTCCTTACATAAAGAGCTGTTACTCCTCTTCTACCCTCTCTGTCCCTCCTGTAGATTGTATACCTTGGTATGTTGACATCCCAGTCATGGTCCTCTGTGTACCATGTTTCTGTGACTGCCACGATGTCCAGGCATCCCTCTTCCATCAAGGCCACCATTTCGGGGAGCTTTTTACCTAGACTACGGGCATTGGTACCCATTACCCTCTATATTTTTATGGCCTTATTTCTTTTTGCCCCATCCCTGTCCTTCCTGCCTTTGTCTTTTTCTCCATTTACCCCTGCCCTTCTCCCTAGCAACTGCTCTATTTTGGTGTTTATTTCACTAACTACCCTGATGTTTTGAGGGGGGCTAGGATTCTAAATGGCAGCTTTGCCAGGTCTGATGCCCCTTCTCAACAAAGGGTCTGGCTGTGTTCTCTGGACATGCAGGATGCTTACCTGCACATCTCTGTGTTTCCTTCTAATAGGAGGTTCCTCCGGTTCCTCCTTCAAGGACGAGCATTTCCAGTTCAAAGAGCGGCCCTTTGTCTTGTCCTCTGCACCGTGGGGTATTTAGGAAGTGCTTGGCAGCAGTAGCTGCGGCCCTCAGAATGGAGGGAATGTACGTTTTCCCTTATCTGGACAATTGGCTCCTAAAGGCTCATCCAGGGAACAGCTCCTGTAGATTCTAGAGAGGACTCCTAAATTGTTGCTGTCCCTGGGCATCACTGTCAGGCTGCCCAAGTCGGTCCTAGTTCCGTTCTAAGGCTGTTATACATAGGGGCAGTTCTAGATTCAGCATAGAAGAAGGCTTTCCTGCCTCAAAACAGGGTGTAGTGCCAAGGTTCAGGAGGTGGCTTAGAGCCATTATCTTCCTGCCAGGGTGTACCTGAGGCTGTTGAGGCTGATGGCGGCTGCCATTCCCACTATCCCACTGGCCAGGCTCCACATGCGCACCCTCCAGCAGACTCTCTGAGTACAATGGGATCAGAGAAAGGACAAATTAGATCAGTTAGTGCTGATCTCTTCCCCAGTCCGCAGAGTGCTCCACTGGTGGATGGACCCCCTGAACCTGTTGCAAGGAGTCCCATTCCAAATCTCCTCTCCACAGCAAATCCTCCTCACCACAGATGCCTCCAGTTTGGGTTGGGGAGCTCATCTGGGTCCTTTTCAAACTCAGGGCTCCATGAAGTGGAAGAGGTTTGCCATTTGGGCTGCCAAACATAAATCTGGACCCTTTCACCTGTCCGATGAGCCAGATTCTGGATTACCTGATCTCTCTGTCTGACTCAGGTCTCCAGTACTCCTCCCTCAAGGTGCACCTTTTGACTGTTCCATGAGCCTGTGGGTGACTGTACCATAGCTCAGCTAGATGTCTCCCATACCTTCTTGAGGGGCATCCTGCATCTGAAACCTCCAATCCGTTTTCCGGTCCCAGCTTGGGATTTGAATTTTATTTTGGAGAAGTTAACCCAGTCTCCCTTTGAGCCAGCCGCATCTTGTGAGCTAATCTTTTTTCCTGGAAAACATTATTCATTTTATTTTTTTGTTTAATCTTTTATTTGAAGTTTGAATAAATACAAATAACAGGTTACAAACAACCTAAACAGTCCCCCTTCCAACAGCTGGGAGATACTGTCCTCCATCTCACAATATCTTTATAGTAGTAACAGTGCCATTCCTTGCAATCTTACATATAATCTTGCTCTCTCCTTGCTTTTTCTTCCCCCCTTTCTTATTATCTAGATACAGACGAGACAGACAAATAACAGTAGAAGGGGAAAAGGAGAAGTCACAGATACATTAAAATCATGGAATAATAATTAACAGAATTATAAGATGAACAGTAACTAAAGTTAGCTTGTGTGTATTGTCACTAATCCCTTATGGTGTCTTAGGTTGACCTACCTGCGGAATTCCATCTCATCATCAGCACATACCTTCTGTGGAACCAGGCCACCGCCGGCTTGTCTTAGGTTACTTGCAGTTTCCCCTCCTGCTTATAGATTGTGGGATATCCCCTCCATTCCATATCCAGTTTTCCATGCCACTGAGACCTGGGAACCATCCTGCAAAAACATGGCATCAGAGCAATCAGGTCACTCCCTGTCTGAGCAGAGACATCTCTCCAAATGGCAGTGAGTCAATGTAGGGACCCCATTCTCAAAAATAATTCCACTTTTCCGTGCATGTGATATGTCAGTTATTCTAATGCTAAATTATTTATCACCGGAATTTGCCATTGATTCATGGTAGGTTTAGCGTGAGAGACCCATGTATTTTGTATGCATTGTCGAGCTAAGGTTAGTGGTACCCTCACTGTTCTCAGGTATGCCTCCCAGCCCTCCTTCCCCCAATCCACTACCTCAAACAGCAGCAACACTGCAGTATCTGTTACCTGTATATGTAGGGCATCCGAAATTGCTTGTTCAACTAGCGACCAAAAGGATTGCAAGTCCCTACACTCCCAAAAGTAATGTATATAGGTGCCCAATACACTGTTATATCAGCCATATGTGGGGGACCGACGGGTGAAACTTATTGACCACCACTGGAGGGCAGTATAGTCTACGTAAAAACTTAAATTGGGACTCCTTGAATTTATTGTGCATCAAAAGGCCCATATGTGATGCCAGTACCGTGGCCCAGTCATCATTCCACATTTGAATCCCAAAGTTTCTCTCCCAAAGCCCTCTAACCCTAGCCGTACGATTTGAGAACATTTCATGATCCTGTTTTGCTGCCTGTGCCACCAGTTGTCTTGGATTTGAGCTTGCACACCAGAGTAATTCCTCCAGCTGTCTCAAAAACGATGCATCTCTCCCCGCTCTCTCGCTACTCATTCCATACCACCCGGACCGGAAAGTCTTTGTAACGATGTTCTACCGGTATACCATAATGCTCTTGTAGGTCATTGACTGTCCTTATTTCTCCCGTGTATACAGATCCCTTAAACAGCACACTCCTCCCATCTCCCACATTCCAAATCCCTCATCCTCCAGCCCTGGTAAGAAGGTAGGGTTCCCAACAATCGGGACTAGTCATGTGTGTCTCTCCCCACTCTCTTCCTCCTCTTCATCTGTTCCCATGCCTCTAGCACCCATTCCACCAAGGGGCTTCTATTCCATTGCTTCTGGTATGCCCGTCGGACCCCAGGTCCAGATATGCCGTCAGGCACACCGCTGTTACCTCCCCTTCCAAATCTACCCAGCAGGCCTCCTCTCCTCTGTGGACCCAGTCCTGTATGTATCTGTTTTGGATTGCTAAAAAGTAACCTTTGAGATCTGGGAAACAGCCCCCCTTTTGCCGTAGTGCCCTTTAGCCTCAAGAGACTCATCCTAGGTCTTTTATTCTGCCATATGAATCTATTAAATTCTTTCTCCATATCCCTAGTGTCCCCATTCATCAACCCCATCGGGAGCATCTGCATGCCATATAATAGCCTTGGTAACACATTCATCTTGATAAGATTTATGTGCCCCATCCAGGATATGGGCAGTGCCTTGCACCTTTCCATATCCACTTTAATTTCCTGCAGGAGGGGGGTATAATTAAGTCCATATAACTTGTTTAAATCCCTTCCCACCCTGATCCTTAGAAAGGTGAAGCTGTCCCTCGCTACCTTAAAACCCCATGTGTTCTCCCCTGCCTCTCTCCTCTGGTTTGTTACTCCCATTAACTCTGACTTGGATAGATTCAACTTATATCCAGAAAAAGCTGTAACCTATTGTATGACTTCCAGTAATTCTGGCATGGTAGTGCTCGGGTCTATGATGAACAACAAAAGATCATCAGCATATAGGGTGATCTTCTACCTACCCCTCACCCCTTAATTCTAATATCTTCCCTAATCTTAATAGCCAGTGGCTCTGTGGCTAGAACAAAGAGGAGTGGAGAGAGGGAGCACCCCTGTTGTGTCCCTCTGAGTAATCCAAACGTAGTTGAGCGGCCCCCATTCACCAACACCTATGCGCTAGGCCCCTGATACAGTGTTCTGACCAATTTCACTTAGAATCCCTCAGCCCAAACCTCTCTAGCAACAGAAACAGATCGTGCCACTCAGTGCGGTCAGACACATTCTCTGTGTCCATGGACAGCAGCACTACTTGCCCAGGGCGTCCATTTTCCCAATGAGCAACATTGAGCAGCCTCCTCATGTTATGATACGATAAACGCCCATGAACAAACCCAGTTTGGTCTGGGTGCACTTACGAGGGCAATAACTGTTCCAGCCTCCAGGCCAGGACCTTTGCAAAGATCTTCACATCACAATTGAGGAGAGTTATGGGCTGGTATGAGCCTCACTCTGTTGCATCCTTACCTGGCATTAGGAGTATGCAGATCAGGGCCTGTGAGCAGGATGCAGGCATACCCTCTTCCTCTGCCACCCCCCCCCCCAACATATCTGCCATTGCTCCTCCCAACTCCTCCTGAAGTTCCTTATAGTATTCCATCATGAACCCACCTGGGCCTCCTGCTTTCCCTCTTTTCATCTGCGCAATTGCAGCCCCAGTTTCCTCTGCTGTGATCGTATCACCCAGTTTCTCCCATTGTTCGTCCATGAGGCCAGGCAACCACAGTTCCTCTAACAATCCTTTAACCAGATGCTCCGAGTTGTCACACTCCGCCTTATATAATTCATCATAAAAAACAGCGAAAGCCCCCCCCCTTATTTTATCATTGTTCCCCCACTCACAGAGCCTTTGTTTTGTGTAGAACAGTTAAGTACTGTACTAGCTTCCTCTGTCAGCAGTACATTTAAAGCTCCCCTGAGCGCCATTAGTTCCCCCTGTAGTTGTTCTGTTGGTGCAGTAACCATTTTTTTTCTCCGCCTCCTTCAGCTATTGCTCAAGGTCTTCCCTTCTCACCCTTTTCTGTTTCCTGTAGTTTGCCACATATCCCATTATCACCCTCCACATGTAGGCTTTCCTGGCCTCCCAGTAAATTACCTTGGTGGGAGCAGTAGCTTCATTCTCTGTTTTGTAAAAACCCCACTGTGTTTTTAAAAATTCCCAGAATTTTCTGTTGTCAATAAGTATGTGGGGAACCTCCAACCTGAACCAAGGTGTCTTCCTCCTCCCGTAGAGATCCTCTTCTCCACCATAGCATGGTCTAAGATATGAATGGGGCTGTGTGAAACATCTTTAACATCGCCATATGCCCCCCTATTGACATATATGTAGTCCAGCCTGGACCAGGTTCCATGCGGATTCGAGAAAAATGTATATTCCCTAGCTCCGGGGTTGCCCGCCCTCCAGGTGTCCACCATATCTATATCTATAATGCCTTGCTCCCGTTGTTGTACTGCCCCCTCGTGTCACCCCATCCCTACAGAGTGGTCCAAGCTGGGCTCCATCACACAGTTAAAATTCCCACCCATACACAGATTAGGGAATTGTTCCCGAACCAAAACATTCAGCAAGCCCCTATAAAACTCTGCGTCGAATATCGATGGGTGGTATATACTAGCATAGGTGATCTGCTCGTCTTCCCCCACCTTGCCCTGTACAAAAATATATCACCTTTCACTGGGGTCTGACACCACCCTCTCTAGCATAAATGGAAAGTTTGTATTGAATAGTATCGTCACCCCTCTTTTGTAGAAATTGTATGCCACAGCATGACACATATCCCCCCACCAATTTCTTATGTTCTTCCACCGTGAGGTGGGTTTTCTGTAATAAAGCCACATATACCCTGTGCATGCTGGTTTTTAAGGGCCTGTAGGATTTTTTTTCCTTTTAATTGGATTCGAGAAGCCCTGTATGTTCCAGGAGATCACCACAGAGTCATCATCCATAATCCAAGAAAAGTAGCCCCTCCTACTTTCCTTGATTCCATTTGTTAACATTTTACCCCCAGGCATACTTAACCACCCCCACCACATTACATGTATAACTTCACAAGCCATAATAGAAAGAAACATTGTAATAACCCTTCGTAGTTCATCCATCGGCCCCCAGTGCCGTCCCGCCTCCCAAACCTTTACCTGCAACAGGCAGGTTCATCTACAACATGTAACAGTGCATCATATTTCCAACCATCTGTTCGCCTTGAGATCCCTCATTCGGCGAGTTTCTCCCTCAACATTATAACACATTTCCTTCCAGTTCCTTACAGCCTAGGTTGAACCCGGAAGAAACCTTGAAATCCACCATGTGTTCCCCCAATCTATTCATTTAGCGTTAAGTCAGATAGAAGGTACTAGTACAGTCTCCCCCTTCCCCCGTCCCCACTCTCAACTGACATTTATTCTAAGTGGTTCCTTTCCTCGTTAGCCATTCTACTCCCCTCATCCTCTACCACAGGGCTATCCCTCCTGAGGTCCCCTTTACTATCATATTCTGATACAATAGAGGTGGCCGCATCCCACTTCCCACCCTCAATTAAGGGCCTTCCCCTGAGGGCCCCTACTTAACCCTGAGCCTGTTTCCAATAGAAGCAAGGTCAGTTCTCCACCCCTTAGATGTCAGCCGCTGCTTCGGTCACCAGACAGGTTTAAGCTGTTTACAAACACCTGAAAAAAAACAAAATCATATGTATTAGTGCCAAGTTTCCTACCACCCAGCACCATGCAGCTGTCTTCAGGCTATATACCCCGGTCCGCCCCCACAGCCCCCTTCCGCTCTGAGCACCCTATCATTCTACCCCACCCTTGTGCAAGCAGAGACTCCATTTCCTCCTTGAATTACCCCCCAAGACATAGACTGCAGTTGTCACATATGGAGGTACAGTGCATTGGGACGGGGGCGCAGAGGCGAGGGCACCACCAAATACACATGTCCCCACACCTCAGGGCCCCCCCCCGCCTTCCCCAGGGTTCTTCATTTTTCTCCTCAAGGGGCTCTCAGAGTAGGAGAGCATACTTCGTCTACAGTCCTGACCACTGTCTGACGCACTCTCGAGCTACTGGTATGCTGCCCCACGTGGCCGCTTGCGACTGTCTCCAAATTAGCTCCCCCCCCCCCAAAGTCTGGCAGGCTTCACGAAATATTTATAGCCCTTGGTAAGTCCAGCCCACACAATTGCCTTGCACAGCGCCCACCAGAGAACATCCATGGGCCACAATGAGGCGTATTGGCTAGTTTATTATGCAAGTTCCTCACAAATACGACGGGCTGCAAGAGAAGCCTCCCTTGTCTATTTTCACACTCCTTGCGATTTCATCCCACACATAGGCTAACGTCTTCCAAGGCCTCTGGGCCCAGCAGCCATTTTAGGTCTCCTCCGCCTGGCAAGTTAAAACATTTTCCCCAAGACATATCCATAACAAATTCGAGAGGTCTTATATTACCAATCCAGGGGTATGATTCTGTTGTCCAGCTTGAAAATGCCCATTCAACCCTTGTCCAGCCAGTAGCCAGTTGTGTGGAATTTCCAGTCTCTGCGCCACATTCCCTTTACAGTGGTCATTTTATTTAAGTCCCTTATCACAGTTACAAGCTTCCCTTAGAGTCACTTCAGAGTCCCCCTTTTTACTTCTGTACATTTCGGCAAGCAGGTTAGTCCAGAGCTCAAGCCTCCTTAGCCAGCACCCATGGAAAGTTAAGAATAAGTTCAAGTTCGTAAGTTGCATTATCTAGGCTTCACAGAAAAAAAATTACTTAGCTGTGGGTAGCATGTGTCTCTTGTTAGTGCCTTCCATCTCTTTTAGGTACTGCTGCACTCTTTCCACTTCGTGGAACGTGTATGTTGCCCCCTCTTTTCTCACTTTGACCACAGCTGGGTAGAGGAATTGAAAATTGATCTTCTTGGACCGGAGCACATCCAGAACTGGGTTGAACATGTGGTGCTTTTGCTGGAGGTGTTGGGAGAAATCCTGATGTAAATACAGCTTTGCACCCTCAAGGATCATTTCTCGCTTTTGTTTAAAAGCGAACCATATCGCCTGGTGGTCACTGAAATGATGAACCAGAAAACTCAACTGCCTTGGTGGTTCCCCTACTGGAGGCCTTGGCACTCAATTTTAAAATGACACCCTTTTGACTGGAAGCCCAGAACCTCTGGTAGCACCTTTGCCCAGAATTCTTCAGGAGCAGTCCCTTCTTTTCCCTCAGGGAGTCCTCGGATTTGGAGATTATTATGGTGCTGGTAATTTTCATGATAGTCCAGCTGTTCCTTCAGTTCCTGCAGCTCCTGTTTCAACTCTTTAACGTACTCTGGGAGCTGATGGGTCCTGTGTTAAATATCTGAAATCCTCCCCTACACTTCTGTGATCCACAGTGCTTGACCAGTAAGTTGAGTAGTCATTTCATTTAATTTACCAGCCAAATTGTCGCACCTGGGGTGAGTTGCTGCCATCACCCGGTCCGTCAGAGTGCACCTGATGATTTCCATTTCTTTAGCGAACAGGGTGATGATTTCTGGGCCTTCCATTATAGCTGGAGCCCAGCTTTCTTTGCTGCTTTGGCTGCACTTCTTGAAGATTTTCCAATGTTTTTTGCACCAGATAGTAATCTGTGGTGGCGTCCTCTTCGGTATCACTACTTTATATTCAGAGTTATGCCCAAAAACCACTTAATATCATTCTTTATACACCTCGTGGAGACGGAGCCAACAGAGAGATGTTCTTTTCCCTTAGCTGCTCATTAGCGCCCCCATCAAAGCATTATTTTTTGTTGCTGTTACTTCTGCTTGACAAATGTCAGAGCTTCAGGCCATCTGGTACAAGGAGCCCTATTTGATTTTTCACAAAGACAGGGTGTCTTTGTGCACAAATCTTAAGTTGCTCCCTAAGGTGGTGTCTTGAGTTTACATTGAACCAGTCTGTCCACCTCCCTGTTTATTTTCCTGAGCGTGCCAATCCAGGGGAAGCATGGCTCCATATGTTAGATGTGCACAGAACTCTGAAGTATTATGCTTCGAACCAAGGAATATAGAAACGCGAAGCAGTTGTTTGTTTCTTTCGCCACAGGAAGAGAGGGCGTTTAGGTTTCTAAGCAGCGTTTGGCTAAATGGTTGGCAAATTGCATTGTGTTATGCTATGACAAGTACCACAAAAAATTGCATGGGGCTGTCAAGGTTCATGCCACAAGAGGCATGGCTACCTCTGTGGCTTGTTTCCGAGGGGTCTCAGCCACTGACATTTGTGCAGCTGACACTTGGAGTACTGTCCACACTTTTACCAAGCACTGCAATCTGGACATTGCCTCAAGAGCCTGTGCAGGTTTTGGCAGGGCTGTGCTGCTGGGCCTCCTGTCTTACATTTAAGGTTGGCCTCACTCCCAGACTGTCTGTTTGCACCTGTAACTGCTTGGGATTTGTTCCTATGGTGTGACCTGATGACTGAGATACCCCTGAAGAAGATAGAACAGTTACATAAGAACTTACCATAAAAATAGATCTTCAAGAGGATCTCAGTCATCAGGCCTGTCTTCCCTCCCGCCATTCTCCTTTTTTGGGCCTGTCTGCTGGAACTGGCTATCTGGTGTATCCAGCCTTTCTTATAGGCCTGGTCACCTCTCTTTCTCCTCAGTCTCCTATGGCTAGAGCTATGCTTTCTGTGTCTCCAGGGGAAAGAACTGAGGAGGGAGAGGAGCCACTCATGCCTTTATAGGGTTGATGACGTCAGCAGATGATGTTGGCTTGGGCGGCTCCAGTTGTACTGCTGAAAATCTTCTGTGTGGATCCTGCTTCACTGACGGTGAAGTACCTACTGTGTGAGCTGACGACTGAGATCCCCTTGAAGATCTGCTGTTAATGATAAGTTCTTATGTACCTGTTCTTTCTTGTCTCTCACATTTGCAGTGGTTATTTGAGAGTCTTTTCAGGTACAGTGAGTTTGCAGTCTATTGCCTTGCACTTTAAACTGTTCTGCTGGTGGAGCATTTCTGCACCTCTGTGTCTATAAAATAAATATGCTGACATTTTTGAAAAAGATGCATAACCCAGCAATTCATTGTAGTACGTAGTACTCTTAACTGTTTGTGAGTGGTGGGTGCACCGTATTTTTTGAACTCCTGTAATCCTAATTGCAGTTCATCTGAAAAGTGGCACAGAAGAGGACAGTTCCAAAACATATGTGCACGGGAGGCTTGTAGAGTGCCACTTTGACTCCAGCATGCTGGTCTGTTTAAGGGGTCAAATTCTGCCTGTTTGTCTGGGGTTCTAAAGAACCAGATTATTGTTTTCCAAGAAAATTCTTTCAAGGAGTAGGAGGAAATGACCTTGTGAATATTTGCCAACTCTTAAACTGGTCTTCAGATATTGGTATTCCTAATTCCTGTTCCCGGTTCAGTTGTATATGCTAAGAGAACACTCCATCCAACTGAATGAGCGCTGAATCATGATGAGAAATGAAGTGGGTGGATTGGCCTGTCTCGCTGAGCATTGCCTGAATGAGGGAGTATAATAGTGGTATGCGTGTTTTCTTCCAGACAGGCATCCAGCAGAGGCTTGATAAAATTCCGTACCTGAAGGTACCTATCAAAATCTTGGTGCTTCAACCCGTGCTGATCCCTTATTTTTTCAGAGGGTCGAAGAGTCCTTCCCACCAAGGAACTGATAGAGAAAATAAAGGCCCCCTCCCTTTCCCACCAGAGAAAGGTGTGGTAAATATGTGCCAGGTAGAATGTGACTGTTGTGGGAATTGAATACATTTAAAACTGTTGGGAGTAGTCATATGTGTCATTATTCTTCTGCAGTCCTTAAGAGTAATAAGAGTGCATAGGTTACAAGTGAAAAAACCACGGAGGTGCTAACAAGCTGAGAGATACCCATACCAAATCCTCTTCCAGAAGTTCTATATTCTTCCAATGAGCAGACTATCGAGGGGAGAACCAGTACAGTGCTGTACTAACTTGTGCTGCTGTAGGGTAACAAGTAAAGTTAGGAAGTCTACTCTGCTGCTTAGGCAGTTGAAGCACCACACAGCGGACTCTAGGCCATTTCCCATTCCATAAATATCTGAATATCATTTTATCCCATCCATGAAAGTAAAATGGAGCCGCCGGAGTAACCGGCAGTGTTTGTGCCAGATACAGGAGACAAGGGAAGTGATTCATTCTATGGTGATTTGCATATACAGCCCATGGTGTTTTGCATTATGGGGGTATGTGTGATTTTGTATTTCTTTGAAACTTGGCTTCCCGGCCAGTGCCCTTTGGGGTAACCATTGCCTCAGTGCTTGCACGCTGAGGTCCTTTGTCTTCTAGCTTGTTTTTTATTTTTATTGGGTTCACAACAACATAACTCAGATAGACCATCTTAGGGTAGCTGGTTAATTCCACTCGGGTGTCACACAGTCGAGTCCTGGTAGGACGAAACACGTGTATGTGTCTTCTGTTAGCACCCTTTGCAGACTGTGTGAGAGACCTTTTGGTACCATGCATTTCTGCTTAAAGTTGAACTAGCATAATATTCAATGGTGATTTGCATATGTAGCCCATAGTGCTTTGCATTATGGGGGTATGTGTGATTTTGTATTTCTTTGAAACTTGGCTTCCCAGCCAGTGCCCTTTGGGGTAACCATTGCCTCAGTAACCATTGCTTCAGTGCTTACACACTGAGGTTCTTTGTCTTCATTCTAGTACTGCCCACTCACTGTATAAGTCGGAGGGGAACGTTGTTCCAAGTCTCCAGGCATTTACAAAAATGTTGGGAAATAGTGTCCTAATTAGCGTCGATAAACTGAAAGTTTGAGGGCGCTGAACGCTCCAGTATACTTCAGAGCAGACATTTCCCATTGAAACTGAAAGTTATGCTGAATCTCTGGAGTAATGGATACATAGATACCTAGACAGTGATGGCAGAAAAAGGTCCATAGGTCCATCCAGTCTGCCCAGCCTACCTAACTGCTCTGCACTGGTGGCCATCCCTTCTCTTTGTTTTTGACCACCCTTTCTGCCTAACCCCATATGCCTGTCCCATCCCTGTCTGAAGCTGCTCACTGATTTGGCCTGCACCACTTCCTTTGGGAGCTTGTTCCACTTGTCCACCACTCTTTCTGTGAAAAAGTGCTCACAGATGTCCCTTTTGACTCTCCCCCTGTGAGTTTAAGAGAGTTTCCTCTTGTCTCTGTATTTGAGCTCAAGAAGAAATGTTCCTTGGCATCAACCCTATTTTTCCTGTGTACGTACTTGTACAATGGATCACATCAGAGGGTTAGCAAGCTCTACCCCTGCTAATTCACCAAATTTAATCACATTTCTTATAACGTCCTGTATTTTCTACAGGTGTGCTACTGGTGTGTGGCCTATATCAAAGCAGTTATCAGTATCCAGTGCAACCCCCGCTCAAAAGAGCCTACAGTTTTTTAAAGTTGATGCCTTCTTATTCACATTCTTGTCACTCCATGATTTGCAAAAGGGTTTCTTAGTTTTCAGATGCCAGCTGGTATTTGAAATGAGTCAATCCACCAACAACAAGGTGAAACCTAGGATCTTCTGAGCATTTTTTTTGAGGGGGGTAGTACACTGGACACCAATGATTGTTTTGATGTAGGCCACAAAGCAGTAGCACACCTCTAGAAAATGCAGGAATGCGTAAGAAATGTGATTACATTTGGTGAAAGAGGAGGGGTAGAGCGGGTAGAGCTTGCAAACCCTCTGATGTGACTATTAATTGGGAGAGGTGTGGCCCTTTCTAATAAGCTCCTCATATACCAGTCATAAGATTCAAGGTATCTGCTCTCTTTAGAAACGTGAATATTGGGAAGCTCGAGAGGAGTCTCATGTAGAGAGAAGCAGTGGGACTCCAGATCAGATGAGTGACTTATAATTTTAAAATGTTAGAGTAGACACCCATCCATGGCTTTCACCTTGTTGTTGGTGGATGGGCACTTTTCAAATATGTTTGTTTGTTTTATTTGTTAGCCAGGTAGGAACACTGGAGCAAAGGTCCTTTTTCAGGCTCGACCCCGTACAAGTAAGGTAGACATAATACAAACAACAATAAATCTTCACTCTTACATATAACATTTACAAATATCCAATGACTTTAAATTTTAAAATTAGATTTAAATACACTTAAAGACATACTTCTACGAAGTCAGCAAGGCAAAGCGTTCCAAAAAAAAGGGCTGCAATGGAAAAGGAGTGACCATCTGATTTAGATTTATGCAAAGGAAGGTTTAACAACACAGCAGAGGCAGACCTAAAATTTTTCAAACATAGTCTAATGGCAATCAAATCTGACAAGGGGAAGTAAGATTTTGCATGAACTGCCTGAAAAATTTGGCAGCCGAAAAAATAAGCAAATTTGTAATGTGTTGAGAACCAATCCAAATTCAAATAAAGTAAACAATGACATATGCATGATGGTATACCCAAAACAAAACGACATATGTTATTGTAGGTGACAGACAAAATATGACTTTCCTTGGCTCCAAGGCTGTAATACAAACTATAGTTCTACTCTAAATGGGGCAGCAATGAACCATTAGCAAAAGACCTCCGAGTCGCAACAGAATAACACTTCCTAAACTTATAAAGGATACCTAATTTTCGATTACCTGCCTTTACCTGGAGATGAAAGGACAAACCAGGATCAAAAACCACTCCCAGATACTTAAACTCAGCAACCTGTTTGATTGCAGTCCCACCTATATCACAAATCAATAAGTCCACAGCGTCTTTTAGCATATATGGAGTGCCAAAAAGCATAGCTTTTATTTTTCTAACATTCAAAACCAGGGAGTTAGCTTTAAACCAATCACAAACTTTAAAAAGCTCAGATTGTAAGCAAAAAGTCGGTTACAAACTTAATTGGGCTTGTTGAAAAAGTATGAGATCATCTGCATACAACAAAATATCGCAGGAGTTATGCACAAAGGGGAGTTGGTCAATGAAAAGAGAAAACATCAGGGGTCCCAGTATGGACTCCTGTTGAACACCACACCTCAAAGCACAAACGTCAGACTGGGAGGATTCGACATCAGCAACCAGTGAGCAGTCGACTAGATAATTTCTAAACCACTCAACAACCTGTATCGAAAAACCCATTTGTCTCAGCTTCACACATAGAAGAGGATGATCAATAAGATCAAAAGCCCTGGTCAGGTCCACGAAAACACCACACCAGTCAGAGCACCCTTATCAAACCCCCTAAGTACAGAGTTCGTGACCCTAACCAGGTCAGTCCCCATCCCATAATTCCTTCTAAACCCGTGCTATTGATGACACAATGAATTGTAACTATCCAAATAATGTGTAATTTGATTTGCAGTCAGCTGGCATCTGAAAACTAAGAAACCCCTTTTGAAAATCATGGCGTGACAAGAATGTGAGTAAAAAAGTATAAACTTTAAAAAAATTGCATGCAATTGTACTGCGGAGCCAGCCAGGATGCAACACAGTACTTTGCGTAAATCACATCACAAAATACTGCATGACAAAGGGTTTAATTACTATTGAATTACACTGTTCCCTGCAGCATATTGCAGCATTTGACAGTACACTGCAAACCACTGCGTTATATCCAGACTGGCACTTCTTGTTTGTTTTGTTTTTTTCCTACTGGTTCATTCCCTTCCTGGACTGTCCTCGCCACCCCATCCCCCGGGAACTCAGCTTCTGCCCGAGTGTACCTGCTTACCCCAGGGCAGGGCTGTCGGGAGGATGCCTTCTACCTGTTTGGAGGCTGAATAGTGAGCCGGGGACAGAGTGCCTTGGTCTGCTTGGTGGGGCTTGGTGGGGTGGACATCCTTCTGCTCAGCCAGGTAACTTTCTGTGTTTTTCAGGAGGGAGACGTGGCATGCAGTGATGTATGGTGTGCACACGCCAATGTCCAGCATGACTCCCCAGCTATGCAAGTTCTGGTTGCGGCCCCCTGGCTTCTGCCAGGGGTTAGTCAAGCACCAGCTTATTCCCCCCTCCCTCCCGGGAAGCAGTCCACTGGTTGCTCAGTCCTCCTCCTCCCCTTCCCCTGGCCAGCTCTCTGACTCCCAGGTTTGCTTCTGAACCCAGGTCATCAGCGTTGCAAGCAGAAACACAACAGCTGCGCCAGTGGGCCAGCCTTCAGGCTGGCACCTCTGTATGTGTCGATCATGTCTCCCCTTTCTCTCCTTTTCACAAGGGTGTACATGCTTATGTTGTGCAGCCTCTCCTCATAAATCTTGTCCCCTAATCCATGGACCATCTTTGGTGCCCTGTACTGTGCTGTTTCCACCTTGTCACAACTTCTCCTCAGATGTGGACCTCAGTACTTTGCACAGTATTCCAAATGTAGTTGCATCAGTGACCTGTACTATTGGAGGACCACCTTACAACTTATGCTGCTTATTTCACTCCCTATGCAACCCAGCATCCTATTTGCCTTGCCCACAGCTTATTACAAAGTGCTGTTGTTTTTTGGCTCTGCGATACTATGACCTCTAGATCTTTTTCCTCCATTCGTGCTTTCCAGCTCCACTTCCCCCATTTCATGTTGCACATTTTATTTCCTTTATGCACCTGACTCCCCTTGGTGCTTAGCCCCCACTTGAGTCCCCATCGAACCCCAGCCTCCCCACCGACTTACCTTCTCCCGGGACTTACCTCTCCCCACATTACCCCCAGTAATGGAGTCCTCCAGCTGGGTCCAGTGCCTTTGGGTGCCTATATCCAATTGTGCAGGAGTTGCTCAGGTCAGCAAGTGGGGGGCCTACAGATGTGGCAGGGCTGTCTTGCTGCACGGGGGGGGGGTTACTGTTTCTCCTGATTCCCAGATGCAGGTGGCTTGGGTGCGCATGTGCAGGCACTCATGTGCATAGCGCGGTAACAGCCTGCGTCTGTCCTCTCCAGAGCTGCTCCATTGCACTGCCAGCTTAGGTCACCCGGGTGACAATGTAGCAGTGGAGCAGGCTGCCTTCCCTGCCTAAAGGACGCTCAGTCATCCCTTACCCCCACCTTGCTTGGACTCAGTGACCTGCACTCATTCCCGAATGTGGGTCGCTGGTGTCGCGAGTGGTAGTGCTGTCACTGCACCAACAGGCCGGTCCTCCTATTGTACTCCGGGGTTCTGCTTCCCAGTGTGCCTCACTTTACATTTTTTGTTGTGTCAGCCAAGCTGCCAGATCTTTAACCAACTGTCCAACCTTCCCAAATCCTCCCTGAGTTCCCTTATCCCTGCCTCTGTGTTCACCCTTGCGCAGATCTTTGTGCCCGATGTGGGCCAGTACATAGGGCTTCTGTTAGTCTGTAGTTGCAGTCTCGCTTCAATGATGTAATCACACCTCACGTCAGTGCCATCTTATGGCTGGAGTGCGGCACCGACTTTCAAATTTGGGGGATGTTGTTTACGAAATTAAAACCTGATGAAAATGGGTTAAATCAGTGAAAGAAAGGTAAGGAGCACTATATTTTAAAATGCACCTCCGGCTGTAGCTCAGCACGATTTCCGATTTTTATGGCTGCGTGGGCGGAGCTCCACAGCCATATTGCTATCATTCTGTGTCTTCTGGCACTGTGGAAACACATGACCAGACAGCGCTCCAGCGTGCTTTCACAGTGCAGGGGCACAGTTCCACTCCTGTTTGTTTATACGGCCCTTCACCTCAGACGGCCGTAGAAACACACCCTCTTCGCGGGGCACTACTTTGTGTCCCACAACTGCGGAACTGATGGTCACTGTTACCAAGATGGCAGCCAAAGCAAACTGTACATGTGCGAGTATCGTGCATGCACAGTTCTGTTACGGTGGTCATTTTGGGCACGGAATCGAACTGCACATGCGCACATCTACTCCCCCAGCCATCTTCCTTATGGCTGACTCCGGTGTGGCAACGGCCCTGATTACTAAGCTTGTGCCACTCTTGAGCAGCCGTACTGGCTCTGACCAGAGTTTGTTATGTTAGCAGTCCCAGAAATTAACTGTTTAGGTGTCTTAACAGCAAGACTGTCTGTGGCACTCTATTTCTGGTGTTGTATAGTTTTTTTACTGTTCTAGTTGTTTGATGCTCTGTAGACTACAGATAAAACACACATCAAACAAACAACATTACCACAAAGTGCAAGACCTTATTTGCATTATCCAGTCCCTGTTTTTGTTAAGTATTGGAAATATTGTCCTACCTTGGTTTGGTGAAAACAGTAGGAGGCTTCAAGCATGTATGGGATAGACATAGGAAAAATATTAGTAAATAGGCACGGAGGAGGGAGGTTTGACAGAAACCAGTTAGGGTCTGCGGAGGCAAACTAGGCAGAGACAATCTGGGCAGACTGGGCGGGCCATGTGATCCTTTTCTGCTGACAAATTCTATGTTTCTAAGTTTCTGTGCAATTTTGTGGATGATGTGTCTGTTAGACTTCATTAGTGAAAATACTTAGCTTAAAAAGAGCAGCTCTGCACTTCAGTTTGTGTTTTCAAACACGTAATGTTTCAGCCATTAGAATTTACTAGAGAATTATAAGATTGGTTTAGGACAGTTGGATGCTTTTTGAAAGATACTGACTAATAAGTGCTACATTATTTTATTTACAGTGTTTAGTAAACCAATAACAGCACAAGAAGACAAGAAAAATACTAAAGCAAAATTGTTGTACGAATAACTGTGTTAGAAACATAGAAACATAGAATTTGACGGCAGATAAGGACCGCTTGGCCCATCTAGTCTGCCCATTTTCCTACCTAACAGATAAGCTGCAGATCCTAGTTAACCAACAGCTTACTTCCTCCTACCCCCACTAGGACTGCCTTATGTCTGTCCCATGCATTCTCGAATTCCCCCACTGTTCTTGACTCCACGACCTCCTCAGGGAGGCTGTTCCATGCATCCACAACCCTCTCTGTGAAAAAATACTTCCTCACATTACCTCTGAGCCGTCCCCCTCTATCTTCAAATTGTGCCCCCTTGTTCTTGCACATCTCTTTTTCTGAAAGATGCTACCCTCTTGGACTTTGTTGATTCCCTTGAGGTACTTGAAAGTTTCTACCATGTCCTCTCTCCCTTCTTTCCTCAAGGGTATACATATTAAGTTCCTTTAGTCTTTCTTCGTATGTCTTCTGATGCAGACCCTGCACCATTTTGGTTGCCCTCTTCTGGACAGCCTCCACTCTGTCTGTGTCTTTGCGGAGATGGGGTCTCCAGAACTGCACACAGTACTCCAGATGGGGTCTCACCAACTGTCTGTACAGAGGGATAACAACTTCCAGTTTTCTACAATTGATGCCTCTTCCTATGCATCCCAGTATCCCCCCAGCCTTCCTTACTGCCTTCTCACATTGCTTGCCCCCCCTTTAGGTCCTCTGATATAATTACCCCCAGGTCCCTTTCCATTTTTACTGTTGTCAGTATCTCACCCCCCATTGTGTACTCCTTCCCTGGGTTTTTGTTTCTCATGTGCATTACCTTGCACTTCTTTGCCTTTAATCTGAGCTGCCATACATTTGACCATTTCTCCAACCTTGCCAAGTCTCTTCTCATCCTTTCCACTCCATCTTGTGTATCAACCCTGTTGCAGATCTTTGTGTCATCTGCAAAGAGACATACTTTTCCTTCCAGTTCCTCTGCAATGTCACTTATAAGACATTAAAAAGGACTGGTCCCAGTACTGAACCCTGCGGTACCCCGCTAGTAACCCTCCTTTCTTCACTGTGTGCTCCATTTACTACTACCCTTTGCATCCTGTTGTCTAGCCAATTTTTTATCCAAGCTACCACCTTGGGACCCACTTCAAGGCTGGCTAACTTGTGTATTAATCTTTTGTGTGGGACTGTATCAAATGCCTTGCTAAAATCTAGGTAGGACATGTCCACAGCCCTCCCTGGTCTCTACTTGGGTCACCCAGTCAAAGAAATCTATTAGATTCGTCTGACACGACCTTCCCATCGTGAATCCATGCTGCCTTGGGTCCTGTGCCCACTGGCCTCTAGGTACTCAACAATTCTTTCCTTTAGAAGTGATTCCATCGTTTTCCCTACCACTGAGGTCAAACTAACTGGTCTGTAGTTTCCCGCCTCTGTCCTGCTCCCACTTTTGTGAAGAGGAATCACATCTGCCCTCCTCCAGTCCTCAGGCACCTCCCCATCCTCCCATGATTTGTTAAAGAGAGTAGTCAGCGGCGTCACTAGTTCTACCCTTAGTTCTTAGTTAAACCTTATATTTTAGTAGCAGTCTGCTTCTCACCTAATGGTTGGTGGAAACGGGGTGGGATAAAGCAGTGTGTAAGCTGGTGGTGAGTTTGGCCACTAGCTTTCAAAATCTGGTAGCCAAACCAATATTTTCAATGACCATCATTTTTAAGGGCTCAGTAAATAACGCTGTATGTAGGTAGCCAGTCGGATGGTATTTTTGAAAATCTAGTAGTTAAGACAATTTGTTTAGTGGCCATTGGCCACCAGGCTACCCGATTTGTCCCATCCTTGAGGGGGAAAATAGGCGGCATGCAGAGGAGTTATAAACCAGTCTTTAGTGCATTGCTACACTTCACTAGGCAATGTGGCTGATTGGCTGTTGGGCACTCAGTTTTAAAAGCTACACGTTATATAAGTTACAGTTCTCACACTTCCTTTTCTGTTGACTTCCTTCAGAGCTTGCTTTTTGTTTTGCCTATGTCCCCCGTTGATGGTTACAACTAACATAGGGCCTTTATAAACCAAAATGGTGCCTTTGGATATGACAATAGTTCTTGTTGAGTAGTTGGACTGGCCTACCTGGAAATTCCCATATGGCCTATATTACTTGGGCACTGCTCTAATCTGCAAATACTGAATATTGTCTTATAGAGTATTTTCTAATTAAACTGGATTTCTGTAAGGTAACACAGCATTCAAACAAATAGCCAGAATATCAAACTGAGCTGGTATTGATACAAGTGTTTCAAACCAGGGCTCCAAGTGCCCACTTCCTTGGGGGGGCCTCCTTCACCACAGTCCAACCCTGTGATAAAATATTAAACTATGAATGCTGTCTTGTGTAGACTGAGCCAGAAAGATCCATATGGGCTGCAACTGAATAACTAGTGCACCTTGCATTTTCTGTAACGCTCTGGCTTCAGTCAGATTCACAAGTTTACATTATTTAGCAGGCAGTATTTCAAATGAGATTCCATTATTAAAACTTTCCAGGCGCTTTAATGATGGGATCTAGCTCTTAAATTAGAAATTATGATTTGTATTGGTTGTAACAGTGGAAGGTGGAATGAAAAGACAGGTTAGGTAATAAATCATGAGGTTTGTGGGAGGGGGGGCTTCTTGAAACACTTATAATAAAGCTCTTATTACAAAGGTCAGAAGCAGTCACACCAGGATTACATAAATTTGAGGTTATAAAAGCCTTGGCACGCACTGCTTCCATGCAGTCTCTGAAGTGCCAAGCCAGAAATTCCTGGATTAATGTGGTACTTTTGCTACTTTTCCATTTTAGCATTATTTACCCTGGATTAGTCAACTGAGATGCAAGATTTTTTTCTCGATGGCATCCTGCTTCTACTTTTTTTTTCCTAAAAGCACTTTACTGCTAATCTGCTTGAAGAAAACGCCCTTTGGATTAATACATTGATAAGCAACATTTGTTTTGCTTTACTCTCCGCAGTTTGGCCGATGGTTGTAGATACTCCATAGCCATCAGCTAGATCTGTGTACAGAAATAGATTAGTTACCGTATTGGTCCTTGTAAGAACAGATCCAGAAGCAAATAGTTTGATACCTTTATTGGACCAACATAAATGTTACAAAAAGAAAACAATGTCCGTCGTAAGCTTTCGGACCAACCATGTCTTTCCTTGGAGACTTACAGTAATGAGAGAGGGAACAATAATGCGGAAACTGTGTGAACTAAAAGCAGAGTTTTCCAAGCCATAAAATCTTTAACAAACCATCAGACCCAGAAGTGGGTTCCATGTATAAGAGAAGAATAGGATATGCAATAGCGTGCTCAAGTCTGCAATTTGTAGGAGGGGGCAAAGCCTGCATCTCCGTGCAAAAGGTTGCAAGTGACTAGAGCTCAATACGTACTAGAATATAAGCAGCTTTATTTTTTGCTTTTTTTTTCTGGTCAAAACTCATTTTTCACTTGTTATTACAATCCTGTAAAATAAAAACATGTCACCAGCAACTAAGTCTTTATTGTGCAGGTAGCAGCAGATAAAAACAGGCAGAGTAGGTTGGGGTCATGGTGTTCCCAGCTGTGTTTCTTTTGCTTTTGTGTGTGCAATCTGCACAGTAAAGTAGTTTTTATGTTTGCTTGCACGCATGTGCAAGAAACATAGTGCCACCATACGAGTTTTTGTAGGGTGTGCCTTCCCCACTTCCAATGCCCTGTTCCCTTTTGCAGGCGTGGCTGCACTGCGCCAATGAATGTCCGAGTTGTCTATGACAGCCGTTCAGATGCAGTGGCATACAGTTGTAAGGAAAACTCGTCATAGATAATTTGCATACTAGCCGTCATAGTATGCAAATTGCTCATGTCGGCACTTGCATCTGAACTGTCATAGACAGTTCTCCCCCATGAACACATACGCGCACGCTGGGAGCCCACCCCAGCATGCTCATGCTCTCCCCACACCGCATGGCCAACGGGTGCTAAACTCTGTCGCCAGCGCCTCTCCAAATACACTTTCAGGTGCCACGCTGGGAGCCCACCCAGCGTGGCAAAAGTTAGAATGGTGACGGGGTGCCCAATCTCCCGGCTCCACTGAACTCCCCCCCCCAACAAAAACAGACTTCCAGTTGCCATGCTGGGAGCCCACCCCAGCGTGGCAAATGTCTGTATGGCCTAGAGGGGTGCCCAATCCCCTGTTGGCTCCACTGGCCTCACCAAAAAAAACAACTTCCGGCTGCCATGCTGGGAGCCCACCCCAGCATGGCAAAAGTCCTGCGTCGTCTTCCTAAAACAAAAAAAAGCACCTAAAAACAAAAAATGGTCCCTCGTTGATTGTCTTGCCCCTCCCCAACCTGCGACCCCCTCTGTGTACCCACCCTCCCCACCCCCACGCCATACTTGCCTCCAGAGCCCAGCGCGCCGATCTTCGGCGGACCGACCGCGAACTGAAGAAATGCTGGTAAGCTGTATAATGGCATAAATGATTTTTTTTCAACTTTGGTGCATATCTCTGCCATTTTGGGGAATGTTTTCACCAAATTTTCAACATGAGGTTCTTGGGGCCCCACCTCATGAACTCCATCATTGTCATTTTGTTATTCGGTCCCGAAAGGTGATTTTGCGGTCACTGTGTGGAACCACCTTTCGGGACCCAGTAATGAAACGACAGTGCCACAGTTCATAAGGTAGCCCCCCTCCTCCAAAATCCTATGTGGAAAATTTGGTCAAAAAATTCCCAAAAATTACTTTTACGACAGATGCTGTACAAGTTCCTATGCACGCCAGAATCAAGATTATTTCCAGATTTTCAACATTGACATTTTACCACACCTCCTTATGAGCAGTACATCTGTCATTTTTCATATCTTGCCCAAAATGTGTTTTCGCGCATGTAGCGAACGATGGCACAGCTGGTGTGCGAAATCAATGTTCAGAACAGATTAAGAAAATCACAGTGACACTGTTCATGAGCAGAGGTCTTAAAATGGCTATGTTGAAAATTTGGTGACAAAAGTCCATAAAATGACTGTGTTACGGGCGTTCATTGCGCAGTTTTCATGCACCCTTGTAAGTTCACAAATTTGTAATATTTTCAGTCCAGATTTTCAACACTGGCATTTTCCACACCTCCTTATGAACAGTACAGCTGTCATTTTTCACACCCTGGCTGAAATGTGTTTCTGCACTTCCGGAGCAGAAATGCGTGGTCGCTGTGGGAAATCAGTGTTCAGGACAGATTAAGAAAATCACAGTGACACTGTTCATGAGCAGAGGTCCCAAAATGCCTGTGTTGACAATCTGCTGTAAAAAATCCCCAAACTAATTACATTACAGGTGTGCGTTGTGCAGTTTCTACATACGCTCGTGACTTCACCATTTTGTTTATATTTTAACTCCAGATTTTCAGCATTGCCATTTTTACATCTCCCCATGAACAGTAGAGCTGTCATTTTTCACATCCTGTTTGAAATGTGTTTTCGCACCAGTGGTGCCAAATGGCATAGTCACTGTGCAAAATCAACGTTCCGCTAATTAACTGATATTGCTACTGTTCATGAGGTGGGGGGGTCACAAAAAACCCATGTTTAAAATTTGGAGTGAAAATACTAATGAACGCCTGGGACATTAGGGTTTCCAACCATAACGCCCCACCCTGTAGAGACTGACAGGCATCAGGGATGTGACTTGGGATTGTCGCCTGTAATACTCCTGCCATTCCACCCCCACCCACACCCTGCAGCTAGTGACAGGCACTGAGGTGTGCTGTGGACTCTTTGGCCCCAAAGTTCACCCCATTCTCCTATACTGCACCCATCTCACTGTATTTCTTATGGAATGGGATGAGCATAAGGCCCAAAGACTCCAAGGCACACTGTGACACTTGTCAGTGTCTGCAGGGTAGGGTGTGGTGAAATGGCATGGCCGTTATACCTGATGACCCAAAGGCACACCCCAGTGCCTGTCAGTCTCTGCAGGGAGGTGGTGGGGCTGGCTTCAGTTCAATACTTCACTGCCATTCCTATTATGCATCTCTCTAACTCCTACACTACCAATGCCAGCAAGCAAACATTCGGCATTGACAAATGCTTGTTAAGACTGAAATTGCCGGTATCATGCTTTTTTGTCTGCATGCTTGTTTTTCAGCTGTGATCACAGTGTTTCCCCAGAGTGACCCTGTAATTGCCTGTTTAGTACTGTTCTGGCTGTGGTTCCAAAGTTTAACCATGGCTGGATCATGGAGAACGTGTAGCGGAGGAACAGGTAGCAAACTCAGTGAATGAATGAATCAATCAATCTTTATTTTACCAGGCGGAACATGATTGAGGAGAACACATTTACAAGGTGGTCCTGGATAAGGTTCACGTAGGTCAACAATGAAATAACAGAACGGTTACAGTAAACATTACAGAGCATAATATAAAATACAACACAAGAGATAGCATATAATAACAAGGCAAGGTAGAATCGTCAATAAATGCAGCACCCTAGATACATGATATACCCAACATATACAAAAAATATACACAATATGTACAATAGGATCCTTGGAAGGTGAGTAGTTAGGAGGCAAGTATATATGAAGAATGTGTAGAAAAGGTAGAAGTGGGTCAGCCAAGAGATACGTAGTGGTCAGGGATACAAAGCATTAGGTCAACAGGTCGTCATGGGAAGCAGTTACAGGATTCATTGGAGGAATGTGCAAACATAGTTTTAAATGCGGCCAATGTGATGGGGATTGCTATCTTCGAGGTTTTTTGGAGGTTATTCCACAAGACAGGAAGGGCATGACTTATAGAACTAAAAGGACAATGCGTCTCCCAAGAAAGGCCTTCAGTCTACCATCATGGAAGATTGTGGTGGAGGCATAAACGAACCTTCCCTGACCACCTTGAGCCTTAAAATATAGGAAAATACATATGTCCATTGCCTTAGTTGCTAAACAGAATCTTGGTTCTCTCACTAATAGAATTAACTCCACAGTAGAAAACAAAGTGGATGCATTACAGACTTGTGCTGATGTCTCTTTGGCCCGTTCGGGCCACAGCAGACAGGCTGCTACGCAGTTAATAAAAAAATAAATACTACTTTTTGGGTGCACTTGGAGGTTCTGGAAGACCAAGCAAGGGCTCCTAACAGGTGAGTTGTGGGTCTTCCTGAGGAAGTGGAGAGAGAGTTACAGTATCTGTTCATGTAAGTTCAGCTACCAGAGATATTGGACATTGATCTAGGAAGAGAACAACATTGAGTAGAGAAGGCATACACAGCGATGCACAGGGAGAATGCCTATGAACTAGCAGCACCCTGAGTAGCACCAGCCATAATATTGGGGGCCCCTGTCAAGGTTGAGGGAGCCCAGCTGTACCCAGATTTAAGTTACATCAGATGCTGATGTCGCAAGCAGTGTGACAGCTGTCTGGCATCTTTTGCATAAACATGGAGTGACCCACACTCTTTTGCTGCTGGCCAGACTTAGAATGGTGCACAGGGACAAAACATAGAAATTCATTGGCAGAAAAGTACCCACTGGCCCATCCAGTCTGCCCATTACCCCCCTGTCTGGTTTATCTTTTCCCCAACAAGTTCTGTCTTTTCACCGACTCCTAGTATGCTAGTCATTACGATAAAAGTCTGTAACTGAGGAAGTTCCATTAGATGAGAACAATGACTAGCCTGAAATAAGTATTTTCAGACTTCACTAGGATGTTCTGCCACAGACAGTATTAACTATGTGGGCTGTAAGGGGTACTCTTTGTTTATTAATGCCAGAAGGTGCTTGGATGATGCAGGAATTGTGTTTGTGGGGCAGTACTGTTACAAAGGTACCCACCTTCTTTTCCATCCCCACTCAGAATTGTAGCTTTTTCTCCGTGGCAGCTGCGCTCAACATTTGGACATGCACTGTGAAAACTACAATAGTTACTAAGTCATTCCAGGCACTGGCATAATGTACGAACTCCTTATTCTGCATCCAGTACGGTTCCCTTTTTGACCAGTTAAAAGCTAAAGGTTATTTCTTATTTTGTTCTTTAACTATACTGTTCTCAGTTGCTAGAGGAAGTTTCTCCCAAATCTGTGTTAAGTTGCTTATTTATAATGGAACTCTATTTTGCATTTGAGATCAACAGTATTAAAAAAAAAAGTTCTCACTGTGTCCCTTATTTGAAGTAAAATGGTGTGTCCAGTGTTCCAGTTAAACAGTTCGAAATTCAAAAAAACTGGACCACTTCAAGACCCTTGTAAAATTCATTTTTTTTTTTTTTTTTTTTTATAATTTTCATTGCCACCTTCTCATGAAATCACAGCCAATATTTCACGATCAAATTGGTTATCTCTTCTTCAGGGTATGTTGCTATATAAAAAGTGAAATATAAAAAGTATCAATACTAATTCTTTAACGTAACAAAAATCACATAATATTTAATCGATCATTGTAAAATGGATAGAACTTGAGAAATCCATTTGACCTAATTCTGTACTCCATAGGTGGTGCAAGTCTCTTTTCAAAATATTTTTCTAAATACTGTTTATTTATTTATTTATTGAAATTGTTTCACCAGGAAGAGCACACTGAGCAGGAACTGCTGGTCTCCTGGTGCGACCTGGGGGGAAGGGTACATTGGAGGAGGACAAGGGTAGACAGTTTCAAGCATATATACATACAAATTTAGAAATACAGTTGAGTACATTTGACAGAATGGCTGCGCTTAGATAACAGTTTACCCTAACAGGTATAGTAGTGGTAACAATGGGGAAGTCCAGCTTAAGCATAAATACATATGGTTACATAATACTGTTGCATATATTTGACAGAAATAGATGAGCATGGATAATACATATATTCTAACAGTCGAGAGTAGTAGTCACAAAGAGGAAAACAGGTTTTGGTTTTGGAAATTGATTGAGGTTGAAAAAGTGTGAGCTGGATAGCTCAAAGTGCAAAAGATGTGGGTAGTTTAGCAAGGTTGCTCCGTTGGGTCTGCTGGGAGAAGAAATATAGAGTATTGGAAGAATATTGGAGAGTTAGCTGCAGGAGCAGTTTACTGAGAAGTGGTTGGCAAGAACAGATAGTGAGCATACAGAAGATGAGTGGCGAATTTCAGTGGGGAGGGAGTTCCAGAGTTGAGGGAAGCGATGAGAGAATGCAGCCTGGCTGACTTGGGTCCTACGTCTGGGGATTAACAGGAGCCGGAAGTCTAGGGACCTTAGTGCATGGGTGGGTGCTTGGGGGGGGGGCGCAATAGAGCAGAGGCCAGGTAAGCTGGGAGGGTACCAAGCCAGTTCTTCATGATAAACTTGGCACAGTGTGTTTGGCGGCGGCTCTCAAGGGAGGGGAGTGCGAGGGAGCGGTATAACTCACAGCAGTGGCTGCAAGGAGGGTCGTCTAAAGCGAACTGGTAGAAAACATTATAAAGGGTATCCAGTTTGGATAAGATTGACTTATGGGCGGCACTGTATACAATGTCACAATAATTGAAGGAGGGGAGTATCATCTTCTGGAGAAGCTCACGACGGACCGGGTAGGGGAGGCTAGAATGGCTCTGATATAAAGCCCCTAGCTTGGGGTGGAGTCTTTTTAGTATGGAGTCAGCATGGACTGCAGAGGTCAGGTGGCGGTCGAGCCAAACACCAAGATACCGGAAGGAGGTGATGTCCTCCAGCTGTGTCCCATCTGTGGTGTGGATATGTGGGAGGGAAGGGATCCTGGCTAGTCGTTGAGAAGTGCCGAAAGTCATAGTTACAGTTTTTTTAGCATTTAGAGAGAGCTGGTGGGAGTTGAACCAGTGACGGACTCTGTTTAAATCTGCCTGGAGGGAAGAGTCAACTGAGACTGGTGAGGAGCCAGAAGAAAATAGGACGATGTTGTCAGCATACTTGTGGATCGAGAAGGTGGAACAAATTTGTGGCAGATAGTTTAGGTAAAATAGAGAATAGGATGGGCCCCAGCACTGAACCTTGGGGGACACCAGTGGACATGGGATGGGGAAGGGATATGGCATCCGCTATCCTAACGGATTGAGTGCGTTCAGTAAGATAGGCGCTGAACCAGGCAGTAGCAGATGAGGAGAGGCCAGAGTCTGAGAGGCTAGATAGTAACAGAGGGTGGGAGATAGTATCGAAGGCCTTAGCCAGATTGATGAAGATGGCAGAGGTGATAAGACCACGGTCCATTCCAGATTGGATGGTGTCAGTGAGACTTAGTAAGGAGGAGGAGGCAGTGGAGTGATCTTTCCTGAATCCGGACTGGTAGTGTGTGAAGAAATTTGTGTCCGAAAGATAGGAGGTGAGCTGCATAAGCACTAGGTGTTCTTGCAGCTTTGCCAGAGCAGGGAGGAGGGAGACTGGCCGATAGTTTGAAGTGGAGGCTCCCCCTTTGGGGAGAGGGATGACAGTGGTGTGCTTCCAGGACAGAGGGACCGAAGCAGTGGCAAATGATTGATTTAGGAGGTAGGCAATAGGGATGGCTATGGCAGGGGCTGAGAGGAACAGAAGTTTGGGGTCTAGTCCATCCAGGGAATTTCCTTTAGAGGGGCTTAGTGATTGCAAGGCCCCTAGAGCATCAGCCGGGGAGATTTCCCTGAAGGAGAATGTACCTGTATTTGGAGGAACTTTTTGCCCTGTAGGAGGAGAGGGTGGCGACATGGGGGGTAAGGAGGATAAGAGCGAGGAAGCACAGGTGGAGAAATATAAGTTAAAATCAGTAGCGACTGAGATTGGATCTGATAGTGTGGAGTTGTTTACATTAAGGAAAGGGGAAGGTTTAGCAGCTGGGGGTGAGAAGAGGGAGTGTATGATCTTCTAGAATTTAGAGGGGCTATTAAGGTTAGATTGGAGGGAGGATCTAAAGTACTCAGCTTTGGCTAGTCGAGTTGCTCTTCTGCACATGTTCTGCAGATACTGGTAGTGGGAGAGGTCTTGAGGTAGGGCTGAGGCTTTGAAAGCATGCCATGCTAGATCACGGGCATTCATGCATGCTGTGAGCTCTTGGGAGATCCAAGGCAGGTGGGTTCCGTGTACCATAGTATGTCGTAGCGGGGCGTGAGTATCCCAAATCATAAGGAACGTGTTTTTGAAGTGGAGTAGGGTGTCATCGATCGGGCTGAGGGCCAGGGGGGCCAGTTTGCTAGGCCTAGGTCATTTAGGAGGGGAGCAAGATTGAGGGATTTGAACGACCATTGGACTAAGAACTTTGGAGGTGATTTGAGACAGTGGATTTTGCGAACAAGGTAGATGACATGGTGATCATTCAGTGAGTGATATATTAATATTCATATTAAATCTTATTTATGAGTTACTATGTTAAAAAGAAACACTTCTCAATATAAATGTCCAAAAACCACATAGCTAAAAAGACATATAAATTCTTCATTAATATATGCAATCTGTTTGCTTCAAAAATAATTAAAGGAAAAACATAATTCAGAGCAAACATAGATATTTACAAATTTATTAAAATAAATAGCCATTCTATTCATGTACCTTTATAATGCATTGCTTTCTCTTTTGTTCACTGATGTACATGTCATCCTTGGAAACAAGCTCCTTTTAAATTAAGCTGGAATAATTGGTAAATGTCTTAAACAAAATTTTCAGATTTTTAAACTAAGCATAAATTCACTTTACGTAACCTTATTTTCAGCAAGTCTCTCTTCCTCATGTGTAATGTTTACAATACTATACTGTTACTGTTGGCTTTTATGCCTTGTTACCTATCTTGACTACCCCCCCTCTTCCTTGTGGCAGTCATAATTTTTGGTTAGTCTGATAAATATATCTAGATTTTTTTTAACTGTCTTTTGTCATGCGGGTAACTAATGTATCTGGTAAAGAATTTTATAGGCCTGTTATTCTTTGTGTGTTAAAGCATCTTCTTTTATGAGTTTTGAATTTTGATCCCTTGATTTGGCTATTGTGTCCCCTTAGATAATGAACACATTTGCTCATTAAAATTCCCGTAGAGTTTAGGAGTGTCTCATTCTGTGTTGTGTTGTACATGAGTAATATACACCCCCCCCCCATTCTTCTATTTTCCTGACTCTGGAGGTTAAAAGTTTGAAGTAGTTATTCATATAGCTTATCATTTGGCCCCCAAATTGTGTTTGTAAACTGCCTTTGTATTCTTTCAGTCTTGACTATAGGACCTTTTTTAATGGCAACCAGAGCTGGGATCTGTAATCTAGGTGAGGACGTATGCAGGTTTGATATAGTCTGCCCGATATTTTACTGTTCCTTGCTTTTATTGCTCTTTTTGTATTATGGATCATATAATTTGCTTTTCTGTTTAATACTGTTAAATTGTGGCTGCATATTGAAATCTTTGTCCATTATTATACCTTGGTCTCTTTCTGAGTCTTAACTTGTGAGTGTCCTATTGCCTATATAATAATCAGCTTTAGGATTACTGTTGCCCATATGAATAACTGAGTATTTTCTGTATGAAACTGCATGCCCATGTGTTAACCCAGGGCATTAATTTATTTAGATCTTCATGTACGGTGGTAATATTTATTGGTGAGGCACTGTTTCCTTCTTGGTGTCTTCTGCATAGTGGGTGCATCAGCTTTCTATGTTTTAATCCATGTCCATTGTGTATAATTGAAATAACATTGGGCCAAGTACTGATCTCTGGGGTGCGCTACTTGTGACTGCTCATTCACTTGAGACAAATCCTTTTATACCTACAATTGCGTTCTGTTAGTCAGCAAAGCCAAGACCCTATTTACCAGCTTTTCATTAAGTCCTAGGGATATAAGTGTATTTATTCCTTTATGAGGGGTGAAGCCGAACACTTTACTGAAATCCATTAGTATTATATCAGTTGGTGTTCCATTGTTCATGCAGTTACTTTGGTATTCCATTGTTCATGGGATTACCTGTGTTTTCGTAGAAGGCTGTTAAGCCTTCAATGGGCACTTTTCTTAAATTTTCACAACACCAAATGTCCTTGGGGAGAACAAATAAAAGTAATCTCTTTAAACATATTTCCATTAGTTACTGTTTTAATTATAGTCAAAAACAGATACTCACCTTTCAGTTTATTTTATTAGGACGCTGCTATTCTGACTCTCTCTGAGCTAGTCTAGTGGGTACTTCTCCCTATTGAGATAGGCGAGTCAGTTGTTTTAAATGTTCTTGTGACTGCTTTTTAACCTCATGGCTGGTAGCACATGATACATTTATAACTCTGTTTATTCTACTTCATTTCGTTTAAAATGCCTTTATATCCGAATCAACATGTGTATTATTCCTCCACGAATGCTGTGAATGAACTACACTCACAAGGCTCCCAAATGCTGACTTCTAGCATCCTTCTCTTGCTTATTAGCAACAACTGTGAAAGGGGCTGACCCCTCATTACATACTCAGGAAGCTAAACCCACTCCAGACAGTGTGTGACATCTGACAACGTTTGCGTTCACTGAGGAATAATATCCTACCAACTGTGACAGTTAAAAAAGCAGCCTTAAGAACGTTTAAAATAATTGACTCACTTATCTCAATAGGGAGAAGTACCCTGTAAATTAGCTCATAGAAATTCAGAATAGAAGCTTCATAATGAAATAAATTGAAAGGTGAGCATCCATTTTTGAATATAATTAAAATAGTAACTAATGAAAATATGTTTTAAGAGATTACTTTTATATGTTCTCTCCAAGGGCATTTGGTGATGTGATTATTTAAGATAAGTGCCCATTGGAAACATTACATACGAGGAAGAGAGACCTGTTGAAAACAAGGCTAGAATTGTTTAGTTACACAAGGTGAACTTATGCTACTTCAGTAATTTTAAAAAAATGGAAAATTTTAAGATAACATTTACAAATGATTTAGTTTTAATTTAAATGGAGCATGTTTCCAAGGATGACTTATACAAAAATAAACAAAAAAGAATGGAATACATTATAAAGGTGCATGAATAGAATGGCTAATTAAATGAATTTTTAAATACCTACATTTGTTCTGAATTGTGGTTTATTATTGTTTGAAGCAAATTGGTTGCATATATGAATGAATAATTTATATATGTAGTGTATAGAGGAAGCTTGTTCTGCATGAATTTTCATCCTAAGCAGAACACTATTTTACCACAGTGCAAAGGTCATAGAACACAATTATATCCTTCTGTGGAACACCAGCATTCTACACTGGTAAACACAATGTCTGCACGACCAGCTGTAACGAAACGAGAGCTGAGAAAAACAACACTGTGCTTCCCACAGATGACCACAGATGGAGAATGATAATATGGATGTTGACTAGTTTGCTCTGTGTTTGATGAAAGTCTAAAAAATTAAACCTTTTTATTAATGTAAACTTAATCCTATTTATTTTTTTAAGCATCTGTTTCTCTGAATTAGCTGTCACTTTAACAGTGGCCGAGAACGGGTCACAAAAATGGCAGAATGGCCAAGAATTGGATGCATTAGTTCAACCAGTTAAAAAAAAAAGTTACTTTTTTGGTCTCTTTACATTATAAAAAATACTGGTTGGGCAAAACCATGCCCAACCAACCTATGCTGCCACCTTGAGGTTCAGATTACAACGGACCTCTCGAGCTTTGCTCTCGATGTCTGCTGTAATCTGAACCTCTCGGAGGCAGCACAGGCTGGTTGTGCATAGTTGCCCAACCAGTGTTTTCTGTGTCTTCTTAACTACATGGCTTTTGGATTTATATTGAGAAGTGAGTATTGTTTCTTGTTTACACATTAACTCATAAATAAGATTTGCTATGAATATCAGTATTTAGAAAAATATTTCAAAATGAGAGTTTTTGAATGTCATCTGTTATGTTTAAAAACAGAAAAATACATATAGAACGTGGATATTAAAGAGAGAGGCACCACCTGCAGAATTAGGTCAAATGCATTTCACAAGTCCCATCCATTTTACAGTAATTGATTTAATATATGTGAATTCTGTTATGTTAAAGAATTAGTTATATGTGAATTTTGTTGTGTTAAAGAATTGATTGATTCTTTGTTATGTTTCATTTTTATATAGCCACATAACCTGAAGAAGAGAGAACTGATTTTATCTTGAAACATTGGTTCTGATTTCATGAGACGGTGGCAATGAAAATAAAAAAAGCACTGAATTTTACGAGGGGCTTGAAATAGTCCAGTCTTTTCGCATTCAAGATTACCCTTACTACTGTTAGGGGATCATGCTGGAAGTAGATGCAAATTTGTAATAATGATAGTAACTATTCTAAGATGGTGGTGCCCAGCTATTAAGTGCACTTTAGGCTGCAATGGCACTCTTCTGTTATGCCATAATTATGGTCTTGGATAAAAGCTTTCATCTTGCAGTGATGTGCTGTACATGCAAAGTGGTGGTAACATTCTTTAATAAATATATTTTGTTCATTCTGGGCTGTATTCCAGCAGTCCTTTTAAATATAATGCACAATACATACAATATTCCATATCTATTACATTGTTTGTAAAATCTATGAAAACGTTTTAGTAAATATATGTAATTTATCTTTAAGTGTTGGGGAGAAGACCGTAACTTATGAGTGGTGAAGTCACAAGTAAATTATAAATAAGGGTTCGACGTCCTGGGCTACTAGTTCTCATCCAGGGACAAGCACTTTTAGCTGAGCTACTTGTCCATGGACTAGTACTGCTTTTTAAAGTGTAAGAAGTTTTCCAGTGCAGTACCAGCTTCCTCCTGTAGGGCGCTCACTGCTCTGGCCATTCCTGTTGTTATCTAACCCACCGCAGCGGCACTCACATGATCAGTGGACTTAGAGCAAGCTAACACTAGGCGGGAGCAAGTGGCGGCCACGAGGATACAGAGGAGGATCAAGTTACCAGACTGGCAGGTGTGGCAGTAAATCAGTGATCAGGCTCCTTTCAGTAAGTGCTGTTGGCCGCAGTGTTGATTTGGTTTGTGAGGCAGATCAGAGACGTGCTCAGTCACTTCTTGTAATTCCATCAGGAGAAAGAGTTGTACACTCGTGCAGTGATTGTGTTTTTCGGTGTTTGTCGTCGATGAGTGGACTGTTGAATTTTAGTCCCACTAGACAGAGATCACTGGCTATCACGATTTCTTTGTTTTCTGTGTGAAGCATATGAAAAAATATATTTTTTGAATTGAGCAGCAGTAAAAAATTACAGTGTGGAGTAAGGAATGAGAACCAAAGAGGTAGTGTGCGAGTGAAGAGCCCTGGTGGGTGAGGGGGAGAAGGGTGGGAGCCATGGTATGGAGGCAGCTGTTTGACTCATTAATGTAAATGCCTTCAGCCTTATCAGACTAAATCATCTTCATGCCAAACGGTGCCCCACTGCCCCCCACACACACATAAAAAAGAATGACAAAGGAGGGGATTAAATATTCAGGAGAGAACGACTGCTGTTTGTGTTCTGTAACAGAATAAGCATAAGCCATTATTTTTACAAATAACTTGAGATTTAATGAATAAAAACCTGCCTAAAAAATAAATACATAGTAAAAAGGCGTAACTGGAGGTAGAGAAACAAAAGAGAGACGAGGGGGGGTACTTAACTTTGTGTCTGCTCTTGTGACTGCAGTACATATTTGATAAAAAAAAAAAAAAAAAAAAACATAATAAAGAGAGGAGGTGGACCAGGGATCATTGAGAATAAGCATGCAGCAGTAAACTTTATAGAGCAAAGCGGAGAGCAAGAGTTGGACTTTTTGCTGCCTAAAAATGAAAGGTACTGGGCAGAATACAAGTGTAAATAAGTGAAAGACAATCAGAGAAACAAAGGCAGCAGTAAAGGAGGACGAGAGCAAGGGGGCTATGAGGCTTTGTGTTGTTGCCCATAAGTAAAGGGCAAGTCTAACTGCTAGTGCCTAAGGAAAATAAATGAAATGCACTGGACTACCACTCGAAACTCAAGGACTACCATTTTTGGCAAGGCCAGTTGTCCTGGACTAGCATGCCATTTTGAAATTTGTCGATCCCTGTTATGAACGTCCCTCCTCCTCCCAAGTGATCATAAACTGCATTTTCTGAATCAGGCCATTGAATATTTGATTTATACATCAGTTTACCATTTTTTTTCTTCTTTTTCAGCTTTTTTTTCTCCCCTGCTGCCACCTTATGCCTTTCTCTGGACCCTCAATCTGGTTGCTCCCAGCCAGACTGCCACTTCTCTCACCGTCCAGCTGGTGGGATCCACGCAGTGTAGGGCCCAAAAACCTCCAGGTTCGTCATTATCGGCGGCAAGCAGACTTGGATTTTTCAGTTTTTTTCTCTCTCCACCCTTCCCAGTCATCAGTCACAGTCTATGTGTTTCACATATGAGCCTCCACATGCATGTAGTGACACTCTGCAGGGGAAACAAGCTCCCTTGGCTCACTGCAGGTGTCACTACAGCTGCTGAACTTGGATGCCACCCTTCCCTGGCAAGGAGGAGTACCACATTACATTGTAACCCCAGCCCTCCTTGGCCACCTGATCAGACTCCTGAAATTGCTCCTGAACTAAGGTCATTGGTGCAGCAGTGTGTAGCACTTTCGCCAGGCTATCAGGCAGCCCCAGTTCATTAGTTTTAACTTTCGATTTGCCATTTGAATGAAGATGCACCTATTTATCTTTAATTTGAACTGCTGGTTTCATAGGGCTAATGTGATGTCCTCAGCATTCTGTAAGCTGCTCTTTGACTGGTTCAGAATTTCATTTTGATGATCCACTGTTCAAGATATTGATTGTGCCATATCCAACAACAAGGTAACGTTATGTTGAAGGTTGGGTACAGTATGTCCTCAACAAAGATAAAAATGTTTCATAGATTTTATCACCGCTTGTGTATAAAATGCCTATCTACATCTTTTTAGAAGTGTCAGAAATTTTGTGGCAAAATTTTAACTGTCCTTTTCCTTGGCTTCAGCAAGAGATCATATGGTTCTGAAAACAGCATGTAGGCTTCTTGTGAGAACAGGTCAGTGAGAAGTAGTTAGACTTTGATGTATGTAGTAGCTGCCACTGAGTTAATCTAGTGCAGGCCTACTCAGTACTGTGATAGGGTTGGATAAGACCCCATCCCATTTGTTATGCAGAGAGACTTAAAAGCAAGGATCTATTTTGTCCTTTCTTGTTCTGCCATTTATCTGTCTCTTTCCTGTCTGTGCAAATTTTACTTGTGGCGCCTAGGAACTGGCCAGTCTGATGGTCCCACAGTTTTCCCGTTATCTTGTTCCTTCCCTTACTGTTTGTATTCTTTCTTTTTTCCTCCCTTGCTTCTCTGTGGTTAAAAAATATATGTGAATCTTTATGTGAAATTAGGATCCCTTGGTTTTGCAAATGTCTCCTGGACTGCCTATGCTTCCTGACCTATGCCACTATGACAGATGATGTTAACAGTGAGATTTACCCCATGTAAACTGTGTGCCACAAGTTTTGTGCATGAGTACTAGACCTGGTACCAGGGAAGCATAGAAGAAATGTATGGATCCTGCAGCAGCAAGCCCAAGAGTGATTACCAGAAGAATGGTAGCCAAGCTGGAAGCAGAAGCAAAAGTCCAAACTGAGACTGTACAGTTGACACCAGTGATGAAAGAAGAAGAACAGGCAGGGACAGAACAAAACTATGTCCCTCAGATGGTATTGAAGCATACCTGACAACTTTTGAAAGGGTAGCTGGAGCCTGCCAATAGCCAAAACAGCAGTGGGCAATTAGAGTGGTACCTTATCTGACAGGTAAAACCCAACTTGTCTACAGCAGTATGGACACTGCATTGTCAGAAAACTATGACCTTGTGAAAAGAGAAATTCTTTAAAAAATATGACATCTCAGGAGAGATCTACAAACAGAGATTCCAGTCCCTGAAGTACCACTCACTCGACAATCCTTGAGAAGCTTTCACCTGACTTAGGCACCAACCAGAGGGCAAAACAGTTCCACTGATCATCAACATATTTGCAATGGAGCAATTCATCAACATACTCCCTACAGACATGCAGCTTTGGGTAAAAGAACACCGGACAGAAAGTGGGGAAAAGTGCCAGCTCAGTTGCAAAGAAGACTGAGGTGCTGGCACCTTACCTCTTCCCATGCTGGCGACTCATGTTTGGGAATGAGCATGGGTCACTGGGGGCCAGCTGGGGGTGGAGGGTGAGTAAATGGATTGAGTTGCCGCAAGGCAGCTCTCCTCTCCCGGGGAAGGATGTGGGTTTTCCCAGCTTTTGGCTGCCACCAGGTGAGGGCTTGATGGCAGTGCAAAGCCTGGCTGGGGAACCAGGTGCTAGGCCAGGTGGGAGGAAGGGACCATCACCAGGTTCTCTGGGTAAGAGGGGAGAAAATGGAAAAAGGGGGCATCGGGCAGGTAGGATGATATCCCGAGTAGGGACAGAATAGAAACAAGTCCTCTTGAGGAGATGACCAAAGCTGAGCCTGCCCGGGTCCCCGTGGGAGAGAAAAAAACCTATGTGGAAAATAAAATGGGGAAGGCTGTTTATTTGGTTGAGGACTACCAGATAGTCAGACAAACACATTGCAGAGAAATAACAGAGAAGGAACAGTAAGACTCTTTTTCCTGATTTCATTCCAGATCATATAAGAACTCTGATGGGGGTAGCAAATCTGCACCTAAAGACTTTATTTGTTATAAATGTAATAAGCCAGGCCATATTACAGGAAACTGCCATAAAAAATAAAGAGGGTAACACTGGTGCAGATTTTGCCTTAGCGAATTGGGGTAAGTATTTAACAGATGTCAAGGTAGGAGATAAGACTTTGAGGGAACCTACAGATTCGGGAAGCAGACAGACCTATCATGTTGAAGTTCTGGGAAAAGACTGTGCAGAAGGACCAGCTACTGGGGTCATCTACATCCACAGGGACACTCTGTGCTATTCTACCACCCAAGTGACTCTGAACATTAATGGGGTGTCACACCAAATAAATGTGTGTGTAGTACCAAAGTTACCTGTACCCATGATTATTGGAAATTACTTCCACAGATTTGCTAAGTTAATCACAGAGGGAGTAAACCCTGCTGTTTCAGAAACTCTGTTAGCAAGAGGACAAGCAAAGAAAATATCAGATGTTGGGGACTTTTTTCCTTTTGGCCTAATTTTATTCAGACTTGTTTGAGCCCAGCTTCAAGATCCAGAAGTCCCGGAAAGAAAGATGATGTCTTGATTGTACAAGCGCTTTTTAGAAATAAAATATGAGTTGAATTGAAAACTAGAGGCGACAAAAGACTGATGGACATAAGTGGTTTCTATATGAAAATGCTGAAAGTAAAACAACTGATTGTGATTTTGTTTCTGAGCAAACTAACAATGTTTCTCTCAAAGGTTATTTTAAGCATCTGGGGATGAAATAAAAACAGGGTGGACCAATGTTTAAAAATGTAATGGACTGCTGTATACAGTGTGTGTTAATTCTCCAGTGCAGGACCAGATAGAACAGTTGGTCATACCAAAGAAGTCTAGAACAGAGTTGTTACAGATAACACATGATAATCCTATGGCTGGTCACTAGGGGAGAGACCGCACCCTTGCAAGACCACTGTACTGATTTTACTGGCCTAGGTTTCATGAGGATGTTTCTACCTATTGCATTTATTGTGCTGAATGTCAGAAAGTATCCCCAGTAACTAAAAAAAGACAAGGTGCCCCTTGTGCCCCTACCCATGATAGATGTGCCTTTGAGAGAATTGCAGTGGATGTGGTTGGGTCCTTAGACAAAAGTAAAAAGGGTAATTGATTCATTTTGGCAGTATGTGACTATGCTGTGTGATACCTGGAGGCAGTTCCAATGCATACTGTCACAGTCACAAAAGTGGCAGCAGAGGTTGCCAGAATTTTCAGCAGGGTGGCATATCTAAAGAGATTATTACGCCTTTTGGTGTAATTTGATTCAGACTTGTTTGAGCCCAGCTTCCAAGATCCAGAAATCCAGGAAAGAAAGAAAATGATTGAAAAAACAGTGGCAATAAAAGACTTTTGGACACAAGTGGTTGCTATATGAAAATGCTAAAACTAAAAAGTGTGGTATGAACAGAATCAAGGTATCGTGGTGAGTATGCACCAAAGATGAACTCGAAGCATGTAGTCTGGAAAGTGGTGTTATTTTAAGATACAGAGAGAAAGAAACCTCGTTCTGGTGATAGTATTAAATTGTAAAACCAAGTAGTATTAATTTATCCAAATAACATTGGGTTGACAGTTGAAAGTAATATGCAGTGTGAAGCCATGTGGATTTATATAATGCACTCAATATAGGGGAACGTGAGACATTAGTAAAAAATTAGAAAAGAAAAAAAAACTTAGAGATTGGTCATGCACAGAATTTTGATGAGCGCAGTCAGACAGAAGATTTGGGAACATTTTTTAAGTCCAAGTACCTTTATAGATTACACAATGTGCCAAGTATGACACGGTAGTGAAGTTGCCATGGTGATGCTGCATGCAATAAATGAGATGCAGATCACAGGGCTCTTGCCGCTGAACTATGCTGCACCATAGAAGTCAAGAAAATCAGGGTAGTAAGTGAGGTAAACACCAAGATAGAGATGTCGATAGGGAGAAGGGCAAGGGTAAATGGAGAAAGTGACAAAGGCAGTAAGGACAGGGATGGGGCAAAAAGGGGTAAGGCCATCAGGAAATGAAGGGTAATGAGTACCAATGCCCGTAGTCTGGGCAGCAAGCTCCCTGAACTGGTGGCCTTGATGGAAGAGGGATGCCTGGATATCGTAGCAGTCACAGAAACATGGTACACAGAGAACCATGACTGGGATGTTAACATACCAGGGTACACAACCTACAGGAGAGACAGAGACAGGAGAAAAGGGGGAGGAGTAGCTCTCTATGCAAGGGAAGGGATAAAAGCAACTGAACAAAAGAGTAAACAGGGAGGAGAGGAGGCACTGTGGGTCACCTTAGAGACTGGAAATGGCACCACAATCTGCACAGGGGTTGTATACAGACCCCCTTGTCAGGGGGAGAGAATGGACAAGGATATGATAGAAGACATTCTTAGGATGGCAGAGAAAGGGGAGTTACTGTTGATGGGAGACCTGAATATGCCAGATTTTAACTGGAGCACATTTGCTGCAGCTACATCCAAGAGCATGGCCATTCTCGATGCCCTACAGGTGGCATGCCTCAGACAGCTAGTTTTGGAACCCACTCATGAGGGCGCAATCTTAGACCTCATACTCTCAAATGGGGACAGTGAGAGGATCTTGGATCTAGAAGTGGGTAGCCATCTGGGAACAAGTGACCACCAGTGTGGTTCACGATAAACTCAGCTACAAAGTCAAGCCATACAAAAGTGAGGGTACTGGACTTCAGGAGGGCTGACTTTGGCAAGATAGGAGAGTGCCTTAGAAAAGCACTAGCAAATAGGCTAGAAGGAGGGGTGCAGCAACAATGGGGAAACATCAGAACTGCCATCACAGTGACAACAAGCCTTCGTGTGAAGCAAATAAATCAAAACAAAAGAAAAAGCCACTATGGTTCTCAAAAGAGGTGGCAGTGAAGGTCAGGGAGAAAAAGATAACATTCAGAAAGTATAAGGAAACACAGAAGGAGCAGGACAGAGAGCTGTACCAGTTAAGGCTGAAGGAAGCAGGGAAGGAAGTCAGAATAGCAAAGGCCCAAACTGAGGAAACGATAGCCAACTCGGGGAGTGTAGAAAGACAAAGGGAGGGATAATGAGGCTGAATAGAATGGATGGTGGGTGGGCAGAGAGGGACAGTGAAAAAGCAGGGATACTGAATGAATATTTCTGCTCAGTATTCACAAAAAAGGAAGAGGAGAGGGTACCTAATCCAATTAACAGAAGCACTCTAGATAGGGGCGTCGATCCCAGTCCTTTAACAGAAGAAAGGGCTCTGAAAGAACTCCTAAAGCTGAAGGTAGACAAAGCAATGTGGCCTGATGGAATTCACCCCAGAATTCTAAAATAATTAAGAGGAGAACTAGTGAAACCACTAACTATCCTTTTTAACAAATCATAAGAGGAAGGTGTGGTACCTGAGGACTGGAGGAAGGCAGATGTGGTTCCTCTTCACAAAAGTGGGAGAAAGGCAGAGGCAGGAAACTACGGACCTGTCAGTTTGATCTCTGTGGTAGGGAAAGAAATGGAATCACTTCTGAAGGAAATAATTGTGGAGTACATAGAGACCAGTGGGGCACAGGACCCAGGGCAGCATGGGTTCATAGTGGGAAGGTCATGTCAGATGAATCTAATTGATTTCTTTGACTAGGTGACCAAAGTTGTAGACCAGGGAGGGGCTGTGGACATGGCCTACCTAGACTTTAGCAAGGCATTTGACAACAGTCCCACACAAAAGTTTAATAGTCAAATTAACCAGCCTGGGAGTGGGTCCCAGGGTGGTAGCCGGCCCTGGGTAAAACATTGGCTGAACAACAGAACACAGACAGTAATTGTAAATGGAGTCCACTCTGAAGAAAGAGAGGTTACTAGTGGGGTACCGCAGGGTTCAGTACTGGGTCCAGTCCTTTTTAATGTCTTTATAAGTGACCTTGCAGAGGGACGGGAAGGAAAAGTATTCCTCTTTGTAGATGACATAAAGATCTGCAACAGGGTTGATACACAAGGAGGCGTGGAGAGGATGAGAAGGGACTTGGCAAGGTTGGAAGAATGGTCAGAAGTGTGGCAGCTTGGATTCAATGCAAAGAAGTGCAAAATAATACACCTGGGAAACAAAAACCCAGGGGAAGATTACACAATGGGGGGGGGAGGTAGTAACAACAACAGAAATGGAAAGGGGCCTGGGGATTATTATATCAGATGGCCTTCAGGTTAGCAAGCAATTTGAGAAGGCAGTAGGGAGGGCTGGGTGGATTCTGGGATGTATAGGGAGAGGAATCACCAGCAGAAAACAGGAAGTTATTATCCCTCTGTACAGACAGTTGATGAGACCCCATCTGGAGTACTGCATCCAGTTCTGGAGACCCCATCTCCGCAAGGACATAGACAGGATAGAGGCAGTCCAGAAGAGGGCAACTAAAATGATGCAGGGTCTGCAAGTGAAGCCATACGAGGAGAGACTAAAGGAACTTAATATGTATACCCGGTTTTCTGGATTTTATGAGCACTGCAACTTTTTTATTACTGGATTATTAGGGGCAGCATTCCACTAGGAGGTTTCCTATCAAGTAATGCACCCATATACCAGGTGCAGGAGCTGAGGCTGGTAAGTCTCTTTAAAGAACACTATAATAAACAAATGCTGACTTTTTAAACTGCAGTTCGTTAGTTATGGAGTTTAACAGAGCATGATTGCTACATGACCTGAAGGCAAGAGACACAGTTGCCATAGATACAACTGCAGCTCTGTTGCCTACATTGTCATTACAGGTCTGCATTCCAGGAACTGCAAGACAATTGCGGAAGGACTGTTTTAGCACAAAAGCCCATTTTTTTTATTAATTATTTCAATACAGAAGATAAAATTATTTAAAAAAAAAGTTAAATTATAATAATAGCAATAAGGTGTGACCAGGGGTTAGATTAACAGTCGATCACCCCCTTGTGGCAGTATGGCACTCTGCTGCACCTCGTGCCACATTATGACCCAAGGGGTGATTAACTGACTGTTAATCTAACCCCTGGTCATGCCTTATTGCTTAACAAGCAGTTATATGCAGTGACTAGATAATAACTAGGATCCTGGGCTCTTATGTCTAATGACATCATTCCCAGAGGCATTCTGGGAAAATCCCAATAGATCAAGGCAATAAAAAAGCCTGCATGGCTACCCTACCCCCAGCCATAAAACTGGCAGGAAACAATAATAATAAAGTTAAACAAAACCCTTACCTTGCCACAGACAGAGGGCTCAAATGCTCACAATAAGAGGGAAAAACAATGCACAACATGTTTTTATATTTTTGCATGTAGTTTTCCTTTAAGGCTTCTGTTAGTAATAGCATGAAGTATAATGAGCATTTGTTATGGACTCCGTCCTACTTCTCTTCTGAATCAGGTGCACTGTGTCCTAAATTGGGCTTCATTGGTACTCTCAAGCCTTTTGGTTAAATGTTTTTGTTTGACGAGTTCTGCTACAGTCAAAGAATGTCATTCTAGTCTGAGTTCTTTTTGTACTATTCAGATCTACTTAGTACATTCTTTGTGTTTAGTTTTATCAACTTTTTTCTTAGGCCCCGTTTGCACTACAGCACGTTTCAGCAATCCGTTTTTGAAAATGGATTACAGCTTATCATGTTGCAGGGTTCACACTGTAGTCCACTTCATTGACCCGTTTCAGCTGATGCATGCTAGAGCGTTCTCACTAACTGTTAATCCATTTCCCCTTCTATTCGGATTCAGGAGCACTTGCACAGCTGCTTACCATGATGCTTTGCGTGATCGAGAGGTGGGAGGACAAACAAGCACGAATGGATGTGACCCTGTCTGTTCACATTGTGAGTAGCTCACTTCACTTTTGAAACGGATTTCTGGAAGCATGCTCAAGCCCTGGTCTCATCAGGGTTTGAGCTTGCTTCCAAAATTGCGAGCTACAGCTGAGTTATGTGCGAACGCGATCCGAGCCAGCACGCATTTGAAATGGTTCAAGCGCTCAGAACCGTTTCAGATGCCCTAGTGCGAACGGGGCCTTTGTACTGATGTCTTGTAAGCTTCTATCTTTATCTGTCTTCCTGAGGGTCCTTGGTATGGACCTCTCATCTTTATATTCTTTAAGTGCCTCAATGGATTGGTTCCATGTCATACTACTGTCTTGCTAGAGAATTGGGGGGGGGGGGCTGAATTGATAGAGAATAAGCTGCCCCAGGGGATCAGATGACCTAAGAATTTAAATATTTACACAAACATTATTCAGTACTGGTTGGTATTGTGTCACAGTTGATAATCAGTATTTGCAGCATTTAAATTAATTGATAGAGAGAAACATTGCAGTCCTCCAAACAGCCACAGCCACGTGTATTCCTCAGCTGAAATAATATCAACATGGGGCCTCCTGGCCAGACACTGAGGTAGTGTTCAGGTGGCCCTGGACAGGGACATCAGTGGGAGCCATATTCTTGGATCTGTCCAAAGCTTTTGATACTTTGGACTACGATGTCCTCTTTTCAGGTTGGCCTCACTGGGCGTGGCAGGAGATGAGTGATAGTTGGCTAGGCCCCTATCTTAAAGAGAGGCAACAGCTTGTCTCAGTGAAAACTGTTCTTCTAAATTGGCACCTATTACTTTGGGGTCCCTCAGGGTTTAATATTAGGCCCCTTGTTGTTCAACATTTACATGAATGACCTGCATTTTACAGCTTCTTCTATTTTGTAGCATCTCTATGCAAATGATAATTGTTTATACATCTGATATTTCCTCACAGAAAATACAAAACAAACTACAGCGGCATTTAATGAACTACAGTTCTTCTTTGGTGACAGTAAACTAGTGTTAAATCCAGAAAAGACTCAGCTATGATGTTTATGCAAAATAACAAAAGAACTGAGGAAATGACACTAGATATTACTACCTTGGGGGAACCACGGTCAAACAGGCCCAGATATATAAATATTTGGGCTTATGGCTAGACAGTTATTGAGGTGGGATGTATACATCGACTATTTATTGAAAAGTGTTGGCAAACGCCTTGGGAGCCCTATATCGGACAAAATTGTGCTTGTCACAAGAGACTAAAGCAAGTAGTAAATACCATGATAATACTGGTCTTTGATTATGGGGACATTTTTTATTCCGCAGGAACCAAGAGGGACCTGGCAGGACTGGACGTTTGCCATGGCAGACTTGCCAGGTTCATCCTCGGTGCTCCTCTCTTGGTGCACAGTTGCCAGTTGTATGACAACCTCGGGTGGCAGAGATTGAAAGCACGCAGACAGGAAGACTTATTAGCATTTATTCATATGGGGCTTAGAGGGCAACTTCCAAATTACACATCTACAAATCTTGTCTATAGGACAACAAAATCATTGAGATCTGAAGTTGATATGGACCTTATGGTCCCAATGTGCTCTTTTAGAAATAGGGAGAAGTACAGTTTTTTATGAAGGGTCACTAGCATGGAATAACATCCCAAATACTATGAGAACACTGACAGGAAAAATAGATGGAAAGAGATAAAGACTGGTTGGATAGGAAGGCAACAGAGTCTCGATTATGTTGTATCATAACAATATTGTTGTGTGTAATGTCACCTCTTGTGTTGTGTAATGTGTTGTGGAAACCTGTGTTGTAAAGTACAAACCTATTAGTGCTATGTACTGTTTTAGACAATATAGACATGCAATATGATATTGTTTTGTGCTGTGGGACCTCATTGTAAATGAGCTTTGGCTCAATCGAAAATCCTGGTTCATAAAATTTATGTGTAACCCCTTGTTACCCGGGTTATTAGAAGCCCAGTAAGACCTAATGGTAGGCAGGAAGGCAGCTTGTGAAACTCCAGTTAAATGGGTTTCACACTGTCTCACTCTGTTCTCGGTCTCAGCTGAGACTGAGGGACGACATCACCAATAGAACTATCGCAGCTGCGTGGAGCTACATTGGAATCTGCAGCAAGGAGTTGGCATAGAACGTTGGGAGGTTTTGAAGTCAGTCAGTCAGTGTGAGTCAGTTCAGTGTGGAGTTGAAGCTGGGGCTTGCTGAGTAAGCGGCTCAGCAGCTCATTTAGGCTCTAGGAGCCTCAGCCCTGACAGAGGGCTACTTTTAAGTAAAGGGTGTGTGTCTCCACCTTAAGAGAGACACAGAAGATAATTGAAGTGGTGGAGACCGCTGTTTTGGTCTCGTGCCCCTCCTCCGGGGGCAGGAAAGGGTTTCTGCAGATTCCTGGGCAACCCCTAGTTCTGCTTGTAAAGGAGAAGCTGCCTATTTGTTCCAGAGTTTATTTGGGAGAACAAGAAGATTTGTGAGTCGCCTGTGGGGCACCTGCAACGTGAGGGTGAGTGTCTGCTCTTGCTAAAAGGGCCTATGTTTTTCACCCTGGGACTTGTGTGACAATGTGGGGATTGAACTACTAAAATAGTGGAAGCCTAGAGTAATGGGCTAAGCAAATTAAAAGTAGGTTCAAGTCCAGAGCTTGTTGGGATGCAAATGATATGTAGAGGAGATGTGACAGACGTCTACCCAGAATCTACATTTGAAAGTTCAGTAAAGGAATTGTTCAGTTTCCAGAGAAATGGCCGGGTATGGGCTGTGGGAGCTGGAGGTGGGTGGCCCCCCATCTTTAGTGACCAGGTCCACCTCTAGGTTTCTTCTGTGGTTTCTACTTTACCTCAGGCACTTGGCCAGTGATGAGGAAGTACCCAGGCGTGGGATTGTAAGGAAAATTCTCTCTAGGAGTTGAAGACTCTAGTGTGGTTTGGGGAGCCACAACAGGATATTGGTTCATTCTCAAATGGACCGCAGATCAAGTGTTGAGGGCAGACCAGTGGGAAAAACCCAAGTAGTGTACAAGTCGGGCTGTGTACCCAAAGCTGCGTGCAAGTCCGGGCTGAGGGCTGGAAATAGTGATAAAGTGTTCTGTAGTCTCTAATCTGCATTACCAGGAAATGTAGCCCCGTGGGGATCCGTCTATGCTTTGTTTGTTCAGCTTGGATGTGAATAAAAGCCACACTGAAGAATCCCATTCCTGGTTCTGGACATTACAGTTATTGCTTCCTGTGTTCGGATTTACTTAGGTGCCCCTGTTCAGAGTAGCCAAACCTAGGTCCCCTGTGCCAAGTAATCTCATCCTTCCTGAACCCAGTCCCACACAGGTACTGCTGTCAGCTTCAACAGCATGCCACCTGTCATTTTGCTAGAAAGGCAGGGGTGAGGGTTACATATGAATAAAACATTTTACTACTAGTACTAGTTGCAACATCCAAACCTATGCCAGTGTGGCCCACCTAACCTGAAAAAAATAAACAAAACAGGGAGGGATCTGCTCCATATGATTACAGTTAAAACACCTACTTATTCTGCACCACTTGTTAAAAATGCCTGGACATCTTTTACTTTCTTTTACCTCATATAGCACAGCTGAAATTAAATGTTTTTTTAGTGGGGTCTTGCTTAATCCTGATTCTACAGTGGGAGGGACAGAAGCAGAGAGAGGTCAGGTGATTTGCCCGCAGTCACACAGCATGGACACTGGCTGTAGTAGATTTGAATTTCAGGTCTCCTGGTTCTCCGCCAACCCACCTATCATTTCTTTTAGTACAATCAATCTACCCAGGACTGCCCACCTGAGAAGCAATATCTAAATGTCAGTGCATGCCCTGCTCGTCTCCTTTTAGAGCTGGGAGAAGCTAAAGAACAAGCAGGTTCAATGACTTGTTCAAGATCACCAGTGGGTCTTGGAGCAGCTGAGCTGGGGTCTGCAAGTTTCCAAGCCTGTGCTCTCACCACTAGACCACACTGCCTCCCAAAATAAGATACTAAGATTCTAGTTAAAAAACAAACAAGCAGTTACACGTAGTCACTCCCTAAAAGGTAATGTCCCAGAAACTGTAAACTTGTATTTTGGTTATGTGGTAGTGAGAAAATTACGGGGGAAAAAAAAGGCTGATAAAATTGCTGGGTAGCATGCAGAATATAAAGAGGAGTGGTACTCAGATGCTTTTCACTGTCTTGACATCCTGCCGTTTAGGACTGCTGATACTACCTCAAAATTATAGGGGCCTCTGATGAGGCTTTTGGTGTTTACCCATAAAATTAGAATCCGCAGACTATTGCAGAAGTGAGGTGTCATTGTGAAGGGTTGGGAACCCCGGGGGTGGATAACTTATTGTGCTTTTGGAGCATCCACCCATTAGGTTATCAGGAAAGGAACGTAGTTTCATGCCTTTCATACATGCTGTATCCCAAGGCAGCTATTGAGACATGAACAGTTGCATCAGCCTTCTGACATGCACATACAGGTTAAATGATGAGATAGAAGTTAGGAGATAAAGTGAAGCATTTAGTGCATTGTTACTGGAACAAGATACAGTGTGTAAAGTATGCAGAAAAAAATGCATGATCCCTGAGGATCATAAATATAAAAAGATACATGGACTACTGCTTGGAAGGCCTTATTTTCCTTTGTAGTGTGGAATTTGCCTTTTCATTGTTATCCATTTTTTCAATAATAAGTCAAAACACAGGCACAAAACATGAAGATACTGTAGGAAATTGAGGGCAAAGGAAAGGTCATACTGCACTCCTGAAGTCATGGTAAGAAGAAACAAAAATGGAGTAAGAGCCCTGCTTTGAGACTCTATGAGACCACCACCTGCACCTCAAATCCTTTAAAAACTTTTGCTGAGTCTGAGACCCGGCCCACTTTAAGCGTTGACAAGATCACAGGCTAGGAAAGTGACAGTGGTGGGATTCAGATCTGGCTGTCCAGGTTCTGTATTTTTGTGCTGAAACCATTGGGCCACTCTGCCTTTTTATAAAGCTGAGAAGTTTACTTCCTGGAGCCCACCCCAAAACATTTTTTTCCCCTTCAGTCTTGAATTATCTGCCCTGATTAGTCCCCATCTGGACTAGTCTCGCCAGCTCTGTCACCAAACTTTCCTAGACTTCCCTTGCTGCGTGTGTCCCAACCACTGTACCAGAGGAGCTCAGTGGTCGATTCAGAGACTATGGGGACTGGGCCATCACCCAACTGTTGTAGATATTTTTCTCTATTTTTGCTCCAGGCTTGCATGCGTACTAGGATGCGATTTGCATGGTCTGCCTCTGTGTAGATGCCTCTGGTGTCTTGGCAGGGGTCCCTTCCCATGTGTCTGCGGTCCTGCTGTACTGCCATCTAGATTCCTCCAGGTAACAGCTGACCAATGGGACACACGTCCCTTCCCCCAACCCAATGGAGGAGAGCTGTGAAAGAACACATTAAACTCTTGCTTCCCACCCAGCCCCTGAGTGACCCAAGTCCGCTCCAGAACCGGGCTCGCTGGTGTAGCTGTACAGTAGCTTACTGCCATGTTGTTGGGCAGGCCGATCTTCAAAACAATTATTTGTACTAGAGTGTTGCCTTGCGAGCCCTTCACAGTGAGAAATCCAGCACTGTGAAGGCCATAATGATGTGTTCTAAAATTGTTTCCAGACTGGTGATGAGAATCATCAGTTTTTTTTTTTTTTTTTTTTTTTTTTTTTTTGTGGAATTTTGGGCTCTTATTTTCTGCTGTCCCCTCCACTTTTGGGGGGCTGTCACACATCTCCCTTTGGGGTAGGTTACTTGAACACCGTACCGGCTTCATGCAGTGGTCTCTTCTGAGATGCCACTTGTATAAATTAGGCAGAAAGGGGTACAGCAGAGGGGATTACTTGAGTCCCCAGCCCTTCCTCCAGAGCAAGCACATGTCTTGTTTTTTGTTTTTTGTTTTTTATACCAGGAGAGACACTAAGCTGAAGCTTGTTTCCAGGTACGACCTGGGAGCACAAGGAAGTTAAGTGACTTGCTCAGGGTTACACAGTATGCAATTGGGGCTGTTGGATTCAAACCCAGGTTGTGAAGTGTAAATTCATGTTTTTAAGTTTTGATATAGAACAAACATTTGTATTTCTTTTTAATTAAGAACAGCCATCCCAATGATTCTGAGTTTGTAGAAGAATTTATGCTTGTGTTGCTTTCCGCAGCCTGTGTTCCTAGCAGTGTAGAATTTCCACATGTTCTGATGTCATCATTCTTGGTCCACCAGTTAACGTGTCTTGATACGGGAGAATGGATGTGGTTTGTTCTAACCACTCTCCTTCTCTCATGCACTAATGTAATTAGAAAGCTTTCAGCAGTAATCAGAACTGAAATACTCGCAAAAAGACTATACAAGGAACAGAAGCAAGCATCCCCCTCAGTTCTAAAGCATTTATTCGGAGGCCATGTGGTCTAGTCATTAGTACACAGGCTTGGGAAGCAGTAGATGAAGATTCAAATCCCACCACAACTACAAGAGGGAGTATCCAGTTCCTGTAACTGTTTTATAAAGCTCACTTGTATCCTTCAGAAGGAAGAGTTCAAAATCTACAGGATTAAGGGATGTAGGCAGGAATTTAAAAATGGGTACATTGTCATCATCTGCAGTTCCCCGTCTCAGTTATGTGAGGTCAGTTGTCGTCTTTATGTAAGAATTCAGTAGTAGCTATCTGCACCATTATTCCAGCTAAGTCCCCCATGTGGGTCACACCCACATATGCCACATCTTCCATCGCCTGGCTTTGCCACCTTTAGAGCAGGAGGATAAAGACTAAAGACTTTTTTTTGTTTTCGCATCCAGTATATGGTATTATTTGAGGAAATTGATGTGCCACTCAGAATAAAGAACGCCAGAAACCAGATCCTGCGACTTCCCAGCTTTTGGCGCTCTCGCCCGTTTCCGCTAGGTTATGATGCCATGGGAGCGCGGGGACGCGCTCATTATACTTTCATGGGTGACTTTTCCGATATTTATATTATGATCGTAGTCGAGGAGACGGGCACTGCTGATTAACAATGCCCTTGTTAGCGCGCCAGTGCGCCACGCTTCCTCACCGAATTGCCATTATAATGTAAAGAAATGATCAGAAAGGTGCCGCCTATAGAGTGTAATGGAGTATCCCCACGCCTCCCAGCATCACGCCATAACTTGGCAGGGCACGGGGCGGAGCTTGGGCAGCACCAGAAACCGGAAGTCCTTGGGACCCGGTTTTCTGATTTTACGATGCTGTAACTTTTTTATTACTGGATTATTAGTGGCAGCATTCCACAAGGAGGTTTTATCAGATAATGCACCCATATACTGGGTGCAGGGGCTCTTCGGATTACCTTGGTGGGTCTCTTTAACTGAATGATAACCACATTAACAAAGTGCACACTGCGCATCCAGTTTGAGGGAATTTTATTATTTTTTAAGGTCAGTGTAACCCTGACCATCCCTTCGCTTTTTCCATTTGGTGATCAACTTATAATTTATTTTACTTAAGCACACACTGTTAAGTACAGCATGACGTGTTCTGTTTCACAAGCACTATAATAGGAAAGAACAGTGTAGGTTATAAAAAGCATATGACTCGAGGAAGGTATCTTAAAGATCAAATGCAAATACATTTTAAGAAATGAACCCTTTTTCCTAATACAAGGACAACCTGGCCTCGTGTATTACAAATAAACTGCAGGAATTGCAATTTCTTGTGTATAAATTCTATTTTCTTGCCTCTCTGACTTAATACGCCCCCACCACCACCCTTGGTCGGCACTCCAATTTATAGGCTGCTGAGGGGTCAGGTGACTCTCCAAAACCTATCAGCCCACTTTCAGATCTGCAGGTTATCTGATCTCACCAGTAGTGGCCGCTATCACTTCCTCAGCCTGTTGCTGTTAAAAAAAATGCTCCTGCTTACTTTAACCTTGTTAACCACTGCCACTCCCCTTGTGTCGTACCCCAGCCACGCAGCCCCAAAATGACCCGATCCTCTAACTTCAGCTCTGTCTCGACCCCCCCACATACCTCAAGTGCGCCTGCAAACAAACCGCATCCAGGATGGTTCCCATGCCCTCCATCTCCCCGCCATCTTTCGCCTCGCCTAGATGCCCTAAGCAGACTAGCAAAGGCTACCGATCCAGTACCCGCCCCGCTCCAACCCCAAATGTAAACAAAATACAGACGGACTACGCCCTACAATACCTCACCCTGATGCTCCTACTGGCAGGTGATGTTGAAACCAACCCTGACCTCAAACCCACCCTGTCCATCTAAAACTGCCAAAGGGGCTTAGCCTAATCCATCTCAATATCCGCAGCCTACTGCATAAAGTCCCGGAGCTGCAAGTCACCACACATACACTCAAACCTGACATCTGTGTGGTGTCTGAAACTTGGCTAAAACCCCAGCACAATGACTCGGAAGTAGCCATGCCCGGCTACACAGTCTTACGGCATGACAGACTAGGCAAAAAGAAAGGTGGGGGTATTGCCATGTATATATCCAACGCACTACAATTCACCCCTGTCCAGCTACCAGGCGCCTCCACATATCGGCCAGGATGATCAAACTTGTCCTGGTCGCGATACCACCCCAGTGCATGTAGCAGGTTATACTGTGCCCTCAACCCCAGCAAATACTATCATAGACCTCCTGGGCACTTTCAAAAACCTGGCGCATGGGTGAGCTCTACATCCTCGGGATTTAATTACAACTGGCTGGACAAAGGCTGCTCAAAACTCAGCAGCAGGATCAGAGCCCTTAACCTCTCACAACAGATTGAGGAACCCACCCGCCTCAACACCAAATCCCAAAACCACCCCTCCTGAACTGGGCTCTCACAACCCACCCACACAGGGTCACTAAAGCCGCCTACTACCTGATTCAATGAGTGACCACCACCGATATATGTGATCAGAAAGGTGCACAGACCCACTAATAGCCTTCCACCTAGGTTAATCAGCTCGCGGTCGCATAAGTCCCTCTGCCTCTCCACCCTGCTAAATGACCTCGCCTCTGCCGACTGGTCATTCATCAAGTTGGCAGCTACCCTAGACCATCGTTTGACATGCTCCGACATCAATTTCTAGCGGTATGGCACCATCACGCCCCATTGAGAAGCAAAAGGTAAGGAAACCCATCTTCCCTGGGTCTCTGCCCATTATCTCCAGATGTCGTGTCAGGGACCAGGCCTGGAACAAACATAGGAAATTAGGCACCACTGAGTCATGGCAACAGTACCGCACCCTCCGCAACAATTGCACCAAAGCCATAAGGCAGGCTAAAAGAATTTCTTCCAAGAGGCCCTCTCTTCCAATCGTAACCACCCATCCAACTTCTGGAAATCTATCAAAACCTTGCTCGCTCCCCCTATACAGCCACCCAGCCCTACCCTTACCACTCAGGGAAGAAACATATCCGAACCAAGTGAAGTTGCCTTCACTTTCAATCACTTTTTTACCAACTGCGCTAAATCTCTACTGACAAAATCATCAATCCTCTCACCCAAACCCGAACACCATGCGCACCGCCCGCACTCCCCCCAAACCACCAAATTCTCCTTCAAACCGGTCTCCCTGCTGAAGTTCTAGCCACCCTAAACCTCTTGACCCCAATAAGGAAAATGCCCACTAGGCCTGGACGCTAAACTCTTATACCTATCTGCCCCTGCCATTTCTGCTCCCCTCGACGATCTCCTAAACTGCTCCTTCTCCTCAGCACAAATTCCAACAGTCTGGAAGGAGGCAATAGTTATCCCATTGCCAAAGGGGGGTAACCCAGCAGAGCCTGGGAACTACCGCCCTATCTCCCTCCTCCCCACCCTGGGCAAGCTGCAGGAAAAAATAGCCCTATCTTAACTTACTCAATTCCTTGACACCACTTCCTTTTCACCCCTTCCAGTCAGGCTTTCGAAATCACACTCCACCATAACTGCGCTTAGACTCACCAACGATATTGCCTCAGGCATGGATAAAGGGTCCTCACCGGCCATATTCATTGACCTGGCCAAGGCATTCATACCGTGTCCCACCCTAAGCTTATCGCAAAACTACAAGATGCTGGCCTATCCAAACTGGCCACCAAGTGGTTCCAAGAGACTACCTCTCGGGAGGAAACAATCAGTCAGAATTGGCACTCGTGTATCCCCCTCGCTCCCAGTCACCATGGGGTCCCCCAGGGCTCCGTCCTGGGCCCCCTTCTCTTTTCAATATTTCTAAATGGCCTCCCACTATCCTGCCCAAACTCAGCAATTCAAATGTACGTGGACGATACCGTTCTGTATGCCTCCGGCCCCACAAATGAGGCTCTAAACTCTACCCTACAGCAGGATTTTGACGCTGTCCAAACTTGGCTTAGCTCCAACCAACTCGTCCTAAATGCTAAGAAAACCGTATCCATAACTTTCGGCACACAGCCCAGAATCTCCCGGTTAGCGGCTCCACCCACGTTTCAAACACTGGACGGAACCACCCTGTAATCCTGCACCTCCTTTAGGTATTCTGGGTATGGCTGGATCGTCACTTGACTTCTCCATCCACATAGACTCCCTCCAGAAAAACTGCACCCAAACTAGGAGCCCTTTATGCAACAAAGGGTGCCTAACCACCCCAGTCAGGAGAGAGCTAGTGTACAAATGATTCTCCCAATCTTCGACTACGGTGACGTGGGTTCACGGTGCAGCCTCGCCATCCACCCTAGCCAACCTGGACCCCTTTTTCACTCCTTCTGCCGCCTTTATCCTAGATTGCCCCCTACCACCACCACCACTTGACCTATATACTGCCCTAGGTCTCCCATCACTGCACTCCAGGTGTCAGCTTCACTGCGCTAATCTTGTAGCTAAGCACTGGTCAAACTCCTCCCTCCCTCTTATCTCAGCTCCACTCTATCAACCCAGCCCACCCCTGCCTACTTGCGGGCACTGACTCTAAACTACTACATATCCCTTTCATGCGCACCTGAAAGGGCCAGTCTGCTTTCAAATATAGGCTGCCCACGCTCTGGAATAACCTCCCAGCAGAAATCAGGCAGTCCACCACCCCAAAGACCTTGCTCTCTCCACTTCAGGCCCACTTCTCTGACAAATGTAACTGCAACCTGCAGGCCAGATCTGTTATAATAAAGCAGCATAATGTGACTTAAAGGGGCACTTACCAAACAACTGTATTATTTCTTGTGCTGCCCCTGTTTTCTCTCTTGTCCTCTTTCCCCATGGTCACTGTATGTAATGTCTATGGTCACAGACCCCAATGTTTTTTTTTTCTTGCACTCTGCTATAACTTTGCAACTAAACAACATATGCATAAGTCCTGCCTGTAACACCTCTGGACTTGTTGTCTCGCCCCTTACTGTGTCTGCTGTAGCTGTTGTCTGTACCATTATGTACCTGTTTTTCATGCCACCACTGCCTATGTACCCATGTAACTTAGTAATTTAATGTAATGTAACTCCAGGTCGCATCTGGAAACGAGTGGATTCCCGCGCAGTATGCTTACCTGGTTAATCTCTTTAATAAATAAATAAATAAATAATAGCTTCACAGAAAGATTCAGACTGTTTTATACCAGCTGACAGAATCTTGAGTGGGCGATGACGTGATTTAAGCAAGCATGACATCATTTTCCTTAAAGAGCAGGTTCTTAGTTTAATAAGTCCCACTTCCTTTAACAAATGTATAGCTCACCTATCCCAGAGTTGGTGGTTATACATAATTCCCTCTTTTTCTGCAGGTCTTGAAAAATTCTTCCTTCATAAAATTCCCCCAGGCACCACAGCCACAAATAGATGCACTTCCTGAAGGTGCCGACACGCCCTCACGTAGGCACACACAGCCCCATTTTGTGATGTCACAAAACAAACGCCGCATGTGAGCACCCCATTGATTTCAATGGGTCTGATTTAAAAAAAACATTTTAATAACATTTAGTCGAGATTTTAATAAATCCAAGTGACCACTCAACTATCATGGACCTTGTTAGTTGAGCAGTCACTTTGATTTATTAAAATCTGGACTCTAAATGTTATTAATATGTATTAAAAAATCGCCCCATTGAAATCAGTGGGAAGTGCACACATGGCGTTCGTTTTGTGACATCACAGAAGGCTATGTAGTGCAGGCGTGTCACACCTTCAGGAAGTGCTTTCATTTTGGCTGTGTGCCCGGGGATTTACAAGGAAATAACTTTCAAGACCTGCATCAAAAGGAGGGAATTGTGTATAGCCACCAAGTTCTGGGACCGTGAGCTATACATTTTTTTGGGGAGCAGGAACTAGAAACCTGCTCTTTAAGGTCCTGGCAGCTTCATGACACGCACAGTACATCAGATTATGAAATGGAAAACATCAGTTGTCACTTCCAGCAGTATAAAATATACTAGTAGATATTAAATATCTAACTTTCACAAGCTAATCAGTAAAACTTTGGGGGACAATGCTGAGCAAGGGAAGGGGTGCCCAAACCTCCTCATGGTCATGTACATTTTTTTCCCTTACTGACTAACCTTAGTGCAGTTCTGTTTGCTTCACCGCATTTTCTGAGGTTCTACCACAGTCTCCATATTCATTCATTTCCTCTGTAATGAGTTCTCCTCCTCCCAGAATTTGCACCACTTTCCTTGTAAACCTTCCAAAATATTGATTTATGTCCTGCACTTCTTCCTAATTTGTAATTCTGCCTTGTCATCTGCTAATTACAGACCTTTACTCATCTTTCCCAAAATGGGCACCTCTTTAACTGCACCTTAACTCTGTTTTTTATCTTTACCCCTTCTCTCTCAAAATGTGCACTATAACTCCTGCACCCATCCAAATATAAACCCCATATTCTGCACCCTTCTCTCAAAATTAGTACTTTAGCCCACACCGCCAAATATGTGCGTTTTTACCCCTGCACTTCTCCCAAATGTATATCACAGTTGCTTTATTTTACCACACAGTTTTTGAAGCAGTTTTTTCGGTTTCATTTTGATTTTATTTGGTTTCTTTTTACTTCTCTTCTTGTTATACTCGACCCCTGAAAGATACTGCTGAATCAGAAATTGAGAAAAGTGAGAAGTGAAAAAAAAAAAAGTAAAAATGATTCAAAGTACTTATTGAACGTACAAGTAAAACCCTCTCTTAACCCATTGAAAAATGCTCCGTGAATTAGTGTGGCTCAGAATCTGCTGATTCCTTTTCATTGTGCATGTGTCAGATAATCAGAACTTCTGACTTTGACTCCAGCTCCATTCTGATGCCAGTTAAGGCATTGAAGTTGGAATTGGAAGGTATGACTCCACATCTGACTACAGAAGAAAACCTCCCCACCCAGTACAAACTCTGAGTCCATTAGTGGACCCTGGAAAATCCCTCCCCACTTTTGTCTCCCCCGCCATTCCCTTATCAAAGTACTGCTGGGCCTGGCCTGCTGGGGTTTCAAGATGAGAGTGTGCAGTTGGCACTGCCTGCTGCGGGTGGCCTGGAGGACAGAGGAGGAGGAAGCAAGTGTCTGGCTGCAGTTAATGTCATCTGTAAGTTTTTACAATAATGGCCCCCCCCCCCCAGCAACAGCAGCCAGTCCCATATACCCAACCCATTGCTCAGCCAAGACCCCTGCCCTCCATAACTCAGTTCACCAAGTCCCAACCTGGAGTCCCGATTCATTCCATCCAGAGACTTTAGGAGTCCCCACTCCGCCCCTGAGCCACTGTGCTACAGTGAAAACCAGTTCCAGGTCGTGCACTCGCCTCCTTCCTTAGGTCCATTCATTGATCACAACATTGCAAATAGCTCAGCCTCCCTGAGTGACCTGGGTACTAGAAAGGAGGGCAACCTAAAGAAGACCCTGATTAGCCACTATACACTATGGCATTTGGTACAGTGTCTATCCAGGGTTTTCTTTAGGTTGGCCATCTTCCCTCTACCGAGGTCACTCTGGGAAAACCCAGGGTTGCTGGGCTTTTTGCCATGTTTTTTTCAGAATTTGGATTTTTTGCCCTGCTTACGAAATTCCGAAGTCTGAAGAAAGCTAAAATTCCGATAAATCTGATTCCATTCAGTGGATTCCAGTGAACCCTACCATAAGTACAGACCATTCTCATTAAAACAATCACACTGCAATAAATTGCTAGCACACAGCAACCTACAGCTGTTTTTGGAACCAGATCTACACACTCCTTATTTGTGAGCACTGCAGTAGGGACTGCTTAGAAATATAGAAACATAGACAGTTGCAACAGAAAAAGACCAGTGGTTCATCCAGTCTGCCTTACCACATTATGTTCGGGGACCATGGTTGACTGTACATTTGAGGACAGAAAAAACATCTGTCTGGCCTCTTTACTAAGCTTTTAAGAGACTTTGGAAGAAGAAATACCCTTTCTCCCATATTGGGATACTTCAGTATTGATAGACACAGTGATGATGACATCAGGGGGACTGGAAAGCTTGGGCTGCTGAGGAGCAAATTCATCTTCAGACTCCTCTGGACCTGGTAACCTTTAGGGGAGCTGATAATTTGAAACTGAAAATTATTAAAATAACATCCGTGTTTCATATCAAAACCTTAAAAATAGACTTCCAGTTCCAGTTTAACCCATATGGTCATAAGTCACATGGGCTCCACCCCAAGGTTTTAAATCTAAAGTTATTAGTCCCATTAACTGCAAGGATCGAGGAATTGGGAGCAATTTAGGAATAAAGAATATGATGCCTGCCAAAGCAAAACCAGAGAAGACCCTCTTAGACTTCTTGCAGCGATCGAAAACCACAGAGGTACCAGACACTAAGGTCTGCAGCAGAAGTCACTCTTCCTCCATGGCTTTAGTGCACAATAGCAAGAGAAGCAATGAGGAAAACGAAGAACATTTCACAATAACATATAAGTGAGTGTTTTTTTTTTTTAACTGAATAAATTCAGCTCAAAGATGTGCAGACTAGAAAAGGCAGTCGGAGAGACTGCAAAAGGGCTCATCGCGGAAATACAGAGAATGACCAGTGTGGAAAAGTGTTGACTGACGCCCAAACCATGGAGCTACATAACAATCTGCTGCACAATTCATAGGTGAGAGAGATAGTTAACTGATAAAACGGATGATCTGGAGCTCCATTTTCAAGCGATAACCTCTGCATTAATTTACAGGTTAACAGAAGGCACAGAATCAGGCCTGATGGAAGAATTCTTAGATTCCTTTGTGAAAGAACTTCTGCACTTACCCACCAAAGAACCATTTAACATTGTTAGGGCACACAGAGCTCTGACAAAAAGCCAACTGACTCAAAAGCCAAACCAAGGTTTATAGTAATAAAGTTCCTGGACCACAGAATTAAAACGAGAATTCTTTACAAAGCTTAGGCCAAAGAAGAGCTGACTTGCATTAATTAAAATATATACTTTTGTTCAAAACTATACCCCCGTGACACAGAAAAATAAAAGATTCATAAAGATTCAGAAGCATTTGCCCACTAGTATATCAAAATGCATTTGTTTGCCCCAGCACAATTTAACATTTTCCTTCCAGAGAGCCCACAGTGCTCTAGGACCTGCTCTGAAGCTAAACCACTCCTGAAAAAATTGGGAGTCCCCCAGACTTGTACTCCAGCCGAGACCTAGTGGTTGAGCTTTCTGCGGATCGCCATGGAAGAAGGCCTCATGCTCTTAAGAAGGAAAATATTTATCTATTGTGATCTCGGATTAACACCTTTTGAAAACAAGCTCATTACATATAAGTTCTACATCAGAGTTAGACAAACAGTGTAACCATAAGTGATTGCTGTTAAGCAGCAAGAATTAAATACAAAGTAAACTATATATACACAGTGTTAAACGTAGACAAGGTAACAAGACATCAAGTTGTAATTGTATAATGTATGTAAAAAAAACAATTAGAAGCAAGAGAGTGAGGGGTAGTAAAGGTAAACAGGTAAGACAGGCTAAGACATACATAATAGGTAGGAAGACTTACATAGGGGAAGGAGAATACATCAGTCAGAGAGACTTCGTCATAAGCGGTAGGGGGAAGAGGATATATTTACAAGTTGTGGAAACCGGCCCAGGTAGCAGACAACTTTAGGGATGAAAATTGAGGGGGAAGATATATTAGAGGAGTGGATAACTAGGGGAAAACTGCTTTGAAAGGCCAAGGAAATTTAATTAGGAACCAAGGGTAGAAAAACTGTGGGCCATCTAAGGGTTGCCCTGGGACGAGAGTATACAGTACCAAACCCCATATAAGAGTGAGGGGGATTAGTAAAAGCAGTCATAAATATTAAACCCTCTCACAAGCAGCACCCACAACACAGAAGAAACAGGAGAACAGTTCACCTAAGCATAATAAGGACCAACAGCAGAAAATTGGTATTTAGGAGGAGAGACATACATTAACAACTAATCTTTTGGGAGGCACCATGAGGTAGAGACTTTGTGGTCCGGGTTTCTTATACACTGACCCGATGTCCTTGATGCACACAGTGAACTCTGGAAGTGATATAAAATCACTTCTGTTTGACTAATATTTCAATTTTGGGGCAAACTATCGCTTAGACATGGCAGGTGGGCGCGCTTTTAGGGTCATAGTCCGAACAGAAGGCAGTATATTGGGATGGTCTCGTGTTGCGTGTAGGGTTCCCTCTTCCTTTTCTCACCAGTAGTTTGGCCTGTTTTGAGAATTGTTGATGATCCCAACCCACTTTCTGGTTTGGTGAGTCAGGACCCCACTGGGTTGAAGTGGAGAAGCAGGCCAGCAGGAGGTGGGGATCATCAGTTCCTGACTTCAGCTTATCCCCACAGCATGAAATAGGCCACGGAATGGCAGAATTTGAAATGGCCAGATAGGCTGGGTCTTCATGGGTTCTCCTGCTCCACAAGGTAAACCTTCAAATAATAAAGTGGCCATACATCACAACAGTTCCAGATATGCCCCATATACTGTATGGAGGCTCAAAAATCAAACTAGCTCCTGGCAGCAGACCAGGAAGTTGGTAGATATGGCCCTAACTCCAATGCATCATTGAAGGAGGGCCAGTGGGTCCCAAGTCGGGTCGCTACTGCTCGCAATCTGAATGGAGCCACTGGCCATTGGATCCCCTTGCCTAGAAGGGCCTCTATTCTGTTCATAATTCAGGAAATGGAATTTAACCCCACTCCCAGTGGTGCAGAGTGAAGGCCAACAGATACAGCAAATGCCTTATTGGTGTTAGTTTACAGCTACAGGTGAACCTGTGGAGTGGGGATGGGCTCGACAATGGCTGGAAGGATGTGCGGCCTAGGCAAAGGCTGGCCTTAATGGATTACTATATGCTTGGGACAGAGACAGGACCGTAGGGCGCCCATTGTACCCAGCGCGGATGCATCGAACCCACCAGTCATGGAGTCAGAAAATAAGGAAACTTCAGGAAGGTGAGGGCTCAGATTTGAGATATGGTGAAATGGTAAATGCTTGACCACACTGGAGGCCACGTGGGGCCATATTAGACTCATGAATGGCTTGGAGGGCACTGTCTGTCCTCCAGACTAGACACTGTGGGGGAGGGGGTGGTGAACTGTGTATCTAATTCATAATCAAGAATACACCTTAGATATTGAGGGGAGAAGGCATCCAGATAACACTGCTGGGAGGGCAGCTTGACAAGCACACAGACAGGCAAGTTTCTTTGTTGGAGAATCACACCCTGCAGGTCAGAAAACAATTGGCAGGCAGGTAGGGTGGATGACTAACCTAGTAAAGGATTTTTCACCATTGGGAAAAGTTTACTGTTTATTCTTCTTGTTACTATTGAAGTTGTTGACACTGTCTGATAGTATTCATGGTGATTTTTTTCCATGGGGGTGGGGGGGATGAGGCCCAATTAGCAGAAACCCTGAGGGGTGTTACGGTCCTAATTGAAGTAAGAGCAGTATGGTGATAGGTAGGATAGTGACTTATAACGTTAGGGGCCTTAACAGCCCCATGAAATGTACAAGAGCTTTGAATGAATTGAAAACCCAGAGCCGAGATGGTCGTCCTCCAAGAGACCCATCAGAATCAAAAGAGGGGCCAGGCTAAAACGTTCATGGGTGGGGCTGCATATCATGAGTCATTCCAGAAGCACTTCACAGAAGGGAGCCATTCTAACCCATAGCAACTGCCCCTTTGAAGTAGAAGATTGTAGACTAGATCCAGAGTGGAGCCGCATCCTTTTGAAAGGGAAATGTAAAACAATATCATGCACTCTTCTCAATATCTATGCCCCCAATAGGAATAAAGAAAATAAAGAGTTTCTGAAAAAAATTAATTTTGAAAGCTGTTCCACATCCAGGGGACATCTTCATATTAAGAGAGGACTTCAACACTGTTCTAGACCCCAAATTAGACAAATCCCGAAATAACCAAGAACCATACAGCCAGGCTGCATCCTGTTTAAAAGACCTAACTAAGGAATTGAGCCTAGTGGAGGTATGGTGATATATAAACCCCAAAGTAAGGGACTACACTTGCTAGTCAGACCCTCACCAAGTATACTATAAGAGTTGCACACGGTCATAAGCTGCTTGAACAAATTACTATATCTGACCATGCATCAGTGGTCATGGATATTCCCCTAAGATGAAAAACTCTTCATGGAGGCTTAATGTCTCACTTCTAAATAATTCTGCTTATAAAGAATTAGTACAGTGAAGCCTGCCATGCTGAAGCGCAGTGTCGCAGAATTCTGCAGTAGAGTTATTGCAGCAAACAATGCAGTTTCAATGGGAGTTAATTAAGCAATAAGCCATGAGGGGGTGTGGGTTATCAGGGGATTTACCACGGCTGGCGTGGTTTGCCCACGAGGCGCAGCCGAGTGGGTAAATCCTCACCAGCCGTGGTAAATCCCCGATAACCCACATCCCCCAAGTGGCTTATTGCTATTATGCCATCAGCCAAATATTTAATTGATTAAAAAAAAGCATCTTTTAAAAAGAAAAATATAGGCGTTTTATTACAAATAACCTTGCACAGTAAAAAAAAAAAATAGTCCTGGCCATGCTGGTATCAGGAGGACTGCGAGTTTGAGTTTTGTACTGCTGGTGATGGTTACCTTTTCGTCGGGTGACCAGCTGTTGGATTCATGGAGTGCCAGCAGGCCGAGGGACGGAGACGAGGGAGCAGTTTGTTGCAGTAGTTTCTGCGACTTGAGTGCTGCTTATGTTCGGGTTTCAGGAACAGACCCATATTTATTTTATTTTGCTGGGGCAATCAGCTTGAATGATGTATTTATTTTTTATTTTTTTCCTAGAATTGTGAGGTATGAGCGAGGAGCTGGGAGGCCGGAAGCATACTTGTAGTGCAGCAACAGCGATGGAATTCGGAGGGAGCGGGCATTACAGGAACATTTTTGAAAAGGTTTGCCAGGTTTTTATAGGAGATATGCGAGCTTGGAATTTGTGTTTATGCCAGGCAGTTTTTTAAAACAATGTTTTGTGAGCTGGGGGAAGAGGCTGGGAGGGTGTCGTGCTGATTTGCACTTAGCGAGGAAACGAAGATGGCGGCTCGGAATGATTTTACTTTTTTTTTTTTAGTTGTTATTGAGATGCGGCTGGCTGGCACCTTTTGCGGTGATTATCAGAGGATTTACAATGGAGGTAAGGTGCCAGCCTGCCGTTTTCATTGGTCGGTGTCCGAGGTCCATAGTATAATCCCTTTTGTCATGCAGGAAACCTGTGACACTGCGCTTCATCCTGGTCGGGCTTCACTGTAGGTCAATGCCTTACATAGCCTTGAACCTTCCTGGGTAACAACAGCTGAGTATGGTGGGATGGGTTTAAAGCTGTGGCTACTGGGAGAACAATTACTTTACCTCTCATCTGGAGAGACAAAACACAATAAGAACTGGAGCCTCATCTATTTGATGTGGAAGCAGAACACAGAATAGCTTTAAATGAAGAAGTTAAGAGAAAACTAGAAAATTGCAGAGCTAAACTTAATAAATTGTTAGATAATAAAATTGAAGGGACTTTTAAGATATTCATGCCAGCGGTTTTGTGAAGTAGGTAATTGGATGGGGAGATTGCTGGCATGACAGCTGCAGAAAGAGGCAGCTAGTAGAATGATTAGTGACATTTAAAGAGAGGTACATCCTAGCAATATGACTCAGACCCATACAAAATAACTTGATAATAAAAAACTTGAGTACTGTGTTCAGTTCTGGAGACCTCATCTGAAGAAGGACATAGCACTGTTGGAGAGAGTTCAGAGGAGAGCGACCAGGATGATTCAGGGAATGGAGGGGAGGGCCTATGAGGAGAGATTGAAGGATCTTGGGATGTACACACTGGAGGAGAGGAGGGACAGGGGAGACATGATAGGAGTCTTCAAGTTTGTAAAGGGAATAACTGATAGCAGAAACAAGGAGCTGTTTAGGCTAAAAAAGGGGGGAACAACAAGGGGCAAGGAGGAAACTTGAAGGAGGAAATTATAGGGGGAACATAGGTGGCATTATTTCACTGAGAGGGTGGTGGAGCCATGGAATGCGCTGCCCAAGAGGCTGGTGGAGGAAGGCCCAGTTGAGGGCTTCAAAAAGGGGTGGGACATGTACAAGGGGATTCCAAATCCAATGAAGACCCTCTTGGCTGCTGGGGGGGGCAGAATAGTGAGCAACCACTAGGTGGCTGGCTGCTGAGCAGACATGATAGACCATTAGGCTTATTCTGCTGGCTTTTAGTATGTATGTAAATAGCACAGAATTTGTACAGTTCTACAAACTTTGTATTAGCAAGATAGGGTGGCCAACTACCAAGATAAACTAAATGTTTTTTCATAGGATTAAAGCCTATTATGTTATCTCAGTCCTCTCTATGCTCACTCCCCCGCTGCCTTTATCCCAATATTTGCTCTACCCAGTTTTCCTCCCTATCCTTCCGCCTCCCTCTTCCCTACAGGTTACCTCCTAGCATTTTATTACCTTCTACTCTATCACTAACAAAGTCTTCCTTGTGGCCATTTATTTTCCTCCTCCCTTCTGTTACCCTTAGACCTCATTATTCATTTTCCTACTTGAGATAGTCTTCCTTTAGACTGCATTCTTTTTCTACTGTGTTTTATTTGCTTTGTCGTAGCTGTACCGCCTGTTGTTATACTAAATTGCTGCCTTATGTTTATACCAATGTTACCATTTGTTGCTTTGTCTTGAGTTTGCTCTGTATCTTGTTTTCTATTATGTATGACGTGGAACCTTTGTAAGAGAACCTTTGGTTCAAAGGTATTTGTAATCTTAATAGTCAATAAATAAAGTTAAGAAATTGTCTCAGGAAGATATGGAGATTTTAGAGGCCCCAATCAGTATGGTAGAGATACAGAGACCTTAAAGGAACTGAGGGTGAGGAAAGCCCCAAACTCCAATGGCCTGACCTGAATTTTATGAAACTTTCAAAGAGAAACTTTCACACTTCTTCATAGGGTTTTGGGAGGTGCCGAGGGAGGGTGAGCGGTCCTCCAGTAGGCAGTTGGCCCAGGTATCTATAATACCCAAACCAGGTAAGGACCCCACCTTATGCAGCTTTTATAAGCCTATCTATGTCCTCAATGTAAACTAAAAGGTTCTCACATCAGTTGTGGCCAAGAGACTACAGGGTTGTATGGGGATGCTAGATCAAACAGGTATCATATATAAATAGTAGGTTGATTCATGACAACATAGATCGCCTGCCAAATCTAATTTCATGGCAACATACTGCAACCCCCAACTCGCGTGACCATCTTTATGGACACAGAGAAGGCATTTGACTGGATGGACTGGAGGCTCTTGCACAGAACTCTGGAAGAGATGGGATTTGGTCTGAGATTTTATGAGAGTATTAAATTCTGTACTCACCCCACGGGCCACAATAAGAGTCAGTGTAAATCGACAGACAGATTTCACTTATCTAGGATGAAAATGAGACCCAATTGCCCACTCTTCCCCCTGCTCTTCGCTTTTATGCATTGAACCCCTGGCAATAGCAGGCATGAAAAATGAGAAAATCAGAGGGATCACAGCAGGAGATAGATGCCACAAAATATCGCTATACGTAGATGATTCTTTGTTTTTTCATACCTTGCCTGAAACCTCTGTACCAGCATTGCTTTAGGAACTACAATTTTTGGAGGAAATCTCATGATGTAAAATTAACTTTGAGAAATCAGAAGCCATAAAAATGGGTGGCCCCTGCTTGGGGGAATTTATGGCCAATTTTCCCTTGAGATGGGTGGAAAATTACACTGTGAAATACCTAGGGGTCAGAATTTCACCTAATATAGCCTCCTTATTTAAACTGAATTATGAAAGGTTATTTGATTAAATTCGCTTAGATATAAAGTCGTGGTGGTCCTCCTCCCTACTTTAGGATGCAGAATTGTCACCTGAAGATTAATATCTTGCCCCGCTTTTTATTCCATTTTCAGGCCTTGCCATTTAAAATTCCTGAATCCTTCTAAGGACATATCCAGAAACTTTTATTATCCTTTGTATGGGCGAAGGGTAGGCACAAGACAAGTAATAAATAAAAGAATCCTATCTTTCCCCTGAGGAAGAGGAGACCTAGCTATACCATACCTTAAACTGTATTATTTTGCTGCTCAGCTGTCACCCATAGTATCATGGGTTAAGCAACGCACTGATGCAGGCTGGCGTGAAATAGAAGCCCAACATCTCCACTCTGTCCCCTTATTCTAATTGCCTCATGTGACCCTGACCAAGCAAGTTTGGAAGGACATCACCAATCTCTGGACAAAATATACCTCAAGGTGCCGGCTCGGTAGTGCTGAGGGTTGAGGCACTGGACGCCACACCTCATGCCACGCTGGCGACCCGGGAGCGAACTCTGGGAGCCGGGGGTTGGCAGGGGAAGGAGAGGATCGAGCATCCAGAGGACTGCTCTCCTGTCCCTGGGGAAGGTTCCAGGGGTAGCTCGGTGTCCTAGTGACCCCGATGGAGATTGGGGTACTACAGGATCACCTGGCCGAAGTCGTAAGGGGTGAGTGGCATGCAGGGGCAGCTGCAAGGCAGACGCTATTGCATGTCGCCTCCAGGGGCAATAAAAGCTGAAAATCCCAGTACACAGGGATAGGCGATGGTACCACTGTTAGCCTCCACACTCCATCTGACTGATTCTATCCACCTTGGCTAAGCCTCAGCCCGCCTGCCAAATTATAGATAGAGCGCCTGGGAGGAAATGGCGGCCCCACCGGGAGCTCAGAACCAGGGGGATCGCTGGCTGGTGCCAGGGGCTGGAGAGTTTCAGGCACGGAGGTAGAGCGACGAGGTAGGTGGATGCCTGAGAGAGTTCCCCATGAGAACGGAGTATAAACAGAGTTAAAAAAAAATATATATATATATATACCATCAAGGCTAGAGACATTACTAGGACCCCAAATGAAGTAGGACCCCTTTCAGTAATAATTGTGGACCCTAACTTCCTACCTCCCTGTAGAAATCCAGGATATTTAAGATGGAGCAGACTGACATTAACCAGAGATCAGGCTGTAATTAATAATAAAGCCGTAATATCATTCAGGGAGCTGCAGGAGGAGTATGGCCTGCCACAGAATGATTTTTATAGGTACCTACAAGTGAGACATTATATACAATCTCATAACCGGCTATCACAGATGGAGATGATTTCTTTTGAAAACTTTTCTGTATTAGGCTGCCATGATCATAAGGAGATGAGGAACAGTATCATGGATGTACAAAATGTTGTTGTGGGACGTACAACAAGAATTCACCAACCTGAAATTACTGTGGGAATCAGATGCAGGGATTGCAATATCAGATGCAGAATGGCAAAAGACTTGGGAGAGGGGCTGGAAGGTGACTGCATCCCTAAGTTGGAGCGAATATAGGTGGAAATGCTTGATTAGATTTTTCCACTCCCCAGTGATAACCCATTACTTTAAGATAGGTAACACCAACTTATGCTGGAGGGGTTGTGGACAGATAGGTTGTCATTATCGCATATTTTGGCCATGCATGAGGATTATCTCATTCAGGTCCAGAGTTTATACGGAATGGACCAAACTGTGAGACCCTCATATATACTTCGAAAAGTCAAATATTTAATGTTAGGAGTAAAGGTCAAAGAAATAGGGAACCATAAGCAGCAAGATCTGCTTCGAATACTGTGTACTGCCACTTAAAAATAAATCACATCAAACTGGCTAAAAGCAACAGCTCCCTCCTTTGAATCCTGGGTTAAAAGGGTTGAAGACATTAAAAGAATGGAAGAGTTAGCAGACAAATTAAGACTGACCTTAGGGAAATGTACTGAACTGTAGGCCAAATGGAATTTCAGGATAATTGGCAGTCTCGTACAGTGGCTATGGAGGACTAGCGGTGGGGGAGTAGGCACTTTCAGTTTTATTACTCCTTCCCTGTTTATCCCCATTCATAAACTGCTCTCCAAAATTGTTTACTTATGTCAATAATACCAGCATTGTTCTCAAGAAAATTATTCCTGTAATAAGGGTGCAGTGTCTAGTTACATTCTGCCCAGCACCTTCTCTTTATATTTCCTGCTTGAAAAATTGTTAAGGTAAGAGGGAAGTTAAATAGAAAAGAAGCATGAACAAGAAAATGCTGAGGGCGTGGAGCCTGAGCTGAATGGCAGCATTTTTCTTTAGCTGTCTACTTAACAGATTAAAACACTTAAAAGTTGATAAAAGTTAAAGCACAGGACAGTAAACTACTCAACTTGATTGGGAAACCTCCAGAGTTCACTATGGGCAATCCCCAAGGATAGGCGGAGCTTCTGGTGCTAAAACAAGCGAACTTCCCAGCTCTCGGTCGGGTCAGGAGACATAGGCCGACATCTGCCTGAGTCGGAGGAACTATGTCTTCGGAGGACATAGAAACTTCAATGTCTAATTCTCAGTTTCGGCCTCAACAGCAAAATGGATTCTTTTGCCACCACGGTGTCAGTGATTGAGAAATCAGTGGAAGGAATGCAAATGGAATTTAAAGACCTCAAAAGGCAATCCGATTCATCTATGACTGCATCCTCTCTCCTTACAAAAGAGAACTCACACCTGAGAGCCAGAATTGAGACTTTAGAAAACCAGGCCCGTTCGGCCCATATAAGAGTGCTGGGGTTACCGAAGGGGATCGAGGGTGATTGCCCGCTCATGTTCTTAAAGGACTGGCTAAGGAAAAAACTGACACCTGAGGATCGGGACATGAATTTTGAACTCCAAAAAGCCTATCGAATCACCCCCAGGGGCTATCGTGAAGATATGGAAACGCCACCTACTTTGCTGCTAGTAACCGATGGGATAGGCACGAGGGACAAGATCCTCCGGTTGGCCTGCAAGGTTGGCTCTATCACTCAGGATGATCGGTCGATTTATTTGTTCCCCAATATCAGCTATGCCACTCGGACGCGTAGAAAACAATTCGATGGAGTGAGGAGAAAGCTGAAGGAAGCTTCAATCATCCACGCAATGGTTTTTACGGCCCGTCTCCGGATTGTCCATGGCGGTAAAGTTTGGATCTTCTGACTCAACCAAGCAAGTAAGTGGGCATCTCGATTTGTGGAACACACCAGAGGCCGACTCGGGACAAGAGAGATGAAGATTCGGAGGTAGAGGAACAAGAAGAGGACTGATTATATTTAAACCAGTGAGGAAATTTGTTTCACCTCTTGCCTTAGACTGAGATTGAGGAACTATGTTTACAAGTTTATAATAGACAAGGACTTCCTGGACAGTCAGACATGGGAGAGGGTTTCTGTTTGGATATATCTTGTCCTATACCTGACTATTGAGTCAGATAACTAATTATTAGCAAGTTAATTTAGATACTTGTTAATTTTAACCATACGATTTTATTATTAGCCCTAGTTTGCATTTTAATTATGGGATAAAATACTGCCTGTACTAATTTCCTTTTTTCTTTTGGAATGGGAATTTAACTTGAGGTAAATAGTAATGCATTAGCTCCTCGCTGATGCGGTTTATTTGAGACTGTTAATAACGTAGACTTTAGTATATTGAAATGGTCGACTGCTCATGGGTTCGCTTATCACAGTTTCTAATGTGGTTACACTTACTAGTAGATAATTTTAGTTCTCCCCTGATGTGGTATCATAATACTGGGACGCAACAATCCTGTGATTAAGGGGTGGATTAGTTCTCCTCTTTAGAATGTATTCAATAATAAGGTATGTCTTAAATATGGAATTGTTACTGTATTAATAAATTGATGCAAAGAATAAAATAAAGTATAAAAAACAAGAAAATGCTGCAAGTGCAATGGACTCTGAAGTGTACAAGTATTTTATGCTCTTGTGATTAATAGGCTACTCTTATGCCATGTATCAATAATACTATATATTCTGGTGATCACGATAGTGGTTTGTAATACATTTGTGACATCAGTTCTTCTCTCAATAAAGGAAAAGTGTGACTCCACAGGGACTTGAACCCAGAACCTTAGTATTCCGTGCTACACTCTTAACTATCTAAGCTATAGGAGACCCAGATAATTAGGCTTGAGTTTTCCTTGAGGCACACACATTCCTTTCTAGGTGTTATGAACCAGCAACGTAGGCAAGTGTTAAAGACCCAAACAACTTTCTTTTTCTCAATGCAGTAAGCCACTGCGTAGGCAATTTGAACCAAATGTAGATGTGAAAGGAAAAGTGCGACTTCACTGTGACTTGAACCCAGAAACTTAGTTTCGTATACGCCTAATCATCTGAGCTATGTTATAGGAGACCCAGATAATTAGGCTTCTGAGTTTTCCCTTGAGGCACTTTTCCTTTCACATCTACATTTGGATTTACAAATTGCCTTGCAGTGGCTTACCGTTTGGGTCTCTCAATAAAGCAGAGTTTACTGTGGAGCCCAAGCTGAGAAGTCGCGGTACACTCCAGCTCCGTGATAAACTAATTTTCAACTTTAAAATATATAACTTTTAGCCCGCTAAACTAGCAAATCTTCATCAACCCAGAAAGTAGAACGATTGGAGAAGGACATGGGAAAGACTCACAGAAATTCATAGACAGGAGAGGACAAAAAGGACGGAGGGAAAGGACCACCACTAGGTTCAAGCACTCGCTCTCTGCTTGGTGGAGCGACTGAAGGAGATGAGCCGGAAGAGATGCTCCAGTCCCTTGGCCGAAAAATGCAATAGTTCAACTTCGTCAGCCTCCACAAATTCAAAGCTGGACATTATGGCTGGGAGACTTGCCACTGTAGAAAAAGCAGTGGGCACACTTCAGGAAGACGGGAGGAAACAAAGTGGCATGCCACAGTGTCCAAAACACAACACTACAGCGAGCTAAAGATCAACAGCATATAAATAATAGGTCGAGATTCTTGAAAACAGATCCACAGTCAGAATTTGAGGCTCAGTATGCCTGCCAGAAGGTTCTGAGGGAGCCTCGCTCATCTATTTGTAAAGGACTGATTGGTTGAAAATGTCGCCTCACCTTACAGATGAGGACTTTTCCATCATCAAAGCCTATCGCTTGCCCCACCGCCCAAACCACCAACTGAGTTACCTAGAGTACTAATAGCGGTATTAGATAGCATGGGCACTAGAGATCGCCATTGAATTTGGCAAAGAGATATGGGCCTCTTTAGCTTGAAAGTGCCTCGGTCCATGTGTTCCCAGACATCTCTTATGCGACTCTACTCAGACGGAAGAGATTCGACGGAGTCTGAGCAAAACTTAGAGAACTGAACATACCTCACACTATCCAGTTTCCTGCTAAATTGAGGATTATCCAGGACGGTAAGATATATATCTTTACGGACCCGTTTGATGCAGGGAAATGGGCAGCAAAGATGGCAGCAGCTACGAAAGCCATGAGGAGCTCTGAGACGGAAGAAGGAGAAGAAGATACCCGAGGAACATTTTTTTGAAATGACTGTTTCGTTCACCTTCCCAGCTTGCCATCTCCGACCCTTCAGGAGCCCCAAGGCAGACATCCCTCTACCTTTCACCCTGCCCGAACGACCCCCTGATCCCCATGGAGATTCTCACCCCCGAGTGGGATGGGCAGAGCCCTTATGCCCCATCACTTACGCCTCGGTCTGGAGCCGCTGGCGGGCGAAGGCATTGAGGACACGCCTGGGCCCGCCTTCCTGGCGATGGCAGGCTATTTCCTTTTCTCCCACCCCTACAGCATGAGACCCCTGACGCCAAGGCTTAAGCACCGATGTCACACTGTATAGCTGCCACCCATCCCCTACCATTAGGGGCTTGTCATACACTGGCCTCCGCCGGAGTCAAAGTGCGGGCTATGGCCTCAACCTCCTGAGTAGGCGAGCTGTCGCAGGACGCCAAGCCTGTCTCCCTGCTGACCCACCAGTGACCTGAGTCCACTCCTGACCCGGTCGCTGCATGGAGTGAGGTGACCTGAGGAACTTTAATTCCCAATATCGCCTTCCTTCTTAGGAAGCCGCTATTGGCTGGACATAAACATTGCCTTAGTGCCTTATGTTAATATGGTCTTTCTTTATCCCAGCTTTAATATGTTATTAAGCTTTGCTGGGTGGAGGTCTTTAAAGTTGAAATAAGTTGAAAATATATGGTAACTGCGCCAGAGGGGTAAATGCACTTCCCTCATGATAATGGGGGGTATTGTTTCTAGTGTTTATTCTACTTTTGGGACAAACCTCTATTTGACGATTGTTAAAGGGTCAGATTAAATAACCTTATCTCTTGTTAAAGGGATAGCAACATGAAGGAATTGTTTAGAAAGATAAGATGTTAAGATATTTGGGTCATAGGAGTTGAGATACTTGTACCCAACAACTGAATAAATTACAATGTTTAATGTTACATATAGTGAAGTACATGGCACCAAGTAACCCTCCGGGGTGTGGAGAATTAGTTTCACATGCTAAGTTTTACATTTAAAAGGTAATGGCCTTGGGCTCTGGGCCATGCATACCCAGCATCTAGAATTCTGTATTTCAGATAAATGTACATCTTGCTGGTCCTCCTAATTAGGAAATGAGTAAGGGATACGTTCTCCTGTTTAAAATGACTGGTTTCTACTGTAAGAATGTACAGCATCTGTTGTTCCTTCCAGGGGACTTTTGTATCTGTATACAATATATTTAAAAAAAATGAATAAAATGTAAGTATAAAAAAAACTTAAAGCAAAGCATTTGCATAGCTTGAGCTGATGTCCTAACTGAGGAAAACTATTCATTAAGGTTTAGGAATGTTTGAGACCAGATCCCTATGTTCATTTCTTGAACATTATTTATCTAAGATTATTCTCTGCAGGATAGCGTCATGATATTCTGTTGGGATGGCCGATACACCAGCACTACACACCTGCTAATTAAAACACTCTTGCTCATCAGAGTAACAGTAAAATAACATTTGCAAATATTGGTTTTAGCAGGTTAGTCACAAAAAGAGAGGCAGGTGATCAAACAATTCCCACCCTACAGGTGGGAAAGGAGAGGCTAAGCCGATGACCAGATAGGGTCAGAGGCCGCGACCAATGGTAGGGTAAAAAGCAAACTGGTTGGGCCTGGCAGTCCCCGCTCAGTATGCTTGCCTGGTAAATCTCTTAAATAAATAAATAAATAAAATCTGGCCTCGGTTTCCCTGTATCTGTGTATTTGAAGGGGAAGTCGTTGTGAGCTTTTTATAACTTGTCCTCAGCTATGTTGCAGTTGTACTAGAAGTATTTCCTGATGTGTCCTTTTGATCCTATGGACACTCAACAGCAGCTGCCAGGAAATGACAGTTTGCTGGTGTGTGTCCATAGGTAAAGCTTCCTATAGATGTCCCCATCCTTTATCTTAGAAATTCTCTTCGTCCAATTTTAGACTCAGTATTCTCATGATAGGGAGGAAAGAGTCCCTAGCTTAATACTTGCTTGATTGATGCTGTTCAAGGTGGAGCTGGAATTCTACTCCAAATGTCCCCCAAAATAATTTAAAATGTGCCTTCCCATTGAGTACACCAATCTTAGCTTGCTCCCCCACCCAGCCAGGACTGCCAAATCATTCAAAATACCCTCCCCGATACAGCTTGATTCCCTCAGCTGGCCACGGACAAATCATTAAAATACCCTCCAGCTATGCCCGGATTCCAGCTTGTCTCTCCAGAACCCAATGTATGTTAGCTGCCCCTGTTCAGCGCAGGTACAAGGCTGGGTAGCTGGGCTCATGTTCTTAACTTGACTGCTGAGTGAGGAGAAAGAAGAAGAGGGGACAGCGCTGGGACCAAGGCAGACAAGACCAAACAGACCAGTACATGAGACTGGGTGCAGGAGACTAAGACTGTAAAGTAGAGGAGCTCGGTACTAAGGAATGCAAGAACAGCACCAGAACCCGCTATCAGTCCAGAACTTTCACGGTATGTGGGAGTGAGGTTGGAGCTGCACCAGGAGCCAGGAGCAGAGCAAGGTGAATCCTGACCCACAGAGACTCTTTGTCTGTTCAACAGCGCCAGGAGGGAAGAGAGCGAGGTAGAGACTCTTCTCTCCCTACCCTAACAAGGTTATTAACACAAAAGTAGTCTAATGTTAAATAGGGGCTATACAAACTGCTTTTTTTTTGGGGGGGGGGCTCTCAAAGTCAGTTTCTTAAACATATGGCAGGCAGTTCCCCTCAAAATGATGGGGATGGGTGGAGTGGCAGTAGACCAAGTATTAGTTGCACCAGCCAGTTGTACTTTATCTAGTTTGTGCACTGCACTAAAACTCAGTAGCTTTATAAAGAGGCTTTGTATTTTTAGATCTTGTTGCCTTCATGCAGGGCCTTGACAGTTTAAGGACCTCAAAGTAAGCAGGCCACTGCTCAGCAGTATTTAGACTCAAATATATATCACCACAAACCACCTCGTTTACATTGGACTGTGGTTTATTAAACAGCAAAATATATATATATCTCATGTGTCTCAAAGCTGTGGTAAGATTACTCAGGCCCTTATTCTCACACAAGTGTTATCAGTTGCCGATCTTGTAAAGATGAACAGATCTGCATGTTAAACACTGAATAATTAATTTATTTTTTATTTTTTTATGGGAGTTCAGTTACAGTCGTAGCCTAGGCAAAAGGAGCATCACCCTAATAAAAATATTACAAAAGGAAACGTTGCCTCATCCCCAGTCGGGACTTCGGGGGGAAGGGGATAATGATGCCTGTAAGAAAATAAGCAAAATAAACTTAGGTCATCAGCTGCAGTATAGCCAGGCCTATTTGTCCACAACAGTCAAAAGCAGAATCCCAGGACTTCTGGTGATGTCACTGGGGAAATGGCTGCCTGAACTGAGAAACTCCCACCACCCTCCAAAGCAAACCCTCTGTTTGGCGCGTTAAACCATGCAAATCTTTGAAAAAACCAAGATGAAGAGGGGCAGTAAAACTAAAGAGCTGATATCTGCATAAAAATTCATGGAACATGCGAAGGATGCCGATGGATCTGCCTCTGAGGCCTCTGACTCTGAATTGACACCATCTCTTGAGTCAGCTGGATCCCTTCAGGAACCACGGAGAGCAGTGCAAACTCCTAAAAATAAAAATAAACGGGTTGCTTAGACACTACTATATAAATCAAGAACTTATATCATTTCGAGCTGAAGTGAAACAAACCTATATAGTGAAATCCATAAAGTAAAAATAAATCTGTGAGGCTATCTGCTTGGTAATGATTGGATTTCTGACTTGACACGGCAACCAGAGTTGGGAACAGCCCGGGAGCTGGAGGGCTGGCCTGGGAGGAGGCTTGAGCGTCCTAGGCAGCTCGCCTTTCTCCGGGGAAGGGATCCAGGCTCGGTGCATGTCTGACCTCGGGTGGAGACCCGAGATACGGCAAGCCCAAGCCAGTGAAAAGGGTGGCGTGCTGAACGTCGGCGCTTAGCGCCTTGACGTCAGGGCACACAGCACGCCAAGAAACGGAAAAATATCCTGCAGTGCCGCTGGTAGATGGAGCACAACGGCCTCAATCCCCAGTTCCCCTACCTGCCCTAGGTGACGGCATCCCAACGAAAACAGGAAGGACCTTGGGGTGTAAGGGCCCCACCTCGTACCCCACCAGGGGGTATAACCAAGGCTACATGGGGGATGGACCGCGCTAGGCTCCAGGTAAGAGAGTGGCGACTAATAAGGCCATATGTGTGTCTCTCCTGAAGAGTGGGGGCGCTGAGGGTAGGGGGAGAATAAAAGAGAAACTAAAAAATAAATAAATCTGTTTCTGTAAGTGAGGGAATATGGCTGTCACTTATTTATTTTTTTATTTAGTCTTTGGTAACCGAGTAAGGCCCACTAGGTGCAAGTGCCTGTTTTTAGGGGTGACCTGGGAGCACTGGGCGGTTAAGTGACTTGCTCAGAGTCACACAGTATGAAAATGGAGGTTATGAGTATCAAATCGAGGTCTGGTCTGCTGGATGTACCAAGCTCGTTCACAACTCATTACTCTAACCTCTAGGTTGTACTGCCAGCCCCTATACTTGCTGGGGTGGACATGAGAGCGGGCAGATGCCTCCTCTCGGCCCTCCCGACCTCTGTCCTGTATTGCTCTTGAGATGCATGGTGTGACTGAAGGGCACGACTATATTAATACTCACGGAATCGATGGGACCTCCTTTCTTCCTTTTCATTGATCTGCCGCATTTTCCTGAGGGCAATGCGATAAACTGTATTGTACGACTGGTGGACCGGGAATGCTGAGGAATTCCCCCTGGTTTTGCTCACACCACAGCTGTAACGTTGCTCTTCATTTTCTCAGAACAGTGGGGGTATATCTTTGGATTATGGACAAGGTTTATGTTGGTGGCTCTATTATTGGACTTTATATATCTAGTTCAGCATTGACTACCATTGGCGATCAACTGGTGGGTTAAAATAAAAGGAGTCATCTAAAGATTTATCTTACCCCTCAGGTCAGTGGTTTTGAGGCTTGGTGCTACCTTTTTAAGATAGTCTTATCATGACTCCGCTGGGAGGCACGGATTCTTACTATAAGTGTGTGGCATTGGACCTCCCAAGAAATACAAGGGGTGATTCAGCCCAACATAAGTAAAATATAATGCATCTGTTTAACCTTGCCTTCCCTTTTCTTTCTCGACTCTAATAGAATTAATGAGCCAGCAGTTTCCCTTTTTACTTTACCCACCTCCTTTTCCATATGAAAGGGAATGGAGTGGAGGTTGGGGGGGCGGGGGAATGGACACCTTGAGTGAGATTCAGGCAGCACTGTCCTCCAACTTTCTAGAGACGAAAGAGGGCTAAACCTCCCGAACATGCGCATATATACCCAGGCCTCCCAAATACGCACCCTGCTATGTTGGCTTGCACTGGCATATGGAGCCCATTGGACATCAACAGAGCAAATCCTCAATGATACTTTTGATCTCACTTCATACCTCTTTGGCAATCCACCTACGTGCCTATCCCTTACTGAGTTTTCTCAGTATACAGCTGAGCCCTTCCGCCAATGGTTGCATGTAATGAACTGCCTCCTCTCCCCAGCAGAGAGATTATATCTGAGGGTGTTGGCCAGCGATGCAGCCTTTCCACCAAATAAATTTCATCAATTAATAGGGCCAACGGGAATATGCCCCTTTGTGTTGCTGCAAGCTACAAACAATCTCCCAAACGTGGAATATTATAGATTTTTACAATTAAAATCTTACTTGCAGCCACACGAGGACGTCCTACCCAGTATAGTAGAGAAGCCTACCCAACTAATAACTCTCATCCTCTCCTATCTCAGTGGTAACATTCTGGAGCAACTTATAAGTGTAATTTATAAGGCCCTGAGGGAGATGCTATTGGAAACTACAGAAACAATACTGGTGCAGTGGGCACAGGAACTAGGCACTGAGATTGATCCAGAGGACTGGATTGCCTATGCACTCCCAGTCAGTGGCGGCTCTACACCAGGGCCCGCGCCCTGGTAAAAAATTCCTGTGCCCCAGTTGGTGCTCCATATGGTGCAGAGCTTTCCCCATAGTAACAATATATCAGTGCCCTGGCTGCTATGTGTTGTGCCCCGCTGTGCCCTGGTAACCATTTGTGGCTAGAGCTGCTAGTACTCCCAGTCTACAAAATCTCAGCAACCACATATTGAAAAGAATATGCTTGGAAAATTAGAGTTAGATTCTTCCATACCCCAGCTGTAGTGGCCAGGTACAGAAATCCTTCACTTGGGATCTGCTGGAGGGATTGTGGCTTTAATTTGGCAGATCAAGAGCACATATTATGGTCTTGAAACCTACTTGCCCAATATTGGTGCTAGGTCTTAGAAGATATCTCAATATACGATTGCCCAGACCTTCTGACCCGTGCCTATGTTCTCACCGCTACAGTACCACAGGGGGTTAAAATTAACAAAGATATATATATATATAAACAGAAGCCCTGCTTTTATTGATAGCAAAGAAGGTAATAACCAAGTTCTGGCATACAAACAGATTCCCACCCGGGAGATGTGGCATTACCTTACACATGAGGTATATGACCTTGAGAGACTCTCTGCTAGGTTACAGGCATGCTCAGCCCTCTTTGAGATAAGGTGGCATAGGTGGGTGCTGCATCAGCAGCACTGCCTGGGGGTTGCACCATAGGGACTGTAGTGACTGATCACCTATACAAACTGGGGAGAACATATTCTCTCCTACGCCTAGACCTTGGAATCAGTGGCGAAACTGACCCTTAGCTGTGCGGGGGAGGCCTCCCTCTCCCCCTCTCTCTCTCGCTACTCCTCCCTTTATCCTCTTCTACTATTCTTTAGATTCTATGATTAGCTTTATCTCTAAGTAGATCTTATCGTTTTTTTGTCAAGAGTTGCATTATCAGATGTGTTTTTCTCATACTAGACTTTATCTTACCTGTACCTATCCTTTCAGACTGAAACAATTTTACTAGTCCTCACACCCTTGCAATTATATCATGGAAGAGAAGCAAGTGATAAAATGTGGTATGTAGAAGTTTAGCTCCAACTAGATGCAGTGGATCTTTAATTCTGAAATACTTACAGCAATATCTGCATGGAATGTTGTATTGTTTTGAGTGATATATTAATAAAATGTCCAGTTTAAAAAAAAAAAAAAAAAAAAAAGCAGTGTCCCAGTATGTGGCAGTATGTTGCCAGTGTATTGATAGGATTGTCTGAAAAGAGTCCATATGATTAGTAAAAACATAGAAACTCTGTTGGCAGAAAGAGGTCTGTTGGCTCATCATGTCTGTCCATTCCACCAAACAAATGTTGACTGAGAGAGCCCTAGAGAGTGTTTATTCTCCCTCCTCCCTTTCTGGTGTGGTCTTTGCCAAGCCCTTGTATGTTTCACGCCTCTTTGAATCCCCCACAGATTTTGCATAAACCACCTCCTCCGGCAGCCTATTTGACCCTTCTGGCACCCTCTCTGTAAAAAAGTACTTCCTTGTGTCTTTCTTAAGCTTGCCCCAGGTTCATGGAGTTGCCGCTGTTGCTTGTTTATTTGAACTATTCCCCATCATCCACTTTAAAAGCTTTGGAAGCATTTGCGTGTTTTAATCATATCCCCTCTTTCCCTTCTTGCTTCAAGCGTGTACATGCTCAGATCTGCCAACCTCTCATATGCCGTTTACTGCTATCCCTGGGTTATCTTGGTTAGCCTCCTCTGCACTGCCTCCACCCTGTCCTTCTTCAGATGTGAACTCCAAAACCATACACTGCACTCCAGGTGAGGACAAACCAGTGACTGATATAGTTGCAGTAGCATCTCCCTTCTCCTGCTAGTCATTCCTCTCCCTATGCAGTCTAGCATCTTGTCCGTCATTACCACTGACCAACTGCATAGTTCTGATGCTTTCAGCCATGAGTAACTCTTAACGCTGTATATCAGTTTAAGAAATACAGAAGGAGAAAGCAATACACAGATAACAGAAACACAGAATTTGTTGGCAGAAAAGGACCACTTGGCCCACCCAGTCTTCTCAAGTGTTCCCTACCTATTGTATTTCTGCAGACCCTGTCTGGTCTCTAGCGACCCTTCCCACTTCCTGCCTCTTTTCTAATATAGCCCTTTGTTTATCTCATGCATGCTTGAAGCCCCACATTGTTTTAGCCTCCACCATTTCTGCTGGCAGTTGTTTCCAGGCATCTTGACACCCTTTCAGTAAGGAAATATTTCCTCACATCTTTCTTGAACTCCCCCCAGCTTCATCACATTCCCCCTGGTCCTGGTGCTCATTTGTCATTTGAAGGAGACTCCCCACCTGTACCCTGTTCATCCCTAATGGAGTACTTGTAGGTCTCAATCATTTCACTTTTCTGTCCTCTCATCCAGGACCCCTCAGCCTCTCCTCGTGGGGCTTACCTGCAAACCCTGCACCATTTTAATTGCTCTCCTCTGGACAGCATCCACCTTTTCTGTGCCTTTTCTGAGGTGCAGTCTCCAAAACTGTATACAGTGCTCCAGGTGGGTGCATATCAGGAAGTGATATAACGGCAGTAACACCTTGCTCCCCCTGTTGAAGACACCCCTTCTTATGCCCTTAGCATCCCACTAGCCTTACCCACAGCCTTATCACAATGCTCTGCCACCCTGATGTCCTCAGATATAATAACCCCAAGGTCTCTTTCCTGTCTAGTGGCTATCGGTAACCCCCCAAAATCCTGTACTCAGCACTGGGTTGGCATCATACAATATGATTTTGCACTTTTGTTATTAAACCCGAACTGCCATGTCTTGACAAATCCTTGAGTTTCCCAAAATCCTTGCATGTTTTCTCTCACTCCCTCCCAAGTGTCCACCCTGTTGCACAGATTTTGGTGTCATCTGCAAAAGGCATAACTTCCCTCCAGTTCTTCTGCAGTGTCCCCATGAAGACATTGAAGAGGACTGATTCCAGAACCGAACCCTGTTGTAGTACCTTGCTTTGTCATGGTCCCATCCCAACAGTGAGTGCCAAACCACTACCCTCTGTTTCTTATCTCTTAACCAGTTTCTAACCCAGTTTACCAGTTTCAACCACACTCCTAGGTTGGTCTGCTCCATTATCAGCCTCATGTGCGGCACTGTGTCAAAGATCTTGCGTCCAAATAAGCCAAATCCACTGCCCTCCCTGATTAATCTCCCTGGTTTACCCAATCAGTGAAGTCAGATTTACGTGGCATGACCTTCCCTGTGAATCCATGCTGGCCATGGTCCTGCAACCCATTGGGTTGTAAATGCTCAGCTGGTCTTTCCTGCAGTAGGTTTCCATTAATTTCCGCACTATGAAGTTAGACTGCCGGTAGTTGCTAGCCTCCTCCTTGTTGCTGCTGTTATGTAGGGGACCATGTCAGCTGTTTGCCTGTCCTCTGGAACCACGGAACACAAGAAGGCACACGCTCGCCGGTGTAGGAATCAGGAACCATGCCTGTTTCCGGCTAGATTTTGAACAAGGCTGTCAGCATAGCAGCTAGCACCTGACTTCTTTCAGTAGCCTCAGGTGTATCCCATCCAGTCAAATAATAAAGATGACATATTGCTGGTTGGCCTTTATGGTTTTTTTGTTTATAGACCTGTATGAGAAGATCACAGTGAAGCACAGTGTTAATTTTTTATAATAGTGATAATTTATGATACTAGTAAATACGTACCAGCCATCATCCACCTGAGTGAGTATCCTGATTGTGAGTTACAGTAGTCATACATTGTAGACTTTAATAGAACAGAAAAACCTGTGTTCCCTGATCTGGATCATCGTAGCACCTTGTTAATTTTCAATTAGATCCAGAGTATGGATGAGCAGCAAGCAATGGTTTGTATAATCTATACTGGGAAGGTCTGAGTATACTGTATTCAGTTCAGTAATATAAGTGGATGTACTGTTGTCTGATTTCAGTGTAGCAATGCACACTCTGAATGACCAAAAAAGTTTAAAAAAAATTGCTGGTTACCTTTCCAGCCATAAAGTTAGGGTTACCAGACGTCCTGTTTTACCCGAACATGTCTTCTTTTTGACGTCAGAATTTTTGTCCGGGTGGATTTTTAAAATGGGTGCTGTTTTGTCTGGGTTTTTGGACTTTCTGGTGGTACAGCTGCTTCTGTGTCAGTTGCCATGGCAACCGTTCGTTACCAACCAGTCCAGACCAGGAGGAAAAAGTGTCGTCTGTCCTGCGGGCAATGTCCGACTCTCGCATGGTGGGTCTCTGCTTTGGCTCCGCTGCACGGATTTGCATCCATTAGCAGCCATTTGCTAGCCTAGCCGCCTATGAGCAGACAGTTATCCTCCCAACGACCAGCAGCTCATCCGGCTCCACTGGGACTCCGCCAGTCCGCTCTCCACATGTCTCCGGTGCCACGCCCACAACTTATTCTGTTGTCTGCTGTTGAACTTTACATATTGCTACTGCTGTTATCTAGGTGGCGCCAGCCGCCCCGCTGCCTCGGCCCTAGACTAGTGTCAGCCGGCCCTTGCACTTAGCCGCCCGAGACGAGTCAGATGGTCGACCCGAGTGAGTTCCAACAACCTGACCTGCCAGGCTGTCAGCATCAATTTCATCGGTGTCGGTGATCAGGCCTGTGCTGTGAGCCGAGCAGAGGCAACTGCAAGCTGCAAGCCAGCGTCAGTGTGAGGGAGGGCCAGCAGAGACGGTCGCTTGTTGCCGGGGCCCAGGCAGGCCATAGGACCAGGACTGTCGCTGCAGCAGGACAGGAAGAAAACAGCATGTCAAGGCCACAAGGGAGGCTCGGTAAGGTAGGAAGACCAAAAAAACTAAGCTGCAGGCCACAAACAAGTATGTTCCCCTGCTCTGCAGCCTGGCTGAAGCAGCTGGCTAGATTTTATTTTCCTCTGCAGACAGGTACTCCAACCTGCTGTCACTTTAGTTCTTTTTTAGGCTGCTTGCTTGGCTTCGCTTGTTGCAAGTGTAACCTACTCTAGTCTCCACTCTTGACCCGGCCTGTAGTTGCTGTCAAAACAGGGAAGCTCATACTCTTAGAAGTCCATCTGTATTTTAACTGAACCCTGGCCCTAGGGGTGGGGTCATGGGGAGGAAGAGTGGTCCAGTGCCCTTGCCTGCGGGTCCCGTTCTCAGTTGCAAAAGATGCTACTGGCACCTCTGCAACCTCATTGGGCTGTGTTTTGTGGGGTCACAACCTCATCCTGAATGGTCACAAAACTGCTTGGAACCATGATGGAACAGGCACAGGGTGGCATATGTATGGCCCATAGGGTCACTCTCAAATGTACGATGGCCTTCACAAAGCCTTCTGTGATGCCCCTGCCTGTAGAATTGTTACAGGAAGGTATTAAGTGTGTATGTGTGTGTGGGGGAGGCGGAACTGTGACTAGAGAACCCAAGGCTGGCAGTAGGAAGACTATTAGGAAGCACGCCAAAAGATTTGGACATGCCAGGAAATGAATGGAGTACCACTGAATTACTAGGGAATGTTATATCGACTGGAGCTGTGGTGGTAGGTGGGCCACTTGACCACCAAGATGGTAGCCATGTAAAAAATGTTCTGCCTGCTGCTGCTCTCTCTGACTGGAAAAAATCATCTCATGTGGTGACGGGTTTCAAGGTGCTGGGCTGTCCAGGAATGGGACGGGCAGGAGCGCACATAAATAAATACAGACTGTAATGTCAGTCAGTCACTATGCATGCTCCCACCCATCCCACTCTGGACAGCCCAGCACCTCAAAGACTGACAGCACAGAGCTGATTTATTTATTTTCAGTCAGAAAGAAGCAGTAGCCGGTAGCCACATGAACCTGGACTGTAGTACATACTGTAATGAATATGAGTGATGACAGCCCGGTCAGCATCATCCAGTCACGGTCAGATGACAGTACATTAGTAATAATACTGTCCTTGTGTCAGTGAAGGGCTACTTGTTGTACAGTACAACTTTAAACACTTGACTTGCAGTCAGTTTCATGATTATTTGCTGAGCCACCCTCTGTTGCTTAGGAAAATTCCTCTTTGAAAAGTACTCAGATGGATTGGGGAATCAGGTTAGCATGTTGGCTTCAAAGTGTACTTTTTTTTTTTTTTTGAACATCAGAGTTACTGTGTACGAACTAGAAATTAAGCAAGATTGCTTGCTTCTTAGACCTTGTCCTCTTTTTCTTGTCCCAAAATCTGGTAACCCTACATAAAGTACAGTTCAAAAGTGCAAATACCAAAGAGTGCAGGAAGCTGCCATCACAGGTCATGTTGAAGATATCTAGTCAGCACCGTTTCTATGGCTCTCAGATCTTCAGGGATTCCTGTATTTTACAGGGAAATAAAGTCCTCTACAGGAAAATTGTTTCCACAGACTTTCATTGGTTATATGGAAAACAGAGCAATTTATCTTCCATAGGAATGTTATCTAACATACTAAAAGCCAGCAGAATGGGCCAACTGGTCTGTCTTGTCTGCTCGAAAGCCAGCAACCTAGTGTCTGCTCAGCTTACCACCCCCCCCAACCCCCAAGAGGGTCTTCTTTAGTTTCAGTTTCCCCTTGTACCTGTCCCACCCCTTCTTGAAGCCCCCCACTGTGCCTCCTCCACCAGCCTCCCAGGCAATGCATTCCACGGCACCACCTCCCTCTCAGTGAAAAAATGCTTTCTACGCTCCCCCCCCCCCCGTAGTTTCTCACTCCAGCTTCCACTCATGGCCCCTGGTTGTTCCCCCCTTCTTTAGCCTAAACAGCTCCTTGGTTCCACTCCTGGTTATTCCTTTTACATACTTGAAAACCTCTGTCATATCTCCCCGTCCCTCCTCTCCTCCAATGAGTAAAGCCCAAGCTCTTCCAGTCTCTCCTCATAAGGCCTCCCCTCCATGCCCTGAATCATCCTAGTTGCTCTCCTCTGGACTGTCTCCAGCAGCACTATGTCCTTCTTCAGATGAGGTCTTCAGAACTGTACATAGTACTCGAGCTGCGGCCTGACCAAGGCATTATATAGAGGGAGGATCATCTCCCTCCTTCTGGACATAATTCCCCTGGTCATGCAGCCCAGTATCCTGTTTGCTTTGGCTGCAGTTATTCTACACTTTTCAGAGTTATTTATTTCACCCCTAAATGCCTTTCTCCCAATGTGGCTTACAGTGTGACCCCCCCCCACCGGGTGTATACATGGCCCGGGTTTTTGACCCCCATATGAAGTACCTTACATTTCCCGGCATTACATTTCAGTTCCCACCTCCTTGACCACCCCTCCAGGGTATCCAGATCCCCCTGGACCACCTCCCTCGCTTCTTCACAATCCACCAGCGATCCCAGTTTTGAATCGTCCGCAAGTAGACTCAACCTATTCCTTACCCCCCTCCCTATATCCGAGTCATAGGCATTGAACAAGAGTGGCCCCAATACTGAACCTTGAGGGACCTCACTGATTCTATGATATCTATGGGACAACAGGGAAATTGCCCTGTAGTGCAGGGAAAATGCCAAATCAGTCTGGGAGATCTGTATCTCATATTCAGTGACTCATATGGGACAGTCTAATAATTTTTAAAACCAGAACAAATTAACTGGTTAAAACAAATAAAAAAAAAAAAAAAAAAGGTTCAGTAAACTTGATGACAACACATAACTCGGTTACAATATCCACCACTGTCCGAGTGAACAGTAAAGATAATTACCAGTTCTTTTTGTTTCACACTTGGGTTCCCAACTTGAAATCCTTTTCCAATTTCCAGCTGCGGAATTCTCACTTAATCTTTGTGATAAGTTTGGTGGCTTCTGCAGGGGTCACCAAAAATGTCAGTTTTCCTGGAGTAGATGATCTTTAGTTTTGCTGAAAACTGCATTGCATATTTAACCCCCAGCTCCCACAACATCATCAAAGGATTTATATTTCTTCCGAGAAGTATAGCTAAGGTCACGAAATGAAAATACTGGTGTGTCTTCATTGTAGTAGTTTCCCATTCATTTTTGTGGCTTGCAGGATATTTTGTTCTTCCAGTGAGCTAGAGAGTAACAATGAACAGGGTGTGTGTCATACAGCTTCCTCTCATCCTAGTAAGCTGTTTGCCCTCCTCTGCTTCTTACTACACTGCCCCCCCCTTACACTACTCCATCATGAGTCTACCTCGTTTTATGCTATTTCTACTTACAATCTGTTCTGTTCTGTTCTACTCTATATGAAGTTATTTCTCTAACCTGTTCCTATGTAGTGTTACTTTTTGATCTCCTGTGTGTGGATCATTGCTACTGTTTTTGACCTACCCTACGTATTATTTTGCTGCACTTATAAAATGTTCTCTACGTTATACTGTTTTGTACCCTTCCGGGTCGTGCCTGAAAATAATCATGCTACGGCTAATGCACTTACCCAGTAAACAAAAACGAAATAAATAAATAAAATAAATATTTTCTGCTAGTGGTGTCTGATTGTGAGTAATACCGTCAGCTTTTATACGAACATACGAAATTGCCAGCAGAAACAGGCCACATGGTCTATCAAGTCTGCCCGAGTGTGCAGCTAGCACTTCATCTTGCAGCTGCCCCTCGCCCCCCATTACCGTATCCCTTCTCCCTACTCTATCCCACCCCCTTTTGAAACTGCCCACCGTCTTACAGGACATCAGATCTTTTGGTAGGGTATTCCATTTGTCCACTACCCTTTCTGTTAAAAAGTGTCTCCTTACCTCCCTCCTAAAACTTCCCCCCTCTAATCTCAGTCCATGCCCTCTTGTGTCCCTCCCTCTCCTCAGCTGAAAGATCCCTTCTGTGTTAGTCTTGTTAATCCCTTTCAGATACTTAAAGGTCTCTGTCATATCCCCTGTCCTTCCTCTCTTCCAGCGAGTACATTTTCAACTCTCTCAATCTGTTCTCATAAGTCTTGTCCCCCAAGCCATGCATCATCTTCGTGGCCCTGCATTGCACCTCCTCCAGTAACCTTATGCCCCTTTTTCAGGAACGGGTGCCAGAATTGCACGCAATACTCCAGGTGGGGCCTGGCAAATGATCATTACAGGGGCAGTATAACCTCACTCATTCTGGAAGAAATCCCCCTTGCTATACACCCAGCATTTTTTTGGCCTGTGCCACCACCTTCCTGCACTGGGCTGAGTTGTTCATGCTCACTGTTAGGATTACTCCTAGGTTCTTTGCCTCTGTGGTTCTTCCCAGCTGCACTCCATTCAAGTGATAGTCCCTCCCCTGGTTCTTTGCTCCAGAGTGCAACACCTTGCACTTCTTGGCATTGAAACCCAGCTGCCATGTTTCTGCCCACTCCTGGAGTTTAGTCAAGTCCTCCTGCAGCCCCTTCCACCCCTCACTGTCATCAACCATGGCTTCCATTTTAGTATCGTCCGTGAACAGGCTGATCTTACTCCTGATCCTGTGTGAAATATCGGCTGTATATATGCCAAACAGCACCGGTCCCAGTACAGATCCCTGTGGCACCCCGCTCATCATCGCTCTCAGTGACAAGATTCCCCCCCCCCCACTACCACCCTTTACTGCCTCCCTCTCAGCCAGTTTGGTGATCCAAGTCACTAATTTTGGCCCCGTCCCCACATATTCCAGCTTTCCCAACCTCCCATGTGGTACTGAATCAAAGGCCTTGCTGAAGTCCAAATATGTGACATCCACTTCATGGTCTTTGTCCAGTTCCCGTGTCACCCAGTCATAGTATTCTATGAGGTTGGTTTGGCATGATCTTCCTACTACAAACCCATGTTGCTTCTGATCCTGAAAACCATGTTCTCCAAAAAGCTCACTAGTCTCTCCTTGAGGATGGTCTCCATGAGCTTCCCCACGATCGATGTGGTGCTCACTGGCCGATCGTTTGCTGGTTCATCCTTTGGACTGCTTTTGTGCATGGGTACTATAACAAACCCACTCAGCAGGTCAATCCTCTACTCCCAAAGTGCAAACCTCTGAGCGCAGTCTTGTGAACAGTTAACAGAAACAGGGTAACCCTCCTGTCTGTTTTTGTGGGTTCAAATCAACCTTTGGTCTCAAGTCTTGGAGGGATTCAAACTGTGAACCTCTTGCTAGCGTGCCCAGTGCATAGGCGCAGATAATTCTTTCTTTGGGGGGCCAGATATCTTTGCCTATGGGCACCTAACCAGGTGTACAGAAATGAACCCTTAAAAACTCTAATAAAATACCTCAGATTTAACTCTACCTTTTTCCAGTTTGGTATCACCATTCAAGCTTATACACAATGTCTGCTTTAACCATGTATACTTTACTTGTTAAAGAAAGAAAATTAAAGACAGACCAAGTAGGCTCTAAAAATAGAGTTTTACTAAAATAGATAAAAATATGTAACATGTAAATACAGAACCATATATCACAAAACATACAAATCACTTAAAAGAATAAGGTTTTAAAAAAGTGCAGATTCCTACCACTGGTACACTTAGAATTGTCTGTTCGAAGGTATTCTTATCTCACAGTGCTGTAGATGTTGTAGCTTTCAGAGTCCAAACATTTGTGTGTAAATGGAAAACAGAATGCTGTTTAAAAGCGGGCTTTGCCCACCTCTTTGCATGAGGTCACCTAGCTCCTCCCTGTCTGAATATATAAAAAAAAAAATCTATATAAAAACAGGATGTCTTTTCCAAGTATTAAATTCTGTAACCTTAGCATAACTCATTTTCTTTTTTTTTTTTATTTTCGTCTTTATCCTCCTTTCCTACCCCCGGTCCTTCCATCCGCTCATGTCCCCCGCTACCTACCTTAGGAATCTGCCCCTAGAGTGCCCTTCCTCCTCTCCCTGGCACATTGGGGTCTGTCCTGTAGGTGGTCCGGGTAGACTTAGGGCGGACTTCATCTAGGGCAGCGGAGGGGTTTTCCGGTTTTCTCCTCGCCCACGTCCCTGGGGCGCCTGCACTAGGACGTACGTCCCGAGTGGCGACGTGCTGACGACGCCAGCCCTCTGCGCCCGTGACGCCCCTCCCGGCTCCGACGAAGCGAAGCCAGCCTCCATCCCTCCTGCTGCCGGTGCTTCCACCGCCATGGAAGGATGCAGCACAGGCGTTCTTGGTCACCACCTGAGGAGGAGAGCATAAGTTGGGATGCTCAGATCCTCCCTCCCCGCCGACCCCCGGCCGCCCGAGTCCGTTCCCGAACCCGGGCCACCGGCGTAGAGCGAGGTGTGGCGTCCAGCGCCTCAACCCTCAGCGCCACCGGGCCGGCCTCATTTTCTTTTTCAAATTACATTTCTTTGATCTTATGATCAGCTTCCCCTTTCCAGACATCAAAGCATCTTTTATGACTTCGCACTAAAACGTCACAACCTGCTCTTTTTCCTCTAAGTGTTATAAAAGTTTATGATCTATCTTGGCAGTTAAGTATCTTCTAGCCTGTAATTAGCTTCTGGCCTTCCAGGTAACACCTTGTATCTAAAACCTGTCTGTGTGTGTGTGTGTCATACTCACATGCTGTTTCAGCATTTCTCATGAGAGACAGTCCATAGCACATTTTTATTTTACAAAAAATCATACAGCACTCAAAACTGGCTGTCCACATCACAATCCTCCCCACCTAGACTGAATTTGGGGGCTCTATCCCCTGCATGGGATGAGCTTCCCAAATCAGTTCACTCGACAAAGAGACGAGACAGGCCATCTGAGTTCTGGATTTTGGCTCCAGCCCTATGTACGATTGTCAGATCATACCCTTGCAAAGCAAGACTCCATCTTAGCAATCTGCCATTGTTTTTCTCCATCTGCGTCAGCCAAACCAGGGGGTTGTGGTCAGTCTGCACCACAAAATGCTGCCCATATAAGTATAGCTCTAATTTCTTTAGGGCCCACACTATGGCAAGACACTCCTTTTCCACCATGGAGTATGCCTGCTCCCTGGGAAGTAACTTTTTACTCAGGTAGGCTATTGGGTGATCCCTCCCTTGGCTGGATGTCTGGCTCAGTACTGCCCCAATACCCATGTCTGAGGCATCAGTCTGAACTATAAAGGGTCTGCTATAGTCAGGACTTGTCAAAACAGGAGCACTGCACAGTGCCTCCATTAGTTTGGAAAAGGCTTGCTCAGAGGCTGGGCCTCAGGTAATTTTCTTGGGCATCCTTTTCATTGTCAGGTCAGATAGGGGAGCAGCCAGGGCACTGTAATTGGGTGCAAATTTCCTGTAGTACCCTGCTGTCCCTAGAAAACTCCTGACCTGCTTCTGCTTTTCTGGTCTGGGCCATGCCTGGATTACCTCTATCTTTATTTGGTTAGGACAGAGCAGTCCTCAGCCTACCACATGCCCGAGGTATGCCACTTCTCCCATGGCCACCTGGCACTTCCTGGCTTTGACAATGAGCCCGACCCTCTGTATCCTGCCCAGCACTTCCCTAAGGTGGGATAGGTGTTCCTCCCAGCTGGTGCTAAAGACGGCATTGTCATCCAGGTACGCCACAGCATACTCCTCAGCACCATTTAACACCTGGTTCACCAACCTTTGGAAAGTGGACGGGGCGTTCTTCATTCCGAAAGGCATTACTTTCAACTCAAATAAGCCTATCGGAGTGATGAAGGCTGACCTCTCCCTAGCTCTGTATGTCAACTGTACCTTCCAATACCCCTTGGTCAGGTCAGTCGTCGTAAGGTAGGTTGCCCCTCCCAACTTGTCCAGGAGTTCGTCCGTCCAGGGCATCGGGTGGGCGTCTGACTTGGTGACTGCATTCAGTCCATGGTAGTCCACACAGAAACGAGTAGAGCCATCTGGCTTAGGCATAAGGACTACGGATGAGGCCCAGAGGCTGTAGGATCTCTGGATTACCACATAATCCAGCATCTCCTCCACTTCCCATCTAATGTCCTTTTGGACAGTCTCTGACATCCGATATGCTGTCCGCCGTATGGGCGTCTGTGTCCCTGTCTCCACATCGTGCGTCGCTAAGGGGGTTAGTCCAGGCTTGGCGCTAAATAATGGGGCAAAGTCCACTAAAACCTCCCTTACTTTCTGGATCTGGTACGGGGTCAGCTGGGGAGACAATTTTACTGTCTCCACAGAGGACTAAAGCTTACTTTCTTCCAGGAAGTCCAGAAGGGGGTCTCCTTCGTCCGTCCCCTCCCCAGGACTACACACTGCAAACACCATGTCAGCCCTATTTGCATATGGCTTCATCATGTTGACATGGTACATCCTTTCTGTCTGTCTTCAGTCCGGTAACTCCACAATATAGTTCACATCATTTACTTTCCTAACCACTTTGTACGGTCCTACCCACTCAACTTGCAGCTTGTCTTTCCGGACCGGAATAAGGACCATGACTTTCTGACCCACCATGTACGAGCAAGCTCTGGCTCTGCGGTTGTACCACACTTTTTGTTTCTGTTGGGCAGCTGCCAGGTTGCTCTGGGCTGTCCCCATAAGCTCCTTCAGCCTTTTCCTAAACCTAAGGACGTAATCCACAATGAGAGTTCCCTGGGTGGCATGCTTGCCTTCCCAGTCCTCCCGGATCAAGTCTAGGGGCCTACGTACCCGGCCTCCATATAAGAGTTTGAAGGGGGAAAATCCTGTCGACTCTTGGGGCACCTCCCTGTATGCAAACAAGAGGTGGGGAAGGTATTTCTCCCAGTCTCTCCCATGCTGTTCAGCAAACACCCGAAGCAGTGACTTCGGGTACCATTGAATCTCTCCACAAATGCATTGGCTTGTGGGTGATACGGTTTCGTGCATCTCTGCACCACCCCACACTTCTCTGATAAACATTTCATCAAGTCTGACATGAAGGAACCCCCTCGATCGGTGATAACCTCCTGCGGAAACCCAACACGGGAAAAAATCCCAAGTAAGGCATCTGCCACTTTATCTGTCCTCAGAGAGGATAGGGTGACTGCCTCTGGGTACTGGGTGGCATAATCCACCACAGTCAAGATGAAAGTCTTCCATGAGGAGCTGGGGTTATTTAAAGGCCCCACAGTATCCATTCCCACCCTCTGGAATGGCTTCTTCACTATGGGCAATGGAATCAGGGCGGCTTGGGTTTTCTTGCCCGCCTTCCCTATTTCTTGGCACCGGTGACGAGACCTACAATACTCCTTCACCTACTGGGTGAAGTTAGGCCAGTAGAAATTCTGGGCCAACCACTGTGTCATGCACGTGATTCCCAGATGACCAGACAAGGGAATATCATGTGCAGTCTTGAGCAACTGCTCATGATACCCCTTGGGAACGGCAAGCTGCCTGCCTAGCATTCCTCCCTCTGTCTGTACTGCCTGAGTATACATAAGTCCATTTTCCTAATTAACCTTATGTCTGCCATCACCTCCCTGTGCGCCGTCCGAGTCTGCCTAAGCCCTCAGCTTCTCTAAACTAGGGTCACTTCTCTGAGCAGCTGCAAACCCCTCACACATTCCGAAGGCATTGGACAGGTTCCCTTCAGTCGTTAAACTAGGGTCCCTAGCACTAGCGTCAGGGCACTCAGGATCACTGTCAATCCCAACCCTCTGACAAGGGGTAACCCTCTGTAGCTGTGTGGTTACTTGCTACTGGGGAAATTTCTACCCCCTTTTCGTTAGTCTCCCCATCTGGAGACACAGGCTGGGGAACCAGCCTCTCAACGGTTTCCACAATGGCTTCTGTGGGGTTCAGAGAGCTACAATTTTCCCTTGCCGCCTGGCTGCGGGTAGCTGCACATCCCATCCCCTGTTTGAGATTGTTGCCCAGGATCATATCCACTGCTATTGTTTTGGCTACAGCACCTGTTGCACAGTTCTCCTGGTGTCACCCCAGTCCAGGAGAACACTAGCGAGGGGCAATGTTTTCGCCTCACCAGTAAAGTCCTGTACAGTGACGTATTTATTGGGTATAAGCTGACCAGGCTCTACTAGATCCCCTTTTACCAAGGTCAAGGATGCCCCTGTGTCACTTAACCCTTGCATCTGTACACCATTCATCATGACTGGGTGCACGTGTTCCCTCATGTTCACAGGCATGCTTCCAGGGACACACAAACAACCCACTTCTTTTCTAGTACCATTCTGCGTATTATTGTTCATTCTTTTGAGACACTGTCTGGCAACATGCCCAGTTTCTTTACATAACCAACATTCACTTCTCTTTTCAGAGAAATCTTTTCTCTGAAACCTGGGGCTAACTGGTTTTGGTGGAGGCAGTGAGGGTTTTAGCTGCCCTGAAGGCACGAATTTCCCTTTCTGCGCTGCCATGCCCACCCCGTTCGCTCTCAGAGCAGGTCTGCTCTTGGCATAGTGGTCCGAGAGTTCAGCAGCCTCTTGCACTGTTTTTGGATCTTGGTCCTCCAGCCAGGTTTTCAGCTCTGCTGAACATACCCAATAAAACTGTTCTAACAAAATCACATTTTCAGTTTTATCAACAGAGTTTGCCTCAATTCCTTCCCACCAAGGTTTTAAAAACTGATGTTGTTTCGTGGCTAGCTCCTCGTAGCTCATGTCAGGGTTTCTCCTGAGCTTACGGAATTTAGCTCTCTATAATTCAAATTTCTTTAACAGTGCAGCTTTAAGTTTGCTATAATCGTCACTGTCCTCGTTGTCCATTTGACCCAATGCATCCTGAGCTTTCCCGGTAAGTAACAGGGATAGCTGGAAGCTCCAGGACTCGCTAGGAATTTTATCCTGAATACAATCTTTTTCAAAAGAATTTAAAAAGGCATCCATATCCTCCCCCTCTTTATATTCGGCTATTAATTTGGAATTTAATTTGTAACCCAGTCCTGTAGTCGCAGTTAAACCCAAGCCACTTACCTGCTCTGGTGCCACTGGTTGGTGTCATAGCTTCTCCAGTTCGTGTTGCCTCTGGTGCTCCTGCTCCTCCTCCCTCTGGAACTCCAGCTCCATCCTGCGCAACTCAATTTGCAGCCTGGCTACTTCTGGATCCAGGATACTGGTGACCTTCCCCTGCTGCTGTGGCCCTTCGCTGGCACTGGCCCTGTTGTCCTCCTCATTGGATCTGGACCCTGCACTGGCCGCTAGCCCTGCCACACTCGAGGTTTGGTCCTTTTCAGTCACGGTCCGTGACTCGCTGTTCTGGGTATCTGCCATCAGGGCATCTATGAGGTTCTGCTTGCTGGCTTTCACCTCGAACGGGACTCCTCTGTCCCCGCACAACTGCCTTAAGTAGTCTACAGTGTGCCTGCTGTAGTTGGAAGCCATCTTCTTCCCTAACCACGGCTACTCTGACTTGCACTTTAGAAAAAAAAATAAAATGGGTAGGAACTTGACTGTACACCAAGCGATATAGTTCTGTTTCGTTTTAAAAATAAATCACTGCCTTTTTCTTTCTTTGCAAGTGAGCTGACAGTCTCAAGCTGACACACTGAACAACAAAAGCTTGTAATACCAAAATTAGCCACACCGCTGCCAACCAGTCTGTCACAAACCCACTCAGCAGGTCAGTCCTCTACTCCCAAAGTGCCAACCTCCGAGTGTAGTCTTGTGAACAGTTAACAGAAACAGGGTAACCTTCCTGTGTGTTTTTGTGGGTTCGAATCAGTTTTCCCTCTGGTCTCAAGTCTTGGAGGGATTCAACCTGTGAACCTCTTCCTAGCATACCCAATGCACAGACGCAGATAATTCTGTCTTTGGGGGGCCAGATATCTTTGCCTACGGGCACCTAACCAGGTGTACAGAAATGAACCCTTAAAAACTCTAATAAAAGACCTCAGATTTACAATGGGTACAATTGTGAGAATTCACAGGAAGACATATATACATGTAGACGTGTTAGTTTGACCTCAGTGATAGAGAAAATTATGGAATCACTTTTGAAGGAAAGAATTATTGAGTACCTAGAGGCCAGGGGGCACAGGACCCAAGGCAGCATGGATTCACAGTGGGAAGGTCATATCAGATGAATCTAATAGATTTCTTTGACTGGATGACCAAAGTAGTAGATCAGGGAGGGGCTGTGGACATGGCCTACCTAGACTTTAGCAAGGCATTTGGCACAGTCCCACACCAAAGATTAATATACAAGTTAGCCAGCCTTGGAATGGGTCCCAAGATGGTAGCCTGGGTAAAGAAATGGCCGGAGAACAGGACACAGAGGGGGTAATAGTAAACGGAGTCCACTCTGAAGAAAGGGGGGTCACTAGTGGGGTACCGCAGGGTTCAGTACTAGGACCGGTCCTCTTCACTGTCTTTATAAGTGACATTGCAGAGTGGCTGGAAGGAAAAGTATGTCTCTTTGCAGATGAGACAAAGATCTGCAACAGAGTTGATGCACAAGGTGGGGTGGAAAGGATGAGAAGGGACTTGGCAAGGTTGGAGGAATGGTCAAATGTATGGCATCTTAGATTCAGTGCTAAGAAGTGCAAAGTAATGCACCTGGGAAACAAAAACCTAGGGGAAGAGTACACAATGGGGGGTGAGATACTAACAACAATAAAAATGGAATGGGACCTAGGGGTAGTCATATCAGATGACCTAAAGGTGGGCAAGCAATGTGAGAGGGCAGTAAGGAGGACTGGGGAACACTGGGATGCATAGGGAGAGGCATCACCGGTAGAAAACAGGAAGTTGTTATCCTTCTGTACAGACAGCTGGTGAGACCCCAACTGGAGTACTGCGTGCAGTTCTGGAGACCCAATCTCCACAAACACATAGACAAGATGGAGACAGTCCAGAGCAGGGCAACTAAAATGGTGCAGGGTCTGCACCAGAAGACATATGAAAAGAGACTTAACAAGCTTAATATGTATACCCTGAAGGAAGGGGGGGGGGACATGATAGAAACTTTCAAGTACCGCAAGGGAATCAACAAAGTCCAAGAGGGTAGCATCTTTCAGAATAAGAGGTGTGTAAGAACAAGGGGGCACCATTTGAAGGTAGAGGGGGGGACAGGTCAGAGGTAATGTGAGGAAGTATTTTTCATGGAGAGGGTTGTGGATGCATGGAATGGCCTTCCTGAGGTGGTTGTGGAGTCAAAAACGGTAGAATTCAAGAATACATGGGAGAGACATAAGGCAATTCTAGAAGGTGGAGGTAGGAGGAAGTAGGCTGTTGGTTAACTAGGATCTGCAGCATATCCATTAGGTAGGGAAATGGGCAGACTGGGTGGGCCAAGCGGTCCTTATCTGCCATCAAATTCTATGTTTCTATGTTAACTCAACCTTTTTCCAGTTTGGTATCACCATTCAAGCTTATGCACAGTGTCTGCTTAAACCATATATACTTTACTTGTTAAAGAAAGAAAATCAAAGACAGACCAAGTAGGCTCTAAAAATAGAGTTTTACTGAAACAGATAAAAATATGTAACATGTAAATACAGAACCATATATCACCAAACATACAAATCACTTAAACGAATAAGGTTTTAAAAAAGTGCAGATTCCTACCACTAATACACTTAGAATTGTCTGTTCTAAGGTATTCTTATCTCACAGTGCTGTAGATGTTGTAGCTTTCAGAGTCCAAACTCCAAACATTTGTGTGTAAATGGAAAACAGAATGCTGTTTAAAAGCGGGCTTTGCCCACCTCTTTGCATGAGGTCACCTAGCTCCTATCTGTCAGAAAATATAAAAAAATATATCTATATAAAAACAGGATGTCTTTTCCAAGTATTAAATTCTGTAACCTCAGCATAACTCATTTTCTTTTTCAAATGACATTTCTTTGATCTTATGATCAGCTTCCCCTTTCCAGGACATCAAAGCATCTTTTATGACTTCGCACTAAAACGTCACAATCTGCTCTTCTTCCTCTAAGTGTTACAAAAGTTTATGATCTGTCTTGGCAGTTAGGTACCTTTTAGCCTGTAATTAGCTTCTGGTCTTCCAGGTAACACCTTGTGTCTAAAACCTGTGTGTGTGTGTGTGTGTGTGTGTGTGTCATACTCACATGCTGTTTCAGCATTTCTCATTAGAGACAGTCCATAACATATTTTTATATTACAAAAAATCATACAGCACTCAGAACTGGCGTCCACGTCACAGGTACCACTTGCACCACCCTCCAGTCCTGTGGTACACATCCTGTGTCCAGAGAGGTGTTGAACAGGTTGGCCAGTGGCCTCACCAGGACCTCCGCTAACTCCCTTAGCACCCTTGGATGAATGCCATCTGGTCCTGGTGCTTTGTCCACTCTTAGAGCCCTTAGCCCTTCCAATACCCTGCCCTCTGTAATCGCCACATCTATTATCAATTCCCACCCAGTACCTCCCCCACCATTGCCCTAGGACTCTTTCCCCCCTTCTCCTGGGTGAACACTGTGCTGCCTTCTCTTCCCTCCTCTCCATCCACCCACTGTGCTTTTTTATCCTCACCAGTTGGTCCTTATTTCTTCTTTTCTCTCCAGTGTACCGGAAGAAGTCTTTCTCTCCAGTCTTGATACCTTTCACCAGCCACAGCTCCCTGGCTGCCTTAGCCGCCCTGACCATTCTTGTAACCTCCCTGAACTTCTCTGCATACTTATCCTTATCTTCCTCCCTTCCCGGTTTCCTATACTGTCTAAACGCTGCCCTCACCCCTTCCATGACCCCCTACGTCAGCCAACTTGGTTTCTTTGCTCTTCCTTTCTTACTTTTCTTCCTCGAGCTTCTTCTTGAGCTTCTGAAGAAGGACTGGTTGGTCCGAAAGCTAGAGCACTTTGTTCTTGTTGTTACATCTATGTTAGTCCATTAAAAGGTATCAAATCATTTGCTTCTGGATCTATTCTTGCAAGGACCAATACGGCAACTACTAAATCTAGATTTTTTCTTCCTCGTGCATGCTACCATGGCCTCTACCAACCCATTCTTTATAATCCCCCATTTCTGGGCTGCCAGGTGCTGTCCCAGAATTACCCCCATTTTCGCATAGTCCGCCCCCTTAAAGTCAATGGGTTAACATTTGTCAGCAGATAAAGAGCAGCTGGCCTACACAGTCCTCCCATTTTGTCCCTGCCTATACTGTCACTGCATGCCCTACCTGATCTCCGTTACCCCGAATTTCTACTAAGATTCCTTTGTTTCTGTGTGTATGTCCTGTTCATTTGTGGGTTATCCAATTATGAAATTTCCATCAGAAATACCTATTCAAACTCTACCACCACCACACCACTCCACCCCACCCCTAGTAGCTTCAGGGAGTCCAGTAATCCTGGCATTCATTGCTCTTGCAGTGTTTTCAGAGTTCTTTGACTGGAGCTGCAGGAGCTTGTTTTCTTGACAAGGCCTAAGGATGCCGTCATGACTCTCCCAGAAATCGCTTGCAGATTTGGCTTCAGTAGGTGAGACTTCAACTTTATTTTCCACTGCATTTAGTCTAAACTTCCATTTTCTGTTCAAACTCTGAACACCCTGAAACACTTCCCAGATGGTAGGCTTAGCTGCTGCCAGTGAATCCTCTCTTTGCACACCCGAATAGCTCATGCTGGAACCCACTCCTCTCATCTGTTTGTGCTTTAGCACACCACTTCTTGTTTATTTTCCCATATTTCTACTTGTCGTAGTCTCTCCAAGTTTTAAACAGGCACTGCTGAGGTTATGTTATGATGCACGGTTGCTTTTGTACAAGGTAATATCTGCTCAGAAGTATTTTTATTTCTGTTTAAAAGTTTCAGTATGAGGTGCTCTGATGCAGCATGCAGAGCCTAGCTGCTTGTTGGCTCTGGTCCATCCCTCCCCTCCTGCTTGTATTATTTATTGTTGTTACCCCCTGGTTCTCTGTCCCCCACTGTAATAATGGGAACAGTATGACTGCACGCTTCATTCACCTGAGAGGGTGGGTGAGCATCTACCTTCACAGTTGAAGGTAGTGCCGCTCTTTGATCAGCTGACAAGGATTGAGCTGAATGCTGGGCAGCTCAGACCCTCCCTCCCCTTCTTTCCCTGTCCAGTCCTGAGTGGGATTCTGGGGTTCTCATGCAAACTCTGTTCTCCCAGATGGCAGAGCCAGTAATCATTTATGTGATAAGGCACAACAAGATGTGTGTTATTGTGGGATAATGACTCACCTCAGAAAGTGTTGCCTTGTCCCTTATGCGGCAGAGAAGTGCTGTTTTCCCACAGTTGTGCTCAGCGTGGAGAACCTTATTATGATGATAAAATGGTTCTTCAGATTTTTATTTTAAAAACTGAATTATGAGGTTCAGGAATGTTATATAGGATTAATCGGTTTTTAATGCCAGAATCATGAAAATTGATAGCCATTAGCCTTTTGCTATCTAAATTTGATTATGAAAGTCTGTTCTAGTTTTCAGTTAGTGAAAAATTATTTAGTATACAATGACTTGAAAGATCCTGCCCTCTGATTGGCTGGCTGGCACAATTTACCCATTGTAAATCCTGGCATAGAAACCTAGAAGTTGATGGCAGATAAAGACTGCAAGGCCCATCCAGTCTGCCCATTTGACCAACGGGAAAAGGTACCAGTCAGCTGCATATAGAATCCCACCTCTTTGATAACAGTCCGACCCCCGAACACTACAGTGGAAAAAAACGCCATATTGGATCACCGCTGAGTGGCAGTAAAGCCTCCCAACGTGAGTTTGAAAAATAATTAAATAAAAAGCTCCAACTCCACTTGACTGTCTCCCAGTGATCAGTTAAAAAAAAATAATAATAACTTTCACCTCAAAATGTTGCGGAGTCCTGAAGAGAAGGCATAAACATTGGGAGCTGTTGACCACCCTACAAACCACCTTACAAGGATGACACATAGGCAACAGAAGGGGTTATACGGCTAGGTATAGCTGGAAATATATCTGGTGGATAAGAGATAAAAATTTTGCTCCCGCCACTCAACACTCTTGGTTTCAGAAGTAGGCAGATAGAGGGATACGAGCACCATTGCAGTTGATGTAGGCAAATGCTTTACTGTGTTTTGAGAGCTTGGCTGGTAGGTTTGGGTGGAAAACGGTAGATATTATCCACTATTACCAAATAAAGGACACGATTAACACTACACTAAGAAACACAAAATTGTTGGAGGACCCTAGTCCTTTCCTGGACGTAGATGAAACAATCTGGGCCTCTTCTAGTGGTAAAGGAGCCATTACTAAGTTATACTGCAACTTGATAGCAGACCAGACCCATGCATTACAGGCCTGCCAACAGAAATGAGTCCAAGAAAATTGGGGTCAGATACCATGATTCTACATGGCAAAAGATTTAAGTATTTGGAAGGTGACATCCTCATCGATATGATAAGAATTTGCCTGGAAAATCAAACTTAGATATTTTCTAACTTCACTGCGGCAGGCCAAAATGGGGATATTGACCCAAGGTAAATATTGGCGAGGATGTTGTGATCTTCAGGCTGATCTGAAGCATGTATTGTGGTCCTGTCTGCTGCTTAAAGACTACTGGCATAAAATAGAACAACATTTAAAAACATTGTTTGGGGTGGAGTCACAGCTAGGCTCTGAGCATGCCCTGCTGGGCATAATACCGCAGGGGATCCAGGGGAAGGAGAGACATTACTTGTGGGCTATCTTAGTAATAGCTGCCCTCAAAGCAATTACAAAGTGTTGGCTGCAGACACACCTCCCAACTCTGTCAGAAAGGGTTGAGCTTATAGAAAGAATACAAACTAAGGAGAGATTGACATATAAGATAAATCAGAAAATGGAGCAGTTCATGAATAGATGGACTAGGTGGGAATTATATAAGGAAAATGTGAATTAAGTCACCTGTTTTGCCTAGATTGTGTATGTCACCCCTGCCCCCCTCCTCTCCCCTCTACCCATCCCCCCGCCCCCTCACCTGCCTTTTCTTCCAAGTTTTTCCCTTTGCTGCCATTTTGGTCCGTTCACACATGCTCCCTGAATAGATGTATGCTATATCTGTTTATGGTCACAACAGTGAATGCCAACAGTAATTAATTTTGCATAACTGAGAGATGAAGCTTGTCAACTTAGTTTTTAAGTTATATTTTCTTTTTTTTTTTTTAAATCTCATCTTTATTGGTGTTTCAACATATATACACACACGAACAACATACAGACATTTGACAGGTCTATGATTGTTCAATTCATTTGTGTTATATCATATGGGGTAGACATACATTCCAGATAAAATAAAATAAATATAGGTAAAATATAATTCTTTAATCTTTCATTCTTTGAGTTTTTCAGTTCCCCCTGGGTCAAGAGAGGGGACCCCCACAGGACGGTGATCTCATGTTTAAGTTATATTTTCTTTGTTATTTTAATTGATACTTGACAATTTGTTATTGGACTGTAAACCAAATACTATTTCATACGGTGGAGGGGAAGGGCTGCTGCCTTCTCTTCCTTTTTCCTCATTTCTCATACGAACAATGAATAATTGTATTTTCGTTTAGCTGCATTGTACTCCAGTGTAATTGTCTAGTTCATGATTGTTGTTTTTATCTTGATGTAATGTAACCATCTCATCAATTCAATAAACAAGTATAAAAAAAAAAAATGTTGCGGAGGCCTTGATGCCTCACACTCTTTCTCCCTCTCACCATTCACAGCCTCCTTCATTTCACTTAGTGACTCTCCACAATCGAAATATGCGGCTAGCTATGACATCGGATCCTCTTCTGAGGGCAACAAGGTAGAGGGCAGAAAAAGTAGAAAAAATAAATAAAACATGATAACTTTGTTTCCCCAGCCAAGAAGCAGAAGAGAGCTGCGGAATCAGTGTTATACATTGGCAGGAGTGTACATTGCCGTGCACGCACCAAAACTGTAAATCAAACTGCGCCACGGACCAAATTGGCAAGGCTGTCCCGGTTCCTAAAACACAAACAGAAATGGGACAGAGTGAACTAGCGACATGGGGCACAGTCTTGAAGATTTTCTGGCTCCAGAGAAAGCATTGGTCTATGAATAGCAAAACACTCCTGCACATGCGCAGAAACAGAAAACTCTAGCAACCCCAACAGCCCTGGACTATTTTTTCTCACGAAGCAACAGATTAAAAAAATAATTACTTAAAATATAAGAAAAAACCTTTTCTTCACCTTTTTATGTCAGAAGCAAACAAGGGGCACATTGTATAATCACAGTATACCACTCCAGGGTGTGGGTTATGCTGGGATTTACCCATTTCTGGTGTGGTTTACTCACTCGGCCTGCAGCCTCGTGACTAAACCACAGCAGGCATGGGTAAATCCCAGCATAACCCACACCCTGTCATGGTATATTGCTTAAACATACTCAGTACAGTATATAATTTGATTTGTAAAATTGCCACTGAAATAGGTAGATCAGTTCACATCTATGCTGTCTTCAGATAATTTTGTTATCATTGAAGGATTGTTTCAGTTATAAAGCTTCTATCTTTTAGCATAAAGTTGCATTGGGAACTATGGCTCATTCTGTTACAGAAATTTTTCCAGATGCGTTAACAAATTTTTCACCAGAATGCAAAAAGGATTTGGCTTCTCGGTTCTCTGTGTGTATATATCTTCCTTTGGCCAAAAATGCAAGGCTATTAGTTGTTACAATGATTTGCCTGAATCTGTGCTTGGGTGTGTAAAACTGACTATATTTAAAACCTGACTGTATGATATGATATGCTATCTATAGGTCCAGACTACTCATATTTTAAGTTATGCTGCAAATTTTTCAGTTCTGTCTTATTGTTATTTAAATATACTAGTTGCTGTGAAAAATGGCAGTTTTGCAAACCGGCTTACCAGTTAAAACAATAAAAATAAAATGAAACGAAAAAGTTAAGTATTTCTTCTTTTTTTTTTCTATTGCGGGTCTTTTTCCCATCACTGACGTGCTTCCAATGGATATGCCCTGTCAGGTTAAGAGCCTCCTTAGGCCCCTTGACCCTGGTAACACACCAGTTATCCCCATGGCTTGCCCTGCGTGGCAGGGACTCCGGGGGGGGCCCCCCCCCCGAGGCAGTCCACATACTTGTGTGGATCAGGATCAAGTGCCTGCATGCACTAGGACCCAGGGAGATGCCTAGGCTCAGACTGTCATTCAGATGGCAGTAGGATTTTGTCCCTCTAATTGCTCCCTCCCTCCTCCCTTGATGTGAGCACAACCTATAGCTTTGCAGGTCACAGCTAGCCCTGTGGCAGGAACAAGCTCTCTAGGCTAGCTGTAGGATCGCTGTGGTGGCAGAGCTTGCCGTCAACCCTTCTGGCTGAGATAGCCTCAGCCTGCCTGCCTCCCAATGCGGCAACGCAAGCTCTTTTTCAGACTCGAGTCGCCAGCAAGGCAGCGCAGTACGCTCAATTCTGGGTCGTTGAGGCAGCCTCAAAATGAAGTATTTCTGAGCAGTGCCGGAGCAACACATTGTGTTAGTTTCTTCAGTAATACCTTTTCTCTCCTGCCACACTGACCGGCCTTCCCTCAAGCCTCGGTCTGCTCAACCCCATCAATCCACCATCCCTAGCACTTACCATACCTCCAGGATCGTCAACAATGTCTGTTTCATGTTTGGGCTGTCAGGCCTTGCCAGGCCCCTCGAGAGCACAAGTTAGGTACTGCTCTGAAGGGGGGAGTTTAGTCAGTGGGTGCGGGGCCTGCAACAGACCAAGCTGTCGGTCAGCTGGTCTTTCCTCTGCTCCCACCCCAGCTGCCAGGCGCGCAGTGACACAGGCGCAAATGCATATGGAGACACACATGTGCTTTGCATCTGCCGGTGGCCCGCTGCTCATGCTATTCCAATGCCTTGCATACATCTTCCACTGGGTGGCAGTGGAAGAGCATAGTGGTCGGATCCCCCACCCCCACCTGAGGAGAGAAGAGCAATCCCTGAGATCCTCAGTCCTCTTCCCTCTCGGCTGACCCCCATGTGATCCAGGTCCATTTCCAACCCAGGGTCACCGACATGGCAAGCGGAAGCTACCACCGAGCCATTGGACCAACGCAGGTCTTGGTTTCTGTTACCCATTTTATAGTTACTTATTATTGCACTCTTTCACAGTCCACTCCCTGATGACGCCTTGAGTGAAACCAGTTGGAGGACTGTTTGGTGAGGAGCTCCTGCCCAGTGTTCTTGTGAGAGGTATCTGACCCACAGACCTTATTATTTCATTAAATCATTTATGCACCCGAGTTTGATGTTTGCCTATTTTATTCAGTGTGTTGGTGGATGGTGCTAAGTTTTCTGGTTTGGATTTAAGTTGTACGGTGAACATCCACTTGTGGGGTGGCTTTCTTTTGTTTGCTCCTTCATGTACCCCTGTTGATCTCTCCTTTTTATTTTCATTTCCAAATCATCTCATATAGTGCTGCACTTCATCCGTCTTTCTCTCTCTCTCTCTCTCTCTCTCTCTCTCTCTCTCTCTCTCCCTCTCCACCCCCACCCCACCCTCTCTCCCCCATGTTGGAATTTTTATTTTGTGTGGTGGAACTGCACCAGTGTCTCAATATGTCAAGAAGCAGCATCTGTTGCCTGCTGTTTTATTTCAGTCCCTTAAGCAGTGACATTAAACAGTGAGTGTCCAAAAACTAGTGAGGGGGCTGCTGCAAACTTGTAGGTAGCCATATTTTAAATGGATCCTTTTGGATTAAATTATTTAGCATTTTATTAGGTTATGAAAGAGAATCAAAATGTAGAAAAGACCATTGAATGACTCAGTACATTATAGTCATTTGAAAAGAGAGATTAAAACATATGTTGCCCTATTTATATGTGCACAGTAATGCATGACAGGGTGTGTGATTATGGCTCAGTAATGACACACATCTCGAGGATTTTGTTAGGCACGTAGCACTTGCGCCAAGTGCTTTTAAATATCCAGGAGAGAAGTGTGATTATTGACCATAATCACACATCCCTGGAGTGTTATATTGCACATACTGTGTCTTGCACAACACAAATATAAAAAAGGGGAAAAAAAACTATAAATTCATATAGAGAATAGAGGCCTCCTCTTTTGTGTTTGGAGAAGTGAACATTCTACCAGTAGACTTCTGTAGCAGGTTGAATTCCTGCACTCCATGATCAACAAGCACTCACTTTCTGTACATTGTCTAAAAAAAAATAGTCCCCTCGTTCTGCTGACCTGTTTCCCTGCAGACGACTTCTGATCACTCTGCTGAGCTGTTTCTTGCTGCCGTTTTGGGTTCTGACACAGGAGCGGGGCGAACTGAAATAAATTGCCATTTTATCCTACCCCCTCTGCTGAGCTGTTTCTCACAGCTGACTTCCGGATTCTGACACAGGAGCAGGATGAACTGATATAAATTGCTGTTTTCCCACTGTGGAGCTAACCACCATGAGCTGGATGACCTGGGAAAAATTACTGGGTTCTAGGGACATGGATATGTTGTTCATCCACAATGTCTGGCAGGTTCCTTGCCGCTTTAAATCTTGCCGGAAGGTCTTCAAGCTGGCTCCTCCCACCCACCCGGGTGGTAAAACTCTCGGCTCTGCCCCATGACGTCAGATCTTCCTTACCGCTTGGAAGCTCAGGTTCCCTCCTTAACGCTCTGCGTGATAGACTGAATCCTAACTCTTCGGTTCGTCCGAAACTCGTTTTAAAATTCTCAAGACTTCGGTCTTCCTTTTCCCTCGCGGCTGCGATGGACACATCGACTCCCGGTTTTCAGCGGTGCCCTTGCGGGCAGAAGATGTCCAGGAAGGATCCGCACTCCACGTGCGTCTACTGCCTCGGCCTAGAACATGATCCGCGGGCCAGCGAGTCTTGCTGTTGCGTTCTGTCCAGCGCTCTTGGAGGACCGCACTGCCCGGTTGACTTGGGCTCTCCGAGCGCTACCACGGTAAAGTCGAAGAGGCTCTGCTGGGCTGTTAGCAGGGCGGTTGGCTCGGCTGAGCAGCTTGAGCAGATGATCGCCTCGAGGAGGAGGCAGCCCAGGCCGCATCTTCCTCCTCCTTGGTCGCGGCATTTATCCTGCTCTCTTTGGGTACCTTGTATTCTGCTTCATTCAAGGAGCTTTGCCATTCCCTTTCCAAGAAGGGAGAGGGGCCATCGGGACATTCCTCTCGGTCCAAAAAGAAGGATCCCAAGGGTAAGTCCCATCGTCGGCGTTCGTGGGAGCGGGAGAGGTCCCCTTCCCCGGATAGCCGACCGTCGACTTCGGTCGAGGTTGCGGCTAAGGCCGCTGGCTTCATGGCGTCCCCATCAGGTCAGCCGGCCGAGACAGCCGTCGACGCGGTCAAGATTTTTCTTGACCCGTTGGACGGATTGTCGACTGGTGAAGACGACAACCCTTCTTCGCCGGTTTCCCCGGTGGAAACCGAGGATTTGCCTGCGCCATCAGTGCAGCAGTCCCCGGTTAAGGCATCCAAGCCAAGGGAGGAGTGGGTGTCCCCTGCTCCCTCCCAGGCCTGCCCTCGGACACACCGAGGATCTCGGTCTCGGTCTTGGACCTCTTCTCGGTCCAGCCGATCCCGCTGACATCGGCGGTCTCGGTTTCGGCACCGAGGTTAGCGGCGACCCCGCTCGTCCTCGTCTTCCTCCTCGGATGAGGAGAGGCTTCGGCACAAATTGCATCGACGCTACAAGGAGCTGATGTGGCAGCAGAAACTTTTGTCCAGGACCAAGTCGACACCGACGCCTTCCCTGGCCATCAAGTGGCTGTCACCCGAACGGCCGAAACAGCCTCTCACTGCAGTCGAGATGCCCAAGCCTGGGCCGGTTGTTCGGCTGAAACCTGCTGCCCCACTGATTGTGGTGGAACCTCCGCCTCCACAACCGAAATCGGGGGCACCGACCAAGGACTCTCGGTCGTGTCAAGGCCTGCCCCACAGGTTGTCGGTCACCCTCACTCCCGACCGTCCTCGGCAGGTGGAGGGTGGCTCAGGCCCTAGGCAGCTCTTCGCGGACTCCTCGGAGTCCGACGACGACTCCTCCCTGTTCTCCAGGCAGGTTGACCTGGAGTCCTGCGGGGGCCAGTCATTGGACGAAAGCCCATCGTCCTTCATGGGTCTGCTTCGGCTCATCTCGTAGTCCACCGGGATGCAGCTTGTGCCTGTATCCAAACGGGCCAAGTATCCCCTGACAGAGATACTGGACCGAGGGGATTCACCCACGGAGGCCTTTCCTGTGGCGGAGGCCATTGTCGGCCCAGCCTTGGAGCTTTGGCAGCGGCCTGCTTCCTGTCCTGTGCCCTCGGCCAGGATGGTCAGGAAGTATGTTGTCCCTACCGGCTCTTGCCCAGGTTTTGGAGAGCAGTGCTGGTACCATACGCTTAGGCGCTATGGGAATGCTAGGGATGTGGACAAGCCCCTGACAAGGAGTCCAAAAAGCTGGACTACGCTCGGGTGCAAGGTGTACGCTGCATCCTCCCTTGGCCTCCGCCTAGGCCAGCTCGGCCATGCTGATGGCACACTTCTCCCACGCCTCATGGGCTCCTGGATGGTGATCCCTCATCTCCGCCGACCTGCAGACCACGGTCAGGCAGGTCAGGACCAGGTAGGGCGGGTGGCGAGCAAGCAGCTCCAAACAGCTCTGGACATAGGGGACTCCTATGCCAGATCGGTTGCAGCCACAGTGGCCATGCACCGCAGAGCATGGCTGAGGATATCTACCTTCACGGCGGATACCCAGCACAAGTTGGCGGATGTCCCCTTCTTGGGGACCGACCTCTTCGGCCCTGGAGTGGAAGGTCACCTCCAGGGATCGAAAGTCCAGTGCCACACTGGACTCTGTCACCTCCGCCAAGGACAAAGGCCGCTGTCAGCAGCAGCACGCTCCTTCGTCTCTTCTGCGCCTGGCACGCCTGGGCCCAACAGCACCAGCATCAGGGCCGTGCAGGCTCGGCTGGCATCCCAAACCCAAGGCTGCGGCTTCCCCAACAGGAAGCAGGGAGGTAAGGCCCAGGAGGTCCCTCGGCGGTCCCTCCTCCAAGCCTGCCCAGTGACGGGTTGAGGGGTGTCGCCTCAGCCTCGCTACTCCCCCCTGGGTTCCCCCGTTGGGGGATGGCTCCGCCACTTCCTTTCCACCTGGTCCGCTATCACCACGGACCGCTGGGTGCTGGAGGTGGTAGGAAAGGGCCTGCCTCTGGAGTTCGAGCAGACCCCACTCTTTTGAGCCGTCGCCCCTCGGGGGGCCACGGGGTCCACAGCCTCGCTGTCGGCCCGCCGAGCTGATATTGCCCTGCTCCTCGAAAAAGAGGTGATCAGGAAGGTGGCGGATCCTCCTCTGGACCCGGGGTTTGTGTCCAGGTATTTCCTGGTCCCAAAATAGACGGGGGCTGGCGCCCCATTCTCGACCTGCACGACCTGAACAGGTTCCTAAGGTCTCGGACCTTCAGGATGGTCACTCTGGCTCAGATAATCCCATCCTTGGAAGGTGGCATGTGGTTCTGTTCCTTGGACCTCCAGGATGCATTCTTTCACGTCCCAATCCGTCCGTCTCATCAGAGATTCCTCTGCTTCACAGCAGAGGGATCCCTTTACGAGTTCTGGGCCATGCCCTTCAGCCTCTCCCTAGCTCCCAGGGTCTTCACCAAATGCATGGCAGTGGTGACAGCATTCCTGCGGCACCGAAGGGTCCGGGTGTACCCCTACCTGGATGACTGGCTGATTGCAGCCCCCTCCAGAGCGGAGGTGGAGCCGTCCAGAGATCTGGCCCTCCAGGTTTGCTCTCAGATTGGCCTCCTCATCAACGAGGCCAAGTCGGAACTCGTGCCAAAGCAGGTGATACATTTCGTCGGGGCAGAGCTCGACTCTCTTCGAGCCAGAGCATGGCTCCCGGCTGACAGGGCCAAGGTTCTTTCCTCCTTTGCCCAATCATTTCTGGTTGGGCAATCGCGCCCTGCCCAGGACTTCCTGCACCTCCTGGGCCTCATGGCGGCCTGCACCAGCGTGGTCCGTGGGGCACGCTGGTGCATGCGTCCCCTTCAGTTGGGACTGGCCAGTCAGTGGTCACAGCGATTCGATCCGTTGGATCAGCTAGTTACAGTGACCCAGGGGATGTGGAACGCTCTCCAGTGGTGGACCGTTCCAGCACATCTGCAGGAGGGCATCCCATTTGTCCGCCTCGAGCCGACGGTCTCTCTATTGACCGACGCCTCTCTGATGGGTTGGGGTGCCCATCTGGGGGAGCACAGAGCGCATGGCCTCTGGTCCCCTCGGGAGTCCCGATGCCACATCAACCTGCTGGAGCTTCGAGCGGTTCATCTTGCCCTCACTGCCTTCGCTCCGTTTCTACGGGGTCAAGTGGTTCAGGTCCAGACGGACAATACCACGACCATGTACTACCTAAACCGCCAGGGCGGGACGCACTCCATGCCTCTGTGCAGGGAAGTTCTCCGCATTTGGTCTCTCGTGCGCAGCCTGGAGGCGGATCTCCTCGCCATTCACGTGGCAGGAGCCTCCAACACCCTGGCCGATGCCCTAAGCCGGATAGGGGCTGCGTCTCACGAGTGGTCTCTCCTGCCGGAGGTAGTACAAGATCTCTTCTCCCACTGGGCATGCCTCAGGCGGACCTGTTTGCTTCCAGGGAGAATGTGAAACTAAGACTGTTTCATGCCTGACCCCCCCAGCAGGGCTTGCTGCAGGGGGGTGCCGTCTTGAGGCCGTGGACCCCGGGCCTCTTCTACGCCTTTTCCCCATTTCCCTTGATCCACAAGGTGCTTCTCAAGGCGAGGAGGGACAAGGCGCAGGTGATTCTGGTAGCCTCAGACTGGCCCCGTCAGTTCTGGTATCCAGATCTCCTCAGTCTCAGCTTCAGGCTCCCGAGGCGGCTTCCAGCCCGCCTGGACCTGATCTCAGTCAATCAGGGCAAGGTATTCCATCCGGACCTTCAGTCCCTGCACCTGACAGCCTGGTTCCTGAGTGGCTAGAGTTCCAGGCCTTGGGTCTTTCTGACGAGGTCCTCAACGTTGTTGAGGCGTCCCGTAAGGAGTCGACCAGAAAATGCTACGCCTTCAAATGGAAGAGATTTTCCATTTGGTGTCAGGGCAAGGGCCCGGACCCTTCCTCCTGTTCCTTGGCAAGCATTCTGGACTACCTGTGGTCCCTTTCTCAGCAAGGGCTTCGGTCGACGACCCTTAAGGTGCACCTGGCAGCCATCTCTGCTTACTGGGCGCGGGCCGGGAAGCAGTCGATGGCACAGGAAGAGGTGGTCGGGCGTTTTTTCAAAGGCCTTGATCACATATCCCCTCCGGTGCGAGAAGCTCCACCTCCATGGGATCTACTGCTGGTACTGGCTAAGCTCATGGGCAGGCCATTCGAACCGATGCACAGGTGTGACATCTCTCACCTGTCGTGGAAGACCACCTTCTTGGTGGCTATCACGTCAGCCAGAAGGATGGGAGAGCTCCAGGTGCTTTCCATCGAGTTTCCTTATCTGGTCTTCCACAGGGACAAGGTTGTCCTGCGCCCCACCGAAATTCCTTCCAAAGGTGGTGTCGGAGTTTCACCTTAACCAGGTGTTGACTCTGCCGGTGTTCTACCCCAGTCACACCTCGGAGGCCGAATATAGGCTCCATACTTTGGACCCTAGAAGAGCGCTTGCTTATTATAAGGAGCGGACAGCTGAAGTTCGGGGAGAGGTTCACCAGCTGTTTGCCACCTATGCTGAAGCCGCATCTGGCAGACCTGCAGCCAAGCGGATGATAGGCAGGTGGGTCACCTCCTGCATAGATCTCCGCTATAGGTTGGCGGGCATGGAGCCTCCCAGAGGGATAAGAGCTCATTCTATTCGCCATACCACTGCATCGGTAGCTGCTTCCAGGGACGTCCCTATCCAGGAAATCTGCAGGGCTGCTACCTGGAAGTCGGCACATACCTTCATCACCCACTACCACATCGACCTTGAGTCACGCTGGGATGCTGGTTTTGGGGCCTTGGTTCTCCAGTGTTTATTCCCTAAGTAGGGGGTGTGCGCCTTGCCTCCCTCCTCCCGGAGAACTGCTAGGAGTCTGCCAGACAGTGTGGATGAACAACATATCCATGTCCCTAGAAATACAGGTTACTCACCTGTAACAGGAGTTCTAGGAATGGTATATGTTGTTCATCCACACGACCCACCCGACCTCCCTGGCTTTGACGCACAACCTCGCTTCCAGCAGGCTAGATCTGGCGTCATGGGGCGGAGCCGAGAGTTTTACCACCCGGGTGGGTGGGAGGAGCCAGCTTGAAGACCTTCCGGCAAGATTTAAAGCGGCAAGGAACCTGCCAGACAGTGTGGATGAACAACATATACCATTCCTAGAACTCCTGTTACAGGTGAGTAACCTGTATTTTGGAGCCGCCATCTCTGTCAACGTGTCTCCTCCTGCCAGATTCCAACCTGTGAGCAGTGCTGCTACAGGAGCAAGATGAATTCGTTATAGTCAACTCTGTAGAAGGAAAAAAGTAAGACGCGGTTTTCGTTTTTAAAGTGACTTTGTCATTTTTGGCTACAGAGGCTATGTGAATATTGTAGGACATAATGTGAGATGGCAGACTTTCTGGCTGATACTATGACCCCTGTCATCATGGGCTAATAATTACATGGCTTGGAGTGCTTCTCAGCCAGTCAAACAGATGGATTTTTCTTACACATAAGTATTTGCATGTTCATGCTTTCCTTATTTCATTTATTTTTTATGCAGGTTTTTATCCTCCATCTCCCTTCTTCTGATCAACCCCCCCCCCCAGTACCGTCACCTGGCTTATCCAGGGGTTACCTTCCACCGGTGTCCTCTCCCACAGGACTGTGGCACCACCAGTGCAAGGTTTGCAGGGGGGGGGGAGGGTTGGTCATCATCCTGTCACCGGGGCTTTTTCTCCAGTTTTCTTCCCATTACTCCCCGAGGCCTTGGCAATGCACAGTTGCACATGTGCACTGGAACTGGCAACAGCCCCGCTCCACCCCACCTGGCCTAGCAGCAGCCACCCAAGAGCCGGGAAGGCTTACCTCCCCAATCCTGGAGAGGAGAGCTGCCTGATGGCCACTCTGTCCACTCCCAGCCCCCCTCCCTGGCTGGCCAACTTCCAGCAACCCACCCTCGTTCCTAAACACGGGTTGACGGCATGATGAGAGGTAAAGCATCCAGTGCCTCAGCCCTCTACACCACTGGGCCAGCTATGTTCATACTTTAGTTATTTTTTTGTATACTTCTGTACCCTGGCCTGCCCCTTTTGAAGGCTACCCCGAGCCCCATCACATGTCATCTCTGGGGCTTTTGTCCCTTTAACTCCATTTCTTTGTAGCTTACTCTTTATATTGGGGCCATCAGGATTCCGCAGGCCCCTTTGGACATCCTGCTCGGTTGGAGGTAGGTGCCCAGTAGAGTATATGGGGCCTGCAGAGGGCCCCCACCTCATCCTGTTGTGGTCAGGGTGTTCTTTCCACTTTGCGTCCCTGGGTCCCCTGGATGCCTTATGGGTAAGGACTGCCATGGTGCATACATGCAGGGAATACTCACACCACCGTCAGTCAGCGTCCACCCACCCCAAGTGGCTGCAGCTTGCACCACTGCATGTGATAACCCTGATGGTGGTGTCGCAGCGGAGCACACTAACCATCCTGGAACAGGAGAGTATTTTCTTCCCCTGGCCGGCCCCAGGTGACCAGCTCGTATATAGACCCAGGTCACTGGTACTGTATATAGCTGCTCTGCTTCTGGGCTGATGGTCAGGCATTCTTTATTTTGTAAAAATAACATTTTTTTTTTACATCTTATTCGGGGATTTCAAGCTGAGATTCAGCTTCTTATTTTTCTATGGGTTCCTCCGTCTACTGTGTTGTACAGCTGGAGGACTAAAGGTCTGGAGGTGTAAGCAATAAGACACATTAGGGGTGGGTAGTTATGTGATAAATGTATGCCAAGCTGCATTATGAGGCGTGAGGCATTTATGCCGAGTGCCTTCAGCACCTGGAATTGCGGTTATCACATATTAACTACCCACACCCTGACATGTATTATTGCACTTATAAAATAGGAAACTTAAGAAATCTTAAAAAAAAAAAAAAATGACCTTTTTTATTAAAAACAAAAATTTTCTCTTGTTAAAAGTGACTAGTAAAAAGTAGTCCCTCCTCATCTATCATCTGTATTTCTACACATGCGGTAGATGGAATGTTGTTGATCATGGAGGGCAGGAATTCAACTTGCTGCAGAAGTCTACTGGCAGAATATTCACTTCTCCAAACACAAAACAGGAGGCTAATCCTGTTACTCAATCGTTCGCTTTGACTGAATAAAATCCCAACACTAAAGGGTATAAAACTATTAGAAAATACCGGCTCCAAACAAGTAAATGGGGTGCGCTCACGCAGCCTTCATTGTGTGATATCACAAAACAGGGCTACATGGACTGACATGGGTGTGTGTTTTCAGGACCGGTAATTTGGTCTGTTTTTAGCCCTGGCTGCCAAATTTAATTTTAGGAGTGATTTATCTTTCTAAATATATGGAGGTTTCATGCCACACTTGGTGAAAATGCTGCTGAGGGGGGTAAGTTATCTAGCAGGCTGTGGGGAGAATCGCACCACACAGGGTAGCAACCTGCTGTTTAATCTCAGTAAAATATGTATTTTCAGCAATCTTTAGTGAAATTCCGTCATTAGGCTGAAGAGCTCTATCTGTGAGTTACCGAGTTGCTCGGGCTCCACAGTCTCCACCCCCCCACCCCCCTGTATTATTATGCTGTTTGTGTAAAACTTTCTACTTATCTCCCTCACTTCTTCCTGTAAGTGGGACCTCCTCCCATGCCTCTGTCTGCTTTAGGAGTTACATGTGTGCTCATCTCAACTTAGCTCTTATTAGGGGTCCCCAACTTACCAAGGGTAATCTGCAAACCATGTGTGACACTGAAGGAAATTGTCAGTATGGCCCTTACTAAGTGTTGGGGCAGGTAGACCCTTCACCTGCTCTATTACCAGTCATCTTCCTTTTTTTGGTCCCTCCCCTCATCTCACCCCTGGTATGGGGTCAGTAGGGTGGTCCCAGCCTGAAGCACAGCCAATGTCATCCATTCAAGAAGTGCTCCTGCCCCTCAGCGCTGGTTTCCTATGGCTGCTTGGGAGCAGGATGAGTGCAGGGCAGACATACCACTCTTCCCAGAAAAGATAGCATCCTAGTGGGATGGTTTGCCTTCTTAGCCAGTCCATTATGCCCCCAGGTTTGAGATATGAATCAGAGTTACCACCAGTGGAAATTCAGCAGAATACAGCACATCCAGGGGTTCAGTAAATTTATTTTTAGAGGCAGTCTGAAACTTTCATGAGTTGAAACATGGAAGTGATTCCAATTTTTGGGAAATCAAAATACTTTCCGCATCCCACGTTTTGGAAGGCTGTATTCTAGGAAGGACCCATTTATGGATGTTAATATGAACATTAGTGGGAATATAAATATTAAGAACAAAAGTAGTAGCCGGCAGAAGGAAACCTCCTGGTTTATCTTATGTGCCTGATTTGTGTTGGGTTTTTGTATTTTACCCTGACACCTTAGTGGTAAATTACAATTTCTTTAATGAAAATCCATTGTTTCCAACTTCCATACCTGCAATTGTGGGAGTCATCTAATTTGTTTGTTTTAAATTTGGAAGTCAGTGACTTAGTCCTCCTTTATTTTGGAAGTTACTGCCTTATTTTTGGAAGTCATATACTCCCAAAATGGAGTTAACTGAATTCCAGAGCACACCATTTACAGGATGAAAATTGCAATACACCTATGGGATGGCCGTAAGAAACAAAATGGTACATAAACAGAAACATGTAGAACATTGGAAATGTGGAGTAAAATACGATACAAACCACAAATAAATCTTGAATTATATACATTTTATAGTGTTCAAAAATTAAGGGTCAGCTAGTGTGACTTGGGGTAGCAGATCACTGACAGCAGCAACAGCAGTTAGACGTTGGTAACTGAAGAAAGAAAGCCCTGTTTACGCTTTGCAGCGGATCAACCCATGCGTACTGGCTGATGCGATGCAAAGACGGTAGTGTAGACAATTACTGGACTGTGTTAAGAGAACTGCTGATCCATTTTTGGCTCCGACTCAGGAGTGGGGACGTCTATTGGATCGAGCACATTAAGATGCGTTGTAAACTCTCTTCTGTGCTTGATCCGCTGCGAAGCCTAGTCTCCCTGCTCACAAAACCCGGCCCAAGGAGTGTCTAGCCTCCTCCGCAGTTCAACCAGCAGCACAGTAAGAGCGGGCTGTGTAAACTCTTAATTGTTCCTGGAGCATCTGCACAACGGTAAAGGAGCAGTGGAGAATCTGAAGTGCCGCGGCTGTGTAAACATGGCAGAAGAGGGAAAGGAAAAGAGTGTCTTAGGGGATAGAGGAGGGAAGAAAATTGGAGTGGAGAGGGGATTAGGTACAGTGGTCACAAAGAAAGAGTTTTAAATCAGAAGGGGAAAAGGAATGAAGGGAATGGGGGTGGCTGGACTTGAGGAGGGGTTCAGTCACGCTTTATGCATTGACAGAACCAAAGTAAACTGACGACATTAGTGTTCACCATTGCCCAAAAACAGAGTGGTGATAAATGGGGTGGGTCCACCATGGGGGGGCGAATCAACATGGAGATGGAGTCACCCACAGGATGTACTGAATGCATAAATAGAGAAAAAAATAGGACTGTACCTTAGTTTCTGCCCTTAGATTAAAACTTAATAAGAGTATAGTAGTTTTCTTTTTTTTCACCCCAGAGTCCCCTCTACAAAGCAATTAGCTGTACAATGATTTATTTATTTTTTTTAAACAAATTGGATGCAAGAATCGATGCAGGTTACAATTTTTTTTTTTTTTTAAGAATCACTACAATGAATGGATTGGCCTTTAGGTTCTTGATAAAAGAATCAAACTCCAAACATACTGAGATGCAGCTTCCTCCTCTCCCTCAGTAGAAAAAGTTGTGACAAGCTCTGCTTAATTACTTGCTTTTTGTCTTCATAGGCCCTGTTCACACTACAGCACGGTAATTTAAAACGTTTTTTAAATATGGATTAATTACCGTGCTGTAGCATCTGTGTTGCAACGTCCGCACTGTCACTAGTGTGTTGTAAACCGTTATTTAAAAATGGTTTACAGCATCCGCACTACTGCCTCGGGACCAAATTAACTAGCAACCGGTTCCCATTCGGGGACATCCAGCTTTATGAAAGGGAACCGTGCCTGACCGTCCACACTGCTGGTAAGTCCGATTTAACTCCTGAAACGTTTTTAAAACCGTGTTTAAACCTAGGTCATGTCAGGGTTTAAACATGGTTTTAAAAATCAGACTACCAAGTGTGCTAAGTGCGAACGCAAACCGTGCTAGGGCATTTTAATATGGCTTAAGCTCCTTAAACCATTTTAAATACCCTAGTATGAACAGGGCCTCAATTTCTTTCAATGTAGCCAGCCTCTCTGCAAGACGTGACTGAACTGCCTGGGTGACGTAGGCAGAGACCATGATCTCCTCACCCCCGCCCCCACCACAGTATCTGCAGCAGGATCAAGTTAAAAAAACCAACTTTTAGAAGTTTATAAGAGTCATTTCAATTTTCTAATGCAGCCTCAGCATTTTAGCTATTTCAAATAGGTAGTACTACACTACTGACGATAGAGGCTACTCTGAGCACACAACTGCACTAGTCAGAAGTAGACCCTTGATTGGCAGCAGACTACAGAACAAGGCCTTACCAGTACAGTAGTTGCTCCACTCATAGGACTGCTGGGCTGTCATTTGTGGCTGCGGTCATTGGCTCCTTGTTTGTGCCTGATGAAAGAACTGCACACCTCGGAGCTCCCATACGTGATACCCGACACCAGTCCTTCCAACTGTGTGTGTGCGAACAGCAAGCCAGCGTCAGTCTGTTTCCTTTGCAGCTTTCTGGTCACCTGATGCACTGGCTTGCTTGCACAGACTTCCTTTCTGAAACTTTGATGACATGCAAATTCTTAGCGCGCACCCCAAAGACAGAAGCATATTTAAAGCCACAGTGCACTATTAAGCACATCGGCTTATAAAAAGGGGTGGTGGCTAACTAAAATGTGAGGTGGCAGTGAAATATAATGTGGCGGCCCACCACTCCAATTTAATGAATGGGGAATGCTGGGCATTTGATCAGTGCCGTAATTATAGGTAAGAGCTACTGCTCGTGATGCTAATGACCTAAGATTAAGAACTAGCCTGAGTCTTTGGAGGGCCAGTGGTGGGGGGGGGATGAACATCCAACAGGACGCGCTCCTCCTCGAGGAAGGAGGGCACACAGTCTCCGCTGCGCTACCCCCACCTGGGTGACCATAGGTGGTGATGAAGATGGAGCTGGTGAATACGGAGGGAGTTCACTGATGTGCTCTGGCATGTGCCGACATGCATCAGTGTAGGTGTGTACATCGCTGAAACTCTCTGGTGATGTCCTAAGGGTTGGGACCTGTAAGACCCCCCCCCCGATGCAGCACCACGATGTACACCTCACTTTGCAGATCCTGCACCACCAACCGAGACACTCATGCTCAGCTAAGCTCTAACTCTGTTGGAGAGAGGTTCCACCCCCTGTGGCCCTGCCTTAGGGGGTAGGCAGGGAAGACCAGGCATGGAGGTAGATCCCGAAGAAGGCGGGTGATGGGACTGGAGGACTGGATGGGGGCAGGGGAAGGACTGAAGTAGGGTTGACTAGGGATAGCAGGGGACAAAGTATATTAAATGTAAAAAAAAAAAAACATGTTTGAGGAATGTGTAGTAGACCAACAGAACACTAAAAGAGCCAGATTCCTGCCTTTTTGTTTACTTTGTTTCATTTTCAGATTGTTTATCCAGGAAACCTCACCAAATAGTCCTCTTGTTTTCACAAGTATTCGAAGTGGTTTATGGCCAACAAGAGGTAGCTGTTAGTTATATATTGATATACCCCGGAATTTATAATGACAAAGGCAATTAAAAAAATGGTTACAACAGTATTAAATGTGTTTCACAACATCAAACAGCAGTGGCTCTAAAAAAGCAAGATAAACAGTCCCAGTTGTCCGGGCCCCCAAGTTTCATGGACAATTTTCCAGTTTCATTGCATATTGCAGGCACAGTGAAAAAGCAGTCTGCAATCAATGGACTCGAGAGTATATGTTTTTAAATTTACTGGCTGGAAAAACTTCAGGTATACAGAAGAAATGCCAAACAACATGTGCACAGTAAGGAAATGTAATGGAAATTCTGCTACGCTGGGATTGAGGCTGGATTTTATGTACTGTGCAAGATGTGATGGACAGCAGTATACTGGAACAATTAATCAAACTTTAAAATTATGGAAGGCGTACAAGGAGCTGTCTTGTATAAACCAGATCAGTATACTTGAGATGAGGCTGCAAACATTGGGTGGTAGCTTCAGTAACGGGTCTAATGGCACTATCGGTAGCATATTGCATTGGCATGTAGGTGGCCCAATTGTGAGTCTGATCTAAGAAGCCTACACCTTGGGCTGATGCAGCTGAAGAGATGTTGTAAAGGCATGGTGCCCAAGGTCCTGGAATTGGCTAACTGGAATTCTTCACTGTTTGGGCAGCTCTTATGAGTGTGAGGGCATTGGTGCATCAGCCCTTAGGAGCTAGTGGCAAACTTAGTAGGTGGAGTGACGCAGGATCACATGGGAGTGGGACAGAGGGAGACAGTATTTCGGAAAGAATATGACCTTCTGTGAAAGAATGTAGTTAAAGCCCTGGTCCCTTTGCCACCAGGGCATTTGGATCCATGTCCGGATGGGGACCAGCCTGTCTAGAGCGACCATCTGAGGTTGTTGTGTTGGCACAGCCACAGGAAGATGCCAGGTTGGTTGCTGGTATGAACAGAGAGGACATGTGCTGGATGGGGGTTGGGCTGAAAATGTAGAATAAAAAAACAACCTTCAGAAATGACATGGTTAATGCGAGTTGCACTAAAATCCACCTTTGTCTTTTGGAGGATATTAATAAGGGCACACTGAACAGCAGAAACTGTCTGGCTTAGTACATATAGTATATTGAGTGTGGAGTCTGCCTTTTGAGAGTTTGTGGGACAAAGTCTGTGGAACCAGTTTGATTGGCTTTTAACAACAATAGTGTTTTATACCAAGGCTGAAGTTTATCATATTTATACTGAAGAGCCGTCATCACAGCATCCAGCACAGACTTGGCACAGAAATAAAATAATAAATAAGTGTCGTATATTGTTACCTCTTGAGAGTTGGCTCTCGTTGCACTCCCAGACCTTTAAACCATTAGTGCAGCATCTGAGCAGGGGGCCAGAATGTAGTCCTGTGGAACACACTTGAGAGCATCTAATGGTAAAAACACAGTTTTTGAATACTTACTGACTGATGTCTGTTTAACTGGTAGGAGCAGAACCATATAAGCGCATTGCTGTCTTAATCATTTGAACCTAATGTCTTAGAAAAGGGACTTCTGTCTCCAAAAACAACAACAAAAAACCTCAGTAGCTGGCAATGGCATCAGGATACCCCAATTACTCAACATTTCAAAATAAAATTTAGTTTTAAGCTAGTATTTTCTTTATTCGTGGGGATAAATGTGGAGAAACATAACCTTTATCCTTTATTTTAACATATACTTTTTCCTCCCACCTGCTTTTGTTGGAACCTTCCTCCAGCGAGGTCTAGTGCCATCCGTTTCCAGCCATGGAACTCCGTCTGACTGCTACCTTCACCTGCACTAGCTTTGGCTTCGGACACTGCCCTATGACTCTCTCCCGTTAACTCTTTCCTGGAGGTCAGACTGCGTTGAGTGATACAGAAGGTGTAAATGCCCATCTGGCCAGCAGCCATGGCAAGCTATTGGAGATGCAAGGGGGGAGCAGGACTGGGCTTGGCCATGAGGAAGGTGGGTGCAGCTTCATTCTCCCATCCACAGGAACCCATTTACAGGGTTTTTCTTGTCCCCTCTACCTCCCCCGCAAGGGCACGCCCTCGTGATGTCATCTAATACCTGCCAGGCAGTTGCATTGATGTCGGTATGCCCTCCCTTCTCAGAATTATGCTTGTACAGTTCCACTGCACCACCACCTGTGCCCATCTGGGTGGCATTAAGGCAGCGTGGAGCATAGCTTTCCCTCTCAGGGCTAGAAGAGCGTCCCCTGAGATGCTTAGTTCTCTTCCCCACAGGTGGTCAACGATGACCTTGTCCCATTCTCAAACCTGGGTCACTGGCATTGTGAGCGGTGGTGCTACCGCCTACCAACTGGGTAGCTTGACCCTTGACCTTTGCATTTCTGTTTGTCCTGGTGCTTTTCAGGAACAGAAATCATAATATCTGCTTCAGACACCAGTCTGTTGCTGTTGGAATTGGAACTGATTGTTGTGATGTCACAAGCAGAGTATGACCTCCGTTCCTAAATAGCATCAGGGCAAAAGGAACTGTAAAAGGACAATTGCTTTTTTCCCCACACATCTGAATCCTTATTAATAAAGAAAATAATAGGTTAAAATGTACTTATATTTTGGAATGTTGTATAATTGGGGTCTCCTGATATTGTCTGTTTTTGTTAACTGGTGGTTAAGCCCCTCATTTAGGGATGAAAAAAAATGAAAGCAGCAGAATTTTTAAGCGGGTAATGTCAGCCCCCTTAAGCTGCATACAAAAAAAAAATGTTTCTAATAAGCTGGGGATTCAATAACCATGAAAAAAAAGTTTATTTTAATCACTATTAAATGTTAACTGGGTGAACATTGTTCGCTTTTCCTGACAGGTATAAGGCAGTGCTGTAATATCAGTTATAAATCCTGAGAGCAACTATCAGTCAATCTTTATTTTACCAGGCGGAACACCAGTGACACGAGCTCATTTATAAGATGGACCTGAGTAAAGCATAACAATAAAATACAGACAGTAAAAGTACAGGGAAAATGAACAAAAAACATTTGTTGTGCATCTCAGTCATTCAGAACCAGTGTGCACTCTGCACGAAGTGCACTTCTTATTATACAGTGCAGTGTTGCTGCCCCACCGAGTGTACAGTTGTCAAGGTGAACGCTCGAGTGGAGTCATCAGCTGTTCTAAACGTCTGGATGAGCAGGTAGCAGGAGATTGAAATAATTAACAGAAAACAAAGGGATTGAGCTATACTGGTGACCCGGGTTTGGTAACGAGCCCAGGTCACTGGGGGTCACCTGGGGGGGAGGAGATGGAGTGAGCTTCCAATTGGCAACCCTCCACTTCTGGGGAGGGTTAGGCACTTCTCTGACAAGCAGACGGTGTCGGGAGGAGTGGATGCAGTGAGGCGCTTGGCAGAAGCCATGTCTTAGCACGGCTTCTCGCCTGGACCTCGGTCCTTTGCGCCGGTGTTCTCGGGGTTGGGATTAGGGACTTCCGCAGTCGCTCTGATAACTATGAAAAAAATTGCCATCCCACCGCTGCGCAGTGTGATCCCCGCATGAGGGGGGATAGGCGCCACAGATAGGCGGTACACCACCACTGAGCCCGAGCTGGCTGCAGAGGAAAAATTGTCAACATTCCAGACAGATGTTCCATGGCCATCTGTTGTTTTACCCCACAGGTGAGATCAGAGGGGTGGCAGGACCCCCTACAACAGAATATGCAGTTTAGGCCTTAGTGTGATGTCCTGCTTAAGGTTGGGAATCCAGATATACTTGGGCTGCTCAGTTCTCATGCCAGGGTCCCATTTTCCCCGCCTGGTGTCTCGAGGCAGTGTGGGTGGTGATATCATGATGTGGGCATGCCAGAGTGTTCCTTGGCTCACACCAGCATCCACAGCCACCTCTTTTCTTGAGTGTTCCTCCAGCTGCACTACCACCTGTGATCACCCAGGTAGAAGTGGAGTGGTAGGGGAAGCAGTCCACCCTCCCTGGAGGAGTAGAGCGCCCCCTGGGATGCTCAGTCCTCCTTCCCCTGGCTCGTCCCAGGGATGACTTAGGGGAAAAAAAAAAACAGAATGCGTAGATATTACAGACACAGGTATTCTTTGCATTCTTGAGTGCTTTCACTTTTATCTCAAACTTCCGAAAGGTCAGCTTCATTGTTGTGTTGCTTGAAGACTGAGTATGAAAACACCTAAACAGTGATTAGTATAGTCCTGCGAAGTTGAGCCGAGTATTGTAAATGTTACACAACGTCAGTAACCCTCATTCTGTGATGACAAATCTACTCAGCCTTCTGCCTCCTAGTTGATCAGCATGGATCACAGAATGGATTACTTAAGCAATAAGGCATAACAGGGTGTGTGTTATTGTGTAATAACATCATGCCTCGGGTGGTTGAAGCACGAGGCCGCAGGCCGAATGCGTTCAACACCCAAGCACTGACGTTATTACACAATAACACACATCCCTGGAGTGCCTTTTTGCTATTATACAATGGCTCGATTTTATGTAGAAAAAAAATTAAACAATAATAATTTTCTAAATAGTTTTTTATTGATTTTTCAGTGTGGAAGCATTCTTAAGGAAAAAAGTTCATTGTCTGCATTATTTCACTAGGTGGGGCTGTTATGCTAAGCTGTGCCTTTAGCTGTCTTACTCTATATTCTGTTTACCTGCTTAGCCCCCTCCTGCACCCAGCCTCCTGCGTCTGTGTATCTTTCGTTTAGTGTCCAGTTGCTCCTTGTTTCAATAACTGTCGCAGGTGTTGACTTTTTTTTTTTTGATTGGTAGTCCATTCGAGGGAGACAAGCGGGACCAGGAGACAAGTGCATTTGTGACCACTTACCAGAGGGGGACAAAAGGGCTGACTTCTGATACCGTGGCTTCTTTAATGCGCTGAAGGTGCGTGAAAGATAGGGACCGGAGGATGTGTTCTATCATTAGTTTTGGGAGTTGGCAGTGTGCGGAGCGAGCGTAGCACTTTTGCCATTAGTTTCAGGAGAGGAGCAGCCTACGGAGTGAGCGCAGCAATTTTGATGTGCGCACACATTTACAAGATTATGGTGTGAAGCGGGGGACTAAAATAGTGAATAGTCTAGCACTTTAGTTTGCCTTCATGTGAGCAAACTGGCTGTGTGAAAGGAAGTCTTTAGGTTTTACTCAGACTGCCACTGCGTGCGGCTTTACAAAGATGTCTGAGTGTGCATATGTTGACAAGCGTTTACATGCAGGCAGTAGCAGTGTGGAGAAAAAAAACCTTTTTTTTTGTTTTTACTGTGGCTACCTGCTTAAGGGATGGAGCGAAAGATGTGGATCTGCTACAGCTTGAGTGAGCACAGAGGGGGTTCTATGCAGTGACATGGAGGTTTTACTCATTTCTGTGTTGCCATGTGAGGAAGGGATTTCATCTGTGTTTGTGTGTGCCTGGAGTAGATCCAGTGATGTTATTGTCAGATAACATCACTGGTCCAGGGATACACTGACGAGTCAGTTTTCAAGAAATTTTCTTGCCATTGTATAATGTCTGTTTAATGTTCACCCACTTAATTGGTATTTTACATAGACAATGACATCAGATAAAGACCACTGGTCCATCCAGTCTCCCCATAAACCCTACCAAATGCAGGACCTATTGTCCATACAAGGTTCTAAATCATTCTACCCCCTGATGCTCCCAGCCCTACCACTATCACCCTGAACAACCACTAAGCCCATCGCTCTGTCCCAACTGTGTTTAAAAGCATTGATAGTTTTGTCACCCACTACATCAGATGGTACATTGTTTCATGACTCCACTACCCTTTCTGTAAAATAAAACTTTCTCACTAACCTCTTGAATTACCCCCCATCAGTTTCCACTCGTGCTTCCATGTTCTTGATCTGCTACTTATACTAAATAGGTCCCCTGAGTTTACTTTATTCATTCCTTTCATGACTTTGGTCTCTGTCATATCTCTCCTCTCCCATCTGGCCTCCAGCGAGTACATGTTCAGAGTCTTAAGCGGATCCTCATAAGATCTGTCCTCCTGGCCCCAAATAATTTTGGTCACCCTACGTTACACTGTCTCCAGTCTGTCTTTATCTTTCCTTAGATGAGGACTCCAGTACCAGGAACAGTACTCCAGGTGGGGCCTCACCAGTAATTTACAGAGAGGTAGTGATACCTCCTTCCCTCTGCTGTCCGTACCCCTTCTTATACACCCCAGCACCCTGTTTGACTTTCAGTAGGCCTTGTTACACTGTTTTGATTGTTTCAGGGAGTCACTGATGATGACCCCTAGGTCTCTTTTCTCAGAGGTCGTGCACAGCTTTACCTCCTCCATCCAGTACTAGCTTGCCCTGCATTCCTTCTCCTGCATCACTAATGAACATATTGAAAAGGACCGGACCAAGGGCTGATCCTTTTGGCACCCCACTGGTGGCCTCCTTCTCTTCTGATTTGACTACGTTAACCACAAGCCTCTGCTGTCTCCATTCCAACCAATTTCTCTCCCATCTAACTGTGTCTTTCCGTGTACCCAGATGCTCTAGTTTCTTCAGCAACCCTCTTTGAGGCAGCAAGTCGAAAGGCTGGTTGAAATCACAGCAGAGTAAATCCTCAGCTGGCCCCTTATCCACTACTCTTGTTACCCAGTCAAAGCATACTATCAGTATAATTAGATATGACTACGATGGTATTATGAATTGTACAGCTGTGAATTATGAAGAATACTAGTTAGATAATTGATATACAACAGTGTTCAGATCAGTAGAAGTGTAAGTAATAACATTAGAGTTTTATTAATCCTGCAATACAGCTGCAGCTGTGCTATTAGATCTGCTGTCTTGTTCACACTGACGTCAGAGCTGTACTGCTGTTGCAGTATAAAATTACTGTAATCCAGCACTCAAACTGGTTACGGGTAGCCTGCCCTGCGCTGAATGCATCACTATAGTGTTTTCCTCAGTAAATGTAAGAAGATTGGAGGAAGAAAAGAAGACCAAACGTGCTTTTAGGGTCTATCCCTTCTATTAATTTAAAGCATTTTATAATCTATTTTAGATTGCCCCTTATCTCTGCCTTGTATACGATACCTTTTTTTTTTCCATTTGAGCCTGCTTTCTCACTTTTCTGTTTTCACATTTGAAACAATGAAGGAGTGCTCCCTTTAAAGGAGATTTCTAACATTTTAAAGGAGATTTCTAACATTTTATCTGCTTATGGGATTTATAGCCCATTACATTATGGCTGTTATAGTCATTCCATGCATAAACTTTATTTTTTATGTCAGTCTATTTAGGAAGGGAAGGGATCCTACTTCTAGCTGAACCGATGACCACCCAGTCCCTTCCACTTACCTGTCTGCCAGACCCACCCCCACGCTCAGACAGTCTTCTTCGGGGGTATCTCAGTCATCAGGTCATACTGTAGGAACTTCACTGCCGGTGAAGCAGGTTCCACACAGAAGATTTTCAGCAGTACAACTGGGGCTACCCACACCGTCGATGTCACCAACCCTATAAAGGCATGAGCGGCCCCGCTTCCTCCTCAGTTCTTTCCTGCCATCAACTCGATGGGTCTCCGTGGAACCTCCAACACAGTACTCCGACCATTTTTTCACCTTCAGCTTTTTCTTTATTTTTCAGAATCTCTTTTATTAAAGAAAGTCCTACAACTTGTTTATGTCGAGAGTTAATCCTTTAACGTCTCTCTTCACTGCAGAAAGAAGATTGCCTCCACAGACTAACATTCTCTCTGTTTCTGCTGTCTTGGGCCTGACCACAAAGTTTCTATTTTTTTAACTTTTTATTTATAGTTTTCTATCAAATACAGCATACACTATATTAGTGAAAACACCAATGCAGATAAACATTAATTAGACCAGGTAACTAATATACAGGATGGAAGTGATTACAGTCCTTTAGGTGGAAATTAAGTGACTAGAAGTTACCACTAGTCTAACATTTACTTCAAGGAGTATAAATCCAGCAAGATACACCTGTAGAAAATGTCCACTCTCACCCTTTCCATACCTTGCAGGATAGTCGACAGGGTTTCTTGCCCCTTGTAGAATAGAAAATTTAGTGAGGGAGGCCGAACCTCACATGATGTAAACATTAAGGAAATGTGTCTGATGTTCTGAGCTCAAATACGTTGAGTAACACTCCTGCCTCTTAAGCACATTCCAGATGGCTGGCAGGGATACAGGCTTGCTCAAGATCTTTAGTACACAGTCCTCAAATTGAGAGGAGCAAATTCGCTCCAACAATGTATAAGATTCCATCATGAGAAAATTAAATAATGCTAAAACAGCATTAAGGAAATCTTATAAGCTAATTAACATGGCTAACATTATAAACAATTATACTTCTGCCAGCAATATTAGTCTGGTTAAGGGAGTTAAAACAAACAGTAACATTGAGTTTTTAAAGAGACTAATAAGACTCAAAACAATATTCAGTCATTTAGACCCAAATCAGAGTCGCTATCTTCCACCCTTTCTTTTCTTTTTTCCCCCAACTATTATTATCTCCTACCGACTCCAGAACTCTCTCAGGCCTCTTCTCTGGCCGATGCCGCTCTACCGCCCACTGTGAACCCCGTCAACCTCAAGGACATCACTTTCTCCCGGGCACCCCGAGGGGGACGAAAGGTCCTGAGGAGATCAAAGGGTGCAGTGGCGGGCTCCAGTGTTGGGCATGTGGTGGCAGGGCTCTGGAAGGGCCGTCGCCTATCCAGGCCGGAGGGGTATTTGTAAGTTACGCCCCCGACGTGGGACGTGCAGTGCCGCTCAGCCCTGACATGAGTGCTCCCACTCACGTCCAGAAGGCGGCTGCCCAACGTCTGTCCCAAGCCTGTAAGCCCCTAGTGCATCGCAGTGCCGCCGGACTCCACCGTGGGCCACTGCCTCACCGGGCTGCCCTGGATCCTCCCGAGAGAGGGAGCAGTCCTCGACACTCAATCCTCTCTCTCTGCCGACCCCGTGGTCCGGTCACCGCGTGGCGTGAGGTGTGGCATCCTGCGCCTCAACCCTCAGCGCCACCGGGCCGGCCCTCTTCCACCCTTTCTTGAGATGCAGTTTTAGTGTCCAGAAGTTTTGAAGCAGATGCCGCTGCAGCATCAGGGTCTGTCAGGATGTGCGTTTTATTCGCAGGGCGAATTTGTAGACGGGCTGGAAATAGAAGTTGTGCAGACACTCCATTCTCCAGAAGGAGTTTCTTCGTCTCCTGCAATGCCTTTTTTGGCGTCTGGGTTTGTGAAGAAATGTCTGGAAAAAAGGCCACCTTACTGCCCTCCCAGACAATATCACCATGTCGTCTAGCATCTTGCATTAATGAGATATGGGCCTCTGGATTAGAGAGCATCACAATGGCTGTACGCTGGTACACCCCGGGTGTACTCCACGGTTTGGACTGAACAGGAATGGCGAAAGTCTTTACAATTGAAATTCCAGAGTCTTCCAATAAAAAGCCCAGATCCATAAAAAATAATCCGCCGCACTGCTGAATTAAGTCCCCTTTCCCCGCTAACCGCGGGGGAAAGCCAACTATACGGATATTTGCCTATCTTTGAGTGTTCTCTAATGTCTCTGCTTTCGCACGCAGGTATTGTAAATCACTCACAAAGGCCGCATTCTTCTCCCGCTGATGATTGGTTTCTAATTTTATCTCTATAATGCCAGAAGTATTCTCCTTCACCTTAGTTTCCAGATCTATAAAACGGGCTTCCACTGCCGCCAGCCTTCGATTTGTGTCTTCTCCCATTGTCTGGATTTTCTCCAAGATAGCCATAATTTGAGGATTTGGAATTTCCGAAGGCCTCTGGTCAGGTAAAGTAGATGGCCCACCTCCAGCTCCTCTCGAGCCCGCCGCAGAAGAAAGATAAGCGTCTGTATTCTGTGCTGTGTGTCTATCTTTTTTTATGCTCATTTCCCGACTGTGCAGATATCCCACTATCTAGTGACTAATTTAGGCAGATTTACGGCCGTGAGAGCGATATAATTCGCTGGGTTTTTTTTGTACATGGTCTGCTCTTCACAGAAATGCGTCCGCCATGTTGGAAACTCCACAGCGCCCCCCTTGGGCCTGACCACAAAGTTTCTGACTGTGAGCTCTGCCAGAAGTTTAACTAAAGTGCTGCCCTTTGGCTTGTCCTCTGTGCTGTGGGTCTTTACAAAGTGGTTAGCAGCAGTAGCTGCAGCCCTCAGAAGGGAGGGGAGGGACTGTACATTTTCCCCTGCCCGGACAACTGGCTCCTAAAGGCCCCATCCAGGGAACAGCTCCTGCTGACGCTGGAGGGAACTCTCCAGTTATTTCTTTCCCTGGGCATCACTGTCAATCTGCCCAAGTCGGTCCTAGTGCCATCCCAGAGGCTGCAGTACATGGGGTGGTTCTAAACTCAGTGCAGGGGAAGGACTTCCTACCTCAGGGCAGGGCAGAGGGCCTTATAGCCCAAGCACAGGCAGTTGCTCAAAGCCCCTATGTCCCTGGCAGGGTGTATCTGAGATTGCTAGGCCTCATGGTGGCTGCCATACCCACTGTTCCACTGGCCAGACTCCATATGCGCATTCTCCAGTGGATCCTCAGGGTACAGTGGGACCAGCGCATGGATGAGTTTGATCATCCAGTCCTGGTCTCTTCCTGTGCCCACAAGGTACTGCAGTGGTGCTTAGACCCTTAGAATCTCTTGCAGGGTGTCCCATTCCAGATCTCCTCCCCGAAACAGATCCTCACCATGGCTGCCTTCAGTCTGGGCTGGAAAACGCACCTGGGTCTCTTCCGAACCCAGTGCTCTTGGTCCCAGATAGAAAACTCCCTGCATATTAATATCCGTGAGATGAGGGCGGTGGTATATGCTGTGCAGGCCTTTCAGGAACACCTTGCTTCAGGTCAGCTGCTGATGCAGTCAGACAATCTCAATGTAGTGTACTACATCAACAAGTGGGGGGGGGGGGACTTGTTCATACCCCCTATGCAGGGAGGCCATGAGTGTGGTATTGGGTGTTGGATCACGGTCTGACACTGTCGGCAGTGCACATGCCAGGCATGTTAAACACTCTGGCGGACAGCCTCAGACAGACTCAGTCCAGCATGCACGAATGTATGCTTCTCTCATCCATTGCAGAAGAGTTGTTCGACATATGAGGTTATCCAGAGTTGGACCTTTTTGCATCCCCACTCAACGCAAAACTGCCCAATATTTGCTCGCTCAATCCAGGACCTGGAGTTTTCTGCTGAGACGCATTGTCCCTCTCCTTGAGCAGGAGGTTCCTTTATGCCTTCCCTCCATTTCCTGTCGTTCAGAGGGTGCTAATCAAACTGCAGATGGAGGGAGCCTGCATGATTCTGGTAGCTCCATTCTGACCTCGGCAGATATGGTTTCCTGTACTGCAGCAGTTGGTGGAGGAACCTCTGGTCCCTCTCCCCCTCTGCAGGAACCAGCATGGCCACACACTGAATCTGGTGTTCCAACTGGGTCTTGAGGTCGATAACCTCAAGATTGATCAGGTCGCTTGATCTGATCACTGTACCATGGAGTTCACGTTTGGGGCCCCCCCAGTAGTCCCCTCCCCCCGTGGAGATGGTCAGTTTCCGCCCTTTAAGGGGTGTGCACCCTGAGGGACTGTTGACACTAGCTGACCTATCGCGGGTTGATGTGGCATGTGCAATGGGTTCAAGAGAGGCGGTGGCCACTTATAATAGGGTGGTCTCCGAAGTACCGGATGCTCTCAAGACCAGTTGAGATGACTCAGATCTTTTCTACTCTGAGGTCCCCTGGTTTGATGGGGACCTCAAGATGATGAAGATCAAGGGTCAGAGGTTGGAGCGTTGCTGGCGGAAGACTCGGCTGGAGGCCAGTAGGCTGGCCCTACGTGCCCACTATGTGGAGTACCAGGGGGCAATTTCCCGTAAGAAGGCAGAATTCCTGTCCAGGGAAATTGCTGCGGGGAAAAACAGACCATCTCAGCTATTTCAGACTGTAGACCAGCTTTTGCATCCTGCCTAACTGCAGCCGAGAAAAGCATTGTCATCCACCTCGTGTGAGGAGTTTGCTCTGTTTTTCTCCGACAGAGTGTCGGCCATCCAGCCGGGGATCCCACCAGGGAGGCGTTCACCTCGCAGTGGTCAGGCTGAGGGTCTCGGAGGCATTCCACCTATCTGGGAACAGTTTAGATCAGTGGAGGTGTCAGAAGTGACTAGTGTGATCTTAGAACTGAAGCACACCTCTTGTGAACTGGACCCAGCCCTGACGCGTTTCTTAATGGGATGTGTCGAGGCTGTTGGCCTGGTGTTCGCCAAGATTGCCAGGTGCTCTATGGTGGAGGGGGTTCTCCCTGCAGCTTTGAAAGAAGCGCTGGTGAGGCCCCTCATTAAGAAATCTTCCCTTGACCCTGATGTCCTGGCGAACTACTGTCCTATCTCCAACCTGCCCTTTCTGGGCAAGGTTGTTTAGAAGTTAGTGGCACATCAGCTTGAGGTGCGCCTGGTGTCCTCAGACTTCTATGAGCCATTTCAGTCTGGTTTTTGGGCTAGACCCAGCACAGAAACCGCTCTAGTGAGGGTGCATAATGACCTGCTCAGGGCTAGAGGAAGAGGAGACAAGTCAGTTCTTGTTCTCCTTGATCTCTTCTCAGCATTTGACACTGTGGACCACATTGTGCTTCTTGATCGGCTCTGTGAGTTTTGTGGACTCGCCGGTACTGTCATCAGGTGGTTTGAGTCCTATCTCTCATACAGGGTGCAGCAGGTAGTGATGGGGACTTTCTCCTCCTCCCCAATGCCCCTGTCTTGTGGAGTGCCACAGGGCTTGATCTTGTCACCGATGCTGTTCGCAGTGTGTATGCTACCCCTGGGTGAGATCATTCTACAAAACAGAGTGGAGTTTCACTGTTATGCAGATGATACCCAGCTGTACTTGTCTTTTGGCCCCAGAACATCGGGAGCAGTTGATGTGCTTAACAGCTGTCTGGCTAAATTCAATAACTGGATGGCTTCCAGCTGGCTGAGACTTAACCCAGCTAAGACGGAGGTACTGGTGATCAAGACTGGTCGCGGACATGATAGGCTGCTACCTGGGGCTGACTCAGGGCTTTTCCTGGGTTCTGCTCCATTGGTGGCTCCCCGAGGGTGCGAAATCTGGGTGTGATCCTTGATAACAGATTTACTTTTAAAGATCAGGTGTCATCTGTTGTCAGTAGTGGTTTCTACCATCTCTGGAACATTGATAAGCCCCTCATTCCGTCTGAGGACCTGCCGACGCTAGTGCACGCTTTTGTGACCTCCAGACTGGACTACTGCAACTCTCTATACTTCGGGGTCACGGGAGGGACCCTCCACAGGCTTCGGATAGTGCAGAACGCGGCGGTCCAGTTGCTGATGGGCCTTTCGAGGTCCAGTCATGTGACTCCAGTCCTGCAGGCTCTGCACTGGCTGTCGGTCAGGTGGAGGATCCTTTTTAAGGTGGGTCTTATCACCTTTAAGGCCTTATACAGATTGGGTCCGGTTACCTGTCAGAACTCCTGACACCTGTGGCCTCTGCTCGCTCCCTCCGCTCCTCCTCGAGGGGCCTCCTAGACATTCCCAGGGTTTGGCTCAAGACCTCAGGAAATCGTGCATTTAGTGTCTCTGGGCCGACCCTGTGGAACTCGTTACCATCCTCTGTCCTGGAGGGTCCCTAAGTTGAGGTGTTCAAGCCGAGGCTGAAGGCCCACCTGTTTGCCCTGGCTTTTCCAGTTTTTTGAGCACAACCTGTGCTAGTACCTGCTGTGATATTCTGACCCCCTTTTTAATTTATTTTAAATCGCTATATTTATACTTAGCATTATTACTGTATTATTTATTTATGCTGTTTTTATTATGTCTTGTTTTAACTATTGTTAGGTGACCAGAGCCTCTGATATTGGGCGCACTACTAATAAAATTGCCTTGCCTTGCTGACTTAGGATCAGGGGACCCTGGTCCATCTTAACCTCAAGTCCCTCCATCTGCATGCTTGGCTTCTAAGAACGTAGCCATTGCCAGATTTGGGGTCTCTAACAGAGCGGTGGATGTCCTGGGGGTTGCCTGGAAGCCTTCCACTTGAACCACATATGCCATTAAGTGGAAGCAATTTGCCATCTGGGCTACCAGTCATAATCTGGACCCTTTCACCTGGCCGGTGAGCCACATCCTGGACAACCTGATCTCTCTGTCTGACTCAGGTCCCCCGTACTCCTCTCTCAAGGTATAACTTTTGGCTATTTCTTACTTTCATGAGCCCATGGGTGACTGCACAGTTGCTCAGCTGGATGTCTCCTGTACTGATTTAAAGGGGCATCCAGCATCTGAAATCCCAAATCCATTCTCTTGTCCCAACTTGGGATTTGAATTTTGTTTTGGAGTTGTACTGCTGGAAATCTTCTGTGTGGAACCTGCTTCACTGGTGGCGAAGTTCCTATGGTGTTACCTGATGACTGAGATCCCCTTGAAGATCTGCTGTTACTGTATGTTCTTACGTAACTGTTCTTTTTATGTCTAACTAGGGTGAGTGTGGGGATGACCCCCATTGTAGTCTATAGGGGCCTTTAAAGGACTTTTTTTTTTCACTACGTTTAAGAAGCGTTTTATATAAATGAGACATCATTCAACTAATTCAACTAATAGGGGTTTGTCAGTTGAGTGGTGGCTTTCATTTATATAAAATGTTGCTTAAACATATAAAAAAGGTTTTAAAATGAGCTCCACAGACTACAATGGTCTAAGCCATATTGAAAGGAAGCACTCCTTTTATTAGTTCAAATGTGAAAAAAGTGCTACAGCAGATTCAAAATGGGGAGGGGCATCATATATTACAGGAGGTAAGGGGCAATCTAAAATGGAGTAAAAAACTGTAGACCAAAAATTACAGTGCAACATGCACACTGTATCAAAACATTGCTAGCTTCTGTACCTGATCGTTCCTTCATTTTAACTATTTTTTTAATATAGTTCTGTTGTTGGTCTGGGCAGATTATACATAGAAAATAGTGCATGGGCAACCATGCGAACCAACCTATTGCACAGAGGTTTGATTACATAGAGTTGATTACCTCAGACCTCGGAAGCTCGAGAGGTCTCGATGGTAATCAGAACCCCGAGGTGGCACAATAGGCTGGTTGTCGCATAAGGGTGCCCGTGCACTATTTTTTATAGTGTATGGTCCCCCATTGCCAAAGTTTTTTGTTTTAAATTTTTGAAATGAAAAAAAAAAATGTATTTGTTGCTCCGTCGTGTTCTGGGAGTTGGGGCTGGTTGCTTTGTTTACATGTGTGGTTGCTAGAGAGCGGACATCCCTACGTTTATTATGTAGCCTTCTATTGGCTGTCAATGGGACGTGGGAGGGATTTTCAACTAAAAAAACATGAGGCATATGTCTCGTTAGCTAGAGGATGTGGGCTTAGAGGAAACGATTACTTGTAAGTTATTTAAATATCTGGTTCTAGTTTTGATGAAGCTGAGGTTATCTGGTTGATCCTGCATTTGTTTTGGCTTATGTGCCTGTTCATGTTCGCGCTCTGGTTCTGGGGATCTTGCCGCCAACGCTGCTGTTGCTGCTGCCAGGAGGGCTCGAGGCCGTTTACAGTTCTGATAGAACCTCTAGAGCTTTTCCAAACGTTGTTGTACTACAGTGTACTACAATCACATTCCATGACCTTTTGAACTGTGGTACACCAACATTTGGAAAGGCTCTGATTCCTATACAGAACAACATCTGACTATACACTATAGCACTATTCAAAACTAATGGCTTCTGCTTTGTTTGACACCAGATTTCAAGACTGGACACTCACTTTATCACACTGGAATTCCAGTATCGTTCTGCTGCACATTCACTCAGTAGTTGTATTTTCAGTGCTGCAGTTCTGAGCCACAGAACTTCAGATTATGTGTCAGAACACCAAATTTGGGCCAGCTCTGTGGGCCAAGAGATAGGGGATTGCTGTTGTGCACTGGTGACCCAGGTTTGCACTCTGAGCCCGATATGTCTGAAGTGAAGGCTAACAGGAAGGGATGGCCTGCTGGGTAGGTGGGCTGTGTGTTGCCATGCGTATGGCGACACCTAGGGGTGGCATGGTACTGGTGTACATGTATATGGTGGTGCAGATTATACCATGCTGCCTGATACCCCCCTCCCCCGAAGATTAGTGTGCTTGTTCACAAAATCGGGGGAGTGGATTCTACACTGGGAGAAGAACCCACAGATTGATGGCAGGACGAGGGGGCCAGGTCAGTCACTTACCACACCCTCCAGCAATCCAAAGGCCAACCCCTCCCCCCCAGTGCCGATGCTTCCAGTATGACCAACCTCTCCCTAATTATGAAATGATCGCCCAGAAAAGGGGAGACAGGTGTCCAGCTGCAGGATAAAACTGCGGTCCAACAAAGTTGCTTGGGTCGGTCGGGGACCGAAAGGCAGCAACCGATTAGGACTAGTCCATGAATAAGATGCAGTTAACTCAAGGTCAGATACCAGAAGGTAAGCACAAACTGTGTTAGTGAAAGAGATTAACACAAAAGAACACTAAATTAGCTTTTTTGGTGGATGAATTTCTACCTCAGTTATGTATATATATTTTTTTTATACTTGTGTATTGAGTTGTTCAGAGAGTTATAATACATCAGGCAAAAAAACAACGAATCAGACAAAATCCAAACAAGTACATCTGAGATTATTGTACAAATCGAAATAAAAAGGTTCATCTTGTTCAATTAATAGTCTTAAGAAGAAGAGGTGGGTTACAGCAGTCCTGCTCCTCCACCGTTATGAAACTGTTGTTCGATTCATACAATTCCTGATTCTGTAACAGGTCTGTACATACAAAACCATATTACAATAAAGGAAGTTAACTTAGTTAAACTGAAATTCAAGTTAACATTGACAAGCTTCATCTCTAAATAACAATCACTTTGATGTTGTTCATTATCCTTATATAACGGACATGGGGAATTGTTGTCAAGGGGTATTTGCCTTGGGAAACATCTGTACAGAAATCCTGTTGGCCTCTGACCTGTGTGTGAAGTAAGGGATAAAAAGGAGGACCGGGGGGGCAATCAATAGGAAGGGGAGGGGGTCACAGGTAAGGAAAAAAGGGAGGGGGGAGGGTGGTGGTCAACATCTCTTTCATATTACAAGGAGAAAAGAGTTTATTACACACATTTTCTTTTTATAGTTCCCATCGGGCCCATCTGTTTGTAAACTGTTCTGTTCTGAGGTTTATTTTATAGGTCAACCTCTCCATGGTTTGTATTTTCCATGTAAGGTCAGCCCACTCTAAGAGGGTTGGCGGGTCCGGTTGCAGCCATCTTTTGGTAATTGCTTTGAGCAATGTTATCACCGTAATGGCCCATAAATATTGTCCCTCCTTCCCCTGGATCCCCTGTAGAATAATTCCCAATAGAGTATGGTCAGGGCCTAACTCCACTTCCACTCCAAACAATGTCTTCAAGTATTGTTCTGTCCTCTGCCAATATTCCCTAATCAGGGGACATGACCATAGTACATGTACTATGCCTGCCTGTAAGTCCCCACACCCTCTCCAACATTTTCCTTTTGTCAGTATTCCCATTTTAACTTGTCTTAAAGGGGTCAAGAAATATCTGAATTTTATTTTCCAGGAAAATTTCTGCCATATTGTAAAGGATGTTACTTTCCACCTACTCAAAAAGATTTTTTGCCAGATGCCATCATGATATTTAATTCCTATCTCCTGAAACCACTTTTTTGTGATTTGCATGCAACGTGTGGGCCTGGTCTGCCACTAGGTTCCAATATAATTTTGTGATAGCCCCTTTACCCTAAAAGAGGCCCATATTGTTTCATAAGCCTCTGGAAATGGTCTTGAGTCCTCCAATAATTGTGTGTTTTTAATTAAGGTGTTAATCCTATCTCTTATTGGATAATAGTATATTATAGCTGCTGGTTTCCATCCTAATTTTGTAGCAAGACTCTGAAAGGGCAATAAAATGTTTGCTTGCATCAGTTGCCAAGGTACTTGGATTCCTCTGTCTGCCTGCCTCTGGAACCACGAGTGTTGTATGGCGAGCTGAAAGTTCTTGTCACTTATCCACCAAATATATTTCCTGTATCTAGCTGTATATCCCCTCCTGTTGCCTACCTGGTATGCGTGTAAGGTAGTTTGCACTGTGATCAACTGATCGCAGTGCGTATGTTTTCTATCTGCTGGTGAGAACATGAGCAACGTGGGGGGATTTTCCTTATCATACTTTAATTCTGTCTGCTGCCAGTGGGTTCTATACTGTCCATGTGCCCATAGAAGTACAGTCTTCATGTGTACAGCTGTCCAGTAATCTTGCAGATTAGGGCAGGCTCTTCCACCATCTCTTTTAGCAAGGTACAGCGCTTTACAAGATATTCTGGGTGCATGGTCTGCCCATAGAAAAGTTAGTAGGGGGCCTCTGCCAGTCTATTAAATCCCTAGTAGGAATATTGCATGGCACACTCTGAAAGAGATACATAAGTCTTTGGACTACATTCGTTTTGATAATTTGCAATCTAGAGTTAAAGGGAAAAGGCTTAGCATTTTGTCTGTGTAGGTCAGCTTTTATATTTTTAAGTAAGTTGGGGTAGTTATTCTCAAAGAGAGTAGCTGGATCTCCTCCGAGGTACACACCCAGGTATTTTACCACCTTACAGTCCCATTTCATGGGGTATTTTTGTTTAAATTTTGGGGCACCAATGCGTTTAGGGACAGTACTTCAGTTTTTGTCCAGTTGAGTGTTTACCCTGATAATCTGGAGAAAATCTCTATCTGAGTAAATATGTCTGGCAGTGACTCCTCTTGTTTTGTAAGATAGAGCAATACGTCGTCTGCGTATAAAGCAAGCTTATGTTTGGTACCTTCCAACTCCACCCGACGTATTCTATGATTCAACCTAATACTCTGGGCCAAGGGCTCTATATAGAGTGCAAAACGTAAGGGGGATAACAGGCACCCCTGCCTTGTGTCCCTAGCTAGTTCAAATGCTCCAAAGAGATGACCATTTGCTCTTATGTATGCCCTGGGCATAGCATATAAATTAAAGATAAAGTCAATAAAAAGGAATGGAAAACCAAAGCCAACCAGGGTACCCCACAGAAAACTCCAGGAAACCTGATCAAAGGCCTTCTCTTCATCTAGGCAAATCAGATAGGCTGGGGTATTCATTCTACGCAGGTGTTCTGTGATGTTGACCGACCTTCTAATTTTATTCATTGTCTGTCTACCCAGTACAAAACCTGTCTGATCTAAATGGATCAGGGATGGGAGTATTTGTTCAAGTCTTTTCGCCAGTATACTGGTCACGAGCTTATAGTTCGTGTTTAATAGAGATATGGGTCTATAAGATGCGCATAGTGCAGGGTCCCTGGCCGGCTTGGGGATATGATGGCCTGTGCCCATGAAGGGTCCGCCTCTCCCTCCTTGGTCCAGACCCAGTTGTACGCTTTCAGTAGCACCATGGGTGTCTCTTTTCCAAATTGTTTATAAAATTTGTTGGGTAGGCTGTCGGTCCCTGGACATTTGCCTGCTTTTAACCGTGTAATAGCTAACTATAACTCTTCCAGAGTCACTGGGGCAGTCAACATGTTCTTAGTATCCTCTGTAACTTTAGGGAGTTGGAGTGGCCCTAAAAAAGTCTGTACATCTTGTTTTGAGGAGAAGCACCTTGGGAATAGAGCTTTTGATAAAAGTTCTTGAAAACATCCGCAATCTCCTCTACTTCATACTGCCGTGTTTTATTTTCCCCTATATCTAAAATCCTATGTATACACACCTTTGTTCTGTTGTATTGAAGTCTACTAGTTAAGAGCTGTGGGGCTCTTGGCACCCCCCCCCCCAGAAACACTGTCTTAAATAAAGCAGCTTCTGTTCTATTTGATAATCCAGTATCCCCCAAAACTCCTTCTCGTATTGTTTTAGTGTTTTGCCCCTTTCGCTATCTATTTTCTATTGTTGCTCTTTTTCTAGTGTAGATATCTGTTCCTTTAAAAATTTAGTTCTCTCCTCCCTCTTTCTCTTTAAGTGTGTAGAAATAGCTATGAATTTCCCTCTGATTATGGCCTTTATTGTATCCCAGAGTATGCCAGGTTTGACTTCCAGCGTGTCATTATCTTTTATGGCCTGTTCTATTGTTGTTTTGATTGTGGCTTGAATGTCCTTATCTTGCAGTAAGGATGTGTTCAGTCTCCAAAAGGTAGAACGTTTCAAAGGACCCAGGGCCAACTTTAGAAAAATGGGTGCATGGTCAGATATATGTATATCCCCTAACCAGGTATGCCTACAGAGACCTAGCGAGTCTATAGGGACCAAAAAGTAATCCAGCCTAGAGTAGGACTGGTGGTCTTGCAAGAAGTAGGGGTATTGCCTACTATCCTTATGCATTGTACGCCATGCATCCAGCAGTCCTATCTTCCCCATCAGCCCTGCCACTTTCCTTGCTAAGCCGTTTTCCTTTTGCAGGACTTGAGCTGAGGAGTCCTTGGCAGCGTTTAATCTCAAATTTAGGTCCCCCCTATTGATCAGGTGCCCCTCCGCCCATTCTGCTATTCTCAGCAGGGAATCCTTATAAAATGTGTAATCTGCATCCGGTGGTGCCTATAATCTATATCAGGGTAATTTTGGCCCCATTTAAAACTCCTTTAATTCCCACATATCTACCTTCCCTGTCTGCTAGTGTGTCCTTATGTTCAGAAATTGTTTTTTTAGGGACCAGTATGGCAGTTCCACGTCTGCAGCCTCCCTTGTAAAAGGAGTACACTACTATTTGATATCTGAATTTTTTCAATTTTGAATGCTCCTCTTTGTTCAAGTGTGTCTCTTGAAGCAAGATAAAAGAAGCATCCATCTTACGGATATATGACGTTATCCTACTCCATTTAATTGAATGTGTGAGTCCATTCACATTGAATCTGTCACTAGTGAGGAGAGAGATCTGGGTATAAAATTACTTCAAACCTAAAGTGTAATGCACATTGTAGGGACCAGGTCAAAAAGGCCAATCAGAACCTAAATTGCATATTAAGACACATTGCAAGTAGGAATGAGAATGTACTCATGCCTCTATATGGAGCATTGGTTAGGCCACATCTGGAGTATTGTGTCCAGGTGTGGTCGCCGCAAAACAGGGAAGCTATATTTAGGATTGAGGGGGTGCAGCGCAGAGCTACTAAATGTGTATCCGGGCTGAAATCTTTTCCTTATGAATCAAGGTTGGCAAAACTTAACCTGTACTCACTGCATTACAGAAGATTTAGGGGCGATTTGAGCATGATGTATAAAACTATCAGCAATTCTGCACTGCGGGAAGCTCTAGGATTTACTTTTAGACCTGGACGGATTAGCAGTAGGAGACATAACAAGCAACTTGTATTGTCTAGATGGAATACCAATTTGAGGAAACATTAGTTTACCCAAAGGGTTGTTTCTCTATGGAACAACTTACCAACTACTGTGGTGGAAAGTACTACTATGGACATGTTTAAAGCCAGGCTTGACTGTTTTTGTGGTAGCAACACAAATAAATTCTAATTATCACGAGACAGGCAAGCACTATGGACGCAAGTCTACAAGCTTGATTCTACTTATGAAACTTATAAGAACATGATTTGAGTATCTGATTTATCCATTTTTATTGCTCTCTGTCCGACCTGTCTGGAGTACCTTCATTGTTAACCCCATGTCCTCTCCAAGTTCCCCTCTACAAATCCCTTTCCAGACCACCACCACCCCCGAAACATGAAGCTTGCCATCAAACTGAAAGAACAAACAAATTTTAAACCTTAACATCTGACAACAATAAAACTTACTTTTCTAATATCAACTGTTAACTTTTAAACTTTTTGTACTTCCACAAAGTGGAACGTCTCCTACTGGAGTGTTCTTGCTCCAGCGCTCTCCGTCTAGTAGACGGTACGAGGGCCAGAACGAGAGGGTTATTCATCTGCCGCCCTTTAAAGCAGTCATGCTCGAAAGCCCAATTGATCTTGGTCTTGGGCTAGAACAAAGCAACTGCGTATGTGTCATCAATGGTAGATAGCTGCTTGGTATTGCTACTCTGCCAACAGCAGTTATTCCCCGAGAAACAGTTGCGTGACAAAGGTTAACAAGAGTTCTCCCCCCCCCAACCACCATCCCTCTTTTTTTAAAAGAAAGTAAGGTATTTTATAACCCACCGTCATCGATACCTTGTAAAAAAATTTTCCCAAAGCAAAGTATTTCTGATGAAATTATTACATTTCAATTGGGGCTTTATACATTACACAGAGTATTTGAACAAAACAAATGTAAAAGCCCAAGAAAATAAACATCTTCAAAGTCCAGATCTGAGGTTTTGTTCCTTTGAGTCTCTGGAATATTAAAAACGATCCAGTTAGAAAACATTAACATTGTCCTCCACCTGCTTTCCCCATCTCATTTTAAAGAAGAAATAATACTGAAGGCTCCTCTAAACTGAAAATCTGGACAGTTCTAACCTGTACTATAAAAATGTTGGCAGTTTCAGCAGTGTAAACCCATTTCTATATCATTTAGCCTCTGCACTTTCTTTCCTTTTACCTCACAGGGTACAAGACCCAGTCTGCCCCCCCACCCCCAAATCATAGAGGCCTTAAGCAGAAAAAATAAACAAGGGGAAAATAGAAAATCTCTTGTCACAGTCCTTTTTGCATTATGAAGAGGGCCCTCTATGAGTTTACTCACTCCAGTTACAAATCTGTTAGTCTAGTCAGTTCGGTGCTCTACAGTATGGGCACTCTGTAACTTGTTCACCAGGTTCTGTATTGCTTGAAGGGATGCTATTGATGACGTGGTCTCATCGCGTCCCGTTTCTTTTCCACCTGTAGCTGTCTTCCAATCAGAGCACCCCAAGAATGGCTGATGGTAGTGTCGTTTTTCTTTGTAATTTCTCCTTGTTCCATGAGGCCTTTTTCGAGCATGGCCTGGCGTGTCTCCTCTGGGATGTCATAGGTACGTTGCCCCTCCGGCCAAAAAATTCTGATTTGTGCTGGGTAGGGTGTGTGAAAACGAATCCCTTTAGTTGTCAGCCTCCTGATAATGTCGGAGTATTGTGCCCTGAGATGCTGTATTTTGGGCAGGAAATCGAGGTCAGTTAATACAATTTAGAGGTAAGATACTTAACTTGTTCCATTTTCCACGTCTTAGCCAATATATCCTCTTTAACTTTGTAACTGTTAAACTTTACTATAACAGATCGTGGTCTCATGTTAGCATCCATCGGTTTGGACTGCAGGGCTCGGTGCGCTCTCTCGGTGCCAAGTGTGTATCTTGCTGGAAGCTGTAGCACATCCGTTAGGAGGCCTGTAAGGAATTCTGTCATTAGCCCAGTTTCTGTACCTTCAGGCAATCCATATATCCTTAAATTATCTCTACGTGATCGGCTTTCAAGATCTATGCCCTTGTCTTGTAGTTGTGCAGTTTGCTCAGTCAAGGCCTGAATTATGAGGGCTGTCTGTGTTGCGCCCCCCTCCACAGCTCTGATTCTGGTCTCAGCAGTATCTAGTCGGGTCTCCAGTCCTGTAAGTTTTTGGTTAAGGGAGCGGAATTCATGTTTATTTTCTGCTCTCATTTCTTTGAGCTCTTGAAACAAAAATTGCAATCAAGAAAGCTGTTCGTTCTCCTCCTCCGTGTCAGCCATGCTTGCTGGAGAGGGGCTTCTGCTCGATGCTGAAGCTGGTTGAGACCGTCTTACCTCATCCTTACTTTTGGGGATATTTTGGGACTGAGCGTTTTGATGTCTATCTTTAAAGTGACTTGTTGATGCCATTAGTGCCAGTTTTGATGGGTTTTTGCTGCAAAAAATTGATTTTTGTGGCGAGGGAGAGGGGTTGCTGTTTCAGGTCCCTGCTGGTGGCTCCGTGACGTCACCGGAAGTCCCTTAGTTACATAAATTTAGCTACCCACAATGTACAAAAAAAGTTTTATTTCCTTTCTCATTTCAAGAAATAAATAAATAAAATTATTTTTGACCCAAATTTCTTTATTTTCTTTGTCTAGCTTGTTCTCCCCCTGCCCTGATCACCTATCTGGCCAGTGACCTCTCAGTCCTGTTGGCCACCAGCTGCTGGCCTTCATCTTCCATGGCTCTATCCTCCCTCTACAGAGAAACATTTGTTGGAATCCAGGAAATCCATGGCCATGGGACACGAGAGAAGCCACCAGTATATTGACTTGGGCAGGGTTCTTTCCTATTCTGAATTCCCAGACATGCAGCAGACTCCTGGGCCCACCACAAGGGGCTGCTGCGGTGCCAGCCCTCCCCAGGTAGGGGATGCACTGTCTGTGGCCACCCTGTTGTAGGTGCCAGTCCACATTGCCCAGGCCAAAGGATGACACGACAAAGTTGTTTCATAGTTTCTGCCCATGTCCTCTTGTGTTTTTTTTTTTTTTTTTTAACTGTTGTCCCCCCTTCCCCTTGCTGAGCCACCCCTGTCCAAACCTTCTCTTAGGCAGCCTCCCAACCCCCTTCTGCCTCTGGTCTCTGCTGGGCTGCCAAAGCTTCCACACACTTAACTTGGTGGTGCGGTGCCTGGAGTGAGGGCATCCATACAGAAGTTAAGTAATCAGGAGATTGCATGTGTGTGTGGGGGTGGGGCACAGAATCTGAGGGTGTGGGGTCCGACATCATGCTCTCTCCAAAACCCAGATTGCCAGCATCATGAGTGGCAACGCAGGCTCTGCACTGACAGGCTGACACCCTTGTCTTTGAATCTAGTGCCAGCTCTGAAAACTGACCTGTACACCTTCTCCTTTCCCCCTAAGAATCGTGCATGCTTCCATGAGGATCTCCTGTAATTTCCTCGTTTATAAAGTACACAAAGCTAATCTCTCACCTGCGTAACGTAATCCCTTAAGCAAGGCCCCTGGTATTCTCTGATTCTATGGCTGTAGCATTTTCCACAGAACTTGCATCAGGCTGCACAATATATGTATTACTGCAGAATTCATTGCTCTGGGTAATTTTTCATTCCGATATTAGGGTTTTCTACAGTGCTTGGCTTTCCTCCCCACCTTGTTTATCTTGAAGCCTCTCCTTTATGCTCAGCATATGATGTCTTGATGACATCACATCACATCTAAACCAATTGTAGGACTGCATTCTGTCACGGAAATTAAGAATTCATGCCACAAGACAGAAAAAAACACTGCCACAGAAATCTGGGATCCCTGCTGCAGAAATTAGGACTGAAGTACCAGGGCACACTAGGGGCCTGCCTTAAGTTAACAGAATCATTTTTTTTTTAAACATTTTATTTTGTATATATGCAGGCATAGAAAATCTATGCCAGTGGTATCCACGACACATCCATTCTGCATATGAGAAGCTTATCCTCTTACATTTATTTTTTTCTCCTGTCTGTGATAAAATGTAGCCTTAAATGACTACTCTTTTTTGACTTGTTCTTATCTGTCAGGTGAGCTGTCTTACCTTCTGTCACAAACAGTGTTGGTCAAAGGTTACCTTTCAGGCAGAAATCTTAACTGTTAATTGGGCATGTCATTGTAAAGTTTCAGTACCATCCCGTTTACTGAATCAGATTTCATGGCTCTGGCTCCATGCTGTCGATTCCCTCATATTACCTTGTTAAAGGAAATCATTACTTAAATGCAACTGAACATATGATAGCACTTTTAGGAAAGTAAATAGGAAACCCAACAGCATTTGTTTTTATTCCTAGTTGGCAGCTGTGTGTTATATGATCATACTTTTTGATGGGAGTTTTTTTTTTTTTTTTAAGAATTTTAGAACGTTTGAGTTTGCCAGCTGGGGTCCACATAAACTTCCTCTCGTCAGTTTGTTGTGCATTTTCCAAAACCAGATGGTGGATCATGTCAAAATCTCTTACTTATAGAACATTTTCTTAATACTGAATTGCAGATGACCGTTATAAACGGCCATGAGAGTTTTCCTGTTGATAGTGGCTCTCTTGTTTTTACAATTGATTGCTCATTTTCAGAATGTTGATAACTTTCTTTTATTTATTTATTTATTTTTTTAATTCTCCCTTTTAAGTCCCCTTCTGCATCACAACCAGTCCTATCGCTCAGGGTCCTACAAGAAGCTTGGTTTAGCCGAACTCCAGCCCTCTACAGATGCCCACCTCCATGATGCCTCGGAATCAGAACCCCCCCCCCCGGTGGGGAGGGAGGCTGGCATTGGTCTATTTTCTGTCCACTGGAGGCCGTCGTCATGTTGTCTGTGACGTCTCTTTCCTTTGTTCTCCACTCCCCAAGGATGCAGGCAGTCGAGGAGATCCAGGGGGCATGTGCAAGTATAGGTGTGCTGCAGCACCGGATCTCAGCCTACGTCCTCCCCTTGCACGGTGCCCTCAACTGCACTGCTGGTCACCCATGTGGCAGTATAGCAGTGAAGGTGGCGATCCTCCTTCCTTGAAGGAGGAGGGCGTCCCCTGGGATGCTCAATATTCCTCCCCCCCCGGCTGGCTCCCAGTGACCTGAGGTCATTCCCGAGCTCAGGTTAGTGACGTCACAAGTGGTAGTGCTACCGCTGTGTCAAAGGGCCAGCACAACTTTTGTTGTTGTAAATTATTTTAAGACTGTTTCTGTACATGGCAAGTCCATCAATCACAAAGATGGTGACATCTGAAAATTGGATGCGCTGCTATCCAATAATGTTGTAAGAGCAATGTTCTCACTTGTTTCACCATTCTTGGCTGCGAGGAGAAAAATGCACGAATCAAGCCTGAAGTATTGCTGATTTGTGCCCTTCAAACGTAAAAATGTACAACTGAAACTGAGCCAGTGATACGATGCTGGAGACCTGGATTCATTTCTGATCCTGACTCCCAGCCCTGTGAGCATTGCAGAGGTGGGGTGATATAGAGCTTCATAGAGGTTGATTACCTCTCCATGCAAGCACCCCCGGTGTCTGAGCTACAGTAGCCTTCTCATCACACATAAAAACATACTGGCCCTCACAGCTGGAGGGATGACATGAGTGGAGCAACCATGGAATAGAGTAGGATTAAGGAGTCAATAAAATAATTCCTTTCCATTAGTAGCTACTCCAAGGCAGCGTCTGAGGGATAAGCCACAGGGTTGAACCTGGGGAGGGGTGCAAGAACTGTCATCTTGGGGGAGGTGCCTGATGGGAAGCGTAGGGGAAAACACCTACGAAAGAATCTAAACTCACACTGTAAGATTTAGAATGGGACAAAAACAGAATAGAAATTTGATGTACTGTAACATAAAAAATATCTCTCATTTCTTTATTTTTCTTTTTATCCCTACTTTTGGCCACTGGTTCCCCCTGTCTCCCCTCTCCCCAATTGTCTGGGCCACCACAGCTGCAGCCTTTCTCCATCTGGGAGGATGTGTGAGTGGCTACCTTCAGTCAGTTGCAGTGGGCTCTGTATTGTGTCATGCGGCATCCACCCTCCCTCCCCGGAGTCGTGCACTTCACCTCTGCAACATACTGAGTCCCCATCCAAAGACAGTTTTGAGTTTCCTGGGTGTGCACATGCACCCGAGTCTCCCCAGTAGCAGAGGTTTTATTGTTTGTGTTCCCATTTCTTCACAGTGGGCCCCTGTCTCTCACACCTTGTTCAGGACCACTGTACCTGTAGTCTTCTTTTGACTGGAATCCCCTTTTCATGTATACAAATAGAATGCATTAGAGGCCCTGTTCCTGTAGCTGACTATGACAAAAGACGAGCAGTACTGCTGAAAAGAACATACATAATAAGTGAGGTGGGGGAGGGGCAAATGCGAAACAATATACTCTGGAATGCAATTATGGCTGAAAATGTTTCTTAGGATCCTGGCAGGTAGTATCGACAGCTTGTGAAAGACATGTTGTTGTTTGGCTTCATCTTTATTGTCAGCTCCCTGTCAGTATCCTGGTGCAGACAGGGAGTAGGAAGAAGCCTGTCCAGTTAAGCATTACTGCTGGTGAAACCCAGCTTGTTCATGCTGCAGCATGCGACTCCTAGCCTCTTCTTTTAACCCTTTGCTTCTTTGGGAACAACCTTTGAGCAAGGTGCTTGTTTACAAAGGTTCCATGTCATCAAAACAAGATCATAGCAAAGTTACAAATCACAGAGCCATAGACACCGACAAAAAACAGCCAAAAGTTAAGAGGTGGTTACAATAATATGCTAGGAATTAGTGTTACATCCTGACAGTAGTGAAGAGCAGCCTGATACATAGGTGTTGTCAAGCAAGCAATTATGGCATAATGGAGGTGGGAGAGGTATGGGTTAGAGGACCCGAGAAAGGCCAGGAAAAGGGTGGGAGCAGTATGAGGTCATTTGGGGGGGCAGAACTGAGGGAGGGGGTCATGAAAGGGGAGAAGTGCGGAGTGATGTGGTGAGTGAGAGGTGAGGGTTTACAGCTGGGAAGGAGTAAGCAGGGGGCAGCAGTCGGGGACCTGTCTGCGGGGATAAGAGCATCTGTATGAGGCAGAAAGAGCTGGAGTTAGGTTGGTCATGTTACTTTCCTACAAGCACAAGTTCCAGATTTGGCAAAGTGTTATTTCATTGCAAGTTTGAAGGTGGGGAGGTTTCCAATGTTGTGTATTTCAACCTAGATTTCATTAAACCAAAGGGGGGGCCCCGATAAGCGAATGAGCTTGTCCAAGAGTGGTTCTTCTTAATGGGACACTGAGTGGATATCGTGCTTTGCCCCTAGTTGCATAATTGGAGTGAGTCACTTGTAGAATATGTAGGATGCAAGGTGGTATTTGGCCTAGCAGTGCTTTTTTCCAGGGAGGCATATCTGATACTTTATCCTATTATTCAGGTTTAGCCACTTGGTTTGTTCATCTAGAGCACAGGAGTGGGTTAGGTTATCCGCCCTTAAAGTAAGTCTGCATGCCTTATTAAGGGCTGTCGCTACCCGCTTGAGCGATGTGTCAGAGGCTGCACCATATACGACCAGACCATAATCTGTTAATGACAGAATTGAGCTGGAGACGGGGAGGTGGAGGGCAGTGGGTGTTAGATAATGTCTGTGCCTGTATAGGACACCTAGTTTGGTGTTAACCGCTTTTACCACCTGGTCCATATGCTGCATGAAGGAAAGGGTATCATCAGTCATGACCCCGAGGTACTTGAAAGAGTGCACTTGGTCAAGAGGTACTGCCTTATTATTTGTGATGGCTAGTAGTGGGTAGTTTTTTTATGCTGGTGACTTGAGGTAAGCATAGTCTTAATTGAGCAGTAGTTCTTTTGAGTTAAACCAGTCCTTCGGTTGTTGGAAGATAGTCTGTAGCTCATTTTATAATAGGCCAGTCTGGGAATTGTTACTAAGGATGACCGCATCATTAGCGTACAATATTATTTTGCTCTTACAAGCCTCAGGAAGAGTATTCAGGAATAAACTGAAAAGGAGGGGCCTGAGGATGAACCCTTGAGGGACACCAAGTGCGACTTCTCTTTCGCTAGAGATGGTTGTTCCTGTATTGACACTCTGTGATCTGTGTGACAGGTAGTCCTGAAACCAGTGGACAGGGCTGATGGCCAGCCTCATGGATAGCAATTGTTCTGTCAGGATGGAGTGACTGACTGTGTCGAAGGCCTTGGTGAGATCTATAACTATAGAACCCATAAGCTTACCACCTTCCATGGCGTTATGAACATAATCAGTGAACTCAGCCAAAGCAGTGGATGTGCTGTGGTTCTTCCAGAAGCAGTGTTGTTGGGGACATTGTAGATTATGTTTCTGGAGGTACTCCTTGATCTGATCCGCCACAGTCCTCTCCAATGCCTTTGAGAGAGGGGAGAGTATTGAGATGGGCCTATAGTTGGCAGTGCATGACTGGTCCCCAGTTTTGAGTACCAGGGTCACAAATGCCAACTTCCAAATTGATGGGAATTTAGTCAAGGCAAGGGATTTTTTAAGAATTTTTGAGATGGGGACTATAACTTCATCCAGAGCAATGGCGACCAGCTTCATGTCAATTTAATCACTGCCAAGCCTTGTTTTTCCTAGAACCTTTTTTATATACAGTATGTCCTAGCCTCCTTGACAGTGACGCATTTTGAAGTAGAAGTTTGGTTGGTTGCCGGCCCGGTGGCGTGGAGGGCTGAGGCATCCATGTCTTACCTCCTGCCCTGCTGGCGACCCGTGTTCGCAGTGTGAGTGGGCCGCTGGGGGTCTACCATGGAGGGAGAGGATCGAGCATCCGGAGGACTGCTCTCCTCTCCCAGGGAGGGGTGGGATGGTGTTCGCTGCTTGACTGACGCCTGGCAGTGGCTGGGGGCTGTCGCATTGGTCTCATAATGTAGAGGGCGGATGTAGGGCAGGCGCCTGGCGTAGCTATGCGGAAGGCTGCTCTGCCATTGGCGCATTGCACGCCTCTTCACACTTGGGGATGGGAACAGAGAGAAAAAGGAACCCCGATCGCAGATGATGCCGACCTCCCACAGGTGCTGTAAACCCACAGCCGGCACCTTTGTAAGCAGAGGTGAGTCTGGTGGACGCTGGGTGATGGGGCTGGGGGGGTCATGGAAGGGGGACAGTCGGGAGACAAAGAAATAAGCTAAAAAAAGAAGAAGTTTGGTTGGTTAGAGTCAGGTCTAGGGGTATTCAGGGAAGGTACAGTGGCCCTGAGGTAGCTGAGAGGGAGTACTGAACTCAGATCTGAAAATGCTGAGTTAAAAGATTCAGCGATGGTGTGAGAGTCCAGCTGGTGGTACCGTTAATGCTAAGCATCGTGGGGTGCTTCCTGTCCTCTTTCCCTAGAAGATCCTTTATGTTCTCCCAAAATCTCTTACCATCTCCCCAGTTCCTGTTCATCTGTTGCTTATAGCAGTTGGCTTTAGCAAGCCTACTAAGGTTCGTGCACCTATTTCTGGCTGCCCTGTATTTCAGGTAATCAATTTGGCTGCCTGAGTGCCTTGCCCTGCACCACAGATTGTCCCTGTCCCTCATTTGCTCTAATAGGTCCAGAGTAATCCACCCATTCTTGGACCCCCTGATTTTTCTCTTCCTGACTGGGGCATAAATGCCGCAGATATTGTTGACTTTGTCAGTGAAGTCATTCAGTGCAAGGTCTATGTCTTGCTGCTCATCGGGGGGGGGTCCAGTCGATCTGAGATAGAGCAGCTTTAAAGGAAAACAGTCAACAAAACAGGCTTAAATGCGCTTAACTGACCCCTCTTGATAGCTCTACTTTCGATCCAAGTGGGAGGAGCTTTTTTATATTTATTTGACCACATGCAAATAACCGGAGAATGGTTACTCAGTGAGTCAGAGAGTACAGACACATTAGTGATCCTTGAGGGGCAACTGGCTAGGATCCCGTCTAATAGAGTACTGTTGCCACTTTTATAATTCAGTCTGGTGGGTTTGGATGCCATTTGTGTAAGGTACTCACTGGCAACTAGGTTCTTTTGAGGGGTCAGACTCCTTGCTGAGCCAGTTAATATTGCAATCACCAGTAACAGTGATTTCACAGTTCTTTCCAGTTTTGGAGAGAGCCTCCATTGCTATACCAAGTCCAGTTTTGCCTTACCGGGCGATAGATAAAGAGAACCAATGGTAATGGACTTGCTGCTGTTACCATAGAGGAGTTTAACTGCAAGCAACTCATGGTCCCCAGAGGTGCCAGTTATTGGTAGAACATTCCCCTATATGGATTCCCTTACATAAATGAGACAGACCTCACCCCTTTTACCTGCTCTGTCAAGTCTGAAAGCTTCATATCCTTGTAATGCTATTGCGTTGTCCTTAGTTTTGGCGGTTAGCCATGTCTCTTTGAGACAAATGATGTCAGGGCAATGCATGAGCATCCATGTCTGGAACTGAGCTAGTTTAGGTAACAGGCTACCAATGTTCATTGCCGGAATCTTTAGGCCACAATCCTTTTTTTCTGCCTTAATCCTGGTATCTACCAGGAGAGAGGGTTTTTTTCTCTGCTGGAAGGCTGGGCGGGTTGGGCGCAACTCATGAGGCAGTAGCTGCGTCCAAGATCTGCCAGGGAGTGGGGTTTTCTCTGCTGGAAGGCTGGGTGGGTGGGGCTCAGCTCATGTGGCGGCAGTCGCATTGGAGAGCTGCCAGGGAGGGGGGTTTTCTCTGCTGGGAGGCTGGGTGGGCGGGGCGCAGCGCATGCATACTCAAGGAATTGGCAATGGAACAAACCGAATCCCTGGTAAGGCTATTCAGTAGCCCAATTCAGACAGGGGGAGTTCCAAAAGACTTGAGGGTAGCGGATGGCATCCCTCTTCATATGGTGAGGGACAAGAATCAACCAGGTAACTAAAGACCTGTCAGTGTTATCTCTGTTGTGGATAAACTGATTGTGACAGCAGTCAAAGAGGATCGTGTGATCTTCCTGGAAAGCAGTGGACTCCAGAATAGTAAACGGCATGGGTTCGTGGCAGGGAGGTCTTGTCAGACCTGCCTGATAGTATTCTTTGGATAATAAGCGTAGTGAATATGGGCGATGCTGTGGATTTACTCTACTTCGGTTTCAGCAAAGCTTTTGACACGGTGCCTCACAGAAGACTGCTGAAGAAGCTAGAGAATCTGGATGCAGTGAAGGACACAGGTGGGTGACAAACTGGTTGAAAGGAAGACAGCAGAGGGTTGTGATTTACAGAGTCAAATCAGAAGAGAGGGAGGTCACGGTGGGGTGCCACAAGGATCGGTCCTGGATTCAGTTGTTTTCAGTATGTTCACCAGCAACATAGGAGGAGGAATCCAAGGCAAGATGTGTCTCTTTGCAGATGACACTAAGCACTGTTGCAGGGTAGACATTAGGGAGATGCAGAGATACTTGTGAAGATTAGAAGGGTGGTCAAAGGTTTGGCAGTTGAAATTCAGTGCCAAGTGCAAGGTGATGCACATAGGGAACAAGAAACTCAGGACAGAGTGGATGTGGAGGGCAGTAAAACTGGGCACAGCCTTTGAGAAAGAGACCTAGTGGTTATCATCAGTGAACCCCAAAAGCAATTAAACCAGTGTAACAAGGCCTACAGTAAGGCAAACGGGATGCTGGGGTGTATAGGAAGGAGCATTGACAACACCAGAAGGAAGGTGGTATTACTATCTCTCTGTAGATCACTGTTGAGGCCCCACCTGGAGTACTGTGCCCAGTTCTGGAGTCCTCACTTAAGGAAAGATAGAGACAGGCTGGAGATAGTGCAATGTAGGGTGACCAAAATAATTCAGGGCCTGCAGGGCAGGTCTTATGAGGATTGTTTCAAGGCACTGAACTTGTACTCGCTTGAGGCCAAAAGAAAAAGAAGAGATTATATGATAGATGCCTTCAAGTTCTTGAAAGGTAAATGACAAGAAATGCTGCTTGCTTGTTGGGTGCATATACATTTACATACTGTGGGCTAGTGACGCAGTGAGTATCCAGCAGTAGGGCCCATCCCTTTAATGAATCAGGCTTGTCAAGTTCTCTGATTTGGCCACCTCGTTATGCTTCTCTAGCCAGGCTTTGTGGGTATTTGTCAAGTGGTTCTTCCATCCCTAGGTTGTTAAGCTTTTGGCTACCACCAAGCCTGTAGAAGTATAAGTAAAAGTATAAGCATGACGTAGAATGTTCATTTATGTAGTAACATTTATGTGGCCAGTGGTGCAAGGGATAACTTGCCTGATTATGGATCAGAAGATTCTAAGTTCAACTCCTGGCTGCTTGAATTCTTTATCCCGGCCCCCTGTTCCCTTCTCCCTGTGTTGTTGTAGTTGTTGTCCCCCCCCCCCCAAACAGCTGTGAGCAATGACCTAGCCCCCCCTTAGGCTAACTGTGCCATAACTCCTTAGGTTTCAACAAAAAAGAGGCAACAACTGGGCCACATTACTTTTTAGACGCTTAAAGCTTGGAGAGCCCACTAGACTAGTAAGTTCACTACAGCGGTCATGCCACAATTATTCCCTGAGGGATAAAAAACTGTGGTTAAAGATTCCTAAGGTTAGAAACAGATTTGGGGAAATGACTTTCAAATATCAGGCAGCGATTGCCTGGAACAGCTTTCCATGCCAATAGAGGGACACGACTTTGTCTGTTAATACATTTAAACACTATACTAAACCAAAACTGCATGTATGTTGCTACTATTAGTGGCAGTACTTTTGTATATATTTGGAATTATGTTAAATGTTTTATCTACGTAAGTTACAAATTTGTGCATAGCTGTGTAATTTTTAGCTTATATCCTTACACAGAAACATAGACTTTGATGGCGGATAAGGACCTCTTGGCCCATCTAGTCTGCCCTTGTGCTGTAACTCATTATGTAAAACACAGGATTGCCATGAAAACAGGGCTTTTTTGGCCCTAAGGTATATATTTGCCTGTATAAATAAAGTTGTTTTATTACTACTGCTACTTTCCTCCTGCACTGGATTTGTTAGCTCTCGCACCTTAGCAGTCTTGATGGTGGTAGTCTGCTACTATCTGGCATTGCTCCCAGTTCTGTTTTGCACTCAAACCCCAGTACAGTAGTACACTTGTACCTTAATTATGCGTTGTATTCATCCTTTCTTTGTGTTACACACTGACTCTGCCTGTAATTCCTGACAGTGCTGTATTACTCTGTCATGTATTTTGACTTTTTTGTAAGTGTTTTTATTGTATTTTATTTCTACTGCACCTTACATTTAAGTGATAAGTCATGACAGGGTGTGCGTTGTGGTGGGATAATGGTTACCTTGAGTCTGTTGTGAGGCACGGGGCATCAACAAGTGCCTTCAACCACCTGAGAAGTACAGTTATCCCACCACAACTCACACCCTGGAAAGTCTTATTGCGATTATAAAATGGGGCCAAGATTTTGGGGGGTGGGGGGATGCACCCCAATCAGAAAAAGAAAGATTTTTATAATGTTCTCTCAAATGGAGATGAAGAGAGGATCACAGATGTAGAAGTGGGTAGCCATCTGGGAACTAGCAACCATCGAACAGTATGGTTCACAATAAACACAGCAATAGAGTCAAGCCATACAAAGGCAAAAGTACTGGACTTTAGGAGGGCTGACTTTGCCAAAATGGGTGAGTGCCTAAGGAATGTACTAGCAAATAGGCAGGAAAGGGGGGTGGAAGAACAATGGGGAATAATAAAAACTGCCATCACAGAGGTAACAAGCCTTTGTGTGAAGCAAATAAACAAAACAAAATGATGTAAGAAACCACTATGGTTCTCAAAGGAAGTGGCAGTGAAGGTTCAAGAGAAAAGAAAGCATTCAGGAAGTACAAGGAATCACAGAAGGAGCAGGACAGAGAACTGTATCAGTTAAAGCAAAAGGAAGCTGGGAAGGCAGTCAGAACAGCAAAGGCCCAAACCGAGGAAAAGATAGCCAACTCAGTTAAGAAGGGGATGAAACCTTTATAGGTACATCAGGAGTGAAGGAAGACCAAGGAAGGGATAGTGAGGCTTAATAAAGGGAGGGAGGGTGGGCAGAGGGTGACTGTGAAAAGGCAGAGATACTAAACAAATATTTTTGCTCAGTATTTACAAAGGAAGAGGGGGAGGTACCTAAAACAAACAGTAGAAACACTCTGGATACAGAAGTTGATACCAGCCCATTTACAGAAGAAAGGGTTCTGAAAGAACTCTAAAAACTGAAGGTGGACAAAGCAATGGGGCCTGATGGGATTCATCCCAGAATTCTAAAAGAACTAAGGGTAGAACTAGTGACACCACTGACTACCCTCTTTAACAAATCATGGAGGATGGGGTGGTACCCGAGGACTGAGGAGGGCAGATGTGATTCCCCTTCACAAAAGTGGGAGCAAGGCAGAAGCAGGAAACTATAGACCTGTTAGTTTAACCTCAGTGGTAGGGAAAATGATGGAATCACTTCTGAAGGAAAGAATTGTCAAGTATCTAGAGGCCAGAGGGGCACAGGACCCAAGTCAGCATGGATTCACAGCGGGAAGGTCATGCCAGACAAATCTGATGGATTTCTTTGACTGGGTGACCAAAGTAGTAGATCAGGGAGGGGCTGTGGACATGGCCTACCTAGACTTTAGCAAGGCATTTGACACAGTCCCACACAAAAGATTAATATACAAGTTAGTGAGATTGGGAGTGGGTCCCAAGATGACAGCCTGGGTAAAGAATTGGGTGGAGAATAGGACACAGAGAGTAATAGTAAATGGAGTCCACTCTGAAGAAAGGGGTTACTAATGGGGTACCGCAGGGTTCAGTATTGGACTGGTCCTCTTCAATGTCTTTATAAGCTTACATTGCAGAGGGACTGGAAGGAAAGTATGCCTCTTTGCAGATGACACAAAGATCTGCAACAGAGTTGATGCACAAGGTGGGGTGGAAAGGATGAGAAGGGACTTGGCAAGGTTAGAGGAATGGTCAAATGTATGGCAGCTTAGATTCAGTGCTAAGAAGTGCAAGGTAATGCACCTGGGAAACAAAACCCAGGGGAAGAGTACACAATGGGGGGTGAGATACTAACAGCAACAAAAATGGAAAGGGACCTGGGGGTAGTCATATCAGATGACCTAAAGGTGGGCAAGCAATGTGAGAGGGCAGCAAGGAGGACTGGGGGGATACTGGAATGCATAGGGAGAGGCATCACCAGTAGAAAACAGGAAGTTATTTTCCCTTTGTATAGACAGCTGGTGAGACCCCATCTGGAGTACTGCATGCAGTTCTGGAGACCCAATCTCCGCAAAGACATAGACAGGATGGAAGCTGTCCAGAGGAGGGCAACTAAAATGGTGCAGGGTCTGCAGGAAGACATATGAAGAGAGACTTAAGGAGCTTAATATGTATAGCCTCGAGGAAAGGAGGGAGAGGGGGACATGATAGAAACTTTCAAGTACCTCTAGGGGAATCAACAAAGTCCAAGAGGTAGCATCTTTCAAAAAAGAGGTGTGCAAGAACAAGGAGCACAATTTGAAGATGGGAAGTGCTCAGAGGTAATTTAAGGAAGTATTTTTCACAGAGAGGGTTGTGGATGCATGGAACGGCCTTCCGAGGAGGTTGTGGAGTCAAAACCAGTGGTGGAATTCAAGCATGCATGGGACAGTCATAATGCAATTCTAGGGGGTGGGGGTAGGAAGAAGTAGGCTGCTGGTTAACTAGGATCTGCAGCTTATCCATTAGGTAGGGAAATGGGCAGACTGGGTGGGCCAAGCGGTCCTTATCTGCCGACAAATTCTATGTTTCTATGTTTTTTAACAAAGTTCATCCACCTCAACAAAATAGTCCCAGCACATCCCAGCACTGACATGCCATCTCAGGTTCAAATATTATGTACAACAAAATACATGTATTTTGTTTTTTATTCACATGTGTTCCGCCAACGTGGCTCCAGCTCTTCTGTGAGGGCTCGTTCTACTATCCTGGGCGCCTAGTCCATCATGGAGCCTGCCAGCTCCATTTTCCACATTTTCTCTACGGGCCTCACAAACATGCAGTGGGCGGAGTGGCTGGGCTGCGCCTCAGTGGAGGCAGCATTATGCTCTGGACATAGTGCCTTCCCCGTTCTGGCGACACACGTGCACTGACACCCAGCCGCCACTGAGGGCCAGTCAAACAGCACGCCACTCCTCCCCCCAAGGAAGGAAAGCTATCTAGTGACACTCGATCCTTCCTCACCCCTGCCTGCCCCTGAGTTATCCAAATCCATTCCCAAACCTGGGTCGCTAGCATGGTGCAAGGTGTGGCGTCCAGCGATTTAGCCCTCAGCACTACTGGGCCAGCAAAATACATATATTTTGAATTAGCTCTTATACCCTCTAGTTTCCACAACCCACCCCCATTTACCCATTTCCTCAGCTTTCTTTGTTTTTCTTTATATTGTTCCCTCCCTTTTCCCTATCTTGTTTTCTGTCTTGCCTACTTTCAAGAGATAGAATGTTTACTCTGCATGGAATACAAGGATTCAAATGTCTGCTCAGTTCTACTGGCAGAATGTTCACCCCCACTATCACACACCAGAAGGCCTCGGATATAACAAGGGCTTTTATTTTAGCTGTAGCGGGTTAAACAGAACAGATTTCCCCAGTAAACAGGTGACGGTAGGAGGGGGATTTTTCATGGTCAGCAGAGAAACACCATAAATTATAATAGTAAGTACTGTAGTTTTGCATTTTTTAAGTTACATATGTGTGTGTAAGAAGAGGATTATGAGGGCAAATAACATTTAATTATAATGTTTTTAAATTTAAGGCAGTTTTATTTTAGGGCCTATTTATTTACTTGAAAAGTTTCTCCCAGTAAACAGGCATTCTGTGCTAAAAACAGCTTGATTAGCTGGCTGCATGGCATCAAGCTATGGGTATTCACTTGGCACCCTGGCAACCCGGGTTCGAGCCCCAAGCCTGGATCTCAGGAGCAGAGTCTGGCAGGGAGAGGGTTCGGAGCATCCCTCGGACACTTCCCTTCCAAGGGGTGGGATGGTCTTGGTCCGCTGTTAAGTGTCCCCTGCTGGTGGTGGTTTGCAGTTGGTGTTCTTGCAGGTGTACAGCCTTGACACGCCACTGAACGTCCCCACCCCCAGGACACCGCTGTGGCTGACACAATACTGGGTGGTAGGTGGGACAGGGGAGAAAAAAACAGAAAATGCCCACCGTGCGACTGGATGACAGCAGCTGGTCCTGGCTCGCCACAAAGCTCGGAAGCATCTGAGCCTTTCCCTTGTCATGTGTGCCCCATGTAGAATGAAGTCTACCGACAAGTCTCTCCTCCCGGATTAGTCCCCTGTCCTTGGGGGGGCCCCCCTCGATGAAGGGATATCTCGGGTCAACCGGGGGAAGTGGCTCAAAGGAGGGCAGTGAGACTGATGACGGGGATGGGTGGCAGGTAGGGGTCCTAGGTCTGAAGGAGGATTCGGCTGGGGGGCCAGGAGGCCCCCCACAAAAAAAATAACTAATTTCCAGATGCGTCCTGGGGGGAGGGGGAAATGGATAAGTACAAATTGGTGTACACATAACAGAGATGCAATAAAATAACACTTCATACATTGATATAAAATAAACAATTACAGATGAGAATCAGCTGTAAGGTGTGGTAAAGACAGCATATACAGTATGAAATAAATATTGCTCATCCTAAACTAGGGAAGGGAGGCCTGTCTCTTAGTGGAGACAAAATAGGTGAGGGGAAAGAGAATATAGAACTAAGGTGGCAACAGAAAGGGCAAGGAGTGGGAACGGGTAGAGAAAGGGAAGTAAACCTTTGTCCCACTGGAATGCACACCCCACATGGGCCAGACTCGGCAGGGAGCACACATGGGCCGAGTACAGGTTTCCTGGCCTGCAAGGAGAGAGAGAGAGAGAGAAAGGGTAGTAAGGGGGGGGAGGCAAGCCTTTGACCCTTAGGAGTGCAAACCCATCAAGGGCCCGAACACTGCTGGGTGCAGAGCAGACAGTGTTGTGGTATACAGGCTTGCCTGGTGAAGGTTAGGAGTGGAGATAGGCAAGGAGTAGTAAGACACAGTTTATAGAGAGAAGAGGGGAGGGGAAGGGCTATGCGGGAAGTGAGTCAGGCACAGTTGCAGGATGTTGAAGGTTTTTAGTGATTAAGGTGCAGCCACATTTGTGATGTCAGTCAGGGATATGTGGTAGTATTGATTTGATTGTAAAGAGACTTGTCTTCTTCCACTGATACTGTACTAGGATATCAGCACTGGGTTCCGAGCTCCTCAGTCAGTCAGGTTTCTGGATTTTTTATACCCATTTTATAATTAAGGAATAACACATGACGGGGTGTGCTTTATCATAGGATATCGGCACGCCTCGATTGCGTTGTGAGGCATGAGGTGAAGCAGAGTGCCTTATACGCGTGAGACAAGCCGATATCCTATGATAAAGCACACCCTGGAATGTATTACTGTGATTATGCACTGGACACCCACAGTAGAGTAAAAAGACACAACCACAGGTCTAACAATTAATTTTTTGTATGTTTTTTAAACTGTGAAAGTACATTAGTACAAAAAATAGTCCAATGCTGGAGTCATTAATCAGATAATTGTATATCTTTTTACTGATTATAATAAATATTTCATAAATAACACATCAGAAGCAGTCAAATATATCATAAATAAAACACATTGCAAGCAGTCAGTTTAGTGTAAGATCAATAAGTACAGTATTAGAAAGTAGGGATTTTTTTGTTGCTTAATGTTAAAGGGTGACTGTTAGCTTTTATTGAAGTGTTTGGTCATGTTTTTAAAAAAAAAAGACCAACTGCTGTGAATGTTCCAGTACTTATAGTACTATGTTATAATTACTGGTGACCATAAATATCAACCGGATTACTGTTTTGTTAAAAATGCATATCATCCGGATTTCGTGTTATTATGATCCAAAGGCAATAATAACCCGAAATCCAGTTGATATGACACTTAATAATAACCTGAATCCGGTTGATATGATATTCGCCAAAGAAAAGACTTTAAAACTGTTGCATTCCATTGTTTCACAAAAAGTATTTCAACTGCAGTATTTTCAACTGTGTTTTATTCATGTACAATTCAATTTATTCAAAAATAAAACTGCATTCTAGCTAAAAAACATCTTTTTCTTTCAAGCTACTAGAAATACAGTCTAAACCTCCACACCAGCAATTATAAAAAATAAAGGATAGGAAAGTTTGATGTTACGGATTTTTTTCAGATGCCCTCGGTGTATGATGATCACATAAAACTCTCGAGGTTTATGGGTCATCACACACCTCGGGTGTTTGAAACAACATCCATAACGCACACTTACCTATTTATTATTCTCTATATAATACTATCTAAGCCTTTTTTAATTAACTACTTTGCGATGAGTGCCCGCAGAGAAACTCCAGGGGTGCAAGCATCCCTGCATCAGGGACACATGTCTGTACTAGTGGCGGCCGAAATCCTAAACTCGTGCACGGCCGTTTTTCCATGTCTGAAGGTGATATCAATTAAGACTGTATTCCAAAAGTCTCTTTCCTTCTGAACTTGTAGATGTCTGTGTCAGCCAAAAACGCTCACTGAAAAGGCATTAAAACAATGTCCGGGGGGAAGAAACCTCAGCTGCGATCCCAAGCATGCACATTAATGGAAGCACTGATGCGCATGCTCGGGATCTCAGCTGACTTTTTTCAGACATAGTTTTAATACCTTTCCCATGTGCATTTTCAGTTGAGAAGGATATCTGCAAGATCAGAGTGAAAGAGAGTTTTGGATTACAGTCTTAATGTATGTCAATTTCAGAGATGCAGAAATGGCCCTGCACGACTTTAGGATTTCGGTTGGCACCATTACAGCCACACGTTCCTGTTGTGGAGATGCTTCCAGCCCATGGAGTTTCTAGAGAGCACTCGTTGCAAAGTAATGCTTAAATGGTACAGTACTTTTATACCTAGTGGGACATTTACAGCACTTATGTTTTTTTAAAATTTGGTTGCTGAGGAAACTGGAGGGGTTTCAATGATTAAAGGTTTTGAGAAGGCTTAGGGATAGAGCTATAAGTAAACAGCATCTGGTCAGGGGTCTTGTTTTCAGCCATTTCGTTATGAGGGAATATAAGTGCATATCTGGAATGCATCTGACCAGTCAGCTTTCAAGATTCTTCCTGTCCAGTGCATAATATGCATTTTCCATCCCACGTCATGTATTGTATACTTCCCTTTCCTGTCCCCCCAGAATGCATCTGGAAATGAGCAGTTACAAGCTCAGTATGTCTTTCCTGGTGAAACTTTTTAAAGGTAATAAATAAATCCTGTAGATGGCATGTGAGCCATATAGCAGACTAGTTGGGCACACACCAAAATTGGCTGAGACAAAATTAGCAAAGCTATATTTCTATTGAAATTACAGCATGTCTGAAACCAGGGCTAACACTTCTACGTACTGTATCAACCCAACCACATGGGTCTTCATCAGGGGAAGACCCATGTGGTTGGGTTGGTATGTAGGGGTGTTACCCCTGGTTTCAGACATGCTGTAATTTCAATAAAAATACAGTTTTGCTAATTTTGTCTCAGCCAGTTTTGGTGTATGCCCATTTCTTTTTGTTTTTTTCTGTCTGCATTTTGCTGGAGCACCTTTAGGACAGCTGATGAGCATTCCTTTGCTGCTGTACTACAATTAGACTAGTGTAGACAGCATAATCAGGGTGGTACTAAACACAACTCAAAACAATCAAGGGTAACCCAAGGTCCATTTGTAGGAAGGCTGCCAAATTGTGAAAAAAAGAAAACTTGGGTGAGTGGCCCTTCATTATGAGAGAAAATTGTGATGATTTAATCCTGAAACATCAGTTTTTATTTCTTACTATTTGTAACCATAACTTGTGGTCTCAGTTTTCAGTAAGCATAGCTTATAGAGCTTCTTGGAGTTATACGTAGTCTTTTTTTTTTTATTGATCATTGTTATGGTTAGTGTGGGTGAGTTGGCTGTAGTGAGGTCTGAGTAGTGATATGGCCAGCAGTCAGCAGAATGTAGTGCCAATTGATTCCTATGCAGTTTATCTCTCCTCCAAATTACCACACCCCACACACAGAATGATTTAGATACCCATGATGCCTTGTATAGGGTTTTATGCTTTGGAATGCATGCATATGCCTCAGAAGGATTTACAGAAACTAAACTATTTGAAACTTATCTGTTTTCCACTGTTGTTTATGCATCATGCGTACAGTACTTCTTTAAAACTGCTTTTGTATTAATGCTCATTCTTGGGTAGTTCTGACTGTAGTGAGTGTTTCATTTGTTGGTCTGTAATGGGTAACTCAAATTTTTGCTAAAGTAGTAAGTACATTGTGTGTACCATTGCACTGGTCCTGTGGAGGCTGGCTATGATCAAAAAAGAAAGCTTCTTGCTTTGCTCTATGTGACTCTTTGTTGGGCCATTGCCGAGAGATCAAGTTGACACTCACTAAGGTCTTCCAGTCCAGAAGATGGAGTGAAAGAAAAGTAAGAGCAGAAGTCATTGAGGAAAATAGGAAAGCAAAGTGAGAATAATTTATTTCTATTTGTTTACCGCCATTAGTATTTTGATTAAATACTGGTACTACATGGGCTGTGGAAAAGTATAAAATGTTCATTTATGTTGTGCTTTTCATATAGTGTATCCCAAAGTTCTTTACAACCAATTATTATTATTTTTTTCTTCCATATTGTGTTTATCCTCCTGGACCATGACGGGGGAGTCTCCCTTCTGCCAGACCTCATCCCCAACCCATGGTCCACAATCTCCTTGGGCTTACCTGGTGGCTCAGTCCCCCACGAATTGCCCTACCATGCGGGGTCAGGAGGGGGAGGGTCATCCTCCCCTTCCGATGCCTGAATCCAGTCGTTGACACATGTCATCCCAGTGATGTGGGTGTGATGTGTGCGGGCATCATGCGCCCCTGCGGTGTCTGTTATTTTCCCTCTTGAATTTCTGCCCTTCTTCACCCTAGCCACGGCATGCTCAGGTGATGCATGCCCGTGGAGGCATGCGTGCGTCCCAATACCATAGCTCCCCACCCCCCAACTTTTGGCTGCTTCCTGATGCTCCTATGGGCTGCCACCAGGCCTCCACCTGGTACCAGCCAAGAGCTGGTATAGCCAGCCATCCCAATCTGGGAGAGGAGAGCTGCCTGGCACCTGCTCAGTCCTCTCTCAGTGCCCCCCGGCCGACCACCGACAACCCATGCTCATTTCTGAACGTGTGTCATTGGCGCGGCAGGAGCTAAAGCACTCAGCGCCTTAGCCCTCCATGCCGCTGGGCCATACAACCAATTATTTAAACATGAGAGCCGAGCTGTGATGCCGCATCTCATTTGCAGTGTACTAATTGACACACACTAGAAATGCACTTTCAGCTAGAAATGGGGAAATGCTTTCATTGCCACATCATTGAGGCATCCCTGAGAGGACATCATAAATGCATTAACTTCAGTCAAACCACAGTATCTTCATTCAGGAAATGTATTGTATTGCACACAGACCAGTCACATACCATTATCAAGTAAGACAGAGTATTGCAAGAATGTAGCCAGTTTCAAGAGGAGGACTGGATAGTATAGTAACCATCCTAGGTACTAGCATACACTTATTTGCAAAATCATTACATTAGCTAAACAGTTTATGTATTAGGATTTAGAAGTAAAAGTTAATGGGAAAAAATATATATTAATCCCCCCCCCCCGAAGATGACAGTGTCTGCAAGTGTGGATGGATGGCTGGTGAGCTTGAGGTGGATGCTTGTGCTGAGCATGTAGTTTACATTCATGGGATCACTGCACATTACAGTGATGAAGCCGCATGGCGCACTGAACTATGGGCCATGACAAAAAATATCTTGATCTTCTGGCCTCTTCTAATTTTCAAAAACTTCATTTTTCTTACTTTGACTGTGTTTTGCATGAAAATGTACTGCATTATCAGTTCACACAAGCTCATTCATTGCAGGGCTTTAGACCAAACTATTCCTCTGTATAAATTATATGCTAGGCTAGCCCGGTGGCGCTGACGGTTGAGGCGCTGGATGCTGCACCTCGCGCCACGCTGACAACCCGGGTTTGTGAACAGACTTGTGTTATTCGGGGGTCAGCTGGGGGAAAGGATCGAGCGTCCGGAGGACTGCTCTCCTTCCTCGGGGAGAGGGGACGTGCTGTGCTCTCTAGGCTGACATCCAGCGGTGGCTGGGTGTCAGTGCAGCCGATGGAACACAAGGGGTAGGCCAACGTCCAGGGCACTTGGCTGCTTCTGCGGAGGTGGAGACAGCAGTTGCACCCATTCACGGTGGGGGGGCGTGAGGAAAGGGGGGAACTGGGGCCCGACAGGGACCAGTGATGGCCCAGTTGCTCTTCACGGCAGCCCCAGTTCTAGATTACTGTCTCTGGGGGATTGGAGTAAGCCGGCGCTCCTGGATCCCCAGCCCTGCCGCGGAGGGGAAGCCATGGGGGAATGCTGGGGGTTGCAGAGCAGGGTGATCGGGGCCAGGGGACGTACTCCTCCATAAGAGGGGGGGTCATAGCCCCTGTTAGGTCCACGGGGGAGGATAAATAAGTAATATAAAAAAATAAATAAATAAATGATATGCTATTCGTATCATTAGAACTAGCAAATGTAAGCCTGTGGAAGGAAACAAAAGCAAACAGTCTCACTTACTGTTTCATAAGGAGAGTGATCTGAAAACTCCGAAGTTCATTCTGTTTATTTTGTGGGACCTATAGTGATGTTTCCTTTATTTCACTACAAGGCGTAGTTTCAGTATTTCTAGTTTTGTGATTTGAGAAGAACAGACCATTTAACAGCGAGTCACCATTTTCTTTTGAAATAGCATTTTGTTGCCAGAGGTGAGGGACTAGCAATGTTAAGGCAGCTGGAAGTCCCACCAGATTTCCCCAGGGCTTTTAGTGCCACATGGATGCAACCACAGGCTGACAGAGCAGGGACCATCTTGAAATGCACTGTGTCCGGGGTGTGCATGCAACTCTGACACTTTGGATTTCTCTCTCATAGACAAACCCACCAGTAGTTGCTCACTTTACCAGTATGAGCTTGAGTTTTACTGTGTTCCTGCAAGTTCCAGATATGGGGATCAATCGCACACCCCCTGTGTTTTCTGCAGTTGTTTATGAATGAGAATTTTGTGAATGGGAGTCCCACCAACTGGAAGAGTATTGGAACAGCTGCACTAGTAACAGGTGGTCCTGGAGTATGAGCTGTAGGTCGCCATGAAGCCAGCTCCCCCAGCTTTTAGCTACTTAACAGTATGTCCTTTAATGTCTGTTGTTTGGGAACAGCCTTTTTAATGCTCTGTTTGTTTCTCCTTGCTTTTGCTAGCTGCGTTGCCATTTGCAATTCTCACACCGAGGCATAACCCCTACAAACGAGGATTTTACTGTGATGATGAATCCATCCAGTACCCTTTCAAAGAAGACACTATATCCTATGAGTTGTTGGGTGGAATCATAATTCCTCTCACTTTTTGTGTTGTAAGTTATGTCTTTTCTGACACATTTTTTTTGTTTAGAGGAAATTGCATTAAATTGAAAAATAAATCACAGTTAACCTATTGCATATTTAGTAATCATGATATCATAGTTGTCTTGCTTTGTCAACAAACTGTGGTCCACTCTTCAGTGACTTCAGTGTAAATTTAGTTACCATACTAATGTCTGGTTTGTGGGCTCTGGGAATATAAGTTAATTTCTTATCATTTAAATCCTCACCAAAAAATAGCAAATGAGAAGATGCTGGGAGCAGTAAGGAGAGAGTGCTTCCTGTTTGTCAGTTGGAGCACCTCTGACCTTACCCTTTAGTCATAATAGTTCAGTTTCTAGACTTTGTGGGGGATGTTTTGTCTGGGATGTATGTGAACTTGGACTGACATACATCCTGGACAGAGGAAAATTAGAAATCTTTATCTTACTTTAGGGTATCAGTATAGTGTGTCAACGGACTAAAGTAAACAATACATTATAATTAAGATCCTTCATTCCATTCAGGTCTAGATTGTCTGTGAAAATGTACACTTAATTTATGTACTGAGTCTGTGCACCATTTGGTGGACTGACATGGAAAAACCAGTATTAAAAATTTTTATTTTTCCTGGATGGGAAATATTTTTCTTTAATGGGTATTTAGCTGGAAGCACATTTCCCTTTAGTGACTATCCCAAAGTGCACTATATGTCCCCTCTTTAGACACAATTCTACTGATGTGGCCAGAATACATCATCACTGTTGTGGCCCTTGCAATCCACTATAAGTGTAAAAACCATACTTGTTGGACTCTAACGTCTAAGAGGAAGAAGCGGTAAATGTCAGAAGAAGCCACATTTCAGTAAACACTAGAAAAATGCTTATGGTGATAGTATTCTGGATAGTCAAATGAAGAACAGCAGGGCATGGGCTTCAGATGGATTGGTAGTGGAGCCTAGTTCCTGGTGTAACTTACAGCGCTCAGAAAAAAAATTATTCTGCAGCAGTAGTCTATTATTTTTAAACTTTGTTTTTAAGGTTTCTAAGATAAAATAAAATGTCTGTGGAGTGAAAAAAAAAAAGGGCACGTAGACTCAGGTACAGAAATCAATCAAGTTACGAATCGAGGAACATGTTGCACCACATTTAAAAAACAGTGTCTCCAACGCAAATTAAAAACGTAATGAATTATGGAGAGAGAGAGTCATCTGTTCCATAGTATACATAGCTGTACCATTAACACTTACTTGTATTTCATTTGTGTTACCAGGAGAAAGCTCCAGTGAGCAGTACTCATTTATAAGGAGATTCAGGGAAGAATACACAATACAGAAACAAATTGAATACAGATTTAGAACAGAGTTGGCATAGCTAACAGAATGTCAATTTCGCAAAAAATAGAAATTTAAAGTCAGCAGTGACTGAATAGCTAATTACATGACAAATGGTCTACCTGAAAACAGTGGATAGCTTCAAGAGAGGATGGGACAGAATGAAGGGAGAAGGTGCTGGGGGGTGACTTGAAGGGGCAGGGGGATTTGGGGAGGGGGGCAGGTCCGTCTATGGACACAGAGGGTGCCTGCATACTCAACCAGACTAGACAGACTGTAAGGCCTTTATCTGCTGGCATATTTGTATGTTCAACTGGAAATGTCCAAAAAGCTGTCAAGGCATTTACAGCCGATCCCAGATTCCGGAGTAGCACTGGGCAGGTCCAGCTCAGTAGTGAATATTCTGCACAATTACATGACACGTGGTTAAAGACTACACTGTTCTTCAGTGGGAGGAGTAAAAGTGTGATCATAACACAAGGATTATGAATACATCGTGATATCGGCTGCAGCGGTCTGCACAGTGGTTTTCAATCACTGATTTAAAGACGTTGAAACTAACAGCGTTTTCTAGTCTAAGAGCATTCTGCAACTTATTTCAGAGTGTAGAGGCAAGACAACTGATTGCGGATTTACCATACGAGGTACAGTGTTCTTGGGGTTTTCACGTAGATTACAGCATTACTCCTAGGGCTATATGAGCATGTAGTTCTTTGAAACAATTTAGTGAGATACGAGGGTAAATTATTCAGCAGTAGTTAGCTGCACAGATGGAGGTATCCAGTCCTGTTAAGAGGGAGCCATAGTTTTTAACTATAACCTTCAAGGCCAATGCCCTCAGGATAGAATACAAGTATTGTTCATTGGGGGCTTGTTGCTGTGTTGGGAAGGAAAGCAATACCAAATACAAAGAATTCAACTACCATGGGAAAAAAGGTCCAGAATTTTTTGAGGGCATGCAGCGCCAATATGGTTATAATATAAATCATGTCATCTTTTTTAGCCAGTCAGAATTGGTTATTTCTAAACATTTGAGGTACTCGTATAACCATAAGAGGGTGTCTTGTGCACATTGTTATAAGGTTATGAAGTTTCAAGTTCATTTGGCATAGTCCGGTTCAACTCACAGGGGTTTTTCTGCAGAGTCAGACATTTTGATTTTGAACTCAAGTTCCATTTTTTTAAAACTGCAATTTTCAACATGATTTGTAATATGTTTATTTATGGAGTTACTGTATCTCTTATGGTTATAAGAGTTTCTTCTCAAGTCCTTTGTGAAACAGAACTACTCCGCGTCGCTTCACAGTTCTCTAACCCAAAACACTCGAGAATGCACTCTTATAACCTCCCGCAATTGCACCCGATACCTATCCCTGGTCCAGTACTCTCTACCCACTACCCCCTTTCTTCCTCTCCCATACTTCCCAGTCTGCACTTGATTAGCCCCTTCACGCTCCCTAGCGACAATCCTTGCACCTTTTGTTAACCCTTCAGACCTCGGCACTTTGAATTGTACTTCTTGAATGGGATTCCCTAATGCTGTTATTCCTCTCCAGAATCTTACTGCATAGTTTACTCTACCACATCCTTGCATAAGTTGCCTATTGTATGATGCTTAGTTATGACGCTTAGTTCTTATTTTACGATGCAAAGTTATGGATTAGGGTCGACATTGATGGAGGGGTTGAGGCCATGAGGAAGGATTTGAGTATACTAGAGAAATGGTCAGAAACATGGCAGCTGAAGTTCAATACAAAGAAGTGAACGGTGATGCACAGAGGGTGTAAAAATCGACTGGACTAGTACTCACTGGGGCGAGAGCAGATAAAGCAAACAGGAAAGGGATCTGGGGATTATAATATCAAACAAACTTAGGGTAAGTGATCAATGTAGTAAGGCGGTTGGCAAAGCTAACAGAATGATGGCATGCATAGGAAGGGGCATAACTAATACGAAGAGGGAGGTGTTGATGCCTTTATATAAGACCATTATTAGACCGCACCTGGAGTACAAGGTACAATTCTGGAGGCTTCATTTAAAAAAGGACATAGATGTAATAGAAAAGGTTCTGAGAAGAGCAGCAAAGATGGTGCAGGATGTGCAAGGGAAACCATATGAGACAAGACTGAGAGAATTAAATCTGTATCCACTGGAGTTTAGAAGAGAGAGAGGGGACATGATAGAGACATTCAAGTACATGAAGGGGATAAATAAAGTGAGGAAAAGAAGTCTTATTTAAAAGGAAAGTCAGAGTTAAAACAAGAGGTCATACTTTTAAGATTGAAAGGAGAAAGATTTAAAAGTAATGTAAGGGGGGTGTTATTTCACTGAGAGGGTGGTTGAAACCTGGAACTGATTACCTGAGGAGGTGGTAGGTGTCGGAACGGAGGAGAGATTCAAGAGAGTGTGGGACAGACATATGGGGTTGGTTAGAGGACAGGGGATAGGCTCCTTGTGCACCGGTGACAAGTAGGAGAGGGGGGAGGTGGGCAGACTGGATGGGCCAGGATGGGCCATTTCTACTGACACATTACTATGATACTATTATGTAATTTTTGTTCTTGATTTCGTCATTGCCCTCCTTTAACTTCCCCCCGCCCCAGACACATTTGGAAACGAGCTGTTATCAGCTCAGTATGTCTTTCCTGGTGTAGTTGTTGAAGTAAATAAATAATAATCAGTAACCATAAGAGACACAGTAACTGTAAATATAAACATACATACCAGGCCAGAACCAAAGAATGTGGTATATATTAGCCTGTTTCGTATCGTGACCCCTCCACTATTTAGAGGTCCTACACAGTGGCAGTTATCCTATTTAAATTTACAGATAGGCACTGGAGAAACAAATAGTGATCATGCTTCTTCTAAAAGCTGATGTTTTTAATGTGTCAATGTGAAACGTGCTCCACCAGTATGGGTAGTGTTCCTAAATGTTTATTACAGATGTTCCTGAGTGTTAATTACATTTGTATGATAAGGTAATTTAAAGCTGTGTCTTTGGACAGTTCTGTGTTTTTACATCCTGTGTACATGGCAGAGGTTCCATACCACTGTGTATTAATGTGCATTCACGTTCCAGCCTTGAGTCAAGCATTGACACGCTCCTCCAAGTCTTAGATTTCTTAAATGATGTCATGGGGAGAAAGCTGCATTACTAAGCACCACTCAGATGTTTATAAAAGGAAAACTGTGTATAAAATTTCAGTGTGTTGCACTAAGTGTTATTGCATTGTTTGTCTCTGTTTTGCATGTTCATACATTGTTTCAACTTGCTGTTAAAAAATGGAGCAGTACCTGCTGTTTATCCTTAATATCAGTGATTGGAGAAAGTCTTGTTTGCCAAGACCAATGAATCTAACTAGCTATAGGGGCTCCCTCCGTCATCTGCTAAGGCTGTCATTGTGAGAACTGGTACTTTGAGGAGGAGAATGAGAGTTACGCTTGAGGAGGTGTGAAGTAAACTGGCAGCTGATCTGTCGGAAAATGTTGATGGGGAGGTAGTGTGGTCTGGTGGCTTAGGGAGGCAGCCTAGCCTAGTGGTTACAGCACAAAATTCAGAAGCAGGAGAAGGAGATCCTGTTAACCACCCAGGTGGCCCAAAGGTACTGTCTTGCAACCATGCTGGCGATCTGTGTCGAATTCCAGACACAGGATACCTTGAGTGAGGGATGAGGGTTCTACCATGTGTGGTGCTTCCTGACTCAGCTGTGGGTTAACCCGGTGGTAAATACACCTCTGTCACTGTTAATTGGCATGGAGGATCTGGGACCTGAAGAGTGGGCTCTCTACCAAAGATGGGTGTGAATTCTGCTTGCTCCAGACAGTGCATTCAGAATACTTGGGTGTCCTGTAATAAACCCAACTCTAGGGTAATGGAAGACACTGGCCATTCAAACTTTGGCACTAGAGTGCCTCACTTATATTATCAAAGGGAGAGAGGAATGCTTCACTGATGCTTGGGGCAGGTTTCTAGATGCTTTCCCTCCAGCGGAAGCCCTACTGTTACATGAGGGTATGATCTAAATACCCTTAGGGGAAAGGACCATTCCGGAGGGATAGAAGTGGTCCATGGCCAGGCGAACAAAAAGTAGAAAGAACAGCTGAATGGTGTATTGCAGATTGCTTGTGCTAACTATATGACTTTCCTGTCAGAATATTGTAGATTGAAATGTTTGTTTATTTCTTAGTCTTTGTCATTTTTTGTTTGGTATTGATGTAATGTTCGTGTTCTGTTTTATAAACTTAATAAAGAAATTATGCAAAAGAAACTGCTTGAGAACTTGCTTGACAAGTACCTCTGGGCATCCACACATAATGGTGTGTTGGTAGGAGGAGATAGCAGCTGGTAGGCAGGGCCTGTAGTTTGTTGCGGCACTGCAGCCAGTGGGAGCGCATGCACCATGCATTCAGGCATAACCAGGGGGTGGGAGGACAGAGGATGCACACCACTGGACGAAGGCCCTTGTGACAACATATGCATCCTCTCTTTTTGGTGAGGTAGGACATGGAAAACTGGTACCCTCCCAGGACAAGGCTTCCCAACATTGGTATAATGGAGATGGTACTTGACCAACCTGATCATTTAGTCCTGCCGTTTCATGTGGGTCATGCTTAGTGGGCTCTGATTTGAAGGAGGGGGATCCTTAGTGTTGTTGGCCCATGGGTGAGTAGCTTGGGAATATTTTTTATTTTACAATTTATTTCCGCAGGGCAGTCCAGCTGAAATGAAACAGCTCATTTACAGTGGGGTCCTGCTTCTTCTCAATTTTACAACTAGGCGCACTTGGGCATGAGGAGGTTAAGTGACTTGCTGGAGGTCACAGTGAGCCATTGGCTGGCTGATGTAGTGGGAGGCAGACTTGGATCACAGGGGGCAAGTGTCTTACACAGAGATGTGACGATTACATTTTTTTTTTAATACAATGTTAAGTGCTTTTATTATCTATAACAATATCCATGATTAGGCATAATCAAGTTTAACATTGCCTCTGCTGTAATAAGTACCTGTAGTATATTGCTCTAAAGCAGGTTTATAGCTGGGCATTTTAGTGCTGCAGAACTGGTAAAGCACTATGTGGGTGAAAAGCAACACTTTGCAGATCAAAATAGCACAAGAAAATACTGCTTTCTTTCGGTAGATTAGACAGTAGATGAAAGTCATTCAAAAAAGGATTGCAAATTAAAAAGCAACATATTCTAAGGAGAAAACAGAAGTTTTGAAAAGATGACACATGACAGAATGGTGTAGGTGAAAATCCAACAAACAATAGAGGTATAACCAGGTACACAGTTGTCTGGGAACCAAACCCAGTTACAAACTCCTGCTCCACAGCCAAGAATCCTAGTTAGAACCAACAGAAAACCGTGTATAAGCTGCTCTAGATGCGTAGTAACAATCTGTGAATGTGAACTGAACCGCGTTACAGACCTACAGCGTGCCAGAGAATGGTAGTCAGTACGGGGAGAGGACAAGGAAACAAACCACACATAATGATATTCTGCATTAGGCCGAGCGAGTCCGAGAATGAAACAGACCTCAAGAAGGAAAGTATGCAGTACCCCATAAGGTTCAGTCAGGGAGAAACCGGTTGCTCCCGTTTGGAGTCTCCGAGAGACTAGGTCTTCATATTCTACAAATTTATGAGCTAAATAATCCTCTGCCTTATGTGTTTCAATTTCGTAACTGCATTTGGGAATAAAATCGAAAGCTACTGTAAGAGAATATATTAAATGAAAAAATGTAAAGGTGGTCGGTGGGAATACAATGGCTGTATCCTTTGAGGATATGGCAAGTTGAGTAGTAAAACAAAGCACCCCCTTGATGTTTTTTTTATTCCATTTTTTTTCACACCAGCATATTTTTCAATTAAAGAAATTGAGAAAACTGCAGCAGCTGTTCCACATACTAAAATATTGTAGTTAATAATGTTATCGATGTGCATCAGTTTAAAGTTCCTAATTTGAGCATTAATACTGATAAATAAAAAAAAAAAAACAGAGGCTGTATGAAAACCAGAGATTAAATGACTCGCCAGGTGGTGGTTATGAAAACGAGGTGATGTACTAATGGAAGAACTGGCAGGGGGAAGTCAAGAGATACCAGTGATCATCTTTTTTCAACTTCTCTTACTGTCTTGCCTGATCTTAACTGAACACCGCTCAACCAAACTGCTGCTGCTGCATTTGAACCCACACTCCACCTTTCCTTTCAGCTCCTTGACAGGCTACATTTTGAATTCAGGATCCAGTGGCCCACAACAGGGGCTCAGCAGATTATCTAAGCCCGGGGTTGGAGCCCTTGTTGGACAGGAGGGTGGGTGGGGGCATCATTTGCTCACCCAGGGCTGCCCATTTTTAGTAATTTTGTTTCCAATCTCCTCCCACCCCCACCTCGTGAGGGACAGGGACATTGACTGCTGACAAGCCAGACACACCTTGTATGCATCTCCTCAACTCCTGCAGTACCTGTCAACACACAGGTCAGGTGGCAGTAAAGCTGTGGGGACAGGAACTCTCACTCCCCAGAGGAGGAGGAGAGCTTTTCAGCCCTCCCATTGACCTGTAGCGCTGTTCCAGGATTAGGTCACAAATGGCTTCAGAGCCAGCTGTGTGTTAGTTTGATGTACTGTCACAGTGAAAAAGCACAAAAAACCTGAAGAGCACCATTTGTGCTGTCTTTGAAAACCCTTCCCATAGCCCTTGGGGCATGATTTACCCAAGTCTGAGTTCATTATACATTTCTGTATGTTTTTTTCTTTGTAGGTGTATTGAAGGGGAAGGGATTGTAAGTTTGCTCCAAGGAACCTGCCGTGTGATCCTGCTGTTACCAGTATGCTCCTTCTTGGTGTGCTCTGATGTTTTCTCAACTAACAGTTCACTAGTGGGTATGATTTGACCAACATGGATCTCTAAAACATAAAAAAAAAAAAAAAAGTGAAAATATGTAACTAAAAAGATGCACCCGTTAGTTTCTGTTGAGCACGCCCCTGCACTATCCAAAGTCAGATATTACAAAAAGTCAGAACTCAACAGGAAGGTGAAGTGATCACACAGCAGGCTTCTTGGAGCCAGATTACAATTCCCTCCCCTTCAAAATACCTACAAAGAAAATATTTCATTATACAGGAATGTACAGGATAATGAAATCAGACTCTGGTAAGCCTGCTTCAGGGGCTGTGGGGAGAACACCAAAATAGATGGTCTACTATACCTCAGATGTACTTTGCCCTGGTTTCTTCCTGAAACTCAGGACATCTTGCGATAAGAATACAAGCAGAGAAGTTACCCAATGTCAGAGCTGACACCCTCGGTCCCAGCAGCCACTGGAGTCCCCACCATCCCCACTACTCATAGTGACCCCTGGCCTGACCCAGTGCAAATTATCAGTTTTGAAGATTTAAGTATTTTTTTTGAATTGCCGAAAGCAAAAAAGTCAGGCACTCACCACTTGCATAAAACAAGGTGCTGCTTTCAGAACGTGCTTAGTGCAAAACGTGCTTCTCCATTGCAGGTGCCAAGCATTGCTAACATTAAAAATACCTGACGCTTTTGGGGATATTTATGTTAGCAATGCATGGCATCTGTAATAAAGGAGCACTTTTTGTACCAAGCACCTTTTGGAAGCAGCATCTTATTTTGTACAGGTGATGAGTGCCCGACATTTTTGCTTTCAGCAGTGGTCATTTGGTCACAGGCACCTGACTCCCAGTGCAGTCTCTTTTGCCTATTTTTTGAATTATTCATCTGTCTTACTGTGCCTTGCTGAAGCAACACAAAGGAGCCACACAGTAGGCTGGGCAGAAATGTCCAAAATGGCATCATATTAACATGGAGTAGCCTGTCACGGTACAAGGCCCTCTATGACTAAACTTGTTGAGGGTCCCAAACCATTAGGTCGCCTCTGCAGAATATGCTAAGTGGCATGCTCCAGAAAAGATATCCACCGACATCTCTCTACCCAGCTCAGGCCTCGTCCTCTCCCTCTCCGCCACCCACTTCTGCATTAGTAAAATGCCATGTTTCCTTGAGCCTGTGGTTCTTCAACCAGCCTCTCTCTAACACAGATGGCAGTTTCAGCACTGATGCCAGTGGTCCTTGTTCCTTTTGCACATGCCACCAAATACACAACTTGAGGACAGTGTTCTGCTTGAGAAGTTTGTGATCTACTATAGTGGTCATTCCAAAAGTTAAGAATGTTTGAAAAACAGAACTCTTCAGAAGGCTCCAATCTGATGTATTCCTTGCAGTACCTGGTGTAGGGCATCTGGCTGAAAAAAGTCAAACTTTCCAGTGCTAAAGTGTACACTTACCTAAAATCCACACGCATGATGCTGCACAGAGCAGTTCAGTCTGGCAGGAATAATGTCAGACGTCAGTCTCTGGCACGGGAGAAGGATCCAAAAAATAATTGCTGCAACCAGTAGGAGTCAACGTGATTTGGACTAGTGTATGGGCTACACTAACAGTGACTACAGATAAGTGACCACTTCCCTATCCTATTTCATTGGGCAGTCCCCAATCCCAAACCCAAAGCCCAGACCACCCTCCACAGGCGCCTCCGCCCTGGTGGGCTGAAAAAACTTAAAGTACTCCTCACCCAGATAAACTGGTCCCTCATTTAGCGTGCAACCGACATTGACACTGCCCTCGCCTTCTTCACTCACACCTTCAACATGGCCTGTGATCTCTTTGCACCCTTCACCAAAATCCGGTCCAAAAAACAGAACGCACCCTGGGTTAGCCCGACCCTTCTGCAATTACTTAGAAACCGGGATAACCTCTGGCACCTTGCCACTGAAATGGGTCGTCTGTCTGATAGGCAGGCCTACAATGCAGCCCAGAATAAGTGCTCATGGGCCATCAGGAAAGCCAAGGCAGACCATTACCAGGCCTCCCTTACCTCCTCCTGGGGCTCAGCCCGGACTTTCTGGGATAATATTAAACAGCTTAACGGTAAAGCTTGCTCCCCTGCTCCATCCCAGCTCACTAGAAATGGCACTACCTCCACCGAGCCTGCCACCATAGCTAACTGGTTCACACCACTTTCACTGACCTTAGCTCAGTCCTCCCTAGTAATTTCTTTGACCCTCCCCAGCCAACCTCCCCTGTCCTCCAGCACCCCAGCTTCCACTCATGTAAGATTTCCACCCGGGAAGCCAGACCCATCCTAATCAAAGCTCTGAATGGCAACAGTCCCGCAGTGACTCACTGGACCCCAGCATCCTCAGGCTGGTACTAGATGAAGTCCTTGCCCCACTCACCAGCCCAATTAACCAGTCACTCTGCCTGGGACAATTTCCCACAGCTTGGAAACAGCCATTATTACACCAATTACTAAAGGGGTGACAGGTCATCGACCAACAACTACTGCCAATCTCCATCCTCCCCAATCTCTAAAGCCCTGGAGAAAGTGGTGTCATTCAAATCACTGATTATCTGGCTAAACATAACATTTTATGCCCAGAGCAACATGGCTTCCGTGCTGGTCACAGTACCAGCACTGCCCTTATTGAATTCTCCAACTTTCTACACTCCTCCTTGGATACCAGCTCCCTAGCTGGTGCAGTGTTCATCGACCTCTCAAAGGCTTTCGACACTGTCTCCCATCCACTTCTGCTGAATGCACTCTGCCACACTGGTCTCTCAGCTGGCCCCCTAGCATGGTGCACTAGCTATCTTGATGCTCGATCTCAATGTGTAAAAATTAATAGCACACTCTCCGATACCCGTCCCATTCTCTCTGGGGTCCCCCAAGGCTCCATCCTAGGCACCCTTCTCTTCTCGCTCTATCTGAACACCCTGCCCAATGCATGCCCTGGCAAAATTCTACTGTATGCAGACGACGCTGTCCTTTTTGCCACCCACCGCAATCCCATCTCCCTCCAGGACTCCCTACAGCAGTCTTTCAACACTGCCGAGGCTTGGTTTAAGGAGCGCAGACTCGTCATCAATCTTAATAAAACCAAAGCTATGCTCTTTTCCCACCCCCAAAACAAAGCTAGCAACCACCCACTCTATATCCTTCCAAGTACCAATCAGCCACTGGAACAAGTCTGCTCCTACAAATACCTTGGGGTTACCTTCGACTCAGCCCTCACATTTCACAACCCATCGACGCCTCTAACATCCACCACTAACACACGGCTTGGCATCCTCTTCCGCCATAGAACCTGCTCTTCCCCAAATGCTCTCTGGCTCGCTGTTACATCATCCGTTTCTGTCCCTTGTAGACTATGGTCTACCAGTTTATGGTGCTGCAGCATCACTGCACTCAACAAAATTCACTTAACCCTGAATAAAGCCTGCAGATTGATTACTGGTGCCCCCAGGCTCACACACACCTGTCAGCTGTATGTCGAGGCTAACCTGCTTACCCTGGATGAAGCGTCTCGATACCAAACCTGTCTCCTCACAAAAGACCCTACTGGCCTCTCTGGGGTAACGGCATCCATCCACCAGAGCCCTCCCACTATTGCAACACGGTTCCTCCTACAAGACCACTCTAATGGTCCCCAGATCAAGAACCAGCTGCTGCTAGAGGTCCTTCTGCTATAGAGCCCCAACCTGGTTTAACTCTTCCTGCCCCCATCACCAATGCCACCACCATCTCCAAGTTCAAAACCACCTTCGAACTACATCATCAGCACTTGTAACTGCTCCTGTCTCTAAAAGTAGCCTCCACCTCTGTTTCTTCTTGACAACGCCTCGGCAGCTCTCCACCTAGCCATCCCCACCACCACTTCCCTGTACACCGTGCCTATGTTTAACCTGGCCAGTGCCAGCTGTTTCAGTGTTTACCAACTAGATTGCTCACTTGATACCAACTTGTGTAACACCTGTTATCAATTACATGTACCCTGTAACCTAATTGTATTTGTCTGACCACAGTGTGACGTGGCGCCTCTGTTGAACGCCTATTGTTTTGCAAATCTATGCTATGTAACCAAAAACACAATGTATGTCTTTATATGACGAAGTACCTTTGGAAACGAGCCTCTGGCTCAAAGGTTGTAAACTGATTCTTACAAATAAATAAAAAAAATACAGAGGGAATTTGCTTTCAAGACCATTGCCATGGTTAAGTTGAATCAGCAGAATGTCAAGGTGGCTGTTGAAATTTATGAAATAAATTTGGCTTAAATTAATGGGAGATTGAGTCACATTCATTGCCAGCATTCCTTGGATACTGCAGTCATGGAACTAAGGAACTGGGGACCTTCTTAAAACGTCTTTGCCTGCTGTTCCTGTGAGACATAGGGCTGAACCGGGGATTTAATGTACAGAGCAGTTCCTCATCTGTAGTAGGAAAGGCATCTCCTGTCACTACTTTGATACACGATGTTCCTTTGTATCAGTGGGCCAATCCCCTATCCTGTATCAATTTTGAGTAAGTAACACATGCTGGTATGTCTGCGGAAATCAGACACCATAAAAAGTACCTTTGAATGAAGAGCTGAACTTCGACTTCCTGTGACACGAGCACTGAATATGGAATTGTTCTGTTTCAGCAGCAGTCCCGGATATTTGAAAATAGTTTTAAAAAGCATCAAAACAAAGGCCGGCCTGTCGGCGCAGCAGTTGGATTTCCGTTTGCGATGCCGGTGACCTGGGTTCGGGAGCAAGCCTGGGTCGCTGGAGGGCCGGCTTTGGGGAGAAGGATAGAGCATCCTAAGGACAGCTCTCCTTCTCTGGGGGGAGGGTGGGGCAGCACTCTGGAGCCTGCAGGCTCCTAGCGGAGATGGGGAGCATCGCAGGACACCAGGACCACGCACATCATCGAGAAACGTTGGCGTCAGCCATTATGTCACTGCGCCACCCCGACAGAACAGAGGAAAATGGCTGGCTGCTCTCTGGATGATGGCCCCCAGGTCCTCTGCGCCTCTGAACCCTCCAGGGAGCTGCTTCCCGTAAGTCTCAGCAGAGTTCTGCAGCCTATAAGGTAGGTGCTAGTGCCACCCCTCCACTGGTGCATTCCCACCCGGGGGGGGAGGAGGAACCGCCACAAGAGGGAAATGCTGGGATACTGCAGGAGGCTGTGATATGGGGCTTCCGGGAGGGGGTCAGGACTCGAGCGAGGCAGTAGGGAGGTATTGCAGAAGGACCATAGGGAGCCTGCAGGAGAGGAGGGTACCTGAGTGAGGAGTGCGGGGAATAAACACATAAAAAAAAAAAAAAAAGTATCAAAACCATCACTAGGCATCTGTAGCGCTAGAGATGATGCCCAAGCATCTGGTGCAATTTGTCATAGTCCAATTATTTTTTTTTTTATTTAGTTTCTATTTTATTTCAGTTAGTTGCTTTGGTCTCTATGGTGTGAGTGTACAATAAGGCACACACGGGAATGTAATCATGGGGCAATAATCGCACACCTCTAGTGTGTTAGGTATCAGATACTTGTGACGTGTGCCTGCACGTGATCATTGACCTTATTTACGCATCCCTGAAGAGTCTTATTGTGCTAGCAACATTTGGTTCCCATTTGTTCTACTTAAAAATGCAAGATGTTTAATGATTGGCTGATTTGGATGATTTTGGCTGATTTTTTTATGATTTTGAATAAGAACACATTGTTTTCTGTTTGAAAAATGAACAGTAGACACAAAAGCATAATTCCAGATGAGGCATACTGACTTTGTACCAAACCAGGTGCACAAGCTAAACAAGTATGGCCAGATCATTTCTCTCATGGACTTGTCTTTTAGCCAGTTAGGTGACTAGAATGTTCTTACCCTTGTTTATAAAACGTTTTCCTGAATGTTGTAGCTTAAAAACCTTTACGCAAGGGACTTTGGGACAAACACTTGCAAGTTAGTTTATCTGATTTATAGTAGCCCGCCCCCAAGGTCAGACAGGTGGCGGGAGAAGGAAATGTTCACAAGTACTGCTCCATTTTTATTTGTTAAGAGCAATTGCAGTGGTTCTTGCCTTCAGTTCGTTTTGTGTTGCATAACTAGTGTGTATTTCTTTTTGCAGATGATCATAGGAGAAGCCCTTTCAGTGCGTTATAATCGTTTGTACTCAAACTCCTGTGTCAGAAATAACTATGTTGCCACTATTTACAAGGCCATCGGGACATTCATCTTTGGTGCAGCTGCGAGCCAGTCTTTGACAGACATCGGCAAGTATTCAATCGGACGTCTCCGACCACACTTTCTGGATGTTTGTAAACCTGACTGGTCGAGAATTAACTGCAGTGCAGGATACATTGAAAACTTTAAGTGCCAGGGAGATGCAGTCAGTGTCAATGAAGCAAGGTAAGTGTTGGTATATGTGGAAGGTGCCCCTTCCCATTCAATCATTTATTTATGGAATTTTCAAAAAAGAGAATGTAAAACAAATTTGTGTTTTAGTTTCCTTATTTGTTTTGCAGAACTAGGTTGCTTTCTGCAATTAAATTTGAATCTCACCCCCACCCGGCACTGCGTCACACTTGGAAATAACCTTTAACTCAGTGTACCTGCCCTAGTCACCAAATGTTAAATACATTAAAATAAATAAATAAATAAATAAATAAAGGTGTGACTGTGGAACAACAGAATACAGGTTTACTCAGCAGTCCCTAATACTGCAGGGGAAAAAAAAAACCTTTTTTTTTTTTTCAGAAATGACAGTTGCTCAGAACGTGTAACTAGTACAGCTCTGGGAGAGTAAGGCTCTGTACACATGCACGTGCGTCCTCACCAAGTTGCTGCTGGGCTTAAAAAGCTGGTCAAGTTCATCCACAATGTGGATTTTGCAGCATTTAAAAATACATTGCAGGGGTACTGTTGCCAGTGCAATCTCATCTCTCATGGATATATCCCATAGTACCATGCAGTTCCCCACAACATATCCCGCAGTGCAGTGTGCTGTTGTCAAACAGAGGACAAGTTGTTAGGCATTACACTGAACAAAAAAGTTTTTAATTTTTTTTTTGTTTTGTTTACTGCAATTACTGGACCAAACAGGCTCCTATGATTGTGTTCTGCATCTCTTCCCTGTTTACCAGGTTGCAGGGAATTACCAGCACATGCAGGGCTAACACTAAGAACTACCAGCCAGTATTCTGGGATTGTGTATATCCACACTAAACCTAGCACACAATGACATTTATTTATTTATTGAATTTTGTTAACTGGATAGGTTTACTGAGACAGACGTCCGTTTTTTCAGGAGCGACCCAGAGTTAGTTACATTCAACACGGAATACATTTCACTTATACAGTACAGTACAAAGAATGCAGTATATAGTTCAGTAGAAATGAACAAGTAGGACAAGTAGCATTTACTTATTTATTTAGCTTTTGTTGACTGGGTAGGTGCACTAGACAAGTTATATGCCTATTTTCAGGTACGACCCGGGAGAGTACAATGAAAATACAGGTTCAAACAGGGTACATAACAACAAGGGGCAATGTACAGAGTAACAAAAAAGCAAGGTGAACATAGTCTACAGTAAGCAGTAATAGGTAAAATATATATATATATATATATATATATATATATATATATATATACACACATACAGAATAAATAGGCTAAGTCATTCAATAGCAATAGCAGTAATTACAGTGTGTGACCCTTTTTTTAGAGCCACAGAAACAGATAATTCCTGAGCAGATAAACACCCCTGAAAAAGGGACCTCTGGGGCCCAGTGGGCTTACCTGGTCATCAAAATTCAATAAATAAATAAATAAATCACATGCTTCCCAGAGTTAAGGACATCAGGCAGTGTCATTAGAGCCTGCAAGAAGGATCCCAAGGTTGGGCGAGACCAATTTAGAGACCTGGTTAAGGTGGCTTGGGATGCCCACACGCAGAGGCCAGTTTCAAGTGCTCTCACAGGGAATTCTGGAGGCTCAAGTGGGAAGGGGAGGAATGAACGTGGTCAGGAGGGGAGTTCCATAGCCTTGGAGCACATGTAGCAAAGTCCCTATCCCCCATTAGGGTACAAGTGTAAGGAACTTTGAGCACCCCAGGACCCTGAGGGAGTAGAAGGAGGATTCAGCAGGCTTGAGAAGCTGTGCCAGCCCCGGAGGGGTGCCGGTTCTGAGCACCTTTCCTACGAAGCAGCCCAACCCATAGTTCAAGTGATTGGTCGGGGAAAGCCAGCCCAGTTTGTCATATAATTTACAATGATGGGTGAGGCATGGGGCTGCTAGGGCAAAGCGACAAATGTTGTTGTAGGTCGTGTTCCACTGAGCGAGGTGGACCTTGGAGGTGCTAGCAAATAGGAGAAGGCCATAGCTAAGCGAAGGGAGCAGCATAACATTTATAGCAGAGTCAGTAGCTCAGTAGGTAGCACACTCGCCTCTGAGGCCGGGAGATCAGAGGGCTATGGGTTTAGTTCCCACATCTGGCCCTTGGGTTAATATCCCAGTACTGACATTGTGGTGCAGCATGAGAGGGGTGCTGCACTTCTGAGGTGCCATCTTTCGGATGAGATGTTAAACTGAGGTCCCATCTGCCTGGATTGGTGGTAGTTCAGGTGGATGTTAAAGATCCCATGGCACTTATGGAAAAGAGTAGGGGAAAATTTCATTAAAACATAACAAAATACACTCAAACTGCAGAAAAGATAAAAAAAAAGAACTATACAACAAACATTCAATGAACAAAATCATCAAACAACAGAAAATTAAAATCCCAACCCTCCCAAATAAAATACATGACACAAATCAGTTTATACAAAAAATAAGAGATAGTGAACATAATACATCCAAATATCAGGTACTAAAAACTGTTAGAAAGCTAATAAAGCTCTGACTCCCCTAATCACCAAAAGTTCCAATATCTCTCCCAGATTCCCTTCTTGATGATACGTCTTTCGCCTTCCCTGATACGGTCAATACTGCTTTTAATTTTCTAATATTATTCAGTAGGAGACGCATATTTTTGTTGAAACAAGAAACAACATCGAACTTGTCATATCCAATATAAGGGAAGTACTGCTATCAAATTTAAAGTACTGGCATCATATTTATTCCAAGCTGTTGGGAAAAGGCCTAAAAACAAAGATCTAGAATCCCACCATTTCCACAAGTGATTCCACTGCTTCCGTTTCCAAATAAGCCAAAATTGAACAATAAAAGGACAATCAAAGTATAAATGTCCTAATGATTCAATCTCTGTAGGACATGTCTCTCGAAAACAAAATCTATCTGCTAGTTGCTTATGTTTATGAGTGCCACTCATATTAATTTTCCCATGAACCCCAAGCCACTTAATATCCCACACAGAAATAGGTATCCTACCATTAGTTAAACGTTCACCAATATTTTTCTTCTCTAAATCACTAAAATCCGGAAGCACTGTTTCCGTAAAAAAAAGAACCAATGATTGCATGATAAAATTGTTTTCGAGAGCTCATTAAGCATTTGACTTGTGACCTTCCAAGACTTTAATAGGTCAAAAACCAAGGACCAATCTGGGGATAACACATACTTTCTACTGTTTTTATGAAGAAAGCACTCAGCTCACCATTCTTGCGGGATGTCCCCTATTTGGTCAGTCACCATCCCTACCCATACAGTATCAACTGACTGACAAAGAGGCTTCAGGTTAGTGTAAACGAAAATAGAAAAAAAGAAAACCACAGGTTGAATTATATGAACACCTCCCTGTTTATAGTCTAAATATAAAATATTCCTTTTAATAGGATTTAGTCTGCTCCCTCAGAAGCAGGAAAAAAAAGATACTCACAAGAGGTACAAAAAATCATCTAGGTAAAGGAAAAACATGGCTAACATGTAAAAAGAGGGGCAAAAGAAAAGTCTTAATTAAATAGACCCTTTTTTTCCCATGGACCATTTATTCCATCTACTTACTTTTTCTCTCCCCTTATTTATGAGGATTTCCCAATTATAGTGCACCATGTCCTGGCCACCAAAAAACAGCTTCCAAATCTTTTGTGGAGAGTCTGCAACCCAGACACCCCCCAGCCATGAATCCCCAATCTGAAACTCTAATAAATTCAAACAATCACTTTTACCGAAATTTAAACGAGAAGCAGTACAGCAGAGAAGGACAGGAAGGACTTGACACAACAAACGACCAGCAGGGCGGGAAGGAACTACAACACATAAATCATCAGCATAACTGATAATCTTAATGACATTCCAACCCAGCCCTCCTATGCCTGGTAATAATGGAGATCTCTGCAATATGCGAATAATGGGATCTAAACTCAATATAAATAATAAAGGGCTTAGGGAGCAGCCCTGTCTAACCCCCCTGCTAATGTAACATAACTCCCCAAGCCACCCATTAACATATGGTCTTACATAAGCCAAAGAGTAACACATACATATCCAATTAACAAAAATGGGAGGGAAACCATATGACCTAAGGAGTAACCAAAGGAATTCATGTGAAACATGATCAAAGGCTTTAGTCAGATCGAAACTGAACAGAAATCCCCCAGAATAACCACTGAGCCCCCGATTAAATAATTCATGCAACACAATCAAGGCATCCTGAATAGACCTGCCAAGGACTGAGCAATATTGTGATGGGTGAACCAAAAACGGTAAGAGTTTTTGCATCCTGTTGCCCAAAAATTTTGCAAAAATCTTAAAATCCGAATTTAACAAAGTAATAGGTCTCCAATTATTTAAATTCTGTATATCCCCTTTTTTATACAAAAATATCATCAATCCCTCATACATCTGAGCGGTTAAACGATCTTCAGTCAAAAAAGCATTAAATACAGATAACAAATAATCCGGTATCAAAACCCACAATTTTTTTATAAATTTCGGGAGGCAAACCATCCGAACCAGATGCAGTCATGTCCTTCATAGCACTAATTACCTCACTCAATTCCTCTAACGTGAAGGGACTTATCAAATCCATTTGTTGAACATGTGATAAAACAGGTAATGCCACTGCTTGTAATAGTAAAGCCATGTCAGGGGTTTCTTCAAATGGGGATTCGAATGATTGTTTAACGTGGTCTACAACACAGGACAGAATATCTGGGGACCCCTGAACACTGTGACCCAGCTTATTAGTAAGACTGTGTATTTGTTTATTCTGTACCTTAGACCTGCAAGATTCATAAGGATTAACTTTACTCTTATTCCCCGTACTCCAAATTTCTGTTTGAAATCTAATGATTTTTGCCTATTATATTGGACCTGAGCCAATTGTTGTTTACCTCACTTATACATTCAGCCTGTATACCCTTAGAATTCTGTTGTAATGAAAACAGAGAGTACAATTCAGTCCTCAGTCTAGCAGCTTGAAGGTGACGAGCATCTGAAATTAATCTAGAATGACTTTTAAAAAACAATCTGAGACATTCCTTAGTATCCGTCCACCAATCAATGACGGAGTCATAAAGAAAGCAAACAGTGCATGTGTCAACTAACATATCTTCAAGACTGCTACTAAACCCCGGCTGAGACAATAAATGTACATTCGCCCTCCACACACCGAGGCCATTCAAACATACCGGACTCAAATTTATGTGTAGGCCAATTAAGTTATGGTCCGAAGTTGCAACCGGTAGTACCTTCCCCTCATAATCCCTAACAGTTGAAGAACACAACCAGTAATCAATCTGAGAGGTCAATTTCCCCTTCGAAAAGGTATATAGCGGATTCTGTGCAAAGACATTCTGAAGACCTGTCTCCCGAATAAGGTGCTGAAGCTCATGTACGTCACAATATACCTTCCCTTTAGTTTTTAAATCCAAACTAGTATTAAAGTCCCCCCAAATAACTATCCTAGAAGTCAATAAATAAGGTTTAATTTTTTTCAACAAGGGAACCCTAGCTGCTTTCTGTTGTGGAGCATATATATTAATCAATGTATAGTTCATCCCATGCCAAACCAAATCCTACAACATCATTCTTCCAGGCTCAAGATCAGCTAGCTTTTGCATAATAAAACCTTGGGATGTGAGACAAAACCCTAAACCAGAACGTAAATCTTGGACTAAAGACCAACAGGAAGGACCCACAAACCATTCTTTTGTGGCTTTATCCGTATCATGCATAGAATACAAGCGGACATCCTGTAAAAAATAAACATCATAAATTAAGGCCTGTAAAGTAAAAAATGTTTCTTTTCTCTTAAAGTCAGATCTAATACTATTCACATTAAGACTAGCTAGGGAAAACGAAACAGTATTCATAAAGAAAAAGAAGAAAAGAAAAAAAAAAACAGGAAAAAAAACAGAAATCATTTCTTCTTCCGAGATCTAGTGGCCCTTTTCTTTACTCCCCCCACTGAGGTCTCTGTCCCTACAGGGTGGACAGTTGCTGAATCTGTCAGTGAACAGGATAAGGCCAGATCTTGATCTTCATTCTCCATAATGTCCCTTCAAGACTGCAAAGGTTCATATGGATTTTCCACAGGAACTGGGAGGGGTTGTTTGTCCTCAATCCGCTTAGTAGATCGAGACCTTGTCTGAAAAGGTGTAAAGTCTAAAGATGACACAGTCACTGGCTCCTTGGGCACTTCGTCTGCGGGGGAGGAGGAAATCAGGATTAAAACTGAAGAAGAACTGGGCTGGGGAGGAGGATCAGGGGGAGGTGGTGCAGAAGTATCCTGAAAACCAGGATCTGGGCAGGGTGGCACCTGCAGTTCATGTTCCGTAGCCGGGAAACCTTGGAAATCTCTATCAGGGCCAGATGGGCCAGAGTCAGTAGATTTTTCTCTAGCAGATTTATTAATATAGAAATCATGTTCCATATAGTTCGCAGAATTGTGAGCCGCCCAGGGACACGTACTGAAAGCATGAGAGTCATCTACACATAAATTGCAAGTGGGGGGAACTGTACAAGTGGAGGCTGTATGCCCTAAGGTACCGCATGCCCCACATTTAAGCTGGTCACAGTCTGAATTCAAATGAGACAAGGAGCCACACCGATAACAAGAACGAGGCTGCCCAGGATAGAACAAAATTCCTCTATCCCTGCCAATATAAAAGCAATTGGGAAGATGTTGAATACCCTCCTCAGTCATCTGTAACTGCACATTGAACTTCCAGCCCCCTGTCCAAAATCCATTCTCGTCAATTAATGCATGGGGAATACCATTCACCTTACAGCGTTTTTCTAACCAGTATACAATATCCAAGACATTCACCTCTTCATTCCAGAACAGGATGGTAATTACCTTGGCCGTAGGTCTAGTGAGAGGTATAACAACAAAGGGCTTCCAGACAGGCTGGGAGCGAACCTCATAGTAAGCAGCCCAAAATGTTATGGTCTCCAGAGCTATGGATAAAGGCATACACATCAGAGGGCTTAAATCTTAAACAGTCAATTATGAGGCGTTTACCAACACAAATCCGATCTGGGGGCAATTCCAAGCCTCCTCTATAGTAAATCCGTGCAACGAAACGTTTCCGTGCAGGTATCTCAGGGTTGTTTTTTTTAACTAAAGAAGCATAAGTAGCATGTGCTGTAGTAGCCCCTGTAGTAGAATTACTCTGCATACCAAACCCCTCAAGGCCCTTAGGAAGAGAAGTAACAGACGTACCTGGAAGCTCCGACGGTTGTCTGATACTCTCCGTAGCAGGGGAGAGTGGTAGCAAGTCCTGTTCAGGGCCTTCGGTAGATGAACGTACTGGAGTTTCCCCTACCACCGAACTAGTGGCGTCTGGCGTAGTACCCGAGGGATTAGGAGCCGTGCCCGAAATCCCCTCTGCATCTACAGGTAAACTGGGTTCAGACCCAGCAGCTCATACCGTTCGACTTTCCTCTCGAGCCCCAGACTCAACGTCTGTTTGGAGCACATCGACTCCGCTGGTAAGGGGAAATTTGGGGTCGGGAACCCACCTAGACTGAGTCTTCACCCACCCCCGGACTAGCAAGTGCCAACCCGAGACCAGGTGGAGTCGTGCGCGGTGAAGGGGAAGGGAAATTAATCTGATACAGAACCCACCGTCTCCGCCTGCTTAGGCGGTATATCCGTAGCAGCTGTCCGCAAACTTTTTTTCTTTATCATACCCGTTTGCAAGATAGGACTGCAAGTAGCCTGTTTCCATTTGTTCTCCTAATCTACTATCTCATCCTCAGAACCAGTAACTCCAGCAGTTTCCAACACAAGTTGCTCCTCATCAGACATCATAGTTGAATTACTAGCAGAACCCAGCATTTCCTCAGGGACATCAGCACCGTGTGCTCCAATTCCTTGATCCACAGAGCACCGCAGCTCCATGTCCTCACCCTCCAGCTCCAGGACATACTGAGACTTCACAGACCGTCTCAGGGCCCCCTACTGACGAGAGTAGGGGAATTTCTCCGGTGTCCTGTCGAAATTTCCCTCATTCACTAAAAAAAAAATACCACTAACAGCTTAATCTGGTTCAAGGTCAGTTGGCATTCATCTGTATCCTCCTCCCCCAAGTTGTGCCTGAAAATAGGCAGAATTTGTCTAGTGCACTTACCTGGTCAACAAAAACTAAAATAATAAAAAAATAGCAGTTAATCGAAATTTATAAAGTTGTACAACACACCAAGTAAAGTCCACTGTGCCATATTGTAATTATATGTCTCTAGAAGTATTAGACACAGTTAGGCTCAAGAGCATTCACTGCCAGATAAACAGTCTTATAAGCATTATAAGATTTAAAACGGTTTCAGCCAGTTTGGCATTTTTGAGAAAACATTGAAAAACCTAATATATTTACAGAATTCAGCCTATATTTTGTATATTGCCTGCACTGCTGTTTCTTTTCAAGTTTATTACAAGGTTAACTTGCATGGAAACAGGATCCCGGTCGCCTAGAGCTCATCTGCTTCTGCTGCGGAATCATTTGCTGAAATCATAATCCTTTGTGACATCACTTTGTTGCTGTGGAAATGATTATTATGTCACAAGTGGAGGATTGTGGCTTCAGCAATAGATTAAAAAAACCGGAACAGATCAGCAGTAGGGGACAAGAATTTGGTTTATACAGTTGATCCTGGAAATACTAGCATACTAACATACTAAAAAGCCAGCAGAATAGGCCAAATGGTCTGTCTTGTCTGCTCAAAAGCCAGCAACCTAATGGCTGCTCGCCTTACCACCCCCCCAGTTCCCAATAGGATCTTCTTTAGTTTCAGTTTCCCCTTGTACCTGTCCCATCCCTTCTTGAATCCCTCCACTGTGCCCTCCTCCACCAGCCTCCCAGGCAATGCACTCCACGGGCCCACCACCCTCTCAGTGAAAAAATGCTTCCCACGCCCCTGTAGTTTCCTCCAGTTTCCACTATGATCCCTGTTTCTCCCCTTAGCTTAAAAAGCTCCTTGGTTCCACTCCTATTTATTCCTTTTAGATACTTGAAAACCTCTGTCATATCTCCCCTGTCCCTCCTCTCCTCCAGTGAGTAAAGCCCAAGCTCAGCCAGTCTCTCCTCATAATGCTTCCCCTCCATGCCCTGAATCATCCTAGTTGCTCTCCTCTGGACCCTCTCCAGCAGCGCTATGTGCCTCTTCAGGTGAGGTCTCCAGAACTGTACACAGTACTCGAGCTGCGGCATGACCAAGGCATTATACAGTGGGAGGATCCCCTTCCTCCTCCTGGACGTAATTCCCCTGGCTATGCAGCTCAGTAGCCTGTTTGCTTTGGCTGCAGTTCTTCTACAGGTTTCAGAGTTATTCATTTTGATGTCTATCACCACCCCTAAATCCCTTTCTCCCAGTGTGTCTTGCAGTGTGACCACCCCCCAGGCTGTATTCATGATCTGGGTTTTTTTACTCCAGATGTAGTACCTTACATTTCCCGGCATTAAATTTCGGTCCCCACCTCCTTGACCACCCCTCCAGGGTATCCAGATCCCCCTGGACCGCCTCCCTTGCTTCTTCACAGTCCACCAGTGCTCCCAGTTTCGAATTGTCCGCAAAGAGACTCAATCTATTCTTAACCCCTCTCCCAATATCCGAGACATAGGAGTTGAACAAGAGAGGCCCCAATACCGAACCATGAGGGAACCCCACTGATTACCTTCCTGGGAGAGGAGAGTACCCCACCCACCATTACCCTCTGTAAATGCCGTGAGAGCCAATTTTCAACCCAGTTGAGCTCCTGCCCTCCAACCCCCATTTCCCCCCATCTTTTTATCAGCGCATAATGTGGTACTGAATCAAACGCCTTCCTAAAATCTAATTACAGGACGTCCACCGGCCTGTGTCTGTCCAAGGCCCCCGTCACCCAGTCATAAAACTCTACGAGACTGGACTGACACGATCTCCATGGAACGAAGCTACACTGTTTATCATCCTGGTGCCCTAACCATTCCAGCTGCCTCCCAATCCTCTCCTTGATAAAGCCCTCCATTACTTTTCCTACCACAGACGTTAGGCTAATAGGCCTATAATTCCCTATCTCTTCTCTAGATCCCCCTTTATGAATAGGCACTACATAAGCCACCCTCCAGTCTTGGGACACCCATCCTGTCTGCAAAGAGGTGTTAAAGAGTGCAGCCAGAGGAGCTGCCAACTCCTCCGCCAATTCCTTCACAGTCCTCGGGTTTAGCCCATCTGGCCCTGGCGCCTTATCAGTCTTTAGCTTCCGAAGGGCCTCCCTCACCCTGTCCACTGTGATTTCTTCCCCCTATTCCTCCCCCTCATTCAACCACCCCACCCCTTCTGGATCTGTTCCTATCTGTACCCTAGCCTCATTCCGTCCTCTGGTCTCAGACTGACTTCTCACCTTAGCTGAATGTTCTTCCCTCTCATCAGCCTGTAGGGATCCCCAGTCCCCATTTGCAAAGATTGAGTCAAAGTACTCATTTAGCACCTCTACCTGTTCCCCTGCTTCCTGAGCCCATCCTCCAATAATTTAAATCCTATTGATCTGCATCCTCTCTTTTCGCTTCTTTCTTATATATCTATAGGATCCCTTACCCCCCTCCAGATATCCCTAGCCAGGTTATACTCCATCCCTGCCTTGGCTCCCCTCACCACTCTGGTGACCCTCCTGGCCGATATTTCATACTCTCCTCGCTTCTTGTTCCCCATTGAGCGTTTAAAAAGTGCATAAGCGGCCTTTTTATCCCTCACTGCCTCCTGCACCTCCCTAGTCCACCAACATGCCTTACTGGTTCTACCATGCATTTGCCTTAATTTTGTACAGTACTTAGTAGCCTCCTGTACCCCTTTTCTAATGGTCTCCCACAATCTTCCAGCATCCATGTCTGGCCTAATGTTGTCCAACTTCTCTCTTAGAATCCTACCCATGCCCCAGAAATCTGCTCCCCTGAAGTCTACCACTAATATGTTAGTACGGTTTTCCTCACCCCCTGTATACAGCAGAAACCAGACCATGGCATGGTCTCCACCCGCCAGTGGACTGCACACCTCCAGGCCTCTTATCTGATCACTGTCCGCTAGGACAACATCCAATATCCACCCCTCTCTAGTAGGTTCCCCCACCTGTTGGACCAGGAAAGCATCCTGAAACACGTCCATCAGTCGCTGTTCCCTGGCTACAGAGGATGTCATGGTGCCCCAGTCCACCCCCAGCTTATTAAGGTCACCCATGACCACCACCCTACCCTTACCAAGGTCACAATGACCCTTGATGTTCTCAACCAGTTTATCCTCCAGAGCCGCCTCAATTGTGGGGGGCCTGTATACCACCCCTATTTTCAATTTTTTTCCTCCCCTCGTTTGCAAGGTTACCCAAATCACCTCCACTCCTCCTTCAGCCTCCTCCACTTCACGAACGACAACATAATTTCTGACTATCAGCGCAACCCCTTCCCCTCTTCCCACTCCCCTATCTTTCCTGAATATCTTATAGCCCTCCAAATTTAGGTCCCAATCATTTCTCTGAGTGGCCCATGTCTCTGTAATTGCCGCAACGTCCGCTGATCCCTCAGGCATTTAATTGCTCATGCTCCTGGCATTAATCACTACTGTCCTCCACCCGACCTCTCCTCCCTATCTAATCTCCCCAGCCCTGTGTGTCCTTATTCTGCCCAATTTTCCTTAGATTTGCATCGCATTCCTCCTCACTCTTCAATTGCCCTAGACCTGGACCCACAAACAGCTTCCCTGGGGCCAATCTTTTATTTGACCCTCCCCCTTACAAGTTTAAACCCCATCTCTCTCCTATAAAACCAGCAAGTTTTAGTTTTAAGATCTCTCTCCCCTCCAGATTGAGATGTAATCTATCCCTGGCATATAGCCCCTTATCCTCCCAAGTATTTCTCCAATCTCCCACCAGCCCATACCCCTCTGCCTTGCACCAATCCCTAAGCCACTGGTTCACCCCTCTGAGTTTTAGTTTGTTCTCCCCTGTTGCCCTTGGTACTGGCAGAATCTCAGAGAAGGAAATTTTGCTTCCTATAGAGTGACAAACCCTTGCCAGTTCCCGGAACCTAGCCTGTATTTCTAGCTCACTGTTCCCTTCCAAGTCATTTGTCCCCAGATGTACTAGGAAGTCCGGGGATCCCCCACATTCCAGTGCTATTGTGTATAGGTGGAATTTGGCCTTGTGTACAGATAATCCTGGCATACATTTAGCCTTGACTGGGCTACTTTTATTCCCCCGCCCCCCACTGGATACCCCTGGTCATGGAATCCCCCAGCAGTATCACTTTCACCCCATCCCTCACTTTGCTAGCCCGTTTTGATCCTTTCAGACTCCTCCTCCTATCATCAAACCTCTGCTTACTCCTGCCTCTCCCGTCAGCCCGGGAATCTTTATTAGCCCATTTAGATCCATCCAGGCTCCTCCTTATGTCGACAACCCCCTGCTTACTCCTCCTAACTCCATCAGCCTGGCAGCTACCCTCATACGCTAGCGTTACCATACTCCTACCTGCGACTGCCAGTTTGCTCCTCGCCCCCCCAATTTCCCAGGAGGCCAGAGAATGCCCCCCCAATTCCACCCCCATCACCCTTCTTGAGCTATAACCTCCAATCCCCACCCAAGCAACCTTCCATTAATTATTCTTCATCCCGCCCCCCTTCCGGACCTGCACTTCCCACCCCATCAGCTGAAATTCTCCCTATCCTACTCTCCACCTCTTTCGATGAAACTTGTCTTGAAGCTGACCTCTCTACTGCCACCCCTCCTTGATTGACTTCCCCAACCTGGACACCGGCCTGACCACATTCCTGCCTCCTTCAACCCTGTCCCCAATCAATACCCCCCCATCTACCATATTTTCCCTCAACCTAGGCTCCTGTCCCTCCCCCCTCCTCCATCCTTTCCTATGGTTCCGGCACCCTCCTCTGTCTCCCACCCACCTCAGCTTACTGACCAAACCCTCCCTGTCCTCTTTCTCTCCCCCACCATCAGCCTCCTCCCCATCATCTCCCAGATATAGTAGGGTGAAACAGTTTGTAAGTGTGATGCTTGCCCCGTTTTGCTCTCTTCTACTCTCCTTCCCTCTTTTGCTCCCTCCGAGCAGTCCCCTCCCTACAGAATGCTTCCTGCACGTTGCTTGTTCTGCCCCCCCCACCTCCAGAGTGACCAGTTGGTCCACCTATCCCCAGAGGTACCCTTTTTGCCTATTCCACTTGCCCTTTGAGACATGTCATTTTTGACCACATCTAGTCACATATGATCCATATCCTACCTTCCCTCCCCCTTCCCCATTCCAGCTGCCTTCTGATCCCCCTGCTGTCCTCCCTAAGACCCTCCAGTTGAAAACACACTCGGCACCCTCCAAACCTCTATGCCCAATTTAATATTATGGCTGCCCCACACCCCGTACATCCTATCGCCCTGCCAAAGATGCCCACTCTGACTGCCCCCAAGCCCACTCTCATTTTAGTTGTATGCAGTATCTCCCCCAACCAGCAATAATATACTGTCAAACTTACACAACCCCCCACCAGCGAATACTACACACACACACACACGATACCCAGCAATAGACAATTCTCATCAATGTGCCTTATTAATCAGCAAACCCAACACAATACCCCTCACACCACCAAAGCCCAGCAAGACCCTAAGAATTAATCTGCAATCTCCACAGTAACCACTAAGTCCAAACCAGCACAGTATATGATAAGAAGTACTGTATCCTGACGCCGTGAGGAGGGGAGGCGAGGGTGACCTACTCCGAGGGTCCCCCTCCCGCGCGGCCAAGAAATCTTCCCCGATTGCCAAGTTGAGGTGCCGTCTACTGTGAGCTCCAGCGGGCCTCCTCGGTGGACAAACTTGTGAAATCCAAGCTCGTGGCCCCTGCCTCGGTGCAGGAGAGAGCTTGCGGAAAAAATCTTGTTGCTGACCTTAATTGTGGAGAACTCACTGTCCGAAATTCGGAGGGCTGCTGCACCAGTGTTCAGCGGAAGGCGAGAGGCGGATCTTTTGTTCGTCCTGCGGCTGTGATCGGACCCACGGACCCACCACCCTGAAAATCCTGACTTTGGGCAAATTGTTCTTTGTTTAAACTGTGGCGCTGAAACCGCATCTCCCTATTGGGCTCCAGTCTGTGGTGACGCTCTCCCTCTGCCCTCTAAAACGGGAGTGCTGTCCTGCCAACCCAGTACTGTATCCTGACGCCGTGAGGAGGGGAGGCGAGGGTGACCAACTCCGAGGGTCCCCCCCCCCCGAGCGGCCAAGAAATCCTCCCCGATTGCCGAGTTGAGGTGCCGTGGGCTACTGTGAGCTCCGGGCCTCCTCGGCAGACAAACCAGGAATCTAAGCTCGTGGCCCCTGCCTCGGTGCAGGAGAGAGCTTGAGGAAAAAATCTTGTTTGGCCCACCCACCCTCCTTGTTTGGAGTGTGAGTTTATATGTGTACCGGCCCCGCCCCTTGAAAGCTACATTACCCTATCTGTCATTAGGGGAGGTTCTCCTTGCATAGCGCTGGGCTTCTCCTGCATAAATCCCTTCCCTTATCACTGGTTTATGTCATGCGCGCTATTGGATATACAAATCCTGCTGGATAGCACTGTTGCTTAACTTGGTACTGTGATTTTAACACGACTATTTACTTTTGCTCCATTATCTCTATAAGTTCTGTCATATAGTACTGCCTAGTGTTGCCTCATTACATTCATATTTTATACCATTGTATTTTATGACTTATGATGTTTGTCCTTACTGTCCCTGGAGTTGGGCTAAAGTCGTAAGGTCACATACTCACTAGCAGCCCTGCCTGGTTGCCCAGATGATTTTGTTGCTGTGCCCGAACTTGCCTTCTTTTACCCAGTGGGATACAGCCTTGGCTAAACCTGACGTAACTGGCCTCTGTTTGCTGGCAATCTAACTGTGTGGGTGAAATTACAGGGCGAGAGCACTGCACCCTTCCATCCAGTTTATCCCCGGCGGGGTGTCCGGGCATGAACCCACACGCTGGTTTCATTGTGCCTCCAGCCATGAAATGGGTGAGGTTCCCCCTGTCCTTACCTGGGGAAGGTAGGGAAGCTCCTAATGCTGTGGCTAAGGGTAGGCTTACGGCCACCCCCAGGGCTCTTCTGCTTGTAGGGCTGTCACTGGGGCTGGCCCTCCTTCAAAGTGTCACCTCTCCCCCAATATCCCTGGGAATCATCTGGAAGTGGCCCACCTCTCATGAGGACATTGACTACTCCTTCTCTAATGTGCTGGTAACAAACAAGGCACACCACTGTATTATTTGCAGCCTAGACATTAGGTGCCTTATGTACTCAGCCAGGGTCAAGAAAATCCGAGCTAAAAATCGTCCAGGTGGCCACCCACACTGTAGGTGGTAGTATCTCCCCTGGCTCCTCCTCCTTGCATTACTTATGGCCGGGGATATAGAATCCAACCCCGGACCCTTTAACCTGTCCGCCAATATCGCTACTGCATGGAGCATGAGTAAGGGACTAAAAATAGCTCATCTAAATATCAGGAGCTTTCTACCTAATCGAGATGAGCTATTAGCGTGGGTGGCACTATATAAACCTGACATCCTTGGGGTAACTGAGACCTGGCTTAAACCCTCCATTCCTGACTCTGCTTGTGCACTCAATGGATATTAGTTCACTCACCTTGACAGACCGGGGGGTAAGAGGGGAGGTGGCATCCTAATCTACCACAGAAACCACCTAAAAATCTCCCTAGTAACTCACCTGCAACCCAAACAGACCCCCCCTGTGAGCTACTTCACGTGCTTCTGCTACTAGGGGATACAAAGAAACTGCACCTGGTGTATGCCTACAACCCTCCTAGGGGAGGTCTAACTGGACTTACCTACCTTCTGGACACAGTTAGTCCCTGTGTTGGGGACAACGAACTAATTATCATGGGTGATGTCAATCTGAACTGGGAGAGTGGCAATGTTAAGAAATTTGAGCCTCAACTTGCCAGCCTAACCCTAACCCAACTAATTCATGACCCGACCAGACGGACGGCAAACGGTTCCTCTAGCATCCTGTTGGATTGGATCTTGTCTAACCGTCCGGAGAGGATAGCATCTGCAGGCATGTTATCCGACTCCATGTTGGACCACTCTCCGGTGTTCTGTGTCTGGAAAATTCCCTTCCCCAAAATACCCCACAAAATCATACAAGTCAGAAATTACTCCAGGTTTGATTTAGGGGGGTTCCTGGATGACTTAAGACTTACCGACTGATCCAGGGTGCTTGGAGCTTTCAACCCCTCAGTGGCAATCTCCTGCTTCATTGAAACCTTCGGGGCCCTGCAGGACAGACATACTCCCAAGGTCACTCGGAGGGTGAGGGGAACTGCTACCCTCTGGCTGAATGGTAATCTCCTAGCCCAGATGCGGGAGAGAGACAAATGCTGGGCCCCTACTAAGGGATCCAATGATCCTTCTAATCTCCAAAGATACAGGCACCTCAGGAATCGGTGTAAGAAGGCCATCAGGGCAGCGAAGAGTGACTTCTGTAAGTCTGCCCTACTTAGCTCTGCCAGAGATCCTAGGAGGTTTTGGAGGAATATCAAATCTCTCGTCAGTGGGTCCGCCCATCTGGGAGTCATGGATATGGTTATAGATGGGGTCTCATGTAATAATCCTCATACCATAGCCAACTCATTCAACTTACACTTCACTGACCTCTCGGCCCTCACCTCCCTTTTCACAACTGGGGAGAGCTCGTCCCTCACTCTCCCCCGTGTCAGGAAGGTCATCCCCCTCGGAGTAAGTTTAATCTTAGGGCTGTATCAGTTCAGGACATTCAGAGACTCCTTGCTGCTCTCTCCCAGCATTCTAGTCCAGGCCTTGACAACCTGGAACCCAGGCTTCTTAAGCTTGGCGCTGTTTACATTGCCTCCCCAGTAGCCCACATCTTTAATCTATCCCTTAGCTCGGGGTTAATCCCTGATATCTGGAAGGAGGCGAGGATAGTCCCTGTTCTGAAGCAGGGCAATCCCAAACTACCTGACAACTATCACCCAATTGCTATCCTCCCATCCCTTAGCAAACTCCTAGAAAAGGTGGTGGCCGAGCAACTCTGAGTACATCCACACCCATGAGCTGCTATTCCAGGCCCAGCATGGTTTTCAAAAGGGACATAGCACCACAACTGCCTTGATTTCTGTAACTTCAAGCATCAGATCAGCCATGGACCAGGGCAAACCTCGGTGCCATATTTATTGATTTGTCAAAGCCTTTGACCTTGTTGACCACTTAACTACTTGGAGCGCAGCTTTGGTCACTCGGACTCTCTCCCCATGCCATGAAATGGTTAATGGGCTACCTGAATGGTAGAAAGCAGCGTACCTGCTTCAACAAGGCCCTCTCTGAGCCCAGGGCAGTGACCATGGGAGTCCCCCAGGGCTCGGTGCTAGGCCCTCTCCTATTCTCGCTCTTTATTAACCAACTGCCCTTGGCCATCTCCCACTGTCGAGCCACCTTATACGTGGATGACCTGGTGATAGTGGCTCATTCTCACAATGCCACCGCCCTAAACCAGTGCTTGTCTGACGATTTCAACAAAGTCTTGTCCTGGGTTACAAACCACAAACTGGTTCTGAACCTGAAAAAAACACAGGCCATGCTCTTTGGTTCCACGGCCAAAATCAAAGCCTCATCAGCCTTGCTCAACATTACTAGTGAGGGTGGTCCCTTGCTGCCTACAGTGACCTCAATCAAATATCTTGGTGTTATTCCTGACCCCCAACTTGACATGGGGAGTCATATCCTAAACATCTGTAGGACAACAAATTGTAAGCTTGGCCTGGCCTATAGGGCCAAATACAACCTAACTCCCACAGCTAGACTCGCCCTTGCGAGAGGAGTGCTTCTTCCCTCCCTCAGCTATGGACTTCACTTATTTGCTCGATCCTCCCAAACTCATCTCACTCGGTGGAACACGACATATAATAACATCTGTTGTTTCGCACTAGCTGCCCCAAACTCACCCACTGCTGTGAGCTTTTAACACGACAAACTCTGCTGGCTCCCCAGCTAAATACCTGGAATTCGGTGTTGAAGCCCGGAAGGTGGTTACTTCGCATTCCACAGGGACTGGCTCAGCTTCTTCCAAAAATGGACCCCACACCTTACCACCTTAGGTCCCAGAATGCTGGGTTGCTTAAAGTCCCCCCCACCCGTATTCTTATGGGGGACTGTGACTTTGCCGCGTATGCGCCCAGACTCTGGAACTCTCTCCCTGATCATGTCCGTTTGGCCCCCTCCCATGGGAGTTTTCGCACCTCCCTGTGGACTCATCTGAAGTGAACATCGGTGTGTGAATGCCCCAAGCCCCCTTGGAGAAATGAATCAAGTTGACGGAATCCATCCAAGTTATTTACGGCACCGACTGTTGTTTCTTTCCGTAGCCTTAATTGATTAATATCTACTTAATTTCTCAACTTCTCATTTTCCCTAACCTGTGGGCATCTTCTGTGTCCACTGTACTGCTGTTTGGACATGGGTTGCTCTGCCTACTCCCACCTGCATAGGTGGTACATTCCTTTCCTCAGTACTCTGAGTCTGCTTGTCTTCCCTGGGTTCCCCTACCACACACCTAAGTAACATGTTATTAAGCTTCCCTGAGAATCTTATGCACTCCCATCGTCGCCTTATTGTCAATTATGTACCTTCTATATCGCTTGTATTATTGTTGATTGTGTATCTTCTTTTCCACACGCTTTATTATTATTCATGTAATATGCTGTTCCACCCTGTGTTGTTGTATGTATTCCACATGTTGTGCTCTCCGGTCATTCCTGAAAATAGGCATAATACTTGTCTAGTGTACTTACCCGTAAACAAAAGCTAAATAAATAAATAAAAATAAATAAAGAAGCATATGCCCCCCAGCCAGCAACAAATCCAGGCTGCCTAAATCTCAGTCCTAGCCAGTCACACCATATCCTCCCCCAATGATCTGACTCCTCAGACCATTTAATAGAGGCTGGGGTGGGTGGTGTGGGACACAATTACAGCTCCTTAGTGGGTGGTGAGGTGGCTGGGCCCTTATCTAGCCCAGCTGCAAATCAAAATTGGCGCCCCTCACTCCCGATTGGTCCTTGAAGTTCAGCTGCTTCCTGTCAAGCCCTGGCCCGCTGATGATTTCAGCTGCCGGGAAGTCTTCTCCAGTGCCCTCTCCTCACAGCTCTGCACCCTCTAGCTCTGGCCCACTGCCGAATGCAACTGCCAGGAAGTTCACTCCATCGCCCCCAGTGCTTTCCTCAGCTACTGATTGAAGCCCCTGCTCCTCCTGCCTTCCGATGCTGCCAGCAATTTGCTCCTTGTAGCCCTGGCCCGCCGCCAAATGCAGCTGCCGGGAATTCCCTCTGTCACCCCCATATGCCTTTTTCAGCTACTGATTGCAGCCCCTACTCCTCCCGCCTTCCGATGCCAGCAATTACAGCTCCTTAATGTGTGGTAAGGTGGCTGGGCCCTTATCTAGCCCAGCCGCAAATCAAAATTGGCACCCTCACTCCGGATTGGACCTTCAAGTTCAGCTGCTGCCTCTCAAGCCCTGGCTCGCTGATGATTTCAGCCGCCGGGAAGTCTTCTCCGGTGCCCTCTCCTCACAGCTCTGTGCCCTCTAGCCCTGGCTCACTGCCGAATGCAGCCACCGGGAAGTCCGCTCCATCACCCCCGGTGCTTTCCTCAGCTGCCAATTTCAGCCCCTGCTCCTCCCGCCTTCCGATGCTACCAGCAGTTTACTCCCTGTAGCCCTGGCCCGCCGCCGAATGCAGCCGTCGGGAATCCGCTTCCATCACCCCTGATGCCTTCTTTAGCTGCCAATTGCAGCCCCTACTCCTCCCGCCTTCTGATGTTAGCAATTACTGCTCCAGTTTTAAGAGAAACAAGCTGTTGAAGTGTCCCCGCCGCTCTGTACTTGCCTTTTTTCTGTGTGTCGGACTTTCAGTTAATGAAGAATGATAGGAATAAAAATGATGAAAATCTATAACATGTACCCTAAATTGTCTCTAAACAGTGTTTTGCAAAGTGTTCCCAAAAGTGCTCAACACGGCCAGCTCCGTGGCGCTGAGCGTTGGGCCACCCCTCTGGCATGCTGGTGACCCGGGTTCGAGTCTCCAGCCTGGGACTTCAGTAGTGGAGGCAGGGAGGGTGATCGAGTATTTGCGCTGATGCTGTCCTGTCAGGAGAGGGTGCTACAGAGCACCACTCGGGGAGTGACAGCTGGTGTTGTGCTGTCACTTTGCAGGCTTGGGTGACAACACAACAGTTGGCTGTGCCTCCAGGGTATCACCACAGTATGCACTATTTTGGGGGGGGTTGGGGGCCCAGAAAAAATTAAATTGGGACCTGTCTTGGCCTGCTGGATGATTGCTACCTAGTCTCCCAATGCCACAGTCCCCCTAGTGCACCACTCCTGCTCCCCCAGTCCAGCACACCTTAGAGGACCCCCAAGGAATGCTACCCCGGCCCCCCCCCCAGGAGGGGAGCCCCTGGCAGGAATAAGCTGGACCCTCGGAGACATAGGGATAGCTTGGGGAGGCAGGAGGCATGAAGTGCAATGAAGCATGAGACTGGCGGGCAGAAAGGGATGACGAGCAGCCAGAAGGAGTGGCAGGTAAGGGGTGCAAGGGAGGAGGCAAATAAATGCCCAATTCACTTTAAGGGTACCTCTGTTGCAGGGTTTGAAAATAGTTGGAAGCACGGTTTAAAACTGTGTACAGTGTGAATGCAAACTGTGTTTAATGTGTTTAATAATGGTTTAAAATTCTGAACACTACTTTGTATATGTCCTAATGCTGTACTTGAAAAAATAGTTTTCTTTGTTAGTATTTACACTTACCAAAACTGTTGGTGAACCCGAACCCATCCCTCCCAGACAGGCCCATGTGAGACCACCCATCTTTAAACTTCCAAGAGGGATGTGGCAGGCAGTGCATGAGAATGTCTGTGATGACCCACCACTCTGATGAGAGTCACATACCTAGTAGATGAAAAATCCACAAAGTAGGGTAGACTGTGTAGTACTAGAGAGAACTCGGAATGAAGCAGGAATGACCCAAGGTTGATCTGTACTGCAAGTACCAGAAAACTGGTGTTTATGAGACTGAGCTAGTGTTTTGATGTCTGTTTTAATTTTTTTCTGCTGTTTGGCTGTCTCACTGCAACTTGATCTTGCCATACCCCTGTAAGTTGTTTCCTGTTGCGTCTCTTCTGTGTATGTATTGCAAGGGCAGTTGGCCGAACTGCAACAAGGAGAGGGAGAGGGAAAACAGTGTTTCACCATATTCCGTGGTAAACTCTTGAAATGATTTCCTTGCAGTTTGTGTGTGTTTCCTTCCTTGCTTCTGTGTGTGTGTGTGTGTGTGTGGGGTTAACGTAGGTTTCACTGCACTATGAAGGGTTTTAAGCACATATTTTGTGTTATACTGAGAAGCATTCCTCTCTGCCGATCCGAATACAGAGCTGCTACTGCTGTACAGTTGTTCTATGATAACCAGATTACAGACTCAGTACTGTGACTGTATGCTAATCACTGTGTTCTGACTAGCTGAAACCAGCACAGCATTATGTCTGAGAAATTGCCTAACATACTCCGATTTCTCACAGGCACACTGTAGAACTACAGTGAGACACCAATTTTTGCACTTTTTTCCTTAATTATTTACCTGTCTTTCCTTCCTTCCTTATAATGGCAATAAATGTTGGCCAAGGTTTACTCTACCTTACTGTACATATCTTTTTTCCCCTGTAATAGTCTTTATTAAATGTTCAACATACCATAGAAATAACAACATTGTCACATAAGTAATCAACAGCATAAAAGATAAATAACAGATACAGAAAACAAACTATACCAGATTTTGTCTTATGGATGTTTCTTGACAGCTAAGTAGACCAATATTTATCAAAAATAATACTAGATTTCAAAGAGGATGCATTTCAGAATATAACTTAAAGAGTGCTTGGTCAGAGTGTGACTCTCTTAACAGCTTACATCCTGTAAACACAGATTACAGTACTCCCAGGTTCAACAAAAGGTGACCAAATGCTATTGAATATTTCTATCTTGTCCTGTAGAAGATAGTGAATCCTTTGGTTACTGGAAATAAATTCCATTTGTGTATACCGTTCCTGCAGGGAGGGGGGCCATGGGGTCTTTCCAAGATTTTAGAAAAAGGTACTTCATTCACACTTACGCCTTCCATATCTTTGATTTGTTTTTGTTCCCCGCTACACTTACCTTTGCTGTTCAGCTGCTGAGCTGCTTGTATTACATGGTACCAGCATTCCAATTCGGCATGCCGTGGTGCAATGCTGATGTTGGGGAGGCGCGGGACGGAGGAGCAGACAGGGGGTTTTAGTCGGGATGACCGACAGGCTGTTTACTATAGAAAGACATGTAAGGCACCAGTATGGCATGGCTAAGGAGACATTATTGCATTCAGATGATAAAGGTAGGAAGACACTACTAACACTAAAGCCTTAGCTGACAGTGAACTGTCTCGACTGACAGCAACTCACTCTACTCTCATTCCCCATGCTTTGTTACTGACGCAGAAATAACTCCATTTTACAAAATAACATACAGACAAGGCATTTGGCGTTGGCATAATGCATTGCTAACAGGGTGTCTTGGGGGAGGGGGAACAATGATGGGCACAGTATGTACACCTAGTAATTGTAGTTTTTCCTTGCAAAACTGCTGCAACTTCACTGTACTGAACAGTGTGAGTCAGTCCTATGTCATATAATGATGTCAGCAGCACAGCCCCAGGTCCACAGCAACACCAGGCTTGCTATAGAAGCTCTGATACACCCTGTAGTTTTTAGGAGCTCAGAATGCAAAAACTAACTACAGAGGACAGTAATGAAATACCAATCAAGAATCAGTGCAAGAAGGGGTAATTTTTTTATGCATGAAGGTCAAAAGGACAGGGAAATGTGATCTTTAATTATTTATTTATTTACTGAATTTTGTTGACCAGGTAGGCCCACAGAGACAGAATTGTCCCTTTTTTAAGGTAACCTGGGAAATATAAACATTCCATACAAAGAAAACATTGTCGTGCAGTCATGTAACAGCACATATATGTACAGAAAAATAAAGCATATAATGTATAGAGATGTTAAGAATGGATGGCACAGGGTTGCAAAGCAGAGAAGCTATACATATACATTACATATTGACAATGTACCCAAACTGACATATAGCTTGACAGAAGAACTTGAGATAAAAACAAAATTGTTATTTACAAGCACAAAATTATTTACAGTTACAGACTGGCGATGTAAAGAATGTAGCCTTGTATTGCCTTTTGAATTGTGTAAGTGACATGCAGGAGTGTAAATCCAGTGGAAGTTTATTCCATTTTAGAGGGGCCATGGCCGAGAAGGATGTTTTGCATATTGCTAGGCATGTCTTGGGTAGTTTTTGGAGCAGATATTGTGAGGATCGGAGAGATCTGCTAACATGGACAGCTGCTATACATGCTTGCCTATTCCCTGGTGGAAACAAGGAAAGCATGCTTCCTAGCCTCTGCTTTATAGAAACACAACAGCAGCAAATGAAAATTACTTACCTATCGTGATTTCTGGATCTTTCTGTGCATCTTCGCCATTCGTCACTATTGGGTATAACCCTCTGGAGCTAGGACCCTGTGGGAGACTTTTTGTTTTCCCTATGGGCAGAGCCGACGCAGGAACGGCGCTGCCCTTGAGGCCAACATACTACGTGGTGTTCGCAGGTTGGCCGTTAACTGCTGTTGGCTTCGCCCCAACTTCAGTTCTGAAACGCCGGAGAGAGAGGGGGAAGAAAAGGGTTGGAGGGGTGGGGCAAGAGAGCCCAAGGGATAGATAAAAGGAAAGGATATAAATACCAAAGGAGAAATAAATGACAGAGAAGACAGGATAGAAATGGAGAAAATTAGAGATTGAGAGGGGCCCCAGTATCTGGGAAAGAGGGTGAAAGAGGGAGAAGGCAGAAGGAAAAAGGGTAAAAACACTGGGAGGAGAAGAGGAATGCGCCATCTGACTCTGGACCCCTAATTTCAAGAGGAAAAAGAAGACTGGACCGAAGGTTCAGCCAGTCTGCCCATGAGAGGAGTAGATTATTAAGGAGGCACAACCTGGCCAAGACAAAACAAGGTTTTAATGAGTCAAGAAGACTGTGACAACTCCTGGCAGACAAACGACCAACCCGGAGGGGTTAACCGCAAAGATTCAAGGGTCAGCAGCTTGGAGACGAGGGATCCAGGAGCCAAAAGCGTGCCCTCTCCTCCATCCCAAAAGAAAGGAGGGGGCACTTCAGGAGAAGAACCCCCCCCCCAAAATTATAAATAACCCTAAGGAATTAGTCCTGAAGGACAGCAGAATGGAGAGCAGTAAGGACTGGAGGGGGGGGGAAGGGGGTTCCAGTCCCACCACCTCACCCACAACAAGGGGGCAGGGAGGCCGGATGGCGATAAGAGGGAGGAGACCCCCTCACCCCCCCCCACCATCCCACTATCCGAGATTTAAAGGGATGAACTCCCTTTGTGTCTTCAGAGTCCCCTCCCTCCTGGCCACAAGGGAAGGAGAGGGGAGAGCTGAATGACAGGGAGACACAGTCCCAAGGGGGACAGTGGGTGGGATTTAGTGATGAATGGTGAAGATACACAGAAAGATCAAGAATTATGGTAGGTACATAATTTCCATATCTTCACCATTAATCACTAATAGAGGTGAGTACCGAGCCCCCCGAAGGGGGCCCAGTACAACCTTAAGGGACTAAATCCCTTAGCCTCCGGTGGGGGAGACACCAGATGGGAGAACCTCTACAGGCCTGGAGAGGCCCAAGACTGGTCTGGGTGAGACAGGGAACCCCCAATGGGGGAAGGAAGGCACCCCGAAAGCTTCCGTCTTTCTCTATGGGAGAAACGGTGGGTTCTCTGGTAGGCAGAGGAAATCACCCTACACCGGGCCATGGGTGACAACTGGGATAAACGAAGCCATGCCGTCCGCCTAGTGCAGATCACTGTCCTCACAATCCTGGAAGCCACCTCATTGGTATCGTAGGATGCCCTTGCTTGGTGCCTTGCTAGCTTCAGGCCCTGAGCAGAGAGGGCGATGGCTTGTCTGGTTTTCTCCAAATCCAGCATCAAGGCTAAGAGTTGACCTAGCCTGGACCACAGGAACCTGTCATAGGATGCATAGTGGACCTTATGTGAAGCAATGGACATAAGAATCCGTGCCGAGTAGAAGGTCCTCCTACCCCAGAAATCAAAATCTGCAGAGTCTGAGTCTGGGGGCCAGTCACATTGAGGGGTGCAAAGCCCAGAAGGAGGGTCCAGCTGCGTCAAACCTGAAAGGGGGTAAGGCATGTGTCCTGGATACTCTGGGGGAGCGCAGTACCGCTGGCACAAATCCCTTGGGGCTGGAACTGTGGAAAGGGGATGCTGCCAGAGCCAAAGTGATGATTCCCAGAAGGGGACCGGCCAGGTGGGAACCACCAGGTTGGCCGCACTGTTCTCCCCTAGGAAGATGTGTGTCACATGCTCGGGATTGCTTTCTGAAGAAGGGGTACTCTGGAGCTCATCCATCATCCTCACGAGGAAGCGCTGATACGTAGAGAGATCAGATGCAGGGGAAATGTGGAGAGAAAGTTCCTCTCCCACTGAAGAAGGAGATGACAAGGTGGACGAGTCCAGTGATAGGCCCCCTAGGACTGGGAATACCTGGAAGAGAAGGGGATGGAGACAGAGGAATGGGGGCCAAACTCCTCGCAGGAAAAGAACATCCTCTGCCCGGGCAGGGGGGCCTAGCAAAGGCTCCCAACTGTGAGGGAGACCGGAGGCCCCTGCGGCCATTCAACTGGGTCAGAATGGCTGTAGCTGTGCCCAAGGGAAGAATCCCTCCTATGAGGTGACTGAGACTGTGTGAGTCCAGAAGGATGGTCCCTGGCCTCCAAAGTAGAGGTCTCTCTTAAGGAGAGAGAAGGGGAAGGGCATGGATCCTCACTGCGACTCCTCCCCGAACTTGGATGGGTCCCAGGGAAGAGGCCGCTGTGCTGAATCCAGGCCCCTCGACCCCTCGGACTCCAAAAGAGCCCTTTGCCTCGATACCACCAGCCTAGGCAGCTGGCAATGCCGGACGGACTCCGAAGAGTCTACCCAGGGTGCAGCACCCTCCCCCACCTGGGGTGCCCCGGGCAGTCCCAAACTCGAACTGTCCAGGCACACCAAGGAAGGGGGTGTCCCAGCTGAAGGGACAGACAACCCCCCAGCTCCAGGCTGTGCAGCAGCAGCAGCCACCTGGACCACTGCTGGCTGGTCAGTGCCACTGACCCCAGAATCAGTAGGAATTGTCCTCCCCACAGAGGGAGGCTGAGTGGGGGCTGAAGCGGTGGACATGGAGGGGTCAGAGGATTTTGAAGAGTCCGTGAGCCAATCTGAATCAGACCCCGTGTCCTCTTCCGAGGAAGTGGACAAAGAGGTCCGGTGCCAGACCAGTCTCTGACCCCTGCCCATTCCTGGGCCATGAACAGCTCCAGCCTCAGTCTTGGCACCGCCAGCAGTACCGAAGCCAGGCATGGCACTGTGTCCAGTGCCACGCTCCCCCTCGGTGCTGCGAATGGCACCAAAGTCAGAGACAACACCAGTTGTAGTGCCACACGCGTCCCTGGCACTGTAGATGGTGCTGGAGCCAGAGGCAGCACCGACCATGGTGCCGGAGTCAGAAGTGGCACCAACTGCGGCACTACTCCCCTCTGGTGCCATTCTCAGCCCCGGCACCGTGCAGGACACCGAGACCAGGAATGGCCCCAAGAACAGCGTGGACAACTCCCACAGCACTGCTGCCGTCCCCAGCACCGTGAACGGTGCCAGGAGCAAGGCCATCCCTCGGCACCGCAAGCAGCCATGGAACCCGAAATGGCTCTGACAGACAGCGTCGAGGATGGTGCTGACCCAGGCCATCAGGCCCCAGGACGCAACACCGGGGGAGCCTTCACCTCTGAAGAGGCGACTGCCAAGGCGGTGCCTCCCACCCGAACCCTTTAAGGACCAGACTGGGCCTCCTGCACCGTGAAAAAAGCCCCCATCATGGCAAGGCTGAAAGAAGCAGAGGCCCCCTCCTGCACAGGCCGTATAGAACTAGGAGGGGACCCAGAGGAAGGGTCAAGTATTCTGGCCTTGGCCCGCCAGCTGTGAACCCATCTCCCAAAAGTCGGCAGCGTAGGCTCCACTTTCAACGCGCGCAACTCGAGAACTCAGTGGTCCATCGAGAAACAGGTGTCATAGTTGTCCATGTCGTGGACCGGGCTGAGGCAGGAGAGACAACGGTCGTGTTGGTCCGTGACGGAATACTGGCAGCTGCAGGGTCACGGACGCATGGGAGGCCGCCCCACCTTCAATGACTTTTTGCCCGCAGAACAAGACATGACCAGATGGAAAATTAACAAAAACACAGTACTCAACATCATTGATAATAATAAAAAGTATGGTCTTACCGATAAACAGCGGCGTCGAGTAGTGAAATGGGTGAAACAGAACCAAGATCTAATGAGAAAACTAGGTTGCAACAACTACGCAGTAGCTTGATAGAAGTCAACCTCACAAGGTCCTTTCTCGATGGCAGGAGAAGAAAAACTGAGGTTGGGGCGGAGCTGACAGCAGTTAACGGCCAACCTGTGAGTGCCATGTAGTACGTCGGCCTTGAGGACGGCGCAGTCCCTGCGTTGGCTCCGCCCATAGGAAAAAATTAAGTCTCTTGTGGGGTCCTAGCTCCGGAGAGCTATACCCAATAGTGATGAATGGTGAAGATTGACACAGAGAAGGTCATGCCTTGCTTACCAGCCTGTCAGTACGTGAATGATATAGCCATGCCAGCTTCAAAACATGGGCCCTGAATTTGTGTTGTGGGCAAGCAGTAAAAAAATAAAATAAAAATTTTTTGGGGGGGGAAAGTGCAGCCATGACCAAGGTTGAATCTAATTTTTTTGAATCTATAAGCAGAAGTCTCTTGTATGTGTGGCACTGACCGTGAAGAAAAAGATTTAGGTGTGCAAAGTGAGCCCATATTAGTAGTACCTTTCATTGATGTTGTAACTTGTGCAGGACAAGAAGTGGCCTGGGCAAAATGAAAAGTAGTTTAACTAGCAGCAAGATATGTGTTAGAGCTGAACATGTTGACATACATTTGTTTTATTCTATTTTTTTTTAAACTTATCGTTTATTGTTTTAATAATAAAACAACAGCATGAAGTCAGTACCTCCTGCCAGGCATATAGTACTAGTCAGTAAGAACCATTCAATGGAAAAAAAGAGTTTAAATGAACCTAGGCAGTCTGATTTAAGGAACTGGGGGTAGGCCCTATAATTGTCCATAGAAGTTATCCAAAGTAAGCTGCACCTCGCAAGAATAAGGTGATTATGGTATGAAAAAGGTAGTCCATAACAGTTTATATTCAACCGTCCGGTTGATGTGGTCCCATCCCAGACATGTGGGAAAAATAAACATGGTTAGCACTTCATCTTCTGTTAACAGTATTTACAAACCTCCTTTGGGGTGGCAGTATAGCCTAGAGGTCAGAGTCCAGCAGACCATGGTTTGATTCCCACAACCTCCACTTGCATACTGTGCAACTCTGAGTAAGTTACTTAAATGCCCCAGTGCTCCCGGGTTGCCCCTGAAAACAGGCACTTGTGCCTGGTGGGCATTACCTGGTTACAAAAAGAATAAAATAAAAAATAAAAATAAAGAAACAAAGCTATTGTTGAATACCTAAATTGAAGCATGGGGCCAGATATTCAAAACTTTGCACTGGGCACAAACTGTTTGCGCAGGTTTAGCAGCGGATTAGCACGGGTCCGCTATATTCAAAAGGTCAAATAGCGTGCGCAAACTGCATTAACGCCGGGCACAATTATAATGTATGCAAGGGGCAAATTGAGGGGGCGTGTCAGTACAGTGCTACATTCAGCGAATAGCACCATGCAAAGTGGTTTTGCACGATGTTAACACAGCACTTTTCACGGTGCAAATTACCACCCAGGAAAAGGTAGTCTTAACTCTGGGCAAACCAGCTTTGCATGACTTTGTGGTTTTGCTTGGCCTTTGTGTGACTAACCAATAAGTACGACACATAGAAATAAGCCAGACATAGAGGAAACATGCTGCTCACTGATGGCATTGCTATGATGCCATCATCTGCCACCAGTCCCAGCCATGCCAGGCAGTAAGCGGTGACCCGGCTCCCAGTGGACATCATGGCATTGCGGTCATACAGCACACACATGCAGACCACCCTTCTGTGGACACCAATAAATGCCAGCACACAGATGCAGCACTGTGAGCATGGAAGGTGTTGTAGGGAGGGTGTACAAGTGACCAGGCTGCACCACAGACTGGGTGCGGCCACAAGGTTGGGACACATCACGCAGTGCACATGGGCCAGTGTTGGGAATACCCCAACACCAGTGCGCCTGTCTGATCATATTTGCCCCCCTCAGCCACATACAGCATATCTGTACAGACACCAGAGCACACACAGCCACCATATATATGTTACTGTGAGCATACCATGCCAGTGGTGCAGCATCTGTGGGTCGCACAACAGCATAACAGTAATTTCCACTGTCAGTAAACACCAGCAAGTTGGGCCTGTCACTGTGTACAGTGCAGTGGTCATCACTGCCCTACACACTATAGGCATTGCTGTGTCCCTCACACTACTGGCCCCCTTGCTACTGTAGTGCCTGCTGTGCACTGTAGCATGAACTACAGTTTGACTGTTGCATGCAACACCACCACCTGTTCCTGTGCTGTGTAGTCCCCAGGGACACAATATGCTATGCTTTACTGTATAAATGTAGCTTCAGCTACCACCATGCACTCCCAGACTGACCTACAGGTGGAGTTGTGGGCAGACCCAGCCAGCCCCTGTACCTGCAGACTGACCTACAAGTGGAGCTGTGGGACCCTGCAATAACGCTGGGCAAACTGCATGCGAATCGGGTCATAATGAGATGCTAATCTGTATGTTTGCCCAGAGGCTACCTAAGTAGGCTCATCTGCATGTCACTTTTGAGTATAGCAAAGTTTAGCCCTGGGCAAATGTGATTGCACAGGCAAGCGCAGTTCGCTAAACCTCAGAAATGTGTTAGCTCGGGCAAGCGTTTCTGAAATATTGTACATTTTTGCACAATGTCATTTCACATGTGCTGCTGCTTGCAGCTTTACTGAGTCCTCGTCTTTGCTGGCACACACATTGGCCACATAGTCCACCTCTACCTTCCTTCACGTCGCTGTGAACTTGGCTGCTGTTGTGGCGTGCAGTTCCTGGTTGCTGTATTCAGAGCTCTCTTATTCCTGGGCTATGTTTGCACTGCACTCCCAGCCCAGGTTGCCCGGCTTCCTTAGCATGCTATATTCATCGGGTTTAGCACCGGGGCTATCCCTTTTGAATATAGCGAGCTATTGGGTCCGGGCTAATTTAGCATGCTGGGCAGTACTAGTTTAGCCCCAGGGCAAAGTTTTGAATATCTGGCCCGTGATGACTACTGCCTCTAATGAGACAGTAGACCTTACTGTCTCTCAATTATGAACTTTTTATGTATCAAACAGGCAAACTTAATAACTAATGACTGTCAGGGACACCCAGAGTCTTGGAAAAGAAAGCAGAGATATTCTAACATATTATGCATATACAGACAGGAAAACTAAACTTCCACCATACAACCACTCTTTAAAAGAAACCCCATTACATAAACCTGGCTGGTATATTAGCCACCACGTGGCATCTGCCATATTAAGTCAACTAGGCAAATACAGAATACGATATATTGTTGCCCCAGTGCCTGTGTGTGCGTTTCCTGTTTTTTATAATGAGACCCACAGGATTGTATAAAAGTAAAAAACTTCCCTGGTAAATTGAAAAAAATAAGTAAAATAAAAGACATATTTAAAGTAGCACCAAGCCCCAGTCCATTTCAGTCTCCAAAGCCACTTATGGAACCTGACAGAACAAAGAGAAAAAAGTAAATTTTAAGTCCTCCTTCGGGTAGCCTCTTCTTTAGACTCTCCATCTCTCGGTTCTGGAGCTGCCATGAATTCCCTTTCCCAGGGCCTCCACCTTTTTACCTGCTTCAGTTGTGTCCGTATATTGATAAGTATGACCTCCATAATGAGTGCAAAAGCGTGCTGGCGTTAATAATGAATGAACCACACTGAGACTGTGGAGCCGAACCCAAACTCTGTCACTTCTTTCATCAAGTACAGTAGCAAAAAACAAGTACAGGAAGATATGCAGCATATTCCTGTTGTAATTTAAGTTTTGTGACTCCCAGGCTGCCTGTAAAAAAGAATCCCTGATGGTTACTCCAGTGGTGACCATAAGGACAGTTCTCCGGGGTTCACCCATATCTGAGCACAAACTAAACCCGCACAGTCAAAATGCATGCTGCACGGAGACCCCAAAAGCGTGCGCTTAAATAAACTAACTCCAAAACGGCGCACACTGTTTTGACTGTGGTTTTCAACCGTGCAGCTCTTTTGTTGTTATCTTGCTAGGAAACCATTCTTTGGGAGGTCTGATTGCACAGTGGTGGCCTGTGGAGAGATCCTGTACACCCAAACTATCTTGAGGTGCCAAAAGCTGTTCCATCTGTGAGACTTGAGGCTCCAGGGAGCCATTCCTGTATGAAAGAGGTAAGATCAGAGCCCAGTACACCTTCAGGAAGCTCAACCAACCAGAGATGCACTGCTTGGTGTGCATTTTCTGATGCCTCGAGACGGTAGCAGAATTGTCCATTTTCTTGGAGTATCTCACTGGTGGCTGAGAGAGCTTTCATTGCTTGTGCCTCTGCAGAGGTCGTAGTCTTGATGGCCATTTCAATTTTTATATCTTGCTCCCCCAATCGTTGTAAAATCTCCCCCACCTTACCATCGATAGCCTGCATTGATAACTTCAGGGACTGCCATGGTAGTTCGCCAGTCCCTGACATATCTGCTGCTGGTGTTATGGCCTGTTGTTCTGCAGGCGCCTGATTTTTCAGTCCTCCTCCATCACCTTTATTCTGGCATCTTATACTCAAAAAGGATAGTGTTCTGTTCCTTGCTGAGAGATCTGTCAGGAGCTGACTAGGAAAAGTTCAACATTTTTTAAATTCAATAAGTATTTTATAGTCAGAGGTCCGAAGCTTGCCGAGCTGAAGTGAAGCACATGTATTTAGCAAGTGTGCTCAACAGTGCCCCCTTGTTTTATTCTATTTTTGGTAACTGTCATCTCCTGTCTTGCAGATCCTTCCTTCCTTCCCCCTTGTAGATACCATCCTTCCCCTCCCTGAGTCTGCTTTGTCACTTACTATAGTTTGAAATAATAAAAGAAGCCTTCCTTAACATGGCTCAGTCCAGGATTTTATTGGCATTCCCTGTTATTTCTTAACCCCCGCTATTCGGAATTGATAAGAATACAGCAGGCACTGCTCCCTGCCCGTATGGGACAATAGTTGTACAAAGACAGCTGAAAGTATTGACGAAAAGCTGGTCAGAGCCATATTTGAAGGTGCTCTCCTTTTATTACTTAAAATGTAAAAAGCATACTATCACAAACTCCAAATGGGGAAAGAAGGGTACAGTACAGTAAGGTAAAATGGAATGAGAAACAATGTAAAGTGGATTAAAAAAGTATAGGTTGCCTGTTTCACGGTAACATGTACCTTTAGCAGTTCTACACTCAAGCATATTTGTAGCCCACTTCCATTCTGCTCGATTATTCTACTTAGGCCTTAGATTCTCAGACATTCAGACAATTCCCTAGGCCTTTAAAAGCACACTTAGAAATGCAATGAGATGTAATGTTAACCATTTAAAACCAGACATAATTAAACACAAATTATTTCTTAGGCCTTTGAAATCTCGGAGATACATAGTTCTGTTTACCAGCTCTACTATACTGCACAGTGTGTGTGTGTGTGTGGGGGGGGGACACAGCTGCAGCTTGCAAAGAGCAGTGAGACCCTCCCCAAGTAATTAAAAACAAAAACTGGAGGGGAAGGGAAGGCACTAAACACTCCAAAAAGTATGACAATCACCATCAGTGAGAACCTTTATTGTAGTAAGGAGCAGTAAACTTACAAAAGCTGGCCCAACACGTAGATCCACTACACTCATGTACTTTTTTTTGCTACCATAAAATATATTTCCAATGACTACAAGTCATCCGTTATTATTAAATTCTTTTTCTTAGTTTCCTTATCTTTCAAAAATAAGCAAGAAATGGTCATTTATGTCCCCTTCCTCTGTCTGCAGACAAATCTGCTTTCCTTGTTTATTTCTTTTTTTAGCTAGAGAAGAGGTTGTCCTTGTTAACAGTACACACCTCCCCAGCCTCAATTGTTAAATTGCCTTTCCCATAATTGTCATATCCTTTAAAAATGGGCAAGAGATGGTCCTTTATGTCTCTCTCTTCATCTGAGGACAAATCTGCTTTTCTTTTTTAGCCAGAAAAGGCATGGTCCTTTTGCTAAAATTACACAGCTTCTCCTTTTTGTTTTTAACCTGTCAGCTCAGCTGACCTTATCCTCAGTTTTCATTCAACTCTGTGAGTGTCCTCAGCTTTATTACATATTTACCAACCCTTTAACCATTCATTCCTCCCGGTCTTTTACACCATCCAAGTCAGAGAATATCAGCAGATAAAGAAACATAGAAGTTGACAGCAGAGAGGAACCGCAAGGCCCATCCAGTCTGCCCATTTCTTTTTCTGCCTTATAAATGTGCCATCGGCCTTTGCTCTGTCAATGGCCTATCTATTTATACTCATCTGTATTGCTCCCTTATGCCTATCCCATGCCTGTTTGAAGTCCTGCACTGTATTCATAGCCACCACTTCCTGAGGTAGGCCATTCCATGCATCCACCACCCTTTCTGTGAAAAAGAGCTTCCTTACATTACCCCTTAATCAGCCTCCTTCTAATCTCATGCTGTGTCCTCTTGTCCTGCTATTTTTCTTATATTGAAACATGTTAGACTCTTTACCTTGTTAATGCCCTTAAGGTGCTTGAATGTTTCGATCATATCACCTTTCTTCCTCCTTTGCTCTAGGGTATACATATTGAGCTCCGTTAATCTGTCCTCATATGTTTTCTGATGCAGTCCCTGCACCATTTTGGTTGCCCTTCTCTGGACTGCCTCAATTTGTTTAATGTCCTTGTGAAGGTGTGGCCTCCAGTACTGCATGCAGTACTCCAGATGGGGCCTAACCAGTTTCTTGTAAAGAGGGATTATTACCTCCCTCTTCCAACTTGTGATACCCCTACTGATACACCCCAACATCCCCCTTGCCTTACCTACTGCTTTAGTGGTATGCTTGGATGGTTTCAGGTCATTGGTGATGATGATGCCCAAGTCTCTTTCTTCCCTTGTGACTGCCAGCAACTCCCCTCCCAGCCTATAAGTGACTTCAGGGTTTCTCTTACCTATGTGCATGATCTTGCACTTCTTTGCATTAAACCCCAGTTGCCACTCCTCTGACCGTTTTGCTAGTTTATCCAGATCTCTTCTCATTCTGCCCACCCCATCTGGATCATCTACTCTGTTGCATATCTTGGTGTCATCTGCAAACAGACAAACCTTACCCTCCAGTCCATCTGCAGTGTCAGTGATGAAGATATCAAAGAGGACTGGCCCCAGGACTGATACCTGAGGTACCCCACTTGTGACTTGCATCTCTTCTGACTGTATACCATTTACCACCACTCTCTGTTTTCTGCCCGTCAACCAGTTTGCCACCCAGTTGACCAACTTCTGACCCACCCCGAGCCTACCCAGCTTATTAATCAATCTTCTATGTGGAACAGTATCGAAAGCTTTGCTGAAGTCAAGGTAGGCGACATCAACTGCTCCCCCTTGGTCCACCACTCTGGTTATCCAGTTAAAGAAATCTCTGAGATTAGTTTGACAGGACCTTCCTTTTGTAAACCCATGCTGTCTTGGATCCTGTGCTCCTGTGGATTCCAGGTGTTGCACAATCCTTTCCTTAAGGAGTGTTCCATAATCTTGCCCACTACTGAGGTAAGACTGACTGGTCTGTAGTTCCCTGCCTCCTCCCTGCTACCACTCTTGTGGAGCGGGATCACATGAGCCCTTCTCCAGTCTTCTGGGACCTCTCCTGTGCTGAGAGACTCACTAAACAGTTCTGATAAAGGACCCCCTCCAAACAATAAGAACCTTAATCAATTAACTGAAATGGTTCCCCATTTTGTTACTTAAATTACCTGTACCAGATCGATTCCTCTCTTTTACCCTATCAGAGTTAGAGAACACCATCAGAAAAAAAGACCTTCTGAAAACAAGAACCTCACATTTTTTTTTTAATATTAAATGACTGAAAGTATCCTCCAAAGCAAACACATCTGCTGTAGCTACCTGGGACACAACACACAACTGTGTGGTTAACAGTAGCATACTTTAAATTATCTGTTTTTACCTATGGCTCCCTCTAAAGACCAGTCCAGATTTCTATAGACAAAGTAGTCAGACCAATCAGCTTTCCCTAGGAATAGGCAATCTCAGTCATATAGTTTGAAGGTGCTGTTGTTCCTTCTTTGAGAGCAGATGACAGCCAGCGTCTCTGTTGTCCATCTAACAAGATTCTGGTGCCAGAGAGGAGCAGAACCCCAATTTTATAGCACTGTATCCAGTAGGCCAAGATCAGTGATGCCTGTCTGTCTGCAGTTTGTGGCGCGGGGCAGGAATTTAAAAAAACAAAACCAAAAAAAAACCCCAGAATTTTCCTGTTGGTTGGCAGTCTCAAAAATTACCCTATCCCTGATATACCTTTAACTGACATCTCACATGCAAACCTTGCTGGTCATCAAACAAAGGAAACTAATTAGACCAGTCACTCTCCCCTATACACCTTGCTCAGCTGTGGCAGACACCTCTGATACCAAAGTTGATCCCTTCCCCCCCCCCACCAATAATGCCAGCCGGCTACGAAGAGCCTCTTCTACTATGAATGTAAACTTAGTTCAGTAATTCCAAACAGCACTGATCAGCCATGTACACTAAAATGTTGGTAATCGAACAGGAGGAGGAACACAAGTTTGCATTAAAATAGTTCTACAAAGCATCTGTGGGAAAGGAATTTAGGGGTCATGATTGCTGGTTAACTGGGGGACGGTGCTTAACTCACATATGGTACTCTTAATTTGTAATAAATTTAAAGAATCATAATTTAAATTTCTACATAGGCTCTACTGCCCACCAACCATAGTTCATAAATTTCACCTTGCGGTGTCCCCCATCTGTGGACATTGTAATAGTGTTCTTAGTATTTGCATACATTACCGGGAGTGCCTAGACCTGAGGCCATTTTGGTCATCTGTTGTGCAGGAGCTGTCCCAAATTTCCACTGTGCAGATGGTGGACATGTCGCTGTACCTGCTTTTTGGGGATGGAAGATTTGGGTGACGAGGCATGGACACCATACCCTAGACCTATTAGAGTTTTGTTAGTGTTAGCTTGGCAGTGTGTACAGAATACTTGGGTGTCCAATGTTAAGCCCACGCTGGATCAATGGCTAACTTTAGTGATACAAACTTTGGCACTGGAAAGGTCAACCCACATCTTGCATGATTGGGAGAAGCTCTTCCTTCGGAGCTGGAGGAAATGTATGGATGCCTTTTCAGTGGCGGAGGTGGCTTTGTTGAGACAGGACATAATTTAAGCTGGGGGGAGGTGGGTGCTTGAAGGACTTGGATCTCCAGGCTATTATTGTGGATTATGGAATGGACACGGGGCCTTTACCCCCTCCTACCACCATTACTTGTTGAACACAATGGAGGCAGAACTTAAGGAATGCTTAGCAGAAGGAACATTGGTCACTTATTGAACTTGCTGGGTCTTTTTTGTTATTGCATATCATTTATATGTGTGTATTTTCATTTATTTATTTGATTAGCTAATTATTTGTTGCTTGTCTCTTAGGGTGTCTTTGATTAATGTCATTATTTAAATCTGGGTTTGGCTGCACCTGCTTGTGACATGGATTTCCTATTCTTGGTTATCGTACATTACAATGCAGTATGATGTATTTTAGTGTCTGTATATTGTTTTTAGTGTTGCTTGTACTGCTTGAAACATTTTAATAAATATATGAAACAAACAAGCTAAAAAAATAGTTGCACAGTTCTGCCCCCTTCCCCCCCCCTTCCCATGCACAGGACTGTATCTTGCCAGCATCCAGATAACAGTCTTGAAGCAAAACCCCCTGTCAGATGGACCCTGCAAAAAATGTGAATTTTTTTCATGTAAAAAAATAGTAAGTAAGCAGCTAGAAAATGAATTACTGTCTACACTCTGTAAAGACCCTTTACTATACTGCATTTTTTTTTAAATATTGAGTCGACAGTAAAAACACTGTCATTACACTCACACCAGGCATCAAATACATGTACCATATACATTCAGTGTACATAAGAATAAAAAAAAACCTAAGCTTATTGAATTATGGATCTGGGGGATTATCCCATAAATTTGAAACAATGATAATGTGAAAACAGTAGCTGCACCTGCCAGAGTGAGAGAGTGTCCACTATAGAAAAATTCAAGTATTGTTTAGAATCCCATATAAAATGGGATATCCTCCAGGTCCCAACATAAGTTAAATCACAAACATGGAAAGCATCTCCAACACATCCAGCGTCCTCCCGAGGCCGAGCCCAACCATCAACGTTTCTCAAATGAGCACTATATACTGCAGTATTGAAAGATACAAACACTGGCATCTCCTGAGGACTGGTAGTGAGTAAAACTGTTTCTCATATATGTAAAAATTAAACAGGAGGGTAACTATAAAATGCAATAGTAAGGAAATAACATTACTGAAAAGAACCCCCCTCCCAACAAGAGGTACAGCAAAGGGGACTAGGAATGCATTTTTGTAACAGTAATGGAACTGCGTACCACAGTGCTACAATAATGGTGTCTACATGGCTGTCGCAGAACTGAAAATTCACCACATGGTAGCCTCCATGACAGCCATGAGGTCATGTATTAAAAAATTGATCCCCAATAATAATTCCAACATTGCCATAATGACTAAAATGATCCCATTAGAAATAAAAGCGTGATTATTATACTGCAGAGATTAAACCCCCGTATTACTATGCAGTCCCCCCCACCCAACTAATGCCAAACTGAACATCCTAGCTAAGTAAATCTGCAAAGGATAAAAAGTCACTGAGAAAGTCTAAACTCGGCCAGAATCCGCTGTCGGTCACATGTAGTCTTCATCCTTTGGATCTCCTCCATTTCTGGAAGCTGCAGTTTCAAACGCTCTCCAAATAAATTCAGCCCTCTTACCCACTTCTGTAGTGCTGGTGAATTGATGTGTGTCCACCGTAAAATATGTGCAGGTGAACAGGCATAAGGAAGAGAATGGGTAACTCCAAGACTCTTCAGTTGGGCCCGCACAGCATAACATTTCTTCCGGCAAGCCCAGGTGGCAAATGACAGATCTGGAAATAAACATGGAGTTGCCCCATTAAAGTTCAAGTGTTGAGAGTCCTGAGCAGCCTGTAGCAAAATATCTCGGGTTACTACCAATGTAGTGACTAGTAGCACAGTCCATGGTGAAGTCCATTGTTGGTCCACCGATCTGGGAGAAATCTGGTATGCCTTAACAAAAGCAGAGGCTAGAACTACTGGATCTAGACCCAAGGCGCCTGGCAGCCAAATTTTAAAAACTGAGGTAGCTGTTCTCCTTCACTTACATAGATACATAGATACATAGACAGTGTCGGCAGATAAGGGCCTATGGCCCACCCAGTCTGCCCATTTGAGCTTGTAAGTTCAGTTTATGTTTTCCTAGAAGTCTGTTGCCCCTTACCCCTGACCTCCAGAATTCCTTTATGTCTATCCCATGCATTCTTAAATCCCGTGATTGTTTCAGCCCCCACCACTTCCTCTGGCAGGGTGTTCCACTTGTCCACCACCCGTTCTGTGAAGAAATTCTTCCTCATGTTTCCTCTGAATCGTCCTCCCTCCAACTTCATCCCATGCCTCTAGTCCTGGAACATCTTTTCGCTTAAAATAGTGTATTCCTGCACCCTGTTCCTCCGTGTGAGATACTTGTATGTCTCTTATCATATCCCCTCTCCTCCTCTCTCCTCCAGGGAGTATATGTTCAGTTCCTTCAACCTGTCTTCATAGGACTTGTGATGCAATCCATGCACCATCTTTGTTGCCCTCCTCTGAACCTTCTACCCTGTCTATGTCCTTACGTAGGTATGGTCTCCAGAACTGTACACTGTACTCCAGGTGGGGCCTCACTAGTGTCTTGTATAGCGGAATTATGACCTCCCTTTCCTGCTGGTGATGCCCTGCCTATACATCCCAGCATCCTATTTTGCTTTACCTGCTGCCTTGTCACACTGTTTCCACCTGAGGTCATCAGGAGATGATAACCCCAAGATCCCTTTCCTGCTGGTGCATGCTATATCCTCACCCCCAACTGATATATTGTGCCAGGGTTTTGTGCCCCATATGCATTATCTTGCACTTCTTTGCATTGAATTTCAACTGCCAAACCCCTGACCATTCTTCAAGTTTCTGCAGGTCGCTTCTCATTCTGTCTACACCCTCTGGTGTGCTACTTGTTACAGAGCTTTGTGTCATCAGTGAACAGTGAAATTCTGCCTTCTAGGTCCTGTGCAATGTCACTGATGAAGATGTTGAATAGGACCGGTCCCAGCACTGATCCCTGTGGTACCCCACTGGTCACTCTTCCCTCTGTGGAGTGACAGCCATTTACCACCACCCTCAGTGTCCTGCCGCCCAGCCAGTTACCTACCCACCACACTACTGTCCTGCCCACACCCATATTCCCCAGTTTGTGTAATAGTCTTCTATGTGGCACAGTGTCAAAGGCCTTGCTGAAGTCCAGATAGGCCATGTCCACTGCTCTCCCCTGATCCACCTCCCTAGTCACCCAGTCAAAAATTCAACGAGGTTGGTCTGACATGACCTCCCTGGTGAAACCATGCTGCCTTGGGTCCTGTAGTCCATTGACAACCAGATGTTCCACCAATCTCTCCTTCAGTAGTGCTTCCATGATCTTCCCCACTACCGAGGTGAGGCTGACTGGTCTGTAGTTCCCTGCTTCCTCTTTGTTCCCGCTTTTGTATAAGGGGACTACATCTGCTCTCCTCCAATCTTTGGGTACCTCCCCTGTTTCCAGTGATTGGCTAAACAGGATAGCCAGAGGTTCAGCCACCACCTCTCTTAGTTCTTTAAGGACCCTGGGGTGCACCCCATCTGGCCCCATTGCTTTATCAACTCTTATTACTTCCAGTTCCTTCAGGACCCTTTCTCGTGTAAAGGGACTTGTGTCCATTTCTGCACCATTGTCACCCCTTGTACTCTCTTCAGACCCATTACTCTCCTCTTCCTCAGTAAAGACTGAGCAGAAATACCTGTTCAGTATGTCAGCTTTACTGTTGTCATCCTCCACGTGGCCCCCATCCTCCCCCTTCAGTCTCACTATCCCTCCCTTTGTCTTTCTTTTTTCACTTATGTACCTGTAAAAGGTTTTGTCCCCTCTACCCACTGATTTTGCAATGTGTTCTTCTGTCTGAGCTTTCGCTTCCCTTACTGACGTCACTGCCTCCCTTTGCTTCTCCTGGTACTTCTCCCTATCCCTTCTGCCTGTGTCTTTTTGTATTGCCTGAATGCAATCTTTTTGGCTTTCACTTTCTTTGCTACCTCTTTGGAAAACCATAATGGTCTCCTCTTCCTTTTCCTTTGCTAACCTGCTTAATGCATAATTCTGTTGTTCTTGTAATCCCCATTTTAAATACTGCCCACTGTTCCTCAACCCCTGATTCCTGTCCCATTCTCTTAATGCCTCTTTCAAGTATCTCCCCATTTTCCCAAAGTCTGCCCCCCCTAAAATCCAGGATACGTGTTTTTGTGTGGTTTGGTTGTGCTCTTTCTGTGATTTCAAACCACAATGACTGGTGCTCCCCCACTGTTACCCCCATCACACTGTCCCTGTTTGTGAGCACAAGGTCCAGTATTGCCTTCTGCCGAGTTGGTTCCATGACCAGTTGCTTGAGAAAGGCACCCTGAAGGAGTCCAGGATAAATCTGTTCTTAGTTGATGCTGCTGCTGGGATGCTCCAGTCCACGCTTGGAATATTGAAGTCTCCAACCAGTACTACCTCATTTCTTGTCTGCCATCCTTGGATGGCTAGCATCAGCTCCCTATCTGTTTCTTCCTCCTGGGCTGGTGGTCTATAGACCACACCTGTGCGGATGGCTGTCCCCATTTTCCTTTCCAGCTTAACCCACAGTATCTCTCCCCCATTTTGTTCCTCCTGGATCTCTGTGGCCCTTATGCCATTTTTCACATACAGTGCCACTCCTCCTCCCTTCCTGCCTGCTCTGTCTCTTCTGAATATGTTGTAGCCAGGTATGGCCATCTCCCAGTCGTGGTTATCATTACACCAGGTTTCAGTGATGGCCACAATGTCCAGGTCTGACTGCACCATGACAGCCTCCAGATCTTCCATCTTGTTGCTAAGGCTCCTGGCATTTGCACACATGGCTTTCCATGATTTGACCTCCCTAGACTGTTTCACTGTTCTACTCCAGCCCCTTCCTTGGTTGTTCTTTATCCCTGGTTCTCCTTGCTGTCTGCCCTTCTGCTGAATTTTGCCCTTTTCTGCCTATCCACCTCTTGGGCACTAATCTCCATCTTTTGCACATTGCTTTGCAGAGATAGCCACTCCTCTGGTTCACTGGTTCCACTGCTAGCTGTGGGGTGAGTAAGTAGGTACCTCCTTGCTGGCCTGCCACCCCTTTGCTAGTTTAAATGCTTGTCAATGTAGCATTTAAACTTATCATTGAGTGCTTGATTCCCTCCAGGATGGATGCAGGTCAGGCTTGAACAAACCTCCATCCCTCCAGGTGGGTCCCCAGTCACCAATGAATCCAAACTTTCTCACAGCACCAGTTCTTCAACCATGAGTTAAAGTTCCTGGTGCATGCACTCCTATGCTCTCCTTGCCTCTCACAGGTAGTACTTCTGAGAAAGTGACAGAAGTAGCTACTTGCTTGAGACCCTCCCCAGTTTCCTAAACTCTTCCTGAACTTCCTTTGGCTCCCCATTTGCCAGGTCATTAGTACCTAGGTGGATAATGACATCCAGCTCACCCTCCTGCCTTGCCTTCCCAGTGATCCCCAGGATCTTCCTTCCATCCTCCATGCCGTGGCACCTGGTAGGCACCTCACCTCCTGTCCTCCCTCCTGTGTTCCTAGCTGGATCCTCTATGATGGAGTCCCCACCAGGATTCGCTTCCTCCTCCTCTGGGGTCCACTGCTTTCCCCACTGAGGTCACCTCCTTGGCTAACCTCCACATCCTTTCCTTCCACTTCTCTGGGTACCTCTATTTGGTTGTCCTCGTTTGCCAGCGTGGCATATGAGTTCTTGAGTGGAATAGGATCTGGGATGTGCCTCTGCCTGACCGCTCTAACCCTCCCTGAGCCCACTGTCATCCAAGTGCTCCTCGTTCTTGGCATCCTTTGAGGCAGTTGCATTGGACTGGGTGGTCTCTGGATAGGGGTGATGGTACTCCTGACCCAGTTTACTTCCGCTCTGAGTCTGGCTACCTCATCCTGCAGTCCAGAGAGATGCATGCAGATAGGGCAGCACCTCAGTGTCCAGAAGGTCTGCCTGAATATGGCTGCCCCACAGCCACTGCATTGCACCACTCCCCACATTATACTGCAATTCCACTACTTGTCTGCTACTGAAGCTCTCCTAGTTCCCTTTTTATTAATTTACTGCCTAAAAATTTCCTTCCGGAAGCCTAACCAGTCACACATTGGAGGCCCTGTGAAAGTTTTCCAAGGCCTCCAGCCGATATCGTAACCGTGAGTTCTCTTGTGTCATCTTACTGGTCGCTGTCAGGGCCTGGGTCGCTGATTGTTCCGCAGAGGTCGCCGCCATTGCAGCAACTTCTATTTTAATGTCTTACTCCCCCATTCGTTTAAGTATTGTTTCGCTCTTACAGTTGATAGCTTGCATAGCGGTCATCGGAGACTGCCACGGGGGTTCCGATCCGGGGTGGGTAGCAGGCTGTGCAGAGGATGCCCCGGCTTGTTGGTCATGCGGTGGTGACTGATTCTTCAGTTCTCCTCCAGTTCCCTTAGGATGGCCTATCCCGAATTTATACCAATCTGTGCACTAGGACACGAGGAATACAATGCTATATGGTGAAATGGGTAATAACTTTAAAGTTGAATAACTTGAGCAGAAGTCCAGAAAGACGCCGAGCTATGGTGAGATATGTCTTCTCGAGAGTCGTGCTCCATAGTGCCCCTGTAAATTTTTTTAATAATAAAAAAATGCCTTTGAATTCTGTGATGAAGCCAAATAGTTTAAAAATGGTCCGTTTTTGTTGTCTGGACTGTCGAGGTGTGCAAATAGTGAGAAAGTGGGGAACTGAAAATGAGCATGGATCATTCAGTATTTGCTCCATAGCTGCTTACTATGTGTTATGCCTGTTGCCGTCACCTGCAGCAAGCATCAGAATAAATGGTGCAGTGTATAATTTTTTGTTGTCGTCTTTTGTTACTGAAGTGGTCCATTTTCACTGTGAGGCGTGGACCTGGATGTTAGTAATGAGCAGAGTCTGGGACTGGAAATGAGCATCATGTGCAGTATTTCGCTAATAAACCTTAGTAGCTAGCTGCGCAGTCAGGTTTTGTTCCTAATTTCCTCATTGCTCTCTCAATGGCAAGCATGTCAGATGCTTTTGCAGTTTGTTTTTAAACCTCTGTAAACGTACATCAGTAAGAGCTCACTATGCAGCCGGTGGCAAGGGTGTGTCTCTCCTCGAAAATGTGTACGCTTGTATGTGTGTGAAATTTACAAGTTCCGACAAGACATCATATCAGTGGGAGATAATCTGTGAAACAATGAGTACAGCTCTCTTCAGTGGGGGTAGGGGGATGGAATGGAAGGTAGTCTGAAAGGAGACAGGATGAGTCAGAAATTGTAGCCTCCAGTCTTCCCACTAAGCAGCAGTATGTAAGAGTTTGCCTAGAGCTTATTCCTCACATCTTGTGCACTTCACTGCTACTGTAGTGTGCAGCTGTTTCCTGGATGGTATGTCAGTGCACAAGCACGCAGCTTCAAGGGAACATAGGCCATGACTAGTTATTCCAGTCATGTCAACTTTAGAGTAGTTTGTGTTAGATGAACAAAACTGCTGGACTAGCATGCCACAGTGTGAGACACAGAGTGCACACAAAACAAACTGAACAGTTTGCAGTGGTGTGGTTGGTAACACTCTGTGGTTCCACCTAGGACACCAGGATTCACATCAGGCACCAGATCACACTGTGTTGACTGTCCGTGAGGTGGCACTGACTTAAAGATCAAATGTAATTTTTTTTAAATATTTTTAATAAAAGCTTGAATTCAACTCCATGTGTCATGATTAGTGTTTCCTGAAAATGTCATGCTGTTTGGTGTTGTTTTCTTTAAATCAGCATTCGTCAATGTGCTGTGTAGTAACTTGTTTCTGTCCCTGTTAGTGAGGCCTGCAGAGTGATGACATCATTTTGGCCTAGCCTGCTGCTTCAACAGTTAAGTCCCTAATTGACTGAAGAAGCTGTTTCACATCCCAGTCAGAGCAGTCTGTAGATCTAATTGTTTTCTCTGCAACTTTTTTTATACTAATGTCTCTGGTTTATGTTTAGATAGATTAGCTTAAAATCTGTCATTCCGTTCTTATAAAAAGTTGATCATTTGAGTTCCAGTGCTGAACTGAAGTGGTATGAATGTTTGTGAGAAATCAGCTTGTTTGTATCACAGCTGTCAGTTCTTTCTCATCAAAACTCTTCATTGTTTTCTAGCTATATAACATAGGGTTGTTTAATGGCTATAAAATACATTGAAACATTTGTTGTTAGGAATAGTTTGTCTTTGATGTAGTCTCCATAAATAGGTTAATGTAAGAACATTTTATTTCATGTCAGATCGACAAATGGGTGTCTGCCACACTATTTCAGGCATATGTACTGTACAGACTCACAAATGTCATTTCTTTGAGGGTTTCTGTGTAAAAATACATCATATATGTGTAACCCCCCTGTTACCCGGGGTTACAAGACTCCCAGTTAAACCTAGTGGTAGGCAGGGAAGGCAGCTTGTGAAACTCCAGTTAAATGGATTTCACACTGTCTCACTCTGTTCTCAATCTCAGCTGAGACTGAGGGATGACATCATTTTAGAACTGCCGCAGCTGCATAAGCCACACTGGAATGTTGCAGTTGGAGGTTAGAGTAGAACGTTGGGGAATTTGAAGTCAGTCTGTAGCAGTCTGTAGTAGAGGAAGGAGGTGCTCCGCTGTAAGCAGGCCCTCAGAGTCCTAGGCTCTGTCAAAGAGTTATTTTTTTGTAGAGGTGTGTGTTCTCACCTGAAGAGGAACACAAGAAGAGCCCAGTGAAGTGGTAGAGACCGCTTTCAGTGGTTCAGGGCCCCATCCCTGCGAGGATGGGGGGGAAGGAATCAGCCTGCTTCCAGGGGCAACTCCCCTGGTCCGGCTAGGGAAAAAGATGCTACCTGAGTTAAGTTCATGCTGAGGCACCAGAAGTTCTGGACGAGATTTCTTTGAAGAGAAAATGCCTGTGGGGCACCTGCAACCAAGGGGTGAGTTCGCTCTGCTAAAGGACCAATGTGTTTTCACCTGAAACAAGATGAAACTAAAGTGACTGTTACTGTGAGGTCAGGAAAAGACAGCCAAGTACAGTTTGGAAGATGTGGGGATTGGACTGCTGAACTCTGGGGGTCTAGAGTAATGGACACAGACACTTATTAAGTATGTTTAAGTTCAGCACAAATGGGATGTAAAGACAGTAGATTGAATGTGAATACAGTTAAAGAGAATCTATACAGCAAAGTGTTTTCAAGGATAAGGTGTTACAGTCCAGAGAAATGGTTGGGTATGAATTATGGGAGTGAGAGGTGGGAGACCCCTCCATCAGTAGTAACCAAATTCACCTCTACGGGTTTGCTTTGGGACACCTGTTGCTTTCTCTCAGGTACTTGGCCAGTGCCTGAGGAAAGTACCCAGATGTGGGATTGATGAGGAAGATTCCCTGATGGAGCCAGAAGTGCTCATAGGTGGTTTAGGGAGCCACCAGTAAATGTTTCCATGCTATATGGAAAGTGTCCAAAGGGCTGGCATGATAGCCGAGCCATGGAAGGAAGGTAGTCCAAGTGGCTCACAAAGGAGCCGAGCCAAGGAAACCCAGAGCAGAGTACAAGTTTGGGCTGTGTGCCCAGTGTGTTTCAAAGCCTGAGGGCTAAAGTGAAAGTGAATGTGTTCTGATCTCCATAAATCTGCATTATCAGGAGTGTAGCCCCGTGGGGGTCCAACTATGCTTTGTTATTCTGTTGGATGTGAATAAAAGCCACATTTTAGAATCCCACTTCTGATATTGGACGTTACAGTTATTGCATCCTTTGTCCGGAGTTACTTGGGTGTCCCTGTTGCAGAGTAGAAAAACCTAGCCAATGTGCCGAGTGACATATTTCTCCCCGAACCCAGCCCGCCAGGTAGTGCTGTCGAAGTTTTGGGGGCTGTGCGCCTATGGGGTACAAGATGGAGATGGCATACCTGGGTGGGGGTTACATATGTGTATAACTTAAAATACTGTATGGCATCCTGATACCTCTGTCTCCTACCCCTCAGTTAAGACTGCTGCACCCTGCTTCCCTCTTTCCCTAACCCCCATAGTCAGGGCCAGTGCACCCTGTTGCCCCCTGTTCCTGTCTCCACAGACAGGTCTGAGCCCTAGAGTCCCAGGGCCTCTATCTCCACAGTTGGGGCTCCTGCACCATGCTGCCTCAGGCCACCAAAGGTGGGGCTTTTGCTGCACCATGCTACCCACTTCCATTGCCCCAAATGGGGAGGGTCGCTGCACCATGTGCATCCCGTCTCACAGGGCTGCAATAGCCTGATGCCGCACTTTGTCCTGCCTCACAGTGAAGGCTTCTGCATCTTGCTGTCCCCTGTCATCACAGCCAGGGCTGCTGCATCCTACTTCTGTCTACACAGTCAGTGTAGAGCCCCAAACCTCTACAGATATGGCTGCTGCACCACATTGCCACTTGCCATAAGAGTCAGGGTATTTGTTGCACCCTGTACCCTGCCTCCACAGTTGAGGCAGTTGCACCCTGCTACCCTCCTGCCACCAGAGTCAGATCTTTTGCTACACCCTGCCGTCTATATCTCTTGTCCCAAACAGGCATGGCTGCTGCATCCTGTCCCACACCACCCCTGTCTTCTGCCCGAACAGTCGGGCTGCTGCACCCTGCTGCCCTCTGTGCACCACCCCCACAGTCTGGGCCACTGCACCCTGTTGTCCCCTATTCCTGTGTCCAAAGTCAGGGCTGCTGTGCTGTGCTGCACCCTAGAGTCCATTCCCCCTGCCTCCACAGTTGGGGCTGCTGCATCCTGCTATGCACTTCCAATACCCCAAATGGGCAGGGCTGCTGCACCATGTGCACCATGTCCCACAGTCCGGGCCGCTGTACCCCGATTCCCACCTGTGTCCTGCCCCACAGTCAAGGCTTCTGCACCATGCTGCCCTCTGTCCCCTGCCACCACTGTGCCCTGCCGCACCATAGAGCCTCTTGACTCCACAGTTAGGGTTGTTGCAAGATGCTGCTCCCTGCCACCAGAGTCAGATCCTTTGGTAGACTACCCAAACTGCGCAAAAGCAATAACAAAAACTACTTTCATCTTGTGTTACAGGGTGGGGGACAGTGGGCAACGGGGTGCAGCAGCCTCAAATGGGAGCAGGAGACAGGAGGCTTGTGGGGCAGGGGAAAAGGGGCAGCAGAGAGGTGCTGCCTTAGCTGTCGGGCAGGAGACGGGCATCAGGATGCCATATAACATTTCTAGTTATACACATACATGATGTATTTTAGCACAGAAACCCTCAAAGAACTGAAATTTGTGAGTTCATTCAGTACATGTTCCTGAAATAGCAGGGTATGGCAGATGCCTATTTGTCAGTTGGACATAAAAACAGTTGTTCTCACATGAACCTATTCATGTAGGCTACATCAAAGACAAACTACTTCTATGAATTAACGTTTAGACGTATTTTATATCCATTAAACAATTCTGTGTTATATAGCTAGAAAACAATGCAGAGTTTTGATGAGAGAACTGATAACTGTGATACAGACAATCTGATTTCTCACAAACATTCATATCATTTCAGCTCAGCACTGAAATTCAAATGATCAGCTTCTTGTATGAATAGAACACTCAGCGCCACTGGGGTGGCTGACTGCCACCTTCTGTGTTCTACCCCTCAGCCAGCTCTCCACCCAATTTGACATTTTTCCCTTTACTCCAAGGTCCCTAATCTTTTGGACCAGTCTTCTGTGGAGGACAGAGTCAAAGGCTTTGCTGGAGTCTAGATATACTGTATCAATTGCCTGCCCCTTGTCTGCTGCCGTGGTTACCAAGCTGAAGAAATCAACCAGATTCATCTAGCAAGGCCTTCCCTTTTTGAACCCATGCTTTCTGGGGTCCTGCAGCCCGTTTCCTTCTAGGATGTCCATGAGAGACTACATAATTTTCACCACAATAGAATGACAGTCTGACTAGCCTATAGCTTCCAGGCTCATCCCTCTTCCCACTCTTGTCTAGCTGAACTACATCAGCTGTCCTCGTGACCCTTTGGACAACCCCTGTGGCTAGTGATCTGTTGAAAATGTCAGCTAGTGGCCATCCTGTAACCCCTGTTACTTCTTGTAGCATCCTCGACAGTAAGCCATCAGGTGCCATAGATTTATCTGTTTTTGCCCCTGCTAATTTTTCCAACATCCTTTTCCTCGTTATCTAAACCATTTTCCCAGCGTCTTTGCTCCCTTCTTTCCTAGCCCCACATTCTGGCAGTGGCCACTCCTTTTCCTCAGTAAATACTGAACAAAGGGAGGTTTCCAACAGATGCATGTTGGAGGACATGTGGGCAGGTTGGAACCCATGAACACATCTTCTAGAGTTGCGCACGGATTAGAAACTACTGGAAGGAGGTCCACGTGGCTATAAGTAATAAACTCCAAATACAACTTCCGAATCAATGTGAAGTATTGGTGCTCGGTAGATTCCCTACAGCGATATGTGGTCCAGGAAATAAATATTTATTTAATATTCTTGTGGCAGCAGCTGCCAAGGCCATCACACAAAAATGGCTCTATGTGCAGACCCCCAATATTGCCCAATGGGTATCTTGCTGTCAGTGAATAAAGGAGATCTAGAAGCTAACTGAAACATAGAAACATTGACTTTGACGGCAGATAAGAACCACTTGGCCCACCTAGTTTGCCCAATTCCCTACTCTACCTACTGGATAAGCTACAGATCCTAGTTAACCAACAGCCTATTTCTTCCTAACCCCCACCAGAATTGCCTTATGTCTGTCCCATGCATTCTTGAATTCCCCCACAGTTTTTGACCCCACAACCTCCTCAGGAAGGCCATTCCATGCGTCCACCACCCTTTCTGTGAAAAAAATACTTCCTCACATTGCCCCGAGCCGTCTCTCCTCTATCTTCAAATTGTGCCCCCTTGTTATTGCACATCTCTTTTTTTGAAAGATGCTACCCTCTTGGACATTGTTGATTGCATTGAGGTACTTGAAAATTTCTGTCATGTTCCCCATCTCCCTTCCTTCCTCAAGGGTATACATATTAAGCTCCTGTAGTCTCTCTTCATATGTCTTCTGTACCATTTTAGTTGCCTTCCTCTGGATTGCCTCCATCCTGCCTCTGTCCTTGCAGAGATGGGATCTCCAGAACTGCACGCAGTACGTCAGATGGGGTCTTACCAACTGTCTTTACAGAGGGATAACAACTTCCTGTTTTTTACTGGTGATGCCTCTCCCTATGTATCCCAGTATCCCACAGCCATCCTTACTGCCTTCTCACATTGCTTGCTTATCTTTAGGTCATCTGATATGACTACCCCCAGGTCCTTTTCCATTTTTGTCATTGTTAATACCTCCCCCCCATTGTTAATACCTCTCCCCCATTGTTAATGCCCCCCCAACTGCACATTTAAGGCTACAAAAAGAGAAGTTCACAGCTCGATGGTAACCCTTTTATGACTATATGAGCAAAAGGGAAGGGTGCAACTGCTGGAAATCCTGGCAAAAGAGGCATAGATTAAATAAGGTTGGAGTGGGTGACTCCTGTCTTGAAATGATGAATGCAGTCCTAAGTGTACAATAATCCTACTGAATAAACCACGTCCCTACTTCAAGAGAATGTATTAGTTACAATGCTCCGGGGGAAGGGGGAGAAGGGACACACATGGTTTGTAGATGAGTTTCAATATGCATGTTATTTTTCTGTTCATATGTTTATTGCTTTTTTTTCAGCTTTCTTTATCCTCCTGCTCTCTGGCCCTTTGACCTTTCTCCAGTGAGGTCTCTTGTAGCTGCCTTGTCCTGCCTTGCCTGAGGTCCTCCCAGGACTGGTCTCTGCTTCCCGGCAACTCCCCTTCAACTCCTCTGACTACCCCACCCCCTTCCCCGGCAATGAGTGCCCCCCCACCCCGAGGTGGGACCATCATACTCCTCTGGTGCTCTATCTATGATATAGAAGGACAGCCGGGAAGTGGAGTAGAGAGGCAGAGACCAGCCAGGATGGACCTGGCAGTGGACAAGGGGGCAGTCCACTGGGCCCACCTTTGCCTGTCTGGGTGCCAGGGTTTTTCCGTGTTCCGGTTGCCCCCTGGGGGTGCGGGCGTGCAGTGATGCTCTGCATGTGACAGATGTGCTTCCGCACCTGTGCGTAAGGTGTCTGCCGACATCCCTATCCCCAGAAGAGCGCGCCAAGAGTTGTGCTGCCCCCACTGTCCACTGGAGTCACTGATACTGTGGCGAGTGCACCCACCCAGGAGGGGAGAGGAGAACAGTTCCCCGGATGCTCAGTCCTCTCCTGCCCCTACCGACCCCCAACAACCTGAGCTTGTTTCTGAACCTGAGTCACTGGCATGACGTGAGGTGTGGCATCCAGTGCCTCAACCCTCTTTGCCACCGGACCAGCCATGTTTACTGTTCAAATGGTTTTGTTTGTCAGTGCATTGCTGTAATTGTACAAATGTTATGAAATTTTCAATAAAATTATAAAAAAAAAATACTAAGCAAAAATAATTGTTCAGTATCTTTGCCATTCTTTTGTCCCCCTTCTCCCACACCTCATTGCTGTTACCGTCTTTGACTTTGCACTTCTCCCGCACCCCCATGAGCTGTATCCCGACTGGCTTCTCAATTTCCTGTTGGTTTCTCTTGTTACTTCCAAATACTTTACTAAAGGACATGAAATTCTCAGATGCAAACACCTATATCTTAATAACTCCTGACATGAGTTTCAGTATGAGCACTTCTGAGCTCAGATTTCTCTGTACTACAGAGTAAAAACGCCTCCACTTCCATATTCTTGCCTCTTTAGTCACAATATGTTCATGTCTTAATGTATATGTATATATGTATGTTCTTATATTATTCCATTGGCATTTTATGTATTCCTTGCCAGCAGTTTCTGTTGCGTAAGCTCAGGCTGTATTATTGTAGCCTTCGTGCTATTGTATTATCCTCTATCCTGTATCTACCACAATTGTTCTTCTGAACTTGTTTTATCTGCTGCCTTAACAAGGACCTCTTTGTAAATGAGCACTGATTAATGAAGCCTTTTTCTGGTAAAATAAATGAGTACAAAATACAATGCAAAATATAGATAAGGTGTGGGGGGAAGTGCTGTGTCTTTACATACATGAATATTATCTCTGCTGTGACTGAGGAGGGTACTTTATTGTACTGGGCTGTTTAAGACTAGTACACTTGGGGTGGATAGGAGGGACATGGCTGAGTGACATCCACCCCTGTCCGAGTTTATGAATGAGGATTTGTTGATGGTTACAGTTGACTATTAGCCATGTTCCCTGCCAGATAATTGCCTACTTGGGTGGATTGTCTTGTGCTGAAAATATTCTGCTTTAAAGTCAGTTTACTGTACCTTATTTGTGTGGCTAGCACCTTTCCATATGGGATGGAGCAGTTCCCAGAGGTAAATGAAGGAAGTCTTGTGTTTTTATTTAGTGAAGCAACAAGAAACAAGAAGGTCATCTGTGGCAGTGGCATATCTGGAGTGTTCTGAGGGATGAGGGCAGTTACAGCCTAGGTGTGCCTTTATTTAAGCATGCTCACACACCTACACTAGGAGTTCCTTAATTGCTGTTATAAAACAGGAATCAATGTACACTTAAGTATGAGTCACATGGAGTTTCTTATTGCTGTTATAAAACAGGCCTTAATGTATGCGAGTCACTCTTTTCTCAGATTTATGTTTATTGAAACAGAAGGAACTGTTGATAACTGGTTATTCAGAGTGAGCATATTGTCATGGCATTCTAGGTTTGTTATTTTCCAACAAGAAAACTGCAGAATGCAGGATTTTCACAACCAAGTTTGATCTTGGAACACTTCAGTAATTAGTAAAATGCAGATGTTTACAACACTTCTTATTTTAAAGTTTTTTGATGTTTTCTTGCTTTGTCTTATCATTGGTCCTTTAAGTATTTTATTTTTCACAGATTATCACTTACTTTACTTTGGGATTCAAAAATATCTGGTGTGTCCACAAATTAACCACACAAGTGGCATGTGGAAGGATCATTCCACCATCTCCTCCCTATTTAGAGTCACTGACTCCATTCTCTCAGCAATCGACCAAGGGAACATCACAGTGGCCATTTTCATCAAACTAGCAAAAGCCTTTGATTCAGTGTCCCACTCACGCCTCCTGGATAAGCTGAGCTCTGATGGCCTGTGAGCTTCTGCTGTCAGTTGGTTCAGTTCCTGCCCCTTGGACCATCAACAGTTGGTACAGGTAAGAGGTGCCATATCCCCACCCCCTGTACAGGCTGTGGTCCCACAGGGCTCTATTCTGGGTGAAAACCTTTTCTCTCTCTTCCTAACAACCCCCTCTCCACCTATGCAACTCACATATTCACACGTATGCAGATGACACAGTTCTCTACTCCTCCGGTACCTCAACTGCATCTCTGGAAGTCTTGTTTCAACAAGACTTTCACAGAATTCTGCACTGGCTTCAGCCAACCACCTTAGATCAACACAAAAAACAAAACAAACGGTCTCTATGATGTTTGATACTAGCCAGAAGCTGGCGCAACTCACCCCCTCCCCATCTTCTTCACAGTGGATGGCACACTGCTTGAAGTAGTCCCAACTTTAAGTACCTCAGTGTGTGATTAGGCAGTAATCTTGACTTCCCTGCCCACATTGATGCTATCCATGCCAAACTCCACCCCAAACTTGGTGCCCTGTGCTGCAGTAAGGATTGCCTTTCTCCCCGGAGCCACCAGGAGCTGATAACCATAGTGGTTTTCCCAGTTTTCGAGTATGTGGATGTGGTGTGTGGCAACACCCTTCCATCTCCCTTGCCAGACTGGACACCCTTTGCAATGCCTTCTGATGCTTTGCTATCAACTCACTGTCTCGTACCCACCACTGCTCCCTTTACTCCGCCTATCCATCCTCCCACTCCCCTCATGTTGCCAGTCTTCCCTTATCTTTAAATACTGTTTTGGGTCACTCCCCTCATACCTGTGGCATCTTCTCTCCCCGATCCCTTCCTCCTACTCCCTGCGCTCAAGAGACCCATTTACATTCTCCCTTCCCCAGCTATGAAATCTGCCTTCTAATACTGCCTCCCCTTCCTCTGGAACAAGCTACCCTCCTCCATCCGTCTTTCCCTCCCATCACTCTATTAGATACCAGCTGAAGCTCATCCCCCCTGCTCCTGCCAACCCTCTTCCTAAACCATTCCTTGCCTTGCCTAGCTTTTGACCACTCCTTACCTCTCCTCTCCCCCAACCTCATAGTTCTGGCAACCTCATTGAAGTTTATTAACCTATTTTGACTCCTACTTTCAGCACCAGCTCAGCCTTCCCTTACTGTGGTGCTATGCACTTTGGTTTTGCCCAATTTGCACAGATTATTTGTATGTTTCATTAATTTTCCTCCATATACTGTACAGTGTTTTGCCATTTTGTATGTTCTGCAGTTAACTTATGGTCTTTATGTCATCCTCACTGTAACAACATCACCTGACCGGCTGTATTTTGTTTGTAATTGTGCTTCTCTCATTCCCTTTTTCCCCAGCTTGCATCCATACCTCTCGGCTGTCCCTGATTATGAGGGACGTCCCTCATTTTACCCTTCAAAATTGCTCTGTTCCTCATGTGCTGTAAATTCAGACTTTAAAGCAGCAATTTATAATAGTCTAAGATATTAAATCAAGAATAAACTTTGTACACATAACACAGTGGTTTCCACAGTGTTCTAAGCTTGCATCTTCACATTTGAGGACATGCCTCTCAAGTGTCCCTCTGAATCCCTCATTCTGGGTGTCTGTGTCCCTCATTTCAGTGACAGAAAGCTGAGAGGTATGGTTACACCTGGAAATGAGCCTCGACTCAGTGTGCCCTCTCCCAGTTACTGGTTTTAAGTAAACAAATGTATTTGACCTCATAGTCTGTAATCATGGAAAGGACAGCGATGTTATGGATTAGTGCCTTATGAGGATGGACAGTTTTCACAAAGGTTTTTGGTAAGTCCTCATGAGTAAGATGACAGAAATGCATTCCAAACCATGGGAAGGATAACTAAAGATTAAAAAAAGAAACATGTTCCCTATTGTAGTGTAATGGCTAAAAATGATGGTTATAAAATATATAATGAAGTCCTGCTCTTTAAAAAAAAATGCTTTATTACTGCTAATATACCAGTAACAATTATTTAAGTAAGGCAGGCTAGTGACCAAGGTAGGGTGATGGGATGGGTCAAAGTTTACCGTCATTTGCTCCACATGATCATCACAGTGACTACCATTTAGGGTTTTTACACTGAAATATAAGTGACATTTCTTCTCATCGTACTGGACTTGTCTTCTAGAAGTGTGTGTATTTGCAAGTAATTATGTGACAAAAATTAAACAAAAGAACTATATTCTTTATTGATTGAGACTGTGGACCTCAGGCTGACACATGCCTTTTGAGGCCACCAGGGAACAGTTCATGCCCTTTAAAATGTCTGTCAGTTGTGTTGTGAAGTCAGAGGAGCCTGAGACGTCAAAACTGTCAGCTTGTTCCATGGATAGGTAAAGACAATGCATTCCAGTTACTGGATGTAACTCTGGTGTATCTGTTTTTTCCTCTGTTTTGTCACTTGGGCCAAATCCAGATCTTCCAGCTGCTAAATCACCTCATCTGATGTTTGCCATGGTAACTGTTTTGTCCAGGTGCTGTCATTGCAGTCACCACTTGTTCTGGCTCTGTGTTACATGTTTGCATTAACAGCCTGTGACCTCCATCATACCCCCTCCCAGATTTACAGTCTGTAGGCAAGATCAAGGAGCCACCAGTCATTCGGGAACTTACCCCTACCCTCAGCTCTGTAGTGCTGGGAGAGTTCCTCTTTGTTGAACAAGAAATGGTCGGAATAGGCTCCTCAGGGTAGGGGCAGAAAGGTTAGGTCAGCACAGCTCTGTAGGATGTCATGCTGAATGCCCATCATGAACCATGCTCTGCCTTTTCTGGGCAGACCCCCCCCCATCCTTTCTTGCAATCAGGATGGCTAGAGGACCAATACTACTAATTATGATCCACATGGCCATCAAGGTTCCACCTCTGCTTTTCACCCTGGAAGCACCATGAGTGGTCAGGGAGTGATGTGGAGGATCCTACCTAACTTCTAGGTGGGCAGCATCACCTGGGATGCTCAGTCTACATCTCTGTGTAACTTTAAATAAAGTTTTACTGGTATCCATTCCTAAGGGTAGCTGCACTATTATCAATGCCGCATCCATGCATAACAGAGTGTAAACTGATCAGCTGATTATATGTATAGCAGCAACATGAGGGTGGGGTTACAGGGTAAAAGGAATCTGTTCGATGATGACATTAAACTCTGCAGGAGGGTAGCTAATAAAGAGGGGATCTGCAGCATGAAAAGGGGTGTAGAGAAACTTTAGCAATGATCTAACATATGCCAACTACAATTCCGTGCCAAAAATGTAAAGTGATGCAGATTTGAAAGTAAAATCTGCAGACAAAATATTGCATCAGTGGAGTCAAAGTGTATCACGCAAAGGAGAAAAGCTAATAGGATGCTGGCATGTATCTGGTGTAGTTACACTAGCTAGAACAAAGAGGTGATATTGGCTCTGTATGGGTCATTGGTTAGACCACACCTAGAGTACTGCAGCTCTGGAACCCACATCTGAAGAAAGAGTGGGGAAAGATTAGAGACTGTTCAGTGGGGAGCTACAGAAATGATCCAGGGAAGGCAAGGTGTGACCTGTCCGGAAAGATTGGGCAGTCTTAACATGCAGTCACTGGAAGAGAGGAGGGAAAGGGGGACATTATAGTGGCCTACAGATACATGTAAGACACAGTGGGGTGGACTCCATGGAGATATTTAAGATAAAGAACAACACTGTCACCAGGGGACATGTCCTTAGAAATTCAAGAAGGATGTCAGGGAATCTCTTCGCTGAGAGGGTTGTGGATAGGTAGAACAATCTAGCCAGCAAAATATGATTAATGGTTGGATTGTGTTGGGCTTCAAAACCCAGGGGATAGTTTGAAGGGGTAATTAGAAACAAAAGGGAGGTAGGGGGTGGGTAAAGCATATAAGGGCTGAGTAAATTTAAGTACGAACAATGAGGCAGACTTAATGGACCATTGGTGGTCTTCTGCCCTTTGCCATCTGTGTATTAACAGTGTGTTAACTTTGAATTACAGTGTAATTCTTTCAAGGACATCTCCCTCCATTGAGCCACACCTGTAGAACATAGATGCCGTCAGTATCAGGACTGCTCAGAAACCTTTGCCTAGCTGAGGCCACCCACGATAACATGCATTTTCAGTGCCTATATATCGTGGATGGCTTCATACTTCTCAGTTCTTTCTCTTCCACTGTTCAGCTGACATTTTTTGTAACATGAATTTTTATTAAATTTTCATTCTTTTCTGCATGAAGTCATTCCAACTGTAAGAATGTACAGTACTGACTGCATGACAACACAATGGCCTATGTAAAGGTGACAGGGCTGCCCACTCTCTTCCCTGTTGTTTGCCATTTACTTAAGAGTCACTAGCCTGAGCCATCCTACAGAATTAAGTAATTAGTGGCATTAGCCAGCCCAGTGGTGCTGAGTGTTGAGGCGTTGGACGCCACACCTTGCGCCATGCCGGTGACCCGGGTTCGGGAACAGACTCGTGTCATTCGGGGGGTCGGCCAGGGGAGATAAGGATTGAGCGTCCAGAGGACTGCTGTCCTTCCTCAGGGAGGGGGGTCTGTGCTGTGTGCGTCAGCACAACAAGAGGGGTTTGGCCCACTCCCAAGGTGCTTGGCTGCCTCTGCAGAGGTGGAGACAGCTGCTGCGTCCATTGCATGGGCACAGGGGAGAAAAAACAGAAGAAAATACTGAGACCTGGCAGGACCCATGATGGCCCCAATGGGCCGGAGGATGTACCCCTCGGGGGGGGGGGGGGTTGTAGCCCCTGCCAGGTCCGCGGAGGTGGTAAAAATAATGTTGTGATAAAAAAAAGTGATTAGTGGAATTACTTTAGTAGGCAGGCAACAAACGTTGGTGCTTTATGCAGATGACTTACTGGTGTACCTTACTTCTCCTGACCAGACCTTACCCCATTTTGTGGCACACCCTTGCATGTTTTGGACAATTGGCGGGTTAAGGCTAAATATGACAAAGACAGAGGTCTTATGGATACACGTACACCTTCCCTCCCACATACAGAACACTGATCCATTTTGATGGGATCTCCCCTCTCTAAAATATTTAGGAGTGCAGTTGACGGGTGACCCACTCAATTACTAAATTAGCCTCTTGTAATTATGATCCACTGTTGCATCAGCTTACCCTTGACCTAGAAACTTGGAAGAACACCCCCTCCCCTTGATACAAAATATAGATGCAGTTCGCATGAATCTACTCCCTGGTTTCTTTACCTTGCACAAACCCTCCCAATTATCCCCTCTGCAGTTTTTTTCGAGATTGTAACAAGAAAATCTCTAGATACATCTGGGAGGCACAAAGACCATGCATCAGATTCTCTCTTTTACAGCTTCCTAAGCATCTGGAAGGGTTGCAACAACCAGATTTTGCCCAGTACCATTGGGCAACCCAACTACTTACCATATTTTTTTGGCTTAATGCTAATTACCAGGCACATTGGAAAAGCCTGGAAATGCAAGAGGACTTGCATCATTTGAACAAAATCTTGCTGTCGCACCCTCTGCCCCTTTAACTGAAATTATGAAAAACCGATACACTAGTAACACCCTTAAACATTGGTGACTATTACTAGAGTCACCTCCTTTGAAGAATTTCAGATACTTCTTATACACCCTGCTCTATTTATCCACATTTTTTTCCAGCTCGGATGGACCATGGATTCTGGAGTTGGGAAAGACTAGGCTTCTGCTTGCTAGCCCATTTTCTCAAAGATGGACAGACACTGTCATACTTGGAGATGTCTTCATTGCATCCCCAGGATAGATTTTGTTACCTCCAAGTGGCAAACTTTATTAAGAAAATAGTACTCTCTGCCCCAGACTATAAATCTGTTCCTCCATTAGTTGCAGTGCAACAGTCAGCTTTGGAGGGCACTGCTCCCTTCCATCATATGACATCCTGTATCTATGATGCCTTACACCAATTACGGGTGAATTCAGTTGGCACCATCAAAAAGGCCTGGGAAGTGGACGTGCACCATCCCATTGATGATCAGGAATGGGAGAGACATCTCGAATTTTTGCATCCCATGGCTGGAAGGAATTTTCCTGGGAAGTAACTGTCCAGTACTACAGAGTTCCAGACATATACTACAAATACGTCTCTGTGAGAAGTGCAGCATGTTGGAGGATCTGTGGCCACTCCACTGCCATGCATGCGCATATCTTTTGGGATTGCCCCATACTAAAGCCCTTTCTGACCATCTTGAGCTTAGCATTATCGGATATTTTTGGAACTCAGATCCATCTGATGGTGGCCTTTTTACTAGTCTCCTGATTTCCGGGTTCGCTCTGTTTGCCAACCACTAGGAAATTGTTAAACATTTACCTCTTAGCAGCAAAAAAAAAAAAGCCATTACAAACAACTGGCTTATCCCTAATACTCATATGATCTTCCTCTGGCAGGACCCAGTTATAGGAATATACAAAATGGAAAAACTTACAGCACAGTTAAACCATCAACTGGAAAAGTTTGAAATTCTCTGGAGGAGTTGGATACTGTACATCATGCAACACAAGAGGGACGTTGTCCCTTAGGGAACAAAGGAATTTGATTGTTTGGCGGGGGCGGGGGGGTGCTATGCAGGCATTGAATCATTTATGTGTTACAGGGATTTGAGATGCAGAACACGAGGTCTTTATTATTTGGTTTCTTAATTTGGGGGCAGATACATAGCCCCCGGTCATATGGCAGTCTATCTTAGGTTATAAGTATGGCCCTCATGCTAGTTGATGTTTTATGGTTTCTGTCCTGGCCTGACCCCATCTGATCGCTTAACCCAAGGGTCATGGTGTTTATTCAGTGTTTGCCGAACTCTAAAGTCTCCGCAGGATCTGGTGCCATACACTTATTTATTTTATTAGAATCTTCAGTATAGCCCTTTTGGATTCATCCTTAATGTATTTCTCTGAAGGCAGCTATTATTGTTGTATAAGTGTTTGTATCTTATATGAAAACCTTGATTAAATAAAAAGTTATAAAAAAAGTATATAATACATATAATCAGTTCATACTAAAACAAACTAGAACTTATAATAACATATAGAATAATACATGGGGTGGTGTGTTTAACAAGCTTTTACACACACCTGAGGTGTTGGATGCTACATAAACCCCGAGAATGAAGCTGGAGGAGTTTATTTAAGCATGCAAAACCAAATGTGTGTGTGTGTGTGTGTGTGTGTGTGTGTGTGTGTAAGATCTCTAGTTAAACACACCACCCCATGTTTTACCTCGCAGCATTGCTGGGGAGCATTTTTTCCCCACAGCAATTACATAAAATAAAGCCACGGCCCTGTGCAGCCGCCGTCCACAGGTTTCAGTGCAGTTCGCGGTCGGAGCGTCACTGCTGAAAAAAACATTTTGTTTCCCTCTTTTTTTCCTTCATTTCTTTTTGTAAGCATAACCATAATAGTGCAAATAGCCCAGTTAATGTTTTTTTTTTTAAAAACTTGCTACCGAGTGCCAGTGGCGGTGAAGAGTGCGGGCGTGTAGCACTAAAGAATGGCGGAGAGGAAGAGAAGAGCGGTGACTGGTGCATGCATGGACTTGGGGAAACCCAGTGCATTCCTTTATAATGGCAAATTACGAACCAGGTTTCCCTTGGGGGAAAAACGCTCACCATTTATTATATAACCAATTAATTTCGTAAGATTGCAGGTACAACCTGTATAATTTATGGAATCTAGTGTTAGCATTTTTGTTTCAAGAAGGGCTCCCAAATTGTAGTGAAAAGGTCTAATTTGTTCATAATTGCATAACTTCTCCTTTTATTATTAATGGTGGATCCCATCCAATGGATGCATTTTCTAAGGGAAGGTAAATAAGAATTCTTCCAGTTTTTAAGAATTAGCCTTTTAAAGGTTAGTGTTGCTGACAGTAACCACATTTGATGGGGTCTGTCAGTGTTTACTAAACCAGTTGGATCTCCTAGAATAAATAAGGATACCAAAAAGGGGATGCTCTCACCCAGTATTTTCTGGCATGCTTAGTGTAATTCTTTTCAAACTCTGGATACTTTTGGGCAGTTCCACAACATTTGAGTAAGATTCGCTTTTGATACATCACATCTCCAGCATTTCCTGTGCTAGAGTGACCCATTATCATTAGTTTATCAGTCGAACAGTAATAGTGATGCGATATTTTAAATTGGGTGAGTTTGCCTTGAATTTCCCCTACTACAATGATGGGAGTTTTCCCAGAGTTCTGATAACAGGGATTTGTCAATTTGAATGGCTAGTTCTGTTTCCATTTTGTTTTTTTCTGAGGTAATAAATAATACATGAATCAGGTTCCAAGAGAAATGTATAATAATAATAAATTTATTTATAAAGCGCCTTTCATTTTCCAAGGCGCTGAACATATTAAAACAATAACATCAAACATTGAAATCCAGTAATACACACAAATGAAATCATAACACAATAGCATCAAGCATTAAAATTCAAGGTAAATAAAAATAAAACTACAACACAATCACCAATTGCAATATAATCAACCATCCAAGAAGGCCATTTGCCAAAAATACGTTTTTAGATTACTCTTAAACTCCTCCATGGAGGTGCACTCCCATAACCGGCAGGGTAGAGAATTCCAAAGAGTGGGTGCAGCATAAAAGAATGCTCTACAGCCTGAAGATTTAAGACTCACTCTTAGAATCTCTAGCAACCCCTCGTCGGCCGAGCGGAGTGATCGGCTGGGGCAATAGGGCACCAGAAGTTCTTTCAGATGGGCTGGACCCTGATCATGAAGGGCTTTGAAAGTCAGTAAGCTAACTTTAAAGGCGATCCGCCACCTTGTAGGTAGCCAGTGCAGTTCACGGAGCACCGGGGTAATATGACAGGACCTACTTGTCCCAGTCAAAACCTGGCTACTGCGTTCTGCACCAGCTGTAGGCGACGGATTTCAACCCCAGAAAGCCCAAAGTACAGGGAGTTGTAGTAGTCCAGACGCGAGGACATAAAGGCGTGGGACAACGTTGGTAGGGTGTCAGACGGAACAAGGTGCTTAGCTGTGGCGATATTCCTAAGATGGTAAAATGAAGTCTTGACAACAGCTGACACTTGTGACTGTAGTGTCAGTCTGTCATCCGAGATAACCCTCAGGTTATGTACCCATTCAGAGGTTGGAAGTGAAATGCCACCAAGGAAAATTCCAGAGGGTGTACCAATACACGACCCCTCTATCTGACAACCCGGGTCCACAACAAAAACCTCTGTCTTTTCTGAGTTCAACTTCAACCAACTGGAATCCATCCAATCCTGGATTTCTTCCAGACAGTTGTTAAACACCGAGAGAGCGCCATCCTGGTCGAGTGCAAAAGACAGGTGTAACTGGGTATCATCTGCATAGCAGTGAAACCTCAGCCCATACCGTCTTATAATGTCTCCGAGGGGCAGCATGTACACCGCGAATAACATGGGAGATAGCACAGAACCCTGAGGCACCCCACACAACAAAGGAGTTGGGCCAGAGGAAAAAAAACCCGACACAACTCTTTGTGATCTCCCAGTGAGGAAAGAGGTGAACCATTGTAGAACGATTCCCAAAATTCCACAAATCTGCCTCAGGCGTGCCATCAACACCAAGTGATCCACAGTGTCAAAAGCTGACGAGAGATCAAGCAGAACCAGAATGGAACATCTCTTCTGATCTCTTGCCCTCAGAAGATCATTAAGCACCCGAACCAGCACAGTCTTGGTGCTATGTCTTTTATGAAAACCGGATTGGAAGGATTCATAGATGTCATGGATGGTTAAATGGTCTTCCAATTGGGCAGCCACTACCTTCTCAATCACCTTCCCAATAAAGGGAAGGTTAGAAATAGGTTTGTAGTTTGTGAAACAGTCTGGGTCCAAAGTAGCTTTCTTCAAGAGAGGTGTCACCACCGCCTCTTTCAGGGAGCTGTGGAACTCACTCAACTCTAGGGAGCACCAGACTATTTGCACAAGGACTGGACCGATGATATCACCACAACCCAAAATTATGGAGGTTGGTCCAGGATCCAGACTACAGCTTGTGGGACGTACACTATGGATGATCCTCATAATATCCACGAAATCAGGTCGATTGAAGGAACTCCAAGAAAATTGAAGACCTGTGAACTCACACTGTTCAACAGCATCACCCTTAGAGATTACTGGACGTAAATCTGCCCTGATGTCAGCCACCTTAATTGCAAAGTAACGAGCGAGCTCCTTGCACTCTAATTGCGAAAAGGCTTTTCGAACTTGCAGACAGGCTGGGCTTCACAGTCTGTCTACAGTTCGAAACAGCTGAGCCAGTCGATTCCGAGCAACTGCAATCTCCCTGGACAGGAATTCTGCCTTCTTACATGTGATTGCAGATTGATAGACAGAATAATGTTCCATCAATCTAAGGTGGTCAGCTTCAAGGGCGGACTTGCACCAGCACCGCTCTAACCTTCGCCCCTGTCTCCGAATCTTCCTCAATGTCCCAGCAAACCAAGGGGACTTGGGGTGAAGGGATAGGGGCCGCACACGAACAGGAGCAATAAGATCCAGAGACGTTGTAACAGCCGTATTATAGGCAGACACCAGGGTCTCTGGATTACTGCTCGCCAACATGGGGGATGAGAGGTCAAGGATCGCCGCAAGGCCTTGAGAGGTAATATCCTGTAAAGGGCGGTACCTGACCATCTCCACAGGGGAAGGCTTTCTCAGGGGGGTGCAAAAACTGAATCTCACAGTATAGTGGTCTGACCAGGTGACTGGTTCCACCCCCAAGTCGGATGCATCAATCCCTAGGAGAAAGACTAAGTCCAGAGAGTGCCCAGATTTATGGGTGGCAGTGGAAACTACCTGTGTAAGGCCCCAAAAAAATCATTAATTGGTGGAAGTGACTACCAAATTGCAAAAGTTCATCGTCGACCCAAGCATTGAAGTCACCCAGAACCATCAATCTGGGCGACTCAAACAACATGTCGACGATAAAGTCTGCTACTTCCTCTAAGAAACGTTTCCCATCTCCGAGTGGACAGTAGATGAGCGCATTCGAACACCTACTTCCACTACTGCTGTGCACTCAGAGGACTCAGTCTCTCCCACTACCACATTCGTGAGGCCCAATTCAGTCTTGAAACAGACTGCAATCCCCCCGCCCCCCGCGTCCAATCTCGGGCAGTGTATCACCGAGTACCTGGCCGGAGTCATGGTCTCCAGTATCGGGCCTGGATTTTTATCCAGCCAGGTCACGGTGATGCAAGTCAAGTCCACTGAGCCAACAAGATCGGCAATAATGCCGGTCTTATTCCTGATGGACCTGGCATTGCATAACACCGCCCGAGTTGGACAAACCTCGGAGACTGTCAGGCCCATCTGCCTACTGAATTCAGTAGTGTCCTTGGGTATGGGCACCAGACATGGTAAACCATGATCTGGATTCCAGTTCACCCTAGGGCGTCTTCTGGATCTAACAACCCCGATACGATGGCCCCCCTCGTTCATCCTCCCCTATTCGCACGCCCCCACTCTCCTTACTCTCCTACGAACAATTCCCAGCGCTCTACAGCGCTGGTATGTATCATATTGGAGAGGGGGGAAATAAAAAGGGTAGAGGGCGCGAAGAGAGGAGGACGAATAGCACACCACTGTGGGGAGTGAGGGCCAACACGTGTCACTACTAAGCGAGTTAAAACCAAAAACAATAAACCCACCTAACACACCAAAATAATCAGACTTAACAAAACTTAACAAAATAAATAACTCAACCCAACATAAAATAAATCAAATAATTTCAGAACTTAATCAACATAAACAAAATAAAAACAACCCCACCCCAAAGAAAATCAAATCTGGTCTAGGCAAGAGGACTCAAAAATAAAATAAAATAAATATAAATGTAAATAAATATAAATATAAGGGTTCTCTCACCACCCCAACTTAACAAAAATTAAATAAAACAAAATTATTTAACCCCCCAGCTCTCTCATAGCCAGAGGAAAGGAAAGAAGTACTTTAGCACTCTCACTGCAAAGTATAGATGTCATAACAAATCATAAAAGCAATTTAAACTTCAAATAAAACGAATAACATATCCCTTCTCTCCCAGTCCTCTCACGACCAGGGGGTAATGGGAACATTCAGATTAAATTAATGGACACAAGGTCCTCTCTCCACCTCGACTGTCCAAATAAATAAAAGGTCCTCAATTTGCCATGCACAGAATCGAGATTATTCGCAGGTTTAAAAATCCACAAAACACAGGCAGATCAATTATCCATAAATGAGACTTGCTCCTCTTCTCATCTGGGATACTTTTAAAAGTTTATCCCAGCCTGTATTATCCCTGAGTTGATAGTTTGTGTTTGGTACCCCTTGTAGAAGTGCTTCTCTGACTTTTTTTTTTAAAGAGCCAGAATTGAAATTTAGAAAATGGGTAAAAAAAAGGCTCACAATTCTAATTGGCTGAGAGACTTGTTTAGGTGGGCATTTATGAGACAATGCCCACCTAAAACAAGTCCCTATGGGAAGTGTCCCATTACAGAAGTCCTTGTGCCATGTTCCAGATTCAAAACGCAAAACTGACATGTTTTTTTTCCTCGTTTAGTGACCAAGCTACTCAGCTGGCTGCCCCCCCCATGACTTTTTGTCAGTGAGCTATCCAGACTGTGTCATTTAAAGAAAACAAAAATTTAGACTTTACTTAAATTTGTAAACTGAAACAGTGTTTGTACCTGAATAGTGTGTAAACGCATCTGTTGTAGTGTTGAAATCTGCCAGTTGATCGCCGGTGCTGCTTGTACTCTCCCACTCACTCCACAGTCCTGCACAGAATTTGACAGTTCATAAATTATTGACCCTCCACCTGTTCTTAACTGTACAAAGTGTAATTGTATATACTTCTGCCATGCTACTGTCCTACACTGTCTGTTCCCCACGCACTGTATATGTTTTGCCTCACTGTTCCTATTCTTTGTATGACAATGAGCCTTTGTAAATGAGTCTCTGACTCAAAGGGTCGTAGTTCTGATACTGTAATAAAGAAAGAAAGAAAGAGAAAAAAGAAGAAAAACAAGATCACACATGCTGAGTTCAGTGCGAGATCACTCAGCAGTTGCCGATCACACTCTGTCTGCTATGCCCGACCGCAATCGGTATGCTGCTTCCCAGTGACACTCCACTATAATGCTGCTGTGGTAAAATGTGGCATGGGTGGTAATTTTAATTTCAACACCACCAGCCATCTGCTGTGTAACTTCTAAACAGCGTAACCAGGATGCTGATGGAGGGGGGACGACCAAAGGAAACACTAGATGATGGAGTGGGGGGACATGACAGTCGCAGTGGTAACAGTGAGAAAAGTGATCAGATCCAGCGGCAGTGCCCTCTACTAGCAGTTGTGCCATCTGAGGGACTGCTTTACAATCAACATAGTTTTATACGAAATTATATTTATTTTATAGTTTTTTTCATCTTTCAAATATTTGAATGAAAAATATGATAAGCAACCCATTTTGTAAGTGTAATAATACCCTCCAGGGTTGATGGTATTGGGTATACCTGCCCTTCCAGGGGCTACACACCCCTGAACGAGTGGATATAGCTCAGTACCACCCTCCCTATTGGGTATCATTGCTTGCTTATGCCCTTTATATCTGCGCCTAATTCCTTCATAGAATATCAGTGTTTCTCTCTCCTAAGCTGGTCTCTGGGCTTCCATACAGATGGGCTGAACCTCCTGATGCAGATATGCAGGCAGGAACTAAGCTCTGCAGCTGGGGATATCCAGCCCTCCATTTCCTGTTTCCACCAGTTTACTTCCTGCCTTCCAACTAGCAGGTACTCTGCAGCAGAGCTCTGTCACCATGTGGCAGGGCTGAAGACATCAGACTGTAAGTCACAAAACTTAATTCTTATTGGATTTGCTGAATAATCTTAGCACTTTAGAGCACTGAAGACATCAGTCTATAAGTCACACAATTTAATTGGATTTGCTGAATAATATCAGCACTTTAGAGCACTTCTGTGTGGGCCCCAGTCATAGCCTTGCAAGCTGCACAGACTGGTCCCACTTTACTGCAGAGGTTTTTCCCACGATTCTGGGCCTAACCCAGTGTTCATTGTAGCCTTGGAGTTCGTCTACTGGTGGATTTCATCAACAGATGTTGTTTTTACAGTGATTGGACAGTATTAGCACCTCAGTGCTCTGAGAGGATTCTCTCCTCACCAACTGCAGGGCTGTTTTTCTCCTATCTGCGGCTGGCTTCCTAACTCTTTCAGCCGCTCGTCGACAGTGGACCTGCAGCTCTAATTCAGTCACTCGTCGACGTTCCAGTGCTATCTCATCAGTGAGCGCTGCATTTTACAGGGAGTGCTGCTGAGGAATAAACAGAGTTTGTCACGCATACTGCAGGCCTCCCCCCCCCACCCCCCAACACTAAGGGAGCAAGAAATATTAACTAATCAACCAACAAGTTAAACAGCTCAGCTTTTTGCCCTTAAAGGGCCAGCAGCAGTGTTCCATCAGGGCTTAAACATTCTTCCAGACAGACCCCCTTATTATCAGGAATCTGGGGCAGGGAGGTACACGGAATCAAAGGGGATTAGAGCCATTTTCAGTCATGGCTTCAGACAAGCCTGCCAGGGGCAGAAAATGCCAGTGTTACAAATTCCCTCTTCTTTTTTTTGTATCCTATGTTTATTGTGTTTTTTTTCATATACCACACAAGTACATTCAGATAGAGTGATACAGCATAATAAGATCACAACATCTTCCCCCACTGAAGGGTTGTCAAATTGAAGTACAATCTAGTCACTTGCATTAGTATTATTACTTAGTTAATACTCATGTGGCACATTTTATTTATTTATTTATTGAAAAGTTTCACCAGGTAAGGTACACTGAACAACAAGTTGCTTGTCTCCTGGTACGACCTGGGGGAAAGGGTGGTGGGAGTTACATAGTAGCAATGAGCATGCATAATTTGCACAATAGCATAGAGTACATAGGTATAAGTGAACAACACATAGCAAGCAGCACAAGTAAGACATAGGTAAAAATCCAGTAGCTATACCCTCATGTAGTGGCAATCACACTAGTAACCGAACAACAAGAGGGACCTATGGACTGGCCCACTGCAGATTTATAGTAGCACAGAGCAGGCAAGTGATGGTGGGATAACATGGTGGTAGAGGAGTGAGACTACGCCTACGGCTTGGAGAGCAGAACTATAGAGAGAAAGAAAGAGAGAGAGAGGGAGCGATAAGAAGCAAGCATACAAGATGGCAGCCAGGGTTGGCTCCAAGACTGTAAGTGCATAGATTGGTTGGGGAAGGCAACCAGAGCAATAGGCAGAGTGTGAGATGGAACTAGGGGCAAGTGCAATTTACAGAGAGGAAGTTGTGTAGAGCTTGATTTAATGAGCCAGGCGAGGAGGAGGATTGGATCTGGGTAGGAAGAGAGTTCCACAGTTGAGGGAGGCGGTAAGAGGGGGAGGCCTGTCCACTAGAGGTGGATCTTCATGGAACAGAGAGAGTTCTGTGGTTGTGGGATCTTAGAAGTCGGGAGGGGGGGGGGAGATTAGGGAATTTAAGTAGGGAGGGAGTGTACCAAATCAGTACTTGGAGGTGAAATTTACGCAGTGATGCAGTCGCCGCTTAGGGAAGGGAAGGCTAGGGCTCGGTACAAGTGGCAGTGGTGGGTGAGGGGAGGTGCATCTAGAGCAGACTGACAGAAGGAGTTGAAGAGGGTATCCAAGTCAGCTAAGGAGGTGGCAGGGGCGGAGCAATAGACGATGTCACCATAGTTAAAAATCGAGAGGATCATTTTTTGGACCAATTCACGTCTAGTCTGGGGCGGCAGGCGGGAGCGGTTTCTGTATAAAGCGCCAAGTTTGAGGTAAAGCTTTTTTGTAATGGCATCAATGTGGACCGAGAAAAAGAGATGTTGATCCAACCAAATGCCCAAGTACCTGAACGACTCTGTGACGCATCAATAAGAATAAAGGAAAAATAGAATCACAAGGAAATTCAGCTGTATCTTCTTGGTGAAAGAGATAAAGCAGACAATTTCACTGCACTATAATATACACTGTGATCTATGTAAGAGAAAATAATTAAAAATAAATGTGCTTTGCCTTGACCCTACACACGTCTCATTGTGTTTTGTTTCTTCTAAAGGTTTAATACGTATCATGCAATGCAGAAGGATCTTGGTTTGGTTAGCCATTATAGATGTGGTTTAGGCTTCTTTCTCCACCTCTGATAGGTACAGGTGGGTTCCACTGGGACGTCCATCCCTCTCGAAGGAGTATGGCTTTCCCTAGGGTTAGAGTGGTCATAAATGTTGCCCATGTATTCAAAAACCTTTCCTCATGACCTTTTAGCACATAGGTTAACCTGTCCACTGAAAGTGCCCTTAGGGCAAGGGTTTTCCACTGGTCAACCATGGGAACATTTCCAGTGATCCACAGATTTTGTATTCCTTGTCTGGCTACTACCAGGAGGATCCTGATCTGCTTGGTATGTAATTCCCACTCCCCATTCTCCTGTCCAGCCACCCCTAGTAATAGTGACCTTGGGGCTATTTCCAATGGATATCTCGCTATCTTACCCAATTCGGTAGTCACCCCTCTCCAATACTTCTGAATTCCCGGGCATTCCCAGTAGTAGTGCATCCAGGTGCCCCTAGTCCCACCACATTTCCCACATGTGGTGATACTTCCGGGTAAAACCGGTGCACACTGGCCAGAGGGTAGTATAGTCTTAGCAGGAATTTATATTGTAGTTCTTTATATTTATTACACAATAATAATCCCACATGGGAGGTCAGTAGCAATTCCAAGTTATTATCTTCAATTACAATATTAAGGTCTCTTTCCCAGCCCTGTTTCGCCCTCTGGTGGTCACCTTTGAAATACACCCTGTCTAATTTGGCTGCTATGCCAATCAGTCCCTTCTCCTGTGTCCTGGCCCCCAAGATTTCCCTTTCGACCTCTACCAAGGCAGATTCCATATTGGCCTTCCTATTAAGGCTCTGCCAGTATTTCCGGATCTGGAAGAATCTGAAGAGATGTGAGGATGGTATTCCCAGGCCTAATTGAAGGTCCTGAAATGAGTGCATTCCCATCTGGGAGGTCAGGTCCCCTACACATCTAATGCCCCTTCCTGCCAGTGTTTGAAACCATCATCTCCCAGCCCTGGTAGGAAGTCTGGGTTGTCATCTACTGGTACCAACACTGTATTTTCTTGTTTAGCCCCCCTTCTTTGCCTAATGCAGCCCCATACCTCCAAAGATGCCATTACCAGTGGATTTAGGTGTTCCTGTCTTTTGTATGATTTCATTCCGTCCACACCCAAGTAGGCAGTAAGTCTGCCAGAGCACCCACTCTCCTCTAGTGTTAGCCAGGTGGCCACCTTCTCCTTGTTAACCCAGCTGTGGACATATCTGTACTGGGTGGCTAAATAATACCCCTTCATGTCTGGTAGTTTAAGGCCAAATCCCCTCTTCTAATCACTTTGCAGGTTTGCTTTGCCTAAACTGTGAGAAGGCAGTGTCTGCAGATGGGGAGGACATGACAGAGGCCTCCCTTTCCTTAGCTCAGACAGATAGCCAAGAGATGGACAGGTCTGAGCGAGCGTCAGTCATCGGGTCTGAGAGAGCAGTGGCTGCCAGGGAGACCCAGCAGTCCGCAGCCCCCTCTCTAACCCCAGACCTCATAGACAAACTAAATTGGGCCTTTGCTGTGGACCCTGCATGTTTTGACTGGCAACCTCCAGGATCACCAGATGTGAGGCCTCACAAGAAGGCAAAAAGAAAGAGGACGTTGTCCCCATCCTCATCCGAAGAGGGGTAGTTGTCCTCACATCACTACGATAAAAAGTAAAAATCCCAATACAGGAGCAGATCCTCGGACAAGGAGGATCAGCATTCCTCACGCCACAAGAGAAAGAGAAGTTCTCATTCTTGGAGTAGATCTAGGGGCACCCATAAGGGGAGGCATCGTAGGGACTGTTCCCCAGACTCCTCAGACTCCAGTTCCTCTTCTCTAGAAGAGGGGGAGCCAGGGGACTCATCCTCGAACTTGGATGACTCCGTGTCCCGAAACTGTAACCTGGAGGACCTAGACTTTTTTATCAAGAAGATCATAGCTGAAATTCATCTTGATTCTTCCCCAGTGGCTCCAGCACAGCCGAAACAGGCCTTTCGCCTGGCATCTGTCCCCAAACCGGCCATAGCCTTCCATATTCCTCCAGCCATAGAGGATTTGCTAAAAGAGGGATGGCAAGGTCCAGAACGCACCTATCCAGTGCCCTGCCGGATCTGTAAGCTCCTCAAGTTTGACAAGAAACAGTCTGAAAAGTGGCTAGACTGCCCCAGAATTGACCCTCTGATTTCGAACCTCACCAAGAAGACGGTCATCCCAGCCGAGGGGGAGCATCACTCAGGGACCCAGTGAACAGGAAAGTGGATGCCTCACTCAAGAAGGCCTTCCAAGCATCAGCAACGTCTTTCAAGGCGGCAACTGCCAATCTTTTTTCGGTCAGAGCCACCCTGTCCTGGGCCTCAGAATTAGCTTTTCAATTCGCTGAGGACCCAGAGAAGAAACAAGGATATTACTTATCAGCTGCAATTAATGGGTTTGGCATTGGCTTATGCAACAGACGTATCAGAGGAGGCAGTCAGGTGCGCTGCTCGGACTATGTTTTATCAAACTTCGGCTCGCCGCAACCTCTGGCATCAGGTCTGGCAAGCAGACACCTCTTCAAAGAGCCATTTAGTAAACACCCCCATGAAGGTAATCTGTTTGGCTCAGCTCTGAAGGAGGTGGTGAAAGGATCCAGGGGGACAGCTAAAGTGCATATGTCCCTGTCAAGGGGCAGGGGAAAATCATGGTCCTCAGGCCCCAGACACAATGAAGCTATCCAGGCCCATCCTCAAGTAGGGGTCAGACTTTCAAAATTTCTTGAGGAATGGGTCCAAACCTCATCAGATAAATGGGTCCTAGACATCATCAGCAAGGGTTACCTAAAAAAATTCGAATTCAGTTCTCCACTACCTCATGTGGTGCCCTCCCCTATCTCGGGCAACCCATCCAAGAGACAGGTGATGTTACAAGCCATTACAGACATTCTTCAAGTAGGGGCTACAGAGCAAGTTCCCCCACAGAGATTAGTCGGGGGGGGGGGTCTACTCCCTATTCTTCATCGTGACAAAACATGCAGAGGGATTCAGGCCAGTCCTAGACCTCAAATTCCTGAATAATTTTGTCTACAGCAGACACTTCAAGATGGAAACCTTGTCATCAATCATCAGGGAGTTGCAACAAGGAGATTTTCTGGCATCCATCAATCTGCAAGATTCCTATTTGCATATTCCCATTCAGAAACTACACTGGCAATATCTCAGTTTCAAGATGGGGGAGCAGCACTTCCAATTCAAAACACTGCCATTTGGGCTTTCCTCAGTCCCGGTGACACTCTCTAAGGTGCTAGTAGCAGTCATAGCTCACCTTCAGAAATGAGGGATACAACTTATCCCTTACTTGAACGATATTCTCATCAAGGCCTCACAGCTCAACCAAGCAATACAAGCAGTGGTGGAGGTAGTCCGGTGCCTGTCGGCCAACGGTTTTGTCATCAACTGGGGAAGAAGTTCCCTAACTCCAAACCAGACCTTGAACCACCTGGGGGCAGACTTCATGACACAAGCCAACAAGGTCTTTCCCCCAGAAGCAAAATTCAGGGACCTGCTGAAGCTCATCAAGAAGTTTCACACAGCTCCTCAGCTGCCGGCTCACTCCTTCATGCAGCTAATTGGGACTCTAATATCGCTGGCGAATTCAGTCCCTTGGGCTCTAGTCCACATGAGACCCATTCAGGCACACTTGCTCAGGCTGTGGTCCCAGTCCAGACACAGCTAGCTCCAACTGATCCCAATTTCTCAACAGATAAAAATTTCCCTCCAGCGGCGGATCTGAGGACAAATGTCATAAGGGTCGCAAGTTGGGCCATCCACACCAAATCTGAATCACGACTGATGCCAGCCTCAGAGGCAGGGGGGCTCACCTGCATCAGCTGTCAGCTCAGGGCAAGTGGCTGCTGTTAGAAACAAGGTACAGCATAAACGTCCTTGAGATGAGAGCAGTACGCCTAGCCCTGATACACTTCGAACAGCAAGTCCTCAGTCAGGACGTTCTGATTATAACAGACAGTCAGACAACGATGGCATAAATCAACCATCAGGGTGGAACAAGAAGCTCAAAAACGCTACGGGAGTCCCTGCTTTTCTTTCAGTGGGCCGAGCACCACCTGTCAAGCATAAGGGTAGTGTACATTCAAGGCAGGAAAATGTCACAGCAGACTGGCTCAGTCGTAAAAATGTTCTACCAGGGGAATGGGAGCTGAAGGACAGTGCCTTCCACATCCTAACATAATGGTGGGGCAATCCTCCAATAGATCTTTTTGCCTGCCGGCAAAACTCTAAGGTAAAGCAATTCTGCTCCCTGGCCAAGAACGAACTAGTGGTGGCTCAAGACACCTTTTTCCTAGACTGGGTTCAGTTTGGTCTCCTGTATGCCTTTCCTCCAATACCGCTTCTATCTAGAGTCCTCCACAAAGTGGCTCTGGACCGGGCAGAACTGATTCTAGTCTGTCCCCAATGGCCTCATCGCCCATGGTTCCTGCTTCTCATTCATCTTTCAAGGTGACCACCTCTAACCTTCCAGATCAGCCCAGACCTTCTCCATCAGGGTCCGGTACTGCACCCCAATCTGAGCAACCTCTCCCTCTCGGCCTGGAGATTGAGCGGGAAGCTTTCAAAGAGCTAGGCTACACAGCTCCTGTTATTCAAATGATGGTGAGCTCACGTCACCCCTCTTCCTCTAAAGTATATTACAGAATTTGGAGGAAATTCTTGTTCTGGCTTCAATCCAAACACATACAGAACCAGCCAGTATCATTGCCTGTACTACTGCAGTTCCTTCAAGATGGGTTTGACAGAAGTCTGCAGCCAGCCACCTTAAGGGTTCAGGTTTCTGCGCTGGGGGTGCTCTTGTTGGTGGATTCAGGTGAATCATTGGGTTCACATCCCCATGTCAGGAGGTTTCTGAGGGCACCAACATTAAAACGCCCTCCAACAGGTACCACCTTGGAGGTTTAATCTGGTTCTCAAAGCTTTGACCAAGGCTCGTTTTGAGCCTCTCAAGGAGACATCCCTCATGCATCTCACAATGAAGGTTTCTTTTCTCATAGCTATTACTTCAGCCAGGAGACTCAGCAAGCTAGGAGCCTTGTCCACCAAAGAGCCATATACTCTGTTTCATCAGGATTCTGGTGCTCTGAACAGATCCAGTTTTTTGACAAAAAGTTATGTCTCCCTTCCATTGCAACCAGGAGTTGATTTTTGCCTTCCTTCTGCCCGCACCCAAAAAATGAAAGGTAAAGGGAATTTCACACGCTAGATCCAAGACAATCCGTGAAAATGTATATCAGAAGAACGGATTCTATTTGAAAAACTTCCAGTTTGTCCATTCTAACTACAAGTCAAAATATGGGTAAAAAAGCTTTGAAGGACTCTATAGCCAGATGGATCTGTTCTGTCATCAGCACTGCTTATGATCAGGTTGGAGTAACCTTGCCTGGCTCAGTGAGTGCCCATTCTACCCGGGCTGTGGCCATCTCATGGATGGACTTCAGAGGAGCATCTCCAGCAGACCTACGCAGGGCGGCCACATGGTCATCCATTCACATGTTCACAAAATTTTACAAACTGGATGAGACGACCTCGGCGGAAGCGTCCTTTGTCCGCCGAGTTCTTCAGGCGGTAGTGGATCCTCAAGGGCAATTACGTTTTTCCCACCCAGGATGTCTGGAGATGTACTGCTTTTGTATATCCCATCTATATGGAAGCCTGGAGAACAGCTTAGGAGAGAAAAAATGAAATTTAAATACCTGTAAGTTCCTGCCTGCATATCTGCATCAGGAGGTTCAGACCATCTGTATGGAAGCCCGAAGACCAGCCGTCAGAGACAGAAAATTCACAGATATTTAAATGTCATTTCTGTTAGACTGACAAAGCAAATCACCCACTATTTTGATTCCCATTTTCTCAAACCCAGGTTTTCTCTTTGTTGTTGAATTTTAATGAAGGATTGATTATTCCACAGAGGTCAGTTGCTAAGCGGGAGAGATTTCAAATACAATAACTTGGTTACCTTTTTACAATTCCAAATGGAGGTAGGAATTGTAGGATAGTTTCTAATTCAGAAGGGAGAGAAGTAAAGAAAAAGTTAGTTACTGATGAGTGTTCAGCTAGACGTTATTCTGTTTTCAACCAGAGGGTAAGTTTTTGTGAACCAGTTTGATTAAACCAAAGCATGGCTTTTGTTTATTTAAAAAAAAAAAAAAAAAAAGGAACCTGTGGTAATAATCCTGCCACCATGGTAACCCAAAACCTCCATGATAATAAAAAAAGGAACTAGAGATAACCAGGGGCAAGAATTTATTCTACAGTTTTATGATAGAGTTATGAATTGTCATGCTCATGTATGTTAACTCATCGTTTGCCAAAATAAATACACGAGTCAGTGAGTCTCACTACGTCAAATTGGGAAGGTCTGAGTGTAAAACCTTCTGATTTACTGCAGTTCACTTATAGCCCTGAGAGTTTTTCAAAGGATCTTAAAAGAATTTACAAATTGACAATTGAAAAAAAAGGAGTATTGTTAGACACCAGTACGTTATTAATTTTCCCCCAACATCTATGCCATGAATATTTGTTGCTTTAATGATTTTCGTATTAAGGGTTCTATAGAAAGAATAAACAAAAAAGGGAACAAGGGGGCCAGCCCAGTGGTGCTGAGGGTTGAGGCGCTGGATGCCACACCTCGCACTATGCTGGCAGCCCGGATCAGGAACAAGCCTGGGTTGTCGGGGTCAGTGGCGGGGGGTGAGGAGCAGGACTGAGCTGTTGCAAGGCGGCTGTCCTCTCCAGGAAGAATGTGAAGTTTCCCGGCCTGGCTGCCACCCGGTGGAGGGTGGATGTTGCTCTGCTACGGGAGCTCGGCGATTGCCAGGAGGGTGGAAGGGGCTGAGCTGACTTCACGGGGTGCATGTGCATTTCCACATGCATGCACGGCTGTGTGCTTGGGTCCCAGGCACAACGGGGAAAAAGAGGGTAAAAACCTGAAAAATGTAAACTGAAAAAAGGGGACTGTGGGCATCCCTGCCTCATACCTCTGTGAAGGTTAAACTGTGCCAGAGTGGAACTATTGGTCATCAGTGATGCTTTGGGATTGCTATAAAGAATTTTCTCCCAACTGAAAAAATATTTCCCCCAAATTACATTGTTTTAGAACTTTATATACAAAGGGTAATTCCAACTAATCAAAGGCTTTACTGAGATCCAGTGAAAAGATAATAGATGGAACAGGAGGTTTAAGCAAAGCCCAGATTATAGAGAAAAGTCATCTTAGGCTGTCTGAAGAGTTTCTGCTTCTCATGAACCCTTCCTGTTCACATCCCTCTAAAGGGAAACGTCCACCTGGAATTTGGGCCCCACCTCATTGTCAAGCAAAAGTATGTCATTAATTTTCCCCCAGTAGCTATGCCATGAATATTTATCGCTTCCATGATCTTCCGTGTTAAGGGTTCTATAGCGAGAATAAACAAAAAAGGGGAAAATGGGCATCCCTGCCTCATTCATACCTCTGTGCAGGGTACTGTTGGCCATCATTGATGCTTTGGGATTGCTATAAAGAATTTTAACCCAACTAGAACAACTTTTCCCCCAAATTATATAGTTTTAGAACTTTATATGTTTACTTAAAATTTGATATCCGTAAAATTTGATAACCGGGAAAGGCACACTGAGCGATAGCTCGTTTCCAGGTGCAACCCAGGGACAGGGGATGCAGATATAACAGAGGGGTACAAAATACAAATACAGTGTAATACAATGTACATAGAAGCTATTTATGTTTTGATATTTACACGGTGTGTGTGTGTGTGTGTGTATATATATATATATATACACACAGTTGATAATAGCTAAACAGAGTAAAACATCAAAAGCAAGCATATAGTCTCTGGTTCGAAGTAGGAGAATGCAAGAGAGGAAGAAAAAAAATATAGGTAAGAAAGAAAATTAGTCTTAGGAAGCTGGGCAGGTACAGGAAGTGGTAGGAGTAGGTCTGAGTGAGCGCTTAAGGGCAGGAAAGGAGGGTGTGAGACGGGTTGTGGGAGATGTTGTTCCAGAAGGAGGGAAGTCTATAAGAGAATGCTAGTTTACCAGCTTTATATAGGAAGAGTAATTCTAAAGAATTAGAGGCTTTACTAATAATCCAGTGAAAGGATAGTAGATGGAACAGGAAGTTTAATCGAAGCTCAGATTATAGAGATAAATCATCTCAGGTTGTCGGAAAAGTTTCTACCGCTCATGAAACCTACCTGTTCACAGCCTATTAAAGGGAAACGTCTGCTTGTAATGGGGCCCCACCTCAATGTGAGTCTGGGCCCGATTAGCATTTTTGCAAAGAGAATTTGTTTTTTTTTTTTACTGTCTGTTATGTTGATCCTGCTGTCCCTGCCACCGGCATTTTGATTCCAAGTGCCCCAAGTGGCATACCCACACAACCTTCTGTGGCTGTCCTGGGAATGACATATGAGGGAGCTTGCATATAGTTCCTGTATAGACAGGGCTATCAGTAGCTCTGGATTGCAATTTACTTGCCCCTGTGCTATACTGAGACCAGATATATATAGACTGGCAGTCAACTGCCAGTCTGTACCTAGTCTTAATATAGCAGTGGGACATGTAAATTGCAAAACAGAGCTTTTAGTAGCTTCATCTATACAGGAACGCTGTACATACTTCTGTGGCTATTCCCTGGCTCATACATCATTCTCAGGACAGTCGCAGGCAGGGTTGCCACCTTTGGAGGAGGTAAAAACCAGATCCTAAGCTCCGCCCCTAGCCCCACCCCTTTTCATGGCTTATCATGCATTGCTCCTCCTAGAAAGTCATTTGTTATATCAATAAAAGACAACACTTAAAGCAGCAGTTCAACAAAAATGGTAAGATACCGTACAGTACCTGTTAAAGTTACTTTCCTAGAGTCTTCCTAGTTATTTATTTATTTATGTATTTATTTATTGACATTGGTTTACCAGATACACATACAGAGATAACATAAATTTCATTTACAGACATGATCTGAGGGGAGACAAGGGTAATACTGTAAATAGCATACAACAGTATACAGTACATGGTATATAGTAATACATAATAAAGATATTGTTTCCTATAATGTGTACTTTATATATTGTTCTGGCACCATTTGCTTTTTATGTCCACAGTATTATTTGAAAGCCAAAGAAGTGACCATATATTTTTCCTGAGGAAAAAAGGCAATTTAAAATATTTAAAAATGCCTATGTTCTGTTAGAGATGAAAATGTTTACCAGCAAATAAAAGTGGAAGACAGCTGGCTGAGTTACTGTTACAAAAGGAGGGGGCAGCTTTGCAACTATGCCAATTTAAGATGCAGTGGAAAAGATTAGGTTAAGTAAGTGCTAATGGTGTTAATGGCCATACTTTACACCTCCCAGGCTGACTGCTTTCACAAACAAAAGGTTATATTGACAAGATAACCTGAACATGTAGCTGAAACACTGAATGATATGACACAATCTGTTTCAAAAGTATGTAAGCACTAAAAATGGCTCAAAAACCTGACCAGCACAGAGCAAAACCGGATTACCTGACAGGGACCGTGAAAACCTGATCACCAGGTAAAAAACCTGACAGGTGGCAACCCTAGTCGCTGGAGGTAGGATGTGAACCAAATAAAAACTAAATGAATTAATAGACTGTAAGTATAAAAAAATGCTCTTTGTGGGATAAATAATCGGGCCATGCCTCACACTGAGGTAAGATCCAAATACAGGTGGGTGTTTCCCTTTAATTTATGAATATCATTTTGAAGTCTGCCAGTTTGCCAGTATTTTTGCTAACACTTTATGATCAACATTAAATAAAGAGATTAATAAAGAGATTGGCCTGTAATTGGCACAATCTAGAAGATCATTTGTTCTTTTTCAGGATGAGGCATATAGTGCTTGATTCATAGTATTTGCCTGTGACCCCTTCCGTAAAGATTCTGAGAAGACCATGGACAAATATTTTGTTACTTTCAGGCATAGATAGTGGTAAACTTCACAAGCTATTCCATCAGATCCAGGAGTTTTCCCTAGGGCGAACTCGGCAATAGCATCCAAGATTTCTTTAGGGTAAATTGGACTTTCTAAGATAGTCTTGTCTATTTCAGCAGTTTAATGTACTGTATGACACGCATTCCAGTAGCTTTGATGGTTCTGGAGGGCATTGACTTTCATAAAGCCTTATGTGTAAATCCTGAAAGCAGGCATTTATATCTTTGAGTTACATATGACCTTGTCATCAGGGAAACGGATGCCATTAATTACTTTGTGTGATTGTTTTAAAGCAAAAGGTCAGTAGCTTACTCGCTTTTCCCTCTTCCCTCATACTCCTAGCAGCTCTGTCTAGTTCGTAATAATGCATACTCAGCCATACCAGATAGATGTTTGTTAATTTCATACTTTAGTTGCACAGTTTGATAATGAAGAGTTTACCTATTTGCCAGGTTTTGTTTATATTGATTTTACAGTAAATTGAGTTACATGGAAACATAGAATGTGTTGGCAGAAAAGGACCAGAAGGCCCATCTAGTCTGCCCTATTTTCCCTGCCTGACACTACACCACAGACTCTATTTGGTCACAGATGTCCCTCCCCTCCTCCGTTACCTTTGTTTATTATACCCATGTGCCAATCTCACTTTTCGCAAGAGTAGGGGATTTCCCCGGTGTCCTAGCCAACATTCCCCTTCCCATATAACTGGTTCATGCAACTGTCCAAGGTCATGTTTGGGTGTTGATATGCAACATAGCTGCCACTATATGTTCAATCACTTCATTACTAGTCTAGCATTGCTTGTAAAGTGCTTTGGGAGCCAGTGTATATGAAAAGTGCTATATAAATGCTGATTCTTCTTCATCTTCTATAGTTAGGTTTCTGGGAGAGCTAAATCTTTTTGTCTCTTTTTCTTTTTTCATGCTGCATACCCTGTCGTCCTTCCTCTGTTATAAACCTTGAATGATTCCCGTAGGCAGTGCTGAGTTGTGTCCCCTTTGCTACTGATGGGAAACAATAAAGAGGTCTCTGTAGTAATCCAGTCTTTCCAAACTGGCTCATTTAGAAGAAAATTATTACGTCTCCATCTAGGTTGTTCACTGCACTTTTTTTCTCCACAAAGGTAGTAGTTTTATGCATGCCGTGGTCCAAGATCAGCTTGTTTTCCTTGGAAATAGAGATTGTCTCATTACATGAACTAAGAGGAAGGAACACACAGTCTGATCTGATAAAGGAATTGTTTCTGTCTGAGAAAAAAGGAGTAATCTCTCTCTTCTGAGGGTGAAAAATTCTCAGCGTATCCACTAGGCCTAAATCTTGTTCAAAGGCAAAAAAGCCTGCACTCAGTGAGACTATGTCTCTAGATTAAATAAAATGAGATGAAACAAAGCAGCATTATAGCAGCTGTTTTATTTCCCAGTAAACACTCAGAACAACCAGAGATGTACCCCGGCGCTTCCGCCTCGGGATTTTCATCAGAGGGTATGGACAACAAGAGAACCAATCCATTGAAATATTCAGCTGTTAAAGGTATATAACACAGTTATATCTGCACCATAGTGCAACAGGGATTTACAAAAAATAATAAATCGTTACAAATTCAGAAAAATCATTTTTAATATTGAGCAACATAGTTCCAAGGCTTGTTGGACTTTCAGTGATGAAAATAATAATAATACTGATGCCCTTTCAGCTTGGACTAAGTTTATGCTAGAAATTTAAACTGTGCATATAATTGAACGAAGGGTATATGTATGTATTTAGCGCCATTCCAATGTGCAAACGTTGATGATGATGTAACGAAAGCCGATAACAAATGAATAAAAATAGACCATGCATGTATAGCTCATCCGTGTCCTGAACAACGGATGAAAAATCTCCATCTAGGTTGTTTACTGCACTTTTGCTCTGCAAAAATGGCAGTTTTAAGCATGCCATGGGCGGAGATCAACATGCATTTTATAGGAAGTGGAGATTATCTCATTGCATGAATCATAAGGGAGGAACACATAGCCTAATCTGCTAAAGAACTTGTGTCTGACTGAGAAAAAGGGTTAATCTCTCTCCTGAGGGTGAGCAATTATCCATGCATCCACTAGGCCTAAATCTTGTAAGGTTTGCCATGATTTGGTGGGTGAGATATTCTTAACATACTAACATACTGAAAGCCAGCAGAATAGGCCAAATGGTCTGTCTTGTCTGCTTGAAAGCCAGCAACCTAGTGGCTGCTCGCCCCCAAGAGGGTCTTCTTTAGTTTGTTTCCCCTTGTACCTGTCCCACCCCTTCTTGAAGCCCTCCACTGTGCCCTCCTCCACCAGCCTCCCAGGCAGCACGTTCCATGGCTTCACCACCCCCTCAGTGAAGAAATGCTTCCTACGCCTCCCCTGTAGTTTCCCCCCTCCAGCTTCCACTCATGGTCCCTGGTTGTTCCCCCCATCTTTAGCCTAAACAGCTCCTTGGTTCCACTCTGGTTATTCCTTTACATACTTGAAAACCTCTGTCATATCTCCCTGTCTCTCCTCTCCTCTCCTCCATTGAGTAAAGCCCAAGCTCTTCCAGTCTCTCCTCATAAGGCCTCCTCCATGCCCTGAATCATCCTGGTTGCTCTCCTCTGGACCTCTCCAGCAGCACTATGTCCTCCTTCAGTTGAGGTCTCAGAACTAGTACAGCACAGCTGTGGCCTGACCACAGATTATATAGAGGGAGGATCAGCTCCCTCCTTCTGGACATAATTCCCCTAGCTGTGCAGCCCAGTATCCTGTTTGCTTTGGTTGCAGTTCTTCTACAGTTTTCAGAGTTATTCATTTTGACGTCTGTCACCACCCCTAAATCCCTTTCTCCCAATGTGGCTTGCAGTGTGACCCCCAGGATGTATACATGGCCTGGGTTTTTGATCCCCAAATGAAGTACCTTATGTTTCCTGGCATTAAATTTCAGTCCTCACCTCCTTGACCACCCGTCCAGGGTATCCAGATCCCCCTGGACCTCCTCCCTCGCTTCTTCACAATCCACTAGTGCTCCCAGTTTTGAATCATCCGCAAAGAGACTCAACCTATTCCTAACCCCTCCCTATATCTGAGACGTAGGCATTGAACAAGAGTGGCCCCAGTACTGAACCTGGAGGGAGCCTACTGATTACCTTCCTGGGGGAAGAGAGTATCCCACCCACCATTACCCTCTGTAAACACCCCGAAAGCCAATTTTCAACCCAATTGAGCTCCTGTCCTGCCAACCCCATCTCTCCCATTTTTGCTATCAGTCCATTATGGGGCACTGAATCAAATGCCTTGCTGAAATCTAAGTATAGAACATTCACCGGCCTATGTCTATCCAAGACCCCCGTCACCCAGTCATAAAACTCTACGAGGCTGGTCTGACAAGATCTCCCCGAGATGAATCCATACTGTTCATCATCCTGGTGTCCTAACCTTTCCATCTGCCTCCTAAGCGTCTTCTCCTTGATAAAGCCCTCCATTACTTTGCCTACCACAGATGTCAGACTGACAGGCCTATAATTCCCCATCTCCTCCCCAGGCCCCCCTTTATGTATAGGCACTACATAATCCACCCTCCAGTCCCGTGGCACCCATCCCGTCTGCAGAGAGGTGTTAAAATGTGCAGCCAGTGGAGCTGCCAGCACCTCCGCCAGTTCCTTCATAACACTCAAATGTAGTCCATCCTGCCCCGGCGCCTTATCAGTTTTTAGCTTCCAGAGGGAATCCCTCACCCTATCCACTGTGATTTCTCCCCTCCAATCCACTTCCTAATGCAACCTTCCTACTCCTTCTTGGTCTGGCCCAGCCTGTACCCTAGCTTCTTTCCATCCTCTGGTCTCAGACTGAGACTGACCTCTCACTTTTGCTGGCTCCTCTTCTCTCCCATCAGGCTGTAGGGATCCCTTGTCGCCCTCTGCAAAAATTGAGGCAAAGTACTCGTTTAGCAACTCTGCCTGTTCCGCTGCTTCATGAGCCCATCCCTCCACAGTCTTAATCCTGTTGATCTGTGTCCTCTCTTTTCTCTTCTCTCTTATATATCTATAGAATCCCTACCACCACCACCCTCCGGGTATCCCTAGCCAGGTTTTTCTCCATTTATTTATTTAGTTTTTGTTGACCGGATAAGTGCACTAGACAAATTCTGCCTATTTTCAGGCATGACCCAGGGGAGGAGAATACAGATGATCCCTGCCTTGGCACCCCTCACCACTTTGGTGACCCTCCTGGCCAATAGTTCATACTCCTCTTGCTCCTTATCCCACCTAGAATGTTTGAAACGTGCGTAGGTGGCCTTTTTATCCCTCACTGCCTCCTGCACCTCCCTGGTCCAACAACATGGCTTGCTGGTTCCACCATGCTTACGCCTTACTTTAGTACAGGACCTAGTAGAGTCTTGCACCCTTTCTTTAATGGTCTCCCACAAGCTTCCAGCATCCACGTCCGGCCTAATCATGTCCAACCTCTCCCTTAAAATCCTACCCATACCCACGAAGTCTGCTCCCATGAAGTCTACCACTACTGTATGAGTGCGGTTTTCCTCCCCCCCAGATACAGCAGGAACCAAACCGTGGCATGGTCACCACCCACTAGTGGACTGCACACCTCCATGCCCCTTATTTGTTCACTGTCCGCTAGGCCAATGTCCAATATCCGCCCTCTCTAGTAGGTTCCCTCACCTGTTGGACCAGGAAGGCATCCTGAAAGACATCCGTCAGTCTCTGTTCCCTGGTTACAGAGGATGTCATGGTGTCCCAGTCCACCCCCGGCATATTAAGATCACCCATGACCACCACCCTACCCTTTCCAAAGTCACAGTGACCCTTGATGTTTTCAACCAACTTATCTTCCAGAGCTTCCTCTATTGCAGGGGGCCTGTATACCACCCCAATCTTTCAATTTCTTCAGTATTCTTGCTCTGTTGACTTCTGTCTGGGGGGGTGGTTGATTACTTCATTAAAATCAGAACATGAAATCAATCCTACTGACGTGGAGCCTTTGTAAAGAGCCTCTGGCTCAAAGGTATTGTAATCCAAGACGTATAAAATGAATAAATAAATAAAATAATCTAATCTCCATTCCTGATAGGTTTCCTAGTTCAATTAATACATCGTTAAATCAGATTGACTGGAGGTTGAGGCATACACATTGCATAAAGCAACTTCTTTTCCATTAAAGAACAGCTGACATCTTTAGGAAAACTTTGGAAAACATAATATTTAGACACAATTCAGCTTGTATTTTATTATCGTCTATAGAGTTCTTATCTCCATTATTTATTACTGAAACAATTCCCACAAAAACAAGATCTTTACCCCTTGGAGTTTGTCTGCCTCTGTAGCTTATTCCCTGTTTGGAATTACAGTACTCTGTTGAGACATCACAGTCTGTTGCCATGAGAATGTAAGTGACGTCACAAGCAGACTATTATGACATCTGCTTGGGAAGAAGCTATAGGAGCTGATTTAACCCACAAGGCTCAACTATCCTGTTTTCATCCATATGACCTCATCAATAAATAATGTAAACAAGAAATATAGAGCTAATGAGAAATGTGAGCTGCTTTGTGTCAAATATGTTTTTTAGAGTTCTTTTCGAGGCATTGGTGGCTCTTTAAGTAAACCAATAAGAATCTGTAATCTTTCCTCTGCATCTGAAATATGGGTGCTTTAATAAATTTAATCCCTTTTCTAATTAAAATTGCAATACCTTTCTTCTAGCTGGAGTAGCAGCTATGTTTTATATGCGATAAGTAGTGTCTAAAAGCTTATCAGCCTCTGAGGAAACAAGATGCGTCACTTGCAAAAAGGCTATGTCAGTATTATGTTTAAGATAAGTCCACTTAATTGGGGACCCTAATCCTTGTACAGTCCATGAGACTACGTTTATTGAGTTCATATTAACTAGAACAGCAAATAAATGTACCAAATTGTGAAAGCGTCTTTAAACCAAACTAGAGTTTCTTCAGCATGGTAAAAACAGTACTTGGCCAACCCATTGGTGCAGCTGGTAGTGTTACTGCTGACGACATCCACAACATGGGTTTGGGAATGAGCCCATGTCACCGGGGTTGAGGAGGGGGAGAATAGAGCATCCCAGCAGACACTCTCCTTCCCCAAGGAGGGAGGGTCTCGTTGCCCACCACCACACTGGCACCTGAATGCAGAGGACAGTAGTGGAAGAGGAGACCAGAGGAGGGAGTGGCTGAGGAGGCTGCAGATGATGCAGCTGTCGTTGTTTGTGCGTGCTTGCATGCTCAGCTTCTGAGAGTGAGGGAAAAACAGGAGGAAGAAAGAATGGACTCTGCGCCCAAAAGACAAACGCTCCCAACATCACTAAGTCCCCTTTCTCACCATGGATGCCTCCTGAGGAAACGAGAACAGTTCAGTGGTAAATCCCCTCCACCCTAACCCTGTGGGGTGGGAGGCATACTGAGTTTCTGTGGAGGATGGTACTGAAAAGAAAATTAAGAGGTGACTGGTGGTAGGCCTGGAAGGAATTTCATTTCATTTTTATTTTGTTATTCGGGTAAGTACACTGGTACAGTTTCATTTACAGGTATGACCCGAAGTCAGATACAGAGCATTCAACAACAAATGGGAATAAATAGGGACTATAACGTGCCATGTCAATTAACAACAGACAACAATGTGGTACAACAGCACAATAATAGACAGGGACAGTAAAATTCCACATCAGTTAAACAGTGCATTCAATTGGCACAAAGCATTAAAAGTATTCACATTTGTAAAGTTCAGCCAGATGAATTGATAGTGCTGTAGAAAAAACATTGTAAGTAGACAGATGCCTGATGTGAGGGGGTATTTCACTCTAGGTGGAAGCTGCAGAATGAGCAAAAGTTCATTGGCCACTTAGAGTATGCACAAATAGCACATTTAAAAGACTCAAGTCTTGTGAAGAGCGTGAGTTGAAACATAGACAGGGACCCTGGTTTTCCATTTTTACCGGTAACAATCATGGAATCCTGCTTGGTTTGCGGATTTTGAATTCTTGTACCAGTGCCTCACGGAAATTGCAACTCACTGCACAGAATCTCTAAGATTTCAGTATCTTTTTAAATTTTTTTTAATTTCTCTTTCTATGTCCCCTTCTCACAGCATCAGTCTCTACTTTTCAGAGATCCCTAGGCTGGGTATCCCCTAGCGTCATCCCCAGGTAATGCTCAGGAGCTCCTGTGGGCCTGCCCCTGTCCTGCCTGGGTTGTACCCCTCCCCAGATGGGAAGGGAGGGGACCCCAGGTCACCCCCTCCACACTCACTTAGTGTGTGTCGGGCAGCTCAGTGGGTCCCTCAAGGAGCCTGAGTTATGAAGTCTGGGGCACCTGGGTCCCTTCTGCCAGTGGCCGATGTGGAGTGATTGTTCCTGGTTTTCTGGTCTCTGTGCCTGAGGGAACCAGCACTAGAGATCAAAGGAGGTAGGTCACAGAGACATGCCATTGCTCCAGATTCTGGCTAGTGTCCTCCCCTCCTGATCACTCTGCAGCACCTTTGCACCACCACCCGTGGTCACACAGGTGGTGGTAAAGAAGCAGGACCTGCAGCCCATCCTCCCTGGAGGAGGACAGCAGTCCCAGGTGCCCAATCCTACTCCCCTGGCCAGACCTCCAGCAACCCAAGTTTGCTTCTGACCCTGGGTCTCTGCAGGGCAAGCAACAGTGCTACCGCAGCACCAGCGGGCTGACCCAGATTTCAGCATCTTAAAATGAATGCTGCTGTGCTTTGCATTCTTTCTGCTTTGCTGCATATAGAGTCAGTAAGAGAAATCACTCGCACTGCTTTGTTGTAATCAGCCATTCAGTTTAACCACCCATGCCTAGTGGTTAGAGTAACAAATGGTGATTGAACTGGGTATACATCAGCAGACTTGGTTTGAGTCCCACAACCTCCACTTGCATACTGTGCGACTCCAGCAAGTCACTTAACCTCCCCAGTGCTTTTAGGTCACTCCTTAAAACAGACAGTTCTGCCTAGTGGGCCTTACCTGCTTTACAAAGAATACAGAAAAAAATACCGATATATGTTTACTACATCATAGAATAGTAGTCAGGGTACCATGTAATTTACCCGAGTTTTACTTGGGCTGCAATGATTTTGTGTAGGTAAAGATAAATGTTCAGATACATTTTATGTATTTATAAGCTTGTTTTTAGATTTTAGTCAGGTGTTTATTGTATTCTTTGCATATAATCATCTAGGTTGTAGATTGCTAAATGCCTGATCACTGTTATCAACTAACTTATTCAAGTTTATAATCAGTAGGGCCATCCACAATCCTCAGTTGTTTGAATGAAAACTAGTCTGAATGAAAGTATGTTCACGAAGAAGAAACTGCCTTACTACTTATGAAAAGACTTTGTAGTTAGCACCCCGCTTAGGTGAATTGGATCATTTACACCTTTTCCCCCACCTGCTGTTTCAGTCTCTGTGACAACAAAAAGTTTTCTGATAGACTGTTTCAACAAAAAGCAAATGTTAAGTGTTTAAGTGTACTTATGTTTGGCCAGTGGATTTTGAAAGCACAGTCAATGACATACAGAAGGTAAGATCCCAGGGGCTGTATGATGCTGGTGGGCAGAGTAGTGCTCAGTTCACATCTGAACAAAGACATGAAAACTGGGAGACACCCTTTTCATGGACACCAAGTAAAAAAAAAAAAAAAACACATGTCTGGGAGATGCATGAATCCATTTGAAGGTCCTCCACTAATCACTTGTGCATTTTTAAGGTGAAGACACTTTATTTCAAAGAAGCAAATTCAAGCAGTTTTTTTTTGCTCCTCCTACCCCCTGGCCATCCACTCCTTCAGGCCTGCCAAGGCCCCCTACCACCTGCTGAGTCCCGACCACCATCCACTGACCCTTACTGCTGTGCTACCAGGTAACCCAAAGTAACCCTTCATTGAGTGGGCCCCTACCCCTGTAAGAGGCTACCAGGGGAAGAAAATTGCCCCAGAGAGCTTCCTGTGTATCCTGGGCATGGCAGGGGTCAGACCAGACACATGTCTGGGGCTTCTGGCTTATGGAGGGACCAACAGCCATCCTTCGGTTGGTCAGCGGGTGTTTTCCAATTTTCTTGGGAGCGTGACAGGCCACATGATGTCAAGGCACAAGCCGACGTCCGTCATGCTCCCTCCTGCAGTGAGGGCTGACATGTTGTCGTGCCTCTGGCCTCCACCACGGGCCATCAAATGCTGAGCCATGAACCCACCCTCCCTCCCAGGAGAAGGTGAGTGGTTGTTGGGCACTCAAGCCTTCACCCACCAGCTGGCTCTCCAACACCCAAGTCTGTTCCCTAACCGTGGTCAGTGGTGTCACAGGCAGAAATCCAATTCAGGCAGTTAAATTATAGATAGGGAAAAAACAAAGGTAGTCCACCTTAGTGGTGATGGTTCGGATTAATTCACATCTGAGTTCTAACAAGCAAAGAGACAGAGTCATTTGTAACTTGTGCATGTGGGATGTGGCTGTTGAAGAAAGGGGATCATAGTGCTGTCACTACTGCCATCACCCCAGAGGGATGTGGACTGCATTGCTGCTCCTGCCATCACACTGAAGGGGTTGGGGATGTAGTGCTTCTGCCATCACCACTGGTGGATGGGGAATGTAGTACTGCTGCTGTCCCACCTGAGGGGTGGGGGCCATAGTGCTGATACTGCCATCACACCTGAGGAATGGTGAACATAGTACTGCTGCTTCTGTCACACCTGAAGGAGGGAGGTCGTAGTGCTGTTGCTGCTGCCTTCACACCAGAGATATGGGGACCGTAGTGCTGCTTCCATCACACATTAGGGATGGGGGCTGTAGTGTTGCTGCTGCCATCACATCTTATAATTAAAATAACTTTAAATTGGTACAAGGATGGAAGGAAGTGCAATAGTGGAGGTCAAAATTGCTAAAAGGCATGTTAGCAGAGTTAAAAATTGTTAAATAAAGTACACAAAACCAAACACCGATAAAACCGGATTTTGACTTAGCAGACACTGGCGACAATACCGTTTTTTACAATGTGCAAAACGGAATATGCCCTTGTAAGGCATATGTCCATTTTTGTAACATGGATATACCTATGTCTCTACGGGTTCGGGGAAGGATGAGGTTACCTGGCACAAGAGACCTAGGTTTGGCTACTCTGCACAGGGGCACCCAAGTAAATCCAACTACAGGAAGCAATAACTGTAATGTCCAGAACCAGAATTGGGATTTTTCAGTGTGGCTTTATTTATTAACTCACTGAACATACACAAAGCACTGCATGGTCCCCCACAGGGCTACGTAACTGTAATGCAGATTAGAGGTTAAACACAGCGGTCCATTTGAGGAATGAACACAATACAACAGTTGTCTGGCTTTGGACCCACCAGGCACTCAGCCCGGACTTTGCATGCGCATTGGATATACACAGCCCGACTGGCCCGGCTCCCCTGCCGGACACTCAACTGACGGTCCACTTGGCAAATGAACCCAAACTCTACTTGGCAAGACATCCCATCAAACAAGGAGGCTCCCAAACTGTGGCTCCCCACACCACTTGAAGTCTGCGACTCCTAGAGAGATTTGTTTTCGTACTTCCAAACGAAACTCCCATCATACAAGGAGACTCCCATCCAACAAGGAGTAATTTTCCCATCCTGTGGCTCCCCACACCACTTAGCGTCTGCGACTCCTAGAGAGATTTTCAAGTTGCGACCCACGTCTGGGTACCCACCCCATCACTGGCCAAGCGCGATGAAGCAAGTAGCAAAACACAGAAGAAATCTGAGAGGTGGACCTGGTTACTAAAGATGGGGGTTTTCCCACCTCCAGCTCCCACAGCCCATACCCGCCATTTCTCTGGACACACAGAACTTTAGACTTTAAAATGTAGATTGACGGTGGATGACCTGAAGCACCCCTCTACAGTGAACTTTAAATCCATTAACACTTTAAACAGATGACTGCTCTATTTGTTTGTCCTAGTTGACATAGTCCCCCAAATAGCAGTCCCCAATACTTGAAATCCAACTGAAGAAAATAAGCTGTTTGCCCCTTCCAATGGGGCCAAACACTCACCCATTCGTTGCAGGTGCCCCACAGGCGAAAAACTGTAACCTTTGCTGTTATACATGAACAGACTGAACTTAAATTAAAACAGGCAGCTTTCTTCCCAGGGTGGGAGAAGGGATTGCCCTGGAACCCACAAAAGAACTTTTTTCTCACCCCCAGAGTGGGAGGTAAACAGACAACTACTGGTGTCCTTCTTGTTTGCTTAAGGACAAACTGAAGACTGACTTTGAATTCCCAAGGTTCTAAACTTATTCTGAGCTGAAGATTCCAAATGTGGCTCATGCAGCTGCGACAGTTCTATTATGATGTCATCTCTCAAGTCTCAGCTGTGACTGAGGACAGAGTGAGACAGTGTGAAACCCATTTAACTGGAGTTTCACAAGCTGCCTTCCCTGCTTACCACTAGGTCTTACTGGGATTCTAGTAACCCGGGTAACAAAGGGGTTACACCCTTTCTCAATCCCGGTAAACAAACCAGTGTCCCTGAACATAGACAACGTAGGCGGTGTGCCTGTCTTCCAGATCCTATAAACAAATCGGGACAAGAAAAGCTTGTAATTCAAGGGGACAGGAAGCCAACTCACTCCTTCTAAGTGTCTCATAATGGTGCATCGTATTTGGAGCTGATAGTGCAAATATCCCTATCTTATGAAGGATGACTGCCTTCTTAGACATTAGGTACATGGGAAATAAACAGAAATAAAAAAAAAGGTACTTGATATAGGATGCAGTACTGTCCTAAGCTACTGTAAGCTATATATAGAATTCCACAGGGATACGACTAAAGGTATATATATATATATATATATATATATATATATATATACACATACACACACACATGTGTATTGATGTTAAGTAATATTTAATAAGTTAAAATTCACAAAGCTATTACTGAAAATACGAAGCAGTCAAAATATGGGCTATTTCAATGTTTTGTAAACGAGAGTAAGAAAAACAAAATGTAAACTTACAATCTTATCAGTACAGTATACCTTAAGCTACGCCAACTACACTGTCTAGCTAATGCAGTAGAGCAAGTTGATAGCGAAAATCACTGAGGGCAAGAAACCTCTCAAGGTGCTACGTCCAACTCTTTTCACTTCTTAAAGAGTAGCTATTGCACCTAAGATGAAAAAATCTATTACGAATGAGAATAGTAACATTTTAGTAATGAGAAAGTAAAGGATAATTTGGAGGGAATTTTTATTTTATTTTAACAAGGAGAAACAAATATTCAAATAGTGTACAATGGATCTCCTGCATAGGTCAGCGTTATGAGCTCTCAGTAGGTGATATCTAGTTCAGCATCAGATTTGGTATTTTGGGTAGGGGAGATGCAGACACTGCTAAAGTCCATTCATAACAGTCCTGCTTAAACAAAGAATTAAAAGTAACCCTGTCAGGTCTCCTGTACCTTTACTAACTTTATATTAGGCTTTCCGGACCTTCTTCGAGGACCTGCAGGTAGGGTTAATCTGGGCCAAATTTTGAGGGTTGCCGCCCTTAAATGTTTAATTATACACTGGTTATCGCTCCATCCCTTAGGACTTACTCAGTGGAAACAACGTTTCTGAAATAGAAACAGTGGAACACATCACAGCAGTCCTCAAACTTAGATTACCTAAATTCCTGGAACTCTGACAGCCCTGGCATCAGTGGTGTACCTCTAACGCCTGAGGCATCCTTCCCTAGGTTGTGAACTAGGAACTCCTTAATGGGATCTGACCCCTTATTTCTATGACCCTGGGGTTATTCCCACTTCTTGTGAGATTACTGCTGAGCCGTAATGACTCTAACATCTTTGTAACAAATATATTATTCCTCAGCAATTGATTTGGGTTATGGATCCTTGATTTTTCTAGAATCAATTGTACTTTGCTTAGCTATTGGCGTGTTTAATATGGATTTGTGATGGCAAGTCTGTGGGTGTTTATTACATATTGATTAGTTCTTTCTATTATGTATGAGACTTTAACTTTTATTGTCTTAGGCCTTGAGATTTTTACTTTTTTATCCAGCTGTTATGTTTTACAGGAGATTTAAGTTTCTTGATAAGAGAACTGTTTGAATCTTATCCAGTTTCCTTTCGCATGTCATATTGAATTTTATTCAGTAAAATTGAGTTTAAAAGGCAAAGTAATACTGAATCAATGTGGAGTGCAACTAGTCTGCTGTGTGGCACTAGTTTGATCAAGTCAGTTCTAACCAGTTCTGATAGACTCAACATCAGTATGCAGATGTGCAGTATATGAAATTGAAGATCTTACGCACAATTTTGAGATGAGTACAAGCCATCCTGACTTCCCAGGATTCTCATCTGAGCATTTTGTACTCCTATAAAAAGGGATATACCCTGCAGGATTTATTATCCTTTTCCTTGTCCTTCTGCTACATTTCAGTATACAGGAACTTGCCTATGTAACAGTTGGGACCAGAGAAAGGAAGTGTGTCTAGGAACCCCAGGTCCAGTCATGTGAGCTCGTAGCTCAGTGGTTAGGGCACTGAGACAGTATTCTGGGGGCCTATAATCAATTTCCAGTAGGTCACATTATTTCTTTCTCACCACAGTTTGTGATTGAATTGCTAAATGGTGGCTAATAGTACATGAATAACATCTAATTGTCATTGTGACCTGAATTAGATAACTTTATTTCTAAAGGTCATAGTTAGCCACTCTTGCAACCCACCTCCTGCACAGTAGTGCAGTTACCATCCTCTTGGTTTGTCATAGTTGGTTGTCTCTAGCTTATGTAGAAGGTTGCACTCCAAATGTATACAGTATGAGTAGGGCAGAAGCGTAAAGTCCTTTAATAAGACTGTCCTCCCTCTCCCTCAGTCCCACTGTGGTGCAGAACTGTGAGGCCAACTAAAAGTAAGGTAGGTAAAATTTTGTTTGAGCTCAGAGTGGACAGTATCTTCATTGCTTAGACACCATCTGAAGCATATAGCTGGAGGTAATTATAAATGATCATGCACTAATGAGGCTGAGTGTTTTAGTCAAAGATCAGGAGGAGGCAGGGAGTATTCAACATAGATATTTAAAAGACTGGAGTTAGAGAATGACAACAGGTCAGACTGAGCATCACATGCTTCTTCTCATGTGTAACAGTAACAGTGAGGATATTCATAAATAATGGACCAGGCTCGTGATTAGAGAGTTGCCCAGTGATATTAAGATTACTTTAGAAATTGCATGAGGAGTTGTGTAGCCATGAAGAGCAGACAGGTAATTCCAGCTGTCCATTTAGTGTCTGTATCAGGCATCAAGTCAAACTTCAAACAGGTCCTGACAGGTCACGATTGCCATCTTCACATCAAAGCACACAGCTATAGTAAAGATCATGATTTGAAGGCAAATGGCAATTTTTACCACATGGATGAAATTAACCAACAATATGAAAGTGAAGGGATCTGTGGTAGTCCATGGAGCAGCTTTAAATATCTCCATTTTGAATTTAAGAATAAACCAGTTTCAGTTTAGATAGTGAGTCAACCATAGCTGGACTGGATGGTTGTTAAGGGCGAGAAGAAAAGATTAAGAGCATTTAGCAGCTGTTGTGCTGCAGATCTAAGCCAACTGGTTACAAAGCTGGTCACGGACCATGCAATAAGCTTAATTTGGAATCTCCATGCATGTGGCACATGGTAACCAGTGAATGGGCCTGAGAAATTAAATTTAGACAGCCCATTGAGCTGATGATAGCAACTTCCAAACTATACAAAAATCTTGCACAAAACCGGTTGAGTGTGAAACAGCTTCATGTCATGTTGCATGTGATCCCTACTCGAAACAACAGTTCTTGAAATCAGTCTTAACAATGACATCTAAGAGCGGAATCTACTTGGAAATGAGATGTCATGTAGTAAATGGTGAGACAAAATCGTGTCATTTCAGTTCATTTTAAAAAAGGGAGTTTAGAGCAGGCGTCCATTTGAACAGTAAATTCACCTGGTGCAAGTCATATGAGGCTTTGGCATGTGTACTTTTGTTCTTCTTAACCTTATTGCTGGTACTAGCATTAAAGTTGAGGTTGAACAGCAAATCAGTAGAAAGCAGATTAAAAGGGGTGGTTTCATATTGGAATGCAATATCTCCATAATTACCACGTATAGTGTCTCAGTTTGTGCTGGTCATCACTTGGCTCTGCCTTGTTGATGTTCCTGCACTGTATTTATTTATTGAAATGTTTCACCAGGAAGGCACACAGAACAACAAGTTGCTCGTCTCCCAGTGCGACCTGGGGGAGGGGCAAGAGGATATGACAAAAACAGGGTGTACACACTGTACATTGAATGGTACAAATTACATAAGAGAAGTAATACAATGCAGGCAATAGTTTTATGATATACAACATGGAGTTAAACAGTATTGGAAGCATACAAAACAGGCAATACAATTTGAACTAGCAGAGCAAGTGCTAGGAAATATAAAGAGAGACCAACAAGGGTAGGGGACAAGTGCTATAGGTAAAGGACAGGGGTCCAGTGCTGTAAGTATGAGACAGGAGAGAGGAGTGTGGGGGTGCTGATTGGGGGTATGCAGTCCTCTGTTTTGCACAGGGCTGCTTCTCATCTCCAACGCCTGGTTCACCATCATCGGTTGCTTTGTTCATTGCTTAGTTTTGCTTTATCAACGTTTTTGGTGTTTTGCTGGCTCTGTGTTTTTTACACTGAGCCTGTTCCCATTTGTTGTCACTCTTAGGGTACTGTTAGCACTCTTTGCGAACTGTGTGGGAGGCCTTTCGGCACCATGCAATTCTGCTTAAAGTTGGACCAGCATAACATTCTGTGGTGATTTGCATATGCAGCCCATGATGCTTTGCATTGTCGGGGCATGTGTGATTTTGTATACTCTTAGGGTATTGGTGTTTCTGCTGGTTGTTATGTGGCTTTGCCTCATCAACATTTATGCCTTGCATGTAGTCCTCTGTCATGTACAGTGGCTGTATTACATTTTCATTATCATTTTTCCCATAGGTATTTGCATCATTTGTCACTTAGTGCTGTCTTGTTGACGTTCATAATGCCGGACTGTGTCTCTGTTTCCTATACAAAGCCTCTTCCCATTCAGCACTGCCATTTCTAGCATCATCATCCATGTTGGTCGTTGTGTAGCTTTGTCCCGTTGAGGCTCCTATTTGCCGCCGTCTGTCTTTTAGTGGCTCTGTTGCATCTTCATCGCAGTTTGCCTCATTGAAGTTACTTCTGCTTCCCCTGCCTCTATTATCCATCAGTCTGTCTGTGGTTTTTAATTGCCTTATATGGCATTTGGTGCCTGATGTGCTCGCCCCTGAGTTTTGCCTCGTAGACTTCCTTCTTTAGATGTCTTTCTGTTACTTTCTCATTGATATTCTTGTTGGCACAGTTGTCTTTTTTCCTCTCCAGCCTTGGGGTCTCCCTGTGGTCTTGTGCTGTTGACACTCCTGCGCTTCGCCCTCCAGCCTTGGTTCTCTGAAATGTTATAATGCTTCTGGCCTTTTGGCTGTTGTTTTGTCATCACCATTTCCAATGTCCTTGGTTGCCGTGTGTTATAGGCTTTTATGTTCTGCTTTGCCTTTGCACGGACACTGCCTGCTTTCCAGGTCAGTGCACTCAGTGCTTCCTGATGTTGTTTCTGCCCTGTTGAGGGTCTTATCTTTCCTTTGTCTTGGGCCTCCCTCCCGTATGTTGTTGCAGTGTTTCTTCAATCTGCAGGTGTGGTTCAGTGGAGGGAGCTATCCTTGAAGCACATAGTGCAGTTACTTACTGTAACAATAGACGTTTGTGTGAATCTCCACCATTGAGCCACAGCTCACCCTCCCACTTTCCCCCTTACTTGTGGGTTGCATCATTTGGGTGTGAGACGTTTTTGTTTTTACTGATTTGTTGTTTGTTTTTTGGCCTTTAGTGGGCTTATTCAGATCTCCCACCCCATTGTCGTTCTCGTTGATCGGTTGTCGATTGGGTAGGGTGTGTTTCCATTCTTCCCGATGGTTTGCGTTGACATTGTGTGCCTTTGGCAGGTGGAAAAAACTGAGGAGTATGTGGACACTATGATATATAAGTGCTGGCAATGGGCATCATCATGGGTGTCTTCAGAAAGCTAGAAATTTTGATCGGTCCTGCCTGCATCTGTCTTCCACAGGTTGGCTCAGTGGGGGTGATTCTCTTGAATATCTACTGTTACAGTATGTAACTGCATTTTCTGACAGCATTGAAATCAGTACACAATAGGGTCAGCCAGGTAAAATAGAAAAATTACAGTACATAATTAAATTAAATTTCATATTAAATAATCTCTTATCTTACTTCGAGAGGGCTCTTGCAGTAGGCATTTACATATAGGACTGACCCGACAGGTGTCGGGACCCCACAGAAAAATTTCTAGCTAGCAGTCTCTGGCGGGGACCGCCTTCATCAGGTGACCGACGTCGTCGGCGTCAGTATAAAGGAGCAGTCCCCACGCCCGCCTTTCCAGTTCTTTCCGCCTGGTCAGACTTGTGAAAATTCTCATGGTAGAGTTCAATGCTCATGCAGTTAGTGAGGTTCAGTTTTCAAACTTTTGACCAGTTTTTCTGATGTCTATATTATCTCTTTATATGCTGTATTATGTCATCCCTGACGCCTTCCAAATCACATAAACGCAAGTGCGAATTGTGCGGTTCCCAGCTGCCACATAAGGATGGCCATTCCCTGTGCCTCTTCTGCCTAGGCCCAGATCACCCTCTGGAGAGGTGCTAGCACTGCCAGCAATTTAGTGTGGCTACCCGAAAACAGAGGCAGCAGTCCCTGGAGGCCCATAGTTTAAAGAAAAAACTGGCATCCATGGAGAAGGAGTTAAAAAAAAGTTGAGGCAGGCGCCAACTCTCCAAATACAAAAGAAGAAGGAGAAGCTCTCGAGCTGGATTCGACTTCATGGCCTCCGCGATCCGGCTGGAGTCCACGGTTCTGAAGATGGCACATCCTCAGGGGAACCTCTCCTGACGACCGTCTTGGCGGTGTCCAAGAGTATCGCCCCTCCCGTTGGCCGGGCCCTCGGTACCTCCGGGTAAGAAGGCCTCCTCTCCCAGAAAGGCTGCTGCCACGTGGCCCTCAGGTTCGAGTAGGTCTGCTAAGTCGGACACCGGTGCCTCCAACATCCACCTGGACAAGGCTGGTAAGCTGCCCGCCCTTCGGGAGGGCGCACAGTAGCTCTTTCACCCGACAAGGCCGCATTCCCAGCGTGGCCTTTTTCGAGCAAAGGATCTGATAAGTCGGATGTTGGCTCCTCTGATGCCTGGCCGGATCCGGCTGATAAGCCAGGTGTCAGCCCCTCTGATGCCCACCCGGCCAAGGAGCCTGCGTCAGACCCCCTCGACCAGTCCGACGCCCCAGGCTCCCCGCAACGCTTGGTGTTGCCCTCTGAGGTCATTGTGTCTCCTCTGCTGACCCCAGAGATTCCAACCCTCCCTCCCTGGTTATCACGGAGGACTTGGACACGCTGTCATCAGGGCCCCCACCTTCCAGACCAGACACCCTGACGCCAGACCCTCAGACATCGGCTTACCTGACACGGCCGACGTCCCCCTACCGGATGGCGCACCCATGCTGGGCCCAACGCCCATGGGGCCAGCCTTTCCTTTGCCTGACCCACTAGCTGGGCCTCTGCCAGGTCCCTCTGCTCCACCAGAGCCCCTGGCCCCCGGGTATCCGACACCTCAATACCTGGTGCCGTCTTACCTGGCACCACAGTATCTGACATTACAGTACCCGATGCCGCAGTACCCAGCACCTGAATACCGGACGTTAGGCTTCCTGCCGTCGGGTTACGGATACTCAATGTATGGATATCCTCAGTATCCGTATCCCCCTCCTCCGCCGACCACTCCCCAGCTGCCGGCGGATTTCAAGGATATTCTAGCCTCCTGGTGGGCTGAGGCCAAGGCTCAACTCACCAGAGAGATAGAGAATTGTCTACCGATGCCGGACCCTTCACAGGATCCCCTGTGTCAGAGACAGCAGACTCCCTCCTCCTTACCCGACACCAGAGCTGAACCCTCGGGCACCAGGAGTAGGAAGGATACACGTCCCAGAGAGCTTCCCAAAGGCACCCTCCCTCCCCCTCGTAGGGAGGAGTCTTCCTCTTCTTTGACAAAGACCTCTGACTTGGACTCAGGGGGACACTCTGACCCAGACGACGAGCCTCGTACTCCAGACCAACCTAGGCCAAGGACACTCTGAAGTCTTCTCCGGAGGATCCTTCTTTTCTGGAGCTACTGAGAAAGATCCAGGAAGTTCATCAGTGGCAATCTCTGGAGCCATATCCACAGTGTAAAAAGCTCGCTGCCCACTTGGATCTGCCCGAGACTATTCCTACATTGATTCCATCCTTGATAGAGCCTCACGTGGATCTTGTTTCCACTGTTCGGAAATAACCTTCTACATTAGCCCTCCTTCCGAGGAAGGCAAATCAGCTATAACAGGCTTCTGAGGAAGTAGATTTCTTGAACCTACACCCCAAAGTGGATTCGGTCGTGATTAGGGCTACTCACGGCCGCTCCGCTAATCCTAAACATCTCAGCTCATCTCCACCTGACAAAGAGTCTCGGCTTCTGGACCAATATGGGAAGAAGATCTATGCATCTTCTACCCTGGGTATTAGGGCCCAGAATTATGTAGCACATATGGGGGATTACCAGAAGTCCATCCTTAGTCAGGTGGAATCAAAGTTAGACTCCCTTCCTGAGTCCCAGACAAAACAGGAAGTGGCGGATCTTGTCCGTTCTGCTCATTTGGCCAGTCTGCACATGCTTTGTGCCACTTACAACACAGTTGACACAACTGGATGGAGCTCGGCTTTCGCCGTAGGCCTTCTGTGTCATGCCTGGCTCCGTGTGTCAGGTTTAGTCCCTGAAGTGCAATCCACTATTCAAGATGCTCCCTTCAGGGGTTCAGTGCTGTTCGGCTGTGATGTCAAGGACATCATTACCGACCTGCAAGAGAAGGGCACTGCACTCAAGTCTGTGGACTCTTTGTACATACCCCCTCAGGGGCAGCAGCATCCCTTTTGTAGACGTAGCCAACAAAAAACAAAACCACAGGGCAAAAGGCCAATGCTGGTTGTCCTCCAGCAACCAAGACTCCTCACCAAAAAGCTGCGGGAGCCTCGGCTGCTGTGCTTCCCCAGATCTGCTGACTCCTCGCCTCTCCCACTGCCTCTGGAGGTCCCAGAGGAACCGGTAGGGAAATTTTCCTTCCATCTACCGGGTTGTGAGAGGATAACTTCGGATGCTTGGGTGCTCCAGTTGATTGCAGCAGGACACTCAGTAGAGTTTCTACAGAAACCACCCCGAAGACCACACCCCAAGTCGTCTTACTCCCTGGAACATCTTCCTCTGGTCCTAGAAGAAATTACCTCCCTTCTTTCTAAGGCGACGATAGAACCAGTTCCCAGCCACCTTTGGGGGATGGGTTTCTATTCCCATTTCTTTCTAGTTCCAAAGAAGACGGGAGACATGAGGCCTATTTTAGACCTCAGCTCCCTGAACATGTTTGTGGAGTACAAACGCTTCAGAATGCTCTCCCTGCAGGGTCTTCTGCCTCTTCTTCGGCAGGGATTGTGGCTGTGTGCTTTGGACATGCAGGATGCTTACCTACATATCCCCATATGCCCTTCCCACCGCAAATTCCTTCAATTTTGCTTTCAGGGGGACCACTACCAATTCAAGGTCCTCCCATTTGGTCTTTCCTCAGCCCCCTGAGTATTTACCAAATGTCTGTCTGTGGTGGCGGCCCACCTGCATACCCAGGGAGTTCAGGTATTCCCATACCTGGATGATTGGCTCCTGGTGGCCCCATCCAGGGAGGAACTCCTACACTCTCTGTCCCTCACCCAACAGGTTTTCACCAGCCTGGGTATTACCATCAACCAGGCAAAGTCCCATTTGGTCCCTTGTCAATGCCTCCAATTCATAGGGGCAATTCTAGACACGACCATCGGCAAAGCCTTTTTGCCTCAGGACAGGGCGGACACCCTTCAGACTCAAGTATGCCTCTGGTCCAGTTGCAGAAGGGTTGGTGCCAGGTCGGTCCTCCGCCTGCTCGGGCTGATGGTGGCTGCCATTCTAACAGTCCCACGCACTCGGCTCCATATGAGGATTTCTCAGTGGACACTTCGGTCTCAATGGGACCAAACATTGGATGACGTAGACCAAGAGGTACTAGTTTCTGATCTCATGATCAGGGACTTGTAATGGTAGATGGAACAAGAGAACCTTTGCCGGGGAGTTCACTTCAACATCAAACCGCTCTCCCAGACGTTGCCCATCTTGGATCTCACAGGACTCAGGGCAGCTGGTCCCAGTTCGAACAAAATCTGCACATAAATGTGCTCGAACTCCAAGCAGTTCTTTATGCTGTCCAGGCCCTGCACTCCTCCATCCTTCCTGGTGATCTCCTCATACAGACAGACAACATGTGTGTAGTCTAGCATCTCCACAAGCAGGGAGGAACACATTCCTACCCTCTATGCAGGGAAGCAATGAGAGTGTGGGTCTGGGCTACTCAGCACAACCTTCACCTGACGGCCATTCACGTTCCGGGAGTGGAAAACACACTGGCAGACCATCTCAGTTGGTCCTCAGCCAGGTCCCATGATTGGGAACTGGATCAAAAGGTCATAGATGACATTTTTCTGCAGTGGGGAAACCCTCAGGAAGACCTGTTCGTGTCTTCTCAAAATACAAAATGTCCCGCCTTCTGCTCGCTCACTCCAGGGCGAGGCATTTTTTGGGTGGGACTCTCTATCTCTCGATTGGAGGAACAGATTTGTCTATGCCTTCCCTCCTAGTCCCTTAATTCCGAGGGTCCCGAATAAGCTCAGATCAGAGGGGACATGAATGATTCTCATCGCTCCATTCTGGCCGAGGCAAGTTTGGTTCTGTCTTCTGCAACAGTTTTCAGAGGAACTTCTGCTTCCTCTTCCTCTATCGCAACACTTGTTGACCCAGGATCAGGGGACCCTTGTTCATCCAGGTCTCAGATCCCTTCATTTGGATGCATGGCTCCTGTAGACATAGCTAAAGCCCGCTTCGGGGTTTCCCCGATCGTAGGAGACATTTTGGTAGAGGCCAGAAAGCCTTCCACCAGGTCCAGCTATGCCATGAAGTGGAAACGGTTTTCTATTTGGGCCACATCAAAGGACTTCGAACGTTTCTCTTGCCCAGCCAACAGAGTCCTGGACTACATGTGTCATCTCTTCAGTCTGTGTAACAACCATTCCTCTTTAAAGGTCCATATGGCAGCGATTTCCGCCTACTGTATCCCTTCGGAGACAGGACTTTTGCTCAGCTGGAAGTCTCTAAGACATTCCTCAGAGGGGTCCTCCATTTGAGACTCCCCCATCCGCATTCCTGTTCCTCCTTGGGACTTTAATTTTTTTCTTCAGAAGCTTACTCTGCCTCCCTTTGAGCCAGCAGCCTCAGCAGATTTAAAGTTCCTCTCTTGGAAGACTCTATTCCTAGTGACCATTACTTCAGCTTGGCGAATTTCCGAGCAATGCCTATCTAAATGGTTGGCTCATTGTATCACTTTCTGTTACGACAAGTAGAACAAGACCCTGCTGGGTCAAGTCAGAGGTCACTCCACCAGAGGAGTAGCTGCCTCTGCGGCTTGTTTCAAGAATGTGTCGGCGGCAGACATCTGTGCAGCCGCAACTTGGACTTCAGTCCATACCTTTACGAAACACTACAGTTTGGACATTGCCTCTCATCGAGAGCAGGCTTCGGTTTGGCTGTGCTTCAAGGTCTTCTTTCATAAGACCCGTTCAGCCAGAGGTTCCATACCATGGATAGTTTTCCTCCTCCTGAGTGCTTTTCCTTGTTCCAGACTTCTTGGGACTCAGTCCTTTATGTAAATACCTACTGCAAAAGCCTTCTTGAATTAAGATAGTACAGTTACATAAGAACTTACCGTAACAGTAGATCTTCGAGGGAGGCTCTTGCAGTAAGTATTGCCTTCCCGCCCTCCAGCCCTCTGTTTTTTTGGCTCTTTTTCCATGAGGGGAAATATCCTCTTCTCTCTCTTGTCTTGCCTCTTTGGCCCTTGGTGGAAAGAACTGGAAGGCGGGCCTGGGGACCGCCTTTATACTGACATTGCACATGGCCAGTCACCTGACATGGGGACGGTCCCCCACCAGAGACTGCTAGCTAGAAATTTTTCCGTGGTGTCCTGACGCCTGGCGGGTCAGTCAAATATGTAAATACCTACTGCAAGAGCCTCTCTTGAAGATCTACTGTTACAGTAAGTTCTTACGTAAGTGTACTTTCCCACTAGTCATTAGCCAGATAACTAAATGCTAACAGATTTCTTGAGTGCTAAAGGAATGTCTGTCCAGTTTGCAGCAGTGGCCAAAGCCTTACAGGTCGAGAGTGTACTGCATGTGTATTACAATGAGCATTTTTCAGTATCCGCGCCATGGCTATCATTTAAGTATATGTTGTGGAGGAACAAGGGCAGCTGGGTCTGACAGGCAGGTCATGTGTAGGGCCAGCCCCATGGCCTTACAGGGAAGGAGAGAGGGGAAAACAGTAAGCATGATAAGCAAACCGTTGATAAAGGATTCTGTTATTCCGTTCACAGACAGAATTCTATGTAGCAGGCGTCATGAGAAATGTTGCCTTCCTGGTGCAAGGACAAAGATCTCGTACCCCAGGTAGACTGCTAGAGTGAGTGGGGCAGGAACCAGGGCTTACTGTCTGTGTCAGCATGAACAACATAGAAAAGTGCAGGTCAGATGGATCCTCCAGTGGCAGTTTAGGGAGATGGTGAGAAAGCTCAGGAGCATGACCGCTAAGATAGTATTCTCAGAAATCATACCCATACAGTGTGTAAACTAGGAAAGGCAGAGAGTCATTAGACCCCTCCATGTTTTGTTGATATCCCCACGGCCCCCTTCCTTATTAATTTGCCCTCCTACCCTAGGCTAAAGTGCTCCTTATCAGTTGTCACATCTGGAATTGTTTTTGCGCCTGAACCCGTTCCACAGCTTCGGCACTGTTAACTGTCGCACCTTCACAGACTGGATGGTAGTAATGTACTCCTTTTCTGGGTTGCTGTCAGAACTAAAATGCACTTGTACCTTAATTTGCACTGTTATGCCTTTAATTTTATGCTGCCTGGATTATCTGTCTGTATCATGTGTATATTTTGTCTACACAAAAGTAATGTATTGTTACTTTATTTTTCATAACGTATTTTTTATTGGATTGTATTTTATTTTTACTACCTCTTCACCTACAATTTGTTATTTTCACTTGCATAGCCTACATATTTGCTCCCATACCCCTTCTTCCCAGGATGCATCTGGAAACGAGCTGTTATCAGCTCAGTATGTCTCTCCTGGTAAGACTCTTAAAATCAATCATTAAATAGACAGACCAAACACACAGTTACGGGTATGGTGTAAGGAGGCAAGTCTGAGTTTCATAAGTCACTGGGGAGCCTTTTGTACAATTTATTTTATTTATTGAAAATGTTTCACCAGGAGAGGCACACTGAGCAAAACGATGCTCGTCTCACGGTGCAACCTTGTGGGGGGGAGGGGTACATGGGAGGAATATACATAAAACAAACAATGGGTTGAAATTAGAGTCAAGCAATTCAAACAATGGTTACATAGCTGAGTGTGGCTAGACAGACTTGTTAGATGCGGAGGCGCCACATATTTGTGCCACAAGGAGGGAGGCATAACATAATTGATTACACAATCGAAACTATACATGGTTCCATAAATGCCTATATCTAGAGATCGAAGTGAAGTAAGATGCACCAAGTTAGCAGAGCGAACTGGGAGCCCGAGCTAGGGGCCAGGGGGAGGTGATAGGTCTGGGTAGTCAAACAATGGGAAAGATGAGGGGTGGACTTAGGGAAGATGTTGATGGGAATAAGCGGGAGGAGCAGAAGTGTAAAGGGCGAATAAGTGCAAGGATTGTTAGGGCAATTTTATAAGCCAGTCGTTTGGGCGAATGGCCCAGCTGCTGGTCAGGCGTGTAAGGAGGAAGGGATGTGGGGGGGGGAAGAGTCAGTCGGGGGGAGGTCAGGGGCAGGTACAATTGGGTGCGAAGAAGTTATTGGTGTGCCTATACAGGAGGGATGTTCTCTCCCGACATAACGGATAGCATACTTCCTGGCAAGTAGGATAGGCTAGATAGTGGTTGGGGCAAGTGAGTGAAAGCTGCCATGCCCAAAGGATCAGAAAACAAACAGGAAAAGTTGTAGAAGACGAAATAACTAGACACCTGGACCCACCTGGATGTTTTTATTCATTCAGTTAATATAATTATAATGTGATGATCGCGCCTTAACAGTCTGATGTATCTATGCTATCATTATACTGCTAACAAAGCTGAGTTTTAAAAAAAAAATGCTTGAGTCATGAAAATGTAGTAAGTAGCATTACAGTGTGCCACATGGCAAATCAGTTAGCAACAGCAAAACAAATAAAAGGGGCAAGTTGACGAAATTGAAAATGTGCTTGTATGAATGCAAGGAGTCTCAACCATAAAGTGTGTGAAAGAAATATAGAATTTGTCGGCAGATAAGGACCACTTGGCCCACCCACTCTGCCCCTTCCCCCCTGTCTATACTTTCACTGCAGACCCTAACCGATCTCTGGCTACCCGTCCCATTTCCCACCTAAGATTCTCTTGTTCCTATCCCGTGTATGCTTGAAGCCTACCACTCTTTTTGCCCCCACTACCTCTGCTGGAAGTCTGTTCCAGGAATTCACCACTCTTTCAGTGAAGAAGTACTTCCTCACATTCCTCATAAATTTTCCCATTTCCAGCATCAAGGCCTGCCCCCTTTTTCTCGTGTACCTTCTCCTCTGAAAAATACTCCTCTACTGTGCCTTGTTCAACCCCCTGAGTTCTTTATAGGTCTCGGTCATATCCTCCCCTCCCTCCTCTCTTCCAGAGTGTACATATTGAGATCCTTTAGTCTTTCCTCATAGGGCTTGTGATGCAAGTTTGACACGAGTGTATCGAGGGTATAGGCAGACATTCTCGCTACACCCATTTTTGTAGTTCATTCAAGCACCTATCACAGGCTGCCTCTTTTTCTGACCATTGTTATTCTAATTTAGAATAAAGAGAAATACGCCATTGATGTATTTGAAAGTGACAACAGGTTAGTGGCTGTGACACTGTAAATTAAAAGTGTGTTATTGCTGACTCCATAGCGATGAGCTGCAGGGTACCCGCTTGGCATGGTGGTGGTGACTTGGGCTCGAGCCCTCACATCACATGTCTGTATTGCTTTGGCATGCAGCATGATGTGTCGTATTGCTGCCTTTGCCAGATGATGCTTCAAACTTCAATTGAGGACTGGAAGGCAAGGCTCACACTTGGTCAATCCTCCGAGTGGTATTTACCTAAGGCTGCAAGAAGGCCTCAGCAGCTGCTGGATCAACTTCACAGCTTGCGGCCCTTGAGGAGGAGACAGCTGCAGCCACAAAGAGTTCCTTGTTATCTTAGAGCTGCTCCTGGCTGGAGCAGCATCAGAGGGTCCTTTTCTGAAGACTTTCGGGAAATATGTCAGGGCTTCCAGACTTTCTGGGGGAGCCCATCTCAGCAGGGCAAGAAACACAAGCACTACCAGCATAAGTCATGGGATCAGAAGCAAATGTGTTCATCCTGCTCTCTCGACTCCCCCGACCGTTCGACTTTGGACGAGCTGCCTTCGGTCGAGGTGCCCCCTGTGCTCCTGATGGGCTTGTCAACCTTGACTCCAGTCAGGTAGGTGGTCAAGATCTTTTTTGAGCCTTTCGACCAGTTGTCAGAGGAGCTCAAAAAAGCATCACACTCTAAGACCCCGATGCCCCTGGTCATCTCTCAGGAGGACGTGGTCAGTCAGTGTCCCTGCCTGGGTCACCATGGGACCAGCCTTAACTGGTGGTCATGCCTCCAAAGCCTCTTATTTTGAATGTAGTGAGGCATGTGGTGTACCATTACCCTGCAGAGGACTTAATCAAGGTCGGCCCCCCGGTCAGTGGTTGAGGTTGAAGCATTCACACTGTTGACCTTGTTCAACCAGGAGGTGCCACCAGCGATACTTCTCGACCTCCTTGTCCTCCGCCGAGAAGAGGCACTGATGGAAGATGTGTCTGTGCTATGAGGAACACCTCTGGCAGCAGAGGATTATTGCTGGATGGGATAGGGCTGTACCCTCTAGACTGTTGGTCTCTTGGCATCTGCCAGTGGTGCCCATGCCAGTCCTTCCAAGGCAGATATCCCCAGCATCTGCTTCTCCACCACTGAAGCCTTTGGTGGGTACCCCTGCAAAGGGCTCCAGTGCTGCTATTGCCTTGCCAGGATGGTTATCAGTGGAGATCACCCAGTCAGTGGACACCAGGGTAGTCCACAGTGGTAAACAGTCATGGGCCCATTTTCAAAGAGTTCTTGGATGACTCAGATGTATCTTCTGAGATTTCAGATACACATGTTCGACTATGGCTTGAAACATAGAAACATAGAATTTGACAGCAGATAAGGACCGCTTGGCCCACCAAGTCTGCCAATTTCCCTACCTAATGGATAAGCTGCAGATTCTAGTTAACCAACAGCCTACTTCCTCCTATCCCCCACTAGAATTGCCTTATGTCTGTCCCATGCATTCTTGAATTCCCCCACTGTTTTTAACTATATGACCTTCTCAGGAAGGCTGTTCCATGTATCCACAACCCTCTCTGTGAAGAAATACTTCCTCACATTACCTCTGAGCTGTCCCCCCTCTATCTTCAAATTGTGCCCCCTTGTTTTTGCACATCTCTTTTTCTGAAAGATGCTACCCTCTTGGACTTTGTTGATTCCCTTGAGGTATTTGAAAGTTTCTATCATGTCCCCCTCTCCCTCTTTTCCTCGAGGCTATACATCTTTAGTTCTTTTAGTCTTTCTTCATATGTCTTCTGATGCAGACCCTGCATCATTTTAGTTGCCCTCCTCTGGACAGCCTCCACCCTGTCTATGTCTTTGCAGAGATGGGGTCTCCAGAACTGTACACAGTACTCCAGATGTGGTCTTACCAACTGTCTGTACAGAGGGCCAACAACTTCCTGTTTTCTACTGGTGATGCCCCTCCCTATGCATTCCAGTATCCCCCAGCCCTCCTTACTGCCTTCTCACATTGCTGGCCCACCTTTAGATCGCCTGATATGACTATCCAAGGTCCCTTTCCTTTTTTTTTGTTGTCAGTATCTCACCCCCCATTGTGTACTCTTCCCCTGGGTTTTTGTTCCCCGGCTGCATTACTTTGCACTTCTTTGCGTTGAATCTCAGCTGCCATACATTTGACCATTCCTCCAACCTTGCCAAGTCCCTTTTCATCCTTTCCACCCCACCTTGTGTATCAACCCTGTTGCAGATCTTTGTGTCATCTACAAAGAAACATACTTTCCCCTTCCAGTCCCTCTGCAATGTCACTTATAAAGACATTAAAAAGGACCGGCCCCAGTACTGAACCCTGTGGTACCCTACTAGTAACCCTCCTTTCTTCACTGTGGACTCCATTTACTATTACCTGGTGTGTCCTGTTGTCCAACCAGTGTTTTACCCAGGCTACCACCCTGGGACCCACTCCCAGGCTGGCTAATTTGTTTATTAATCTTTTGTGTGGGACTATGTCAAATGCCTTGCTAAAGTCTAGGTAGGTCATGTCCACAGCCCCTCCCTGGTCTACTGCTTTGGTCACCCAGTCAAAGAAATCAATTAGATTTGTCTGACATGACCTTGAGAATCCATGCTGCCTTGGGTCCTGTGCCCCACTGGCCTCTAGGTACTCAACAATTCTTTCCTTCAGAAGTGATTCCATCATTTTCCCTACCACTGAGGTCAAACTGACAGGTCTGTAGTTTCCTGCCTCTGTCTTGCTCTCACTTTTGTGAAGGGGAATCACATCCACCCTCCTCCAGTCCTCGTGTACCACACCATCTTCCCATGATTTATTAAAAAGGGTAGTCAGTGGTGTTACTAATTCTTTCCTTAGTTCTTTTAGAATTCTGGGGTGAATCTCATCAGGCCCCATTGCTTTATCCACCTTCAGTTTTAAGAGTTCTTTCAGAACCCATTCTTCTGTGAAAGGACTAATATCAACCCCCCTATCCAGAGTGCTTTTATTGACTGGATTAGGTATTCCCCCCTGCTTTTCCACAGTGAATACTGAGCAGAAGTAATCATTCAGTATCCCTGCTTTTTCACTGTCGCTCTCTGCCCAACCACCTTCCTCTTTGTTCAGCCTCAGTATCCCTGCCTTAATCTTTCTTTGCTCCTAATGTACCTATAAAAGGTTTTATCCCCCTTCTTAACTGAGTTGGCTATCTTTTCCTCGGTTTGGGCCTTTGCTATTCTGACTGTCTTACCCGCTTCCTTCTGTTTTAACTGGTACAGTTCTCTGTCCTGCTCCTTCTGTGTTTCCTTATACTTCCTGAATGCTGTTTTTTCTCCCTTACCTTCCCCGCCACTTCTTTTGAGAACCATAGTGGTTTTTTTTTTTCATTTTGATTTGTTTATTTGCTTCACACAAAGGCTTGTTGTTTCCGTGATGGCAGTTTTGATGATTCCCCATTGTTGCTCCACCCGACCTTCTTGCCTGTTTGCTAGTGCTTTTTTGAGGCACTCTCCCATTTTGACAAAATCAGCCCTCCTGAAGTCCAGTACCTTCACTTTTGTATGGCTTGACTCTACAGCTAAGTTTATTGTGAACCACACTGTTTGGTGGTCGCTTGTTCCAAGATGGCTACCCACTTCAAGATCAGAGATCCTCTCTCCGTTCCCATTTGAGAATACCAGGTCTAAGATTGCTCTCTCCCGAGTGGGTTCCAACACTAGCTGTCTGAGGCATGCCCCCTGTAGGGCATAGAGAATGGCCCTGCTCTTGGATGTGGCTGCAGCAAAGGTGCTCCAGTTAACATCTGGCATATTCAGGTCCCCCATCAGCAATATCTCCCCTTTCTCTGCCATCCCAAGGATGCCTTCTATCATTTCCTTTTCCATTTCCTCCCCGAGATGGGGGTCTGTATACAACCCCTGTGCGGATTGTGGAGCCATTTCCAGTCTCCAGGGTGACCCACAGTGCCTCCTCTCCTCCCTGTTTACCCTTCAGCTCTGTTACTTTGATCCCTTCCCTTACATTGAGAGCTACTCCTCCTCTTCTTCCCTCCCTGTCCCTCCTGTAGATTGTGTACCCTGATATGTTGACATCCCAGTCATGGTTCTCTGTGTACCATGTTTCTGTGACTGCCACAATATCCAGGCATCCCTCTTCTATTAAAGCCACCATTTCAGGGAGCTTTTTACCTAGACTACAGGCATTGGTACTCATTACCTTCCATTTTTTTATGGCTTTATTTCTTTTTGCCCCATCCCTGTCCCTACTGCCTTTGCCTTTTTCTCCATTTACCCCTGCCCTTCTCCCTATCGACTGCTCTATCTTGGCGCTATTCACCACTACCTGATTTTTGGGGTGGCTAGATTTCTTCTCCTCTTAGTGCCTCCCTTGGCTAGTTTTCAATGCTTGCCATTGGAAGCATTTAAACCTTTCACCTAGGATCCTGGTTCCCCTCCAGGATAGATGCATACCATCGCTCCTGTATAGGCCTGCATCCCTCCAGGTGGAGCCCCAGTCCCCAATGAAGCCAAATCCCTGAGCTCTGCACCAGCTTTTCAAACAGTCATTGAATCCCATGGTGCGGAGTGCCCTAGCCTCATCCATGCCATAGACAGGTATCACTTCCGAGAAAGTTACCATGTGTGCTACTTGTCTAAGGCCCCTCCCCAACTCTACAAACTCCTGTTGCACTGCTCTGATCCCATTCTCAGCCAGGTCATTCGTCCTTAGGTGGATAATGACATCCAGCTCCCTCCCCCTTGTTGCTGCTCCCACGATCCTGAGGATTCATTTCCTGTCCCTCAAGCCTTGGTGCCGGGCAGGCATAACCTCCTCCCCTCCTCCCCAGTTCTACCCCTAACAGTTGCGCCCCCCACCAGGAGTTGTTTCTTCCCCTGTGGGGTCCTGACTTGGTCAGGGAAGTGACCACTGACTATAGGACGATGTCATTTGGTGCTTTACTCCGCCTCTTGTCAGAGTCCATGAATGTATCCTTGAAGCTGGTTCAGACATGTGCTAAATACCCCTTTACTGACATGCTGGACCGGGACAGATCCCCTGGGTTTTTCTTTGCCATGGTTGAGGCCATTCTGGGACTGACCCTGGAGTTTTGGCAGTATCTAGCATCCAGCCCTCCACCCTCCACCTGTATGATCCATAAGTTTGCCATCCCTAGGGGATTCTCAGATCACCTGTTAAGTCTCGGACTCAGCCTTCTGGAAATCTGGTGGCTGTATATCCCCTTCCCTCATCTAGTTACACTCTTTTCTCCTCCCCTTGTTGTCCACCTTCCCCCACCCCACTAACTCTTGACAAAGCCTGTTGGGTGACACTCCTTTGCCCCTGTTTCTTGCTTTCCTGCTTATGCACCTCCTTTACTGTCCCCATTTCTCCTTTGTATTTACTGGCACTAAATTGCTCTCCTGTTCACCTGCACAGTATCCCCCTCCCAATCTCTCTAATTTGCACTTTCATGTATTGTTAGTCTGCCCTATATTTTAATATTTGATTTGTTTTAGAATCTACTTGGAGTGCAATGCTTATTATATCAGTTGTAATTTTTTTTTTTTTTACATACCTTGTTTCAACTTATTTGTCTGTATTTTTTTGTCCATTTTACACTGCGTTTTTCTCTGATGTGGAACCTCTGTAAATGAGCTCACAGCTCAAAGGTAACTTCTAGATTTCAAATAAATAAAATAAATAAAGGGACAAGCCTTCAGACAAAGTCCAAAAAATTGACCTCATCAGGGTTTTAAATAATTGATTAGCAGTTTTTTTGGGGACTATACTAACTGTACAGGAAGTATTTATATAGATTTTCTAGAAGTGCTATGTTTGTTAAACACAGTGAGGCAACAGCTATGCATTTCACAAAGATTTATTATGAACAAAACGCTAATCAATTTTTATAGTTAAATAAATCCCTGCCTCATGGCTAAAAAGGTCTGTGCTGGTGCTGTGTCCTTGGCTTTCTGTCAGGCGAGCTATGCTGTGATAGTGGCAAACTTTGGCCACATTCTGTTGGGAGTACTGGATGAAGTCCTCCCTCACCTTCCTGCTGATCGTCAACTCTCAGTGAAACTAGTCAGAGGCCAGGGTCAGTCGCTCTGGACGTGGATGACTCCTGTGCCTGTGCCATTGCAACAGCCGTTTTGATATGTCCCAGGGTCTGTCTGCAATTTTCCACCTTCACAGCAGATACTCAGTACAAATTGGCCAATGCCCTCTTCTTGGGCATTGACCTCTTTGGCCCTGGGGGGGGGCATCTCACTAGGACTGAGAAGTCCAGTGCTACTCTTGATTCTGTGTCATCATCCCAGAAGGACCTGAAGGCACAGAACCTAAGAAAGAGACCTTCCAGTACAGGTCCTTTCAGCCACTGTCACCTAGGCAGCAGCCTCAGCAGGGGCAGTATCAACACTGGTGCCTGAAGCCCAAGTTCTATGGCCTGGGGCCAGAAAGAGGTGAGAGCAGGGCATGTGGTGGCCCCTCTGGCCCCCCAAAAACTGCCCAGTGACAGTTGGGGTGTCATTCTCCTGCCTGTCTAGTCCCTGACCCAGCTGTCAGTTGGGGGGGGGTTGGCTGCACTACTTCTGGCTATAATGGTCCACCATTACTACGGACGATGGGTGTTAGAAGTGGTAGGCAGAGGGTTGCTTCTGGATTTCTAAGCTCTCCAGTCTTACAGATTCCATGCTCTTTGGGAGTCCATGTGTCACAGGACATGCTGTCCACCCTCAGGGAGGATGTAGCTCTGCTCCTTGCCCAAGCAACCATATCCCGTATCCCAGATGCACAGGCAAGCCAGGGGTATGTGTCCAGGTACTTCCTGGCCCCAAAATGGATTGGTGGGGTGGGCTGATGCCTCATACTGGATCTGCACAGTCTGAATCAGTTCATGTGGAGCACAAGTTCCGGATGGTCACTTGGAACCACATTATACCATCCCTGCAGCAGGGCATGTGATTCTGCTCCCTGGATCTCCAGGACGCAATCTTCCACATCCAGTTAGTCTGTTCCACTGGCGGTACCTTTGGTTCCACGGAGAAGGGGTTCTGTACTAGTTCCAGGCCGGGGTGTAGCCAGGGATTTCAGATCTGCACACCAAGTGGACTCACTGCTACCCCTCGTTAGGGTGAGCTCCCCGGTGTGTGTAGCTAAGACAATATACAAATGTACACCAGGACCGTGTTTGTTGCCTCATTTGGCACATTAAATACAACTTTTGTATCTCATGACAATGGTTGTTGCCATGCATGGGTAAATACAAATGCCATACATTGTTCCCTAAGACACCCACATACCAGCCCAGAGCCTGTAAAGTTGTATTGTCCTTAGGATGCAAAGAGAGTATTAGTGACCAGAATTTCTAGTTTCGACTCCTATAAATAAAATTACAGAAAGGTTCAGTATTTTCCTTGTTAGTTTTCATGGAAAAAGGAAGCAGTTCAGAGCCTATTTGCCACCCCCTTAAATAAAATTGCACACCATGGAGTGCTTGGAGTATGCCTGCCTACACCCATGGTTCCAGGTCATAATCTTCGGTCTCTATTCTGTGCCCAGGGTCTTCACCAAGTACACAGCAGTGGTGGTAGTCTTCCTGGTGTGCAAGGGTGTCTGTGTTTATCCCTAACTGGATGACCGGCTGATAGGTTGTCTAAGGAGGCTGTTGAGCAGTCCAAAGATCTGGCCCTCCAGACCTGCAGGGACTTGGGCCTCTTGGTAAACCCAGAGAAGTCTGAACTGGTCCCCTCACAAGTGATCAAGTTTATGGGCGCAGAGCTAGACTCCTTGCTGGCCAAGGCCCATCTCCCTGTGGACTGGGCTGAGGATCTTTCCTCCTTTGCCCAGTCATTTCTGGTTGGGCTCTCACACCTTGTTTGGGACTTCCAGAGGCTGTTGGGTAAATGGCATCCTCCATTAGCGTGGTCCTCTGGGCCCATAGGTAGACACACTACCTGCAGTTGTAGCTAGGCTGCAGATGGTCTCAGCCCCTAGGTCACCTTGACCAGCTGGTTGTTGTGACTCACCCGATGTAGGCTGCCATCCAGTAGTGGCTGGACGCACAACATCTGAAGGAAGATATCCCACTTTTCCACCCAGAACCGTCTGTCACGCAGACGACAAATGTATCTCTGGTGGGGTGGGGAGCCACCTGGGAGACCACAGAACCCACAGGTTCTGATCACCCCAGGAGTTCTATCACCACATCAGTCTGCTGGAGCTCCGTACAGTGCGTTTGGCTCTGATGGAATTTGCTCCTCTGATCAGGGGTTAGGTTGTGCAGGTCCAGATAACCAACACCACAACCATATTCTACTTGAACAGGCAAGGTGGAACACACTCCCTTCCCTGAGTCAGAAGGCTCTCTACACCTGGACACTAATGCACAGCCTGGGTGCCAATCTCCTGGTGATCCATGTCACAGGAGTTCACAGTCAGTTGTCAGGTGCTCTTAGCCAGGTGGGAGAGTCGTTGAACAAGTGGTCCCTGCATCAGTAGGTGGTAAGCCACCTGTTATCCCAGTGGGGAACACCTTTGGTGGACCTGTCCATCTCCTAGGAGAACAAAAGCTTGAGACTGTTTTGTGCCTACCCTCCACAGTCCGGAACACTAATGGGGGATGCTTTGCAAGGCCCTGGACCCCAAGCTTTGTCTACACCTTCCCTCCCTCCCCCATAATCCACAAGGTGGTGGTGGTGGTGGTCAAGGCCCGGAAGGACAAGACGTGGATGATCCTGATAGCTCCAGACTGGCCTAGACAGGTCGGTAGACCCTCCCCTGATGCAGCATGTACAGATTTTGATTTTTCATTTCATTTCATTTATTTTATGCTGAAAAAAATCTGTGAGAAAAAATGCCCATTTTCACAGATGTCCAGTGACAAATAAAAAGACAATATAAAAAACAAAATTACATAAATACATCAGTAAACATTTTGTTGCAATACATTAGAAACAATTACAAACAGTCTCTGACAAAAACTTTTGTTCAAGCAAACATTTAAATCCTGACGCAGTACAGCAAACAATTACATTAGATAATTGATTATATTGAATCAACAATTCAAAATGAATTGAGTTCTTCATAAAATTTGATCTAATCAATGGTAGCTTAAACTTCCTACATGAACTGTTTCTAGTCATAAAAGTGTGCACAGAGATGGGGAACATACTAGCAACACCATCAGGTACAAAACCTAATTGAATCTTACACAAAAAGGTTAAAGACCTATGTTTAAAGAAAATAGTGAGAGGTAAGCAACCAGATTCTTCATGAAGTGTACAATGATGAGTCATCCTAGGTAGGCCAGTAATAAAACGTAGAATACTGTGATAAGTACTGTTAAGTTTATTTAACGTTTTAACAGTTGAACATTAATAAACAGTGAAACCATACCTAAGTAAAGAAAACAAAAAACAGTTTGCCAATAAATTCCTAGACTTATTATCAAGAAATTTTTTGACACAAAACTACATCTTCAGGATGAAATCAGTCTACTTCAGCTACTAAACCAGAAGTTGCTCCTGAATGCCAAGAAAACTAAAAGTAATGTTCTTTTCGCCCTTTCCCAACTTACCAAACCCAGACGCGACTGGGACACGTCCCCTGATTACCACCATCCTTGGCGAACAGCTGGAGTACGTATCTAAATTCAAATATCTGGGGATATGGCTTGATAATAAAACTCTCCTTCCTAGGACATATAGAAGAACTGTCAAAGAAACTTAGACAGAGACTTGGTCTATTCTTTACGATAAAAAACCTCCTCACTAGGGATGCCAAGATGAGATTAGTCCAAACTACCTTTCTTTCCTAATTAGACTATGCTGACTTCCTTTACAGCCAGGGTCCTGCCGGTGCGCTCACCAGACTTGATACGCTGTATCACAGAACCCTAAGGTTTATAACAGACCTCCCTTGTCACACCCACCATTGTTCTTTGTACACTGCAGTAAGCTGGTCATCCCTCAGCTTCAGACAACAGAGGAACGCAGCAATCTGGACCTACAAAGTCATCTTAAACAAACTGCCCAACTACATCTCTGACTGCTTACCACTGTGTCCAGTAAGTATGCACTGTCTGCAAAGTGCTTCTTAACATTTCGTTGAAGGTACTCAGGCCAGATCTCACTTTGGCTAGGCTTCTATTAGTTATGTACTTCCTCAAATGTGGATTAAGCTGCAAAAAACGATGAAAATAAATCATCCCATTAGTTTACCAGCCTTCAGAATACTATATCTGTGTCATAATAAGGAATCTTGTGTTTGCTAGCCACGACAATAGGGTCCCCTATTTCTAGAAGTACTCAGAATATCTCTTGCCTCTGCTTCTCCATGCCTTCTGCTCATCTACCACCTGGTCCCCCCTTTTTCCCGCTCCCCTACAGTACTCTTTATGTCCTTCTTTTTAGCCACCTGAAATCTGGACTTGGTTTAGCACCCGCCTTCCTCTACTCCCTGCCCTTGCCGCTTTACTCCCCCTAATTAGTTTATACCACACAACCTTGTACGATGCGGCCTCTCGTTTCCATCCCTTATCCCTTCCTATCCACGTCCTCCTTCCCCCCCTTCTCCCGTACTTACTACATCTTCCTACTATGTCCCCCTGGTGGATCTGAATGGAACTACCTGGGCCTGGCCTTTACCGGCAACACCGTTTGCTTGTACATATCTGCAGCACAGTTTGTTTTGTACATATTGGGATGGAATTACCTGTGCCTGGCCTTCACCGGCAACACTGTTAGTTTGTACATATGTTCAACACAGTTTGCTTTGTACACATTGATGGACTGTATAATGTTTGTTGTACTTTATCCTGCACTTATATTTGCATCTGTATTTTGCATATGCCTTTTGCTGTTTATGTCCCTGCATTGTATGTGGTGTTGTTCTTTTTATGTGAACTTTTCTTCTTGTACTGTACACCCCAGGTCCACCTTTAAAATGAACTCTGCTCAATGGTGTTCGCCTGGTTAAATAAAGATTTTGACTGATCGATTGATTGGTTGCCTCTTTGTCCGACCAGACAATAGGGGAAGGGACTTCAACAGAACCTTCTATCCCTGCACCTCCCTGCCTGGTTCCACATTGTGGAGACCTCCTGAAAGGAGTCGACCCAGGAACGCTATGCATTTAAATGGAAGAGGTTCTCAATATGGTGCCAGGGCAAGGAGCTTGATCCCCTTGCCTGCCCTATGGCAAGCATCCTCGATCACCTATGGTCCCTGTCTTTCAGGCCTGCAAACGACAACCCTTAAGGTGCACCTGGCACCCATCTCTGCTTACTGACCTCTGGCAAGCTGACAGTTGTATAGGAGAAGGTGATCATGTGGCTTTGTTAAAGGCTTTGATCACTTGTTGCCACTGGTGCATGGACCTCCGTCATCATGGGACTTACTGCTGGTGCTGGCTATGCTTGTGGGCAAGCCATTTTGAGCTTACGCACAGGTGTGAAATGTCTCATCTGCCATGGAAGACCACCTTCTTGGTGGCTATCCTGTCAGCCAGAAGGCTTCAAGACCTCCCAGTGCTCTTGGTGGAGTCTCCATATCTAGTCTTCCACAAGAACAGTGTCTTCCTTCGCCTCCTTCTGAAGTTCCTCCTGAAGGTAGTATCAGAGTTTCACCTTGACCAGATGGTAAACCTTCTGATATGCTTTACAAACCCATCTTTGGAGACAAACAGTAGGCTGCATACTTTTTGACCTATGGAGAGTGCTTCCTTACTGTAAGAAGTGGACAGCTGGAGTTTGGTGTGAGGCTCATCAGCTGTTTGTGACATATGCTGAAGCCGTGCCTGGTGGACCAGCAGTAAAGTGGACAGTTGCCAGGTGGATCACATCCTACATCGACCTCTAGTATAGTTTGGCTGTCAGGGAGAGCCAAAAGGCTTAGGATTCATACCATCAGACATACCGCTGTGTCGGTGGCTGCTTCCAGGGACATTCCTATTCAGGAGATCAGTAGAGCTGATACCAGGAGTAAAGCACATATCTTTGTATCCTATTACAGCTCTAATGTAATGTCCCGCCTGATGCTGCTTTTGGGTCCTTGGTTCTCCAGTCTCTGTTCACCAAATAGGGGTGTACTCCTTTCCCTCACCTCTTGGAGAACTTCTAGGAGTCTGGTAAAGTGTGGATAGTGAACTGTATCCATGGCCTTAGAAATATTAGTTGCTCACCTGTAGCCGTAGTTCTGGGAGTGGTATACAGTTCACATCCACACAACCCACCTGGCCTCCATGGCAGTGTGGCACCCAAATCCCTGCTTCCAGTGTGCAAAGATGTGACATCATGAGGTGGAGCCAGAGAAATAATTCCATATCATTTTTCTATCACTGAGCAAAAAGCTTAAACGGGTTTGGTACAACCAACTAAATCTTGGTTTACAAACTCTCGATATACTTGCCCCCTAGCAGCAGCAACATGGCTTTAGATGAGGGCACAGTACAGTAACTCCACTGCACTGCCTAAGCTCCTTGATGGTGTTTCATCTTTCATTGACAGTAGAATGTTTACAGGGGCTGTTTTTCTCAACCATTCTTGGGTATTTGACCTAATCAAGTATGATCTGATGCTATACAGATTCTCTTGCTGGAGTTTCCTCATTGCACAATGCTTGTTTGACAGCTGTTTGACAGCTGCTTTACCAGTTGTTAGCAGTTCGTAAAAATATGTAGCAGTGTCTCTGAAACCTTAATTGAAATCACTGGTGTGCCACAGAGCTTCATTCTGGCGCCAGTACTGCTCTTTCTCTTCATCAGCGAGTTGCCTAACCATTGTACCAACTGTAAAACCTTACTACATGCCAATAGTTTAGTCCTGTAAGCGAGCTCTAAACAACTGTGTAATATTAACCGCTATCTCAACTTAGATAACAGCAATGTCCAAAAGTGGTTAACACATAAGAAGTTATTAAACAAAGGCCATACTATTTGAGTCCAAGTAGAAATTAACCCAGATGGCAGCCCACTCTGTATTCCCTACCATGATGAATCACTGCTAGAGACGATGAACTCGTTTAACTCATTACTTCCAATAGCCTTCATATGAAGTCCAAAATAGCCATTGCTTAACCTGACAAAAAAATGGCCACCCAGTAGATAATGCGGACATATCTGGCAATAACAATGTATGCAGTGCTTCACAGACTAGTCTGTGAAAGACTTCACCACATTTGATTCACAGTGCTGGTTAAAGCAGCTAAAACGGAACACATTTCATCTAACAAAAAAATGAAAGAAACAGAGAAAACTTTGCAAGGCAGTTGTCTAAAGCTTAAATTAATATACAAACAGGTCAGCATTAATACACGTCTGGGAAGAAGTGGAACTGAAGCTCCCCCCTTGCCCGACTCGAGCTTAGTGCCTGGCTCGGCTCGACCTCTATAAGCAATTCAAAGCCAAGGTTAAGCCGAGCCAGTGATAGTCAAAGTAAGCATTTTTGTCAGCCTGAGCAGTTAGTGCAGTGTCTGAAACAGTCAATTCCTATGTAGAAAACAGGCTACAGTAGCCAGGGCTTGGCTTATGCTTTGGCTTGGAGAGTCATGCCAGACCCCTGGCTTGGCTCTAGGTGAAAAACTCCTGACTTTCGCACCTCTGCCAGCTCCATGTGACACCTGTGGAAAAAAAAAATCAGCACTAAATTGGGAATGGCATAGTGGATAAAGCAAAACGTAACTAAGGAATCCTGATTGGCTGTAGCTCAAGCGATTCTTATGCCCACGCTTCAGTATGACATGCTAGTATACACCAGTGTATTACATGCTATAGCTATGCAATAAAGCCTGATACTTTGTAATATCAGCAGCAAGTAGAACCCATCGCTGTAAACTGTACTCCAAATCAGATTGACTAGCCCCCGACACACAAAACAACTCCGAATGGATGGACTTTGTACCTCTCCGATCGTACTGTATGTATTGAATGAGCAGAAAGTTTCTAATAAAAAGATATTTACAAAAACGTTTACATTGGGCTGCCCAGAGAAACAGTCCCAAATCCGTTTCTAACCTACTGCAAAGTAAGAATGAAATGTGTGGAGTAATATGCAGTGGCAAAGGTCTGTTTAAAGAGTCCAGAATATCCACAAAATGAGGTGTACAGCTTTTTCCTACTTTGCACCAAAACTCTGGAACACTCACCGGGTTGCACAGAAAAATTGACAGCCATCTGTAGTTCACGTTTGAGCTGAACAGTCAGCTACAGAAAAGTCACTTTGCGGTTGTTACTGTGCATCCCTGTCGTTAATCTGTGTCTAATTGCTATTCATTTGGGCTCAGGGCCAGATGTAGAATTTTTTTTTCAAGGGAGTGACATGTTCCCTGAAAAATGTAAAAGGCGGCTGTTTTCTGGCCTAAGTGGGATAGAGGATGCTGCTTTGCTATGTAGCAGGATCTGCTAGTGTCTGTGCTGTACTGCTGTTTGTAACATGGTACTAAAGATAACAGTGAAATGGAGAACAGAGAGTGGTTGAAAGGCATCAGCTGACGAAAATGGAGCGGGTATTAATCCAGCAGTAGAGCCCGCTGTTGCAATTCTAACAGTGGCCACGACACAAGTGATAAACGAGAGACTGAAATAGGTAAGCAATAGAGCACGCTTGATGTCAGGAGCGCGCAAAATGCAGACAGCAAGTCAAACAAGTACTGTGTGCTCCAAGCTGTGTTTCTGTGTCTCAGTGTCTCTACCTGTAGATGGCGCTGGTAATCGTACAGCAAAAGACTCCTGCTCGCTAAGGTGCGGACCCACCGAGCAGCTTGGGGTTCCTGGCAGACTGGATGCGAGCTGTGCAAGTGCAACACTAATTGACTCTAAAAATGTGAATACACCGAGCCCCGAGCTGAACTGGGACATCGCAGTGGTAAATACGTAGATCAACACAGAGTGAAGCAGGACGAGAAATCACTGTCTGCATATTTGTTCGTGCCACTGTTTAGCAACAGAAATGTCCCACACTGCAGCGCTATCATACACGAGCGAGATATAACCCCGAGGCAGACAGCATAAAAACTGTCAGCAGAAATCACACATTTCTACCGTAGTTGTCTGTTTGACACAGTATTGCTCTCCCGCTGTGTCTTGAAAAGTAGCCGACACTATATAAAAGGATGTCTAGGCTCCACCATGAACACACACGTTGTCACAACATGTCAGTGTGTGAAAGGCAACGAAAGACAGTATAGTTTTGCAAGCAGCATTATTAACGTGGGGAAGTGTTCGCCGCTTTTAAGTGAAACATCACTCGCACAATATTATCCTCGCACTTGCCATGTTACAAGCGCATTAATCCCCTCCGGAGTCGGGCTGTACTGGTGGATTAATGCCCGCTGGGTGGTTAGAGCGCTCGTGCAGTCTTGTGCACCCCAGTCAGGCATTAATCCACCAGTAGGGCCGTCCTCTGTCGAGTTAATGCTTACATAACTACCCTGTTTAGTTACTACTCTGCTATTTTGTATTGTGCTATAATGTTGCACAATGGGGCCGTATTGCTTCATAACCTGTTCTTCTATCACACTGGTAATGTACATTGTAATGTACCTGGTCATGCTTGTATGGCAGTAGACAAACACGATGGAGTCACAGGCAGGATTTTTAAAGGGATCTGGCCAAGATCTGCCCATCTGTATTTTGAATTTGGTGATTGTTTCGAAAGAAATTGCAACCTTTTGTCACAAACAGATTAGTTCCTTTGAAAATAGGATGGGAAGATGCAGACGCAGTTGCACAGACCAAGGTACAGGTGGTGACGCAGCGCACAAGCGTGTCTGCATCCAGCATTTTAAAAATCTGGCCTTTTTGGCCTTTTTTCGTCAGGGATTTTCCATTTGACCACAACGCAGCCGATATAGATAGTGTGCATGAATGTGTACTTCATACATTCGCACACCTGAGTGCACATGTGTGGGAGTGTTAGTTCATGTATGAACGTAGAAACTGTTGGCAGATAAGGACCGCTCGGCCCACCCAGTCTACCCATTTCCCCCTACCTACTGCAGTGGTTAACAGAATAAGTTCCGGAACAAGAATCCCTTTGATTACTAACCAATGATGCGAATTGGAGAAAATCTGAATCCGGAACTTGATTCTGTTTGATTTAGAAAGTGCTGTAACGCACTGCATTGCCCATGTTGGCTAACTTGGCTCAATCTGCCATCCTTTTTTAATGTCATTTATAATACTGCCACTCCAGAACTGGAGATTAGTGTTGTGCTTGTTGTTCCAGGTTTATGTCTGTACAGCTGACACCTTTCACAGGGCAAGCAAGTTGTTTGTGTATAATATATACTGTAGCCGTTATGGTCAGTACTACAGTCACCAGGCATTTCCAGAAAGTATAAATAACACAGTAGAGCTTATTAAGGAATACTGATTGCTTCTAAACTCCCATCTGTAACTCTAGATTGATATTGGTGCCTTGACTGGACAGATGGCTATGTTTGCTAGTCCATTTGTAGTTCTTTCTGGAACAGACCCAACAATCCAGCACTGATGTAATGACTTGCAGCTGCTCTGAGGTTTAGCTACAGGATAGGCTTCCCAGAACATTATCCAATCTGCTAATTTGGTTTAGTGAAAGCCATAGGCATACTTCACAACATCTTTACAAACCACTTTTAACTTTTCTTCTTTGCCCAACCAAGGTTTGGGTGACAAACTCCACCCACCTCCTGTGTACCAGTCCCTTCAAATTGTCGGTGTTCATGGCCAGCCCGGTTGGATCCAGTGGGGAAGGAAACCACTGTTGTTTACTATGACAGCACGTTCATTTTCTTTCATAGTGTTTATTTTGACTCGAAAATGCTTGTTCCTTCATTACGTAACTCTAGCTAGCCTAAAGACTCGCAGTTAACATGCCACCAGCTACCTCTGGCCAACCTCCAGTCCACCTTTACCACCCCTCTCACACCTAACCCACCCCCCCTTACCTCCTACTCCCCCTTTTCTACTCCCTCCCTTGCCTCCCCACCCACACTTTTCTGCCCCACCCATTTGATAATACCTTGACAGTGCCTCTCTGGCTGATCCTGCTCCCCCTCCCACTTAACCCAGAGGCCTCCTCCAACCCTAATTACCTGGCACTTACGCAAGGGCTGTACCATACTGATTAAGTGTTGTTTATTATACATTCTTCAAGTTGTAACTCTGCATTCGTTTGAAATTGTGTAATTACTCTCGTTCTTTGTCAACAACTGTGTCCCAGCAAACATACTATTTGCCAGCAGATTAGGCTTACGGTCTATCGAGTCTGCTCGAACCTCAGATCCCTAGTTGGGTGCCGAGGCCCTCCCCCCCCTTGTGTTCCAGAAACCCCTATCATCCATCCCCACCCCCCTGGGACAGGCCATCATCTGATACATCCACTTTCTATGTCTGTCCCACCCTCTCTTGAAGCCCTCCACTGTGGATCTCTGAACCAGCTCGCCAGGCAGTGCATTCCAAGGGTCCACCACCCTCTCAGTGAAAATCTCCTCCTCTTTTCCCCCCTCACCCTTCCACCTTCCAACTTCAAACCATGCCCTCTGGTGATACCTCCCTGCTTTAGTCTAAAGATCCCCTCCATGTTTACCCTATTTATTCCCTTGAGGTACTTGAAGACCTCAATCATGTCCCCCTGTCTCTCCTCTCCTCCAATGAAAACAGGCAGAGCTCCTCAAGTCTGTCCTCATACGTCAAATCCCCTAGCCCTCGTATCATCTTAGTTTCCCTCCTCTGTACCCTCTCCAGGAGCTGTATGTCCCTCTTCAAGTGTGGTCTCCAGTACTGTACACAGTACTCAAGGTGTGGTCTAACCAGTCCATTGTACAGCGGCAGAATCACTTCCTTGCTCCTAGAGGTGATCCCCCTACGATGCATCCCAACATCCTGTTTGCCTTGCTAGCCGCCTCCTGCACTGCTCAGAGTTATTCATACATGCATCCACCATGACCCCTAGGTCTTTTCCCCTATTGAGGCCTCCAGCGCCTCCCCTCCCAGGGTGTACCTGTGTTTAGGGTTTCCCCGCCCAAGGTGTAACACCTTGCACTTGGTGATATTGAAATTTAATTTCCATGTGTGAGCCCAGCTTTCCAGGGTGTCCAGGTCCCCTTGCAGGGCCAACCTTCCCTCTTCTCCCTCAACTACTGCTCCCATCTTGGAGTCATCAGCGAAGAGACTCATTTCACACCCTATACCCTCCCTGATGTCCGATATGTATGCATTAAATAGGTTCGGACCCAGGACCGAGCCCTGCGGTACCCCACTACCAACCTCTCTAGGGTTCCAGAGCTCCCCACAGACCACGACTCTCTGGGTGCGTCCAGCTAGCCAGTTTTCAATCCATCTGACCATCAAAGGGCCTACTCCCAACCCCATCAGTTTCTCCACCAGACCATTGTGGGGGACAGAGTCAAACGCCTTGCTGAAGTCCAAGAATAATACATCCACAGGCTTTCCCTGTCCAGTTCTGATGTTACCCATTGTGAGAACTCCACAAGATTGGTTTGACATGACCTACCTGGCACAAACCCATGTTGCCGACTATCCAGACCTCCCACCTCCTCCAAGTATACCCCAGTCGCTTCCTTAGTATACTGTCCATTAATTTTCCCACCACCGAGGTCAAACTGATGGGTCTATAGTTACCTGGTACTTCCCTCGACCCCCTTTATGGATTGGCACCACATGTGCCTCTCTCAATCCCTAAATTCCCTCCCTGTCTCCACGTGACCTGTTGAAGAGCTCACTAGGTGCAGCCAGTATGTCTGCCAATTCCCATAATACTCGGATGAATGCCATCCGCCCAGGAGATTTGTCTTCTTTTAGGCCTTGAGGGCTAACCACACCTTTGGCGGAGATAGCATCATCCGTCCCTCCACCTTACTGACCTTTTATCCTTATCCTGATGTGACACCCTGGGGTACCTCTCCTCCTCTTGCTCCATTTCTGTTGCTCCCTGATCCCACTCACTGCCGCTTCTATCCCCATCGTGCCTTGCTTTGTAGATATCCCATCCCCTCTAGTGAACACAAGGCAAAGTACTCGTTAAATACCTCTGCCTGGTCCTCGCCTCTTCCACCCAACCTCCTTCTGATCTCAATCTGCTGAGATGGCCCTTAGTTTTCTCGCTCCCCAATGTGCGGAAGAACCCTTTTCCCCTCCATGTATCCCTGTGCAGCTGCTGCTCTTACTGGACTTTGCCCTCTCACCATCCGGGTGACTTTTCTAGATGCAATGTAAGTGCGTTTCCTTATCCGTATCCCCTCTTGTTGTTTTATATTTTTAGGCTGCCTTCTTTCTCTGACCGCTACCTGGATCTCACTGGACCACCAGCATGGCTTATGTGACCTTGCTCCCTTACGTTTCACCTTAGCGCAGGTCCTGACTGCCTCATAAGTCCCTGTTTTATGACCTCCATCTCCTTTCCACATTTGTCATTGATGTAATCCCTTCAAATGATCCTTGAGAATATTTCCCATGCCCACAAAGTCTGCCCCCTGAAGTCCACTGCCAGTGTCCTAGATCTCACCCCCATGCTTATTTGAAACCAGACAGTATTGTGGTGGTCCCAGTCAGGGGACCCTCTACAACCAGTTCCCTTACCAGATCCCCATCTGCCAGAACCAGATCCAGGACATGCCCCTCCCTTGTGGGCTCCATCACATGCTGTGTTAAGAACACATCCTGGAAGCCGTCCAGCAGTATCTTACTTGATGTGTAACCAATGTATTGTATTGTACTGTACTGTCTCTCTATGACTTGGAACCTTTGTAAATGAGCCCTGGCTCAAAGGTATTAATCCAAATCCGAAATAAATAAAATAAATAAGTACATTTTGCTAACTTTCAAATGATAACTTTAAAAGTACTCTACTAGTACCTGAATAAAAAATTGCTATATTCTATAAATTTTGTATTTTTTGGGGGAGATATGCATGATCAGATCATGACTCTTAGTTATGCAACCTTAAATGTTCTTCTGCCCCCCTTTATGTTAAGGCTTGGTTTCACCCCCTTTCTGGCATGGGGTAGGTAAAAACCTTGTTAACCATGAGCCTCTGTTGAACCAATTATCCACTATGGGTTTGTCCTCTGAATCTGTAGCCTGGTTCAGGATCTATCTCACTGGTAGGGTCCAAAAAGTAAAAATATCAGACGCTCTCTCTGATCACCATGACGTCATTACAGTGGTACCCTAAGGCTCCACATTAGCCCTGCTGCTTTTTAGTTTATTCCTAAACCACCTACTTCAAGCAGTATCAGACAACGTACTGCTGTACGCTGATGATGCAGTGTTATACACTAGCCACCAAGACCCTGCTACACTTGAATTGACAATGCAGACAAATTTCACTGAAATTGAAAAATGGTCCCTAAACTCCAAGTTGCTCCTCAACTACAAAAAAAAACAAAACAATGATTTTCACATCCCCAAAAACAGACACAGGGCTTTCAATTTAAAATTCTCAATAACCTCAAATCCCCCCTCGAAATGGTGCATAATAATACTTAGGAATAACGTTAGATAGTACACTGTCCTTCACGCAACATATTGACCAGGTTGCTAAATCATCCAATGCAAAACTGGGCCTATTGCACATAAATAAACAGTGCCTTTCCAAGGAGGCTCTCAAAATTGCAGTGTCCAGCTCCGTGGTCTCAATCATCGACTATGGCCTAGTAGTTTACAGGGCTGCAAGCCCAACTGCCCTTAAGCGACTTAAAACAACCGTGAATAAGGCCTGTCAACTCATGCTTGGAGCTCACTGGCTTACCCATTCCTGTGAACTATATTCACAAACCGAATGGCTTAACTTGGACTCTTGTATTCAGTACTAAGTGTGCCTTCTTGTGAAGAAGTCCATCCTTGGGCTCACTCCCCCTGGAGTACAAACCCTCCTCCATCTAACTCATCAAACGAGGAGTACTAGGGGAACAAACACACACTCCCTAAAAGTTTCTCTCTGTAGGACTTCCCTCGGCCAACACACTTAAGAGTACCATGCACCACTGTGGCTAAACTCTCTCAATGAAGATACACAAAATGAACTCAAACTAAGCCCTTTTAAAGTGAAACTATGAGCCTATTTAGCCTCTTCCAGCAGTTGCGACTACTAACGCTTATTCATCTCCCCTCTGCTGGTCCTGGCATCCCTCCCCCTGTGTCAAATCTCTTCTTTACTTTCCTTCCCCCATCATATATCCGAAATCTCCTCTCTAACCTTCTCAACTCCCTCAGTTCTTACTCCTCCTAATATAATTTCTAGCCTAACATTCTGTATCAATCCATTTCCAACTTTCTCTTTTCTAACTTTTACATCTCCCTCAGCTCCTCCTCCTCTGAGTATCATCTCTAGCCTAACATTCTGTCTCAACTTTCTACCTATATTCTTTGCCTCCCTCACATTTTCTCCTCCTCTCCCCCCCCCTTTCTTTTTCCCCTATTCCTAGTGCCTCTCCCCCTTAGCACCTTTCGGCTAAGACAGGTTAACTAGACATATGCTCTGTGTATTCTCCTACTCCTCACTCTTATTTACCCTCTAGTACCCCACCTCACTCCCCCTCCTTGACATGTTCTTCCGTAAGCCCTCTCTGGTCGCCCTACCCCTTGCTTAAGCTCTTTAATTTGTCCCTAGTCTCTATACCCTCTCCTGTATTTTAATTTTTATTTCTTCTGCTGCTTCCCCCCACCCATTCACCCTTAATCTTATACTTCTGCACACTCTTCCACACAACCCATGATTTCATCATCCCTAACTCCTCTACTCTGCCTGCATCTCCCACCACTAGTATCCCTACTACTTCTAAGGTGTGCACTTATTCTTAGGTCAACTTTGCCTAACCATTACTTGCTACAAACCTGCACTTATGACAAATAACTGGAAATTCCATGTTATGCCTCTAATTTTTGTGAATGTAACTTTCAACATTTTATTTAATGTCTTAGTGTACTGTAAAAAATGACCCTGAAACCGCAGTCTGGTCTTGTATTCAAGACTTACCTGTCAAATGTGTGTAAGTTACTTTCATTCACTCTAGTTTTGTCTTTAATGCCCTGTATTTTGTTCCCTGTATTACTACTTTGTACTAATTTTCATGACGTGGAACCTCTGTAAAAGAGCATGTGACTCAAAGGTATTTCCGAATCTTGCTACATAAATAAATAAAATAAAAACTCTTCAAGTGTCAAATGCTGCTCCTCTATACAGTATAAAACTTAGGCACTGAGTGATACAGTTAGCACCTAGATCTATTTGCATGTGAAGAGTTCTTAAACCACGAGAGGGCCTTATGACCAAGTTTTGAAAAATGGATTGTTCCACTTTTACAACAGGCAGGAGTTAATTATTTTTTCTTAGATTTTTGTTGACATTTATTAATTGTCTATAAATCGGAGGATGCTGAGGCATCTCTAAAATCATGAGTGTTGCCTCTTTCTTGTGCCCTCAGGGTGCCAGAACCATCTGCCTCTTGTTTGTTGTCCTCTTGTCCAAGGTACGTGCAAAACAACACTCATGAAAAATGTAGAGATGCCTTGGCATCCTTTTTACAGTACATACAGTAGATACTGTATACCCAGCTGCCCCCATTTAAAGATCAGGTGCAATTACATTTTTAGAAATGAAACTGGCAACTCTGTTCATTAAATACTGTTAAAAAAGCAGTGTCTGCTTGGAATTTTATACAAAAATCTACCACTTCATACCGTTTTATGCATTTGTTGTGTGCTGTGCTTCATCCATACTGCTAGATTATGAGACTTGCTGTTCTCTGTGGCCGTCAGCGTGTATCCACCCTTGTGATGTCATTTGTGGTGCTATTCTCTTTCATCTATGAAGAAAGGTGAACAAAGTGGGTGATTTGATACCTTTTATTGGATCAACACGAAATTTTCAGAATGCAAGTTTTCATCAATGAAGAAAGGTGAACAAAGTGGGTGATTTGATGCCTTTTATTGGACCAAAAAGACATTTTCCAGGACGCAAGCTATCAGGCTACACAGAGCTCTTTTCAGGTCATGGCAGTTTCTACACAAAGCAAGCTTAAAGAGCTTGCCTTATGTAGAAACTGCCATGACCTGAAGAAGTGCGCTGAGTAGCCTGATAGCTTACGTTCTGAAAATGCCTTGTTGGTCCAATAAAAGGCATCAAATCACCCACTTTGTTCACCTTTCTTCATAGATGAAAGCTTGCATTCTGAAAATTTTGTGTTGATCCAATAAAAGGTATCAAATCACCCACTTTGTTCATCTTTTTGTACAAGGACCGATATGGCTACAAACAATTCTTTACATCTGTGAAGAAGTCAGGGACATTGTCACATTGCTGACATTTATGATGTTTTGGTTTTTCTTCCCTCTGGCGCTATGCCTGTTGCAAGGAACTGAAAGCCAGTTAGCTGATTTGATTGCAGTTTTATAATGTTCAGTGTCAGTAATGCACAAAAAAATAATTTAAATGAATCACTTTGGCCTGTGCAGAAGTCAGGGACAGTGGCACTCTGCAGGTCTGCAGACTCGCAAATCTTTCTATGGTGGTGAAAAGCATGAATTATCTTCTCATGTTAAAGACTGTTGTGCTTATTCACACCTGACATTCAAAAGAGGTAGGTGCTCAGGATGGTACAAAAGGCATGTTTACACTGCCAGTGTGTTGTCTCTGATCCCGAATGCTGCTCTTTCCAGCACTGCCCGAGATGATGCTGCAGTGTTTACACAGTCCCTCTCAGCAGTGTTGCAAGCTATGCTGTAGAGTGGCCATCCATCTTGGGATGGTTGGCAGCTTGGAGACGTCAGCATATGCTGTGCGCCAGAGCAAGTGGTGCAGCGTGTCCACATGGCTGCTTAAGCCACTTGCTCCAGAACAGATCCCTTCCTACTCCCGCGTTGGCTCGGGGAGAGGATTAGCGGACAATTTACCATGCTATGGTAAGTGTCCACATGACTACTTTTGCACCGCACCAACCCGTGCATGCGGGTTGCAGCAGTGCAAAGGTGGCAATGTAAACATGCCTTAAGACAATTCTCCATCTGCCTACGAATGGGGGGTGGGAGAGGTAATACAGTTTCAAAGCGTTACTGAGAGTTTCTGTACAGTCGCCAGCCCACTGTTTCTCCTGGACAGTTTTTTAATTGACCTACTTGGCTCTGTTGTTCTTTATTATGCATTATAATAGTCACCTTTCGAGGGTGAGCACATCCATCACCAGTCGGAGTTAATACAGATAAAGTTGTATTAATACTCGTAACGCAAACACTGACCAACAGAAATGTAGTTACCAACATTTCAATATTAGTAACAATATGGCATAGTATAGTAGCACCACATATGACAGTCTGGAGGAACGCTGGCTTCAGCAACTTTGGAGTAATGGACCACACCAAAAAGGCACTACAAAAGTATTAACTCATTCTCTCCCGGTGGCCATTTTGGGTCAGGCTCAGCAAAGGATGATTCCAGCGCCATATGGTGGCTAGGGGACCAAAGGAGATAAAGCATCGATTTTGTTACAAAACCTGGAACACACATAGGGCAGAATTTTGAAATAACCCTAGATACAGCATGAAGACCCGGATGCGGCAACAATACGGCGATAGGGCTTGCAGCGATCTAACGGATTTTTTGTCCTTTACGGCACTGCCACAAGTTAGATCTATTTTTTCTGGTCTAACTTGATGCAATCTTGGGGGCCTTTTTTTTCAGTTTAGTTTTTGTTGACCGGGAAAGGAGGACTAGACAATTCTGCTTATTTTCAGGCTCATCCCGAGGGAGGGGGACACAGATGGATGCAAACTGACGTTGAAGCAGATTAAGCTGTTGGTGGTATTTGTAGTGAATGGAGGAAATTTGGCCAGGACACCGGGGAAATTCCCCTGCTCTTTTTGAGCAGTGCAATGGAATCTTTAACATCCACCTGAACTACCACCAGAACAGGCAGATGGGACTTTGGTTTAATGTCTCATCCGAAAGGCGGCACCTCAGGAGTGCAGCACCCCCCTCATGCTGCACCATAGTGTCAGTATTGGGATTTAACCCAAGTGCCTGGTGTGGGGATAGAACCCACAGCCTTCTGATCTTCCGGCCTCAGAGACGAGTGTGCAACCTGCTGGACCATTGACAGTTTTTTTTTTTTTTTTTTTTACAGAGCTTGTGCCAGATATTTGGTGCAAGCTGCCGCACATCGTAAAAACTGTCGCAACTGCATCTGAAATTGTAAAATCAGGCACAGTTGTGGTGACAGGTTTGGTACACTGCTAAAACCCAAGTGTCATGCGCCACGCGTTGAAAATCCTGCTCCTAGTTTTTACAGTCTGCACCAGAGACCCAATGAGGAGAGACTAAGGGACCTCAGTATGTACACCCTGGAGGAAAGGAGGGAAAGAGGAGATATGAGAGGAGACTTTCAAATACCTCACAGGTATAAATAAGGTACAAGAGAGAAGCATTTTTCAGAAAAGAGATGAACAATTACAAGGGGGAATGCTATGAAACTGGAGGGGGTAGACTCAGGGGAAACATAAGAAAGTACTTCTTTACAGAAAGTGGTGGATGCCTGGAACAGCATTCCAGCGGAGGTGGTGGGGGCAAAAACTGTAACGGGATTCAAGAATGCATGGGATAGGCATAAGGGAACCTTGTTCATTAGGGAAGGGAGAGCTAAGCCAGAGACCAAGTAAGGTCTGCGGTATTAAAGTAGGTAGGGAAAATGGACAGACTAGGTGGGCCAAGCGGTCCTTATCTGTCGTCAAATTTTTTTATACCGTACCTGAATAGAGCGTTGCCATCTGCATCGCTTGGACACTGCTCCATTCAGAATGTTGCTGTCCACATTTACACACAGCTGGTGTGTATCATTGCAGGAAGACTTTCTATATCCTGTATCATATTTCCACTGGGGCTGGGGCAGGGGCAGGGTGGAGGTGGGTTGTACATTTAATAATGGAACACAGTCAGCAGGTTCAGGGTTGCCACAGCTGGAAAGTCCCAAGCCACTTTAAAGGCAGCAGGAAAATATATTTAAAAGACAAATAAAGGCAGTGTAGAAGGGGGCAGTAAAGCATGGCGCGGTGTGTCACAGGGGTTGTACCAGTGCAGGCAGAGCACCATGTGTACACGTCAGCCAAAATTACCTGCAGTGGTGCACAAATCCATGAAAACAGGGATTGTCTTGTGCCACATTGGAGCCATCTGCAATGCTCCCCTTGCTGTTTATACTGCGTTACCTTCATTGATGCAGTTTGTCTGCAACTCTCGCAATGGTGTAGATCAGGTAGAGTTAACGGGCCTTAAGTGGAGCCACTTGTTTTAGTTCTGAAAACTATTGCACATGATCCTTAAAATAATATATACATTTATTTTGTATTGTCATACAGTTGGTTTATTTGTTTGTTTGTTTGCGTTTGATAACTATATGTAAGCCCACGGGGACTAGAAGTCCTGTTTACAGGGGTGACCCAGATTTAGCTACAGGTAGATATACATTCACTATACAAATATTAAGCTACAAATGGCATAAAGGCATTTGCGAACTAGTTGTGACAATAGACAAGAATTTTATGGTATACAGTATGTAACAAAATAAGTTCCAGCAGTTACAATTGGCTAATGAAAGGATATGCTCTTTAGGAGCAAGTTTGAAGATGCTTTTTTCTAGCATCCTGTGCCTGACTTGGGGACCTCCATCCATCACCCTCAATGTCCCTTCCTGTGGAACCCCTGGGCAAGGACACTCCATTCCTGCCTTTTGTCACCCATAATTCTGCTCCTTGACAGGTAAGCTGTGGTTTATCCCCTACAGGTGAGACCAAGCCTCTGAGGAGATCCTTTCGTAGCTCAGTAAGCCAAGAATGCCAGAAGGAGGAGCTGGCAGGGGTGAGGCACGCCATGCAGTCCAGTTGAGCGTGGTGGGAAGAGAGAACTTCAGCTGTCCCAAGTTTGTCCCTTGTTTTTTTCTCCCTGTAGCCCCACTCCTTATCACACCCACAAGGCGTGGGCCTGTGGAGCGACACAGCCTTGTACCTATCAGGGCCGTTGGAGGGATGGGTGAGACCCCGCTCCCTTTGTTACTCCCCTGCTGACTCCACTTTGGACCTGTGATGCCTCTGTGTCACATACAAGTGAATGGGTGCATGCTGACATAAGGTCACTCCATAACAGAGCCCCGTCCTTTCCTGCATAGCACATCTTCTCATTGGGCCACCAGTGGAAGTTGTGTTAAGGAAGTAAGTGCCTTTCCCTCCCCGAGGCGGGAGGTATCCTAGGCGGATGCTGGAGCCCTACTTTTGCTGGTCAGTACCAGATGCCCCTGGCTTGTGGCACAAACCCAGGTCGTCTGGATGACAAGTGGTAGTGCTACTGCTGCGCTAGTGGGATTGACAGCCTTTAATGATAGGTGGAAGGGAGCACCATAGTGAAGGAGCTTGATATGAGAACAAACTGTAGCCTGGGGTCGTTTTCTTGTGTGGGGCTACAACAGAGTCATGGGGCAAGTATCTCAGATTTCTGGAGAAGGACTGCCTTTCCAAGGTCAGGACCAGACAGGGAGGGGAATTTATCTTAAGGAATTTGTAGGTGAGGCTGTGTGTGGCATAATGCATTCATTCTAAAAGTGTGGGCCATTTTAGCTCTTTAAGTGCATTACAGTGGTAGAGTTCCTGCTGTTGGTGTCTGCAACGAAGCAACCCGCCAACATAGTTTCTTTGGCTAGGTAGGCTCTTAGCCTGTAACGGAGGCTCAATTAAGTAATATGGTATGACCAGGGGTTAGATTAGCAGTCTGTTAATCACCCCCCTTGTGGTGTAACATGACATGAGGCGCAGCAGAGTGCCATGCTGCCCCAAGGGCAAGTGCAGACTGTTAATCTAACCTCTGATCATACCTTATTGTAGTAATTATAATTGAATTTTTTAAAATACTATTGTCATCTTCTGTTTTGAAACAGTTGTAGAAATCTTTGTTTTTTTTTAGTAAAATAGTTGTTCCGCAACTGTATTTCAGAGCTTGAAATGCAGAGCTGTCAAAAGAATGACACAGAGTTGCAGTGGTTTACATGGTGACATTCTCTTATCTTTGGGATGGTCTCATGCGCTGCAGTGGCAGTGGCTGATAAACTGTGTAACGGATGGGTTCCATCTCCATAAGTGAGGATTATTGATTTTGAAACTGTATAATCGTCTCTACCAATGTATGTAATTACTTTTGCAGAAGAAGTAGTGTAACTGTATTACTGTAACGTTTAAAAAGTTGAAACTTTGCTTCTGAGCATGTATAGTAGTATGGCCTGAGATAATGTAACAATGTTTATTTATATATTTATAGGTTTTACCAGGAAGGCATACTGCCGCTCAGTTCCAGATGCGTCCTGGGGGAAGGGGGCATGGGAGGCAATACAGAATAAATACAGCAATGTGTGTAGCACAGTACAGAACATACATTGATACATCAGGAAATTAAATATACAGCAGGAAATAATTATAGTACAGTGCAGTACATACAGTTTCTTCCCTGTCAGTTGGACTACAGGGTTACAAACATGTAGAGAGAGCAGCTAGATCAAAGATTACCCAACCTGAGTATCTAGATGCTGGGGACTGACGTCCTAGACTCCAGGAGTTAACAGGCCTTGGGAATAAGTCAGGGAATGTGGGGAAGGGTGTTGCATGCACAGGCGGTGCAGAAGTACTCTTGGAGTTGAGTTGATGGATAGGGGGCATGACAAATGGCAAAAGGGAGAGAATTCCACAGTTTAGGCACGTGATAAGAGAAGGCCGCCTGGCCCGCAGAGGTGGTCATGCGAGAGACTGACAATGAGCGGTTGTCCGTGTTTCTAAGAGAGTGCGAAGGAGGGGGAGGCAAGGACAGCTTTGTTTGCAGTATGCATGCTCAGAAGCAAGGTTTCAACTTTATAAACATAAAAATAATATAGTTACGGTAATTCGTTTGCAAATCTAATTACATATAGAATAGGGAACAACGTCGTTTCATAACTCTTAATTTGTTGTTTGTGAGTTATAAAAATTGGAAATCGTCCCTCCTGCTGCTCCATCAGTGGGGCTTGAATGGGATCTCACTCCCCCCAACAACTGTGTTTAACTTTTTTTTTTTCCCTCACACTATCTACCCACGTTGGAAGAGCCAGTCTTAGCCTGTAATCAGGCTGAGCTGACATTCACCAGGACAGCGTGAGCATCATATGTCGTGAGGCAATCTTTATGTTTTTCTCCTGTTGGAATTTACTGGCACTTCTCAATAGTAACAGAGACTGGGCATAAGGAAGTGTGACGGTTGTGACCACTAGCTGTGCTGGCAGCTGCAGTGTGAGCGTTACATTTTCTACCCACTGTCTGTTGTGACAAAGTAAATGAATGAATCCTTGAATGATACTGATACCCATTCAGTAGTCCATCACACTATAGGTACAAGAAACAGCCAGGTTTGTTTGAAAATTTTTGGTTTGCCAGACTGATCTGGAACTTCTTTCACTACAGTACTTTAGAAACATACGCTGGTCACTCGGGGAACCCCAGGAGTAATTTTTTTTTTATATTTCTTTTTTCTCTGCCTGCTGTCCCACTGGAACTGCACCAATGGGAGTCGCCCATTAAGCCTGTCCCTGCCAGTGCCTTACCTGTCAGTCTCTTGTCCCTCCATCCGGCCTTGGATACTCCCCCGGGCAGGGTCAGGGTGGGGGGGCAGACCCCCGAATCTTGCTTATCTTGTCAGGGTCTGAGGCTGCAGGCAGGCACCGGCACATTGTGACTCGACTCAGCGCTCCATCTTCCGGGCTTCAATGGGTTTTTTCTGTGCTCATGTGGGACGTTGCAGGCCCATACGTCAAGGCGAAAGCGCCGATGTCGGCAACATCCCTCCCCCTGCTTTCCTTGAAGGAGTAGCCCCTGAGGCTGATTGGTCACTGGCCTCGCCCTCTACCAATCAGGCCCCCAGACACCAACTTGCGTCGCGCACCCTAGCCTCCATAGTGCCGCATGCTAGGTTGAAAAGACCCCGGAGGCGAGGTGTCGTCTGACGCCCAGCTGTCTCCCCCGGCGGCCGAGCTTGCTCCCAATCCAGGTCGCCGATGTAGTGCGAGGTGTGGCGTCCAGCGCCTCAACCCTCAGCGCCACCGGGCCAGTGCCCCAGGAGTATTTTAGTTGAACATTAGCTGGAAGCTTGGGGAAAGATCAGGAACTTTTTGGGAAACGCATCTGGGAGTACTTTGTTGGCTCCAGTCTTTTCCAATCCATAGTTTCTCCCTGGACTTGAAGATTGCAGCTTTCAGAGATGGGAGGCTGGTGGGGTTGCAGTCTGGGGGATCTATATGGTAGTCGGGTTCAAGACCTATACAGAACTTATGAAAAGGTTGAGGATGCAGTCTTCTCAGATCATTCGTTATATGCAAGTTAGAGACTGGGTTAGACATATGGACCATCTTCAGCCACAGGATTCTCCTCTTTGTGATTTGGAAAGAGTGTTTTGCAAACAAGGATTGGCCCTAGGGGGGCCTTGTCTAAGCACTATCATATTAAAGCGGGGATGCCTGATACCTCACTAAAGGCCAGGGCCTGTTGGGAGCAAGACTTGGGAGGTCTAATACCAGAGGGGGCATGGAGGGAGCTTTGTCAGCCCCATATGGGACTTAGTATCTGCAATCAAGATAAAGAGGCCCATTTTACATTTTTGCACTGGTTATACGTAAAACCTCCAGTGGTGGTAAACCAGTTCCTTCCAAATGTCTCGCCCTTATGCAGGAGATGTGGTAATGGGAGAGGTACATACCCACACCGTTTTTGGCAATGTCCTGACCTTAGAAACATAGAAACATAGAATTTGATGGCAGATAAGGACCGCTTGGCCCACCTAGTCTGCCCATTTTCCTACCTAACAGATAAGCTGCAGATCCTAGTTAACCAACAGCTTACTTCCTCTTACCCGCCCCTAGGACTGCCTTATGCCTGTCCTATGCATACTTGAAGTCCCCCACTGTTCTTGACTCCACGACCTCATTTCTGGACTGAAGTGGCCCAGTGTGTTTCTCAGATAATGCAAGTTAGGATGTTTGCAGTATGCTCTTTGGAGTGGAAGTGAGAGATGCAGAGGACTGGAACTTTTATCCTAGACCTAGCAGGATCATGTTGGTTATGGTGAGGTGCTGTATTCAGAATACGCGGGTTTTCCACATGCACCCTATGATGCAGATGTGTGGTAGGACTCCCTTCTTAACATGATTCAGCAGGAGCATTTGACGTATGACCTAAAGAGCTGGTCTGATAAGCTTGAACAACAGCAGGGCAGGTACTTGGACTTGCTCACTCCTCTAGAACAAGCCGTAGTCAGGTTAGGTTAGGTGGACTGGTGAAAGGTCGGATCAAAGTACTTAATGTATTTATTTTTTATAGTAAGATTTTATTAGTTATATCATAAAACAGTATTACATTCCAGTGCACAGTGGACATTATTGCACAGTCAGTATACAATGCATAGTAAAAAGGTGTTTCTCAAATGTATGAACAGTGCAGAAAAAATTAATGTAATGAACCTAGAGAAGTCCCAAACACATAAACTACACTGCAGGTGTAAAGTCATGGTGAGGTATCAATCAACATAAACAGTCTGAAATGAAGTCCATAGATGATCCTGGAAAAGATCTTGCAACTGTGCAGCATAAAATCCATACCTTTTGTATAGCATGATCAAAACAGTGAAGAAAATTACTACTAGTAAGTTATGAATAATCAATATAGTGCATACCTAGATCAGAGTAGAGAAAAAACAGTAGTGTGGACAAAAATATATATCCTAGTAAGGAAGCGTAAGTAACTCACTAGAAGGGGGAGAAGACCATAATAAGAAAAAGAGGGGTAGAGTAGAGTAGAGAGAGCAGATTAGAGGAGAGGCTTAGCCTTACAGGATAAAATCTGGGTAATTATCCAGCTGATATAAGACCCATTTATGCCAAATGAAGGTGAGTGGTTCATAATCCAGGCTGACATCTTTTCCAGTGCATATAATGTGAGTGTGATTTCCTGCCAGTTAGTTCGAGTGGGGATTTTCTCAGTGCGTCAAAGCCTGGTAATGGCTTTTTTTTGATTGCCAAAATTAATAAAATGACCAATTTGAGAGAAGTTTCTCTCAATGTGCGTGATCAGGTGGAATAGCGGCAAGTATAAATGAAGGGATAATAGCACCTGGGCAGTCAAATATACCCTCGATTTCTTGCACAATGGCGTGCCAATATGATTAAAGATACGGCCACCCCAAAGAACATGCATTTGATCAGCCTGAGGATGTCTACATTTATGCCAGCATTGCCTGGCTGTTGGGCCAACAAATCTGGCTATTACTGCTGGTGTGCGGAAATACCAGAGCCAATATTTCCAGGAGTATTCCCTCCAATAGGGGGCAGAAGTTACTTTGTGAGAGGGGGTGGTATATTTGTGCCATACTTCTGTAGAGTGAGTACTGCCCTACTCAGAGTTTCATCTGTGAAGGATGGAGGTGGTAGAAGCAGTAGATGAGGCTTCTAGGGCCTTATAGAGGTGGCTAATGAGGTGCTTCCAAGTGTCTCCTAGCAAATTGCGAGCAGTGAGGGGGAAATAGTTGCGAGCAGTGAGGGGGAAATTAGCAAGGTACAGAAGGATACTCAGAAGGAGGAGAGGCATAGGATTGGAGGGGAAGGGGTGGCCATGGTAAATAAGGAGGGAGGGCATATGACACCCAGATAGGGGAGGAACAAGGAGCCACTGGGTGGAGGGGCCGGTAGAAAAGATGAGGGACATGGAAGGGGGGGGGATGGAGGAAAAGGAGTGGTCAGAGTGCTCCTGCTGGGGGATTCTATGATCAAGGGTATCAAATGGGATAGGGAGGGAGAAGCCTGGCCAGTTAGGACAAGATGCTTCCCTGGACTAACAGGGTGCACAGGGCTAAGCACAAGGTATATCAGCTGGCAAGGACTGTGGGGTTCCCAGACATACTGGTCCACCTGGGTACAAATGACATTGAGGAAATAGCGAGCTAGAGATACAGGCAAGATTCAGGGAGCTCGCCAGGGTCTGTCATGACATAGGATGCACAGTTTCCTCCTCAGAAATCTGCCAGTGCCAAGGGCTGGTGGGAACACAAAAGGAAAATTAGGGAGATAAACCAGTGGCTCAGGGAGTGGTGTGAGGCCAGAGGGTATGGGTTGATGGGGATTGGGGAGACCTGGAGGATAAGGAGCTGTATGCTAGAGATAGACTACATCTCAATTTGAGGGAGGGAATCCTTAGTTGAAAATAGAGGAGTTCATTGGTGAAAAGTGGGGTTTAAACTTGTGAAGGGGGTGGGATGGGAGAAAAGGCTGTCAAGGGGGTGCCGATAAAGGAGGGACTCTGTCTCCACCCCCCTGGGGACCAGGAGGATTTCAGGAAAAGGCCAACTGGCAAAGTGCTGGCCAGGAGAAAACAGAATCCCCATGGGAACACGAGCAGGGGAAATGGAAGTATAGGGAAAGGGTGGAAGGTAGTCCTGCTAAATGCCAGGAGCTTGGGCAATAAAATGCCTGAGCTCCAGGCGTCATTAACTGAGGAGCAGTGGATGTGGCAGCGGTCACTGAGACTTGGGCCACTGCAAGACATGACTGGGACCTGAACCTGGAGGTTACACTATGTTCAGGAAGGACAGGGGAGGGAAGGGAGGAGGGTAGCAATGATAGTCAAAAACTGCATTGGCATAGGGGAGGAGGAGGAGGCGGAGGGAACCGTGGAGGCAGTTTGGGTCACCTTGATAACAAGGGGGGCAAAGAGTAAAAATAGGAGTGGTGTATAGACCCCTGCCCTGGGCGGAGGAGCTGGAGGACAGTCTGGTGGCAGATGTTAGGAGACACTGCAGACTGGGCAGAGGAAAGGTGGTGGTGTTGGGGACTTAAACATGCCAGGAACAGACTGGGAGACTATGACATCCTCTGTGACCAGGGAACAGAGGTTGTTGGATGTCTTTCAAGGCGCGTTCCTAACTCAGCAGGTGGGGAACCAACCAGGAGGCACAGGTACTGGATGTGGTCCTGGCAGACAGTGACCAGATTGGAGGCCTGGAGGTAAGGGACCCATTTGGGAGGTGACCATGCCATGGTCTGGTTCTGCTTGGACCTAGGAGGGGTAGAAGGCTGCACAAAGGCGGAAGTAAACCGACTTCAGGGAGCGGATTTTAAGGAAATGGAAGGATCATAAGGAGCATTTGGATGGGATTGGGTCAGACATGGACGCTGATAGTAGGTGGGAAATCATCAGGAGAGGGGGCAGGATGCTACCAGCACCTGTGCAAGAGTAAGACTAAAATGTGGTAGGGCCCAAAACTCCTGTTGGTGGACCAGGGAGGTCCAGAGGTGGTGGGAAAGAAAGCAGCCTATAAGAAATCTCAAGTGCTCAAGGAGTGAAAGGGATTGAGGGGAGTACGAGCTGATGGCTAGAAGGGCCACTAAAGTGGTGAGGGTGGCTAAGGCAAGGAAGGAGCAGAACCTGGCCAGGGAAATTAGGAGAGGGAAAAAGGGGTTCTTTAGATACATTGGGGAAAGACGAAGGGTGAAGGGGCAGATTAGCAGGATTAAATCAGGGGAGAGATGGGCACAAGACCCGGGTGAGCAGGCTGAGGTACTAAATGAGTACTTCACCTCAGTTTTCACCAGGGAAAATGGGGATGCTGCATCATACATGGGGGGAGACAGAGATAATGAGGAGGGGAGGACCCTTACCGATCGGCAGGTCTGGGGAGAGGGGAGGCACCACTGGCAGGTGGGGGGAGGGCTAAGCAGGGAGAAGAGGTACCAGAAGTGGAAATCACAGCAGAGAGAGTGAGGGAAGCCCCAGCCCTTAAGACGGAGAAGCACCGGGCCGGATAAATTACATCCTAGAGTGCTGAAGGAACTTGCAGATGTCCTGGCGAAACCCCTGGCAGAGCTTTTCACCACCTCTCTGAGGACGGGTGGTGCCCCAAGACTGGAAGGTGCGCTATAGTGCCTATCCACAAGGGGGGGATCAAGGGAGGTGGCAGGAACTACAGGCCTGTCAGCCTGACATCGGTGGTGGGCAAGGTGATGGAGGGCATTGTCAAGGAGAGGCTAGGGGGGACCTGGATAAGTCAGGTGCCTGGACAATAGACAGCATGGATTCATCCTGGAAATCGTGTCAGACAAACCTGGTGGAGTTCTATGACTGGGTGACAAGTGTCTGGACCTGGGTAGACCAGTGGATGTCCTCTTTCTAGACTTCAGCAAGGCATTTGACTCTGTTCCTCACGTGGGCCTGTTGGATAAGCTAGGAGAAATGGGGTGGGAAACCAGATGATCAGATGGATGAGCAATTGGCTCCAGGACCCGGACCCAGAGGGTCGTAGTTGGTGGGATAGTCTCATCCCCAAGGAGGGTCATTAGTGGGGTCCCACAGGGATCAGTCCTTGGGCCCCTTCTGTTCAACGCCTACGTATCTGACATAAGGACAGGAATCAGGAGTGAGATGAGTCTCTTTGCAGATGACTCGAAACTGGGGGCGGTGGTGGATGGGGAGGAGGGGAGGGTGGCCCTGCAGGGGGACCTGGAGGCTCTGGAAAGATGGTCTAGAAAGTGGAAGCTGAGGTTCAATGCAGGGAAATGCAAGGTACTCCACCTGGGGGCCAGAAACCCAGGCCAAGTGTACACCCTGGGGGAAATACTACAAGTCTCAATGGCTGAGAGGGACCTGGGGGTGGTGGTGGATGTCAAGATGAACAACTCTGAGACTTGTAGGAGGGCAGCAGCCAAGGCCAACAGGATGCTGGGATGCATCGCTAGGGGATCACCTCCAGAAGGAGGAGTGATACTCCCTCTGTATAACTGCTTGGTGAGGCCGCACCTGGAGTACTGCGTGCAGTTTTGGAGCCACACTTAAAGAGGACATTAACCTCCTGGAGAGGTCCAGAGGAGGGCAACCAAATGATTTGGGGCTTGGGGGACAGGACCTATGAGGAGAGGCTCGAAGAGCTAAATATCTACACATTGGAAGAGAGAAGGGACCGGGGGGACATGATAGAGGTCTTCAGGTACATGAAGAGGGTAAATAGGGGAGGAACAGTCGGGGTGCTTAGAAGGAAGGAGGAAGGGGCCACTAGAGGGCATGGGGGGAAGATTCAGGGGAGAAAGGAGGAGGTGCTACTTCACTGAGAGGGTGGTGGAGCCATGGAATACACTACCTAGGGGGCTGGTGGAGGCAGAGACAGTGGAGGGGTTCAAGAGGGGTGGGACAGGTACAGGGAAGGGTTCTGAAACAAAATCCAATGCAGCAAGAATATCCGGAACTGGGAAGGGAGAAGCCAGAGAAGGCGAGGGGGACAGCTAGGTCAGCACCCAGGGTGGGGGCTGACCAAACGAGCAGACACGAAAGACCGTTAGGCCTATTCTGCTGGCATTTTAGTATGTTAGTATGTAAATAGGACTTCAGAAAGTGCATAAGCAGGGGTGGTTTTTCCAGCAGTTCGAGTCAGGGCTTCTTCCCGAATACTAAGATAAGAGTGAAGTTGCAGATATTTCTGAAAGTCAGGGTATGGGAGATGGTAGGATGATTGAAGAGTCACAAAGGGTAAGAGCCCCATTGGGTTGAATAATTGGAATACATATCTGATACCATACCTATGTCATCTCAGTAGAGATTTATCGAGTCTATGTGGGGGAAAGGTCATATCATATGCTATGGCCTGGAGCTAAAGTCCATCAGTAGAGGTAAGAAAATGTTTTGGAGCAAGTACCCACTGATGATATGATTCAGCCGTGTACTGGTGAAACTTACTGAGGGGGGTATAAGCAGGTGGATTACCAAAGAGATAGTGGGCATGATCATGAGTATCATTTAGCATGTGCTTGATCTGTTTCCAATGGGAGTTGTAGGAAGGAGCGAGCCAGAGGCAGACTATCCTGAGGTGGGATGCCATCACATACCAGCCTAGGTTGGGTAAGTTGACGCCTCTCTTGTCACAAGGAAGCTGCAAGATGGAATAACGGATCCAGGGGAGGGTTTATTTTGCCAGATAAAATGGGAAATTATCTTATCCCAGGCACTAAAGTAAGTGTTATCAGGCATAAGTGGGAGGGTTTGGAGGAAATATAAAATCAGACGTAATACCTCTATGTAGTTAAAAAACCCAAGAGTGAGATGCGTCCAGTGGAAGAAGTCTTCGATAACTTGCTGGATTAATGGCTTCTAGTTAAGTAATTCTAAATGTGCCAGATTTTTTGTAATTTTAACTCCGAGGTTTTGAATGACCATTTTATGCTATTTAAATTGAAATGTACTCTTTAGCTGCATAGAGGGTGAGTAATTATTGAGGAGCACCTCCATCTTGAGAGTGTTTAATTTATAGCCTGCTAACACACCAAGTTCATGGAGAAGTTCCCAGACCACCGGGATGGAATCCTTTGGCAATGTTAAAGTTAACAGCACATTGTCCGCAAACAACGAGACTTTGTATTGTCTACCTCCCAGGGGAATCCCCTCCAGCTCCTGACAGCTATGAATGGCAGCTGCTAATGGCTCTAGGTATAAGGTGAAAAGGGGTGGAGACAGAGGACAACCCTGGTGGGTGCCTCTAGTCCAGGGAATAGTTGGGATAGGGAGCCATCTAACTTAAGGTAAGCCTGGGAGGAGTCATGTATGGCTTACAGTGTATGTATGAACTCATCCGGAATTCCAAAATGAGATCGGGTGGCCCAGAGATGTGGCCAGGCCATCCTGTTGATTGCCTTTTCAGCATTAAGACTTAACAGCGTGAGGGGAATTTGGCGCATCACAACATAGTTAAGAGAAGATTGCATCTAACACTGTCGTGTTCTGCCATTGCCGAATAAAGCTGACTTGGTCCGGGTCTATTAAATGGGAAGGAGGTGCTCAAGCTGTCGGGCCATAATTGGCGTATAGATTTTGTATCACAGTTGAGCATGGAAATAGGTGTGTACGAAGTGTCTTTCTGGGGTTTTAATGTCTTTGAGATGACCGCATATTTCCAGGAGGGAGGGGGAGACTTACCATGTTGTATCTCCCGAAAAACCGAAATCAGTAGAGGAATAAGGGGTTCTCTAGAGGTTTTATAAAATTCTGTGAGAGAGTCATCTGGGCTGGGAGCCTTTTGGATTTTAGAATCTCGGAGAATGGCTTCAAGTTCAGGTGTTGTTATGGGGGCTAGTAGGCCCTGGGCTTGCTCCTCTGACAACTTCAGTAGTAGGAGATTTCGGAGATATGCTTCTATTTGATCAGGGGAGGTTTGAGCCTCCACAGTGTAAAGCTACTGGTAATATTTAGGCAGGGTTGCCCGGATGTCCATTGGACAGTTTAACAGACAGCCTGTTTCTGGGTCGAAAAGCTGTGTGACGCAAGCCTGGACACGAAATGCCCGACGCTTGCTGGCCAAGTTGCACGCCACTCTGGGACCTCCCTTATAGTGACAGTGTTTCAGATATAGTAACCATTGCTCCACCTTTGTGTGATCTAATAGTTTTTGAAGCTCTTGTTTAATAAGGTTGATTTGAGAAATCACAGATTGCCCCCCCCCAGTGTAAAAAAACACTGAAGGGTTTACAAGATATTACTTCCAAAATAGTCAAGCACTCACCACCACATATAATATAAGACGCTGCTCTCTGAGAATTATTTGAATGCCCAAAATATTTATTTAGAGTGCCACACACAATACCTTGACGCGTTTCGGATCTCAATCCTTTAGCAAAAGGCTAACAATGTTAAAAACAGGTTGCCTTATATACACATACACCAGATGACGTCATAACAATGCATCCACATATATTTAATACAAAATTTAAAAATCAGTTCTTTTAATACATAAAAAACAAATACATAAACACAACTTTTATATCATTTAATAAATTACATAAAATATTGCACAAAAGTTAAATAAAGCAATCCAAAGTTTCATTCCATTTCACGTCTTAAGAAATCTTGTTCTGGTCACCCAACGTGTATATTTTACTGAGGAGAAAAACACATTTGTTTTCTGCAAAACAAAAAAGCCATATAAATAACAATAAAGTAATATATTTGAAACATAACATTAAGTGTTATTAACTATTTACTTTAAATATGGCATAACGTCAGACATCCCATTGAGACCAATGTAAAGCTGTTGCATACTTTAAATCAGAATTTATTGCTCTACAGTGCTCAGCAATCCTATTTGTAAACTTTCTCTTGGTTTTCCCATGTAAATTCTGATTTAAAGTATGCAACAGCGTTATATGTGAATAGTTCTGTAACCCCTCTTAACACATTGTTTCTCTTTTAGAGCAATAGATAAAGTGTGCATGAATCCAAGAGGTGGGAATTTTGATAATTTCATTAAAAAGAGAGAGGGGTTTTGGATCTATACGCTGCAGGCATGTAAATATCCTGGTCTCAATGGGATGTTTGACGTTATGCCATATTTGAAGTAAATAGTTAATAACATTTAATGTTATATTTCAAATATATTACTTTATTGTTATTTATATGGCTTTTTTATTTTGCAGAGAACAAATGTGTTTTTCTCCTCAGTAAAATATACACGTTGCATGACCAGAACAAGATTTCTTAAGACGTGAAATGGAATGAAACTTTGGATTGCTTTATTTAAATTTTGTGCAATGTTTTATGTAATTCATTAAATGATATAAAAGTTGTGTTTATGTATTTGTTTTTTATGTATTAAAAGAACTGATTTTTAATTTTTTTATTAAATATATATGGATGCATTGTTATGACGTCATCTGGTGTATGTGTATATAAGGCGACCTGTTTTTAATATTGCTAGCCTTTTGATAAAGGATTGAGATCCGAAATGCGTCAAGGTATTGTTTGTGGCACTCTAAATAACTATTTTGGGCATTCAAATAATTCTCAGAGAGCAGCATCTTATATTGTATTTGGCGGTGAGTGCTTGACTATTTTTGAAGTAGTATGATTGTTGCGTCAATAACACCTCCAACCAAGTGCGTTTACTCTGTTTTTCTGGATATTCTATTATGGTTTACAAGGTAGTCTGGTGTTTCCGTAAGCTAGCCTCCCTCTATTTTTTTTTCTAGGTGGAGTCGGAGATAATTTCTCCTCTAAGGACAACCTTAACCCTTGCTGTGCCATGGCCTGATATATCAGTCCAAAATTCCTATACGTTCTAATTCTGTCGGCAGCTTACGGGTTAATGGTGTTCCAGAGTATGATTGGGGTAGTTGTTGGGGTGTTATTGTCACTCTTTACCTGCAAGATAGTGTACTTGACTAGTTGTTGAATTCTGGGTCATGGAGAAGCGTAAGATTCAGCCGCCAGTGACTGGTCCGATGAGGTTTTCCCAGGCTGAAAGTGGCGTACACGAGGGAGTCATCTTGTACTTAGTGTATCTGATTTACCTAAATTACTTAATTTACTGGTCTCACTTCTCATTTAGGCATGGTTGCTCTCACTTTTACTCTCATTTTCAGTATCTATAAGGGATGGCATCTGACCCAGAAGATAGGGTGAAGTATTGTTAGTCATGTGAGCTGTGGTTAGTCGCTTAGTGCAATAAATCAGTTTATCAATGTTATTTGCCTCTTTGTGTGTGTCAGGTATTTGTTATTTGTTTGTTTGCATGTTTTGTAGTTGTCTTAAATATCAGCAGTGTGAAGCACCACTGTGTTAACTGGATTATCTCTTTGTTGTGGATATAAAATAAAAATGGGGCTACAGGTGATGCTCATTATATCTAGACTTGCTCTGCTGATATAATGTTGTATTGGCAATTTTTTTTTTTGTTATGAAAAAAATGTTAAATGGCTCTTCTCCCTCGGGGAAGGGAGTACTATGATCCGCTGCTTGCCTGCCACCTGGAGGTGTCCAGGTGGTGGCACAGCTCAGACGCACACCAGACAGTCAAACATGGGCATTTGAGGACGTCTCCATGGAGGTGGAGCTTGCATGTTACGCCGTTGCATGTGAGTGATTCTGGGGAGGGGAACAAAATCAGGGAGGAAAACACCTCTGGCTGCAGGATGTCGTTCGGGCCTTTGCAGGCCCCACACTGGAGACCAGGGACCCTGCCCTGCTAGACACGTCAGATAAATCCTGGGGAAATTTGGTGACGCGCCTGGGAAGACTGAGCAGAAGGGGGCTGCCAGAGATGTTGAAGGATAAAAACCTGTATGGAAAAATGTTGAATAAACAGATTTTCCAAAAAAAAAAAAAAAATCCACTGGTTATTAGACTTAACATGGTATGGTAACATAGGTTAATGTAACCCTGCTAGAACTCTGAGAACCAATCAGAGTAGGAGAATATTTCTTGTAGTAATAATAATTACTGATTTGGGGCTTTCATGACAGCTTCTGTGTGCATTTTCTAAGATAGGGTGGAGTCCAAGTACAGTCCTCGGTATTCAGAACTGTTGTCTCAATTAACCTCTTTCATGTGAGCCCAGATTGAACTATGCGATTGAAACATGGTGGGACAAATCAGGTGGCCAGTGACCATAAAAACATTTGGTTTGGCTACCAGATTTAATAGTAATTGTCCCAACTGGCCACCTGCCCACAAAGTGATTTTTTTTTCTCTGCAGTGGGAGGAATGATGAACAGAATCTTAGAAAATGATGGCATTTAAAATAATTGTTCCAGCCAACAGATTTTGAATGCCAGTGGCCAACTGACCACCAGCCCACAAACTAATTTGGCCAGAACTAGACTGAAGGAGGAAAGGTGTTTTTCTTTGTCAGTTTTATTTTTCCCTGAACTTCGTATCCATTAATCCAAGCCCCTGCCCTAATTGTACAGAAACAAGACATAGAGAATAATGTATGGGCGTCAGTTAACAACCACGCTGTATTCACTTCGAGAGATTACCATGACAACATTGTAAACCTTGAGAGCGAAGCTCGAGAGGTTTACTGTTGGCATGGTAACCTCGAGAAGTGAATTTAGCGTGGCTGTTGACTGATGCCCATACATTGTCTTGTATAGTGTATGGGCACCAGTGACAGAGCACAAGCGATGAAATGTGGCAGTTCACATTAGACTGCAGCCGCCATCACTAATGCTCACTTTTTTTTTTCCTTGATTTTTTTACACGGCCAACCGTCGAATTTGTTAGAATGTTAATGGAAAAAAAAAAGCAAAAAATGAGCGATCAGCGTTGGTTCATGGGAAGGTGGCATGCGACAGCATTCTGACTTGTATCATCACTGTAAGGTACTAATGACGGTACAACAGCTACATGATGTTACAACGATGGTACAATAAGCATGTGTTTCGATTGAATTCCGACTGTAATAACCCTCTCCCATACACTTTAAAGGGACCTGCACATGTTATACTTTGAAACTGATGTTGGTTTACTGGACTTTAGGTGTTTAAAAAAGTTGTCTAAGGCCGCCCGGTGGCACTGAGACTTGAGGCACTGGACGCCACACCTCGCGCCACGCCTTCGACCCGGGTTCTGGAATGGGTACAGGTCATCGGGGGTCGGTGATGGATTGAGCACCCCAGGGCTGCTCTCCTTCCCCGGGGAGGGGGGGGTCACTCAGCCGTAGCTCTGGCAACCCCTGGCAGAGGCTGGGGCACTGCAGAGCCTGGCCGCAATATTGCAGGGGATTGGAGCATTGGCTGACATTCTCCTGGTGCGTGTGGGAGCACGCACACGCAGGGCTGGACGTCATTGCATGTCCGAGCTCCAGGGGGAAAACCAAGAAAAAAATTCCCCTGCCGTCGGGTGAGCGTCTGCAGGTCCGACCACCTGCCCAATGCCGACCGAGTCTCTGGTTCTCCATGGGGTCTGGGGCCTGTCCGTGGGGCCAGGAGAGCCCAGACCTCCCTTACCTGATGTAATTCTCAGAGATCGGTTCAGGCGGGTGGTTGAGTCAGCGAACCTCAGACAGGATCCTGAGAAATGCCCCAAAAGTAGGGAGTATAAACAGAGTCTAAAAAACAAAAAAAAGTTGTCTAAGAATGTCATGGAATCCCAGTTTGTTAAAGGGACTCTATTAACCCTTTCTGCGTCTTATTATTTCTAGCTGAAAACCCACATTTCATGATTGCTTACCTTCTCTAAAATTCAGCGATGTTGCTGGTTGTTTTATCTGCTTCCATTCTAAGTAGAAATTAAATGCATGCTAATGGTGTATTTATACCAAACTTGTTTTGTTTCAAATCCTTGATCTACTTTTATTGCATACTTTCTGAACATTAGGAACACCCCCAAACAGTGCAGCCACTCATTATGCAATAGACTCCTCTCCTCCCACTGCATAGTGAGTGGCTAGTGTGTTAGGGGCATTCCTAGGTCCAGGAAAGATGCAGTGAAGGGTAATTAATTAATGTAAACAAACACATTTTTGTGTGGTAACACAAGTGTGGTGGGCAGTCTGTTTTTCACTTTACCTTTTTTTTTTTTTTGTACTCTGTTTCTACTCCTGTTGTCCCGGTCCTCTCTGGAGGGAGCCCTCATCCCCGTCCCACAGCTTCCACCAGCCAGCGCCGACCTCCACCCCAGGGCTTACTCCCCATGGTGGGGCCAGCAGGGTTCCCAAACCCCTGCCTGGAGACCGGATCCAGTGAAGCCAACACAATGGCTAGCTGGGAGTGAGGCCTGCGAGGCGCCCTCCGTCATCCTCCGTGGCAACGCTCTGTCTCCTTTTTTTTTCTTTCCTGTAGATGAGGTGTGCAATGGGGCTGGTGGGGGAAGCACACACGCGTCTGCATGTGCTCTTCCAGATGTCTTGCCCCATCTCCACCCCTATTTTCTGCAGCTTTGGCACACTGTCCCCCCAGCCATCATTAGGGGCCAGTTAAGCGCTGAACACTGGCATCCCACCTCCCCGGAGAAGGAAAGCAGTCCCACGGACACTCAGTCCTTCTCCTCCCCTGCCGACCCTCAGTGGCCTGTGCTCATTCCTGAACCCAGGTCGCTGGCGTGGCGCGAAGTGTGGCGTCCAGTGTCTCAACCCTCAGTGCCACCAGGCTGGACTGTTTTCACTTTAAAAAAGGAAAAATGAAACAGAATTAAACTATCAGCTACATCAGTGAACTCTACAGTATGTAAGCAATCAACGTGTTTTTAAAACTAGGGACAATTTGAAGCCTAAAGGGTTCGACAGTGTCCCTTTAAATCATTGGTTTAAAGTGGAGATAAGATTGAAGTGAGGTTAGCGTTCCACACACCAGGAAGGATCCCTAAATGGAGTAAATGTAGGCAGTGTGGTCTTATAGGCTAGAGCCGTGAACTGGAAAATATGGAATCACAGATTTAAATCATTCTGCCACTTCCACATATTAATTGTGTGACATTGTGCAAACCTTTTGATCTCCCATATGTTCAGTCCTTCTCTGCTGATAACTGCTCAGAAGCAGAACTCTACCTGCTGTGGCTCCTCAGTTACGCTAGCCTAGGTAAAATATGTTTTAAAATAAAAATGTAAATTAGATGCATGTTCAAATGGGCAGACTGGGTGGGCCGTAGGCCCTTCTCTGCTGACAGTGTCTGTGTATCTATGTATTGATCTAGAAAGATGGCTATCCTTTTTCTCATGTAATAAAATATTAAGATCAAGAGAAAGTCTTTTATTGTTTTCTCCATAGCTGACTATTATAGGTCTGACCTTTACAAGGACCAGTTTGCCTTTCATTTAGTTGGTGGGATGCTATAGCAAGACCAATCTTAAAATCTTGTGTTGTGCACGTTAAGCTTCCACATTGGCACAGCTATTATACATACAGCATGCTTAGTCAAACTGACTAGAAACTTGGCTTGACACCAGAAAGTTTGACTTGAGTTTGTACCATGGGAAATAATGCTGTATTATAGTAACTGTGAAAATATTAGTAAATGTCCTGGAACAAATTTATGTTTCCTTACTTGCTGGAATTTTTCTGGGGAGTTTGCCAAGTTGTAGGTGAAAATTTAAAACTACCTACAAACAGGGAGTGCTTCTGTATAAGCATAACACAGAGAAATTGCTTTAAGTGACATGACTATTCATTCCTGCAGGAGAGATTTGTAAGTTCTTCCATTGTGAGTAGCATTGCCATTGCCAGGGCCAGGTCGTCCAGAGCAGAAAGGGGCATTTAGGGCGAATGTCTTTTTTTTTTTTTAATCTTTCTTTTCCTTCCACCTTGTCCAACTTGGTCACAGAATACCCTGCCATGCCAAAAACTGGTTCCTACCTTACCTGCCCTGGCTGTGGGCACTCCATGGCTTATAGCCTACTTCCTGGAGCTCTGGGCCAGGCAGAGTGTAAGGCTGAGCTGAGGCCACATCAGCATTGGCTGTAATTGCTGGAGGGGCATGTTTCTCTGTTTTGTAGCTCCTCTTGATGCAGATACATGCACAACCAGGTATAGATGCATGTGTGTCCCTTCCTCCTCTGTGCATCTTGCCAGCTTTCTGCGCCCCTGCAATCATGGTGACACATGACATGTCCAGCACCTCTTTGCCCCACTACAGGAGTTGCTGTAGTACTAGTATGAAAACAATGTCTCCAACCACAGGGATCACAGCATGCACTTACATCTGGTGGCCTCCAGAGAAACTTACTCTTAGCATATAGGAGTTGTTTTCATTGAAGGGCAGCCTGTTATTACTTATAGAATGTAGGAGGCAGTATAGAGTAGTGGTTAAGGGCACTGAGCTGCAAACCTGGAGACCTGGGTTTGAATCCCATCAGCCCCCACTTGCATACTGTGTGACCTTGAGCAAGTCACTTAACTTCCTTGTGCTCCCAGGTCACGCCTGGATACAAACTCCATCTTAGTGTGCCTTACCTGATTAAACAATTTCTCCTTTCCCTTTCCTTATAGAACGTAAATTACAACAAATATAATGAATTTCTCCCTCACCTGTGACAAAAACTGTGAGGAATGTCTTTGCAAGACAATGGAGTGGTTACTTTCAGTCATCCCAAAGCCAAATGCCAAGCCTGTTACTTTTTGAAACAAAGGTGTTTGACTCTTGGGAGAGAAAAGGCTTTTTTGTGGGAAAGGATAAAGGCTGTGTATAAATTTATGTGAACATATGTAAAAGGGTGGGAAAGGAAACCCTGAGGCTGTGTAAAATGGCTGCCGGAGTGATGATTCATGATGAGTTTTTAAACGGTGGCATCTGGTTTTTCAGAATCATGACTCCAAATATTGGCTTGTCCCGGCTAATCATAAAGACACACCAAAAAGGGGAACTGGGGGGGGGGTGTCAAGTTCTAAAAATGGCCTTTCCATCCATTTACCAATGTGTCCCACTCCCACCAGAGATTGTCACATCCCTACCATATTGTGTAGCCTTTTAGCAAGGAAAGTGTTTAAACACATAACCAAGTGGGGCTTCCTACTCCTTGGATGTCCCCCATGTGTTGTGCATGAAACTGATAGTTGAAAAATAATAGGTGGTCTGAGGCAACATAAGGGATTAGAGCATGTACTGGATGTAATGATCCACAGAATCAAACAGATATGTCATACAGGTGACTGAAGAAGAGACAAAAAGAAACTCCAGGTGGCTTTGCAAATGAGAGTGAACTCAATGGTGTTTATCTGGTAAAATATATATTAAACTCTTTCATTTTTCATTTTCTTTAGATGTAAAATCCATTAAGCAAGAACCTATTTTCAAAGGATTTCATGTCATACATAAATCTTGTGAAAATTACATAAAGACAAGAATTACCTGCAAGACATACAAAGCAGTATGAAGGATACGTTGTCCAAAATTGACAGTAAATTAAAAAGAACTACAGCAGGCGGACACAACAACTGGCATATTGAAAAATGGAGGGGCTGCTTTTGTCCATTTTAATGTGAGAAGTCTGGCCCTGAAAAGGAACATAGTTAAAAGAATGGATCTTGAAGTTTATACCCAGTATAGTTATTATAACAGAAGCATGGTTAAACAAAGAAGTAGGGGATAGGGGATAAAGAGATAATGATTCCAGGCTACCAAGCTTGGAGACAGGACTGTAATAAAAGAGGTGAGGGTGGGGGTATTGTTACTCTATATGGACAGACAAATTTGAATATTCTACGGATTGAATGTGAGGAAATACATACCCCAGGGATGGAAAAGATAGTTACAGATTTAAGACTGCCGTACAGTAGACCCATATTGATTATGGGTTGCTATTAACCCCCAAAGGGAGATACCAATAATTTTTTAATATTGCAGGAAGTTTTATATAAATACTGGGCCAGTCACAAAATCTTCCTTATTGGGAGATCTGAATGTAGACTGGGGATCAGCTTCTGTGGATAATTAACTATTTGATCTCACTGCAGGACTGAGGCTCATGCAGCTGATAGCCTCACCTACTAGGCTAAATTTGAGTGATATAAATCTCTCTGCTATGCTTGATCTAGTTCTCACCACAGACCCGGAGAGCTGTAGTGGGAGAGGAGTACTCCCGGATTCATTTAGTGACCACCAGGTCACTTTCTATATCGGTAAAAAGGGAATTACTATTTTAGGGAACCTCAGTCTATGAAGAGTTTTGATTACACTGAATTTATACTGGATTTGGAGAGTAGAAATTGGGAGAGATTGAGACTCATTCCGGATATAGACAATGCCTAGAGTTATTTCTATGAAGAATTTCAAGCAGTATGTAACTAGTATGCCCCGATCTATAAAAAGAAAGTGAAACATAATTCCCCCTGGTATTTCAAAATACTGTATAAACATTAGAAAAATAGGGATAACGTTTGGAAATTAGCAAAAATTACAACAAAAGATTAGCGATCCCTAAGAAATCTATACATTAGAGAAATAAAGCAAAAGCAGCCTGCTACAGTAATAAATTTAGTGCTGGAAAGGAACAGGATGATCAAACTACTTATGATCCGTGTAGGTTCAGGAAACTTTTTGCAGAACTGAAAGGACAAAAGCCCTCTGTTTTACCAGGAACATTTAAAAGTAAACAAAAAGTAGTTCCATTGTCTAGTAAGTGGCAGATGATTTTAATAAATATTTTACAAATGTAGGATTACCAACATATGATATGAACAGAGCAAAAAAGGATATATACAACCAGATGTTATACAAAAACAACAAATACAAGGCACATTTACTTTTGAATTAGCCTAAAACCATTTCTGAAAGCATTATTAAAATTAAATGAGAGAAAGGCTAGTGGGTTATATAATATATCCACAGAACTACTTAAACCTACTTAAAATGGCCTCACCTATAATATCACATCCTTTAGCTATAATTTTTAATCTGCCATTAGTTACTGGTACCTTCCTTACAGCTTGGAAACAAGCTAATGTTATTCCAATCTATAAAAACAGTCCTAGGGAGGATATCAGTGACTATAGGCCGATTGTGTTACTTTCAACTACATTAAAAATACTAGAGAGGGTCGTAGATCATCAGTTGCAGAACTATTTGGAAGCCCAAAACTTAAACAACCCTAACCAATCAGGATTTCGCGCAGGCCATAGCACAGCAACAGCATTGGTGAAAGTTACATCAGACATCCAACAAGCCATGGATAGTGGCCACCTGTCTGGGTCTATATTTGTGGATTTATCCAAAGCTTGTGACACCCTGGACCATGGAGCTCTATTAGGCAAACTGGAGAGATGTGGCCTTGACCAGATAGCCCAACATTGGTTTGAGGATTACTTAAGGGATATAACTCAACAGGTTACCCTGGGGAATTATAGGTCCCACTTTGAGCACATTAAATCAGGTGTTCCATATTATTTAAGATATATAGCTATATATACAGTGGGGATTGGCCTTCTTGTAAAGGAGGGACAACATCGTTTGTATGCAGGTGATATTATAATTTATACCCAGGGTAAAATAGTAGTAGATCTTCAAGGAAATTTACAGAGGGATTTTGATAGAATACAGGGATATTTTGCTGTCCATGGATTAATATTAAATGACAAAAAATTGCAGACGATGGTCTTTGGGAATACATAAATTAAATCAGTCAGTACAAATTTCTACTCTAACTGGTTTCATTTTGAAGCAAGTGGACTCCTACAAATACTTGGGAGTCTGGTTAGACTCCTCGTGTAAGTGAGATGTCTGTCCACATAGATTATTTGACAAAAACCTGAATGTTCGATTAGGAACATTGTGTAGAATTGGAAAATGTATTCTGGGGAGGGAGGGTAGGGACATTAGCTCAAGCTGTGGACCCTGCAATACAAACAGACTTGATAGACCAAATGGCCTTCTTCTGCTGGCTTCTTCGTATGTATATATGTAAGAAAGTATATTGTGAACACTGTGATTATACTATTGTTTGATTATGAGGATACAGTATATGGAGGAGCAAATGGAAAGGAACTGGAGAAACTAAATGTAATGTATAATAGATTTGCATGATTTATACTAGATGTACCATGACTGACACATCATGGTCTGTTGTATCATACACTGGGCTGGCTAAGCTTGAATGAATGCAGAAATTTACATATATCATTTGATACATCAAATGTTGTTAAAGAATACTCCAGTTTACCTTGAAAACCTATTTCAAATTAGACAGAAAAGGAATAATCTCAGAATGGCTGGAATTATAGAACTTCAAATTCCAGTATTTAAAACCACAAAATACAATTCAAACATAGCTGGCTCAGGTACCAGTATATGGAACAATCTATATCACTCTGTTTAAAGTTAGACAATAGATGCATATCCTAGAACCAGATAAAATCCTGGTACCTAAAAGTTTCCACTCTTCCTAAAACCTGTTGTGATAACTATGAAAAGGGCTAACTTGAGTTTTGTCTGGATAGGTATCCTCTATTATAATATTATACTTTTGTAAATATTGAAACTGTTGAATGCATATTAATTCTTTCCACTTGTACTTAACATTTGTATTTAAATGACTATTGTAACCCTGTATGTAAGATGTATGTATGAAGGACCCCATTGCAAATGAGCCTCGGCTCAACTGGGCTATCCTTTTCTTGATTGCTAAGAATAAACAATTACTACTAGTACTACTACTACTACAGGTTTTCAAGGCAGATATTTCTGTCCGTAATTGATTTTCAAGAGGAGATAGAATCACAGTACTTTACAAATCAGAAGAGACATTCCAGGATTTAGCAGATATATAGGTGTGAAAGGGTTGGGATAAAACCCTGTCCCATTTGTTATGCAGAGAGAGTTAAAAGTAAGGATGTATTCTGTTTTCCCTTATTCTGTCACATGTCTGTTTCTTGCCTGTCTCATTGCACAGTCAACTTTTTCTTGTAGTGCCTAGGAAATGGCCACTCCGATGGTCCCACTGTTTTCCCCGTTATCTCCTGTCTTCACTTGCTATGTCTATTCTTTCTTTCTCCCATTGCTTCTCTGTGGTTAAAAAATATTTGCGAATGTTCATGTGAAACAGAGAGCCCTTGGTTTGCAAATGTACACAGTTAAACGGGGTTGTTAGAGAGGTCAGCAATTGGAACACAGGTGGTTGACCTTAAGAAACCTTTTGACTTTTCACAAACTTGTTAACAGAACTGACAGCAGGAAATTAGTCCTGGGACTGGATGTCTAAATTGGTTGCACCTGTTAAGAAGACTAATGTACTCTTCAGGCTCATCACAGGAAGCTCAGTGAAAAAAGTCTTACTGCATTTTGTGAAAAACAGGAAATGAAACTTACAAGAACAGGATGCAGAATTCAGTTGCCAGAGGAAAACATCCTATAAAAAGAGGGCAATATTTTGTTTAGTTAGAGAGAGAGAGAGAGAGAGAATGAGAGATTGAAAAGAGACTCTCAGATGAAGGACTTTTTTTTTTGTTTGTTTGTACTGCTTTTGTGAAGCACTATCCTGTACAGATTTATTTCTTATTGTTTAAATGCTAGTTGTGAATTTTACAACTTCTCCTGTTTTGCCTGTGCTGCCTGACCAATGCCTCACTGACAATAGGTAAATGAATTCTGACATAATGTAGACTTTTTTAATGGCTACAGTGTATGGTTTTGTGACATACCACTAGTAGAATAATTATTTTCAAGGAATTTAAATTTGAACTGTAGCCCCAGAGTAAGAAAGCCAAGTATACCTTTTCCGCCCATTACTATGAAGTGAAATTGCTCACACAAGTTAAAAGTTAGCCATCCTATACTAGCATAAGGAACACAGGTGTGTGTATCAAGCTTCAGATCCATCATAAACCGACATGCCCTGTTCTTTTTTTTTTTTACTTGCAGTTTATTTTCCCCCCCTGCTCCCGGAGCCCCGCACCATCGGGAGTCACTCTTAGTGTCTGCCCCTCTCTCCACCTAACTGAACCTGTTGGGAACCCCCATGGAGGCATGGCTATACCCCCCAGGCGGTTACGAGGTGGGGCCCATACACCCCAGAGTCCTTCTTGTTCTCGTCGGGCACCCAGCAGGACAGGCAGGCGGGAGTTGTGGGGTCTGCACTGGGCGCTCCATCTTCCTAATGCTCCAGAAGCTGATTTTCCCTTGTTCTGGGGGTGTGACGTGCGCCCAGACAATCAAGGCGCAACAGGTTTCCCACCTTGAATTATTTCATCCTTGTATCACACAAGCACTTTAGCCCCCTGCAACGTGTCCAGCGATTTCAAATTGATGCGGCATTCTGTCCAGGCCGATTTATGTCTAGCGACAATAGTGTTAAGCACGTTATGTCCCAGCGACCTTTTGCCAGCAAACTTTTGTCCGCATCATTTTGTCCGGGGGCATTTCGACTGCATTTGCTCCCTTGACGACCTGCCAGCTTCCACCCCCTTGGCACCCAAACCCAGGCCTTAAATCCTCTACAGGGGTCTGAAGCCCCACCCGTCCTTTAGGCAGGCCACAGCCCTCGCCAAATAAGGGCAAAGGGGAGGAGAAAGGCTATGTAGTAAGCACCCTAACAACGGGGGTGCTTACACTCTTCCCCCTTTTAAGCCATTCACCTACTGATGAATAACCTAACCATCTGCACCGGTGGACACTACCGGGGCAGGGATATGCACACTCTCCCTACCTTGTTATGCCCAAGGGGCCATACCGACTGCACCAACGAGTGGTGACCACCCCAAAACCGGCACCTACAAGTAACACACACTCGGGACATGGTGACTTACTCCCCTGTTCCCAGTGTGAACCAAACGAGGTACTGAAGGATGAGAGTGTCCCAAGCCCCTTTCCGAACACTCACTACTACTCGTGCTGCTGCCACCAGCCTAGGGCCTCAGTGCTCCAAAACTGCCCCCCCCCCCCGAAACACCATTTAAACAAGAACAGTTACAGTTAATATCAAACCCAACAACTCACTGCAGGACAGTAAACGTTTAATACCCCTCCATACACATAATTAAACACACGCACACACACATGCACACACACGCACACACACACACATAGCAATCCGTCTAATAAAACTCTCTCCAGCTACTCACACAACTTAAAATCTCTCAACCAGCTCCACCTACACATACCATACCTCTCTCGCTCTCACCATTATTTCTCTCATCTGATACCCTGTCCCCAGGAAAGCATCTCAGTGCTAGAACACAATTTTTTTCTTTATCTCTTCAATCCCAGAAGTTCCAATTTGCCTACCAGGGATGAGTCCAAGAACGTACCACTCTGCTTTAACATTTTGTACAGTAACTTTTAACAACTAGAACAATATAACACCTATCAAAGAGTGGTCTCACCACATAGAAAAAGTCCAGGAGTTCTCACAGGGTATGCAGTACAGTCCAGACCTTGAAGTGGCAGAGTGACCTAGCGGTAGTGATGCTGGCAGCTTTAGCCGGCCCTGACTCTCTGTTTCTGGCCTGCGCCTTATCCAGTACTCCATAGAAAACCCAGTCTACTCTCTTCTCTTTAATAATGTCCCAGATTCTCTCGGACACGTACAAATAAGGCTCGGTGGGATATTCCTTTCTCATACTCCTTCTAATCCACCTCTCTGACTGGGACCACTCCGGGATGCTTCAGACACTGGTCTGTGGGGCCATACCAGGTGACAATCATACTCCATTTTGATATCTGGCATTAAGAGGATCATCAGGCCAGAAACCGTCCATTTTACACACATCTGTGGCAGGCACAGGGTCATGTCTAGGAGAGTAAGCCTAGGACGCTTGAACAGTGGGGGATGGCATGCCCCACAACTTGGTCTTCAAAGGTAAAAGGCATTGATGCTTACCAGTTGCCAAAATTGGGGGGCCCCCCAAACCTCCGCATCCAACCTGAGCTGTCAGCACACACCTCCTCCACACCACATCTGGAGGTACAGCTTTACTACCTTTTTTTTAAATTACATTTTTCAGTTTCACCCTATTTTCTCCTGTTGTGCCCGGGGCCTCCTTTTTGTGGCAGGTATTGTGCATGTGGGCCTGCCTTTTATGAGCATCCCTCAGCCCCTTCTACCCCTCCCCAGGCAATCGTCAAGCTTCCCATGACCTGAACTGCCATCCATCTTCCACTGGGTGGCAGCTGAGGGCCAGGGAAACTCCACATCCCTCCCCAGGAGAGAAGAGTTGCCTCGCAGCAGCTCAATCCTGCTCCTGCGCTTCCAGCTGACCCCCGACAACCCAGGCTCATTCCCGAACCTGGATCGCCGGTGTGGTGCAAGGTGTGGTGTCCAGCACCTCAACCCTCAGTGACACCAGGCTGGCTACAGCTTTACTACCTGAAGCCGACTGGGCCTTGGCATTCGTGGTCTACTGCTTCAATTCCATGGGCCCAGTGGAGTCAGCTTTCTTCAATGCCCAACCATGCCCTCTCCCTCTGTCAAGGGAGGAAGGAGGGGCCGTAGGTGTAGGTGAGCTGGGCAGATGGCTATGTCCACTCCCCACTGGAAATGCTTCGGGGGGGAGGACACCAGCAGGCTGCTCCACAGTCGAAATGGATGTCTTCATCTCTTCCCAGTCTTCCATGCTAACCGGTGTGATGGAGGCACTGCCAGGGGTCATTATTGTAGGCCAATCCCAGGGAGCGGCATGAGGAGACACTGCATAGGATGAAGCTACAGGATCGGATCCTTTAGCACAAATGGAGCAAAGGGGGAAGGCAGGTCACCTCTACACCATGGTAACCACAGACTGCACATTTCTCAAGGGTTGACACATTTTCCACGGTGTTTCATAACCAAGCAAGCAGCGATGCTGGCACAATCACTGTCCTTTCACTCTCCTTGGGAGCCTCTGCATTCTAGCTCTAGCTGACAAACTCTCTCTCCTCGTTTGCACACAAACAGTGACCCGCAAAATAATGGTGCCTGCCCAGCTACTCCCAGCATCCCCTAGCTCGCTCCATGCCAGCAGACCCCACCGTTTCCAGCCAACCAGCGTGGCACACCTGTTCATTAGCATAACATTACTTATGCATTAGTTAGTCCAACATGGCATCAGCAGCAGAAAGGTGTGAAAATCCCCAGCCAACATGACGGAACCCAGGTGCAGGAGAACACCAAAACTAGGCCTCAAAACCATTTTCTGACACCTCCAGCTCTCAGAGGAAATCCAGGTACGAATTTGTACCCCTACACTGCGATCCCAGATGAGCCTCCCCATTTAAGCCACCCCCTCCCCGATGTCTAGGATTGCATTTTTAGTTGTCCAGGATGGAGGGGGCCACCAAAACATGCAGAATACTCTCCTGGTCACAGAAAACAAAAGATGGACAGTACCCGGATAGTTCCTTCATGCTTGCTTGGCAGTCACAGGTAGTCAGGGGGCACACTTCCTCGGAACCAGAGGGCTGAGTAGGCAAGCTCAATTTAGATGGTAACAGTTAATTAAAATAAGTCCAATGTTCACTCACACAGCCTCTTTTTATCAAGAATATAATATTTAGTCAAGTAGATAATTTAAAACTGATACTGCTCCATGGAACAGGGGCACAGCAGCAAACCAGAGCAGACTTATTTCCTATCTTCAGTAGCTGGAGCCACGGCACATACTTTAGGCCGAGAGGTCACTCTGTGTCCCACTGGCACCAAAGAAAGCTCCCCGTTGATGGCAGCAACACTGTAATATTCCATAGGGTACTTGCACATAACTGCTCTACAGGGTAAAACGGCCTCCAACCATACTTGCTCTTCCTGGCCTCCCCATGCCGAGCTCCAGGCATCCACAGGGTATCTGAGGTCCAGGCAATCTCAGAGACGCATTGACTTTGCTTTGGCCTAAAAAATGAGTCAAGCTGTGTGGCCAGCGGAGTGCCACTCCAGATAGGAGAGGTGGGCTGGCACCACTGCCTATTTTGCGACATGGGCTGCCACCACCACACTGCCCTGTCACCAACCCAGCACACCCCACTGGACCTTCCATGGCTCATCCTAGTGCCGCAGTGCACGAGGTGGCCTACTCCAAACTCCCATGCTGCGGCTCCCACTAACTAAAGGGGGTCCTGCGGAGGCGTTAATGAGCAACAAATAAGAACGGACCCAACCCTCCAGAGCTCCACATTACTGTAGATAATAAGATAATAAATATATTTCCAATAAAAAGTCTGAATTTCTGTGTGGCTAACTTGGTTGAGAAGAAGTTGGAGAAATGGACGACTATTTGACTTCGGCAAAAATGTCTCGCCAAATGGCGAAATCGGCAAAAAAGCCCAGCAACAGGAAAGCATGGCATCAAGCAGCTTAGACCCTATATCCTTGTCGGCTGCCGAACTCGCGCTGCTGGGGAGAATAGTAACAGAGCAAGTGCTCAAAGGCCTGAGCCCACGACTGGACCAGTTTGAGGATAAAATTGGGACTCTTACCTCTGAACTATCCCAGCAATCGAAAGATCTGTATGAGCTGCAACAGCGAGTCTCGGACTTGGAGGATGCAGCTATACCCAGTGTGGAGTGGATGGCACAACTCGAGCGGGAATTGGAGGCCCTGCAAGACTCATTGTACTATCAGGAAAACTATAATTGGCGCTGCAATTTGCGGCTCAGGGGCCTCCCCGAAGGTATGGAGGGGAAAAATGTGCTGGAAGTTTGTGCTGAGGAACTTCCAAAATTGATGGGCCTAGAAGTGAAGGGCGGGAGGCTGAAAATAGAGTGTACTCATTGTGCTCTAGCGCCTCGGCCACCTGCAGACCAGCCGCCCTGATGAATAATTTTCCGTATACACAATTTTGGAGATCGCCAAACAATAATGGCAGCCTATAGAGCAAAAAAAGGGCTGATCTATAAAGGGGCTAAGTTAACTCTCCATCAGGCTCTCTCCTCCAGAGTGCAGAAGAAGCAACAGCAATTTATCCCCTGTATGGACATGTTGAGGGAAGGGGAGTTAAATTTTGTATGGCTTTTCCTGCAGTGGTGAGAATTAAATCAGAAGGCACCAGTTATTCATTTTGGGAGCCAGAGAAGCTGAAGCGCTTTATCGAGGAGTGGGACAAAAAGCGTGCATGAAAGTGAAAACTTGCTGATTTTTCCCGATTCGCTGCCTACTAGTTAATTTTTGGCTTGCACACCACAGATCCAGTACCCGAGGGAGTGGGACTTGTTTCAACTACTCATGGACAGACAGTGGATTATCGGATATGAATGCAAGCTAAGGAAGTACAGAAATATATGTACAAGACTGTCTGCCTGTTGTAGGATCTGCATTGGTGGTTGTCCCAATTGCTCCGAAATGGCTGTTAAGATACCCTGAACTTCCCCTGACTCTCTGCAGCAGAACAAATAATATGATGGTGCTTCTGGGAACTATGCTGCTGTAGCCCACCATGACTGAGCAAGGATTTCCTGCGGGAGTGTGTGCACGGAAAGCTGGAGCAGAACAATGGACCAGAGGTCGCAGTTTGACGACATGTGATGGTGCAGCTCAGTGGGGCGGGGGTGGGGCGACACATGAATTTATCTGAGTGTGTGGGCCTGCTTCCCCTCTTTAGCTTCGGGCCCGGGGAGAGAGAGAAAGTAAAAAACATGGACTTGAGGGCTAGGGGAAACACTTGGTGGAATGGGAGGAGGGAGGACTAAAAGAGGGGGTATGGCTATCATGGGGTGATGTCCAGGGGAAAATGCCACTGTACTCGGGGGACCTATGCTATGGATCTGTGCAGAGCCAGGGCTGGGATGAAACAAGTATGCAGAAAAAAACATTTTTCATGGAAGGAGCCCACAGTTTTAGTTATGGGTCGATCAGTGTTATGATGGAAAAGATACTCGTGTGGGGGATAAGTAATGCGGAGGGAGGGGGGCGTTGGAGGGACATAGATAAGATTTGTAAGGAGCTAGTTGGAGGAAGGGCGACTACATATTCTGAGTTAGGAAATTTTGAGATTCTGAAATGTCACATGTTAAATCTTGCTGGGGTTGGAGAGGGGGGTTAACATTGTTGGGTTTAGTATGTTATTGTTATCTGGGCACAGTTGGTGCCTATGTTTATTGTTACGTGTTAATTTTTTTCTTTCTGCCATATATCTCATGCGTTTGAAGGGTACTATGTTAAGGGTGAATATGAAAGGGAAGGGAGGAGGTATAGCCCCTAGAAATGCTTTACTCGCTCTCATGGCTAATTCTGGGGGGGAAACCATTGTGTCCTGGAATGTGAAGGGGTTTTCTTCCCCTATCAAAAGGGAAAAAGTCCTTACAGTTTTAAAGAAAAAAGTAGTACAAGTTGCATTATTACATGAGACGCATCTCGTGTCTAAAGAGCACAGTAAGTTGGTTGGAGGATGGGTAGGTGCATGTTATGCAGCATCCTACACCTCCCACAAGTGAGGGGTAGCCATCCTACTCCATAGGAACTTTCCCTTCCAGGTATCCCGGGTTGTCAAGGATAATGTGGAGGGCAGGTACATTTTTATCGCGGAAACCTTAGGGGAGCAGGTGCTCACGTTTGGGAGCATATACGCACCGTCTGTGTTTGAGCTCAGTTTTTACCAGTCCCTAATGGATATAATGCATAGGGAGCAGTTCCCCAACCTGATACTAGGAGGCGATTTTAACTGTATCATGGACGTGTTTGTAGATTACTTGGGCAATAGAAAGCGAACTAATAGGGCTACCAAAGCATGGGTTATGGGCCTGGAAGATATGGACCTGATAGATAGTTGGAGACAGGTGAACCCAGGGGCCAGAGAGTACACCTTTCACTCATTACCACACGTCAGTTGGTCCAGGTTGGGCAACGTATATATCCCATGTAGTTTATATGAGAAAGTGGTGACAGTCTCACATGGCCCGATAGGGGTCTCGGACCATGCCATGGTACAATTAAAAATAAAAATGCAAGAGAGTGAGCTCCGCAGGGGGTCTTGGTGATTCCCCCCACTTACCTGCTGGTCAAGGAAGATTTTAAGATATCAGTGGGACAGCTATATAGCCACCAATAAAGGAATGGTGGACCTGGCCTCTGCGTTGTGGGAGGCTGGTAAAGCTTATATGAGAGGCGTGGTTATAAGCTATACAGCTAAAACTAAAAGGGAGAAGCATCAGAAAGTAGAAGAGTTGGAAGGAACAGTGAGAGAGCTGGAAAGAAAAGTGGTTGAGAAGGGGCAGTGTGAGGACAAATAGCAACTCAGGGTAACCAGGGAGGCTTTAAATGAATGCACAACAGGGGAGGCCCGAACAAGATTGTTTTTTGCTAGACAAAAAATATACGAATGGGGAAATAGACCAGGCCCATTACTGGTAAAACTAATGAAGGGCGGTAGGGTCTCGCACAAGATTCTCGCGCAGTAAAGAATCATCAAGGACAGTTGGTAAGGGATAGCCTTGGCCTCAGGGAGAGCTTTCAAAAGTTTTATTGCAAACAGGATGTAGTGGTACACAGGGTTTGGCACAGGCATACCTGGACAGTGTGCCGCTCCCCAGCCTGAGTGAGACCCAAAAAGAGATGTTAGGGGTGCAGGTTACTACGCCAGAGGTCATAAAAGCAATAGGGAGCCTCAAATCAGGGAAGGCAGCAGGCCCAGATGGCTTCGGAATTGAATATTATAAGAGCCTGCAAAGGGCCTTAGCCGGTCCACTATGTTACCTGGTGCGGGAGGCGGGGGGGGGGCACCCCAAATCATGTCTAGAAGCTTGCATCACTGTGCTACCTAAGCCTGGAAAGGACAGAACAGATTGCACCTCCTATAGACCCATCTCCCTGCTCAACTGTGATTGCAAGATTGTAGCTAAGGTCCTGGCCCTAAGACTGGAACAGGTTTTACCAGAGGTGGTCCACCTGGATCAAACAGGATGTGCGAAGGGTAGACTTTCTTACCACAATATGAGAAGATGACTGAATGTGGTTTGGAGGGGCACACGGAACCCAGATCGGGCATGTGTTCTTACCATGGATGCTGAGAAAGCTTTCGATCGAATAGAGTGGAGCTACTTGTTTGCAGTAATGCGCAAGTTTGGGCTTAGGGATGGGTTTGTAGAACTGGTGAAAATGCTGTATAGGAAATCTAAAGAAAGGGTGCTGGTGAATGGGATCCTGTCTGATGAATTTGAGTTATTTAGAGGTACTAGACAGGGTTGCCCCCTCTCCCCTCTTTTGTTTGCCTTGGCAATAGAACTACTAGCTATTAAAATGGGGCTAAGCTGGCCCATTGGCGCAGAGGGCTGAGGTGCTGGCGCCTTACCTTGAACCACACTGACGAGCCGGGTTCAGGAACGGACTCAGGTGCCATTGGGTCGGCAGGGGAAGGAATAGGATTGAGCGTCCGGAGGGCTGCTCTCCTCTCCTGGGGTGGGTTGGGGAACGGCATCATTCTGTAATGGCCCCCGCTGGAGACCAGGGGAAACTCAGTTGCGACGCGAGTAAGGGACTTGGAGGAAAAACTAAATAATGGCGTCTCCTCCTACCGGATGACGGCTACCTGGACCAGTGCGTCCTAGAGATCCGCGACAGCTGACCCAGCCACAGTAGTGCCAATGCCTAGGCCATTAGGCCATTTCTGCTCGGAAGAGGAGGACCCACCTGACGAAGAGTTACGTCGGGTTGCCCTGAGGTGACTGCGATGTGGGGTCAAGATCGGCGGCAGTGACGGGAGAGGTGAAAGTCCTTGTGGCAATTGGCCTGAAGGAGAGGTAGGGTGAGGGTCATGGGGAAATAAACAGATAAAGTGAAAAAAAAAAATCAGGGCTGCCACAGACATGCATGGGATCCCAGGAACTGGGGGCAGTATCGTCTGGCATTATACACAGATGACCTGCTATTATTTGCCACACAGCTAGGAAATCAGTCCCTGCCCTCCTGAATATTATTAATGACTTTGCCAGGTTTTCTGGCTACAAGCTTAATCTCTCCAAGTCCAAAATATTATTATTAGGTACAGAGACGAGGGGTATCCCAGTCCGTACATGGGGCCTCAAAAAGTAAAAGATAACTTCACTTATTTGGGGATTCGAGTGGGCAAATCTATCAACAAGCTGTATGGGTGGAACTTTACCCCTCTTTTTAATACAATTTTAGCAGACCTCTCCAGGTGGGGGGCCCTTCCCATTTCGTGGTTGGGACGAATCAGTTTAATAAAGATGAATATCCTCCCCAGACTACTTTACCCCATGCAAATAATTCCATTATGCCCTACAGGAAGGGATATTAAAAGGTTAGAGAAAGGGTTTGCGAACTTTAATTGGAGAGGGAAGAGATCCAGGATGAAGCTTCAAAGATTGAAAGCTTCAAAGGAAAGGGGGGGCTTGAGTTCCCCGATATTAAGGGCTACTACCTGGCAGTCCAGCAAGATACCTTCACAATTGGACAAACAGGGGTGAGGCTGCATCATAGCTAGACTTGGATGCTGCGGAATGCCCAGGGAGATTGACGGCGTGCTTATCCAAGTCAGGTCATAGGGCATATAGACAACTCCTACATCCGAACCCAATGGTAACCTCTGCGGTGGATGCCTGGGAGGACATCAAGAGACGGAGGGGGGCTATGGGAGACCATAGAGTACTGATTCCAGTGGCCAAAAATCCAGGATTCCTACCAGGGTTGGAAGACCCAGGGATGGCACTCTGGGAAAAGAGGGGTATACGGTGTATTGGTGACCTCCTTGATGGGAATAGTATGAGGACTTTTGAAGAGCTACGGGTCAGCCTTGATATACCCAAATGCCACCTCTTTAGATATATGCAGATTAGAAACTATGTGCACAGCTTAAATAGAACCCCCAGAGAAAACTCAAATCTAAATGAGATTGAACAAGAAATCCTGAGAGCAAGGATCCAAAAGAAAGGCCTAATAGGTAGAGCAGTAAAGATTGATAGGCAGTGCTTTCATGACCAGTCAAGTAAAACTAGAACTCAATGGGAAACAGACCTGGGATTGAGCATAAGTGACGGGAACTGGAATACCGTAGTGGCATCGCATATGGGATTGCTTCTATGCAGCAGGTTTAAAGAATCCCAATTTAAATTTGTCCACCAGCCATATTATCCTCACAGCATGGTAAGCAAATTTTATCTAGGAATTTCGGATAGATGTGGGAGATGCACAGTAGCCAAGGGCACTTTTTTCCCATTATTTCTGGTCATGCACTCCAGCCATACTGGAGGGAGGTTACTGCAGAGATTACTCGGATCGGGGTAGGGCACTGGCCTGTTCACCTGTCTTACTTTTGTTTGGTCTTGAGGTGGGAGAGGGAGAGGAGTGGGACATGTATCCCAGATGGGTGAGAATTATGCTAGCAGTGGCCAGACAGATAATCTTAAATACATGGGTTTCAGGGGTGATACCTACCCCCTAGATGTGGAAAACCTTTTTGCTATCCACGTTAACCACGGACAGGCACACATATGCCTTGAGAGGCAAGGAAGAGAAATTCTTTTGTGAATGGGCAGATTTAATGGCATCTCTTACATTGGATGAAACTCATATGCTCCATGGGTCCTGTATTGGCTAAGTGGCAATAATACTATAGTTGGGAGCGACACCCTAGAAACCGAGATTTAAAGTATTACTAGAGGGAAGCATGAACCCCACACTTACAACTGATACTATGTAGAATGAATAAGTACCCACAGGAAGAATATACGAAGGTCGGATTACTAATGGCAGAATCAAGTTCTTTCTTTTTTCTTTTCCCTGTTACTTCCTTTTCTATCTTCTGTGGACATCACTACTTGGTTCACATCTTTACCTTCAATTCTATCCTGGCTTTTCGCCTTTTTCTAAGTTATACAATGACATAGAAACGCAATACATGACTAGTCAGTATGATGAAAGTGGCACCAACTGTTTGGTTTTAGATCTTCGTAGGACAAATTCCTGGACACTCTGGCACAGGGATTGAATGCAGTGAGCCTATCCATGGTAAATACTTGTCACACTAGGATGGTAACTTAAGTGAGAGTGGTCATTGCTTCCTTTTGTCTGCATGTATCTCTTAAGCTTGGATGTATGTAAATCTGTCTGTACTCTGTACACATCTGTTTGTGTGTGTATCTGATATGAAATACAATAAAGAAATTATACAAAAAAATGGGGGGTGTGGGTTCTGCATGTACCCGATAACACTCTAGCAAGCTGCTCCCAATGCAGAGCTCCCACTGAGGACTTGGGCGACTAACCGCGATGCCCACTTAAACCCCGATGGGACCGAGGCAAACGGGCCCTGGCCACCAACTGCTCTCCCAGGACTGCCTGCCAGCCTCCTCCCCCTTAGCACCAAAACCCAGGCCTTAAATCCCCTATGGGGGTCTAAAGCCCCACCCGTCCTGCAGACAGGCCACAGCCCTCGCCAAATAAGGGCAAAGGGGAGGAGAACGGCTATATAATAAGCACCCTAACAAGGAGGTGCTTACGTCAATATGTATCATGAGCTATGCTATGACAGTCCAAGATTTCCAGCTACACTTATGCATGCGTTACCATATACTGTACCCTGAAAAAGAAAAACGCATCTCTGTTATCTTGCTGATGAACTGTTCTTGTCTAATTTTTCAATTAAAAAATATTAGCTAATGTATTTTAAATCACTGGCAAATAAGGTTTTCCCTCTGCGTTCCTGCTTTTGCACCCATGTGTGTTTGTCCCATATAGTAATCTCAAGGGTTCCAGACAACCAGGAAGCTGGATCTTCATCTCCCATTTTATAACATAAATCTAATTTCAAGTCTTAGAATGTCTGTTATCGGCTGTTTTATAACGGACACCTAATTTCAAGTCTTAGAAAGTCTGTTAACTGCCTTAAAATAGTTCATGGAAATATGTTTCGTATCTTGGAATAGGTTTCAGGCAAAAGGACCAAAAAACACCCTGTTCTTTAAGCATGATTGCATAACAACATATATTTAAAAATTATGTTTTCACATTTGCCTCATATCAATAAACATTTTGCATTTCAGCGTAAGAAAACACTGCACACCCATTAGATTTGGCGGCCACTAATTGCAACCTATGTAAAAGTGTCTCCAGAGATGTTTACAGATGCGTCTAAGCAGATGGTTGCCAAACCTGAGAGGAAGATGTATTGAACACCACTGATTACTAGAGCCCGTGTGTTGCCTTTCTAACCCTGCTTGGGATGAGTGTGGCTTCTAATGAAGGAGAAGGAGGAACTGTAGCAGAGGAGATTAAAAATTGGATGTCTCAGCACCCATTTCCTCAAAAAGTGGGAGCCTCCCTAAAACAGTATTGGATAACAGGGTGGAACTAATTCTGAGCAAATGGCTAAACTGAAGTGGCCACAGCATGAATAGTATGGGTGATAAATAAGTATTATGTAAGAGACCTCTTTTAAGTTCCCTTTAAAATTTCCCAGAAAGCTACATGAAATATAGGACTGCAGTCCATGTTTTGTATTCACATCCTGCCTACCCAGATTGGCATGACTTGAGGACACCACAGTTACAATGACCTAACAACCAAAGGCAGTTTGTTGTAGATGGCCATCTCCAGGGGGATTCAGATCTGGGTTTCCTGGATAAAAACTGTGAACAACCCTCTTGTGCAACAGTTGTTTTTATAGTTGAATGAATTTTTGATACTGATCAGCAGTGCACAGGCAGGAAAACTTTGACAGGATAACTGCATGGAGCATGGTGTTTCCTTCTAGAAATACCTAATAGTTACGTGCCATACCGTATGAACATACAAATTTGCCAGCAGATACAGGCCTTGTGGTCTATCTAGTCTGCTTGAGTGTGCAGCACTTCAGTCCCTTAGACTGCAGCTGCCCCCCCACCCTCAGTTACCATCCTCCCCCCCTGCTGTCCCCTCCCAGGTTGTGCTCTCCCCTTTGAAACTGTCCCACCGCCTCTTGAAGCTCTCCACTGTCTGCAATGATAGAACCTCCTCTTCTGCTTACCTTGCTAGGTAATGCAAGTGATGTCAGAGTCAATGGGCAAGGTTTTGAAACATTGTTACAAGGACTGTAGCTGCAGGTGCAACAATGGACTTCAGCGTAGCTGATGCATGTAAACATATGATGCACATCCACTGTATTTTCCAACACAGGATAATTTTATAGCAAATGGATGTGCTTTATGGAAGCTTGCATTGAACTGTAGGTTCAGGCAGCTTGGAAGGTACATGCAAGAGGCCCCAAATATGATGCACAGTAGACCACAGAAATGTGGTCTAGCAGGATGTCTCTAAGTCCCACTACTACAAAGTCACAGTTGTTTGGCGCAAGTCCCTTGCATCAGAAGTCTGGTGCAGTGTGGACTTGCATTAAATAAATGGCTTTGAAAATCCTCCCCTATATTGAAGACATCCTCCAATGCCCTAAATTTAGACTGAATTTTTAACAGACGTCAACCTGCATACTTAACATCCCCATAAAGAAAAGACTTGGCAGCATAGCTGATTTCAGAGTTTTGGAGGGAGTTCCAAAGAGTGAGCTACCCCCAGTTCTTTTAGGCAGGATCATACTGCATCAAAGGCACACTGCCTCTCTTGTTGTAAAGCTTAAATTAGCAAATAAATGGAGCAGTTCACTTGTGTCTAAGCCCAGATTCCCTTTCATATGAGTGTCAGTAAGCAGTTGGTCCCTCTTTTCCAGGCTACCAGTTGCGAGGAAACAAGTTACAGATTGCCTGCCTTGGGACAGAGTTAGAGGTGATAGGCAGGAATACAGTGTTTGACCTCAGGGGTTGTATGGGCAGGAAGAGGGACACTGATGGTGTTTTATACGTGAGTAATAAGCCATGACAGGATGTGCATTAAAGAATTTTAATGCACGCCTCAGGAGCTTGCTAAGGCATGGGGCCAAAGGCCGAGTGTCCTTACGCCCTTGGGAAGTGCATTAAAATGCTGTAATGCGCACCATGGAGTGGCTTATCACACTTATAAAATCGGCCACTGTCATAAAAGAATTAGTTTGAATCACTGTGATAGGCATTAAAACTTCTTTTCTATTTTCAAACAAGTGTACAATACATTAACACTAAAACTTTTAAAAACTGAAAAAAGTAGTCCCTATTAATGCATAAATAGCATATTTCAGCAATAGATTAACTAGTACTTTGCAATAAAAGTATTTATTGGTAGTGTTAGTTGAAAATATAAATTTTCTCTGTAACATGTAAATTCTCACATAGATGCACTGTAACATCTGTAAATTTTAAAAAATAAGTGGTGTTTAAAACTTTATTTTCATTTCACTCTTAGTAGCATAGTTTCACTGAAGGCAACCCTCTATTTTTAACTTGTGTATCGTGGTCTAGTACGTAAGAGGAAAACTGCTATAGGATTGAGGTGAAAGGTTATCAAGAAGAAAAAACATGTTACCTTGCATTTCAAATTAATACAAGTACTGTCTGTTAATGGAAATGTGTTCAAAACTTTAAACCTGTCAGGTTGGCTTTTTTTGGTGGTGGTGGTGGTGGTGGATGGGGGGGGTAGATTTCATCTGAAAACACCCTTATATGATTCAAATGCACATGCTTTTATAAACTTCAGGAATGTATTTGAGCAGCTTGGGTCTGCCTCTGCCTATGTAATTGTATTTTCTTACTTTTTTTCTCTTTGTTTATAAAGTATTATTGCATACTTTCTTCATCCTGTTTTATTTTTTGCTGCTTTTTCCCATATTCAAGATATGGAATGTTTATGTTTACCGTGGAATACAGTGATTCAAAATTCTGCTCAGTTCTACTGACAGAATGTTCCTCTCCTAACATACTGTACACACATGCAACAAAGGTCTCTTCTAGAGCCGGAGACTCAATTATCTCACTGTCAGGGCAAGCAGAAGAGATTTCCCTGATGAGCAGGTAAAGATAGAAGGGGGATTTTCCATTGTCAGCAAAGAAACAGTTGTAATGAAAACTATAAACAATACTTAATGTTTCTAATTTGTTTATATGTGTAAGGAGAGTGTAATGATTAGAGAAACAACATTTAATTAATTTGTTTAATTTTCTTGTTTCAGGTAGTTTTATTTTTAGGGCCTGGTTAAGGATTTTACAGTGTAATGGTAGCAGCCATGTTTGTGATGGACGATCAATTCTGGTTGTATGGGGACTGACTTACGGAAGATAGTTCTGGTTGTAGGAGGACTGATCTGTTCATTCATTGTGTGATGGGGTTTAGGACCAGGATGACTGTGCATTTATAGAGATTTAATGCATGGTCACATGATATGTTTTGACCAATGAGACTTCTTTATTTTGGATGCCCATTTTATAAATACTAGTTATAAAATAGGTGAGAAAAATTAGTAAAAATGCTGTCTCCTGATTGGATGAAGCACACCACATGACTGTACATTATCCCACAGTGACAGTACATCTGCACTTCTTACTATTTTTCACCCCTTCAAAACAACTTTGACCATTTTATAAGACAGATAATGCACTACAGGGCATGCAATCGAGTTCTGATATACACATGCCTTGGGTGGTTGAACTCAACCTGTGGCCTTGTGCGTGACAATGCGAACCAAGACGCACGTATATCGGAGCATGACCACATATCCTGTAGTGGATTATCTGTTATGTATATACAGATATGTGTGTGTGTGTATGTGTATATATATATATATATATATATATATATATTGTATATATTCATTGCAAAAAACTTAGTGCATCAGTTAGGGTGAATACTACAGCGACAAAAGGAGGGAAATGAGGCGTTAGGGCCACCCCCACCCTGTAGAGACTGACAAGTATTGGGAGTGTGCCTTGGGGTTGTCAGCCATAGCGCTCATGCCATTCCACCCCAACCCCACCCTGTAGACACTGACAGGCATCGGGGTGTTCCTTGGGGTCGTCGGCAGACTCAATGAGCCAAGATGGTCCTTTTCTGCTGACAAATATCTATGAATCTATGAACATGACATAAAACCACAAGCCTGAAGGGCAAATGGCCTTTTTCAGTTGTTCGACCCCTAGATGGTATTTGAGTATGCCAGACTTTGCCATATTTTATTTGATATAATGCACTAGGTTGGACGCTTTTTTCTGTGTCCTGTGTTTTACTGTAATGTTGGGGGGTAGGGTAGCTGTTACAAATCCTGTTAAGGGGCTTGTTACATATGTTATTGGGGTGGTTTGTAGTATGTTGGGTAGTAATGTGTTATTAAGGTGTTAATAACACAATATAGTGTTGGTGTATATATACATAGTCTTTGCAAAACCTAAGATACATTTATGCAATAGATGTCGATAATAAACCTGTGTGATAAACTGATTTATCAGTGCAACTACATGTATAAATGTAAAATCTTACATGTATACTTATAGTTACTAAGTTATGGCCAATTTATATACCTACTTATTAGTTTGTCTTCAGACGAATCCTCCCCCCCCCACCACCACCACCACCTGTCTCCCAGCTGGAGTTACTTTCTGTCACTTTCAGTTTTCATTCCCTCACACAAGCTAGCCACGATGGCAGCATTTTAGCAAACTGCCACATTTGAAACCAGCCCACCCATTCCAACAATTACCTCAGTAGCACAAACATGAGGCTCAGTAATAATGGACAAAAAAAGTTTTGCATATCTTAAACTTTGCACTGTGACCTGTAAATCCTCTTGTTCAGTATTCTGCTACACGCTTCCCTGTCATGCTTAATACTGCCTGTTCCTGACTCCTGACACATCTCCCAAACAGAAGTGCACTCACCACATTCCATTTCTCCAGTGACCTGTTTCTCAAAGTGTCCAAAAAATAACACGGTCATCCAGAAAGATTCTTTTTGTGTTTTGCTAACACTGCCTGCGCACAAACTCCAAGGATGCCCTCTCTCTCTCTCTTTGTCATGTTCGAGTTTTCCAGCCTGGCTCGAAGACTCACTCAGCAGCACTGACGTTTTTCCTGCAGCGCTCGCTCAACAGTAGTATACTTTTTAAAGAGATGCAGAGCCACTCACAGCCTCTCCTATGGATAGCTGCCTCACCAAGTTCTCCATTCTTGTCTCTCTCACCTGACCTCCCACTTCCCTGACTGAAACTGCAGCCATGCTCCCTCACTGCCCTCAGTTCAGGCACTTGGTCTTGTTCAACCACCACCACCAACTAAATAGCTGCATAACGAAAACAAAATAGCAATGTTCCCAGAAAGCTGTGCCGACTAAACGAGCCAAACTGTAGCCCATTCTCTATCATAGAAACAACTGGGCTGCAGTTTTTTTTCCTTTTAAAACAGAACTGCAGCCATGCTCCTTCGCTGTGGCAAACCTGGCTGGCAGTACAGGCACTCGCTCCACCACCAATGCAATTGTGCTGCAAAGCAAGAAAATACCACAGCTGATTAATAAACATAACAAAAAATAAATCCGCACTATAATAAAGTAAAGCAGAGCCATGCTTCTGCCTCCCTCGATCCAGCTGCTGCTGCTCCCCCACCACTTCTGTTCACTCCACTACCACCAAGAAAACACACACACACACACACACACACACACAATTCTTTTATTTTAAATTAAAAAAAATAGCATGTAAATACTAATCCTTGAAGCACATCCCTGAACACATTGGGGCACAATATACCTTCTTGCTCACTTGCTAAAACAGGATGCCAATTTTTTTTGATGCTTTGAGTGTTCTATGAATAATTATCAATCAGATAACGCGTCGGGAGCATCCTGAGCATTGGGACTTTAAAGTGTTCTTAGCAGCCACGTAAGAAGCTAGTAATAAGGCACGTAAACACATGTTAGATCACCAAAAAGTCCATATAAAATTATTTTCATCAAAAAAATCTCTGCCTGCAACAAATATGCAGGAGGGGACCCTGTTGGATAAATTATTTATTTATACTCGTGCTGTTTGACCTTGGACATCTCACTCGTGGTTTACGCTACTTGTGAGGATACCCAGGGACAAACAGCACTAATATCAAGGCCGTGCAGGGGCTGAAGAGTATTTCCCGAATACCGCAAATGTAGGGCTCCTGAATATTCAAGAACCGTTCTCAAACAGGGCACTCTTCATATACAGGAGAGAGTATTTGGACACTTAAAAAAAAAAAGAAACATAGCCCCCCCCCCAGCTCAAAACCAAGTAAAATATAACGTCCACCTCCCCACCCTCTATCAAAAGATCCATGCCATCCTCCTCCTCTCAAGCACCCACACTTTATTATTTTATTTAATAATGTAAATCCCTTGCTGGATGACCTGCTCAACCCACCCGCTTCCACAGCCAGCCACTGTGTTACTTAATATAAAGTGCTTGTTTGCACTTAAAAAAATGTAATTTATGCCCCCCTGACCCTGGCACAGCACCATCCTACTCCCACCCAGCAGCACCAGATTCTGTTGAAGTGAGGTCTGGGAGTTGGGGAGCAGAAGGTGACTGGCTCAACCCGCCCTCCTCCATGCCCCGCCACCTTCCCATGAATGAAGGTGCTCTTGCACTTGCTATAGTGAAACAAGCGGATAGGGTGATGCTGGGTGGGACTAGGATATGCTGTACCAGGGTGGGAGAGGCATAAATTACATTTTGAGCCAGTTGTCCGTTATGGGATTTTCGTTATTAAATAGCAAATTGTTGGTGCTGAGGGGAGAAGGGTGGCATTGGTGATAGGGGGTTGGGGATGGGGTTAATAGTTTACTTGGTTTTGAGCTGGGGGACGATGGAGGGGGGCTGTTTCTTTTTGTTTGTCTTTGGCCAGATACCTTTTCCTGAATACCCGATACCTTTTCCTGAACGCCCGAATATTTGGCTGCTGAATACTGTATATTTGGCTGAATAGTCTGGAAAAGGTAGTCGCACAGCTCTGACTAGTATAGCTAAATCACATATCCAACAGTTTCCGTCAGCGTATTTACAATTCAGCGAAAATGCTGCCAGCACAGCTCCAGCTTGCAGTCAAGAGAAAATTTATCAGCCCATACTATGTGGGTAGAGTGAACTGCGTAATCTCTAATTACCACACCCTACCAATGCAAGACACTTTTCATTAGTAACTCCCATCTAATAAATAGTCAGTGTCAGTGGCTCAGTAGATAGTCAGTGTCAGTGGCTCAGTAGGTAGCACACTCGCCTCTGACGCCGGGAGATCAGAGGACTGTGGGTTCAGTTTCCACATCTGGCACTTGGGTTAATATCCCAGTACTGACACTGTAGTGCAGCATGAGAGGGGTGCTGCACTTCTGAGGTGCCATCTTTCGGATGAGACGTTAAACCGAGGTCCCATCTGCCTGAATTGGTGGTAGTTCAGGTGGATGTTAAACATCTCGTGGCACTTATCGAAAAGAGTAGGGGAATTTCCTCGGTGTCCTGGCCAAATTTCCCTCATTCACTAACAATACCACCAACAGCTTAATTTGGTTCAAGATCAGTTGGCATTCATCTGTATCCCCTTCCCCCAGGTCGTGCCTGAAAATAAAATGGATTTGTCTAGTGCACTTACCCGGTCAACAAATACTAAATAAATAAAAAAATAAATAAATCCCACCAGTGAAGTATCTCCTCTGTCACTGATAGGCTCTCATCCTTGTGTATGAAAATTGGTGGGCAAGGTTTAAACTCATTACCAAGAGCACAGTACAAAATACACCATAGTATAGGCCCCCCACTGATGAGACTTAACATTTATAAAATGTGCATGCAGAAAAACAAATTGGAACACAAATTATGAGTATCATAAATGGCAGATGTAACACAGAAAACGAGGCTAACAGTCAGTCTAATGCTGCATGTTAGATTGCCAGTTCAGTAGTTATATACAAGAACCCAGTTAATGGGGCAGCAGTCTTAGTAGTGGCACTGAAATAATTTGTGCCTAGTCCTATCCTGGAGAAAGATGCCACCTTGTCGGATGGATACTGAACATTTATGGAGATGTGTAAGTGTCCCCACCCAGAAGTTTATACCAAAGTCTCGATTAAAGTTACAAACATGAAACAAGGCTTCACATAGTTTTTGATATGAAGGAAAAGTTTTGTAAGCAATAACCTATGTCAGGCCATGGGTGTATGGTGGCATTAATGCATGTCCCAGGTGCGCTGTGAGGCACGAGGCCAAAGGCTGAGTGCCCTTCTACCACCTGGAAAGTGCATTAATGCATTAAAGGAAATATATGAGAACTTTTTTTTTTAAATAGTAGCAATTTCTGTGTATCCTGCCAGTTTTAAAAGTAGTTCGCAACAATATATGACCATTTAATTAGTTTTAGAATAAAAGTTATTGTGGAATTAATGTAACAAAGTGATCTGTGAAGCTTTTTTTTTTATCTGTTTGTTTCGCCTCCTCGTCGTCTCGACCGGCCCCTCCTTTGGGCCACCAGGGACACTCACCATATTTATCCACTGGTAAGGTATAATTGATTTGTCATATTAACTGCTTTCCCTTCCCCTTCTACTCCTGGCTTTATCTTTGCTTACGCTCCACTGCTACTCTATCAAATCTCTCCTCCCTCCCATATCAGTTGTAGACTGTTGTTTGTTCTAGCTGCCAAAATACTGTATATTTGATTTGATTTGATTAAATCAAATCACACCAGTCATCATGTTTCATTTATCAGTATCACGACCATAAGTCACTTCCCTGTCTCATACAATGTTTACCACCTGCGGTCACCCTATGTGGTACCCTTGTATGTATGTCCAGCCTGTATCATGTAACGTGTATTTCATGTATATACTGTTATTACCTATCTGTGTTTGTACTTTAAGTGTTTATGTCACAGGACCTCCTTGTGAATGAGCTTGCTCAATGGAGTTTTCCTGCAATAAACTTGAACTTGAACTTGAACACTCTCACCTCCCCCGAGAACCCCCATCGCCAACTTCCCACCTCACATAGCAGCCACTCTCAGGGTAACCCGATGTATCCCTACATCAGATGGGTCCTCTCCTTTCTGGACAGAATGTGCCTTGTAGCTTACCTTTCTTGGCCCTGGGTGCTTCTGAGGTTGGGCCTGGCTGTCCGGGGGCTCCATGGCAGCGAGGGTCTGGATGGCCATCATCTGGTCGGCTGAGATGTCATTTTCCCTGGTTTTCTTAGCCCCTGTGCAGCACCGTCCTGCAGTGCTTCCGGTCTCCACCGGGGGCTGCTACATAGTGAGGCAAGCTCCCAAACCCTCCCCAGGAGAGGAGAGCAATCCTCCGGATGCTCAATCCTCTCCTTCTCCTGCTGACCCACTACATCCTGAGTCCATTCACAAACCCAGGTCGCCGGCTTGACCAAGGTGTAGGATCCAGCGCCTCAGCCCTGTGAAGTTTATTTTAAATAAAACCATTCCTAATACTTTTTTCTATCTTTACATTTGTGTGATGGTCACTGCTCTCTCGCTGTCTCTCCTTACCGGCACTCAGTGATCCCTGCTGTTAGATGGCGCTGCTCTCTCTATTTCTCTCTTTCTTTCTCTCTCTCTCAGGCTGTAATGGAAATGATCCCTGCTGTCAGACAGCCGCTGCTCTCTATCTATCTCTGCCTCTCTCTTTCAGGCTGAGATGGAAATGCATTTAGTAAGAGCTATAAGCCATAAGGAGGGTCACTAGTGGAGTACCTCAGGGCTCAGTACTTGGTCCAGTCCTCTTTAACGTCTTTATAGGTGACATTGCAGAGGGTCTGGAGGGAAAGGTATGCCTCTTTGCAGATGACACAAAGATATGTAACAGAGTTGATACACAAGGGGAGGTAGAAAGGATGAAAAGGGACTTGGCAAGGTTGGAGGAATGGTCAGACACATGGCAACTTAGATTCAATACAAAGAAGTGTAAAAGTAATGCACCTGGGAAACAAAAACCCAGGAGAAGAGTACACAATAGCAGCGGAGGTACTAACAACAACAAAAATGGAAAGGGACCTGGGAGTAATCATATCAGATGATCTAAAGGTTGGTAAGCAATGTGAGAAGTCAGTAAGGAGAGCCAGGGGGATACTGGGATGCATAGGAAGGGGCATCACAAGTAGAAAAACAGAAGTGGTTATCCCTCTGTACAGACAGTTGGTGAGGACCCCATCTGGAGTACTGTGTGCAGTTTTGGAGACCTCATCTAGCAAGGACATAGACAGGATGGAAGCAGTCCAGAGGAGGGCAACTAAAATGGTGCAGGGTCTGCATCAGAAACCATATGAAGAGAGACTGAGAGAGCTTAATATGTATACCCTTGATGAAAGGAGGGACGGGGGGACATGATAGAAACGTTCAAGTACCTGAAGGGAATCAACAAAGTCCAGGAGGGTAGCATCTTTCAGAAAAAGAGATGTGTAAGAACAAGGAGGCCCAATTTAAAGATAGAGGGGGGACGGCTCAGGGGTAATGTGAGGAAATTTTTTTTCACAGAGAGAGTGGTGGATGCATGGAACTGCCTTCCTGGGGAGGTTGTTGGGTCTAAACAGTGGGTGAATTCAAACATACATGGGACAGACATAAGGCAATTGTAGTGGGGGGTGGCAGGAAGTAGGCTGTTGGTTAACTAGAATCTGCAGCTTATCCAGTAGGTAGAGAAATGGGCTGACTGGGTGGGCCAAGTGGTCCTTATCTGCCGTCAAAGTCTATGTTTCTATGTAAGATGGAAAGTGCAGTCAGTAATTTGAGCCTTGTTGTCCGACGGCTGCCGCGTGCTCTGTCTAAATTACAATCATCAGACAGTCAAGCCGCAGAACAGAGATACGCTTCATGCCACATTATGCCACTGAGGGTGATTAACAGACTGGTAATCTAATCCCTGGTTATGCCTTATTGTTTAATTATATATTTTCATATAGAATACTTTAGTGGCTAAAATAATAATTTATCTGTAAGACTTGACTCACAGTTAAATTGTGTAAATGTAACATACATAATGATTTGCAGGGGAGTTACACATTTGTATCCTCATGAGTAGTGGAACCTTCATAATCAACTCACGGCTTTCTTTACTCTTTGAGTTACGAGTCTTAACACTCACTGGTGGAGATAAATGTGTTATTCTACTGCAGTCATTAAGGGAATAGCAATCTAAGCCTGGCTAATTCACTGACACTTAATCACATTTCTTAATACATTTTTACAGCTGCATGGGCAGAGACCTGCAGGTGTTTTGCTAGGAGAGTGAAAAGGGGCTTTGGAAGCACGTGACTGTATACCTCAGCTCTGTGCTTCCACAGTGCTGCGGTCCCATCTCCACAGTGCTGCTGTCAATGCTGGTGGGTTAGTTCTCCGTCGGCCCTCCCTCTGTGGCCACACAACACTCCCCACGGGGACACTATTTTGTTTCCGCCCATCACTTCCTGATACATGGTGACAAACAGAAGAGCCTACCATGCCCAAGATGGCCACTGTAAACTCGCTGCCCATACTGAGTATATTTCGCACGTGTCCTTCTGTTACGGCAGAAATCTTGGGCAAGGTGGGCCCTTTCACATGCGCAGAAGTATGGCATCAGCCTCGGTGGGACCTCCAAGTACTTTTCACTCAGACTCGCTGCTGTGAAGCAGCAGTGTTAGCTCTGACCAGAATTTGTTCTTAAATGTTATAGAATCCCTGCTGGAGTGTGGGTGGCACCAGAATGAAACAGAATCCAGTGCACCCCTTCCCCAAATACCACTCAAAGGAGCCTGGAAATCATTTAATGTTATTCCATTTTCTTACTTATTTTCTGTCTTCATTTTATAATTTTAAAAGGTGTTCTTTGTCTCATCATTTGACCGAACTACAGTTAACCTAACTACCGATGGCAAGGTGACCCCTAATAGGTCAGCCCCTACTTCTTCAATTGTAACATACCAATATTAGCTGTGATGCCACTACTTTCTCTGTTTGTCTTATAAGGAAACCACTCTCGGGCTTCATTTGCTAAAATAGCGCTAGCCCAAAAGGGGCTCACAGGTGGCCAGTGAGGAGTTTGCTAGATAGGAGAAGGCCACAATGCTCCCGATCATTTAGCCATTAAGGGCACAGCAAGCTCAACCCTGGCTAATTTAGTGAGATTTAATCACTGTTCTGGAACATTTTCTTAAATTTTATGGAAGTGATATTGGAGTATGGCCAGCATCAGAAGCAAACAGAATCCTGTGCACCCCCCCCCCAACTGATGCTGCTCAAAGAAGCCCGCAAACCATTTGAAGTTGTTTTAGCTTAATTTAGAATGCTTTGGTGGCTAACATACGTGCTTATCTGCAAGTCTCGACTGTCTCCTGCATTGTGTGAATAGAACATACATAATGATTTGCAGTAGAAATACACATGTATCCCCTTATGTGAGTGGTAAGACCTTCATAACTAACTCATGTCTTTCTTCAGTTTAATTACTAATTTACTGTGCTTTCTCCCCTTTCACGGAGGCAGCCCCCATTGGTCATGCTCCTGCTCCCAGCCCCATCACTTTCCTTCTCTTAGGACTTCCTGCTTGGTCCTACTTGACTTACCCCTTGGGGGGGGGGGGGGGACACCGTATCCCTGATGGAGTTTAGCACGATTCTGAGGGTTGGAGCCATGGTCTGTGCTGCAGCCTGTGGAGCGGAGCCGGTGTCCTCTTGCTGCAACCAGCATTGTCTTTTTTCCCCAGCCTCTTTGGACCGGATGTGGCTCACGTGAGCGAGCACGTTCGTGCTCATGCTTGGTTGATGGGTACTTAGTCAAACAGCATCCTCCCTCATGTCTTTTTTTGTCCATGATCCATCAACATGGAACAAGCTTCCCTTTGTGCTACGACCCGTAAAATGGCCCTTTAGCATCCCGTGCCCAGTTGAGAAACTAACTATTCTCTTCAATTCCTTATTGAACCAGTTGTTGATGTATGTGTAATTTAATTGACTGGTATATTTAACCAGTTTTGTATGCTTGTATTGTGGATATGCTTGCTTATTAAAATGTTGTTTATCTTTGACTATGTATTAACGGATAGCGCTGTGTGCTTTTTGTTGCATGTCATGATGTTTGAACTCTTTTATGCTTGTATTCCAACATTTGTAGTTGATGTTGTCCACGGGACACCATTGGACATGGGCTTCAGTTCTATGGCTATTTTTCCCACAGAGTGTAAACTAAAGTAAGCACGCAGCTATTCTGTAACACGGCCTACACCAGGCTCAAAAGATATCTGCATCTGAGGTTATTCAGCAGCTTATATAGATAACATTGTCATGCTTATGAGTGGAGAGGAGGTGTGAAAATGAACCCAGAGTTCCTTCACTTTGTATCTGATAAACCACAGACCCACTGAGACAATAAAGTGGTGAAGGTGTCATTACACACTGCATGAACTCTGTACAGACAGTTACTTTCAGCATGTGGTATTAAATGAACGTGGTTTTAGAATTAGCACCATAATATTTATTCATGTTAATGTAGATACCCCGTCTGTTGGGGAGGGGGTAAAGTATGAAAACCCATTTAAAAGGGCTGCAGGAGCACTACTTATGTGCATGTAAAAAAAACAAGTAATCTTTCAGCACCTGTGAAACACAGAAGCATAGAAATGATGGACAGAAAAAGACCCAAACCGTCCATCCAGTCTGTTCAAATATTTCCTGCTTGGAGATGCTCTAGTCTCCATCTTTCTTCCCTGTTACCCCCTCCACCCCTCACTTCTTGTGTTATAACTCCTTTATGAAGGCCCCCTCCATCTTGAATCCTGCTGTTGTCTGTCTCCCCAACCATGTCAGGAAGGTTTTTCCACCTATCTGCCACCTATTCCATGAATTAATATTTTTTAATGTCCTTTTAGAACATTCCCCTACCAGCTTCAGTGCATGCCCCTTGGTGGACCCACTGTTTACAGCTTGAACAGACTAGCTGCATCCATTCTGAAGCCTTTCATGAACATGAAAGTTTGTATCTTTTTTTTTTAATTCTTTGGTATCTGCTTAAGGCCCAGTAGGCACAAATCCTATTTTCATGGGCAACCCAGAAGCACTGGGGAGGTTAAGTGACTGGCTCAGAGTCACACAGTATGAAAGTGGAGGTTGTGGGGAATCAAACCCAGGTCAGCTGGATGTACCAAGCTCATTCACAACTTGTTACTCTAACCTCTAGGCTATACTGCCAGCCCCACTGTATCGTGCCCCTCTCTCCCTTCTGTCCTCCAGTGAATACATGTTGAGATTTCTCAGTCTCATCATACACCATGCCCTGCTGGCTGTGGCTCATCTCTGTGGCCCTGCATTGCACTGTCTCTGAGCTATCCCTTTCTTTCCATAGCTGTGAGCCCCAGAACTGGACACAGTATTCCAGAGCTGGACACAGTATTCCAGATGTGGTCTCACCGGTGATCTATACAGAGGCAGTGACACCTCCTTTTCTTCTCCTAGCAATCCCTCTCTGTATACACCCCAGCATTCTGTTAATCCTCTCATATACCGCGTTGCACTGAGCAGCCTGCTTTATTGCCATCTCTGTCTTCCTCCATGAACCTCTCCCGGCATTTCATTAATACAGTACACTGTCGCTGGATTTGCCCTCCTGTATGGCTTCACCTTGCACTTTCTGGCATTGAATTTCAACTGCCAAATACTAGAATACCTCTCCAGTCTCCATGCATTCTGTCTCGTAATGCCGAAGGTTGATAACATTTACCCTTGCATGTAACAAGAGCAACATTTCCTGGATACTACCGTCAGCCTTAAAAATGTCTCCAGAGTCTTGTAGTGACCACCACCTGAACAACACTACTACTACAGCGACCTAGTAGCCAGCTCTTCTCACTGAAAAGGACTACCACCAAGTCAGCTTTTCAGAGTTAAATGCAAGCTTGATGACTCAAGCTGTCTGAGATGTCTGCTGGGGAAATACACTCTCAGTTTAATTTGATGGGATATGCAGAACCTTCTTTATTTTCCATTTCTAGTCCCCGGCGCCATGTCTTTTTTTCACAAGTGGCAACCACCCAGTCCCAACACCACTTTGCCTCTCTCTTGTTTTTCCCCAGGGTTTGCCACCCATGGCAGGGCCCAGTGAAGCACTGTGTTCCCAATCCCTCAGGAGAGTCCATATTCAGTTCAGAGGGAGAGCTTTTTGCATGGGACCCGAGTGTACCTGTCATCATACTGATGGCAGTTCTAGACATTTTTGCCTTTATAATACTCATCTTGCATACTCATTCCTAGCGAGTGCATGTTCAGCTCTGTAATCTCTACCCGCTCCTCTGACATCACGTAGTGTCTCTAGTAGCCTTTCACATCACAGCATTAGTGTGGCAGGCACCCCACTCACGAGGGTACAGGCTCCATAGCCTGCTGTGAGGGGTCAGTTATGTGGCAGAAGGCAGAAACATCTCCCCAATCTCGCTGGGACATACTGTGCTAGGCAGCACCCCACCAATCAATCAGTCAATCAATCAAATCTTTATTTATCCAGGCGAACTTCATTGAGCACAGCTCATTTGCAAGATGGACCTGGTAAGGTCAAGGTTCAGTTTACATAGTTACAAACAGTTATACAAACGCACACAAACTAAGCTATTATATACAGAGTTCAAAATCCACACTGTCTAAACATAGATCCTAAACATAGTATTCAGTACTTCATTGTTCAAACGTGGGAGCAGGAGTGGAGTGCCTAGTTGGTGGGGATCGTGGACGGTGGTAGGAGTTTATAAAGTGGAAGGATAAGTGTTGCCTGAGAAAGGGCTGGGGCCTGCACTGGTGGGTTGAATGACAGGGGCATAGGGCTATGATGTGTGTCAGGGAGTAATGGAAGACGGATGAAGGGTGGGGTGCAAGGAGTCTGAGGGGTGGAGGCACTTGATAAAGGTGGATTCATTCCGTGAATTGGCAGACTGAGGAGGGGGAAGGATAAGATTAGGAATACTGTAAAGCTTGTGGAAACAATTACATTTTTCTTGGATAAGCCTCGAATACAGATGTTTAAAGGATGTAACTGTTATGTAGCGGTTCAATTTCAGGGTCTTCTGCATCATGTTCCATAATGTAGATAATACATAGCTGATAGCAGATCTCCCGTGTCGTGTATTGAAATTGGGCACTTTAAGCATGATGAAGTTAAGGCTTCTTAGGGCATATTTACTTGCTGTAACTTGTGTGAAGCAATCTGAAATATAGTTTGGGAGCATCTTAGATAAAGCTCTGTACGTCCATAGTGTCGCATTCCTGTTTCTTCTGAATTGGAGTGAAATCCATCCAACTGCAGCGTAGAGCGAGCAGTGGTGAGTGCTGAGGGGAAGATCTGTAATGAACCTCAAGGCTCTGTGGTAAAGTGTGTCCAATTTGTTCAGATAAGAATTAGGGCAGCGACCGTATAGGAAGTCTGCATAGTCCAATACCGAGAGAAATGTGGCCTGGACCAGCTTCTTTTTAGAATCCCTAGTTAGAAAGTGCTTTATTCTGTGAAAGAGTCCAAGCCTCTGCCGGAGTTTTTTTAGCACCAACCCTGGCCACCCAACTTCAGCGATTTGTCTGATCCCGAACTGAGGTTGAAAGTATGAAAGGTGATGCGCTTCTACTGGGTCATCGTGAGACCCAGACATACAGATTTAAAGTGCAGAAATATACATTTAGGTGGCTAAAAGAGGCTTAGCAAAAGGTGAAGAGGAAGGTCCGAGAGAAGTATTTATTATGGCTCTTAAACTGACATGTGCAATATGTTGGCAAATCATTATAACTGCAATTTATGTTCATCGGACCCCCAGTGCCTTAAAGGGACACTGTCAAACGACTGAGGCCTCAGAGTGTCCCTAGTTTAAAAAGATGTTTTATGATTGCTTATATTCTGTAGAAACTGTTGATACAGCTGGTAGTTTGATTCTGATACCTTTTTTCTTTTAGAAAGTGAAAAACTGACTGCCCACCAAAACATGTTTGTTTACATTTCTTGATCAACTCCCACTGCATCTTTCCTGGACTTAGGGACACCCTCAACACAGTATTGCCACTCATTATGCAGTGAGAGTAGAGGAGACTTGTATCATGAGTGGCTGCACTGTTTGATGGTGTTTCTAATGTTTAGGAAGGTAAGCAGTAAGAGTAGCACAATGATTTGAAGCAAAACAAGGTTGGGCATAACTATACATTACCATGCATTTCAGTTCTTATAAGCAAGAAGGCAGATAAAACAACTAGCAACATCAATTATTTTTAGAGAAGGTAAGCAATCATAAAGTGTGGGTTTTTACCTAAAAATAATATGATGCAAAACAGGTTGACAGTGTCCCTCTAACTTGTTGCTGGATTGCAAGGTTTACTGTGTTAGTGATTTGTTCTTGTCTTATGTATTACTTTGTAGCATTCAATCCCGGGGCTCACACATACTCCTTTTCTCCATCAACCTTCTCTACATCCAGCTTTACCAACTCCTTTCTGTGCACCGTGCCCTCCTAGCCTTTCTCCCCCTACTTCCCTCCCTCTCTTCCCCCCTACCTTCACCTCTACCTGGTGTATATTTTTATTTTTATTTTTCTTCCGTTACTTCCTCCTGCAACCTTAGATACCTGCTTTATCTTCCTATAGACACTTCTATGTATGTAAATACTGTGTAATCTGTACAATATCTGTATAATTCTATGTACATATGAACTTCTTTTTCTCCCTCTCTGTAAAGAGTATTATCTGTATTGCCTTGTAAATACCTGTGTTGACCTGTATATACAATTGTTCATGCTCCACCCAGGTCCATCTTGCAAATGAGCTTCTGCTCAACGATGAACGCCTGGTTAAATAAAGACTTGATTGATTGATTGATTGTATTATTTAAACATTTAAAAAACAAAAGGTTCATGTTAAAAAAAGTGTTTATAACAATAAGGTAATCATTCAAGTAGTAGTAAACAGAAATTAGTTTAAAGTTCACAGTGAAAGATGGAATGCATGTGTCATACTCAGAGATGACATGCATGAGATGCTGTTTGCAAGAACAGCAGTGTATATGATCTGTAAAGGCAAGGCAAGGCCAAATTTATTTAAAAGACGCCCAATCCCAGAGGCTCTGGGCGACGTACAAAGCATTTAAACAAATTTTAACATAATAAATCTATAAATTTACACATAAATACAGATCATTACAAAAACTAAGCCTAACTATAAATATTTATCTAAGCATTAAATGCCTTAGAAAAGAAAAAGACCATTAACTGGGCCTTAAAAACATCCACTGATGAAGCCTCTCTGACCATAGTTGGTAAGGAGTTCCACAGAACGGGGGCTGCGGCACTGAATGCTCTATCGCCGGCTGTTTTCAGCCTAGTTCTGGGAATGGTCAGGAGGCATTCACTGGAGGAACGAGGAGGGCGCGAGGAGAAGGCAGGTGACAGAAGGTCTAACAGGTAACCAGGGCCCTGTCCGTGTAGGGCCTTATAGGTAAGAAGACCCACCTTAAAGAGGACTCTCCACCTGACTGGCAGCCAGTGCAATTCACGCAAAACTGGTGTAATATGACAAAACTTTTGCTGCCCGGTCAGCAATCGGGCAGCTGCCTTTTGCACCAGCTGCAATCTGCGGAGAGATCCTCCCGTGACCCCGAGATAGAGCGCATTACAGTAATCAAGCCTAGATGTGACTAAGGCGTGTATCAAAGTAGGGAGGTCCAGAGGCGGAATGAGGGGTTTAATTCTGGCAGTGTTTCTGAGATGGTAAAAACAGGTACGAACCACAGAGGATATTTGAGCCTCTATGGTTAAATCTCTGTCCAGAATCACGCCAAGATTTCGTACCCAAGAGGAGGCCTTCAATGGCACAGACCCTAGGACAAGCCCAGTTTCTGTGTCAGAGGCCATCCTATCACAAACTCTGTTCGACTCCACTACTAATACCTCCGTCTTATCGGGGTTCAGCCGCAACCAGCTGGAGGCCATCCAGTCGTTAATCTCGGTCGGACAGATATTAAGCACATCCACTGCATTGGATGTTCCTGGGGCAAAGGAAAATATAGCTAGTATCATCAGCACAGCAATGAAAACTCAAGCCATACTCCTAATGATCCCATCCAGAGGCAGCATATACACAACAACATTGGAGCCAATACTGATCCCTGAGGAACTCCACAAAGAAGCAGACTGGGTGTAGATGAGAAATTTCCCATCATAACCCGCTGCCTCCTGTTAGTTAGAAAGGACTCAAACCATTTGATGACATTACTGGTGAGTCCACATAGGTCCCCAAGGCGAGCAAGCAGCACACAATGGTCCACAGTGTCAAATGCTGATGAGAGATTGAGGAGAACAAGAATTGTCTTGTCTCCCCGATCTCTAGCCCTGAGTAAGTCATTCTGCGCCCGAACAAGTGCAGTTTTGGTGCTATGTCTGGCACGAAAAGCCGACTGGAAGGGTTCATACAACTCGTGGGATATGAGGTGCTCTTCCAACTGAAGCGCTACCACTTTCTCAATAGCCTTTCCTAAAAATGGAAGGTTAGAGATTGGACGGTAATTTGCCCTGATCTCCGGGTCCAAAGATGGCTTCTTTAAGAGGGGTCTCACCAGAGCCTCCTTCAAGGCATCCAGAAAGACACCCTCGGAAAGGGAGCACTGTACAATCATGGCAAACACCGGGCCAACAGAGTCAACGCATCTCATTAAGAAACACGTTGACACCAGGTCCAGTTCACAAAAGGTGTGCCTCACATTGGTTGCTACCTCAATAACCTCACTATCCTCCACTGGTCTAAACTCTCACCAACCAGACGGAGTGCACTCAGAACACATCAGACGATCACTGCCAGCTGTAACATTGCTGGCTGAAGGAGCCACCCGCCGGATCGCAGACACCCTATCCGAAAAGAAGCGAGCAAAATCCTCACAGTCCGTGTTGGAAAAAACCCTCCTGAGCCGTAGACAGACAGGATGTAAAAGTCTATCAATGGTCCGGAAGAGTGAGGCCGGTCGGTTCCTTCCGGCAGCTATCTCCCCAGACAAAAACACTGTCTTCTTGCAGTTGATTGCCTCCTGGTACCCAACATAATGGGAACGCAGGGCCAATTTGTCCGCATCCAGACGGGATCTCCTCCAGCAGCGCTCCAATCTCCGACCCAGTTTCTTCATCTCCCCGAGCTCACCATCAAACCATGGCGACCTCAGGTAAGAAGTCCTGGGTCGTACACGGACAGGTGCGAGGGAGTTTATGGTGTCGGATAGCACCTCATTATAAGCGTCAACTCCGACCACAACACCTCAGCGTGCATCACCCACTTAGACAAATTCGCTGCACTAAAACCCTCAGGGGTCAAACCCCGTAGAGGGCGACAGCGAATCATCTCAACAGAGGAAGGGTTATGGCGGAGCCCCAAGCGTGAACTGGACCATGCAATGATCAGACCAGAGAACTGGATTGATCTTAAGATCACTAATATCAAGTCCCAGTGAGAACACCAGGTCCAACATGTGGCCATCCCGATGAGTCGGTAAAGTAACTGCCTCCGTCAGACCAAGGGAGGACATGATCTGGGAAAGTTCATAACCATGTCCATGATTCACATCGTCGAACCAAACATTGAAATCCCCCAGAAAAACACATCTGGGGGATTCCAGTGATAGCAACGGCAATGAAATCTGCGACCTCCTGCAGGAACTCTCCCATCGACCCAGGAGGCGATAAATGAGAAAGATCCTGCAGCCCGCATCAGGTCCTCCCCGGATAGCCACACATTCAAAAGAACCCGGGGCTCTCACCGGGTGCACGGTGAAGGTCAGGCTGGATCTAAAACAGATGGCTACACCGCCACCCCTGCGCTCCACTCTGGGGCAGTGCACCACGGTATACCCAGGGGGGACTGCAGCCTCAAAAATTGGGCCTGCATCGCAGCAGGAGAGAAAAGCATGTGTAAATTGTTTAGTGTCCTTCGTAACCACATGCATAGACTATAAAGCCTCAAACACAGTATGCAGTGCATCATGGGAAGTGTATAAATACTTGCATGGAGCAAGTTGATTAGGCTCCACCAAAACAAATGCAGCCTAAACTATGGACTTTTGCATATGTTTTTTTTTTTTTATTATTTCTGCTTATCCCACCTGGTTGGCTGGCCGGGTTCAGGTACCACTTCAGGACCATGAGCTGCCTCAGCCCCATCAGCTGACCATCTCCTAGGACTAACATAGTCCTCCTGTTTAGCCACATGGTATCCCCTTCTCATGATGGAGGCCTTCAGGCTTGGCTGGGTCCCTCCGGTTCCAGCAGGTTGGTACCAGGAGGGATTGCCTAGGTCAGTGGGTATGTGAGTCTGTGAGCAGTCCAGAGCCATCATGCTGTGTGTTGGGGGGGGGGGAGGCAAGGGTTTCCCACTTTTCCTTCCCTCTTTGAGGTATGGTGGCTGAAACAGGTGTGCACACACTTTGTGTGTCAAGGCCTGTATCTGCATCCCTCCCTGCAACAAAGTGCATTTATTATCCTGCACTGCCACCTGTGCTAAACCAGGTGGCAGCTGCAGTTCAGTGGCGGAGCTAGAGGGGAGGCTGGGGGTAGTCGCCCCTCCTGGCTGCCCCAGTGTGAGTAGTGGCACCCTGCCACCATCTTTATTCACTGTTTAGTACCCATTGTGGAACTCGTGATTGACTGAATGGCCCCCGGCTCCCAAACACTCCCAAACCTGGCTCTGCCACTGGGCTGCATGAGGGAATGCCTCCACCCCCGAGGAGGAGAGCATCTTGTCGGATGCTTAAGTTTCCTCTACCCATTGCAGTCAGAAGCTCTGCCTCTGCACCAATTGGCCAGCTCCTGTGTCACAGTTTATACTGAGAATGACAAACCACAAACACGTTTCCTCATTTCTGGACTCTGTAGTGTAGTGTAGTGTAGCTGAAGTCTGAGGTAAGTTCCAGGTCTGTTCCAGAGGTAACAAGGCATTTAATACACATGAAGGTAGTGTGCAGGAGGGCAGTTTGCGAGAAACGCAATGTGAAGGATGCATAAAAGGATAAAGGAAAAAGTGCCTGGATTGTTGGGTTTCTGTACAATGATAAAAATGTACGGTAATCGAAACTATAAGGATGCAAGGTATATGAAAAATACAATTCTAAAGCTGGATGGTATACTGAAGATACAGTTGTAAAGATACGTGGTATACTGAAAATTCAACAATAGGGTCGTGTGGTATATCTAGGATACAATCGTAGGGGTGCATGGTTTATGAAAGATACAATTATAAGGATGCATGTATATGGAGATACAGTTACAAAGATGCTTGCTATATGGAGGATACATTTATAAGGATGTGTAGTATATGGAAGATACAATTATAAAGATGCTTGCTATATGGAGGATATATTTATAAGGATGTGTGGTATATGGAAGATACAATTAATAGGGATGCGTGCTGTATGGAGGATACATTTATAAGGATGTGTGGTATATGGAAGATACAAGTAATAGGGATGTGTTCTGTATAGAGGATGCAGTTATACAGATGTGTGCCGTATGGAGGGTACAGTTATAAATATGTGTGGTATATGAAGGATACATTTATAGTGCTCTGCCTTTCTTGAGAACTCGGTTATAATGAATCCTGCCCATGAGAAACACATAAAAACATAGAAACATAGACTCTGACAGCAGGTAAGGACCGCTTGGCCCATCCAGTCTGCCCATTCTCCCTACCTACACTATTACTGCAGATCGTACCCGTTCTACAGCTCTTTCTCCTTTGCTTAACAGTCTCTAACTCTCTCTCTTTCTCTGGGAAATGGATTTCTCTCTCCGGTATCTTCATCTCTTCCACAGGGATTTACCCTTGTGGACTCTTTATCAATGGCAGCCGCCCCAGTTGCCAAGAAATTTGGTTGGTTTCACTCTCTGGAAATAGGAACTCTACAGGAAGCTCTAGCACAGAATGCCAGGCAGGCAGCTCCCTCTAAACTGAAGACAGTTACAGGAATGCATGGTATTCTGAAGGATAAGGGTGTGTGGTGTACTGGTGAAGATGATAAAAGCACAGAAGAGTACAAGCAGATGAAGGTATGAGTCCATCCTATCTGCTCTGGAACCCTACCTTGACACTCCTGCCTTTTATTCTCTTCACCCATTTCTTCCCTTCAATAATCCGTAGGTGCCAGATGTGACCACTATGCTATACAGCTATTCTTCTTATCCCCCACTCTCTCCAGGAAGAACATCCTCACAAACCGATTTTAATTTGACCCCCACCAGTTTAAGGTTATGGCCCCTTGCGGTTCACTTGGAAAAAGTGTAGAATGGTTGACATGATTGCAGCCTCGTAAAAATGTGAAGGTCCTTATCATGCCCACCTTTCCCTCCTGGCATCCAGAGAGTACCCATTAAGGCTCTCAAATTGGTCTTTATATGATTTTTATGGTAATTATCATTAAACCATCAAAGGAAGTGACAGGAAAAGGATACTCCACTATATCATGTAGCACCTAGTTGGTCTGAGCCTGGTGAGAACCCAGTCGAACTGGTGGCAGTTTAGTTCTGTAAAATAATTCATGACAGTCCCAATGTATAGCTCTCTCTATTACCGCTCATGAAGTACCTACAGTACACATGGAACAAATGTGTGTATAGTCAAGTTCCATCAATTGTTTACCAGCTAATGAGATTCAGCTCTTTAAAGGAGAAGGCTTTTACAAGAAAGTTCTCAACAGAGGCACACATTTTCCATGTGTAGCAGCTTTCCAGATGCCCCGCCACCCAGGTCTCATGGTCTTTGTTGCTGAAATTTCTTTGGTCAGTAGATGGAAAACATGTAAGAATATGTAATAATCCGTAGGGTGTTTGACATGTTTATTGGCACAGACCAAGTTCTGTATTGGTAGGATGGACTCACTAAGGTAGGCATGTAAAGCAGTGCATCCAAGGGGCAGAGACCTGGGGAGAATAGGTTATGTTAGATGTCTTTTATGTGACAGGACTCCATTGTTGCTGAAGTTGTATCCATCATACTAATTTTCTCAATGAAAAGGTGGGATGCCCATGCAGCTTTGAAAGGTGGAGGGCATTAATTAAAAATCAGAGTTTTATTTATCATTTATCACTTATTCACCCAGATAAACTAGCTGAAACCCAGGCCATGTTTTTAGTGAGATCCTGCTTATACAGAACCTTACTGCTGGGTGAGCTGAAGCACAGAGAGTGTCGGGAGACAAAATACCTGGGGATAGGCACAAGGGAATCATAGGGGTAAAGTAATTTAGAGGGGTAGAGACAGTGCCATAGGTAAAGTGGGTCTGCAGCAAAAATGAAGGTTGAAAAAAATGACGCAGACTGGGTGGGTCAAGCTGTCCTTATCTGCTGTCAGAGTCTATGTTTCTGTGTTAAACTTTCTCTATTACAGAGGTTTTATAATAAAGGGACTTAAGTTCATATTTCACAGGATGACATAAGGAATAATACCGAAATTAATAATACAGAAATTGGCACAAAGTATTCCATGAAGAGTTTCCCTTCATCTTTCATGGAACAAAAAAAAAAACATAATGTAGAAAGGGTAAGGATGAAGCAGTTACCCATAACCTGTTGTTCTCTCACCTAATGAATATCATCAGGAAAACAACATTTGGGACAGTTCCCTTGTAGGAACCTGGGAGGCAGATGGGGCAGTTGTCCTCTAACATACATACAATACAATTATTGCCCTATTAACAAATTATTCAGACCAGGTAAAACAGCGAACCACCCCACATAGCAGTTTGGTCCAAGAGTTGTAGATCATTGTGGAGAGAAATTCAAGAAAGCTAGTACTAAAGGTCTGAAGTCAGTACCTCTGTCAAATATAAAATGAAAAAATATTGAATCGAGTCATTTTCACAAGGAGATTAAAAGGCCTAGATGAGAACTGAATGTGGATCTCTGGGTTTACATTTCTCTATACTCTACCCACAGAACTCCACTGCCTCCTAAAGAGGCGCAGAATGTCCTGGAGCTCTCATTAAACTTGAAATCAAAGGTGTTATGAATGTAGCCTGTAGGCTACCCTGGGTTCTTTATTTCCTTTCCCTGTTTTATTTACAGTCTTAGGTACAGGGAGTCTTTAGCTGTTAACGAGAGCAACATTTTAACTTTGGAACATTGCCCATTCATAAACTGCAGGAAGGTCTAAGTAGTATAGTTTACAAGCAACTGCAGGAAGGTTTAAGTTACATGGCTTACAAGCCACAACATAAGAATCTAACTTTGTAAAGCTCTCTTTTATGCCTATAAATCTGGGCCTTTTTTCAATAAGCAATGGCAAAATGTTTAGGAAAGAAATCAGAAAGTGGGTAATTTGTTCGTGTTTATTGTCCCAGCACTTTTTCTTTTATCCTGTGTGTTTGATACTTTAATTTAGGAATGATTCTGACTGCAAATTTGATGGAACCACCCTCTCTGGTTCTAACTCCATATACATTGGGTTACCCTCTGCATGTCTGGCTACATGTATTGTATTACTGAATTGCTGTCTCCTGCCAGACGATGAACTAATGAATTGTCCTCTCTTTGGTTACATTGGAATAAAAGAAGGAAGCAGACAGTTGCAGCCCAATGTGAGTGATTGTCCTCGGCTGCTAAGTAGCTGGTATTTACTAAGCTTTACAGTCTGAATCTGATCTCCTGCAGCAAGATATAGGGAGTCATTATTTTTAGACCCAATTACCAACCTGTGGAATAACTTCCTCCTTCTTTGTGCCTCTGATCCTGGCCTGAAATTGCAGTTTTGTGAGCTCACCATCCTTCACTGTACTGTAGCTGTAACTAATACCACTTTTGTGCTTCCCTGTCTCTGCATTGTACACTGTCTGTTCTGGGGTGCCATGGCGCTTTGCACTCCATATGTCCATTGCTCTGGTGTTGTTACAGTGCACTGCTGGGGTTTTGTGATTCACTTTATTGTCTTTGCAGTGCTCTGTGTATTATGGTCTGTTCGCTATTTAGTTTATTGTACTTAGTATTACTTTATAATATTGTAAACTATTACTGATGTATAGTATCCCTTTCTTATTGCCTTCCCCCAGGATGCACCCTACTGACCAAAAATTATACTTTTTATATTCAATATTTTATTAAAATGTTTCAGTGGCAATAGAAACAATATTGCTTTGTACTACCACCACGTGTATCATGCTAGAAAGAGACAGTATTGTTTCACAGCCTGCGGTACCTTCTGGACCATCGTGGGTACTGCATTTTCACATCTAGGCACAGTGAGATAAGTTATGTATAACAAATATTTCAAAGTTTAATAATGGGGGGCCTAGTCAGAAACCTAAAACACACTGCATAGTATTGGGCAAATTCTCAAAAGTATTTTGGGGCAATGTGTCATAAGGACTTTGTGCTCTGTTGTTGAGCCGCCACCCAAAACTGTCATACACAAATGGTGTCATCTATGGGGGCTGCTGAAGGTGAACTCCTCTGTGAGTACACTGCAGTGACAGTTGCCTTTCCAGATGTTTTTGCTTGTTCTCACTCTGGTGTGTGCCCACAAGGTGGCACCACTGGTATTACAACATGTACACAGCACATGTTGCAATACTGACAGGTGTGCTGTGTTGACAGCAGGGGCACTTGCACTTCTTGCAGTTCCCCCAACGACCTCCCAAAGTATTGGTTCTCTGATGGTCCAGTGGACCCCCACCAAAAAAAGAAACTTATAAAAGCACTCCTTGGGGGTCCAGTGGTCTCTCATCCTACTCCTCTACTATCATTAACCCTGGTGGTCTAGCAGCTTCCCCTCCTACACTCCAATGCAATCACTTCCATGACCTTATGGTGGTTCTCTCACCTTCTCCAGACAGCACCTAACTCTGCGACCTGTTGGCCACCCTGTGCACTATGTGAGCTCCTGCATCTAGCAGGTGGCAAATGGTGCTAGTTATGAATGAGTGTTAGTGGGCCTGCTGCATGACCAAGGAAGGCCCTGCAGTCAATTTGCATGAATGAAAGAGCTTGATGGGCTGGTGGCCTTTCTATCCTAAATTGACATGTTCGTAAATTCTAATTATGTCCATAGAAATTCTAGGCAGGTGTTTGATGAACATGCAAACAGCCAGAAGAGGAAGGCCGTTTGATCTATTGAGTCTGCTGGATTGCAGAAACCCTGCTTTAGAGATCACAGGCCCCCTTCGCTTACCCTGACCCTGTCCTACCCTCTCTTAACCCCCTCAATATCTTCTGATTGACAGCCTCAGGATGGGAGTTCCTTCTACCCTGACACCACCCGCTTTGTGCAGAAGTGTCTTCTGGCCTCCTTGTTGAACCCCCCCCCACAATGGCAGTTTGCAACAGTGCCCTGTTGTGGTCTTGCTTTCAGTAAAGCAAAACTGGTCCCCAATATCCACCATGTTTGTACTTTCCAGGTACTTGAAGGTTTCAATCATGTACCCTCTCTCCCTCAACTCTTGAGAGAGTACATATTGAGTACTTGCAGTCTATCCTCATACGCACTGTCCTGCTGTCCCTGAACCATCTTTGTCACCTTCCTCTGTACTGCACTGAGCTGGATGATATCTTTCCTTAGGTAGGGACTCCAGTATTGCATGCCATACTTAGGTGTAGCCACACCATGGATCTCTGCAGTGATAGAATAACCTCCTCCATCCTCCTTGTGAACCCTCTAGCAGTACATCCCAGCTTTCTGTAAGCCTTAGCTGCTGCTTTTCTGCACTGCATAGCCTACTTTAGGTTGCTTGCAATGGCTATCCCTAATCACTTTCCTCCTCTGATACAGTTACCTTGCCCCCCCACACCACTGGGGTGCTTAACTCCTATGTACATGACATTGCACTTCTTGAACCCCCACTACCGGATGCCAGATCTACTGTCTAGCTTTGTAAGGTCCTCTTAGGTCCTGTACCTCTTCTTCTGGTTTCATCCTTCCACAGAGCTTGGTGTCACCCACAAAGAGGCAGATCTTACTTTAATGCCGTCCCCAGTGTTGTTAATGGACACATTGAACAATACTGGACCGAACATGGACTCCGGCAGGACCCCACTGGTAATGTCCCTCATGCCTGAGAGTTCCCCAGCCACCACCACCCTTTGGAACCCACCATTGAACCAGTTTGCCTCCCACTGTTGCTTCCTGCCCGAGGTTCTCCAACTTCCTGATCAGCCTCTTGTGGGGTACCGAGTCAAAGGCCTTGCTGAAATCCAGACACAAGAATATCAAGTACCTGGCCCTTGTCCACCACCTTCAATACCCAGTCAAAGAAACTGATCAGGTTGGTTTGACAGGACCTCCCTGCTATTGACCCATGTTGTCTGTCATCCTGGAGCCCATTTGCTTCAAGGAACCCAACTAGTCTTTCCTTCAGCAAGGACTCCATCAGTGTAACCACAGTGGAAGTCAGACTTAACTGGTCTGTAGTTACCAGGGTCATCCCTTGACCCACTCTTGTGCAGTGGTACCACACTCTTGTGTTACCTCCCCAGTATCTAATGAACTGTTGAACAGGTCCACTAGTGGACTGGCAAATGTTGCCGCCAGTTCCCTCAACACTTTGGGGTGCATGCTATCCGGCCCCGGGGACTTGTTTCCCTTTAGGGACATGAGCCCCTTCCTAACCCTGTCTTCTGTTATCTTATCAACCATATTCCCCCCTTCCCTATTCTCCCTTGAGGCACTGGACCGTCCTGTTCCTTGGTAAAGACCAAGCAAAAATATTAATTCAACACCTCTGCCTTCTTTTTACTGCCCTTCATTCACCCAGACCCCCTTTTTTAATATCATTATGCCTACCTTCATAGCCCTCTTATTGCTGATGTATCTGAAGAAGGCCTTTTCTCCCTCCTTTTTTTAAACTTTATTCCTATTACTCTATCATAGAACATGACAATATGTGTTTCATATAGGAAACAGGCCATCTGATAAATCTGCATTTGAGGAATGAACCCCTCAAAGGAAAAATGCTTGGATTCACTATATAGTGGTACATTAACAGAGGGTAACTCTATAGTTAATACCATATTAAAATCCAACATTTTCGATGTAATTGAGTTCACGAGCAACATGGCTATTTCGAAAGGAAAGGATTGTCCAGCAATATCGAGCCTAAAAAGAAAAATGCGTCCCAACAGGGACTAGTATTGCCATGTGTAAACCTTAATGTAGAATGAGCTACTAACTAGATTCATGCAGCTGAGTAAAATTACACCATAAGGAAAAAACTTCCACCCACTCCTCCAAGCAATAAAGAATTTGCCCAGCCAGAGAACAAGGAAGTTAAAACTCCCACTCCCCAGACCCTGAACCAGTCTCCCATTTTAGAATGTTAGCTGCAGAGCAGAGCCCCATAATTAACAATCGATTTTGTTAAGAACATTGTGGTAATGAAAGAAAAAAAAAAACAGCTTTAACCCCTCTACTAATAAAAATCAAACAAAACAGTCAGGGCAACAAAATGCTACTTAGAGCAACAATAAGCTTGTGGTTCAAAAGTTATATGAGAGAGAAAAACTGTTCCTACATAAGAACCCAGCTTCTCAAGTGTCCCCAAAATCCCCGAGGTCTTCACCTTCCTCCGTTTGGCCTGTAGATGAAGCCACTTGTCGTGCAGCCCACTTACCGGCCTCTACAGGATCCGAAAACAGATATACTTTCCCTTGGTGAGTGATCTGAAGCCTGGCTGGATAAATCATGCTGTGAGGTACTCCCACATCCCACAGTGATCTTCGTACACCGTCAGAACTCTTCCTTCTCTGTCTTGTAGAGTTAACTAATATCTGGGAAGATTTAGACCTGATGGTCTTCTTGCATGAGTGGGCTAGCGCTGTGGGCACATCGGAGGATGCGGTCTCAGGTTCCAACCCCAGCAGTCACAACAGTTAAAGTTTGAGGTTCCTCCGAATTCTGTGGGTGACCCCTGGGTGTGATGCGGTAGACCTTCTGAATGTCCCAAGAAACATCGTCTCCATACAGTAGCAATTTTTCAGTAAGCCATTCATGAATGTACTATACGAGATGGTCTCCCTCACAGCCTTCGGGGAGACCGATGATCCGAATGTTTGCAGACCGGGCCTGATTTTCCAAAGTCTCCAGCCCTGCCCAGAGATGCTGATTTTCCTTTACCATAAGAGCAGCAGCAGTGGAGTTAGCATCCGTTTGTTTGCGGACCTCCTGTACATCTCCCTTAAGTCCATCCACCACATTTTCAAGTATTAATACTCTGCCATTGAAATCATCCACCTTTTGGTTCAAAGTAGAGACAGAGGCGATCAGACTCTGGAGTTTATGGCCCAAGGACACCATGGCTTCTGTTGGGCTTGCATCTACTTCGGCCTGCAGGGTTGTGCCAGGCCTCAAGGCCCCACCAGTTCCTTTACTTTTGTCTGTTCCATCTGCAGTTTTATCTCTCTCTTGGGATTACCTATTTTCCTTAAATCAACGTCACTTTTGCTGCTGGTATTACTTAAAACCTGTCCAGGACTCAGAAATGGAAGATTATGATGATTTTTAGTAGATTGGTATAGAGCTGCTAAAATCTGCTGCTGCTCAGCTTGGGCTCCACAGCACTTCCAAACCTTTTCTCCCTCCTTAGTCCCTTCTGCTGTTTGCAGCTCCTTCCTAGACTTGACTTGCGTGACCACACTATTAGCCTCCTTAGCTTTTTCCAAATAGGCCCTCTCAATCCTCTTCGTTTCCTATACAGTTCTTCTGTACATGGCCCTCTTGTCCTTCACTGCCTGACTCGCCTCCAAGTTGAACCAACTTGGTCTTCTGACTTTGCAGTTTTCCTCTTCTGCTTATGGCAGGTGTTAATGGCTACCATGATCCCTGCTTTGACCACAGTCCACTTCTGGTTCAATTTCATACCTTCCTTTAGTCCAGGTACAGTAGGTGTCCCCTCAGTATTGGACCCGTCTTGCTGTAGTCATCCTACCTGAAATCTGGTACTTGCATCTTTGTACTTGATGTCTCCTACACAGTTATCAACTTGAAACCCCACACCATTCCAGTGTTACTGCACCCTGAGGCCTCCTCCACCTTGATGTCCTTGACATGGACCCTGTTTGTTACTGCACCCTGAAGCCTCCTCCACCTTGATGTCCCTGACATGGACCCTGTTTGTTACTGCACCCTGAGGCCTCCTCCACCTTGATGTCCCTGACATGGACCCTGTTTGTTACTGCACCCTGAGGCCTCTTCCACCTTGATGTCCCTGACATGGACCCTGTTTGTTACTGCACCCTGAGGCCTCCTCCACCTTGATGTCCCTGACATGGACCCTGTTTGTTACTGCACCCTGAGGCCTCCTCCACCTTGATGTCCCTGACATGGACCCTGTTTGTTACTGCCCTCAAATAGCTTTCTAATTTGTATGTGCAGCTAAAATTGCTCATGCAAAAGTTGAATATGAGGCCCATTGTATTTTATTTTTCAGGGGGGAAAAGTGCTATTTCTGATGAGGAAAACAGACTGAGTTTGGAACTACAGATTTGGGAAGCTGCTCGCATGAGAGACCATCCTGGCACAATACAAGGCCCGGAATGTTTAGAAATGAACAGCCCTTATTGGATACATAAGATTCTGTGATTTATAATGTAAGCCATGCCCATGCTTCATTAGCGTGCTGTACTTATCTGTAGCTAATGGAATCTGGCAGCCACAGTTCAGATCCCACTCTTCGGGACGCATTCTGAGAACAGAAGAAACTGGTTTGAAGTGATAGACTGACATCTGGTTTGATCATCTCCGTGACACTGTGAGCTTCTTTGTGGTACTGTATGAAATTGTGCTTGTCCTTTGACAGTATAGACTAGCCACAGTCTTAAAACTGCACAGTCAGTATTGTCTGCACTTTTATTGCATTCTCCGTCCTACATGCTACAACGTAATCCAACTATAAATATGCTTATTGGATATCATTTTTTCTTGAATGTAGCAACCGCTAAATAACAAATCAATAAAACTGTGAATCTTACAAACAAACAAGCAAAGAAAAAAGCACCATTAACCCTCCTGACCTGGATACTGGCTGTTGTAAGGAGGTAAAGAGAAAGTTTAAAAAACAAACAACCTTGCAATATGCTAGTGGAGCAGCTAGCAGCAGCAGCAAGTCCCCAAACCACTAGCAGATTAACCTGATTCCTTTTTGCAAATATAGTCTTTATTAAAAGATTTTATCATTTTTTCAGTCACAGTTTACATTATTGTAATTGATTACTTTGACAAGGTTACAGTTCATATAATGGTACAATATCATTCATGCAACTTTAGATTCACTTGAAATCATAGTCTTATGTCATGGGTGAGCCCGATCTTACAATTCCCCATATCCATACTTCTTAACCCTGTTGTTCTGTTCTCCGAACCCTCCTCTCATTCCCTACTCTGGCTCTTTTTCTTCTGACATTTACCTTTCAGTATATTCCTAGAGCCCAACTGAAGTGGAGTGAGTGTTTAGGGGACAAAGCGTGGGTCCTTGGACATGATATATAAAATCCATCTACTCCACTTGATGGAGCAGGCATCTGCCCTATCATTTAGGCTATATGTATTCTTCTCAGATCTATATATGCGATTGACTATTTCTCTCCACTCCAGGATTGAAGGAATCACTGCAGTGAACCAGCGTTTAGTAATAGCCTTTTTCGCTGCAAGCAGGCAGATTCCCAACAAGTACTGGTAGTGGGGGTTATGAAAGTCTTGTGGCAGCACATGTAAGATAAAGAATTCCCCAGTTAAGGGGTGCCAGAGTCCAAACAGCCCCTCAGATTCCTCCCACAAACCCTGGAGGAAAGGTTGTAACCTGGGCATAACCAGAGGACGTGGGAATGGCGGGGATTATTGATGCCAGCAGACCGCAGCACCTGAGTTATTATAGTGAGCTGTTATTACTGGAGTCCGGAAAAATCTTATCAATATTTGCCATGAAAACAACCTCCATGTATGGGAACAAGTAATTCTCACTGAAAATTGGCATACTGCGCCCCACTGTTGTGGGGTTATTTGGGAACCCAGCTCCCCATTCCACTTCTCCCTTATTACATCTCTGTTTCCACCTAATGTTTCCATCAGGGATTTATATAGAATCGAAGTGAGATGGGTTAATGTCTTGGTTTTTAGTGCTTGCTGGAGCATCTGAATCATGTTTGGGCATTCCCCAGGGGTTCGAATGACCCGAGAGAGAGCCTCGTAATGATGTCTTAGTTGTAGGTGCCGAAAAAAGTCTGATTGGCGTGCATGCCCCCTAGTGGATTTGTTCTCACTCCTTCTGAAGATGTTGTCAACCCTTACCCTGTTTATACCTTTCAAGTACTTGAAGGTTTCAACCATGTATTCCCTTTCCTTGCTCTTTTCCAGTGTGTACAGGCTGAGCTCCCTCAGCCTTTCCTGATATGACTTCTCACGCAGCCCTGCCACCGTTTTGGTTGCTCTTCTCTGGTCTCTCTCCAATCTGTCCTTGTGCCCTTGTAGGTACAGCCTCCAGAACTGGACCACATATTCCAGGTGTGATCTGACCATCGTTTTGTATAGTGGCATGATTGCCTCCCTTTTTCTGCTTATAATGCCTCTCCCTATGCATGCCAACATTCTGATTGCCTTCCCTGCTGCCCTGTCACACTGATTCCATACTTTCAGGTTGTCTGTAATTGTGATCCCTAAGTCCCTTTCCTGATCTGTTACCCCCAGTTCTTCACCCCCAAGCCAGTATCTTGCCCTTGAGTTTTTGCACCCGTTGGGCCCCTATTTGTGAACAGGCGGGTGGCTCGGCTTGGCGCTCAGGTCGCGTAGCCACCTACAACGCTCGCACCCACTGCACCCCTCAGCAGCATTCACAGACTACATAGCGCCTCCCCGCACTCAGATCCCTTGCTGAAAATGGAGCTCGGCATATGGGTGGGCCGGGTCTCCGTGGGATGCATCGCACTTTGCACCATTCACGATAGTGCAGAGTGCCATACGTGGGGCCAGGCTGTGTATCTGGAGGGCAGCCATAACAATACGAATCCTCTCCAAATGCCACCGCCGGACCCGCTTGTGCAGGCGGGGGGTCATTGGACCTGCTCCGGATGGTGCCGCAAGTGTTGGGGGCAGTGGTCGGGCCAGGGGCGGGCGGCCTGCAAATTCCCCCCCGCAGCATGACCGGCGCTGTGCGTGCCCCCTGCAAGAAGGTGCCATGCCAGCACAAGTGATCCACTGCAGACAAGGGTTGGGCAGCTGGTTGGCTGCTGACCTGGTCCGCAGTCCGCCCCTGCAAACCTTCACGCCGGGGGCGGAGATGCGCATGGGAGCCGGGCGGGGACTGCTGCTTCGTGAATGTGGTCCCATGCCGCGGATCTTGCACCAGCTCCTCACTTCTTTGTGAACAGGGGCCTATGCACATAATTTTGGATTTTTTAGCATTGAATTGTAGCTGCCTCTTTTCTGACCACACCTCCAGCCTGACCAGATCTTCCCTCATACATTTCACCCCCTCCCACGTATCAGCCCTATTACAGATCTTCATGACATCTGCAAATAGGCACACCTTCCCATGCAGACCCTCTGAAATGTCCCCAATTAAGTATTCATGTTACTGAAGAGAATTTTTATATTAGTGGACGACTAAAGACTGGACTCTATAGAGTTGGTGTAGTAAAAATATGGTTACGCTACAAAATTAGCTTGTTTTTTGTGTATGTTATTGTACTCAGCCCTACCCAGTTTTTGTATTGAAATTTTAGTTTAAGTAATATACAGGAGTATGGGGGTGCTCTGCTCATCTCAACATAAACAAATAAAATGTAGCTTTCTGCCTCTCCCTACACCTGAAGAAAGGCTGTCCTTTTTAGCTTGAAACACTATCTGTTTCTACCATGTTTATTTTCTTTTGCCATTTTTTTATGTGTTTATGCAAAATACACGATGATGTGATGTATCATCAGATATTGTCACACGCCATGGGTGCATTGTGAGGTACAGGGCCACAGTGAGTGCCTTCAGTCACCCATGAAGTGCCAATATCCTATGATATACCCCACCCTGGAGTGTACTGTTGTGATTATAAAAGGGCACCAAAGTATTAGGAAATGGCTAGTCTCGGGTAATCAGTTTTGAACCATAATGATATACTGAGATATCATCATGGGTCAAAGATGGCTCTAACCAATCAACTTCCAGGATTTCTCTTATCCATTTTATAATAAAAAATAAAATCTACCATGCAAATGAAGGGAACATGTCTTTACCTTAATTGTTTCATTTTTTTATGGGGTGGGGCAGCTGAAAATGAGGGGAAAGTGACAGAGCTGGTAATAGGGGGCAGTACCTCAGGTGGTAATGGAGACAGTGACAGCTGGCAGTGAGGGGGTTTGGGCAAAGGACCACTGGCAAGGGGGGGTGACATAGCTGGTAATGGGGGTAGTGACACAGCTGGCAGTGAGTGGTGACAGTGTAGGCAACAGGGAGCCAGTGACACCACTGGCAGTGAGGGGCGGCAACACAGATGGTAATGGGAGCACTGAAACAGCTGGTAATGGGGTAGTGGTAATGCTGGTACTGGCAGCAGCAGTGACACTGCTGGTAACAGGGCAGTGACACAGCGAGCAAATTGGGGGGACAGTGACACAGCTAGAAACCAGGAAGGCAGTGATAAAGCTGGTAATGGGGGTGCACTGATACTCGACAGTAAAGGTGCAAGTGATGACAACGGGAAGGGATGATGAAAAAGCTGGCAATGGGAAGAAGACAGTAACATGATTGGCAGCCGGGGGGAGGGTTGATATGGCTAGCAACAGGGGACACAAAATTATGGAGCTGCCCCCCACTCCATTGGACTGGAACCCAGTACTGCTAAATACATAACCGCTTCACTGTACCAACTTCACAAACACAGGACTAGCGACTGTTGGCACCATCTAACTCTTTCTTTATACTGGGCCAGATATTCAAAAGGGTTGCGCCATGCGCAATAGGGTTGCGCCTGCGCAATAGGGTTGCGCCTGCGCAGGTCTGAAATTGCTCCATTGTGCGATATTCAGCAGGAGGCAGTTGCGCCACTGAAAACATGCTGAGCAACAACGCAATGCAAATGAATGCATGCTGAACTGGAGGGGGAGGAACCATGCATAAACTGCCAGCCTGATATTCAGCCGGGCTGTGCAGTGTTGTGCAGGCGCAACCCCCAACCTGCGCCTGCACAACTTTGAGCCAAAAAAAGGATCTAGTTGAGGGCCACCCACAGGTGAGCTGCTGCATTGCAGGGCGCAACACAGCAGCTGCCACCTGTGGCTGGCCCTCAACCCACTGCCCTGCCCCTGCAGCCAATCGTGGGCAAAGAGTGTGAAATCCCCACTGGCCCGAACACGGGCATAGGCTAATCCCCCACCAGCCCGATCGCGAGGCAGCAAAGTGTCCCCCAACATATCCCTGGTGGTCCAGTGGACCGATGAGCCCGATCGCGGGCTGCAGTAATTAAATACACCCCCCACCTCCGAATATATCCCTCTGGCCCAGTGACCGAAAACCCAATCGCGGGATTGAGTTTGAAACACCCTCCAACACATCCCTAGTGACTAGTGTCCTCCACCCCACCCACTTACTCGAGCCTTCACCATCTCACTCCCCACAGCCGGGCGGTGCAGGCATCCCACCCGCCTGCCGCGTTCGACCGTTCGGTAGGGCTACATCCATTGGTGCAGAGCAAGAGCATTCATTCACAATATTACAATTACAATACATTCATTCACAAATCTGACTGTCTTTACGGGTATGGCTTGCATGCCCATTGGCTCTTTGCTCTGCACCATGGGGGCAGTCTTCACCGGGCAGTCAGTCGGCGGGTGGCAGGGTGGGTGGGATGCTGCGCTGCGGGGGTGGAGGAGCCGGGTGGTGGGGCTTGTGGGTGGGTGGGGTAGGGGATGTAGGTCACCAAGAATGTGTTCGGGTGGGGTTGTGTTTAAACTCAATCCCACGATCGGGTTTTCGGTCCACTGGACCACCAGGGATATATTCGGGAGGTGGGGGTTTACTACTCAAACCCGTGATCGGGATTTCACCAGGGATATATTCGGAGGTGGGGGTGTATTTATTACTGCAGCCCGCGATCGGGCTTATCGGTCCACTGGACCACCAGGGATATGTTGAGGGGGGAGACACTTTGCTGCCCACGATCGGGCTGGTGGGGAGGTGGAATTAAAGCTATGCCCGCGATCGGGCCAGTGGGGGTGGTGGTGGGGAATTTACACTCTTTTGCCCGCGATCGGGCTGCAGGAGGCGTCGGTCCCCGACAGCTGCTGCCTGGCAGGGCGCCAGGCGCAAGTCCTCGGGGATCGGTGCACCTGCATGCTAATGGCATGCAAATGGGGTCATGATCAGATGCAAATGGACCCCCTGCGCCTTGCATGAATTATGGCCCCATTTGCATGTCACCTTTTGAATATCGGGATTTTGCGCATGGCGCATTGCTACTTGCTCACCATAGTTGAATCTCCACTCTGGCCACTTGCGGTGGCGCAAGTTCCACTGCGCCTATGCACAGTGGCTGTGGTCGGGTGATATTCAAAGGAGCGCCTGCTGCTTAACCCTTTGAATATCGCCTATTATTACACCCCCGCGCAACTATTTAGTACAGCGCAAGGCTTGCTCCACAAAATAGCGCAGTTTGAATATCTGGCCCACTATATTTTCATTCAGCCTACCTGCTCCCCGCCTTGTCCCGCCCCTCCCCAAGCACTTACCTTACCTTTCAAGGGGACTGTAGAGCCACACCTGGCTCCATGGTGGATTCCATTGGGGGTAGTTACAGTCCTCTGCTGGCCCATCTTGTGTCAGAGTGGGAAAGAGGCAGCTTGCTGGGATCAGGAGCATCAGTTTCATCCTGTGCACTCTGGGTGTCTTTTGTTTTCGCATCTACCCCTGGGACCCCAGTGACTAAGGCAGCTAGTGTGCAAGCATATGCAGTTGCATGGCCACATGGCAGCAACCGGCGTTCTCCCTCAAAACTGGATCTGAGTGCACTACAGCCTGTGCTCACCCAGGTGGCAGTGCAGACTCCTCCCCTGGCCAGCCCTCAACAACCCAGACTTATTCTGAAACTGGTGCCGCTGGTGTTGGGAGCGGTAGTCCTATGGCTGCACTGATGGGCCGGCCCAGTTCCACTAATATTTTATTTATTTGCTTATTTATTTATTGTTTGCGGCTGGGACCACCCATTCCTCATCAGATCTCGCCAGTGCGACCTCTTCAGCCACTGACCACCCTGGCTTGCCCCCACAAGGTGGGGCCACTGAAATGGCCTCTCCCCCCCGGACACTCGTCAGATTACCAGCTGCATCACCGCTGCCTGCAGGCTCCTTGGCTTGCTCCCTCTCGGTGGGGCCACTGGGGTGAGCCACCGGGTGGAACACTGCCTTGGCCGGAACTGGGAGGCACGATGGGGGAGAACGGGACTGGGGGAGGGCATCATAGAGTTCAAGCCATTTGTTTGTTAATGCTGCTCCATGGGGGCAGGGTGTGCAGTGCCGTGCTACGTCTGCCTCACCCGCCCCCCATGAATGATGGCACGGACTGCATGCGGAACCCCCAGCCTCTGCCAGGGGTCCGTAGAGCACCGGACACTCCTCCCTCGGACAAGGAGCACAATCCCCAGGATGCTCAGTCCTTCTCCCTAGCCGACCCACTGGCTTCCGAGTCTGTCCCTGACCCGGGATATCAGCACCGCAAACAGATGCCTTGCCCTGCGCCGGTGGGCTGGTTACCGCTTATATTTTATAGATTTCTTGTGTTTTTTGTTCATTTCATTCTTCATTACTTAGTTAAATTACATGGACACAGCATTCTTGGCTCCTTCTTGTAATCTCTTTTTGCTGTTTAGTTCTTTACTGAAGTTACTGTCCTCATTTGTGATGATATAATCATTTCCAGAACTACAAACTTTGATGTCACAAACAGAGGATTATGACTTCAGCTAAAGAATTAAACAGCAGATGTAGATGGACTTTCGGCGGCAAGGATCCTGTTTCCATGCAAATGAGTTTAGTATTGAAGAAGCGAGGAAAGAGAAATACAGACGATAATTGTCGGAGTCCTGTGAAACTCCCTCCTGCCATCTTCATGGCAGATGCATAGTTTGAGCGTCTGCAAGGTGGCTGTCTGGCAGTGACTCTTCAGTGCAGCGTACCTTGGTCTTGTTCCAAGACTAAGAAAAGGAGAAGCCACTTCGAGCTGTGAATTTTTATTTGATTCATTTGTCTGCCACACTTTCATCAGCCCCAGAGCTTGGGGGGACTGATGTAAGGGCGGCAGAGAGACGAATTGATTAAATAATGAAAGGGATTCACAGTGCTGGAAGTGGCATTATTTTCATAGTCTTGAAACATAGTTGTCTCCATAAGCCCCTCCCCCCCTTAACTTCATACTGCAGTGACCTACGAGGTTGATCAGACTTCCTAGGGACATTCAGAGGTACCCTGCTCTTATCTGAATTATGGTATGTCTCTTAGTTCCTTTAATTTATTTTCCATTCTTAGGACGTTTTGAATATTTATGTACTTACTTAGTCATGAGCATTAGTAACGGGTCTTTACTTATTATTTATGTGTAATTGTCTTGCTGGTGTTTCTTTTTTTTGTGTACTGCACTCTGTAAAGAAGGGTGCTTTATCAATGCAAATCCTATCCTGAATTGCATGTAAATATTATGTTCTTTCAAAGCTTCCTGAAAACTGACAAATTCCTTTAAAAAAGTACAGTCAACAGTAAGTGCCCCACACACACACTGTGTGCAAAAACATTTTGGCTTACCTACTGTTTACTTTTAGTGTAGTAGATTGTAGCAGACTAATTTTGCTTAGCTCTGGGCTGACATCTTCTGTTACTCCAAATCCGGAACCCCCTTCAGCAGACATCAGAGCAATAGGCAGCAGTGAGAGATTCAGTAGCCTGCAGTGCGTGTGAAATCCACAATGCTGTAGCCAAGCCCACACTTATAATTTAGTTTGACACACACGCAGCAGCCGTCAGCATCACAGTGTGTCAATTCAGAGCCTAGAAAAAGTAGCCAAATCCAGAAGTGAATAACAGAATTCCATTTGGCAAGTGGCAGCTTAAACACTGCTTACTCTGGCTGTGAGGATGGGCGAGTAGCTAATTTCACAGCCAGTGGCACTTTATGATTGTCTGGTAGGGGTGCAAAGATGCCTGGCAGTCCAGCTGTCACTCCCAAAGAACCAAGTTGGCAGAGCTGGCCTGCCGGCATAGTGGTTGGATTTCCGCTTGGAACGCCGGCGACCCAGGTTCAGGAATGGATCCGGGTCGCCGGAGGGCTGGCTGGGGGGAGAAGGATTGAGTGCCCCCAGGACTGCTCTCCTTTTCCAGGGGGGAGGGTGGCATGCGCTCGGTGCAGGAGTGACACCTGACGGAAGCTGGGTCCGTCGCATAGCACCGACGCCAGTTTCACTTTGGGGTTGGGCGGACGCTGGTCGCCATTGCACGTCCCCGCCCCAGCCTATAGGGGGATAAAATCCTGTGTCGGCTATCTCCGTGAAGCCATGCCCCGGGCTTCGATTAGCCTCCTAGCTGGGTTCTCCCAACCAGTACCAGTTTTGCGGCACTGGTAGCGGATCATGGTACTGCGACCCACCCTCAGGGGGGCCAGCCAAGGGTGACTGGGGGAGCACCGGCAATCTAGGAGGTGGAAGCATGAAGGGGTGCCGTGACCAGGGTGGATGAACTGACGGCAGGAGCAGCAAAAAAGTATAGTAAATAAAAAAAAAGAACCAAGTGGGTCTCACCGCTGCAGTATGCTCAGCCCCAGCCGGCTCTAGCTTGGGTTTCCAGAGATTGCATTTGAACTCCAGTCTCACAAGTGGCAGTGTGATGGGCAGCTGCTGCTGTGCTGCTGGGCCAGTCAGTGCTTACTGTTCGTTTGTTTTCTGCTGCTGCTGCCCTGGGCGCCCACCCTTCAAGTACTCACAAGACTTACCCGCACTGCCCACTGGACTTACCTGTGCTGCTGGTCCCTTCCCCAAGCCTTCTGGTACCTCCGTCATTGAGCAATCTGACTTATCCCAATTCGGGGGGGGGGGGGGCTTCCTGCTGCCACCAGGAAGGAGACACCTTATGATGGTTGAAGATGGAAGGGCCAGCCTGCTTTGTGGATGTGGTTGCATGTGAGCAGCTGTCTGAGATGCCTTCATCAAAGGTGCCCAGTGTAACCCTTTTTCAGTTACTGGGCCTTGCCCTCCACCGGGTGAGTGCAGTTGTGGGGGTGAATGCTGTGCTACATATGGTCACCCACACAGCCAGGAGTGCCTCCCTTGAACTACCACAAGGATCTGTTAGACAAGCATGGCTGAGACACTCACCCTCCATGCGGGAAGTGTCCAAAGGACGCTTTGAATCCCTCCTTGCCAGCCTCTGCTCCAGATGCCCTGGGCTCAGAGTGAAAACCTGGGTTGTCAGTGTGCCAGAGTGATGCTCCATTGCTCAGTGCTACGGAGCCGGTGCCAGCGCTGCTTAGGGTTTTTAAATGGCCTTCTCATACTGACCCTGAGCCCTAACTATCTCTTGTAACTGCTCGCCACTTGTCTTCCATCTTGTTCAGCTGCAGAGTTTAGGCTCTGTGTTCCAAAAAGTTCATTGTTGAACAGTTGGCGCCAGTCGTCGTCTCCTTGTGCCAAAGCTTTGAAACAACATTACCACTTTATGTGTTTGTGATTCCCTGTCTCTTTTTCAGTCTTTGCTGGAAACATGTCTAGTTCAGTTTGCTTATGTTTAATCTTAAGTAGTTGGATTTTTATCTGATTTTGTTTGAAAGGTTCTATATCAATTTTTTTACAGTCGCTGAACTCTTATGAATCTACTGGAAAAGGGGACTATGTCACTTTAAAGTGAAGATATTGCTAAAATCATTATACTGTAAAAACAAGGGCTGTAAGCATCTTTTATCTTTAAATGATACGTTGGCAAATATACGTTTACAATCTGCATGCTCCTTTGTCTTATTAATATAAGTGCCTCTAAAGCAGAAACATCTGTGTTGGCGATGTGTTTCCTCTCGTACTTACAGCACATGTGAATCTGGGTCTGGAAGGAATTCATCAAGGCCATAGCTGAAGGGAACACATAATAATTTGACTTGGTTCTAATTGCTGCTTGAACTCCAGTATTATAGAAAGCTTGCAGACTTTTCCGAAATGTAGATCTCACTGTGTTGAGGGACATTGCTCTTGGACGTTCTTTCCTTGATGAGGGGGCCCTAAAAATAGACTATTCCTAAATCACTCCATTCCAGAATTATATAATTATTGTTTAAGTTATGTGGTTTAAATAGACGGAGTAATTTTGTCTCAGTCACATGCATATTAGTGTTCAGACCCCATCGGCACTTTCCTTCTCGGGGGGCTTCTCCATTTACTGTCCTGTTACTGTTGCAGAATATCCTACAACAAACTGCGTCTTGTCTGAATAGTTTTTAATGTTTCACAGAGTTAGTCATGCATTACTTGGCTCATTTAAAGGGACACTGTCAACCTTTTTTGCATCATATTTCTACTTAAAACCCCACATTTTATGATTGCTTTCCCTCTCTAGAATGAATATGTTGCTGGTTGTTTTGTCTGCTTCCTTTCTTGATAGACCTGAAATGCAGGCTGATGGCATAATGCTCACCAACTGTTTTGTTTCAAATCCTTGATCTGCTCTTATTGCATACTTCCTGAATATTAGAAACATCCCCAAACAGTGCAGCCACGAATTATGCAATTATTAGTCTCCTCTCCTCCCTCTGCATGATGAGTGGCTAGACTATGTTGGAGGGTTCCCCAATCCAGGAATAATGCAGTGGGAGTTGATCAAGGTATGTAAACAAACATGTTTTTGCATGGTCATACCACTATGGTGGGAAGTCTATTTTTCACTTTTTAAAAGACAAAAGAAAACAGAAGCAAACTACCAGCTACATTGGCAGTCCTTTTTTTTTTTTAAATTTACTTTATGCTCCCCCGGCTGGCTCATATCGCTCAACCCCCTTTCCCCAGCCCCATCCCCTGGGACTTACCTACCCCATTGTTCCTCCCTGGGACTTGCCCCCTAGGGTGGGGCTTTTGGGGGGACCCACCGTTCCCGCGTCGGAACCTGAGGCTGTTTCCTTAGAACATCGCAGGGTAACAGTGCTAGACCTGAGGGGTGAGCGTGTACTGCAAGGACCATGTTCCAGTTTTCTGTGGGAGGTGTGGCATGCAGTTACATCAGTGGCCAGTGAGCTGATGTCTGCCCCCCAGCAAGCTTCGTTGGTCAGTTTCCCCAGCCTCTACTAGGGGACCATCAAGCACCGGCATCTGATCCACCCCCCCTCAGAGGAGGAAAGCAGTTCCTAGGATGTTCAAGCCTCCTCCCTCCAGCCGCTCCTCTGACTCCTGGGCCCATTCCTATACCTGGGAAGTTGGTGGCGAAAATGGTAGCGCCCTTCAGAAGGGCAGACTTTACCAGGATGGGACTTCAGCTTAAGGAAACCCTGGAAAAAAGGGGGATGGGGGCAATGTTGAGGAGAAATGGGCACATATCAAGGGGGCCATGGTGGAGGTCACAAAACAATGTGTTAGGTCGATAGACAAGGGTAAAAGGAGAAGAAAACTGCTTTGGTTCTCAAGGGGTGGTGGCTGAAAAGGTAAGGGCCAAAAGGCTAGTCTTCAGGAACTATAAGGAGACACAAAGAGACGAGGACAAGGAAATGTACCAGAAGTGTCTGAGAAGTGCTAAAGCACAAACAGAAGAAAGAATAGCTCAATTGGTTAAAAAAGGAGACAAGACATTCTTCAAGTACATTAGCGAGAGAATGAAGGCAAAGGGGAGAGTAGCTAAGCTTTGAGGAGCCAGGGGGGAGATAGTGGAGGAAGATGGGGAGAAAGCAGCAATCCTGAATGAATATTTCTGTTCGGTCTTCACTGTGGAAGGGCATAGGCAGGGCCCACAGCTAGACTTTAAAGGGACAAAGGATAAGGTGGTAAACACCAATCCATTCACAGAGGAGAGGGTCGTAGAAGAGCTTGCAAAGCTGAAGATGGACAAAGCCATGGGTCCAAATGGCGTACATCCCAGGGTCCTAAGGGAACGGAGAATTGAACTGGCAACTCCTCTGGCAGCCCTGTTCAGTGAGTCCCTAGACACTAGAGTGGTCCCAAAGGACTGGAGAAGAGTAAATGTCATCCCTCTTCACAAGAGCGGTAGTGAAGAAGATGCAGGGAACTACAGTACAGGCCAGTTAGTCTAACTTCTGTAGTTGGAAAGATAATGGAGACACTCCTCAAGGAAAGAATAGTGGAGCACCTAAAAGCCATGGGGGTGTTGGATCCCAGGAAACACGGGTTCACCGCAGGATGGTCCTGTCAAACTAATCTAATAGATTTCCTTGACTGTGTGAGGAAAGGCAGATCGGGGCGACATGGATATTGCCTACCTAGATTTCAGCAAAGCCTTTAATACTGTCCCACATAGCAGACTAGTCAACAAGCTAGGTAGCCTGGGGATGGGGCACAAGGTAGTAAACTGGATTGGAAACTGGTTAAGGGACAGAAAACAGAGGGTTGTGGTAAATGGAACCCAATCGGAGGAAAGGGATGTGACCAGTGGGATACCTCAAGGGTCAGTTCTTGGGCCAGTCCTCTTCAAAGTCTTCATCAGTGACATTGCAGATGGGCTAGAGGGAAAGGTTTGCCTGTTTGCAGATGACACCAAGATCTGCAACAAGTTGGATACCCTGGAGAGGTGGAAAGGATGAGAAAGGACCTGGAATGGTTGGAGAGATAGTCAGAGGTGTGGCAACTAAAGTTTAATGCAAAGAAGTGCAAAATCATGCACATGGGGAGCAGGAACCCAGGAGCAAGCTACAGGTTGGGGGGAGAGCTTTGGGCAGTTACCAAGGAGGACAGGGACTTGGGGGTCATAACCACAGATTATGGAAGGCCACAAGGAAGTCAGCCAAGGCAGTAGGCAAGGCCACTGGGATGGTGGGGTGTATTGGAAGGGTAATCACAAGCCGAAGGAGGGAGGTAATAGTTCCACTGTACAAGACCCTAGTGAGGCCCCACTTTGAGTACTGTGTTCACTTCTGAAGGCCACACCTTCATAAGGACATTGACAAAATAGAAATGGTGCAGAGGAGGGTGACCAAAATGGTGAAGGATCTACAGTACATCACAAGCCTTACGAGGAAGGAGTCAGAGACCTCAGTTTGTACATGCTGGAGCAAAGGACGGAGAGAGGTGACATGATAAAAATATTCAGATACCTCAAGGGCACGAACAAGGTGAAAGGGGCGAACATATTCCGGTTTAAAATTAGTGCCAGAACAAGAGGACATGACGTGAGACTGATGGGTGGCCGGATAAGGGGAAATGTCAGGAAGTTCTTTTTTACAGAGAGGGTGGTGGACGCATGGAATAGCCTGCCCCAGGAAATGGTGGCCGCCCATACGGTGACAGGCTTCAAACATGCATGGGACAGGAATAAAGGAATATTAGAGATAGGAAGAAAAAGCTAAAGCCAGTGACCAGATAAGGTCACTGGTCGCTGTGTCAGGTAGCATAAATGGGCAGATTGGATGTGCCTCTCGGCCCTTATCTGCCGACAGTATCTATGTATCTGCTGCTGTGCCAGCGGGCCAGCCCAGCAGTCTTTACGGACTGTGAACAGTCATAACGTGTTTTTTAAATTAGGGATACTTTGAGGCCTAAGGGGGTTAACAGTGTCCCTTTAAAGATGCAGTCTCCCAACTTTCTGTCTAGAGTCCATCTTCTCCACAGAGCCACACTGTTTGGTCTTACTGCCAGAGGCACTGAGATCTGCCCATGAGAAAACTTTTCAGAGTAGGGATGCAAGATGCGGCACCATTACGTGACTTTGCATGTGCAGCCCACCCCAAATCACTTCAGTTTTTCCGCAATTGAGAGTGCAACTCAGTGTGATCCAGCTTTCATTTTCTGACTGCTTAGGCATGCATTGTTTGTTTGGTTCTGTTGTGCCTTAAAAACTTCCCCCTAGCTAGCCCGGTGACGCTGAGGATTGAGGTGCTGGAAGCCACACCTCTTGCTACGCCGGCGTCCCAGGTTCGGGAACTACCCCAGGCCGATGGGGTACCGGCACGGGGGAGGTGGGGAGCAGGATCGAACGTTGGCTCTTCTCTTCCAGGTAAGGGGTGGGTTTGCCCGTGCGTAGTACCGATGTCACCGAATGGAGGCTCTGTGCCAGTGCAGGCAGTTAACAGCACGACTGGAAAGGAGGGGTGTCCCGAATGGCGTGCGCATGCATGCCTCCACATGCACGTGCTGCGTTGGGGATACGTGGCTGTAGGGATCGCGAGAAAACCCTTAAAAAAACAGAAATTACATATGAAAAAAAAACTGCTCCATTTTGTCTTTGTTCCTGTGGAAAAGAAAGATTTTGCATACAGATTCTCATTTGTGCTGCCTGAGGTGTTCTGTTCAGGTCCTTGATCCTCAGCCTACATGTCAGCACTATCATTGCCTTACACCTTGCAAGCTGACGCACCAGGGGCTTTGTTTTGGGGTTGCCTATTTCCCCTTGTGGCTGAACTAGAAGTGATGACCGACACCCTCGGCAACGAAGGACTATTCAAAAACGGCACCATCCTCTTCAATGCTAACCTGGGCAGAAGTGCTGTCCTCCGTAGAGATTGTGAACGCTGAGCCTGTAGTTTTCTCAGGCTCTCTAGCTCTCCCTCATTCTTTCAGGGGTCGTGATGGAGGAGATTTCTGTGAGTTAGACCCCTTCGGGATTGTCATGCAGGTCCTGGACTCTGTTGCAGCTGTCACCAAGGCTCCTCTGCCTCCCTGCCTGGCAGGACAATCCAGAGAGATGCAATTCGTTACGTAGATTTTGTTGGCATGGTGTTTATCCATGCCATCTCTGGTAGCATCATGTCTGTGGGAGCGGCTTTTGTCGGCAACATGTTCTTTGGTGCCATTGTTGGCAAAGGCTATTGAAAACATCATTCACAGACACTGGGGTGTTTTGCAAGGTGATATACACCTCAAATAGTTTATGCAGCCCTCACCTCACATGGCGTATAGAAGAGCCACCACAGTGAAAAGAGCACCTGGTTCATAGGAGACACTCAGACAGAAACCAGTAAGTGGTAATAACATGGCTACAAGATATGGGGAAAGGCTGCCAGCAGTGCAAAAGCTGCATGTACTTACTGCAAGGCTCTTTTGTCAGGCAAGGAGTTCATAAACCAGAAGAAAGGCAAAACCTACTCTATTAAAGACATCATTACATGTGACACTGAGGGGGTCACTTATTTGGCCATGTGCCAGTGCAGGGCCTACTACATAGGCAGGACTGAGGCAGCTAAGAATCAGGGTGGAAGAACACTACAGAGCGATTCAGGGGAGAAGATGCAGTAGGCAATGGCCAACATGTACACAGATGAGGGAGGCCAAGCATGCATCATTTTGTATTCAGAGGGATTAAAAAAGTATGGAAAAATCCCAGGGGGGGGGCCATGACAACCAAGTGCTCAAAAGGGAAGCATACTACTGTAGATCTATGACCTAGGTGCTAGAGAATGGTCAGGTTTGAACAGACACTTTTACCTGGTACCATTTCTGAAATAATAGGTTGCAAGTTGCACTGATTCAACTTTTTATTGCATTTTGTTAACCGGGTTGGCTCGCTGACACTAGCATCCCTTTTTCAGGAGTGACCTGGGATTAATCCCATTTGTTTCCCTTTCATTTTCATTTAATTTATTTAGGGTTCTAACCATTGAGCACTGCTCATTTACAATGGTGACCCATATAACAAACACACCTGTTGCAGTAAACATTCATAAATGATTACAGATCGTATAAAATGCACAATTTTTCTAGACAGTTATGTAAAAACCGGAAGTGCATTACAACAACAACCTACCCGTGTATTGTTGTAAAACTGTAACGGACAGAGGGTTCAATTAGAGAAAGAAAATAAATGCCAACTTTTACAGGTATTTACAGTACCTCAGCCGATACAGACAGTGTAACTGAAAATGAGTTACATTCAGTAAAGGAAAAGAGAAACAGCAATTTTTACAGGTGTATACAGTACATCAGCAGTGGCAAACAATTCTAGCTCTTGTTCTTTTTGTAAGATAAGTCTCTCGCTTTAGGAACGTGCATGGAGAAAGAGGCCAGTGTAAGACTTTAGTACTAGCACTTGGAATTGAGCTGATATCACAATAGGCCATTTTCAAGTGATAGCCATTGAATGTTTTGATTTTACAGTGAGCATTGATAACAAACTACAGCTTGATCTATCAGTTTTAACCTCTATTTATGTATGTCTAGGCTTCGATATGCACTTTACATGCACTGTCGTTGTGGCCATGGATTTTTAAGTTGTTCTTTTAAAATTATGCGAGTATCTGTTTAAATTACAGTAGCTATAACCATGCGCCAGCACTGAGCAGTCTTTGAAAGAGCACTTCCGCGTGAAGCACCTCAGGTAGCACACTAGCAGGAACCAGCATACCAGTGGGCCCATTTTTCCTTGCATCTGGCACCTTAACTTATTCTCTCCACAGCGTGTGTGTGTGTGTATATATATATATATATATATATATGTATTAGAGGTAAAAAATTCCGTTTAATGCATCAGTTAGGGTTGTTCCACAGTGACAAAAGTGGGAAATTCGATTGTTAGGGTTGAAAACCCCTTGACACCCCAGCCCCCCCCAACAGGCATTGGGGTGCGATTAGTCATCGCCCTAACTTCACCCCATCACATGTGTAAAGAAGCAGAGGTATAGGAGAATGGGGTGAGAGTTAGGACCAAAGACCTCAATGCGCACCCCGGCCCACTATGTTTAATCTTATTCAAAGTGGCCACCTCGTGAAGTTTTTTTGCACATGTGTTTGTAAATTGTGGCTTCTTTGGGGTAGTGAGTGCTACAGTTATTTTGTTTGACCATAATCTCATTCTGACTAAAATGTTAATAGAAATGTATGGCGAACAGGAAAAAACAATTTTCAGAGACAAGCTGAGCTGTTCCCAGGTGGTATTCCGGATCTGTGTTCCAAGATGCTTAGTAATTTCTATGTGCATTCTGGCTGATCTAGCAATATATTTGATTGGAGGAAATATAGTATGTAGGCACACTTGTAATTTAAAATGTATAACTGAGTAACGTGCCAAACTGAATCGTTGCCACCTTAAATAAGTTGTTTCAAAATTAACAGAAAACCTCACTGCAGGATTCCCATGTCTCCAGGATTTATCTCTCTCCCTCCCAGGAATCCATCCATACTGCCCTACACACTTACACTCACTCTTACTCCCTCTTCTCACTCCTAAGATCTCCCCTCACTCCCCCTTTCCTGTCTAACGTACGCTCTCCTGCCCTACCCACAGCTTCCACCACCACTCTCCCTACCCCCCTACACACCTAATGCTTACTAGTCCACTCCCCCTCTACCCCCATCTTCACTTTCTAACTCCTACTGTCAACTTGGTACATCCCACTGCAGCTCAAACTGTTACTGGCACCCAAGTTCCTTCTGGCTAACTAGTTCTGCTACTGGCACTTATGTAATTCATGTATTGCCTCGTTGTGTACCCATGATACGTTACCCTGTCCCTGATGTGTAGGCTCTGTATTGTTCTACCCTGCCTTGTACCCATGATATGTATACCCTGTTGTTGATGATCATTGTTCTGCACTGTTCTCCATATGTAACAAGTTCAATTACCCATTGTATTTTTGTAGCACTGCTGTACTGTTCCTCTATTTGTATTATCGTACCCATGTTGCTGTTGTTCAACTGTTCTCCTTTTGTTGTACTCTCCCGGGTCGTGCCTGAAAATAGTCATTTTATGGCTAGTGCACCTACCCGGTTAACAAAAACTAAATAAATAAATGTAATCCCTCCAAACCATGTACATTATCTGTATTGCACTACTGCTAAACTCAGCTATTGTATGTATACCTGCCTCCTCTGTAACCCTTCCCCCCAGGTCGCACCGTGAGACGAGCATCTTTTTGCTCAGTGTGCCTTTCCTGGTAAAGCATTTTCAATAAATAGCTCCCAAATCTGCTGAGCTACTTGTTTCTCCCTGGTAGCGATTTGGGGGAAGGGTGGGGAGCAAAGTGTAACTTCTGTTTTTTTTTTTTTTGTGTGTGTGTACAGCTTCCTCATCCTATTTTCTGCAGGTCTGGGAAACTGCTGCCAGTTTTATGATTCGTGTTGTTCCAGTTGTCAACACTGTACATCTTAAGAAAATCCTAGATCTGTATCTCTTTTTTCTCCCTACTCTCAAAATCATTCCTTCATGCTCCCAGGTCTTTTGGATCAACATATTTCTTCTCGCTCATTGCAAAATCCTCTCTCTAAATTCACAGTCCTTCCTAAGTCACTTGTGTTTCTGTTTTCTTTTGGATGCAGGGTAGGGGGAGGGGGTATTATATTTATTTGATAACTGATAAGGTGCGCTAGTCTAGTGGCCTTTTTTCAGGCACGACCCAGGCCCAGAAAGGCAGTACAAAAACTGGGAATTGGAACAGGTATAAGCAGAAAGCCTTGGTAACAATTTGTGCATATATATATATATATATATATATATATATAAATGCATCAGTTAGGGTTGCTGTTAAAGCGACAAAAGAATGGAAATACGATGTTAGGGTTTTCAACCCTAACTCTGCATTTCCTCCCAAGCAGCCAAAGGGGGGCAAGGCAACACAAGCAACCACAGACATCCATCATCAGGCTGTGCACCTCCATGGCAGCATAGGTGCCTTCGGCACCTGAGTGAAGACATCTGCACTTCCCAAGTGGCTGTGACATTCGGTTGCACCTTGTACACACACAAGTTTAAAACATAGTGGTGGTGTAATTCTGTGCTGTCTTTAATTGCTGCAAATTTTATCTTGGCTTGTCTGACTGCCCTGTAGTTGGGTGAAGGGTGTTAATTGTCTGGCCTCTGACCTCAGCTACGTGATAACTGGAGGTGGGGCTTAGTCAGAGTTAAAGTAGCAAGCAGAGTTTTATTTTCTCAGAACAAGCCAGAAGGGGAAGGAAGGAAACATATTCAATTCAGTGCTTTAGAGTAACTGGTAATTGCTATTTTTCTTTTAAACTTAGATTGTGGGCTTTTAGTGACACTATACTTTCTTTGTTGTCTTTACTTATAATTGTTTTTGGGCTGTTGAAAATTTAAAACATAGTGGTGGTGTAATTCTGTGCTGTCTTTAATTGCTGCAAATGTTATCTTAGCTTGTCTGACTGCCCTGTAGTTGGGTGAAGGGTGTTAATTGTCTGGCCTCTGACCTCAGCTACGTGATAACTGGAGGTGGGGCTTAGTCAGAGTTAAAGTAGCAAGCAGAGTTTTATTTTCTCAGAAGAAGCCAGAAGGGGAAGGAAGGAAACATATTTAATTCAGTGCTTTAGAGTAACTGGTAATTGCTATTTTTCTTTTAAACTTAGAGTGTGGGCTTTTAGTGACACTATACTTTCTTTGTTGTCTTTACTTATAATTGTTTTTGGGCTGTTGAAAATTTAAAACATAGTGGTGGTGTAATTCTGTGCTGTCTTTAATTGCTGTAAATTTTATCTTAATTATATGCCCTGTTAAATCTGATTGACAGGAGCTAAACACAGGGTATAGTAAGGGGTGTGAAGTAGGAGGGGCATAAGGGGGAAGAAGTCCACCCTCAGCACAAGTGTTTTGACTCATTTATTTATTTATTGGTTTCTTTTTCTTTAAAAGGAAAAAAAAATATCTGAGGATCAGTGGCAGGATTTTTAGTACAGTAAATTAATAAAAAGGGAACTAGGAGAGCTTCAATAGCAGACAAGTAGTGGAATTGGTATAATGGGGAGTGGTGCAATGCAGTGGCTGTGGGGCAGCCATATTGAGGCAGACCTTCTGGACACTGAGGTGCTGCCCTATCTGCATGCATCTCTCTGACTGCAGGATGAGGTAGCCAGACTCAGAGCGGAAGTAAACTGGGTCAGGAGTACCATCACCCCATCCAGGGACCACCCAGTCAAATGCAACTGCCTCAAAGGATGCCAGAACGAGGAGCACTTGGATGACAGTGGGCTCAGGGAGGGTTAGAGCAGTCAGGCAGAGGCACATCCCAGATCCTATTCCACTCAAGAACTCATATGCCACACTGGCAAATGAGGACAACCAAATAGAGGTACCCAGAGAAGTGGAAGGAAAGGATGTGGAGGTTAGCCAAGGAGGTGACCTCAGCGGGGAAAGCAGTGGACCCCAGAGGAGGAGGAAGTGAATCCTGGTGGGGGACTCCATCTTAAGAGGGATCCAGCTAGGAACACAGGAGGGGGAGGACAGGGAGGTGAGGTGCCTACCAGGTGCCACGGCATGGAGGGATGGAAGGAAGATCCTGGGGATCACTGGGAAGGCAAGACGAGGGTGAGCTGGATGTCATTATCCACCTAGGTACTAATGACCTGGCAAATGGGGAGCCAAAGGAAGTTCAGAAAGAGTTTTGGAAACTGGGGAGGGGTCTCAAGCAAGTAGCTACTTCTGTCACTTTCTCAGAAGTACTACCTGTGAGAGGCAAGGGAGAGCATAGGAGTGCATGCACCAGGAACTTTAACTCATGGTTGAAGAACTGGTGCTGTGAGGAAGGGTTTGGATTCATTGGTGACTGGGGACCCACCTGGAGGGATGGAGGTTTGTTCAAGCCTGACGGCCTGCATCCATCCTGGAGGGGAATCCAAGCACTCAATGATAAGTTTAAATGCTACATTGACAAGCATTTAAGCTAGCAAAGGGGTGGCAGGCCAGCAAGGAGGGTACCCATTGTTTCACCCCCACAGCTAGCAGTGAAACCAGTGAACCAGAGGAGTGGCTATCTCTGCAAAGCAGTGTGCAAAAGATGGAGATTAGTGCCCAAGAGGTGGATAAGCAGAAAAGAGGCAAAATTCGGCAGAAGGGCAGACAGCAAGGAGAACCAGGGATAAATGACAACCAAGGAAGGGGCTGGAGTAGAACAGTGAAACAGTCTAGGGAGGTCAAATCATGGAAAGCCATGTGTGCAAATGCCAGGAGCCTTAGCAACAAGATGGAAGATCTGGAGGCTGTCATGGTACAGTCAGACCTGGACATTGTGGCCATCACTGAAACCTGGTGTAATGATAACCACGACTGGGAGATGGCCATACCTGGCTACAACATTTCAGAAGAGACAGAGCAGGCAGGAAGGGAGGAGGAGGGCATTGTATGTGAAAAATGACATAAGGGCCACAGAGATCCAGGAGGAACAAAATGGGGAGAGATACTGTGGGTTAGCTGGAAAGGAAAATGGGGACAGCCATCCGCACAGGTGTGTCTATAGACCACCAGCCCAGGAGGAAGAAACAGATAGGAGTTGATGCTAGCCATCCAAAGGATGGCAGACAAGGTGACGAGTACTGGTTGGAGACTTCAGTATTCCAGACGTGGACTGGAGCATCCCAGCAGCAGCAGCATCAACTAGAGCAGATTTATCCTGGACTCCTTCAGGGTGCCTTCTCTCAAGCAACTGGTCATGGAACCAACTCAGCAGAAGGCAATACTGGACCTTGTGCTCACAAACAGGGACAGTGTGATGGGAGTAACAGTGGGGAGCACCTGGGAAACAGTGACCACCAGTCATTGTGGTTTGAAATCACAGAAAGAGCAGAACCAAACCACACAAAACACGTATCCTGGATTTTAGGGGGCAGACTTTGGGAAAATGGGGAGATACTTGAAAGAGGCATTAAGGGAATGGGACAGGAATCAGGGTTGAGGAACAGTGGGCAGTATTTAAAATGGGGATTACAAGAACAACAGAATTATGCATTAAGCAGGTTAGCAAGAGGAAAAGGAAGAGAGACCATTATGGTTTTCCAAAGAGGTAGCAAAGAAAGTGAAAGCCAAAAGATTGCATTCAGGCAAATACAAAAGACACAGGCAGAAGGGGATAGGGAGAAGTACCAGGAGAAGCAAAGGGAGGCAGGGAGGTCAGTAAGGGAAGCCAAAGCTCAGACAGAAGAACACATTGCAAAATCAGTGGGTAGGGGGACAAACCTTTACAGGTACATAAGTGAAAAAGAAAGATAAAGGAGGGATAGTGAGACTGAAGGGAGGATGGGGCTCGTGGAGGATGACAACAGTAAAGCTGACATATTGAACAGGTATTTCTGCTCAGTCTTTACTGAGGAAGAGGAGGGTAATGGGTCTGAAGGAGTACAAGGGGTGAGAATGGTGCAGAAATGGATACAAGTCCCTTTACACGAGAAAGGGTCCGAAGGAACTGGAAGTAATAAGAGTTGATAAAGCAATGGGGCCAGATGGGGTGCACCCCAGGGTCCTTAAAGAACTAAGAGAGGTGGTGGCTGAACCTCTGGCTATCCTGTTTAGCCGATCACTGAAACAGGGGAGGTACCCAAAGACTGGAGGACAGCAGATGTAGTCCCCTTATACAAAAGTGGGAACAAAGAGGAAGCAGGGAACTACAGACCAGTCAGCCTCACCTCGGTAGTGGGAAGATCATGGAAGCACTACTGAAGGAGAGACTGGTGGAACATCTGGTTGTCAATGGACCACAGGACCCAAAGCAGCATGGTTTCACCAGGGGAGGTCATGTCAGACCAACCTCATTGAATTTTGACTGGGTGACTAGGGAGGTGGATCAGGGAGGGCATGGACATGGCCTATCTGGACTTCAGCAAGGCCTTTGACACTGTGCCACATAGAAGACTATTACACAAACTGGGGAATATGGGTGTGGGCAGGACAGTAGTGTGGTGGGTAGGTAACTGGCTGGGTGGCAGGACACAGAGGGTGGTGGTAAATGGCTGTCACTCCACAGAGGGAAGAGTGACCAGTGGGGTACCACAGGGATCAGTGCTGGGACCGGTCCTATTCAACATCTTCATCAGTGACATTGCGCAGGACCTGGAAGGTAGAATTTCACTGTTCGCTGATGACACAAAGCTCTGTAACAGAGTAGACACACCAGAGGGTGTAGACAGAATGAGAAGCGACCTGCAGAAACTTGAAGAATGGGCAGGGGTTTGGCAGTTGAAATTCAATGCAAAGAAGTGCAAGATAATGCATATGGGACACAAAAACCCTGGCACAATATGTCAGTTGGGGGGTGAGGATATAGCATGCACCAAGCAGGAAAGGGATCTTGGGGTTGTCATCTCTGATGACCTCAAGGTAGGAAACAGTATGACAAGGCAGCAGGTAAAACAAATAGGATGCTGGGATGTATAGGCAGGGCATCACCAGCAGGAAAAGTGAGGTCATAATTCCGCTTATACAAGACACTAGTGAGGCCCCACCTGGGTACAGTGTACAGTTCTGGAGACCATACCTACGTAAGGACATAGACAGGGTAGAGAAGGTTCAGAGGAGGGCAACAAAGGTGGTGCATGGATTGCATCACAAGTTCTATGAAGACAGGTTGAAGGAACTGAACATGTACTCCCTGGAGGAGAGGAGGGAGAGAGGGGATATGATAGAGACATACAAGTATCTTACAGGGAGGAACAGGGTGCAGGAAAACACTATTTTTAAGCGAAAAAGATGTTCCAGGACAAGAGGGTATGAGATGAAGTTGGAGGGAGGACGATTCAGAGGAAACATGAGAAAGAATTTCTTCACAGAACGGGTGGTGGACAAGTGGAACACCCTGCCAGAGGAAGTGGTGGGGGCTGAAACAATCACGGGATTTAAGAATGCATGGGATAGACATAAAGGAATTCTGGAGGTCAGGAGTAAGGGGCATCAGACTTCTAGGAAACCAAACTGAACTTACAAGCTCAATTGGGCAGACTGGGTGGGCCATAGGCCCTTATCTGACAACACTGTCTATGTATCTGTGTATCTATGTGCCTCACAACCCAGCTGGGGCATACAGTAATTTACCATTATAAAATGGGATTGCCAAATAAACGTCAGTGGTTGGTCCAAAAAGCAGTGCCATATATGTATTACACATAGGTAAAAAAAGGAGCAGGCAAACAAATCAATGCTCAAAATAGAATGTTGACAAATAAAATAGAATGTTGATAAAGCCCAAGTTAGACATCTTTTTTCCTCGCATAGCGAAACACAGATACCAAACCATGGCAGGCGACAGTTTAGTAAATTTCAACATTAGCATAGCAGAAGACGAGCTTGACGAAATATTTAAAAACATAGAAAAAAAGGGGCAGTGGAAACAGTGCAAACTATTTATTTCATAGAAAGTAAGCCCATGAACGATAGATACAACGACGTGAGTTAAAAATACTCTAGAGATAATCACAGTGCCTTAACTGTTTCGATCCTTGTTATGTAGAGCAGAACTGGCCCTGGAGCGGCATTCTTCCCCACGCCCGTTGGACTTTCTCTAGTTGGAAGCGGAGGTGCAGCAGTCCAAGCGCCGCATGATTCTCAACGTTGCCGTTTGGGTATGCTGTTGCTTCGCTCTGGTGGATGTCGTACTGCCAGAATCAGGGAGACAGGCAGCGGTGTGTAGTGATGCTGGCGAGACTTAGGGATATTTCTTCCTCCAGCAGTAGTGAGGGGGAGTCTGAGAGTGAGAATGATGACCAGGAGAGACCCCAGCAAGGGCCCATCCAAGTGGGTGAGCAGAGAACACAACTGCAGGCAGTGAGGGATAGCAGCACTGCAGCGAGGGGTAAGTGACTGGCTGTTATGACCATGGAGCCGGTTTTTAATCTCTCGCAGTCGAACTCGTGCGCATGTGTGTGTGTGCTGATCAGTAAGTGAACGTTTCCAAACAAATATGGACTCTATGTGACCCCGCAGAAATGCATCATAAGCTCGATACACAGTTGCAGTCAGCGCAAAATAGGCGCTTAGCGTACGCAAATTTGTTAGGCAGCTTATAAACTGTACTTTTCGGTAACAGCCATTTCAGAGCAAAAGAAAATACAAAATTCACGTTCTCGTTCTGAGTTATGTCACGTTCATTGTTAGTTTTACTGCATTATAAGGTTATTACATGATTCATTGCTTACTTAAACAACGAAACTGTCATTTTAAACAGACTGTTTGCATTACAAAGTCTCAGTTTAAAGGGACTATTTTTCCTTGCATAGGAACACTGTTTAAATAAAGGAATATTTTAATGGAAATACAATATTTTCTAATTTTTTTTTTTCAATTACAATTACATTTCTCCATTTTATAAGCGCAATAAGACATTCCGGGGTATGTGTTGAACATATATTACCACACAGCTGGGGCTGAAGTCACTCGGCCTGCGGCCTCGTGACTTACTATGTCCCAGCCGTGTGGTAATATATGTTCAACATCAACTCTTCATGTCTTATTGTTACTTACCACACACCCTAGTGTGTTATTGCTTACTTACAATTTACAGTGTGATACCATGGGAATATTATATCGCACTTCCCAGGTGGTTGAATGCACTGGGCTGTGCCTCATGCCTCACAACCCACCTGGGGCATGCAGCAATTTAGCATTACCACACATCCTGCTGTGTGGTATTGCTCATTTAAAATTTATAATACAATCCTATCGGAATCATATACCGCACTTCCCAGGTGATTGAAGCCACTCGGCTGCACCTAATGCCTCATAAGTCACCTGTGCCGTGCGGTAATATAGCATTATCACACACCCTGTCATGTGTTATTGCTTACATACACTTTACAGTGTGATCCTATGGGAATTTTTTTACTGCACTTCCCAGGTGGTGTGCAAGTCTGCATGTTTATCCACGGCTACAGAAACGCTGGACCACGATGACGGAAGTCTCTTGTGTCGTGGAAAGAGTTGTATATTGTTTGTCTTACCTGATGATGGATGTCTGTGGTTGCTTGTGTTGCCTTGTCCCCTTTAGCTGCTTGGGGGGGAATGCAGAGTTGGGGTTGAAAACCCTAACATCGTATTTCCATACTTTTGTCACTTTATTTATTTTTTTTTTTAGTATGCTTTTTTCTGCAACATGCCCTGAGCTCAGCCCCGACTCTTCCAGGCCACCACCTCACCCCAAGGACTTACCTCTACTTGGAGATCCCCCTGACTTACTCCCCAGGGCAGGGCTGTCTTGCTGGCACAATCCCTCATGACAGCGGTACAAGGATACAAAGATACCAGCAGGGGTCACTCTCCGGCATTGCCTCCCTGGCTTGCCCCTCAGGGGCGCGGAGTTGGTTTGAGAACGACAGACCTGGAACTAGTTCTACTGGCAGGAGCCTGGTGAGCGATCGGGCCAGAGATGTGGGGTGTCATTGAGGCGGCTGCAATTTTTGCTGGATCCCTGGGGGTGGGGACATGTAATGATGTCCAACGTCTGCCCCACTCCCTCAAGTGATGGGTCCAGCCGCAGCGATACCCCCAGCCTCCACCAGAGGTCCTGAAAATGCCAGACTCTTCCCCCCCCTCCACTGAAGAAGGAGAGCACTCCCCAGGATGCTCGATCCTTCTCCCCTGGCTAGCCCTCTGATTGCTAGGCCCATTCCTGAACAAGGGTTGTCAGCGTCATGAGCAGAAATCCAATTACTGCGCCGACGGGTCGGCTCTTACTTTTGTTACTTTAATAGCAACCCTAACTGATGCATTAAAGTAGTTTTTTTGCAATGAATTTCCTTAGTTTTTGAGATAGTATAATCGTAGCCTTATTTGCGTGTAGGAGCAAGGGCCCTGCGCTCCCACCCATGTATAGTTTTTGAGCTAGAGTAATTGTGTGCTTATTTGCCTGGGGGAGCGCAGGGCCCTTTGTACTCTGCGCTCCCATCCCTCCATAAATGGATATATGTATGTAGCTGTGGAAGGGCCTTGCACCTCCATTTATAGGACAACAGTCACCAAATTGTCAGCACAGACATCTAATTACCCTACCTCATGTACTCGATACTGAAACTTTTAAAATCCCCGCCAGAACGTAGTGCCGCACAACTGCCATACCATTCTATGCCACAGGCCCGAAAAAACATTTTGCCCGGGATTTGAAAAATGACAGCTGTGACATACGTGAGGTGGGGTAATAAGAAGTCTATGTTGAAAATTTGGGTCAAAATATTTAACATTTCCAAAGTTACAAGCGAGCATAGCGAAATTGCAACGAATGGTCATAACTCTGCTATTTTTACATATATATATATTTTTTTATTTCCTTTTTTATTAAGAAAAGCACAGTTGTAAATAATACATACATACTCATACCATCAGTAATGCATCAAGTCATAATTAACAGAAGCATGTCAGCTAATTAGTATTTCACACGTTCAGATAAAGAGCAGTCAATTCATGCAGTAGATAATGGGTACCCTAGGTATTCCTTAATTCCTCATAAGGCAGTTGAATTTTCACAGAAGGAATTCGTCCACTGACCAATTGGCAAACACCCTCCAAGCCTCCTCCCCAGTCCAATGGCCTGGTGACTAGGAGAACAGTTTGGGGTATAAAACACTATCCTTCCTCATATCAGGACTCCCATAACCCCCTCCCCCCACGTCCCTAGGGCACAAAGTCTGGATCAAGCTGTGCCATGTAGAATACCTCATTTTGCAATTTTTCCCTGAAGGGTGTTTGTTTATTATGTAATCCAGCCATAAGGCCTTCTAACCAGCATATATCCAAGATAATTTGTCGCCACTCAGAGACTGTGGATATTTTGGTGGCCATCCACCTATGAGTTATGGCTTTTTTTTTGCTACTAACAGGTAGAGGGGAATTAAGGTACGGTGCCATAGAGGTCTGTGAGATGGATAAATTGACAGTACAACCATTTCAGCTGTTAGTTCGACCTGTTCCCACAGACATTCCCGTAGCTCTTCCTGTAGGGTACACCAAGATGGCATTAATTTGGGGCAAAGCCATAACATATGGCCTAAATCTGCTAATTTACAATTATAGTCCCTCCAGCACCTGCCGTATGAAGCAGGGAGATATTTAGCTAAAATCACCAGGGAGCAAAAAAATCTGGAGTGACACTTCCAAGCGAAATTCTCTCCATATATTTGAAGAGGTGATTTTAACTGCTTTTAGGGATGAGTCCCACCACAAAGAGTGAGGGATCTCTAGATCCCAACCTTCATTCCAGCCTTCTATCACCAATTGAGAAGTGTCCCCAAAATAATTCCTTAAAATATTATGTAGCTGGCCAGTGAGTCTCCTCCAAGGATGGCCCTCCAGTGTATCTCTGAATAAAACCCAGAGTACAGGTCAGGGAGCAGGTTGTTTAGAGGGCACCTCCCTTTGCCGTAAGATGTAGTTTCTCACCTGGACATAACGAAAGGAGTCTCTGTTAGGGAGTCCGTATTTCCTTTGTAGATCAGCAAAGGGTACAATTCCTGAGTTTGTGATGAATTGATGAAAGTAATTAAGCCCCACCCTCCTCCAAGGGGCCAAAGTTGCATCTAGACTTGAAGGATGAAAGTTTTCATCTTCCGATAATAATGTATGAAAAAAGATAATTTCTTTAAGAGAAACATAGAAACATAGACTTTGACGGCAGATAAGGACCACTAGGCCCATCTAGTCTGCCCATTTCCCTACCTACAGGATAGGCCGCAGATCCTAGTTAACCAACAGCCTATTTCTTCCTACCCCCCACAAGAATTGCCTTATGTTTGTCCCATGCATTCTTGAATTCTCCCACAGTTTTAGACCCCACAACCTCCTCAGGAAGGCTGTTCCATGCATCCACTACCCTCTCTGTGAAATAATACTTCCTCACATTGCCCCTGAACCGCCCCTCCTTCTATCTTTAAATTGTGTCCCCTTGTTCTTGCAAGTCTCTTTCTGAAAAATGCTACCCTCTTGGACTTTGTTGATTCCACTGAGGTACTTAAAAGTTTCTATCATGTCCCCCCTCTCCCTTCTTTCCTCAAGGGTATACATATTAAGCTCCTTTAGTCTCTCCTCATACGGCTTCTCTTGCAGACCCTGCACCATTTTAGTTGCCCTCTTCTGGACTGCCTCTATCCTGTCTATGTCCTTGCGGAGATGGGGCCTCCAGAACTGGACGCAGTACTCCACATGGGGTCTCACCAACTGTCTGTACAGAGGGATAACAGCTTCCTGTTTTCTGCTTGTGATGCCTCTCCATATACATCCCAGTATAACCCCAGCCCTCCCTACTGCCTTCTCACATTGCTTGCTAACCTTAAGGTCATCTGATATGATTATCCCTAGGTCCCTTTCCTTTTTTGTTGTTGTAACTACCCCCATTGTGTAATCTTCCCCTGGGTTTTTGTTTCCTAGGTGCATTATTTTGCACTTCTTTGCATTGAATCCAAGCTGCCATACTTCTGGCCATTCCTCCAACCTTGCCAAGTCCCTCTCATGCTTTCCACACCTCCTTGTGTATCAACGCTGTTGCAGATCTTTGTGTCATCTGCAAAGAGGCGTATTTTCCTTCCAGTCCTCTGCAATGTCACTTATAAAGACATTAAAAAGGACTGGACCCAGTACTGAACTCCCGCGGTACCCTTACTAGTAACCACTCTTTCTTCAGAGTGGACTCCATTTACAATTAACTTCTGTGTCCTGTTGTCCAGCCAATGTTTTACCTAGGCTGCCACCCTGGGACCCACTCCCAGGCTTGTTAATTTGACTATTAATCTTTTGTGGGACTGTGTCAAATGCCTTGCTAAAGTCTAAGTAGGCCATGCCCACAGCCCCTCCCTGGTCTACTACATTGGTCACCCAGTCAAAGAAATCAATTAGATTCGTCTGACATGACCTTCCCGCTGTGAACCCATGCTGACTTGGGTCCTGTGCCCCACAGGCCTCTAGGTACTCAACAATTCTTTCCTTCAGAAGTGATTCCATTATTTTCCCTACCAGAGAGGTCAAACTGACAGGTCTGTAGTTTCCTGCCTCTGTCTTGATCCCACTTTTGTGAAGGGGAATCACATCCGCCTTCTTCCAGGCCTCAGGTACCACACCATCCTCCCATGATTTGCTAAAAAGTGTAGTCAGTGGTTTCACTAGTTCTTCCCTTAATTCTTTTAGAATTCTGGGGTGAATTCCGTCAGGCCCATTGCTTTGTCCACCTTCATTTTTAGGAGTTCTTTCAGAACTCTCTCTTCTGTGAAAGGACTGGGATCGACCCCCCTATCAAGAGTGCTTCTATTAATTGGATTAGGCACCTCCCCCTCCTCTTCTTTTGTGAATACTGAGCAGAAATATTCATTCCGTATCCCTGCTTTTTCACTGTCCCTCTCTGCCCACCGCCATCCATTCTATTCAGCCTCACTATCCCTCCCTTTGTCTTTCTACGCTCTCTGATGTACCTATAAAAGGTTTTATCCCCCTTCTTAACCGAGTTGGCTATCTTTTCCTCAGTTTGGGCCTTTGCTATTCTGACTTCCCTCCCTGCTTCCTTCTGCCTTAACTGGTACAGCTCTCTGTCCTGCTCCTTCTGTGTTTCCTTATACTTCCTGAATGCTATCTTTTTCTCCCTGACTTTCCCCGCCACCTCTTTTGAGAACCATAGTGGCTTTTTCTTTCATTTTGATTTGTTTATTTGCTTCACACAAAGGCTTGTTGCCTCTGTGATGGCAGTTTTGATGTTTCCCCATTGTTGCTCCACCCCTCCTTCTAGCCTGTTTGCTAGTGCTTTTCTGAGGCACTCTCCCATCTTGCCAAAATCAGCCTCTCCTGAAATCCAGTACCCTCACTTTTGTGTGGCTTGACTCTGTAGCTGAGTTTATCGTGAACCACACTATTTGATGGTCGCTTGTTCCCAGATGGCAACCCACTTCTAGATCTGGGATCCTCTCACTGTCCCCATTTGGGCGTACAAGGTCTAAGATTGCTCCCTCACGAGTGGGTTCTGAAACTAGCTGTCTGAGGCATGCCACCTGTAGGGCATCGAGAAAGGCCCTGCTCTTGGATGTGGCTGCAGCAGATGTGCTCCAGTTAACATCTGGCATATTCGGTCTCCCATCAACAGTATCTCCCCTTTCTCTGCCATCCTAAGAATGCCTTCTATCATATCCTTGTCCATTCCCTCCCCGACATGGGGGTCTGTACACAACCCCTGTGCGGATTGTGGTGCCCTTTCCAGTCTCCAAGGTGACCCACAGTGCCTCCTCTCCTCCCTGTTTACTCTTTTGTTCAGTTGCTTTTATCCCTTCCTTTACATGAGAGCTACTCCTCCTCTTCTCCCCTCCCTGTCTCTCCTGTAGGTTATGTACCCTGGTATGGTAACATCCCAGTCATGGTTCTCTGTGTACCATGTTTCTGTGACTGCTACAATATCCAGGCATCCCTTTTCCATCAAGGCCACCAGTTCAGGGAGCTTGTTGCCCAGACTACGGGCATTGGTACTCATTACCCTCCATTTCCTGATGGCCTTACTCATTTTTGCCCCATCCCTGTCCTTATTGCCTTTGTCACTTTCTCCATTTACCCCTGCCATTCTCCCTTTTAACATCTCTATCTTGGTGTTTACCTCACTTACTACCATGACTTTTTTGGGGGGCTAGGATTTCCCTGCTCCTTTCCAGTGCCTCCCTCCTTGGCTAGTTTAAATGCTTGCCAATGAAGCATTTAAACCTATCACCTAGGATCCTGGTTCCCCTTCTGGACAGATGCAGCCCATCATGCCAGTATAGGCCTGCATCACTCCAGGTGGACCCCCAGTCCCCAGTGAAGCCAAATCCCTGAGCTCTGCACCAGTTTTGCAACCACTGATTGAATCCCATGGTGTGGAGCACCAAGCAGCACCTCTGAGAAGGTTACTGTGAGTGCTACTTGTCTAAGGCCCCTCCCCAACTCCACAAACTCTTCCTGCACTGCTCTGATCCCTTTCTTAGCCAGGTCATTTGTCCCTAGGTGGACCTTGACATCCAGCTCCCTCCCCTGTGCAGCTGCTCCGGCGATCCTGAGGATTCGCTCCCTGTCCCTTCAAGCCATGGTGCCAGGCAGGCACCTTACCCCCCTCTCCTCTTCCTTGCCCAGTTCTGCCTTCCTAACAATGGAGTCCCCCACTAGGAGTTGTTTCCTTCCCCTGTGGGGTCCCATGTCACCCTCCTGTGGATCTTCCTTGTGGAGGTTCCCAGCATCCTCCTTGGTCTCCATTGCGGGTGCCTCCTTAGAGGAACCGCACTTTGCCAGAACGGCATAGGAATTGTGGAGAGGTGCAACTGGAGGGATGCGCCTCTGTTCCAACACCCTCACCCTCCCTGAGCCCACTGTGGTCCAACCACTCCTCTTTCTTGGCAACCTCTGAGGCAACAGCAGTGGCCCTGGTGGTCTCTGGATGGAAGAGGAGGTCCCACAAATCCTGGCCAACTCAGCCTGGAGATGAGCAACCTCCTCCCTCAGCCCAGAGAGGTGCCTGCAGATGGGACAACACCGCATTCTCCAGAACGTCACCCGGAAGACTGCTGCTCCACAGCCACTGCAGTGCACCACTCCCATCATGTCTTATTTCTGACCCCTTCACTGTTGTGTGGAATCCTTACTCTTTCCTCTGTTTTTTTTTTTTCCTTCCTACTTACTTACTGCCTCTGTGCCCTTTAAGCTCCTGATCGTCCTGTTCTGAGACAAGAAGATCCTATATTTCTCAATAGACCCCTTACTTGCTCAGAGGCAGACCTCCACTAGCTGGGGGGACGGGGGGACGGAGAGCTACTCTTGCCCTTCTAGGATGGTGAGTCTTTGGGTGGCTCTGTGATCACTCACTTCCTGCTCCCAAACAGGAAGTTCCTGTTGTCAGTCAAATCCTGTGCCTATAAAAGTAGAACTAGCTGGGGGTGGAGTGGAGGGGAGGGAAGGAGGACAATACAGTATAGTCCCAGTAGAGAAGTCCAGTCACACAGCACTCCTTCATCCTGGTGTTCTCTGCCAAGCCTCTGGCAGAATCTATCTAGGGCAGTGTTTAAATCTAGCTTCCTTCTAGCTAAGCCACTCCCCCTACTTAATAGATCTTTCTACATGTAATTAAATCGCACAGATAACAATCCCCTTCAGCCACCTGAGATTTACACCTAGATAACTGCTCAGATAACCATTCACTTCAGCTAACTGAGACAAACACAGTAACTTTTTTTTTTGTTTGTGTGTTTTTATCCTAAATTGAAGGTCCCAGTAGAAGAGTTCTTCTTCTTTAGTCCCGGTATAGAAGCCCAGTCACACTGCACTCCTTTCTCCTGGTGTTCTCTGCCAAGTTAATCTCTGAGTTAATCCTTTTTGTCATGCAGGAAACCTGTGACATTGTGCTTCATCCTGACGGGCTTCATTGTACATGCACCAGTAGTCATTATGAGACGGTACTTCTGTCAGGCAGTGCTGCTTAATAAGGATCTTAGTATTTTCAAATATTTGTGTTTGCTGGCTACAAAGTCAAGAATCTGGGCTTCTGAGAAGGTGTTGAGTGTGTGGGTGTGTTCGACTGGGAGTGTGGTTAGAAGCAGGAACTGAGGGGTACAAGACAATAAGTAAATGTCACTGAACCCCTACTCCCCCCAACCCCCAAAAGAAAGTAGCCAGTGAGCTGATATATCTATGAGCATATGATTGTATGTATGTATGCATAGATATATGCATTAACTATGTACATGCATGCATTATGGTTGCTAAAACAAAAAACGGACAAAGTCAGGAAATGAAAAAAATTAGAGGTTAAAGTCTTATGAGTCTTAGCAAATATGTGGTGTGATGTTCCTCGGAATTATCAAGTCTAATGCCCACCTCCAGCCCCTGGTCTCATGATCTTACAAGAGCAACAAATGCACCTGTTAGCTGTGTAGGTCGTAATGCCACAGGGGATGAGAACCCTTAGACTTAAATTTTAAGCCCAGTTTTGTTCAGCAGAATGGGATGGCTGAGAAGGTATGGCTATACAGGCAGAGAAAATAAGTGTACTCACAAAATTTGTGTAGGAAATAAGATCTAGTAAACTATCCTGGGTTTAATATTAGCTCAGTACAGATGTATCCAACAGGAAGATCAGGTTGGATCTAGGAAAGGTGCTAAAGGGATAGCATAACTGACTGACTGCACTCCCCAGCTAACCCCCCCCCCCCCCACCCACGTTTGACACCCTTATGCTCCTTCCCTTGTGGTCTGGCCTGCTGTGCCCCGGCCTGCCTGCCCGGATACAGTTTAGAAGGCAAATGGGTGGTCTTTTCCAGCACCAGAGTGATGCACATTTTGGAAATGCTAGCTGGGGAGGTCCTTTCCCTGAAGGCAACTTCATGACCCTGCTGTTGAGTTATGCTGACTTCTGCTGCAAGTCCAAACTTTGAATAAGAGAAACAGCCAGAGATCAAGTAGGGTCTGTGGTGATACTTTAGGTGGGGAAAAAATGGGAAGAGTGGGTGGGCCCAAGCAGTCCCTGTCTGCTGACAAATTCTGTGTTTCTATGCTTGTCTTGACTGCCCAGTTGATTCTGGCCAACCGAGGCAGGCAGTCAAACTTCTGGAGTAATCCTTCCTTAAAAGGGCTGGCAGTATAGCCTAGAGGTTAGAGAAACACGCTGTGAATGAGCTTGGCACATCCAGCAGACCTAGGTTTAATTCCCACAACACCCACTTGCATACTGTGTGACCCTGAGCAAGTCACTTAACCACCCCAAAGCTCCCGGGCCGCCCCTAAAAACAGGCACTTGTGCCTAGTGGGCCTTACTTAGTTAGCAAAGAATTTAAAAAAAAAAGTGCGGCAGCCTGATTGTCTGCACGGTTCCAACGCTGGAGTGGCACAAGGTTCATAAATGCTTGCTGGGGAGGGAGTCCTTTCCCTGAAGGCTCCCTCACGACCCTGCTGCAGAGTGATGGTGGTTCAGGACGCAAGTCCAAACTTTGGCCCGGGTTGGCACAGGGTCTTCAGTTGATGATTTAGGAACTGTCCCTTTAAATCTGAAAGCTGTTTTCAAAGGTTTTTACAGAAGTCAAAAGTAGCAAAGAAGTGGCCAGTCAGAGCAATTTACTACATATAGATGAGGAAGTTTAAAAAAGCTAGTGAACTGCCTGAAATTAATATTAACTTTCAAAAGTAGTGAACTCTTACTTCATTTATCGGCAGTCTTTGTTTTTCATTTCCCCTTTGCTTATTAGAAGATTTTCTACTTCCACATACTTGGTGTGATGTATGGAACATTAATCTACCTGGAGCCTGACACAGCTAGTTCTGTTCCTCCTCTTTTTTTTTTTTTTTCCGAACTCTATTTGTGCTCCACTCACCTCTGAACTCTCTCCTGCAACCTCCTGGATCACCGTCTCTACCTCCCCATGTGGCTCGGGAGATACAGGCTTCTCTCCGGCACCGGGCATCCCCCGGGTCTACCCTCCGAGGAAGGGCCACCCCCACCCAGGACGCTCTTTCTTCTAGCGTTGAGACACTGGGCTGGAGAGGAGGGGGATAGCCTGAAGACCAAGCCCGTGACTGGGAGTGTGGACAGTGAGGGAGGTGCTTTTGCCTATCAGAGACGAGTTTTTTTTTTTTCCATTTTTTCTTACGCTATGTCTTCCTGTGGAGCCCGGCAAACCAGGCAACGGACGCCGCGGCTCCACCCCCCCGGTATACACCTTACGATGCCACGTTCTGCCCAGCCTCCGCCAGAGGGCACTCATTGAGTGAACCGCAACCCTAGCCCTCCCCGGGAAGAGAGAGCAGTCCTCCGGGCGCTCAGTCTCTTCCCTCCCCTGCTGACCCCTAGCCACTCGGAGCCGTTCCCGAACCCAGGTCGCCGGCGTGACGTGAGGTGTGGCGCCCAGCGCCTCAACCCTCAGCGCCACCGGGCCAGCTTGTTCCTCTTCATACATCAGCAGCCCTATGACCTCACTATCTGTGACATCACAGTTAATAAAGACAAGCCAATCACCTGCTGTCAGACTGGTTACTTGGAATGTCACAGGCAGTGCAGTGACAATGCTGAAGAGGAACAGACCTGGATATGTCAACATCCAGGTGAAGTACTGCTCTCTAATACGAACAGGTAGGAGACCGTCTTCTGTGCAAATGGAAAAGAAGAATACTTAAAAGGGACAGCTAACTACTTTGAAAAATGAATACATTTTCTGTCAGCTGTTATTGTAATACTAGCTCTTAAATTGATTTTATTCCTGGAGACAGGATGACTCGACTGCTGTCTGTGCCTTAGAAATCGGGGTCTGTATATTCCTGCAGTTTGAAACTCCTGTCTTGTATTTTATATATTTTAAGTCCAGGGGCCTTTTTTTAAGCGAAACATAAAACAAGGGAGAAGATGATGTAGAAGTCCAGGTCATCTGGCAGTGAAAACTTTAGGAGGCAATATAGCGCAGTGGTTTAAGACTTTGAGCTGCAAACCTGGAAACCTGGGTTTGAATCCCACAGCCCCAACTTGCATACTGTGTGACCCTGAGCAAGTCACTTAACTTCCTTGTGCTCCCAGGTCACACCTGTAAACAAGCTTTCAGCTTAGCGTGTCTCTGCTGGTTAAAAAAAAATAAAAAATCCTTGTGTTTCCCAATGTAACTCAGGTCTGCAGGTCCTGCTTTGTTGGTTCCTGTGTCTGTGGCTTTGCGATATATTCTTGAAGATTATTACTACAGATGTGGTCATAGTCGAGCCAGAAACTAGTCAGAGGTATGCAAATCTAGCAGGGTACTCCGAAATGTAACTTAATCTAAGAACTGCACAAATCAGTTTAAAAACTAATTTAATCTAAAAGCCCCCATGATGAGGGAGCCCTCACTCACATATCCATAACTTCCTTACTGAAAAATATACCAGCAGTCTGGAAAAACAGATGCTTCTTGACGTATAAGTTCACTTTCAGCTCGCTAAGTAGAGGTACTACACCTGGAAAATCCATAGACCCATAGACAGTGATGGCAGAAAAAGGCCTTCGGCCCATCCAGTCTGCTCACCCTACCATCCTGCCCCTTAATTTCTGCCCCCCCCTTCTGACTAAGCCCATATGCCTGTACCATCCCTATTTGAAACTGCTAACTGGTTTCGCCTTTACCACTTCTTCCGACAAACTGTGCCACTTGTTTAGCACTCTTTCCATGACAAGGTGCCTGCAGACATCCTTCTTGACTCCACTCCTGCTTCTTTAAGTGTGTTCTCCCATGTCCCTGTATTTGAGCTCAAGGAGAAGAGTTCCTTGGGGACCACCCTGTTTGCCCAGTGCAATTACTTGTACGCTTCTATCATGTCACCCCTTTCCTTCTCGAGGGTGTACATGTACGGGTCCTAGTCCTGCAGCCTCCCCTTGTCTGACTTTCCACGCTACTCCTGGACCATCTTGGTTGCCTGTGCTGTACTGCTTCCACTCTGTAGCAGTATTTCCTCATGTGAGGACTGTAGTATCTAGTGGTGTAGTACTCCACATCTGGTCTCGCTGAGCTCCTGTACTGTGGGAGAATCCCTCCCGACTTCTGCTGCTTATCCCCTTCCTATACATCCCAACATTCTGTGTGCCTTTCCTACAGCTCTGTTACAGTGTGCCCATGCTATCCATGGTAACTTCTTCAACCCTATGTTGTGAAATCTGGGTGTCTCCAGGTGTGTCACTGGAGCATCCAAGCATCTCTGGTTAAAGCACAGTGTTGTGAACTAGGAGACCCAGGTTTGAATCCCACCAGTGAAACTTGCTCGCTACATAGCTTTGAGCCCATCCGTCACCGTCCTCTGTGCTTAACTATGCTATGCCTAACCTCCCTGTGCATATTCTCCTCATTCTCTCACTCTCTCTTCCTATACCTTTCTTTTCCTGTTCTTAACCTCTGTGAACTTTCCGTAACTTTCACTATCTCTCAGCCTCCCTGTGCTCGTCTAAAGACAACTGAAACAGAAAAACACACTTCTTTGTTCCTTTTGGTTAATGCAGCGCAGTAAACCAGTAGAGTATCATTTCTCTGTTCAATATGACTGTGCTCTGTCAGTGTGCAGAATCCTTTCCTTGTGAGCATGCAAAACTGGGGGCTGTTGAATTCGTTCTGTAATTTGGTCATTACCACTGATGTTATTGATGGAGACAGTGCTGTTCAGCAGTTTTCCCCACTGACTCCAGTCCAGTAATGCTATTAAATTATATTTTCATGCAACTTTACTTTGCGTTGTTTATCTTATTGTCAGATGAAGTATAACGCTAAGCCCTTGAAAGTATAACTTAATGGAATTGGTTGGTTTGGAACTGTCCCAGTGAGTCTGCTTTGAAGCCCTGTCTGACTTAGTAATGAGTGGAATTCAACTAAAAAGGAGGAAAAAGCTTATGTGGCTAAGAGAAAGGATGTCTTGTACAAATACCATCAGCTCCTTGATGTTCTCGTTCTTCTCTGTTCACAGTGGTTGCTTTGACAGCAAATGCTTTGCAAAAATGTAAAACGAAAATTCAATTCCCTAAATCACTAGGAAAGATTTAAAGCACATAGATTTCTTTAGGTTCATATCTGGTTTTGCTGTAGTTTTCTCTGTGCTTATTGAGGACTATCAGATTAGTATGTTTATTCACCATGCTGGGAGCTGGGCTCATGTCCCAAGACTACAATCCCTGTTGGGGCCAGAGGAGGCAACACAATGTCCTTTGATGACATGCAGTGCCTCCAGGGTGGGGCAGGAGCACTTACTGGTGCATGACTGCCTCCAGGGAAGGGAGTCCTGTGCAGTGGACCACTCCTCAATTAACCCCTCCCTGACATTTGGTGGGGCTTTGACGTAAGCCACATAGGCTCATAACATTCACTCTTCAAGTCGGCATCACATGTAGGGACCCCAGTGTCAGTCTTCAGTCAGTCTGTCTTGGATTTTGGTCTACTTCTGGGAGAAGGCCACAGGTGACTCAAATGTCACAAGAGGGGGTAATATTCACTGGGGGGGCTAGATTACTCTAGCAGAGCTAAGGGGAGGATGGCGAAGGAGTGAGCTGTGAGTTGTGAGTTGGGGATGCGGGGTGAAACCCTGGTGAGATTAGATAACAGGAAGTTGAATAATCAAAAAACATTGAGGCTCTTGAGCCTTGTATTGTTTTTCTTCTGTGCCCCCAACTACTGTATACACTTTAGAATGGGGTACATAAATACAGATTTCATTCAACTTTTAGTCCAACCATACTGAATTTAGAATTTTAGAATCAAATTGAACTGGTAGATAGTTTCGATTACCTGGGAGACCCTGGATTCTCACCTCTTCTTTGATCAACATGTACAAGACTATTAAAAATTCATTGGAGAACTGGGATGTTATTTAGGATTAAAGCCTTTCTCATCCTGAATCTCATAGACTTCTTGGTCACAGTCTTTTATTAAGCGTATTTGATTATGGTCTTTTGATTTACTCTGGTACAAACAATAAAATGGTTCAGAAATTACAGGTAACATACAATAGTATACTACGTTTTATGACAGGTCTTCCCGAATCCCATAAGAACACATCATTGTGTTTTGTTAAGAGAAACTATCTTTTCTTCCTGATAGGATACATTTGAAACTCTGAGCTTTTATGTTTAAAGAACCCAGGGTTTACTCCCCCAGGTAATCCAGGATCTTATCCCCCTTCAGCAAAGTCATATTGAAACTAGGTCCAAGTCCAAGGGCTTGTTCAGAATCCCCCTCTACAAAACATCTATTGGTCAGAGGTCAGTAATATATAGGGCAATACAAATCTTTAATGGTATCCCACCCAAAATCACGAATACTGGGATAGTTCAAATGTTTAAGAAAAGTTTTTCTGAATGGCTAAACAGTGTCAATGATCGTAATTGTTTTTAACATGTATTGTATTTTATATTGTAAGTCTTATGTTTTTGCTGTCTTTTTTGTATGCTTTGTACTAATTGTTCTTTATTGTTTATTTATTGACTTGTCACTTGTGAAAACGGGGCAGTTTGCTCGTCTAGCTGAGAAGTATAAGAAATAAAAATGAAATGAAATTAAAGGAATTACTTGTGGTACCATGATTTATGTGTAGAGCTGTGCTAAATTAGCCCACTTTGCCTCCTACAGTTTTCTCATAGTATGCAAAACTTTGCACGATTTTGCGAAAATGGACTTCATTTAAAAAAAAAAAACATTTTTTTGCCTGAAAATGCACACTTCTGAAATTTTAAACTATAAAAGTGAAAATACTGTGCTGTTTGGCTGTTGTTGATTCATCTTTTGTAAAATAGCTCATTTTAATAAGCAGTGGTATGCATAAAATATGTACTTTTGCTGCTAGAATGGACCATTTCAAAATTGTGATATGTACAATGCAAATACTGTACACTGTAGGCAGTGCTGGTACAGTACATCTCTTATTAGATTGTGGAAGGTGCCATATGCTAAAAGAAGGGGCACTTTTCAGTACATTGCACAAAGAAGACCCTCTCGGGGGCTGGGGGGTGGGAAGGCGAGCAGCCATTAGGTTGCTGGCTTTCGAGCAGACAAGACAGACCATTTGGCCTATTCTGCTGGCTTTTAGTATGTTAGTATGTTAAAATAGGCATTTTTTTTTTAACTTTCTATTTTTCCCTCCTACCATCTTCGACCCTTCAGGAGAACCTGGAAGTCATCCCTCTGCCAGCCACCCTACCTAAGACCGACCTTGCGCCCCATGGAGCTGCGGCTATCCCCCCCGGGTGGGGCCCATACACATCTGGTCTCGTCAGGCAAGGAGGCCTAGGTGGGTGGTGGCACATCGAGAGCACGCTTTTGATGCCCTGTCTTCCCAGAGATGGAAGGCTTTTTCCCTCTGTTTTTTCTCCCTCACATGGTGTGTGCCCTTGACGTCAAGGCGCTATGCGCCGACGTCCACCAAGCATCTCGGCCAAACAGGACTTGCTGTACCCGAGCCTCCGCTCGGGGTCAGGCAAGCTGTGGGCCTTGTCCCCCTTCCTCCCCCTGGAGAAGGCGAGCAGTCATGGGATGCTCAAACCTTCTCCCCGGCCGGCCCTCCAGTGATCCGAGTCCGCTCCCAAACTCAGGTCGCCAGCATCAAGAGTGGAAATCCAACCACTGTGCAGATGGGCCGGCAAAATAGGCAGTTTTGCTGCCATTAAACCAAATTTCACCCAACTCTAGATGTGTATTCAGTGACTGGATGAAAAGCTATTTAATTGTCATATTAAACCAATTAATTTTTATTTATTTATTTCAAAGTTTAACCAGAAAGTACATACTGAACTGAAAGCAGCAAGTTTCCAGATGTGTCTTGGGGAGAATGGAATAGAAGATAGCTAACAATAAAAAAAGGAAAGAGGAAAGAGGTAAATTGGCAGTACAAGTAATAAACAGCAATAAACAATAACTGATCAACCCCTGGCAATAGCAGTGATATAGACTTTTGCCAAAGCCCGCCCCCAGCCTCTGCCTTCTCACACTGTCTCGGACTGTAGAACTGTATAGGCCCCACTCACCTATCCCGCATTGGTACCAGTGTCAAACCCCTAGCCCCTTTGGGAGCTCCCTATGAAGTCATTTGTTGCCCAGATGTTGAATCTTTTGTTGGCCCATCAACAGGTGTGTTGCACGTGTTACTGTAATCTTACAATGAAACCTAAATGGACGCTCAAGACTATGTTCTGTTTTCAAATTAAGTTCTTGACTCCTATCAATCAGTCTATGGTGACAAGACCAAGGCCCTGTTTAAGTATTCATAGTTCGAGTCAGGGTTGATGTGAGATGGTGACAGCATTTGTAGCCTAGTTCCTGTGCTCCTGTTCTGCTTTAAGCGTGGTTGCTAAAAAGTTAATCCCAATACAGAAACCTGCAATTATTATCATGAATTCTGACAAGAAGTCTCATAAAGCTTACTCTGTAACGTTAACGGAAAGAACTTGCTTTGCCCGAAGCAGGGCCTTTGGATCAAAGGATTCACCCAGGGAAAATTAGTCTACAGAGAGGTAGCAGGAGCGATTGCATGAAGCTGGCCTCACCATAGGCAACGAGTTCTACTTGCCCTGTTGTAAAACCAAAATTATGCAAACACAAGTTTGCAACCTACCACACTGTCTTGCTCTATGCCACAGTCTTATTCTTCTCCTTTGGAGGTGGATAAGGAAAAGGAATGCACAACTGGGTCTCTTGGCAAAGCCATATTTAAGACTACTGCAAGAATTGATGGTTATGATCAAAGATTGAAAGCGTTTAACCAGAAAATGGACTTCATTCAAAATGAAGTTAAAAATATCTGGGAGCAGGAAGCAGCTACAGAGAAAACTTTTAAGGGATCATTCGGTACAGTTGGAAAAGCGGGGTGAGACAACACAAGGCACTAATGCCACCATGCAAGGTATAACATAGAGGAAAACTTCAATATTTCTAGGAAGCTTTAGCAAACTGGGAACCAGTTACAACATCGTAATTTAAAAATAGTTGACATCCCAGATGAAAGGGACAAAGATCTTCCATCTATGAGAGAACTGGTAAAATACATTCTTTTTTTAAATTCATGTTTATTAACATCAATTGGGTACAAAAAAAGAAGAAACAAAGTTATAAGTACAGTTGGTTTCCATCCTCACATGGTATCACAACGTATAGTACAGTTCATTTTCTTAAACCATTAGGTTCTAACATAGGCACCAACAAATTACATGCATTTCCATTAATTAATTAAGCAGTATTAATACCTATAGCACCAAAATTATCTTAAATGGATTACTCCCTTTATGTAAGCTACCCTTCATCTGAGGGTCTTAAGTGGGCAGATCGGGAGTATCCCCCTGTAAGGCCAAATGGGAAATCAGGTCTAGGCGAGAATCTAACTAGAGCAGCCATCTCATCCACCTGTGGGTGTAGACATGAGATTTCTGGTTAATTTTGAATGTCAGGTTCTCGAGCTCTGAAAACTCCTGAATCACCTGAAACCAAACTTGAATGGCAGGTGGTTCAACCTTCAGCCAGGAGCGGGTTATGGCCTTGTGGGCTGCCGTTAATAAGATGGCCCAAAGGGACTTCTGATGACATCACGGAGCAGATGCAAGCTTAAACCTAGAGCTCCCGAGCCAATTGACCTACAAACCCTCCTAAAACTTCACTTTTTCAACCTAAAAATGTCTGGAAGCTCAGGAGGGACATCTGTGACAAGTAACAGACGTAGAAATCGTCCCGATGGTAAAGGTAAAACTAAAGATGGCAGTAGATTGAAAGAGGACCCTCCTAGCAGATCCATCTCGCCGGCCAGCTCCCAGGCGGCCGACTGTGATACCGATGGTGAAAGTGAGCAGCTCTCACGTACAAGAGTTGAGATGCTCCTGAATGAAATAAAAGAATTTAGAAAAGAAAAGAAAACAAGCAAGAGTTTCGAGCGGTTGAAAAGCAGCTAACCACTTTAGAAACTCGTATTGGTACGATTAAGGAGAGGGTATCCGAAACCGAAGAGGCAACGTTACAAATTACAGAAATAGTGCAGACCCTACTATGTCAAACTGAGGAGCTGCAGGCTAAGTGCCTGGACTTAGAAGGTCGCTCCCGATGCGATAATTTGCGTCTATACGGACTCCCAGAAGACATTGGAAACAACTCCGGTGGCCCCTTTTGTAGAAAATCTTTTGAAAGACATATTGGATGTTCCAGCTACCCTAATATTCCGTGTGGAAAGGGCACATAGATCCTTGCAAAGAAAGCCAACAGACCCAATGGCACGTCCACGCTCAATTGTCTTTAAGCTCAGTTCCTACAGTATGAAGGAAGAGATCTTAAGACGAGCCTGGGGTAAAAATAACTTAAATATCTAACATACTGGCTGTTCCTCGACCATGACTACCCCCAAGAAGTGCAGCAGCAGAGATTTAGATACCTTCCAATCCTGAGATCCTTGCGTGAGAAGTCCATCCGATTTCAAACTTCATACCCCTCCAAGCTACAAATTTTTTGGGAGGATGGTATAAAGATCTATTCCATGGTGGAGGAGGCGGCAGAGGCCTTGAAAGAGAGGAAAATCCCCATCGCAGACAAATTGGAACCAAAGTGAAGGGAGAAGGGGCTCAGCTTGGCAGCGCACCACAAATAGGAAGCGTGGGGGAACCAAAATAATGCAGCACAATGAAGCGCTACGTAGGATCCAAACGCTGCTGTGTAAGAGGCAAGGACAAACTGGGGTAAACACCTGAGACACCAACACTGCTGCTTTATGCCCAATTACTGTCTTCTACTGGACCCTTGGAGAGCTCCCAGTGCAGCAGTCGGATAAGTACATTAATTTCACCACACAGTCTGATCGATCTTTCTTTCACTGAGTCGAAAGCTGCATATGGGGGTGTGGGGTAGATTGAGGAGAACGGAACTTTACACGTAGATAAGCCCTAACTACCTAATTGAAATATTAAGGGTTTCTTTTGGTCAAGGACAGATCATATCTTACAAATGGGACTAGGCTGTTTTTTATTTACCTAAAGATGTTGAAAATAGTTTGTTTGTTAGACAGGACCAAGGCATAGTGACCCCAAATTCAGAGCTCTTCCATGATACAGGCCACTACAAAGGCCATACCAAATGTCACTATATTTTCACGCCTGAAGGAATTGAATAATACTTACCAAAAATCATTGCTGTTACAGGATATGAATATGCCTCTGTCTTTATTGTAAAAATTTACTGTTTAATGAGAAGGTGGTTGGTAACAGGGAGCATGTTTATGCTCGGACAGCTAGTGTCGTCAGTACCTAAAGGTACTAACTTACTGAAGTAGGAGCCCACTGTAATCGAGGCTCTAGAGGAGGTCCTCCGGTAACGGAGGCACATGCATTCTTCCTCGTTTTTCCTTAAAGGAGAACACAGGGGCTAATACGGTAAATTAGTCCCCAACCTTGGAAGCACGTAGTTTACAGTTGGTAACTTAGTGTGGCTATAAAGTTGACGCCTTATTGGCTAATAAGTTCAATTTTGGTTCATCAGGGCAGAAGGAACCTATATGCAACAAATCCAATTATAAATGTGTACAAGTTGGGGGGAAAAGGGGGCCACCATTACGGATGAGAGACCAGAACTCTTACACTCACTTCCAACCGGGGGAAATAAAATTTGTTTAATATGGCACAAGCTCAAGTTATTTGCACATACAACGTGCATGGAGTCACTAACCCTATTAAAAGAAGCAAAATTCTCCAGTATATGAAATGGGAGGGGGGCTAATATTTTACTACTGCAAGAAACCCACCCAGGGTTTTAAATAAGCTCGGAAAATTGATTAGCAGTTTTGCACGTGAAAGTGCTAATCAAGTGTGAAAATGAATAGCATGTGCCTCGATTTGATTAGTAAAATTAAGAATGCTTAAATACTGTAACCTAAATAAAATTTTTCAATAAAATCCATTCTGTCTTGGTTTCATCTGTTTCGGTACCCCACCCCAAAAAAAAAAAACACACACATACACACACACATACACACCTCAGTACTACAACCTCCCCACCCTTGTCCCCTTTGTCAGAACCACAGTAACCCTCCTCCCACCAATCTCAGTGGCCAACCACCCACCTCAGCCCCACCTATAAGGTACATCCAAAAAAGGAAAAAAAAAAAACATCTCAGCCTCCCCCGACATGACTGCTTTGCCAAAAACTAAAGCTTGAGCTGATTCACCTGCCACAACTTCCCCCCCAACCATACCTCTCAACCACTATGACATTTACTGTCAGCTAACAAATATACTGCTGCTTTTATCTTTTAGGCACACAACACTGTTACAGCCATTGCCTTTACTTATACAGAGTTTTTTATTTCTGCTTTAAAGTCTAAATTTGTAGCACTTTTCTCTATGTTGGCAGCTTCTTTTGTGTGAAGGATGGACAGAATAATTTTTGAGAGGTGAAGTGAGTGACAACCTTCATTATCGGGGTCGGTTGACAGGTGTGAGTAGCCTCGATCCCACCATGCCAGAATTCCCCCATCCCATCTCAGCCCGCTAACCTCCCACCCATGTCCCTGCAAACACTCACCCACATACAGCAATTCAGAGTGCCTCCCAGAACAAATGGTGAACAACTACTAGTCCCACATTTACACAACGATGACTCCTTGAGCTCCACAATATGGAAGAGACAAGACAGTGCCCAAATCTCAGCAAAGTGTTAGTGAACCATTTTCATCAGCTGCTGCCAGCTACACAGCAACTTCTGCAAAGGCTACTCCATGGAGAGAGAGAGAGAGAAGGGATGAGACGTGCTATGGAAACACACACAATCAAAATAAAAAAATGTGGTAATAAACAGCGATCACTTCAGCTTGGTCTATGCCTCTGAACTATACATTAAACAGAGCAAGCATGATGAAATGACTGTGACTGTGATGCATTCCGCCCATCTCCCCCGCCCATCTCAGCCCGAATGCCGGCAATCACTCCCAGTGGTGCTTTGCGCCAAAGCACCACAAGGAGTGACTACAAACATTCCAACCCATGATGGTGAGACTGAGGATACCATGCACGGCACTGTTAAGCAACTCAGATTACTTATGCGCAACACGGAGCAATTGCTGGATTTATTTCGGGGTCAGAAAGCGGTGAGACTGGGAGGCACTCTGAATTGCCTATGTGGGTGGGTGTCTGCGGGGACATGGGTGGGGAGTGGTGGGGCTGAGATGGGCGGGGAGGGTCACGGAATGCATCGCAGTCTTTACGATGTAACAGTCTAGAATGGCCGCCTGAAGAGCCGGTTCAGATCGCAAATTGCGATGCGACACTGCTATTTAGAAACCCCTGCCACCTCTCACAAGCTGAACATAAAAGTTTGAACACCTGGTTTCGCCTGGTAGTGGCCTCCTCTTATCGGGGGGGGGGGGCAGAGGAAGAGGGACTGCAATAATGATCAAGCAGGGAGTAATTTTTGAGCCTAAAGACAGGATTGTTGATAAGGAAGAGACATACCTCCTTTTGAAGGGTTTGCTAGAAGGCCAATTGGTCACATTGGCATCTGTTTATATACCTCCAGCAGTGGACTTTACAATCTATAAAACCTTCTTCTCCCTATTAACTGAGTGGCCAGAGGGCCAAGTAATTTGTGGAGGAGATTTTAATCTTGATATTTCTGGGGTAGGGACTGATCATCTTTCTCAAGGTCAAATGAATAAAACCACCAGAAAAGTCCAGAAACTGATCCAAGAACTGGGATATGAGGACATATGGCAGTTTTTACACGGACCCTCCCGTAGACACACTTTTTGCTCCCAGGCCCATGAAACCTATTCGTGCCTTGATTTTCTTGTGACCCTAAGAGAACAGTTAAGCACCATACAACATATATGGCAGGGGGATTTCTGTCTCTTGGATCATGCCCCAATTTTCTGTAGACTTAATAAACAAATGGTCAGGAAGAGAACTTTTTGGAGACTAAACTTGTCCCTTTTAAGAGACAAGGAAGTACAGGAGACAACTGGAGAGACGATAACCCAGGCCCTGCTCGATAATGATACCCCAGACACCACAATATCAGTGGTATGGGATACCATCAAGGCGATAGTAAGGGGTAAACTAGTAGGAATTTCTTCGTACCAGAAAAAACAGAGGGAAGCTCATAGAAGTGCCCTGGAGGAGAAGATTGAAAAGCCTTGAAAAGCCTCCAGTTTATCAAATTGTGTAAAGCTAGAATGAGGGAGCTTACATCTTTAAAGAAAGAATTAAACAATATCCTAGATTTTGCTATAAAGCAGAAACTGGTATATCTAAGGCATAAATACTATGATGGGGGCCCCAGATTTATGAGACTAGTATCAAGCCAATTACGGGCTCAGAGAGTTAAATCTACTATTTTAAAAATAAGACAAAACATATGAAAGGTATCTCTGAAGCTTTTTAAAAATATTATACATCACTTTACTCTGACACACCCGTACCCCCAGATGGAAAAATTCAGGAATTTCTTACTTCCCTGGATCTCCCCACCCTATCTCGGGACCAAGGTGACCAATTGAAAGCCCCTTTTACCACCGTGGAGATAACCGCAACAATTAGCAACTTAAAAACAGGGAAATGTCCAGGAACAGATGGCCTCCCAGGCAAGTTTTATAAAACCCTTTCCCCAGTAATGAGCAGGGTATTCTCTTTTATAACAACGATGGAGGGGGCAATCCTCCCGTCCTGGAATGAGGCCATAGTCTCAATGATACCAAAGCCGGGTAAAGACCCTTCACTTTGTTCATCGTACAGACCCATATCAGTATTGACCACAGACTATAAGATCTTTACTTCTATATTAGCTAAGAGACCCGTTCAATTTGCCGAGGCTAAAATACAAAACTACTGGATTTCAACGCAGATGAGATTGGCGTTGTTATGGGGTACCAAAACATATCAAGCAGCCTGGAAACAAATAGGTCTAGCCAGATCAATAGATACTCCACTTCCAGCTTGTTTATTCTCCCCTCCACACTTTAAGAAAGCTCTGAAAAAAGCTCCACAAGCCGCTGCAACAATTTTGCGGGGTTGGCAATTGGGAATGAAAAGTAAAACCTTCCCACAACAATCTTGGAAATACAAGTGGTTTGTATTGACACCCCCCCCCCCCCCGTTTAATTCATTGGTGCAGATCTCATGGTACAAAACCCAGCTAAGGAAGGGACTTGAGGTGCCTTGGCAATTAATAAAGGGAACTGGGGTTATTGACTTCCTGGAAGGCAAAAGGAGATACTCCTGGACGGAAAAGGATAGACTATACTATTACCAAACCAAAGATTATATATTTAAACAAGTTAGAATTAGAGAAAGGAGTTCTCAGATGTGGGATCACAATACCCCATTTAGTCAAATATGGTCCTCACTTCATGGGGGAAAAAGCAATCTCTATATTATATAAATCCCTTACACAGCAATTGGCAAATGTAATGGAATCAATGCAGTCTAAGTGGGAGAAAGATTTTGCACAACCACTGACTAGTAAAGATTGGCTCAAAATATGGCAGGGAACATGGACTACCACCTCTTCCCCACTCTGGAGAGAATTCATGTGGAAAGTTAGGGTGAGATTTTTCTTGGTCCTTCGATGGTAGCAGTCAGGAACCCAAGGGCGTCTGCACAGTGCTGGAGAGAGTGTGGGGAGATAGAGGCGTCTCATAAACGTGTTTTTTTTTTTGATTGCCCGAAACTGTTTAGGTTCTGGAATCCGGTATCTCACCATATTAAAACAATACTAAACATCCAAGGTCCCATTACGGGGATCAATCTAATACTGGAGATCCCTCCTTTAGAGGTTAGGAATAAAGCCTATCTTTACTTGTGGTCCATCTTATTAGGAGCTGCCTACAAATCCATCACTAAAAGATGGCTGCAAGAATCCCCACCTCTGGTGTCAGAGTGGAAAACTATAATACGTAATGTAACCCCCAACCCACCCTGCCTTTTTGCAAACGACAGGTGGTATGCTGTTTGAATCTGACAGCAGTACCAGGTGGGGGACTGGGTTCGGGGAGGAATAGGTTACTCGGCACAAGGGCTAGGTTTGGTTACTCTGCACAGGGGCACCCAAGTAAATCCGAACACAAGAAGCAATAACTGTAATGTCCAATACCAGGAATGGGATTCTAAAGTGTGACTTTCTTCACATCCAAGCAGAACAAACAAAGCTTAGAAAATGGGCAAAGTGTAATCTTGATGCTGATTGGCTAAAAGCAGAAATCAGCCAGTCGGGTATGAGACAATAGAGACTGGGAAATAACAAGTCCCACTCTGCATTGCCTCATATCATTCTAAATATAACTGGGCCATTAGAATTTTGAAAAACGCAAATACCGCCATGTTTTTTTCTCACTTAGTGAGCGACACCCCTCTCCCCCAGCCGACGCATCAACAAATAGTCGCCACATACGAGTCGGAAAAGAAAAAAAAGTTAAATACAATTTTTTTTTCCTGTGTTGTCAAACACTACAGAACTGCCTTCACTTGAAACAGTCATGCTGTCTCTTACCATACCATGACCGCGATCGTACCTGTATAGCCAGCTGATGCTTATTTTCAAATTTGCCGCCATTTTACAAACTGAACAACTCGTCACCTTCCCCTTACTCTGCCAGTCTATTAGTTTTAAATACCAACTACAACCCAACGTTCACATAAAATAAATGAATCTAAACCCAACTTGCACTTAGTTCTCTAATACAGCAGCGTGTCAGTTGATCGTAGCATGTTTCTGATCTCCCAGTCCCTTTCAACAGTCGTGCACTGCATCTCTTCCAAGCCCTACCAGGCATGTTTTAAAAAAAGAACAAATACAAAACCTCTTCCTGTTCATCTGCTCTCACACTGCCTTTCTCAGTAGAGCAATGAACAGCACTTGATAAACGTGGATGCTGTGTACATCTCTCCAGGTATGACCAGGCAAAAGCGTCATAGACGTAATAGACTGAAGCAGAGGAAACGGAGAAACTGCTGGGGGGTGGAGGGCTATGTTCGGGGCAGAGATGGGTTGAGCGGCTCGAAGGAGCGGGCACTGAGGGTAGATAGGAGTAAATAAAAAAACAGAAATTGTGAAAAAAAAAAAATTCCTGTCACGCGATTACAATTGCAATCGCGATCCTGGGGGCATGAAAGCAGCTCTGAGGTAGGTGCTCATTAGTGTTATTGTTTCTCCGTGGCAACCAGAATCTGTGTGTGTGTGTGTGTGTGTGTGTGTGTGTGTGTGTGTGTGTGTGATAACCATGACATCCAGATTGAAAGGCTCCAGTTCAAGGAAAGACTCTATCTAAAGAAACAAAACACACATATATTTTAGTGCAGGCGGAGGAACTATTTTATTACAAAAATGTATTTTAAACTATTTTTTTATTTAAGTAAGCAATAATACCCAACAGGGTGGGCAGTATTGTGCTATACCGGACCGTCCAGGGGTGTAATGAGGCCCGACGCCGCAGGCTATACGGACTCCCACAGGGCTACACTTCTGGTAATGCAGATTCAAAAGAATCAGAACACTTCCTCAACACTTCAGCCCTCAGGCTCTGAACCCACCGGGCACACAGCCTGGACTTGCACGCTGCTTTGTGTACACAGCCCGAACTTGTACACTATTCTGGGATTTCCCTGGCTCGGCTCCCCTGCCGGCCACTCGAACACCTTCTATTTGTCATGGAAACATTTTCTGGTGGCTCCCTAAACCACCTAAGAGTCTTCGACTCCATAAGGGAAACTTCCTTTTAATCCCACGTCTGGGTACTTTCCTCAGGCACTGGCCAAGTACCTGAGAGAAAGTAAAGGTGCCACAGAGCAAATCCGTAGAGGTGAATTTGGTTACTGCTGATGGGGGGGTCTCCCACCTCTCGCTTCCACAATTTATACCCGGCCATTTCTCTGGACATTAAACATCTCTCTCTGTAAAGCTTCGCAAAGTAGATTAAAGGGTAAATGCATGTCACATTTCCTCTACTTGTTTTTGCTTTCCCATTGTGCTGGACTTGAACATACTTCTACTTGGCTTAGCCCGTTGCTCTAGGCCTCCCACTGATTAAGCAGTCGAATCCCCACTTTACAACAGTTCAGGTGAAAACATAGGCCCTATGTCAGAGCGGACTCACCCTTTGGTTGCAGGTGCCCCATAGGCGATTCCTCACAGGAATTTCTTTCCCACAGTTTCCGGTGCTGCAGCACAACTTGCAATAAGGCAGCTTCTTCCCTAGCCAGAACCAGGAGGGTTGCCCCTGGAATGACAGACAGACCTTTCCACCCCCATCCCCTCAGGAATGGGGCACAGGGACCAGTAACAGCGGTCTCCACCACTTCACAAACAGCTTACTGTGTTCCTCTTTCGGTGGAAACACACACCTCCCCTACAGTAGCTCTGTATCAGAGCTTTAGGCTCAGAGAGCCTGTCCACAGACTGCGGTGCTGCTTCTCTCTTCAAGACTGCACACACACTCTCCAAAAATCCCCAACATTCTATCCTAACTCCCAACTGCAGTTTCCAGTGTGGCTCATGCAGCTGAGAGAGTTCTATGGTGATGTCATCCCTCAGTCTCAGCTGAGATTGAGAACAGAGTGAGACAGTGTGAAATCCATTTAACTGGAGTTTCACAAGCTGCCTTCCCTGCCTACCACTAGGTCTTACTGGGATTCTAGTAACCCCGGGTAACAGGGGGGTTACACTCACCCTGGGCAAGGAAAATGACTGTCCGCAGTCATTATTTAACCGGCTTAGGCCATCTCACCCTATGTGCTGCCTGCAGAGGGGGGGTGATCAGGCCCCCTCCTACCATGTACTAGCACAGGCAGGCAACATTAAGAGCCTAGAGGCCTTTGGCTGACATATCAGCCTCTACTCTACCCACTAACTATGGGTGCCTAGTGGCTCTGGTAGAACGGTCCAGAGCATAGTCCTAATAGATCAGCATTGCAGTCCCTATGGCCATTCAGGACCACAGCCTGTCTATCCCCCCCAGCCCTCTAGGGAAAATCTGTCTGCCTCTAACGCAAACCCCAAAGCAAAACAAACAGGGGACCTCCCCGACCTTGGGCACCATGCAACCGCACACCAGGAGCTGATACCATACCATTACCTTACTCCCTCATTCCCCCACAACCATACCTGTGGAAGAAAAGGGTTACTACACAGTAACAACAACAACAACAACAGTACTTTAAATACTGCACACTAAAGTACTAGTGAGGAACTCCGATGAGCCCCTCCTCCTCTTCTTGTCTTCTCTACTATCTTATTCAGGAACACCTGCAAGAAAAAGAAAGACAACACACACTCCTAATCTGCATACACAGTCTATCTAAACCTCTACAATCAAAATACTGGAGAATCCCAAAAAGATTTTTTTAGAAAAGGTAGAAAAACAGTATATACACTAGAAAACAGTAGAAAAACACTGACATTATTTACAATACACATTTAGGGGATGGCGTGCCCTTAAAGTCCCATCTAGTGACCACAGTGTCCGAAGGCTAGACCATTAAAGAGTCTCTCCTGGGCCGGAGCCCAGTGAAGCACCGTTCTAGCAGGCCAAAGTCCCGAAGGGGAGAGTCTTTGAGGACAGTTCACACATCTGGAGTCTGCTAGTGTAGGGTGTGTACTGCAATGTCATAAGAATAGAAAAGTTTGGACCTACCAGCCCCTTGTAGAATGAACAACACACACCGACCTGCTCCTCGGCGAAGACTCTCCCTGGTAGCACTCTTCCGATACAGCTGGGCGGACATCTTCCGGGAACTACAAGAGGGCACATCTGGAAACTGCTGGGGTGATGTCATCTCTGGAGATGGAACCTTGGAACAGGAACAAAAAGGAAAACAGCTGGTCTGACGTCATCCGATTACCAAGCGATGAATCAGGATACAGCTGGGCTGGCGTTCTGTCTGGATCTGAAGTCATCTGGTGGGCCAGTCGATGGATTCTGGAAAGTCAGTACACTGTAGAACTGATGAATGTGGGGCACCTGAGTCCTGGATGTCCATACTGGCGGAACAACAAAGGCACTGCAATGGCTGGAGTGACAGCACTGGCTACCACTGCTCTGCTTTCCATCTGGTAGGCATGGGCACATTTGCGGGGAGGTCTTTGCATTGAGGCCAGTAGTACAACGGGTCAGGAGCTTGAATTATTACCCCGTCTGGGTGCACATAATTCACACTGTGAAAGGTTTCACGTCCCTCTCCATCCACTATTCGAACATTGTCCATAAACAGTGTCCTGCCTCTTTTCCACTGGCTGTATTTTTCATGAAACATTCTGTTCCGGACATGCTTGTTTGCACCAGGATGCACACATTTCATTGCTTTGGCCCAAATCCAGGATTTCCTGTTGTTCTCAATCTCCTCCCAGACTCTTCGAGGAAAGGTAGGAAAGGACATCCCATAGATTTAATTCGCCTTCCTACAAACAGTCTCTCCTCTTTACTAGCTTTGGTCAACCCGAGACTGCTGGCCTGGCTTGGGGGCGACAAGTCCTGGTTCTGCCAGCTACGCATTCTCAACGAGACAAAAAATGGATCCCTGGCTGCTTCTTCTTGCACAGCCAGGGTAGTGGCATCACCACTCTCTTCCATGCATTCCTGTGAGGCAAGAGCTTGAGGCTGTGTACCCGTTCCTTTTTCACAAGGCCACATAGGTTCCCTCTCTTCTTCTTCCTCACTGAAAATCTGTGCCCAGGAGTGAGCAGTCGTCCTCACTCCTGAGACTATCCACTCTTAGCTGGATGCGGAGGTTGATACCTCCCATTCAAAGGCCTCTCTCGTCTCATCTTCTCCTATGAGACTTGGGCTAGGCCCCCCTCTCGAAGGATCTACTGATGCTCTGTCTGATTGTCTCTCTGCAATCCAGCATCCGAAACATCAGCATATTGTTCTGTCTGCAGATCTGCACCCTCTAGCTTTGTGCCACACTCCCCTGAGGGGCCTTCTCCAACAGGCTCCGCCTGGTGCTGTGTGCTGCCAACTGCAAATTCTTTAACTTTTGTCCATGTGGGAGCCAAATGAATCTTGGGTGCTTTAAACAAGCCGTATTTCTTTAAGCACCCTGAACAGTGAGGTACCATGAAGACGTCCCTTCCAGCATTTAAGCATATTAAGTACACTTGCACTGGGTATCCAGGAATCGCCACATGAGAAGGCAGTTGTCCTCCATAGTAACACCTCTCAATGTCCCTTAACTTGTTTACTTCTGCTGCTACCATAGCCCGGGCATGATCCGGGTAGCGGGCTGGTCCTGAGGCCATGACTGCAGAGAAAAAACAAACACTCACTCACTGTTATTGAAAGTCCCACATCACTGAATACTTTCTTTCACTTTTAAAATGGCTTCTCTGCTGCTGTGTTTACATTACTACCCCACCCTGTAATGTCGGAGGCAGCACTCCTGTGCATCAACATTCTGACATTGGGTCAAGCCACTGCGCATCCGATTTACACACACTACTGATAACTTTGCTCAAAACTGCACAAACTTGCACTGTTCTTTTTCCTAGAACATTTATATGATTTGCCATGGACTTTTCACTTGCTGAAAACATTTCTTTAGCTCACAGTCCCTTAAAGCCTCAGATTTCAAGCACAGGATTGCCTGTAACTAGTGCTGCATAAATTGATACAACTCAGTCTCTCTTCATGGCTTTGAAACTTTATTCTGATGCTGAACCCATAACTATGCTCACAGTCGATGGCTTAACAGGCTTGCTCTTACTGGTAAAACTTGACACAATCTTTATTTGCAAAGCGACTACACTGCTACACACAGATTCAGCTGGCTTTTGGCAAAAATCACTTGTCTGAGCAATTATTACTGTTGGTACTCACTGTTATCAGTAGCTGTTTGCTGCGATGGAAAACGGCCTGCAGCGAGTCTTGGAGGCCTCGGGAAGGAAGCGGGTTGGCAGTCCTGCTGCTCATCCCTCCGATCACCACACTCACAATCCAGTCGATTGAGATGCGGGTTGAGCCCGAATTTTAGACAGAAAAGTCTGTTTTTTACACTTTTACAGCGCTTTCAGTCACCGCAACGCTCTGCCACTAAGCCAGTACACACACTCCACTCACATTCCCTCTCGAATGCTGGGCAGTCGCTGTAGAGCTGGCTTGGGGGTGGGACTGATTGCAGTCTCACCAATCACACGACGCCATGCAAATGAGCCTCTTTCCCTTGTGAGTGCTCTTCTCACGGCGATCGTCGAGCAGGCAAATTTAAACTGCAAAAAACACTTTTTTTCGAACTGACTCCACAGCGGGAGGCTGGAGCCCATTTCAACCGTTTGTCATGTCCATTAACACAGCAAGTCTCTCAGTTCACTAAAAAGCATTTCCAATGTCCAGGGCACAGTTTTCCTGTTGCTAGCCCTAGTCTTCCACACTTTTCTTTGTCACACAGTTTTTAAAAGCTGGCAAAACGCTGTAATTTTTTTATGCAGGACAAGGGCATACTCGCTCAGGCTTTACTGCTCCTTGGTAAACAGTTGGCATTTTAACAGCAGCACATGGACAACAGCACACAGCGACACACTAGTTAACCTTGCTTCAGCTTTTTTGGGCTACCCACTGCCAGATAGCCAAAACGCTAGCTCCTTGCCCGAGCACCTTTCCTCCCTAAATTAAAAATCCAAAGCGGTGCCTCCATTTTGTAACCCTCACCCCACTGCCTTTTTGCAAACGACAGGTGGTATGCTGTTTGAATCTGACAGCAGTACCAGGTGGGGGACTGGGTTCGGGGAGGAATAGGTTACTCGGCACAAGGGCTAGGTTTGGCTACTCTGCACAAGGGCACCCAAGTAAATCCGAACACAGGAAGCAATAACTGTAATGTCCAATACCAGGAATGGGATTCTAAAGTGTGTCTTTATTCACATCCAAGCAGAACAAACAAAGCATAGACGGACCCCCGCAGGGCTACACTTCTGGTAATGCAGATTCAAAAGAATCAGAACACTTCCTCAACACTTCAGCCCTCAGGCTCTGAACCCACCGGGCACACAGCCTGGACTTGCACGCTGCTTTGGGTACACAGCCCGAACTTGTACACTATTCTGGGATTTCCCTGGCTCAGCTCCCCTGTCAGCCACTCGAACACCTTCCATTTGCCATGGAAACATTTTCTGGTGGCTCCCTAAACCACCTAAGAGACTTCGACTCCATAAGGGAAACTTCCTTTTAATCCCACGTCTGGGTACTTTCCTCAGGCACTGGCCAAGTACCTGAGAGAAAGTAAAGGTGCCACAGAGCAAATCCATAGAGGTGAATTTGGTTACTACTGATGGGGGGTCTCCCACCTCTCGCTTCCACAATTTATACCCGCCCATTTCTCTGGACATTAAACATCTCTCTCTGTAAAGCTTGGCAATGTAGATTAAAGGGTAATTGCATGTCACATTTCCTCTACTTCTCTTTGTTTTCCCATTGTGCTGGACTTGAACATACTTCTACTTGGCTTAGCCCATTGCTCTAGGCCTCCCACTGATTAAGCAGTCCAATCCCCACTTTACAACAGTTCAGGTGAAAACATAGGCCGTATGTCAGAGCGGACTCACCCTTTGGTTGCAGGTGCCCCATAGGCGATTCCTCACAGGAATTTCTTTCCCACAGTTTCTGGTGCTGCAACACAACTTGCAGTAAGGCAGCTTCTTCCCTAGCCAGAACCAGGAGGGTTGCCCCTGCAATGACAGGCAAACCTTTCCACTCCCATCCCCTCAGGGACCAGTAACAGCGGTCTCCACCACTTCACAAACAGCTTACAGTGTTCCTCTTCTGGTGGAAACACACACCTCCCCTACAGTAGCTCTATATCAGAGCTTTAGGCTCAGAGAGCCTGTCCACAGACTGCTGTGCTGCTTCTCTCTTCAAGACTGCACACACACTCTCCAAAAATCCCCAACATTCTATCCTAACTCCCAACTGCAGTTTCCAGTGTGGCTTGTGCAGCTGCGAGAGATCTATGGTGATGTCATCCCTCAGTCTCAGCTGAGATTGAGAACAGAGTGAGACAGTGTGAAATCCATTTAACTGGAGTTTCACAAGCTGCCTTCCCTGCCTGCCACTAGGTCTTACTGGGATTCTAGTAACCCCGGGTAACGGGGGTTAAATTAATATACAGCATAATGAGCAGATGTCTTTTGGTCTCCATGATAGGATGGAAATATATATCTTAAGATGGTCCCAGTGGGAACTAAATAAAGATCAAATTCTCTAGGTTTACTAAACTTAAGTAATGGCATATAAAAGACTGAATGATGGTTACCCCTCATGCAATTGCTGCTGTAAGCAGGAGGGGCTTAGACTATCTAATGATTAGAATAATCGTACTTGATTAATTATTACCCCCTGTTACATTGATAAGTATTGTTGCTCAAATGAGTTCCGAAAAGAACACATTTTATAATATATCTAGTAAGGTGTATAAACTAGTATAATTGCCCTGCATTTAAAGTTTTAAAGTTTTAATCTTTCTTGTTTTTAGTTCTTTCCTTTTGTTAAACAAGTTTTGATTTTTATTCAAAGGCTGTATGTTGTAACAGCCAAGATATGTATTATTTTGTGTGTATTAAAACAATTTTTCAATAAAGAAAGTATAAAAAAAAAATAAGATGGCCCAAAGATGAAGTGAATCTACACCCTTCAGCCCCCGGGGTGGGCTACCTAGTATGACATTTGGCCAGTCTAGTCGGGAGTCCAATGAAAAAAGGTCTTCTAGGGCAGCTGTTATGCCATTCCAGAAGGGCATAATCCCTGGGCAAGCCCAAAAGATGTGTAAATGGTTCGCCACCGCCTCCCCACGCAATCTCCAGCATATTGACAGTATTGTAGGGTCCCTTTTATTTAGAGCCGAAGGAGTAAGAAAGAAACGCACCTTGACCCTCCATTCAAATTCTTGCCAGTGTGGAGAACAGGTAGTCTTTGAAGCAATGTGAAATACACTACCCCAGTTGACCTCTCCAAGATCTGTCTCCCCCTCTCCCTCTGCCAGTTGGACTTAACTTTGTCCAGAGGATCACTTTTTAATTCAGCTAGTGATTTATAGATTACTGAAATCAGGCCCCCTTTGAACTCGAGCAGACAGTATTTCTTGGAGGATTTCGAGGAAAGGAGCAGCCCTAAGAGGGTCATGGTCCGCCCCATGACATTGGATAATGTAGGTTCGGGCCTTCAGAAATCTAAAGTGGTCAGAGTTTCGTTACCCATATGTAATTTTAAGGGTTTCAAAATCCAGCACTGTACTCCCTTTGATATATTGTCTAAGATATATTAGGCCTTGTCTGTCTCAGGCTCTGAAAGTATGATCTAAGCTAGGAGGGGAAAAACAAGGGTCCCAAGCCAACCTGTAAAGTGGCCAAAGTGAGCTCTTCAGCCTATATTTCTGCCAGATTCTGTCGGCTGCTCTAGTAGTATCCTGGACAGCAGAGAGCGAGGGGGAAGGATATTATGTGTGTTAAGAGGGAGTATAATTCTGGTTCCCATGGGAGGACCCTGCTGCTCCTCCTCTCCCCTCTCCATTTCCTTCCCATTTGAGGAGTAGGATGGGATGGACCACTGCAGGGCTACCTTCATTTGTGCAGCAAGATAATAATCTTCAAGGTCCGGGAGAGATCTCCCGCCCTTGCATCTATGTGCCTGAAGGATACGTAGATTGATCCTAGGTCTTTTGTTATTCCATATAAATTTTGAATTTAGTTTATGCCAGGACTGAAAATGAGATTTGTGGATAAAGGATGGTAGGCATTGAAACAGGTGTAGATATCTAGGGAGTATGGTCATGGTGACTGATTGAATTCTGGAATACTTGGGGAGAGATATTAAGGACCACCTTTCAGAATCTTTTTTCATTTGGTTTACTAATGGAGTGTAGTTTGCCTTAAATAGTTGTGATGTATGTTTAGTGATATAGGTACCTAGGTATTTCATTTTCTCTGCTGACCAATCCAGGGGAAGATCATCTAATATTGCCTGTGAGGGGGTATAATAAAAGCTAAGTACCTCTGTCTTAGACCTATTGAGAGAGTATCCGGCGTGCCCTCCAGATTCCTCCAGTACAGACCAGACCTGAGGGATGGACTGCTCTGGGTGTGACAGGCAGAGCAGAACATCATCTGCGTATAAGGATATTTTCTGATGAAGACCCCCCACCTCTATCCCATGAATGTTGTCTTGATTTACGAATGGCTTCTGCCAAAGGTTCAATATATAAAGCAAACGAAAGGGGTGACGGGGCATCCATGACGGGTACCTCTGCCTAACCTAAACCTATTCAAATTCCTCCGATTACCCTGACATATGCCTGCGGGCCATAGCATAGTATCTTAACACTGTCTATAAAGGCCTGTGGGAAACCCATGGTCTCCAGGACTAGGAATAGGAAGGTCCACAAGACCTTATCAGAGGCCTTTTCTGCATTCAGGCTCATCAGGCATGCTTGGGTATGGGTATGATGGATGGAATTAATCACATTTATTGTGGAGCGGGCACTATCCGGGGCCTGGCGGCCAGAGACAAATCCTGTCTGGTCCATATTAATCAGATCCGGTAACAGAGTTTAATCTAGAAGCTAGTATGGATGTAAAGATTCTGTAATCCGAAGTAAGAAGGGAGATGGGACAGTAAAATTCACTATGGGATGGGTCCTTATTTGAGGGAAATGGTGGCATACTGCCATGATGGTGGAACCGGGTTCCCCTCCTTCCAGATGCCCGAAAAGACCTCTGACAGTAGGGGCATGGTTTCCACCTTAAAAGCCTTATAAAATTCTGCACTGAACCCATCAGTTCCAGGGCATTTACCAGTTTTTAGGTTTTTAATAGTATTTAAAATTTCCAGCTGTGTAATTGGCCTGACGAGCGCCTGGCCTTTTTCCAATGAAAGGGTGGGGAGGGACAGAGATCTAAGGTAGTTTAACTTGTCTTCAGAAGTTGTTTCTGTTTGGGGGCTATATAGTTTAGAATAATAGGAGACAAAAGCCTCTGCAATCTGGTCTGACTTAGTGACTGGGAGACTGGTGGTGGGAGATATTATTTTGGTGATAGTAGCCCTGGCTGCATACTGCCTAAGACGAAATGCTAAAAGTCTGGTCCCTCTGGGGCCTCCCTCATAGTATCTCTGTCTTAAGTAGAAGAGTGCCCTTTCGATCTCCTCTTTCTGCAACTTTTGTAGGTCTCTCCTATGGCCCTTCAATTCCATGTCCCTATGCCCTTCCCATTTAATTTTCTGAGCACCCTTAAGGTCCCCAATTTGAGTGAGAAGTTCTTGTTGTTTTTGCCTTAGTACTTTTTTCTTATGGGAGGAGAATGAGATAAGTTTTCCCCGAGTGGAGGCCTTTAGGGTATCCCATAAAATTTGGGGTGTTAGTCTCTTTGTTGTGTTTTCATCTATGTTTTTTTTTTTAATATGTTGCTTAAGTTCATTAACTACCCCCTTGTCCTGAAGTAGAAAAGTATTCAGCCTCCAGTGGGTGTTCCTTCTGGGCAGGCAGAGGTCGATTTCTAGAAAAATGGGATTGTGGTCAGACAGGGTGGAGGTTCACATCCACGTAGAGGGGAAACACGAAGTGTCTCTGGAAAGTGTGATAAAGGTATCTAAATGAGAGAATATTTTAAACCTAGGAGAATAATAAGTACAGTCCCTAGCCCTGGGGTATTTCTCCTGCCAATTTCCACCATACCCTCTTGGTCAAAAATCTTCTTAAGGGAGCAGGCTTTCCGGAAGTCAGGGTTAGGAATTTGTGATGTGGTGTCCAGGTTTCTATCAAAGACCAGGTTCCAGTCCCCACTCATTATTAGGATGCCCTTTGTTTTTTCAGTTATTAGCTAAGAGAGGGATGAGTAAAGTGAGAGAGGGGAGCCCGGAGGGGCTTATATGTTTGTCAGGGTTACCTGGGTGTCTTGAACTCTGCCTATTACTAATATATATATTGCCCCCTGGTCTGCTATCACTTCTTCTTGTTCAAAGGGGAAGGAAACTGCTAAGAGAATGGCTACACCCCTTTTTCTACCAGAAGGTAGTGAGGAATGAAATAGCTGGGAGAAACACCTGGACCTCAGCTTTAAGGCCTCAGTAGGGGACAAATGTGTCTCCTGTAAGAAGTTTACATCACATTTCTGTGCTGCTAAATATTTCTGGATTTGCTTCCTCTTAACAGGGTTGGTGCACCCATTTATGTTGTAAGAAAGTACCTTAGTGTATTGGTTTACCATTTGTACAGATAGAAGTTAAACCATTTGATATTTGATATGAGGAAATACAGAAGTACCATGGCCAGTAACCTAGGCCCACTTCTCTAATAGAATACCCTTATGAAACAAGAACAAATAACATCAACTTGAAAACATTATGTAAGTATAACATAACTGGAACTGCCAGAAATAAGGCATAAACTCTATACTCTGGTCCAGTCAATGTTGAGGCCAAGAGTAAATGAAGTGAAGGGAGCCTCAAGGCTTGCAGGCTGTGACGGTACCTCATCCACAAGGGACAGACTTGACTTCCAAGGTTAAGCCAGAAGATGTTGTCCAGCTGAAAGATAAATGTATGTGCATTAAGAATAAGGGAGCTCAGTGGCCGGCCCGTCGGCGCAGTGGTTGGATTTCCGCATGCGACGCCAGCGACCTGGGTTTGGGAACGGACCTGGGGCACTGGAGGGCCGGCCGGGGGAGATGGATAGGCGTCCATGGACTGCTCTCCTTCTCCGGGGAGGTGGGGAAGTGCCGGGCGTCAGCGACCTGGCAGAGCCAGGAAGTCGCACAGCTACCGAGCGCTGCCGTTCAGGAGGCGGGGCAGGCGCTGGGCGTCATTGCATGACCCGCCTCCCAAAGCAGGAAAAAAGAAGACAGCTGCCTGCCGCCTTCCATGAAGCCGCCACTGCTTCAGTTAGCTCCTCAGGCCAGCCCTCCGACCTATTCCGGCGACTGTGGCATGCAAGGGAGTGCCGCAGCCCCGCCGTGGGGGGCAAGCCACGGGGCTTCGGAGGGCTCGCGGCCGATTTGAGGAAGTGGAAGCTCGTGGTCTGTGACTGGGCAGATAATAGCGGGCGGCAGGCAGCTCGGGAGGAATAAATAAAGAATTAAAAAAAAAAAGAATAAGGGAGCTCAAGAGAGCTATGAGCCATCCCAAAAGCCCTCGGGGGGAAAAAATCTCTGTTAGAGCCAAACCGTCTGTCGTCCACAAGTATTGAGTAGGATAATCTTATTTATTTATTTTATTTATCAAGTAAATCAAATTTACAACCTTTGAGTCAGACTCATTTACAAAGGCTCCTCGTCATAGTACAAAACATCAGATTAGCATGTAGTACACAATAATACAAAGTGGTAAAGGACACACAGGATATGAACAGTACATACAACAACAGTGAGGGTGATGCATATACAACTGGGTAGCTATACAAGTCCTTCTAAGGAGCATGTAAGTGTCAATGTACAGTTCAGGTAGTATGGAGGTTGCTGCCTGTAATCTGTAAGCTTAATACTCATAAGCCCCACCAATAACTGTATGATTTCTTAAATTTTAAGGTGTCGCCCATTCACTGTAATAATGACTAAAAATGCTTCAAGATGTCCAGATAAATACTTGCTCTGTTTTGCCTAGAGGGGGCATTCATTACATATTAACATATCATTCAGAGGGGTCATATGTTCAGCTCCCTCTAAGCTTTAAACCAAGAGGCCCTAAAACAAGCAGAAGGAAAGGGGAACTAGCGCACCAGAGGCCCACAAAAAAAGGAAAAAAAATCTTCAGACCCCCTCATTGCCCCAAGGCGGTCATCCCCCCCCCCCGCCGTCAACGGGCCTGTTTCTGTGAACCCCAAAATTAGTCCCCAGCGATGAAGTCTCAAATCACCCAGGATAGTTATAAAGAATTGTCACTGGGATTTAACTGAAGCTGTGTCCCAGGGTAGTTTCTCATCGAAGGGAGAGAATTTACCTTGCGGGAAAAATTAGGAGGCCCTCAAATGCAAGCAGCCAGGCTATAGCCTAGGACACAGCCCTGAGCCTCCAGGTATTAGTCACCTCCAGAGCCCTCTGTAAACATGAAGAAATTAAAGCAAGCATCTGTAGAAAGGTCCCAGTCTGGTCTAGAGGATAAACAGATATCAACCGGGATCCCTCGTCACTTCATTCTGTGGTAGTGCTGCAATAGTCTTCACTTCCTGAGGTAGGGACCCATGCCAGGTTATCGATCGCTCCCCCCCACCGCAACCAGGAAAGGGACATCGGAGGTGGGGCAAGACCGTGCAGTTAATGGATTAGTCCAGAAGAGGGAATAGCATAGAAGTACTTACTGTTCAGGCGTTAATTGTGTCCAAGACCCTGCTCAGACTGCCGGGCACAGCATCACGATCCAGGCTCCAGATCCATGTCTCGCGGGGCGGACAGGATTAAATAACCTCACCAGAGTAAGGCTAGGGGTGGGGGAGCACCTGACAGGCCTAAAACGGGATCTTTAAATTGGGGCTATCATTCAGGTCGCAAGGGCGGTCTGCAGGTCAGGGTCAGGACTGGATTCCTCAGGCTCCTCTCATAGGTGCACTACTTTCTTTCTTTTTTTTTTTTAAATGACTCTTTAGTCCCCTACATCTTGCAGACCCGACCCTTTAGGACCGCCAAGGAGTCATCCTCCTGCCTTACTCACCCTATCCAGACCTACCTCTCCAGTCCCCAAGTAGCTGTGGTCCCCCCCCCAAGTGGGGCCAAGGTGGGGCAGGCAAGCACCCCGATACTCACATTTCGTCAGACCAGAGGTAGCGGGCAGGCGAGGGCATATTGGAAGCACGCTCCGGGCACTCCTTCTTCCCAGGTACTGCAGGTGTTTTCCTGTTCTCCTGTGGGGGAGTGGCACGCACCCTACACCAAGGTGTCACTGCCGGAATCACCACTCCCCCTTCCCTCTACATCTTCTGTGCACTTATTGTGCTACCAGCTTCCGTCAGAGGCCAGTCAAGTGCTGAGCGCAGACACCCCTCCTTCCCAGGAGAGGAGAGCTATCCTCTGGATGCTCAATCCTCTCCCTTCCCTGCCGACCCCTGACCAGTGGGCTCAGCTTCAGCCCGGTGCGGCGTGGTGCAGTGTGCGTCCAGCGCCTCAACCCTCAGCGCCACCAGGTCGGCGATGCACTGCTTTCTTATTCAGTACTGCAGGATCACCGTATCTGCAAAGTATTGTGGAGACATTGGAGTGCAGATTAGTTTGGGGTAATTTGTGAACAGACCCTGGTCAGGAGATTCCTTTCTGGGCTACAGTCCAGGCAGATGCGAGCAGGTCTCTCTCCAGCCTTTCTTTGGTCAGAGGTGGGCTAGTGATTCCCATGTTCTCTAGTTATGGCGAAGCAGCGAGGAGATGAGTAAATATTTTATTCCCTTGGTCTGTAGCAATTTCAAGCCTAGCTGTATACAGGATCTGCGCTTTCACATTTTTTGCACGAAGCTGCTTGATGATGGGCCATAGGGATCTTCTAGCCTCCTGGACTGAGGTGGTGTGATCATTATCAGTAGAGATTTGGTGGCCTGAGTATTGTAAAGCTGCCTGCTGCCAGGCCCAACGCAGTAGCTCCTCCTTGGCCCGATAGGATGTGAGCTGAGCTATCTGAGACCGCTGCCTCACATCAGCATTGCAAGGCCTCGGTCTGAGGGACCTGTGAGCACAGTCCATCAAGAGGTTGAGGTCCTCCAGAAGTGAGAGCAAGTCCGATAGCAGGTCCTAGAGGAACCAGCGGACATCTTTGTGCTTAGTCTTGGACTCTTCGGGAACACCATAGATTCTGATGTTTTGACAACAACAGAAAGCAACAGAACAGAAAACAAAGCAACAGAACTAAAGAGTAAACAGGGAGCAGATGAGGCACTTTGGGTCACCCTGGAGACAGGAAATGGCACCACAATCCGCATGGGGGTTGTATATAGACCACCATCTCAGGGGGAAGGAATGGACAAGGAAATGATAGAAGGCTTTCTTAGAATGGCAGAAAAAGGGGAGATATTGTTGATGGGGGACCTGAATATGCCAGATGTTAACTGGAGCACTTTGCTGCAGGCATCCAAGACAGGGTCATTCTTGATGCCCTACAGGGGCATGCCTCAGACAGCTAGTATTGGAACCCACTGGGAGGAGCAATCTTAGACCTGGTACTCTCAAATGGGGATGGAGAAAGAATCTCAGATTTAGAAGTGGGTAGCCATCTGGGAACAAGTGACCACCAAACAGTGTGGTTCACGATAAACACAACCATACAATCAAGCCATACAAAAGCAAGAGTACTGGACTTTAGGAGGGCTGACTTTGGGAAAATGAGAGAGTGCCTCAGAAAAGCACTAGCAAACAGGCAAGAAGGAGGGGTGGAGGAACAATGGGGAGTGATCAAAACAGCCATCACAGAGGCAACAAGCCTTTGTGAAAAGCAAATCAATAAAACACAACGAAGGAAAAAAACGCTATGGTTCTCAAAAGAGGTGGCAGAGAAGGTTAAGGAGAAAAGGACAGCATTCAGGAAATATAAGGAAACACAGAAGGAGCAGGACAGAGAACTTTATCAGTTAAAGCAGAAAGAGGCTGGGAAGGCAGTCAGAATAGCAAAGGCCCAAACCGAGGAAAGAATAGCCAATTCTGTTAAGAAGGGGGATAAGACCTTTTATAGGTACATTAGGGAGCGAAGAAAGACCAAAGGAGGGATACTGAAGCTTAAAGTGGAGGGAATGTGGGTAGAGGGTGACAGTGAAAAAGCAGGGATACTGAACAAATATTTCTGCTCAGTATTCACAAATGAAGAGGAGGGGGAGTTACCTAAACCAAACAAGAGAAACACTCTGAAGACGGGGGTTGATACCAGTCCATTTACAGAAGAAAGGGCTCTGAAAGAACTAATAAAATTGAAGGTGGACAAAGCAATGGGGCCTGATGGGATTCAGCCAAGAATTCTAAAAGAACTAAGGGTAGAACTAGTGACACCGCTGACTACTCTCTTTAACAAATCATGGGAGGATGGGGTGGTACCCGAAGACTGGAGGAGGGCAGATGTGATTCCTCTTCACAAAAGTGGGAGCAGGACAGAGGCAGGAAACTACAGACCAGTTAGTTTGACCTCAGTGGTAGGGAAAATGATGGAATCACTTCTGAAGGAAAGAATTGTTTAGTACCTAGAGGCCAGTGGGGCACAGGACCCAAGGCGGCATGGATTCAGGATGGGAAGGTTGTGTCAGACGAATCTAATAGATTTCTTTGACTGGGTGACCAAAGTAGTAGACCAGGGAGGGGCTATGGACATGGCCTACCTAGATTTTAGCAAGGCATTTGATACAGTCCACACAAAGATTAAATACACAAGATAGCAAGCCTTGGGTGGGTCCCAAGGTGGTAGCCTGGATAAAAATTGGCTAGACAACAGGGCATAAAGGGTAGTAGTAAATGGAGTACACAGTGAAGAAAGGAGGGTTACTAAGTGGGGTACCCATGAGGTTCAGTACTGGGACGGTCCTTTTAATGTCTTTATAAGTGACATTGCAGAGGAACTGGAAGGAAAAGCATGTCTCTTTGCAGATGACACAAAGATCTGCAACAGGGTTGATACACAAGATGGAGTGGAAAGGATGAAGGGACTTGGCAAGGTTGGAGGAATGGTCAAATGTATGGCAGCTCAGATTCAATGCAAAGAAGTGCAAGGTAATGCACATGGGAAACAAAAACCCAGGGGAAGTGTACACAATGGGGGGTGAGATACTGACAACAGTAAAAATAGAAAGAGACCTGGGGTGGTAGTTATATCAGATGACCTAAAGGTGGGCAAGCAATGTGAGAAGGCAGTAAGGAAGGCTGGGGGGATACTGGGATGCATAGGAAGAGGCATCAATAGTAAAAAACAGGAAGTTGTTATCCCTCTGTACAGACAGTTGGTGAGACCCCATCTGGAGTACTGTGTGCAGTTCTGGAGACCCCATCTCCACAAAGACATAGACAGAGTGGAGGCTGTCCAGAGGAGGAGCAACCAAATGGTGCAGGGTCTGCACCAGAAGACATATGAAGAAAGACTAAAGGAGCTTAATATGTATACCCTTGAGGAAAGAAGGGAGAGAGGGGACATGATAGAAACTTTCAAGTACCTCAAGGGAATTAACAAAGTCCAAGAGGGTAGCATCTTCCAGAAAAAGAGATGTGCAAGAACAAGGGGGCACAATTTGAAGATAGAGGAGGGACGGCTCAGAGGTAATGTGAGGAAGTATTTTTTCACTGAGAGGGTTGTGGATGCATGGAACAGCCTCCCTGAGGAGGTTGTGGAGTCAAGAACAGTGGGGGACTTCAAGAATGCATGGGACAGGCATAAGGCAGTCCTAGTGGGGGGCAGGAGGAAGTAAGCTGTTGGTTAACTAGGATCTGCAGCTTATCTATTAGGTAGGAAAATGGGCAGACTAGGTGGGCCAAGCGGTCCTTATTTGCTGTCAAATTCTATGTTTCTATGATATCTGCTTCTCCCCTCTAGGTCATCTAGGCAGTGTGTGAGTTCCCTATCCCTGGCAAGGAGATATAGATGTAGCCAGTCATGCCTAGTTGTTTGCTCCAATAGTTCAATTAGGCATAATTCGAGCTGTTCAGTTTTGTGGTCCACTTTATTCATATCAGAGCATAGCTCCAAAAGCGTCTGATCTATCTTGGTAACTGTGTGCTCTGTCTGCATTATTGTAGAAACAAGGTCAACCTGGGATCCTTCTCCATGCAGCGCAAACGGCGGTAGGCCCTCTGAAGCTTCCCAGTCCTCCGTGGTGCTTGCTTGGTCCGACTGTAACAATTCTTTCAATTTTTGCACCAGAGTACTTGGAGGCTTCCCAGACTTAGATCTATTGGATTTGGCCGGTGAAGACATTGTTTTGCAGATGATGTGGTCTGATTTCAGTCATTATGGGGTAGGAGCCTCAAGGCTAAGCAGCCATTAACTTGCTTGACGTCACCGGAAGTCTCGGTAAAAGACATTCTAACAATGACTTTTGATGTACCACTTGATAACCTTCTCTCCCCCCCCTCCCCCCGGATGTACTTTCACAGTTCGGAAGCAACCTCAAGACCCTGCTGCTTCATTTACCATGTGTATCTCCCGGAGTGCTGCTGTGCCCACCTGTCCTCCCAACTGTTTGGTCCCACCAGTTCTTGGTCCTGTTTGTTCCCCCCATTTTCTCCTGCTGGCCCCGTTGTGCCTTTTTAAAGAGATTCACTGAGTTTTGGCCCTGCCACTGATTAAACAGTGACTTACCGACACAGGAGTCTGCATGTATAAATATTCCCCAAAGAAATGCAGCCTTTAAAACGAACATTATTTGCTTTGTAATTTTGTAGACACTGGGTCCCAAGGACTTCCTGTTTTTTTCTCTGTCGCCCAGCTCCGCCCCTTCGTTCACTAGCATGATGAAAAGATGCCAGTAAGAGAAGGGCGCGCCCCATTATATTCAATGGGCAGCAGCTTTTAAATCAGTTTTTAATAACATGATGGCAACTTGCTAATGAAACGCGGGCACCGGTTAACTACCAAGGCCCTTGGTAGCCGACTGGTGCCTACGTTTCATTAGCAAGTGGCCATGATGTTATTAAAAATTGATTTAAAAGCTGCCGCCCATTACCAGCAACCATTCTGTTTGCCTCCCCTCCTACTCACTATTCCGAACTGACAGACTGTCAAGGGGTGTGTGTGGGGGGGTGTTATTTATGTCAAGGACAAGTACTCTGTCTCTATCCTCGACTCAATCTCAGTCCCTAACGAATTTGAATCTCTGTCCCTCCAAGTGGTGATTGCTGCTGGAGTCTCGGTCAGTGTTACTGGCTGTTACAGGCCTCCCTCAGTAGAATTGCAGCTTCTAAACCACTTAAGCAACCTTCTGGGGCATAACTCTTTAGAAACAATAATACTCGGGGACTTAAACTTAGACTGGCATTCCAATGCCTCCTCCCCCCTCAAATCCCTTTGTGACTCCCTGGAGCTGTCCCAGCTCATCATTGAAGCTACCCGTCCAAGCAAGAGTAACCCAGCCAAAAGTACACTGCTGGACCTCATCATAGTTAGTAAGCATCATCTGTATTCCCACTCTGGAGTCTTCTTCTCCTCCGACATCAGTGACCACTGTTTTGTCGCTTGTGTTAGGTCTTGTCATACCCCTACTCTCCTACCCAAATTCACTACAAAAAGAAACAGGCGTAGTTTTGATCTTTGGCCATTCATGGCTGAGCTAAGTCACTCCTCCCCAGTGGCAGGACTTCTACCTAGCAGAATCCATGGCTCCCGCCTATGACATTTTTCATGTCATTGTGTTAAGTGCTCTAAATAAGCACGCCCCACTAGTTACATCCCGAGTTAGAAGCAAGCACTACCGGTGGTTCTCTACTGACCTAAAGAGTGCACTGCGGAATAGGGACAGGCTACGGAAAACTGCTTGCAAAACAAAGCTACCTAACGACTGCAGTCTTTTCAGGAGAGCTAGAAACCTCTGTACCAAATTGGTTAGAGAAACAAAGGCTAACTATTACCGCTCTCAACTTGAAGCTTCCTCCACATGTTCGTCAAAATTCTGGAGGACTATTTGAGATATCGAAGGCCATTCCACTGATAACCCCCTGCCTGCCAAAATCCAGGTTGGTAATTCCACAGTACTGATAAACTTACTATTCTGGACTAGTTCAACAATCATTTTGCCACCATGAGACTAGCTTGATTCCTCCCAGCTAGTACTCTTGGTGCAACTTGGGCTTGATATCCCTGACCCCCCCCCCAGCAATTATCCCATCCTTCTCTCTCCATGCCACATCCTTGAAGGAAGTGGAGGATCTCCTGCTCCAGCCAGATGAAAGGAAAAGCCCTGGGGCTGATCTGATCTATCCATTCTTTCTAAAAGCAGGCTTCCGTGCTGTCGCTGTGCCTATTACTCATTTGTTCAATCTATCCATCTCCCAAGGTGTCCTTCCTACTGTTTGGAAGACTGCCCATATTGTTCCTGTACTCAAGAATGGGGACACTAGCGATCTGAATAATTATAGGCCCATCTGTCTCCTCCCCGTATTGTCAAAAATGCTGGAGAAAATCGTTAACTCCCAACTCAGGACCCACCTGGAATCAGTGAACCTCTTTAACCCGCTCCAGTCCGGGTTCAGGGCTCAACATAGTACAACTACTGCCCTTGCCAAAGTCAGTAATGACTGGCTGGGAGAGTTGGACAACAAGAATTTTGTCAGAGCAGTCTTCCTGGATCTCAGTAAGGCTTTCGACACTGTTGGCCACCCCCTGCTGTTATCATCCCTACGGAATATTGGTCTGGACGCTCCCTCTCTTAGGTGGTTCAACAATTACCTAACTGACCCTTCCCAGCAAGTTAAGGCTGATGGTGAGGTCTCGCTCCTCAAACCTCTTACTCGGGGTGTTCCATAAGGCTGTATCTTGGGACCCTGCTTTTACTTAATCCACATCAATAGAATTAATGCCTCCATTAACAAGGCTAAAATTCATCTCTTAGCAGAATGTACGGTGCTCTACATCAGTGGTCCATCTTCAGATGCTGTACTCTCATCTCTCCAGAGTGAATTTGATCTGCTACAACTCCAACTCCTAAAACAGAAGTTGCTCCTGAATGCGAAAAAAACAAAAGCCATGCTCTTCTCCCCTTCGTCCAACTCTAGTGCCCCTCCTTCTCACGGCTCACTATCCCCTATCACTACCATACTGGGGGATCAGCTAGAATACGTATCTTCTTTCAAATACCTTGGGGCTTGGATTGACAGTTCTCTCTCCTTCCAGGGTCATATTGAAGAGCTTATAAAGAAGCTCAGGCAGAGACTAGGACTATTCTTCAGGAAAAAAACCCTTCTATCAAGGGAGGCTAAAAAATGGCTAGTCCAAACTACATTTCTCCCCCTGCTAGACTGTGCCGACTTCCTTTATAGCCAAGGTCCTGCTGGTACTCTTGCAAAACTCGATACACTCTACCACAGAGCCTTAGGGTTTATAACAGAGCTCCCCTACTCCACCCATCATTGTCTCCTGTACACTGCTGTGGGCTGGCCTTCTCTTACCCTTAGGCACCAGAGAAACGCGGTACTCTGGACCTTCAGAGCCATTACCAATAACCTGCCCAGCTACATCACTGATTGCCTACTATTAAGCCCTCAACCTAACTACACCCTAAGAAGTGCTTCTTACGTAATCCTGAAAATCCCAAAGGTTAGATCTTGCTTCGGCAAGGCAGCAATAAGCCATGTACTTCCCTCGCTCTGAAACAAGTTGCAAAAATCCCTAAAATTAAACCTCCCTTGCAAGCTCGCGGCTTTTAAAGCTTTAATCACCTGCAAACTCAAGGAATTCTGTGACTGCTTCCCTTAATCCCACGGATTGCAGCCATTGTGCTTATCCTGGCTCCCTCTCTGTCAGCCCTTGACCCTATCCCTGCCCTCTCCTCTCCCTCTCTATCTTATGCATCCCCTTACCTTCTGCCGTCTGGGGTATAACAAAAAAAAAAAAAGCCGATTAACTTATACATTTCTCTTATGATACTGTAGTTTTGTATACTTAGTATTTTTTGTGTATGATAGATCTGCGTAAAGCCTGTTCATATCTGTTCTAACATATACTGCCATGTTGGCAGCACTCGCAATCCTGTTGTATCTTTCTGTAGTTGTACCTTATCCCAGGTTCACCTCGAAAATGAGCTCTTCTCAACTGTGCCCGCCTGGTTAAATAAAGATTTTGATTGATTGAATATAATGGAGCATGCCCCCATGCTCTCACTGGCATCTCGTCGAGTCGTCAGTGAGCGTGGGGGTGGAGCTGGGCAGCAGAGAACAAACCGGAAAGTCCTTGGGACCTGGTTTCTACAATTTTACGAAGAAAATAACTTTCTGAAGGCTGCATTTCTTTGGAGAATATTTATACACACAGACTCCTGTGATGGTAAGTCACTGTTTAATCAGTGGCAGGAGCAAAACCACACATGTTGGTGAATCTCTTTAAGCTGTCTAAACTAGAGAAGCTCAGTTAGATTGCAACTGCCCATTCAGCGGTTCACCATCTCATTGCACAGCTTAGTCTGGGTATTCAGCCCGAATATGCGAGCTGGCACATTGGTTCGCAGATTCCAACTGCGTTGCAGCACTTAGCATGTAAAAGCCACTCCAGCAGCGCCCTCAAGTTCCTTTTGTGTGTTCTGGCCCCTTTGAGGCATAAAAATAATAAAGGGGGGTCCAGAGGCATGCTTGGTGGAGAACATAAAAACTTTGAAAGAGCTCTCTTAAGCACTAAAATTATAAGGGAGTACTGTTCCTTTAAGGGCAGTCGACGGTGCTGAATGAATGGGAGCTCTGCTGGCTGCCTAGGGGAATAGTGCTATGGCGCCAGTGACCAGCCGGGGAAGCCCCTGCCAGGCCGCACTCTGCCATCGGACACCAGGGCAGAGGGCATACATCAAAAGCTGGGGCATTTATTTAGTAAAATAATGTTGATTGCCTGCAGAATGAACTGAATGTTGAGACTTTGGTTAAACTGCATAACCAGCAGCAATATTTGCCACTTTTGATCTGGCAATTGGCCAATCAGGATACAAGGAGCTCTGGAGGACTTCACCAGTGGACTTCTGGGAGAAGGCAAGGACAGTGTTTTGCACCAGAACATCCAGCCAATCAGGCATCAAATTAGCATGATGAATATTAATTTTCTGACAGACAGCCTTTTTTGATCAATAGGATGCTGCCCTGATCTCCTAAAACCCAGAGGGCAGTCTAAGTTGAGTTCAGTTCAACTGGAGATCCTCCTGAGGGAGGGGGCTCTGGCCCTCTTCTGTGGAGATGAAGGCCTGCCTGGGGCTTTGCACAGCAACCAGCCCAAGAGGCTTACTGTGTTGCCTTCCAGTGGATGGAAGGAGCCGTTTCCAAATTAGTGTTGATTTGCTGGCCAGAGGCAAGGAAGTAGCCAGAGAATTTTCCTGAGGGAAAGGAATGCCTGCTGTGACCTTCGAGTGAAGACTAAGTCCTGCCTTGAGGCTTGCACAGTCACCAACCAGTCCAGGAGGTGCCCTGTGTTGCCCTCCAATGCCTTCAAGGAGCTGCTAGAGAAATAGTGTCATTTGCTATCAGTAGATGAGAAAACTGTCTGAGAGGTTCCCCAGAGGAGAGGAAGCCTCTCTGTGATAATCGAGGGAAGGAGACCTGCCCGGAGGCTTGCACATTCACCAGCCCAGGAGGTGCTCTGTGTTGCCTTCCAATGGCTGGAAGGAGTTTGTTGACAGAATGAGTGTCATTTGCTCACCAGCGTTAAGGTCATTGTTTGAGGCTGGCCTGGTGGCACTGAGGGTTGAGGTGCTGGATGCCACATCTCATACCACGCCAGCGACTCTGGTTCGGGAACAAGCTTGGGTTATCAGGGGTCGGCAGGAGAGGCTTGAGTGTCCGGAGGACTGCTCTCCTCTCCTGGGGGTGGGTGGATTGCATCTCCCAGTGGAGACTGGGGGCATCGCATCAAATGGGAGACATGCTACTGGGGTATGGAGGTGGTGGCGGATGGCTTGCGGGCAGGTGCGGGAGCATGCCCATCACATGCCGGCCATCATTGCATGTCCGCGCATCCGGGAACAAAAAAGGCAGGAAAAACTCTGGCACCCAGACAGGTGAAGGTGGGGCCAGAGAACGTCCCCCATGCCCTCCACCAGGTCCAACCTGACTGGTCACTGTCTCTCTTCTTCACTTTCTGGCTGTCCTTCTAGATTGTAGATAGAGCGCTGGAGGAATAAAAGTGGTTCCACGCAGGGGCTCAGAGCCAGGGGGTGGGGTGGTTGGTGGAGATGGAGGAGAGTTCCCAGGCAGCAGACCAGTCCAGGAGGTCCTCAGGCTGGGCGGGAGACAAGATGCTCTGTGTGCCCCACTGAAGAGAGGTCTATGGGATCCCATCAGAGAAGAGATGAAGAAAGTTCAAGAGAAAGAAAAGTCATCATTTGGGAGTTTCCCGAGGGAAAGGAAACTTGCCTTTGATGCCTGAGAGACATTTTGAGGTCTACTTGGGTGCCTGCGCAGACAGCCAAGGGAAGCTTGCCTGATGTTTCCAGTAGAGGGAAAGTAAATTGAGAAGATGTCCCCCTGTCTTCTGCCAAGTAAAGTGAGAAGATCAGCTCTTCTGTTAAAGCTGAGTCAGTGAAGTGAGATGTCCCACATCTTCTGCCTTATGTCTGAACCTGAACGGTTTGAGTCTGAGAGACTGTTTCCTGGTAACATTCAGTGGGAAGCCCAAAGACTATGTTCCAGTCAAGAAAGAGCCACGGCTGCTAGCTGGCAGTGTGGCTGAAGCCATTTACAGCTAATAATAATAATAATAATTTTATTTATAAAGTGCCTTTCAACGTATCAAGGCGCTGAACTTATTAAAACCATAATTTCAGATACAAATCAATAATACATATAAATAAAATCATACCATAATAACATCAAATATTAAAATTAAGTAATAAGTTATAAAATAGAATCATAGCACAATAAAAATTTACTTAATCATCCAGGAAGGTCATTTGCCACAAGTAAATTTTCAGATTCTTCTAAATACCTCCACGGAGGTGCACTCCCGTAACCGGCGTGGTAGAGAATTCGAAAGAGTGGATGCAGCATGAGAAAATGCTCTGCTGCCAGAAGATTTTAAACTCACTCTTGGAGTCTCTAACAACCCCTCGTCAGCCGAGCGGAGCGATCAGCCTGGGCACTAAGACACGAGAAGTTCTTTCAGATAGGTCGGACCCTGATTGTGAAGGGCTTTGAAAGTCAATAAAATGACTTTAAAGGTGATCTGCCACTGTATAGGAAGCCAGTGCAGTTCGCGCAGCAACGGGGTAATATGACAGGAGCTACTTGTCCCAGTCAGAACCCGGGCTGCAGCGTTCTGCATCAGCTGTAGGCGACGGATTTCAGCCCCAGAAAGCCCAAAGTATAGGGCGTTGCAGTAGTCCAAGTGTGAGGACACAAAGGGGTGGACCAATGTTGGCAAAGAGTCAGACGGAGCAAGGTGCCTAACCCTGGCAATATTCCTAAGATGGTAAAAGGAGGTCCTGACAACGGCCGACACTTGAGATTGTAAGGTCAGCCTGTCATCTAGGACAATCCCAAGGCTATGCACCCATTCAGAGGTCGGAAGTGACACACTGCCAAGAAAAATTCCAGAGGGCATGCCATCATGCGACCTCTCTATCTGACCACCCGGGTCCACAACCAAAACCTCTGTCTTCTCTGAGTTCAACTTTAACCAGCTAGAATCCATCCAACCTTGGATTTCTTCCAGACAGTTGATAAACACCGCGAGAGCTCCATTCTGGTCGGGTGCAAAAGACAGGTATAGCTGGGTATCATCTGCAAGGCAGAGAAACCTCAGCCCATACCGTCTTATAATGTCTCCGAGGGGCAGCATGTACACTGCAAATAACATGGGTGACAGCACAGAACCCTGAGGCACCCCACACAACAAAGAAGTTGGGCTGGAGGAAAAAAAAATCAACACAACTCTTTGTGATCTCCCAGTGAGGAATGAGGTGAACCATTGTAAAACAGTTCCCGACATTCCACAAATTCGCCTCAGGTGTGCTATCAACACCAGGTGATCCACAATGTCAAAAGCTGACGAGAGATCAAGGAGAACCAGAATGGAATGTCTCTTCTGATCCCTCGTCGCCCTCAGAAGATCATTAAGCACCTGAACCAGTGCAGTCTCAGTGCTATGTCTTTTACGAAAACCAGATTGGAAGGATTCATAGATATTATGGATGGTTAAATAGTCTTCCAATTGGGCTGCCACTACCTTCTCAATAACCTTCCCAATAAAGGGAAGGTTAGAGATAGGTCTGTAGTTTGAGAAACAGTCTGGGTCCAAGGTAGCTTTCTTCAAGAGAGGTGTCACCACCGCCTTTTTCAGGGAGCTAGGAAACTCGCCTGACTCCAAGGAGCACCAGACTATTTGCACCAGGACTGGACCGATGATATCAGAACAACCCAAAATTAGGGGAGTCGGTCCAGGGTCCAAACTACAGCTTGTGGGACGCACACTATGGATGATCCTCATAATATCCACGAACTCGGGTCGACCAAAGGAACTCCAAGAGAATTCAGGTACTGTGAACTCACACTGTTCTACGACATCACCCTTAGAGATTGCCGGACACAAGTCTGCCCTGATGTCGGCCACTTTAGTTGCAAAATAACGAGCAAGCTCCTTGCACTCTAATTGCAAGAAGGCTTTCCGAACTTGTAGACAGGCTGGGTTGCACAGTCAGTCTACAGTCCGAAACAGCTGAGCCAGTCAATTCTGAGCAACTGCAATCTCCCTGGACAGGAATTCTGCCTTCTTATGGGTGATTGCAGATTGATAGATAGAATAATATTCCATCAATCTAAAGCGGTCGGCTTCAAGGGCGGACTTGCGCCAACAAAACGCTCTAACCTTTGCCCCTATCTCTGCATCTCCCTCAGTGTCCCACCAAACCAAGGGGACCTGGGGTGAAGGGATAGGGGGCGCTAACAAACAGGAGCAATAAGATCCAGGGCAGCTGTAACGGCCACATTATAGGCCGACACCAGTGTCTCTGGATTACTGTTCGCCAACATGGGGGATGATAGGTCAAGGACCGCCGCAAGGCCTTGTGAAGTAATATTATTCCTAACAGGCTGCACCTGGGACCATCTCCACAGGAAGGCCTTCTCAGGGGGGTGCAAAAATTGAACCCCACGGTGTGGTGGTTAGACCAGGCGACTGGTTCCACCCCCATGTCGGATGCATCAATCCCTAAGAGGAAGACCAAGTCCAGAGAGTGCCCAGATTCATGCATAGCAGTGGAAACTACCTGTGTAAGGCCCAAAGAAGACATTAATTGGAGGAAGTGATTACCAAATTGTGAGAGCTCATCGTCGACCCAGGCATTGAAGTCACCCAAAACCATCAATCTGGGCGTCTCAAATGACATGTTGACGAGGAAGAGTGCTACTTCCTGTAAGAAGCATTTCCCATCTCCGGGTGGAAGGTAGATGAGAATGATTCGGACGCCTGCACCTGCTACAGCTGTGCACTCAAAGGACTCAGCCTCACCTACTACTACATTCGTGAGGCCCAATTCAGTCTTGAAACAGACTGCAACCCCCCCTCCCCTGCGGTCCAGTCTTGGGTGGTGTATCACCAAGTACCCGGCCGGAGTCATGGCCTCCACTATGGGGCCTGAGTTTTCATCCAGCCAGGTCTCCGTGATGCAAGCCAAGTCAGCCGAGCCAACAAGATCGGCAATAATAGTGCTCCTGAAGTAGCAGAAAGAGAGTGACTGCCATCCGAGGTTAGTCTGGGGAATCTAGGAGGCAGTATAGCGCAGTGGTCTAAGGCTCTGAGTTGCAAATTTGGTAACATCCAGCAGACCAGACCTGGGTTTGAATCCCACAGCTTCCACTTGCATACTGTGTGACCCTGAGCAAGTCACTTAACCTCCTTGTGCTCCCAGGTCGCTCCTGTAAAAAAGCTTTCAGCTTAGTGTGCTATACCTGGTTAAACAACTAAATAAAAAAAAAAAATAAAAAAAGAATCAGTAAGGTGGTGTTACTGCTAGGCATTAACTGTTGCCGCTTCCAATGGTTTATGCCTGGACATGGGAGTTGAGGCATATGGCCCTGGTCCCCAGCACTGACCTGTTCCAGTTTTGAGATGATACAGGATGCAAGAGCCTGCTGCAGGGAAGCAACAAGCTGCAGTATGTCTGCTGCTTGTCTCAGCAACCTGAATCATCAAAGTACTACTGATCCAAATACCCCATCTCTACAATCTGAAAGTCGCCAGCCTGAAAGGCCAAGAGACTGTCTTTTTTTTTTTTATCACGCTTACCAGGCACGTTCTGTCCACTCCTTTGGGCAGCAAGTTCTGCCGTTGCCTCTGCCGCTGACCCACCATCCTGCCGCTCCAATGCTCCACTGACCCGGCATATCCCTTCGCCGAGGGCCCCACCCCGGAGAGGCGGCAGGAGTTAAGTGTCTAAGCACTCTCTTGCTTCTAGGCGGAACATGGATATTGCAGCTCTGGATACTTCGCGGCAGAGAGGCGCAGGGAGTTTGGGCTGCCGTCATCTGGTCAGGAGCGTGCCATCTGTCTTATTTTCCTGGAGAGCACATTCGACACTCCTTGTAGTGCCTCCGGTCTCTACAGGGGCCACTACAGAGTGAAGCTTTCTAACCCACCCAGGAGGAGAGCAGTCCTCCAGTTCTCAATTCTCTCCTACCCTGCCAGCCCCCCGCGACCCAAGTCCATTGCCGAACCTGGGTTGCCGGCGTGGTTCGAAGTGTGGCGTCCAGCGCCTCAACCCTCTGCATCACCGGGCCGGCTGAGACTGTCTTTAAACTGTGAGTAATTCAGGGCATGCCCTGTATCTGCGGAACTGTACATAGTCGCCACCAATTGTTGTTCACGTTTCACCCAGTTGCTACTGCCACAATTCATAAAGGGTTTATATTTCATTTGTTTTACGTGCACCAATGCCATCCAAACAGCTGTACCAAGCAGGTCTGTAACTAGACCCTGGGTACCCAGATAGGACATCTAGGGGTTAAACTGGTACCAGCTGGGGAATAATATGTTAGATCAAGTGGGCTAATGCCTGTTTTGATATACATGCTGGTGGGAGGCATGCACTGAGAATATTTCTGTGGTTTTCAAATAAAGGGATTGATGGGGTTTGTAAAATGCTAACCGTTGCTAATGCTGAATGTTATTTATCTTCCATTTCCCTTTACCTAACCCTCCCCCATCTAAATAAATTGTTGGTTAACCTTTTTACAAATATCTCCTGAGCATATTATTAGTTAGCATATTATTAGCTAAAATCAATAATTGCAAGTACTTTGAGATGTGGTTTTGGTTAATGATAACCTATGTGTGGTGTGACTGTAAAGGGAGGTGGGTAGGTGCAACATCCCAGCGGGTTGTAGCACACCAACATCTGGCCCACTATATTTGCTCTGAGTGGAGGTACCGCAACATTTATTTTTATCCTTAGGAAGGAACCCCCCTTTTTCCATCAGAACCTGAACCCAAGCCCCTCAACCTTGCTGGAGCCTGCAAGGCAGGGGTTGTAGCCTGTTGGTACACGGTGCCCAGGTTACTTCAGCAATATTGGCCTCACTGGCATTTGACTCAGACAGGAATTTTATATTTCAATTGGACAAAATGAGAGGAGTGCTTGAATACAAGAACTGACATTATTGCATCTTTCCTGACTTGTGCTATCAAACCCAACAATGCTGGAGGATGTTTCTGGCATGCCACCATGACATTCAGGAGACCAGAGCGCAGTTCCCCCTGCCACTCAAGTCAAAATCACTAAAGATGGTACAGTAATATTTATTTATTTATGGGACCCAGATACACCTTTGAGCCAGGGGCTCTTTTACAAAGGTTCCACGTCAGGTTACTTGAACATTAGGACAGGCAGTGGTTTTGTGCAAAAGAGAGATAAACATTGCAGCCGGAGGGCTTTGTCAATTACCAAAACATCACAACTGTGCAAATCACTTCTATAACAATTTAAACAATATAGATTCGTATAGGTAGCTCTCCGACAGAGGGAGGCGGGCCAGGCAGCTGGTGTAAAGAGGGAGAAAAAGAGGGAGTGGGGGGTGGGTCAGGGGCAATGGCAGCGAGGAGGTGTGTGGAGGGAGTAGGGAGGGATGGGTGGGGTATGGGGGGGTGGAGGTAACCATTTAGGTGTAGCAGTTGCAGGAGGCTCAGGAGATGAGGTATTGACGCAGGCCTAGCTTAAAGGCATCCAGGGTTGCTTTGCTGGTAACTTCTGCTGGCAGGGTGTTGAACCAGGAAGAGGCTCTGAAAAAGAAGTATCGTTGGCCTTGGTTAGTCCTGCTAAGGGGAACAGTGAAGGAGAGGTTGTTTGAATTCCTGGTTTGTCGTGGGCCGCTATATCGTCTTAGCAGTGCCTGTGATCCAGGGGGCAGTAGGTCCAATGTTGGCTTTTTTGCTAGGATGCAGGTTTAATATTTAATTCTGTCAGATAGTTGGAGCCAGTTTGCATGTTTGTAGATCTCGCAGATGTGTGTAAGGCAGTTTGCAGATGTTTGGAGACAACATGCCTTGTTTAGTGCTGTGGCAGTGCATCCAAGAGCTGTGTCGGTGGCAGACCCGTAGATCACAAGCCCATAGTCTGTTATAGAGATTACTGAACTGTGAATGGCAGTGCTTAGGGCTTCATCCGTGAGGCAGTTCTTATGTCTGTAGAGCAGGCCTATGCGGGTATTCACAGTTTTTGCTATGTCGTTGATATGCTTACAGTATCCAAGTGTTGGGTCAGGAATCACCCCAAGATATTTAAATAGATGTACTTGTTCAAGGGTGGCCCCTTTGCTGTTTGAGATAGAGAGGTCTCTGTTTTTATGTTTGCTGTGGGTACCATGGAAGAGCATTGATTTGGTTTTGCTGTAGTTAAGAATAAGCTTGTGGGATTTAAATCATGCCTCTACATCAGTGAAGGTCTCTTGTAGTAGCAACTTAAGAAAGAAGGGGTCAGAGTAGGAGGTGAAGATGACAGCATCATCAGCATGGAGTAGAATTTTTTCTGAGCAAGATGAAGGGAGGCTGTTTAGGAAAATGAAAAGTATAGGACCCAGGATGGATCCTTGTGGGACTCCTGATCGGACCAAGAGGGGTGTTGAGATGGATTTGCCAGTTTTTACCTGCTGTGTTTGGTCACTGAGGTAGCTTTGAAACCAAAGAGTTGTGTCCGGAGATAGGCCTGTTAGAGTTAGTTGTTGAAACAGTAGTGAATGGTTGATGGCGTTAAATGTCTTAGGTTGATGAAGGTGGCGCCAATGAGATCCCCTTGGTCCAGGGCATTGTGGATGCAGGAGGTAAGCTCTAGGAGTGCTGTGGTCATGCTGTAGCCCTTGCAGAATCCGTGTTGTTCTTGACATAACAGGTTATACTTAGTAAGGTATTCTATCAGTTGGTCAGCAGCTATTCTCTCCAGCGCTTTTGTGAGAGGGGGGGGAGAATGGAGATTGGTCTGTAGTTGCTTATAACAGATTTATTGCCACTTTTGTGGATAGGTGTCACCATTGCTGAATACAGATATATTTTTTTCAGATTGATCAGCTGGTAGCATTCCTAAGAGCCTCAGTATTCTACCACTTCAGAATAAGATTTGCCAGACTCACCGTCAGATGCTGATAAGGGCATACTCACTTCAGTTGAGAAAATGAACATATAATAAGTATAAATATTTGTTAAAATATTAGAAGTTGGCCATTTTTTTCTTCATATTTATTTAAATTACTGTTTTTTTTTCACCAAGTGGACTGAAATGTAGAAAATTGCTCCACGCTGTGTCTTTAGAATATCTGTTTGACTGCATTCATTGATCAACTCTTAAACAAAATGAGCTTGTTTTTTCCTAGTTATTAAAGTTCTTTGCTTCTCAAGTGATGAATATTGAATAGTACTTAATTTATAAATGAGATATCTTTTTGCCCGAGAACCTAGTTTCCCCCATTATGTGTTCTATGGAATATAGTGTTTGCCTCCTTAATACTACATAGAAAAATCGAAAAATAAGTTAAGTAAGTACTCACAATACCAGGCAGGCCACTTGAGATGATGCACCCTCTGGCTGCAGTCACAGGATCAGCATCTCTCATGGGCTCAGCTCACCATGGCTCTGGTAGTTCAGCTCAGCTTCCGCATCTCTGTGGGGCTACTTAGTCTTTAGTTCAGTTGGTTACTGGATTTTTGGTGCAACACTGCACAAAACAGAACCTGTTCCCCAGACCACTGCTGTGCAAGACAACTCCCAGCACTGCAGGCCGGTCATCAGGTTTAGTGGCTCTGTCTCCTGAGGCAAACAAGCTATTGCAGTTCTCCAGGTTACATTCCCTTAGATGTGTTCTAGGAAAAATCTTTTAGACAGACCTGAAGAGCACAACTATAGAAACACTCAACCTCACAGACGGTCTCTCTCTTTTATGGAAATGTTTCTATTATGTTCTCTGGTTTGAGCAGTCTCCTCCTCGGCTGTGACAGGACAAATCTGCCTCTAAATGTGTCTGTGCAGATGGCAAAAGGGAGAGGCTAAAAAGGTGCATTATGGGCACAGTCAGGACGTGAAGACTAAGTTTTAGGAAGAATGGGTCCAGTTTGTCTGCCCGTGCACTCTTCCTGGTATACAAATGTAGGAGAAGATCCTCAACTTCTTTCAGGGTGGTAGGCTGGAAGAAGGCCGTGCTTGTGAGTAGATCTGGTAAGTCTGGTGCTCCAAGACTAGAGCAGAGATTATTGGCAGGGGAGGCACTGAAAGTGAGACCTCCAGTAGCAAAATGGTTATTAAAAGCATTGAGGATAGTCGATTTATCCGACACCAGAGTTGAGCCAGTGGTGATTTTTTGGGGTAAGTTGCTCAGGTGCCTTGAATATCCTTGATGGTTTTCCAGAAGTTTGCCGAGCACTTGGTGGAAACGTCCAGTTCTTTGCGGAAATAGCTAGCCTTAGCCTCCCTAACCAGATTGGTACAGTGGTTTCTAGCCTTCCTGAATGGTGTCCAGTCATCTGGAAGTTCTGATTTCTGAGCTTTTTTCCAAAGCCAGTCTCTGTGCAACAGGGAGTCCTTTAATTGGGCTGTAAACCAAGGCACCCTATCAATTAACCCCCCCCCAAAGCTAAACTTCACCTAGGACATCCACTACCTTTTTACTTCCAGCAAGAAAAGAAGTGCTTTACACAAATGTAGTAAACTCTGGCCAGACAATACACTACATGCAAATTCCTCATAATTAGGTTTGTCAGAGGAGGGAATCTAGAGAAAAAGAAGAGCTTGTACTCCCCGAGCTAGACCACAGGCCCTCTTCACTCTGTATCCTTCCCTCCAAGCTACACAAGCAGGCCCTGTGCTCCAAACGCACCCCCAACAAAAGCCAGACCAAGAAGCCCATCTCTCCACCCCCCCCCCAACCAAGCCACAGTAGCAGGCTGTGCAGTCCCAAGTCAGCTCTTCTGGGTGCTGAATCAAGGGTCAGCGAGGGAGCAAACCAATTTCTACATAGAAACTGAGACAAGGATGATAAACAGGATGCAAACAAAAAAAATGAGAATACAAAGTGTTGCACTACAAATTATTAGAAGCACATTTTTCAGAGAATATTTTGACAATGTACCACTTTTTAAACAATCTTAAAGAGATTGGACATTGCCAAAATTACCAAAATATTTAGAGAGTTTGAATTAAGGCACAAAAATATAATAAAAGAGCCATCCCTGGATCCCTCCCTAAGCCTTAACTCTACCTGAGTGCACCCCCAACCGTAGTACCTCCAAGCACCCCCATAAGCTAGCACTTGTCCCCTGGGCTCTTCTATGTACTGACATATAACCTGGATCATAGGTCACTGCACCTCCAGACCCCTTCTCTCCAGGGAGTTCTCTTCACGTAGGCTTGATCTATCCGTCCCTGTTCGAAGGAGCGCAGCCTCGTCCTTCTGATACACAGTGTGAGGTCAATATCTTTTGTACTGCACATACTTCTGCCAGCTGCCTGGAGGGACCCGTTCTTCCCCAGGCACCTTCGCTCCCTCGCTGCCCCCTTAAGACCGGACCATGGCTCCTCTTGTGCAGCCTGTAAACTTAACCTGCTGTCAAGGTCCCTCAGCTACCCCCTACCCTCTCAAGCCCCCCTCGGCTTGGCTATCCGCAAAAGGCCTAACAACAGCGCATCTCAGTATCCGCAGTATTCTACGTAACCTAGCAGAACTGACGGCCTGGGTGTCCCTCTATGAGCCGGACATCGTGGGCATCATGGAAACCTGGCTGAAACCTTGCATTCCTGACCCCGTATGTGCCATTCCGGGCTACAGCCTCATCAGGCAGGATAGGGCAGGTAGTAAACGTGGGGGGTGTACTCCTATACTATAGGGGGCACCTAAGTGTATCCGCTGTTTCTCAGTCACCCTCCGACACCACAGGCTGTGAATTCATTCACTCCCTCCTCCAGCTCGGAAACACAAAAAGGTGCATCTGGTCTGTGCCTACAATCCCCGTAAGGGAGGCGTTCCAGAACTCTCCTCTCTACTTGACCACCTTAAAGCCAAGGTAGGCTCAAATGAGTTGCTAATCCTGGGGGACTTCAACCTCAACTGGCTAGGGCCTAATACCAAGCAATATGAGCTGCTACTCAGGCCTCGCCCTCAGTCAGACCATCACTGAACCTACCAGGATTTCCTCCTGGGGGGACAAGGGCTCGTTAATCGACTGGATACTGAGCAACAGACTGGAAACAATCCTCCAATCTGGTACACTCCCAGATGCCATCTCTGATCACTCTCCTACATACTGCATTTGGGGCTCCACAGCTCTCAAAATTCCCAGCAGAGTGATCCAGATGAGGGACTTCTCCAAGCTCATCCTCAATGACTTCTTTGAAGAGCTACGATGTGCCGACTGGACTAGGGTGCATAGCACCAATGACCCTGCCGACGCCCTGGACCACTTCCTTGTGGTATTCATTCCACTGCAAAACAGGCATGTACCCCTTACAAAAAGAAGGGTGAGGGGCACTGTCACGAAGTGGCTCCATGGAGACCTATTAGCCCTAATGAAGCAGAGAGACAAATGCTGGATGAATCACAAAATCTCCTGCAACATCAACGACCTCCTAGAATATCGGCAGCTCAGAAACTCCTGCAAGTCCACCATACGCGCCACCAAGAGTGAGTTCTGCAAATGTGTCCTGCTTACCTCAACTTACAACCCCTGGCACTTTTGGCAAAACATTAAAAACCTGGTCGGAGGGTCCGCCAAGAAAAGCGCTCGCTGACATGAATGTTGGAGGGGCGAACTGCAGTAACCCTCAGACTATAGCCTCCGCATTCAACGGCATGTTCTCCGAGCTGCCTGCCCCCTTCCCCACAACTCTCCACCCCTGAACCAGTGGGCGAGCCCCCAACCCCGTCCACTATTCTACCTTAAACTAATCTCAGTTAGAGAGACTCAAGCACTCCTCGCTGGTCTCTCACACCATACAGAGGCGGGTTATGATAAACTTGAGCCTAAGTTGCTTAGCCTGGAGGCGCCCCTCTTCGCCCGGTCTATTACTCACATATTCAATTCTTCCCTCACCTTAGGAATTATACCTGACATTTGGAAAGTGGCCAAGGTTGTCCCAGTTTACAAACATGGCGACCCCAAGGAGATGAACAACTATCACCCTATTGCCATACTCTCTGCTACCAGCAAGCTCCTTGAAAAGGCTGTGGCTGCACAAATCTCCCATTACCTTCAGGAGTACGCAGCTCTCTCCCCTGTGCAGCATGGGTTCAGGAAGGGGCACAGTACGGCGACTGCAATTGCCGTGGTTACCTCTGAGGTCAGATCCACGACGGACCAAGGTAAACTGACTGGAGCCATCTTCGTTGCCCTCTCAAAGGCCTTCGATCGGGTCAACCACAGTCTCCTCTACTCCACTCTACACTCGCTCGGTTTCTCCCCCCGAGCCCTTGCTTGGTTCTCCAACTACCTTGGGGGTAGACAGCAATACACCTGTTTCAACCGTGCCCTCTCGGCCCTTTCCCCAGTTAGATGCGGGGTTCCCCAGGGGTCTGTCCTTGGTTCCATTCTGTTGTCCATTTACATAAACAAACTGCCCTCCATTGCAACTTATGGGCTCACAACACTTTATGTGGATGACCTCGTAGTATTGTCTAGTTCCCAGGACATTGCAACCATTAGCTCCCAACTCAACACAGACTTCGGTCATATCCGAAACTGGCTCGTGGGACACAAGCTCACTGTTAACCTAAACAAGACCCATGCCATGTTATTTGGATCGGTGGCAAAACCACCTCCTGCCCTACTCCCCGTGCTATACATGGGGGCAATGGCACCTTCCTGCCGGTCATGGACTCTGCCAGGTACCTAGGTGTAACCCTAGATCCCCTCTTTATCTCACTGAGCATCTCCGGAACATCTGCAAAGCCTCGAACAGCAAGCTCGGTCTTGCCTACAGAGCCAAGGATTGCCTCACTACAGCCGCTCGGCTCACCATAGCCAGGGGGATTCTCCTTCCCACACTCTGCTATGGGCTTGTAGCCTTCGCGCCTGTCCCGAACTCCAGTGTAGCAAAATGGACACGGCCTAATAACAACATATATGTCGCTTTCTATGCCTCGCCCACGATCAGTGTGAGCTCTACTCTCGACTGGAATGGCTCCCCCCTGAAAAACACTGAGCCTTTGTCCTCTGCAACTTCGTTGATAATATAGTCCGAATTGCTTCCCCCTCTGCTCTTGCCCTTCCTCTTAAACATGGATCCCCTGCCTACCGCCTAAGGTCTAGCTCAGTCCAGGTCTGCATGGTCCCGAGGACCCGCTCCCTCACTGGTGACCAGGCCTTCTCCGTCTAGGCGCCAAGACTAAGGAACACCCTTCCCGCCCCAGTTCGCGCCGCCCCCTCCCACCCCTGCTTCAGATCATCCCTATGGAATTTCCTCAAAGCAGCTTCCACTTGTCTTTGTGCCAATAGTTCCAGGGGAGTCTCTCCCTCACTCCTGACACCTCTCCTACATGTTGAAAACGGCCTCCGCCACTCTCTGTTGATACTCCTGCTTTAGCAGTTCCCGCCTGCCCTCTGGAGAAGTGCCCCCTTACACATTAGCTCCTTCCCTAGTAGCACTTAGACGACACCACTTTCTCATGCCCTGCCCTCAGGGCATGCAACTGTATGGCAGTACTCTTCCTTCAGTGGAGGTTGACTTCATCATGGTTGTCCTCCTGCTGTTCTCTTCCTCTCAATACTAGTTATGTACCTTGCTGACATACTGCCTGCACTCCGCCTTGTTGTTATCTGTTGATCTTCTACCTCCCCATGCTGCTAAGATACCCTGTGGATGTACTGCCTTCTTTACCGTAGAATGCAATGTGTACTGTGTGCTGTCCTACCCACTTGTATGTGGGCCAGTATGGTTACCCTGACTCTGTGTCATGTTTCTATTTTGACTCTGTATCATGTTTCTATTGTACTCTGGTTCCACTCGTATGTGGGCTTGTATGTTACCATGGCAATGTACTATGTTTCTGTATTGTAATCTCCCGGGTCGTGCCTGAAAATAGGCACATGTTGTCTAGTGTACTTACCTGGTTAACAAAAATAAATAAATAAATAAATAAAACCAGACCAGCAGGTCCTTTGCTCCAATCCACCCTCCTATCCATCACCACAAGAAACAATTCCCTTAGTCTGGAACCAGAGTGGGACAAATCAGTTTGTGAGCTGGTGGTCAGTTGGGCCCTTGGCTTTTAAAAACTGGTGCCCAAATCAATATTCTTTTAATGTCCATCATTTTTAAAGATTCAAAAATCACTTCCATGGGCAGGTGGCTAGTTTGCTGGTAACTTTTGAACTTTTTCATATGTAAAGGGTGCCCCGTGGTTGCTTCTAACTCTCTTGCTGTTACTGAAAATTGTTTCAGAGCTCATGACCAGACTGTGTGGGAGCAGGAGGCAAACAACCATGCCTGAAAGTGAGACATCACATACTTGAGTGAGACAGCAATGGTGGAGAGAGGGGATATAGTTAATTTACAACAAGTAAATTCACTCATTGTACCCTGTGCAGCCCTTTTGTATCAGGTTTAGCAATGGATGGTTCACACCAGTAGCGGAGCAAATTCCCAGAGGGCCTGGGTGCAAGGATATGCTATAGGGCTCCCCAGTTTTGAATAAACATCACAATTATGATTTGGGCCCCTCAAACCTTGTGGACCCGGGTACGACTGCGCCCCCCTGCACCCTTGTAGCTACGCCCCTGGTTCAGACTTCAAAGGCAACTATTAAGATTAATGGCTTAAGTTGCAAATGCTGTGGGGGTGATGGACTGCAGACTTAGCAAACAGCTGGGAAGAAAAACAGTAGAACTGTGTTTTGATTGCCAGCCGCTGAGCAGTACAGGCTGGTACAGCTGTTTGTTATCAGAAGTTAGGGTGAGACGCCCCCCTCTCAAAATGAAGTAAGGGGTCACCTCTCCTCCCACCCCACCCCAGAACTACACCCCTGCTGGATATCCCATGCAGTGCACACCCTGCATAAGTAGAGAGTTGCTAATCAAAATATTACACCTAGAAAGATTATCTTAATAAAGAAAAGGGAGAAGAGAAAGTCCTGAACAACACTGGGGCACTTTAAAATAGCTGACATTAAAAAGTCTGTTTTTCACACCCATAAAAGCGTCTGAAAGATCATTTGAGAAGGTTGAACTGTTTCTTTACTGTATTGATTGCAGTGATGATGATGTTGTTTGACTGATCTTGGTTTTCTCTGAATGTACTATGTTCAGCTTCACAGTGCATTATTTCTCATGTATCTTGTTGGATGTTGTAATGCATTATAATAATCTTTAAAAATATTTCAAGAGTAATCTTGATGTTCGGTGAGATTACGGCTGCACGGAATTGACTGGCCCAGCTCTTCAGAACAGTGGACAGACTGTGCGATTCAGCCTGTCTGCAGTTATGAAGAGCTTTGTCACAGGAGAAGTGTGACGAGTTCGCTCGCTTCTTTGCAGATAAGAATACCGACATCAGGTCAGAGATCTGCTTAGATGGCTCCAGTGGGAGTGGCAGTGATCAGCGCGAGGTTGCGGCACCTCAGGCTGTTTGGTCGACTTTTGATCAGGTGGCGATCACAGATGCCATGATTGTCATCCAGAAAATGCGGTCTGCCTACTGTGGTGTGGACCTGGGCCCAACACGTCTCCTTGTGGGATGTGTTGAGGTCATCGGCCTGGTCCTAGCTGAGATTGTCTGGTGTTCATTAGTGATCAGGATGTTCCCTGACTCCCTGAAGGAGGCAGCAGTGACTCTGCTCCTCAAGAAACCTTCTCTTGACCTGGACTGTCTTGCTAACTACAAGCCGATCTCTAACCTTCCCTTTGCAGGGAAGGTTATTGAGAAAGTGGTCGCACTGCAGCTGGAGGACCATCTTGCCATACATGACATCTATGATTCCTTTCAATCGGGATTTAGGAAGAGCCATAGCACCAAGACTGTTGAGTGCTCAATGACCTCCTGATAGCGAGAAATCGGAGGAGTTGTTCAGTCTTAGTCCTCATTGTCATTTAACAGTGTCAGTGGCTCAGTAGGTAGCACACTCGCCTCTGAGGCCGGGAGGTCAGAGGGCTGAGGGTTCAGTTCCCACATCTGGCACTTGGGTTAATATCCCAGTACTGACACTGTAGTGCAGCATGAGAGGGGTGCTGTCTTTCGGATGAGACATTAAACCGAGGTCCTATCTGCTTGGATTGGTGGTAGTTCAGGTGGATGTTAAAGATCCCATGGCACTTATCGAAAAGAGTAGGGGAATTTCTCCAGTGTCCTGGACAAATTTCCCTCATTCACTAAAAATACCACCAACAGCTTAATCTGGTTCATAGTCAATTGGCATTCATCTGTATCCCTTCCGCCGGGTCGTGCCTGAAAATAGGCAGGATTTGTCTAGTGCACTTACCCGGTCAACAAAAACTAAATAAATAAATAAAATTGATCTCTCTGTGGCATTTGACACAGTAGACCATGGGATATTGCTAGAGCACCTGCGGTTTATCTGTGGACTGTTGGGTACGGTCCTTAGGTGATTTCAATCATTCCTCACTGGCAGGTTTCAGAGAGTGGTGTCAGGAGTTTATTCCTCTGACCCATTCTCCCTGTCATGAGGGGGTTCCTCAGGGCTCTGTGCTGTCTCCCATGTTGTTTGTGGTGTACATGTTGCCGCTGGGGGACAATGTAAGGTGGTATGGGCTGAGTTTTCAATGCTTTGCAGATGATACTCAGCCGTACATATCCTTTGCGCCTGAACAGGATACAGTGGTCTTAGTATTTAACAGCTGCTTATCCGAGATCCAGGGTTGGATAAGTGCCAGCTGGTTGAAGCTGAATTTGGACAAGACTGAGATGCTGGTTGTGGATCTGAATTGGGAGCTGAGGGGTCTTCGGCAGGTTAGTCAACTGGTCTTGTATTAGGTGGCTGCCAGCTGAGGACCCCTGAGCAGGTGCAGAGTCTGGGCATTATTCTTGACTAGGGGCTGACCCGGGAGGCTCAGATGTCATCTGTTGTCAAGACCTCATTCTACCATCTGAGGCATATCACCCAGATTAAATGTCTGGTTCTGCCTGACAACTTGCCAGTGTTGGTCCTGCCTTTGTGACCTCCCACTTGAATTACTGCAACTCCCTGTACCTAGGGCTGCGGGGGGTTAACATCTGCCAGCTGCAGCTAGTACAGAATGCTGCAGCAGGTCACTGACTGGGCTATCTCGATCTAGCCATATTACACCTGTGCTGTATGAGCTGCACTGGCTGCCAGTACAGTGGAGCATCACCTTCAAGGTCGGTTTGCTGACTTATAAAGCCCTACTTGGACTGGGACCACACTACCTGCAAGAGCTTCTGCGCCACCATTGCTGCTGTCGCCCACTCCGCTTCACCGATGAGGGATTGCTGGAGGTGCCAAGGGATTAGCTGAAGTCATCTGGTGCTTGAGCATTTGTTTATGTAGCCCCTATCCTGTGGAACTCTACCTCGTTGGGTTCGGGAGTGCCTGATGGTGAAGAGCTTTAAAGCTACACTGCAAATGTACCTATTTAGTCTTGCCTTTTGTAATTGAATTAATCAAGATGGATTTTAATATTACTGCCTATTTTAATTATTTGTTGATCTATTTTAACTGTTTTTTTTTTGTAAAGCTCTCTGATATTTTGAATTGTGCTAGAGAAATAGTTTAAATAGTTTATTATTATTAAATACATTATGAAAATCCTAAAAAACATTTCGACAAATCAACATTGAAAATATAAGCCATTAATATTTGAGAGGAAGTCTTGCTATGTCTGCCCCATAACAGCTGTAATGCAATGAACATCTTTTATTTTTAATGGTAGAGCCTTTCGTTTGTTTCTTTGGTTTATACAGAATAGTGTGTGTGTGGGGGAATGCTGACCAGCATCAGGCAAGGAAAATGGGCCCGGCTTTTTTTTCTTCTTCAGCTTTTGCCTAATTCCCACTGACCACAGAGCAAACTCCTGTTACTGACATATAGGGTAACATTTTAATTCCACAAGAGTTCCATCAGCATTGATAAGCTTTCACTTCTGATTAGTTCCACTCGGCGAAGACAGTTGAACTACTGTAGCAGCGACATTTACATTGTGCATATCATAGAGAAAAACTAATCTCCTCTTCATTTTTTTTTCAGGTTGTCCTTTTACTCTGGCCATTCCTCTTTCTCCATGTACTGCCTGCTGTTCCTTGCTGTAAGTAGACCATTTATTTATTTTGGCCATATTTGCCTGATCAGCAGTGTCCTTTCTGTTTTGTTGTCCAAGGAGGCTTGTGGCTCAGATATGTGGGATGGGGTGAAATGGGGGTGTGGAATCAAGTTTGTAATGATTAGAATTAATGTATTGCTTAATTTGGAAGCTTGGTTCCTGCACAGCAAGTCCGGGAGAGCAGATCATTCCGACATTGCAGGGATCAGAGACAGCTGGCAGTAGAAAACTAGGAGCCACTACCATAAGATTCCCATTTTTAAACTGAGCCGAGCAATAATCTGTTTGGAAAATATGTTGCCACTTCAGTCAGTGCCTACAGTAAAGTACAATAAAGGGTAAATTAAAGACATCTATAAGGCATGGCATAGCCTTTCTCTTTTATCATGCGAGACCTGATGAGGAAGTGTAAAGCAGTGTTTCTGCAGCTTGCATCCTTTTCATTCATGAAGGAAACAGAAGGGAATTAGGGAGATGATGAGATGTAGTGGTGAGAGTGCAGACTTGGGAAGTACAAGACTCCAGTTCAAATCCGACGAAACCACCTTACTTGCTGTGTTACCTTGAGTAAGTTACTTAACCTCCCTGTACTTCAGTTCTCCCAGTTGTACAGTTTGGTAAAAGCAGGACTGAAAATGAGATGTTGCATTTCCGTGGGGCTGTTTAATAAATAGATTTAATTCCCACAACCTCCACTTCTATACCATGTGATCCTGGGCAGGTTACTTAACATCCCCAGTGCTCCTGGGTTGCACCTGAAAACAGGAATTGTGCCCAGTGGGCCTTACTTGGTTATTGAAAAAAAAGTGTCCTATCTAAGTCTATGTAGTAGTTGATAAGTCGTTTTCTTCATATAGAACTGTTTTGGCATTCTTTACAATTTATCCCCCCAACTAGTTACCTACTGTATATGCAGCTAACAGCAGCTTTTCTTACCCTGATCTGGCCTTGTGGCTCCTCTTTCCTTGGCTAAGTCAATTGGAGAATGGATCCTTTATTACCTGGCAGGAGTTTAAGGGCCACAGCAGAGCCATCACTAATGCTAGGAAGGTTTTTTTCTCTGGTAAATATTTTGTCTGTCCCCCCACCTACATTTTGGTGAGGCCAGTTAATGACTGCCCCCCACCAATCAGGCTGACACATCTCAGAAACACACAGCATCAGGCTAATAGTGGATGCTATAAATGCAGTCATGTCAACCCTCCTGCCATGACTACTTTACATTGCCTCAGTAACCCACCTAAAGTCCCTCGCTGGTCCAGTTGAAACTAAGGCTCAGTAATTCAAATGGAGCCTCCTGCTTGTTAGCTTAAAGTGTTGCCAGCTGGGCTACAGGGCTGTCCTCCGTAATTTAGGAATGTATATGAATTGATAGGACAATGCCAGTACAAGGCAGTTTTTTGGACCTCTGCTGTCAGTATGTACAGTATATTTCTGTGTCCACAGTTTCTCCCCTCATGTATGTGCCATCACAAATACTGCTCTCTGATTGGATGAACAAGGTCAAATGCTGTACCTGTACACTCACAAACACATGGTACTGCATTTTGTTTTTTTGTACTTTATTTTTATAATTATCATCTATTATCAGACAGACAGTTTTTCCATCTTTGAGACAGACCAGATAAGTCATTACCTACCATAGAGAGAACGTAGCCCTCCCTTTAATCCCAGGATTGGTGCTTACCAGATGCATTGATGCCACATAGAGGGGAAAACTATCATTTTAACTAGCAGATATTATAACACGGAATCTGGATGAACAAGTCTAGGAGCAGTGTGACTAATTCGTATTGCTGTAAGTCTATAATCATGAAGTCCCAAGAAATCATGCCCCAGAATGGGGCTATAGGCGTCACACTTTATACCTATAAAATAAGTAAACAATCTAAACTAGATAATATGAGGCAGCACTTCCCTTTTCTAAATGCACCAAGCAGTAGTAAATATTACTCCCCCTCGTAGCAATATCAGCAGGGCTGTAATATATTTCTCATAATGAGAATCTTAACATGAAGAACTTTAAAATTAAGAAAACAACCCATGAACAATAAGCAGAATATCTCAATGAATGGGTACATTAATGCTCAGTGGGAGCCTTCTACTAACTACAGATAAAATAAGGTGAATTCACTTAGCTGTACGAGGCAAAAAGCTGCCAAAAGGCCAGAGTTCAGGAAGCTACAGACTGGAACCAAAGACTGTAAAACGAAGCAAGATAATGGTTTGTCCCACTACAGTAGTCTTTTCAGCCTTCTTCATGGTCTTCAGAATTGCTTCCCTCTGCTCCGTGGTCTCGACGTCAGCTCTGACTGCTACCGATGAAACATGATGCCCATTTGCCTGCCTCGGTGGTATCGGAGGAAAAAAACAGACCTTGCTGTTGTACACGATACGTAGTCTTGCTGGAAACACCATCACATGCGAAATTGATGCCTCTCTCAACTACTTCCTTATTGCATCGAATTTCTTTCGATGCATATGAGTGGCATAACTCACATCAGGAAACAGGTACACTGTGCGCTCATCCTGGATAATAGGGCTCACTTGACGGGCCAAACGGAGGATCCCATCTCTTGTGCCCACCCGTCCGTAATGATAAGCAGGGTGTGGGGGTCTGCAATCCTCGGGGAGTAATTCTGTAGATTTTTTTGTAACCCAAATACTGTGTTGGGACCCTCCGGTGCCAATTTGTCTACAAGCCATTCCTGCATGAACATTAGGGGGCGAGCACCCTCAATCCCTTCTGGCAAACCTAGCACTCGAATGTGGGATGCTTGGGCCTAGTTTTCCAAGGACTCGAGTCTGGCCCTCAAGTGTGTATTTTATTTGACCATTAGTGAGGTAGTAGTCACCGCTGATTCAGCTTGCCTTTAAATGTTCACGTCTTATGTCTGCAACCCTTCCACTGCCTTTTCGACCACTGATATTCTTGTGCCAAATTAATCCATCTTAATGTTTAAAAAGGAGACAGATACAATCAGCCACTGTAGTTTGAGGCCTATAGATGCCATGGTCTCCTTGGATTCTTGTTGAGGCGCGGCCTGGGCATCGTGAGCAGTTCTCAAGGGTTGCGTTGTTCCAGACTATTCAGCGCCCAAACCGGCACCTTTATCCTTACGAGGGTTACCCATTTTGTAATTTTAAGGCTTCTCTTTTGAGTGGTAATATTCTTTTTAGTCGATCTTTTCTGCACAAAGATGTTTTTAAAGATTTTAAAGCTCAGATTAGAGCGCTGTAGGAAAGTGCTACCATTCAGCTTGGGTTCCACAGTACCCACCGGTACTGCATTTTTGAAGGCAAAATATTTATTACTAGACCATATTATAATTTCAGTGACACACTCTCTTCATTGGGATATAATGGCACTCCTCCAATGTGTGCTAAAGAACACTCAGCTCGCAGCCGCATGTTGCAGCACACATCAGTGTGCCGATATTTCCAATGAACACACACCCCATCATGTGTTCCTGCCCACATGGTATACTGGTGCTACCTTTTGTTCGTGAATTTTGTGACAAAACTCCAATAATAGATGCCCTGGAACAGAGGAGGGAGAGGGGGGGATATGATAGAGACCATTAACTACTCATGGTGGTAAGTAAGGTACAGGAGGGAAGTAATTTTCAAAATGTGCTCAAGAATGAGGGAACATGCTAGAAGGGGGTAGATTCAGGAGAGATGAGAAGTACTTCACAGAAAGAGTGGTGGATTCTTGGAACAGGCTTCCAGCAGAGGTGGCGGAAGTGAAAAAAGTGGTGGTGTTCAGAAACGGATGGGATAAGCACAAGAGAATCCCAGTGGAAAGGAAAGAGGGAGGGAGAAAGCTGTAGGTGGGGCCGTCTGTGGTAATAGTGTATATAGGGAGAAGTGGGCAGAATGGATGGGCTGGGCAGCCCTCATCTGCCATCAAATTCTATGTTTCTGCATTTCTATGACAGCTTGTAACTCAGCTGTGTTAAGACCTGTGGTTTTGAAAATTGCATTGCACCTTCTCTGTTATAGGGGCTAAATGTGTTCCAATTTTCAAAACAATCAGTCCAATGATTGTTAAATTACAGATTGTACAAATTACATAAAATCACCCATTTAATTTTTTTTTTTTTGCAGCCAGATATAACAAAAAATACACCAGTTTTAAAAACGGAAGGTTTCAGGTTTTATTTTTTAATTTTTATTTAGTTGTTTAACCAGGTATAGCACACTAAGCTGGAAGCTTTTTTACAGGAGCGACCTGGGAGCACCTGGGAGGTTCATTACCTATTGGCCCAGAATAGGGTATTTTGAAAAAATTCAAACCTAAAAGGTATAGATGTTAAATAAACACACAAAAAAAAAACAGTGCTGAACCTGCTTGTGCAGAGGTGCACTGATGCTGGGGAAAAAAGATGAAAAATGGCAACTTTTTTTCATTTGTAACTGATTTATCAAGATGCCAGGAAAAAAAGAAAAAGCACAACTTTTTTTTTTTCATTTGTGACTGACTGTTCAAGCCAATCACAAAAAAAAAGAAAAAGAAAGGAAAAACTCGCCATTATCTTAGTTTCCTTTTTTTTTAATTTAACATGATTTATTGTTTTTCCAACAAAACATACAGCAACATCACAGATAACATTGTGACAGACTTAACAGTACAAAACTGAATTATCCCCCTCGATGCATCCATTTTCATTATTGACCTTATCAGAGTGGCACTCTGGTACAAATTACATGTGTTAATTCAATATGCACAAACATTGTAATATGCAAAATGGTCATACATTTACTGACTTGCACTAATATACGAGTTACATAATTAATCAGGCAGTAATAGTAATACACAAAGTTTCTTCCATTTTTTTTATTTTTATTTATTGCACTTTTTCTGCCGATGGCCGCCTGTTACCACGGCCCAGTTTATGGACCCTCCGCATCCACCCCCATATTGGCCACGGCGCCTTGAGACACCCCAGCTACTCCCCCGGGCGGGGTTGCGGCACTGGCTCTATAGCACCGCAACCATCAGAATAGGTCAAGGAGCCAGCCTGGGAGCTAATTGTAGCCGAGGGCGGGCTTCATCTAGGGCAGCCGGCAGCATGATTTTCAGATTGCCCTGGGGTGGGGATGTGCAGTGACGTCCTGCATCCGCCCCGCCCCTCCTCTCTCAAGGCCCTGGTCGCCTGTGGTTCCCCTTGCCTCCGCCAGGAGTCCCTCGAGCACTGGGCATGCTGTCCCCCCTTCCCCCCGGAGAAGGAGAGCAGTCCATAGGATGGTCAATCCTTCTACCCCGGTTGGTCCTCTGGCTCCCCGAGTCTGTTCCCGAACCCGGGTCACCGGCGTCGCAAGTGGAAATCCAATCCCCTGCGCCAGCGGGCCGGCACTTCTCCCGTTTCTTGCTGTACACGTGAAATCTGTTATGCATACTGGTGATCATTGTTTCTGCTTGTAGGGCAAATAAAATCTCCCTGTGCCATTCCACACAGGTTGATATTTCAGTATCCATCCAGTGCCTAAGAATACTTTTTTGGCACATGCTGCTACTAGAGCCATGTAATACTTGCGCTCTCCTATAAGTTTGTCTTATTTCTCTTCATTTCCAACACCAGGTGCCCAACCTTAGTGTTGGGTGCCTCTTTAATTATTAAAAAAAATATATATTTTTTCGTTTTGCAGCCACCAAGGCCCTTGTCAGTTAAACAGAGGCTTTAATGCACATCAAGGATATGTTAAAGGAGATCTACCTGGAAAGTTGAAGCCCCGACCACTGCACAGATTGGGGCTTCAACTATCCGATCCCCGCCTGGAAACACCGTTGCAAATAATTACATTTTGTACCTTTTCACTCGTAAAATGTTGAATTAGCTCTGATGGCCCCGGTATTTTGAAGATGGCGCTGCGGAACCCTCTGGGATCTCGCTTGCATTACCACGAGATGATGACATGTCGTTACCCTTGCCATTACACTGTCCCTATGTACGAAAATAAAACGGTGTAGATATGTCCCATACCAAGCTCTGTTTTTACTTAATTTGCCTAAATCGCATGTGATACCGTCCCCTTTTACAAGGGTGGGGATGGGGGAGACTGGCAAAATCATAGGCCAGTTAGCATGACACCTGTTTTCGGAAAGATCCTTGAAACGTTAATGAAGGATCATTTGGTTGATTGTTTGGAGGCTCATGTTAAGAAGACAGTAAACAACATATAGAATAGTGTATGGTTGCTCATACACAGCAGGGCTATGTTGCCATCGAGGGGATGTGATGACATCACACAGACCTCGAGAGCGAAGCTCGAGAAGTCTGTGTGATGGAATCACTTTCCCGAGATGGCAACAACACCGTGTTGCTTTTAAGCAAGTATATGGTTCCCCAAACTGTAGGAGGTTTGACTTTTGACAAGGTTCATACCTTGTGAATATTGTCCCGCTCGCTTGCTCGGCCGCTCCTTCCCGGTCCATGCTGCAGTCACCATCCAGTTCCAACACCAGTGATACCGGTGCTTCACTGCTTCCTGCGGTCCTGCTCTCGGCAAAACAAATAAAAAAAAAAAACAACAACTGGCAAACTGATAGTTTGGAAACATGGAGCCGAGTATGGCAGTCCATGTTCCAACTATCTTATTGAATGGCACTACCAACTGATCGTTAGACACCTCCGCCATTTTAGAGCGCATTTTTTGATCAGCTCTGTTTTCAGCTAGTCATGTAGCAGCTCAAGGCTGAAAAGTTGATGTACTATCGATCTGACATCAAAATGATAGTACAACAACTTTTTCAACCTTTGAACTGTCCTACAGCAACATTTGGGAAGCCACTGTTTTCCATCTAGAATAAGCCCTAACTATATACCCTATAGATTTAGAAGGGGCAGGCTTATCAATCAGATCTTATTGGGTTTTTCAATTACATATTACAAGAATTAGATAGGGGTCCTGCAGTGATGTTCTGTATCGGGACTTCAGTTGAGCCTTCGATTCAGTGCCAAGATTAGTAAAGACATTAGGAGATTTGGAAGCTGGGGATGAAATCACAAGATGGTGGGTAACTGGTTGGAAGTGAGAACTGAAAGAGTAGTGCTAAATGTATCTTACTCTGAGGTTAGGGGGTAACAAATAGGTCCCTCAAGGGTCAGTTCTGGAGCCAGTGCTGTTCAGTCTTTTTATTTGTGACACAGGGGAGGAAATTCAGACTAAAATGAGTCTGTCTGCAGATGACACAAGGATTTGTGATAGGGTTGATTCTGTGGAGTATAAAATAGAATTGTACAAAGACTTGGAAAGATTAGTTAAAGGGCACTGTCAGCCATTTACTTACTTCTACTGAAGGGGTCCATAAACATGCCTGCAGTAGTGTCTGTAGCATTACAGTAGCCGTAGCAACAATATATTAACACCAAGAGTTGTTGCTTTTAATAATTTGAACCCAAAGCAAAACCCTCTCAGTTCGCTTGTATTTACTATGCTGGCTGCCAAAGCACGGTCACATTTCTAAATGGTGCTGAAACGCTAGAAAGCTCGTGCACACCTCATTATAGCCGAGTTCAGCTAAACATATATTTCAACAGTGTAAAGAAAGCTGAACTCAGGAAAGTGTCAATGTGAAACAAGGGCTTAAAGTTAGAAAAATCCTGGTCTGAATGCCGAGCCGTGATACTGAGCATGTATTTATTTATTTCAAAAGTTTCACCAGGAGAGACATAATGAGCTGTGAACAATTTGTTTCCAGATGTGTCCTGGGGGAGAGGGCAGAAGGGAGAATCTACATGTGCAAATTAAGTACAAGAATTTTTTACATGTGCATTTAGAGTACATAAATCATACAGGGTAGTATAAAACACAAGCAGAATACAGTCAGGGCGGCGTTAGGCATCCATGCTACCAGCAAGCGTGGGAGGCCCCCGCCGATCCCCGCATGTAAAAGACAAAGAGGTGACTCTTCCCAACTCCCGCTGCACTCCCAAGTCCCACATATGAAAAAATACACACACAAAAGCGTTCATTTTAAATTGAAAGCGAGCCCAGCACAGCATTACATACCTTCTAATCCTTTCCTTCATTTATCGTTTCAGATTTCATGGTCCCATAATGGATCACCCGCCAGTCACCATTCATGCTGCCTGGCCACCACCGGGCCTCCCACCGCCTGCCTGCCCACCTGATTTCCTTTCCCTGACCCTAGGCATAGACAAGTCTGGCAAGTAGTTTGTAGGGAACCGACCAGCCGCAAGGTCACTCCGCCGCATGGCCCACATGCATCCGCAAACACTCACAAAGAAGTTAGGGGCCCCCACCTATCTTTCTCACTTAGGCTGCCCGCTTGTGCACATCCACGCTGTCCCACTGAGACTGCAACAAGGATGTTTGCTTCCACACGGTCCCCTATTGTGCTGCACATCATGGTGACGCGGAGGTGCTGTTGGAGCCAATCACAGTGCCCCACTCAGTCCCTTGCTGTTTTTGCACCTCCTCCCCCTCGGACCTGAAACGTTTGGTCCCCACTCAGGTCCGTGACTGTCCCATAAAGATCCCTCCGGCGCTGTTGGAACTATTCATCCGAGGGAATCCTGTTGTTGAGTCGGCAAGTTGCTAACTTGGAGCTGAGCCTGGAGGAGAGTGTTGAGAGAGAGAGAGAAGACCAGAGACCACACTGCATCTGAAGCCAACTACCCAGTTCCTGATCTTGGAAGAGCTGGATATCCCTTCTAATTCGGTCTACAGATATCCTCCTAAATCCAGTAAGTCCCAATTCTAATTTAGTTTTCTTAGCACATGGAATGAATGCAGTGTGACCTGGACCAGAGGACCCCCACGCAGAAAGATGGCAATTGAATAATCTAGTGTAATGTGAACATACAAAAAGTAAAGTTTGTTGTAAGTCTCGGATTTCTGACGGTTGTGTCAAGTTATAAAAGCAGGCTGTGTGTCTGTGTTGCTCGTAACTTTCAGAACCCCCAGTGACACGCCATTCGTGGTTGTTGTTGATGCTTCATATTGACCAGTTTTAAATGCTAGCAGGTTTGCCGTGATTAAGCTGGGATGGGTTCGGTTGAGGCTGAACGCTCATCTCTAGATTTGGAAGGAGCAAGCAAGCAGCGGGTGAGCTGTATGTCCCCAAATAATGTTCCAGTGAAGAAAGGTTTGGAGGCACAGGAACTCTGTTACAAATTGTGTAAGGAGAGTAGATTCTCTTCATGTCCAAGCCAGTTTAGGTAACGCTGGAGTTTGTGTAAATATTATCTTGGGCTTTGAAAACATGAGTGACAGGAGTACGCCTTTTACAAATTGCAAAGAATTCCACTTCTCACTTGCATGTTAACCTGTATCTTTTTTTGTTATACCAGAAATAAATCTGACTTCATTGAGGGAGTACTGGTTGCAGGGGGTGGTGGTCTGACTGCCTGGTTGTGAATAGTTTTTTTTTTTTATGTCCAATAGCCTCGTTTTTAGGCAGAGCTGGCCTCATCCTTGTTCCCCCTTCAGTGTGGTGGGGTCTGTGGAAAGACGGGGGCAAGGCAGTATTCCCACTGATCACTGTTGAGGCAATTTTATGTGGCTACTTGTGAAAATGATTCTCCAGGTTACGCTGCACAGGCTGTTCATCAAAGCACATTATTACCATGTCCTGAATTGTGGGTCATACACTGAACCTGCACTCCCAAAAGGCAATGCAAACTTAATTTATAAAGCCCCACGTCCCTGTGGCTCAGAGCTCTGTACATTAAGGATTATCGGTGATAACAGGATGCACAAGCTACTGGCGGTATGCTTATCCGAGGGGGTGAGCATTTAAAGAAAAGAGTGCTCCACCAAGGTGCATTTACAGTCCTTCATCAGTCTGGGACTCGAGAGTTGAAAATCTGCTGGTTTCGGATTTTTATTAATTTGTGCACTCTGCCCTCATCTCTCTCCACCCCAGACAGGCTTGCTGCATACTGTTCATTGTAATGAGTGTTTTATTATGTAAGCCTAATACATGAACAAAGCGAACAGTTCTGTGATAAGGTGATCTGGAATATTTGTGAAGCATTTAGAATGGCTGGTACATATGTGGTCTGTGCTAGGCCTGTCGGGACGCTAGCTTAGACTGAAGTATGCAATGGCATATATCTTATGAAATTTAAATACTATGTAGAAAGATTACTGGGGGGGGCCCCACCCCGTCTGTGGAGCCCCAGTCATAGAGTTTGCTGGAGGCCCCCAAAGTCCTAAAACCGGCCCTGAATACAGTATACCATAAATAAACATCATGGTGAGCACAGAGCAATTACAAGGTAGAATTTACAGGTCGATGCATCATCAGACAGGAATAACAATCTTCAAGAATAGGGAAAAGGTGCAGGGGCGGGCATAATAGACAAAAGGGCTATCCCAACAAAGGCAGAGAGGGAGTAGAGGGGAGGAGAAAGGAGGAGGAAAAACAGAATGGGAGAGGCAAAGTGACAGGAGGAGGGCAGGAAGCGAAGGAAGGATAAACAGGAGTGTTGGAGGAGGAGGCAGAGGGCTGGCGGGGAGGTAAGGCTGGGGGTAGGAAAGATCAGAACATGGGAGAGAGGAGGGAGGGAGGGGAGGAGGGGAGGAAGGGAGGAGGGGAGGGAGGAAAGGAGAGGAAGAAGAGATGAGGAAGGGTCAGGAGCAGGAGGGGGCGGTATGAGCATAAAGAAGCCTTGAGAAGAAGGGAATGGAGGTGGCAGAGTGGATAGGGAGTGGGAGAGAATTCCAGAGTTTGGGAAGACAGAAGGCGAAAGCTGCTTGATCAGCCGAGGAGCTTCTAGACTTGAGAGCCAGAGTGCGATGACTTGAGTTACGGAGAGAATAGGTGGAGCTAGAAGTACAGGAGAGAAGAGAAGAGAGGTAAGATGCGAGGGAGCTCAGCCAGTATTTAGCAATAAGGGAGGAGCCATGGGCCAGCCATCTGGCTTCAAAAGAAGGGAGAGAAAGAGAGGTGTAGAGATGACAGTGGTGGATCCGGGGGGGGGGGGGTGAAAACCTGCAGAAGGAGTGGAAGAGGGTGTTCAGTCTGGCCAGGGTGGACTTGGGAGCACTGCCATAGACACTGTCACCGTAGTCGAAAAGGGGAAAGATCATTCTCTGAACAATGGCTCTCCGGGCCATCAAAGGGATACACCTACGGTTCCTATACAAAGCACCAAGTTTAGGGTGGAGCTTTTTGTGTAAGGAGTCCACATGCACAGAGAAGTCTAGGTGATGGTCTAACCATAACTCAAGGTACTTGAAGGAAGTGATGTCATCAAGGGGAGAACCATCCAGAGTATAGAAGGTGGGGAGGGCTCTGAGGCTAGATAGTTTTTGCCTGGTACCAAAAGTCATAGAGATTGTCTTCTTTGCATTTAAAGAAAGCTGATTGGAGCAGAACCAGTGCAGGATGTTGTTGAAATTAAGCTGGAGTTGGTTCGTCAGTTCAGCAAGGGAGGAGCCGGAGGTAAATATTACAGTATCATCAGCATACATATGAGTGCATGCAGATGAACATGCAGAGAGGAGGCTATTTAGAAAGATGGAGACGAGGATGGGTCCAAGCACTGAGCCTTTGGGGACACCTGTGTGAATAGGTAAAGGGGGAGCTAAGGAGTCAAACATTTTTACAATTTGAGTTCTGTTGTGGAGGTAAGAACGGAACCAGTCTGTGGCATGGGGAAATAGACCAGTCACAGAAAACGGATCTAGGAGGAGGGGATGCGAAACTGTGTCAGAGGCTTTGGCCAGGTTGACAAAGACAGCAGAGGTGAACAGGCCCTGGTCCATACTGGTCAGAATGGCATCAGTCACCCTGAGGAGTGAGGTGGCAGTGGAGTGGGATTTGTGGAAAAAAGACTGGAAAAGGGTGAGGAAAGAGGAAGAGTCAAGGAAGGAAGAGAGTTGTGAGAGAACAATATGTTCTTGGAGCTTAGCAAGGGTAGGTAGCAGGGAAATAGGGTGGTAGTTACCTGGGGCAGTGGAGTCACCACCTTTATGGAGGGGGATGACGGTGGCTTGTTTCCAAGAAGTGGAAACAAAGGCATTTAACACCTTGTTTCACATTAACTGACACTTTTCCGAGTTCAGCTTTCTCAAATACAAGTGGACCAAGAGGGTTTCGTTTTGGGTTAAAATTACTAAAAGTAACAGCATTTGGTGCAGAAATAATGTTGCTATGGCTACTGTATCACTACAGGGACTGTTGCAGGCACTTTTATGGATACCTTCAGTAGGAATGAGTAAACAGCTGACAGTGTCCCTTTAAGTGAACTGAATTTTAATGCTAAAAAAAAGTTATGCATTTGAGGAAGAGCAATTTGCGGCAATCTAGGGCTGCGGCAAACTCCGGGTGCGTCAGGCCCCCTGCACTGTATTTTGAAAAATGTGGGGCCCTGCTCCACAGATTCGGGAGTTGCCACAACCACAGGGTTGTGCCAAACATGTGGCACACCTGCGGGGTTTGACGGAGGGGTCCGTCACCTCCTCTGCCTGTTGGAGCCCGAGAGAGGCTGCAGAGGTGGGGGGGGGAACTATGCCAACAAGGAGAGGGGGCAGAAGGAGCAGGAGGGTGCCCTAGGAAACGATTGGGTGCACGGAGGCAGTGTCAGGGTGGTTGGGTGGCACCTGGTGGGGGTACCATATGCAGATTGAGTGAGCCAATCAGCCGGGGTAGAGGGGGGTTGCCAGGGATGGACCGTGACCGGACCCCAGCTGCCCACAGCCTGGCACCAACCCCATAGGTGCACCATCCCCCAACACAGTGGGCGGGTGGCAGCCCGCCTCCACACAGAGGCTGCAGTACCAGGAGACAGTCCTGATGCCCAGGGCATGTCCCTGGCCACCAAACACACCCTGCAAACAACACCCACAGCAACTCACCACATGTAGTGGAATGTAGGTCTTGTGGGGCTGGTGCCAGGGCTACTGTGTACTATGGTCCTGGTCATGCTGATCCAGCAGTGCCCCCCCAGTTGGCCTGATCTGTTGTGTGCCAACTCCAGAGCACCACTGCTGGGTGCCTCATTCCCCCCCCAACTGCCACTGTGCCCCCTCGCCCCCATGGCACTACCAGGGTTACATTGGCCCACGGTCCCCTTCTTTCAGGTCCCCCCCAATCACCGCCCTGCCAGGCAGCGGCGCAGGGCTCCTAGACCACCTCCTGGCTGGTCTTCAGGCAGACCCTTCTTGTGACTACAGCAGGGCTTCTGCAACAGGAAAAAAAAGGGGAGGGTGCAGCCCCAACGTGGCATAACCATCTTTTCAAATTGGCGCATGGGTGCTTTTGTCACAAGGCTGGTGTAGGGGGCTTTGCCACATAGCATCTTGATTTCGCCACATCCGACGTTTGAAAATCGGGATAGCTGCAAACTGTGTGCCACTTGCATCATACCCATTTGACACAGGCACCTTGCGACAGTTTTTCTTTTGAAAATCAAGCCCATGTCTTTTCATGTCTGTAAACATTTCAATATGTATATACAGTATCTATGTATGAACTGTACATGCGCGGGGACTTTGAATTTTCTTCAAGTATTTTTTTTTTCTGTCAACGACAGCTTTAACATTTTAAACCCAGATTTTGCACAAAGCAAGCTGCAGGTCCAGCATTGTGCCCACCAGGTCTGATGCTTTGAACAGGGCCTGTAGGAAGCTACAGGTCTGGCATCATACTTGTTGGGTCTTCTGCTTCACATAGGGAAAACAGGGCACAGTGCAAAGCAAGCTATAGGTGTGGCACCATACCTTACGGGTCTGCTAGGCCCAACACAAAGCAAGTTACATCTCCAGCACTGTGTCCAACTGGTCTGCTGTGAGAAAGCTAAGGTGTTCGTTCTTATATATCTTTTTGAAAAAGTAAGGAAATAAATTGCAAAAAACTATGTTAATGCTTCTGTAACAGTTAAAGAGCCACTGAAGTGTGGAAACGTGATGTTGGGGTTTTCAACCATAAAACCGACCCCCATCCCATACCTTTGTGACACAAGGCAAAGCTACTGGTTTTTGATCATGCCCCATGCATCTACTGCTTTGTGTAGGGCCTGCAGTGCCCTACACAAAGCAATCTGTAGGTCCAGGGCCATGTCCCATGGATCTGCTGCTTTGTGTAGGGCCTACGTGGCCCTGCATGAAGCAGATGTCAAGTTTGGAGCCATGCCCCATGAGTGTGCTGTATCATGTAGGGCTCAGAGAGACCAGTGCGAAGCAAGCTACAGGATAAGAGCTGTGCTCCACAGGTCTGCAGTTTTGCCTAGGGCCCACAGGACCCTGTTTCAACTAGGCTACTGATGTGGGTCTGTGCCCCATGGGTCTGTTGCTTGACATAGGACTCACAGGCACCTGTTCAAAGCAAGCTACAGGTTCGGGTTGTGTCCCACAGGTATACTGCTTCACTTAGGGCCTTCAGTTTTTTTTTTTTTTTTATCTCTTTATTCCACTTAACCCAGCCTGCCATCTCCGACCCATTGGGAGCCCCTAGGCAGACATCCCTCTGCCATCCACGCTACCCGAACGACCCCAGCAACCTCATCCCACTACGGTTTACCCCCTGTGCGGGGATGGGGCAGAGCCCCTTTTTACCCCATACCTTGTGTTTCCTCTGTCCTGGGCTGTCGGGCGGGTGAAGGCACATCGAGGGCACGTCTCCAGAGCTCCATCTTCCCGGCGATGGCAGACTATTTTTCCTCTTTCTCTGTCCCCTACAGTGCGAGACCCCTGACATCAAGGCGCCAACGCCATGCTGTATAGCAGCCGCCCATCCCCTACCCTTAGGGGCTTGCAGTACTCCGAGCCTCCACTCAGAGTCAGGCAAGTGTGCGGGCTGTGGCCTCAACCGTCCACAGAGTAGGCGAGCTGTTGTGGGACGCTCCAGCCTATCTCCCCCTGGCTAAGTGACCCGAGTTCGCTCCCAAACCCAGGTCGCCGGCTTGGAGTGAGGTGTTGTGTCCAGTGCCTCAGCTGTCAATGCCACTGGGCCGGCTATAGGGCCTTCAGGTTTGGGGCTGTGCACCACAGGTCTGCTCCTACAACCCTACAAAGCAAGCTACAGGTCTGGAATGATGCCCGACGAGTTGTCTTCTTTACATATGGCCCTACATCAAATAAGATACTCATGGGACACCTTATAAAATGGGTATTGCTCTGTTCTGGCTCCCAGTTGGTCAGATCCCCATCACATGGTACTACATTAACATACCACATACCTCTGCTAGAGAAAACACAGGGGCGCATTACCTGAGAACATAACTTGTCAGGGAGAGAAGGTTACTACTCCCAATAGAAGTGCTACCTCAAGCCTTTAGGTACTGGTTATAGTGCCTTTAACTGCATGCGACTGGTGCTCAGCTAAAACCACAGCCAAACCCACTGCCTCCCTGTGATGTACTGCCTTACCAGCCAGTGGTAGTACACACCAGCCATCATGTTGGGCAACACATCCTCCACAACACAGCTCCCCAGCAACACGCCACATTGCCGTGCACAGACACACGCTCCACATTTACATAGAACAGGCACCGCAACAAGCCGCCAACCCGGGAACCGACCAGCACTGAAATGATGCGACTGCTCTTCAGAGTGATTGCTTGCCAGCATGACTCAACCGCTCAGGCTCCCATCCACAATAGCCACGACCGCTCACCAGCATGACTGCTTCTAGCAACAGCAGTGAGTACACTGCTAGATAGCAGTGCTGTACATTAATGTGAATTGCCCTCCGTACAGACACACACTGTGTGAATACCCAGAGACAGCATATGCAATGATGAGCCCCCACCGCTCTCAGCACCAGCATACTGCTTTGTCTCCTTTTTATTATTTATACTAAACCCATTTTATAAGTGGAATAATGCAGTTCCGTCAGGGTGGGATTATTCTGGTTAACATACCTCGGGGTATTCCTCAGCCTTTGTAGTTGGGATTGTAATTACATAGAAACATAGAATTTGATGGCAGATAAGGACTGCTTGTCCCATCCAATTTGTCCCTGCCTGTACTGTTATTGCAGACGCTACTTGATCTCCGGATCCCCTTTCCTGCTTCCCAACCAAGATTCCCTTGTGCCTAACCCATGTATGCTTGAAGCCCATCATTGTTTTTGCCCCCACCACCTCTGTGGGAAGACTGTTCCTGGCATGCACCACTCTTCCAGTGAAGAAGTACTTCCTCACATCTCTCCTAAATTTTCTCCCTTCCAGCTTCGTTGCATGTCCCCTTGTTCTTGTGCATCTTTTCCCCTGAAAAATACTTCCCTCGTGTGCCTTATTCAACCCCGTGAGGTACTTACAGGTCTCTGTCATTTCACCCCTTTCTGTTCTACCTTCCTTGGTGTACATGTTAAGATTCTTCAGTCTGTTCTTGTAAGGCTTTTAATGCAGACCCTACACCATTTTAGATAGAAACATAGAAGTTGATGGCAGATAAGGACCGCAAGGCCCATCCAGTCTGCCCAGCTAGTATGCCCTCCTCTGGACAGCCTCCACCCTGACTATGTCCTTCCAGAGATGTGATCTCAAGAACTGGACACAGTACTCAATTTGGTGTCTCACCAGCAGTCTATACAGTGGCAACACCACATCCTTCCTTCCACTGGTGACACCTCTCCCTGTGCACGCCAGCATCCCACTGGCCCTTCCTACTTACCTTGTGGCACTGTCTCACCACCTTGAGGTCATCAGATATGATTACTCCCAGGTCTCTTTCCCTGTTAATACCTCTTCTCCCATTTTGTGTTCCACCTCTGGCTTTCCGTGCCCTAGGTTCATGACTTTTCATTTTTTTGCATTAAAACAAAGCTGCCATGCCCTTGACCACTTCTCGAGTTTTCTCAGGTTTCTACACATTTTTTCCACCCTCTCTGGAGTGTCTACCCTGATATAGATGTTGGTGTAATTTGCAAAGAGGCATACTTTATTTTCCAGCTTACCTGCAATGTCACTTATAAAGACACCAAAGAGGACTGGTCCCAGTACTGAGCCCTGAGCAGTTAACAGCATAATACCCACTCTGTCATGCCTTATTCTTTATATAATAACTGGGAAGCATTTTCTCCAATAGGGAAGCCAGGTTATAATTCGCCGTTATAACCTGCGGGTTATAACGGTGAACATGCGTCGGGTTTCCCTCGCTCCCAGAATGTGCCCATCGCCATCTTCTCTTCGTCTGCAGTGGCCCCGCTCCTCAGTGATAGACTGTTCACTGAAAGTCAGAATCAGGGGTAAGTTCTTACTACAAAAAAAAAGTTAAAAAATCTTAACCGGGCTAAAAAAAAAAAAAAAAAAACTTTCATACTTTCTGTAAAGAAACAGTAAATGTACATTTCTGTCAGGAGCCTACGGACTGCGCTGAACCCCGACCGGTCCACAGCTCCACAGGCATGTCTTGCTATTTTTTGTGTAGTTGCTGTGGTGAAAAAACGATCCCTAGCAATTATATTAAAATAAATTCTGAGTAGGGGTGTAAACTCGAATTTTACACACACCCCTCATTGCGGGATGCCTTCATAAACCCCTTGAGCTTCACTCTCGGGGTTTATGGAGCATCCCACACCTCGGGGGTGTGTATAAAATTCTCGTTATAACCCCCTACCCAGCCATTACTCTCTATATAATACATGGATGGGGCTTTTGCCCCATAAGAACCATTATTGTGTATTTCCCTGTATACCTCACCAGTTAAAGTTGTATACTTTCCATTTATGGCTGTGTAGCTTCCAGTAAAGGCTGTATACCTCTGGAGGGACACCTGTGTAAACCTTGGGGAAAAATCCTTCTGCTCTCCCCTTCCCTCCCAGGAGACCTGGAGAACTGCAGGGATTGGAAACAAAATACCTGGAAAAGAAAAGCTCCTCCCAAGGAGACCTGGAGAACCTAGAGTACAACAAAAACAAGTTAACCAATGAGCCAGCCTGGTGGCACTGAGGGTTGAGGCACTGGACGCAACACGTCACGCCACACCAGCAACCCGGACAAACTTGGGCCATCGGGGGTTGGCTGGGGAGGGAGAGGATTGGAGGATTGAGCGTCCAGAGGACAGCTCTCCTCTCCCAGGGTGGGCTGTGGGCTCCACTCGGCTCCTTGGCGGCCCCTGATGGAGATTGAGGGTCATACAGGAGGCGTCACAGTCAAGTGGTGGAGCGACAGCGGACGCCAGCAGCACGCCTGCGCAGATGTCATTGTACATTCACGCGCCGCGGAAACCTCAGCGTAAATACCCTGGAGGTCCAGCGGAGATGATGGAGACCCGGGGGGGGGGGGGCTGCCCACATCCCACTTGCGGACCTGTCCTCCTCGGTTCTCCCGGGTTGGGCTTGATCTCACGGCTGTCCCTCTAATTTCAGAAAGGCCACCAAGGGAGGGCAAGCCTGCTCCTGACAGGTGATCTGGGGGGCTGGACAGACCGTGGGTTAAGAGGGAGACCAGGAGAGGTGGGTTTCGGGCTGGGAGTAGAGGCAGAGTCGAGTGGGTACTCCAGAAGGATGCCCGGGACCTTCAGTGCAGAAATAGTCAACAAAAAAAACAAAACTCTGCAAAAATAAGACAGTTGCAGGAAACACAGAAGAAACCCTTTGCCACTTATGCTCACCATCAGCCATTTCCCTTGATGATCCAGCTCTCTCCTTGAACGTCATGCCCTCCTTGCTGCCACCATCATGTCCATGCTGCTCCGGCTAGGCCCCAATGATGGACGTCACTCCCGACCACAGAATCCAGCACCGATGATGCCACACGCCGCTCCTGGCCACAAACCATGCATCCAGCCTGACCAAGCCACTGCATACCGCTGCACATCACTACTCAACCAGTGAACACTAAGGGACGACTGGTGGCAGACATACACCCTTTTATAGTAGAACCCAACACTACAGAGCGACAAAAGGTCCAGAACAGAACCCGGTACCAAAACGCCACTACAGTACCGAAACACATGTGGCCAAAAAGGATAAAGCAAAGCAAAAAGTGTCCCTGACTACAGCTCACCAGGAAACCAACCGGGCCCTACATATAAGGTAATACTAACAAACATGTCCAGATATAAAACAGATGATGGGTATGTATGGAATACAAGGTCATATACCCATGGGGGGGGGGTGACTAATTAAAGAACAGAACCATAGCCCCTCGGTGGGTATATTTCCATATATACCACTCATACCCATCATTTATTCTCTCTTTCTCATATATAATATACAGTTACACATACATCTCTCCTGGTACAGCCTGACCTTATGACTTCACAAGTAGAGAAGCCAGGAGTGATGTCAAAAGATCAAACTGCACTCAGGGGAAAATAGCGGTGATTTTTTTTATTTTTTATTAGTTTCTGATTGATGTCATGTCTTTTATTATACAATGGCAAGAAAAAAATCTTGTGTCCTTCTTAGTCAGTGGCCATTATCATCAGTGAAGTTATCCCAGCAGTACAACATATGGGGAAACCCCAGTGTGCCTACATTGCCACAAAGGACCTAGAGTGAAACTATTGGACCTAGAGTAAGAATATCATGATACTCTCACTCTAGGTTCAAGTTCAGGTTTATTGCAGGAATAACTCCATTGAGCAGGCTCATTCACGAGGAGGTCCTGAGAGCATATAGCAGAGCATATACATGTACAAGGCATAAAAAATACATAACGAGGATACAAATACATGCAAAGAGGTAGTGGCAAGATAATATACATACAGTCATGAGGCATACATAGCAGCGCATAGCAGTAAAAAGGTTTACAAAATATAAAATAATACAATAAAAGATAAAACTTGCAGGCACATCTATACAGAGCAGCGTATAAACTACCTAAATGGATGTGGAGCAGAAGGGAAGGAGATTGAGAGAAGGTATGAGGGAGCAAAGGGAGTGGAGGGAGAGAGAGAGAGACAGAGATATATATATATATATATATATATATATATATATATATATATATATATATAGAAATTGAGGACCATGTATGTTTCAGTTTATTTCCAACTAGGGTTTTAAAGGTATTAACGGGAACCAAGCAGGTAAGTTTAAGAACGTTCTGGAGCTGGTTCCAGGCAGCAGGGAGGGTGTAGGATATAGCCTGTTTACCAAAAGTAGTACAGGTCCATGGAATATCTAGAAGTAAAAAGTCAAATTTCCTGAGTCAGTATGTACTTTGGGATATATGGACCATAGTGGCAAAACAAATCACTGTTAGATGCCATTTTTGTATCCTCAGAGGTATAGAATAAATATGTTTATCAAAGGGACTTCAGAATCCTCCATAATCTTAGCAGCTTCATTTGTCTAAACACATCATCTGACTATTCATTAATATCTGGTATGCAAACAGTTGGTAGCTAACCTGTCCTAATCTACCTAGCAACAGCCTGACTATATTAAAATAAAATCTGTTCTCATTAAAATACAACACTTTTCTACTTTATAAATACAAAACCCACACAACAGGGCATAGGTTTCTTCAAAATCATTGCATTTCCTGGGTTCATTCAGAGGCACTCAGCCTTTTTTTAAAACCAAACTCACATATTCTACCTAGCCTAACTAAAGGAAAATAAAACCATTTTTCCGTGTTATAAACACAATAACCCACTCCAGGGCACGAGTTTCTTGAGAATTAATGCACTTCCTGGATATGTTGAAAGTCACTTGGCTGTTGGCCTCATGCCTTCCAGTTCACCCAGGGCATGCATTATTAATTCTCTAGAAACACACACACACACACATACATATATACACATATATATATATACATATATATATATATATATATATATATATATATATATATATATGGAGGCAGTATAGCGTAGTGGTTTAAGACTCTGGGCTGCAAACCTGGAGACCTTGGTTTAAATCCCACAACCCCTACTTGCATACTGTGTGACCTTGAGCAAGTCACTTAACTTCTGTGCTCCGGGTCATACCTGGAAACTAGCTTTGGCTTAGTGTGCCTCTCCTGGTTAAACGATCCCCCTATATATATATATATTTATATATATATATAGTGTGTGTGAGTGTAGGACTTTTAGTACTCGGTGGGCTTTGAGTGTGCCGTATTTGAAAGCCAGTGGCCGAGTTTGTCATATACAGTAGTACAGACTCTACCCTGTGCAGTTGGATATCTTGACTACCTGAGCAGATCGAGTATATCAGAACGGTGCTCACCATGATATGCTGTAATCATTATGCTGGAAGAGGGAACTGCACATTGCTTGGCAAGTCTGGCTGCTTTTCAATACAATGAGTTAAATACTAAGCCGCCCATGAGAAGCTGGTTGAATTACACAACAATTCTTTTTTTAGTCTGACATTCCTGGTCATTTTAATCTGGAGGAGTGTTTTTCACTGTAAATAGAATTCTTGAGGTCCAAAGGAGACCCAGACAAGACAGAGGGAGAAGAAAAGCATTTTGTTATATAGTGAAATGTATAGTCATTCTCTGAAAATCTGGAGGACACGACTTGTTACCAGAACATGCTGAAATGGCATATAGTACCACAAACAAAAGTATGCTATTTAGGAGTGTTTCAACAACACTTAGCAAATTTTCCAAAAGTCTTTTATATTCTAGACAAAACCTGCTGCCCTTAGTACTGATGGCAAAGGATTTTTAAATTGTTAATGCTTTGGAGTGGAGTTACTTGTAGTGGTCATACTCCCACCATTTTGTCACTGGTACTAGGTATCTATTTCATTTTACCTGGAGAAAGCATGGTTAATACTTTATTTTTCCCCAATTGTTCTGGGATATGAATACTTTCCTTCTCAGCAGAGGTATTCCAACAAGGAATTCACTCAGGGAATTGCATTTTTTTTCATTTTACATTGTATTTACCCAGGATACCCAGCTGTTGTGGCACATCTCACTTTGATTAGGGCCCCCCTGATTCTTTACAGTTGTGCAGGTAGGTGCACTGTAACGGGGGAGGTCAGTTGACTTGCTCAAGGTCACATAGTTGGCCCAATTTGAGAAGGACTTCCGTTGTGCCACTCTTCCAACAAAAGAGCCACAGGCAGCACTCCCAGATTGCAGGACTGCAGTTGTGGTAGTTCAGCACCAGTAGAGGTGTATGGAACAGGTCAGCCATGTGTACCTGTTTCACCTGCCAGTCATTTATAGGCCTCATACACCATGTGTGGTCATCTAGGCTGTTTATTTAGTTATTTATTTTTTTTGCTTCTGATTTCTTCTACCGGCTTACCTGGTCTGTTCCCCTTCCAGGCAACCTCTGGGGACTCTGGCCGCCATCCGTGTGCATCTCGCCCCTAGAACACTGCCATCTATACCCTACAGCTTACCCCCCCGGGGCGGGGTGGTGGGGAGCCCCCGAACTCACCCACCGTCCGGATCCAGAACGGCAAGTCCTGAGCCAGTGCACCATAGAACGGCCATCAAGCCACCCGACCAGGAAGCCTTATTTCTCTCTCTTCTTCCCCCGAGTCAGTGGGTGTGCATTGATGGTGGTGACTGTGAGTGCTCGCATGTCCGCACATGCCCTGTTCCTGGCGTCTGCCCCCGACTCCTCCCGAATGTACAACATGTGTCCCTATCCCCCAGCCTCCGTCAGGGGGCAGTCGGGTGCCGACTGTCTTGAACCCCACCCCCACCCTGGAGTGGAGAGCAGTCCATCGGACGCTCGATCCCTCTCCTCCCCCGGCGACCTGTGCTCGCTCCCAAACACTGGTTGCCGGCGTGGTACAAGGTGCAGGCGACCAGTTATTCAGACCTCAGCGCCACTGAGCTGGCTGTCTTGGCTGTTTGAGAACTTTTTTTAAATGCCTGGCTGTAAATCAGGTGAAATTCTGTAGACTGCGGTGCCCTTCTAACAGTGTTCCAGTTTAGAGCTGTGCACAAGTGAGCAGCTCCACATTGTAAAATTAATCTCAGTGAGTCATTGGCTGTGGTGGGATTTGTACCAGGGATCTTCTGGTTATCAGTACTGTGCTGTAACTACTAGCCCAAACTGCCTCTTAAATGCTCGGTGATTCTCCGTAAAGCATGCAGTAGTGTGTTTCTGTGGTGATTGTATGCTGATCTAGGTAGAATCTAACTCGTGAACACACTATTCTTGCATGAGGTAGTAGTCACAGTTGTTGAGTGAATTGTACCCAGTGATGTGATACAGCAGCCAATTAGCCCCTAGCATAACTGGATTGAGGATAGAGGAGGAATAAATACAAACCAGCCATAGGATCCTTTATTTCCTTTATTTTGATTTCAACATTCTTCCCCTTGTTCTGGCTCTGCCTTTGACCTCGATCTTGGCAATGGAAGAGAGGAAGCAACAATGCAGCTTCAAGTTGTATGTTCATTGTGGAAAAAAATTATAGAACACTGACCCCCATGTGTCCTGCCATTACTGTCTGGGAGTGCAGCATGACATGGAGGGTTGTGGCCTTTGCCAGGCAATGATTACGTTCCTAGAAAATCAGTGGGCCAGACTTGTCATCGGTTGCCCTTCGGAACAGGACCCCAAGATCAACCTAAGAGTTGCAAAAACACCTTGGCAGCTGCCGGTTGGCTTCCCAGCTTGCAGCTCTTTAGAAGTAGGAGGCTACAGCCGCAGAGAGTTCCTCATTGGTCTCGGCGCTGCTTCCGGCCAGGGTCAGCATTAGAGGGTATTTCACAGAGGACCATAAAATGTGTAGGGCCATCCAGATCTTTTTTTTTTTTTTTTTTTTTTTTTATTAAGCTGTTTATTATTCTTTCTGGCAGGCAGCTCCAGCCCCTCCCTTGGATGGGCTTGTTCTCCGGCCCCGGCTATTCCTGTGCTCGACCCTCCCAGAAGGTCCCCCATGGGTTACCTCCCATGGCAGGGCTGGGGCGAAGGGCATGGACTTCCCCCTCCCCAGAGACCAGCATCTAGACTCTGTGCGGCTGTCACGAAGCCGCCGGGCCATCATGGAGCCTGCTAGTTCCCTGTTCCTCTTTTCTCCCCTTACCCCTTCCCCTCCGGCATCTGGCGCGAGCACATACATGTCAGGCACCCACATGCCACGCCTGCCAACTGCATGCCTCCTAGCCTGTATCAACCTCCAGCCCCCACCAGAGTGCAATCAGCAGGTGGGATGACAATCCCTCCCTCCCCAAGAGAGAAGAGCAGTCCTCCGGACACTCGATCCTCTCTTGCCCCGTCGACACCCGGTAGCCCGGGCTCGTTCCCGAACCCAGGTCGCTAGCAAGGCGCGAGGTGTGGCATCCAGTGCCTCAACCTTCAGTGCCACTGGGCCAGCTGCCATCCAGATCTTTAGGGAGAGCTCTTCTCACTGGGTCAAGAAACACAAGCGCTGCTGGTGCAGGTCGCAGGTCTAGGAGAGACTGCAATTCTCCCATTCGTGCGACTCTCCCGACAGCTCAACATTGGTCAAGTGCTTCACTGTGATTGAGTTGCATTCAGCCAAGGGTATGGTTGAGAGCACCTCGATACCCCCATTGGGCTTGTCGACCACAATGCCTGTTGGGTAGGTAGTCAGAACTTTTCTCAAGCCTGTTGACTGGCTGTCATAGGAAATCAATGAGAAATCAGTCTGCCAGACCCTGGTGCTCCCAATCCTCATGCAGGAGGACTTGGCTCATTCGGTGTCACCAACCAGCTCACTGTGGGACCAGCCTCAGCTGGTGGTTGTGCCTCGAAAGCAGATGCTCCCTAATATTGCCTGGCACATGGTCTACCATGACCCTCTGGATGCCTCTTCTTGATGATTGCCCCTGGGTCAACGGTCAAGGCTGAGATCAAGGCACCGCTCACACTCTCGATTGCACTCAACAGGGAAGCACCTCCTGCAATGCTCCTTAACCTCCGTGTCCTTGGATGAGGAGAAGTATTGCCAAAGATGCAGCGGCACTACGAGGAGCTACTCTGGCAGCTATGGACCATCACGAGGCAGGGTAAGTCTCTACCCTCTGGGCCTTCGATCACCTGGCAACAGACAGTTATGTCTATGCCAGTTCACATATGGCAGATGTCCCCATGTCTGCTTCTACACCCTTGAGGATGGAACTGCCACCACCATAGCCCTTGATGGACGCTCTGAAGAGGACTCTCTTACTGCTACTGGCTTGACAGGCTGGCTGTCGGAGGAAATCACCCAGTCCAAGGACACCCGGGTGATTCATGGTGGACTGCTCAGACAACTCTGAGGGGTCATCCATGCTCTCGTTGAGGGCCCACACTTTTGTCTGGAGCTCAGTCAATGGTATGTCCATTGACCATGGGCCGGTGTCATTTGGGGCTTTACTCCACCTTATGTCAGGGTCCATGAGTGTACCCTTGGAGCCAGTGGAGAAGAGGGTAAATACCTCTTCACTGACATCCTGGAGAGTGACAAATCCCCGAAGGTTGCCTTTCCCATTGCAGAGGCTATCTTTCGTCCAGTCCTCGAGCTTTGGCAGCATCCAGTATCCAGCCTTGCACACTCCACCCATATGGTCTGCAAGTATTTAGTCCCTACCGGGTTCGTTGATTTTCAGACCACCCTTCTGTAAAAGGGCTGGTCTTGCACTCAGCCTTCTGGAAGTTCAGTGGCCAAGGGAACGTAGACAAGCCCCCAGGCAAAGTGTCTAAGAAACTTGACCATGCAGCAAAAAGGTCTGTGCAGCATCTGCCCTTGGTCTCCGTCAGGTGACCTACGCTGTCATGATGGCAAGCTTTGGTCACATCCTGTTGGGAGTACTTGACAATGCCTTCTCTTACCTTTCTGTTGACTGGCAGGTTGAGGTGAAATTTGTCAGAGACCAGGGAAGTTCTGGCTAAACACCAACTCCAGATAGCTTTTACATTAGTGTCTCTTGTGCCTGTGCCTGTGCCATGGCATCAGACATTGCAGTGCATCGCAGGGCCTGGCTGCGTCTTTCCACATTCATGGTGGATACCCAGCTCAAGCCGATTGACATCCCATTCCTGGGCACCAGCCTCTTCAGCCCTGGGGTGGAAGGACATCTCACTGAAATAGAGAAGTCCAGTGCCACCCTAGATTCTGTGTCACTGTCCCAGAAGGACCAGAAGGCTAAGAAGAAGACCTTTCAGTATCGAAACTTTCAGCCACAGTAGCCTCTTTAGCAGCCCCAGCAGGGGCAATACCAAGCCTGCCACTCAAAGCCCAAGGTCGATGGCCAGGGGCCAAAAAGAGGCTGGGGTAGGGGAAGTGGTGCCCCTCCAGACTTAGTGGCTGGTGCCCCCTTCAAAGTTGCCCACTGACAGGTCATGGGAGTGTCATCCTCCTGCCTGTTCAGTCCCTGTTTCAGCTCCCATTGGGGGTCGGCTGTGTCACTTCTGGCCACATTGGTCTGTCATTACTATGAAGAAGTAGTACACAAACAGAGATGCTCATCTGGAGTTGTGGTACAGGCGGTAATGAAATGCAAACTGGAGGTACAAAACTGTCCACACACACTCATGCTGGCAATGAGACTGCCATTCGGTCAGCAAATCCACCACATGGACAAAATTGAAGTACAGTGGTTCAATGTTTAATCTGTTGCAAAACAGTAGAAGGTGCAGGAACTGTACTTCTGCTTTGTCCATGTGGTGGTTTTGCTGACTGAACTGCAGTCTCATTGCTGGTATGTAGGTGCGTGGGTGGTTTTATTACTACGGACAAGCAGGTAATAGAGGTGGATGGTAGAGGGTTGCCTCTGCACTTTGAGGTTCTTCCACCTTACTGACTCCACACTCCTTGTGAATCCACTGTGTCGCAGGTCATGCTTTCTGGCCTCAGGGAGGACGTTGTTTAGCTCCTTGCAAAAGGAGCCATAACCTGTGTCCCAGACACCCTGGTAGGTAAGGGGTATGTGTCAAGGTACTTCCTGATCTCCAAACGGATGGGGGTCTGGTGCCTCATACTGGATCTGCACAGTCTAATCCAGTTTTATGCAGAAGTGCAAGTTCCAGATGGTTACTCTGAGTCAGATTATACCACCTCTGGTGCAAGAGATGTAATTCTGCTCCATGGATCTTCAGGATGTGTTCTTCCACATCCCAGTCCATCTGTCCTACTAGAGGTACCTACGGCTCTGAGCAGAGCAGGGTTTTCTTATCAGTTCCAGGTCATGCTCTTTAGCTTCTCATCCGCACCCAGGGTCTTCACCAAGTGCATGGCAGTGGTGGCACCTTGCTGTGGCACAGGGGTGTCAGGGTGTATCTCTACCTGGATGACTGTCTAACAACCAAATAGAAAAATAGCTGCTCACCCTTACTCATTACACACATTTTTTTTATTTAGGAGTGCTGCTGTTTATGGCACAGATATGTAAAATTAGAAAATTCACTGCCCCCCCCCCACCACATGGCAAATTTCACAAATATAATTCATTTTTCTGTATAAATTAGCCAATTATTTTATCTCCAGTAGGAGTGGGTCTCTTGATATTCACCTCGGGACCCTCTTCTGAAGTTGCCCAGCAACCAGATGTCAAGGTAGTCCACATATCAGCTGGGTCCCTATTCCAAAATGCATCTGCCTGAATTGGCTTCCTTTAGTACACTTCCTGAATTGACTTACTTTAATTAAAAAGTGTAGTCCTTAACCAATGGGTAGGTAAGTAGTGAGGAGCTAGCTAATGAGAGAGCCATAGATATCATAAACATCAAATAAATACGAAATTAGCTGCTCACCTTTGCTCATTCACAAACTATAAATGGCTTTTTATTTAGGGATGCTACTGTTTACTGCTACTGCTATTTCATTAGCCAGCTTCTCACTGTTTTCCTACCCATTGGTTGAGGACTGTACTTTAGGAAGCCAGCTGAGGCAGTGCACCTTATATAAAGAAAGCCAACTCAGGCAGTTGCATTTTGGAGTAGGGATCCAGTTGAAGGGTGGTCTACTTTGACATTTGGTAGCCAGGCAACTTCAGGGCCCTGAGGTGAATACCAAGAGACTCTTGCTCCTATTGGGGATAAAATAAGTAAGTGGCAGATGTAGGTAGAAAAACTATTCAATATATAAAATGCTGCATGGGAGGAGGGTGTGAACTGAATTTTCTGTTTTTACAACTGGCTGATACCCATCCTGTCCAGGGAGGTCATAGAGTGGGCCAGAGATTTGGCCCTCCAGGCTTGCAGAGACTTTGGGTTGTTGGTCAACTGGAACAAGTCTCCTTTCGCAGGTGATCAAGTTAGCTTGGGCAGAACTAGTCTTCCTACGGGCCAAGGCCCATGTCCCTGTGAACCAGGCTCTGGACCTTACCTCCTTTTCCCGATCATTTCAAGCTGGGTGCTCATGCTCTGCCCTGGATTTCCTGAGGCTGCTGGGGTACATGGTGTTCACCACCACTGTGGTCCACTGGGCATGCTGGCAGATGTGCCTTGTGCAGTGGGAGCATGGCTGCCAGTGGTCTCAGCGCCTAGGTCATCTGGACCAGCTAGCCCTTGTGATTTAGCCTATATGGGAGGCCATCCAGTGGCAGCTGATCCCTCAGTGTCTGGGGGAAAGAATCCAATTTGTCTGCCCTGAACCTACTGTCATGCTCATGATGGATGCATCTCTGGTGGGGTGGGGTGGGGTGTACACCTGGGAGATCTCTATGGGTTTTGGTCACCCCAGGAGTCCTGTCACCACATCAGCCTACTGGAGCTCCATGTAATGCGCAGGACCGGCCTTAATCATTCTGGTCCCCTGTGTAGCCCCTGCCGAGCCCCACCACTCCATTACCTGTGCCCCCACATCCAACATTTATACCTGACTAACCCTCCTGTCCTGTATTAATAAAGCAATAGCAGGTCTACTAGTTTAACCAGCATCTTTTAATTAATGCTATTGACTGCATTGAATTATTTCACTATTGGAAATGAATCTGACTGAGCCTGGAGCCAGAACTTAACTAAGTATGGTACTACTGCCGTATTCATTTCTGTAAGGACAGGGACATCATCACTGGACACTCACACCTCAGATACTCTGATTTGCAAATAAGTTAAAAATTTAACTTTTCTGGAGGTATGAGAGAGAATAGAGAGGATTATCATAGGAGGCAATATAGCACAGTGATCTAATGCTCTGAGCTGCAAACCTGGAGACCTGGGTTTGAATCCCACAGCCTCCACTTGCATACTGTGTGACCCTGAGCAAGTCACTTAACCGCCTTGTGCTCCCAGGTTGCACATGTAAACAAACTTTCAGCTTAGTGTGTCTCTCCTAGTAAAAAAATATATAAAATCACGGGACACCTGTAAGGTTGCCACCTGTCAGGTTTTTTACCTGGTGATCAGGTTTTCAGGGTCCCTGTCAGGAAATCTGATTTTTCTGTGTACTGGTCAGGTTTTTGAGCCATTGTGAGCAGGGGCCAACCATAAAAAAAAAATGTTGCACTAGCCAGCAGGGCAAGTTGATTCAAAATTGCACTAGCCCGTAGATGGTTGCACTAGCCCTCAATTATAATGGTACATTTTGATCCCTTATACAGGAAACAATGCAAGCCAAGAAATACTGTGACTGCACATTTATCCTGCTCCCACATTGCTTCCAGCTCCCCAGCAGAAAAAAAAAAAAAAGACTGCGATGCCATCACACACAATGAGCCCCCCCCCCCCATTGTTTTGTACTATGGCCACCTCTCTTCCTCTTCTCTTTCTGCGTGTACACACACACACACACACACCCCCCAGTGAATATCACAACAGTAAATGTTCAATCAAGCAGTCCTAGCTCTGCGCGCACACACACACACACACAATAGCTGACATCATCATGCACCTCACCACACCACACTGGCACCACCACCCACAGGGCAACAAACAGAGTCAGGCAGAGAAAGACACTCTCAGCCCCCACCCTATAGTCAACTGAAGACCTACACTTCTGGAAGTTTTTGTACAGTCTCAACTGAACCAGGAGCACATTTAAGATTTCTTTGGGGTGGGGGCTACACAAACCTAAGGGGCTTGGAAAATAAAAAAACATGACATTTTTATTTTTAAAAGCACTGATTTTAATATGCTCTGCACAAACAATAACAGATTTTTCTTTAACATTGTCCTTTCATCAGCCCAGGGGAAACAGTACACAGGCATAATGCTATACTATCTCTATTTTTGTATAGGATGATCTATGTACCCCAGGAATGCTTATTTTAAGCTTTCAAATTATGTATTTTATTAAAGTTTATTTTTGTACCATACATTATCCAAAGTTTTGTTTTTAGAATGAAAGGACATGGTGGGTGGGATTGTATTGTTTAGTGATGGCTGGCATGGTCCATTTAAAAGAGCTGGGGACCCCCTACACTTGCCAGTAATGGCAGCTATGGATCTGTGGATGGTCATTTCAGAGTCTGGTCTGCAGTGGTGTCCAGGGAAAGAACAGAGTTAAGAAATGTTGAAGGGAGAGGGAAGTTATGATGAGGCTGGGATAAAAAAACACCACTTGCAGGGCCAACCCTGTATACCTCCTCGCATTTTATCATTGAAATATTGGATAGAGACACTCCAAATATAGGGAAATGAGGGGTGTAACACTTGGACAGCTGGTTCTGATCACTGTATCATTTTTGTAATATAAGAATGTGTTATGGAATGTGTCTCATGAGAGATGCTGAGACAGCATGTGAGTTGACACACACACACACAGGTTTTAGATATAAGGTATTACCTGGAAGGCCAGAAGCTAATTACAGACTAGAACCGGCCTTAATCAAGAATCTCCTGTTTTTCTAAGTTAAATATAGCTTTATCTGCTAAGAGGGAAATCAGTGTCCATTTTATAACGTTAGAGGAGGAAACCAGGTGATAGCACACTGGTGCGAAATCATAAATGCTTTGATATCTGTGTGAAAGAGGATACTGCTTATAGATGAAAGGAAATTTACAGACCTGATTGGTGAAATCACATGGGGAAAGGAGTTTCTGCTGATGCAACCTTAATTATCTTACCTTCTAATATGATAAAATATCCTGGGTGTATGATTTTTCATAAACAGAGGAGGAACTAGGTGACCTCATGCAAAAGGGTTGACCAAGACAGTTTTTTAAACAGTATTCTGTTTTCCTTCAGAGGCATTTATCCACACTCTGACTAAGAAACATCTTTGAGCACTGTGAGCAAGTATACAGGTAGAGACAGACAAAATATAAGTACTGTAGTAGAAATTACACTGTTAAAACTTTGTTCTTTTAAAAGATTGTATGGTTCTTGTGATATATAGTTCTGTATTTTATGTTTTACATATTTTTTTATCTATTTTAGTAAAACTCTATTTTTAGAGCCTACTTCGTCTGTCTTTGAATTTATTTTCTTTAACAAGTGAAGTATATATGGTTAAAGCAGACACTGTGCATAAGCTTGAATGGTGATACCAAACGGGAAAAAGGTAAGAGAAATCAGGTCTTTATTAGAGTTTTTAAGGGCTCATTTCTGTACACCTAGTTAGGTGCCCGTAGGCAAAGATATCTGGCCTCCCCCAAAGACAGAATTATCTGAGCCTGTGCATTGGATACGCTAGCAAGAGGTTCACAGTTTGAATCCCTCCATAACTGAGACCAAAGGTTGATTCGAACCCACAAAACGGGCAGGAGGCTTACCCTGTTTCTGTTAACTGTTCACAAGATTGTGCTTGGAGGTTGGCACTTTGGGAGTAGAGGGCCGACCTGCTGAGCGGGTTTGTGACAGATTGGTGGCAGTGGTGGGATAATTTTGGTATTACAAGCTTTTATTGTTCAGTGTGTCAGCTTGAGACCATCAGCTCACTTGCAAAGAAAGAAAAAGGCAGTGATTTATTTTTAAAAAGGGAAACAGAACTATATCACTTGGCATACAGTCAAGTTCCTACCCATTTTAATTTTTTTCTAAAGTGCAAGTCAGAGTAGCCGTAGTTAGGGAAGAAGATGGCTTCCAACTACAGCAGGTACACTGTAGACTACTTAAAGCAGTTGTACGGGGACAGAGTAGTCCTGTTCAAGGTGAAAGCCAGCAAGCAGAACCTCATAGATGCCCTGATGGTAGCAGATACCCAGAGCAGCGAGTCACAGACCATGACTAAAAAGGACCAGATCTCGAGTGTGGCAGGGCTAGTGGCCTGTGCAGTGTCCAGATCCGATGAGGAGGGCAACAGGGCCACTGTCAGCGAAGGGCCACAGCAGCAGGAGAAGGTCACCAGTATCCTGGATCCAGAAGTACTCAGGCTGCAAATTTAGTTGCGCAGAATGGAGCTGGAGTTCCAGAGGGAGAGGGACCATGAACAGCGGGTGGCAGACCGTGAGGAGCATGAGCACCAGCGAGCTACAGAGGAGATAGGGAGCAAGAACACCGAGATGCAGACCGTGAGGAGCAGGAGCGCCAGATGCAATACGAACTGGAGAAGCTATGACTCCAACCAGCAGCACCACAGCAGGTAAGTGGCTTGGGTTTAACTGGGACTACAGAACTGGGTTACAAATTGAATTCCAAATTAATAGCCAAATTTAAAGAGGGGGAGGACATGAATGGCTTTTTAAATTCTTTTGAAAAAGTTTGTATTCTGGCTAAAATTCCTAGAGAGTCCTGGAGCTTCCAGCCATCCCCGCTACTTACCGGGAATGCTCGGGATGCATTGGGTCAAATGGACACTGTGGACAGTGATGATTACAGCAAACTTAAAGCTGCACTGTTAAAGAAATTTGAATTAACTGCTGAATCATACAGAGCTAAATTCTGTAAGCTCAGGAGAAGCCCTAACATGAGCTATGAGGAGCTAGCCATGAAACAACGTCAGTTTTTAAAGCGTTGGTGGGAAGGAATTGGAGCAAACTCTGTTGATAAAATTGAAAATGTGATTTATTAGAACAGTTTTATTGGGCATGCCCAGCAGAGCTGAAAACCTGGCTGGAGGACCGAGATCCCAAAACAGTGCAAGAGGCTGCTGAACTCTCGGACCGCTATGCCAAGAGCAGACCTACTCTGAGAGCGAATGGGGCGGGCGTGGCAGTGCAGAAAGGGAAAAGCGAGCCTGCAGGGCAGCTAAAGCCCTCACTGCCTCCACCGGAACCAGTTAGCCCCAGGTTTCAGAGAAAAGATTTCTCTGAAAAGAGAAGTGAAAGTTGGTTATATAAAGAAACTGGGCATATTGCGAGACAGTGTCCCAAAAGAATGAGCAATAATATGCAGAATGGTACTAGAAAAGAAGTGGGTTGTTTGTGTGTCCCTGGAAGCATGCCTGGTAACATGAGGGAACACATGCACCCAGTCATGGTGGATGGTGTACAGACGCAAGGGTTAAGGGACACAGGGGCATCCTTGACCTTGGTAAAGGGGGATCTAGTAGAGCCTAGTCAGCTTATACCCAATAAATACGTCACTGTACAGGACTTTATTGGCGAGGCAAAAACATTGCCCCTCGCCAGTGTTCTCCTAGACTGGGGTGAAACCGCGGGAACTGTGCAACAGGTGTCTGTAGCCAAAACCTTAGCAGTGGATGTGATCCTGGGTAATAACCTCAAACAGGGGATGGTATGTGCAGTTACCCGTAGCCAAGCGGCAAGGGAAAATTGTAGTTCGCTGAACCCCACAGAAACCATTGTAGAAACCACTGAGAGGCTGGTTCCTCAGCCTATGTCTCCAGATGGGGAGACTAATAGAAAGGGGGTAGAAATTTTCCCAGTAGCTAGTAACCACACAGTTACAGAGGGTTACTCCGAAGAGGGAAGGGTGACCCATTGTCAGAAGGTTGGGATTGACAGTGATCCTGAGTACCCTGACGCTAGTGCTAGGGACCCTAGTTTAGCGACTGAAGGGGATCTGTCCCATGCTTTGGGAATGTGTGAGGGGTTTGCAGCTGCTCAGAGAAGTGACACTAGTTTAGAGAAGCTGAGGGCTTGGGCAGACTTGGACAGCGCACGGGGGTGACAGCAGACATAAGGTTTATTGTGAAAATGGACTTATGTATACTCAGGCAGTACAGACAGAGGAAAGGATGCTAGGCAGGCAGCTTGTCGTTCCCCAGGGGTATCGTGAGCAGTTGCTCCAGATTGCACATGATATTCCCTTGTCTGGTCATCTGGGAATCGTGCGCACAACGCAGCGGTTGGCCCAGAATTTTCACTGGCCTAACTTCACCCAGCAGGTGAAGGAGTATTGCAGGTCGTGTCACCGGTGCCAAGAAATAGGGAAGGCGGGCAAGAAAACCCAAGCCACCCTGATTCCATTGCCCGTAGTGGAGGAGCCATTCCAGAGGGTGGGAATGGATATTGTGGGGCCTTTAAATACCCCCAGCTCCTCAGGGAAGAGATTCATTCTGATGGTGGTGGATTATGCCACCTGGTACCCAGAGGTAGTCGCCCTATCCTCACTGAGGACCGACAAAGTGGTAAATGCCTTACTTGGGATTTTCTCCCGTGTTGGGTTTCCGCAGGAGGTTATCACTGATCAAAGGGGTTCCTTCATGTCGGACCTGATGAAATGTTTATGGGAGAAGTGTGGGGTGGTGCAGAGATGCACAACACTGTATCACCCACAAGACAATGGGCTTGTGGAAAGATTCAATGGTGCCCTGAAGTCAATGCTCCGGGCGTTTGCTGAACAGCATGGGAGGGACTGGGAGAAATACCTTCCCCACCTGTTGTTTGCATACAGGAGGTGCCCAAGAGTCGACAGGATTTTTCCCCTTTGAACTCTTATATGGATGCAGTGCAGTGGGCCCCTAGACTTGATCCAAGAGGACTGGGAAGGCAACACCTACCCAGAGAACTCCCATTGTGGATTACGTCCTTAGGTTTAGGGAAAGGCTGAAGGAGCTTATGGGGACAGCCCAGAGCAACCTGGCAGCTGCCCAACAGAAACAAAAAGTGTGGTACGACCGCAGAGCCAGAGCTCGCTCGTACATGGTGGGTCAGGAAGTCATGGTCCTTATTCCGATCTGGAAAGACAAGCTGCATGCTGAGTGGGCAGGACCGTACAAAGTGGTTAGAAAGGTAAATGACGTGAACCACATTGTGGAGTTACCTGACAGAAGACAGACAGAAAGGATGTACCATGTCAACATGATGAAGCCTTATGTAAATAGGGCTGACATGGTGTTTGCAGTGTGTAATCCTGGGGAGGGGACGGACGAAGGAACCCCCTTCTGGACTTGATGGAAGAAAGTAAGCAGGAGTCCTCTGTAGAGGCAGTAAAATTGTCTCCCCAGCTGGCCCCGGACCAGATCCAGAAAGTAAGGGAGGTTTTAGCAGACTTTGCCCCATTGTTTACCGCCAAGCCTGGACTAACCCCCTTAGCGACTCACAATGTGGAGACAGGGACACAGATGCCCATACGGCGAACAGCATATCGGGTGTTAGAGGCTGTCCAAAAGGATATTAAGAGGGAAGTGGAGGAGATGCTGGATTTAGGGGTAATCCAGAGATCCCACAGCCCCTGGGCCTCACTCGTAGTCCTTGTGCCTAAGTCGGATGGCTCTACTCATTTCTGTGTAGAGTATCGTGGACTGAATGCAGTCATGAAGTCAGACGCCCACCTGATGCCCTGGATGGACGAACTCCTGGACAAGTTGGGAGGGGCCACCTACCTTACGACGATTGACCTGACCAAGGGGTATTGGCAGGTAGAGTTGACGGACAAAGCTAGGGAGAGGTCGGCCTTCATCACTCCGATAGGCTTATTTGAATTTAAAGTAATGCCTTTCCGAATGAAGAACGCCCTGGCCACTTTCCAAAGGTTGGTGAACCAGGTGTTAAATGGTGCTGAGGAGTACGCTGTGGCATGCCTGGATGACATTGTCATCTTTAGTGCCAGCTGGGAGGAACATCTATCCCACCTTATGCTGGGCAGGATACAGAGGGACGGGCTCAATGTCAAAGCCGTGAAGTGCCAGATGGCCATGGGAGAAGTGACATACCTCAGGCATGTGGTAGGCTGAGGACAGCTCCGTCCTAACCAAATAAAAATAGAGGTAATCCAGGCGTGGCCCAGACCAGAAACACAGAAGCAGGTTAGGAGTTTTCTAGGGACAGCAGGGTACTACAGAAAATTTGTACCTAATTATGGTGCCCTGGCTGCTCCCCTATCTGACCTGACAAAGAAAAGGATGCCCAAGAAAATTACCTGGGGCCCAGCCTGTGAGGAAGCCTTTTCCAAACTAAAGGAGGCACTATGTAGTGCTCCTGTTTTGACAAGTCCTGACTATAGCAAACCCTTTATAGTTCAGACGGTCGCCTCAGACATGGGTATTGGAGCAGTACTGTCAAGACATCCAGCCAAGGGACAGATCACCCAGTAGCTTACCTAAGTAGGAAATTACTTCCCAGGGAGCAGGCATACTCCACTGTGGAAAAAGAATGTCTTGCCATAGTGTGGCCCTAAAGAAATTAGAGCCATACTTATATAGGCAGCATTTTGTGATGCAGAATGACCACAACTCGCTGGTTTGGCTGACGCAGATGGGAAAGAACAATGGTAGATTGCTAAGATGGAGTCTTGCTATGCAAGGGTATGATATGACAATTCTACATAGGGCTGGAGCCAAAAATCAGAACTCTGATGGGCTGTTTCGTGTGTACGAGGAGTGAACTGATTTGGGAAGCTCATCCCATGCAGGGGATAGAGCCCCCAAATTCAGTCTTGGGGAGGAATTGTGACACTTGGACAGCTGGTTCTGATCACTGTATCATTTTTGTAGTATAAAAATATGTTATGGACTGCTCTCATGAGAGATGCTGAGACAGCATGTGAGTTGACACACACACACACAGGTTTTAGATACAAGATGTTACCTGGAAGGCCATAAGCTAATTACAGACTAGAACTGGCCTCAATCAAGAATCTCCTGTTTTTCTAAGTTAAATATAGCTTTAACTGCTAAGAGGAAAATCAGTGTCCATTTTATGACGTTGGAGGAAACCAGGTGATGGCACAGTGGTGCGAAATCATAAATGCTTTGATGTCTGTGTGAGAGAGGATATTGCTTGTAGATGAAAGGAAATTTACAGACTTGACTGGGAAAGTCACATGAGGGAAGGAGTTTCTGCTGATGTAACCTTAATTATCTTGCCATCTAATATGATAAAATATCCTGGGTGTATGATTTTTCATAAACAGAGGAGGAACTAGGTGACCTCATGCAAAGGGGTTGGACAAGACAGTTTTTTAAATAGTATTCTGTTTTCCTTCAGAGACTTTTATCTACACTCTGACAAAGAAACCTCTTTAAGCAAGTATACAGGTAGAGAGAGACAAAATATAAGTACTGTAGTAGAAATTGCACTGTTAAAACCTTGTTCTTATAAAAGATTGTATGGTTCTTGTGATATATAGTTCTGTATTTTAAGTTTTACATATTTTTTTATCTATTTTAGTAAAACTCTATTTTTATAGCCTACTTGGTCTGTCTTTCAATTTCTTTTCTTTAACAAGTGAAGTATATATGGTTAAAGCAGACACTGCATAAGCTTGAATGGTGATACCAAACTGGAAAAAGGTAAGAGAAATCTGAGGTCTTTATTAGAGTTTTTAAGGGTTCGTTTCTGTACACCTGGTTAGGTGCCCATAGGCAAAGATATCTGGCCCCCCCAGAGACAGAATTATCTGAGTCTGTGCATTGGGTATGCTAGCAAGAGGTTCACAGTTTGAATCCCTCCATAACTGAGACCAAAGGTTGATTCGAACCCACAAAACAGAAAGGAGGGTTACCCTGTTTCTGTTAACTGTTCACAAGACCCCTCAGAGGTTGGCACTTTGGGGGTAGAGGGCTGACCTGCCGAGTGGGTGTGTGACAAGGGGCATTGGTCTTAATAATATGGGGCAGATTTTTACACAGAGACACATTCATAAAACTGGAAGCTAGTGACTTAACAGCACTGTACCCTTCATCACACCCTGGACACTAGCTGAAAGTCCTAAGAGTGGAGAGATAATGATTCACATTGAGTCTTTTGTGGGATCCCCCTCTTGAACTGCCAGATAATTGCAGCTCTTAATGAGTTGTTAACCACACCAGGCCATCTGGAACATTGAGCGAGACGAGATTAGCATGAGGACTACAGCCTGCTAAAGTAGAGACTTTTTTAACTTCATTAACAGCCATGAAAACCTGCACTAGTCAAGATGGACAAGTAGAGAGTTAGCTGCATTAGCCTTGGACAATTTGCACTAGTGTTTGGACTAGTAAAACAATGTTAAGATTGACCCCTGATTTTGAGTGCTCACATACTTTTGAAACAGATTTTGTCATATCATTCATTGTTTCAGCTACATGTCCAGGTTACAAACAAGTTATTTTGTGAATAGAGCCCTTTGTTTGTGAAAGCAGTCAACCTGGGAGGTGTTAAGTATGACCATTAGCACTTACTTAACATAATATTTTCCAGTGCAGCAAAGCTGCCCCCACCTTTTGTAACAGTAGCAGAGCCAGTTGTCTTCCACTTTGATTTTCTGGTAAACATTTTCATCTATAACAAAATGTAGGCATTTTTAAATGTTTAAAATTATTTTTGCTTCCTCAAGAAAAAACTATGGCCCCCAAGGTGCAGGGGCACAGTTTGCACCTAGCTAAGGCCGGCCCTGGTAATGCGGCTAGCTTTCATGGAATTTGCTCCTCTGATTAGGGGTCAGATCATGCAGGTCCAGATGGATAATACCACGACCATATTTAACCTGAACAGGCAGGATGAGACTCACTCCCTTCCATTGTGTCGGGAGGCCCTCCATACCTGGACACTCGTACGCAGTGTGGGTGCAGATCTCCTAGTGATTCATTTCATGGGAGTTCAAAGACAGCGTGCAGATGACTCAGCTGGGTGGGAGACATGTCACATGAGTGACCCCTGCATCAGGAGGTGGTAAGCCACCTGTTCTGCCAGTGGGGCACTCCTCTGGTGGATTTCTTTGTCTTCTGGGAGAACAGAAAGCTAAGGCTGTTTTGTGCCCGCCCCCCCTGTCTGGGACACTGTTGGGGGAGGCTTCATGAGGTCCTAGACCCGGGCCTTGTGTGTACCTTCTCTCCCTTCCCCTTGATACACAAGTTGGTGGTCAACACCCAGAAGGACAAGGTGAGGATGATCATGATAGCTCCAGACTGGCCCAGACAGTTCTTGTACCCAGATCTCCTGCGCCTCAGCAGCAGGCCTTCATGGTGGTTGCCTCTTCATCTGGACCTGCTGACCTGGCAACACAGGAAGGTCCTGCACCCGGACCATCAATCCCCACACCTGTCAGCCTACTTTTTGAGCAACTAGAGTTCCAGGTCTTGGGTTTCTCAGAAGATGTGCTCCACATTGTAGAGGCCTTCTGAGAGGAGTCGACTTGCGAATGTTACGCACTTAAGTGGAAGAGGTTCTTGTTCTGGTGCCAGGGCAAGGAGACTAATCCCCTTGTCTGCCCTGTGGTGAGCATCTTGGAGTACCTCTGGTCCTCTTCTGTCAGCCTGGGAGCAACAACCCTTAAGGTGCAGCTGGCAACCATCTCTCCTTACTGGGAGCAGGCTGGTAAGTTGACGGTGGGTCCTTTTTTTAAAGGCCCTGACCACTTGTCTCCTCCAGTGCGCGAGCTATTGCCACCTTGGGACCTACTACTGGTGCTGGTTGTGCTCATGGGCAAGCTATTTGAGCCTATGCACAGATATGAGATGTCATGCTTGTCGTGAAAGATGGCCTTCTTGGTGGCTGTCACGTCAGCCAGAAGCATTAGCGAACTTCAGGTGTTCTCGGTGGAGCCTCCTTATCTTGTTTTCCACAAGGACAAGTAAGTAAGTAAGGAAGTAACATTTTTATTTGAAGACGCCCATTCCCGGAGGCTCTGGGTGCCGTACAATAAATTAACACATATTCAAGGTCATCCTTTGCCCCCATGCAAAGTTCCTCCCCAAGGTAGTATCAGAATTTCACTTTAATCAGGTGATTAGCCTTCTGCTATACATTTATAACCCTCCTTTGGAGGCCATCTGCATACTCTGGGCTTGTGGAGGGTGTTCACTTTTTATAAGGAGTGCACAGCTGGAGTTCAGGGTGAGGCTCACCAGCTGTTTGTAACATACACTGAAGCTGTACCTTGCAGACAGGCAGCTAAACAGACGATTGGTAGGTGGATTACATCCTGCAAGGACCTCTGCTGTAGGTTGACTAGTAGGGGGCCTCCCAGAGGGCTTAGGGCTCATTCCACCAGATATACTGCTGCCTCAGTGGCTGCCTCCCAGGGCATCCCTATACAGGAGATCTGTAGGGCTGCTACCTGGAGGGAAGCACACACCTTCATCTCCCATTACAGCATCAACATCATGTCATGTTGGGATGCTGCTTTTGGAGCCTTGGTTCTCTTGTCTGTGTTTGTCAAATAGGGGTGCGCGCCTTGCCCCCTTCTTCTGGAAAACTGCTAGGAGTCTGCCAAAGTGTGGATTGTGAACTGTATCTATGTATTTATTTATTTAAATCTCGGATTACAAATACCTTTGAGCTAGAGGCAGCTCATTTACAAAGGTTCCACATCAAAGGAGAGGGTTACAATAAGGTAGGGAGTTATAGACAACATTCATGGTATCAACGGAGGTACAGACAACATTCATGGTATCATCGGAGCACAGGAAGTCAACTGGTAATTAAGTGGGAACAGTGCTACACACTCAAGATTACAAGCAAGCATAGAAAACCATAAGGTACATTTAAAGCAACATTGCTAATCAGAGATGGGGGAAGGGGAAGAGTGAGGACGGGGTAAGGGAGATGAAAGGGCAGAGTCCAGATAGTAAAGGAAAAGAAAATATGGCAGCCTGAGGCCTTGTAGTAAGGTGAGAGGGAGGGGAGGCTAAGATGGGAGAAGGGGTAAAAGAGGGGAAAAGGAGGGCGGATGAAGGGGAAGAAGATAAGGGAGAGTGGGGACCAGAGGGCCTGGACAGGTCCAGGAAGAGGGGGGGCAGTGGGATAAGAGCAAGGAGGGGGTGAGTATATCTATACCTTTAGAAAGGAGTGGTATACAGTTCCCATACACGTAACCCATGCAGCCTCCTCTGACAAGTGGCACATGGATCCCTGCTTCTAGCGTGCAAAGATCTAACATCACGGGGCAGAACCAGAGGATATACTGCCCGGATGGTGGGAGGAGGTTAGCTTGATGATGTCAGACAAATCAGCCTGTTCCAGCGAGACTGCCAAAATGTGGATATGTGTTGCCGGCCTGGTGGCGCTGAGGGTTGAGGCGCTGGATGCCACACCTGCGAACCATGTTCGGAAACGAGTGTGGGCTGCCGGGGGTCAGCAGGGGAGGAGAAGGATCGAGCGTCCCAGGGACTGCTCTCCTTCTCCAGGGATGGGGGGGCCATTGGTCGGCATACGGCTGGCCCCTAGTGGAGGCTGGGGGGCAGCATGCTGACGCTGTAGATATGGGCGGAGTTGGGGCAGATGCCTGGAGGAGCATGCACAGGAGCATGTGTGCTGTTGCCGCTGGCGTCACTGAATGCTTCCATCGCTGAAGGGAAGGAAATTGGAGGAGAAAAGGTTGTGATGGCGGATGATGGAGGGTGCTTTGCAGGTCCCACTCCCGGCTAGCCATGGCACTGGCCACACTGGATTGGCAGGGTTGGGGAGAACTGTCAGCCCCACCGGGGGGGGGTGGTTAAGCTCTGGGGGTAAGTGTCAGTGCCAGCTGGTGGATGCCAGGGGACCGGACTGGGGGCTCCCTCCAGAGGTATGGCCACAGCAACAGGAGCACAAATTGACAGCTAAAAAAATATAAAAAGAAAGTGTGGATGTGAATTGTATACCACTCCTAGAACTACAGTTACAGGTGAGTAGCCCATATTTTCTGCCCATCTGCTAACCATTTTAAAAATAAAAAATTAAACATGAAAATGAAGTGTAATAGTATCTTGTAGGCTCTGCAGTAAATACATCATGCTGTAGTATCCCCCTCTTGTGATGTCATAGTCCTAAACACTACAGTTTTTTGAACTTGGCATACTGTTGGTCTTGGATTCAGCAGGCTATTCTCATATAGGACAGGTGCTTTTGCACGTTTAGGGTGAATTTTTGTTCAACTTTTGTACAAGAAAAGTAAAACAAGGTTTGTGCTACAGTCTGATAAGGAGCTGCCAATGAAAATAATTGTACTAACCGTAACTATTATGAAATGGCTGCATAATTTTACTAAGTATGAAAAAACGGCGGTGTGATAAACAACTTGTGATTGTTGGATTTGTCTGCAAATAGGGAAGGAGAGAGTCAGATTTGTGTTTTTACAGCCTCTTATTTCACAGTTGTACTGCCCCCCCAAGGACAACTCTCGTTGAGAAAGAAGATATTATACTGTACTGCACGGTGTAGGTAATATGATGCCAGCCAAACTGCACTAGTACTCCCAGGGATAGCCTTACTTCAGCAGATGAGAGGTTGATATTTAAAAGTTGAATTTGCTTTTTGTTATGATCTTGCAAAGTCTGCATCAGATTAGCTAGTGTTGCAGTTACGCTTCGTGAGTTTCAGGAACTGCATTGGCCCCTGGGGTTCTTGTCTTAAAATGTGCCTCCCCATTTCTGATTATAAGTCAGCGGCAGTGATGCAAGTGCTATAGGGACTCATGAATGCTGAGCCCTGTAAAAGCCTTCCCACCCCCGTAATAGCAACACTCAGGCTATCCCTTCCCAGCACCCCCCTGCCTATTTGAAGTGATTTCTCAGCTGTAACAACATACTCTCTCAGGGCAGCAGTGATGTGAGCAGATACTCCCTTGCGACTGCTCGGTCTGTGCTTAGTCAGCAGGATTCAGAGGGCAGAGTTGGAGGAGAGGCGGGGGGGTACATTGACTGGGGGAGAGGCAGGGGATACAGAGATTGGAGGAGAGGCTGGGGGTACAGAGTTTGGAGGAGAGGTGGTGTGGAATCCAGTGGATTAAACTGTACTACCAGAATAATCTCTGTCTCTGAGGGGACTATTACATCTGTCCCCCTCTTCTTGGTCACATGCACCCTCAATCCTTGCTTGGAATCAAACCTAGGATTTGAGTTCCAAAAGCTTATTGATTGTCATCTTGAGATGGTTCTAGTAGCCTACGCAAACATACATCTGCCTGAAATGTTAGTACGCTACAGCACAGCATCACTATAGACTGAATTTTACCCTTCCCAGTAGCTGGCAACCCTTCTTGTTTAATGCAGTAAGCCTTGTTAGTTGAGCTAAACACTGCCTCCTTACCTGCTCATTAGGTCAGGTATCCAGTGTTTTCCCCGTACAAGTTAAGTACACCCTATCTATGGTGCCCTGTATGCTGACTTCCTTAGTGGTTGTACACCAGTACCTGGTGGCATCGGGATAATACTTGCCTACCTTTGCCTGCAGGACAGAGAATCCTAACACTTGCCTTACATGACTACACCCTGTCTGGGTGGCCTTGTATTTTGATCTCCCAGCTATCTTAAACACAAAATAACAACAAAGAAAAAAAAGACTCATGGCCACCACTTGTAACTCCATTTTAAATATTTTGCACCTGGCATATAACTTGTCCTCCTTAGGAAAAATGGAAAATGGCCCCAGCACACCAGGAAGATGGAGCGTCCGGCACCGATCCGGATCCCCCCTGCCTGTCCCATGGTCCAGCATCCTGATGAAACTGCGGAATTTTGAGGGCAAGACCTTCCCACCTTGTCCCCACCTGTGGGTACAGCAACGGCTCCATGGGGGACGACCTCAGTCACTGGGCTGCAGGTAAGGAGGGAACAGCAGATGTGGGGATGCCTTGGCGACTCGCGATGCATCGGTGTGCTGGTTGCCAAGACCTTCCCACCTTGTCCCCACCTGGGAGTACAGCCACAGCTCCATGGGGGATGACCTCAGTCACTGGGCTGCAGGTAAGGAGGGGATGGCAGATGTGGGGATGCCTTGGCGACTCCTGATGCATTGGTGTGCTGGTGGCCAGGAGGGAGCATAAATAGAAAGTAAAAAAAAAAAAAAAAATGTCCTCCTTAGCACTGAAACCCAGTGCAGCGGGAATTGTTTTTTGGACCTTTAGTCACTAGCTCATTCTCAATAAATGTTCACCACCACCCTGATTGCAGTTGGCTTGGACTAGTAGTAATTCCTGCCTCTTGCACCAGTAATCTGGAACAAGCCTTTATAAAGCCAGTCAGTCTTAGTCCATTACCAAGGTTCACCTCATTCCTGTTAAAATACGGGGCCCTGCTGGAGTTGCCTTACTGTGATTTGTTAGGCAGTGCTTCTTTGTGGCACAGAAGAACAAATGCAGAAGCAGAGCATCTTCTAGCTCTTCTAAACTGCTCCATGCACTCAGGCATTTGTTACTGCTGCTGCTTATTCTTGGTGGCAGTGTGCATCCAGACTATGCTCTAGCTACACATACTTCATTCTTAAGGGGCTTCCTGGACATAGCCCATGTCAACATGGGGGGGTTTATGCCTAGACTTGATGAATTTAAGCTCTGGGTAACAAACTCTAATTTTGGTGTGGTTGCAGTTGTGGAGTCTTGGCTCAGTAGTAAGATCCTGGACAGGGAAATTGATATTGACTCTTTACACCCTATTTAGACAGGACTGTAACAAAGGGTGTGGATGTCTGGTATACATTAAGGCCTTTCTCCAGTCCAGAATACTTATGGAACCATCTGGCTGTGAGGTCACTGCAATTGGAACTGAAGGCTAAGGTTCAATGGTGGAAAAAAAACCCTCAACCTTATTGCTGCCTATATCCTGCCGAAAAACGTATCGGATAATTTTCATGACTTTATTAAGGCTGTTTCTAGGCTGTGTCCTCAGCATGAGATAATTGTAGTTGGATACGTTAACTGTACCTAGCTTACAAGTACTAGTAGTAAGGCCTTCAAGGACAAATTAACTAATGTTTACCTTACCCAGGTTATTACCATGCCTACCAGAGTAAGTCAGAGAACAGGTACTGCTACTCTTTTAGACTGGGTTCGCATCAGCCATGTGGACAGAATAGTCTCTAGTGCTGACCTGCCTGACTTCCTAAGTGACAACTCCTCTGTCACCTGCAGATGGTCCTCAAAGGTTAACAGAAATTAGCCTCTACCTTCAATGCCCATGCTTTCCAAATGAAGACGCTCCCATAATTTTTAGCCCTCCTGCAGCAAATTGATGGTCTTTTTTAGCCAAAATGCAGGATGTCAGTGCAGCCCTTCAGTACTTTATTCTCCAGTTTAAAAGAGTCTGTGATATTGTAGCCCCATTCATACTCATAGTTAGGAAGGGAAGCTCTCTACCCCGGTAGACCCCAGCTATTAAGTCACTGACCCAGGAACGTGACAGAACCTGGAACCAATACAAAGAAACGCATGCAGTAAACTGCCTGCAAAAGTACAAGGAATTATGTAACTCTCTGAAATTCTGTATCATAGATACATAGACAGTGTCGGCAGATAAGGGCCTATGGCCCACCCAGTCTGCCCATTTGAGCTTGTAAGTTCAGTTTATGTTTTCCTAGCAGTCTGTTGCCCCTTACCCCTGACCTCCAGAATTCCTTTATGTCTATCCCATGCATTCTTAAATCTCATGATTGTTTCAGCCCCCACCACTTCCTCTGGCAGGGTGTTCCACTTGTCCACTACCCATTCTGTGAAGAAATTCTTCCTCATGTTTCCTCTGAATCGTCCTCCCTCCAACTTCATCCCATGCCCTCTAGTCCTGGAACATCTTTTTCACTTAAAAATAGTGTATTCCTGCACCCTGTTCCTCCCTGTAAGATACTTGTATGTCTCTATCATATCCCTCTCTCCTTCTCTCCTCCAGGAGTACATGTTCAGTTCCTTCAACCTGTCTTCATAGGACTTGTGATGCAATCCATGCACCATCTTTGTTGCCCTCCTCTGAACCTTCTCTACCCTGTCTATGTCCTACGTAAGGTATGGTCTCAGAACTGTACACTGTACTCCAGGTGGGGCCTCACTAGTGTCTTGTATAGCGGAATTATGACCTCCCTTTCCTGCTGGTGATGCCCCTGCCTATACATCCCAGCATCCTATTTGCTTTGCCTGCTGCCTTGTCACACTGTTTCCCTACCTTGAGGTCATCAGAGATGATAACCCCAAGATCCCTTTCCTGCTTGGTGCATGCTATATCCTCACCCCCAACTGATATATTGTGCCAGGGTTTTTGTGCCCCATATGCATTATCTTGCACTTCCTTGCATTGAATTTCAACTGCCAAACCCCTGACCATTCTTCAAGTTTCTGCAGGTCCCTTCTCATTCTGTCTACACCCTCTGGTGTGTCTACTCTGTTACAGAGCTTTGTGTCATCAGCGAACAGTGAAATTCTGCCTTCTAGGTCCTGCGCAATGTCACTGATGAAGATGTTGAATAGGACCGGTCCCAGCACTGATCCCTGTGGTACCCCACAGAGAAGCCAGTGCCGCTTACTATAAATCCCAGCAGAAAAACCTGCTTAACCACCCCAAAAAGCGCTGGTGTAGTATCAGTGAACTCCTGTTTTAGAAAAGCTCACCCTGCCCCCTTTTGAACCAGCCGCGATGTGCGAGCTACGTTTTCTTTCTTGGAAAGCATTGTTTTTAGTTGCCATTACTTCAGCTCTGAGAGTTTCTGAGCTTCAGGCCCTTATGTGCAAGGAGCCTTATCTTGTGTTTCATAGGGACAGGGTGGCACTGCGTACAAACCCAAAGTTTAGGGCCGGCCCGCCGGCGCAGCGGTTGGATTTCCGCATGCGGCGCCAGCGACCCGGTTCGGGAACGGACTTGGGCCGCTGGAGGGCCGGGCCGGGAGAAGGATCGAGGCCCTAGGGACTGCCTCTCTCCGGGAGGGATGGGAGATGTCCGAGCTTCCGGATGACCCCTGGTGGAGGCCAGGAGTCATGCAGCTGCCGGCACAGGCACGCACTGAGGCGGGGCGATTCCGCCATTGCACGACCCCCGCCTCCCCCAGAAAAAGGAAAAAGAATTAGCTGCCAGCCGCCGCTAATCGAAGCCTACCCGCGGCTTTGATTTGCTCCCAGGCCAGCCCTCCGACTAAGTTACTGCACGTCCTGCGGCATCGCGAGGGAGGCCAGCCCCACCGTGGGGAGCCACTGGCATCGGAGGCCCGAGGCCGCTAGGGAGCAGAAGCCAGTGGTCCGTGACCAGGCGGAGAAGGACACCAGGCGGCAGGCAGGCTAGGGGGAGATAAAGATCAAAATAGAAAAAAAAAAAAAAAGTTTCTCCCGAAGGTGGTGTCTGAATTGACGCTGAACAAGAACATTCAGCATCCAGTTTATTATCTGGAGTTTTCCAACAGGGGGGCCGCCCTGTTGCGTACTCTGGACATTCATAGAATACTTCGGTATTATCTCCATAGAACTAGTTCTGTTTGTCAGATGGACCAGTTCGTTTCGATGGCTCATCAGAAGACAGGGGCAGGTGGTTAGTTGACTGCATTTCTTTTTGTTACCAGCATCATGGTAAACCCTTGCCAGGGTCAGTCAAGGATCATTCCACTGGGGCAGTAGCGACCTCCTTTGCATCCTTATGGAATGTTTTGTCAGCAGACCTGAGTGCTGCCGCTACCTGGAGCACAGTCCACACATTCGTTAGACACTACACTTTGGACGTAGCCTCTAGGAGAGCAGGGTTCAGAATAGCAGTCCTTCAGGGTCTCTTCTCCTAAAGACTCCTTTTCAGTTTGTCTTATTGGTTATTCCCCCTCCCGTCTGACCTGGGCCTATCTTTGGGTACTGCTTAGTAATCAGTCCTATTGGTAATACCTGCTGCAAGAGCTCCTTCTTGAAGTGAGATAGTACAGTTACGTAAGAACTTACCGTAACAGTAGATCTTCGGGAGGAGCTCTTGCAGCAGGTGGCCTTCCCACCCTCCAACCCCCAGGAACCAGTGTTGTACACCTCTCTTGGGTAGGGGAGACCCTTCTCGGTGCTCCGTCACTTTCAGCCGGGTCTCTGGCAAGAGAACTGAGATGGCGCCGGGGGACTGCCCCTTTATACCACGTCGGACGGAGCTGACGTCGGGGGTGGTCCCCCGCCACAGACTGCTAGTTAGAAGATTTTTCCATGGGGTCCTAACACCTGCTGGCATTAGTCCTATTGGTAATTCCTACTGTAAGAGCTCCTCTCAAAGATCTACTGTTACGGTAAGTTCTTGCGTAACTGTACGTTTCACTCTGTTCATGAAACCATTGTTTAATACATTGTTTCTTATTTAAGAGATTTGTATTTCTTATGGTAATTAAAATGCAATGCAAAGAAGTGCAAGATAATGCATATGGGGTACAAAAACCCTGGAACAACATATCAGTTGAGGGGTGAGGATATAGCATGCACCAAGCAGGAACGGGACCTTGGGGTTATCATCTCTGATGACCTCAAGGTAGGGAAACAGTGTGACAAGGCAGTAGGTAAAGCAAATAGGATGCTGGGATGCATAGGCAGGGGCATCACCAGCAGGAAAAGGGAGGTCATAGATCCACTATACAAGACACTAGTGAGGCCCCATGAGGAGTACAGTGAACAATTCTGGAGACCTTACCTATGTAAGGACATAGGATAGAGAAGGTTCAAAGGAGGGCAACAAAGATGGTACAGGGATTACATCACAAGTCCTATGAGGATAGGCTGAAGGACTTGAATATGTACTGCCTGGAGGAGAGGAGGGATAGAGGGGATATGATAGAGACATACAAGTACCAAACAGGGAGGAACAGGGTGCAGGAATACACTATTTTCCAGTGAAAAAGATGTTCCAGGACTGGAGGGCATGGGATAAAGTTGGAGGGAGGGCGATTCAGAGGAAAGGTGAGGTAGAATTTATTCACAGAAATGGTGGTGGACAAGTGGAACACCCTGCCAGAGGAAGTGATGGGGGCTGAAACAATTACAGGATTTAGGAATGCATGGAAATAGACATAAGGAATTCTGGAGGTCAGGGGTAAGGGGCAACAGAGTTCTAGAAAAACGTAAAGGGAACTTACAAGCTCAAATGGGCAGACTGGATGGGCCATAGGCCCTTATCTGCCCACAGTGTCTATGTATCTATGTAATTGGAATCGAATTCCACACCACAGCACCTTTATGTTTTATAGATGACTTCCCTATTTCTAACCTAGATCTTGGGATAAAAAAATTCAGTGCCACCTGAGGATCTCAGAATTTGTTTTACTGGTCTAATTTTGAACAGTTCTTTGATGTAATTAGGAACGTCGTCTTTCAACACTTTTAACATAAAACGTGTAATATGAAATTCTCTCCTGTGCTGTAAGCTAAGCCAGTTTGGGTTTCAGTATAATTGGCAGTGATGTGTTTTATATACAGCATCTAGAATATACCGTGCTAATCTATTGTACGGTACATCTATTTTTCCCAGGCAGGTTTTAGAAACCCCAGAATACAAGATATTGCCGTAGTCAGTCAATGGTATAATTGTACTATTAATCAATTTAAATTTTACATCCCTGTTCAGGTATTGTTTCACCCGATACAGTACTCCCAATTTTTTTATTAATGGTACACACGAACATGTGGATGTGCTCCTCCCGATTAAGTGAGCTATCCAGCCACATTCCCATGTTTTGTTGTAATATACAAGTCTAAATTAGAAGAAGATTTATTAGATCTTCTAAACAAAATTGTCTGAATTTTCTTTACGTTAAGCTTCATCAGGTGAGCTTCGAAGAAATCTTGGATGTGATCAAATGCAGTTGGAAGTCTAGTCCGTACCTGGGCTACCGAGCTCCCCTCGGCATAAATCACCATGTCATTGGCATATAGATGGAACTTTACATCCATGTCACGGAACTGGAGTCCATTTACACAGATATTAAAGAGTAGGGGCCCCAAGCTAGGTCCCTGGGCACTCCGGATTTAACCTTTGCCAGAGGGGAGCTTTCGGCACCCAAAGACACAAACTGTCTTTGGTCCTGCAGGTATGACCGGAACCACTCCACTACTAGAGGGGAGAGGCCCAGATCCATAAACCTGGACAGGAGGATATGATGACTTAGCATATCAAAAGCTTTTGATAGGTCTACAAAAAAGCTAATCTCTATCCATACCCCTTATCTGAAATACTTGAGATGATTGTGAATGACCAGGTTCTAGACTGCTTCAGTCAGCATGAACTCCAGGCCAAAGAACAGCATGGTTCAGGCAGAAATTCAGCACCATGACTGCACTCCTGGAGTTTAGAGATGCGCTTGACCCTGGGGAACTGACTGAATCTATATTCACAGATCTCATTAAGGCATTTGACCTTGTCAGCCATGCCCTCCTCTGCCAGAAGCTACTCCACCTGGGCCTCTCTGATGGCACAGTCTGCTGGTTTAAGGACTACCTGTTCTGTAGATTACAAGTTGCAAAATGCCTGAATGCCCTAGCCAGTGACAAGTTGGTCAATGTAGGGGTCTCCCAAGGGTTTATTCTTGGGCCCCTACTAGTCAGTCTGTTCATAACAACCTGCCAATGGCCTGTAAATCCCGCCAGTATATTGCTATACACAGACCATGCTGTCATTTGTTTTCAAGTGGCAAGAGATTGGATAGTTTGTGGGGGAAGCTGCGGGACGACTTTTCCTCTATCCAGGAATGGTTCACATCAAACCTCCTTGTAATTAATGAGAGGAAGACTAAATGCATGCTGTTTTGTAATTGTAAGAAGCTTGACGTTTCTGCTAACTTAGGCATTTCGTCTTCATCTGAGGTCACACTTGAGCAAGTGAAAACGTTTACATACCTAGGCGTTATTCTGGACAGTGCCCTGTCATTCGCTGAGCATGTTGACTACCTTGTTAAGGCAGTAAACTCAAGATCTGAATTCCTCTGCAGGCAGAGGGGCAACTTCCTACCTGAGATTAAGAAGCAACTGGTGCAGAACTTTATCACAAGCATTATTGACTGTGGTGTTGTTATTTATGACTGGGTGAGTGATAGTGCACTGTCCCAGGTTAGGGGCCTGTTTAATAGGGCCTATTGCTTTACTCTAGACTTTAAAAATAATATGCACACCTGTGTCCTGTACAGTAGGTTGAACTGGTTAAACGTCAGCTTGAGGGTGCTGTGTCACTCTTTTGGTCTTAGGCCATAAAGCGCTATGAGGCCTGCTGTCCCAGGTCTGCAGTCTGTCTTCAGGTATGTGGACAATAAATATGACACTAAGGGCATGGCGCGTCACACTGTACTGCTAACTTGCAGGAGAACTCGACAGGGTCAAAACTGTTTCCCCTGTCGTTTTGCAAAACATTGGAATGAACTGACGGACACATTCAGAGACTGCCACTCTCCTGAATCGTTTAAAGCCCAACTGTTGACCATGCTCACTCCCCTGGGACGTGTAATTGCTTCCGTTAAACATCTGTTGTAAACTGAAAATGTATCATTTGTATACTGCTCACTAAACAAATTGTCATGTAATATTTAAAAAATTCAACTCTACATGTACATTATTGTTACCCGTTATCTACTGCTGTATATTTGAGTATTTATTACTGTGTGTACCTGGCTAAACTATCTGAAAATAGGCACATGCCTACAGGGCTTTACGTGAAATAAAAACTAAACTAAACTAAAGGCAGCATCTGTAACCATTTGGACAATTCAAGTAGAAGCTGGAGCATTCCTGCTCTGGAAGGTACAACTACTGTATATTGTTGAACTGGAAGCACAAATTGAAACAGTGCACATGCCAGATACTGCAGACTTAGATATTTATTGATGTAAAAGTCAGGATACCATGACCAACCACCTGTACTGGTGTGGTTGGTCGTGGTATCTTGACTTTCGCAACAATTAAGACCAGCCACCCCTACTGATGTGGTTGGTCGTGGTAGCCTGACCTTTGCACCAGTTAAGACCAGCCACCCTTACTGATGTGGTTGGTCATGGTATCCTGATTTTTGCACCAATAAATATCTAGGCCGACAGTATTTGGTGTATGCACTATTTCATTTTGTGCTGCCTGTAACCATTTGGTTTGGGAGGAGATTACCCCAGTTAGGAGGACGAAGAGCTTCTCTGACTTTCTTAATGTCAAGTCCAGGCAGTCTGTGTGCCGCTGTTTCTCAGCACTGCACTCCTATGCAGCTGCTCGCATTAAGGTGGCGCAGCTTTTCAGAGCTTTCTTTTCGTCGTAAATAACAGCAGTCCCTGTTTTAGGGCAAGGCATGGCATTCATATCCTATCACCTGCTACATCTGTCCCATCTGCTTTTCCTCTTGCACAACAGGGTCTTTTTTGCTCCACAGAATTGCTCCATGGCTGCCTCACAGCCTTCTTTTCCAAACACGACAAGCCTGCCATTAACCCGTTCTGTTTAAAAACATAAATGAATAAACAAGCCTGCTCTCCCTGCTAGGCCTAGACTGACACTCAAGGGAGCACTGGTTAGAGCCGAGTGGTTAAACATTGGATTCATAGTACAGTAAGTGCTAAAAAAAAATGCCTGCTTTAATTTATGCCATCTCTGTGTGGCCCAGAGATTTACTACAAGTGACTATCCATGCTTCCCCAGTACTGGTTAGAGTTACAACATTTCTGGTAGCAATCTTTCACAAAGGAGGAATGTGCTTCTCAGAGGCTTACACCAGTACTTAACCTATTTCCTGGCATTTAACCATATTACGAGCTTCATCGGAGGGGAAAGAAATACTAGCTTTTTTCCTTGACAGCACAATACAAGCTAAGTGGAAAAAGAAAATGGATAAGAGTGAGTGGAAACACTGCAGCACCTACTGTAATGGTAATTACATGGTGCAGCATACTAAAGAAGTGAACGATACCAGGCAGTAGCGGTTGGTTTAATTTACTTTAAATATATTAAGAATGTTTTTTTTAAAACATTTCCTTCCTAGTGTTTCTTTTGAAACCATTACCCTTTAAAGTAACTCCCCCAAGAATTTTGTTTTATTTCTCCCTCATCCCGGTTTGATTTGGCCTTTCTTTGAATTGAAATGATGTCATCCAGATGCCATTTCTTCTGTTTCATTCTGTCAGTCAGATTTACATTTCGGCATGCGTTCTCTGTACGCTGGGTATTCTGGGGGTTAATTTTAGGCCTCTGGCTAGTGGTATTTTTGTACTGGGCTCTGTACACTTGTACAAACAGTTGTCTCGGCTTTTCATTTTTTCACATTTCTCGTGTTTTCTTGTCCCCCCGTCTGTCTTTGCTTGTCTCACATTCATTCTTTTTGTTTTGTTTACTAGAGGAACATAGAATTTCATAAAACATTTGGAGATTTTATCAACATGCCTTTAAAATGAAATTGTCTTTCACTTTAAACTTCATTCTCTTCCGGATGTCGAAAGTCATATCCTGTATACCCCTGCACGTAATTTTTGTTTACTGAAACCTGCATTAAGGAGATTATGCAAAAAACGTGCTTTATCCTTACTGCTTTTTATTCCACATGCCTTATTCCCCCCATCCCTTTGATAATTCTGCTGACATGTTTCAAGGACCAGAATTTGATATTCTTCCCTGTCTTTTGAGTTGTGGGGCCCAGATCCCAAATCGTTTTTGAGCTCTACGTGGAGTGATTAGACAGGCTCAGATGATTTAATCTGGACATGTTTACTGTGTTCCAGATGTAAAGGGATAGACAGGGTGGAGTATACACAGTTGTTTGCACTGGTAAGTGCGAGCAGAACTAGAGGGTGTGCACACAAACGTGGAGGGGGAAGTATAAGGGAGAACATTAGAAAGTGTTATTTCACAAAGAGAGTGGTCAGCTCGAGCAGTAGTCTACCCAGTGGGGTTGTGGAGGAAAGCACCTTTCAAATGTTCAAGGCGGGACGAGACAGACCCCTGAGGGGGAATGGCACTAAGGATTATAGAACCTGAGCTGTGGTAGCATCTTAGCTGTTAAGTGTGGATGTGTGCCCATACTGAAATAGGGTACAGTCATTGCTTTGTGGCAGTAAGAGTGGACGAGATGGACCCTAAGTCCTAACCTTCATCACAAGACTATGTTACTGTGTTAGCTAATGTTTGAATGGCACCTGTGCAAACTACTGGATTATGCAGTGCTCCGCATTTAAACAGCTAGCATTCATAGACACTAAAAGATTTAACAACTCCTGTACCTTCAGACCAAGCGAGACTCTGAAACATTTGATTTAACTGTAGATCAGCTCTTGAACAATATGATTTAACTGTAGGTCAAAGTCAGGACTTACGTAAATCTGTCCAGATGCCTTACCACCTCGGCTAAGGTATCAGACCCTCTGGCTGATCTGAGTGAGCTGATCCAGTTCTGCTTCTATCCCATACTTGTATTATCTAAAGATGCTTTACAGTGTGCTCTGCTAACATACAAAATGCCAGCAGAAGAAGGCCTGAAGGTCTATTGAGTCCGCTTGTTGTGCAGCTCATGCACTTCTCCGTATTTGTGTTAAAGATTTTTTTTATTGAATTTCAGACATGAAATGTATATATGAAATGGTTCCAAATTTTAGAGTTTTATTAACAACATCATAACATTACAATAACATTAACTTTTAAGGCCGACCTGCTGGTGCAAGTGATATCGCTACTGCATGTGATGCCGATGACACTGCTTCAGGAATCAGCCCGGAGCATTGGAGAGTCAACTGGGGGCAGGAGGATTGAGCATCCCATGGACAGCTCCTCCAGGGCAGGTGGACTGTAGTGCTTGGCAATAGTCTCAACCCTAGCAGTGGCTGGGGGTCAGTGAGCTAGAGACAGCAAAAACACAAGGGGTTTGAGATGAGGTGGACATTGGTGTGTCAAGCATGGGGCACACCTGACATCAGCAGGACATCATTGCATGTCCTTTCCTCCGGGGAACAGCAAGGCAGATGACCCCGCCCCCTCTCGCCATGCCCACAAATGGATCATGCCTCCTGGACCCTGTCATCCCTCCAGCTTTCACTGCTACCTGCTAGGAGTTAGACTGATGTACAGGAGTGCCAAGGAGCTGAAGGAAGCTCCGCCTCGGGTTCAAGCTGAGGGGTTACCCAAGTAGATGAATCATGGGGGGAACGGGGTCACAGGCTAGGGAGGATCGATGGGGCGGGATCAGGCACCAAGAGATGGCGAAGGGGGTCCTGGCCAGCAGCCTAGGAGGGAAAATAGAGTTGGGGGGGGGATTAACTTTTCATCCAGAGTTAGCAACTTATGGTTGAGTAAGACTGTATGGTGACTACACTGTTTAATATATTGTGAATTGACCATTGCAGCAGTGATGGGGTCTCATGTCTAAAAGAAATGTCTATAAATTTCATGCCATACTTACTGCATGTTAGTAAGTCACATGTGTAACGATAGAAGACCCAGTATAGTGCTGAAAGATGTTGAGCTGTATAATGGAGAACACACAGTAAAGTAACATTCTCTCCTTGAACATTTTTCAGAGTCAAGTACTTTATATAACTTTCCTAAATTTCAAAGTCAAACTGTAGTGAAGATAGTTTAACGTAAACAGCATAATAAATGCAAACTATAAAAACAATTGTACATGCCGGCCCGGTGGCGCTGAGGGTGGAGGCGCTGGACGCCACACCTCGCTCCACGCCGGTGACCTGGGTTCGGGAGTGGACTCGGGTCGCTGGTGGGTTGGCCAGGGGAAGATAGGCTTGAGCGTCCGACGACAGTGCGCCTTCTCTGGGGAGGGTTGCGGCCATAGCCTGAGCACTTGTCTGACCCCGAGCGGAAGCTTGGAGTACTACAAGCCCCAACTGCAGGGGAATGGGCGGCCACCTTACAGTGTGGACGTCAGCGCTTGCCGCCTTGACTTCAGGGGGCTGCGCACTGTCAGGGAGGGAGAAAAGAGGAAAGACACCTGTTGGCTTCGGGAAGACGGACTTCCCAGAGCATGCCTCCGATGTGCCTCGCTCACCAGGACCACCATCTCGGCCTGACAAGATTAAGAATTACGGGGTGCAGGGCCCCGCCTCGTCCCTGCTGGGGGGGAAAACGGAAGCTCCATGGAGGAGGGAGAGGGGAGTCCTGGTGGGTGTGTGGTAGGAGGCTGACTCATTGGATGTCCCGAAGGGTCAGGGCTAGCAGGTAGTAAGGAGGGATAAAGAGTAAAAAAAAAAAAAAAAAAAAAAAAATTGTACATGTGTAGTTCTTATAAAACACACCTCGTCCTTTTGAACAGCTTAAACCGTGGTGTCATGTCCATCACAGGACATAAGAAAATATCAAGCAATTTGCTATCAGTGCTAAAGTGCTGAAGGACCAGCCATGCACACATACAGTATGGCATGCTACTCTGTCATGTGGCAGAGGCCGTCATAACTCGCTTAGCTCCCCTTTCAAGGTATGAGCCTCCAGTCCAACAGAACCCAACTGATGAACCATTTTCATTGAAAAAAAAAATAAGACATGGCCCGTCAAACATCAAGATACCAAGCGTACCATAAATCACTAGCAGTTGCCCTCTTAAGCCCTACTGAATGCTAACAGACAGTATTATCAAGGTTGCTGTTAATAACAGGGACATATGGCAAGAAAGTACACATTTAACACTGTTACATTTAGTCCTCATCCTTACCCTCGGAGGCATTGTCCTGTTCCGTCCAGACAAAGTCCTGTTTAATAGTCTCAAAAAGTCTTTTACCCGTCTCCAGGGTTCTATGTAAAGATATGTTTTTTCCTGCATATACAATGCGAAGGTGGGTGGGAAACTGGAGAGTGTGCATAACACCCAGGGTTCTTAGGCCTGATTTTACCACCACAAAACCTTTTCATCTTTACTGTGTGATGAAACTTATGTCAGGAAAAAAAGCAGTCTCATCCTGTAGGTGCAACTGTCCCTTTTTTTTGATCTCCAGAAGAATGCGTTCTTTGATATGCTGTCCCATCATGACAGTAAACCAAGAATCCGCACATGTTGCCATTAGCTTGCCGATCTCCCAATCGCTTTCCCCAGTGCTCTGTGTCTTGGCTACACCTGAAAAGAAGAAAATGGCCCAACGATGACTTTTTCCCCCTCCACTCCCCCACACCAGCTCTCCTCTCAGCACCCACCACCCCACACACCCCCACCCTCACTTACCTCTCAAGTCCACTGACGGCTTGTCCTGCTGCTGCCACTGGCATGACCTGCTACTACCAGCCCATTTGGGAAGTGATTGAAAACAAGGCAAATTTATTTATTTGGTTAGTGGCTTTTTAATGTGGTTTGAACATTTGCTCATAACTCATTTTTTGATGTTTTTACCCTAAATTTTCAATATAGCCTTTTTAACCCCACATCATGAACCAGATAGGTGAAATTTTTCAAATCCCCAAAATGGATTTTCACAGTCCTCTGCAAAACCATGTTTTGGATGGAATTTTAAAAGTTCTACCTGTCTTCATCCTAAAGTGGGGGTCATAAAGAGACTGTTGAAAATTTGGGGTCATAATGTCAAAAAACAACAAAGTTTATGAAGAAACATGGAAATTCTTCAATGTTTACTCATAACATACTAATCGCCAGCAGATTAGGTCTTACGGTCTATCGAGTCTGCTCGAACCTCAGATCCCTAGTTGGGTGCCGAGGCCCTCCCCCCAATAACTTTGCTGTATTTCCACATTTTGACTCACAGTTTTCAATACAGCCTTTTGTTTACCCCACCTCATGAACAAGGAGGGTGTAATTTTAAAAATCCCCACCGAAACATGTTTTTGCAGTCCCTCAACAAAATCACCTTTCAGACAGGATTTAAAGTTCCATCTGTGTTTATCATAAGCTGGGGTGATAAAAAGATTTAAAATCATGGGGTCAAAAATCTCAAAAAATGACAAAGTTATGAAGAAATGTTATGGCCGGCCCAGTGGTGCAGTGGTAGCACTATCCCCCCCACCATGCCAACAACCAGGGATGGGGAACGATCTTGGTTTGCTGGGGGCTGGCTGGGGGGAGTGGATTGAGCATCCGATGGACTCTTCTCCTCACCCAGGGAGGAAGGATTGCTGTTTCTGCTGAAAATGACTGCCACCAGGTGGAGGCCTGGTGGCAGTGCAGGTCTGGATCAGCAAGAAGGATGAGTGCTGAAGGACTCCGCAGCGTGCACATGCCTCCACATGCATACGTTGATGTGCGTGCCCCAGCATAGGTTCAGGCAGAAATAGGAGAATGAAATAGTGATGAGGCAGGTGTGCATGACACTCTGCGTGCTGAACCCTGCCACCCACTCACCACCAGGGGTCTTGCAGGATGGAAATGCTGGATACGTGTCTCAGAGAACTGGCCCTATCCCCCTGCCATGGTGAGTAATCCATGGGGGTAACCCAGGCCATGGAAGGTAAGCCTGGGGAGGTGTGCGTCAGTGGGGATGGGGGGGAAGGCAGCCCCAGCCTGCCTCAGCCAAGGAGGAATAAAATATTTATGGAAAGAAAATAAACATTGACATTCTTTAGTGTTTACTCATAGCTTTGCTGTTTTAACAGATTTTGCTCCACGTTTTCAACATAGCCATTTTTGTACCACACCTCATATCCATGACATGTCGTTTTTCAAATCCTGACCAAAACATCTTTTCACACTCGTGCCACAGAATGACATTTTGGACAGGATTTCATAAAAGAGACCTGTCATGTTCATCAGGTGGTGTAATACAAAGAGTATATTGAACATTTGGGGTCAAAACTGGAAAACACACACACTTATGTACAAGTGTTTACATTTTCAGCGTTCATTCATAATGTTGCAATAGTTTTACTTTTTGAACTCACATTTTCAACATACTCATGTTTTTTACCTCCATCGAGTAAACATGGCAGGTGTCATGATCAAATCCCCCCCCCCCAAAAAAAAATCTGTTTTGGGGGTCGTTCCATAAAACAATGTTTTCGGTCGCATTTTATAAATGAAACCTGTAATTTACATATGCTGGGCAATAAAAAACAGTATTTTGAAAATTCAAGGTTACAGTCTATGAAAACTGTGTTATATCTGAACCTCTTTATTTCCCAGTCATGACAATTTCACTAACTCACGTTACTAGTTTGTTAATTTTAGTATCTGCACTATCAGTGGCAAACATCTACATGCATATACAAGCAAACACTTGTTACTGATAAGTGCTTGTTGAGTTAGTTTTTACTTACTGTCAGCATGTTGTGGAGACTTGTGGGACCGAAGACCGTGAACTTCAGTTTTCCGAACTTCAGAACTTCTCAAACAGCAGGTGTTCTTAATCACCATGTTTTTTAAGCAGAAATGCCTAGATGGGCCTTAATTGCCAACGTATTCCCCTTCCCACAGCTCTAACAATGAAACTATCCATTCCAAAAGTCGGTGGAACCAAATTTAAAACAGCAGAAATATCTGAGACCGAACTGCCTCATTTGCTGTTGTTATTCAAAGGGAAGATTTTTTCCAGCTGCTTTCTTAATAGTGGCTTACTTTACCCCTTGTCTTTTTAACACTTTATTCCTTGTCCTTTTAACTCTTTACTCTTTGTCTTAGTAACACTTAACTATTTGTCTTTTAAACTCTTTACTCCTTATCTTTTTTTTTTTTTTGTATTATTTGTTTATGCCTCCTTCTTCCAGCCCAGCTGCCCTCTCCTTCAGGCAGCCAAACTGATGCACCGCTTCCTCCTGACCGCCCGCCCCTCAGCCAGTACCCTCCCCAGTTAGCGTGGCATATCCCTTCCCAGAGGGGCTGAGGCATTGGGCCGCCTTTACCTTGTGCTGCGTCAGCAACCTGGGTTCGAAACAGCCTTGGGTTGCCAGGGTGCTGGCATGGGGGAGAGTGGGAGCAGGATTGAGCTGAGCTCTCCTCTCCCAGGAAGAGGAGGGTCGCCTGCCTGTAGTCCCGCCCGTCACTGGGTGGAGGTCCGTGATAGGTGCAGGCGGCAACGGTGCAACTGGTAGGGTGGGGTGTCCCACAGATGCGGCGTGACGTGTGCTCTGTCGTTGGCGCTAGCGGAGGACTCAAAAGGGAAAAAGCCAAAAGTACGTATGGGAAAACAAAAACAAAATATCTTGTCCTAAAAATACTAGCATAAATCTGGTCCTGCTCGATTTCTGCAAAGTTATATTGCAGTCCCTTGGATTTCCACTATATAATACCATATAAGGCATTCAGTACGCAAAGGTCCAGAGGCCAATCTCTATCAACTCCTTACTTCTAAAAGCCTAATTGAAATAGTCACAGCCATTTCCCAAATCTGTGGGTCAATAAGATGTTAAAGGGTCCATAAGGCCATACCTGACAGTTGATACACTATGTAAGACCGTTTTATCCATATGCAAACAAAAATACATAGGGTGGGATATTCAAAGGAGTTGCATGCCCAATGCTGACTATCGCAGTGGATGCGCCTAGGGCAGCTGTTGGGTTGACATCTTCAGCATCGGTGCTATGGGAGGGTTGGGGGGACTACTAGACTGCCAGGGGGTCTGTTTACTTCACTGTACCCGCGATCGCGGCTATGGGCAGGGGGGTTCCACTAGACTACCAGGGCTTTTCGTTTAGGCATCATACCTGCGATCGGGCTAATGGGAGGGAGGGGGTTCCGCTGGATCACCAGGGCGTGTATGTTGTTCCTGTTCACCATGATCATGGTTATGGGGCGGGGTGTGCCCCAGGACCCCCTCTGTGCACACATCATTCTGTGCAGGGCACCAGGTGCATTTCACCAGGATGCCCTGCGCAACGCATGCAAATGGGACCATAATGACATACAAATGGCCCCATTTGCGCCATGCATATATTATGGACCATTTGCATGCACTTGTCTGAATATCGTGGGTGCTGCTCTCAGCGCAGTTACAGTTGTGCTGGTGCATTCCCAGCTCTCCCTATCTGGGGAATGTGCTAGCGCATTGTCACTGCGCCATGCACATTCCGTGCCATATTCAAAGGTGATGCACCATGGCACATCACCTTTGAATATCTCCCTGTCTTGGCCCCGGCACATCTCGGATGCGCTGCACCCCCAATTGCGCCATTGCCTGGTGCAGTTTGAGTATCTGGCCCTAAGGATACTAAGTGTCATATATACATTTAGAAAAAAATATCTATCGTGATAGAGGCATTTTTAAGATTTCAGGTTATAAATGCCTTTAAAATAAATTCGGTATTTTAAAATACCTTCAAATTTAGCAGCTACCATAAATCAACTGTCATAATGTTAAAACCAGTAAAACTGGTAGTCCAGAGATAAATAGAGGTTTTGCTAGGCTCCGTTTCTTTCTAGGAGTCCAAGTCTTTGTTAGCAGGAGTAATAACGTAAATGGCTCCTGTATGCTCAGGAGTCCATATACAGTATTTGTTAACAGAGATCATGTACCAGCAGTCTCCAGACCATCAGAATCACCAAAACAATTCCCAGGTGAGATTGAAGCCAGGACTGAGAGGCTCCATTTAATATAGGAGTCTGTCTTTTATAGAGCGTTAACTTATTTTATAACTAAGTGGCTCCATATTAAAGATAAGAGTTCATCATCAAGTTTGAGCAGTAAGGTAATAATCACCTGACAAGGTGGAAAAATTCCAAATTCAAACCCACAGTTCAGCAAGACATTGGTGCAGCAGCACAGGCTAGGGTACAACCGAGGAAAATTCACTGGGGTACATTTTCCAGCCCCAGCATCATAAAACCGGTGATTCTTAAACAGTCACAGTAATAATTCAAAATAACTTTGATTGTACCCTTACTGTACCTTAAATACTCATATCTTGGATACCTTAAATCACTGTAGCAGCATTTCACAATAGCCAGCTTTTACAGGCAACAGAACATACCTCCCAAAACCAGTTTCAGAGAATTCAGGGAGTCCCCCAATTTTTCATTGTTAGTATACCTTCTTTAAAGAAGTTTAGATTTAACAAATATGGCAGTAGGCTCCAAATCAGGGAGTAATTTTATAATTTAATATCTTTTAACACTTTGCATCTCCTTACCGTGTTCCGCTGGTCATTAATGGCGAGTACAAAGACGGTACTGATACCTAAATTACCAACTGAATTACCAACATGGCTCCATGCTCCCAACCTAGGAGTTCATAAAAATTTATCAGGACCTTAGTCATTTCCAAAATGTTGCTCCATCCAAATGAATCACCTCCAGCTTATTCTCCAAGAGTAAACATCCTGCAGTTAACATAATTCCATGTGTTGGTCGCACCTCCAACACCTCCAGCAATCCTCTTTTAACAATTCCAAAAATGGTTGCACCTATAAAAACAAACATAAATTCGCTCTACTGAGTGCAGTAACTCTGGGGTCATAAAAACATAAAAGCTAATATCTCAGCCCCCGTGGCAACATTGGCATATCTTTTCTCAGGCAAATCAAGTCTGTCAGCACTATGTGCTAGCGTGGTCTCAATAATCCTTCTCTCTCCTCTGGATTCCCGAGTCCATGTCCAGTAAGAAATCCCTTGAATTATCCAGGGCCATCCTAAAATGTTTGTCAGAGTGCTGAATAAAATAACGCATAAGATGGGCAGAAGGTTAGCTGTTCCCACAAAACAGGACACTGACTACCTCGTGTGCCAAAATTCTGAACGTCAAGTCATCCAAATGCCAAGTCAGCGTACCTCCCAGGGAGCAAATCCACTCTATCATTCTGAAATATTCAGAGCAGGACACATCCTGAGGTTACCAATGCAAAATAAATATAAGTTTCTTTCATACAAATGCAGAAGAAGCTTTTGGGAGTCGGCAGTACTGCAATCAAAAATCCTTGTTACAGAGAGTAGAATGGAGCGGAGCGGCATCGCAGCCATCTTGCCGCTCCACCCTGCCTTCTCTTGTAAGCCTATGTATACTCAATCACTTTTCCCTTTTGTATGCGTTGCTTCACATAAGTAATTAGTATTTTATTTAAAATAGTGAAGCAGTAATATTTGCACTTTAATTTGAACAAAGTAAACAATATTGATTGAGTATATATGCTGCCTGCATTTTTTCATAGCTTACTGTTTTTAATATTTGCACTGTTTAATTTACATACATTTGGGATGCATTTTATCTGTATCCTTTCTGTCTATGTTCATAGGATTTCTGTGCCATTTATTTAAATCAATTCCAATTTAGAATATTGAATTGAATATTAAATTATAATTTGGATATTCATTAGGATGGCTGTTTAAAATCAGGTACAGCTACCAATACTTCACCCCCATTGAAGGTGTGAGATACGCCAGTATGTATGGGTGCTTTGGCATCCACAGATGTTGTTTGTTTGCACTGGTGAGTTATTATTTTATATTTTTAACGATAACGTTTTTATATGCTCAACTCTAGAGTGCCAGTTCTTCCTTGTGTTCCTGTAACTGTTAGTAGAACAGAGCACAGTAGGAGTGCAGTTTTTTTCCCAGTGTGCTACAGCAGAAAAAAGGCCTTGTGATAATGTTCAGCAACACCGACACTGAAGGTGCTGCATGCATATATACACACACATATATATATATATATATATATATATATATTATAATCTGGTACGGTTTGCTATATTGATGGGACACCAGTAGAGAGCGTGGAGGAGGAGAGTAACCAGGAGGTAATAAAAAATACATTAAACCCATCTTCTCAGTGCAGTAATGCTTACTGGAGTGGTAACTTGATGCTGGAGTGCAAAGGGAGAGGTATTACTAGCAGAAGAATGGAGGTTATAATCTTCTTCTTCTTTAATCCAGTTTATGTTTTGCTGTACTCATATTTCATTGAACTGCTAGCTGTTGTTTGCTTATTATTTTTTTATTCTCCTACCCAGTCATTCCCCCGGGTTGCACCTGGAGACTAACTTCAGCTCGGTGTGCCTTTCCCGGTTATCACATGTTAAATAAATAAAAAAAATACTGCCACTATATCATCAGCGTAGACTGCCATGTAGAACATTAATCATTCTGCACTGGAGTACTGTGAGCAGTTCTGGGGTCTGTGTCTACTGAAAGATAAGGATTTATTATAGACAGTGCAAAGAACGGCAGTAAAGACGATCCATGGACAACAAGGCAGAAAGTATAAGAAAAGACTGAAAAGTCTTAACACTAGAGGATAGAATGGAGAGGGTTTTTTATTGATACTTTCAGGTTCATGAAAATGTTTATCAGTAGAGTGGACACAAGAAGTTTTGTTTAATGTGAGAAACAGAACGTCCACTAGGGCTCATGTACTTAAGCGAGAAAGGGAAGATTCAAAAAAGACATTAGAAAGTACTTTCACAAAAAGGTTTGTGGATGGGTGGAACAGACAAGGTTGTAGAGGCAGAGACAAGATCAGGGTTCATGTGAAATTGTGATACACTTAAGGGGTTATATAAGATGGGATAATGTAGGAAGGAACGCTGGAAGTATTCCGTGTAAGGAATCTTAGGACGGATTAGATGGACTGTTCAGGTGTTTTGCTGCCCTCTTTTCTATGTTTCTGTTAAATGTACGCAACACTGGGGTGCAGCAGCTTGAATACCAAATAAAAAAAAGGCGTTTAGCTTAGTGTGTCTCACCTGGTTAAATAATTGGGGGAAAAAAATCATGGTGTGCCTTTAGAGAATCGTCCTTAGCAGATCAAGAGATATTGTAATGCCCTTGTATAGATCACTGGTCAGGATCCATACTGAGTGTAGTGTGCCGTTCTGCTCCCAGTATCTGAGGAATTATAATTACAGAATAGAAAGGGTGCAGAGGAAACCAAATGAGGTTGTTAAAGGCTTAGAACTTTTGGGTTATGAGGATTGACCAGTCAGACTGGGGCTACTCTGGTTTGAAAAGAGAAGACTTGGGCCACCCATTGGCCCCATGGGTAGTGCTGTGCGCTGCCATGTCGATGACCTGGGTTTAGAAGTGAGCCTGGGAAGCCAGTCAGACAGCCCTAAGGGTTGGGTAGGTAGTGCCATATAGCAGCGCTCCCAGCTAGGGGAAGGGAGTGGCATCAGGTTCTGCCACTGTAGCGACCTCTGTGGTAGGTCAGGGAGCTTGCCTGTCCTATAGGGGCGTGCTAGAGTGTCCGCAGCCACCTTGGGGCTAGGTCTGACATTGGGAGGACCGCGGGGTCAGAAAAGCGGAAATACCTTTGCTAGCCGCAGAATGATTCCCCAGTCGTTGCAGCCCCTGTACCACCTACAGAATCCAGGGGACTTCAGAACGGTGCCTTAGAGGTGGGGAGGGTGGACCTCTCACCTTGGATCCTGCCACGAGGGATATAGCTATAGGGGTCTTCCACAGGTAAGTCCCTGAGATGGTGGGTGATGGGGGTGGGCAATCAGGGAGAAAGGATGGTGGCTAGGTAGGACATAAAGAAAAAAGTAAGATTAGGAAAAAAAAAGAGAAGACTCAGGGATGACTGATTAGAGTATTTAATTATCTGAAAAGGATAACATAATTGGATCAAAAGCAGCACTTCAGGATGCAAAGGATGAGAGGGCAACGGGACACTCAGTATCATTATAAGGAGGATTATTCAAGGCAGGGCAGATTTTATTTGTATAGCAGCCTATCCCAAAGGCTTAGGGCACTTTCCAGGTTAAAATCAGAAACACCATAAGTAAAGAAAACTAGCAATAAATTACACAACATAAACTAGCGCATGAACTGTTTCACTCTTCCCTAGATCTCAGAAGGAAAGATTCAGTCTGTAAAAGCTGTAGCAAACAAGTAGGTCTGCAGTTCCTTTTTTTTTTTTTTTTGAAGGTGACTCGCCACTGAACTGGCAGCCAGTGCAGGCCACGGAGCACAGGTGTGACATGGCAAGATTAAGGTAAGCCAGTCAGCAACCTGGCTGCCGCATTCTGCACCAGCTGCATGCAACGAATGTCAACCCCCAGAAGCACTAAATATATGGAGTTACAGTAATCAAGGGGCGAGGTCACAAAGGCATGGACCAGAGTTGGAAGGTCATTGGGTGGGACCAGGAGTTTTACCCAGGCGATATTCCTCCGATGGTAAAAAGAGGCTTTAACGACAGCTGCCACCTGTGATTTAAGCGTCAGCCCTTTATAAAAAATAATGCCCAGATTACGCACCCGGTCTGAAGTCAACAGCTAGCTGCTCCCGAGCCAAAACCTGGAAGGCTGCCCAGCCAACTGTTCCTCAACCTGGCAACCCGGGTTCCCAACCAGCACCTCGGTCTTGTCAGGGTTCAGCCTCAACTAGTTGGCACTCATCCAGTTCTGGATCTCAGCGAGGCAGTTGTTAAACACCGAGACCGCATCATCCTGCCCGGGCACAAAGGACATGTAGCGCTGAGTATCGTCCGCATAGCGGTGGAAACTCTGCGCCCTCCCCCCCGAGGTGGGGTCCCCTGTTCCATTCAGGTATGCACTGGTGTACTTAGAGAGTGAAAACAGATCACAGTTGCTGGTTCGACATCAAGGTGTGGAGGGGAAAGCCTGGTCGCATGTTGTGAGGGTGTTGGCAGCTACAGACCATTCCTATCATGCTGCTAATGAAGGAGGGTTTTATTCCACATTTTGCCCCGAGTCCTTCCACCTTTCTGTTGTGAACGTGCCTGCACATGACAGCCCTGGGCCAGGAATATCCCACAGTATGTGGTCACCCATGTCACCAAGGGCATTACACCACGCTGCCTTCAGCAAAATGGCAGATCATTTTTCATTTTCATTTTTATACTGGTAAGCAGATGAGAGATGATGCTTGTTTTCTTGTGTAACCAGTTATATTAAACATACAGAACTTTACAATACACAACATACAAGTAAAATCCTTATCAGCTTCATTGTTGAGGAACATGGGCTGCCTGTTATCGCAGCCTACTGCTGCGCTGGCCACCTGGGTTCAGGAGTGGACATGGAATGCACTGGTGGCTAGGCTGAGAGATAGGCTGTGCTTCCCATTCCAAGGGGAGAGGGGATGATAATGCCACATCCTGCACCATAGTGGCTAATGTGGTAGACCAGGAAGCATGCTGTCCCCAGGGGATTAGCTGTGGCATCCCGAGGCCTTTGCCGAGTTGAGTGGCACCATTAGGATGGTGGATGAAAGTACTGTAAGACAAAAATGGGCAGCAAGTTGCAACCTGCATGACAGAACCTAGTACATCTGAGCTCCACATCATGGTGCTGTGCATTCAGGATGGCTGCTCATATGTGTAGGGAGAGGATGGCTGTTCCCCAGAGACCCACCACTGGGGTTAAACCAATGGGGGGGACAGAGATGCAGCGTGGCTGTGGTTGATGGGCTAGGTTATCACCAAGAGTCAGAAATGTTGTGTTTCTGTAGGAGAAATAGTTACATGGAAAAAAAAAAATATTGAGAAATGAAAGGCAATATACATCTAAGAAAATATAAGTGCAAACTACAACCTGAATAGCATGGAGATTCCTGCCACCAAGCAGAAAAAAGTCCTCGGGGAGTACTGATTAACAGCAGCTTTAAATGGAAACGACAGTATAAGGAAGCAGCTAGGGGGCAAACAAAATCATGACACGTAGTGAGAGACAATGCGTAAGTAAGTCAGGAGACATTATAATGCCATTATTGAGATCCTTGGTTAGATCCCGCCTTGGGTACAGCATACAATTCTGGTCCCCATAATCTGAGAAAGTATACAGTAATAACACGATGGAGAAAGTCCAGAACAGAGCAAGAAAGATGGTTGATGGCTTGGAAAACATGGGCTTTGAGGGCTGACTGACAGAACTGAGATAGTTCTCTATGGAAAAGACTCTGGAGACATAAATACACTATTCGGATATCTCAGAATGACAGCAGCATCTAACCAAGTTCAGCTCTTCAAGACGCACAAGGATAAGCTGATAAGGAGACACTGATTGTCACCGAGGGGATGAGGATTCAGTGGCAACATTAGGAAGAATTGCTGTTATTTCCCATTACGTGTGGTGAACACTTGGAATAAACTGCCAGAGTACTTGTTAGTAGCTGATACTGTTATGACATTCAAGCTAAGATTTGACAAGAACTTGGAAGAAAATGGAGTGGCAGGGTAATCCCACTGAGCTGGCGGGAGTGAGGAACTTGATGGTCTTTCCATTAGTAGACAGTGGAGAGTACTGCAAATTCTAGGTAAAGCACAACAGTTATTATGTAGTAATGTGCTTGCTGTTTGATTTATCTTACGGTATTTCCCTTAAGACTGTTCATCACTGTAGCTACTAGCCGGTTTGTCAGAGTATCAACAGCCCAAGGTAGAATGATTAACTGATTGGTTTTAACCCCTTACATGTCCCATCAGTTATTGTTGGACATGAGATCAAGTTTTAAAAAAAAATGTTTCAATTCTGCCCCTGTAAGGTGCTCATCTCAGAAAATTGTCTGGCGTGTAGTGAGGGATTGCATTTCTTTCTTTTTTTTTTTTTTTACTTTTTTTTTATTCTATTTATTATAATCATATCACATGACAAATATTACATACAGCAGACAGACCATCTAGTGGAATAGCCTTTGGGAAGAACATTCCCATTAATCAAAGTATATAATGTGCATTTGCTGTATAGTGATACATCATTAGAGGGAATCAACATTATAAACAAAGCTCCTTCATTGAGTCCATATTTTGCTGTTATTATGAGTCCATGAGCCACATGGCAATTCCAAAAACTGTAGGATTATCCAGCAATCAGTTCCATTAGTGCCATCATCCCAAAAGGGATAATTGGAGCCATGTATAAAATCTTAATGAAAGATTTTTCTCAGTAATCATTCTAGCAACAACTTGTTTTCATCGACCTGCAACAGACTTTCTATCCTCAACCTCCTCTCACATCATATTTCATTAAATGTACGGGAAAGAGAATCCCACCAAATATTATTTTACCCTATGGTAACGTTTACAAAATAAATTTAAACCCTCTCTCTGAACAGAATTTGCCCTCACCAGTGAACGAAGAAAACGGAGGGCAAGAAACATTCTAACTAGAAATAATCAGTACTACATCTGTTGTTATAGTAGCTTACAGTACATAAAGAGTCCCGATATTTTATAATTCTTCAGGGTACTTATTTCTCACTCTCTGATTCCTCAGGTCGAACTCACGATTCATCTGCTCTTTGTTCGGCCCACTTGCTGGCTTCCATGGGATCCGAGAAAATGAAAGTTTTTGCATGAGAAACGATCCGAAGCCTTGCAGGGAAAATGATTGTGTGGGGGTATGTTTATTTCTCTGAGCATCCACTTTACAGCATCGAATTTGTCCCGCCTTTGCCTCATAGCATAACTTGTGTCAGGAAACAAGTGTACCTGACTTCCATCTTTTTTTTTTTTTTTAAACTATTTTTCCCTCCAGTTTTGGCTTGTGGAACCTTCTCTTGGGCATTCTGTCTGTTACCTGCCCGCCTGAGACCCCTCCGGTCTGTGCCTCCTCTCCCCCCCTCCTGCAGCCAGCACCCGCGGTTTAGCCCACCCAGGGTGGGTTGCCCCTCCTGTTGGGCGCTCTTCCACGTCAGACTCCGGCTGCAGGTAAGGGCCCAAGTGGAGGACCTGGAAGGCCAGTCGGAGTGAGCCCGGCGGTGGGCATGAGGGACAGGTGCCGTCGCCTGTCCCACGAGCTGGTGTTTTCTCTGTTCTGCGCTCTCCCCCCTGTGCGTGGCGCACCCCCGACTCTCTGGCGCACGGCAACCCTGCCAGCGTTGGCCATGTTAATTACGTGCTGCCCGGCTTGCTGCATTGTCCCTGGTCTCCACCGGGGGCCACTGGCATGCTGGGTCATTCCCACTCTGCTTCCCCGGGGAGGAGAGCACCACAAGGGCACTCATCCTCAACCCTCCCCTGCCAACCCCCAGCGCCCCAAGTTTGTGCCCGAACCTGGGTCGCCGGCATAGCGTGAGGTGTGGCATCCAGCGCCTCAACCCTCATCGCCACTGGGCCGGCCCCTGACTTCCATCTTGGGATAAGGGTGCAGCACGACGGGCATGTCTGAGAATCTTGTCTCTGGCCCCGATTCCTGAAGTTATTAATGTCAGCGTACAAGGCTCCTCCATGTTTAGTGCGCAGCCTCGGGGGTGGGGGGGTCACCCTGTACACCTTCTGGATGTCCCAGTCCTCATGTAGGCCCTCCAGTAATAACTTCTGTGATAACCACTCTTGCATGGACATGATCGGATGGTCACCCTCCGACTCTTCTGGGAGCCCCACTAGCCACACATTTGCAGATTGCAATTGGTTTTCTAGGGCTTCCAGTTTAGCCCTTAGATGTTGGGACTCTTTAGCCATGAGGGCCGTGTCTCCTGTAGATGTGTCGGCCTGTTTTTGGTGTGCTGCATATCTCCCTTCAAGCCATCAACTGCTGTTTCAAGCACCAGGACCCGTCCATTAAATTCATCCACTTTCTGTTTTGAATGTGGACAAGGACACAATTAGTATTTTCATTTTGTGTCCCAAGCGATGCCAAAGTTTCTCCTGAACTGGAGGCCTCTTTGGACTGCGCATCATCTTCTGGTCTACCATGTCCTCTATTGTTCTCAGTCCCAGTGCTGTTTTATCTTTTTTTGGACTCATTCTGACCAAATTGAGGTCGCTCTCGTCGCTGGGGAAGTCCAGTTTCAATTTCAGAACCCATAAAATGGAGTAATGGGGTAGATTTATTGATTAAATACAGAGAGCTAAAAAAAGTTGCTGCTCTTTGCTGGGGTTCAACAGCACCCCCTTCCCCAGGGATTGCATTTCTCATCCTGTGACCTATTTCCTGCATCAAGAATTGTGACTTACTAGCAACATGTTTCAATGTCTTGAGTTCCCTTCCACCTTCTTTCCTAGCATATCATGTCTTGATATGCTAGGAAAGAAGGTGGGAAGGAAAACTCTAGTTAAGTTCTCAGACACCATAGCCTGTTGAGTAATGGTGACTGTTGACTGGTCTGTGGTGGAGGTACCTGGTGCTACTCTGATCTGGTGAGATGAGAATGGGGCTATGTAGCAAGACATTAAAGTAAAGGTGTAAGTTTGCCATTGCAAATGGGAGTAGTAACCTGTAGGAGTTGTGACTCAGTCTCCTACCATTCAAACTGCCAAATAATGCTGTTTTTTGTGAAAAAAAAAGCCTTTTATTTCAGTGCTCTGCTTCATTTGCATAACCCACCCCTTTTTTCTCAGTGCTGCTACCCCCAACTGTGACATCATGCCAGGGAAACAGTTATTAATGGGACAGTGTCACTTTTTAGTTTTAGATAGACAAATCAACTATGTACTGTACCCACAATGCCTCACAATGTAAATTAGTATACAAGGTGTTATATTTCTGTGCTCACTGCAGAAATAGGAGACTACATCTCTCAGTATAGAAGTCTTGTAGTTATAAATGGTATGCACAATGCATTGTTATGGAAATAAACATACAAAAGCTTATATTGTTGACACCACCACACTAATATGGGACAACACCTCAGAGTAAGGAAATTGTAAAACAGGTTTGTATTTTACCCACGATGCCTTGCTACAGTTATTTACGTATCACTACTCACCACCAGCAACACAAGGGATCGTATGTCTGAGTAAGGCACATTTAAGGCAACATTATAAATTACCCAGATTTCTTTGTTGTCGTATGTAAATCATTGACAACTCCCTGGTATGACATAATTTTGGGTGTGTGGCCACACACAGAAAACTGAAGAACAAAACACTGATAAAACATTAAAAAAAATGACTATGACAGATTTTTTGACAAAACAAATTTCAGCTTCAACATCCAAAGCATGTTTGGCAATGGCAAAATATGTGTAAAAGGCATTTGGGAAATCTTGCAACTTTCCTTTAAATGTAGAAAAGTTTTTGTAGTGAAATATGGTTGAAAATGTAAACTTTTTTGCAAACATTGAATAAGATACTTTGTCAGTGTATGTCTGTTAAATTATTTGGTAGACAGACTTTGATATTTGAGAAATGAAAACTGCTGTGGCAGTAACATTCTGCAGTACCACAGAGAGAGAGAGAGAGAGAGAGAGAGAGAGTGTGTGTGTGTGTGTGTGTGTGTGTGTGTGTGTGTGTGTGTGTGTGTGTGTACTACTGACTAACTATTACTAACTTCGAACTGACCATGGCATGGAACTGGTGTTCCCCACACAGATAGCTGTTCACTCTCCTGACCAGAATATCATTGTAGCAGTGGTGGTCGCTAATAAGAAATGGAAAATGTATTGATGAATAATCACAGAAGCTGTTGTGCTGACCTGCTGAGACTTCATGATTAAAACTTTTTTTTCCCATCTTCATGTAAACAGATGGAGCATGTACTAATGTAGACCACATTGATGTTATGAAACTGAATTTCTCTTTGTTTTAACTGCTTCCAGTAGCCTGATTAATTCCAGTTACATAGATTTCTGTTTACATTGTTTGATCTTGACAGATCAGTTCATTAAACTGCCTTTACTGGCACATCCTTCATGGAGCCAGAACATTTTCTTCCTTCCCTTAATATTCAGATTTATAGTTATTGGAGATTGGTTGGACTGAATCGGAACTTAGCCAGAACTTGGGCCTGCAGATCAGTCTGTACTCTGATGTTAGACATCCTAAAGGTTTGGTCAGACATATTTCTTTGACATTTCATGGTCGTGTCTAATGCAGTTGTAATTTTGTTTTCCCTGAAAGATAATTTATCCCCATACAGCATTAAAAACAAGCTGTTTCATTCTTTTCTTTTTCTTTATTCAGCAAGTTTGAGATACTCCAGGAAAGAGGTAAATCAAGCATCAGACGAGTCAGAAAAGGAATTACTGGGCAAATTTCAGCAGTGTTTGAGCCACATTAGGTAGCCTGTCTAAACAACAAATTCTGCTTTTATGTTTCATTGAGTTTATTTTGTTTCATTTTCCTTTGGATTATGGTGGTGAATTGTTGCCTTCACTGTAAATGCCAGCATTGCTTCTTGTCCGGTTGGAAGCAGGTGAACGGATGCCAGGCACCAGCATTTCTCCTCCGTGATGAGTCTGACTCCCAGCTGACCCTGTGGATTCCAAGGCTCAGCTGTGACTAGGGAACCCCCAGGGTACCGTGTAATGCAGTGCCACTACACCATTGGGCAAGCCCATGCTGTCACTATGACACTTCGGAATGGCTTAATAGAAGGCTTTAAATGATTGACAAAGGTGACTCAAGCAATTTGTTCACCATGTTAAAAGCTCGAAACCATGAAGATGTAATGTCAAAGTAGTCTACTTGGACTTCAGCAAGACCTTTGACACTGTGGCACGTGATAATGTTTGGGCAAAATTCACCAGTGCGGTGCTATTCACCAGTGCGATGGTATACTGGAGGCATATGCAGGGTGGATTGCTGGTTGACCTGGTGGAAGGAAGCAGAAGGTTGTGGTGGAGGGACACTTCTCTCAGGTGGAGAGGGGTACTAAGTGGCATCCTTCAGGGACCTGTGCTGGAGCCACAGCTGTTCAACAGTTTCAGCAACGATCTGGAAGCTATGGTCTCCAGGAAGCTGCTTATGACACTAAGCTTGCTGGGGGTGGGGCATTGGGAGGGATGTAGTCCCTTTAAAGAGAAGGACAAGCATCAGGAGGCCCTGAACATGCTGGATGATTGATCAGACTCCTAGAGTCTCAGATTCAGTGTAGTCACAAGCAAGGTGCCACAGCTGGGGAGGGAAACCAGAAGAATGCCCTACAAACCATGTGGGGCGCCTCTTGCTTCAACGGAGGGAGAAAAGGACCTAGCAGTCCCAGTAGACAAGGTGTTGAAGTACAACATGCAGTGCGTGACTGCAATTGAGAGGCCAGTAGAATGCTGAGGAGATGCATTAAGGGAGTTTGGGGGAGGGGGGCAACCAGCATGGGAAGTAGTCCTGACAGTTTACGAGGTGTGGTCTGACCCCACCTGGATTATTGTGTTCTGTTTCGCACTCCTCCATATAAAAATGAAATTGAAGAGGTGGAGGGTGCAACACAGGGCCACAGAATAATCGTAGGTTTAGGGGACATGCACTACAAGGAGAGGTTTATGTTCCTTATCATGTCCACCCTGGAGAGAAGGAGACAGAGAGGGGACATGGTATCAGTCTTTTACATACTCAAGGATAGCAACAAAAGTGGATGTATCTGGTGTCCACCAGAAGGAGGTGGGGACACACACTGAAGCTCAGAGGAGGTTAATTCAGGAGTAACACTGGGGGTTCGACTGCATTTATGAGCCCCACAAAATGGCGGACAAGATTACAGCTAGTGATGTCATTACGTGAGACTAGATTTCCTACACTACATCCTTACAAACTGTTAGCAGTAGTAGTAGTACTATTTGCAGTAATAGTAATTGTGTGCTAGTAGGTGGTGTGGGGAAGGGGAATGGGGGTTAGCCCCCCCAAGACTAAATGATCAGATATGTGTGAGGGGGGAAGGGGGTGCGGTAACAAACATATGGAATAACCTGCCAGAGGAGGCCATGGAAGTGTCATTTAAAAATGAGTTTAGGAGGCCGCTTGGAATCTTTCTGGGGAAAGCAAGAAATATTTATTTATTTTTTTAGTGTTTGTTGGCTGGGTGAGTGCACTAGACAAGACATTGTCTATTTTCAGGCATGACCGGGGAGATTACAGAACAATGTACAACAGTAGAACAAACAGACAGTAGTATTCAATACACAATACAGTATACAAAGCATTATTTTTCGAACAATACAATACAGTGTCAGGATGAACAGGTGCAAGACATATTGAGCAAAGTCAGAATAAATGAGAACAAAATAACTATAGTTCGGAAGAAAAATAGCATATAATTACACAAATGGGATTTCGGGGAGGGGGGGGGGACACTTAGAGGAATGTGGTAAAAAACCAGAAGGTGGGACTGAGATTATCCTAAATTAAGCAGGCCTGTTTGGACCAAAATTATCTTCTCCTATCTCAGAATGCTTATGTTGTTAAAATTTACTTTCTAGGATCCATCTCAGCAGCGATTTCCTACCTACTCTACCCCAGGACATCCAGCCTACGGCCCACTACCTATCAAAATCTTGCCTGATTCCCTGTAGATAATTTGAATTTGCCATAAACTCCCTTGGAATTCCTCACCTCCCTAATATACCCCCACCTGTTTCTCCACAATCATGCTATTTCTCCCCACCCTTTTCTCTTTCCTAGCCCACCCCTTACCTCACCCTCCTAATTTCCCTCCCTACTTGACAGTCACTGTGACATTTTAGCAGGTAGTCTCACTCCCTTGACCCTCTATCGACGAGCTGAACTGTCTCTCACCCTGCACACATACCTGTTCACTCCCCTGACCCTCTATTAACGAGGCCCCTTGGGCCAAAGTATCTCTCACCTTGTACACATACCTCTTACTTTTCATCCTGTCCATTCTTTTGAAATATTGACATATATTGTACATTGCCTGCTTTGTTGTTTTTCTTCTTCTGTACTGTAGTTCTGTAATGTATATAGTATTGTATGTCTAGTTCTTGAATCACCTGTTTTGTTTTTTTTTGTTTTTTTACTTTTCTTTTTATCCCCTCCTATCGCCCTGTCGTTCCACTCCTTCGAGCTCGCTCATGCTACCCACCCCAACACTGAGTCTGCCCCTAGAGTGCCCATGGGTGACTCCTACCTTTCCTCCCATTTTTTGTGGAGCCCCCCCCCGGCACAGCGGGGTCTGCCCCTGGTTCCTGGACTGGGCAGCTGGAGCGGCCATCATCTAGGACCGCCGAGGTTGGTTTCCATTTTTCCATGCTTCCCATCCCCCCCTCCCCTGAGGATGTTGGCTCGGGCAAGTGCATGCTGACGCACTCCCGCTAAGTGCCTAACAACGTCCTCCCTCCCCGACTCAGCCCTCTGACCACCAGTGCCCCGTGAGGCCGGTGCTCCACCAACTAGGGGCGTCAGGTGTGCAGCACCCTAGTAACCCACCCCAAGGAGGAGAGCATCCGTTGGGACGATCAATCCCTCCTTCCCCTGCCGATCTCCGATGATCTTTGAGTCCGCATCTGAACCCGGTCGCCAAGTGGTACGTAGGTGTGGTGTCCAGTGCCTCAACCCTTAGTGCCACCGGCTGGCGTTGAATCACCTGTTTACATGTAAAACCAACTGTTCACTGTTTTGTTTACCTGATGGGGAACCTATATAATGAGCTTGTTCTCAAAGGTGTTAATCCGAGATCACAATAAGTAAATAAATTAAATATTTTTCACTGACTGTCTTTCAGGGATAAGTGGAGGCTAGGACCTGAACTTCTGTTCACCATGTGAAGTGAGGTAGATCTCTTCTCATCTCTCAGATCTATTTTCCTGAGTAACACATTTAAGGAAAACAAGATGTTAGTCTGTTATCTTACTGTTAGAGGTAGTTTGGGCTTGAAACAGGAGACTCCCATCATGCTTTGTAAATGTTGTGATGTGATAGAGATGTGACACTTGGCACCAGGAATGCTGCATGCTGTTTTTAAATGTCAGAGCAGCGAATCAGATATTGCAACAACACACAAACACATCACATAACAATGAGAAATGGCAGTGAATGTTTATTGACTTAGGCCTTCTAAGTGGGCCTCAGTCCCATATAATCATTGCTACCTTTGTTCTGGCTTGGTGCTTATCTCACATCCCATACCTTCAACGGGTCTGGCAGTCATGCCATGCAAGTCAGGCTGGGAAATGGGAACTAACCCATGGCTTCATCTGGCAGAGAAGACTTCAACTTATGTGCACTGATCAGCGAGTGGATTGTGGCATGAAACTGAGATTTCGTTCCGCAACATCATTTATTCATATGCCATGAACCACATCAGAATGCATATGTTTTTAGGGTGGGGGTTGTTTGCAGCAGCCGACAAACCAGTATTTCTGTGGATCACGGATCTGGTCCATCCACTTTGTACAGAATCATTGAGTCACAAGTAGCTGGTTCCCCCAGTGGTTGATGTCTGTGAGGCAGGCATACCCTAGCATGTCTGCCAGGCAGGTCCTCTAACTCCGCTAATGTTCCTTCTCCCTTTGGGGAAAGGGGAGAGTCACTTGGGGGGCTGAGGGAGTGTCTTTTGGAAGCTCTCCTCCCTTTGGGAAGGGGGGATGCTGCGTCATTCTGCTCCTGCAGGCTGATGGAGACCAGGTGACAGCACAGCAGAAGCACATAGAAGAGAGGACAGTTACCAGATGGGGTGTGCCCCCTCCTCCCCCCCGCAGGCCCGCACATGACCGAAATGTCAGGCTACCCACCACTATTGTGGTCCTGGATAAGTAGTTGATAACATGATAGTCTATGAGAAGGTCAGTGGCAAGGCTGTGGGGGTGCTATGGGGTGAACCAGGGGGTGAGAAAAATTGAATGAAAAATAAAAGCAACCCTTACGGTCCTCCGTTCCGATGTTGCCAGTTTTGTTTATGCAGACAGTCAGGGACCAATGAAACCAGGAACTCCTACAGTGTCTACAGGTTTTACAAAACAAAGCAGGTAGAACCATATTTGGTTGTGAAATAAGAACTTCCATGAGAGTTTCGTGAATATTGGTAACCACCACTAGAAATAAAGAGGGGCATGATCCTCCTGAAGCAGTCATGAGGTCTCATGGATTAAATGGTTAAGTGCCAGAGTATTTGGTGGAAAACATTCCAGTCCCTATCAAGTGTTCACACCCAAGAAACTAGAAGCAGCATAAATGGTAACATGAACTATCTTGCATATGTAACCCCTACCAGGTATGCTGTTTGTATCTGACAGCACTACCAGGTGGACTGGGTTCGGGGAGGAATATGTCACTCGGCACATAGGCTAGGTTTGGCTACTCTGCACAGGGGTACCCAAGTAACTCCGAACACAGGAAGCAATAACTGTAATGTCCAATATCAGAAGTGGGATTCTAAAGTGTGGCTTTTATTCACATCCAGACAGAATAAGCAAAGCATAGACGGACCCCCATGGGGCTACACTCCTGGTAATGCAGATTAAAGGAGACCAGAACACATCCTCATCACTTTAGCCCTCAAGCTCTGAAACACACTGGGCTCACAGCCCGAACTTGTACACTGCTCTGGGTTACACAGCCCGAACTTGTACACTGCTCCGGGTTTTCCCTGGCTCGGCTCCCTTGCCAGCCACTTGGACACTTTCCATACGCCATGGAAACATTTACTGGTGGCTCCCTGTACCACCCAAGAGCACCTCGGCTCCATCAGGGAATCTTCCTATCAATCCCACGTCTGGGTACTTTCTTCGTGCACTGGCCAAGTACCTGAGAGAAAGCAAAAGATGTCTCAGAGCAAATCCGTAGAAGTGAATTTGGTTACTACTGATGGGGGGTCTCCCACCTGTCGCTCCCACAGTTCATACCAGGCCATTTCTCTGGACTGTAAACATCTCATCCTTTAACAGTTTGCTGTGTAGATTCTTGCTAAATGTATTTCACATTCAATCTACTTGTCTTGCTTCCCATTTGTGCTGGACTTGAACATACTTAAAAATAAGTGGCATTGTCCATTACTCTAGACCCCCCACAGAATTAAGCAGTCCAATCCCCACAGTCTTTCTTTCCATTTGTGCTGGACTTCAACATACTTATTAATGGCTTTGTCCATTACTCTAGACCCCCCACAGAATTAAGCAGTCCAATCCCCAAATTTTCCAACTGTACTTGGCTGTCTTTTCCTGACCCCATAGTAACAGTCCCTTTAGTTTCCTTCTGTTCAGGTGAAAATATTTGGCCCTTTTTCAGAGTGAACTCACCCTTTGGTTGCAGGTGCCCCACAGGCGTTTCCTCCTCAAGGAATCTTCCTTTCAGAGCTTCTGGTGCCTCAGCACAACTCAGACAGGCAGCTTCTTTCCCTTAGCCGGACCCAGGGGGGTTGCCCCTGGAAAACAGGCTGACATCTTCCCCCCATCCCCTCAGGGATGGGGCTGTGAACCATTGAGAGCGGTCTCCACCACTTCAATTATCAGTTCCTGTGTTCCTCTTCAGCCGAAACACACACCGGAACAAAAGTAGCTCTGAAACAGAGCTTAAAGCTCTGAGAGCCTGCACACACTCTGCTGCACTACAGTCTCTCACTCAGACTGCACACAGACTGACTTCAAATTCCCCAGCATTCTACTCTAACCTCCAACTGCAACATTCCAGTGTGGCTTATGCAGCTGCGACAGTTCTAAATGATGTCATCCCTCAGTCTCAGCTGAGACTGAGAACAGAGTGAGACAGTGTGAAATCCATTTAACTGGAGTTTCACAAGCTGCCTTCTCTACCTACCACTAGGTCTTACTGGAATTCTAGTAACCTCGGGTAACAGGGGGTTACACATAAATGTATGTTTGTGTATCAATACTATACTCTGTGATCATGACTTACTGTCTGGATGACTGTTAGCCATTGGGCAACATTCTGTTGTAAGTTGTAAACAATCCTTTAGGCTTAACTGGACATCCTGTAAAAAAAATTGTTTTTAATAATAAATATGTGATTTGGCATAACTATATGATATGACAGTCACATAACATCATCATCTACAGTACAGTATATGTAAAGGACCAAACCGGTGACAGTCACAGACCCAGATACATAAACATGTTGTAAATATGCCTGATACTTTGCTTCCCGTGATTCAGAGCTACTGTGGGTTGTGGGTGCTTTACCCTGCTTGTTTGCTGAAAGCATCTGTAGTTTAGTGAGGAGCTAGAAGGAAATCTTAAGACAGTAAGGAGCTCTCGTGCACTTGACATTGTGTAATGGAACAAAACCACCCACCTATTTGTGCATTCTATAATATGTAGTTGAACACTATAGGTAATACTGTACTTTAATTTTGTACATTTCTCCCACATCATCTATGCAATGATCTAAGGAGAGAAGTGGTGAAGCAGTTAGGCAGCTTCCGGCTGTGGCCTTTTGAGCTGCTACTGTCAGCTGCAGTAGCTATGTGTATAATGAAGTGTGGTGGTCCATTCTCCCTACTCACTACCATGCTATTATGGCCATACCACCCTGAATGCACCCCCTCACAGATGCTAAGCTGGGGTGGGCCCGGTTATTACTTTGATTATATTTATGAAACAGCAGAACTGTGTACAGAAAACTGCATCCTTCAACATTGCTGCATTTCTGATCACTCTTAGTACAGCTGTTTCTTAGCTGGAAACAGAGGAGCACAGGCTGCTGGACAGCACGTGCAATCTATCAAAGTACCAGTGCTTGTTTAGTTGAAGGAATCATTCTAACAACTTAAGTGACCTGCTTATAATCTCCAAAATCTCAAACATTTAACAGCAGATCTCACGTTTTGGAGTTTAATTGGTCTGCCATTAAGCAACAGTAATTGTTAGTCAGCAAAAAAGCTTCATCATACAGACCTGTAGCAGAAATGTATTTCTGGTATCATCGTTAAGTTCATTCTCAGTGTATTTATAATTTTCTTTTTTCCTTTTCCTCAGAGAGTTTTTTCTCCTGGTGCGCCACCCCACCTGGCAACTCCCTTCCCAGTCCACCAAGCCCCATATCCCCCACAGACCTACCCCATGGCAGGGCCAGGAAGGGGAGGGCCATCCTTTCCCCACATCCAGATTTGTGGGGTGGTGAACCGCTGACAGCACAGAGTGGGGGTAGGCAGGCATGGCTTCATATACCCTGTGACTGCTATTTTCCAGTTTTCTCCGCAGTGTAAGAGCATGTACCTGGAGGCGTACATGCACTGTGACCGCAGCCTCTCCTTTCATGCTGCCCCGAGCTGCAGACACTACCTCTGGGCCTCCACTGGGGGCAGCCAAGGGCTTAGTCTCAAAGGTAACCCCTCCCCCGGTAGAGGAGAGCTGCCCTCCAGATTCTCAATTCTCTCCCTCCTCGGCTGACCCCAGGTGACCCGAGCTCTTTCCTGAACCTGGGTCGCCAGTGTGGTGAGAGGTAGGGCATATAGCGCCTCAGCCCTCTGCGCCACAGGACCAGCTTAGTGTATTTTTAATTTCCCAAGATATTTTTTAATCAGCTTTTACAGTTAATTTTGTAATTAATTACTCAAGCTCTTAAAGAAGGCCACCACTCCCAGTTTTTAAAAATGTAATTCGCTATGGTTACCTGTACATTTGGGTAGCAAAACTCATAGATGCTCAGTATATGAGTCCGGAGAATAGTTGTAATGTATTAATGAATCCGTATTCTCCAGCAGTTGCACATGATGTTGTTTCTTGTTTAAGAAGTATACTGTAGATGTAATCTGGCTCAACAATACAGGGGAAAATGTAAAGGGTTCTAACACAGTAAGTTTTCACACTGTTATCCTTGGAACTGTAACGTTTGACTATCCTTTATGAGAATGAAATAACTGCAGTTGATCTATCTGTTTTTAAATGATAGTACATGTTATGATTGCCACTATGTATATTGTGAAAACTAAAATGGCCTAAAAGGTTGCTTAATAAAATATCTGAACCTGAACCAGAAAGTACATACTAGAGTCCTGCTGTGGGTGTATTAGGATTCTACTAGCTGCCACATGTTTCTGATGGCATCAGCACATCACTGCAGCAAGATATGTAATTCTCTCACGGCGCGCATGGCACTGGAGAGGGAACTTTTAAAAAACTTCTAAATCCTGTACCTTACTTCAGGAATGAAAGAAAACAAAAAGTAAAATAGATATATTGATGTTTTCACCAGAAAATATTGCTGAAAATAATACATGGTGACTAACAAATACTGATGCTCTAACAAAGGAAAACAGTGAAGAAATGCAGAAAATCTGCCCCCAAACATCAAAACAGGCTTCTTTGATTTTGATGAAAACAAATGGGATAATATGTATTTTAAATGTGTAAAAAGGAAAAAAGAATATAATTGGTTGACTGCTCTGACACGCCTGGATTGCTTCAGTGCAGTAGCATAGGTTGGCACTACTTATCTTTCTGAACCTCATTACTCCGTTCTAAAGATATAAAGGTGACAAGACATTTGTAGGAGCTGCAGCCTGCCCTAGTTCGGAACTAGTTTTGACACCAAATGATGTATATTTAACTGTACCCGAATAAAAGTTGTGGTGAAAAGCTGTTTTACATTGTTTTGTTTGTATAGACAACTTTCTCCACAGTCCTCGTGGAATCAGGAATTTGGGGTTCGACTGGGGCACTGCTTGGATTCAGAACTGACAGCACTGCTCTAATAGGTCAGTGGCTTGTGGTCAGAGTTCTGACTTCATGCAGTGGCACAAGCAAAACTCAAAATTCCCGGTTCCATAAAGTGAACTGTATAGGGAGACAGGGAAGCAAATACTAGCCGTGCTTGTCATTTCTCAAGAGCTCTTGTTTGAACAGTTGACTGTAGGACTACCATCTAGATGGCAGTCAGAGGAGATGAACAGTAACTTTTTAGGATAGCAATAGCCGTGGCAGAAAATGTCATCACCCAGAGGTGGCTGACAAACAAACATCCCTCCAGATCAGACTGGTTCACTAACAGGAAAACAGAATAAAACTGATGGATAGTATCACAGCTCAGTTGCAACAAAAAATGGACAAATTCCATGCCAGGTGGCTCTCCTTGACCCACTGGGCGGAGGAGTTGGAGGGTCTGTCACTTCTGGAGCAGAGGTTGTAATGTCTTCCTAGGTGCTTGGTCTCACTCAAGTACAGCATATCATGAAGTTGTGAATATAGCGTTGCACTGTTCCTACACGCAATTAAGGTTTACACGTTTAGTTGCCTGGTCCATGTTTACGGGCCAGGGATACTATTATGTACAGGTGGCTAGCAGTTATTAGCTCTGGCCACATCAATTCACAGAAGGACTTGAGTGATGTCAGACTATCTTGGGAATACCCTCACATTGATATTGGCTGTTTTTGTGTGTAATATGTGTAATGATGTGCTTTTATGTAAAATGCACTAAGTGTTTATTTCATTTATTTTTTATAATGGAAGGCATTTGAGCAGAATTTACTGTTTTCACAAACGTCCAGTGACTAACAAGATAAATGGGTACAAAGTACTTTCAGTACATATTGATACATATTCAAACAAAGCAAAGGACAAATTAATACAAAGCACAATCAGGGGTAAGAAGTTTACTCTCAATAAAAGTGTGAAAGTTTAAAAAAGAGAACTGCATATAGAATGTTGTTCAAAAAACAAGCAAAACATACTAAACAGTGTTTTTACATCAGGGGTTAAGGTATAGTTAAATACAAAACATTAAGAAGGGTACCGTATGACTATGATTTCTGAAAATAAGAACATTACAAACTACTGAAAACTTACACAAATATTAAAGACCCTTTTAAAATGTTGGGCACCATTTTTATAATCTTAATATGAAACATAGAAATTGTCGGCAGATAAGGACCACTAGGCCCATCCAGTCTGCCTATAGGCCCTATACTTGTATGCATCCGCCACCCAAAGTGGTCAGTGGCTTTCCATCACTCCCTTCCCGCCCAAGGTTCCTCTGTGCTTGTCCCAGGCATGTTTAAACCTCTCCACTGTGCTTGCCCCTACCACCTCTTGTGGCAGACTATTCCAAGAGTTCATCACCTTCTCCGTGTAGAAAAATGTCCTCACGTTATCTCTTAATCTCCCCCCTTCAATTTCATATCATGCCCCCTTGTTCTGGTATCTTTTCTACATTGGAAAAGATCTCCTATCTGCTCCTTGCTTGTGCCGTTGAGGTACTTGAAAGTTTCTGTCATGTCGCCTCTTTCTCTCCTCTCCTCCAGTGAGTACATATTGAGGTCTCTTAGTCTGTCCTCACATTTTGTGGTGCAAACCATGCACCATCTTTGTCGCCCTTTTCTGGACAGCCTCCACCATGTTTATGTTCTTACGCATGTGTTGTCTCCAGTACTACACACAGTACTCCAGGTGAGGCCTTACTAGTGTTTTATACAATGGCATCACCATTTCCTGCCTCCTACTAGTAATACCTGTCTGTGCACCCCAGCATGCCACTGGCCCTCCCTGCAGCCTTTGCACACTGCTTTGATACCTTCAGGTCATCGGATACGAGAACCCTTAGGTCCCTCTCCTCTTTGGTGATGGTCAGCACCTCCCTCACTATCCTGTAGGTCTCCCCAGGGTTACCCCTACCCAGGTGCATTATCTTGCACTTTTTTGCATTGAACCTCAGTTGCCACACCTCCGACCATCTTTTAAGCTTCTCCAGGTCCTTCTTCATTATTTGCACCCCTTCTGGAGTATCCACCCTGTTGCAGATCTTGGTGTCATCTGCAAATAGGCAGACCTTTCCTTCCAGCTCCTCTGCAATGATGAAGACATTGAACGGGACTGGTCCCAGTACTGATCCTTGTGGCACTCCACTGGTCACCCCTCTCTCCCCATATTGGATCCCATTTACCACCAATCTCTGCCTTCTGTCTGTTAGCCAGTTTCTAACCCACTGTATCACCTTATGCTCCATGCCCAGACTGCTCATCTTGTTAACCAGCCTTCTGTGTGGGACAGTATTGAAGGCTTTGCTGAAATCCAGGTAGGCAATGTCTACGGCCCCTCTCTGATTCACTTTCCTAGTCACCCAATCAAAAAATCTATCAGATTTGTTTGACAAGACCTTTCCGATGTGAATCCATGCTGCCTCAGATCCTGGGTACCAACGTATTCCAGGTACATTGGCAGATAAGGCACTGCCAATGTACCTAATTGTCAGATAGTGGCACTTCTCAGATGCAGCTTTGCCTATAATAAAGAAGAAAGGAAACACGGGTTTTCCAACTGTATGGCACTGACTACTCACCCTGCAAGCTCACATAGTAAACAAACTGGCCAAATAAATACAAGCAACTTACCTTCTCTAGCGCAAGCTTCAGTTTATTTTGCAAAATGTTGTAAGCTAGGGTTGCAATACAAACGTAGCTAAAAGTGCAGAGTGCAGCAGCGGCAACAGGACTGTAAACGGGAACCTCGACAAAGAAAACAACCTGCTGACACCTTCATAGGTGTATCCATAGTGGCTAGACAACTAGGTGGCTGGCAGGTAGTGTTTGTGCACATGACATGCACACACTACGCTGGCATTTTGGTGGAACGCCTTCCTCAGAGCTGATTGGCTCTCTCACTCAGGCCTCATAAATAGGGATTTGAATGCATGTACATGAGTGAATGTGAGCTGAACTGTCAAGAGACTCACTCCGCGCCAAGTGGAAGTGAGAATGCAACAGTGTAACAAGCAAATAAATGAAAGCATTGAAAAGTAGCAAACATTCTAATCACGTACAAACACAAAGGGAAACGCAATTAAAGGGGGAAGGAAGTGAGACATAGTAAGACACGGATAAACTGGGCGAATGGGGGCTGGGGCAACATGACAAAAAGTGGGAAAACAGTAAGTAAGACACAGGCGTCACTAGCAGTGCAAAAATCAGACAGTAATAAATGCAAAGGTGGGGCACCAGCAGTACATAAAGTCTATTACAAGGGAATGCAGAAGGTCATCATTAAAGAAAACAGTGCAATGGCAGATTTTCATTCAGTCCTAGAGGACAGTGTCTAAAGAGTGTGGATCCAGAAACATTCCTGTTGGGATGGTTTCTTAGCTAAGTCACCCCCTCATGGAATGACTGTTTTGTTCACACATCTGATCTTTTAATTGTCCCTGTGTTTGCCGACATATCAAAGCCTGCAGAGACAGATAAGCACACGGATTACTGTGTGGTGGTAGAACAGTTTATGAAGGCTTTGATTTTGTATTTCTTAGTCACACAAATCTGCTGCCGTGAAGGCTGGGTTACTTTTCTGTACTGGCCAGTATCTCCAATATTAGCAACTTGGTTTGCTTCATTGCAGAAGGTTGTTACAAAAATTGCTGATTGCTCCTTTGTTGATCTGGGTTTAGGAGTCACTCTAAGAGTGACTTACAGAAGAGGGAGGAACATCAGAGACAATTGTGTTCACAGTTTGTACAGAAATCTGACCTCAAATAGGGCTTGGCTACCACCTCTATCCAGTCGTAACGTTAGAAGCGAACGTTGTGTGAACTGCAACAATACAAGTCACTCAGTTACCTTTAAGTATCCTAGGTTGGGAAACAAATACAAAATCAGGTTCTTCATAAACTATTCTACCACCACAGTAATCTGTTTGCTTACTTGTCCCTGCAGGCTTTACTATGTGGAGCAAACAAATATACATCTGAAGGATCGTATCTGTGAACAAAAATCAGCCACCAGAAACCAGTTTGTCACCAGTCCTATGGCATATCTTTTCACTGAAATGAAGCATGGGTCCCTCCAGCCAATCTTAGATTTACTGGAACTGAGAGAGTCACTGTTAGTCCACAAGAGAGTGTCCTAGTACTACATGATGTATACGGAGAATACTGTGTTTTGTTTGTATAGCCTAATAATAACAATAAAAAATGTAACTGTAAAAAGAGAGTGTTCTAGCCATGACACTGTACCAATGGGAATGTTTCTGGATCCACACTCTTTAGACACTGAGTCCTCCAAGACTGAATGAAAATCTGCCATTGCACCGTTTTCTTTAATGATGATCTTCTGCGCTCTCTTGTAATAGACTTTATGTACTGCTGGTGCCCCACCTTTGCATTTATTACTGTCTGATTTTTGCACTGCTAGTGACGCCTGTGTCTTACTTATTGTTTTCCCACTTTTTGTCATGTTGCCCCAGCCCCCATTCGACTAGTTTATCCGTGTCTTACTATGTCTCACTTCCTTCCCCCTTTAATTGCGTTTCCCTTTGTGTTTGTATTCATTTATTTGTTGTTACACTGTTACACTATGACTTTTACTTGGCACGGAGCAGGTCTCTGACAGTTCAGCTCACATCCACTCATGTATATGCATTCAGATGCCGATTTATGAAACTTGAGTGAAAAAGCCAATCAGCTCTGAAAAGGTGTTCCACCAAAACATCAGCTTAGTGTGTACATATCATGTGTACAAATGTTGCCTGCCAGTCGCCTGATCGTCTAGCCACTACGGATACTCCTATGAAGGTGTCGGCGGGTTGTGTTCTTTGCTAAGGTTCTCATTTACAGTCCTGTAACCACTGCTGCACTCTGCACTTTTAGCTACGTTTGCACTGCAACCCTAGCTCACAACATTATTCACAATAAAACTGAAGCTTGCACTATAGAATATAAGCTGCCTGTATTTATTTGGCTAGTTTGGTTACATTGTGTGCGTTTGGAGCGAGTGGACAGTGCCACGAGGTTGGGAAACCTGAGTTTCCATTTTTCTGCATTGTGCCGTCTGTTCTTGTGTGTGCCAGGCAGGGTGTACACCAGAGACTTGTTGAACTCCTCATCCTATTTGCAGTTTGCCTATAATAACACATCCTGCGGCCTATCTTATTGCTTAAAACAGTTCTAAAATATGAATACAGCATGTTCTGTGTTGCCTGTTCTGCATTGTCATTAACACTCTGAATTCCCACACATGCACGTTTGATACTTTTAGGCTCTTACAAGATCTTTTGTTTAAAAACATCCATGACTAGAAAGAGAACCGTAGTGGTGCAGTAATTATCAGAAAATGAGTTGCGGGCCGGCCCGTCGGCGCAGCGGTTGGATTTCCGCTTGCGACGCCGGCGACCCGGGTTCGGGAACGGACCCGAGTCGTCGGAGGGCTGGCCGGGGGGAGATGGATCGAGCGTCCGTTGGACTGCTCTCCTTCTCCGGGGGGAGGGCTGGGGCAGCATCCGGGGCGATGGGGACTCCTAGCGGAGGCCAGGAACACCCACGCTGCCGCGCTGAACCCTGAAATTAAAGACGGTCCTCCCTTGTTCCCAGACATCCTTTTCCACAAAGAAATGATTATGTCCCATCTACTAATGTGGTTCATCTGCATATTTTATTTTTACATCCACTGTCCCTCGAGGAGAGCACGTCTGGTTGCTCTCCATGGGAGAAGTACCATCTGGTCCTTAGTGTTAAATATCTGGGATGTCAGCTGTTTGGACAGGCAAACTAAAAACTCTGGGGATGCATTTAAAATTATTACTACCTTCCTTCTGTGTCCATATAACAGTGTGCTCTTATTGTCCTAGCTACAGTTTGTACCTGTCTCTAAATGATTCCCAGGGGAATCAGGAACCGCATGTTGTTCAACAAGCCCATCTTTTTTTAAAATGTATTTTTACTAGTTTTATAATAATATCTTATAAACGTTTGTCACAACAGACACACTGCAGTAACTGATGTTACAGCAATCTTACAGCAGGGTCTATGAATATGCAGTTTAGGGTTCGACTTTATTTGAGGGCTTGATATCCCGCAAGTGTACAACAGATTACTCAGTCTACATGAGTCGGCACTTGGGTGCTCAACAGCTAATCATGTGGACAGAGACGGGGATCTAGTTATAAACAAAAATGGGGAAAACAACAGAAGAAACCTTGTCCTTTGTTACTAACTTACTACGTTAAGAAACAGTCAAAATCAGTTGATTTTGCCATTTTTAGCAAGTAACTCTGTCCCTTCATTTTCTTAACAAGGGGAACTCCTTTCCCCCTAGTATGATCTCTGGACATCGGTACTTACAAACATATCTATTATTATAAATCTCTTAAAATTAAGTTCCTCTTCAATCCAGTAACTGTATTTATGCATGAGAGATGACATCAAGAACTGAGATTCATACAGTGCTTTACAGCAATGTCTCAGATACAGGAAAATAATACAACAGTAGTTAAAGAGCAACTGTTATAAAAAAAAAAGGCCTACAGGCATTACATTTACACCAGTTGTGTTTTAACTGTATTGTTTTCTAGTTAGTTATTTCTTTTTTACTTTGCCCTGCTGTGGGTCTACTAAATATTGTGGATTATGCAGCACTTATTTCACTGTGTCTTTCAAAATGTATCTGCCTCTCCATTGCTAACCACACAATTTCTGGCTGTGACATCACAGTCTGTTATCATGGTGAGCACTATGATGTCATGAAGAAAGGCACTGTGAGGTTAATAGAGGAGAGGCAAATGCTTTCAAATGTTTTCTATGCAGACTTCTTAGGTGGACTAACAAGATGGTCTGTAAATAGAACACTGAAAATTAAGAAATGTATTCTCCAGTAAATTGAAACATCCGATTTATGAAAGCACGTGCTGAAGTGCAGAGTTGCTCTTTAATGTAAAACAAGGAAGCAAGAAGGCAAGATAGACCATCAGTGCGATAATTCTCAAGTGTTTGAAATAAACTTAGAAATGGGAGATGATTATTGTTTTTACTAGTACCATCTCCAAGGCCAAGAAACAGAAGTAGGTCACAACGCAAACACAGATCATATTATTTTACATCTGAAAACATGTCATATTTTGTGCAAATACAGTATATACTTGTGTAATATGTAGTGTGTAACCTGTAAACATACATACATCATTGTTTTTATAAATGTTGGCCATCTTGGGCAAGATCTTAGGTGGTAATTCCAAATACACTTGATGGTAACAGTCACACAGCAGTACCATCAAACAAATCTATTGAGTTTCCAAACCTTGTAATTGTACCTGTTGTGTTGCTCTGACTTCTGCGCAACTGAGATGTCTGTAATCAATGTAATGTACTTTATTAACAAATGCTCATTTATTTCCTCTGTTCCTCAGCTCCCTACCTCCCTTGGGCAGACCGCGCCCAGGTTCAGCTCCCAAGCCTCCCGCCAGCTAGACCAGCAAGCTCCTTACCTCCCTTGGGCAGACCGCACCCAGATGCAGCTCCCAAGCCTCCCGCCAGCAAGTGTACAGAATTCGGAGTCCAAGCAGTCACTGCATCACTCCTTTGTAGTTGGCGCCATTTACTCTGAGTGCGCTCCAGAGACTCCCTGTATTACTTGCTCTCCTCTCCTTCGGGCAGTTGCTGGATCACTGTTGGGGGTTACTCTTTTCTCTCATCTTAGCTGCTTTTAACATAATTTATTGTTCTAAACAATGCAGCACAACTCGAGTCTAACTTGGACTACTGAGAGATTTCACTGAAAAATACCGCAGCACAACTCGAGCGAACCTAGCCTAAGATTTACACCGCTGAGACTGTTCCCAGACGCCGCTGCGTGGTGTCTCCCCATGCACCCCCTGCCCTCCTGCCCTGTCTGAATATTTCCTTATATAGCTGATGTGGAAACGCTGATTGGCTATCTCCCCATTTTACCGTTTGCTCCTTATAATCCTCAGCCGCTAGAGGGCCATCACAGCATTACTGCTTTAGGCTTCTCCCTGTAACTCTTGGCCACTAGAGAGCATTGTGGCTTTACTGCTTAAAGCTATCTACTTACTATCTGACAAACACTGATCGCAGCAGAGAAAAAAAAATATATATATACCTCCTATATTCCCCTAAAAATATGTTTTCCCATCAGGTGCAATACAATTCTTCCACAAACTCCAGGGTAGACATAGCAGAGGAAACAAATATGTCAGCCTAGTTCATCTCAGTATTCAGAGCCTTCTTGCCAAGAAAGATGCTCTTCAGGCCTGGGTCAAAGGAAACAACTTTAACATAATTGCTCTCTCTGAAACCTGGCTTTCAGACAAGGTTTTGTGTGGTGAAATTGAGCTTGATGGCTTTATTTCCATCAAAAAGGACAGACCAAGTAGAAAAGGGGGTGGCTGCATTTTCTGCATCTCCGAAAAGTTTTCTTTCAACAAGTTCTGTCCCAACATTTCTTTTTCAAAACTTGGGACCCTCTCCATACACCTAAGCCTGGGTGTTAACAAAACCCTAACTGTCACCACTGCTTACCCCCCTCCCGGTACCCCACAGGGAGACCTCGATGCACTTCTTGGAATTAAAGATTCACTACCCCCAAACAGGGAGTGGATCCCCATGGAGGATTTCAACATTAACTGGTACTCCTGTCATTCTGACCCTTCTAAAGCTGCCATCTCTGATCTTGGTCTTCTTCAGCTTATCACAGACCCCACCAGGACTAACTACAGAACCAGCTCCCGGTCACTCATTGACTGGATAATTGTTTCCAACCCTGCCAGAATCATTAATGCCAGGACACTACCTGATTCCATAAGTGACCATTGTGCGGTATTCTGTCACTGGTCTGCCCACCTCAGCAAGCACCCACCCAATTTCATCTTCTCTAGACGACTGGATGATAGTGCACTCACGTGCATTAGGGATGCCCTCAAACAAGTAGACTGGTCCTTCACTTCTACGATGAATGATGCTGACATGATATTGGGCCTCTTTACAGGGATCAGTGACAAATTCACTCCTCTGAAGAGTTTGTGGGGACAAGTCAGCGAATGGAGCACTCCTGCCTTACTTAAGCTCATGAGGGAGAGGAATAAGGCATGGAGAAACCACAAATCTGAGGGGACAATGCCCAACTCTCACTTTATAAAACCTTACATAATAAATGTAAATCAGCTGTTAGGTCAGCCAAGATAAATTTTCTCCAAAACAAGCAACTAGGGGAATATGCAAACCCTAGACAACTTTGGGGGACCTCTGAACAACCTCCTAGGGAGGGGCAGAAGAAATGAACCAATCACCATGGCCCTTGGTGATCAGCTATCCAGTAACCTGGCCAAGGTCGCTGACATCTTCAACACTTTTTTTGGGGGCCTGGAAAAATATAAACCCTCCACTCCAAGCTCTCATGAAGGCCCCGCTGATACTACCCTGCCCCAGCCCATCCAACCTTAATTCATCTCACTGCTAAAGTTCTACTTCCAAGCTCTTAAACCTTCTGACACTATCAAACTTATCCTCTTTAATAATCCCTGCCCCAGCAAAGTTGTGGATGGGATAGATTACAAAATTCTCAAACTCACTATTGTCTCTCTTGCAGTCCCTATCACTAACATCTTAAATCTCTCACTTTGCTCCGACATCTTCCCTCACATCTGGAAAACTGCCACTGTCAAGCCCCTGTTTAAATCTGGGTCCAGGACTAAGGTATGCAATTACAGGTCTCTCTCTCCCCTTGCTCCTCTTTCCAAGATACTGGAGAAAGTGGTTCACTCTCAGGTTACCTCCTTCCTTAACAAGCGCAACATTCTCACTCATGCCCAGCATGGCTTCAGGGACTCTTAACAGCACTGAGACAGCCCTTGTCAGGTTCACCACTGATATCTACGGAGCCATAGATAACGGGATGTACACTGGCTCTGTATTCGTGGACTTGACTAAAGCCTTTGACCTGGTTGATCATAATCTACTTCTGCTTAACCTAACTGATCTGCAAGTGTCTAACAATGCAGTCAGATGGTTTGAGAATTATCTGTCCAGTAGATCACAAATAACCACCATTGATGGCCACTACTCCTCTGCATGCCTGATTAAATACGGGGGTCCACCAGGGCTCCATCCTGGGCCCCCTTCTCTTCTCACTTTTCATTAATAACCTCCCTGAAATTTGCTCTAGCACCAAATTGGTCTTTATGCCGATGATGCTGCGCTCTGCTGCAGCAACAAAAACCCTGATGTAATCTCCGTCCTCCAAAATGACTTCTCTAAACTTCACACTTGGTTCTCTGAAAAAGGCATGGTCTTCAACTCTAAAAAAACAAAACAAAAAACAAATTCATGATGTTTTCAGGTCCTAGAAAGCCTTCACACCCTCATCTTGCCCTCACAGATAACCTTGGAATAAACATCAAACAAGTAACAGAATTTAAATACCTGGGCATCATCTTAGACCCACACCTGTTCTTCAGCAACCATGTCACCTGTGTTGTTACCAAATCCCACCAGAGGCTGGGGCTGCGCAACAGGACTCGGAGGTACCTAATCCCAGAGTCACGACTTCGACTGGCCTGCTCTCTCCTATTACCTTTATTGCTGTATGGTTCGATCATTTACGCTCCACCTGCTGCCTCTCCATTCTCTAACAAACTACGTTCCTGCTACAACAGCGCTATCCGTTTTGTCACTGGGCTTCCTTGGAGGACCCACCAATGTACTCTCTACATGGCCTTGGACTGGCTACCATTAGAAGAGTGCTTCAACGTCAGCAAACTCGCCTTCCTTCACAAAGTCCATCTGGACAAACCACCTCTTAGCATCTCCAGTCTATTCCCAAAATTCTCTCCTTCCCACATGACTCGAGGAGCTGTGACCACTGTTTTAAACGCCCTTTTTTATCACACCTCACTAGCGGAAAATTCGATCACCTTTGCTGGGACTAAGCTCTATAACCAGCTCCCCCCCTCACTTCTGGCAAGTTCCACTGCCAATGCCTTTCAGTTCTCCCTCAAAAGTTTCCTTCTGTCTCAACTAACCTGCAAATGCTGTCCTACCGCTAGAGACAAATGATGTCCACTCCTTCTCTGTCTTTTCCCTGGAATAAGTACCTACCCCTTTTTCTCTGCACATTCCACCCATCCCCCTCGCTCTCCCCCAAGGAACCCTCCACTCTTCGCAGTTTGCTGTCTGTCTCCCTGCCAGGGTTCCCCTTACCTAACACAGGCGATATGTGCACCGGGGGTCACATGATGCCCGCCCTTAATTAGAAGGTTGTATTACAGCCTACTCCTGGTCAGTCTACTTGGAAGGGGACTCTACAATCTGCCCCCGATGCTTATTTGTACAAACTGTTTGACCTAGTTGTACACATCATGTGTCAGTGATGTCTCCCTGTATGTAATAACGTAGGGATTTTTTTACTTGCAGGTTGTCTCAACCTTCTGTACCCTTATGCTTATATCCAGCTTTTTAACTATACAAATTGTTTGACCTAGTTGTACATATCAAATGATAGTGATTCCTCCCTGTATAGAATATTAAGGTCCTGTATTTGTGAATGCATCTATTATTTTAAGTTGTCTTTTTGAAAACTGGACATTTGTGAAAACAGTCACTGATGCTCACATACCTTTCCAGAATGCAAGAAATAAACTTGAAAAACTTGAAACTGTATTTAATCTATTTTATTATAGCACTTGACGTGGAACCTTTGCAAAAGAGCACTTTGCTCAAAGGTCTTTCTGATGTAGAAATAAATAAATAAATGCTTCAACTGTTAAATTAATATGTTGCTTTATAAGCCCTCATGTGCCAGTGCCGTCAGCACAGGAAAATGTCTCAGCTTTCGCATGCACAAAAATCGAGCCATGCAGATTGCAGCCATTGTTGGGCTGTTGCTTAGTTTTTTAATGCAGGGGAACTGACTGTGGCGGAACCACTGTTACAGCACTGATAACCTTTTCATTTATACATGCTGCTGTGTTATCTGATGGGCTCGACTAGGCTGTACCCCCCCAGTGTGAGTTTCCAAAGAAACTGAATGGAAAACACATTTTCCTTTGTGAAGTGTTCCTTTGTTTCCTGTGGAAGTTTTCTGTACAGTTCCCAAAGGTGTGACAAACAAATCTTTTAAAGGCATATTGAAGTCACAAATAAAATAGAAAATGACATAGCTTACTTTTTTCACTGATATTTTGTGAAATTATGGATGCCTCTAATGACCGGATTTACTACTCTACATTTCTGCACTAAAGGCGGTTTTTAGTTAATCAAATCAGTTGATCAGTATGTTGATTCATTTATGACATGAAAAGGATAGACCATTGAGAAACAGCTCATGTTTAATAGCATCCATACTAAAGTACTGTATATATGAATATAATGCACATTCTTTATTGGCATAGCATTTCAACTAAATATTCGACTTGTACTTTATGATAAAAGTGTTATGAAATGGAGGGGCTGCTGTATTGTTTTGTGCTGAATAGGGTGGGAGAACTTCCTGTCTCACTGTTATTTTCCAAGCTCCAGGTTTTTTTGTATTTATTTATTTTACTTTGGACATTACACCTTTGAGCTCAGGAGCTTGTTTACAAAGGTTCCACGTCAAAATTGGCAGTGCATAGAGAGCAGTGCTAACAGTAGAATATCTAAGAGTAGGGTACTGGGGGCAGCCCCCAGGGAGCGTTGTCATGGTGATACAAGGTTCAAGGTGAGTAATATGTACAGTATGCAAATATCGATGGGTAGAGGTTTAAATAAGGTTCTATCAGACATCAACGGTATTTAGCCTCAAGGGTACAATGGAACAATTACTGAAGGTAAAATATTAAAATACAGACTAAATAAGAGGGGCCCACTGATTGAATCATAAGGTGGTACACCCATAATGGTAGATACAAAGAAAGAAAAGGAACTGCTCAATCTCACATGCTGTTGGAGTAATAAGTCCCAAGTCTTCCAACAGGGATAGCAAGCGACCGTGATCCAGAAGGTCAGACGCCTTAATAAGGTCTAGAAAAATGGTGCTACCAAGTCACCCATGTCTAAGGGGTATCAGTACAAAATCCTGACATGCAAAATCCCAAGTGCGAAAAGCCTGACACCGTTATCCTGAAAGGCAGGTGCCCGACAAAGATAAAATCCCGACAGCGGACTGCCCAACACTGGAAGTTACAATGACGTGGAGTTGATTGCATTATTTTATGGAGGTGTGGGGGGCGGTGCCCCCAGCCTGGCCACAAAGATAATATAATCAACTCCACCTCGGTGTAACTTCCAATGTCGGGCAGTCTGTTGTCGGGATTTTACCTTTGTTGGGCACCTACCTGTCGGGATAACGGTGTCAGACTTTTCACTCTTGAGATCTTGCATGTTGGGATTTTGTACTAGACCCATCAAAGGCTCTCTGTATATGGACTGTCAGAGTCAGCAGGGCAGTCTGCATACCGTGAGCAGCCCTAAAGCCAAGCTGAACCTCAGAAAGTAAGTTATGTACAGTCTAGTAGGACATAAGGTGAGGACCTTGAACATGGGTGAAATAACTTAAACAGGTCAATAAATTGACAGGGATGTATAAAAATGTTTCTCGTGGTTGCTTGCTTCAAGAGTATTGGAATGGAATGAGTGCAAAGAGAAAGAGCAAACATAAGGCAGATAGGCCCTGCCATAATTTCTCTAGCTAACTGCAGGATACATAGGCCGTTGTCTCCTTCGCAAGTGTGCCCCTGCGGTTGGTAACTGGCATGCATTCATAATGTTCCTGTTTATTTTTAACATTTAATTAATGTAATAGGTAAATAGTTACTTAAATCAATAAAGACATTATTATAAAGAAAGCCATATCAAATTTGTCAGCTAATATTCCTTGTTTGGTGTTCAAGAGAGCAGGAAAAGGCAGTGAAAGCAGGATGAAGCACACATCCTGCGCATGCGTGGGAGTGTCCCACTTTCGCACATGCACGAGATTTCGGCGACTGCTTTTAAAAGCTTTTTTTTACTTTCCCAGCGCTCGGTTTTATTTTAAAATCGGCAGGTCTAATACAGCAATAGAAAATGCATGCTGTATTTAGCTTGTCAGCATGCGCATGTATAAAATCAGTGTCCGTGCCGGCGCTCGGTGTCAGATGTGCTCTCTTGGCTACCATATGCTTCCGGGGGACGGGGTACTTGCAACGAACCCGAAGGAAAGTGGAAATTCATGAAAATAATGAATAATGGTAAGAATACTACTGTAAAGTATGTATATGGCTATTGTGTGTATATCATAGGGGATCAGTGTGTGCATAGAGGCACACTGATGTAATTCTCTAAAAAAAACAAGGGTCAAGGCTGACAGTGCCCCTTTAAGCATGTTCATATAGGCAGGCAGTGGGGGAGGAGGGCTGCTGGGCAGCTTTAGGGGTTGTAGCATCTCCTATATTGTTGTCCAGGCCCTTGCGCTCAGACTTTTCATGACGTTATGTATATGGTGAGCGCTGAGGCATGCGCTATGGAAGTCTGTCTCTGAGGAGCATATTTACTCATTCTTTTTTTTTTGTCAGAAATTTGAACAGTCATGTTGTAAAAATCAAGGCCAGCATTCAAAATAAGGAACGTGTAAAAAAAAAAAAAAAACACGCCCTAGACTTCTATAGAGCATGCCTCGGCACTATCCATATACATATGTCATGAAACGTCTTGAGTTTGGGGGCATGGCTGGCAATATAGGAGGTGGAAGGGATCATTTGGCTGGCCCCTCTGGGGCAAATTATGATCCCTTCCCTTCCAAAGTGGCATGAAATTAAAATTATGGACTTGTGCTAGCAGAGCTCAAGCAGGTAAGGGAGGATATATTTTTATTTAGTAAGAATTAGTAAAAAAGCGAGAAAGGTGCTCTTTAAATATCCTGACAATATCACAGATTGGCAAAAGACTGTCACTGTACCATGCAGTTTTAGTGCAATAAAAAAAGACAAGATTACCCGCTCCATGTTTCCTTTCTTAAAGAGCCCCCCACCTCACTATTAGGGAAGACTATTGAAAATTGTAATATTTATACAAAGTTCAGCTTAGATGTCATTTGTTATGCTGTTTCCCTCTTTTCATAATTACTGTTGCCATGTACAGGAAAACACGATTACTGTTCTTTGGACACCTGCTCTGTTTGTTTGTCTACACCTGACATGATAATCCTCGGAAGCTGCAGGAGCAGATGAACTCCACAGGGACTAAAAGGAAAGGGGGGGAAAGAAACAACATCATGAAATCTAAGCTGAATTGTCTAGCTTCTCAGCAGTGACCGTCAGTGTTTTATAGATTTATGCATTACGCAGACGTGCCCTGCTGTCATGGAAAGGCCGCTGAAAGGGATACAATGGATACATAATATAGGACAGAGGGTCTTCATTGATTTGCACGCCAGAAGCATGGCCTGTACCACCGCTGTATCTTCTGGAGTCCACATTTCAGTCTCAGCACTTTTATTAATTTACAAATCAACAGTTGTTGGGTTTTTTTTATTCCCCCAACCTGTAACCACACAAAAAAGATACAACACAATGCGCACACTATGAAACTTAATCTAAAAAAGATCAAGAGCACATTGTGAAGAAGAAAGGAAATATAGACCAGCCCCCTTGACAGTAAGGGGTACTTGGCATAGCTAAAGAGAAATCAAACTGCTTGTGTTAGCTTGTGTTGTGTATTCATTAGGCAGCCTGTGCTGTGACATAATGTTGATCAAACAGCAAGAGAATTGGGACCAGCTGCTTGAGCGCTCCAAAGCATTAACACCAGTCAAGCTGGGGGAAAAGTCAAGTTCAGTTATATTTCATATGCGAGTTGCCCAGTTTTTGTCTTGTAAATGACTCCATGCCTTGTTTTCCTTAAACATGGATAAACACAGTATTCAAACAATGTAATTAATCTGTTTTTATTCAGTTTTATTAGACATGTGACCCCCTGAAGGCATATTTATGGGAAAACAGCATGAAAATAAAATGCTGTGTAGCTAATGATATAAAGGATAAACACAGTTATTTTCTGTTTGTTGTCCCAAAGTATTTAGTAAGATAACATCAAAGGCACCAAATGATGCCGAAGCACACTATGAAACAGAATAAGGTTAGTAGCCTAGTGATTTATAGAGCACCACCCTGCCTCACAGATGCTCCCCCCCCCGCAGAAAAACACACTGTCTTCCTAAATTTTTTCCTTACTCAGCCCCGCACCTAACAGTCCTCTCCTCAGCCCCACTACCTTTAAGGTAAGGTCCCTGCTAGGAGCCCCAATCTCTAATCTGTGAGGGTGGGATGGTGAGCTGGTGATTAACGATGCATACCTACAGATTTAAAAATTTAGGGGGACAAAACACCACCAGCCCATCAAGTTCTTTTCCCCCACCAGTGGGAATACCTGGTTACCCATTTATCTTCAAGGTATTTAGTCCAGGTGAAATCCAAGGGAAATCCTATAGGTGTGTTCTCCCCAGGTGTCCTGCTGCTTACTTGGAACAGGGATGCTGGCACGGTCTGTAGCACTGTTGAGATGCTAAGAGGCATTCTAGGAACGTGGATATGTTGTTCAATCCACACTTACTGGCAGGTTCCTTGCCGCTTTAAATCTTGCTGGAAGGTCTCCAAGCTGGCTCCTCCAACCCACCCAGGTGGTAAAACTCTTGGCTCCGCCCCATGATGCCAGATCTTCCTTACTGCTTGGAAGCTCAGGTTCCCTCCTTAGCGGTCTGCGTTTTAGGCCTGGATCCACACTCTTTGATCAAACTGAAACTCATTCTAAAGTTTAAAAGACTTTGGTCTTCCCTTTCCCTTGCGGCTGCGATGGACAAATCGACTCCCGGATTTCGTCGGTGCCCCTGTGGACAGAAGATGTCCCGGACCGATCCGCACTCCACGTGCATTTATTGCCTTGGACTCAGCCATGACTCACAGGCTTGTGAGTTATGCAAATCTTTTCAGCTTTGGTCCTGGAGGACCGCTACGTCCGGCCGTTTTAAGACCGAAAACGCTATCCTCCGGTCAAGTTGAAGGAGGCCCATTGGGTGGTGTCCGCGGCGGCGGGCTCAGCAGAACAGCTAGAACAGATGATCGCCATCGAGGAGGAGGCAGCCCAGGCTGCATCATCATCATCCTCGGTCGCGGCATTTATCCCTCTCTCCTTGGGCTCTTCCTATACATCTTCTTTTAAGGAGCTTTGCTAATCCCTCTCCACCAAGGGAGAAGAGCCATCGGGACATTCCTCTCGGTCCAAAAAGAAGGACTCCAAAGGTAAGTCCTACCATCGACATTCGTGGGAGCGGGAGAGGTCCCCTTCCCCGGATAGTCGACACTCGACATCGGTCGAGGTTGCGGCTAAGGCCGCTGGCTTCATGGTGTCCCTGTCAGGTCAGCCGGCCGAGACAACCGTCGACACGGTCGAGATTTTTCTCGACCCGTCGGGTGGTTTGTCGACTGCAGAAGCCGACATCCCTTCTTCACCAGTTCCCCCGGTGGAAACTGAGGACTTGCCTGTGCCTCCTGTGCCGGAGTTCCCGATTAAGGTCCCTGAACTGAGGGAGGAGCGGGTTTCCCCCAACCCCTCTCTGACCCATCCTCAGAATCCCCGAAGGTCTCGATCTCAGTCTCGGACCTCTTCCAGGTCCAGCTGGTCCCGTCAATGTCAGCAGTCTCTGTCTCAGCCCCATGGAAAGCGGCAGCGCCGCTCATCCTCGTTGTCCTCTTCAGAGGATAGGCTTCGGTGCAAGTTGCGTCGGCGCTACAAGGATCTAATGTGGCAGCAGCTCTTGTTGTCCGGGAATAAGCCGACTCCGTCGCCTTCCCCGGCCATTAAGTGACTGTCACCGGAGCGGCTGAAACAACCCCTCGGTATGGTCGAGGAGCCGAAGCCGGCACCAGTTGTTTAGCTGAAACCGGCTGCGCCACCCGCTGTGGTGGAACCTCCACCTCCACAACCGAAGACTTGGGCCCCGACCAAGGATTCTCGGTCGAGTCAGGGTTTGCCCCATAGGTTTTCCGTCACCCTCACTCCCGATAGACCTCGGCAGGTGGAGGGTGGCTCAGGCGCTCGGTAGCTGCTTGCAGACTCCTCGGAGTCCGACGACGACTCCTCCTTGTTCTCCAGGCTGCTTGACTTGGAGTCTACTGGGGGTCAGTCGGTGGACAAGAGACCATCCTCGTTCCTTGGAATGCTTCGACTCATCTCAGAGTCCACAGGGATGATGCTCAATCCCGTTTCAAAATGGGCCAAGTATCCCCTCACAGAGATACTGGACAAGGGGATTCCCCCATGGAGGCCTTCCCGGTGGCCAAAGCCATTGTTGGCCCGGCCCTGGAGCTATGGCAGCGGCCAGCATCTTGTCCAGCACCTTCGGCCAGGATGGCTCAGAAGTATGCTGTCCCTACCGGTTCGCTCTCCGGTTTCTTGGAGCACACCTCTGTGGAGGGGTTAGTGGCCGACAGAATTTTCTGACATTCTGGGAACGCTCAGGATGTGGACAAGCCACCCGATAAGGAATCCAAGAAATTGGACTAATCTGGGCGGAAAGTCTATGCTGCTTCCTCCCTAGGCCTTCGTCAGGCTAGCTCGGCCGTCCTGATGGCACACTTTTCACACGCCCTTTTGGGCTCCCTGGATGAGATGATTCCTCATCTCCCGGCTGACCTTCAAACGACGGTCAAGCAAGTGTGGGATCAGGGAAGGGCAGTGGCCAAACAGCAGCTCGAGACTTCCTTGGACATCGCTGACTCGTGTGCCCGGTCAGTAGCGGCCGCAGTGGCCATGCACCGCAGAGCTTGGCTGCGGATCTCCAACTTTACGGTGGATACCCAGCACAAGCTGGCAGACATTCCCTTCCTGGGTACTGACTTGTTCGGTCCCAGGGTGGAGGGTCATCTTCAACTGATCGAGAAGTCCAACACCACCTTGGACTCGGTCACGTCTGCCCAGAAGGACAAAGGCCACCAGCTGCAGCGTAAGCCCTTTCATCCTTCAGCCCCTGTGGCACATCCGGCCCATCAACACCAGCATCAGGACCAGCAGGCTCGCACTTGGCACCCCAAAGCCAAGCCTGCTGCTTCCTCCAGCAGGAATCCGGGAGGGAAAGGTCCAGGCGGCTCCTCAGCTGGCCCTTCCTCCAAGCTTGCCCAGTGACGGGTTGAGGGGTGTCGCCCCAACCTCGTCACTCCTCCCTGGGTTCCCCCCGTTGGGGGATGGCTCCCCACTTCTCTCCCGCCTGGTCCGTTATCACCACGGACCGCTGGGTGTCTGGAAGTGGTAGGCGAGTCTGCCTCTGGAATTCGAGCAGTCCCCACCCTATCGAGCCGTTGCCCCATGGGGGGCTACGGGTTCCGCAGCCTCTCTGTCGGCTCATCGAGCCGACATTGCCCTTCTCCTCCAGAAGGAGGGGTTCAGGGAGGTGGCAGACCCTCCTCCAGACCCAGGGTTTGTGTCCAGGTACTTCCTGGTCCCAAAACGGACAGGAGGCGGGCGCCCCATTCTCGACCTACACGACCCGTGGGGATGGCTCCGCCACTTCCTTTCCACCTGGTCCGTTATCACCACGGACCGCTGGGTGTTGGAAGTGGTAGGCAAGGTCTGCCTCTGGAGTCGAGCAGTCCCCACCCTATCAAGCCGTTGCCCACGGGGCTCACGGTTCCAGCCTCTCTGTCGGCTCATCGAGCCGAGCACCCTTCTCCTCCAGAAGGAGGTTCAGGGAGGTGGCAGACCCTCCTCCAGACCCAGGGCTTGTGTCCAGGTACTTCCTGGTCCCAAAACGGACAGGAGGCGGGCGCCCCATTCTCGACCTACACGACCTAAACAAGTTCCTAAGGTCTCGCACCTACAGGATGGTCACTCTGGCTCAGATCATTCCATCCTTGGAACGAGGCGTGTGGTTCTGTCCTCTGGACCTTCAGGACGTGTTCTTTCACGTCCCAATCCGGCCATCTCACCAGCGATTCCTCCGCTTCAAGGCAGAGGGATCCCTTTACGAGTTCTGGGCCATGCCCTTCGGCCTCTCTCCAGCTTCCAGGGTCTTCACCAAATGCATGGCAGTGGTGACAGCATTCCTGCAGCACCGAAGGGTCCGGGTGTACCCTTACCTGGACGACTGGCTGATTGCAGCCCCCTCCAGGTTGGAGGTGGAGCGGTCCAGAGATCTGGCCCTCCAGGTCTGTTCTCAGATTGGCCTCCTCATCAGCGAGGCCAGATCAGAACTAGTGCCATCGCAGGTGATTCACTTCATCGGGGCAGAGCTCGACTGTCTTCGAGCCAGAGCACGGCTCCCGGTGGACAGGGCCAAGGTCCTTTCCTCCTTTGCTCAGTCATTTCTGGTTGGGCAGTTGCGCCCTGCCCGGGACTTCCTGTGCCTTCTGGGCCTCATGGCAGCCTGCACCAGCATGGTCCATTGGGCCTGCTGGCACATGCCATCCCTGCAATGGGAGCTGGCCGCCAATGGTCACAGCGCTCCGGTCCTCTGGACCAGCCAGTAACAGTGACCCAGGAGATGTGGAACGGCCTCCAGTGGTGGCTCATTCCAGCTCATCTGCAGGAGGGTATCCTGTTTGTCTGCCCCGAGCCGACGGTCACTCTGATGACCGACGCCTCTCTAATGGGTTGGGGTGCCAATCTGGGGGAGCTCAGAGCTCACGGTCTCTGGTCCCCTCGGAAGTCTCGATGCCACATCAACCTGCTGGAGCTTTGAGCGGTCTGACTAGCCCTCACCACCTTCACTCCGTTTGTACGGGGTCAAGGTCCAGACGGACAACACCACGACCATGTACTACCGAAACCGTCAGAGCAAGATGCATTCCTTGCCTCTGTGCAAGGAGGCATTCTGCACTTGGTCTCTCGTGATCAGCCTGGAGGCAGATCTCCTAGCCATCCATGTGGCAGGAGCCTCCAACACTCTGGCCGATGCCCTCAGCCGGATAGGTGCTGCATCTCACGAGTGATCTCTCCTGCCAGAGGTAGTACAAGATCTGTTCTCCCACTGGGGCACCCCTCAGGTGGACCTGTTTGCCTCCAGGGAGAATGCGAAGCTGAGGCTGTTTCATTGCCTGCCCCCTCAGCAGGGGCTCACTGCAGGGGATGCCTTCGAGCCGTGAACCTGAGCCTCATCTACACCTTCCCTCCATTGTACTTGAGAAAGTGCTTCTCCAAGGCGAAGAGGGCGCAGTGATTCTGGTAACCCAGACGGCCCGGCTGAGAATCTCTGAGCTAACTCACATATAGCTTCCAGCCCACCGGTTCAGTCTCCAGTCAAACAAGGAAGGTATCACCGGACCTTCAATCTCTACTTGACGGCCTGGTTCCTGAGTGGCTAGAGTTCCAGGCCTTGGATCTTTCCAATGAGGTCCTCAACATTGTTGAGGCATCCCCTAAGAAGTCGACCAGAAAATGCTATGCCTTCAAATGGCAGAGATTCTCCATTTGGTGTCAGGATCAGGGGTTGGACCCTTTCTCCTGTTCTTTGGCTAGCATTCTGGACTATCTGTGGTCCCTTTCTCAGCTAGGGCTTTGGTCGACGACCCTTAAGGTGCACCTGGCAGCCATCTCTGCTTATCGGGCGCGGGACAGAAAGCTGTCAGTGGCGCAGGAGAAGGTGGTCGGGCACTTTTTCAAAGGCCTTGATCACATATCCCCTCCGGTGCGAGAACCTCCACCGTGGATCTACTGCTGGTATTGGCTAAGCTCATGGGCAAGCTTATTCGAACTGATATACAGGTGAGCATCTCTCACTCGTCGGAAGACCGCCTTCTTGGTGGCTATCACATCAGTCAGAAGGATGGGAGAGCTCCAGGCGCTTCCATCGAGTCTCCTTATCTGGTCTTCCACAGGGACAAGGTTGTCCTGCACCCCACCGAAATTCCTTCCGAAGGTGGTGTTGGAGTTTCACCTTAACCAGGTGTTGACTCTGCGGTGTTCTACCCCAATCACACCTCGGAGGCCGAATATAGGCTCCATACCTGGACCCTAGAAGAGCTTCTTATTATAAGGAGCGGACGGCTGAAGTCCGGGGAGAGGTTCGCCAGCTGTTTGTCACCTACACTGAAGCCGCACCTGGCAGACCTGCAGCCAAGCAGACGATAAGCAGGTGGGTCACCTCCTGCATAGATCTCTGCTATATGTTGGCGGGCATGGAGCCTCCCAAAGGGACAAGAGCTCATTCTACCCACAATACCGCCGCTTCGGTGGCTACTTCCAGGGACGTCTCTATCCAGGAAATCTGCAGGGCTGCTACCTGGAAGTCAGCACACCTTCATTACCCACTACCACATCGACCTTGAGTCATGCCAGGATGCTGGTTTTGGGACCTAGGTTCTCCAGTCCTTATTTCCCAAGTTGGGGGTGCGCGCCTTGCCTCCCTCCTCCTGGAGAACTGCTAGGAGTCTGCCAGTAAGTGTGGATTGAACAACATATCCACGTCCCTAGAAATACAGGTTACTCACCTGTAACAGGCATTCTAGGAGTGGTATATGTTGTTCATCCACACAACCCACCCGACCTCCCCGGCTTCGACGCACAACCTGGCTTCCAGCTGGCTAGATCTGGCATCATGGTGCTGGAGCGAGTTTTAGCACCTGGTGGGTGGAGAGCCAGCTTGAAGACCTTCTGGCAAGATTTAAAGCGGCAAGGAACCTGCCAGTAAGTGTGGATGAACAACATATACCACTCCTAGAACTCCTGTTACAGGTGAGTAACCTGTATTTATCGACTGGTTGCAGCTCATAAATGCATTGACTGTTGAGTTAGTGAGCAGCCCATACTGTCTGCTAGTGTCTCAATGATGATTAGAGACAGTAATTGCATAAGCTTATGGGTCCACATTTTGCAGTGTAGATCTGGCCTACAAAGTGTGCTGACAGTTCCCCACATTTTCTGTAACCGAGTCGGCCAAGTTTCCTTCACGGTTAGTTGCATATGCTAGCGGTAATGCTTAGCATAAGTGGACATGCGTAGTTTTGTATGTTCTATAACCTCTTTCTCAAATCATAACCATTCCAGTGGTCCTTTAGGCAAAAGGAAACCAGATTTGCTACAATATGTTCTCCTCCAGATGCCCACAGAAAACATGTCAGCCTTGCACAATCACAGAGATATATACTGAGAGACTTTGAAGGAGCTCTGGGGTGTCTCAGGCATTCAGTTGGAAAGCCCTTGCCCTACCCCACCTAGATCTCCGGTGCACATGACATGGAAGACACGTCACCCTTTCTGCTGACACTGCAAAAAATCTGGAAGGGAAGGTGTGCTTTTTTGCGGATGACACAATCATCTACAATAGGGGAACACTCAGGAGGGGGTGAGAAAAATGTGTGGAAATCTTGGGAAACTTGAGGAATACCATGCACTCCATTTGGACACTGTTACAACAGACAAGCGGTTACAGTGGAAAACATCTTATTTTCCAAATCAATTATATTAAATCCAGTGCATTCTTCTGTGGTTAAAATGGACAGAAACATTGTTCATAACAGACACTGTGATGCCTTTATGGACATCTATAGTAGTTTTTTTAGGGAGTGGGGGTGGGGAGTATATATCTGGTGAGGAGATTTGGAAAATGTAGAATTAAGGAGAAGGTGCTACTGAGATTAAATTTCTTACAAAGTAATTCTCCACAAGCTGCATAAACATTTATTAGTTAAGTAATTACCCTAAAGGGAAATTATTTTATATTTCAATAAAATAGTAACTGGAGGGGGTGCAGTGCAGGGACTGGAGGGGGTGCAGTGCAGGGCGACAAAGATGATCAAGGGGCTGGGGGACTTATCATACGAGAGGAGGCTGAGGGAGTTGAACATGTACTCACTGGAGGAGAAGAGGGACAGGAGGGACATGACTGAAACGTTTAAGTACATGAAAGGAATAAACAAGACTGGTACAGAGGGGCTGTTCAAAGTAAGGGAGGGGAGGGACACCAGGGGCCATGATATGAGACTGGAGGGAGGAAGGTTCAGGAGGGAGATGAGGAGACACTTTTTTACAGAGAGGGTGGTGGCTGGGTGGAATGCGTTACCTGCAGAAGTGGTATCCAGTAGAACAGTGGACTGCTTCAAAGGGATGGGACAGGACAAGGGGAGGGTCAATGAAGGGGAAGGGTGGAAGGGAGGGAGGGAAGGGCAGCTGCAGAATAAGGGGTGCTAGCTGCACATTCAAGCAGGCTTGATAGACCTCTAGGCCTTTATCTGCTGGCAAATTTCGAAAAACCCTTACAGTACAACTACCTTTGTTCTTACTGTCCTAGAACCTCAACATTCAGCCACTAGAGTAACAATCTTCTTTTTACCTTCTGCAGTAAACTTCCTTAAAAAACTCATATTCCCTGACAGTTAAATGTCTCTCAACACATATAATACAGAAACATATATGCTAGGCAGGTTTCTGAGTAATATATGAAGTTTTATAATAGGTTCTCACTCACTCTGAGCCCTTGCACTTACACATAGACACACCTAATACATGGGCTCCTCCTCTGGATAAAATGGACACTGGATATAAAGGACAAAAGTTGTGTGCACAAATGTGCCTGTTAGAACAGGCTTGATTACACTGTACTCAGAAACATGGTAGTTTGGTTTCAGTGCCAAAAAGTGCAGAATAATGAACCCAGGGCACAGAAACCCTGGTGCTGAGTATATGGTGGGGGGTTCCAACAACCATGAGACAGGAAAGGGACCGTGGGGTTCTATCTGAGGACTTCAAGGTGGCAGGGCAATGTGAAAAGGCAGTGGGTGGGTCTAACGTGATACTGGGTTGCATAAGGAAGGGGTATCTCCAGTAAGAAGAGGGAGAGGGTGTTGCCATTATATCATGGCCACTCCTGGAGTACTATTTTCAGTTTCATGGACCGCACCTTAGAAAGGACATAAACAGGGTAGAAGCAGTCTGAAGGAGGGCAACTATAATGGTGCATGGTTTGCACAAGAAGCTCTACAAGGAGAGACTGAGATCTCTCAACATGTACACCCTGGAATAGAGGAGAGCGAGATGACATGATAAAGACCTACAAGTACTTCAAAGGGTGAACAGGGTACAGGTGGGGAGTCTTTCAAATGAGAAGGACCAAGACCAGAGGGGCATGCGGAGGGGAGGTGATTCAAGAGTTACGTAAGGGAATATTTCTTCACTGAAAGGATGGGAGATGCCTGAAATAGACTGCTAGTGGAAGTGGTGAAAGCTGGAACAGTAGGAAATTCAAGCATGCATGAAGTATACATAGAGGTATATTAGATGGGAGGCAGGGAGGTGGGAGGGTCGATGGAGACCAGATAGGGTTTTCAGAGACAGAATAGGTAGGGAACAACTGGGCAGACTAGGTGGGCCAAGTGATCATTCTTGCCATCAAGTTCTGTGTTTCTGTTCTGAGTAATGCAGGCTAAGCTGACATATCCACTTTATGAAGGAAAAGGGCAACAATTACAAACATACTTAAAGAACACCATACAATGTCTTAGGGAGTGTTAACAGAATGACATCTGGTAATCTGTAAGTATACAGTGTGCTCTTTTTGAGGTCCTCTGGTCCTTAATGACTTAAAATGTGTTTGTGGTTAAGTTGGTCAACCTCACTTTGTCCTCCATCAGCACACCATTTCAGCAACTTTTGTGTCACGTGCTTCAGTTTTGTGAAGTTCACTGCAGTCGTTTTATGTGCTCTAGAGGTGTTCAGGGCTGCCTTTTCCTGCTTGACTTTCATTTTTTTTGTGAGCAGACTATATACTGTGTTACTTTGGGACTAGAACCTGAAGACTGTATTAAGCAATGATATCTGAATTCAGATATCACCATTAATAATAATAACAGTGAAATTTTCCATTCACACAAGCCATTGGCCAGATTACAGCAAAACGTGCTTTATCACCTCATATGGTAAATTGGATAGAAAGATACTCTTTGCTACTAATAACTTGTGTTAATCTCCCCTCCTCGAGTCTGTGGGTCTGCCTTATCTCTGTCCAAACCCTGACAAAGGTCTCTTCCCTTATAACCAGTCCATGCTGGATGGGCCGTGCATTATTTTTTTTTAACTTTATTTTATTAAAGCAGCATAACATACAATGGGAGTTCTAAAACAGTAACCATAGAAAGTCTAGTACCATTTCAAATAGTCTGTATCAGTTTCAGAATAAATGTCGGTGAAAACCATATTGTACTTTTTTTGTTTTGTTACTTTTGTTGCTTAAAGAATAGAGAATCTCACTAATAACATTTGATAAATCAGAGAGGAATCCTATAGGAGTAGGCATGTGACAGAATTCAGTGCACAGTGGAGTAAAGCTGTGTGAGGCTTTAGTTCTCTCTTACTCCACTAATTCTCAGCATTCCACTGTTTTTTCACTTTAAATGCAGTGTCTTGCTCAACAGTTTGCCAAAACAGCTAAATATTTGCCCTGTTAGTGATATATGTTGAGCACTGTCATTTATGTTCTGTTTAGTGTGTCGGAGTTATTAGCTCCATAATGTCTGTGTCTTTTTAAAGATTCGTTTTGGCTCCGTGGTGCCAGGCAATAGGGGTTTGCATGTTATGCCAGCGATCCAGGTTCTCGTCCCAAACCTGGGGCAGCAGGAGCAGAGGCTGGCAGGGAGTGCTCAGGCGTCCTTTGGGCGCTCTCTTCTCGAGGGGCACGGAGGGACAGGATGCACGCTCTTGGGTGGCTCCTGGTGGCCGAGTTCGGTACTACGCAGTGCATCATGGGTGATCACACGGCATATGCGTGGACAACCAGGACATTGCAGCTTGTGCCCAGTAGGGGAAGGGCTAAAAACCAGGAAAAATGGCCACTTCATCGCTGCATGACGGCAGCCCCTATCCTTCCGACGCCACGGTAGCCAGCATAGCCCCTGATGGTGCACTCCTTGCTGCTCTGGTCAAGATGGCTAAAGGTGCCTTCAGGCGCTGAAGTCTCCCCTCCCGGTCACACCCATGGGAAGGAGGGGGGACCCTGTCAAAGGGATACGATGGGACAACCGAAGTGACATGATGAGGGGGCAGCGGACGGCAGAATGGAGGATTGGGGTGGTGATGGGAGACTGGCCGCCCGAAGGAGAAGTTGGCGTGGATGGCTGCTGGAGGAAGGGTAAAAAAGATAATACATAAAAAAAAAAGATCCTTTTGATTTTTAGTTCTGTCACAACCTGAACCTGTGCTCATCAGTTTTAACACACACAACAGGTGAATCAGGACCCCAGTGCATATTCATGCAGTCAGGGGTTCAAGGTCACAAAACGTTATGAACATGCAAATATGGCAGCAGATAAGGGCCTTATGGTATGTCTTGTCTGCTCGATTGTACGGGTCCTCCCCTGTGTGTACAGTTGGACCTGTTCCCCCTCCCCAAATTCCCCCTGACCTCCCTCGGTTTCCCCCTCTCCCCCCTGCCTACCAGCAACTTTCCCCTTCATTCTGTCCCATTCTCTCTTGAAGCTATCCAGCGTTTTCAGGGAGACCACCTCCTCTGGCAAACTCATTCCACTTGGCCACCGCTCTCTCTATGAAAAAGTGCCTCCTCATCTCCCCCTTGAATCTTCCCCCTATCAGCTTTAGGCTATGCCCCCTAGTGGGCTTGTTCCCACCAAGATTGCAGAGGCCCTCCACATTCATCCGATTAATACCTTTAAGGTATTTGAAGGCCTCAATCATATCCCTTCTCTCTTTTGTCCTCAGGGGAGTACATGTTGATCCCCTTGAGCCTCTCCTTGTAGGTGTTGCCCTGCGGGCCCTGGATTATTTTCATCACCCTTCTCTGGACTGTCTCCAGCAACTTGATATCCTTCTTAAGATAAGGGCACCAATACTGCACACTGTGCTCTAGGTGCAGTCTTACTAGTGACCTGTACCGTGGTAGTATGACCTCTGTCTTCCTGCTGGTAATCCCCTTGGCTGTGCAGCCCAGCATTTGATTTGCTTTTGCTGCTGCTCTCCTGTGGTGTGCTCAGTGCTTCAGGTCACTCTTGATGATAACCCACAGGCCCTTTTTTTCCCTCAGACTTGGTGACCTGCACACCACCCAACCAATATTTGGTCTCTGGGTTCCTTGTCCCTCTGTGCATAACTGTGATTTTTAGTATTGAACCCCAGTTGCTGAATGCCAGACCAAGTCAATAATCTAGTCAGGTCTTCTCTTAGCTCCTGTCTCCCTTCCTCCATGTCCACCCTCCCACAGAGCTTTGCATTGTCCGCAGACAAGCAGATTTTACCCTTAATCCCATCCGCTATGTCACTGATGAAGATGTTAAACAACACTGAGCCCTGGTGGACCCCACTGGTCACACCGGTCACCAGCCTAGCTTCTGATGATTCCCCCCAACCACCACCTTTAGTTTCTGTCCTTTAACCAGTTTTTGACCCATTTAGCAAGCTTAGCCCCCACACCAAGATCCTCCAGCTTTCTCGCTAGTCTCCTGTGAGGTACAGAGTCAGAGGCCTTGCTGAAGTCCAGATTCAGGACATCAACCACTTGGCCCTTGTCCACTGTCTTGTTGACCCAGTTTAAAAAGTCCATCGGGTTAGTCTGGCAGGATCTTTCCAACACAAACCTATGCTACCTTTCATATTGTAGTCTGTTTTCCTGAGAAACCCCACCAGTCTCTCCTTCAGGATAGTCTTCGTCAGTTTCCCTACCACTGAGGCCAGACTGACTGACCTGTAATTCCTTGGTTCATCTGTTGGACTGTTTTTATGGAGAGGCACCACATGTGCAGTTTTCCAGTCCTGGGGCACACTCCCTGATTCCAGAAAGATGGTAAACAGGTCTGCCAGGAGGCCCGCCAGTACCTCCGCCAGTTCCCATAGGACCCTCGGGTGCACTCCGTCTGGCTGCAGATATCTGTCCACCTTCAGGGCCTTTTTGCACCTTATCTCTATTATGTGGTTAGTGACTCCCCCTTCCCACCCTCTTGCTCCCGGGTGGCACTGGTCCATCCTTCTCTGCAGTGAAAATGGGGAAGTTCTTGTTAAGCACCTCCACTTTCTTTTCACTTCCTTCTGCCCAACCCCTCTCCTTTTTTAACCTGACAATTTCATCTTTCATATCCCTCTTCTCCCTTATATATTTTTAAGAAGGCTTTCTCACCTGATTGCACTCTCTCTGCTAGTTGTACCTCCTTAGCAAGCAGCTTTTGCCTCCGTAATCGCTCTGCTCGCAACCCTTTATTTATCATTACAGATCTCGCTGTCCTCCTCATTTTGAGTACATTTGTGCTTCCTAAAAGCAGCCTTCTTTTCACTTATTGCATTTGCCACTTAATTTCCAAACCAGCTGGGCTTTTTGGCCTTAGAGTTCTGGCTTTTGATTTTGGCACACTCACTAGTGGCCTCCATCAGTCCGTCCTTCATTATGGCCCATTTCTTTTCCACCTCCATCTCCTTACTGGTCCTCAGCAAGGTGCCCTACTAGAATTTCTTCCATCTTCTTAAAATCAGCCTTTCTGAAATCAAAAACCCTTGTCTTGGTTCTGACCATCCCTTTACCCATGTCCAGGTGGAACCACACCGCGTGATGGTTGCTCCCTTCTAGTGGTGCTTACACGTTTACATCCTGAACATGTCCACAGCTGGACAGGACCAGGTCCAGGTCCAGTACGGCCCTCTGCCTAGTGGGTTTCATGACACCCTGTGTCAAGAATCCACTCTGGAATGCATCCAGCAGTAGCTGCTCCCTGGTGCTGTAGGTAGCCATGATTTTCCAATCCACCCCAGGTAGATTGACGTCCCCCACTATTACTGCCTCCCCTTGCCTGCCATTTCCATGATTTGAGACCCCAGTACTTTGTGTAAGTCCTCATCCTGTGAAAGTGATCTGTAAACTACCCTCATCCTTAGTTTTCTCCCCTAATTGGCTAGGACCCTTACTGATAATGTTGCTGTCTTTCTATTTGCCCCTTCCTCTCTGATACAGGTTATCCCCTCCTTCATGTACAGAGCCACTCCTCCCCTACTCACTTTCCTGTCCTTCCTGTACATTTTGTACAAGGGGACTGCGAGTTTCCAGTCGTGGTTTGGTGTGGCTCATGTCTCTGTGATGGCTGCTATGTCCACCTCTCATTCGGCGATTGGCACCTGCATTTCAGCCATTTTATTTCCAAGGCTTCTGGCATTCATAGACATTATCCTCCACCTTGACTGTCCTGCTGCCCTCCTCCACCTCACCCCATCCTTCCCTCTCCCACCTTCCACTAGTTCTTCTGGCCCCTCATTACCCCTATCCCAATGCTGTCCTCCCCATCCCCCAGTTCCCCCCCCAACTAGTTCCTCCGTTTTCTGTCATGGTCGGAAGGGAGGCCAAGCGAGTGAGGATATTTTGCATGCTGCTGCCCCCCTTCCCCAGTTTAAATGGAGATCTTTCCCCATGAATTCCTCCAGCTTGCCCTTCAATAGCCTTGTCCCCTTTTACTTAGATGTTGCTTGTCTGGTGCATACCAGTCTTTATTCTCCCAGGTCCCTTCCCAGTCATCAACCATCCTGTACCCCTCCACCTCACACCACCCTCTGAGCCAGACACTGAATTCCTCAGTTCTAGCTTTCCTTGCAGTGCTGGCCCTTGGGAATGAGAGCACCACTAAGAAGGCTACTGTTCTCCCTACCTCACTGCAGATTTTCCCACCACCCTGAACCTCTCTTGCACTACCCCCACCTTGCATCCTGCAAGGTCGTTTGTATCCAGAGGTACTATTTTGTGAGGTTTCCCACCCTCCTGCCCCATGTGCTTGGCTCTCAGATATCCCACTCTCCCTGCCATCATCCCTGGCCTACAGTCTACCCTCCTGTGGTTTGCTCTTGACACCCTCCATCCCCACCTCACCTTCTTTACTATTGAGTCCTCAAGATCACCACCTTTCCTCCACCATCCTGGGCCTCTCCCCCCTTCCCATGTTGCTGCCCACTCCTGCCTGCCTCCTCTTCCTCCTCCCCCGTGTACCAGCTCCCCCTGTCCCAGCTCCCCCACCTGACCTCTCACGTTGACCTTAGTCAAATGATATACTTACTGTACCACCACTGGATTTTTTGTTTTTAATTTTATTTATTCTAGGATTACAAGTACCTTTGAGCCAAGGCACTTTTACAAAGGTTCCATGTCAGAAATAACAAACAACAAGGAAGCAACAATGAAATAACAGTAAACAATTCATGTACAACAGTGCTATTGAAAGGGGTCAATTATAGGAAGAGTAAGGTGTAGAGGAGGAGGAGAAGTGTAGGTAGTTAACAGAGGCAGCTATAGTAAAATGGTGAACACAGCTGGGACGCATGTACCCACAAGGAATGGGTAGGGTCAGGCGCCCGGGGGTGGCAGAGTAACAGGGATGAGAGGAGAGGTGGAGGATGAAGATGCAGCCAGAGGCATTTGTCAAAAATAAATGGGAAGGAGTGATAGAAGAGAAAAGGGGCAGGGTGAGGGGGGAGAATAAGTGCTGTAATCGGGCAAGGAGAGACTAATGAGGTGGTATGAAGACCTGAGATTTGAAGTGGCGCCTCAGGAGCGGGGGGAGGGACAGGGGCCTGGGGTTAAGTAGTATATAAGTTAGGATTAAAGCTGTGTAGGTCATCAGCTAGGAAAGGCAGTCACAGGAGCTAGAGGCAATGAGGTGGTCCCGGAGCCTGGTTTTGAACAGACCTAGTGTTGAGGCAGAGGAGATGGTGTGGCTGAGACCATTCATCCATAGAGGGAGCCCTATAGGTGAAGGAGCGGGCCCTCGTGAGTTCGACAGCGAGGAACTTGTGATCTGGGTTGTCGAGCTCCTGGTGTTCTGTCGGTTTGTGTTTTGATGTAACAAGGCAGTAACACCGGGGTGGGGGTGAGGCCAAGGTTGATTTTCCCACCATAGCACATGTGAGTTACTTTAAAGGGTACAGGTGTGGGTGAGTGGGTGGGCACCAGTTGTGAGTCGGCATGCTTTGTAAAATGCAGCTGTTATACGTCAGAGGGCGGACGTTATGGCAGAGCCATAGATAATGAGGCCATAATCAATAATTGACAGCACAGAGCTCTGGACAGCAATCTTCAGGGCCTCTAGGGTGAGGTGCTGCCTGTGCTTGTAGAGTAATCCAAGGCGTGTGTTGGCAGCTTTAGCCATGTTGTCAGTGTGAGCTGTATAGGAGAGATTGGGGTCAAGCAGAATCCGTAGGTATTTGAATGAGTAAACTTGCTCGAGGAAGTCCCATGCTTGGTGGAGATGGCAAGGGGGTGTTGCTTGTAATGGTTATGTGAACTGCAGAATAGCAATGACTTGGTTGTCTTGTGATTGAGGACTAGTTTATGATTGGGGAACCATGTTTCAATGGCACTGAATCTGAGTTGGAGGCTGTGGGATTTAGAAACATAGAAGTTGACGGCAGATAAGGACCGCAGGGCCCATCCAGTCTGCCCATTTCTTTTTCTACCTTATAAATGTACCATCAGCCTTTGCTCTGTCAGTGGCCTACCTAGTCATACTCATCTGCATCGCTCCCTTATGCCTATCCCATGCCTGTTTGAAGCCCTGCACTGTATTCATAGCCACCACTTCCTGAGGTAGGCCGTTCCATGCATCCACCACCCTTTCCATGAAAAAGAATTTCCTCACATTCCCCCTTAATCGGCCTCCCTGTAATCTCATGCTGTGTCCTCTTGTCCTGCTATTTTTCTTATATTTAAACATGTTAGACTCTTTCACCTTGTTAATGCCCTTAAGGTGTTTGAATGTCTCGATCATATCACGTCTCTCCCTCCTTTGCTCAAGGGTATATATATTGAGCTCCGTTAATCTGTCCTCATATGTCTTCTGATGCAGTCCCTGTACCATTTTGGTTGTCCTTCTCTGGACTGCCTCAATTTGGTTAATGTCCTTGTGAAGGTGTGGCCTCCAGTACTGCAAGCAGTACTCCAGATGGGGCCTAATCAGTGTCTTGTAAAGTGGGATTATTACCTCCCTCTTACAACTTGTGATACCCCTACTAATACACCCTAACATCCCCCTAGCCTTACGTACTGCTTTAGAGGTCTGCTTGAATGATTTCAGGTCATCGGTGATGAAGATGCCCAAGTCTCTTTCTTCCTTTGTGGCTGCCAGCAACTCCCCTCCCAGCCTATAGGTGGCTTCAGGGTTTCTCTTCCCTGTGTGCATGATCTTGCACTTCTTTGCATTAAATCCCAGTTGCCACTCTTCTGACCATTTTGCTAGTTTATCCAGATCTCTTCTCATTCTGCCCACCCCATCTGGATCATCTACTGTGTTGCAGATCTTGGTGTCATCTGCAAACAGACAAGCCTTACCCTCTAGTCCATCTGCAATGTCACTAATGAAGATATTGAAGAGGACTGGCCCCAGGACTGATCCCTGAGGTACCCCACTTGTGACTTGCATCTCTTCTGACTATATACCACTTACCACCACTCTCTGTTTTCTGCCCGTCAACCAGTTTGCCACCCAGTTAACCAACTTCTGACCCACCCCGAGCCTACCCAGCTTATTTATCAATCTTCTGTGTGGAACAGTGTCGAAAGCTTTGCTGAAGTCAAGGTAGGCGACATCAACTGCTCCCCCTTGGTCCACCACTCTGGTTAACCAGTCAAAGAAATCTATGAGATTAATTTGACAGGACCTTCCTTTTGTAAACCCATGCTGTCTTGGATCCTGTGCCCCTATGGATTCCAGGTGTTGCACTATCTTTCCTTAAGGAGTGCCTCCATAATCTTGCCCACTACTGAGGTAAGACTGACTGGTCTGTAGTTCCCTGCCTCCTCCTGCTACCACTCTTGTGGAGCAGGATCACATGAGCCTTCTCCAGTCTTCTGGGACCTCTCCTGTGCTCAGAGACTCACTAAACAGTTCTTCTAATGGCTCTGCTAGTTCCACCCTTAGCTCCTTAAGTACCCTGGGATGTATGCCATCAGGTCCCATTGCCTTATCCACCCTGAGCTTAGCAAGCTCTTGTAGGACCCTTTCTTTTGTGAAGGGAGTAGTGCTCACCTCCCTCCCCCCCGTGTCCATGGTGCTCAGCTGTGCACCCTGCCCTACCTTCTCTTCAGTAAATACTGAGCAAAAGTATCTATTTAGGATAGATGCTTTTACAGGGTCCTCCTCCTCACATGCCCCCTTTTCTCCTTTGAGCTTAGCAATACCCCCTCTGGACTTTCTCCTTTCACTAATGTATATATAGAATGTCTTGTCACCTTCTTTTACTGTTCGTGCTAGTGTTTCCTCAGTTTGGGACTTTGCCTGCCTTACTGCCTTCCCTGCTTCCCTTAGGGCAGTTTGGTATGCCTCCCTATCTTCATCCCGCTGTGTTCCCTTATATTTCGTGAAGGCCATCCTTTTGGCTATGACCTTTTCTGCTACTGTATTTGAGAACCAAAGTGGTTTCCTTCTTCTTTTGCACTTCCTTTTCTGTCTAACACAATGGGATGTTGCTTCAAGTATTGCATCCTTAATGCTTGCCCACTTTGCCTGTACCCCCTCACCTGTGTTTCTTTTTGCCAGGGCTAGCTTAACTCTGTTGGCCATCTGATCAAAGTCAGCTCCTCTGAAGTCCCATATTTTTGTTTTGGAATGGGGTGATTTAGATGTAGTGGCCAAATTGAACCATACCATGTGATGGTCACTGGCCCCCAGGTGACCTTCTACCTTGAGATCTGTGATCCCTTCCATGTTAGTCAGTACTAGATCTAGGATAGCCCTGTCTCTTGTGGGTTGTTGAACCAGTTGTTTGAGGCCCTCCCCCTGCAGGGAATCCACCATGTGTCTAGTTCTGGCAGATGTTCCTGCTGGTATTGACCAATCTGTATCCGGCATGTTGAAGTCTCCCATTATCAGAACCTTCCCTTTGGCTGTCATGTTTTGTATATCTTCCAACAGTAATGTGTCTATGTCCTCCCCCTGGTCTAGGGGCCTGTAGACAACCCCAGTTCTTATGGCTGTCCCATTTCTTGTTTCCAGGGTGACCCACAGTTCTTCTGGCTCCTTATGTGTATTCTGAATTTCTGTAGCTTTGATATTTTCATTGACATACAGGGCCACTCCACCCTCCCTTTTTGCTCCTCTGTCTCTTCTGAACAGTACATAACCAGGTACTGAAGTCTCCCAAGTGTGGTTACTGGTAAACCACGTCTCACTAATTGCTGCTATGTCCATTTTAGCCTCTGACATTATTGCCTGCAGGTCTGGGATCTTATTTCCCAGGCTGTGAGCATTTGTGTACATGATTTTCCATTGGCCAGATTTTGGTGTGTTAGTTGTTGGGTGAGGTTTGGCATTTCCCCTGTGCGTCGTATGGGGAGACGGACCTTTTTTCTTACCTGGTGATGCAAATGAACTGCAAACATGGTGAATCCCTGTTTGACCACTAGCTGAGGGGGGAGGGGTGTTCTTCCCATTCGACGTATGGGGTGCTGCACCTCTCTCCCCATTTGCTAGTTTAAATATTCTGCAAAGATGTCAAACTTCTGCCCCAATGCACTGACTCCCTCCTTAGTCAGATGCAGTCCATCAAATTTAAAGAACTTTTGCTCCCAGAACTGTTGCCAGTTCCCTACAAATCTGTGTCCTTTTTCCTGGCACCAGCCTTTGAGCCACATGTTTAGCTCCTCTATCTCCCCTTCTCTGACCTTCCGTCCAGCTGCCCCCCTCTCCCAGACTGGCAGGATCTCAGAGAAGGAGATGCCGGACGAAATGGACAATAGTTTGTCACCCAGCCTGGTCAGGTGTTCCTTGGTCTCCACAACTGACTGGCTGGCGAGATCATTAGTCCGTATGTGTACCGGGATGTCAATGTTTTCTCCTGCTTTGCGAACAGTTTTAGCAGTGCGGTCAGTGTCTCTCCACGCTGATGTACCTGGGAGACATCTGACTATTACCCTTGGCTGGAGATGGGTATCAACTCCCCGAATCATGGAGTCTCCTATGATCAGAGTTTTTGGATTTCCTGTTTTGCTTTTTTTGTTTTGGTTCCTGATTTGGGCGAGTTTTGTTGTGCTAGCTCCTGTGCTTCAGAGTCCTGCTCTGCAGTGTCCTCTGCCCCTTTGTTTGATTTCAATTTATATGGTTTTTGGAGGTAATATGTTGGAGAGCACAGAGTGATGGGGCACCCGATTTGCCCCTCCTAACCACCTGCCAACCTCCTGGACCAACTACCCTCTGCGGTTGACTTCTTATGTTGGATGTTGGGGAAATGGCGGGTGGTTCTTATAATGTATTTCCTCTTGAATATGAAATTTGAGGCACGCAATCTCTGCCCATGCTGCCCGGAGCTGAGCCCTAAGATCTCCAATGGCCCAGCATGTAGGACAGTGTCCTAAATCTTGTAAGACTGTCCTTCTGAAAAGTGTTCCACAATACCTGCAGTTAATGATATCCATTCCAGATAAGTTGCTGGGTTTATAACTTGGTCAGAGTAATAAGAAGGAAGAAAATGCAAGTAATGGTTTGATTTTGTGTTTTGTTTTCGTAATAACTTGTTATAACAAGTTAAATTACTAGTGCCCCTGTAAATGAGCTCACCTTGTGGATGCCCCACTGATCTGCCCCTTCCTGCTTTGCCACAGGAAATGTCACAACTGTGGTACCCTATAAAAGGAGTGTAGTGTGGGGTGGTTGGCTGGGCCCTTCCCCTGCCGAAAAAGAAGGACCACGGATGAAAGAACAAGGAGGTAAGAGCAGAAACAATTAGTCAACAACAAATGTAGTAACCCTGAAAGCTTATCCTAATGTTAGATAACACTGTGAAACCCGTAAAGCAGCACCTGTAATAATTTCAGAGAAGATATACCCTGTAAGAAACACTTTGCTACATAGAAAAATAAAGCAGTAACAGAAGATATACCTTACAAAAGACAATTTGAATCAGAAGATTACAGCAGTAATCTGTTAGCACACACCTGTAGGCACACCTTGTAATAATGCAGAAGAAGGTATACCAGCAACAACAATTTGAATCCGAGAAAAATAAAGCAGTGAAATGTTAGCAACAAACAGTAGCAAACCCTGTGAATACAAAATAAAAACACCACCACACAGTAAATCTGCTTAGCCAAAAGAAGTCTTAATCCTTTTTCCTTGCTCTGGTAAGGTTCTCTGTTCTGTCCTTTCAAGTAATCTTAGAAGAAAAGAGCTCAGGTGAAGCTAGGTGCCTTGGCCAGCAAACCAAGTCTTCTACCTCCAAGATATCAACTAACCTGACCTAGTGACACCACTGACCACGCTTTTTAACAAATCATGGCAGGATGGGGTGGTACCTGAGGACTGGAGCAGGGCAGATGTGATTCCCCTTCACAAAAGTGGGAGCAAGGCAGAAGCAGGAAACTACAGACCTGTAAGTTTGACCTCAGTGGTAGGGAAAGTGATGGAATCACTTCTGAAAGAAAGAATTGTTGAGTACCTAGAGGCCAGCGGGGCACAGGACCCAAAGCAGCATGGATTTACAGCAGGAAGGTCATGTCAGACGAATCTAATTGATTTCTTTGACTGGGTGACCAAAGTAATAGACCAGGGAGGGGCTGTGGATATGGCCTACCTAGACTTTAGCAAGGCATTTGACACAGTCCCGCACAAAAGATTAATAATCAAGTTAGCCAGCCTGGGAGTGGGTCCCAGTGTGGTAGTCTGGGTAGCAAACTGGCTGCACAACAGGACACAGAAGTTAATAGTGAATGGAACACATTCCGAAGAAAGGGGGGTTACTAGTGGAGTACCCCAGGGCTAGTACTGGGTCCAGTCCTCTTTAACATCTTTATAGGTGACACTGTGGAGGGTCTGGAGGGAAAGGTATGCCTCTTTGCAGATGACACAAAGATCTGTAACAGAGTTGATACACAAGAGGGGGTAGAAAAGATGAGAAGGGACTTGGCAAGGTTGGAGGAATGGTCAGAACATATGGCAACTTGATTCAATGCAAAGAAGTGCAGAGTAATGCACCTGTGAAACAAAAACCCAGGCGAAGAGTACACAGTAGCAGGGGAGGTACTAACAACAACAAAAATGGAAAGGGACCTGGGGGTAGTCATATCAGATGACCGAAAGGTGGGTAAGCAATGTGAAAAGTCGGTAAGGAGAGCCAGGGGGATACTGGGATGCATAGGAAGGGGCATCACAAGTAGAAAAAGGGAAGTGGTTATCCCTCTACAGGGTTTTAAATAATTGATTAGCAGTTTTTTTCTTGGGACAATGCTAACTGTACAGAAAGTATTTATATAGGTTTTCTTGAAGCGTTATGTTTGTTAAACACAGTGAGGCAAGTGCTATGCATTTTCACAATGTTTTAGCACTTTTATGAGCAAAACGCTAATCAATTTTTGGAGTTAAATAAATCCCTGCTCTATACAGACAGTTGGTGAGACCCCATCTGGAGTACTGTGTGCAGTTTTGGAGACCTCATCTATGCAAGGACATAGACAGGATGGAAGCAGTCCAGAGGAGGGCAACTAAAATGGTGCAGGGTCTGCAGCAGAAACCATATGAAGAGAGACTGAGAGAGCTTAATATGTATACTCTTGATGAAAGGAGGGACGGGGGGACATGATAGAAACGTTCAAGTACCTCAAGGGAATCAACAAAGTCCAGGAGGGTAGCATCTTTCAGAAAAAGAGATGTGTAAGAACAAGGGGGCACAATTTAAAGATAGAGGGGGGACAGCTCAGGGGTAGTGGGAGGACATTTTTTTTCACGGAGAGAGTGGTGGATACATGGAACAGCCTTCCTGAGGAGGTCGTTGGGTCTAAAACAGTGGGGGAATTCAAACATGCATGGGACAGACACAAGGCAATTATAGTGGGGGGTTGCAGGAAGTAGGCTGTTGGTTAACTAGAATCTGCAGCTTATCCAGTAGGTAGGAAATGGGCAGTCTGGGTGGGCCAAGTGGTCCTTATCTGCGTCCAAAGTCTATGTTTCTATGTTTCTTTCTGTTGGAAATTACTGACAGTTTGCCAGCTCCACCCCCCAGATACACACCTAATCCTCTGGAAGAGCTGTGGAGGAAAGCAATTAGCTCCTTCAATGTGAGAAGGAGACTGAAACACCTCTGAGACAACAAACCTTTTCAACAAAAAAAGAATAAAATAAAACAGTGTCAAACAGTAATTTTGCTTAGCCCAATAATAAAAAAGTCACAAAAATGTAAGCACCACCTGTAATAATTTCAGAGAAGATATACTGTGTAAGAAACACTGCTACAGAGAAAAATAAAGCAGTAACAGAAGAAATACCTTGCAAAAGACAATTTGAATCAGAAGATTACAGCAGTAATCTGTTACCACACACCTGTAGGCGCACCTTGTAATAATGTAGAAGGTATACCAGCAACAATTTGAATCAGAAAAAAATAAAGCAATGAAATGTTAGCAACAAACAGTAGCAATCCCTGTGAGTACAAAATAAAAACAACACACAGTAAATCTGCTTTGCCAAAAGAAGTCTTAATCCTTTTCCCTTGCTCTGGTAAGGTTCTGTGCTCTGTCCTTTCAAGCAATCTTAGAAGGAAAGAGCTCAGGTGAAGCTAGGTGCCTTGGCCAGCAAACCAAGTCTTCTACCCATTTATTGATTAACAAGTACTTAAATGCTACCCCAGTGAGTGGGTCTTTTACTTCCCTGTGGGCTAACTTGTCTTAAGGGTTGTGAGCAGGTCCCCCATATCACAGGTGCACTGGAGAGCCATGTCATATGCTAATCACCAAACAGCGATCACTATTATGGCGAGTGCACGCCATGAAAAAAAATAATTTTGTGATCGCAAAGGCAACTTAAACGCAACTGAGACCTATAGGTCTTGTTTTTAATGTTGGATTTTCCCGCACCCCCCTACTTATGGATTCTCAACTCCAGGGGGGTGCATGTCGGGGGGGGCAAAAACTTGGGGCTATACATTCCAGGAAAAAAAAAGCCCAGCTACATCAAGCCAGACCTGAACCTGGTACCCCATGCCTCCCAGCCGACCACCCTTCCCACGACACCACCGATTTGGCTCGGCAGCTGCCCGCTGCAACCCCTCCTATATTCCATCCCTCCCCTGCGTCTCTCCCCCCCTCCTGTAGGTGTGTATACCCGCGAGTTCCTGTCGCTATCCCCAGTTGTTATGCAATTTTATGTTTGTCTGTATTTTACAAAACACAGGACATTGTTGCAAATGGGGGTCACACCCTAACCAATTTGTATCCTGTGTAAAAAATAAATTTTAAACAAAAACAAACAGTATCCAATCACCCTCCTCCCTAGTTAGCCGAGATCACAGTCACCGAGATTGAGTCACTATTTTTCTAGGCGCGCAATCTCGGTCGCTATGGTCACGGACTACCCTGGGGGGCCCACACTGCTACAGACGATTGGTATGTAGCAGAATTCAACCTTCTGTTAACCATGGCATGACCGTCTGGCCCTGTGGATCATGTACTCAAGTCAAAAGGGGTGCCAACAAGCATTAATATCATAATTTCAAGTCTGCCATAATGGCCTCCATTTGTCTAATGCCCTTGTCAACCTGTACCCAGTCAGATAAGGTTGGGCACATATCAGCAAGCCAGTCTGCCTTTCTGATGGTCTTGTGAGCACTGGCAGTAAGAACACTGTAAAAAACACAGCCTTTTAGTTTGAATTTGAGTGGGAATCTACCCTAGTACCAAGTGTCTTCCTTTTTCCACCAGTCAGGAGCCCTGATCAGACTGCTTGTGAATGGCACTCCATGGATTAGTGAATTTTACTTTTGATGCCAGTACCTTTTGTAAGTGGTATTGCAAGTCTTTTCTGTAGATGAGCCCACAACCTCACAGCTGTTATTGCTTACATGTGACCTAATAACTACAAAAAGTCCCTTGCTGGCCTTGGTTTGCCAGGGTTGAAGGACCTCGCACAAGACAGCAGACTTTCCACTCTTGACAGTGGAAGAAATGCTGTCCCTATGTAGTATTTAGCGCTGCCCAGTGAACACCAACACTTGACTGGGATCTAGCTGGAATGTTTCCAGGTTCAAGAGGAAAGGCAGATTTTGTAGGGTGTTTCTTACAAAGCTCAGACTGGAGTACCGGGGGCCCACGTGGAAAATCAGTAGGGGAGGACCCAGGGTGACAAACTCATATCATTGTTCCTCTTAAATCTGATACACTAGCTCTGTGTTTGCAGCTTACATTTACCTACAGTGTCCCACATACCCAATTTAATTAGAAAACAATATGATAAATGCAAAGAACTTCAGAGTTTAGGAGGTAACCAGATACCCAACTGAGGGGGGACCCATGTGGAAATTTCCAGTTATCCTGGTGAGTCAATCTGACTCGTGTTTCTTACCAGTGTAAGAGAGCTCAGTGCATATTCTTTTTATCCGCCTGTGACTAACAAGTCAACCAGGTAGGGATACAGTACTACACCTTTTCTTCGTGGGAATGCAGTTTTGCTGTCAGGCACTGTGTGAACATCCTTGGAGCTGAGTTCAGACCAAAAGGCAGCATTGCAAACTGGTACTTCTCTTTTCCTAGTCTGAACCTGGGATACTGTATGTGAGAAATAGGGTTACCACCTGTCCCTATTTTCGCAGGACAGTCCTGATTTGGGGAGTTGTGTCCTGCAAAAAAACATGACAAATACTACATGTCCTGACATTATAGTAGAAAAAAATATTTTCTGACTTTCGTTTAAATGCTGCAAAACAGTATAATACCTTAACTAAAATACCTTAAAATGATAAGAAATAGAAACAGTTAAAAAAACTATGACACTTGGTCTTAATTCTGATTATTTAGAGTAAACAAGTCTGTTGCATTAGTCGAGATTACATGTTGTCCTGCGAAAAATCATGTTTCAGTAAGAAATGTCCCACTTTGGGCTTCTTAAAAGGTGGTAACCCTAGTGAGAAAGTTTTACAGGACTGTGAAAATATGCATTGTTCAGATCTAGGGATCCCAGCCACTTTCCTTTTCCAGTGATGGTATCACTGTTTGCAGTGTTACCATTTTGAACAGCTCCTTCTGTATGTACCTATTCAGGAACCTTAAAGCTCAGAATGGGTCACCAATCTCCATTTTTCTTCTTTTTGAAAAACTATCTTGAGACTAGGCCTCCCTTCCCCCCTGAGAGGGAAGGAGATTTTCTGTGGTTTTCATCCTTAACAGCTTCTTTATCTCCAATTCTAGCAGGAGATTTTCCCTGAGGTGGGAGTGGTGGGAAGACTTTTGGGCTCTATAGTTTTGGGAAGCTTGTGAACTGAAGACAGTCCCTGACTCACTATTTCCAGCACCCACTTGTCTGTGGTGATGGTTTTCCATTCCTGAAAGTAATGAGTCAGGCAGCCTCCTACTGGAGGATCTGTGGCAGCCTGTACAGAGTCAGGGTTTCTGTTTCTCATGTGGCTTAGGAGTAGGTTCCTGCTTCTGCCTGGCACCTTTCTTGCCTCTGTCCATTGGATCATCCCTATGATATTTGGGGTGTCTCGGGTTGTAGTAGGTATTGAGTCTGTGATCGGCATCCAAGGTCAGGTAGGTAACGTGTACTGGTAAGTTGGTTAAGGTGAAATTCCAATATAACCTTTGGGAGGAACTTTGGGTTGGGGTGAAGTGTGATTTTGCAATTGTACAAAACCAGGGAAGGAGACTCCACTGTGAGCGCCTGAGCTCACTGATCCTTCTGACTAACATGACAGCCACCAAAAAAGGCAGTCTTCCACAACAAATGTGACATCTTACATTTGTGCATAGACTAAAACGGCTTGCTCGTGAGCATTGCTAATGCCAGCAGTAGGTCCCGTGGAAGCAAAGATTAGCCCACCAGAGACAAGTGACCCATGCCTTTGAAAAGGCACCTGACCACCTTCTTCTAGGTCACTGTAAGCATACCAGCCTGCACTTAGTATGCAGAGAAATCCTCCAGCTGCACCATAAGTGTTGTCACTAGCTGTCCCCACTGAGAGAGGAGGGAGAGAGAGAGAGACCAATGGTAGATGAGGATGCTTGCCACGGGGCAGGTAAGCGGATCAAGCCTTGTACCTTGGTATCAACTTGAGAACCTCTTCCACTTAAATCCATAGTATTTATGAGTCCACTCCTTGCGAGATGCCTCTGCAGTGTGGAAGACATCTTCCGAAAGGCCCAGAGTCTGGAACTCTAGCCACTCAGGGACCAGGCTGAGAGGTGTGGGGATTAAAGGTCCAGGTGCAGGACCTTCCCCTGTTGTCAGGTGAGCATTTCCAGGCAGGGATGCAACCCCAAGGAAGTCTACTGCCGAGGCTGAGGAGAGCAGGGTACTTGAACTGCATGGGCTAGTCTGGGGCTAACAGGATCATTCACGCCTTGTCTTTCTGGGCCTTGACCACAACCTTGTGGACCAAGGGGAAGGCCTACAGGAGGCCTGGGGTCTAGGGACTCTGAAGGCATCCCTCAACAGTGTCCTGGACTGTGGGGGGATGGGTACAAAACAGCTTCATGTTTCTGTTCTCCCATGAGGCAAACACATCCACCAGAGGGGTGACACACTGGCAGAACAGGTGGTCTACCACCTCCTGATGCAGGGATCACTCATGCATCATCTCTCTCTGTTCCTGCTGAATGACCTGACCGCCAGTCAATGGGGCAGATTCCATCAATGCCAGATGCACAGCATGGAGCTCTGGTAGGTTAATATGGTTACAGGACTCCATGGGTGATCAGAACCCTTGGGCTCTGTGGTCTCCCAGGAGTGCTCCCCACCCCACCAGAGACACGTCCATTGTAAGTGTGATGGACAGTTCTGTGCAGACAAATGGGATTTCATCCTCCAGGTGTTGTAGGTCCAGCGACCACTGGATGTCATCCCACATCGACTAGATCACTATGACCTGGCTGGTCCAAGTGACCTAGGCACTGAGACCACTGCTGGCCCAACTCCCACTCCAGGTGGTGCATCCTCCAGTGAGCCCAACAGACCTCACTAGTGGAGGATACCATGTACCCCAGCAACTGCAGGAAATCCCATGCAGGGCTCGAGAGCCCAAACTGAAATAATTGGGCAAAGGAGGTACGCTCCAATGCCCAGTCCATGCAGAGAGTCTGGTTCTGCACTGAGTAACTTGGATCACTTGGGAGGCGACCATCTCTGACTTGGTCGGGGGCACAGCTTTCAGCCAGTCATCCAGGTAGTGATACACTTAGATGCCCTTGCACTGCTGAAAGGCTGCCACCACTGCCATACACTATGAAGACCCTGGTTGAGGCCAAGAGGCCAAAGGGCATGACCTGGAACTAATATAAGATCCCTTCTGCACAGAACCGAAGGTACTGGCAATGGGACAGATGAACTGGGATGTGAAAGAACGTGTCCTGGAGGTCCAGGGAGCAGAACCACATTCCGTGCTCCAGAGATAGAATGATCTAATTTAGAGTGACCATCCAAAACTTGCATTTCTGCATGAACTAATTCAGATTGTGCAGATCCAATATGGGGCACCAGCACCCTGTCTGTTTCAGAACCAGGAAGTACCTGGACACATATCTTTGAGTGGCCAGGGCATCTGAAACAGGGGCGATCATCCCATGTTCTAGGAGCTGAGTGATGATGGCTTGAAGTGCGGATGTGTCCTGCGACACCCTGGGCTCCTGAAGAGCTCAGAGTTTGTACATGAGACAGACTCAAAATCCAGACTGGGAACTGTTACAGAGATGGATGGGAGAGGGATGATGCCCACAACCCATCACTGTGCAGCCTTGGAGGGGCTCTAGCTGCTAGGGCCATGGAAGTACCCTCTGTCCCCCTTTTATGCCCTGGCTGCCTACTAGAGACTCATGGAGTACCACCTCTCTGTCCCCCCTTTTATGCCCCTGGCTGCCGAACGTGAGCTTTGGACACCACTGCTAAAATTGCGCCTGCTGGGGCGGCGGCGGCTAAGGTTGTGACTGAAAAGGACTGGAGTGTAAAGGCCTTTTTAAGCTTTTGGATTTTTGTCTGGAGGCCTGTCCGCATCCCCATGGCTTCTGGATTTACAGAAGGCAGAATCAGAGACCAAGCCCTCCACAGAGGGGTGGTCAGAAAACCTAGAAAGGGAGCCCTTTGAGACCCCATACTTGCAGACCATATGGGGAGAGTACAGGGCAGGATACTGGATCCTGCCAGTGCTTCAGGGCCGGTCCCAAGATGGCTCAGCCATGGGATAGGCAACCCCTGGGAAATCATCCCTGTTCACTATGACAGTAAATGGGTATTTAACCCACTTCTGAAGTGGCTCTTAGGGAACTTTCATGGAGTCTGACATAAGTCAGACAAGAACCCCAGGTGACACTGGCCCATGAGCGGTGGTCAGCTCCTCGACAGAGTTGTGGTTGAGGCTATCAACGACTCTCCTTCAGAGTCATTGGAGGATTCCTCAAAGACAGCCCTGGACCATTTGCCACTGTGGACCACCACGGTATCCCCATACTGGGTGATTCCCCAAATTCGACCTGGCAAGCTGGCCGCAGGGTGAGGCTCCTTGGTTGGGGCCCAAAATAGAGGCTGCAGTGGAGGTGACTCCACCCAAACAGGCAGAAAAGCAGACACTGGGGACTGCTGTGAAGTGTGGACTTGCATGTGAGTGACCGGTGAAGGCCAAGGGTCCAGGGGTCAGAGTCCTACTCTCCCAGCAGTGGTCCACTGTTGGCAGAGGAGCTTCTCGTGGTGTTGAAGAGGACGAGGAGCCTTGACAGCGATGCCTCCTGGTCGAGCGAGATCAAGAGCGCGAGCAGTGCCTTGACTGTCGATATGAGGACTAATGTTGAAGGGTGCTCTGTAGGATGTCTATATATATATAAACCACGTGCCTTGGCAGGTTAAGCCTTAGAGGCTTCAAAGGTACGACTGCTGGCAGAGACAGTTCCCAAGGCAGTGCAGCCGGGGACGCTGACTTGGCCTCATCCTCCTGGGTGAGGACTGGGAGCTTAACCTCGTAAGTCATCTCTGACAGTCAGTTTACATTTTCAAAATTAAATCTTGACTGCCTGATCAGCTGGAATTGAGGTCAGTAAGCCTGACAGGGATACCATGGAGCTCTCAACTGTGCACTGGACCATAGGGAGCTCGACAAAGGCCAAGTGGCCAGGAGAGTCAAAGAAGCAAAGAGATCCCACAACCAATATGGTGTTTCAGTGCTTTGTGAGAAAGGCTCTCAATGAAGTCTGGCATGCCAGACACATCTCCTGGAACTCATCAGAGAATGACCCTCCAGCACTGGCCCCAGCCAGGAACAGCGCCAAGACCAAAGAAGAACTTGCTATTGCTGTCACCACTTTTTCCATGACTGCAACTTGAGCAGTCGACCTGGCAGCCGCCAAGACCTTTCTAAGCCTTCTGGTCTTCAGTGGTCAGTGGTGGCATGGTCTGGCACAGACTGCATCACTCTACATCATGTTAATCATCCAAGCAGTATAAACATATGTTGTGCGGATGCATGGCCGACATTTTCTTCCTACACTGGGTGCAGAACTTAAAACCTGGTTTCTTGCTCTCCATTGTCGATCGCAAAGTGGAGATGGAAGACAGCAAAGCAACTTTAATGTGAAATATGGACTGAAACAGTTGTAGATTTGCCAGAAAAAAACACTTTAAAAACTTTAAATCCTTCAATGCTGCAGAGCTGCGAAGGAGGAGACCTGTCCCTTCCAGTGGAAAAAAGATCAGACGTCACAAGGCAGAGCTAGAGGATATACCACCCTGGTGGAGGGAGGAGCTTAGCTTGAAGACTCCCAGTGACTCAGCTGTCTCCAGCAGAACTGTCGGAGTGTGGATAGTAAAATGTATCCATGTTGTAAGAAATAAGAAATTTAAGTATGAGTGTCATTGAGGCACAGGTCAGGAAGCTTAGGAAAACCAGGAGCAGGTATAAAATTCACAAGTAGCATTTAATTTTTTTCCAATAACAGTAAAATAAAAAGTAAAATTGTTCAGTATAACTATTTACAAAGCTGGTACAAACAGAAAAAGTCCTTTGTCTGAGGATATCTCTAATTCCAAGTTTCAGTTTCTCAGTCTTTCTCTAGCAAAAGTATTGCTCCTCTTTTTACAAATCTTGGCCTGGGAACTCGTTAAGAGAACATTCTGTTTCTCAGAAAATGTTCTTGTCAGTTTCCTTTCTTGCAGGTGCAACAAAAAAGTTCATGGTGTCCCAGAACTGACCTCCTGTTGACAGCTCTGCAATAAGCTAGTGTTGCATTCCAAGTTAACTCCCTATGTTCCAAACAGTGTTTTGCAATCATCTCAACAATATAACTGCATACATTTTCAAACCAAGAGATCTCAGTTTCACACAAAGATTCACACATATTTTATAACTTCAGATACACAAGGGGGAAGAAAAGATAGAAACAGCTAAGTGAAGGCAGAGAAAATTTGACTGCACGGTCAGACAAGAGACAGAAAAGAAGAGTAGAACAGGTACTTGTGTTTAGCTCTTTCTACATAGCAAATGGGACAGGGTCTTAATTAACCCTGTCATGTACCCCCCTCTTTAAGAGGGAACCTATTTAAAAAAAAAAGATTTCTTTAAATTCTCAGCTGACATTAGCTTAAAAGGTTTACAGTTCTCAGCATATGCAGTATCCCTTTTCTCCATAACAACCAGTACAGCAAACAGTGAAGTTTAAATTGCACATTTTTTTAACCTTCCGAATTCTCAATTTCTAAAGTTTGTACATCAAACAGTTAAGTTTAAACCCACGCATTTTTTTTCAACCTTCTGAATTCTCAATTCTAATGTTTCTAATTTATCAGTTTAGCCATTAATATTGCAGCAAAAGATTATACTATTACCTGTTTATCTCTTTTCTTTATGTCTCTCCCAGCCTTGGAAGAAGCATATCTATTTTACCAGAGTGCCACCTCTTTCCACAGGTGGCCTTCTTATTTGGGGCTTCTGCTTCTCCTGGTCTCTGGGAAGTAAAGGCTTTATTTCTGCAGGGTAACAGCACCCTTCTCTCTGGGGGCTACAGCCAACATTAAAAGGCAGGCAACGCAGGATCTACAGTAGGTAGCTACCTGTAGGTAGGTACGACTCATGGCCAGTAAAAACTGTGGCAGAAGGTTTGCCAAGGTTTGTCTCTTACTTAGATGCCTCCCACTGTGATCAGTGTGTGCCCACTGCATCACCTGCATCCGATATTTGGTGAGAACAGCCACCTGCTCTTGTATCTTGTTTAATCTCGGGTTTAGGACGTAACCTGCATAATACCCCTTTCTTCCCAACATAATGGGGATGGGCTCTGTTAACCACCCCAGGACCAATACCTACACCATCAATACTTGTCACATACTGGTATAACCTGCAAACATGTGTATCCACATTTTGTAGCATACCCCAGTCTCTGAATCTCCAAGGATTCCCTGGTTTAGTAAAAAGGCCAGCCCCTTCAGCCATCTGACAGGCTTCTTCCTCACCTTTCAGCTGCTGTATTAAAGGGGCCATGCCTCCATCTCCGATCACATGATCTGCATCTCAGGGTGTCCTTTCTTCTTCACCACGAACAAGCACCTCTTCACTGGCAGTCTCTATACCACTCACCCGTGATCCTCCAGGACCCAGCACCAGGCGTTCCTCCAGCTCCGATTCTGGATCGACAAGGTAGCACCCAGGAAAGACAGGAAGCTCCAAATGCTCCATCTTGGGAATCATGGCTCTGAAATGGTTATCTGCACTGTGAGTGGACTCCATCTGGCCTTTGTCTGTAGCAGATGGGGCCTCTCCTTGCCTCTCGACTTTGTCTGACTTGTTCAAGGGCTTGCCTTTCCTGGCGGACTCACAGTGCTGCTCCTTGTGGATTACTTCGACCCCTGGGTATCTCTGCTCAGCCTCCATCCATCGTTCTGTGAGCCAGCTCACCACTTCTGTTAAGGTTTTCACCATCTGCATCATTTCCTTCATTGCCCAAAAGTCATATTTCGGCCACACCATAGTGTCTCAGGTGCACTACTGCCAGTCAGATGTGCTCTTTGTTGTATAGCCCAGCATTTGAAGAAGGCAGACAGGCTTTCAGGTTCTGTCCCTGCTTTCTTTTCTTCCATCACTGGTTCTGGCTGTACAGTCTCAGTTTGAACTTTTGTTTCTACTTCTAGTTTGGCTGCCATTCTTCTGATAATGATTCCTGGGCATCTGCTGCAGAATCCATACTTTTCTGCTGTCCTTCCCTGGTACTAGGTCTAGTACCCAGGCACAAAACTCTTGGCTTAAGAGTATGCATGGTATAAATCCCACTTAGGCTGACACCATCAGTTGTCGAGGCACAGGTCAGGAATTATAGGAAAACCAGGAGCAGGTATAAAATTCGCAAGTAGTGGTTTATTATCTTTCCAATAACAGTAAAATAAAAAGTAAAATTGTTAAGTATAACTATTTACAAAGGCAGTACAAACTCAGAACACAAAGTCAGAGGATATCTCTAATTCCAAATTTCAAGTTTCTCAGTCTCTCTCTAGAAAAAGTATTGCTGCACTTTTTATAAGTTGTTGCCTGGGAACTCGTTAAGAGAACATTCTGTTTCTCAGAAAATGCTTGTGTCAGTTTCCTTCCTTGCAGGTGCAACAAAATGGTGTCCCAGAACTGACCTCCTATTGACAGCTTGCAGAAGAGCTAGTGTTGCATTCCAGGTTAACTCCCTAAGTTCCAAATAGCTTTTTGCAGTCATTTCAACAATATAATTATATACTGTACATTTTCAAACCAAGGGATCCCAGTTTCACACAAAGATTCACATTTATTTTATAACTTCAGATACTCAAGGGGAAAGAAAAGATAGAAACAGCCAAGTAAAGGCAGAGGAAAATTTGACTGCACAGTCAGACAAGAGACTTGAAAGAAGAGGATATAACAGATACTTGCGTTTTAGCGCTTTCTACATAACAAATGGGACGGGGTCTATTCAACTCTGTGACAATGGGAGGCAGAGAAAGAAGGGTGGATAGTTGTACTTTTTTGTTTGAACTGTTTACCAAGATTAGCTCAACTGACACATCATCTGATTTTCAGAGGGGTCCGGCTTTTACCCAGTTCTACAGCTGAAAGAAGAGAAGTGACTTGCACAAGGTCACACAGTGAGTATAAAGTGGCTCACAGGTGGGGTGGGGATTAATCTGGGTTTCCTGGGTCCCAATTTTGTGCTCTAACCACCAACCATACCACCTCCAGCTAAATGTTGTGTAGTATGCTGGCACAGAATTAAAAACTGTGCGCCTAATATTTGGGGCGCTGTGCCCCTTTCACTCACTCTGCTCCTTCCCTTCTCACTCTGAAATCCGTCCTCCTTGATTTCTCTACTCACTCCTGCAGTTGTTTCTGAAACTAGGGTTGATTTCTGTCAACAGCCTTCCTCCGTACATTGAGACTAGATTATCCCCTCTCCCCCAGTTAATCAGTCACTACTCTTCTCATCATATTGTTTTGTTGCTTACAGTTTAATGTTCTTTTACCTGGTTTGAAATTTACTGTACATCAGAAGCACAGAACATAGACTGTGACAGCAGAAAAAAAACATTGGTCCATCCGGTCTGCCCATAAACCCAGGACCTATTGTCCATACAGGGTTCAAACCCACACAATCCGCCACCTGCTCCCCGCCCTACAGCTATCACCCTGAGCAACCACTAAGGCCTTCACTCTGTCCCAGCTGTGTTTGAAACCATTGATAGTTTTTACGCCCACCACATCAGCTGGCAGATTGTTTCATGGCGCCACCACCCTTTTGTAAAAATAAAACTTTATCTCTTCCCCCTTGAATCTCCCATCAGTTTCCATTTGTGCGCCCATGTTCTTGATCGGTTACTTTTGCTAAATAGTTCCTTGCAGTTTGCCTTGTTCATTCCTTTCAGGAATTTGAAGGTCTCTGTTGCATCTCCCCCCTCTCGTCTGCCGTGCCATGTTCAGTGCCTTGAGCAGATCCTCGTAGGATCTGCCCTGCTGGCCCTGAATCATTTGGATCACCCAGTGTTGCACTTTCTCCAGCCTGTCCTTATCTTTCATTAGGTGAGGACTCCAGAGCTGGGCACAGTACTCCAGGTGAGGCCTCACCAGTGATCTATAGAGAGTTAGTAATACCCCCTTCCTATATATCCCAGCATCCTGTTTGACTTTCAGTAGGCCTTGTTACACTGCTTTAATTGTTTCAGGGAGTCACTGATGATGACCTCTAGGTCTCTTTTCTCAGAGGTCATGCACGGCTTAACCCCCACCATCCAGTACTCTGTCCTTGGGTTCTTGTTTCCTTCGTGCATCACCTTGCACTTTTTAGCATTGAATTTCAAGTACCAATCCTTTGAACACTTCTCTAGCTTTTGCAAGTCTCTCTTCATCTCCGTAACTCTCTCCTCACTGTCAACCCTGCTATAGAGCTTAGTGTCTGCAAAGAGACACATCTTGTCGTGGATTTCTTCTCCCAAGTTACTAATGAATTGCTCCTTGCCTCCCCCGCATTGTAGAGTGGGACTCGTCTGCTACCCTCCAATCTTTTGGAACTACCCCTATCTGAATTGAGATACTGAATAGCCCCACCAGGCGTTCAGTTAGTTCCATTGCCTATTCCTTGAGCACCGTTAGATGCATCCCATCTGGCCCTGGGGCCTTATCTATCTTTAGGGCTGCTGGCCCTTTCCAAACCCTTTCACTAGTAAATACTTGCTGCCTCATCTGAGGGACTCCCCCTTACAGCTGCCTTAATGCCACTCTGTGGAAGAGGCCCTCCATCTTCCCTTGTGAATACAGAGCAAAAGTAGTCATTAAGAATGGTCGCTTTCTGCCAGTCCTCCTCAGTTATCCTACCTTCCTCTGTTAGCCTAATTCCTCCTCACCCTTCTTTCTTTTTTCCCTAATATATTTAAAGAACTGTTTTCCCCACCCTTGACCCCCTCTGCAATACATACAGGTAGCTCTGAGTCTGCTTTTGCTTCTCTGACAGCCTTTTGGTTTCCCTTGTTCTCATTAGGCACTCTCCCCATTTTTCTTTTCCTTGTAACTGGTGAAGGCCTTCCTTTTGGCTCTTACTACTTCACTGACCTTTCCAGAGAATCATATCGGTCTCATGTACCTTTTTCTTTTGAGTACCGTTCTCATGCAATACTTAGTTGCCTCAAGAATGGCCTCCTTGATTTCCCCCTATTTTTCCTCCACATCCCTGATGCTCTCCACTCCAACTAACTTGTTCTGGACCAGCTCCTTCATCTGGTTAAAGTCTGCTCTTCTGAAATCTGGGACTTGAGCTTTTGATGAGGGCTTTCTTGTCCCAAGGGTGAAGCATATAAAGTTATGGTTGTTGGACCCAGGTGGCTCCCCTACCCTTACTCCTCCTACCACTTCTGAGTTGGTGAGCATTACATCGAGAATAGCAGCCTGCTTTGTGGGTTCCTTAATTAGCTGCACGAGCAGGCAGTCCTGCAGGTGTATCCAGTACGTCCTGCCTTTTGGAGCTCCTGGCAGCTGGAATGACCCAATCAGTATCTGGCAGGTTTAGATCTAGGAAGACAAGTATAGCTTTAAACTGTCCCCCAGCCTCTTAAAGTTCTGCTTCACTGCCTCCACAGGCTGGTTCGTCGGATTGTTGGTACCCAAGTGAACTACCATCCCCAGCTCACCCTGTCTCTTCTCCGTCATCCTTCTTATTCTATTTATATTCCTGATGACTGATGCACCAGGAAGGCATCAGATCATTTCACTTCCCTTTCCTCTCCACCTCTTTCTACTCCCAAATCACCAAGTCCCCGACCACTAAGACTTTATTTGCTGGCTTCCTCCTGGTCGCCCTCTCAGGTCCCACCAAGTCATCCTGCCCATTTCCTTCAACAGTCTTAGAGTCCTCCCCACCCCACCCAATTGAGTCAGGTACCAGAGTCTCCTTCAGGGGCGCAAAGCGATTTGCTGTCTGAATGGTGTGAGATTGGTTGAAACCCTCATGGCTGCCCATGCCACCCTCCCCCCCTCATCCTTCCTTGTCACCCTCTGACTCCTGGGCCAGTGGGGGTGGACCCCAGCTCAGTTGGTGCTGCAGCTGAGATATCTTGTGTCTTGGTACTACCAGCTGAGGATGGAGCTCCACTAAGGTCCTGCAGATGAAGCAGTGCCCCTCCTCAAGAGCATAACATTGGAGAACAACGCCCCACAACTGACAACCTCCCTGCTGTACCTCATCTCTATACTGATCTGTGATAAAGGACTTTCAGTCTCAGTCAGCCTACCCACTTCATAAAATCTAAATAAATAAATAAGGGCTATCTTATGTATGAAGTTCTGTTATATTTGGTGTATTTATACACTTCCATTACTTAATCCCGTAACCCTTGGTTAATTACAACTATATATGTGTATAATGTACATTTACATAAATACAGAAATTCAAAAACATAAATTTCTATTTCACTTTTATCATCCAGATGTAACAGCAAATCTCAATATTACTTCATTAATGGGGGCCAGCCCGCTGGCGCAGAGGCATGGCTGATGTCTGCGGCGCTGACAACCCTAGTTCGAGAACGGATCCGGGTGCCAGAGGGCTGGCTGGGGGGAGCAGGATTGAGCATCTGTAGGACTGCTCTCCTGCTCCAGGGGGAGAGGGGCTGAGTGCCCAGCGCAACATGGACCCCCAGCGGAGGCTGCGGTACCACAAGTGATTGCGCACCTACTGCGCCCGGAAAAAACACAGAAAAAAATCGCCGGCCCCCTGCGTATGAGCCAGGGCTCAGTGCCCAACCCTCCAGCCACACCTGTTTTGCTTTGGTGGCCCCACTCATGGGGGGGCGGCTTCCCAAGGTTCGGGTCGGTGAGCCCATTCGCGGGGCTAGGGGCGTGCCTGGCAGCAAAAAGAATAAAATAAAAAAAATATATTACTTCATTAATTTATAGTATGGCAATTTTTATTTGGTAGTGTTTTCATGTAATTGCGTATGTAAGGATTAAGTCACGAGAAAGCATGGGTCTACTGTGGTATTAATCCATGGTTGGGGGGGGTTGGACCACGAGGCCGAGAAGGCGGTCGTCCAATCAACCATGGATTAATTCCACTGTAGACCCATGCCGCCATGGCTTAACCGCTTGTAACATACAGCAATCAGTGTATAACTAATAGTCTTTGAATAAATGAGTACAATCACACTGATTTACTTTCAGAATACTATAAATTGAGCTATTAAACATGATGTACATATACTTGAAAACAATTGGAACACACCTATTGGAACTATCGTGGCCGCTATTTCACTTTTGTTAAAATAACTTAGATTACAAGCTTTAAGCTTTCTAACATCAAAACATATTTTACAACTTTTCAAAACCCTGCAATTCACTTTCGATTGTAGGTGCTTTGATTTTCCTTTCTATGTATTAGAAGATATGGGCTGCGCTGCATGATGGGAGTGTGCTATGGTACATTTTAGTTTTCTTTCTCCAGTTCCTTTGCAGACCAACAGGTGGCTATCACACAATCCTAGTAGCACAAGCACCTTTTCTCCAAATGTACTGAATTAAGCCAATCTGAAAAACACTTTATTGAACAACTACTATTTTGTGGAATATTATTTTCACTTTTTTTCCCCTCTAAGCTACCTAACTCAGCAGGACATAGAACAACATAACGTTCACTGCTTTCATCTTTCAAATACTTGTTTTGACTACTACTGTTAGTCTGTTTATTTGATTTCTTTTTCTCTCAATTTATTTTTCTTTTCACCCACAGAAGTATCCTCTCTCTTTCATTTTGCTTTGTTTATCTCAGTGTCTGTTATTTTTGCTTTCGGTTATAGAAGCTGCATGCTCATCTTTACCACTGTGTATTCACCAAGAAAAGGCTAGGCCAGATAATGTTATTCAGTCATCCACAATGCATTGCACCCACAGTTGCTTAGAAAGGAGTAGATCAGAAGGGATGGTAACAGTATGTAACTGTTCACTTCTACAGAAATATTGCTGCAGCATAATTAACAGTATATGTGGAGTTTAAATGTACAATCTTTAGTAACTCATGAACTTTTGTTATAGTCACAATATAGAACAATCTTGAAAAAGTCAAAAACCCTGTGCCAGGAAAATTCTTAGTAAATACAACTTGGGACAATTATACATAGCAAGCTATTTGCATATTGCTTTCACTTGTAAGCTGCTTCTTACCTGTAGTGGATTGCCAAGCTATTACAATACAAACCATGATCTACTATGGTATTAGACCACGGTTTCTGCTATACCACATGTTGTGTTTGCACCTATCTCAGTGCTTCATTTCGTTTTTCTTTTTTATGCCATGTTACAAATAGTTTTATTTCCATACTGCAGTATTATTTTGTACATCATACCTTGAATCCGTTCTGTCCCCCCCCCCCCCCGGATGCTTCTGGAACAAGCTATTACGAGCTTAGTATATCTTTCCTGGTAAATCTTTTGAAATAAACAATAAATGTCTGCTGCAGTCCACTCCAGATGTGGTTGCACTTCTGTTGTAAAGAACCTTTAGATGCTTGCATGAAAGGCACTGTATAAATTCCAGTGGTGTGGTACACATTTAATGTAGCATTGCTGGAGTGGGGACCACCACCACCACCACTACTTGTTTACTGCTGTGGTTCTGCTTCCAGGTGGCCTTTCCGCTTCATATTGCAAGGGCAATGTAGGCTTGTACTTCTTCAAAATGTAATGAAAGCTAAGGTTTACTGTTTCTGTACCTGCTTCTGCAGTGTCTTTTACAAAACCAGCAGGAGCTCTTGGCCTGCTTTAGTAGCTAGAGTCCCAGAAAACAATACATAGATACATAGACAGTGTCGGCAGATAAGGGCCTATGGCCCACCTAGTCTGCCCATTTGAGCTTGTAAGTTCAGTTTGTTTTCCTAGAAGTCTGTTTCCCCTTACCCCTGACCTCTAGAATTCCTTTATGTCTATCCCATGCATTCTTAAATCCCATGATTGTTTCAGCCCCCACCACTTCCTCTGGCAGGGTGTTCCACTTGTCCACCACCCGTTCTGTGAAGAAATTCTTTCTCATGTTTCCTCTGAATCGCCCTCCTCCAACTTCATCCCATGTCCTCTAGTCCTGAAACATCTTTTTCGCTTAAAAATAGTGTTTTCCTGCACCCTGTTCCTCCCTGTAAGATACTTGTATGTCTCTATCATATCCCTCTCTCCTCCTCTCCTCCAGGAGTACATGTTCAGTTCCTTCAACCTGTCTTCATAGGACTTGTGATGCAACCCATGCACCATCTTTGTTGCCCTCCTCTGAACCTTCTCTACCCTGTCTATGTCCTTACGTAGGTATGGTCTCCAGAACTGTACGCTGTATTCCAGGTGGGGCCTCACTAGTGTCTTGTATAGCGGAATTATGACCTCCCTTTCCTGCTGGTGATGCCCTGCCTATACATCCCAGCATCCTATTTGCTTTACCTGATGCCTTGTCACACTGTTTCCCTACCTTGAGGTCATCAGAGATGACAACCCCAAGATCCCTTTCCTGCTTGGTGCATGCTATATCCTCACCCCCCAACTGATAGGGTTTTGTGCCCCATATGCATTATCTTGCACTTCTTTGCATTGAATTTCAACTGCCAAACCCCTGACCATTCTTCAAGTTTCTGCAGGTCCCTTCTCATTCTGTCTACACCCTCTGGTGTGTCTACTCTGTTACAGAGCTTTGTGTCATCAGCGAACAGTGAAATTCTGCCTTCTAGATCCTGTGCAATGTCACTGATGAAGATGTTGAATAGGACCGGTCCCAGCACTGATCCCTGTGGTACCCCACTGGTTACTCTTCCCTCTGTGGTGACAGCCATTTACCACCACCCTCTGTGTCCTGCCACTCAGCCAGTTACCTACCCACCACACTGCTGTCCTGCCCACACCCATATTCCCCAGTTTGTGTAATAGTCTTCTATGTGGCACAGTGTCAAAGGCCTTGCTGAAGTCCAGATAGGCCATGTCCACTGCCCTCCCCTGATCCACCTCCCTAGTCACCCAGTCAAAAAATTCAATGAGGTTGGTCTGACATGACCTCCCCCTGGTGAAACCATGCTGCCTTGGGTCCTGTAGTCCATTGACAACCAGATGTTCCACCAATCTCTCCTTCAGTAGTGCTTCCATGATCTTTTCCACTCACCGAGGTGAGGCTGACTGGTCTGTAGTTCCTCGTTTCCTCTTTGTTCCTACTTTGTATAAGGGACTACATCTGCTGTCCTCCAGTCTTTGGGTACCTCCCTGTTTCCAGTGATTGGCTGAATAGGATAGCCAGAGTTTCAGCCACCACCTCTCTTAGTTCTTTAAGGACCCTGGGGTGCACCCCATCTGGCCCCATTGCTTTATCAGCTCTTGATTACTTCCAGTTCCTTCAGGACCCTTCTCGTGTAAAGGGACTTGTGTCCATTTCTGCACCATTCTCACCCTTGTACTCCCTTCAGACCCATTACCCCTCTTCCTTAGTAAAGACTGAGCAGAAATACCTGTTCAATATGTCAGCTTTATTGTTGTCATCCTCCACGCGGCTCCATCCTCCCCTTCAGTCTCACTATCCCTCCTTTGTCTTTCTTTTTTCACTTATGTGACCTGTAAAGGTTTTGTCCCTTTATCCACTGATTTTGCAATGTGTTCTTCTGTCTGAGCTTTGGCTTCCCTTACTGACTTCCCTGCCTCCTTTGTTTCTCCTGGTACTTCTCCCTATCCCTTCTGCCTGTGTCTTTTGTATTGCCTGAATGCAATCTTTTTGGCTTTCACTTTCTTTGCTACCTCTTTGGAAAACCATAATGGTCTCCTCTTCCTTTTCCTCTTGCTAACCTGCTTAATGCATAATTCTGCTGTTCTTATAATCCCCATTTTAAATACTGCCCACTGTTCCTCAACCCCTGATTCCTGTCCCATTCCCCTTAATGCCTCTTTCAAGTATCTCCCCATTTTCCCAAAGTCTGCCCCCCTAAAATCCAGGATACGTGTTTGTGTGGTTTGGTTCTGCTCTTTCTGTGATTCAGGGATTTGTTTATTGTTATACAGTTTGCAGACCTTTCTAGTTGCTGTCTCAGCATTTTTCTGTGTTAAAACAGAGGTCTCTGTGTGGCACTGACTGCAGCAGGAGATCAACCTTTTCTTGCAGGATTGCCACCCGACATGGCATTAGAGAGTCCTGCTGCATCAGTGGCTTATGGATGGTAAAGGAGCCCCTGATCAATGGGTTATATCCCAATTTCTTGCACTCCTGCACTGTTCCATGGAAGGCAAGGCAAGTTTTATTTTTCTGGCGCCCAATCCTGGAGGCTCTGGGCACCGAACAATGAAAGCACGCTATCAATACAGTAGTATAATGTTACAAATCAATATAAAAACAATAAAATATAAAATAGAATAAAATAAAAAAGAATTTGAATGACAGCAGATGAAGACTACTCAGCCCACCCAGTCTGTCCATTTTCCCATACTTAAAATATCACTGCAGACTGTAATCGATCTCCAACTCTTCCCCTCCCCCCCACTAAATATCCTTACACCTATCCCATGCATTTTTTAAATCCCCCATCACCTCCATTGGAAGGCTGTTCCAGGAATCCACCACACTCTGTGAAGAAGTACTTCCTCACATTTCTCCTGAATCTGTCCCCTTCAGCTTCATAGCATGTCCCCTTGTTCTCGAGTTTTTTTTTTCTGAAAAATAGACTTCCCTCCTATATCTTATTTACCTCCATGAGATATTTAAGAGTACCATATCCCCCACCACCTCTCTTCCAGGGTGTGCATATTGAGGTCCTTTAGTCTCTCCTTGTAGGGCATTTGATGCAGACTCTGAACCATTTTAGTCGCCTTCCTCTGGTCTGCCTCCACTTTCTACCCTTCCAGAGATGTGGACTCCATAACTGGACACAGTCTTCAAGCTGGGGTCTTCCTAGTGACCTATACAGGGGCAACACCACCCTCCCTATTTTTGCTGATGATACCCCTCCTTGTTCACCCTAGCATCCCACTAGCCTTCCCCACTGCCTGGCTACCTCTAGTTCATCCGATATGATTACCCCTAGGTCTCTTTCCTGCTTGGTATTTACCCATTTGGTGCTCCACCTCTGGATTTCTATGCCCCGAGTGCATTATTTGGCACTTTTTCACCTAGAAACCCAGCTGCCATACTCTCAACCACTCCTCGAGTTTTCTCAGGTCTCTTCTTTTTTTTTGTTTGTTTTGAAATTCAGGTTTATTCAGGAAAGTAAGAACATATCATAGACAATTCACCCAAAATTCAGGCATTACAGATAACAGTACATTCAGCCCAAGTTCTAAATTAGCTGTAAAATTAGTTTTCTCCCATGCCAGCCCAAATTCCTTTAGTCTGCTTCGAGTATTGCCCATTGGAGGTCTTCCAGACATGCTCTTTTATTGCTGGTAGCCGGAGGAGCCCTTAAGAGACTAGACCACTATGCAGGAAGGCTTACCGGAAGTTCCTCAGGTCTCTTCCTTTCCACACACCCCTTGAGTATCCACTCTGTTGCTGATCTTGGTGTCATCTGGAAAGAGTCAGACCTTCCCTTCCAGCTCATCTGCAGTGTTTCTTATAAAGACATTAAAGAGGATGAGTCCCAGCACTGATCCCCAAGGCAGCCTACTGGTCACCCTTCCTTCCTTCCTCTGAGAGAACTCCATTTACCACTACCCTCTGTCTTCTATCCCCTAACCAATTTCTTACCCAGTTTACCACATTTGGACCCACTCCTAAGCTACCCAGCTTGCTTTACTAGTCTCCTCTGTGGAACGGTGTCAAAGAAAAAATTACTCACCTTAGTAATTGTGTTTCTTTTAATGGAATCTTTCTGCATTCTGACATATGCAGTTAGCCCCAGCAATTGAACTGCCCCGGAGAGGAAAGAGTTAACTCTGTGCAGGAAGCATAGAACATTGAGCTCGAGCTCGGTTTCAATCCTCTGTCTGCTGCACTTCAAAGTGTAACCGTCAGATTCTAACGAGCTGTTACTAATTATACTTCTATAGTGGAAATTGTAAAGGAACATAAGCCAACAGGCAATAGATTGGGTTCCTCAAAAGACTCAAGTCGAGAACCCAAAATAAATAACCAGGTAGTGAACCAACATATAACTATAAAAAAACATAACAATAACCCACTCCCCCCTTCTAGAAAGGAGGGGTGCCAAGTACACCCCTGAGGTACAACACTGTACCTGCCAGCCCACTTCCCAAAAACAGGTTCTGAGAGGGGAGGCAGGTCAGAATACAGCAAGAGTCCATTAGAAGAAACACAGTTGTTAAAGTGAGTAATTTTTTCTTCAAACAACATGAAGTCTTGCTGTATTCTGACATATGCAGACTACCAAGCAGTACTGCCATGGAGGGGGGGTACCAAACCTATTTTGGGACTAGGCTCTGCAGTACTGCTGTTCTAAACCGAGCATCGCTCCTAGCCTGGATATCCAGAGAGTAATGCTTGGTGAAAGTATGGACAGTTTTCCAGGTGGTTGCTTTGCATCTCTCTAGTAAAGGTATATCCCTGACAGCAGCCAGGGAAGCAGCTGTTCCCCTAGTCAAATGAGACCTCAGGCCAGAGGGGGTATTTTGCCTAGCTTGTCATAGCAGAATTGTATACAAGAGACAATCCACCTGGCAATAGTTCTCTTAGTAGCAGGCTTACCTTGCCCCACTTCACCATAAGTGAGAAACAATTGGGGACATTCATTCCTATGTGCCTTAGTATGTTGAGTGTAGTACTTAAGTGCCCCTTAACAACCAAACTATATAATCTTCTTTCTCCTGAAGAAGAATGATCAGTGAAAAACACAGGAAGAGACATGGACTGGTTCAGATGAAAATCTGAGACCACTTTGGGTAAGAACCTCCTACTGGTTCTAAGGACCACCTTATCTCTATGGAATGAGATAAATTCTGGCTCCACTGACAGGGCTTGCAATTCACCAGTACGCCTGGCAGAAGCGATAGCTACCAGGAACACAGTTTTCCAGGTCAAATACTTGAGCTCGGCTGAAGCCAGAGGCTCGAAAGGGGGTTGCATGAGCTGAGCAATGCAAACATTAAGATCCCAAGCAGGGGGTAGGGTCCCTAAAGGGAGGGTTGGTATGAACCAAACCTTTAAAGAACTTACAGAAGACATGGTGAGATGCCAGAGAAGAAGCCTTCCCTGCTGACAGGAATGCAGATACAGCTACCAAATGAACTTTTAAAGTGGCTGGCCTAGGCCATTAAGATGAACCATGTAATCCAAAACTGTAGTAGCCAGATCAGCAGTATCCGGTAAAATATCCTTACTGGAACACCAAATACTGAATCTCTTCCATTTGGAATTATAAGTTTTTCTGGTGGCAGGTTTTTGAGAGGTCTTGAGAATATCCAGTACCCCCTGAGACAGGTGCAGACCTGCATACTCTTAACTCTTCAAGAACCAAGCCTTGAGGTTGAGAGACTGAAGGTTGGGGTACCAGATTCTTCCCTGAGAGGAGGTTAGCAGATTATGCCTCTTGGGGAGAGATAGGGGAAGATGGACTGCTAGTGACAACAACAGAGGATACCAAGGCTATCTGGCCCAGTCTGGGGCAATCAGGATCACCCTGCACAGTTCTGACCTGATCTTGACCAGGACCCTGAATAACAGAGGAAAGGGAGGAATGGTATAAAGGAGTCCCCAATCCAGAACCAAAGCATCCAGGGGAGCTGTGCCCAGGACTGGAGGCCTGCAACAGAAGAGAAGATGTTGATGACTGTCTGGGGCTGCAAAGAGATCTATCCTTGGAGTGCCCCACCTGGAGAAGACTACTTTCAGTATGAAGGGGTCTAGGGCCCATTCGTGGTGGCCCTGAGGTATTCTACTCAGGGCATCTGCTAGCACATTGTCCTTCCCTGGTAGATAGACTGCTACTAGGGATGCTTGCAGGGCATAAGCCAGAGACCATATCTTCATGGCTTCTGTGCACAAGGCTGTAGATAGAGTGCCTCCCTGCTTGTTGATGTACCACATGGTGGTGGTGGTGGTGTCCTGACCTGAAGCACTTTGTTCCTCACAGAGTCCGAGAAAGCTTGGAGGGCCAGGAATACTGCCCTGAGTTCCAGAAGATTGATAAGTAGAGACTCCTGAGGAGACCAGACACCTTGTGCTGAAAGGGCTCCCCAACCCAGGAGAGAGGCATCTGTGGTTAATATCACTGAATGAGTCTGACTGATGAATGGGACTGCTTGTCTGAGATTGTCCTGATTCAGCCACCATTGGAGAGCTTGGACCAGAGTCTGAGTCACTGAAATCAGTTTGGTTAAAGGATCTTTTTTCTGGGACCAAAAGGACCTAAGGTGGAACTGAATGTCCCTCATTTGAAATCTGGCTCCCTGTACCACCACAGTGGAAGCTGCCATGTGGCCCAGGAGCCGAAGAAAATGTCTTGCTGGTCAAGACACCAGAAGGTAGAAAGAAGAAGCAAGATCTGTGAGGGCCTTCACCCTTGCCAAGGGGAGAAAAATCTTTGCCTGCACAGTATCCAACTCTGCCCCTATGAAGGTAAGGAGTTGCACTGGTTCGAGAACCGACTTTGGCAGATTGAGAAGAAAACCTAGAGAAGTGAGCAGCGGTTGAGTAACTTGTAGGCCAGACTTGATTTGGTCTGGAGACTGCCCCATGATAAGTCCAGGTATGAGAATATGGAGATCCCGTGTCTCCTGAGGAAGGCCACTACTACTGCTAGGCACTTTGTGAACACCCTTGAAGCTGATGTCAGGCCAAAGGGCATTGCTCTGAACTGATAATGGGCTGAAGGCAATTCGAACCCGAGGTACATTCTGTGGGAGCACCTGATTGGGATGTGAAAGTAGGCATCCTTGAGGTCCAGGGAAGTTGTCCAATCCCCTGGCCTTAGAGAGGGAAGAATTACTCCCAGAGTCACCATTTTGAATTTTGGTTTTAAGATGTGCTTGTTTAGATATCTTAGGTCTAGGATGGGCCACCACTCCCCTGTCTTTTTTGGGGTAAGGAAATACCTGGAATACAGACCGTTCCCCCTGTGCTGAGGAGGAACTCTCTCTACAGCCCTGAGGGTTAGCAGAGAGGAAACCTCTGCTTCTGAAGCAGTGGTCTCGGAAAGGTTTGCAGGTGGAAAGAATGTGGCCCTCAATTTTGGGAACTTTGCAAAACTGAGGGCTAATCCCTGACTTACTACCTCCAGGACCCACTTGTCTGAGGTAACAGACTTCCAAGGCCTGGAAGCAGTAAGCCAGCCTGCCTCCTGCTGGGATTGGGGAGTCGACCCGGGCTGACACATCAGGGTGTCTTCTTGGCAGGAGCCTTGGACTGAGAGGAGGATGCAGCCCTGCTTATCCCTCTCCTGCCTCTCCCTCTGAAGAACCCCCTCTGTGGAAAGGAAGAGAAGGCCTGTGCTTGGTAGACAGGCCTGTGAAAAAGCCTGCCCCTACCCCTAGAATGCTGCCTCGGAGGAGTTGCCTGGCTTTCCTTGGCCTGTGCACTCCTATAGGTGGTCCGATACTCATCCATTTTCTTCATGTAATTCTCTGTCTGCTCCCCAAACAGAGAATTATCCATGACAGGTAAATCCATGGCCTTAGCCTGGGTGTCATGTGAGAGGCTAGTACATCTGAGCCAAGCAAACCTCCTAAGAGACACAGATGTAGCCATGACTCGTGATGCCACATCATTCGAGTCCACAGCAGCATGGAATTGCATTTTGGATGCCTTATTCCCATCAGCAGCCTCCTCCTCCAGCTCCTTGGCTAGCTGGGGGGAGGCCTGTTTAGCCAGCTCCAGAACAGTATCCCATCTAGACTTCTGGTATCTGGCTGTGTAGGCCATATAATTAGCCTGCCTGAGTCCCAAGGAGGATGCTAAGTACTGTTTTTTGGCCATAGCATCCACCTTCCTAGAGTCTTTATCTATGGGGGTGTGAAGCCAAGTGTATGTTAGCCTTGTCACAGGCTGCAGCCTGCACTACCCCAACATGGCTGCATTGGTGGAACAAGAACTCTGTACCTGAGCCTGAAAGCATATACCTCCTGTCCATTCTTTTATCTACAGGAGGTAAAGAATTTGGAGTTTGAAGAATTGTTGGTGTTTGTTTCCCAAATGATTTATGGAGGTGACTAGACAATCTCTTGGACTCTGGGATGTCCATCATTTCCACAAAATCAGGCTCCTCTTGTTCCTCGACAGCTTCAACCAAGGGAAGCTGGAGGGTATTAGCCACTTTCTTGTAGAATAAATAGTGGGATGGGGACTCAGAAAGCCTGGGAGGGGAAACATTAGAAGGCTTGTCTGGGGAGAGGTCTGGTTCAATTGGCTCATCCAGACCTTGATCACCGTTATCCTCCTCATCATCATAGTCTTGTTCTTCCTCCCCCTCCCACGCTGGTTCATAAAATTAATCCAGAACACATTCTGGAACTGGGGGCACCGATCGAACAGAGCGCCTATCGAGAGGCGCCTGATCTGACGGAACTGGACAGAGCGAGTCCACAATACTTATCACCCTGGCCATTTCTTCGGCATATGGAGTATGCGGTTCTGGATCAAATTGGCCGATTTCCTTTTGCGCTTCGATGGAACCGACCCCTTAGGGTCAGATTTCCTCTTGCCCAAGGGAGTATCGCCCAGGTCAGTGGGCACCCCTCATGTTCGGTTGGAATTGAACTAGGCTGGCCATCCGGATTAGCGGACTTCTCGGCCCCCTTTTCCCTGAGCCTACCCAACTTCTTTTCTAGGGTGCCTTTGGGAAATTTTTACAGATTTGGCAGTCTGAATCGAGGTGGTCAAACCTCAGACAATAAACACAAATGGTGTGAGGGTCTGCCTTAGCAAAGGCATTCCCACACTCACCACAGTGTTGAAACCCAGTGGGTCCGTCTTTTTTCTTAGGTTTCTCAGACATGGCCAGGCTACAAACTTAATCTTTACAGCTTATTAGCCAGGTGAGACCCTCCTATCGGTTACCAACTGTGTTACAGGTCGTGGAAAAAAACATGTAAAATCATGTTTTTTTTTTAAACTAACAGGAAACGGTACCTCACACTAAACACAAAGAAATAAGAATTTCCACAGAAATATAATCATTCTAACCCAACAGTCCACTACCTACAACACTTACTCTACCACAAACAGGGATCTGAAGCCGAAAAGAATGACAAAACGGTGATTAAACCGACGGATTCTTAACCGAACCGACCGTAGTGAAGGAGCAATCTCCGGAGCGACTGAACAGTTAGGCAGAGTAAAGAATCTGATGGTTACACTTTGAAGTGCTGTAGACAGAGGTTTGAAACCGAGCTCGAGCTCAGTGTTCTATGCTTCCTGCATAGAGTTAACTCTTTCCTCTCTGGGGCAGTTCAAGTGCTGGGGCTAACTGCATATGTCAGAATACAGCAAGACTTCATGTTGTTTGAAAGGCTTACTGAAATCCAGGCAGGTCACATCCACTGCTCCTCTCTGATCTAATTCTTTGGTCACCCAGTCAAAGAAGTCTATCAGATTTGTTTGAGATGATGCCCCTCCCCGTGAATCCATGCTGCCTCCAGTCTTGTAACCCACTGGTATCAAAATGTTCCATAATCCTTTACTGCAGCAGTATTTCCATTAACTTTCCCACCAGTGATGTCAGACTGACTGGCCTGTAATTGCCAGCCTTCTCTCTGCTACCGCTTTTGTGAAGTGGGACTACATCTACCCTCCTCCAGTCCTCTGGAACCACTCCAATTTCCAGTGAACTGTTACATAGGCCTGTTATAGGTGCAGCCGGTACCTCCCTGAGCTCCCTCAACACCCTTGGATGCACCCCATCTGGCCCTGTTGCTTTGTTCACATTCAGATTAGTGAATCCCTTCAGGATCCTCTCCTCTGAAAAAGGACTAGTGTCCACCTCACCCTCCTTCAAAGCTCTTCTTACTTTTTCTCCCCTTCCTCTATAAACACTGAGAAGTATTTGTTCAAGATCTCTGCCTTTTCCTAACCCCCCGCTGCATAGTCTCTCCCTTTTTAACCTTACAATCCCTCCATTGATCTTTCTCTTTTTGCTTACATACATTAAAAATGTCTTGTCCTCTTGTTACCACCTAGGCTATTCTCTCTCCAGCTGCACCTTTGTGCTCCTTACTGCTTTCCCTGACACACCTCCCTGTATTCTTCCCTCTGCGTATCCTTATATCTTCTGAATGCAACCCTTTTAACCTTGACTTTTTCCGCCATCTCTTTCGAGAACCAGAGCAGTGTCTTTCTCCTCTTGCTTTTGCTCAGTTTCTTGAGGCAGAGGTTTGTTGCTTTCACTATGCCCCCTTTTAGCTAGCCCCCTGTTCCCCCACTCCCCTAGGTCTTCCCTGAGGCATTCACCCATCTTTATAGTATTTGCCCTCTTGATATCCAAGACCCTCACCCATGTGAGGTTTGATTCTGCAGTCGTCTTTATATCGAACCAACATCCCCTGCAGGGAGTCTAGGATGTTACTGCTTCTAGCTGAAGCCGCAGCTGGGAGACTTCAGTCTACACCCGGCAGATTGAAGTCCCCCACGAACAGCATCTCCCCTTTTCAAACAACATGAAGTCTTGCTGTATTCTGACAATTGCAGTGATTCCCAACCTTTGAACTGCCCCGGAGAACAAAGAGTTAACTTTCTATGCAGGGCATAGAATGCTGAGCTCGAGCTCGGTTGAAGTCTCTGTCTGGAGTGTTTCAAACTTAAACCGTCAGATTCTTTACTCCGCTTCACTGAACGGTTGCTCTGGAGATTTCTCCTTCAGCTCGGTTCGAAAGTCAGTTAAAGTTTCAGTTTTCTTCGTTTTTTAAACCGAAAAAGTTATCCGCATAGTCGGTTCAGTCTCTGTCTGTGGTGCCGAGAGTACTAGATAGGAATTGTTCTGTTTTTTCTGTGTGGAACTTGTAAAAGTGCGGCTCGGTTCGGCTGAACTGGCCATTTGATGGTGAAATATTGTGTTTTGTGTGTCTTACTTAGAGTGTGGTTACCGGTTCTTATCGGTTCTAAAAAAAAAAACGTATTCTAGGGACATGGATATGTTGTTCATCCATACTTATTGGCAGGTCCCTTGCCGCTTTAAATCTTGCCGGAAGGTATTCAAGCTGGCTCCTCCCACCCACCCGGGTGGTAAAACTCTCGGCTCCGCCCCATGACGCATAGATCTTCCTTACCGCTTGGAAGCTCAGGTTCCCTCCTTAGCGCTCTGCGTTTTTGACTGGTTCCTGAAAAGTTCGGTCTTCAAATTTATTAAAAAGTATTGAATCTTCGATCTTTCTTCTTCGCTGCGGCGATGGCTTTTTCCGGCCCCGAGAAGCGTTGGGTTAGTTCCTCCGGGAGGACTGCGCGCCCGTGCTCTTTTGCCTGGACTTGGATCACGATCCTGGGCTTGCAATTTTGTACTGACCTTCGGTCAGCTCTCCGGAGGACCGGCGCCCGCTCAGGGCTCGGACATCCGGTGGTTTTCCGCTCCGGAGTCTCCATCGGACCGGCGGGTGCCCGCCTCGACTGTTTCTCTGCAGTCTTTTCCTGCTGGGGAAGGGACGGGGGTTCCCCTTTCCTCTCCTTCGGTTGTGGAGCTTATCCCGCTCTCCTTGGATTCTTTTCATTCAGCTTCGTTCAGGGGCTTCGTCATTCCCTCTCCTCAAGGAGGGAACCCTTCTCTCTTGGCCTATCTCTAAAGGGCATGACGGGTCTCTTCGCCGGAGCGGAAGTTTTCCCTTCCTCATTGGCAGACGCCGATTGGTCAAGGTTTCGGCCTCTGGCCTCATGGTACCCCCATCAGGTCAGCCGGCCAAAACCCCCTTCGGGGGATCGGCTGAGGCCGTCTTCCCGCTGCCTTCGGCGGAAGTAGAGGCTCTGTTCTTCGCTTCGGGTCGACAGCCCTCGGTCCGTTCCGAGCCGAGGGAAGAGCGGGTGCTACCCATTTCTTCCCAGGCCAGCCCTCGGTTACCCCGAGGATTTGGGTCTCGGTCTACCTCTCAGTCTAGCCGCTCACGCCGATCTCAGCGTTCTCGGTCGGAGCACCGGGTTAAGTGGCTTAGCCGTTCTTCCTCATCCCCCTCCTCGGATTAGGAGCGGTTTCGATGCCGTTGACGTCGGTGTTTCGAGGAACTTATGTGGCGACAGCAGTTGTCTGGGTTTCAATCGACCCCGATTCATTCCCCAGATAGCAAGCAGTCGCCGCTGGGTCGGCAGCCGTTTGTATCGGGTCGAGGAGTCTTCTCCAGACCGTTGCTCGGCCGACCAGCTGCCCCTCCGCCTTTGGCGGAGCCCAGGCGGACCGTGGCCTGTCCTTCAGGTCTCTCGTTCCTCACTCCTGCCTGCCCCCGGCGGACGGCAGAGTGCCTCGACCATGGGCAGCTTTGCAGACCCTTCGAGCCTGGAGCAGGCTCTGCCATGTTTCCTGACGGGAGGACCCTGGATCTTCCCAGGAACATCTAGTAGACGACAGCCCATCGCCTTCTAAGGGTCTACGTGTCATTTCAGAGTTTACTGGAATGCAGCTTAAGCCCGTCTCCGATTGGGCTCCTTACCCCCTTCTGGAGATTCTGGATCGAAGGGGTTCTTCCACGGAGGCCTTCCCGGTGGCTGAGGCTATTGTGGGCCCAGCCTTGGAGCTATGGCGGCGGCCTACTTCTTGCCCTGCGCCTTCGGCCAGGGTAGCTCGGAGGTATCCTATCCCAGTTGGTTCTCTGCCCGGTTTCTCGGAGCACCCCTCAGCTGAAGGGGTTATTACCGACGACGTTTTCCAATGTCTTGGAAACGCTGGGAATGTGGACAGACCACCCGACAAGGAGTCCAGAAAGATGGACTATGTCGGGCGTAAGGTTTACGCTGCGGCCTCCTTAGGCCTCCGTCCAGGCCAGCTCGGTTGCACTGATGGCACATTTCTCCCACACCCTTTGGGCTCCTGGACGAGGTTCTCCTCATCTCCTGGGCGACCACGGACAACGGTTCGACAGGTGCGGACCAGGGTAGGGGCGGTGTGGCTTAGCAGCTCAGACTGCTCTGTATTGGCGATTCCTGTGCAGATCGGTGGCGGCTGCAGTGGCCATGCGCCGCAGGGCGTGGCTGAGGTTAACATCCTTCTCCTCGGAAACCCAGCACGAGTTGGCGGACATCCCCTTTTTGGGGACTGATCTTTTCAGCCCTGGAGTGGAGGGATTCATCCATGGGCCCGAGAAGTCCGATGCCACCCGACTCGGTCACTCTCGCCCACGGGGTCAAGGGCAGCCGTCAGCCTTTGCGTAAGCCCCTTGCCCCCTGAGCCTCTGGGGCCCCCTGGCCCAGCATGAGGGCTAGCAGGCATGCAGCTGGCGCACTGTTGCCAATCCAGCGTCTTCCTCAAAAGAAGTGGAGAGGCAGGAAACCCGAGGGCTCCTCGGCTCCTCCTCCTCTAAGCCTGCTCAGTGGCGAGGCCAGGGGCATTGCTCTGCCCTCGTCTCTGCCCGGGGTTTTTCCCGTGGGGGGATGGCTCCGCACCTCGTTCTGGAGGTGTTTAGGGTGGATTCTGTCGCAAGTTGCGAGCGGATCCTCTTTTAGCCGTTGCCCCACGGGGAATTTGAGTTCACTGCCCCTGTGTCGGTCGTCCGACATGCCTGGCTCTCTAGTTAGAGATATTCAGGAAGGCCGTGGGCCCCCCCCCCATTCAACCCTGGGTTCATGTCCAGGTATTCCTGGTCTCTTACGGACGGGGGCTTGCGCCCATCCTCCCGCACGTCTGGATGGTCTCTCTTCTGCAGACATTCCATCCTCAGGATGTGGCGTGTAGCGGATTCCTGGTCTCCAGGATGTACCTACTCCTCGTTCCGTCCATTTTTGGGGGAGGCTCCACCCCTTCTTGTGGGGGAGCTGCTTACGAGTTCCTAACACTTCCTTGCTTGGCAGTCTCTGTGGCATGGAAGGGTCCGGATGTCACCTCACCCGGCAGGCAGACTGGTCTCCTGTTCGGGAGCTGACTGAGAACTCGTATCTTAGCGGTGAAGCTTCTTCGGGACTAAGCTCGACTTTGAGTCCGAGCTCAGCTCCGGGCGAACAGGGCGAGGTTTTCCTCCTTTTCCGGTCGGGTTGGCCGGGGAATTACGTCCTGCCAGGACCTCCTGCTCCTCCTGGGCCTCGGCGGCCTTCCCTTAGTGGGAGGGGCCAGCCAGAGGTCACAACGCTGTGTCCCGTGGACCAGTTCATGACTTACAGCCCAGGAGTTAGGCAAATGCTCCCTTGGACCGTTCTAACTTCGGCAGGAGACTATCCTGCTTGTTCGCCCTGAGTTGCCGGTCTTCTCCGGCCGGTGCTTCTTGGATGGGTGGGGTGCCCATCATGGGGAATGCAGAGTGCGTCGCCTCTGGTCCTCTTGTGAGTCCCGATGTCTTTCCCGCTCGCTGGAGACAGACTGTCCAATTAGCCGGCACCGCTCGCTCTGCTTGTACGGGGTCTAGTGGTCTAAATCCAAGTTGGATTATTCCTAGACCATGTGCTACCTACTCCGCCAGGTTTGGTCTATCCCCTTGTCTCGGTGCAGGAGGTTCTCCAGAGATTGGGCGGTTCAGCAGTCAAGGCTTCCTAGCCATTTCATGGCAGGAGCCCATTTCCTGGCTGCGCCCCTGAGCCGGGCATAGGCTTGCGTCATGAGGTCTCCTGCCGGGATAGCACAGGATCTTCCTTTTCCTCCGGGAGTATACTAGGCCGAGACTGTTTTGCCCGCCTCAGCAAGGCTTGCTGTGGGGATGCCGTCGGGGCCATGGACCCTGGGCCCCTCTGTGCCTCTCCCCCATTTCCCTTGACCTACAGGCAAGGCGAGGAGGGATTTGGCGCAGGTGTTGTTGGTAGCCCCAGACTGGATTGCCAGTGCTGGTATCCAGCTCTCCTCAGTCTCAGCCCCAGGCTCCCGAGATGGTCTCTAGTCCGCCGGTCCTGTCTTTCTTTTCAGGGGAAGGCTATCCATCTGGACCTTCAATCCCTGCACCTGTTGGCCGTCCCCTGTGCGGATAGGGGCCAGGCCTAGGGTCTTTCGGCAGGGTTCTCGACCTTCGAGGCATCCTGCTAGAAGTCGGCCAAGATGCTTGTCCTTTGGGAGAAGTTTCCTTCTTCCGATGATGGGTCAGGGCGGTGCCCTTCCCCGTCCCTGGGCATAGCATTCCGGACCTTTTGCGGTCCATCCTTATACCAGGACTTCGGTCGACGATCCTCTGGGTGCCTCTGCAGTCACCACTATCTTCCGGGCGCGGGCCGGAGGGTAGCTGGTGATCCGGAGAAGGTGGTCCAGCACTTCTAGGCCTCGACCACGCCTCCCCCTTTGGGAGAGTATCCCCGTTCCTGTGGGATCCTTGCTGGTATGGGCTTAGCTCATGAGCAAGCCATCTGAACCTTTGCACAGGTGTGTTTTCCCCCACCTGTTGAGGAAGAACACCTTCTTGGGGCCACTCCGCCATCCAGAAGGCTGGGAGAGTTCCAGGCTCCTTAACCTCCCTATCCGGTCTTCCACAGGGACTAGGTTGTCCTGCGCCTCAGAAGTTCCTCCAGGAGATGATGGCAGAGTCTTCCTTCGGGTTTGCCTCTGCGGGTTTATCCTCATTCACACCTCGGAGGTCGTATCCAGGTTCCGTGGGAACCGCTTAATGCTCACTTGAGAGCGTAGAGCTTAAATTCGGGAGAGGTTCGCCAGCTGTTCATCACCTTCGCTCAAGCCGCATCTGGCAGATTGCAGCCTAGTGGAAAACAAGCGGGCAGGTCACCCCTGCAAGGTCTCCACTGTAGGCGGGTGGGCATGGAGCCTCCCTGAGGGATAAGCGCTCCTTTTAACCCATCCTTCTGCTGCATCGGTGGCTGCTTCCTAGGACACTCCGGTCCAGGATATCCGCAGGGCTTCTGCCCGGAAGCAGGCTTTACCGTTTCCCTTCCACATCGACCTTGGGTCACGCCGGTGTGTTGGTCGGGGCCTCGGGTCTCCAGTCTTTCTACTAATAGGTGTGCGCCTTGCCTCCCTCCTCCCGGAGAACTGCTAGGAGTCTGCCAATAAGTGTGGATGAACAACATATCCATGTCCCTAGAAATACAGGTTACTCACCAGCAACAGGAGTTCTAGGAATGGTATATGTTGTTCATCCACACGACCCACCCGGCCTCCCTGGCTTCGACGCACAACCTGGCTTCCAGCGAGCTAGATCTGGTGTCATGGGGCGGAGCCGAGAGTTTTACCACCCGGGTGGGTGGGAGGAGCCAGCTTGAAGACCTTCCGGCAAGATTTAAAGCGGCAAGGGACCTGCCAATAAGTGTGGATGAACAACATATACCATTCCTAGAACTCCTGTTACAGGTGAGTAACCTGTATTTTTAGTGCGTATTTTTCCAATACCTGTGACACGGTTAGGAACCAATAAGGGAGTCTTGCCTGGCGGTTGCCATAAAAAGGGTAAGTTGGTTAGGTTGGCCATGTCTGAGAAACCCAAGAAAAAAAATGGGCCCACTGGGTCTCAACACTGCAGTGAGTGTGAGGAGGTCTTGCTAAGGCCGATCCCCACACCACCTGTGTTTATTGTCTAGGGTTTGACGACCTCGATTCAGACTGCCAAATGTGTAAAAACTTTCCCAAATCTATCCTTGAGAAGAGATTAGGTAGACTGAGGGAAAAGGAGGCCGAGAAGTCCACTGACCCGGATGGCCAGCCCGGTTCGGTTTCAACCGAACCAGGAGGAGTGCCCTCTGACCAGGACGATACTTGTTCGGGCAAAATGAGAGCCGATTCCGAGGGTCGGTTCCGACAAAAAGAAAACGCAAAGACAAATCGACCGGTTCAGATCCAGAGGTTCATGTTCCGACCGCCGAAGGATAGCCAGAGCGATTCAGATTGTGGAATCGCTCCATCTGGTTCCTACCGATCCGGCTCCTTCTGACAGGAGTTCGGTGCAGTTGGTTCCCCCCATTCAGGATTATACCGGAATTTGAAGAGGAAGGGGAATTTGAGGATTATGGTGGAAGTGAGGATCTGGATGTGCCTGTGGAACCGGACATCTCCCCAGACAGACCTTCAGGTGTTTCCCCTCCTAGGCTTTCTGAGTCCCCTTCTCACTTTATGTTCTACAGAAAGGTGGCTGAAACCCTCCAGCTTCCTATGGAGGAGGCTGTGGAAGATCAAGAGGAGCCTGATTATGTAGAGATGATGGACATCCCAGAGTCCAGGAGGCTGTTTATTCCCCTCCACAAATCTTTTGGAAACAGACACAAAAAATCCTAAAGTCTCCTAACACTATACCTCCTGTGGATAGAAGAATGGACAAGAGGTATACACTTTCAGGCTCAGACACGGAGTTCTTATATCAACAATGCAGCCATGTTGGGGTAGTGCAGGCTGCTGCCTGTGACAAGGCAAATATTCCCTTGGCTTCACCCCCGAGACAAGGACTCCAGGAAGATTGATGCCATGGCAAAGAAGCAGTACATGGCATCGTCCTTGGGACTCAGGCAGGCAAATTACATGGCTTATACTGCCAGGTACCAGAAGTCCAGGTGGGACACTGTACTGGCACTGGCTAAACAGGCCTCCCCCAGCTAGCCAAGGAGCTGGAGGCGGTGGCTGCAGATGGGATTGAGGCATCTAAGCTTCAGTTTCATGCTGCTGTGAACTCTAATGATGCATCATCAAGAGTCATGGCTACATCTGTGGCTCTTCGGAGGATGGCTCAGCTCAGATGTACTAGCCTCTCGCAGGACACCCAGGCTAAGGCCATGGATTTTCCTGTAGTGGGTAATTCTCTGTTTGGGGAGCAGACAGTTACATGAAGAAAATAGATGAGTACAGGACCACTTACAGAAGTGCACAGGCCAAGGAGAGGCAGGCAACTCCTCAAAGGCAGCAGTTTAGGGGCAGGGGCAGGCCTTTTCAAAGGCCTTTTTACCAAGCACAGGCCTCTTCTTCCTTTTCTCAGAGAGGGTTCTTGAGAGGGAGAGGCAGAAGGAGGATGAGCAGGGCTGCATCCACTCCTCAGTCTAACGCCCTTGCCAAGCAGACACCCTTATGGGCCTGCCCGGGTCGACTCTCCTATTCCAGTAGGGGGCAGGTTGGCTTACTTTGTCCAGGACTGGATGTCTATTACATCAGACAAGTGGATCCTGGAAGTAGTAAGCCGGGGACTGGTTCTGGGCTTCAGAAAATTTTCAAAGATGAGAGCCAGATCTTTTCCACCTGCAAATCTCTCGGAAACCCTTGCCCTAGAGGCAGCGGTTTCTTCTCTCCTAGCTTTAAGAGCGATAGAGAGAGTGTACCTACCCTACACTGGGGCAAAGGACTATACTCCAGGTACTTCCTGACCCCGAAAAAGACAGGGGAGTGGTGATCCATCCCAGACCTAAGATATCTAAACAAACATCTCTTAAAACCAAAGTTCAAGATGGTAACTCTGGGAATAATCCTTCCGTCTCTCAAGGCCAGGGGACTGGCTAGCCTCCCTGGACCTCAAAGATGCCTACTTTCACATTCCCATCAGGTGCTCCCACAGAAAGTACCTCAGGTTCGAGTTGCCCTCAGGCTGGTATCAGTTCAGAGCAATGCCCTTTGGCCTCACCTCAGCTCCAAGGGTTTTCACAAAGTGCCTGGCAGTAGTAGTAGTTGCCTTTCTAAGAAGTCAAAAAGATTTCCATTTTTCCATATCTGGACGATTGGTTAATAGTCACTTCTCTAGGATTTCTTCTCAACCTTCCCAGGTCAGTTCTCTAACCAGTCCAGCTTCTTACCTTTATGGGGCAGAACTGGACACACTCAGAGCAAGAACCTTTCTTCCTCTAGAAAGGGCAAGGGTTCTTATGGAACTAGCCTCTTCTTTCAGCCTTCAGGTATTTCGGCCAGCAAGGCATTTCCTCCAGCTCTTGGGCCACATGGCAGCTTCAACAGCAGTGGTCCAAGGGGCAAGATTCCAGATGAGGGATATTCAGTTCCACCTGAGAGCTTTCTGGTCTCAGAGGAAGGATTCCTTTACCAAACTGATCCCAGTGACTGTGACCTTGATCCAAGCCCTCCAATGGTGGCAGGATCAGGACAATTTAAGACAAGGTGTTCCTTTTGTTACTCAGCCTTGTTCAGTGGTCCTTACCACGGATGCTTCTCTACTGGGCTGGGGAGAGCCCATCTGGGGTCCCTCACTGCCCAGGGGCTGTGGTCTCCCCAAGAATCCCTTCTCCACATCAATCTCCTAGAGCTCAGGGCAGTTTTTCTGGCCCCAAAAGCTTTTTCTCAGTCAGTACAGAACAAGGTGGTTCAAGTCAGAATGGACAATACCACCACCATGTGGTACAACAACAAGCAGGGAGGCACTTGGTCCATGGCCTTGTGCACAGAAGTCATGAAGTTGTGGTCCCTGGCTTATTCCTTGCAAATCTCTCTTGTAGCAGTTCACCTTCCAGGCAAGGACAGTGTGCTAGCAGATGCACCGAGCAGGATCTCTCAGGGCCATCACAAATGGTCCCTGGACCCTCGGGTGTTGAAAGTGATTTTTTCAAGGTGGGGCACTCATGAGATAGATCTGTTTGCAGCCCCAGACAATCACCAACTCCCTCTCTTTTGTTGCGTACCTCCAGTCTTGGGCTCAGTCCCTCTGGACGCCCTGATTCTGAATTGGGAAGGGAAGTTTCTGTATGCCTTTCCCCCCTTCCCACTGCTGTTCAAAGTTTTGGTCAAAATAAGGTCTCAACCTTGCAAGGTGATTCTGATTGATACAGGTTGAGCCAGACATCCCTGGTACCCCCTGTTGCTGTCCCTAGCAGTCCATCTTCCCCCGTCTCTTCCCAGGAATTAAAACCTGTTAACATCCTCTTAGGGAAGGATTTAGTACCCCAATCTTCAGTCTCTCAATCTCAAGGTATGGCTCTTGAAGAATTAGTTGTTTGCAGATCTGCATCTTTTCCAAGGGGTTCTGATAGCCTCAAGGCTTCTCAAAAGCCCTCCACCAGAAAGACGTACAACTCCAAATGGAAGAGATTCAGCATTTGGTGTTAAAAGAAGCATATTTCTCCAGACACTGCTTGTTTGCCTACGGTACTGGATTATATGGTCCATCTTAAAGGCCTAGGCCTCAGACCAGCTACTCTCAAGGTACACTTGTCAGCTGTTTCTGCGTTTTTGTCTGTGGGGAAGTCTTCCTCACTATCTTCCCATCCTGTGTTCTGCAAATTTTTTAAAGGATTGCTTCACACCAGTCCTCCTTTAGAGACCCTGCCCCTGTCTGGGATTTGAATGTTTGCATTGCTCAACTTATGCAACCCCTTTGAGCCTATGTGTCTTCAGCAGAGCTTAAGTACTTGACTTGGAAAACTGTGTTCCTGGTAGCCATTACCTCTGCCAGGGGTATCAGTGAATTGCAAGCCCTGTCAATGGAACCTGATTTTATCTCATTTCACAGGGATAAAGTGGTCCTTAGAACCAATGGAAGGTTCTTGCCCAAAGTGGTTTCAGACTTCCATTTAAACCAGTCTATGTCTCTTTCTGTGTTCTTCACTGATCATTCTTCCTCAGGAGAGAGGAGGCTACACAGTTTAGATGTCAAAAGAGCCCTTAGTTACTACATAGAACGTACCAAGGGTCACAGGTTTGACTCCCTCCAGGTTTTCCTCACTTATGGAGAAGTGGGAAAGGGTAAACCTGCCACCAAAAGATCTGTTGCCAGGTGGATTGTGTCTTGTATACAATTCTGCTATGAAAAACTCCACCCTCAGGCCTGAGGGCTCATTCCACAAGAGTGTGCTGCTGCTAGGGATATCCTCTCTAGAAATTTGTCAAGCAGCCACCTGGAAAACAGTCCACACCTTTACCAAGCATTACTCTCTGGATATCCAGGCTAGGAGTGATGCTCGGTTTAACACAGCAATGCTACAGAGCCTATTCCCAAAGTAGGTTCTGTCCCTCCTCATGGAGGTACTGCTTGATTGTCTCTGATGTCAGATGCCAGCAAGACTTCATGTTGTTTGAAGAAAAATTACCTTAGTAATTATATTTCTTCTAATGGAGTCTTGCTGTATTCTGACCTCCCTCCTCCCTGCCTCCCTCTCAGAACCTGTTTTGGGAAGTGGGTGGGCAGGTGCAGTGTTGCACCCCAGGGGTGTTTTTTGCTTGCACCCTCCTCCTTTTTGTTTGGGTGCTGATTTATTGTTATTTGTAGTAGATTGTTTTTTGGGTTTCCTGACTTGAGTCTTCCCTGGGAATCCAAAACTTTTTTCAGCCAGTTGGCTAGTAGGAATTTTTACAGTTTCCATATAGAATTTTTAGTTAGTTGGGCTCATAAGAATCTGACAGTTTAAGTTTGAATCACTCCAGACAGAGACTTCAACCGAGCTCGAGCTCAGCATTCTATGCCCTGCATAGAAAGTTAACTCTTTGTTCTCCGGGGCAGTTCAAAGGTTGGGAATCGCTGCAATTGTCAGAATACAGCAAGACTCCATTAGAAGAAACATAATTACTAAGGCGAGTAATTTTTTCTTTCCTGCCATTATGCCACTGGCTTCCATCAGTACCTTATCTAACTCCTCCCCTTGTGCCAGAGGTCTATAGATCACGCTAGTGCAAATAGTGGCTCCATTCACCATCCCCAGGGTGACCCACAGTACCTCTGGGCCCCCCATTCCCTGTTTTGTTGTTTTATGCCTTCTTCCCTCACATAAAGCACCACACTCCCTCCTTTCCTGAACAGAGTATAGCCTGGTATGGCCATTTCTTAGTGATGGTTTTCAGTGCACCATACCATAGTAATTTCCACTATATCGTGGTCAGTCTCTGCCATGATGGCCTCTAGGTGTGGAATCTTTATTTCCTAAACCTCTATCATTCACATACGGCTTTCCAGATTTTGTTAGCACTCTTCTTGTTGCCCGCTTTTTTCCTTTTTTACTATGTCCTTCTACCTTTAGAACCTTACCTTTTTACCTCCTTTTACTCTTTCCTCCTCTCTTTTTACTGCTCCTGTTTTCCTCCCCTTCATTTCTGTTATCCTGTTTCCTTTATTAGTTTGCACCCTGGGGGGTTACTCTCCCCTCGGGTTCTCTCTACTTCAGAAACTGGTAAAACGGGTATGCTTATAATGTTGGCAAAATTAATCCAACGTTCTGAACACCAGTCTGTGTGAGTGAATGTCGGATGATGCACCTTGCACACACAGCAACTGTACAGCTGGAAGATGATTAAATGAACTTCTATCCATCACTTCTACAAATTAAAACTGTTGATATTTAGTTTGGTTAAAGCTGCATATACTATACATTAGAGAAGACATTTATCAAGTTTGAATAGGATTTGCATTGTATTGTAATGCATTTAATAGGATTCAGTAGTGACTGGGGTGGTGTGTTGTGGACCTAACCAAGGCATTCGATTTTTTTTTTTTTTTTTTTTTCTATTTACTCCCTTGCTGCCAGCTGCCTGGTACCTCAGCCCAGTCATGGACCACAGGCTTCCACCCCCACAATGGCTGCGACCCTCCGATACCCCCTGGAATGCCCCTCAGGGCGGGGTTACGGCACCAGATTCCCCCATGCCGCAGACAATGGGATAGGTTGAGGGTCGCTCAGTTACCTGGCTGTGGTGGCTCATCGAGTGCATGTGGCAACTGCTCTTTTTCCTGGGGGTTTGGGATGTGCAATGACGTCCTGCATCCGTCCCACCCCCTGAATGTGCTAGGCGCTGGTAGCTGCGTAACCCCTGGCCTCCATCAGGGGTCCATCGAGTGCAGGACACACTACTCACCCTCCCCCTGGAGAAGAGGGCAGTCCTCAGGATGCTCCATCCTTCTCCCCTCGGCCAGCCCTCCAATGGCTCAGGTCTGTTCCCGAACCCGGGTTGCCGGCGTCTCAAGCGGAAATCCAACCACTGTGCCGATGGGCCGGCTCAAGGCATTTGATTTAATTGAGCATGATTTGGTATGCTCTAAATTGAATGCACTTGGTTTCTGTGATGCTGCTGTGTCTTGAATTGGAAGTTACTTAATGGACTGTACACAATTCATTTCTGTTGGTTCTGTTGTGTCTGAACAGTCTCAGATAATTTGTGGCGTTCCTCAGGGGTCCATTTTGGGACCCTTATTATTTTCTATTTTTGTAAATGAACTCCCTTCTTCCTGTTTAAACTGCAAAGTCATCCTTTATGTGGAGGACTTGATTGTTTTCTCCAAAGGTAGTTCCCTCTTGGAGGTAACCTCAGTTTTGGCTCCCGACTTTGAAAGAGTTTGTAAATGGTTTCTGGATAATGCAATGATTTTGAATTCTAACAAAACTAAGTACATTATTTTTGGCACTCTTTATACTTGGCAGCTATCTGTCCCTGTGTTTGCATGATTTGAAAGGAATGGTTATTGAACAAGTATATCAGTTCAAGTACCTTGGGGTTCTTTTAGACCCCGGGTTGACTTTTTCCCTTCAGGTTCAATCAGTTGTCTGTACTATACACCAAAGGATTGGCATGCTGTACAAGTTTAAAACTTTTTTTCTCCTTTGAAGTAAGAAAAATGATTGCAATTGGATCCCTGCTACCCCATTATGATTGTTTCCTATATTTATTTATATCTTGGGAGTAAGGAGTTGAATTCTCTAAGGGTTGTTTATAACAATATATGTCAATTTGTGCTTCAGGTGCGTATACGAACACATCATTGCGTTTTATATTCTCAGCTAGGGTGGTTAGCTCCGATAGCTAGAACTGAATATTTTTTTTGGTCCAGTTTTTAAATGTGTTTTATTTACATCATTGTTTCCCCCATATTACCTTGTTAAGTTACGTTCTGTTCTCCCCAGTTTGAGATCATCTAATGGTATTCTATTTTATATTGTTATACCCAAACTTAAAACAGCAAGTCATGCTTTCTCTATAGCTGCCCCTCAATTTTGGAATGTATTGCCACTCCCAGTACATCAGGTTTCTTCATTAATTGGTTTTAAGACAAAATTGAAAGAATATTTGTTATCTAAAATGTCTTGCAGCTGCTTTTTGTAATTGTTTAAATGTTATTTATTGTGTGTACCTGTTTTTTTGTATTGACCCCGGGTTGAACTTGAAAAAAGGGCCTTTGGTCCAGAGTTCTCACCCGGTTTACAAATGAACAAATAAATAAAAATAAAATTTGAATAACCATGAAACATTGTGGAATGGAGGAGGGGCTTCATTTAGTGAACATCTTGACTGAATGAAGGGGATGTTTTTCTTTCAATCTATATTTACAGATTCATGGACTTCAAGGCCTCTGATAGGCCTGTATATTATCAAAGACATTCGCTCAATTTACTTTTCGTGTTACCATTTACAGACAGTCATCCATGGTCGTGCTGCAAATGGCCAAATCGGAACTTATACAGACTGTCCAGTACTTTATCAGGATATCTTCACATGCCGTAGCATTGGAGTGAGAAGATTAGTTTTTTCCAGTGTAAAACTGCTTCATGTACGGTGCCTATACTCTGAATCAAGTACTGTACTCACTTATAAAATGAATAAGCAAAGTAAAAAAGGCATTATAAGGAATGGTATTTAGTTTTATATAGTGTCTTCCTTACACACTGCATCCTAAAGTCCCATACATGATATAAACAGTTGCATGAACAGAGAACTTTGAGAAGGGCTTAGAAAAACTCAGGAAGGTTATATTACTTACTTGAGGCTACACAGTACATGCTAGTTGTGAGATTCAGCTCTAGGTTTGCTGGTTCACAGCTCTTTATCCTAAGCAGTAGGCCTCACTAGTTCCAGTTATCAGCTCATTAAATGCATATTTCATCCAGTCACTTGCTTAAAATATATGCATGCCACACCCTTGGGAACAAAACCGTAATTATTTTGTGCAGCACCAGGTTGTGTATTTGAGAAAGGAAAGACTAACATGTCTGTGGGAGTCCCAGTTTTCCAGTTTCCTTGCTGGCACAGCAGAGTGGTATTGTGAGTGGCCTAGGTTCAAATCCAGGTTGAGGGACTTTTTTTTTCTCTTTTCTGCCTGTTTTTAGTTGCTTCAGTAACTTGTTTTAAAAACCTTGAAAAGCAATTCACTGTACATATTTGATATCATTTTCTGCTAACACAGGAAGAGATTAGGGAGTTTAGCATTACTGAATCCCAACAGTGCATTTTTTCTACAGACCCTCTGTGCATGCCAGTCTGAGTAAAGCAGCCTTATGCCCTTCGTGCAACAACTGGTAGTTTGACCCAGTCATCCTGTGGATGGAAAAGTGATGATGCAGCAGAGAACTTGTTGAGGATTTGGTTTCAACAGACCTAAGCTCGTATCACTGATAAGCAGCTTAATTCACCCAAAGTTGTAGCCAGCAGTATTCTGCATGTGAGATGCACAGCTGTGAATGATCATCAACCCCTTTTAATTGCAGCCAGAAAAGGCAGCTTGATTCCATTAAACTTTTAGTCCTCTAGTTTGTCTCTGCATGGGGTGTGTAGTAAAAAGCTTTCAAATCAAACAGGCGTAATTCAACATAAATACGTTTGCATCAAGTGACATCACAAGATGATTGTTAAGGCCAGTTACAGTAATTGGGTCACTAGAAGCCACTGCAGGTCAGAATCCTTGCCAACAAATGATTAGGAAATAGCTGGAGAAGCATAGCCAGTAAAACAGAATCTGGTGCTTCGGTTGTGCAAGACATTTTGCATGCGTAACAGCTGTCTAGGGAAATGATTGTAATGGGACAGCGGAAGGAAGGTTGCATCAGTTTCCACAGTGCTGTGCAAAAAACATCACTGTTGTAGTTAATCAAAGAAAACTGCTAGAGAACAAAACTGGAATATAACCATAATATTCTGAATTGCACAGCACAAGCGAAAGGAACAGGCAGGTTGGTGATCATTCTTTCTTAGGGGTGACAGTCACAAGTTGTTTCACTCCCCCTCAGTGTTGCAGCTAAACTTGGGATTATGAAAACACTGCATGAAAATGGACAGTACTGGTTATTTATTTATTTAAGCGTTTTACCAAGAAGGCATACTGAGCAGAGTACCGCTTGATTCTAGATGTGCCCTGGGGGCGGGGGTGATAGGGAGAAAAAAAAAATTACAGATACAAAACAGAATTACAGAAACAAATACAACAACTGCACAGTTAGCAATGAGGAAAAATACAAAATATGATGGGTTACAATTTGGAATGTACTCCTACATTTTGTTAGCATTGAGGAGCAAGAACAGTAATGCACCAGTGACGGAGATCCTGTAGGACAGAAAAAAATTATAATAGACCCCTGGCTACTACCTAAGGGCCTGAATGCCAGGCAGGGTTATAAAATGGCTTGGCAAATTAAATTAATCTGATTGGTAACCAGGACTCAAAAGATGGATAATTTTCCTAGTACAGTTGTACACCTTAACTCCCACCGCTCCCACCACCACCCGTGGTCGTCACTGAGCTTTATGGCTCAGATCACATGGGCTGTTTTAGCCTATCAGCCCACTTTACCATCTGCAGGCTATACTGGCTCACCACCAGAGGGCTCATCTGTTTTTCCCTATGCTGTGCACTGGTCCATCACAGAAACACGCTTTATTTTATTTTTTGCTGACTAACACCCGTGACACTGTCCGGTGTCACTTGTCAGGCAACTAGCACCTGTGCATTGCCCGGTGTCCACTGGTGACCCAACGTGGTACCGTCCCAGCGGGACAACCGTACCGGAGCAAGCATGGGACTCATTGAGCTCCCAGCAAAGCTAGTCCTGTGCCAGCTACTCCTGGGCGCACTAGCCACTATAGTTACTGTGAGCCTTACTGTCTCCTGGATCCCCTGGATCTATGGGGCGGTTGACCCCCTAAAAATAGCTCCATGGTGTACATATGTCCAACCTGTGGAGTCGGAGTTTACCTTCTCTAACATTCTAGCAGAGGGCTCTCCCCTGACCGTGGTCCTCAGTGGTCTTAAACTAAGGTACCTTCTGAGACCCTCTCAAAAGGTCAGACATTATGACCGGAGGTCACAGAACAAGGAGAGACCTCCCCCTTTAAAGTATCTATCTACTCTGGCTCCTGCTGGTGACGCTTGTGCTAGCAGGGGACACTGAACTAAACCCAGGACCATCACCCCAGTCCATACCTACATGGGCGGACTGGTCAGTGGTAAAAGGGCTGAAGGTGGCCCATCTAAATATCAGAAGCCTGCTCCCAAACCTAACAGAACTTTGTGTCTGGGTAACTCGTCACAGTCCTGACATTCTTGGAATTACAGAAACCTGGCTGAAGCCTTCCACCCCCAGCTCAGCATGTGCCTTCCCTGGTTACGACCTTATCTGCCGTGATCATCCGGGAAGTAAGAGAGATGGTGGTATCCTGGTGTACTACAGGAACCATCTAAACCTGTCTGCCCTTCCTGATCAACAGACCATGCAGTCCCTCTGTGAGGCTGTGCATACGGTACTGTTACTAGGGATGACAAAAAAGATTCACATTGTATTTGCATACAGTCCTCCAAAAGGAGGCGTAGAGGGACTGACTGGCCTCCTTGGCGCAGTTGGTGCAGTAACACGGCAGAATGAACTAATCGTTCTGAGTGACCTCAAACTGAATTGGCTGGGTGGCAACACTAAGGCCTTTGAACCGTCACTTGCCAGTCTCTCTCTGACTCAACTTGTCAAGGATCCTACTAGATGCCCTACTAGTGGTGGTAAGGGCTCACTCCTGGACTGGATCCTGACAAACAGACCTGATAGGATCAGCTCGTCGGGTATCCTACCGGACTATCTCTGATCACTCCCTGGTGTACTGTGTCTGGAGGGTACCACATCAAAAAATTCTCCATAAAATTATCCAGATCAGAGACCACTCCAAGTTTGATCTGTCCTCCTTTCAAAATAACATCAAGTACACAGATTGGGCGGCAGTTTGGAATGCTAAGGACCCCACATCCACTGTCAGTCACTTTCTTAGCTCACTAAGGGCCCTGCAGGAGAAACATGCCCCCCATATCAGATGGAGGGTGAGGGGAATGGCTATTAAGTGGCTTCACGGTAGCCTCCTGGCACTCCTCAACACTAGAGATAAGTGCTGGGCCAAGTTCAAGGCCACGGCTGACCAAGCCATCTTTCTGAGATATAGGCAACTCAGAAATGAATGCAAAAAGAACATTAGGACTGCCAAGAGTGAATTTTGCAAATCTGCTTTATTGAACTCAGCTAGGGATCCTAGAAGGTTCTGGAGGAACATTAAACACGTTGTGAGTGGTACACAGAGCACTGAGTCCACTGATATGATAACTGATGGTTCCAGCTGTAACAACTCGGAAACCATCGCCAACTCCTTCAACCATTATTTTGCAGATCTGTCGGAGTACACCTCGTCGTTCCCAAATGATGATGGTGTCAGTGGCAATCAGTCCACAGCACCATCTTCACTCCGCCCGCCTTTTCTGTTCAGGGCAGTGGCGGTTCAAGAGGTGCAGAAACTGCTAGCGGGGACTCTCCCCCTACTCAAGTGCCGGACAAGATGGCTTAGAACCTAAGCTCCTCAGTCTTGGTGCCACCTGGCTGGCACCTCTGGTGGCGCACATTTTCAATCTGTCCCTGGCAACTGGAGTTATCCCAGACATATGGAAGGTTGCCAGGGTAGTCCCAGTCCTTAAACAGGGGAACCCTAAGCTGATAGAGAACTATCGCCCCATATCCATCCTGTCGGCAGCTAGCAAACTTCTGGAGAAAGTTGTGGCAGAAAAACTCTCAGTATTTACAGGCGCATGACATAATGACTCCTGTACAGCATGGATTCAGGAAGGGGCACGGTACCTCATCAGCCCTAGTTACTGTTACATCATGGATTAGGGAGGCTATGGACCAGGGTAAACTCTCGGGGACCCTCTTCATTGACCTCTCGAAGGCGTTTGACCTGGTCGACCATGCCATACTGTCGACTCAGCTTAGAGCAATTGGTCTTTCCACTACTGCTCTTAGCTGGTTTGACAACTACCTATATGGTAGAACGCAGTGGGTCAAATTTGTCAAAGAACTTTTGGGTCCCATCCCAGTAACAATGGGGGTCCCCAAGGCTCCGTCCTTGGACCAATGCTCTTCTCCATTTTTATTAATAGTCTCCCCGAAACCACTGCCTACTGTAAACCAATTCTCTATGCAGACGATCTGGTTATCCTGTCTCACTCCCATGAGGTGAGGGTCATCAAGTCAACACCTGAGTGAAGACCTTATAAACATTCAGGCATGGATCCTGAACCACAAGCTTGTCCTTAACCTAAAAAAAACCCAGGCCATGCTCTTTGGGTCCCGGGCTAAGATTAAGGCCGCCCGTGTGCCGTTCTGTGTGTCCGGTAAGGGAGATGTCCCGATCCCTATCACGGATAACTTCAAATACCTGGGAGTAGCGCTGGACCCACAGCTTGACCTTGGCCTTCATATTCAGAGGATATGTAAAACAGTCAACTGTAAACTGGGTCTGGCCTACAGGGCAAAAAACAACCTTAGACTAGCCGCGCTTGTTGCCCTTGCGAGAGGGATGCTTCTCCCCTCTGTGTTATGGGCTTCTGCTGTTTGCTAGCACCACTAAGGCCCATCTCTCCAGGTGGTTGACGGCTTATAACAATATCTGCCGCTTCGCCCTATCTGCCCCCTCCGGCTCACTCATCACTGTGATCTCTACAATAAGTTAAACTGGCTCTCGCCTACAAAACACATTGACTTTGTCCTTGGCTGCTTCACTGGTAAGGTCCTCAACACGGGTACCCCTCCAGGGGGTGCAAGCTTGCTGGTCCAAACTGCCCCCTCATCATATCACCTTAGGTCTCAGGGGTCTGCCACACTCAAGGTACCTGTGACTAGGACCAAAATGGGTGAAAGGGACTTCGCAGCATGTGCCTCTAAACTTTGGAACACCTTCCCAACCCAGGTCGTGCCCCTCGCAGAGCCAGCCCTGCGCTCTTCCCTATGGAGCCATCTTAAAATTGCATCGCTCAGGGTGTCAAAACTCTGGTGACATAGTGTCAGCACTTGCACCCATACAAAACTGCTGCCCTTAAGATGTAGTATTTCTGCACTGCTCCAAAATTGATGCAACACTTATCTCAAGATGTGTAATCTTACCTGTAGTCTCATGACGTGTAACATGTTCCTAATCATGTGATGTGTAATCTTACCTTGTAGTCTCATGATGTGTAACCTGTTCCTAATTATGTGATGTGTAATCTTACCTTGTAGTCTCATGATGTGTAACGTGTTCCTAATTATGTACCATGTTGTCCCAAGTGTGTAAGTATGTAATTTCCTGTACTCTCCCGGGTCGTACCTGAAAATAGGCAAATTGGCTTGTCTAGTGTACTTATCTGGGTAACAAAAGCTAAATAAATAAATAAAACTAACTATTTCTTTTAAAAAGCCATTTTATGAAAGCAGTAACACATTCCAACATGTGTATTAGTCATGCAATATAGTCTTGGGTGGGTGAATACTGTCTGAGTCACCTTATGCCTCAGAATGCATACAAGGTGCCCTTATATCCTATGATGAATATATGCATGTTTGTTTGGTTATCTATTTGAAAATTTGTGACCTGGAAAAGGCACACTGAGCCAAGACTCACTTCCAGGTGTGACTTTGGGGAAAGGAATAGGGGGTACAAATACTATTTGCAGTTACAGTCAAAAGCATTTAAAGTACACAGGTTAATTACAGGAGTAAGTGAAAAATGAGCAGTCAAGGTAGAAACAACAAAATCAGGCATTTCAACCACCCCTATATAGTGGTAGGAGCCAGATGCAAGGGGAACAATTAAGCAGAGGAAAAAACAGTAGCGGGGGTTCAGCTTACACCCAGAGAGCCAGGTAGGCAGTCAAGTGGAGGAAGAGAGTAGTTGGTTATAAAGTGATGGAAGGCATAGAAAAGGCTGACTACCCAGCAGAGGGATGAGGATGGCGGGTGCAAGTATCCCTAATGGGGATGAGGAGAGGAGCTAAGAGGAAAGGACCCAAACCAGTATTTGGAGATGAATGAGGCACAGTAGATCTGGCAGGACGGGGGTGTGGGGGGGAGTGGCTAAAAAGGAATAAAGTGAGCAATAATGAGTACAAGAGGGGGAGTTGTTCACAAAGCGCAAAAGGAGTTACAGAGGTTGTCCAGGCAGGCCAGGGAGGTTGAGGGAGCAGTACCATAGACCACATCCGCATAATCAAAGACCGGGAGCACCATTTTGGTGACAAGCTCACGGAGGACCTGTGGAGATGATCTGTATTCTAGGGAGGTGGATATGGTGCTTCTGGCAGTACTTCCTTTCCTTTTAAGATTTGCCAGAAGGTCTTCAAGCTAGCTCCTCTCACCCATCTGGATGGTATCCTCCTTGGCACCGCCCTGTAACATCAGATCTTCCTTTCTGCTGGAAGCATCAGGTTCCCTCCATCGCAGCTCCGTGCTAGATAAAGCCTTACAATCTTTTTTTGGTCTTTTTATTTTTTTAAGAATTTTTCTGTTATCTTGTTCCTTTTAACATGGAACACAAGGAACCCACATTGGGTCCTGGATTTAAGCAGTGTACGACGTGTGCCCAAAAGAAGTCATTCATCGATCTGCACTCTGTGTGCATCCACTGCTTGGAGGCCCAGCATGGTCCGCAGGCTTATGGCCTGTGCCAGACCCTTCAGCCCTGCACGTTGCAGGACTGTTATGCCCAGGGTTCGATCGTAACATTGTTTTACTAGACCTGAACCTAGTGCAAATTGACCAGGGCTAGTGCAACTAACCCTTTACTTGTCCTTCTTGACTAGTGCAGGTTTTTCATGGCTGTTAATGAAGTTGAAAAAGTCCCTACTTTAGCAGGCTGTAGTCCTTTTGCTAATCTCCCTCAGTGTTCCAGGTGGCCTGGTATGATTAATGTCGCAAACCCACTCAGCAGGTCAGGCCCTCTGCTCCCACAGTGCCAACCTCCGAGCACAGTCTTGTGAACAGGAAACAGAAACAGGGTAACCCTCCTGCCTGTTTTGTGGGTTTGAATCAACCTTTGGTCTCAAGTCTTGGAGGGATTCAAACTGTGAACCTCTTGTTAGTGTACCCAATGTACAGGCTTAGATAATTCTGCACTTCGGAGTGGGGCAGATATCTTTCGCCTATGGGCACCTAACCAGGCGTACAAAATGAACTCTTAAAATTCTGTTAAAGACCTCAGAATAAATTCTTACCTTTTCCCAGTTTGGTAAAACCAGTAAGCTTTGTACGGTGTCAGCTTTAACCATGTGTGCTTCCCTTGTCAAGAAAAATAATTTCAAAGGCACACCAAGTAGACTCTAAAGTAGAGGTTTACTTCAAAATAGATTAAAAAAAAAATGTAAAATGTAAATACAGAACCATATGTCACAGAACATACAAATCACTTAAAAGAATAAGGTTTTAAAAAGTACAGATTCCTACCACTAATACACTTAGACTTGTCTGTTCTAAGGTATTCTTATCTCATAGTGCTGTAGATGTTTCTTTTTCAGAGTCCAAACATTTGTGTCCAAATGGAAAACAGAATACTGTTTAAAAACTGGCTTTGCCAACCTCTTTGCGTGAGGTCACCTAGCTCCTCCCTGTCAGAATATAAAAAATATACAGTATCTATGCAAAACAGGATGTCTTATCAAAGTATTAAATTCTGTGACCTCAGCACAACTCATTTTCTCATATGACTTTCTTTGAGCTTATGGGCAGCTTCCCCTTTCCAGGACATCAAAGGACTTGTTATGTCTCTCTGTCAGATCTCATGGAGGTGCAACATGCTTTGTATCACCATGTGAATATTAACTGTGTTTCCTCTGAATGTCATAAAAGTTTATGATCTATCTTGGCAGTTGGCAAGCTGCAATTAGTCACATGAACAGGAGAGCCTAAATTTTAAGTCTCTTCTAACCTGTAATTATCTCTTGGCCTTCCAGGTAACACGTTGTAGCTAAAACCTGGGAAGGGGGTGTCATTCCACAGGCTGATTCAGCATGTATCATGAGAGACACTCAATAACACATTTATATATTACAAAAATCATAGATTAATCAGAACCAGCTGTCTGAATGTCACAATTAACAGCTCATTAAGAGCTGCAAGTATCTGGCAGTTCAAGAGAGGGAACTAACAAAAGAATTGATGCGAGTCATTATCACTCAATTGTTAGGACATTACTAAGTTTTAACAGGAGTTAGAGAGCCAGAAAGGCCCATGAGTTACTCCTATATATTAATAGTAACTAGAAATTGAACCAGAAAGGATAAGTTTATCCAAGCGTGTTTTATAAGTATGTTTGGAATCACTAATAATCACATCTAAAGGCAATGCATTCCATAACTTAACAACCTGTAATGAGAAAAATAATTTCCTCGGGAGAAAATTACATTTCTTAAGTTGTAACTGTAAAGGATGTCCTCTTAAGTTATGAGATACATCTTTGAAGCGAAAACCCAAATTAACTATTAGATATGGATAATTTATAATGTCGTACATAAGGAGGAGATTGCCCCTTACGCGTCTTATTGATAAAGGCATTAGGTGTAAAGAGTTTAATCGTTATCCAGTATCGATATTTTCAAAGGTTACAGTTAACAAGTTCTTGATAAGACTTTTCAAAATCTTACCCATAGGGGGTGTGAGACTTATTGGTCTATAATTTTCCCATTTATTTTTGGGCCTTCAGTTAGTGTGCATACTGTGATCAGTGGTAGAGTGGTTAAGTCACTAGCTTCCAGTTTGCTGAACTTGTCTTTGATTTGTCACGCTAAATTAAGACCAGTGTGCCTCATTTCCCAACCTTTCGAGTGTCTGTATCCAGCACTGCAGTAACAGAATGCTATGATGTATACACGGTCTACCCAGCCATGTTGTCTTTCAACTCTATACTTTCCCTTGACACCACTGCAGACTAGTCTCTGAAGTGGCCACCCATAGCTGCCGTTACTGACTGGTGTAGGGGTCCACAACTCCTCTTCATGGATTACATCAGTCAATGCCATTCATGCAGTCCCACCCTTATACCACCCATCTTGTCATTTCATCCTAAAAACAATGCTATGGAACATGTATGGTACAAAGCGAAACCTTAGTAAAATATGTAATTTGAAAGGTTAAAATAGGTATTCCTGGTGTGCACAGATCGTCCCGTACAGAAAGAGAGGTAGTACAGCATCATGCCTGTATAGTGCTTCCCCTTTGGCTGATGAAAGGACACTGTTATGAAAAATCTGTTGTTTTTTAGGGCAGAGCATGTTAAATCAATACTTTTGTGCCTGGTATATATAAACAGATATGTCAAAGTTTCTTACATCCCAAGCCGCCTGTGTTTGTTTAACTCTCCCCAAAGAAATCCTAGAACTGCCCCAGGCTCACTTCGCAGTGTAAGAAAACTTCCAGAAGTGCAGGTCTAGTTAATCACAGGGTGAGGGAAAAGAGTGTGTTTCTCTGCCTGACTCTGTACACTGCCCTGCAGGTCAGGGTAGGACTGTGGTGAGGTGCGTGAATATGTTGGCTGTTGTGTGTGCAGAGCTAGAACTGCATGATTGAACATTTGCTACTATGGTATCCTCTGGTTTGGTGGGGAAGGGGTGAAGAAAGAGGAAGCAAGGGGCACATGATAAAAAACAGTGGGGGTACACACTGCGTGTGATTGCATTGAATACTTTTTTTTTTTTGCTGGGGCAGGAAGCAATGTGGGAGCAGGATAAATATGCAATAATCAGATTATTTCTTGGCTCATATTTTTTCTGTGTAACCAATCAAAATTTACCATTATTATTGTGGGCTAGTGCAACCATCTGTGGGCTAGTGCAATTTTTAATCAACTTGTCCAGCTGGCTAGTGCAGGAAAAAGGTAAGGTTGACCCCTGGTTATGCTCGCCTCCTCTTGGGTTGCCCGGACTAGCCATTTCGGTCAAAGGATGTCTGCAGCAGCTGGTTTGGCTGCACAACTTGCTGCCTTCAAGGAGGCCACAGCCCAGGCCACTTTTGGCACTGCTTTGTCCACCTTAGTTTCAGCAGGCTTTGGCACCTCATTTACCAGGGCATTCAGGGAACATTTGCCAGTCCCTACCTATTCTCGGGGAGGGCCCTTCCTGAAGATCCAGATCTTCATACAAGTACAAGAAGTCCCGCCGCAGGTCGTGGGATTGGGAGTGGGCTTGTTCTTCCTGTTCCCATGCTTCTGTGTCTGGCTTGACGGCTTTTGAGCTGTTGGCTTCAGCCGACACATCTGATACTCGGTTCCAGGCCACTGGATCCACGGTGCCCGTCTGGCTTGCCAGCTGAGACGCGGGTTGAGCTGCCGGTTGAGATCTTTCTCGAACCAGTCGTCCTATTGTCGGAGGATGGTGGGGAGGATTCCCTTTCAAAGACTCCAGTCCTTATGGCCCTCTCACAAGAGGGGCCGTTTCAGTCGGCCGATCCGGTTGTCTCCCCTCAGGAGATTGACACTTTGGGGGTTCCTCGGTGTATTATGCCTTCCCTGTGTCTCCTCCCCGATGACTGGTGCGTCATGGTCAATGTCCCGATTGGGCTGTCAGTCAAGGTCTCAGGACTCCCAATGTTCTCAACTGTCCTGTTCTCGAACATCAGCCAAGAGGCATCATCAACGCTTCTCGTTCATCTCTTCCTCATCATCACGCAAGGAACAGCTCTACCATAAATTGCGTCACCAGTACGAAGAACTTGTCTGGCAGCAGTGGATTCTCGGCCACGACCGTGCTCCACAGCAGGCCCCATGCTCCCCTGGTTGCTGGTGCCATGGCCTGTGCTGGTTCCCCTGGCCGAGCCGAGGCCTGCTTCCCTGCTTATTCGGGTGGAGCCACCGCCTCCACAGCCCTTGCACAGGGTCCCGTCCAAGGCTACGTGTCCTGATTCTGGGCTTCGTGGTAGGTGTTTGTTGCAAATTTCACACTCTGTTGAGCCTTGCTTTGTCAATGGGGAGACAGGGTTGCAGGCAATGCTTGAGGAGCTGTGGCAGCAACCTGCCTCCTGTGTGGTGCCTTTGACCCATGTGGTCCACAAGTACGCAGTGCCTACTCGGTTTTTGCCTGGGTTCACTGACAATCCTTCAGCAGAAGGTCTTGTGTCTGACTTAGTGTTCTGGTGCATGGGCAACATTGGTGATGTTGACAAGGAGTCAAAAAAGTTGGACCATGTGACAAAACAGGTCTATTCTGCTTTGTACCTGGGTCTTCGGCAGGCCAGTTCAGCCATCATGATAGCCAACATTTCCCATGCTCTCTTGGGAATGCTGGACCAGGTTATTCCCCACCTTGCTGGGGATTTGCAGCTAGCGGTTACGCTGGTCCGGAAACAGGGATGTGCCGTGGCCAAGCAACAATTCCAAACCTGTGCCAAGTCCATGGCCACAGCCGAGGCCATACAGCACTGGCCGTGGCTGAGGATCTCAAACTTTATGGATGATACCCAGCTCAAGTTGGTGGACGTCCCCTTCATGGGTACCAACTTGTTCGGGCCTGGTGTCGACGGTCATCCTGCCGTAATGAAAAGTCCAGGTCCACCCTGGATTCTGTCATGTCCTCTCAGAAGGACATTAAGGGCCAGAAACAATGAAAGAAGCCCTTTCAGTTTTGGCCCTACTCAGCACCTCCAGGCAGACCACCGCAGACCCAAGTGGGGCAACATCTGGCATGGCATGCCAAACCTAAACCAGCCTCCTCCGGCATCAAGAGATCTGGAGGCTGGGGCTCCCTTGGCATCCAGCTCTGGAGTCACTGGCAAGCCTGCCCAGTGATTGGTTCAGGGGTGTCACTCTCCTGCCCGTCACGCATGCCTGGTCAGTCATTTCCTCAGACAAATGGGTGCTCAAAGTGGTGGGTCGGGGGTTTGCCTCTGGAATTGGAGGTTCTCCTGCCCAGCCAAGCCTGTGCCCCAGGGTAAGATGTCGTGTTCAGGGACATGATGTCTGCCTTTCTGGAGGACATCACACAGCTTTTTCAAAAGATAGTTGTGGCCCATGTCCCTGACTCCACAACAAATCCAGTGTTCATCTCCAGATACTTTCTGGTTCCAAAACGGATGGGGGGTTGGTGCGGATACTGGATCTTCATGACCTCAATCAGTTCTTGCGGCCGCACAAATTCTGGATGGTCACTCTGAATCCGATCTTTCCGTCCTTACAGCGGGACATGTGGTTGTACTGTCTGGACCTTCAGGACGCCCTCTTCCGGATCCTAATCTGGCCATACCACCGGCGGTTTGTGTGGTTCTGTTTGAAAGGGATGCTTTATGAGTTCCGGGCCATGCTGTTCAGCCTCCAGAGTCTTCAGCACGTGCATAGCAGTGGTGGCAGCATTCCTGCGGTGCCAAGGTATTTGGGTGTACACTTACCTGGATGACTGGCTGATTGCCAGTACCTCCAGAGTGGACCTGCTCGGCCTTGGGCCTCCTAGTCAACCATGCCAAGTCGGAACTCAGCCCCCTCACAGGTCATCAACTTCATTGGAGCAGAGTTAGACTCCTTTTGGGCCAAGGCCTGGCTCTCAGTGGACAGAGTGGAGAATCTTACCTCCTTTGCTTGCTCATTTCATGTTGGGCAATCATGCCCTGCCTGGGACGTCCTGTGGCTGCTGGTGTAAATGGTGTCCTGCACCAGCGTGTTCCGGTGGGCCCGCTGGCAGATGCGCACCATGCAGTGGGAGCTTGCCCATCAGTGGTCTCAGTGCCTCGGTCACCTTGACCATCCGGTCACGGTGACTCAGTTGATGTTGGATGCCATCCAGTAGTGGCTCATCCCGGAACATTTGCAGGAAGAAGTCCCATTCATCCACCCAGAGCCGACGGTGACTCTCACGACAGAGAGTCTCTGAGGGGATGGGGAGCCCACCTGGGGGACTACAGGGCTCTCCGGCTCTGGACCCCTGAGGAGCCCCAATGTCACATCAACCTTTTGGGGCTCCGCATAGTACGCCTAGCTCTGACAGCCTTCGGTCCAGTTTTGTGGGGTCAGGTTGTTCAGGTCTAGACAGATAACACAACCATGTACAACCTCACCAAGCAGGGTGGGACTCATTCCCTCCTTTTGTGCTGGGAAGCTCTCTGCACCTGGACCTTAGTCTGTCATCTGGACACTGATCTACTGGCGATCCATGTGGCTGGTGCCTCCAGTCAGCTGGCAGACGCCCTCAGTCGAGTAGGGCAAGACATCTCATGAGTGGTCTCTTAACCAGGAGGTAATCAATCACCTGTTCTCCCAGTGGGGCACCCCCTCTGGTTGACCTGTTTGCCTCCCAGGAGAACACAAAGCTGAGGCTGTTTTGTGCCTGCCTCTCCCCTCTCCCACATTGTGGGACACTGCTGGGGGATGCCGTCATGATGCCAAGGACCCTGGGCCTCATGTATGCATCCCCTCCCCGATCCACAAAGTGGTGCCCAAGGTTCATAGGGACAAGACTCAGATGATCCTGGTGGCTCCAAACTGTTTGTGCCAGTTCTGGTACCCTGATCTCTCAGCCTCAGTAGCAGGCCTCTGTGGCGATTGCCCCTCCACCTGGACCTGCTCTGTTGCTCTCAGGGGAGGGTCCTCCACCTGGATCTTCAGTCCCTGCACCCAACAGCCTGGTTCCTGAGTGGCTAGAGTTCCAGGCTTTGGGTCTCCCCGACAAAGTCCTCCATGTCATTAAGGCCTCTTGGAAGGAGTCAACTCACCAGTGCTGTGTCTTCAAATGGAAGAGAATTTCCATTTGGCATCAGGGCACAGAGGCAGACCTCTTGTGCTGCCCAGTGGCGAGCATCTTGGACTGTTTATGGTCCCCCTCTTAGTTGGGCCTGAGGTTAATGACCCTCAGGGTGCACCTGCAGCCATCTCTGCATATTGGGTGCAGGCTGGTATGCCGACAGTGGTGCAGGAGAAGTGTCCGTGTGCTTTTTCAAGGGCCTTGACCACTTACCCCTGCCTTGTGCATGAACTACCACCACCTTGGGGACTTGTTGCTGGTCTTGGCAGCGCTCATGGGCAAGTCATTTGAACCTATGCACAGGTGTCACATCTCCCACCTGTTGTGGAAGACTGCCTTCTTAGTGGCTAAAAACTCCACCAGAAGGATCAGTGAGCTCCAGCTGCTCTCAGTGGCGTCTCCTTATCTTGTTTTCCACAAGGACAAGGTTGTCCTCTGTCCCAACCCAAAGTTCCTCCTGAATGTTTGTCTCGAAGTTTCACCTCAACCAAGTGATTAACCTCCTGGTGTAGTTCGCCATCCCAGCTTTGGAGACAGAGCACAGGCTCCATACACGGACCTGAGGCAAATGCTTGCTTAGTATAAGAAGCGTATCCCTGGAGATCAGGGAGAGGTTTGAAAGCTCTTTGTCATGTATGCTGAAGCCGCACCTGGCAGACTGGCAGGTAAGCGGACGATTGGCAGTTGGATAATCTCCTGCATTGACCTCTGCTATAATGGCTGGTAGGGAGCTTCCTATAGGGCTTAGAGCTCATTCCACCAGACATACCGCTGCTTCGGTGGCTGCTATTCAGGAAATCTGCAGGGATGCTACCTGGTAGTCAGCACACACCTTCTTCTCCCATTACCACATCGACCTTGAGTCACACCAGGATGCTGGTTTTGGGTCTCTTTTTCCTAAGTAGGGGATGCTAGGAGTCTGCCACAAATGTGGATAGTGCACTATATCCATGCCTCTAGAAATGAGGGGTACTCACCCTGTAACTGTAGTTGTTGGAGTGGTATATGGTGCACATCCACACAACCCACCCAACCTCCCCGGCAAGCGGTGTGCTGAACATTGCTTCCAGCATGCAAGATCTGATGTCATGGGGCAATGCAGAGGAGTATACCACCCGAGTGGGTGGGTGGGAGGAGCTAGCTTAAAGACCTTCCAGCAAATTTTAAAGGGAAAGGAAGTATTGCCAGAAGTGTGGATGTGCACCATATACCACTCCTAGAACTACAGTTACAGGTGAGTAACCCTCATTTGCAGTACAAGGCACCAAGTTTAGGGCGGAGCTTGGCATGGATGGTATCAATGTGGGCAGAGAAGTCAAGTATGCTGTCTAGCTACACACCGGTGTCTTTGGATGGCACTCCCTAGAAGTAGATCAGTCCTTCAAAGTGGAGAAGATAAGGCAGAGTTGGGAGTCTGACCATATTTCTTGCTGTATGTAACCATGTTGTGTCATTTCTTAGGTATAATCAGGACTGTGTGGTAGGATGGGCACTAAGTCTCTTCCATTACTATGCCACTATTTAATAACTGGTGGTAAGATTAATAAAAGGCAAGGCAATCTTATTTCTATGGGCCCTATCCCACAGACTCAAGGGACCTTTCGAAGTGAGCAGCACATACATAGAAGATAATTATTAAATAGTAGTCGGCCCGATGGTGCTGAGGGTTGAGGCGCTAGATGCCAGCCCTCGTGCCATGCGGCGGCCGGGTTCGGAAACAGGCTTGAGGCCTCAGAAGGATCAGTATCAGGAGGACAGTTCTCCTCCGAGGAGAGTAGTGGGCTATGCATCGCTGCGCCCAGTGGCCCCCAATGGAGCTCAGGGGTACTGCAGCAGCAGCAGACGCCAAAAATGCTAGCTGCGCAACGCCACTGCACCGCTGGCCCAGGGTAACAGATATGGAAAAAAGCCCCCGCCTCCCTGGATAGGCGATGGCACCTCTTGTGGCCCACCACACACTCCCAATGCCAGGCATACCCCGCTGACTCTCCTGATCCCCAGCCTCATGCTGGTTCCAAAGTTGGTCCCCCGCCAGACCAGATAGGTAGGGGAGTGTCTGTCCCCAATTTCCCAGTGGGGTGGCTTCAGGCAGGTGGTATGCGGTGGTGGTGAGCGAGGATGCTTGAGAGAGTTCCAGGGCCTGCGGAGATAAAGAGTTAAAAAAAATATATGTTAAATAGTATACCATAGTACATACAGTAAAAAAGTACTGTAGACTGGCCTGTCGTGGCAGCTGTAGGGCTACCACTTGTGACGCCGGTGGCCCAGGTTTGGGAATCAGCCCAGGTCATCATGGGCCGGCTAAAGGATTAAGCATCCCATGGGCTGCTCCTCTCCTTCTCCAGAGAGGGAAGGCAGTGTCCTCCATTTTGTTACTGCCACTGGGGTGACCACAGGTGGTAGTGCGGTTGGAGGACCGATGGAGGGCGGGGTGGGCACATCGAGGACATCAGTGTGCAGGCTTGTCCTGCCAGTACCCTTGACTCAACATTCATGCACTTGACGCCCAGGGTAGGAGAGTTAAAACCAGCAAAAATGGCCCTGACTATGAAGACAAAGACACAGTATCTTTGGGCTGCACACTACTGCCTGGATGCCGCTTAACAACATATTAATTGGAGGTACATCCCTCAGACTGACCCTGCCTGAGGGGCACAACTAAGGTTTTATGGAAGCTGGACATCCAGGCATAGGCGGTAAGACAAACCATGAGTATTCTTAAGGGAAGGCAGAGCCATAGATGGAAGGGGGCATACACTATCAGACTACATGCTGCTCAGGACGGACAGATAGGAGGGGAGGGGAGGTTGCCCTCTATGTGAGGGAGGGCATCAGAGCAGCAGGGGATGCAAGCGCTAAGAAGTGTGGAAGTCCCAGAGTCACTTTGGACTCACCTAACCACCACAGCAGGTAAAAAAACTGCATGTAGAGGAGATGTACAGACCCCCAGGGCAGGGGAGGAGAAGGATGACCATTTCTTAGGGGGAGATACACAACATGGTCAGTAAGGGATCTGAACTGCGGATGTGGACTTGGGGTTCCAGTAGCCAAGAACTCAAGCTCTACTGGATACTTTCTAGGAATGCCTACTGTCCCAACTAGTGAACGATCCAACTTGGATGTGATCCTCACAAATTCAGAATCAATTAGATCAGTCAGTCTAAGAGAACCCCTGGCAAATTGCAACCACAATTCTGTCTGGTTTGAAATATCCACAGGAAATACAAGAAACTCCACAAAGACAGAGGTGCAGTGCTTTAAGAGGGCAGATTATGACAACTAGTGAGTGAAAGGTTAACAAATATCAAGGACACATCAGAGATGGAGGAAATATTGGAAGGTATTGGTGAAGCAGTCCTCGAGGCAACCAGGCTCTGCATTAGGACTGTAGCAATGAAAAATGGGTATAAAAGACCATGTGGTTCTCCCCTTCAATAAGGGAGGCAATCAGGGCCAAAAGGAATGCATACAAATTGTTCATATTCCTAAAGGGAGACTAGGAATGGTAGCACTACATTCAGACAAGCGAGGAGGCGCCGGCCCGGTGGCACAGAGGGCTGAGGCACTGGCGCCTTACCTTGCACCATGCCGGCGACCTGGGTTCTGCAACGGACTCGGGTCACTGGGGGTTGGCAGGAGAGGAGAGGACTGAGCGTCCGTAGGACTGCTCTCCTCTCCTGGGGAGGGCAGCAGGGCCGCATTCCTCTGCAGCAGCCCCCAGTGGAGACCGGGAGCACTGCATGAGGGTTGCAATAGAGGAAGCGCCAGAAAAGCAGAAACCGCTCTGGGATTGGCCGGATGATGGCTGCTGGTCCGCCAACACCTCCGACACTCCCAATGGAGCCATGTCTGTCTAAGCAGTGACCTGGGGCCAAGTCGAGTGTGCTGGATGCCTTCCCCCTAGGAGTAGAGGGACCCACCTGAAGGGTTACTCCAGGTTACCCCGGGGAAGGCTGCAGTATGGAGATGGAGCTCATGGGAGTAGTAGGGGTTGTCGGAGACCATGGCAGCCCGAATTAGTGTTGGGTCGGGGGGGGGGCGTGGCTAACTCTTGAAGATGGCAGACACATGTTAGCGAGCTCCCTGGGCAAACGACTAAAATTAAGTGTCTGTTCTAGCTGGCATAGAAGCTGTCACATCCTAAATCGACTTAGCTGAGTCTTGGGGTTCTATGGAATCCACAAAGCAGAAAAGCCGCCAAGGAAAAATCCAATTTGACGCGGCAAAACCATTAAGACACAGAAGGCACAGCGAGGAGCAGAGGGCCGCTTCCATGGAGATCTCCGAAACAAACTCACTCACTCGCTCTCTAGCAGGAGTTCCTGCTACTCTCCTGCAAATGCAGCACGAAATGAAAGCAGGCTTTGTAAACATAACGGATCAGCTCATCCGCTTTCAGGGCATAGTAACGGGTCTCTCCAAAGCGTCAGCCACCCACTCTACGCAAATTGCTGAGCTCGAGCACAGGATGAGCTCTTTAGAAGATTCACTGTCGCTGGTACCGGCGGAGAGGAATGGCATGAAATTCTCACCGGCAGAGCTGAAGGCTAAACTTGACTATTAAGAGAACAGAGCGAGACGCTCCAATCTCCACATTACTGGTCTTCCGGAGGGTACCGAGGGCCGGGACACAGCGGTAGGCCTGCAAAAATGGCTGGTGGCTCATTTAGACCTCCCGATTGATCATGAGAGCTTTGAAATAGAATGCGCACACCGGGTGGGGTGCCCACCTAAACCAGAAGAAAGAGCCAGACACTGTCTGATGAAGTATCTCCACTTTCGAGACAAAGAAAAAATGCTGCAGAAAGCAAAGCAGTTGGGTCCAATCCCATCTGAGAACACTAAAGTATTTATCTATCAAGATTTCAGCACAGATCTGCAGCTCAAACGGCAGAGCTTTTCTCAAATTGAGGCCAGATTGTTTAAGCTAGGCCGGTCCATCTCTTTCTGATACCCAGCCCGCCTGCAAGTTGACCGCCCAGGGTAGGCCTCTCGAGTGTTCCTGTGCCCTAAAGAAGCTGAGAAGTGGATCTCCGAGGAGGAGGCCAGACGGGGGAAGGCCCAGGCAGTAGGTACCTGACTGTAGATGAATTATGTTTGAGCATGTCCTAACATATCCTGTTCTGGAGCTCTTATTTCCTCGGTGATCTGTGTTCTGTGAATCTTGTCGATCTGGGTTCCACATGCACAGATGGCCCTGAGAATTGTTATGAGTCACGGAGACTCTCAGTGTTTACCCTCTGCATGGCTTATGTCTTTGGTTACTCGCTACATTGCTGAAGAGGTTTGGAACTTTATTTCCCGACCATGTCTAGGGACATGGGTATCGACTGACCAACGTGCTGTAATGTAGAGTTTTTTTTTTTTTAATTCTTCCTTTTGTGGCTACACTTGGACAGCTTCTAAGAATCTTTCGTTCTATGTTTTCGGCTAGGTGTTCATGTTGGACCTTTCTTTCATACCTGGACTAGAAGCTAGACTGATTGATAGAATTGTTATAATATTTTGCCCTTTGCAATTCAATTTTTTCACATCAATATTTTCTGTCAGTTGTTTGGGGGAATTCTTGCGGGGCTGTTTTTTCCCGCGGGGGAGGGGTGATTTGGGTCTACAAAGGGCATGGGCGGGTAGTTATGGGGGGCTGGTTTGGGTAGGAGTCTTTTTCTGGGCTTGTTGTGGGCAGCGAAGAGCTGTTGGGTGGGTGTGCCTTGCGGGAGGCGGGGCTCGGTCTGGGGATTACTCGGGGAGAGTCTTATGATTCTGTACCACACTCTCTGTATGAGTGCCCTGGCTGGTTCTGTCACTCTCTAAGGTGTACGCAAAGGAGGGGGTTAGTTTTAAAACTAGGGTGGGGGGTAGAAAGGAGGGGTTTCTTTTTAGTGTGGGGGGGTTAAACCGTTTGTTAAAATCATTAAAATGGTTGGTTCTGGATGTACAGATCTTAGCCTTGGTGCAGGTAGGGTAGTGATACACTGCAACAATGTCTTCAGGACTTAGGGTAGTCACATTGAACATAAATGGGCTACAGTCGATTCTTAAGCACAGAAGGGTACAGACTGAGATTCGGAGGCTGAAGGGGAAATATCATACTCTTGCAGGAGATCCACTTTTCCAACATTGAGGCTAATAGGACTGCTTCTTTTATGGGGGGAACGTGGGTGTCTTCCACCTTCTCATCTAAAGCTAGGGGTGCATCAATCTGGTTACCAAGGGGCAGTTTGGTGGAGGTTGTTGACACGTTTGTGGATACTGGGGTTGTTATGCCTTTGCCAATGTCCATGCGGCGGGGGGCAATCCTGCTGGGTTCTGTCTACACTCCCAACGTAGACGCGATCTAGGCTTTTTCAAAGGCTAGCAGTGGATCTGGCAAGATGGGAGGGTCCCTGGATATTGGGGGGCGGGACTACAACTGTGTGCTTGACATGGTATTGGACCATTCCAAAACCACTTTGGTACCAATGTCTCGCAATGCTGGGGCTCTGGAGCAAGTTCAGGCTGAAGCAGGCCTTGTGGATGTATGGCGTCATTATCACCCCTCAGACAGGGATTACAGCTTCTACTCCCACTCTCACCAGTCCTACGCTAAGATAGACTGTTGGTCTCCTCCTCTCTGTTGGCAGGAATCAGGGAAGTAACATATCATCCTATACTTATTTCTGATCACGCCCCTCATTCCCTTCTTCTGCTCCCCCAGAGTACACCTTCCTCTTCACGAATCTGGAGGCTTGATCCGCTCCTTCTGAAGGACCCCCAATATGTGGAACTTATAAAGGGCAGCATTCAGGAATTCTTGTCACACAGTGTTAGAGGGGACACTTCCCATGGTACCAGATGGGAGGCTTTAAAAGCTTATATTAGGGGCCAAACCATCTCTTATGCTTCCCATTGTAAAAAAAGAAAGAGAGCGGGAGTTGTCCCATCTCAGAATAAAAATTGCGGCTTGTGAATCTGCCCATAAGAGCAAACCATCAGAGAGCATATATCGTATAATCCAACATTTGCGATACAAGTTTAATACTCTTAACAGTACTAGATTGGAACGTACCATATTAATGGCAAATGCAGGGGCCTACTTTGATGGTGATCATGGGGGCCGTGTCTTGGCCTGGCAGATTAAGCGGAGGGAGGCAGAGCGGGGGGTAGGGGCAATAATGGGTTCAGGAGTGGGACTAGTGCATGACACTGATAGTAAAGGGAATGAGTTTGTACAATTCTATAAATGTTTGTATACATCCGAATGTCACCAAACGAAAGTAGAAATTGCCTCATTTTTCAACTAAGCCCCATTGACTAAATTAGGATCCGAGTACGCAAAGCTGTTGGAAGCCCCCTTATCTAACAGGAAGTACGGGCGGCAGTAGCATCTCTAAAAGGGGGGAAGCTCCAGGTCCGGATGGGCTCCCAATTGACTTTATCAAAACCTTTTGCCCGGTACTGCTGGACCCCTTGTTTGACATATGAGAAGAGGGGCTGCAGAAAGGTATCCTACCCCACTCCTTCCCCTCTGCAGTTATTACTGGTCTCCCCAAACCTGGGAAAGACTTGACCAAGTGTGCATCATATCATCCCCATCTCTTTGCTTACCGCGGATTATAAAATTAAAAGGTGGCAAGTTCAGAAAGAACATCAGAAAGTATTGCTTCTCAGAAAGAGTGGTGGAGCCATGAAATTGGCTGCCACCTGGAATTGTGGCTGTAAAGTTGGTATTGAGTTTTAAACACATGTAGGACAAGACTAGGGCAGAATTACGCAGTGCTACAGAAGGCTAGGCTGGACATCTAAGGGGGACAGGACCCAGTGTGACAGGTCTCCAGAAGCCATGTCGGGCAGAATCGATGGACCATGGGTCTCCCCTTCTACCATCATTTTCTGTATTTCTGTGTTACACAGAATGAATAGAAAGCAAAAAACCTCCAACAAAACACATTCTGTAAACCTGTTCAAACAGATGAGATTTAAATGCTTTCTTAAAGAGCAAGTAACACCTCAAAGAAAACTGTAAAAAGCATAATTCGTTACAATTCTGCTTACATTCCATTTATATTTTATATATTTCTCCTCTGAGTTAATCTGCCTCCGTAGCTTACCCCCTATTTCAAGTCATAATCATCTGTTGTGACATCACAATCTGTTGCCTTGGGAGTAACTGTGATGTCACAAGCAATGCTCTATGACTTCAGGTAAGGAGAAAGCAGCAGAAATAGATGAACTTTTCAGGAGCAAAGATCCTATTTTCATGCAAATGATCTCAGTACTAAATAATGGGGAGGAGGAATATGGAACTAATGGGAAATACAAGCTGGACACTACCTAAATATTATGTTTTGTTAAAGTTCTCCTGAACGTGTCAACAGCTCTTTAAAGGCTTTCACCAAGCCAGTAGCTCTAACATGGGGTGGTAAAGAGTTCTAAAGTAGAGGTTCTGCCACTACAAAGGCCCTATCCCTGAAAGGTTTGAGCCTCGAACAGGGGACAGCCAATAAACCAGATGGAGTGAAGACAATGGACAGGGGCATACGAGGACAGGAGATCTTTCAAATATTAAAGTCTAGTGCTGCATGATTTGATTCTCACCTTCCATCAATTCAGGCAATCACAACACTAAAACATATGCAGCATGAACTGTGTTTTCAAGATGTTCCAGTCACATTCTTGTGCCTAGTTGTGCAAATAATTTAATGTTTATTGGTCAGAGGAGTCTAATCTGTTAGTGACATAGGTATGCATACTGTGTATTATTGTATCAACTGATTCAGCTCTTTGATAAAATTGAAGTTAGAAAAAAAAAAAAAGAGCATGTGCCCGGTAATTTCTTGTCATTTATTCTTCCAACTCTGGATAGTGCCTCCTTCAGCCGGCACCTCCAGCCCCATCACCCTGCCATCCCCAGGGCTTCCCTCTTCCCCCAGCTAGCCCCATGGCATGTCCCCCCCAAGATGATGTCATCGTGTTTGGCTAAACTCGGCAAACACTAAATCTGCGATCGGGGAGGCGGAGATGAGCCTGGTCGACAGTGTAGGGCTTATGAGGCGCCAGCGTCATCCTGCCTGATGCCAGCATTTTCTTTTTCCCTTCTTCTCTCGTGTTGGTGGCATGAAAGTGTGCGTGCGTGAGCCAGCAGACTCCAACCTCCCGTACTGATCATGTGAACTGTCTCCTGTGCACCCACACAAGGCATCCATGCAGTGGCTCCATCTGACCACCCTCTTCAGAGATCCTCTGGGACGTTCACTCCCTCTGCCCCCAGCTGGCCCTCCCGCCACTCAAGCTCATACCCAAACACCAGCTGCCCGCATTGTGAGTGGTATTGCATACACGGGTAGGCCCAAGGATATCATAAACAAGGAAGGTTTGGGGCCCTTAGATGTCTCAATAATCATTTTGTTTGCTTATATTTGTTTCTTAACTTTTCATAATTTTATTTTGACAACTAGTAAAAACAAATCCAACGGTTTCCTTGTATTATGAAGTCAGAAAATCTTTAAGGGCAAGGCTAGCAGTGCATTTCCGTGGGGAAACTCCAAATCTGTTCTTAGACTTCTACTGAGAAACAAAGCTGTCTTCCACTATATTTTAGATTTAATAGGCTTCCTTTTTTTTTTTTTAATAAGCTCTGATATCATATCATGATTTAGCAGGGGGTTATTTTCTCCCTTACCTGTCTTACTCATATCAACAGCCATTTTGAAATCAAGTGGATTTTATTTTGCTTCCTTTTGCTAGTTGTAATATTTGGCTGGTGTTCAGAAAGCCTTTTTTTGGGTGCAGAGCCAACTACCATCAAGGCCAGTTGCAATTCACAGCAGCCTGAGCCCTACTTGGAGCTTTTATTATAAGTAAAAATTGGTATTTTTAAACCTCGACTACAGTACCTGATAGAGCTCTAGTTCAGGTGCCTGGTGATTAACTTTGAACTTTGGGGACATGTGTCTGGTGGAGAATGGTGAGACCGGAGGCATCTGCATTGGGAAATACCAGTAAGAAGGCCCAGCTTAGGAGGAATCTTGCCACAAATAATGGCTTCCGGGTCTGGACTCAGAACCTACTTTGTGGATTGTGGTCGACACTGTTAGAGCATTAGACTTGCACATGCAGTTAGTAGAACAAAAATTTGACTCTTTCAGTACTAGGGTCATATCCTAAAAGCCCACATGGGTGTCTGTGAGGTGATTCGAAAGGATACCACAACCTCAGCAGCAGGGGTGTCGACCCGGGGGCAGCAGGACAACTGTCCGGACTCAGGGGCCAGACCTAAAGGTATGTCCCAGGCCTGAAATTTCTATCTTCCCCTGCTCAGCGGGGGAAAGCACTAGCTACATCCTTGTGCATGGCCTGGGAAAAGAAGCACCTGTGACTCAGTAATGAACAGCTGGAAAATCTATCCTGATCCTCCAACGTATGGCTTCGGGGCCCAGAGAGTGAGGGAGACGATTCTGTCACCTTTATGGTCTCCCTTTTAACAAACCTACTGCACCTCAAAGTAGATACTAAGGGCTTATCATATCAGGCCACATACCCTGCTAGGGGTGGTGACTAATTTGGCAGAGACAGGATCCTTACAGCATCGAGACTGAAAGGCGGACGACACAAAGTGGGCTGGATTGAGAGAGCTGGGACTTAGATGACAGCGAAACTCGAGACTTTCATATGCTGGGAAGGGGTATCTTTACAGTGATCTGGAGGAAGCTGGTAAGTTTATGGAAAAAATGTGGCTTGAGCTCTGAGCCTGTGCAGCAGACTCTTGAGTCAGACAGCAAGGCCAGACCTTGGTAGCTTTGCACTAATATGCATGATTGCTCTCTAAATGTGCTTGGGGACCTGGGTAATTGTTGGGGTTATGATTTTTTTTTTTGTCTCAATGGCTGGGTAGGTTGAATTTCCATAAATTATTTGTTTCCCCTTACAGAACGGATTTATTATGGTCTTCGTCATGAGACACCTGGTCTCATTCTCCACCATCGTAGTGTGGGGTAGGGTGCGGTACTGTATTTCTGCAGGCTTCGTATGTGGGCTTAGCAGTTAAGTTCAAAGTATGCTTATAACTGTTTTTTTTTTTATTACTACTTGAGGTATAATGATCAAGTTTATATGTAAATGTTTCTTATTGTACAGTGTTCCAAGTGGAGTAGCTAGGTCTGTGAGAATGTTATCCAGTTGCCTGTTACACCTCACATTGTAGCCATCATTTATAGATTTGGATTCAGAGATGGCCCTTCATCCCAAATCGGACTTGATTTTCAGAACACCTTGATCCTCACCCACAAGCCCCACTGGCATGGGACATGTCTTGGATGCTTGACGTCCCTCCCTGGCAGCCTCCCGTATCCTTCTCTTTGTCAGACAGACACCCTCGCTTTGGCAAGGTGTTCAGGATCCTGTGCCACTCTTGGGGCTCAAAAAGAGTGACCAGTAACCAGCAGTTTCAGGTGGGACCATACCTTAGGGGTCTCATGTGCCACTGACATCCTAGCGGTTTGCTGGCAGAGTCTGGTTGCCCACATCAGCTGGCACCCATGCTTTGGGTTTCCCACCCAGTCCCTCGCCTGCACCCCTAGAGGAACCTACCTAGCGAGGGAGCCTGGAGCATCATACACCCTGCTAGCTTAGGCATCTCCTGCCTTGTACTGCAAAACCAGAGAAACTCTAGCCCCCACCAAACCCATGCCCCTAGAAAAACCATGGCATCCTATCTGTATACTTGCTGTAGCTACCCCACCCCCCACCCCCAGCTTCAGCCATAGAGGATGATGCCATAATTCCCCTGCTGGTGACAGTTGGTAACCACCTCACACCACAGTAAGTAGGAGGTGTTAAAATAAGTTGTTTTTTCACCCAAGTGACTAAAGGTTCAGCCACTGCCTGCTCTGAAATGAAATCTGAGGGTTTGCTCCAGAGTGGCCTGGGCTCCCTCTCCAGTCTTGCTTGTTAAGGGCCCCATGTTAAAATTATCACCAAATCAGTTTAGTAAAGTAGCTGAGTTAATGATTGTGTGATACCACCAATCTGGGGCACTACAGCAGTCTGCAGTTTTAATGTCGAATTTGATCATTTTAAGTGCAGAGTTAAAAGTTTTATTTTCTTTAAAATGTTTTGGATTGTTTTGTTCATTTACCACATGCTGTGCAAAGTTTTTACCCAGATCTCAAACTTAATAAAGTAGTAGTCTGGCTAGTTAGCAAGCAAAATGAATGAAAACAAAAGGTCACTGTATGGATTAGTCCTCATAGTGAAAACTTGGTATTTACAATGGGCTGTATTTGACTACCTGTACAAGCAGCACATTGGTCCAGCAAAAATAAAGGAATGAGAGGGGGAGGAACCCTTGAGTTTGTCTGTACATTTTAGTTGGCCTAAATTCAAATTCTGACGCATTCTAGAAGCAGATGAACCTAATTGGCCTTGGACTGACTTCAGAAACTCAAGTGGGGTGGGGATGTCCAGGAAGTCTCACCTGCCTCAGAAATAAAAATTCTAATTCGGGCCCCAGATAATCCCTAGGTTGTGCCACTTCATGTAGAAGAGGGGAGAACTTTGCAGAACCATGACTGAATGGGCAGATGTTCATGCTTATTGTGCTGAGCAGCTCTGCCTGCAGGGTAAGGCTAAATATGGCAGCGTGGCCTACCACACACATCCGTTGTGCAGCTAGTGACGTTGGTCAACATTTCACTATCTGGCCACAGAAGTCTGGTGTGACTTGTTCAGAATTGACTAGAAATACAGCAAAAGTAACTGGGATTCTTTGCTGCCTTTCATTCATTAAAATATTAAGTAGGGCATAGTTGAAGTCAAGCAACCAACTTGAACAAAAGTCAAGAGCAGTTTGGCATAATCTTTGCCATGTTATAAACTGCAAGGGGTTGTCTGAAAAGGAAACATTGTTCTTTCTGGGGATTAGGCTTGTTTAGCATCATGTCCTTGCTGGAACAGGATAAGGCAGAACATAACTTTGGTACAGAATATTGCTGAAACCCGATTTTAATTATATCAGTCAACAGGACTCCAGCACCAAGGGAACTTGTGGTTTTATTTCTTACTCACTATTAACTCTTTACTCAACAGACTGGGAGATAATGGTTTAGAGCATGGCCCACGCAGGGCTCCCATATCTACAGGGATTCCTGTATTTTACAGGGATTTGGAGGCATCTACAGGAAAACTCTTCCCATAGACTTGCATTGGTTATACAGGAAAACAGGACAATTCAGCTTCCATAGGAAATAATGTAATCTACAGGAAAACACAGGAATATCACCCTGGAGTTACAGGAAAAATGTCAAATCAATATGGGAGCACTGCCCACGTACCCAGTACGATGCAGTTCTTTTTGCTGACAGTGAATTGATGTAGTGTTCCGTAGCCCCAGAGGTAGAAAGGAAAAAAAAAAAAAAAGATTCTCAAGGCATATTGAAGAATGTTCTTTAATGAGGATAGAAGTAATTATTGGCAAAATGTTCCAGTACTTCAAAGAGAAGCATTTGGGAAAATAAATGGCTCATAGCTGATTAGCTGCAATGAGTGGAAATGTTTGCTGCCAGTTTTTTTTTTTTATTCCTGGTGTTGGAATCTCCTGAATGTTCCATACATGGGATCACTTTGGCAAGCTGGACATTAGGCCTTGTAAAACAGTTTAGTCAGCTAATATGCATCACTGCAGCGGTAGCAGCAGCTGATTGCTATACATTATGAATTCCACCCCACACTCAAACATGCTGTTGGAATTACGTACTGCAGGTTTTTCCTGTAGTAGCAGACTTTGTAAATGTTGATGTGCTACTTGCTTGACCCTGTAGAACAGAGTTCAGCAGCTCTGCAGCCAATAACCTGAAGTGTAAACATTGTGGATCTGCCTGCATGAGGACTTCTTTTAACCAGAAGACGGTCTGGTGCACAGATTCTTGAAGAGTGGAGTATACCACTCTTAAAATAGGGATGTCCAGTTCTTTAAAAATAAAACAGCTGTTATTTAATAAATCATCAAAAGCGACCAAGAGTAAGCCCGAGAAAGACCCAACTATTCCATCATCCTATCTCAATTTTAAATGTGGATTACAAACTATTTATGGCCAGCATAGGGTGGGAAGAGGAGGCGACAGATGGAAGAATTGAGGCAAGTAGAGTCCTAGAGGGACTGGGGCACTGAAGGTAGACAAGACACCAGGCCGGATGGTATCCACCCCAGGGTGCTGAGGGAGATGCTGGCGGATCTGTACAGCACCTCACTGGAGTCGGGATGTGTGCCATTGGACTAGAGAATGGCACATGTAGTACCATTGCACAAGAGCAGGCTAAGGGGTGAACCAGGTAATTATCGTCCAGTAAGTCTCACCTCCATAGTGTGCAAACTCAAGGAAACAATACTGAAGGAAAGACTGGTGTCATACCTGGAGGACAATGGCCTCCAGGATGTGAGGCAGCATGGGTTTGTTGCAGGGAAGTCTTGTCAAACCAACCTCATACAATGTTATGACTGGGTGACAGGTGAGTTGGATAAGGGTCATGCGGTGGAAGTTCTTTACTTGTACTTCAGCAAGGCCTTCGATTCGGTGCCTCTTGGGCAGCTTGGGGAGAAGCTAACTGGTGTAGGGGTAGGGGCCAAAATGATGAACTGGATTACAAGCTGGCTGAGTGGCAGGCTGCAGTGGATGGTGGTGAGAGGAGACTCTCAACTCCAAGGCTGGTGATGAGTGGGTTGCCATAGTGCTCTGTGTTGGGGCCAGTATTATTTGGGCTCTTCATATCAGACATTGCACACGGGGTGGTGAGCAAGGTAAGTCTGTTCGCTGACGACACCAAAATCGGAGCTGTGGTGAATGGAGGAGGGATGGAAGCAGCTGCCGGGGGGGACCTACGCAAGCTAGAGGAGTGGTCAGAGAAGTGGCAGCTGGGGTTCAAAGCAAAGAAGTGTAAGGTTATGCATTTTGAGGTGAAGAACCCAAGGAGAGAATACTGGCTGGGGGGGGGGGGTTAAGGTGGAGATCACGGAGGAGGAGAAGGATCTAGGGGTAATGATAACAGGGACCATGAACAACACTGCCCAGTGCAGGAGAGCGGCTGCAAAAGCGAACAAAATGCTGGGGTGCATAGCGAAGGGGTTTTCGTCCAGGCGAAGAGAGGTAATCTTGCCCCTCTACAGGTTGCTGGTAAGGCCGTACTTAGAGTATTGTGTACAGTTTTGGAGGCCATACCTAATGCATGATATCAAGCTAGATGATATGTGGAATGAAGGGGAGAGACTGTGACAGCAGGCTGGCAGACCTGAATATGTACACCCTGGGGGACATGATGGAGACATTCAAGTATCTGAGGGGAATCAATAAGGTTGGGGCAGATGGGGTCTTTCAGTTAAGGAGGGGGAAGGACACCAGGGGGAACGGGCTAAGAATAGAGAGGGGAAGATTTAGGAAGGAAATGAGGAGACACACTTTCACAGAGAGAGTGGTAGCAAAATGGAATGCCCTACCAAAATGGGTGGTATCATGTAAATCTGTGAACAGCTTCAAAAGGGCATGAGACAGGGGAGAGCGAGGGTGGGGGGTGGCAGTGGGATGAGAAAGGGGAAGGGCAGCTGCAAACTAGGAGTGTTGGCTGTACACTCGAGCACACTTCGATAGACCAGGTGTTCTGTTTCTGCTGGCACATTCATATGCTCGTATTTGGGCCAAATGGCTGGAACCTATACTTCTTCAGTTAATACACCAGGACCAATCAGGTTTCATAAAACAGAGAAATACATCCGATAATTTACGCTGAGTCCTGTTACTTTTGGAATATATTCATGCCAGGAAGAACCCTCCATAAGTTTAGACACTGATAAAGCATTTGATAAGGTGGGGTAGGAGTTCTTATGGGCTACCCTTTCAAAATTCTCTTTCCCGGATTCCTTCCTTACCTGCCTGAAAAATGTTTATACCCACCCCAAAGCCTACATTTGAGTTAATGGCTCTCTGTCTCAACCAATACATATATAAAGAGGCACAAGACAGGAATATCCCTTATCCTCACTACTTTTTGCCCTTTATATTGAGCCCTGGGCCAAGGCTATTTGGAGGAATGCTCGGATAGAGGGAGTCAGAGAGAACATAAGGTGGCATTGTTTGCCAGTGACATTCTGGTGATGGCCCTCTCCTCAGAGACTTCTCTTCCTGTGCTTGGGGAAACTCGAACACTTTACAGCTGTCTCGGGTTTTCAGTTAAATGTAGATAAAACGAATCTTCTCCCTTTATTCTTTACCCCATCCCAATTCCTTAAAAATAAATACCCCATTAAGTGGTATCAAACAAAATTTAAATATTTGGGAATCAATATTTCAAAGAACTTGGAAAATCTGTAGGTCTTGAATTACGAACCCTTATCTGTTCAGTTTCAATCTGATTTATCCTGTTGGTCCAAGTTACCTTTAAATTTTTTTCAAAGAATCAAGACCATTCGCATGATAATTTTGCCAAAATTACTGTACTTATTTCAAAATATTCCTACCTTTCCTTCTAACTTTTACTTTAAATCATGGGACAAAATTATATTTGGAACAGCCAGAGACTGAGGATCAGGATACCCCTATTGCAACTCCTGCTTTCCTTAGGTGGAGCCAACCTACTAAACTTGAAACTCTATACTTTAGCAGCTTCTTTTTTAAATATTGTCCCTGTGGTTGTCTCCAATGTACGAGGCACCCTGGAAAGACTTGGAATTTGCTTTAAATGACATTTATGAAAGTACCTTGGCCTCAGTAACCAAGACACCACCTCTGCGGGATTTCACCCTTTACGGACCAAATTTTAAAATTATGGTACACGTTGAAAAACCATAAGAACTTCAGGGAACTCTTTCTTTTATACACATATCTCAGAAGATGAAAGATTCTTCCCGGCAGCCGTAGACCACACCTTTTCGAAATGGATAAGGGTGGGGCTTCAATTCTTAAGCCATTCCTTTCTCCGGCAGGCATCATTCCATTTGAAACCCTTAAAATAACCTATGGTTTATCGGACAATGACCTTTACAGATATACCCAAGTCAAAAACTATATTCTACAACAGAAAGACGTAGGCTCTAAGTTACCAGATCCCATCGGCTTGGAAATATCTTGAGGATAAAATTAATGGCCATATGTGGGGACACAAGGTGGGACACTTATACAAACTTCTTCGGGAGGGGATGGGTGATTCATTGGTTTCAGTCCTGAATAGCTGGTGCAGGGATCCAGAAATAGATATCTCAGAATAGGAATGGTTACGAGCATCCCCATTGTCATGCAGAATAACCCATTCCACAAACTGGCGTGAATTCACCTGGAAATGTCGCAGTCGATTCCTTCACTCCCCGGCAATTCTCACTAAGTACCTTCCCTCCTCATATGGCAGGTGTTGGCGGAGATGTTCATGCTCGTACGCCGACCTAAGCCATGTTTTTTGGACATGCCCACAGTTAACACCTTACTGGTACATGTTACAACGGGAAATTTCAGATTACTTAGGAGAGGCAGTCAAACTCGCAGCTGAAATGGTCCTGTTATCCCTATTCCCCCTCATAGACCACCCTTGGTACCAAACCCTACTACCTATTTATATTTTGGCAGCCAATAAGGCGCTGGAGGTCCCCAGTTGTTCCCACTATCAAAGACTGGAGGGTGGGGGTGGTTTCCGACATTTATTATATGGAATCCCTTACGGCTAAACTCCATAATAAACACCTCGTGAACGAGGTGCTATGGAGGCCATGGGTGATGTATTTATCCAGGCAAGACCCAGATTTTATTCCTTGATACACTCCTCATAACTTCGCAGGTGATAGGGGAAACACGGTTTTGGTTGGGTTCCAAGTGCAGCCTTCACATCTGTTAAAATAGAAATGTTTTTATCCCATGGGGGAATTCAACTTGCAGTGAGCTTAAGGGGGTTCCTTGTATGCAAGGTAAAAATACAGTCATTTTGTAAAGGTAATGCCTTGAACAGGTACAATGGAATTGATTCTGTAAATGCTAATTATGTAACATGTTACTGTAAATGTTCATAGTAACAATATGGTACAAAGATGACTGCAATACATGTTGCTGTCACATCTAATACCAAGAAATGAAGAAAAGATTAAAAAAAAAAAGCTGCCAAGAGCCCTGGTGTTAAGGCAACTGCCAGCTTGAAAGCTGACATTCATTCAGCCATTAAAGAAAGGCAAAGGGGTTTATTTTGGCATGGTATTTTTCACCATCACAATGCCCTTATTCAAACAGCTATGTATAAAAGCTACCACCCACCAGCTAACCCTCGCAGCTTTATTCGTCTGATCTGGCTGTGGCACAGCTCACAGCTTTCAAAGGTTTGCAGCCCTCAGGCTGGCTCAAGGGCATTGTGGCTGGGAGTCGCCTGCTGTGCTGGTGAGCCAGGTTCACATTCCCAGCCTGGGCCACTGCTGAGAGATGGGTAGGAGGTGGAGATGCATCCAGTATGACACTCTCTATCTGTGGGGAAATATACTGTTCCCACTATCACTCGGGGCTTGTTGCGGTGTTGCTGCCACCCTGAGGATCCTTTGTATGGGGCTTACAAAGGCAATACTGATTAGTGCCAGACCTTCCTGGTCTATTCAGTGTACGACAGCTGTACCAAAACAGTAGCGTTGCTTTTATTTTTCTTTGTTTGTATTCATTTCTCCACTCCACTCTGTTAAATTGTTAAATATTTTACCTACACATAAAGCCAGAAAAAGAAATCCAGGTTGCTACATCCTGAACATTCACAGGAATAAATAAGTTACCAGAAGCTGCACATAAATAAAAAGGTACCAGACCCTGCTGCTTATTGAATACATGCTATGCTATGCTTTCCGTGGGGGCACTCTGCCACACCCCCCGGGAAAAATTCAGCAGCATACAGTAATATTCAGAGTTGTACCTAGCTGTACTCTAAGCACCCCCACTGAAACTGAATAATTAATGATTGAATTCTCCCTGTTGCTTATTGAATACTTGACATGTTTTCTGTGCGGGCGCTCTGCCGCCCCTCCACCCACACACCCCCAACCCCACCCACCTCAGGGAAAGATTTAATGGTACACAGCAATATTCTGAGTTGTACCTAGCTGTTCTCCAAGCACCCGGAGAGTGTGGGGGCAGAGCGCCCCCACTGAAAGCTTGTGTTTACCTTTTACGTGTTGTTAAATGCAGTGCTATCAGACATAAGTGGGCCATAATACCGTAATTCTTTTAGTCAATGTGCAAAATGGCGGGTAGGTCTGGCAGTCATCAGTATTGCACTTACAAATTGGAGGTAAAACAGTCCTTACTGGTGGAAAAAAGTCTCCAGCCCTCTCACACATGCTACCTGCTGTTGTATTTGGTCTCTCTCTGCAAAAGTGTTTTTGGTGGGGGAAGGGAGGAGATGACTGTTGGGCCCTGTTGCAGGGACTTTGAATGTGTGGAGGTGGCTAAGGGAGTGTCTAAGATAGGAGACTGGGTTCTGTTGTATGGAAAGGGGACAGATGGGGTAAAGAATAATAGTGAAAATCACAACAAATTGACTGCACCTAATGTGCCCTAGGTTTAAATAGTTGCCACCAAATCAAACTGCTCAGCCCAAGGTTAGGTGGTGCCATTAGAAGCTACTACAGTGCTAGAAAAATGGTTTTAGTGACTGCCAAAAATGACAAAAATATTGTTGTGAGACTCTTGGGACATAACCACTAGACCACCAGGTATTTGAAAAGGTATACTATACTGGCAAAACTGAAGGCAGTTTAGAATACATAGTTTTGTCAAGTTTAGATGAAATGAATGAACAGAACCACAGCTTAACATATATTATAAAATGGGCGGGGTAATTTCTGTATCCTGATAGGTTGTTACCTATGTACTGAATCTGTTCAGTGCACAGGTAAAAACGTACCTCAAAATCAGGACACTGTAAAACAGAAATTAAGGTGCCTAGAGTGTTTAGTTTTAAAAATACTGCCATTGTTTGTTGCATGTTTGCGAGGAAAAACTGATGAGACAACCTAAACATAATTCAGATCCTCTAGACAGCAAAACAAAGTATCTGTTATTTTAAAACATTTTACCCTGATTTCCTATAGTAACTGTTTCCCGGCTTCCCATATTGCTGGTGCCCACCGGTCACTCACTCATTCAGACTACGGTTGCTGTTTCCCATCACAAGTTTCAGGTCATCAGTGGCTCTGTATGTCTTACAATTCTACCTGCTCCCTCATTCACCTAGTGCTCTCTCTCTCTCTTTTCCTGGTACTGGTAAAAAAAAAAAGAAAAACTCCAACAATCTGTGTGTTAGATACCGGTCCATCAGTGGTGCTGTATGTCTAACAATGCTGCTGGCCCCTGCATGCACCACACTCTCTGTCCCCCCCAGTAATGGAAAAAAAAAAACATGGAAGCATTGACAGTGATGGCAGAAAGACCATAGGTCCATTCAGTCTGCCCAAGTTCCCTATAATCCCTGGAACCTACTGTTCCTCCAGGGTACTAACCCTCCCCGTGTCTCTCTCTCTGTTCTCCTCCTTGGTCCTGGTAACCACAATTCCCTTCATTATGTCCCATCCCTGACTGTTTCCGCTCCTACTGCTTCAGCAGACAGTCTGTTCCAAGGTTCCACCACCCTTTCCATAAAGTAGTACTTCCTCACATCTCTCCTGAACCTACTGTCACAACCCCACTCAGCAGGTCAGGCCCTCTTCTCCCATAGTGCCAACCTCAGAGCGCAGTATTGTGAACAGGTAACAGAACAGGATAACCCTCCTGTCTGTTTGTGGGTCCGAATCACCTTTGGTCTCAAGTTCTGGAGGGATTCAAACTGTGAACCTTATGCTAGCATACCCAAATGTACAGGCTCAGATAATTCTGCTCTTCGGGGAATGCCAGATATTTTTCGCCTAAGGGCACCTAACCAGGTATCCAAAATGAACACTAAAAACTCTATGAAAAACCTTAGGAAAATTCTTACCTTTTGCCAGTTTGGTATTACCATTAAGCTTATGAAAAGTGTAAACTTTAACCATCTGTACTTCACATGCAAAAGAAAGAATTTTAAAGGTACACTGGACAGTCTCTTTAAAATAAGAGGTTTACTTAGAAAATCGATAAAAATAGGTAAAATGTAAACACAGAACAATATATCATAAAGCATACAATCACCTAAAAGGAAACAAGGAAAAAGTGCAAACAAACTCCTACCACAATACAGTTAGACTCATCTACCTAATTTATTACTACCTTCTTACAGTGCGTATAGTTAGATGATGATGTTTCAGAGTCCAACAGGGATGCATCTAAAGATTAGATACAGAATAGTTTAAAACTGTCTCTAAACCTGCCCCTTCCATGATGTCACCTAGCTCCTCCTTGTATATTAAAAATTATACAACCAGGATGTCTCATCACTCAGGAGGTGCATTAAATAAAGTGACATTAGAAAAAGCTCATTTCACAATATGGCTCTTTAATAGGGTCTTTCCTTTGATTTAGTGTGGTTTCCTGCTTTTCAGAGACATCACAGGACTTTTACAACTCTGCAGTTCTCTCACCTACAGGTCATATAGCTTATTTTAGCACCAGTTGAAATTAACTTTCCTTCCTCTGAAGACGTCATAAAATGGATATTTCAGTTCCTGGCTTCAAAGTCATAAAATGGATATTTTTGTTCCTGGCTTCAAAGCAACACATATCATAAACAAGGCTATAAAATGCGACTTCTCTGTAATGTGATTAACTTCCAAGATCTGCTGTTTAACATATCCTGTCATTTGAGTTGAAACCGGGGGGGGGGTTCATCCCAGGAGCACAGGATGTCTCATGCCAGACAATCGCACACTATATTTTTATTTTTCAAAATCATAGAGAAATCAGAACCAGCTGGCCCAGTGTCACACCTACCTCCTGTTAATTTCCATTCGTGTCCACGTGACCGCGAATTGGTATTCAGCTAAAAAGTTCCCCGCCGTTCACTTTAATTCCTTTAAGGAACCTGAAGATCTCTATCATATCTCCAGTGAGTACATATTTAGTGCCTTGAGGTTCCTCATAGGATCTGCCCTGCTGATTCTGAATCAGTTTTGTTACTCTGCGCTGCACTGTCTCCAACCTATCCTTATCTTTTCTAAGGTGAACACTCCACAACTGGACGCAATACTCTAGGTGAGGCCTCACCAGGGATCTATAGAGGGGAAGTATTACCTCTTTTCTTCTGCTATCAATCCCCCTGCCGATACATCCCAGCATCCTGTTAGCCTTGCTATAGGCCTTGTTGCACTGACTGAGTTGCTTAAGTGAGTTGCTGATGATAATTCCCAGATGCTGTTCCTCAGCTGTAGTGCTAAGTTTCTTTCCTCCCATCCAGTACTCTGTCTTTGTTTTTTTTTCCCCTAGGTGCATTACTTTGCACTATCTAGTGTTGGATTTTAACTGCCGGACCTTTGACCACACTTTTAGCTTTTGTAGGTCTCTCTCTATTTCCCTTATGCCCTCATCACTATCCACCCTTCCACAATCTGCCCTGAATTCCTTCTCCAAAGTCACTAATGAACATGTTGAAGAAAAGTCAGTTGGATTGTGGTCACAGGAAAAAAAAAAGTCCATAAATGTGTGTCTTACATCGTGATCCAAATCAGAACATAAGAGAGAGACAATCACACTTTTGCCCCTCTATGTACTACTAACACAGTGTCTGTGTGGTGTTTTTTTTTTGGGGGGAGAAGAAGAGTGTTGCCGCTCTGTCACACCTAAGTATGGATGCCACAAAAGCACAAATGTCCTCAAGCCAAAAAAAAAAAAAGTGTGGTTGGCTTTTTACAGGTAGTTCTACCTATTTTTACATATGTAAACATTTATTTCATGTTACAAATATATTAAAAAAGCCATTTTATAAGTGCAGTATGGCACTCCAGGGTGTGCACTGAACAGATCTGACCACCCTTCCTGGTGCTGAAGGCACTCGGCCTTCGGCCTCGGGCTTTATTACACCCCTGGATGTGCGGTCAGATCTGTTCATTGCACACCCTGTCATATTGTGTTGCTTACTTGATAAACAGTGATACACGGTAAGTCATGATTTTGTTTTTTGTGAAACTGCTACAGAAAGGGAAATGCAAAACGTTGGCTGGCACTGTAGAGAGCCATGTAGCTCGCTGCCTCTGGCTCCAGTGATGTAGTCATGTACTACATTTGTTGGCCATTTTAGGGAGTAGACAGGGCAGGTTTTTTGAACTGGAAAGGCGATTTACATTTTTTAAATGCTCGAAACTGCACTTATATTAATTTGAGCTCCATCGGCCGCCCGCTTTCCTTTCTACAGCCGCCAAATTCTTGGCACTCAGGACCGAGCCCGAAGGGCAACACACTGCTGCAAGCAGCCACGACGCAGAGCTCCATCGGCCACCCGCTCTTCTCTCTACCACTACCGAATTTGCAGCACATAGGTATGGCTACCAGAGGACTGGAAGTCCCAAATTGCATTGGTCCTTGCTGCCTTTGCCTCCTCTGCCATTGGCTACTGTGTTTGCTCCTGGCCTGCAATTGGCTGTGGCAGTTTGGAGTGAGTGGGTCTGTTTCAAAATTCCCTAGCAGTTCTCTCTGCTACGTTAGCTGTATAATTTGTCCCACATCGCACGGCCTCTTTAAATACACCTTCACCCCTCCTTATCTCCTTAGCAATCTGTTGGTTACAGTCCTTCCTCTCAGTACTGACTAACAGGTTTCTGACGAGCAGCATCTCTGCTCTTTTGAGACATACTGACCCTCTGTCCCACTGTTAGTACCTGTGCAATACCAAAGTCTTTCACTGCTGTCTGAGTTTGTGGCACACACACATTTCTCTACTCTGTCTTTCCCCCTGTGCCCTTACTCTTCTCTCCTCCCCCCTCCTTGTCCCCAGATTTCTTTTATCTCACTCTACAGCCTACATCCTTGTCTTTGCTGTAGCTCTCCCCTAGCCCAAGCTGTAATCACTTTCACAATCTACCCTTCTAGCCCAAACCGCAAGTAGCTCCCATGTGTCATAATAATAATTAAGGTCTGCTCAAATGGTCTAAAACACTCTACCCTGACCTCTTTATTGTTGCAGCAACTACTAGGCTGCGATCTCAAGTAGGGCCTTTCTGCTTATCCTCAACATAGGTTCCTACGTGGCACAGAAAATACTTTATATCATGGGTCACTTAAAGCACATAGTCACCACAGCCGTGTTTTTATCACTGCTTTACATCCTCTGGTGGCTACAGTGCTAACACGGCCCACTCTACCATCATCCAGTCTCTAGATGACTTCCATTTCTCTAACCACCTCCTCTTCCATGATGCACCTCGGGACGCAACCCAACTCCTGATTAATAGGGGTATAATCTACCTAACTATATATAATCCTAAAAAATGCTTCCTCCGCTGCCTAATTCTCTCCCCTTTTACCCAGCAGAAGTTATGGTACCTCCTGCTCCTGGCTATCCAGCTATCTGGGGATATTGAGACAAACCCTGGCCCTGCAGGCCATCTCTCCCACTCAGATGTGCTACTGAGGACCACCAAAAGTCTCCTTATAGCCCATCACAGCATCGGATGCCTCAAGCACAACTTTGCTGAACTTGAAGTTTGAATCTCCCTTTACAAGCCAGACAAACTGTGCCTGTCCGAAACATGGCATAAATCCTCTATATCTGACTCTTGTAGTTCGATACCATCCTATAGCCTCCTACGGAAGGACAGACCATCCTCCAAAGGGGGGGTGTAGCCATCTATTTCAAAATCACCTTCGTCTCACTGCTTTAAACACTGATCCTCTGACACCGAGTCTCACTACATGCACTCCTCTCTCTTGGGGATAAAACTTCATATCATATGTGCTTACCCCACCCGCCCCACACAAAAAAAAAGTGGCCTCACTGGCCTGGATGAGCTCTTAAACCAGACATCCATACTCTCCAGCAGAAATGAAAGGATCATCCTAGGTGACATCAACTTAAACTGGCTAGGGAAATGCCAGACCACCTTGCTCACCAAGATCCAGAGCCATAACCTCCATCAACCTATCACTGAACCCACTAGGTTTGCTTCTCACTCTAACTCTAGCACCCTTATAGACTGGATGTTAGCTAACCGCCCTGAGCACATCCAGTCTGCTAGCACACTTGCAGATGCCATTTCTGACCACTCCCCTATTTTTTGCATCTGGGGATCGACCCCCCCCCTCCTGAAAAAACACACCTCATCACCTTTCGAAACTACGCCGACCTGGATCAGCACAATTTTCTTCAAGATGTGGCCAACATTGATTGGTCTGATCTCTACAATGCTCAAGATGTCCAGTCCGCACTGGACTTTTTCATCACTAAATTCTCAGCACTGCAGGATCATCACTCCCCTATTATAACCTGCTGTGTCAAGGGAAAACACACTAGATGGCTCAAAAAGGATCTACTAACCAAAATAAGAGAGAGAGAGAGAGAGAGAGACAGGAACTGGAGCTGTTTCAAGTCCTCTGGACTTCCTGAGGACTATAACACCTATAGGATGTTAAGGAATGCCTGCAAAAAGGCTGTAAGGTCTGCAGAAACCTTCTAACCAATGCCTCGGATGACCCCAAAAAGTTCTGGTCCCACATCAAAACCTTCCTGGGAGCCACTCAGTCATCTACCCCATATGATATGATCCTTAATGGAACTCACTGCAACAATCCTCAGACCATTGCTAACTTCCTTAATAATCAGTTCTCAGACCTAACTAAATTCATATCCTCTTTCCCCACCCCAGAAGTGTCTCCAGCTTCTTCTAGCAGGGCACCTGTAGCCCCCCCCTTTCACTTTAGAGTCATTACCCCCAAGGAGGTTACATAACTTCTTCGCTTGATCTCTGATAGTACTGCCACAGGCTCAGATTGTATAGAGCCCAGGCTACTAAAAATAGCTGTCACTCTGATTGCTGCTTCTCTGGCCAAAATTTTTACCATTTCCTTGTTTCAAAGTAGTATTCCTGACATTTGGAAGATAGCGAGAGTCACCCCTGTCTTTAAAAAGGGTGACCCCCTCGAACTACAGGCCCCTAGCCATCCTGTCGGTGCTAAGCAAAATCTTAGAAAAATTAGTCACCACTCAAACCATAAAGTTTCTTTTCAAACATGACCTTCTAACAACTGCCCAGCATGGCTTTCGCAAAGGTCACAGCACCTCTACTGCCCTGCTTAAATTAACCACAGACACTCTCACTGCTATGGACTTAGGTCTTCTAACATGGGCTGTCTTTACTGACGAAGGCCTTTGACCTGGTGAGCCACTCCCTTCTCCTCGCCACCCTGCAATCTATGGGCTTTGCATCTAACGTAGTCAGCTGGTTCAGCAGCTACCTGTCAAACAGGGTCCAAGTCGTTAAGTTCAACTCATCCTATTCGGATAAGGCTACAGTGAATATTGGAGTACCCCAAGGCTCTATCCTGAGACCACTTCTTTTTTCCATATTCATTAATGACATTAACTCCAAACTCTCTGCCTCCTCCTCCATACTCTATGCGGATGACATTGTCCTCTATACCAGTGCGGAAAATGCATCTGACATCAATCTATGGCTTTCTGCTGACTTCCAATGCACACAAACCTGGCTCTCAGATTATAAACTTTTTCTTAATGAGACCAAAACTCAGTCCATGCTATTTGGTACCCCCTCAAAACTCAAATCATACCAAAATAACTTTAGGGTCTCCTGTCAGATGGCTCACCCATTGGCTTAGTTACCTCTTTTAAGTACCTAGGAGTCACTTTGGATCAATCCTTAAACTTCTAACATCACATTTCGAACACATGCAAGTCTGTGAACTCCAAGGTAGGTGCAGCATACCGCACTAACTATGTTTTAGCCCCCTCAGCGAGACTAGCTATTGCCCGAGGCATACTTCTGCCGACCCTGACCTATGAGGTGTCTTCATATGCCGCCATACCTAAAACAAATCTCCATAGGTGGGATGTTGCCTATAATAATATATGTTGGTACGCTGCCTTGCCCCATAGGTGGAAACACCAGTGCCTGCTCTACACTGATCTAAATTGGCTATCTCCAAATGCCATCATGCTCTACGCCCTTGGCTCCACTATAGACGGTATTATGAGTTCTCAAACCCCCAAATCACTGGCAGAACTGCTCACTGCACAGTTGGAAGTCTGGCGCTTATCAGTGTGTTTCCCATATCTTCCTTGTCTGTTATAAAATTGTCTTCCTCCAGGGTCTTATCTGCTGTATGTATTTTTTTTCTTTTGAATTTTTGCCCATGTATCTCTGATTTATTCCTTGCATTTTGTAACTACACTGTTTTGCTCTACTGCCAAAATGCCTCATCCCAATGCTATAACTGTAAAAACATGTTCTGTACCCTGCACTCAACACCTTGTATCTTATTTATGCTGCATAACCTGCTGTGTAAAACTGTTGTTTATACCTTGCTGTAACTACCTTTTGTTGTATCTCTGTAATGTTTACCCTGTAACCTCCCGGGTCGTGCCTGAAAATAGTTATCTCTATGGCTAGCGCACCTATCCGGTAAACAAAAACGAAATAAATAAATGCAGTTTTAGCATTAATGTATACAGCAGTATTTCCTTTACTCCCCTGTGAAGCCGTTTTTGAATAGTTTGTTGGCAAAATTGTTTAGGCGTTCTTTAAAACACACACACTGAGGCTTCTTACACAGCCTACTCTGCCCTGGCCCGACACCGTGCTACAATGTGAAACTACTGCCTGCTGTCACTAGCGCAGTTACTTGCACTAAGAAAAAAAAAAAGGTGCTTAAATGCGACACTGTCTCCAAATACTGTCAGTGTGGCCACACTACAATGTCCAAACTGAACTTTGCCTTTTGATTTCTTGAATATTGTGCATCTTTTTTTGGCAAATAAAATAATGATTTTAATACTTTTTTTTTAATTAAGTACTAATAAGGACCTATTTTATAATCACAATAAGGGATGACAGGGGTTGTGTTATGGTGGGCTAACAGCCCTTCTCGGGTGGTGAAAGCACTCTGCTTCGCCTTGTGATTCAGCCCACCTGAAGCGGGCCATTATCCCACCATAAACACACCCTCCTGCTGTGCCTTATTGCTTAAATAAAGCAGTAATAAAGGTACTAGTTTCCCTGTGTTCTAAGCTTGTACAGAATCTTCAGGTTTAATTATTATTATTTTTTTTTTTTAACGTCCTTCTGGTAGGCCTGTGCCTCCGATTCGGACAGACCCTCACAGCCCAGTCATCTGGTGTCTTGTGAACTTACCAGCTTCTTTCCCTGTCTGTGCCCATGGTTCGCCTGCCATGGCAGGGTACAGCAGTGCCCCAACTGCTGCTAGTCAATCACAGTGCCCCTGGCACACCTAATTTTCACTGTCCCCTGAGACGCTGGCCTGGGGTATAATGCATGCATGCACGCACGCATGCAAGTGTGGTGTGCCTCACACACCAGCATCTCTCCCACCTGCTGAGCTGCTCCTGAGTACACTGCCGTCTGTGGTCCCTCAGCTGGAAGTCATGCACCGGAGCAAACTGCCCTCCCTCTTCTGGGATGCCCAATCTTCCTTCCCTTGGCCAGCCCCAGACGACTTGTGCTTGCTTCCAAACTCAGTCGCCGGCGTCATGAGCAGTAGTGCTACTGCTGTGCTGATGGGCAGGCTTGCAAGGTTTGACAGTGTGCAACATTTTAATTGTCAGTATCTTAGTTTTCGGTGACAAAAGGTTGAGAGGTATGGGGAATACACTCCTAAGGCATGATAATACAATTGTTCATTTTTACCTCAACAGCTTTACCTGCAGGCACGAATGAAAGGATATTGGGCTAGACTGCTGCGTCCTACACTTCAGTTCTTCCTAATTGCTGCATCCATCTACGTTGGTCTGTCACGTGTTTCAGACTACAAACATCACTGGAGTGATGTGCTGACTGGACTTATCCAGGGAGCTATTATGGCCATACTAATTGTAAGTAATTGCTGGAAAACTTGGCTTGAGACATGCTGATGTCATTGTATTGCAGGCATGCTTATTTCAGGGGGAAAAAGTTTTCAAACAAACCGCAGTTATGGGTTCTACAACTCAGATTTTTAGCTTATTTCTGGCTCTCTCTTCTACTTGGCAAGACACTTGTCCGGTTTGCAACAAGGGCATGGGCTACAAGTGCAGCCCTTTCAAGCAGTGACTGGGTTTGGGGCGGTTACTAGGGTGGGTAGGGCTCTTCAGGCCCGTTTGTGCAGTACATTGTCAATTTACAGTGTCGGTGGCTCAGTAGGTAGCACATTGTCCTCTGAGGCCAGGAGATCAGAGGGCTGTGGGTTCAGTTCCCACATCTGGCGCTTGGGTTAATATCCCAGTACTGACACTGTAGTGCAGCATGAGAGGGGTGCTGCACTTCTGAGGTGCTGTCTTTCGGATGAGACGTTAAACCGAGGTCCCATCTGCCTGGATTGGTGGTAGTTCAGGTGGATGTTAAAGATCCCATGGCACTTCTTGAAAAGAGTAGGGGAATTTCCCCGGTGTCCTGGCCAAATTTCCCTCATTCACTAAAAATAACCAACAGCTTAATCTGGTTCAGGGTCACTTGGCATTCATCTGTATCCCCCTCCCCCGGGTCGTGCCTGAAAATAGGCAGGATTTGTCTAGTGCACTTACCCAATCAACAAAAACTAAATACACACATTAGTGCCCCTTTTATCAGTTCTTCCTTAACAGCCCCACCTACAGTGTAAGAACAAACAAAATTTGAGGTGCTGTGACAGCATATGAGCAATCCCACCAGTGTTAAATCTATCTAAAAACAAACAAGTAACCATAGTAAGTCACACCTACACTGTATACCAGTGGTTCTGAGTCACTGGTCAACACCTTGAGGTGGGGTTAAGGCAGTTTGTGACCTGCTGCAGGTGCATGCACAAATGTGGAGATATCATGGCTCCCAGTTCTACAGAGAGACCTGCATTGGTTATACAGGAAAATGGAGAAATTTGGCTTCTATAGGAAATAATGTAATCTAGAGAAAGTGCAAGAAAATCACCATGGAGTTACAGGGAGAATGGCACAACAGTCTAGGACCTATGTTGGGGCACAGCAAAGGAGAATAACTACGAAGATCTAAGGTTTGACTGATAAATCTGTACAGATAGCAAGTCCAAAATATAGCTTGGAGTTTTATTCTGTACACATTAATACCGAAAATGTATAGTGTGAACAATCCAAACTTGCTTGCAAAGGCATACAGTCTAATTCTCTATAAAGTAAGCACTGAGTGTATCTGGGTGCATTCAAGATAAATCTTACTCAGTGATGTGGAGGGGTTGTGGGACAACATATGGACCAGACACAGAACTTCAGGTTCAACAATCTGTGTGTGATGTTTATTTAAAACACAGGGGATAACCTTAAGCAATGGTATATCCCTTTTTCAATACATCAGTTTGCAGCAACAGACTATGCATGTCATTCCTTTGCACTTAGTCAGCACCCACTGATCTCTTTAGTGAAAATGATTTAATCTCTATGTTGGTCCTGTGTGTTTGGGTGATGGGAAGCTCAAAAAAGAAAAACCCCAAAACAAGCTAAAGACAACCTCAGTGCAGAAGCACTGAAATGAGGGTTCTAGGGACGTGGATATGTTGTTCTAGCCACACTGGTTGGCATGTCCCTTTCCCCTTTAAATCTTGCCGGAAGGTCTCAAAGCTGGCTCCTCCCACCCACTCGGGTGGAATAACCCTTGGCTCCACCCCGTGATGCCAGATCTTCCTTTCCGCTGGAAGATTGAAGTAGCCTCCTTACCAGTCCCACATTCTGTGGGCCCTGGCGTCTCATACTAATTCTGAAGATTAAACTCGTTAGAGTTAGCAATCGCAAATTTACTGTCTCAACTGTGATGGAAAAGAAATCTTCTCCCAGATTCTGCCGGTGCCTGTGTGGACAGAAGTTGTCGCGCACAGACCAGCATGCCACGTGCGTCTACTGTCTGGGTGTCGGCCATGACACACAGGCCTGCCAGATGTGTCTCACTTTCCACCCTAACATCCTTGATGATCGTCTCACATGTCTAAAACTGGGTAGGCTGGAGAAATGGAATCCACCGGTCAAATCGAAGGAGGCCCAGTGGGCAGTCTCTGCAGCTGTGAGGTCCACCGAGCAGCTACAGCAAATGCAGGCCTTTGAGGAAGAGGTGGCGCAGGCCGTGGAGCGTTCCTCTTGGCTGATTTTTGTTCTGCTCAATCTGGGCTCCACATTCTCGGGCTCCTTTCAGGAGATGTGCCAGTCTCTTCCCACCAAGGGCGAGGGACCATTGGGCTTACATGTCTCCTGGTTCTGTAAAAAGGACAAGGAACCAAGAGATTCTTTGTCTCGGCGAAGATGTTCTTGAGATCGAGAGCGATCTCAGTCCCAGGGATCTCCAGTCTTGACCTCGGTCGAGATTGCATCTTTGGCCGCTGGCTTCTCGGCCCTGCCGTCTGGTCAACTGATCAAAGTCTCGATCGAAGACACGGTTGAGATTACTCTCGACCCTGTCGATCTATTGTCTCCCGACCAGGCCAATAGCTCTCTTACCAGGACCCCAGTCCTGCCTCTTCCCAATGAGACCCAGCCTGCTGGCAATCCCATTAAGGAGCCAAACCCAGATCAGGGAAAATCGCCGGTTCCCCCGGTGTCTCCTGAGCGACACAGTTCACCGTGTCAAGGTCGAGGTCTTGGAACCCCTCGACTGATAGGCCGAGGAAGGCACATAAGTGCTCCAAGAAAAGGCGCCACTGCCATTCATCTTCATCCTCCTCAGATGAAGGGAGGCTTCGGTGGAAACTTCATCAATGCTACGAAAATCTTATGTGGCAACAGCTGATATTGTCCGGTCAGATACTGGCCATGGTTTCCACACTGGCCATTACTTGGCTCTTGCCTTCTAGGCCAAAGCCGACTCCATCGGAACTGATTAAAATGGTTCCCCCACCCGCAAATCTGGTGAAACCCACCACGGTTCAGCCAAAATCGACCTCTCCCCCAATAGTGGTGGAACCACCACCTAAACAGCCTTTGGGAGGGGCTCATTCAAAGGAATCTCAGATTGTTTTGGGTCTATCTCGCAGGTTATCGGTCACCCTCACGCCTGACCGTCCCAGGCGTGTGCAGGGGGACCTTGGTCGCCAGCCAATTTATCCGGATACTTTGGATTCTGATGACTTCGATCTACATTCTTGTCTGGTAGATAAGTCGGTGGGCAGTCTCTCTACGGAGGAAGATCCTTTGTCCTTCTTGGGGATTCTTTGCCTGATCTCCGAATCCACGGGGATGACACTGGAGCCTGTCCAGAAACGGGCAGACATCCTTAAGAGAGGGGACACTCTGAAAGAAGCCTTCCCGAGGCTGAGGCCATTATTGGTTCGGCTTTGGCAGCACCCTGCCTCCTGCCCCATACCATCTGCCTGGATGGCCCGCAAGTACGCAGTGCCCATTGGGTCCCTCTTGCGGTTCACGGAACATCCCTCTGCGGAGCGTCTGGTGACCACTTCCGTGTTCAGATGCACAGGCGGCTCAGCCGATATGGATAGACTTCCGGACAAGGAATCCAAAAAAATTGGACCACTCGCCAGGAAGGTCTATGCCGCCTCTTCACTAGGCCTTTGTCGGGCAAGCTCAGCCGTCATCATGGCGCATTTCTCCCATGCCCTTCTAGGCTCTTTGGAAGAGGGTCTCCCTCACCTCCCTGCGGACCTCCAGACTATGGTCAAGCAGAACTGGGACCAGAGTTGGGCTGTTGCCAAACAGCAACTCCAGATGGCCCTGGATCTCTGGGACTCGTGCGCCCATTCGGTGGCAGCCACGGTTGCCTTGCGCCACAGGGCTTGGTTGAGGCTCTCCACCTTTACAGCGGATACCCAGCACAAGCTTACCGATGTTCCTTTCCTGGGGACCGATCTCTTTGGCCCAGGTGTGGACAGTCAACTACAACGGATCGAGCAGTCCAATGCCACCTTGGACTCAGCTACTTCTGTTCAGAAAGACGCTCAAGGCACCAAGAAGCAGAAGGAAAAGCCATTTTGGCACTCTGCTCCTGCGGCCAAGCAGCCCTCCTTCCAGGGTGGGCAACAAGAGAAGGCACAGGCTTGGCGCCCTTGGCCCAGTCCAGTCCTGCAGTGGCCAGCAGACAGGGAGGTCAAGGTTCAGGCAATTTCCAGTTTGGACCCTCTTCCTCCAAGCCTGCTCAATGATGGGATAGGGGCTGCCAGTCCTGTCCCCGTCACGCCAGCTCTGGGTCCTCCTGTGGGGGTCCAGCTCTGCCACATTCTTTTCACCTGGTCTGCTGTTACCACAGACAGTTGTGTTCTAGAAGTGGTCGGCCAGGGTCTGCCTCTGGAATATGATCAGCCGAGCCCGCAACCCACGGGAGGAAAGGGTATCAGTCCACACTCGGTCGGCTCTGAGAGAAGACACAGCTCAACTCCTCCTCAAGGAGGTACTGGCCCGAGTGACAGATCCTCAGTCGACCCAGGGTTCGTTTCCAGGTACGTCCTGATCCCAAAGTGGATGGGCGTCTGGCACCCCATTTTAGATCTGCATGACCTGAACCAGTTTCTCACGCCATGCACCTTCAGGATGGTAACTCTGTCCCAGATCATACCACCCCTGGAACAGAACATGTGGTTCTGCTTACTAGATCTCCAGGATGCGTTTTTCCATGTCCCAATCCGTCCGTCTCATCAGCGGTTCCTCCATTTCCGAGCAGAGGGAACCCTTTACGAATTCCAAACCATGCCCTTCGGCCTCTCATCGGCCCCACGGGTTTTCACCAAATGCATTGCGGAAGTGGCAGCCCACCTCCGTCGTCGAGGGTCAGAGTCTGTCCCTACCTCGACGACTGGCTCTTAGCAGGTTCCACCCAGCAAGAGGTGGAGAGGTCCAGAGATCTGGCCCTCCAAACCTGCACTCAGCTTGGTCTACTGATCAACAAGACCAAGTTGGAGCTCGTGCCTTCGCAGGTGATATGCTTCATTGGGGCAGAGCTCGACTCCTGCCGAGCCACAGCCCAGCTCTCAGCGGACAGGGCAGAGGTTCTCTCCTTTGCTCAGTCATTTCTGGTTGGGCACTTGCGCCCTGCCCGGGACTTTCTGCGCCTTCTAGGGTACATGGCAGCCTGCACCACCACGGTCTGCTGGACCTGGTGGCATATGCACCCCTTCAGTGGGGGCTGGTCATCCAGTGGACTCAGCGCCATGGTCATTTCGACCAGCTGATCACTGTGACCCAGAAGATGTGGGACGCCCTCCAGTAGTGGACCGTCCTGGATCATCTGCAGGAAGGGATCCAGTTTGTCTGCCCCAAGCCGATGGTTGTCCTCACGACCGATGCCTCTCTCACAGGCTGGGGAGCCCACATGGGGAACCACAGAGCCCACGGGTTCTGGACCCCCAAGGAATCCCGATACCATATCAACCTGCTGGAGCTCAGAGTGGTCAGACTGGCACTGTCAGCATTCACTCAGCTTCTTCGGGGTCAGGTGGTTCAAGTCTAGACGGCCAATACTACGACCATGTACTACCTCAGCAGACAGGGCGGCACACACTCCCAGCTGCTGTGCAGGGAAGCGCTCCACATCTGGACCCTCGTGAGCCGAATGGAGGCAGATTTCCTAGCCATGTGGCAGGAGTGTCAAATCAACTGGCGGATGATCTCAGCCGCGTAGGCGAGACATCCCATGAGTGGTCTCTTCATCCAGAGGTAGCTCACAACCTGTTCTCCCACTGGGGCAAACTGTTGGTGGATCTGTTTGCCTCCCGGGAAAATACCAAGCTGAGGCTGTTTCATGCCTGCCCACCCTCAGCATGGCACGTTGCCGGAAGATGCCTTCTCAAGGCCGTGGACTCCAGGCCTCTTCTACACCTTCCCTCCATTTCCCTTGATCCACAGGGTGCTTCTGAAGGTGAGGAGGGACAAGGCGCAGGTGATCCTGGTAGCCCCAGACTGGCTCCACTAGTTCTGGTATCCAGATCTCATCAGCCTTAGCAGCAGGCTCCCGAGGCATCTTCCAGCACACGCGGACCCGATATCTGTCAATCAGGGGAAGGTATTCCATCCAGACCTTCAATCCCTGCACCTGACAGCGTGGTTCCTGAGTGGCTAGAGTTCCAGGCTCTGGGTCTTTCTGAGGATGTACTTACAGTAGTGGAAGCGTCCAGAAAGGAGCTGACTAGAAGGTGCTGTGCCTTCAAATGGAAAAGGTTTTTCATTTGATGTCAGGGCAAGGGCCTGGACCCTCTGTCCTGTCCAGTGGCTAGTATCTTAGACTACCTTTGGTCTCTGTCCAAAGGGGGTCTTCGGTTTACGACCCTTAAGTGCACCTGGCGGCCATCTCTGCTTACCGGGCGTGGGCCGGTCAGCAGACGGTGGTGCAGGAGAAGGTGGTCAGGTACTTCTTCAGAGGCCTTGATCATAGATCCCGTCCCGTGCATGAACCTCCACCTCTGTGGGATTTACTAATGGTTTTGGCAAAACTCATGGGCAAGCCATTCAAACCGATGCACAAGTGTGAGATGTCACATTTATGGAAGACCACCTTCCTGGTGGCCATCACATCAGCCAGAAGGACTGGAGAATGCCAGGCGCTTTCTTTTTTTTTTTTTATATTTTCTTTTTTACGCCTTTAGCCGTCAGGAGCCTGAGACGTCAGCTCACTCACGCTTCCACCCCCCCCACATTGACCACGGCCCCTTCTGATACCCCGTGGCTTTCCCCCCACGGTGGGGCCACGGCACTGGGGACACATGCCGCGGACGTCAGACTAGGTCAGAGGGGCTGGTCTGAGGGGGCTAATTGAAGCTGTGCTGGGCTTCATTAATGGCTCGGCGGCATTCTCCTTTCCCTTTTTTTTCTGGGAGGCGGGACGTGCAGTGACGCCAAGCGGCCCTGCCCCGCCTCAACGCAGACTGTTGGTGTCGGTGAAATGCAGTGACTCCTGGTCTCCACCAGGAGTCGCAGACAGACTCACAAGACATCCCATCCCGCCCCGGAGAAAGAGAGCAGTCTGTGGGACGCCCATCCTTCTCCCCGGCCGGCCCTCCAGCGACCCAAGTCCGTTCCCGAACCCGGGTCGCCGGCGTCGCAAGCGGAAATCCCACCGCTGCGCCGGTGGGCCGGCTCAATGCCAGGCGCTTTCGGTGGAGTCTCCTTACCTAGTCTTCCACAGGGACAAGGTTGTCCTGCACCCCCACCCGAAATTCCTCCCGAAGGTAGTGTCAGAGTACCATCTCAACCAGGTGATGACTGTGCCTGTGTTCTACCCGACCTACACCTTGGCTGCATAGTATAGGCTTTATACTCTGGACCCGAGATGAGCTCTCTCCTATTACAAGGAGAGAATGACAGAAATTCGGGGAGAGGTTTGCCAGCTGTTTGTCACCTTCGCTTAAGCTGCACCTGGCAGACCTGCAGCAAAGCGGATGATTGGCAGATGGATTACATTGTGCATTGATCTCTGCAACAGGTTGGCGGGCAAGGAGCCTCCCAGAGGGATAAGAGCTCATTCCACCTGCTATACCGCTACATCAGTGGCCTCTTCCAGGGACATCCTTATCTAGGAAATCTGCCGGGCTGCCACCTGGAAGACAGCAAACACCTTCATCACCCACTACCAAGTCGACCTAGAGTCACGCCGGGATGCTGGTTTTAAGGCCTCAGTTCTCCCATCTCTGTTTCTCAAGTGGGGGTGTGCACCTTGCCTCCCTCCTCCCGGAGAACTGCTTGGAGTCTGCCAACCAGTGTGGATAGAACACATATCCATGTCCCTAGAAACACAGGTCACTCACCTGTAACAGTAAATCTTTAACTGACAGGTCTCTTGCAGTAGGTTATTACTCTTGGGAGTCCACTAGGTGGAGCTGTCACACTGTAGCTTCTTCCAGCAGTCTTCTTTTGGGCCACCCCACATACATCACTTCCACTGGCTGTGTATAAAAGGGAGGGGCCCCAGGTGCACACTGTTCATTTTCCCGCCGACTTCAGTCCGCACAGCAGCTAGCTCAGTCTTCTGTGTTGCGTCTTCGACGTGAACTTGAACCCAATTTTTCTTCTCTGTGCTTGGCCTGTGGCATACTGCCAGGCCCTGGCTCTTCTACTTCAACTAGGCTGGGCCTGTGAACCACTCACAGTACCCCCGATGCTTCTTGGCCCAGGCTTTCTTGCTGGGTCAGGGACTCTGTCCATGGCTGACAAGGCAGCCTTTCTGAGACAAACCTCAGGGATCCTTGTTAAGGGTTCCCAGCCCTAAGCTCTTGTTTCTGGCATTGGAGGCAGCAGGACTCGCAGTCCTCTGATCTGCTCCATCGATGGTGGCTCCTCCATCGACAACGGGGTCTTTATCGTTGATTCTCTTATACTGTCGATGGGGTGTTCATTGTCGTCAGGGCAGCTCCCCCCATCGCTGGAGCCTTCATTGCTCCCTTCATCATCACCGGGTCATCCCCAACAATGGAGCTCTCTCTGGGATGTTTCCTGTCGACTGGCACTGTACCCCCATCAACGGAGCGTTTGTTGTCGACGGGGTGGCTTCCCCAGTCAATGGAGCTTGTCGCTTTCTCTCTCATCCATGGGAGCTCTTCCCCGGTCGGCAGAGCATGCAGCTGCTGTCTCTCGTTGACAGGGGCTCTTCCCCTGTTGACGGAGCACTCCTCATCGACAGGAAGGCTTCCCCCATCAACAGAGCATGTTTTCTCCTTCCTTCGTTGACTAGAGCATTCTCCCCGTCGATGGACCATGCTGCTCAGTCTCTCTTGTCAACAGAGGCGCTTCCTCCATTGACGGGGCTGCTTCTCCATCAACGGGACGTCCCTGCCTTCATCCCTTTCAGCGGGGCTGGTTCCCCTGTCACTGGCAGGGGCTCCACACCTCAGGCATCCCTGGTCCAGGGGTCCCCTTTCCTGCCCCCCCGCCCATCCTGGCACCAGCGTCCTGTTCCTATGTTACTGGGAGCACCCCCTCCATCGCCATTCCTGTGCCCTTGGACGGGGTTCCTCACCCCTCCTCTGGTGCCATCCCACTGGAGTCGGGATGTCCCTCCCCCCGCCTTTCCAGCATCGTCCGGTTCGGGCTATCTCCTCCTGGTTCCCCCTCCCTGCTTCTGTTTTAGGGGGGGTTCGAGCCTGGGGGTTCCCTGTGGGGGGGCTTTTTGTGCTCATGCCTGGGCTTTGGCGTCCCTTCCCTTCTCCTCAGTCCTACCTCCCGGTTGTGCTGCGCCATCAGGCCTTCCCGATTTACCACCACTATTGCGACTGCCTCCGGAGATATCTCCGGGGGGGGCTCCTGCCTGGCCCACATGCCGTCACGCCTCTTCTTGTCCGCCGGATGTGGTTCCTGCCACCATGTTTGCTTTGGCATGTGGGTTTGCCCTCCTGTGCCTTGCTGATTCGCAGCCTTTCCTATGTGGGCCAGTGTCTCCACGCCTAGTGTGGTTCAGCTTTGGTGCCTTCTCGCACCACTACATCCCTGCCCGGGGTTGGCCCTACCCGTGTACACCTTTTCCGTGCCCTCCTGACACCGGCTTCCTGCAGGCTCCGATGCTTTGGCTGCATCCGCCCATCTGTCTGCCATGGCAGTCACCTTGCAACGCCCCACCTGGCCTCGGGTGTCGGATTCTGCATCCGACGTCAGCCTGTCTGCTGCCATTACCCCTTTTGCAGTGCTACGTTTTTGGTCATGATCCCCTGGCCTTTCTGGTTTGCTGCCCACTGTCTGGTCATGGCCGATGGTCAGTCCGACCTCCCCCTTACCCCCCCAGTTCCCGTCATCTTCCTTGACTGTTGGGCTGTCTCATTCCTGTCCCCCTTCCCGGGGCACTGCTTGGGTCTCCGGTGGGGTCTCTCGTGGGGTAGCTGTGTCTGCCCCTGTCCTGCGCCCCTCCTCCTTGACCGCTCTACAGGGCTTGCACCCCGCCTCCTTCCGCATGCCTTGGAGGCACCCGTGTGTCCCTTCACCATTTTCTTCGGAGGCCTGCTTCCTCCTCCTGGTCGCTTCCCTCCTCGCTGTGGTCCTTTTGGAACTCCTGGAGCCCCCTCAGTTCTTTGCTGTGGCCTGCCCGGTGCTCCTTGCCCCAGCACTCTCCGCGCGCTGCGTGCTCTCCTGGGTTTGATGTTTTCATGCCATGGCCTTTCGACTCCTGCCTCGTCAGGTTGAATCACTGCATGTGGCCTCCTGCATCTCTCTGTTACGCATCAACATTTCTCTGACGGTGCTTTGGATGCCCTGCTGGACTCGCTGTATGCCATAGCCACTTGCACCCACTGCTCCGCAGGTTGAATCATTGGAATGGCCCTGTTCTTACTCTCCTTTCATGGAATACTCTCTTCCTCACACTCCTTTGGCTTGTCCACCTGACTGGATGTTGTTCGACATGACTTGACTTGGACTTTGTGTGACGCCGTCCCTTTCCGGGCTAACATGGCCGTCTCTTGGATTGTTCCGAGGCTCCTCTGTGGCTTCTGCCTGGTTCCTGTTTGCCACCTCTTTTTACATTGTCAGTGATGCGTCTTCTTGGCTTTGCTTGTTGCCATGGCCTATAACCCGGCTTCATGCTCCACCTGTCCTCTCTTTTGTATAACTGCTTGGTACTCTCCCAAGAGTAATAACCTACTGCAAGAGATCTGTCCGTCAAAGATAGTATCATTATGTAAGAACTTACCGTAACAGTAGACCTTTGAGATATGGTCCCTTGCAGCAAGTACAATCCCGCCCCCCATCCCCTTGCCTTTTTTGCTCAAGGTCCTTGGATCTCAGGACATTGGGATGGGTGTTTCCCTTGGTCCCTCTGTTTCCCTCGGCCTTTTGCGTGCTGCAGCTGGCGGGGAACAGTGTGTACCTGGGGCCACCCCCTTCTATACACAGCCAGAGGAAGTGATGTATGGGGGGGGCGGCCCTATAGAAGACTGCTGGAAGAAGCTACCGTGTGACAGCTCCACCTAGTGGACTTCTCAAGAGTAAATCATCGTAAGAGACTGCGATCAAGATCTACTGTTACGTTAAGTTCTTATGTAACTGCACTATCTTCTACGGAATGGTCTCGCACTAGGTTATTACTCTTGGGAGAGTTCCCAGCAGTTCTGTCCATGTGGGAGGACAGTTATGACAGGATGCTCTGTAGGACTGCTCGGCTGGAGACCGTTCTGAGTCTTGAGGCAACATCCAGATTTTAATGCCTGGTAAAGGAATGGATGGTAGACCAGGTGGCTGCATTGCAAATATCAGTAATGGAGGCACCCTTGAAACAAGGTGCTACTGCCCTACTAGAATGGGTTAGGACATGACCCGGTAAGGGCTTATTTGTATTTTTTGCAACAAAATGTAATACAGTGGGCTAGCCAGCAAGAGAGGGTGCATTTTGCAACCAGAAGACTCATGACCTGGGGCAAAAGTGACAACCAGTTGTGAGGTTTTGCGAAGAGACTTCATCCGATCAGTATAGTAACGAAAGATGCGATGGACATCCATCGCATACAAAAGATGTTCTCCTGGATTGGAGTACTTAAGGTAAAAACCGGTAACTCCAAGGACTGATTCAAGGTTTGTTCCAAAACCACTTTAGGCAGAAAGGAAGGGTCAGAGTGAAGCACGACCCAATCCTTATGAAAAATAAAGATATGATTCTCTGCACATGAGGACAGGAAGCTCGGAAATTCTTCGAGCAGACGTGATAGCCACCAGGAATAGCGTTTTCCAGAAGAGGAAACACAGGTCACAAGTGGCAGCTGGTTCAAAGGGGTCCACTGTTAGTTTTTCAATCATGAAATTCAGATCCCATGGAGGAATGGGACACCTTATAGAAGGCTTCAGATGTAACATGCCTTTCAAGAACATCTTAGCCAGATGGTGTTGATATAAAAGCTGACCATCCAACGGTTCATGGAGGGCAGAGCTGGCAGCCAAGTGAACTTTAATAGAAGAATAGCTGAGGCCCTCCAAGAACAAGGAGGCAAAATAGTCTAAGACCTTCATAAGAGGGCAAGAGTAAGGATCCAGTTAATGGGAAGCAGACCAAATGGAAAAACATTTCAATTTAAAATTGTAAGTATCTCTGGTAGCCTGCCTCCCAGTGGTAAGCAGAGAAGAGACTTGTAGTCTATTTAAGAAGACGTTTTCAGGAGTCAAGCATGAAGATGGAAGGTCTGCAGATTGGGATGCAGGAGGGAGCCTTGGCCCCGCGTCAAGAAGTCCGGCCTGAATGGTAACGGAACAGGTTCCGCTTTTGATAGTTGTTGCAGAAGTGGGAACCATGCCTGTTGAGGCCACATGGGAGCTATGAGAAGCATTGTGGCCAGCTCCATCTGTAGTTTCATTAAAGTTCAGAGCAGGAGTGGGGGGGGGGGAGGCATATTAGAAGAGTCCTGTCCACGGTACAGGGCATCTGTAGAGCTTCCTCTTGTGTTCAGGATAATGGAGAAGCATTTGGGGAAACTTGTGGTTTTCTGGGGATGCAAACAGATCTATTTGTGGGTGCCCCAGAGATGAAAGGGGTCCTGCAGGACTGAGTCGAGCAGTGTCCATTCGTGAGCCGAGGACTGGCAACTCAGAAGGTCCGCTGATTGTGACGGCCAGGAAGATGAGCGGCCATGAGCGTCAGTTTTGCTGTTTGGTCGCTTCATGCCACACCTTGATTGCTTCCATGCACAGGGAGCGAGAGCGTGTCCATCCTTGTTTGTTGAGGTAACAGAGCACCGTCATGTTGTCCGACTGAATCAGTAGATGACCTGGGATCAAATGCAGATTGAAGGTGTGCAGTGCCAGAATGTTGAAATGATGGGAGTGACCTAAAGGCCGCATGCCCAGAGTCCGATATTGACCAAGATGGGCACCCCAACTTTCTAGAAGGGTGTCTGTTGTGAGAACTTGGTGAGGAAGGGATGTGCGAAAGGGCACTGGAGGGCTCTCCTCTGGTGTTGGGCAGGCAGGAGGGAGTCTCCTGTCTCCAACATAGGGGATCCAGTATCTGGTCCGGCATCGTGAGAGGACTGTCAGCCTCCCGGGTGAGCTGAGCCTTGGCCTCAGCCCACGAGGAGGCCAAGGTCTCCTTCAAATCTGCCGGTGGTGGAGGATACTGGTATTGAGGATACCTGTAAAAAGAGTATCCATAACCAGATGGCAGGTAGGCCGGTGTCTGGTACTGCGGTGCCAAATACTGAGGGTTCGGGTACTGTGACATCGGGTACCCAGGCGCCAGGGGTTCTGACGGAGCAGAGAGACCTGTCAGAGGCCCTGCTGGTGGGCCAGACAGTGGAAGCATTGGCCCCGGCATGGGTATACCATTGAGCAGGTCCGACGGTCCTGATGGAGGAATAGGTCTTCCGTCAGGCAAAGGGACACCAGATGGCATTGGGTCGGCCAGTGTTGGGACCGGTGTCTGAGGATTTGGCATCGGGGGGTCCAGTGCAGGAGGAGGAGGGAGCCCTGATGGCAGTATCTCGAGGTCCTCAGTGATGACTGGGGAAGGAGGGTTAAAATCCCTGGGTGTCAGAGGGGACATGGGGACCTTAGTGGGCAATGTGGCGAGATGTTGCGGAGAGCCTGGGGCTTTAGACTGGTCAATAGGGTCTGGCACAGGCTTCTTGGCTGGGCGGTTGTCAGTGGATCCAGCCTCTGACTGACGTCGGAGGAGCCGGTGTCCGACTTATCAGACTCCCTACCAGAGGAAGGTCGTGAAGGAGAGGCGGCCTTGTTGGAAGGAGTTTTGGCTAAGTGCTCACCCGAGGAGGTGAGCAACTTTGTCTGGGCGTGCATCGGTGGAACTGACGCAAGACTTAGCAGACCTACTCTGACTGGAAGGCCGCGAGGGAGGAGCAGCCTTAACAGGAGCAGAGGCCTCCTTTGCTCCGGAGGCTCCTGAAGGGCCCAAGCGTGAGCCCGATGGGAGGGGCGACACCTTCTTGATAGCCACCACGACAGCAGTTGAGGAGCGATCCGCCAGAGGGGATGTTACCTTGAGGGCCGGGACTCCAGCCAAAGTCGCGGCTGCTGTGGAAGCAGATTCCCACTCCCGGTGCTTCTCCTTGTCACGCTTTTTTCTTATGACCTTTGGGGGAAGTAGATGCCTGCCTAAGCTTTTTTAACTCTTTTTCCATGGAGGCCATTTTCTTCTTGAGGATATGGACTTCCAGGGACTGCTGTCTTCTCTAGCAGGTAGCGGAGTTGAACTTCTGGCAGTGCTGGCACTTCTCCACGGGGTGGTCTGGGCCCAGACAGAAGAGGCACAAGGAGTGTCCATCCTTGTGTGGAAGCTGGGAACCACATGAGTCACACTTATTTTTATGCGATTCGGAGGGCGTCAGGGACGACATACACAGCAATTGCTGAAGAAAAGTTGAAAAAGTGAGAAATAGGTTGAAAAAGTTAGAAAACTAAGACCGACGAATGACTTATGAGCGCTGTTTTACTGCGAGGAACTTTCACAAGCCGACAGCGGGAAAGAACTGGTAGGCTGGGGCGGTCCCCTGACGGAGACTGCTAGCTAGAAATTTTCCGTAGTCCCAACTGTTGGCTTAGTCCTGTATGCAAATACCTACTGCAAGAGCCTCTTAAGTAAGATCTGAGTTGCCGGCCTCCAGAGGGACGGGCATGGGAGGAGGGATGCATGGCGGTTGAATTTCCTCGTGTGTTTTGACCGCATCCCCAAAAAGCACTTTAGTTAGAGAACTTGTAACGGTTACCTCTTTCATTGTAGTGTGAGTATTGGTTCCATGGCATATGGTACATGCCATGAACCATTAGGAGGGTAAGTCCAGAAGCCTGGAGGTCATCCAAAATAATTTCGGTAACAGGACCAAATAATTTGTCGCCACAGAAAGGGGCATTAGGTACTTTATGCTGGACATCTGGTGCCAAGCCAGATACCTGAAACCAGGCATGGCGGCGTAGGGCGATGCCTGTGGCAGAGAGCTGCGTAGAAGTATCAATCACAATGTAGCCCGACCGAATAAGGTGGCGAGAAATGGACATCATGGTTGACATGATTTGTAGCAATTGCTCCTTGTCCTAGGAAGGAGGTAATTTGTTAAGGAGGTTTATGGCCAGGGTACGCTGGTATTTCACCATGTGGCCCATATAGTTTAGGATCCTTATATTCATGGTGCCAGAGGTGAAGACCTTCTTGCCCAGGTAATCAAGTCGTCTGGATTCTTTATCTGGAGGTAAAGAGCTCATATGTTTAGGCTTTTTAGTGCGGTCGTGAGCGGCTGCAATGACCACTGAGTCTGCCATAGGCACTGCGGACAAATATTGATGGTCCAAGGGGGCTAGGTTTAGCCGGTCAGCCTTACAAGAGTTGGCCATTATGGCTGAAGGCTGATGCCAAGCATCAGAAATGGCGTTCTGATAAGTAGGTATTAATGGAAGAATGACTAGGACGGGTAGCTTGAGGTATTCAGCCATGTCCTGTCGCTGTTTATCTTGTTCAGTAGTGGAGAACCCCATGATTTTCTGAATCTGTATCATCATATCATTGAAAGAGGGGTCATCCGGAGGGGAGGAAGCCCAAGGGGCTGGCAGATCCTCGTCGAAGGAGGAGGCCATAGAGTACGGAGGGTCCGGGTCTGAAAATTCCTTTTCATAAATGTCCTCCAGAAGGTCCCCCACCAGGTCGGGTTCATCCGACTGGTATTCCTCTAAAAGAGGGGGTGGGGGAAGACCAGGTGTGAGCGTCTTGGTGGGTATGGGGCCGCCTGGGCGGAGAAGAGGCAGAGCGCTGGGAAAGGTGAGCCGGCGTCTGAGTAGGAGACTGGCTATATCCCATGGATTGCAGTACTGTATGTACAGTGCGTTTAATATTGGGTACCTACGATGGCGGGAATTGGGATATACACTGGTTGAAGCCAGCAGTTTGTAATAAGGTGTCAAAGAGGGTATGGGGAGGTAGAAGGGATCAGGATGAGCCTTGGAAAAATATAGCCCTGGGTCACTCTGTAAGTCAGCCGCACCACTATAGGAAGGCACCTGAGAAGGTGGAGGAGTGTTAAGCATAGCAAATGACATTGGTTTGCCCTGAGGAACTCCTGTGGGCAGGAGAAGAATGCATACTGTATGGGACAAGAGACGGGAAAGGGGCTCCCATCGACGGAGCAGCCATTTGCTTGGCTGCAGGTCCCACAGTGGTTGTTGAAGAAAAAGAAGCCTTCATCGATGGAGGGACAGCAGAACGTACTGTCCTGAGTGCCTGGGCAAGCTCCGTCGATGGGAGAAGCACTCCCATCAACGAGGAAGGCAGAAAAGATCACTCCGTCAATGAGAGAAATGCTCCCGTCGACGAGGAATGCTGTCGACGGTGCACAAGTTGCAGAAGTCACAGTCGACGTGTGTCATGGAAGGAAGTGAGAGGAGGGTTTCTCCTTCTCCCTTTTGTGTTTAGAACGAGACCCAGTGGTGGGGGAGCCCTTAGAACAAGCCTCCTGGGTCTGCTCCAACAGGGAAACCTGTTGCTCCATCAACCAACTTTTGGTTTCTTGCAAGCGTTGAAGAGTTTCCTGCTTAAATTATTTGCAGAAAATACAGGAGGTGGTGTCGTGTGTGGGCCCCAGACACCTAACAAAATATAAATGATTATCAAGCTTAAAGATCTTTTTGCCACAAGAGCAGGAATGAAATAAGGCTTGGTTGTTTGTAGATCCTTTCTTAGGCATTAGTTTTGTTCAAATCTCGTCGCTGACTGCTTCACAGAAGATTAAGCTAGCTGCTGTGCGAGCTGAAGCTGGCAGGAAAATGAACAGAGGATACCAGGGACCACCCACACTTATATAGGGAGCAAGGAAGTGATGACTTGTGTGGGCAGTAAATCTAGTACAAGACTGCTGAAGAAGCTGCCATGTGACAGCGCCCTCTGCTGGAACCTCCCATGAGTAATAACATACTGCAAGAGACCATTCCGTAGAAGATCTACTGTTACAGGTGAGTAACCTGTGTTTATCTCCAAATGGCACTGGCAGTAAATCCAAGTTTCAAAGAAACACATACTCCCATAATGCAAAGCATTGTGGGATGTATATGCAAATCACCATTACATTTTAGGCTGGTTCAGCTTAACACAGGAATGCATGTTGCCAAAGGACCTCTCAAACAATCTGTAATTTACATGGATTTTAACAACACAATGGGGCTTTCTGATATCTCTACCCCAGTAACTTAATTTTTATAATACAGTCCCCTAGTAACTTTTTATCTTTATCAAAAACAACTGGTGCCGTGGTAATTTCAACATTTACAGGTTTCATAAGCATTGAGCATATACTAGAGCTGTGCGGAATGGGAAAATTTCAAATCTGTGAAATTTTTCAAATTTAAAAATCTGGTTATAACTCAGCTGCTATTTAAGCTACAGCTCTGACATTTGGCATATATACGCTTTGGGTAGATGGCCACTAATGTGCCAAATGTTAAATTTGGATGGATAGTTTCAAAATTATAGATGCTCAAAAGTTGTCATTTTATTGTTTGTGCGAAATTTCATGAACATTTTTATCTGCATATACCTTAACCGTCTCTTGGGTCAGAAATCTTACATTTGGCATGGTTTCTTGATGATAGGTGTTCTAACAATGTGCCAGATTTCATAACAATGCGATGCATCGTCTCAAAATTATATGTGCTTCAAATCTATAATTTTATTTCTTTTGTTGGTCATTTTTCTCCCCTAGGCACCCCGATCTGCCTTCCTCTGGCACGTCCTGGCATCCCCTCAGGTCTTCCGGATGCCATTTCCAGGGAACCCCGGCTCCCGTAGCTAGTACCCCTGCGGCTTACCACCCGCGGCAGGGCGGCAGCGAGCCCCCCTACACCCTCCGCCAAGACCAGATCCAGTGTTTTGCTGCATACCCTCGGAGCCGTATGCTCCCATCGGAGACTGCCATCATGCCACCACGACCGGTGCCACTTTTTCCCCGTTTTCTGGTTCCCCGTGGCATGCGAGGCGTACTGTGACGCCAAGGGACGTCATTGCACATGCTACCGCACGCACGCCTTTCCGGCGTCGGCCCCAGCACGTCCCCCTGACTACCTGTGCTACTGCATCGCCCCAGCCCTCTATAGAGGCCACCAGTGCACCGGTGGCAGCAACCCCCCTCCCCGGGGAAGGAGAGCAGTCTGGTGGATGCTTAATCCTTCACCCTTCCAGATGACCCAGGCTCGTTTCCGAACCTGGGTCGCTGGCGCATCGTGAGGTACGGCGTCCGGCACCTCAACCCTCAGCGCCACCGGGCTGGCTTAATTTTATTTTTTTTCAGGACATTTCATTAAAACAATTTTCATTAAAACAATTTTATCTGTAGCTGGCCCAGTGGCGCTGAGGGTTGAGGTGCTTGACGCCACACCTCACACCACATCGGCGACCCGGTTTCAGGAATGACCTTGGGTCGGGGGGGGGGGCTGGAGTGGGATTTCCCCTCCAGGGGTGGACGCCCACTCCTCTGTAGTCCCGCACCCATCGGGTGGAGGTCTGATAGGCGCGCAGGCAGCAGGAGCCAGTCTGGAGTGGAAGGGGTCACCAGATCCTGGCGTGCGCATGCATGTGTACGCCGTGACCCCGGGAAGGGGAGAAAAGGTAAAAAAAAGAAAAAGTGTGTGTGTGTATATATATATTCATCTGCACATAACTCTGGCACCTTTGGAGCTAGACAAATGTAAATTAGTACGGATAACCTTTTTGTAATGCTTATAGAATCATATCAATATAGAGAGAATTAGATAAGATTTTTAAGTTACAGGGGTTCAGAACTTTACTATGTAAATATTTTTCAAAACTGTGAAAACTATCAAAAATGTGGATGTTTGTAACGTCTCTGCTCTTGCATGCACAGAGTTAACATTTGACATGCATATTCCAGTCAAGTGTATCCTGGTGTCTAACACAACTGGATAAATTGGTTAAGCAATTTTAAATTTGCTGCAGAAAAAAAATATTAGTAACATTTTCTTACATATTTATGATAGCATATACTGTAGATGAAGTATCCAGAGTTTTGTGTGTGGAATTTAACATTAACAATGCACATGTCACTACTTAATTTGATAAGCTGGGCTGAGCTTTTTGCAGTCCTGCTTTTCCTCTCTGGTTGACTATCCCCGCCCCTCTCTCTTTTGGCACTGCCAGATTTACTCAGTTGAACTACTGTTATCCTCTTTGTTCTTTACAGTGACAAACTCCCTTAAAATGTAAGTCACCTACTCCTTTTCCTATTGACCAACCCTGTTGGAATAGTCAGAATTCTTTCTTCCTGCTGCCCAAGGCATCGTATTCCCCCGCTACATATTTTTGAGTACCTCTATGTCCTAGACTTTCATATACACCAGGCTTCCCGGATCATAAATTTACTGGATAAATATCCTGCATTCAGGTTGTAATTGACACTGTGCCTTCTTGCTCCAACCTGGAGGTCTACCATTGTTGTGCCACCCAGCTCAGCTGTCCATTTCGGTATACCATGATGAGGGCGCTTGGGAAAGGGCACAGACAATAACAGCAACCTGCTCCCCAGTGCATCGCTCGAGAGGTAGGGTAGGGAGGCCGAATTGGTGGGGGTCGGCGAATATAGTGACAGGATGTCGCTATATATGCATGTGCAGGGGGGAGTGAGCACACACAGCGAGGGACAGGAGGGGATGTGAGGGATTGTGCCATGGTGGGTTGCTGAGCCAACCCCTGTGGTGTGGTGGGTGGGGTTGCTGGCGCTGGCAGGGGGGGGGACTGGGTTTGGGGGCGCTGGTGCGTTTTTATTGCGCCCGGCCAGATCTCTTGTTTTTTTTATGTTTTAAACCTCCCCCCATGCACCCCCAGGGCTGAGAATCCTTTAGTGTGGGGGGGGTGTGAAACTCAGACCCCCTTTTAAAACATTAAAAAAGAAGTCCCTGATGCCCGTTTTACTGTGCGCCGGGGTGTCAGAGTGCTGAAATTTTTTTGGGCACTTTTGACTTCTTGATAACAGTGATCGCCTTTAGGCTTGCGCCGTTATCACATATAACCTCCATTTCTTGGTAAAACTGTGCATCTAACTCCAGAACCTGGTGACCCTCTGCACTACCTGCCTCTTATACCCCATATCCTTTAATTAGAATCCCCCAGACAAGGCTGAGTGAAATTAGAAAATTGGAATTATGGAATTTTTCATGAAATTCTACAGTTTTCACAAAGACTCATGGGATTTGACTTTAAATACAGATGTTATTTTGAAATCTCTCACAGCAAGCAACTAATAAAATTGGCATACACAGTCTCCCTGTAAGGTCTAGGAGCCTGCCAAATTTAATGGTATTGCATACTGTAGTTTTAAAGTTTCAGGGGTTTATAAATTTGTAGTTTACATTCTTGACTACTTTTCATTCAAACCCATTTAAAGCTGCAAATGTGAACTTTTTCAGAAATGACGTGGTATTGTAGTTTAAATGTTTCAACTCTGGTTAAATTTGGATATGTAGTTTTAAAATTAGAGGGAACTAACCAAAATTTAAATTTTGGCAACATATTTGGCAGGCTATAACACAGTCCTATTTAAAGCTAGAAATCTGAAACTATGTGCATATACAGATGCAGTGATAACCTGTACATTTTTTTAACATTTCAATGAAAACTATCAGAATTATACTAAAATTACAGAAATCCAAATTTTGGCAAAATAGTTGGCTACCTGTAACTTGGCTCCTATTTAAGCTTGAGACATAAAACATGGTGCACATACACATTCTAGGGGCTTCTCTAAAGCCTGACATTGGAGAGAAATTTTAAAATTATCTCAAAATAACTGAAAATTTAATTTTATAAATATTTGGCCACCCATAACTCCATCCCCTTTCTATCTAAAACTCTGAAATTTGGTACACTCTTGTAAGCCAGGGGATGCCGTTTATGTTCAAAATGTGGTATTATTTGGACACGTACTTTTAACATTATAGCGAAATAGCAAATTTAAAATTTCACAAAAATCACATTCCATGGACACTGAACGAGCATTCCGCGGGCGGATTTTATATTCCGCACAGCTCTAGCATTTACATCAAGGTATTTTGTGACATAGTGCTATTACATACTAAATCCAACAAGGAACACAGCCTGTTTTACATCAGCTTGGAGGTCACCATAATAACCTCCCTGTACGAGGACCTGAGAGGGGAAAAGGAAAATTAAAGAGGACACTATAGCATAGTCAAGAAAGGGGAAGGGCGCTCATAGGTGGCCAACCTTACGATTAGAAATTGTAAAGGCTAGATTAGGCTAAGAAATAGAAGAACTGTTGCAACAGATTGAAGAAAAGGTCAGTCCTCGAGTGGCAGGATCTCCCCGTCACATATCCCCCACCTTAAGAGGGAAGCAGTTATTTTAGACTGCTTACCACCTTCCTGTCCGAGGAAGGGATGGAATTTCCACCCATCCATCTTCAGAAGCTCCATCTCAGGGTCATGATAAACATAGTGGATATCATTCTTTACCCTGAGGCGTTGACATTTTCTCAGCAGTGACTAATGGTACCTTTCTTGCACTATGTCCTTTTAGGGAAAGTCCATCATATTTCACTGGCATCAATCCCTGCACCATATCTAGACATGAAATCAGCATTTATATGTTTTGTCCCTTCCCTGTGGGACACAGTAAATTGATAGGGCTGAAGCACCAAGTACCACCACATTATACTGGGATTTCTTTCTCTCATTTGGTGCAAATTGGGTAATGATCAGTTACAATCTTAAATTCAGCCCCCATAAATAATATTTCAGAGACTCACTAGCCCACTTCAGAGCTAAACATTCTTTCTCTACAGCAGCATATTTTCTCTCTTTCATGTAGCTTCCTGCTGATATACATGATCGGATGTTCTTCCCCATCTATTTTCTGAAATAAGACTGCCCCCGTACAATTCTCTGATGCATTGGTTTGAACCTCAAACACTTAGTTGAAGTCAGGATTCTTCAATACTGGAGCTGTACATGGATTGGCCTTGATATTCCTAAAAGCCTCATCACAAATAGGGGTCCACTGAACCTTATTTGGGCACCTCTTCTTAGTGAGATCAAATGGTTGAAAAAAATTAGGAATAAATCTCCAGTAATAACCAGCAAGGCCTAGGAAAGATCTTGTGTGCTTTTTAGTGGTAGATATTGGGCTGTTTGCTACTGCTGTAACCTTCTCTACCTCATGCTTCACTTGTCCGTTGCCTAAAATGAACCCTAGGTATCTGGTCTCGGTCTTTGCTAGGGCACAGTTAGCAGGGTTAATGGTCACTCCCAACTCCTTTATTGCTTGCAATACTTGGGACAAGTGACTTACATGGGATAGTCAGGGCTGAATACGACCACATCGTCCAAATAGACCACACAGTAGTCAGTGTGTGGTCTTAGGATGTGATCCTTAAAACGCTGAAAAGTGGCCGGGGACCCATGTAGTCTGAATGGCATTGTGACAAACTGGTATAAACCAATTGGGGTGCTAAATGCGGTTTTATCTTGTGAATCAGGTGACAACGGGATTTGCCAATATCCCTTAGTAAGGTCAAGGGTGGAGATATACTGTGCATTGCCTAGCCTGTCAATGAGGTCATTTATTCGAGCCACTGGATAACCATCGAGTAGAGATGCATGTTAAGCTTCCTAAAATCTAGGCACAGACTTATCCCACCCTCTTGCTTGTCCACTATGACCACAGGTGAAGACTATGCACTCTTTGAGGGCACAAGTATGCCTAACTGCTCCAGTTTTTTGACTCCTGAATCATCTCATCCCTCACCTTCATGGACAATTTGTATGGTTTTTGGTGTATGGGCTCGTCTTGCGTGGCAGTTATGGCATGCACAATTCCTTTGGCCCTCCCAGGAATGTTTGTGAATATGGGCTCAAATTCTTGTAATATCTCCTGCAAACCTTTCCAAGGCTCCAATTCAGGGTTGATCTGGATCTCCCCCAACTGTCCTGACTGCTCTGGCCTGTTATGGGTAACCTCCAGCTCTGACTCCCTAACTTCAGGATGGATATAAAGTGAGGTGTTAGGCTTCTCGTGCCATTTCCTTAGGAGGTTCCATGGTAAATTTCGGGGAGGTGGGGTCTTTTTCTGGCATGCTAAGCTCATAATTCACTGCTCCTGTTTGCCTCAAAATAGTGAAGGGGCCCTGTCATTTCATGAGTAGTTTGTTCTCTGTTAAGGGAAGAAGTAACACTTTGTCCCCTGACTGAAATGTTTTAATCTTGAAACTCCGGTCATATCTTTCTGCAATTCCTGCTTCTGTTCTAAGCTCTGGTGTGCCAAGCTGATATACCTCACCAAGTGTTTGTGCGACAGAGTCATGTATTGTACGACAGTAAAATGTCCCAGCTCCTTTCCAGTGTTCCTTAGCCACATCCAGGGATCCTCCCATACAGTAATGAAAAAAGTTAGAGAAACCAATGGATGCTTGAGGGATTTCTCTGTAAGTGAAAACTAAATAGGGGAGGTACCTATCCCAGACTCTACCTCTTCTAGTACATACTTCCTCAACATTCTCTTTAATGTCTGATTAAACCTTTCTACAAGGCCGTCAGTCTGCGGATGGTATGGGGAAGTATGCATTGCTACCACACCCAGCAGACGGTACAGTTCTTTTAGCAGGTGTACATTAAAATTACTCCCCTGATCAGGTACTTCCTGGGGGATTCCCATGTGGCTAAATACCTTTGCTAGCTCCTCTGCTATCCTTGGGGCCGTGACGGTTCTCATGGGGGTAGCTTCTGGGTAGCACAATCACATATGACCAGTACAGATCTGTTACCCTTGGAGCTCTTTTCCAGAGGGCCCACTACATCCATGGCTATCCTGTCAAAGGGGTTAGTCACAATGGGGATAGGTTGTAGTGGTACTCTATCCCTTTTTCCTGCCTGAGCTACCTTCTGACACTTAGCATATGCTTTACAATACTCAGCTATGTTCAAGTGGATAGAGGGCCAATAAAACCTGGGTAATATCCTATTCAGGGTGCTATCTCTGCAAGCATAGCCTGCTAAAGGGATGTCATGCGCCAGATACATGATTTGGGAGTGGACTTTTTCTGTAACCATTAGTTGGTCTATTATCTCTCCAGTTCTGGGGTTAGAGTATTCTCTGTACAGTATTCCCTGTTTTACAACAAACTGAGGGGCACCTTTTTCCACTTCCTTCCCCACCTGTGAGGGGAAAAAAAGGGTTAGGTGAAGGGTCTGCTTTTTGCTTGTGCTGCAGATCACATTTAAAAGTGTGTCCTTGCCGGCCACACCTCGCACCACACCGGCGACCTGGGTTCGGGAACAGACTCAGGCTGCTGGGGGGATGGCAGGGGAGAGGGTGGATTGAGCATCCTGGGACTGCTCCCCCTCCTCTGGGGTGGGCTAGAGGGATCACGTTGCAAATGAGCGGCCCCTGGTGAGAACTAGGAGCAGCACAAGACGCACCGCAGGACTGGGAGGAATTCGGCAAGATGCCTGCATACATCGCTATGTGTCACTGCACTGCCAGCTCCTGGGGCGAAAAACCAAGGTGGAAAGGGCTGGGTGCGACGTGCAGCAGTGGCTGCACCTGCCGACCTGGAGGCCTGTCGTGGAATCGCGTCGCGGGAGGTCCGTATGCAAGCCGACCCTGCGTATCGAAGTGAGCCTGCTGTCCTCCCGGTTGGTGGGGCCAGCAGCTGGATGCCCCTGCCGCAAGTGCTGCAGTAGGCACAAAATTAAAGAATATATATATATATATATATATATATATAAAAGTGTGTCCTTGGCTTGAGGATGGATGAAAAAGAGTGTGTAAAGTAATCGATTAAGATGCCAATCTCCTGTCCTGGGCTTGAATGAACAAAAGAGAACCTTTAGAGTAAAGCCAATTAATTTTTTTTTTGAGATGAGCAGTACCGGTAAGTCCCACCCCTGCCTTACTTCCACAGGAAGGATGTGAGGGGGTCAGGGGCTATATTAGAGGATGAGCATGGGGTGGTTGGGAATGGGAACAGGTTGGGTGGTTATGTCTTCTGCAGAAAATCAGTAGAGGTACCTGTGGAGAAAAACAATCAACTTTTGGCAGTGGCTCCCACAATCACCACCAACCACAGCACTCTCGGATGAAAGTAAAGGTAACCTGACCTTTTATTTATTTATTGTATCAGAATTACAAACCATTGAGTCCGAGACTCATTTCCAAAGGCTTCTCGTCATATAACACAGGACAAGAATTACACAGTACAGACAGCAATTGATAACTAAAATCTTTTAAATCTTTCTTCTGTTGGAAGGTACTTATCCTTTGTCAGCTCCACCCCCCACTCCTAATCCCCTGGAAGAGCTGTGGAAGAAAAAAAATTTGCTCCTTCAATGTGAGAAAGAATGCAAAACCTGTAAGCCCAAAACAAAATCGTAACAAAACAGTAACTTTGCTTAGCCTAAAGAGAGATCAAACTGTAAAACCTGTAAACACGAAAATGGAACTTACGTACCTACCGTAATTCTTGATCTTTTTGGATGAAGTCCCCACCACTCATTCACACTAATGGGACTATGCCAGAGGCGCTAGGACCCCGTGGGAGCCAAAAATCTTCAGAAGGGCCAGCACCGGGATCTGGCTGTGCATGTGCAGCACTGTGAAAGACCAGCTTGCAACGTACAGGCTATTTCGACGTCGACCTTCCAACCATCTCAGTACCTTTTCGACCAAGGAAATGCAGCGTAAACTAAAGAATACCTAACCCTAACTTCCGGACATGTGATGGCCCGGATGACCCATGTAAGAAGGGTCAATTCAACAATGTCTTCACAGCTCGAACAACAAGGAAGTGAAGACCAAAACAGAATGAGTAAGCTCGGGGAATGGTGTGTGAATGAGTGGTGGAGACTTCATCCAAGATGATCAAGAATTATGGTAGGTACGTAGTTTCCATATCTTCCTGGACTAAATGTCTCCACCACTCATTCACACTAATGGAAGAGTACAGAGCTAAAATCAAGCCCCGGTAGGGTGGTAGGAAACAGAGCTCACTCAGGGCAGAAGTCCATAAGGACTGCCCTTCTGAAGAAAGTGAACTGTCTGGCGTGGACATCCAGAACATAGTGCTTTACAAGGTATCCACTGAGGTCCAATTCGCCGCCTTGCAGATGTCTACATTATGAATCTCCGCTAGGAAAGCCGCAACTGGTCTGGTAGAGTGGTGTGAACCCGGCCTTCCAACTTGACCTGCGCCATGGATTAGTATTGTCGAAGACATGCTAGTAACCATGCAGAAATGCATCTCATGGCAACAGGCTGACCCAGCCAAGGTATGCTGAAAGATACAATAGTTGCTTGGATTGCAAATCTCTTTTGTTCTGTCGATGTAGAATCACAGAATCCTCTTAACATCCGGAGAATGAAGGGAGCACTCTCCTTCATTCTGGAGTTAACGAAGTAAGTAGGGAGAAGCAAAACTTGCCTAACGATAACTGAGCCAGAGACATGTTCTTTATTGGCTCAAGATAGACCGAAAATGCACGGAGGTGTACCTTCACTGCTGAATATTGCAGACCTGCATTCAACAGGTCCAAGAGACACTCCAACACCTTACTTGGTGGGTAACCGAAAGGGTCCAGCTGGGACTCTGCATATCAGATGGAGAAGTGTTTCCGCTTAGCCACGTAAGCCCTCCTGGTTGATGGCCTATGCGCGGCTAAGATGATGTCTGCAATGGTTTGGGAAACCTAAAACTTGCCCATTCCACTTCCTCAGGAGCCCGGCATGGAGATGAAAGGAACACATGTTAGGATGGACTAAAGTCCCTGTATCAGAGGGTCCGCTCGTAGAGGGAGTTGCCTCTGGCGAACTTCTGAGATACTGTTGATCAATACAGATCATATCGGTCAAGGCCAGTCTGGGACGATGAGAATCATCCTGCCCCTCCCATGCCTACAACTTGAGCAGCACCCTTTGAACTAAGGGAAGAGGAGGAAAGCGTACAGGAAGCGTCGTCTACACTGTGGTGAATACGTCCCGACAGAAAACACCAGGGTCTGGATTTCTGAAGCAGGATAGAGGCAGTTTTGCGTTGAGAGGGGACGCAAAAAAGGACCAGGTCTGAACTGCCTCACTCGTCGAATAGCAACGGCACAAAGTCTGCACTGCAGAGAGGGTAGGAGGCTGCCCCACCCTACTTGCTGATGTAATACCATAATCAAACAACAATATCTGGGAAATGGTGAAAAATACTGTATTGCTTTGACTCCTGCAGTGGTGCTTCCAAATCTTGTACAACAAATAATAACCGGAGTCGTCTTATTCTTTATGATGATTTCTTTTTATTTTCATTAGCTTCACCCCTACGTTTCGCTCCTATGAGCTTGATCACGGGGCTTCATTACCATCTATTTCAAAAACAAATACACACTTTATTATATTATAATTTCCATATTTCTAATAGATTAAGTGCTATTCATTTCAAGTATCTACCTGATAAACACATTTCTATGTGCTAGATCACTTTGGAACTTCAGTATTTAAATTTCTTTCAACTTGTTTCTGAAATAAATACATGAAATGCAATGTTGTAATTTATTTAAATTTAAAGCGCTATTATAACAGCAGTCCGTGTCCAAATGTAACTAAAGTTAATACTTAAACTTCCCCATAACAAGCATACCTCGAGAAATGATCAAACATGTAGCTTTGCACTTTCTGTGTCTTTGAGAATTCTAAACAAAAAACAAGTTGTATATGAGCCATTGATCTTTAAACGTCAAGTGTTATTTCAAATGCGATAAAAAAGGTTTTAACTACCCCAGTGAATGATTTAGCTCACCTTCTTAATTTGAAGCTTTTAGAATTTCCGTGGCCTTTACTAATTCAGCAAAAACGGGTAAAAAGTTACTTTCAAGCAAAGCCGTAATGGCGAGTAAGCGCCATTACGGCTTTGCTTGAAAGTAATTTTTACCCGTTTTTGCTGAATTAGTAAAGGTCATGGAAATTCTAAAAGCTTCAAATTGCATTTCATGTATTTCAAGGTGCTGTACATAAAAACATATACATAATGATAAAAATTTTAAAACAGCATTAAAATATAACAACCATAACTAAATAAATGCTAAACTAAATAAATATGTCTTTAAACCAACTTTAAAACTATCGACAGTTGGGCATTCTCTCAACCAATGAGGTAGAGAATTCCACAGGGTTGGTGCTGAAAAAGCAAAAGCACGAGATCCTGATGTCTTCAATCGAACCCTGGGAATCTCCAGCAATCCATCGTTGGCGGAGCGGAGAGGACGGAGGGGGCAGTAGGGAATCAGGAGATCTTTCAGGTAACCAGGTCCCTGGTCATGTAGGGCTTTAAAGGTTAGTAAAACCAACCTTAAAGGTGATCCGCCACCTAACAGGCAGCCAGTGCAGTTCGTGGAGCACAGGTGTAATATGACTGGTTCTAGAAGTCCCAGTCAGAAGCCTGGCCGCCACGTTCTGCACCAGCTGCAGGCGGCGGATTTCAACCCCAGGTAGCCCTAGGTAGAGGGAATTGCAGTAATCAAGACGGGTAGTGACAAAGGCATGGACCAATGTTGTAAGATCACCCGGAGGAACCAGGTGTTTCACCCGGGCAATATTCCTCAGATGGTAAAAAGAGGATTTGACAACAGCTGACACCCGAGATTTTAGGGTCAGACCGTCATCAAAAATAATGCCCAGATTTCGCACCTGATCAGAGGTAGGGATCGGTGTACCACCAAGTAACAAACCTGATGGTTGTCCAGCTCCCAAGCCCGCCCCCGGACGACCTGGGTCCACTACCAATACCTCAGTCTTATCCGGATTCAGTCTCAGCCAGCTGGAACTCATCCAAAGTCTGATCTCAGCAAGGCAGTTATTCAGCACGGAGAGTGCATCATCCTGGCCGGACAGAAAAGACAGATACAGTTGGGTATCATCTGCATAGCAGTGAAAACCCAAACTGTATCGCCTGATGATTTCTCCCAATGGCAGCATATACACTGCAAACATGGGAGCTAAAATAGAACCCTGCGGTACCTCACAAGGCAGGGAGTGAGCGCCAGAGGAATAAATTCCAGTGGCAACTCTCTGAAACCTGTCTGTGAGGTAGGAATGAAACCATTTGAGGACTGTACCAGACAGCCCACAATAAACCCACAGGCGATCCAATAGTACACCATGGTCTACAGTGTCAAATGCAGCAGAGAGATCGAGAAGGACCAGAATGCTACATGCCTTTCGATCTCTAGCCATTAGGAGATCACTCAATACCCGGACAAGGGCAGTCTCCATGCTATGCTTCTTCCTAAAACCAGACTGGAGAGTATCATAGACATTGTGAGTTATAAGATGATCATCCAGTTTGAACGTAACCGCCTTTTCAATAACCTTACTAACAAATGGCAGGTTAGAGATAGGCCGGTAGTTAGCTAGACAATCTGGATCTAAGGAGGGTTTTTTTTTTTTTTTTTAAGGAGTTGTTGAACGACCGCCTCCTCGAGAGGGTCAGGGAAGACCCCCCTCTCCAAAGACCTCCAGACAATGTCAGCAAGGATTGGGCAGATCACTTCTACACATCCTACTAAGAGATGTGTAGGGCTCGGATCCAAACTACAGCTGGTTGGTCGCAATGTTTGGATGATCTTCACAATGTCACTGAACTCTAGCCGGCGAAAATCTGACCAGACAGACCGAGTACATGACACTTCCCGTCGACCACTGCAGTCCCCCATAGGAGAGGTCGGACCAATGCCAGACCTGATGCTGGCAACCTTATCTGCAAAGAACCGAGCGAACTCCTCGCATCTTAGCTGAGAAAAAGCTTCTCTGGGCTGGAGGCAGATTGGACTGCACAATCTGTCCACAGTCCAGGAAAGCTGAGCCGGTCGGTTCTGTGCAGCAGAAATCTCCCTGGACAGGAACTCTGCCTTCTTACAAGTGATTTCTGATTGATAGCCATCATAATGTGCCATCAACCTAAGCCTGTCCGCATCATTACCGGACTTCCGCCAGACTCTCTCCAACCTTTGGCCAATTCGCCTTAACTCCTTCAAGGAGCCATCAAACCAAGGGCTCCTTGGACGGAGGGCGAGAGGCCGAACACGAACAGGAGCAGTTTTGTCCAGAGCATCTCCCATAGCCTTGTTATAGGCTAGTACGAGATCATCTGGACTCATGCATACACTCGACATGCCCGATAGATCCAGTACCGCCATTAGGTCACTGGGGTTAATACCCCTTAAAGGGCGGTAGCAAACCATCTCCGTAGGGGCAGACCTATTGGGGGGGCCCTGAAACTGAACCTTATGGTGTAATGGTCAGACAAGCTGACTGGTTCCACCCCCAAATCAGCGATCTCCATACCCAGAAGGAAGATCAGATCCAATGAATGACCCCTTACATGGGTCGAGGAGGTAACCACCTGTGTTAGGCCCAGCATCATCATCAGCTGGAGGAGATTTTGACCAAAGTGCGATAGTTCATCGTCGACCCAGGCATTGAAGTCCCCCAGAACTATCTGTCTGGGAAACCTCAACATCATGTCGATAATGAAGTCTGCTATCTCCTGCAGGAAATCTCCACCATCACCTGGTGGACTGTAAACGAGGAGAATCCCACAGCCTACACCCTCTACCAGGATATATTCAAAGGATCTGGTACTTCCCAATGGCACATCCACAAGGCCCAGCTCAGTCTTAAACGTAATGGCCACACCCCCACCCCTACGATCCAACCTTGGACGGCGCATCACCGAGAACCCGGCTGGAATTGCCGAGGCCAATACAGGACCTGGATTTTCATCCAGCCAGGTCTCAGTGATGCAAGCCAGATCAGTTGATCCAACAAGATCAGCTATAATAGCTGTCTTGTTTTTAATAGATCTGGCATTGCATAACACTGCCAAGGAATCAAACAAAAACCAAACACTGTTGCACATTAAAGACAAAATAAAATAAAATCCAACCCAAAATATAACCCCAAATAACAATAAAGTACAGTTTTGATAACTGCAATAAGTTTGATCATCTGTTACTGTCTAAAAAACACAATGTCCAGTATCTTCATGAGTTGTTGAGTTCATTTGAGAAGTTGTAAAACAGATAATAATAAATCCAAAATGAGAAAATTGGCACTCTCACTGCCACAACAAAGGATAATAAATCCAAGCTGAAAAGTTGTGGCACTCTCACTACCACAGCGACTGCAATTTAAATTGTACATAAGTCTCTGACACTAACGAAGCTCTCTCACTGCTTTCCAAAGAAAAAAATGTGATTACAGGGTACCTGGACAGAGGTCTGGGAGAAACACTTGTAAAGTGTACAGAACTGCCCTCATCTCTAGAATATTGATATGGAGGGTCAGTTCCAGAGACGACCATGTACCCTGTGTCTGATGATTTTGAAAATGAGCCCCCAACCCAGGCTTGAGGCATCGGTTGTGAGAACCTGTGAATGGGCTTCTCTCTGAAAGGGGACTCCAGATTCTGGGGGGAGAGCCACCAAGAGCGTGTCTGTACCACTGCTCTGGTGATCAAGACCAAATGGTCGAGATCGTCCTCCCTTTGATCCCATTGCACTCTGAGGGTCCACTGAGGGACCCTCATAAACAGGTGTGCTGAGAGAACGGTCACAATGGCCGCAGCCGTATGGCCTAGGAGCTGGAGCATGGTCCAAGCTGGGACCCGGCGAGCAGCTGAAACTTTGTGGGCCAAAGAGCGAAGGCATACTGCCCTGTCTGGTGGGAGGAATGCCTTCCCTTGCTCCGTGTCCAGGATTGCCTCTATGTATTGTAACCTCTGACATGGCTTCAGGAATGATTTGGCCATGTTTAGGGTGATCCCCAGGAGCTGAATAGACTGAAGGTATCCTCTAAAGCCGCCAGAAGCCGATTCTGTGTGGCGGCAGTCAGAAGCCAGTCATCAAGGTAGAGATAAACAAAGTGCCCCTGCCTCCTTAGGGCTGCTGCTACTACTGCTAGGCACTTTGTGAACACACGCAGTGCTGAGGGAAGGGCAAGGCCCGAAACTGAAAATGCTTTCCCTGAAAGGAGGACCTCAGGAACCTCCTGTGAGCTGGAAGCACCAGAATATGGAGGTAGGCATCTTGCATGTCTAGGGAGCACAGCCAGTCCCCTTGATGCAACATGGGAAGAATGCCTGGCAAGGTGACCATCCTGTTCCTCTTGTACTCCATGCAACTGTACAAGAAGAAACGGGAGTAGAACCCTTTCCTCCACTTTGGGTCTGGAACAGGTTCTACTGCCTTCTTGTCTAGTAGTGACTGTACCTCCTCCCGAATGAGCTCGGCATGGGAGGGGGAATAAGTCGTTTGAACCAGGGGATTGTCCGGGGGAATCTGCAGGAATTACAGTGCGTGATCCCGCTCTTTCAACTGGAGGACCCATGCATTGGTAATGATGGTGGTCCACCCATCGAGGTAAAACGAGAACCGACCCCCTACTACCTCTCCCCTTGACTCTGCAAGAGGTGCGGGGTCGGGCAAAGAGTCAGGCATTGGAGCCTGGGGTGGGCAGGGAGACCTGGGAGGGTTTGGTGTTCAGTGGTCCCTGTGCTCCACCAGGTTGAGAGGGAGCTCTGCAGCGAAAGTTGCCTCTCTGTTGCAACCCCGGTGACAAAACTGTCAGCGTCTGCATGGGGTCTGATCAGATCTGTACAACTGCTGCACAGACTGAATGGCCTTACCCGAGTCCTGGAGGTCAGAGATCATTTTTTCAATGTTAGGACTGAAGAGCACAGACCCATGGAACGGGGCATCTATGATGGCATCCTGAAGGTCCTGCCTAAATCCAGAAACTCGGAGCCAAGAGTACCTCTGCATACAGACCCCTGTGGTGGCTGCCCTGGTTGCTGTGTCCACCGAATCACAGGATGACCTTAAGACGTGCTTCCCCATGTCCAAACCAGACTGGAGCACGTCCAGGAGCTCCATTTTATCAGAATTGGGCTGTCTTTTTGCAAGCTTGATGGCCTTGTTCCAAAGTGACTTCTGGTATTGCACCATGTGCGCCTAAAGGTTGAGCAGCGGAATGGTGCAGTTGGTCGAGGAATAGACCTTCCTGCCGAACTGATCCAGGTGTTTGGATTCCTTATCCGGCGGCTGGGTGCTCATGTGCCGGGGCTGTTTGGTCCTGCCATGGGCAGCTGTCAGCATGACTGAGTCCGCCTTGAGCTGTCCACCAAGGAATGGCTCGTCCATCGGAGTACGATACAGCCTGTCCACTTTCTTTGGTGTAGCGGAGGTTGTCAAAGGGTGCCTCCAGGCTAGCCTGGTTGCGTCCTGAAATGGTGCACCAAGGGTGGTACGACTAAGGGTTTAGGTTCATTCATACCCAAGAAATGAGCCAGTCTTTTTTTCTCTGGATCTAGATCTTTATTTTCCCACTGGTTCAAAAACTGGATGCGACTCATCATGTCCAAGAACGTGGGATAATCGGGGGGGGAACCAATCTCCCGGAGGGTCACGGTGGTGGGGAGGAGAGGAACACTCCCCTGAGGATCTGGAGGAGGCAGAAGAGTCAGAGTTGGATGACCTCGAGCGGGAATGCCAGTGCCGCCTCTTGTGATGCCTGGAGGATGATCTCGAATTATGTCTGTGTCGTCCGGAAGACCTTTTGTCCGATGGAGCAGGAGAGGTTTCCCTTGGGGATGTCTTTCTTGACCGTGGCCCACCAGGAACAGAAAAGGTCCTTGACGTCGGCCAGAGAGACCATGGCTGGAGCCGATGGGCCTGGTGTCTCCGATGTGTCGTCAGGCCCCTCGGGTGGTGGACCTGACCGCTTGTTGGGAGCCGGACGCTCTGGTGACATAGGTTTCTCTGGTGTTTAGTCCTGGGGTGGTGACGGAAGGTCGACTGGCTGACCCGGCGTCTGGCCGCCTGAAGTCACAGAGCTGGGTGTCGGGGGAGGCAACTCCTTGGCTGGCAGCTGTGCCCCTCCTGAAGGCAGTTATGGGGGTGCAGGGAGACCCCGAAGGCGAGGACGTCAAAGATGGGGTCGAGTGCTGAGAGTCTGATGCCCAATGCTTCCGAGAGCGGGCATCAGGGTGAGACTCCCAATCCAAACGCCGCTTCCTGTCGTCGGGACCAGCCCGATGATCCAACAAGGAGGAGGAATCCTTAGCCTGGTGAGGGGTGGCAAGGAGGCTGTCGCCCGCCCCTTGACTGGCTGATTCTTCGGACTTAGACCCAGAGGCATGGCTGTAGGGCCTACGACTAAGGGAGGGGGCCGAAGGCCCTTGCCCTGAAGAAACACCACCTGGCGTATGCACCAATGCTGGGGGTTTCAAGGCTGGCAACCCGGAGGAGACTTTGGGGGGGGGAGGGGGCAGAGTCTGACCTCCCATGGGAGGAAGGACTGGAGTTGACAGTTTTCTTGTGCAGAGACCTGGATCAGGAGTCCGAGCGGGTCCTGTCCTCCTCACGATGATGGTGCTTTCCACTGGACTTTTTGTCCTTGGATTTGTGAGAAGTCCCAGACCACAAAGAAGAAGGGGATCCTAGGCCTGATGGGGTCTTTTGCATGGCTGCCAGCTGCTGTTCTAGAAAGCAGGTCTTCAACGTATTCAGTCGATGGATGTGGGTCCAGCAGTTGAAACCTTGGCAGTGATGGCAGGAGTCTGCGTCGTGGTCGGGCCCCAGGCAGATGAGGCAGGCTGAGTGACTGTCTCAGGCTGGGATCTGCTTCCCACATGCGCACTTAGATTTTGGTTGCTGGCCAGAGGATGACGGAGAAGACATACACTGATTAGGCAGTAAAACAACAAAGAAACTTTGATAAAGAAGTCTGAGAAAATGGCGGTTAGTTAGCAGTAGGCATCCGTGGAGCTGATGTGGCAGAGACCGCCCCTTTTATACCACTGGCAGACATCGGAGGTGGTCCGATGTCAGGGGGTGGTCACCGCTGGGTACGATTAGCTAAGAATTTTTCCATGGGGACGTAGTCGTCGCAAGCATAGTCCTATGGTGTAGCCTGCTGCAAGAGCTCCCACCGGGCAAGATCATGGGAGATGCTGCCACCTGGATCGGCGTTGAAGAGTTCAGCACCAGCTGTGGCACCAGTATCGCTGCTGGACCTAGACCTGAAGAAAAAGGGGGGGGAGGAAAGCAGTACCCGTGCCAGACCCTGCAGGGACAAAAGGTGAGGGGGCAAGCATGAGGAGTCAGCGTCAATGGCGTTGGCACCAGAGAGGGCACGGTGCACCTCCTGTCCCGACCACAGCTCAACGGCTCCAAGGCCCTGGAACTGGGACCACTGGCCAGACGCCATACCCCCTGCTCTAAAAGAGAGGCCAAGAGGTGAAACTGCTCACTGGAGCATCGAGGACAGAGACGGGATCTGGTGTCGAAGATCGCAGCTGTTAAGAGTGGAGCACAGAGGACCCCACTGGAGTTGGGTCAGGCCTAGTGCTCTCCACCATCGACGGTCCCCGCATAGACGTGCCAGAGGGCGACCTCAAGTGGTACCAATTCTTCTTCCACCGACAGGAGGAAGAAGAGCTCTAGGTCAGGCGGGACGGGGTCCCCCGATCGTGGTCGAATGGCCCCTGCCATTGCGCTCGCAGAATGTCCTCCTCCCCCAAACTGCCGTGATCGGACCCTTCCCAAAAGGACAGCAGACTGGACATAGCACCACTGTCATCACAGCTTTCAAAAAAAGTCTCCCTACTGTCACCACTACAGTCTAAGGTCAACTCCATTGGTGGCAGGCTGAGAATTTCCTTTTCTTCATAATTTTTTATTTGTTTTAAATAAGAACAGAACAGTAAGTTAATCGAATACCGAACGGCTGTGGCTGCTGTCGTATAGATGAAGACTTGACTTCCGGGTAGGTTAGTGACGTCATCGAAGTGCACTCGATGGCGGGAGACAAGGAACTGAAGCGGTTGGAGGGTAGACGCAGAGATAGCCTATACGGCACAAGCTAGTATTGTGGCGCTGCACATGCGCGGTCCTATCCCAGCACCGGCCCTCCTTAAGATTTTTGGCTCCCATGGGGTCCTAGCGCCTCCAGTGTAGTCCCATTAGTGTGAGTGAGTGAAAATCAAAACAGTAACAAAACCTGTAAGCACAAAACAGTAACAAGACAGTAACTCTGTTTTAGCCAAAAGAAGCCTTAACACTTGTCCTTGTTCTGTCCTTTCAAGCAAACCTAGAAGACAAAAAGCTTAGGTGATTACTGTCAGCAAACATTAGTCTTCCACACCTTGGACTTAGTATTTTCACTGGGGTTTGAGATCACCGATCTCAAGATTGATCCGGTTGTTTGGTTGGATCACTGCACAGTAAAACTCTTGTTCAGGGCCCCCCTTTTAATCCCTTCCCGATTGAGATGGTCCGTTACTGCCCTTTAAGGGGTTTGACCCCAGAGAGACTGCTGGCGGGGGCAGACTTATCTGGTGCGATTGCTGCATGTGCAGCGGGGTTGAATGAGGTGGTGGCAACATACAATAATGCGGTCACCAAGGCTTTCCACACTGTTGCACCAATTCGTATACGACCCACGTCTTCTCGCTTGAGATCTCATTGGTTTGATGGGGCTCTCGAGATGAAGAGCAGGGGTCGGAAGTTGGAGCATTGCTGGAAGGACCGGGGCTGTGGATGACAAATTGGCTTTGAGAGTTCACTACGGTGACTGTCAAAGGACAATCAACTGTAAGAAGGCAGAGTTCCTGACCAGGGAGATTGCTGCAGGAAGGAACAGACCAGCTCTGCTCTTTCGGATTGTAGACAGGCTTCTTCATCCAGCTTGCCTGCAGCCGAAAAGAGCAAATTCAGTCGCACAGTGTGAAGAGTTTGCTCAGTTCTTTTCTGACAGGGTGTTCTCCATTAGGTCCGGGACCTCGCCAGTGGAGCAAGATCTGTCCCACAGTGTTAAGCCTGGTGGTGACAGAAGCACTCCATCTGACTGGGATAAGTTTTGGCTAGTGGGGTCGAAACTGCGACCCACTTTTTTTTTTTTGGAAACTCAATATTTTATTGATGGAACAGTTCACATACACATATAGTTCATCTTCCTCTGTATAGTCAACATTCCTGGACAGAGGATATCTTGCAATACAGATTACAGTGCTTTTTTGCTCGTATATTCTCTTTATGCTAGTCAGTCACCTACATTTCACATTATGCCACTCCCTTGCATTTCATATGTAGATTATTTTACCATTCCACCTTTACGTGTCTCTGTTGGGTGCATTTATCTTTCCTTTTTTTTTTTTGTTTTGTATTACTTTATAGGTACTACCTTACCTGAGCGGTATACAACCTCGTCCTTTCTTCCCCTGCCTCTCGGAGGTGCCACAACTCCAGTAAAAAGGATCGTTCTGTGGCCCACTTTTTGTGAACTGGACCTGGGCCTGACGCATCTCCTAGTGGAACGTGTGGGGTCCGTCGGTCCAGCGTTCACCAAGATTGACCGGGGTTTGCCTTGAAGGAGGTGTTGGTGAGGCCCCTACTGAAGAAACCATCACTCGACCCTGATATCTTGGCAAATTATCGAGGTACTGGAGAAAGTGGTGGCACTGCAGCTCGAGGCCCACCTGACGGTCTTTGCCATCTACGAGCCACTCCAGTCTGGTTTTAGGAGAAAGCACAGCACTGAAACAGTGTTAGGGTGCAAAATGATCTCCTTAGGGCGAGAGACAGAGGAGAGCAGTCAATTCTCGTTCTCCTCGATCTCTCCTCAGCGTTTTATACCGTAGACCATATGATGCTGTTTGATTGCCTGAGAGCACGCAGTGGACTCACCAACAAGGTCATCAGGTGGTTTGAGTCCTTTTTGACAGGCAGGAAGCAACAGGTAGTTATGGGAAATTTTTCCTCTTGCCCGAAGCCCCTGATCTATGGAGTGCCGCAAGGGTCAGTCTCGTCCCCCATGTTGTTCGTAGTGTAGCACACTACCCCTAGGGGACATAATTAGGCATTACAGTCTAGGTTTTCACTGCTATGCAGATACCACCCAGCTGTATATGTCCTTTGCCCCACGGAACATCGGATGCTGTGGAGATGTTAAACTGTTTATCCGAGATCCAGACTTGGATGTCCTCTAACTGGTTGAGGCTCAACCCGGATAAGATGGAGATACTAATGATAGAGCTGGGTCATCGGCAGGGTGAGGCTGCTTCTGGAGCAGGAGCAGGGTTGTTCCTGGGGACCACCACTTTGACGGCAGCCACTAAGGTGCGTAATCTGGCATCATTTTTGATAATGGCTTGACATTGGAACATCAGGTGTCTGCTGTTGTCCAGAGTGGTTTCTACCACTTAAGAAATGTCGCCGGACTAAACCTTTAATCCCATTGGAGGACTTCCCATCATTGTTGCATGTTTTTGTTACGTCCAGGCTCGATTACTGTAACGCTCTCTACTTCAGGCTCAGTGGAGGTAACCTCTGCCGACTGTAGCTAATGCAGAACGCTACAGCCAGATTGTTGACAGGCCTTCCGAGGTCCGCTCATATACCCCGGTTTTGTGCGAACTGCACTGGTTACCAGTCAGGTAGAGGATTGCCTTCAAGGTGGGCTTGCTCACCTACAAGGCCCTATATGGTTTGGGTCCTGGCTACCTGTCTGCCCGGTGCACTCACTCTGGTCTTCCACAAAGGGCCTCCTGGTAGTCCCAAGGGTGCAGTTAACTTCTGGGACCGTGCCTTTGAAGTGCCAGAACCAGTTATGTCGAACTCCTTACCAAGAGTACTAAGGGAGACTCCCTCTGTGGAGACATTCAGGCGTGGCCTGAAAGCTCATCTTTTTAATCCGGCATTTGACATCCACTAATTTTAATTAATGTATTATAAGATTTTTTTAAAAACAAATTTAAATGGTCTGAATTATGTATGTTTTGACTGATATTTTTGATTTTAAACTTTTAACTGTATGTTTCCTGTTTTTCACCTCCGTGTAAAGCGCCCAGAGCCTCTAGGATTGGGCGCTAAAGTAATAAAGTTTGACTTGATTTGAAGCTCAATTGGCTTCCCCCTCAATCCCTTAGGAACTTTACCCTGGGTGGTATTGTATTTATTGTGCTCAGTAATCAAGTTCCAGGTATCCCTTGCCTCCCCCTTCTTCTACCTATATGCAACACATATCCTTTAAGATCCTCTGATCAGGCTCTTCTACCAGTGCCTAAAATGAAAACAACCTTTGGGAATACTGCTTTCTCATGTTTAGTCCCTAGGCATTGGAACTCCATTCTTCTTGCAGAACATAGTCTGTTCCGGGTTTCTGATCTATCCATTGTGGGTACCTACACGACGTCTCTTGTACCGATTAAGAAACCATGGCAGCTTCAGTTGGCTGTGCTGTCTCTTGGTCAGTTTCTTTTTTGCACACTGTATTGTGCAGTTGGCAGCTGTACCTATTTATGTAACCTGTAACTTGCTCTCCATCCTGAATGACTTATTTCTCTGTATTTTACTTAACGTACGGCTGTAACCTCCTATGTAATGCCTGAAAATAGGCAAATCTTTGTAAAGTGCACTCACCTAGTTACCAGTAATCTGAATAAGCCTGAGGTATGCAAGCCTAATGGCTGCTAACTGCATGGATTATAAAATGCTTTGGGATACAGTATCATGAAAGGTGCAATATACAACTAAATCCCTTTGTACTCATCATGTGATGTAAAATGGCCTAACTTTTTAGGGGAAGGTGAACTGGGCGTCTGCCTTGTGAAGGGAAAAATAAGACTATTTCTTCACCACCATTTAACCTTGATAGCAGGGTGCAATGGACAGAACAGGAGGGCTGTACAACTGTTTACAAATAGAATAATAAATAAGTGTGTACTACACAAGGCAGTAATACCTTCAAGAAATTTTTATTTTATTTATTTAGCTTTTGTTGACCGGGTAAGTGCACTAGACAAATCCTGCCTATTTTCAGGCACGACCCGGGGGAGGGGGATACAGATGAATGCCAGCTGACCTTGAACCAGATTAAGCTGTTGGTGGTATTTTTAGTGAATGAGGGAAATTTGGCCAGGACACCGGAGAAATTCCCCTATTCTTTTCGATAAGTGTCGTGGGATCTTTAACATCCACCTGAACTACAACCAATCCGGCAGATGGGACCTCGGTTCAACGTCTCATCTGAATGTAACCTCAAGAGCGAAGCTCGAGGTGTCCGAAAGTCCCCAAAACCTCGAGATGGTATTACTGCCTTGTAAAACACTTACCTTTCTGTTATTTTTTGTAATATGTGGATCCATTCATAATACTACAGTTGGAGATGATCTTTGAACTGTAGTATAATCAGCACAAACGATAGTAGTATCGCTTTTCAGGATAGTATTATTGAGAGTAGTGATGTATTACTGGGAAATTTTTGAATAACTTAGTGTAGTATTATTGAGGCTTATCCACATATTACAAGCGTGTAACACTGATGGGAGATACTAAAATTGCTAATAGCATGGTACTGTTGCCTTTGGTGTAGTTCACTTATAGTGGATATACAAAAAACTGACAAAACTCACCAAAGGTACTGTACTGATTAAATCTGATCTTGTATCCCATACAGGTGGTGTACGTATCAGACTTCTTCAAAGTCAGAAGATCCGAGTTAAAGCAAAACGAGGAAGAAAACTCACACACAACCTTGCACGAAACATCAACAAATGGAAATCATTATGGCAGCAATCATCAACCTTAGAGGACTGATGCACACCCTGTGAATGTAGACCTTTTATCGATTTCTGATGGAAGTCAATGATTTTGAAGTGAAGCGCAATGAGGAGGTGGTCACACACCCCTCCTCTATGTAAAAACAAAATGCCTTTATTGGACTGCTGCTGTACCCCTTTGTGCCCACTGTGTATATAAATAAAAGAACACAACTCTATATATGCAATAGCTTTACAATCCAATAAATATAATTTTTTTTTATGTTTCATGTTAAGCTTTTTATCTTAAAAAAAATGCTTACAATATATTCAAATTGTAAAATTTTTTTAATTAAAATAAGAAAGTAATGCTTTTTATGTACAGATGTCAGTAAGTAACAGGCTTTGCTAGAAGCATGTGTGGGGGTTAGACAAACCCAACAGTAAATAAAAACTTAAAAGTGGTAATGACTGTTTACTACAATGATTAAACTGAGGGCAGACGGTGGTTAACCTAGTGGTGACTTTATCTGGAGTCCTGTTGCAACTTTCAGTACTGGTGACAAATATTAAAAAAATAGGATCCGAGCTCGACATCTTCCTTATAAGTAGAGGCTTGCAGCAAACACAATGTCTCTCTTGATCTTCGTAATGCCTGTCCACAGAAGAGAGTAGTTAAATATCTCAAAGGTAAAGTCTTTGAAGTCACAGTTAACAAATAATGTAAATTCATACAAAAGAGGATGCCCCAAAGAAAGAATATCAGATGGTGAAAACATAAGCATGGTTGCGTTGTTAAAAACAAACAAAAACAAATACAGTGACCATGTAAGCTTGAAGCAAAATCTTCTGTTTTATATCACATCAATATTAATATTTTCAGTATTTAAAATTTTATGTCACTTCTGACTGTATTTTGCAACAATAGTTTATGTAAAGAATAACAAACAACAGGGTGTGCTATGATTCTGTATTAACCATACGGCCTGGATGGGGCATGAGGCACAGCTGAGGGTCTTCCAATTGTCCAGGATGTGTGGTTTATTTCTGATTATGCTTGTGTGTGGTGTAACCCCATTTCCCAGGTTGGGCCTAGTCATGCCACCCCAAACTCTGGCTCTCACACCTCTCTTTTCAACCCCATGGGTTTAGGCCCCCCATGACGGGTCAGCCATGACTGATTCAAATTTCCCACCATCCAGGAAGGGCATGGAATCAGGAGAATCGGGCAGAAAGGGCAGCTAGTTATGGGAGGCAGAGCCTGGGCCACCCAGGATCATCCTGTTGCCCCACAATGTCTTCCTTGTTCAAGTCCACTCCCACAGGATGTTGGCTTGTCACTGACTCCACGCACAAGTGTGCCATGCGGAGCCAGGCCAATATTCCACCTCCCTCAGCATCCTGAACTTCGGTTGCAAGTGGAAGAGTTACAGTTGCGGCAACAGATCAGCTAGGATGTGGTTTTTTTTTCCAGAATCACAACACACTCTGGAAAGTATTATTCCCAAGTTATTACATGCATGTAAAGCTTAATTGCGTGCGTGCTGAGGATGGACACACACACACACACACACATATGCAGGCTCCTGGAGAACTTCACAAAACATGTAGGGGAGGAACACTGTTAATGTCCTCTTACAAGCCTTACATAGTCATTAATCCAAGTCTTTCAGACTTGATACTCCATATTTAACTCCTCTCACACTAGGAAGAACTGAAAATTGTTGAAACCGTTTCATCTTGACATTAATAGTTCTAAAATGTTTTCTCTGCCAAAATTTCAGTAAGCATAGATGCCAACTTGTAGAGAAAGGGATATTGTAAAGGCATGGATACAGTTCACCATCCACACAGTGGCAGTTTTCTGAGAGACAGAGTCACAGGAATATCTTCAAGCTAAGCTCCTCCCACCTCCCGGGTGTTGCAACCCTTTAGCGCCACCTTATGATGTCAGCTTTCTTTCTGATGGGGGGAGGGGGTCTCCTCCTTTGCAGCTCTGCATGCACAGAAGGATTTCAGAGTTTTAAGTCCTTTACTATGGAGAATTTTTAACTTTTCAGTCCACTTTCGAATTTAGTGTTGGTCCTGCGTCTTTCGACTCTGCTGCACAATCAGTGATGGAAAGCAAGAAGCTGGGGTTCAAACTCTGCCCTGTGTCTGCAGATGTCAGTCACGGACCCACACAACACATGCGTCTAGTCTCCTGGTGACCAGCACAACATTGTGAATAGCAGCAAGTGCCAGGCCATGCTGCCAGAGTCCACCAACAAATAGAAGGCCAGGCTGACTTGGGTACTCCCAAGGACCGCAAATCAGCCTCAGAGGCTGCTGGGTCAGCTATGTAGCTTGCGGTTAAGGAAGAGGAAGAGGCAGCAGCTGCAGTGAGTACTTCATCTGATGCAGCGCTGTTACTGGCTGGGGCCAGCACTGGAGGTTTTTCTCTGATGATTTTATGGAAATGTGCATGGCAGTCCAGACCTTCAGGTCGAGCACTTCTCACCACAGCAGGAAGCTAAAGAAGCTATGTCACCACAGGTCATGGGACTGGGAACAACCACGATCTTCTAGCTTCTTCGACTCCCCCGACCCCTCAGCCTTAGTTGGGCTTCCCCCGGTTGAGCTTTTGGTCTAGGGCTCCACTGTAACCTGTTAGGCCGATTGTGCATGCAGTTGAGATTTTTCTTGGACTGCTTGAGTAGCCGTCTGAAGAGACTGACCAGGAGTGGATCTCTCAAACCGTGGTGCTCCCTGTCCTCACCCATGAGGGTGAGGACCGGTCAGAACCTTGGACCAAATTGCCTTGGAATCTGACTCCATTGGCTGTTGTGCCTCCGAAGCCTATGTTGGTCTCGGCTTAAGCAGGTGGTCTATTCAAACCCCGAGGACACCTGTTGATCGTCGTCATGGTCAAGGTCCACTCTCACTTGACCAGGAGGTAGCAGCATCAGTGTTCTTCGACTTCCTCATCCTCGAATGAAGAGAGGCATCAATGCTACAAGGAGCTCCTCTGGCAACAGTGGACCATTGCAGGGCAGGGTAGAGCTCTACCCCCCTCCAAGCAGATGGTTACTTGGCCTCCTTCAACCATTCCGGTCCACTAGACTCAGCCAACCACAGCTTCTGCCTCACCTCCACTTTGGGTGCAGGCCCCTCCACTATAGTCACTGTTCAATGCTGGAAGCAAGAACTCCCACCTGGCCACTGACTTGCCAGTCCAGTTGTCACTAAAGATCACCCAGGATGACAACACCAAGGGGATCCATGGTGGTAAATGGGCGAAGACCATCTTCGAAAATTCATGAGACTCAAGCAGAGTCATCGATGGTCTCAACCATTTGACCAAGAAAAGGGAAGGGGAAAGGGAACACTGTTTAACTAGGAGTAGCACACTAAGCCGAAGCTTGTTTCCAGATGCAACCTGTGAGCACAAGGAAGTTGCAACTTTACTTGCTCAGGATCACACAACATGCACCTAGGCGGCTGAAGAGCACACTATAGCTCATGGGGTGACAGTTTGGGGATCTGCTCCAGTTAATGTCAAAGTCCATGAATGTGCCCTTAAAACCAGTTCAGAAATGGGCTAGATACCTAGTCACTGATATCCTGGATAGGGACCAATCCCTGGGAGTTGCTTTTCCCTTGGCTAAAGCCATCCTGAAATCAGCCTGGAGCTCTGGCAGTACCCAAAATCCTGCCCAGCACATCCTATCATATGGTCTGCAAAGTATGCGATCACCACAGGCACTCTTGTGGGGCTCTTCAACCACCGCTCTGTGGAGAGCTTGATGGTAGATTTGGCCTTCCGTAAGTTGAAAGGCCAAGATGCTGAAAACCTCCAGACATGGAGTCCAAAAAGGTGTATATGGTTGTTTTCCAGGGTCTCCATTAGGCCAGTTACTTGGTCAGTATGGCAAGCCTGGGTCGCCCCTGAAAAAGGGACCATCTGGTCTCAGTGGGCCTACCCGGTAACTAAAATAAAAAAAAAAAATTTTTTTTTCCATTCCCTGTGTGGGATTGCGGCGTGCCTCCTCCCCATGCTCTCAGCTGACAAGCATTTGACAGACCAGATGATTAAAAAACAGGTAAATTGCTGGCTAAAAAACAATTTGAGATGGCACTGGACATGGGCAATTCTTATGCCCGGGCCATGGCTACGGCCATCACCATGCATCCCAGGGCTTGGTTGAGGATGTCCACTTTCAAAGCAGACATGCAGCATAAGTTGGCCAATGTCCCATTCCAGGGCACAAACCACTTTTTTTTTTGGGGCAAGATATGTAAAGTTTATTAAAACTTTTTTTTCAGGTACAGTGCATTCAATCAGCAGTGCAAAAATACAGAAGAGGTAAATTCTGAATACAGATAGAGATAGTCAACTGACTCATAACGTCATCAACAGGGTTCAGTTCAGAGTAACAGAATTAAAATAGCAGGAGAAAACAGTATCCAGGCAGCATATCAGAATCTCCTAGAAGCTAACCAAAGTCCATTTCATATAGTAAAAAGTCCAGTAGCTGTAGAGAACAAATTGGTTATTCTGTGACATATAATATCCAAGGTTTTCATCTAGCCTGAAATTGCATAGACGCCCCCCCCGCCCCGGGTTGATAACGTCAGTTCCTCTACAGAGTAAATCTGAACCATAATTTGCTGCCAATGGGGTGTGGCTGGAGGGGTGGCTGCAGCCAAAGACAGGTTATGGCCTGCTTTGCAGCCAAGAAATGGACATGAAGCAAGGAATGAGTTTGACATCTTTGTCCTTCCAACGGGATGGCCAAAAGGAAGGTGGTGGGATTCAATATCAGAGAATCCAGGGGAAAAAAGGGTCAGGTGAGACATCAACAACTACTTTGGCCCTCAGGTGGAAGAACATCTCACTTACATTATGAAGTTCAGTGCTACTCCAGATTCTGTGACGACTTCTCTAAAGGACCCTAAAACCTCCAAGCCTAAGAAAAAGGCATTTTAGTTTCAGTACTTTCAGCCCTGCAGCCTCAGCAGCAGCAGCAATTTCAGTGCTGGCATCCGAAACTCAGGATCACTGACAAGGCAAAATGGGGAGGGGGTTGCACCCAAGTGATGCCTACGGGATCCTGCAGCCAGTTCCATCCAAGACTAAGTAATAGACTGCTGGGTGCTATTCCCTTCCCATCTAATACCTGTCCCAGCAGCCAGTGGGGGGTTGGTTGCACCACTTGGTGATACAGTGGTCCGCGATTACCTTGGACAAGTGGGTTCTGGAAGTGGTGTCAATGGTATGCCTTTGGATTTAAAGGCTCTCCTGCTGTACTGTATCTGAGCTCCTCGGGGATCCAGGATCCCAAAGGATGTGACTGTGTTCCTAGCCAATACAGCTCCGCTCACACAGCATGTGGCAGAAGCCTGTGTCCTAGACGCCCTGGCCAGTCAGAGATGTGTCCAGGTACTTCTTGTTTTCAAAGTGGGGCGGCAGGGGGGACTTATATGATCTCAAGTTCATGCAGCGGCGTAAGTTCCAGATGTTCACTGAATTCAGATCATATGATCTCTGGTTCAGGGTATGTGGTTCTGCTCCTTGAACCTCCAGGATGTGGTCTTGCACATCTCAGTCCGTCCATGCCATGGCTAGTACCTTTGATTGCATGCAGAGGGGATACTATAGCTACAGGTCATGCCTTCTGGCCTCTTGTCCGCGCCCAGGGTCTTCAAGTGCATGGCAGTGGTGGCGACCTTCCTAGGGAACAAGGGTGTCAGGGTGTACCCAGACTAAGACTGGCTAATAGCCAGGCCATCTACGGAGCCTGTGGAAAGTTCAGGGATCTGGCCCTCCACACTTGCCAGGACTTGGGCCTTCTGGTCAAGCCAGCAAAGTCTGAACTAGTCCTCTTGCAGATGATCAAGTCCCATGGACGCTTGCCTTCTTGGCGGCAGGAAGAAGCCGTACTCCACTGTAACACCACCACCTGGGTGACCATAAGTGGCCACGCCAGCTTGGGCCATGGACTGAGGGACGAGAAGGAACGTCAGTGACATAATGCATTGCGTTGGTCCGATGACCCCAAAGGTCAAAGACGCTCTCGACCACTGACTGCCTCAGTTTCCACTCGTGTGCCCTTGCCTGAGTGCTGCTGAGTATCCACTAGGACATGCACTGCAGTCAGCTGAAAGTGGTGCTGAACTGCCCAGTACCACACACGCATCGCCTCCTTGCACAAAGGGTATGACCACGTACCTCCTTGTTTGTTCAGGTACCAAACCATGCACATGTTTTCCATCTGGACAAGGGGCAGACCTGGAAGAAGGGGGGACTGGAGCGCTTGAAGACCGCACAGCACCATCCACATCTCCAGCACACAGATGTGCAGGGAAAGCCCCCGCTGGGACCAGGATCCCTGGGTTCTGCGGTCCCCTAAGTGAGCACCCCATCCCCGACCAGAAGCATCCGTCGTCAGGGTCGGGACCAGAGAGGGGGGCTAAAAAAGGACCCCTCGGCATAGATTGTTCAGGTCCTGTCGCATGGGGTTGGACACCAGGATCCTGTGATCCAGGTTGTCCGACCGCTGATCCCATTGAACCCGCAACGTTCACTGCGTGACCTGCATGTGGAGTCTGGCTAAAGGGACAGTGGGGATAGCTGCCGCCATAAGGCCCAGAAGATGAAGAACTGATCTGGCAGTAGACCAGAGGCTGGAAACCACATGTCTGGTGAGCATCTGTAATGTTTCTGCCCTGTCCAAAGGGAGGAAAGCGCAACCCTGGACTGTATCCGGCACCGCCCCAATAAACCGGAGGCATTAAGAGGGGAGGAGGCGAGACCTGGGGTAGTTCACCGCAACTCCCACTTGGCTGAACATGTCTAGGGTAGCAGCCAGGGGAAGCTTCCAGACTGTCCCTCAATGGCGCTGACAACAGCCAGTCATCGAGGTACGGAAACACAAAATGGCCCTGACAAAGCAAAGTCACTGCCACCACCGCTAGGAACTTGGTAAACACCCTGGGTGCCGATGAAAGTCCAAAGGGGAGGGCTTTGAACTGAAAAAGCTCCCCTGGAAGGTAAATCTAAGAAAGCAGCAGTGGGACTGGAAAACAGAAATATGCAGGTAGGCATCCTGCATGTCCAGTGCGCAAAGCCAGTGTCCCTGGTGGAGCAGTAGCAACAGGCCTGGAAGTGTCAACATGCAGAATCTCTTGTACTCGACGTACAGATTGAGCGGGCTGAGGTACAGTATTGGCTGAAGGTTTCCCATCTTTCCAGGTATCAGGAAGAAGTGGGAATAATACACCCTTCCTGCCTGGTTCGGAAGAATGGGCTCTATGGTATAATTTCTTCTTTTTTTTTTTTATACTTAAATTTTATTCATTATTCTTGCTTATACATTAACATTTTGTCGATCAAACCAACAGTTTACAGGTGACATCTTAATTGACCATGTTGATTTTTCGGTTATATTGTTATTTTCTTCAATTAAACGTAAAAGAAAAAAAGTTAAAAGCTTAAGAAGAAGATAAAATCATTACATTATCAAAATATTAAAAACCAGGGAGACAAGTTCATAAACCAAATGAAACAAGCGTTGTCAATTGAACTAATTCTTGCTACGGCCATCATAAACAAGTCATCCAGGGAAGGGTACTACAGTATTCGGGGGCAAACATACATTCCTCTCATTCATTCCTAGATAGAAAAAGAAAAACCTGAAACTTTTTAGGAAAGGTACTAAATTTTACATTTTAAGGGACAGTGATTACCAATAGGGAGGAAAAGGAAGGGGGGGGGGGCGCGGTATAATTTCTTAACAGAGCTCCTATCTTCTCTGGAGGTTCTCTGGGGGTCTCTCTATGAATTCTAGGGTGTGTCCTTGAATGACTAGCTGAAGGACTCACACGTCTGAAGTGATCGCCTCCCACTCAGTCAGGCGGTTGGCGAATCTGCCCCCTACTGGCTCCTAAGGAACTGGTGGTGGAGGAGGGAGGAAGGGGCGGTTCGCAAGTCAAGAGGTGGAGGTGGGCTTAGGGAGCTCAGCTCCGGAAACTCTGAGAGACTTGGCTGAGGGGGTGGCGGTAGCTGGCGCCCGATGTTTGCCCTGACATCGGGTGGGCTGTGGCTTGTTTTCAGCACTGTTGGTGGTGACAAAAAGGCTGCCCAGTCTTAGCCTTAGGATGCTATATCGATTGTACGGAATAGAGCTTTGCCACTCTCTTGAAGGTCTATCAAGAGATTCCTGACATCCCCTCCAAAGAGCACAGATCCTCAAAAGGGGGTACCCAGGATAGAAGACTGAACATCCTGGGCCAACCCAGAAACTCAGTCATGCATACCTATGAAGGCAAACTGATGCTGCAGTGCTCCCTAGTCGTAGCGCCGACAGCATCACAGGTGGCTCGTACAGTATGGCGACAGGAAATTTCTGCCATCTGGACAATCTGCTCAATTTTAGCCTCGGTCTCACAATTGGGCAAGGCTTCGAATTCAGACTAATTGCCCCAAGATGACCTTGTGGTAACAGACCATGCTGCCCACACAGTTTAGAGCCCTCAAAGCCAAAGTGGAGGACGAGTACGCCTTATGTCCATACTGGTCCAACTGTCTAGACTCCTTATCTGGAGGAGAGGTACTCATGTGTTTCAAAGTAGTGAGGTGCATTTATGACCACTAACTTAGCTTTAGAATGGGTGCTGAGGTGGTCCTTGCCTTCAGGGGCATGATACATTTTGTCTGTCTTTTTGGAGACAGCAGCTACTGATGACGGCTGTTGCCAAATTGTAGAGGCCAAGTCGTCCTGGGGTCCAATCCACAGAGGGATAAGGAGAGGCATCAACTCTGGAAGATTGATGTGCTCTGCTACCCTTTTACGCATTTCCGGTTCTTCTGTCTGCCAGCCGTTGGCTTCCTGAATTTTCCGGAGGATTCCCGTGAAGGAAGGTTCCTCCGGGAGAGACTTGGGAGTCTCTTTGAGCTTGGGTCATCCAGAGGAGGTGACTGGTAGCCCGAGGCACAGGATGAAGAGAGTCCGATGAAGGGCTCCTATCCGGAGTCCGGCTCTTCGAGAGGGAACCTCCATTTGAGCTCCATCAGCCCGGTACCACGACCCTTCACTATGGAAACACCCACCATGAGACCTGACGTGGAGGGACGCGATTCCACTGGGGAAGGAGATTGTGGAACAGGGGCCAGATGGGCTGGCATTGAGGCTGTGACCGGCTGATGGCAGTCGAGCGCCAGCACCAGCTGGGTCTTGGTTCTGCTCCACCAAGACTCAAACAGTGCCTCGTAATCCACCTGCAGCCGTGGTGGAGGTGGAGGTGGTGTAGGCTGATACACTGGCAGATAGCCCAGTGTTGGGTAACCAGGTATCTGGTACCCTGGAGTATGATAGCCAGGAGGATTAGCCGGCGTTGGGTATCTCGAAAGAGGAGCAATCTGGCATGGGATAGCCCAGTGTTGAGTAGCCTGGTGAAGAACCCCACGGCAAGGCTGAAGGACCCAGAAGAGGCCCCGAAGGAACATTAAAGGGGCCAGGCAAGCTAGGGCCATGCAGTGGGCCTGCGGGAGGAAGACCTGGTGTCAGCCCCAAAAGGCAAGACAGTCCCTCCAGATTCTGGAGAGGAGGAGGAGGTCTAGAAGGAGGAACCAGAGGTGTGGGGGCTGCAGGCTCTCTGGGGCCCTCCATTGTAGGGTTGACCTGTGTTGGCTTGATAGGAGGGCCAGTGAGTGGCCGCTGCTCCTCCTCTGGTATGGGAAAGGCTGGAGGCCCTCCCGGGGGGGGGGCGCTGCCGCGTAAGTGGCGACTGGCCTAAAAGACCACCATCTGACCTCGATTTTGGGTCTGGTGGAAGTGCCGCGGCTGGGCGTTCGTCGGAAGGACCGATGCCCGACCTATCAGCTGGTGCTGTGCAGTCATTGGAAGGCCAGATGCCCTGCTTACAAGCTGAACCACTGTACTTAGACCTGTGGGTTTTAAGGGGCCTAAGAGTGGAAGAAGCCTCCAAATCACCGGAGGTGTCCGCCTGAACCGTAATCAGCTCAGGTGGGGGGACCAAGGGCTGCTCCATGGCTGGGGTAGCAGGGGGGGACCAAGGGCTGCTCCGTGGCTGGGGGAGCAGGCTTGGTCGGAGGGGCACAATCCTTGCTGGTGGAAGGCCGCTCGGCCACGGTCATTAGAGGAAGCCGTGGCCTAGAAGGAGACTGATCCCGGTCCAGAGTCTTCTCTTTGTCCTCCTCCTTCTGGGAGCCAGACGAACCAGCTGGTGAGGAAGAAGAGCTCCTGATCTGCTGCAGCTCGTTCTCCATGGAAGCTAATATTTGTTTTAAAAGGTGAGTTTCCAGAGTTTGCTGCCAGCATTTGCGTGTGGCCTGGTTGAACTTCTGGCAAGCTGCACAGGCCTCGGTGCCAGGGCCGAGGCACAGAAAGCACGAAGTATGTGTGTCCTTTTCCAGGAGCTGCTTGCCACAGGAGCACTTGTTTTGATGAGATTCCAATAGAGTTGGAGAACACATGCAATCAGATGACGAAAACACTTGTTTTGATGAAAAAAGAAAAGATCGAAAGATTTACTTTCCTAACGGTTATTGCCTACTGCAAGAGCCCTCTCGAAGTAAGATCTTCTGGTCCATGTGGGGTCCTAGTGCCTCCAACAAAAGACCCAAAGAATGGAGCTCTATGAATAAAACCTCTAAGATCACCTTTATGGTGTGCAGCACACACACACTTTACCTTCAGCAAACTTGTTTTCCAATTCCGTGTTTCCGATGGCTTTTGCTGCTTGACACATCTGTCGAAGAAGTTCTTCCAATCGCCTCATACATCGTATAATACTACCTGCAGAAGCATTAAAAAGAAAGCTCACAAAACACCCAACAAATCTTATCTTGCTTCACCTGATTAGCACTTGGACACTTTCTTGTTGGATAAGCAGACAAGCAATGCTCCCAAAGACAGGTAAAGAGGTAGTGCACTAGGGCAATTTTTGAATTCCTGTGAAGAGGGATTTGAGTTTCATACCGTATTACACTGGGGAAGCTAGTGTTTCAGGATGGATTGAATGGGCTTTTAATTTTTTTGTCAACATTCTGCAGCTGCATGCTGGGAAAATGTGGCTCAGCACATACAACTGCATGGGCCATGTTGCTTCACTTAAAGGCAAAACCGTAACTTCTAGCTCAAAAAAAAACTTTACTTCATGATGGTGACCCCTCAGATTTATTTGAAGGAGTAACAATCTCACTGAATCAATCACACCAGGGTATATATGTAAGGAATAAAACACGACGGGATGTGGTTTTTAGGCTAAGAGCATGCTCCAGGTGCGTAATGAGCCAAAAGACGCAGAGTGCCTTTAGCACCTGGGAAGTGCTCTTATCAGCCCACAAACACCACCTTGAAGTGTCTTATTCCACTTATAGAATGGGTAACACAGTAGGAACGAGGTAGTGCAGTTTTTTTCCTGTTTGAAGGCGTCTTCCACTTTGGATTTTGGTATGCACTGCATGTTTCCTGATGTTTCTTCTGTTGCCTCCCTCCAACACACATACAGAAACTTTTTTTTTTTTTTTTTTGCATCATTTGTTTATTAGGTTTTCCATTATAACTGACATACATACATGTATGGATACAAACAGGACATACAGAAACATAAATTCATAACATATACATGAAGATCCAGTTCCATATTTAATCACAGAACAAGAGCCAATCATAAAATTATTCAAGCAGTAATCCAGGTGATGGTAGGGTCAGGCTTACACTCGTCTCCAGGCCGAGGCCAACAGCCAAATCTATCAATCAATATGGCTTTAAAGCCACCCCTCTCCCAGCATTATATTATCTTCAGCTGACACGGAGGCCAGGTATAGCTGACACGCTCTATGAAAGAGCTCCTTTTTATCTTTTGTAACATAAATCAAATATTCCAAAGTAAGGGGACTGTAAGATCAGGGCTTTCCATTGGGATATGGTGGGTTTCACAGCAGTCACCCACGTAATTAAGGATGCAATGTCTGCCCATGAATAGTATGACTCTAAGCCATCTCTGGACAGGGGTCCACTCCTCCCCAGTATCCTCCACTCCAAATAACAGCACAGAGAGGACACTGGGAACTGTTGCCCTTTAATGTTTTGCACCTCTTTCACCACATCCCTCCAGAAATCTTGCAAAACAGGACAGGTCCAGAAGTAATGATAATAGGATGCTAAGTTATTGTTACATCTAGGACAAGCAAGGGACACTGCGGGGTTATATTTGTGAACAATCAATGGCGAGCAATATAATCTATGACCGAATTTGTAATAAGATTCCTTATACTTATTGCACAACAGAATACCTTTGTGAAGAAACAGACTTTGACGGCAGATAAGGACCGCTTGGCCCACCTAGTCTGCCCATTTCCCTACCTAGAGGATAAGCTGCAGATCCTATTTAACCAACAGCCTATTTCTTCCTACCCCCCACAAAAATTGCCTTATGTCTGTCCCATGCATTCTTGAATTCTCCCAGTTTTAGACCCCACAACCTCCTCAGGAAGGCTGTTCCATCGTCCACCATCCTCTGTGAAAAATACTTCCTCACATTGTCCCTGAGCGTTCCCCATCTTCAAATTGTGTCCCTTGTTCTTGCACATCTCATTTTCTGAAAGATGCTACCCTCTTGGACTTTGTTGATTCCACTGAGGTACTTAAATGTTTCTATCATCCCCCCCTTTCCTCAAGGGTATACATATTCAAGCTGAGATAATTACTTTCCAGTTATCCTCTGATATAGAAATTGCCAAGTCTAGCTCTCAAAGTAGTCTAGTTTTCTGCGTCTTATCTGGGAGCAAGGTTTTACCCTCCCTAGCCATTCTGTGAGTAGTACCCTTTGGACTTTTTTGTCCAGCCAGTATTAGCTGCTCAAGTTGGTCCCATGAGGAGTCTAAACCTTGGAGTCTGCCAATAGCTCTACTATATGCCCTGACTTGCAGGTAGCGAAAGAAATGTTGGCACCCCAGACCAGTCCTAGCCTGTATGTTCTCAAACGAGTCTAGCCCATTCCGAGTAGAGAGGTTTTTGAAACAGAGGATGACTCTTTCTTCCCACTCCTGATATCCCTGGTCTTCCAGTCCTGGTAGGAAGAATGGATTCCCCCCCAAGGGTAAAAGCAATGCATCCTCTTGCCCTATACCTCTCTGTTTAATCATCCCCCTCCAGCTCTCTAATACAGCCTGGACCAAAGGATTTGGCTCAGATAAACTAAGATATGCCTTCCAGCCTCTGATAGAGAGATAAGCAGAAACCCTGCCAGGGCATCCCCTCTCCTCCAAGTCCAGCAATCCTGCTTCTCTAGGTCTGCCAATCCAATCTTGTATATATCGGCACTGGATGGTCATATGATAAACTCCCAGATCTGGGAACTGATGCCCTCCCTTCTCTGTTGAGGCTTTTAACCGAGCTAGGCCTATCCTTGGACATTTACCTTGCCAAATAAAATCCAAAAAGGCTTTCTCCAACCTCTTGGTATCAGCCCTCCTTAACCCTGTATGCAACATCTGTAAAGCATAGAGTATCCTGGGAAGGACATTAATTTTAATTAAATTTATTCTACCCAATCACGTGATAAGAAGTTTATGCCACCTGGTTAGATCTGCTGTTACTGTTTGCAAGAGCGGAGTGTAGTTAAGATTGTATAGCGCTCCAATAGTCCTCCAACTCTAATGCCCAGATATGTAAGCCTCCTGGACTATATGAAAGCCCCATTCCGACCCCTGCGTTTTCTCCATATCATCAGATCCACTAACTTTCATATCCTCTGATTTCTCTAGATTTAATTTAGAACCCGAAAATTTGGAGAACTGGTCAATCAATTTTTGTAACACAGGCATAGACTACTGTGGTTTAGTTACAAATAACAACATATAGTCAGCATATAATGATAGTTTACTCTCCCTGCCTGTCTTACCTAGGACACCCGAAATATCAGGCTGTGCTCGGATGGCTATGGCCAAAGGTTCCAGTACCATAGCGAATAAGAGGGGTGACAGCGGACACCCCCCTGCCTGGTTCCCCTACATAACTCAAAACTGTTGGAAAGAGTGCCGTTAACATGGACTCTAGCCCTGGGGCTCCTATACATTTGCTGTACTAGGCCAATAAATTCACCACCCAGACCAAACTGGGCCAAGACTTCCATTAAATATGGCCACTCCACCCTGTCAAACGCTTTTTCTGTGTCCACTGACAGAATATGCATGCCTTCTTGCCCATTCCTCGCCCCCCAGATAACAGTTAGAAGGGCTCTCATGTTATGTTAAGAATATCTGTCTTGGATTAACCTGGTCTGGTCGAATCAACTCTGGCAAGAGTTTATCCAACCTACTTGCCTCCCCCAAAGAATGCGGTAGCTCTCCTAACTCCTCTCTAGCCTCTTTAAAAACTTCTAAATGTTCCGACTAATTGGGCCTGCATAGTCTTATAATATTCTGGCCGGAAAGTCATCTGGCCCACCAGTCTTCCCTCTTTTAAGGGCTACAATGGCTTCAGAGGTTTCCTCCCTCGTCATTGTGGAACCTAGCCATGTTTGCTGCGCCTCTGTAATCTGTGGCAATGTGAGCCCGTTCAAGAACTCAGGCATTCCATTTTCTCCATCTCCAGTCTGTGAGCAACATCTCCATCTCCAGTCTGTGAGCAACACAGTTCCTGAAAGAATCTCGTGAATCTATCCCGAATAGATTTATTCTCTTTCTGAAGCGTACTATCCTCCTCTTTAATGGCATGTATCAAATGCGTACCACGTTTCCCTTGTATTAAGTCAGCCAACATAGTGTCAGGCCTGTTTTCCCATTCATAAAAGAATTTACAAACAAAAATGCAGGTGTTCTGCGCCTCCCCCATCAATAAATTATTTACTGCTTCCCTGGTCCCTGTCAACAGGTGATGCACATTTTCTCCCCCCACTCCCTGGGCAGCCTTTCATTCTAGGACTCTAAGTCTCTGTTCCAAATTTATCCTCAGCTCCCTAACTTTCTTTTTATGATGGGCTACAAAACTTATAGCCCCTCTCATGAATGCTTTTCCTGCATCCCAAAACATGGCTTTAGATGGGGCCAGTCTCCAAGTTAGCTTGTACATATTGTCTCCAATGATCCTGCATATACGCTTTAAATTCTTTATTGGCTAACAAATAGGGAATCGCTACATTGGTTGGGTGGATTTTCCCTTCGCCCACTGTAATGACATTATGACCATAGTGTGGTCAGATATATGAATTGGGCAATGTTTAATATACGTGAGCCGAAAATACCATTCCCTAGGGAGGAACAGGTAATTGAGCCGTGACCAGGTTGGATGTGGGTGCGAAAAAAGTGTACGCTCTAGTAGTAGGGTTAGCTGTGCACCACCCATCTATAATATCTAGGTCAGTCATTCCCGCTAACCATTCACAGATGGCTCCTTTAGGGGTTCCTTTACCCTCTGAATGAGCCAATGTTGGACTGAGCAGGCAATTCATATCTCCCCTCAATATTAGATTTGGGAATTGTTCCTCAATTAGCAGGGCTGTGAGAGTTCTATAAAAAAGTGGGTCATGAACAGCCGGAGCGTATACGATCCCAAACATAACTTTTCCCCCTTGTAGGGTCCCAACAACGAATATACAACTCCCAGCATCCGGATCTGCCACCACCCGTTCCATCCGGGATGGCAGTTTCTTGTGCAGAAAAACAGCCACCCCTCTTTTATGAGAATTAAAGGCTGCTGCGTAGCACTCCACCACCCATCCCCTCTTTAATTTGGCATGCTCTGTATCTGTGAGATGGGTCTCCTGGAGCAGGGCCACCTGGGTGTTTTGTTGCTTCAGGGCAGTTAGTAGCATCGTACGTTTAATAGGGGTGGCTATTCCCCTGACATTCCATGACACTGTCATCAAATCTTGTAGACTAGCCATAATTCAAAACTTCGTATGTTCCCCATCCAGTAGCCATCTTGAGCTCCTCCAAACCTCTCATCCCATGACTCCACAAATTTTGATTGGTAGTATATATGTATCTTAGAACTGTTATCAAACTACAAATTAACAAACAAACAGTAACTATATACAAACCCTTCCTCCCCGGCCCTCCTCCCCCCACCCTCATGTCTCTGTACTCCACCCACCCCTTTGTAACAGTAGCTACAAAAGCAGAAATTTTACACACCCTTCCCTGAATGAAATTGGAACGCATGCCCTGCCCCTCACCCCGCCGCAAGTCCCCCTAGAAACTTAGAGCTGTAAGTGCCGATATGATCCCCTTCTAAGCCACCTAATCTAAAACAAAAGTGAGTAGGAAAAGAGTAAAAAATAAATTTCCACCAGCATATTGTGAGATTCAACTAATGCTTTGCTGCTGCCATACTATATGCAACTCAACTTAAATGGATAATCAGAGTTTATATAAATGAGTTAAGAAAAAGGTGGTCCATGTGCTTCATGGGTCAGGGCAGGGCTTGCCCAAGCGGAGGACGTGCAGCGCAAGCCAGCAAAAGGCGCTGCATCCCCCTCCCCTGACCGCACCCCCAGGGCCAGCTTTAGGGTTTTGGGGGCCCCCAGCAGAATTAATGAAGTCATGGGACCTCTCTACTTGGCCAACCTTTAGCCCACGTGTTTTACTGTAGCACATAAGTGCAAGATTTTATTTGTGGTGATACTATAGGCAGGGAAAATGGGCAGACTAGGCCGGCCAAGCAGTAGTTACTGCTGGCAAATTTTGTATTTCTTTATTCCTGTGTATAGCTTTAGTTTAATATAACCAGTAGTATTTTACATTTTTATTAGGAGGACACAGCATTGTCAGTTCCTGGGGCTGTTCTTCCCATCCCATCCATTGCTGCCTATCCATCTCATATTGACTGGATCATAGCTTGTTGAGGTATTTCATGGCATAACCAGAAGGATCTGCAAAGTCCTTTACTGGTGTCTTAAAAATATATTAAGATAAAAAAAATGTTTAAAAATGAATAAGGTAAACTTCTCTGGTTGAGGCCCCCATGAGCAGGGTTCCCAGCAACCGCAGGGTTTGCTGGTGCCTAAAACCGGCTATGCGCACCCCCGTCTTTCCCTCCTAGATCAGTTCTCTCTCTCTCCATCAGCATTCTCCACAAATATATGGATAAAGCCGGCAAAATTAGGATAAACTTCCTTCTTAAACATACGAGGTGCCCAAAAACGACAGCTCCATCAATCTCGAGACAAAGAATGGGTAATCCAGGGTCTTCCTTTTTAGTATCTCCAGCATCCAAATCTCGAGGGGAATAGACGATGAAAATAACTAAGGAAGGAATAAACACAAACTCGAGGGCAGCAAGCCCCAGCCCCACACCGGAGACTGAAGCTCCATCCATCCACTAGAATGTCCCAGCATGCCCCATCAGGGCCGAATGCCATCTTAAAAAATTAAAAAATAAAATGGGGGGGGAGGCATAATAATCCAGTACGCAGAGCAATCTCACAGTTTCTGGGGTGGTCAATCTTCTCCTTCAGGTCTCCATTTCCCATCGATGTTGGCAAAATGCTTTGCTCTAGTGGCCTCCTGTCCTTCCCCTAGTAAAAATCAAAGAAACAGTTACAATACCTTAGTGAAGTGGAAAGTCCAATTTCTTACATGGCTCAAATGATTAGGCCAATCGCACAGGAAAAGCTTTAAGCAGCACACTGCACCATGATTCATTCACCCCATTTTCTTTTTCAGATCTCGGAGACACACTTCTGCCTTCGGGACCTCCCGAAGGGAATATATAGCCTCTTTGTGTTCTATTTTGAGGGTAGCCAGATACAGCATGTAGCACTCCATGTTAGCCTCATGCAACGGCGCCATTACAGCTTTGAAGTCCCACAATGTTTTAATAACCAGGCAGAACAGTCCTGAGAGATAAATAATTGGTGTCTTTCACATTGCAGCCCACGGCATTCCCGATAAGCCTTCAGAATGGCCTCTGTCAGGGTAATTATGAAACCTCATAATTGCCGTGGAGGTTGATTTGGTGCAGGTTTGGGGCGTGACTGGCCTATGGTCCCTCTCAAGCTTCAGGTGGCCATTTTTAGGGGAGAGTCCGAGGAGCTCTGGTAAAGTCATGGCACAGAAATCAATCACATTGGGTCCCTCCAGTAGTCCACGCAACCGTAAATTCAGCCTACGTTGATAATTCTCCTGGTAATCAAAAAGTTCTTTGAATTCCTCCAGTTCCCGTTGCAATGCATTGATTTGTTCTGGTAGAGGAGCAGGAGCTGTAGTGTCTTCAATGTCAGAAATCTGTCGCTTGGCTTCATTCAACCTGGTGGCATGTAAATCGACAAGTTCTTACATCTTACGATCAAAATTAGGGCAAGACTGGTAAGCTTGGGCTCCAGCATGGCCAGGAGCTGTTGGGTAACTTCGCCGCCTAAGGTGCTGACTTCCACAGCGGAGAAAGAACTATGGCCTGCATTTTCTACTGGTGAGACCGGCAGTTGCTTCTTCTGATTTTTTGCAGTGTTACGCGAGCTTTTCGCCGCTGTGGAGACTACATATTCGTCCATCCTCTGTTCCTCTAGCTTTCTCCTGACTTTAGATGACGTTTGTTTTTAATTTTTAGCAGATTTGTTCTTTTATTTTGCACAGGTTTGAAGAGTGAGGGAAGAGTGTGTCCTTAGTCTAGTCGACTCATTAGCACCCCCCCAGAAACCTTTTTTTAACATTTATTTTTTTAACTTTTTAGTTATTTTTGTCCCACCTTTTTATATAATGGCATGTTATTTTTCAGTTATGCGAGCGAGCGTGTCCCTCTAAAGCCGTCGTACTGAGCACTTTCTCATTTACGTTATCGTTGCAGTGCAACAGTGCTTCAGTATGAGCGAGCGGCCACAGAACTAAAGAAAAACAAACATGGCTTTCCCATGTTTAAAGATTTATTGATCGCCCCATTTGCTCTGTAAATGGGAGTGGGGGTGGCAGCACACTTGGGGGAAGGATGGGAGAAACGGCAGTAATGAAGAGGAAACAACCACAGTCAAAATGGAGGAAAAGCAGAGGTACAACATGAGTCAGATTTTAACAATAAAGTTGCTTTGCCAGGAGTTTCAGGAGCAAGAGGTGGGTAAGCAGCTTGGCTGCTTTGGGGGGAGGGCCTCAGGTGAATGACGATGATGCAGTGATTGGGAATCATTGACTACAAGTCTGAATTTTTTTTTTTAACTGGTTCACAGGTATGGATTTCTGGTTGTGCAGTGACCCTGACAGTTTAACTAGGACGGATTGCCAGATTATGACTGGATAACAGCACACCAAAATGTGGCTCTTAGCCGATCAAAAAACAAGAAATTTTCTAGAGCAGCTGACATGTTTTTATGTTCCTGGCAGGCTAGTTATACAATGTAGTTGCCTGCCATCGGAACCTTTTTTGCCATAAAATTAATATTTTCAACCACAGGTTTAAAAGTACTTACACTTGCAAAGCCAGGCTCATAACTTCCAGATACGAGCAGAGTGGTTGCTGAGCACTGCAGCCCTGCCCCGAAGAAACAGCAGTTTGATGACATGAAGTAGGGATCAGGGCTTCAGGCACTCTATGGAGCTACTATTAGGATCGGGGAGGGAGGCTGCCTAAATTTACTGCAGTTACCTTTAAGGGCATGTGAGTGCCTGCAGTCCTGGGCTTTGCAAGTGTAAATACCAAGTCACTGTTTACCCCTGAGCAAATCTGAAACAGTACTTAACTGACCCAGCTGTTAAAATAAGTAAACACAGGACCCCACTGAAAATGAGACACTGCATCTCAGCTTCTAAATCAACTGTAAAATGTAACAAAAACAGAGATTCCAGGAGCCCTGAGTTAGAACAATGACCCCATAAGTGTTCATGTCTGTAAATCCCATCACATATTTAAAATATCCTATGACCACATGCTTTTAATTACAAAGATGAGGCACATAATTAAAACAAGAGAACCCACTGCAAGATCCCTTGAGCATAGCCACACTATTTTGGCAGGCATATTACCTGATCGTTTGAGAACAACTGTGAAGAGATTCTGCTTGCAATCAGTTTTACAAATTTAGCTGTAAATTACATTCACCAATACAGAAGCTATATGAACTGCAAATGCCGTGTGCAAGCACTTAAAGCATGCATCACTATTCTGATTTTTCAAGTCTCCCACTTCTCTTGAGAAACAACAGGTTACATGCTACACACTGGTTTCTGACTCATCACGGCCACCCCCCCCCAATCACCATAATTAAGATCTTTATTCCTGTATAACATTAATTTTGAGGTCAAGTTAAGCACACTTTCTTTAACTCGCAGTTTGCCGTTTCCAAATAAACAGATCATACAGAAATATATTAGACAAGGATGAGAGCAGGGCTAGCAGCCCGAGCATCCTTTCAACAGCAACTGCCTGGAGAGAAGATAGTAATTTGAAAATTCTGTTTTTTATAAGCCTGATTATGCTATAATTTCATAGACTGATTGTAAAGGAGTGTACAAATCTGGGGCATTGTGGACAATGGGACAGCCTCAGAATACTGCTGGAGGCTCACAGGATTTCTTTAAGCCCAAACAGTGACAGTCAAAAGATGTGGTGGGTAGAAAAATGTAGGCCCTGCATACCAACAAACCAGTGGGGGCTCTCTCTTCACTGCAAACTACCAAGCAGAAAATGCAAACTGTCACATGTCAAAGGAAAAATGCTCTGATGGAGGAAAACTCGGGGAATTCGACATCACATTCAATTCCGTATACCCTGCAAAACTGAGGGTACAAGCAAGGAGGTCAGAGCCAGTGCTGGAGAATTACAGGGCGGGCTTAACAGGGCTCGGACCCCCCAGCTCTGAAGAGAGCCCTAGTAGTGCACGAATCACTGCCATTGACTTGTATTGGGAAGGGGAGGACAAGCTTTTAGAGAAAATCGCAAAGGACACCAGGCACAGAAACAAAAACTACAATGAATCAGACTGATTCATGAAGGAACTTACGAGATGCTGTTAGTACTGATGGTTGAGAGTAATGAAAAGGAGATCCTAAAGGCAGACTACCGATAGGCTAAAAACTGGTTTTATGCAACTACTTACAGGGTTTCAAGTAATTTTTTTTTGGGTGGAAGTCAAATACTTCCATGGGTTGAAATTTGGAAGTCATTTCAGTTTCACTGGAGTCAAAATACTCCAGCCGTCAGTGTTTTGGAAGTCAAAATGATTTCAGTCGACAAATTCAGACAGTCAAAATACTCTTAAGGCCTACAGTTTTAGGAGTCAGCTAATTGGCCTTATGAATATCTCGCTTCTTTCTGGATTCTAAGTGGAATGTGGAAACAAAATTACTCCATGCGGCTGCCAGCCACCTGTGCTTATATCACTGTCTCTACATCAACTGGTCCCCAGCGACAGGACAGGGATGTACAGTATGTTCACACTCTAATGTCCCACAAAGTGCTGTAAGTAACATTAGTACATATTTACTGATACTGCAATTTAATTCTAAAGGGTGCCACTGCCAAATTCTAGTATGCCATTAAAGAATGCCTGACAGACAGTGCCGTGGCGCCCCAGCACTGTCTGTCAGGCACTCTTTAATGGCATATACTAGAATCTGGCAGTGGCACCCTTTAGAATTAAATTGCAGTATCAGTAAATATGTAATATTCACTCAGTGACCGACTCCTCTCATGACCGCCTCGATGATGACTCAGACTCGACCACTTTACTACTGTCTCGGCCTGGACCAGACGGTGCACTCCACCATGCTACCAAGCTAACGTCCGACTTCCCGCCAGGCACCACAGCAACATCTAACCATCCAGGCGGATCAGGCCCGCCCCTCCACCACACTCTCCCCAGCCACTGGCTGCCACTGTGCATCCACACTCCACCCCATAGGCATGAAACACTCCCTAGTTGGATCGGGGCATGGTTGCCAGTCAATCAGGGCTGGCATTCTCCATCGGGGCCCAGGGGAATCTTGCGGTTGTGATATTTGTTTACACCAGGACACACTGCATCACTGTAGGCTTACGGCTTAGACTTTGTTGTTTGTATGATTTAAATGTACTAGCTGCAGACACGGAAGGAGGCAGAGCAGAGCCCAAGCAGGCAGAAAAAAATGCCAGAATTTTGAAAAAACTTAAAGATATTAAAAACTTATATAAAAACTTAAAGATGTTTCTATGTATATGACATCCACAAAATGAAAACAAAACGTCAGTCTTAAGCAAGGGAAACATTACTAGACAATGACTCCAGAGGGCTCATTTTTGGATGTTTTGAGCTAATTCATGGACGTAAAATATGTCCAAAATAGACTTATCTGAAGGGCTGACTACTTACCATCTAAGCTGCATCTGTGCCATGTATAAGACTTTTGAAACTTTTTCTCCAGAACTGAATTATATAAAATGCATGACCTACGTGGCACAAACCACTGTCAGACTTGCAAATGATTTTGGGGACTGGTTTCTCATATCTACAAGTTTGTGGACTTTATTAGATTTTCAAATTTAGCAATGCAACTAACAAAATATGTTTGTTAAATACGTATACAAGTCAACCATCCTCCAGGTTATAGCTGTACCTGATGTAGGAAAGTTCAGTTTTATTGGATTGCCTATTTATCCTTCCTTCTTTAGCAACAACTGCAGATGGAAAATGGTGAGAGGAGGTGGCAGTGAATAGAGGCATAGCTTGAAACTGTATTGTAATGCAATAATCTTGTCTCCTTCCACTGAATTACAAGGGCTAGACTTTGTAGATAGTCTTCTCATGTCCAGGAAAGACGCAATGGAAGTTGATTAAAGACTATAAACACATTGGTGTGTGGTAACACCAATATGGTGGACAGTCTGTTTTTCCCTTTTAAAAAGAAAAAAAAAATCATAACCTACCAGCATCAGGAATCTCTAGCAAAGTGACAAATCATAACATGAGCTTTTTAAAATAGAAACACTCCGAGACCCGAGGTGACTGATAGTGTCCCTTTTAAGGTAAGTCTGGACAAATTTCTGCTTAACCAGGGAATCAACAGGTATCCTGGGAAATAAGAGTGGAAATGAACTTATTTCATCCCTGCTTATGAAGTGTGTGCTGCATGCGGAGGGGGATCCTTCAACCTTAAATTACTCTGTTGTCGTGCAGTAATGCATACTGATTCAAAACTGAGAAAAAAGCATCTAGTATAAACAGTAGTAGAAAACCAGCGTGCTACATCAGTGTACTGGTGGTAAATAAAATAAAAGGGTTGGATTAAATGTACATTAACTATGTTTACTTTTTTCTGTACAGATAGTTCCTAAAGACACGTGGTCAACTTTTTCTACCTTCAGCATATATTGAATGTTAACTCATATTTTAAGAATAAGAAATATAAAAAGATGTCTCCATTATGTCCTCAAAGCAGCAGTGCAATGAAATGTTCCTTCTCCCAAAACTAGTTTCAACTACAAATAATATTATCATACCTGTCAAATGTACTTTTCTAGGTGCCTCCAATGCTGTGCACCATGAGAGGCCCCTCCCCCCCACAAAATCCTAACCCTTGCCAAGTCTGCAATGGTATTTCAGCCAAATGTGGCACCCTTCTTTTTTCTTGAGAGAGAAAAAAAAAAGCTAAAACAATTCATAAAATACCCAAAGTATAGTAAAATAATGAAGTTTTACCACAAAATAAAAGTGAAAGATGCCTGGGATCTTTTATAGAGAAAAAAGGGTAGGGTCAAATAATTTGCACGATTTTGTTGCACTGCTGCCTTAAAGCACTGTTCAGTATTCAAAGTGTCTCACTCGTAAGAAAAGGATTAAACTAGCCAATTACAATAGCAGCTGAACCTAGTAGCATACAAGTTTCTCCAAAAATCTGGTTTTGTTAGATGTTTAAAGGATACCTTCAAAAACATCTGTCATTTTGCATATCTGAGCAAAGTTTGCCCCATTGGCCCATGTATATACCACATCCATCAAATTGGGACGGAATGAATTCAGATACGTTTCTTCATCTACTGGCAATTTAGCTTCTGCTGAAACTTTCGCTATCCTCCTGGCACACTCCTGGAAAGAAATATAAGAGAGCCATTATTTAGAGAGAACATTTTCTCATGTGTGTAAATCAACACGTAACATCCGGAGTGTGTGGATTCAGTGACACTGATGTGTGTATCTCCTGGTGGCTCCAGAGAAAAATAGCATGACTCTTGTCATTGGTTTAGCATCCAGCATACACAGGCACTGAACCAGTATGCTAGTGCTTCCTTTGAGGGGAGAAAAGAAAAAATTACTCACCTTAGTAATGTTGTTTCTTCTAATGGAGTCTTGCTATATTATGACTATTGCAGTTTCTCCCACCATTAGAACTGCTCCGGAGGTGAAAGAGTTAACTCCATTCTAAGAATGGAACTTAGAACTCGAGATCTATTAGAGAAGCTCTGTCTTGGTTATTTCAAACTCAAACTGTCAGATCTTTACGAGCAAAAACTCACTAAGATCTGTGTGGAAGCTGTAACCTACACTAGCCAACTGGCTACCAAATATTAACACCCAATGCTGGTCCCAACACAAAGACTCAAGTCAAGGGACCAAAAGTAATAGTATAATATAATAATATGAAGTAATATAAGATAAAATAAAAACACCACACCCCAAAACCCCAAGAAGGGTGGAAAATATATAATGGCATAACTAGTGCCCACACTAGGCTGCCCACCCCATACCCAAGTAGAAGTTCTGAGAGGGGCAGGCTGGGGGGGAGGTCATAATATAGCAAGACTCCATTAGAAGAAACAACATTACTAAGGTGAGTCATTTTTTCTTCAAACAACATGAAGTCTTGCTATATTATGACTATTGAAGACTACACAGCAGTACCTCCATGGAGGAGGGACATGAACCCTACTTAGGAATAGGCTCTGAAGCACAGCTGTGTTAAACCCAGCATTTCTCCAGGCCTGGACATCCAGGGAGTAATGCTTGGTGAAAGTGTACCGTTTTCCAGGTAGCTGCTTGACATATTTCTAAAATAGGGATGTCTAGCAGCAGCTATAGATACGCTGTACCTCTGGTGAAGTGAGCCCTCAGGCCTGAGGGGAACCTTCCCCAGTTTTTGATAACAAAATTGGATACAAGAGACAATCCACCTGGCAAATTGATCTCTTGGTGGCGATCTCCCTTTTCCGACCTCACCATAAGTGAGAAAAAGTTGGAGGATTGAACCTGTGACCCTTGGTACTGTTCTATAATAGTAAACTTAGGCCCTCTTAACATCTAAACTGTGCAATCCCTCTCGCCAGAGGAGAAATGATCAGTGAAAAACACTGAAGGGAGATAGATTGGTTAAGATGGAATCTGAAACCACCTTAGGCAAAACTTCCTGTTAGTCCTGAGGACTACCTTATCCTTGTGGAAAGAAATAAAGTCTACTGACAAGGCTTGTAACTCACTTATCGCCTGGCAGAAGTGATAGCCACTAGGAAAACAGTTTTCCAAATTATAGTTAAGCTCTGCAGAAGACAGAGGGTTCAAAAGGGGTTGCATTAACTGAGCAATGCAAACATTAAGATGCCAGGCAGGGCCGGATCCCTAAAAGGTGGATTAGTAGCAGAAGTAATCTTAAAAACTTGGAAAATACAGGGTAGCGGAAAGAGGAGGGCTTTCTGCTGAAACAAAAACAGAAACAGCTGCCAAATGTACTTTCAGGGTAGCTGGTCTCAGGCCCAAAGAATTAAGATGGACCATATAGTCCAAAACAATGGGCAAATCAGCAGATTCCGGGGAAATATGTTTCCCAGAACACCAGATGGAAAACTTTTCCACTTAGAATTATAAGTAGCCCTAGTGGAAGGCTTCCTAGAAGCCTTTAGGATTTCAAGAACACCTTGAGAAAGGTGTAGGTCAGCAAATTCTAGCTCCTCAAGAGCCGGGCCTTGAGGTTGAGGGATTTGAGGTTGGATACCAAACTCTCCCTGGGCACAGGTTAACAGGTTGTGATTCCTGGGAGACACAGGGAAGATGGACTGCTAGGGACAGAAGAGTGGGGTACCAGGGCTGCCTGGCCCAATCTGGGGCAATCAGAATCACCCTGCAAGGCTGGGATCTGATTTTGACTAGCACCTTGAATAGGAGAGGGAAGGGGGGAAAGGCGTAAAGAAACTTCCCTTCCCAATCTAGGAGAAAGGCATCCAGGGGGACTAAGCCCAACACTGGGGGCCTGCAACAGAACAGTGGAAGTTGGTGATTGTCTGGGGCTGCAAAAAGATCTATCTGAGGGGTGCCCCATCTGGTAGAAACTATCCCCAGTATTTGAGGATCCAGAGACCATTCGTGATGGCCCTGGGAAATCCTGCTGAGAACATCTGCCAGGACACTGTCCTTTCCTGGAAGGTGAACTGCTATGCGGGAAGTGTTCAGGGAATAGGCCAGAGACCACAACTTCATTGCCTCGGTGCACAAGGCTGAAGACCGAGTGCCCCCTTGCTTGTTGATGTACCACATTGTTGTGGTGTTGTCTGTTCTGACTTGTACCACTTTGTTCTGAACAGACACAGAAAACACTTGAAGTGCTAGAAAGACAGCTCTGAGCTCCAGCAAATTGATGTGGAGCAGAGATTCCTGAGGGGACCACACTCCCTGAGTGGAGAGGTCGCCCATGTGGGCTCCCCACCCCAGGAGGGATGCATCCGTGAGTGAGGTCAAGGAGTGAGACAGAGGAATGAAAGGGACCCAGCCTTAAATTGCTCTGATCCTGCCACCACTGGAGGGCCTGGATCAGGGTTGAGTCACTGGGACCAACTTGGAAAGGGGGTCTCTTCTCTGAGACCAAAAGGCTCTCAAGTGAAACTGAATGTCCCTCATCTGAAATCTTGCTCCTTGCACTACAGCTGTGGATGCAGCCATGTGCCCCAGGAGCTGCAAGAAGTATCTTGCTGGTCGAGAGACCTGCAGAGTGAAGGAGGAGGCCAGAGCCACCAGGTTCCTTACCCTCTCTAAGGGTAGGAAGGCTGTGGCCTGCTTTGTGTTCAATTCTGCACCTATGAAGGTGAGCACCTGAACAGGTTCCAGAACTGACTTTGAAGATTGAGCAATAAGCCCAGAGAGGTGAGCAGCTGCTGGGTAACTTGCAGGTGAGATTTGACCTGTTCTGGGGACTGGCCTACAATGAGCCAGCCGTCCAGGTAGGGAAAGACAGGAATCCTTTGCCTTCTTAAATGAGCAACTGCTACTGCCAGACATTTTGTGAATACCCTTGAAGCAGAGGAGAGGCTGAAGGGCATTGCTCTGAACTGGTAGTGACCTGAGGGCAGTTCGAATCTGAGGTACTTTCGGTGGGAGCTTCTGATTAGGACATGAAAAACAGGCATCCTTGAGGTCCAGGGAGGCTAGCCAGTCCCCTGGCCTAGAAAGGGTAAAATCATTGCCAGAGTTACCATTTTGAACTTTGGTTTCAAAAGGTGCTTGTTCAGATATCTCAGGTCTAAAATGGGCCACCATTCTCCTGTCTTTTTTGGGGTAAGGAAATATCTGGAGTACAGACCCTTGCCCTGATGTAGGGGAGAAACCCTTTCTACAGCTCTGATAGCCAGGAGGGATGAGACTTCTGTTTCTAAAGAAAAGGTCTCTAAAGGGTTTGCAGGTGGGAAAGATCTGATTCTCATCTTTGGAAATTTTTTGAAGCTGAGAACCAGACCCTGACCTACTACTTCCAGGACCCACTTGTCTGAAGTTAGAGACTCCCAGTTCCAAGCAGTAAGCAAGCCTGCCTCTACAGGTAAGGAGGAATCGGCCCTGGGCACCCCAGCAGGGTGCCTGTTTGGCAGGTGCTTTAGGCTGAGAGGTGGGAGCAGGCCTGCTCACACCCGTCTGCCTCCCTCTGAAGAACCCCCTCTGAACATAAGCAGAGGCCTGGGTTTGGTAAAAGGCCTGTGAAAGGCCTACCCTACCCTGAGCACTCTTATAGGTAGTCCTATATTCATCCATTTCTCATATAATTCTCTGTCTGCTCCCCAAACAGAGAATTCCCTACCAGGAAAATCCATAGCCTTAGTCTGGGTATCCTGTGACAAGCTAATACACTGAGCCAGGCAACCTAAAAGCTACAGATGTAGCCATGACTCTAGAGGATACATCATTAAAATCCACAGCAGCATTGGATGCCTCAATGCCATCAGCAGCCACCTGCTCCAGCTCATTAGCAAGCTGGCCAGAGGCCTGTTTGGCCAAAGCCATGACAGTGTCCCATCTGGATTTTTGAAACCTTGCTACATAAGCCATGTAATTTGCTTGCCTGAGTCCAAGGACGCTGCCATGTACTGTTTTTTTTTTTTTTTTTTTTTGCCATGGCATCAATCCTCCTGGAATCCTTGTCAGGAGGATGTGAAGCCAAGGGAATATTAGCTTTATCACAGGCTGCAGCCTGAACCACACCAACGTGACTGCAATGCTGTGAAAGGAATTCTGTATCAGGACCTGACAGAGTGTACCTCCTGTCCATCTTTTTGTCCACAGGAGGCACAGAATTAGGAACTTTTAAAAATTTTTATTGTTTGTTTCCTAAATGAATTATGCAAGGGAATAGACAATCTCCTAGACTCTGGAATATCCATCCTTTCTACAAAATCAGGTTCCTCTTGCTCATCCACAGCTTCCTCCAATGGGAGCTGGAGGGATTCAGCAACCTTTTTATAAAACAAAAAATGAGAAGGGGACTCAGAAAGCATAGGGGGAGATTCTAAGGGTCAGTCTGGGGAGATGTCCGGTTCAATGGGCACATCCAGACTCTCAAAGTCACATTCACACTGTTCATAATCCTCCTCCCCCTCCTCTGGTTCATAAAAATCTCCAATATCATATTCTTGAACTGGTGGAACCGGCCGAACCAACCTTTTACCAGACAGAGGCGGTTTGGACGGAACCGGAGAAAGTGACTGTACAATTTGTATAGCTTTTGCTATTTCTGCAGCAGTTGGGGAAGGAATTTTGGACTCCCTACCTGCTGATTTTTTAGTTTTCTTAGCTGGAACTGGCTCCTCAGAGCCAGCTTTACGTTTGGCCGAGGAAGTCTCGCCCTGGTCAGAGGGCACTCCCTCCGGTTCGGTTGGCACCGAACCGGGCTGGCCATCCGGGTCAGCGGACTTTTTGGCCTCTCGTTCCCTGAGCCTGCCCACTCTCTTATCCAGGGTGGCTGCAGGGAAATTTTTACCAATCTGGCAGTCTGAATTGAGGTGGTCAACCCCAGACAATAAACACATGTAGTGTGTGGGTCAGCCTTGGCAAAGGCTTCCCCACAGACACTACAGTGTTGAAACCCAGTGGGCCCGTTTTTTCTTTTGGGTTTCTCAGACATGATGCTAGCCTAACCAAGAAACTTGCCCTTTTAACGGCTGTGCCAGGCAAGACACCCTTATCGGTTCCCAACCGTGTCACGGGTCATGGAAAAAACCGTAATGAAATCCGGTTTTTAGAACCGATAAGAACGAACCGCACTCTAAAAGCTTTAAAATGCTTACTCTTTAAAGGTTTAACCAACCTGATCGGTTCGAACGAACCGATAAACATTACAAGTTCCACACAGAAATAAAACCTGTCTATTACTTACAATACCACAGACAGAGCTTGAACCGATCGGTTTGGCGGATAAAATAATAATACCGTGGGTTGAATTTAACCGAGAAAATACTGTTTAAACCGAGAAATGAACAGAGCAGTAGGAGAAATCTCCGGAGAGACTGTTCAGTGAGGCGGAGTAAAGAATCTGACAGTTTGAGTTTGAAATAACCAAGACAGAGCTTCTCTAATAGAGCTCGAGTTCTAAGTTCCATTCTTAGAATGGAGTTAACTCTTTCACCTCCGGAGCAGTTGTAATGGTGGGACAAACTGCAATAGTCATAATATAGCAAGACTTCATGTTGTTTGAAGAAAGAGTTACTCACCAAAGCTACTGTGTTTCTTCTAGTGGGTGTGATGAATACTATAATGCCTGCATCAATCCCACCCAAGTGAGACGCCCCGGAAGCTTGGCATGATTTTTTTATAGCTACATTCTGCATTAAACTGATCATGAGCCACCCAGTCTTTCAACAGCAGCTCTTTAAGCTGAAGAGCCCAGTGGAATGTGACCAGAATTGAGGAACATGACCAAAAACTAAAATGTTTACACATGAAAAAAGCGTAAGCTTAAAAAAATAAAATAATTATTTAAATGCTCAAGCATACAATTTAACAAAAACAAAAAGACTTATTGCAGGATGTATAGCATGGTACTGAAGGGCAGGTGAAGAAGGGACTGTAGGACACAGCCATTAGAAAAAACAAACATTACAGTGAGTAACCCTGTTTTCTAACAACATGAATGAGATGAATGATGCATGGACTCCTTAGCAGTACTTGAGAGGAGGTGGCTACTTGGATAACAGTCTTGGAAATAGATTCTGGAGTATCCCAAATCTTGCATTTCCCTTGCCCAAGTGTCCAAACAGTAGAGTGCTGTATAGTAGCTTTAAAAGTTTTCAAGAGCGGTACATAGTTTAATGCTGCCACTGAGGCAGGTATTTCCCTAGTGGAACAGGCCCTTATACCTCAGGGAGAGTCTTCCCGACCACGTGCTTTTCAACTGCTTTATTTGAGTCAAGATAAGAAAGACGTAATATGTGAAAGTTTACAGCACGTATGACAGTAATCAATCCACTCTACTTAAAAAAAAAAAATACAATATCCATTTTCCCATCTGGACAGTCAACCTTGCAGATTAGTAAAGAAAATTACTAACTCCATGCATTTCACCATTCCTTTACAATGTTAAAACAGCAACTACTCCTCTACATAATTAACACCAGGCATGCGAGGTGTTTTGGAGACCATGGGTGATGTATTTATCTAGACATGATACAGATTTTGTCCCTTGACCCTCTCCATATAAAGATCCCGAAGGAACAGAGGGTGTCATGGACCTCGGAGGGGATCGAGTGCAGCCTTCACTTCTGATACAATACATTTATTAGTCCATAGAGAAATTAAGTTCGACATAGGTTTATGGGGGTTATGTGTCTGTAATGTTAGAAATTCAGTCATTATTGTAAATGTAATTCCTTTTTAACGAAAAGGAGTGTGTCCTGTACATTCCAACTACATAATGATTCACTGGAAATGAAGAATGTAACAATAGCGTACAACGATGACTGTACCATCTGTTGTCTGTCACATCTAAGTAGTGAAAATTAAAAAAAAAAAAAAACAGCTACTCCTCTCTGATTCATCTCGTAAAGCCATATTCAAAAAAGTGTATATATTTATATTTCAACTGCTTAAAACAAGAAATCAGTTGATAAACTTATAATGCAAGCCATTATGTGCTTTTATTTATAAAGTATTACAAAGGAAATTCACCAAAGGTACTGTTGTATAGATCCCCCTAACCTAATGCTGCACTCTAGTCAGAGCACTGTCCCTCCCTCTTCTCCATCTAGTTCATGAAAGGCAGCCATCATAAATTTGCTTCTCTTAAGCAGAGGTCTGCAGTTCTGCCATGTGTTTTATCCCTCTGATCACCTTCACCAAGTCTATCATCGTAGAATTCAAAAAAGTAAACCAACCTCTGCCTTATGGTATTAATGGCTGCAGTTAAAAATGCTAAAAGGAATACTTGTTTCCTTTGATTTAATTTATGATGACAGACAACCAAAAATTTTATTCTCAAATTGTAACCCCTGTGTTAATAAATCCAACATCTGGCCAAGTTTTAGTCTGACGTCATCCCAAAAATCTGGACTCCGTTCACAGCAATGTATGGCTAGCGGGTGCCACTTTCTGTGCAGCCTCCAACAAAGGAACCCCCTTTCTTAGGTGCGTAATGTGCCATTCTTGTGAGAGTTAAAAAGTTAACGGGTTACAATTTTCCATATGTATTCCCTCCACTGACTGGGCACAAAGGTACACTGTATTGTTTGTCATACAATTAACCAAGACCCCTGGGGCAGATTCAAGTCTGCCTCATCTTCCCCTTCGGTCTGCATCTTTAGTCCCCCAACCCAGTCATCCCCTTGAAGTATCTTGACAAGACAGTATACGTGTTGTCTAGTGACCTTATCCTATCCACCCAGTCTAAGTACTGCAAAAAAATACAGGTTACTCACCTGTAACAGGAGTTCTAGGAATGGTATATGTTGTTCATCCACACTTATTGGCAGGTTCCTTGCCGCTTTAAATCTTGCCGGAAGGTCTTCAAGCTGGCTCCTCCCACCCACCCGGGTGGTAAAACTCTCGGCTCCGCCCCATGATGCCAGATCTAGCCCGTTGGAAGCCAGGTTGTGCGTCGAAGCCGGGGAGGCCGGGTGGGTCGTGTGGATGAACAACATGATACCATTCCAATAACTCCTGTTACAGGTGAGTAACCTGTGTTTCTAGGGACATGGATATGTTGTTCATCCACACTTATTGGCAGACTCCTAGCAGTTCTCCGGGAGGAGGGAGGCAAGGCGCACACCCCCTACTTGGGTATAAAGACAGGAGAACTGAGGCCCCAACCAACATCCCGGCATGACCCAAGGTCGATGTAGAAGGGGAAACGGTATAGCCTGCTTCCAGGTAGGAGCCCTGCGGATATCTTGGACAGGAGTATCCTCGGAAGCAGCCACCGATGCAGCGGAAGGGCGGGTAAAATGAGCACTTATCCCTCTGGGAGGCTCCATGCCCGCCCACCTACAGCAGAGACCTATGCAGGAGGTGACCGCCTGCTAGTCATCCGCTTAGCTGCCAGGTCTGCCAGGTGCGGCTTCAGCATAGATGACAAACAGCTGGCGAACCTCTCCCGAACTTCAGCCCTACGCTCCCTGGGTAGGCGAGCGTTAAACAGGGTCCCAATGGATCCTATATACGGCCTCCGAATGGGGATGAACCCCGGCAGACACAATACCCGGTTAGGGAAAGACTCCGCCACCGCCTATGGAAGGAACTTCGGGTGGGGCGCAGGACAACCTTGTCCCTGTGGAAGGCCAGATAGGGAGATTCAAAGGAGCGCCTGGAACTCTCCCCTCCTTCTGGGTGGCAGAGAAGCCCCAAGAAGGTGTACTTCACAACAGGTGGGAAACTCGCACCTGCAAATTCGAATAAACTTGCCCGTGAAAGCAAAGCCCATACCAGCCAGATCCACCGAATGGGGATACTCCCCGAAGGAGTAGGTGTGATCGAGGCCTAGAAAACGCCAGACCACCTTTCTGCACCACGAATGCCTTCCAGCCCGCGCCCGGAAGACAGGGGTGACCAACAGAAGCTACCTAGAGGGTCGTGACCGAAGCAAAAAACGGTCCCTTTGATGGTCCGGAATGCTGCGGGGAGCGGAGAGAGGGCCCCGAAGCTATCCCAACACCAAATGGAGAACTCTTCCATTCGAGCGAGCATGTTTGGCCAACTCTTGGCAGGATGCCTCAGCGTCGAGGACCTTGCCCGAGGACCCAAGGCCTGGTCCCTAGCCGCACAGGGACCAGGCCTTCAGTTTGAGGATTGAAGGTCCAGATGGAAAACCTTTCCTGAAACAGAGATCCAGGATCAGGCGGGCTGGAAGCGCCTCGGGATCCTGGGGCTGAGACTGAGGAGAGCTGGATACAGAGCTGGCAAACCAGTCTGGGGCTACCAGCATCGCCTCGCCCTAGTCCTCTCACTTGCCCGTGGGTCAGGGAAATGGGAGAGCGTAGAAGAGGCCCGGGTCATGACTCGACAGCATCCCACAGCGAACCTTGCTGAGGCGGGCATGAACAGTCTCGGCCTTGTTCTCCCTGGAGGGAAGGAGGAGAAGATCCTGTGCTACCTCCGGCAGGGAGACCACTCGTGAGGCGCAGCCTATGTCCGGCTTAGGGCATCAGCCAGGGTGCTGGAGGCTCCTGCCATCAAATGGCTAGGAAACCGCCTCCCGGCTGCGCAAAAGACCCAATCGGAGAACCTCCCTGCAGAGGCAAGGAATTGTCCGAACCTGGCGGGTAGGTAGCACATGGTGCGTGGTGTTGTCCGCCCGGACTAAAACCACTAGACCCCGCACAAACGGAGCGAGCGGTGCAAGCAAGCGGACCGCCTGGAGCTCCAGTGGGTAGGAAAGACATTGGGACTCCCGAGAGGACCAGAGGCGGAGCACTCTGTATTCCCCTAGATGGGACCCCCACCCATCCCAGAAGCATCGGTCGGAGAAGACCATCGACTCGGGACGGACGAACAGGATGTTCTCCTGCAAAAGCTGGAACGGTCCGAGGGAGAGCGTTCCCCTAACTCCTGGACTGTAGTCATGAACTGGTCTGAAGGAACGCAGCACTGTGACCGCTGGCTGGCCAGTCCTCACTAGGGGGATGCATGAACCAGCGGGCCAACAGACCACGCTGGAGCCAGCCGTCATGAGGCCCAGGAGGTGCAGGAGGTCCCGGCAGGGAATAGTGCCAGTCAGACCTGACTAGGTAAGGGAGGAAGAACCTCCAGCCCTGTCCCCAGGAGCGAGCTCGGACTCGAAGTGAGCCTCCGTCCGAAGAAGGATCACCCGCTAAGAACCACGAGTTCCAACATGGCTCTGATAAAGGGAGACCAGCCTGAGAGCCAAAACTCTGGATCGTCCCCTTCTGTTCGGAAGCGTTGCAGTCAGGCCGCCATCCGGGTGGGGTTACGCCTGGACCCCTCGATGCTGCAGAAAGCTGCCGAGCAGAGACCGAAGGGCCTGGCCTGGAACTCATAAAGAGATCCCCCGCTTAAGAAAGGGAGAAGTCTCCCCAGAAACGGACAGAACGAAGTGTAAGTACGTCCTGGAGGTCCAGGAAAGAAGTCACACGCCTCGTTCTGAGGATGGGATATCTGAGGCAGAGAGACCATCCGGACGTGCGGGAGAATGGGGCGCGAGCCCCCCGTCCGTTTGGGACCAGGAATACCTGGACACGAACCCAGGGTCTGAAGGAGATCCGCAACCTTCCTGATCGCCTCTAATTAGAGGGCCAGGCAAGTCGGCTCAGTGGGCCGACAACGAGGCTGTGGACCCAAAGACCCCCATGGGGAAACGGCTCGAAAGGGTGGTGCCTGCTCGCAATCCCGAGGCAGGGCCTTCCCCTAGTACCTCCGACACCCAGAGGTCTGGGAAAGAGGACCAGGTGGAGGAGGGGTGGAGCCGTCTCCCAGGGGAACCGGGTAGGGCAGCCGAGGTGGGGACAGCCCTTCAGCCGTCACTGAGCAGGCTTAGGGAGGAATTGGCGAGGAGCTCCTGGGCCTTTACCTCCTGCTTCCTTTTAGAGGAAGATGCTGGCTTGGAGACAGGATGCCCAGTGCAAGCCTGCTGGCCCTCATGCTGGGCCGGTCGAGCCGCAGGGGCCGGGGGGCAAAGGGGCTTACGCAAAGGCTGCCGGCTGCCTTTGTCCCTCCGGGCGGGAGTGACAGAGTCTGGAGTGGCACCGGACTTCTCGGTCCCCTGGAAGTGTCCCTCCACTCTAGGGCCGAAAAGGTCAGTCCCCAGGAAGGGGATGTCCGCCAACTTGTGCTGGGTTTCCAATGAGAAGGATAACCTCAGCCATCTCGAGTATGCCACCGCGGCCGCCCACCCACTCCTGGCACAGGAATCACCCAAACCAGAGCAGTCTGAAGCTGCTGCCTGCCACCGCCTACCTGTCCCCCGCATGGACCGTGGTCCACAGGTCGGCGGGAGATGAGGAGCACCTCATCCAGGGAGCCCAAAGGCGTGGGAAAATGTGCCATCACTGCAGCCAGCTGGCCTGTCGGGAGGCCTAGGGAGGCCATGGCGTAAACCTAAGCCCGACATAGTCCATCCTTTGGACTCTTTGTCAGGGGGCCTATCCACATCCCGGGCGTTCCCAGAACACTGGAAAACATTGTCGGTAACTAACCCCTCAGCCGAGGAGTGCTCTGAGAAACCGGGCAAAGAACCGACAGGGACAGAGTACTTCCTGGCCATCCTGGCCGAGGGCGCAGGGCAGGAAGTAGGCTGCCGCCAGAGCTCCAAGGCTGGGCCCACGATGGCCTCGGCCACAAGGAAGGCCTCCGAGGGTGAACCCCCTCGGTCTAGAATCTCCGTCAGGGGATAAGGGGCCCGTTTGGACACGGGCTCGAGCTGCATCCCGGTGAACTCCGAGATGAGCTGAAGCAGACCCATGAAGCGATGGGCTGTCGTCCACAGATCGTTCGGAGAGGACCCGGGTCCTCCTGACTGGGGAACATAGAGTCGACTTAGGACTCGAGGGGTCTGCAAGAGCTGCCTCAGGCCTGAGTCACTCTTAGATCCGCCGAGGCGGGTAGGAGTGAGGTTACAGACAACCTCTTGGACAGGTGCGTGACCCGACCGAGGTTCCACCAAGGGCGGGGGCAGCAAGGTTGGACAAACAACCGCCCCGGAGAGGGCACCTTTACCACAGCGAGCCGTTGAGTCGGGTTAACTGGCGGCAGCTGCTTGCTGGACGGGAATGAATCGGTGTCGATTGATTCTCGACAACAACAACTGCTGCCACATGAACTCCTCGTAACGTCGACGCCATCTGCATCGAAGCCACTCCTCATCCGAGGAGGGAGATGAGGAAGAATGGTAATGCCACTTAACTCGGTGCCCCGACTGAGAACGCCGAAACACAGAAACATAGAATTTGACGGCAGATAAGGACCGCTTGGCCCACCCAGTCTGCCCATTTCCCTACCTACTGGATAAGCTGCAGATCCTAGTTAAGTAGCAGCGAAGTCGGCGTGAGCAGCTTGACCGAGAGGAGGACCGAGACCGAGACCAGATCCCTGGGGAAACCGGAGGGCGGCCTGGGAAGGAGCGGGCGACGCCCACTCCTCCTCAGCTCGAAGAAAGGGACGAAGCCTGTCGACCTAGGTGACCGGCAGAACCTCAGCCTCCGCTGGGAAATCGGCGAAGGATGGTGGCTCCAGCAGAAGACAGCCCAGATGGCCAGGTCGAGAACTCGGACGTCGTCGGCGGGAGTCCTGGCCGGCTGACCTGATGGGGACACCGTGAAGCCGCAGCCTGAGCCGCACCCTCGACCGAAGTCAACGTTGGCCGGCAGGGAGGGAACTCTCCGGCTCCCTCCGAGTGCGGACGATGGGCATAGCCTGCGACTCGTTGGACTTGGGCGAGGCAGGTTCCTGAAGGTCCCTCTCCCTTCGAGGAAAGGGACTGGCGAAGCTCCTTGAACGAAGCTGAATGGGGAGAACTCAAGGAGAGCGGGATAAGCACTGTGACCGAGGAAGAGGGAGGGGCAGCCACACCCTCCCCGTAGGAAGGAAGATCGAGCTGCTCAACCGAGACAGCCGACGCGGACACTGCCCGAGTCTCCAAGGAATTTTCCGGAGCGGGAAAAATTTCAGGTCGCCCGAGCCCCGAACGGGCCACACGATCCTCCAGAAAGCTGGTCGAAAGGGCACAGCAAAAATCGCAAAGTTGCGGATCATGATCCAAGTCAAGGCAGCAAACGCAAGTGGAGTGCGGGTCTTTCCTGGAGGGATTAACCGGGCACCTCCGAAAGCCGGAAAACGAATGAGTCATCGCCGCAGTGAGAGAAGAAGATCGAAGTTTTAGAAAAACTTCCAATTAAATTCGAAGACCGAAAATTTCAGGAACCAGTCGAAAATGCAGAGCGCTAAGGAGGGAACCTGAGCTTCCAAGCGGTAAGGAAGATCTGGCGTCATGGGGCGGAGCCGAGAGTTTTACCACCCGGGTGGGTGGGAGGAGCCAGCTTGAAGACCTTCCGGCAAGATTTAAAGTGGCAAGGAACCTGCCAATAAGTGTGGATGAACAAAATATCCATGTCTCTAGAATGTGTGGTTCCTGGGGGAGGGGGGTTAAATGAGCAATCCTCGTGTGTGTGTGTGTGTGTGTGTGTGTGTGTGTGTGTATATATATATACATATACACACACACATATACATATATATATATATATATATATATATATACACACACTGTATATATATATATGGCATCATCTGTGCTGCCTGATAAGAGTTTTAGTTCAAGTAGTCTTAAACCCCTTCTTCAGTTTTGGTGTTTTCAGGATATTCCCTCTTGTAAGAGGCTTAAGCTTTCCCCATATGAAAACTATGTGCTGCCTTAATTATGTTTTTCCACATCAGTAAAAGAATACGCAGGGGGGGGACACACTAAACAAAAACAAGAGTTTAGGGAAAACATCAATTCTTATGGTTTCAGTTTTTCCACTTAATGATAATGGTATTTAATCTAATTCCCACTAGTGGGTCAGCACTGGAGGTGACTGGATCCAGCAAAAGCCAGAACTTTTCAGGATGGCTGGCCGAGGTAAGCTGCGTGCATGCATGGCGCCATGAGAGGAAGCTCATGGTACAAAGCTTACCGACATTAATCCTCAACCACCTCAGTTCCTTTTTCATGACCCCGTCGAGAGTCTGCATGCAGCTGAAGACGACACTTCTACTCGCTGGAAGTCCAAACTTCATATCTATATGACAAGTGTTCAGTTCTTCTCAGTTCCCCAAAAAACGTATTCTTCCCTCTGGTCGCTGCTCCATCGAGACTCTCTCAGGCATCCTGGCTTGTTTCTGCCTGCCTGAGATCACCCCAATCCCGAGTCTCCCCCATGGTACTCCCACTGTCTCACCTACCTTGCAGCGAGAAACCCTTGACTTGTACCCCCCCCCCCAGGTGGGGCCATCACTCCTTCTTTGGTGCTCCCTGAAGTCTAGATTCGGCTGCAGGCAGGACTTGGGTGTGGAGAGAATCAGGAGACCAGGCTGGTGGGATCCGGCAGTGGGCATGGAGGCCAGGTGCCGTCGCCTACTCGGCGATGCAGGGTTTTTCCTTGTTCGTATACGTTACCCTCCCTCCCTGAGGTGCGGATGTGCAATGACGTTGAGCGCAGGCAGGTGCACTCCTGCACCCACACTCACCTGGAGGACATTCGCCGACACCTCACCCCAACTTGATGTGGTCCCAGGCTGCAGTACACTAGCACCGGAGAGTCACACCCCACCTTCCCCCAAGGAAAGGAGAGCCATCATCGGACGCTCAATACTTTCCTCCCCAGCTGACCCCCAGCGATCTGAGCTCGCTCCCGAACCCGGGTAGCCGACGTGGTGCAAGGTGTGGCTTTCAGCGCCTCAACCCTCAGCACCACCGAGCCAGCTGAATTCTTCTCGGTTTTACTGTTTAAAGCTTGAGTTCATTTTTGTGTCAGTTTAGTGACTTTACAAAATATTTCTCTCCATCTCTGTAAGTCCAGCCAAGTCAATGGTCGACTGAGGACGATAGTAGCAAGCCTACTCACGCAGGCTGCTCTGCCAGCTAGACCATATCTGGTCGACTTTCTCAGTTGGGGAAGAGTTCTGACCACGAGTGGTCCAGTGCATGGGTGGAAGGCCAGTTCTCCTAGAAGCACAAAAAAAGTGGTCCCATTCCCGATCTTGACTGGGTTCTTGGTGCCGTTTGATCTTAAGTTCTTCCTCTTCCTGTAGGAAGGGGAAGAAACTGTACCACTTGAGGTCACTCTCTGTGAGGTCTGCCACAAGATCCTCAGTCTCCCGGAGCTGGTGGCCCTCCCCTTATGGAGCAATGTGTAGCATCTGGTTTGTGTGCCTCTGCCAGCAGAGCTGGTCCCTGGCCCTTTGGAGTTGTGGAACTGGAGCAACAGGTAGGGCCTCAAGCCAGGGGAGAGTGTTTGGCTCCGGCAACTACCCCTGGGCCCGACAGTGACCTCACCACTGATTCCTGTCACACTGGCTGTACTCCCATCCTATGTCACTGTGAAAGGACCAGCCATGGTACCACTGCCTGTTACTTCAGTGTCGCTTGGGCCAATGGCTCTGGGGTTGGCAATGGTGCTGGTGCCGAGTTTAAGCCTTTGAGGGACTGGCCCAACATCTGTTCCGGCACTACTCTTGTTGTCATGGATCTCCCCTGTGCTGGATTTGGTTCTGGTGCTACCTCTGGAAGAGGTATCCTACAAATGCTAGGGCAGTGTCTGCAGGAGACCGCGATTCTGGGTTGCAGGGACTATGATCCACCCCTTCTATGATCCTCCTCTGGGGAGGACGTGAAGGGGGACAAGTCTGACCCCAACCTCAACTTTTCTGAGGGCGGTGAAGAGGACTCTTTTTTAGCTTGAACTCTTTGAACCCAGGCCCAACTACTGTGCCTCAGGAGGAGCTAATTTTCCAGGCTTTGCTCAAAAAAGTACAGTTACGCAAGAACTTACCGTAACAGTAGATCTTCGAGAGAAGCTCTTGCAGTAGTTATTCACATGTAGGACTAAGCCGCCAGGTGCCAGGAACCCACGGAAATTTTTCTAGCTAGCACGCCCACCTTCCAGTTCTTTCCCGCCAAAGGCCAAAAGAGGCAAGATGAGAGAGAAGAGGATATTCCCCCCAAGAAAATGAAGCAAAGAAAACTTAGCGGGATGGAGGGCGGGATGGCAATACCTACTGCAAAAGCCTCTCTCGAAGCATGGGTGTAGGCAGGCATACTCCAAGCACTCCATGGTGTGCAATTTTATTTAAGGGGGTAGCAAATGGGCTCTGAACTGCTTCCTTTTTCCATGAAAGCTAACAAAGAAAATACTGAACCTTTCTGTAATTTTATTCATAGGAGTCGAAACTAGAAGAACTGGTCACTAATACTCTCTTTGCATCCCAAGGACAATACAACTTTACAGGCGCTGGGCTGGTATGTGGGTGTCTTAGGGAACAATGCATGACGACCACCATTGTCATGAGATACAAAAGTTGTATTTATTGTGCCAAATGAGGCAACAAACACGGTCCTCGTGTACATTTGTATGTGTCTAGCTACACGGGGGGTAGCAGTGAAGTACACTTGGTGTGCAGATCTGAAATCCTTAGCTACCTGTCTCAAGATCTACTCTACGTGTAAGTTCTTGCGTAACTGTACTATCTTATTTCGAGAGGCTCTTGCAGTAGGTATTCACATATAGGACTGAGTCCCAAGCAGTCTGGAACAAGGAAAAGCACTCGGGAGGAGGATTGTGATCCATAGCATGGAACCTCAGGGCTGAACGGGTCTCATGAAAGGAGACCTTGTAGGACAGCCAACTCGAAGCCTGCTCTACGGCGAGAGGCGATGTCCAAACTGTAGTGTTTCGTGAAGGTATGGACGGAAGTCCAAGTTGCGGCTGCACAAATGTCTGCCGCTGACACATTTTTGAAACAAGCTGCACAGGCAGCTACTCCTCTGGTGGAGTGACCTCTAACTTGATCTGGAAGGGTCTTCTTGTACTTGCTGTAACAAAGTGATACACTGTGCCAACCATTTTGAGAGACATTGCTTAGAAACAGCACTGCCTTCTCTTTTGTGAGCAAAAGAGACAAAAAGCTGATTAGTCTTCCTGAGATCCTTAGTCCGATTGGTGTAGTATATCAGGATTCTGTGAACATCTAAAGTATGCAAGAGGTACTCCCCTTGATTGGAGTGTTGTGTAAAGAAAGCGGGTAGCTCAATAGATTGATTCAGCCACAACCTTAGGGAGAAACGTAGGGTTGGTGTGTAGAGCCACACATTCCTTGTGAAATATCAAGTATGGGATTTTACACATTTAGGCCTGCAGCTTGGAAATTCGCAGAGCAGAAGTAATGGCCACTAGGAAGAGTGTCTTCCAAGAAAGGAACTTCAGATCAGCTGTTGCTGCTGGCTCGAAGGGAGGCAGAGTAAGCTTCTCCAGGATGAAATTCAAGTCCATTGGAGGAGCAGGAATGTGGATTTGGGGGGTCTCAAATGGAGAACCCCTCTGAGAAAAAAGTCTTAGAGACTTCCAACTGAGCAAAAGTCCTGTCTCCAAAGGGAATCATTGTGCCTAGTTGTGTAATGTGATGCGAGTTCAGCTTTTTTATCACTATATGCCCCTTTGTCCAAGCTTGTACTTAAATAAAAAGTGGAACTGGTCTTCGGGGTGGTTTTTGCAGAAACTCACTATTGAGTGTCCTGCCGATATCAACTGGAGCACCCAAGTGTCTGATGTTATCCTCTCCCAACCCGGCAGATGGGAGGAGAATCTCCCCCCTACCGGTTCCTCTGGAACCTCGAGAGCAGGAAGTCCAGGAGGTGTGTGGCTGCGCGGCAGGAGCTCCGCAGCTTTCTGCGTGAGGGGGTGTCTTGGTTGCTGGAGGGCCCAGCGTTTGGCACGTTTGCCCTGCGTTTTTGTCTGTCGGTTTTGGTGATGAAAAAGACGCCACTGCAATTGAGGGGGCCTGTATATAGTCTGGACAGATTTGAGTGCAGTACCCTTCTCCTGCAGTTCGGTAATGATGTCCTCGACATCACCCCCAAACAGCACTGAACACCTGCAGGGAGCATCCTGTATAGTGGATTGTACCTCAGGGACCAAACCTGACACGTGGAGCCAGGCATGACGCCATAGGCCTACGGCGAAAGCTGAGCTCCTTCAATCTGTGTTCACCGCATCGTAAGTGGCACGTAGCATGTGCTGACTGGCTAAGCGAGTGAAAAGGACAAGGTCAGCCACTTCCTTCTTGCTTAGTCTGTGACTCAGGAAGGGAGTCCAATTTAGATTCCACCTGGCTAAGGATGGTCTTCTGGAAATCCCCCATAAGTGCAACATAGTTAAGGGTCCTGATGCCTACAGTAGAAGAGGAATAGATCATCTTCCTATACTGCCCCAGAAGTCAGGATTCCTTATCAGGCGGAGACAAGCTGAGGTGTTTGGGATTGGTAGAGCGGCCGAGAGTGGTGCTGATGATGACAGAATCCACCTTGGAGTGGAGGCTAAGAAAGTCTACACCCTCAGGAGCCTGGTATAGCTTGACCACCTTCCTCGGAAAGGGGGCTAATGCAGAAGGTTGTTTCCAAATGGTGGAAACAAGATCTGCATGAGTTTCTATCCAGAGTGGGATCAGCCCAGGAGCAGTCTCAAGCAGATCCAGATGGGCAGCAAGTGTTTTATACTGTGGATCTGGCTCCACTGATTGCCACTGATGTACTTCCTGGATTTTCCTCAAAAACTCCAGAAAAGACGGGTCTCTGGAGGGGGGCTTCGGTGGATCCCTCGGCCTGGGGCATTCCGGAGTATGGGGCTCATCTTCGGGGTCGGAGTGGCCGGACTCAGAGTCCATATCAGAAGATGAGGAAGAAGACTCCTCCCTAGGAGGGGGAGGGACGACCCCTCTGGGGAGTTCCAGGGGGCGCGTATCTTCCCCACCTTGGGCATCGAAGGCCTCTCCTCTGGTGTCGGGCAGGGGGGAGGGAGTCTCCTGTCTCCAACGTAGGGGACTGGGTCTGGCATCAGGAGATGACTCTCAACCTCAGCCCACCAGAAGGCCAAGGTCTCCTTCAGATCCGCTAGCGGCTGAGGAGTGGGCGGCGGAGGTGAGGGATATGGGTATTGAGGGTACCTGTAAAAGGAGTACCCGTAACCCGATGGTGAGTAGCCCGGTGTCTGGTACTGAGGCGTCTGGTACTGCAGTACCAGATATTGCGGCGTCTGGTACTGTGGCACTAGATACCCAGGCACCAGGGACTCTGGTGGAGCAGAAGGACTTGGCAGAGGCCCTGCTGGCGGGCCAGACGGTGGAAACATTGGCCCCGTGGGTGTCGGGGCCCGACATGGGTATACCGTCGAGTGGGTCCAATGGTCCTGATGGAGGAATAGGTGTCGGGACCAGCGTCTGAGGATCCAGCATCAGGGGGTCCAGCGCAGGAGGAGGGAGCCCAGACAGCAGCATCTCTATGTCCCTGGTGACAACCAGGGAAGGAGGGTTAAAATCCCCAGGAGTCAATCGAGGGGATGCGGGGACCTCAGTGGGCAACATGGTGAGACATTACAGAGAGCCTGGGGTGTCAGACTGATCGACAGGGTCTGACGCAGGCTTCTTGGCTAGGCGGTCGTCGATGGAAACGGCGTCCGACTTATCGGCAGTGTCCGGGTGGACATCTGAGAAGGTGGTGTCTGACTTATCGGACTCCCTACTCGAGGAAGGTCGCGAAGGAGAGGTGGCCTTGTCAGAAGGGGTTTTGGCTGGGCGCTCACCCAAAGAAGTAAGCGGCTTAGCAGCCTTGTCCAGGCATGCATCAGTGGAACAGACGTCTGACTTACCGGACCTGCTCTGACTGAAAGGCTGCGAGGGAGGACGGCCATAATGGGAGCGGAGACCTCCTTTGCCCCGGAGGCTCCCAAAGAGCCCAAGCGCAAGCCGGACGGGAGGGGAGACGCCTTCTTGGTAACCACCAAGATGGCCGTCGTAGAGTGATCCCCCAGAGGGGATGTTACCTTGAAGGCTGCGACTCCAGCCAAAGTCACTGCTGCTGTGGAAGCAGATTCCAGCTCCCGGTGCTTCTCCTCGTCACGCTTTTTCTTATGACCTTCGGGGGTAGTAGATGTCTGCCTAAGCTTTTTTTAACTTTTTTTCATGGAGACCATTTTCTTCTTGAGGATATGGGTTTCCAGGGACTGCTGCCTTCTCTTGCAGGTAGCGGAGTTGAACTTCTGGCAGTGCTGGCACTTCTCCATGGGGTGGTCTGGGCCCAGACAGAAGAGGCACAAGGAATGGCCGTCCTTGTCTGGAAATTGAGAGCCACACGAGTTGCACTTGTTTTTATGCGATTTGGAGGGCGTCGGGGAGGACATACACAGCAACTGTTTGAAGAAAAGTTGAAAAATAGAAAAATAGGTAGAAAAAGTTTGAAAACTTAAAGACCTACGAATGACTGACGAGCGCTGTTCTACCGCGAGGAACTTTCACAAGCTAACGGCGGGAAAGAATTGGCATGGCGCGGGGACTCTTTATACCGACATTGCTTGACACTGGTCACCCGACGCGGGAGACTGTTAGACAGAAATTTTTCCGCGGCGCTTCCTGGCTCCTGGTGGCTTAGTCCTATATGTGAATACCTACTGCAAAAGCCCTAAGTAAGATCACGCATTCTGCGTTTAATTTTGAGCCTACTGCCACTGACCCAAGTAAACGTCTCCATCTGAAGCTGTTAAATGTTTTTCCAAATATGAGCACAGTATTCCCTTTGGAGCTTAAGTCTCTGGCAGAGACCCTGCCAGATTCCGAGATTAAGCAAAAGATTCTGCTGACTGCCATGCATGGAACCGAATCTGCATCAGAAGGCATTCCAGGCTACAAACTGCTGTCATTTTTCTTAAGATGTCCAACAATGGGTTATGATAGCTCCCTTTGATGGAACATACCTGTCTAGACAACATGTAGAGAAGTCTCTTGTGGCGTCTCTAAAAACCAGAATGACCTTTAAGACTTCCAGTCCAACCCCTGCTAACCCTCAGACTGGAAATGGACATGGTTTCTTTCAGAACATGCAGTCCTTTTGTGGAAAAGGCAGGGGAGCCCAAAACCAATCCCAAGATGCAGACAAAAGTACAAATGCCAAAAGCACCTAGTACTACCCTCTGAAGCTCAGGCACCGGTCCTGCCTCAGCTGCCCAAGGCATACCTCTTCTCCCCAGTTTGGGGGGGGAGAGTAGGGAGGCTGACCCAGTTTTACCATCAATGGAAGTCCGTTATGATGGACAAGTGGGCCTTCAGGATCACCTGGGAGGGATACTCCATAGATTTCAAAGAAATCTCTCTGGACTATCCACCCAGAAGACAGCACCTCTCATCAGCTCATATGTTAGTTTCTGGTGCAGGAAATTGTAGGGCTTTTGAGCAACAGTGTAGTGGAAATAGCACCAGAGTCAAAGCAAAACATAGACGACTTCTCCCACTACCTCTTAGTACCAAAGAAATCAGGGGGCATGCGTCACATTCTTTACCTCAGAAACCTGCACACATTCACTGATCAAGAAAAATTCAAAAATATTTCACTGGGGTCTGCTTTGCTTCCTGAAGCCTCAGGACTGGTTAGCTTTCCTGGATAGGCAGGATGCATACCTGCACACACTGGTGCACCCCAGCCACCACAGATACCTTTGATTCACTGTACTGGGATGGCATTATAAGTTCAGAGACCTGCCCTTTGAGAAGTCCTTGGGGCCTTCAGTTTTCAGCATTATATTCCTCCTCATTGTCGATGTCCCAGTCGGCAATGGAAATAGAAGACATCGCTGGCGACGCTGCAGGGCTCTGCTCAGTAGGTGCTTGTTGTGTACCAGCTCAGAAAGTCAACAGGGTCTGTGATGCAGTCACCCCCAACAGCAGCAGTGTAGGTTGCAAAAGCAAGCTCAGCAGTATGCGCCATATCATATCTGAAAATGACACTAGCACTGCCTGCGCATCAACGATGCCCTGACCAGGGGCCATGACACTGGAATCGACGGGCCTGCTCCCATCGACAGTGATGTACTGTCTGTAGTAGGTACATTGGTGCCCAAGCCACACCCAACCTTGATGTCTGGTTGACAGTCGGGGCCCTGGAGTCACCACCACCGGAGTGACAACTATGCAGGTTGACTGTTACAGGGTACAACAGCAACCTGGATCTCGCCAGGGAAGCTGATCTATCCTTATGTTTATGCTTATGTCCCGATCTTTTTTTCACAGTCATTTGACTTCGATGTCCACAACTTGGTTGATGGGGCCAGCGAAGCAGCCTTCTGACCGTGGGCTTTTTGCATGGCCACTAGAGTTTTTGGTTTTATTTCTTTTTATTAAGTGTTTTTCCATCAAAAAACACAATGGACAGAGCAGAATTCCAATACAATCATATGATGTGCAGTATGTTTTCAGACATATTGTTCTCATTTAAAAGGAAAAATATCTAGGGTCATTTAGTATTATAACTTGTGTATATGAATGCATTCGGTTGTCCAATAGATGAACCCATAGGTCTAGAGATGAACAGGGAGACATAATAAAGGGGGGAAACTTCTATGATTGTTTGCCCTCAAATTTTGCCCTAGTGAGATTAAAGGGTAAAGTCTAAATTTAATGAGGTAATATGTTGGATCTACTGATTCCATTTTTGTGTTCGTAGGATAGACCCACCCCGTAGCTCATGATTAAAGATCTCAGCTTTATAAATTTGACATTATTTGTCTCCAATTTTGTACTGAAGGAATCCCTGGTCTCATCCAACATCTCGTGATCGCTTTTTTAGCGGCCGTAAAACATATTGGGAGTATGGTCTTTTCCCGGGGGGGGGCATGGTCCAGATAGATCCCCATAAGAAATTGTTTGGCGGTTAGTTCAACTGGTTCTGAGAATAGAATGGATAGTTCGTTTTGAAAAGTTAGCCAGAAAGGCATAAGGGATGGGCAGGACCAGAAAACGTGAGCGAGGGTAGCCCGGCGACACCCACAGCTTCTCCAGCACCTCCCAAATGCGTCCGGGAGATATTTCACTAGAACAGCGGGGGCTCTGAAATATCTAGAACGACATTTCCATGCAAACTCTCTCCAATACGGAGATGAAGTCGATTTTATCTCAACTAGTGGTGTTTTTAACCTTGAATCTGAAGAGATTTGTAGTTGCAAGTCTTTATTCCAGGAGGACAAAGTTGGGATTGTAGCATTAGGGAGACCTGATCGTAATTCTGTATGTATTAAGCCAATTAGATGGGTTCCCATTCTTCCCTCACTCGCATCAATGAATAATTTAAGCAAATTCAGAGTAGGGGCGGGTATTCTAGGAGGTATTATATTGTTTCGAAGAAGATGGTTATGAATCTGAAAATATCGAAAATGATCAGAGACCCTAAGAGAAAATTGAGATTGGAGCTTATCAAAGGGAATAATACCTTCGGGAGAAAGAAACTGATATATGTGCGATAAGCCTAATGCGCACCATCTGGAAAAGGCTTGGTCCATATAATTGGGGATGAACTTTTCGTCTTGTGAAATTAATTTACAAAATTCAAACATTATTTGAATAGGGCCTGCTTTTCTTAACCATTTCCAGAGCCTATATGTTTGAGCTGTAATTCCCGTTAAAGAAGAGGGGCTAAAGGAGTTACTGTCTGTGGAGAACAGTATCTTCTTTATGTCATCTAAGTCGTTAAGTTGGAATTCTATGGTCTTCCAAGGGGAATTATAAGAGTCCATTCGCCATAGTATTATGGTTCTTAGGAATGCCACTTGAGCATACAAGTGGAAGTCTGGGAGATTTAGGCCGCCTTGCTTAAGGGATAATTTAAGAATGGGTAATCTGATTCTAGGTCGGTTTTTCCCCCAAATAAAGTTTTGAATAATTTTATTCCAGGATGTAAAATAAAATTTAGAGGGAAATAAGGGATAGTCTGGAGTAGATAAGAGAATTCGTGGGAGGATGTTAGTACGGATTGTTAAGATTTTTTGATGTAGGGAGGTACAGAATGGGGACCATCTATTCAGGTCAGCTTGTATCTGAACTGTAAGAGGCTCATAGTTAGATAGCTCGATAACTCCAGGGTCAAAAAGGAGGTGGATACCCAGGTATTTTATTTTAGTTGTCCGCCATTTGAAGGGAAAGGTCTTTTTAATCTGGGAAGGGGAGAATAGTTGAAGGTTAGTATCTCAGTTTTGTTTATATTTAGCTTGAATTCTGCTAACTTCTCAAACTGTGTGAGTACTTTCCATGTTGACCGGATCGATTGTGAAGGGGATAGTAGAGTTAGCATGATATCGTCAGCAAATAGCCCCACTTTGTATTCTGTTTGAGCAATCGGAATACCTTCCACCGAACTGGTGTTTCGGAGGTAAGCAGCAAGAGGTTCAATAAACAGAGCAAAGAGATAGGGAGATAAAGGGCAACCTTGCCTGGTCCCACGGGCCAACGGGAGAGGGAACCATTCACTCTAAGATATGCTTTAGGAGAAGCGTATATTTTTTCTAAACAAGCAATAAATTGTGGTGGGAAATAAAATGTTTTGAGTGTCTCCCATAAAAAGGGCCATGAAACCCGATCAAAGGCCTACTCCGCGTCTAGACTTAAAGACCGTTGGGATTTGCTTGGACTGAACGAATTCTTGTAACAACAGAACTCTATGTATACTATCCATTGTGTTCCTGCTTTTAACAAATCCGGTTTGGTAAGCGTGAATAATTTTGGGGATGATATTTTCTAGTCTAGTTGAAAGTATGGCCATGTAAATTTTGTAATCAACATTTAGGATTGAGATTGGTTTATAAGATTTGGGGTCAGTGGGGGTCCTTGTTAGGTTTTAATATTGGAGCTATTGTAGCGTAATCCCACAGGGGGGGGTCCCTCCCTGAGAGATGTCGTTAAAGAGTGCATGCAGTTTGGAGATTAGGTCTTTTTTAAACTTTTTATACCACTCTGGGATGAATCCATCTGGGCCCGGACATTTTCCTGACTTAGTATTATTAATTGCCTCTTCTATCTCTAATAACGAGATTGGTGCAATTAAGGAGTTAATCTGTTGGGGGGTGAGGGTTGGGAGATTAGCGTGGGCCAAGAATTGTGTTGTTTCTGGGTAGTTTAGTGTTTTTGGGGGGAATAAAGTTTAGTAAAATAATCCGTGAAGGCCTTTTGAATGAGGGCCGTAGTGTGATGGGTTTGTCCTGACAGGGGGTTTCTAAGACGAAGGATTGTAGAGGATGCCTTGCTGTTCCTTAGCTTACGAGTTAGATTTTTAACACTTCTGGGACCACCCGTATAGTTTGGACGTAGTAATACAGGGACTATTGACTTTACTATCTATTACTTTCTGGAGGTCTGCTTTCTTGTTTCTAATCAAAAGTTGAAGTTCTGCATTTCCTTCTCTATAAAGCAGTTGGAAGTTTTTAAGTTGGTTAGATAATCTGTGATATTCTAGGTCTCTTTCCTTGTTCTTTCTGGAGGAGTATACTATCAGTTCCCCCTGGATAGTTGCTTTCATTGCATCCCACAGCATTGCTTGGGATACAGAGGTGTCAGAGTTTTCTGTAAAGAATCTGGAAATTTTAAATGACAGGGACTCCACAAAGTCTTGATCTGACAGAATCGCAGGGTTGAGTCTCCACAGCGATCTTTTCCCCTCCCTTCCCAGATCGAGAGAAATGATTAGTGAGTGGGTGATGGTCCGATAATAGTTTTAGGCCTATACTGATGTCCTGGAGAAGTGATAAATGTTCACAGGTCGTCAGGAAGTAGTCTAGTCTTGAGTAGGTATTAAATCTAGGGGAATAACAGGTGTATCCGGGATCAGATGGGAATATCCTACGCCATACATCGATCAGGCCCAAGTGTTCAATGGACAACTTAAACTGTCTAGCAGTTTTGTTGTTTCTGTGGTTAAGGGGTTTTGAGCAATCCAGCTGAGGAGATAGGGTCAAATTAAGGTCGCCACCGAGGATCAGTTGGCCTTTCAAGTCGGATAAAAGGATGGAGATGAAGCATTTGTATACCGGAAGGGTGGTGGTGGGGGGGTTGTATACGCTAGCCAGGGTTGCCTGTTTCCCAAATAGCAAACCCTGCACTATTACGTACCGTCCACTGGGATCAATGTGTGTTTGTTGGATTTCAAAGTGCGTGTTTCTAGGTATAGGGATTACTGCTCCTCTTTTTATGCCCCTAGGGTGGGATGAGGCCACGACTCTGTATCCCCCCCCCCCATTTCAATTTGAGATGTTCTGCCTCTGAGAGGTAGGTTTCTTGCAGGAAAATTAAATCTGAGGACTGTTTAGATAGGCATTGCATAAGTCTAGCCCGTTTGATTGGGCCCGTTTGATTTATGTTGTGGGAAAATACCCTGACAGGATTAATCATAGGCATTTCTATAAGGAAGGTTATTGATTTTAATTTTCTGTCTCTTTCCTCTCCGAGGGGAAGATCCGGACAATGCTGCCCCCCTGACAGGGCTGACCCTAGGCTTCATCAAGTTTATCTCGGGATTAATGCATATTTTTGTCAAACTTTGTATACAGTAAAACCAGTCCATTGTGTAATTATTTTCCACCTTTGTCTCCCCCCCTCCATTTGGCAACTCTGTAGGTGCCAACACAAACAAGATAGTAAAACTATGTACAGTGTTGTAAAAAACCAACAACTTTTCCCCAAAATTTTTATCGGAGGTAGGGAATAGTATATATTTAAGGTTTCTTCAGGGGATGAACCTATGTACATCTTGACTTCCAAGTGGAAGGAACTCATCTAGAGCTACTCGTGGACTCTCCTTGCTGGAAGGTCTAAATAGACCCTGGTGGAAAAGGGGTTCTTAACCTGGACCAGAACAGAGAACTTTCAGGTACAGGAAAAGAGCCCCTAAGGGAGTGGTATCAAGACCACTCCTAGAGTGGTTCGGTTTCTACCTTTTGAAGAGAAGATAAAGGGTAGAGCTGCAGGTTAGCTCACTGCCTTGATCAAACATGGTGGGCTATATAGTGGGGCTTAAGAAAGCTGAATATTAAAGGGGTTCTTGGTGAGGGAAAAAGCTTAAGTTATCTCCCAGTTCCTCTGGTAACCCTCGCAACCCCTCCCAATGGGAGAGGAGAGAGAGAAAGAAAAAAGGAGGGGGAAACAGATCATGTCTGGCTAGATAGATCCCCACAGTTTATCGATCACAATTATGGGTATCGAGGAGGTGCCATCAGGGTTGGCAAGACTTCTGAGTGCAGTTCCTGGATCCTGTTGCATCCTGGGTCTAAACTGAAGGAACAGACACCATGAGCATCAGAGGATGGCAAGTGGGGGAAGAGAGAAACAATGAGGGGAGGGGGGAGGTGCAGGAAGAAAAGAGGGGGCACAGGGAGCCTCCTCACCCATGAGCTCTCTCCAAGAGACCTCAGAGAGGGCCAGGATGATATTCCCCAAGGTACACATGAAGGAAGGCCCAATCACCATCCCCCAGCTGAGCAGAGTCACCCAACAAATGGACCCATATATCACATCACCACCCTTCAGGGCTTGTTTTGGGTATGGATGAAAGTAGTCTGTATAACTTTGTATAATTCCCCAGTCAAGGGTTTGCAGAAGATGAGGGTGGGGGCGGGAGGGAACGGGCTCGAGAGAGAGGTGGTCCCCACCCCCGACACACACACAGAAACAAGGGCTGTGAGAAAGGCGACAGGACAAATCCCAATCAGCCCACACCTCGTTGAGTATAAGATTTAATATGAAATGATGGGGTAAGCCGAGGTAGCCACCGGATATGATCCGGGACCCAAGGACTGCAGAGGAAAATCCAAAATGCCGGGCCGAGAGGGAAGCCCACCCCCATCCTGCTTGGGGGAGGCCCCCAAGATAGAGAACAGGAGGACCACGGAGCCCCTCAACCCAGAGGATGCTCAGTTCAAAGATGTCCACTCTGTGAATTAGCAGAGCCAAGGGAGAGTCAGGACTGGGGACCTAATAAGACCGCGCTACCTCGGGGCACTAGGGTAAGGCCAGGGCAGCACCTCTGAATCAGCGGACTCGCTGATCAACAACTGGCCCCGGAGAAGAGCGAGGGAGGGGACCAACAAGAGTAAAGGGATGAACCACAGTGGGGAAAGGGTAACCCATGGTGAGGGCTGGGGCCTAGGAGCTCGCATAGCAAGGGTTTTGCATCCAGGGGGAAATCGCCTCAGTGGGCATCACTCTCCCTGCTACATATTGGACCACAATGGACCTGACAAGCCCAGTGAGCCTCCGCGACTCCATCGCCTCCAAACATCAACAGTTGCTACTAAGGAGCGGGTCGCCTGCTATCAGAGAGAAATATGCCCCAGGGTTAATCCGCAATGAAAGGGTAATGATTTTCATCTTCTCTTTCCCACCTCCCTCTCGATCCCCCAGAGATGACCCCCGACCCACCAGCTTCAGTGCCCTCACACCCCAGACCAACCAAGAATCAAACAGCAGGGATTCCAAGAGGGGTTGTGGCCATGGAGTGACTGAGTATTAGCCCCCTCAAAGCATCAGTAAAGTGGAGAGGACAGGGTCCGAGGAGCAGCTCCAGGGAAGGGTAAGACTCAAGGAAACGGAGCTCAGACAGTGGGGACAACAGGGAAGGGGAGGGAGGTCCCAACGAGCCACCTGCCAGAGTCGCGGAGGTGAGACTTGCAGATCCCGAGTAAGGGAAAGTCCCCACAATCCGGGAAATAGCTACTGGGCCGTGAGGAAAGAAATCCATGACACCGAGGGGATTTCCAGGACGAAACACAGACTCCCTCCACTCAGAGAACCTCGAAGGCAGCAACAGGCCAGGATATTCTCCAAGTCCTCTACCCCCCCATCCAGCCCCACTCGAACTACAACATTCCCCCTCAGAGTCGTTACCTCACCACAGCCTCCTAACTTATTCACAGGATGCTTTATTCAGCGCATCATTTGTTCAGGTTTCGGAACTGCTGGAGCTGCTGCAAAAGTTCCGGGATCAACGCGGAGGTTGCTGGATCTTGCTGCTTCTTCTGTCCTGGGGGCTTCACAGAGCGCTAGGCCAAAGAGTCTCTTACTTGCTCGGAGATTTATTTATTTATATTGCAATCAGTTTACAACCTTTGAGCCAGAGGCTCATTTCCAAAGGTACCTCGTCAACAATGGAAGATAATACAGAAAACAGAATACATCCAGTAGGAGAGCATGAGCATAAAGAGACAAGCATAAATGGCACATGGATACAGCAGACATTGGTAGTGTAATACAGAGCAAGTTCTGGTATAATCGAAAACATGGTAAAATACAGGGTTTAGTAGCATAAAGGTATGTCATTGCAGTGTGAAAACAGCCAAACCGGTTAACTGTGTCAGATTACAAGGAACATAAGGCATGAGACAGGAACAGTACAGGTAAATCGATAAAACAGCCCAACAGGTCACATGATATCAGATTACAAGAAGCGTAAGGCATGATACAGGAATAGTACAGACGGAGTTGCTCGTCATGGTAACAGAGTAGCATATAAGTTGGGCATCACAGCAAGCAGCATCAAGGAATGCAAACATGGTTCGCTTTGTCAGTAGCATACAGCAGGCAAGCGGGATCATGGCAGTAGTGTAGTTGTTAGAAATAAGAAGGTGAGGAGACGGAGCTGCCCAGAGGGCATTGTCAGGACAGAGGGGGGTTAGAGCATCCGTTAAGTACAGGTGCAGCAGCGCTTGCTGAACAACTCGCTTTTGAGGGCAGTTTTGAAAGTGGAGATGGTGGGGATTTCAGTGATGGCCCGAGGAAGAGTGTTACCCCTCTTGCTTGTAGATCGAGAGCTGCTTTGGAGGCTGAACAGTAGATTTGTGTGGCAGCAGTAAGATGGACCACAAGCTTCGCAGGGTAAGGAGTTTTAAACTTGATTTGTTTGGATCTAAGGTGTGGGAACAGTGGACCATACTCCCTACGCTGTCGCTGTGTCAGTGGCGCGTAATCATTATCGAAGAGGAGTCAGGACTGACCCCATTTAATTTTCCCCTTTTGCCAAGCTTTTATAAGAAGAGATTCCTTAACTTGAAAACTGAGGAATCTTATTAAGAAAGGTGCGGCCTGGCCAGGTCATGGGGTTTTGGGCCTAGGCGCGGTGTGCCTCACGCTGCTGGAATTGGTTGAGAGCCAAGGCCGTGTGGAGCAGGTAGTCCGAGAAGGCTTGTGGGTCAGAGCCCTCCTCACCCTCCGGGATTCCAAAAATCCTGATATTGCGCCGCCGGCTCCTGTTTTCGGCATCTTCCTGGTGCATCGAGATGGCGATTTGTTCGGCGAGGATGGACTTGACTGTATCTTCCAGGGCATCCAGCCACGTGGAGTTGGTGCAAATCTGGCGGTCGGCTTCAGAGAGTCAGGATTCCAGGTGAGCCAAGTCATTTTTTAGATCTTTCAAGGAGTCGCATACCTCACCCCTAAAGTCTGCAATAGCCTGCAGAATGGTGTCGGTTGTGGATTCCGTTGCTCTTTTAGGCGGCTTAGCCTTGTGTGATTTTCTGTCGGGGCCCTGGGAGGGCCTAGGGTAGGCTTCTCCGTCAGAGTGTGGATCTTCAACCTCATTGCTTTCCGCAATTGGAAGGAATCGGTTCCGCGACACTTTAGCCATCATTGGGTTATATTCCGGAGCAATGTCAGGCTGGTTTCCTTCGTTAATTTTAGGTTATTTTAAAGGATTGCTCATTTAATGGTGTATTGTAGGCAGGAGCTAACCGAGACAAGCTGTTCACCAAGGCATACCGGAACCGTAAGTCCCCACTAGAGTTTTTTCTAACAAAATCTTCTCAAACGCCTTTTTGCTGTGTCGCCTTGTTGCTTGATTTAAGCCCGGCAAATCTCACCCAAGTCCTATGTTCTGAGAGAGGCCTAAACAGCAGACACACATGTCGTGTGTGTTGTCCTTGTACATATATATATATTTTTTTTTAACAGCGCACTCAGTACCAGAGCAACGTTGTTGGTTTCAGCAGCATACAGAGTTGATGGTATCACTAAATGATTAGTGATTACTATATAAGAAAATAACATTGGCTAGGCGCAAGGTTCATTTCAGATATTTATCTATCTGGGACACTGACCCACTAAGTATAGAAAGTAAGGGTTAAATGAAAAAAATAATGGGTCACATAGTTCAACGAAACCCAGGTTCATCAAACAGTAGTTTAAAACCTCTATAACAGTGAGCAGGTTGTCCCTAAGGTAGAAGAAAAGGTTGGGTCAAAATTAAAAACTGTGTGCCAATTGTCCCACTCCCCCACCCAAAAATGAACCCTGTAGGCGTATTCGTTTCCAGCGTAGGTCCGACAAGTACAGTCGATGGCAAGAAAAGAACTGAGGAGAGATGGGTCTGACCACGTTTATGTACACACTGACACGTGACGTTGCTGTGGGCGACCCTCAGCTAGCCAAAGTTTCCGTGTGGCCCTAGTGCTGATGTGGCTATAGTTCCAAAGGTATTTGTATTTATTTATTTCACCAGGGAAAGGCTCTGTTAAGCAAGCTCATTTACAAGGAGGTCCTGGGTAGGACAACATGCAATGTTTTAAAGGGCAATGATACAAGCTACAGGTATACAAGGCATAGAATATTGTTCACAAAGAGGTAATATAACTAGTAATTACATTTCTGAGTCATAAATAGAAAATAAGGTATATAAAAAAATAGCAAAGGATACAAAATAGGTATAGGTTAATTTGTTCAAATGTTGTCAAAATTCACTGTGGGGGACTATCCCATACAATAAATAACCAGACAAATGACAGCACTGGTTAATGTAGCTTAATCACAACAGCAGACCTCAGTGTATAATTATTTGATGAGTGTGTGACACGGTTGAATAGGACTCTGTCCCAGTTGTTATTGAGAGTTTGAATGTAGGGATCTGTTCTGTTCTTTCCCTTCCTGTCTCTTGTCTGTCTGGTTGTGCAACCAGATTTTCCCGTGAGAGCTAGGATTTGATTACCCCCCCCGACTCGCAGTTCTTTGCCTCTCACTGTCTCAGTCTTCCCTTGCTGTTTCTATCTTTTCCTCCCTTGCATATCTGCTTGTATAAAAATATATGTAAATCATTATGTGGAAATGCAACTGACATTGGGATCCCTTTGTTTAGAAATTATATAGCGTTTCTGTTGAAATGTATATACTTATAGTTTGAGATTATTACAAAAAGCTATTGGGAACTCAAGGGGTTACCCTGAGAGCAGTTTTTAAAGCAGCAGTACTACGAAATCAGGAAATGACCATTCAAAATTCTGTTTTTCAGCTGTAAGCATGCGGTCAAAGTTCCAGTTTCCATACCAGTAAATATTTTTTCCCAGTCGTCCTTAGTTTTTTAGATATTTGCAATTTATTTGAAGTGTTGTAGCGCTACAACAAAAATGGCGGCTGATTAATTTCAGCTGCGCTTTTTCTTCTGGTCGCATCACGTCTTTGACAACAGCAGAGGGACCTCTGCTGACCATTCCTGATGTCCCGAAGTCATTCAAATGTGCATTTGGCAGTAGAGGGGGTTCCAGTGCAACATGTTGGGTGGCAGAAATGTAAACAAAAGCAGAGAATAACTGAGCAAATTACTTGGCGATAGTACAATGCCGACGAGAAAGAGTACCAGGTATATGATTAGCAGGGCACAGGGAATAAACTGTCAAAAAAGCGCAAATTTTTTTTTCGTAGTACTGCTGCTTTAAGTTCCTTTTCAGAAGCTGTGGAGAAGGAGCCTCAGTTCTGGGACATCGTGTTCTTGCTGCACCTGCCTGAAACTTACAAGAACATTTTAGAAAAAAAAAAACAGGATGCTTGTTAAGGAGGGGGGTTGCAAGGACTTACAAAAACAGAGCTGCAATTTCTTGCCAGAGAGAGAGACACACAAGAGACAGAGATTGAAGGAAAGCTCAGATGGATCTTTTCTGTTTATTCTGCCTTTGTAAATAATTCTGAAAAATTTTACATTTTTTATGTTACTGCTAATACTAATAAACACTGTGCGAATTCTACAACTGCTCCTGTTTTTTCCTATGCTTCCTGACCTGTGCCTCGACAACAGAGTGCCTTAAAAGTGCTAGGTCTAACCAATGAAGGAAGTTTTAATGAGGCTTGCACCTACTTCCATACTGTGGGGATTAAGATGAACTAACTGCTGTTCTTCTCAATTGAGTAGCATTTTTTGGAATGTCCAATAGTACGTAATTAATTTTTTCTAAGGGAATACCTACTATGCTATATATGGAATAGTTTAGGGATATAGCCTGGGAGATTTTTAGGAGTACTTTGTATGCCCAGGTACACAGATTCAGTAGTCTCCTAATAGTGAGAGCCAGTCGACTGTGGCATACAAAACACAGTGGTGAGTCCTGGGCCCTGATTCGATTATGAATCCGAGGGTTCTGTGGTTGAGTATGTCCAACTTGGCAAGACAGGTGGCTGAGCAATGGCAGTAGGTTAGGTTGGTGTACTGTACTCTAAGACTGAAAGGAAGGTGGCCTAAACCAGTCATTTACGGGTGTTACATGGAAAACAGCACTTATTTCTACAGTAAATACTAAGTCTGACCCTTAGTAGTTTTTTTTTTTCTTTTTTACACAGAGCTTCCATGTGGTCAGTGAAAGAGAGATCTTGTTGTCTAACCATACTCATTGATATTAGTATTTTTCTACTACTTCAAGGGTGTCTCCAAAAGGAGTAGTGATAGCCAGTGTTAATGCACATTGTGAAGCTGAACTGTGTGATGTGAACAAACATATTAACATACCAGCAGAATAGGCCTAACCGTCTTTCGTGTCTGCTCTTTGGTCAGCCCCCACCCTGGGAGCTGACCTTGCTGCCCCCCTCACCCTCTCTGGCTTCTCCCTTCCCAGCCCTGGATATTCTCGCTGCACTGGACTTTGCTTCCAGAACCTTTCCCCTGTACCTGTCCCACCCCCTCTTGAACCCCTCCAACGTCTCTGCCTCCACCAGCCCCTGGGCAGCGAATTCCATGGCTCCACCACCCTCTCAGTGAAGTAGCACCTCCTCCTTTCTCCCCTGAATCTCCCTCCCTCCAGCATCCACCCATGCCCTCTAGTTGCCCCCACTTCCTTTGGAGCACCCTGACTGCTCCTCCCCATTTACCCCCTTCATGTACCTGAAGACCTCTATCATGCCCCCCCCAGTCCCTTCTCTCTTCCAATGTGTACATATTTAGCTCTTCGAGCCTCTCCCCATTGGTCCTGTCCCCCAAGCCCCAGATCATTTTGGTTGCCCTCCTCTAGACCCTCTCCAGGAGTTCAATGTCCCTCTTTAAGTGTGGCCTCACCAAGCGGTTATACAGAGGGAGTATCACTTCCCTCCTTCTGGAGGTGATCTCCCTTGCAATGCATCCCAGCATCCTGTTGGCCTTGGCCGCTGCCCTCCTACAAGTCTCCGAGTTGTTCATCTTGACATCCACCACTACCTCCCAGGTCTCTCTCAGCCATCGAGACTTGTAGCACCCCCCCCCCCGCCGGGTGTACACTTGGCCCAGGTTTCTGGCTCCCAGGTGTAGTACCTTGCATTTCCCTGCATTGAACCTCAGCTTCCACTTTCTAGACCACCTTTCCAGAGCCTCCAGGTCTCCCTGTAGGGTCACCCTCTCCTCTCCCCATCCACCACCGCCCCCAGTTTTGAGTCATCGCAAAGAGACTCATCTCACTCCAGATACCCTTCCTTATGTCAGAGACGTAGGTGTTGAACAGAAGGGGCCCAAGGACCAATCCCTGAGGGACCCACTAATGACCCTCCTTGGGGATGAGACTAACCTGCCAACCACAACCCTCTGGGTCCGGTCCTGGAGCCAACTGCCTATCCATCTGATCGTCTGGTTCTCCACCCCCATTTCTCCCAGCTTATCCAACACGCCCCCGTGAGGAACAGAGTCAAACGCCTTGCTGAAGTCAAGAAAGAGGACGTCCAACGGTCTACTCAGGTCCAAGGCACTCGTCCACGTCATAGAACTCCACAAGGTTTGTCTGACACGATTTCCCAGGACGATTCCATGCTGTCTATCATCCAGGCACCCAGACTTTTCCAGGTCCCCCCAGCCTCTCCTTGACAATGCCCTCCATCACCTTGCCCACCACCGATGTCAGGCTGATGGGCCTGTAGTTCCCTGCCACCTCCCTTGACCCCCCCCCTTGTGGATAGGCACTATATGTGCCACCTTCCAGTCCTGGGGCACCACCCTGTCCTCAGACAGATGCTGAAAAGCTCCACCACGGGTTTTGCCAGGACATCCGCCAGTTCCTTCAGCACTCTGGGATGTAATTTATCTGGCCCCGGTGCTTTCTCCGTCTTAAGGGACCTGAGGGCTTCCCTCACTCTCTCTGCCATGATTTCCACCTCTGCACTCATCCCCTGTTTTGCCTTCCCCTCCTGCCAGTGATGGCCCCCCCTCCCAGACCGCCGATGAGTGGGCCCCCAGTTTCCTGTCTCCTCCATGTATGTTGCAGCCCCCATTTCCTTGGTGAAAACCATGTATGTTGCAGCCCCCCCATTTTCCTTGGTGAAAACTGAGGCGAAGTACTCATTTAGTACCTTAGCCTGCTCTCCCGGATCTTGTGCCCATCCCTCCCCTGTTTTAATCCTGCTAATCTGCCCCTTCACCCTTCGTTTTTCCCCAATGTATCTAAAGAACCCCTTGTTCCCTCTCCTAATTTCCCTGGCCAGGTTCTGCTCCTTCCTTGCCTTAGCCACTCTCACCACCCTAGTGGCCCTTCTGTCCATCAGCTCGTACTCCCCTCAATCCCTTTCACTCCTTGAGCACCTGAAATGCCTATAGGCTGCCTTCTTTCCCCTCACCACCTCCTGAACCTCCCTGGTCCACCAGCAGGGTTTTAAGGCCCTACCACATTTTCGTCTTACTCTTGCACAGGTGCTGGTAGCATCCCACACCCTCCTCCTGATGATTTCCCACCTACTGTCAGCATCCATGTCTGGCCCAATCCCATCCAAATGCTCCTTAAGGATCCTTCCCATTTCCTTGAAATCCACCCCCTGAAGTCAGTTACCTCAGTCTTTGTGCAGCCTTCTACCCCTCCTAGGTCCAGGCAAAAACCAGACTCGTGGCATGGTCGCTCCCCGCCAACGGGTCCCTTACCTCCAGGCCCCCAATCTGGTCACTGTCTGCCAGGACCACATCCAGTATCTGCGCCTCCCTGGTTGGTTTCCCCACCTGCTGAGTTAGGAACGCGTCCTGAAAGACATCCAACAACCTCTGTTCCCTGGCCACCGAGGATGTCATAGTCTCCTAGTCCATTCCTGACATGTTTCAATCCCCCAACACCACCACCACCCTTCCCCTGCCCAATCTGTAGTGTCTCCCAACATCTGCTACCAGACTCTCCTCCAGCTCCTCCGCCAGCGCAGGGGTCTATACACCACTCCTATTTTTACTCTCTGGCCCCCTCTTGTTATCAAGGTGACCCAAATTGCCTCCACAGTTCCCTCCGCCTCCTCCACTCCTCCTATGCCCATGCAGTTGTTGACTATTATTGCTACCCCTCCTCCCCTTCCCTCCCCCAACATGGTGTAACCCTCCAGGTTCAGGTCCCAGTCGTGATCTGTGGTGGCCCAGGTCTCACTGACCGCTGCCACATCCACCTCTCCCTCAGTTAGCATCGCCTGGAGCTCAGACATTTTATTGCCCAAGCTCCTGGCATTTAGCAGGACTACCTTCCACCCTTTCCCTATACTTACATTTCCCCTGCTCACGTTCCCATGGGGATTCCATCTTCCCCCAGTCTGCACCTTACCAGTTGGCCTTTTCCCGCATTCCTCCAGCTCCCAGGGGTGGAAACAGAGTCCCTCCTTTATCGGACCCCCCTCGACAGCCTTTTCTCCCATCCCTCCCCCTTCACAAGTTTAAACCCCACCTTTCACCAACGAACCCCTATATTTTCAACTTAAGGATTTCCCTCCCCTCCAAACTGAGATGAAGCCTATCCTTAGCATACAGCCCCTTATCCTTCCAGGTCTCCCCCCAATCCCCCATCAACCCATCCTCTGTTCCCACACCACTCCCTGAGCCACTGGTTTATATCCTAATCTTCCTCTTGTGTTCCCCCTGGCCTTAGCACTGGCGGATTTCTGAGGTAAAGTCGCATATCCTGTCATCTGACAGATCCTGGCAAGCTCCATGAACCTTGGCTGTATCTTAGCTCACTATTTCCCTCAATGTCATTGGTACCAGGTGGACCAGTATGTCAGGGAACCTCCACAATCCTTTGCCAGCTGATATACCCCATGCTTGGCCCTGTGCACCGTTAGTCCAGGGAAGCATTTTGTTCTAACCGGGCAGACTTCTCCCTCCCTATCCCATTTGATACCCTTGATCATGGAATCACCCAACAGGAGCACTCTGACCACCCCTTTTCCTCCATTTCCCCCCCTTCCATGTCCCTCATCCTTTCTACTGGCTCCTCCCCCAAGCCGGCTCCTTGTTCCTCCCCCTATCTGGGTGCTACCTGCCACCCCTCCTCGATCCTATGCCTCTCCTCATCCTCCCGAGTATCCTCCGACTGGTCCCCCCATCTGCTAAGCTAGCCTGGCTCTTCCTCCCTTCCTTCCCATCTCAGTTCAGTCCCTCCTTGCCTGTCATTGCTCCCTGGCCCCTAACCCTCAGCTCCTTTACTGTATCCTCCTTGTACTTCTGGTCCTTTTCCTTGCTTTCCTCCCTCTACCCCTCCTCCTTCTGCTCTGATCCCCCACTCCCCCATTTCCTGCATTCCAAGTTCCCCGTTCTTCCTGCTATCCATCCCCGCCTCCTGCTCCCTACTCCTTTCCATCTCTAACGGCCCCGTCATGGCTAATCACCCCCCTCATCCCCAAGCAGAAGATGAGAATTGAAGCGGTTACTGAGCTTAAGGTCTGATCCAGCTCCTCCCCTTGCTTCCTTCTGTCCAGCCCCAGCCATCTGCCTACTTCTCTGAGAATGTCCTCCCTTTGGCCCCCACTGTGAGGGTCCCCAGATACCTGCATGCTTCCTTGGTTGTGTCCTCCTTTTGGGCCCTCTCTGTCAGGGTCCCTATGTGACCCCAGAGTACTCTCCTGCACTCCTTTCCCTATGCCCCTACCCCTAGTGCTCAGTGCAACCCCGTGGGAGAGCCCCTGCCCTATTCCCCAACCATACCTCCCCCCTCCCTCCAGCTGTCTCCTAATCCCCTCAACCTCCTCCCTAAGCTGTGCCAGCTGGTAGCACACTGGGCAACCACCGAACTTTCAAGCCCAGACCAGTATCATGGCTGCCCCACACCCTGTGCACCCCAATACCCTCCCAAAGATGCTGGCCCTGATGACGTGTGGTCCCATCCCCCTCCAAGTAGGTTTCCTTGGGTGAACAACCAGGTTCCCCACTAGTCCAAGATACACCCCTACCCACTAATCATAAATACAGTCCCACATTAAACAGGTGCCTCCGTTACTAGGTGCAGTACTACACAGTAAACTTATAGGGGAAGTGTACAACTCCCTAAGCACCTCTCTCCCAGCCTTTAAACCCAACCCCCAGTGGCTAGAACTACATGAGCTGCACCTGAAGCCTTTTCCTCCAATTGTAGGGCAGGTGCTCCTCAATAAAGAAGCTGAGCTCTGGGGAGGGAGGGTGGGATTATGGCCTACACCAGACTCTCACGAGAGTGTATCAGCCCGGTGTCTGCCCCTCACTGCACCTCCTCCAGAGGAAGGTCCCACACAAACACTAATTAAGATGGTGCCTGCCAAGGGTGTAGCCAGGGATTTCAGATCTGCACACCAAGTGGACTCACTGCTACCCAACCCCCCCTTGTTTGGGTGAGCTACCCCCCACCCGGGGTGTAGCCAGACAATATACAAATGTACACCAGGACTGTGTTTGTTGCCTCATTTGGCCACAATAAATACAACTTTTGTATCTCATGACAGTGGTTGTTGCCATACATGGGTAAATACAAATGCCATGCATTGTTCCCTAAGACACCCATATATACCAGCCCAGACCCCGTAAAGTTGTATTGTCCTTGGGATGCAAAGAGAGTATTAGTGACCAGTCCTAGTTTCAACTCCTGTGAATAAAATTACAGAAAGGTTTGTATTTTCTTTGTTAGTTTTCATGGAAAAAGGAAGCAGTTCAGAGCCTATTTGCTACCCCCCTTAAATAAAATTGCACACCATGGAGTGCTTGGAGTATGCCTGCCTACACTCATGGTGCCGGCTGTATATGTCCCCTTCCCCTCTCAGCAGGCCAAACTGCAGCTTCCTGTCTGAGCTCCACCTGAGTTAATCTCTCAGTAATAGCCCAAACTATTCAACAGCACAGATTAAATACCATAGCCCAGAATTTCACTCAGAAACAGTTGCATCTCACAGTACTGATTGTAAATCCCCACCAATTTATCCCCTCACAATACAAACAATTTCAATATCAAAATAAACTGAAAAAAGAGATTTAAAACGAATGCACTTCCCTGAACTTCACTCCTGCTGTAGCTGCTCCCTAGTGTGGTATTGGGTAAACTGTTTTTGCTAACAGAAACAGTAACACAACACATACAGGCACTTCCTCATATGAATACTGTAATACCTCAAATCAGTGTTGCATCACACTCACATGGGCTTAGTCCCTATTAGACCTGCACTTTAGAATGTGCACAACACTTAAAGGGTTCCTCCATTACTTAAGTGGGGAACCGAACATTGTGGGTTTGGTTAACTGGTGGAACTGCATTTAGTGCAGCACCATTATCTGTTGCTCTGATGACATCATCCTCCAGCAACACTGATGGTAAAATGGAGGACAACTACATTCATAACTTCTGGGGACTGTATATTTTTATTTATAATCTAGATTTGGACAGCAATAGGACTGCTGGCAACTGGAGGAGGCACATAACAGTTATACATAAGGAGTTGGGAAAATAGTGGTGTGAAACTATGGGAGACTTCACCTTTAAGAAAGTTTCATTGTTTGGCACTACATGCACAAGGGGACAAGCAGTTAATATCTCTGGGGCAATGGCGACTGCTTCAGTAGGTGTGGAATCAAAGGCTTGTGGATGGGCTGAAGCAGAACCCAATCCATTTGACAAGGAGGGAAGAAAACAAAGTAACAAATGGGAGGCAGACCAGATAGCACAGCTACAGGGAGTGATGCTTGGCACACTTGCCACTGGGGTTTGAGCCCTAAGCCCCGGAAGGTGGTGGACAAACATTCCAGAGAACATCCCACATTTGTTCAGGGCTTGCGGCCAACTTACTGAACAGTTTGGATCCGGGTCCAACGCGCCTCCTTGAGGGGTGCATAGATGTCATTGGACTGATCCTCACCGATATAGTCTGGTGTTCGCTGGATCAAGGGTGTTCCCATATCCATTGAAGGAGGTGGTTGCGAATCCTCTTTTTAAAAAAAACATCCAGCGACCCAGACTGTCTTGTGAACTACAGACCGGTCTCTAACCTACCCTTTTTGGGTAAGGTTATTGAGAAGGTAGTCGCGTTGCAGCTTGAAAACTTTCTTGCCACCCATGAAATCTATGATCCTCTCCATTTGGGTTTCAGGAAGAGGCATAGTACTGAGACAGCATTAGGAGGAGTCATTCGATCTTGGTCCTCCTTGATCTCTCTGCAGCATTTGACACCGTGGATCATGGGGTGCTGTTGGAACACCTGCGGCTAATCTGTGTACTGTCGGGGACAGTCCTTAGATGGTTCCATTCTGTTCTCACGGGTAGGTCTCAGAGGGTGGTGTCAGGAATTTGTTTCCTCGGCCCCCTTTGCCCTGCCTTGTGGGGTTCCACAGGGTTCCGTACTGTCCCCCATGTTGTTCACGGTGTATATGCTGCCGTTAGGAGACATTATAAGGTGGTATGGGCTGAGTTTTCACTGCTATGCAGATGATACTCAGCTCTACATGTCCTTTGAACCCGAACAGAGTAGTGCGGTTTCAGTATTTAACAACTGCCTGAGATTCAAGACTGGATGAGTGCTAACTGGTTGAAACTAAATCTGGATAAGACTGAGGTGTTGGTGGTGGACCCAGGTCACCAGGTAGAGAAGCTGACTCCTGGGCAACTGTCTGACCTGGTGCTGGGGGGTGACCAGTTGAGACCTTCTGAAAGGGTGCGGAATCTGGGGGTTGTGCTTAACAGCACAGGTGTCAGCAGTTGTCAAATCCTCGTTTTTTCATCTGAGGAACATCGCCTTGATAAAGCACCTTTTTCCGCCAGATGACCTTCCTGTATTGGTTCACACCTTGGTGTCCTCTCATCTTGATTACTGCAATGCTCTACACCTAGAGTTACCGGGGGTGGATCTCCGTCGCCTACAACTGGTGCAAAATGCTGCGGCCAGGCTGTTGACAGGGCAGTCAAGATCTTGCCATATCACGCCTGTGCTGCACGAACTGCACTGGCTGCCAGTGCAGTGGAGGATCACCTTCAAGGCTGCATTGCTAACTTATAAGACCCTACATGGACAGGGACCAGATTACTTGCAAGACCTCCTTCGGCCTTACCACCCCCTCTGTCCTCTCTGATCTGCCGAGGGATTGCCACAGGTTCCCAGGGTCCGTCTTCAGACATCAACTGCTAGGGCTTTTGCTTTTGTAGCCCCGACCCTGTGATTAGAGAGTGCCTGTCCACTGAGATGTTTAAATCCTTCTTAAAAACCTATTTATTCGATCTAGCATTTGGGGAGGTTGTTTAGTTTTATTTTGCTGCCTTTTAATTCTGTGTGTTTTAATGGTCTATTGGTTGTTTTAATATTGTATACGTGGTTTGATTTTAGAAAAGCGCATTAAAAATAAAGTGTGATTTGATTTTGGTTTGATTTCTAAGGAGGGACAACTCTTGTGCACGCTCACCAGAGACCTAGGAAGGCTGGGGTGTCACCGCTGGCAGGATGCCCAAAGGGGAGGGCTGACAATGGGAAGCCTTGCCATGAGAAGTACTGCAGTGGCACGGACTGCCCAATGTTTATTTGTTTTCAATAACTGGATACGTGCACTAGACATAAAATGCCTATTTTCCGGCACGACCCAGGAGAGTACAAAACAGTGCAGACACTAAATTTCAGTACAGTATAGAAAACAAGCAAAGCAGATTACAATAAAGATAACAGTGAACATATGAGAAGTTGAGTATAACAGTTTGGAGCATTAGAGTTTTAGACAAATCAAAAACATAGGCAGTGAAGACTGGGATTACAAAGTGGTAAATAAAAAAAAACAAGCAGAAATTTGACTAGAACATAGCATGAAACAACAACATATTACTAATTGCAAAATTAGTTTTTATTAAGATTTAGCACACATTAAAGTTTAGAATTCAAAATTCAGACAGTGCCAATATCGTTGAAGCAAGTTCAGCAGTAGGAAGAGAGAGAGGAGAGTAGGGAACAAGATTACAGGCAGTTGGAAGGGGGGTAAATACTTTACGTCTGCACAGGGATGCAGCAGAGGCTGAAAGAGTGGGATTGGCTGGAAAGAGTCAGGTGGCAGAAAAGTCACGGAGAATGAAAATAGGTGCAGGGGTTGGAGGCTAAAAGGTGAGTACGAAGCATCCATTTGAAACTTTCATGAGTAAGGGACTGACGGATGGTTAGTAGTATAGAGTTCAAATACTGAGGAGCCGTATGGGAAAAGGCCTGGGACTCCATATTAGTTTTGCATCTAGGGACTTGTAGGAGGCTTTAATCCCCTGAACACAGGTTACAGCGAGGGCAGGGCTTTGTCAGCAAGCAGACAAGTGAGGAAGGGACACCAGAGCAAATTATTCCATCAATCAGGGTGCCTAGGGAGAGGAGATGGTTTGCTGCTGGAGAGGGCCAGTTTAGATCCCTGAATAATTGGCAATGATGAGTGAGGCGATGCAATGCTAAGGCAAAATGGCAGATGCTGTTGTAAGTAGAGTCCCATTTCAGGAGACAGAATTTGGCAGTTCCCATGTAAGTAACAGAAAGTACAGTTTCGTACTTACGGTAATGGTAGATCTTCGAGAGAATCTCTTGCAGCAGGTAATACACTTGGGTATCCACCAGAGGGTGCTCTCATCGATGGTAGCTTTCACTAGCAGTGCTGACTTGGGGCCGCCCACAATGACGTCATCATGTTTACTTCTATAAATACATGGGCAGCCCCCTAGTGGCCTCAGTTCCCCACCGGCGATCAGCTTGCAGAGCAAGCCTTCGAGGGGGCCAGAGGTACCCTTTCTTTTTCATTTTTGAAAATGCTGTGGAAAATTGCTCTCTCTGAGAAGGAGGGGGAAGGAGGGAGGGAACGTACCTGCTGCAAGAGATCCTCTTGAAGAGCTACCATTAGGGCAAGTACAAAACTGTACCATCTTCGTTGAGGGTATTTCTTGCAGCAGGTAATACACTTGGGATGATTCCCAAGCAGTGGAGTAGGAAGGGTGATCAAATAGGAAAGGAGGCCCTGTAGAACGGCAAGCCCGAAGGTAGTGTGGCACCTAGAGGCCAAGTCTAAGCTGCAGTGCTTTGTGAAAGTGTGCACAGTAGACCAGGTGGCAGCAACGCAGATGTCAGTGATCAAGACCCCGTGGAAGCATGCAGCCATTGTAGTAAGAGCCCGGGTGGAGTGAGCATGTACTGCGCCTGGTAATGGTTTGTTATATTTATTGTAACAGTAGGTTATGAAATGTGCAAGCCAATTTGATAATGTTTCCTTGGTGACTGGGGTTGTGGGATAACAGATGGACCAGACACTGAACGTCAGGTTCAACACACAATCTCTGCGTGATGTTTATTCAAAATACAGAGGATAACCTTCAGCAATGGCACATTCTTTCTTCAGTACATCAGTTTGCAGCAACAGACTATGCATGCCCTTCCTCTGCACTTAGCCAGCAACTTCTGACTCACTTGATCGCTGATCTAACTTATCTGTTGAGATTTAGCCTCCCCTATGTGGGCCTTGTTTGCTTGGGTGGTGAGGGCTCAAAAAAAAAAAAAAAAGCTAAAGACAAAGAATCTCAGTGCAGAAGCACTGAAACAAGGGTTACCCCAATGGGCACTGACAGTGAGACAAGTTTCAAAGAAACACATCATCACACATACTTCCATAATGTAAAGCATCATGGGATATATGCAAATCACCATGAAATTTCAGACTTGTTCAGTTTACAGCAATTTACATGCATTTTAAATAGCACAACTAACTTAATTTTTATCATACAGTCTCCTAGCAACTTTTTACCTTTATCATAAACACCTAGTGCCATGGTATTTTTAACATTTACAGGTTTTATACACATAAAGTATACACATTTATTTTACTTAGTTTTTGTTGACCGGGTAAGTACACTAGACAAATCCTGCCTATTTTCAGGCACGACCTGGGGGGAAGGGGATACAGATGAATGCCAACTGACCCTGAACCAGATTAAGCTGTTGGTGGTATTTTTAGCTAATGAGGGAAATTTGTCCAGGACACCGGGGAAATTCCCCTACTCTTTTTGATAAGTGCCATGGGATCTTTAACATCAACCTGAACTACCACCAATCCAAGCAGATGGGACCTCGGATTAAAGTCTCATCCGAAAGATGGCACCTCAGAAGTGCAGCACCCCTCTCATGTTGCACTACAGTGTCAGTACTGGGATATTAACCCAAGAGCCAGATGTGGGAACTGAACCCACAGCCCTCTGATCTCCCGGTCTCAGAGGCGAGTGTGCTACCTACTGAGCCACTGACACTGTAAATTAAAGTATTTTATGACATGGTGCCACTGCATACTAAATCCAACAATGAGGAACACAGCCTGTTGTTTTATATCAGCTTGGAGGTCACAACAATAACCTCCCTGTACGAGGACCTGAGAAGAAAAAGGAAAATTTAAAGAGGACACTATAGCATAGTCAAGAAAGGGAAGGGGTGCCCATAGGTGACCAACTTATGGACTAGAAATTGTAAAGAATAGATTAGGCTAAGAAACAGAAGAACTGTTGCTACAGATTTAAGAAAAGGTCGGTTCTCAAGAGTGGCAGGAGCTCCCTGTCACAACTGGTAAACCTTCCTTGCCTGGAGCAAAGGCAATAAAGAGCTGTTTGGATTTACGTGTGGCTTTGGAGTGTGCAATGTAGTAACATAGGATGCGGTGCACATCCAAGGCATATAGGAGGGTTTCGCCAGGACTGGAGTGATCTGGGTAGAAAACTGGCAATTGTATGGACTGGTTCAGTGTGCATGCCGATATGGCCTTTGGCAGAAAGGCTGGGTTAGTATGAAAGGAGACCCTGTCTTTGTGGAAGGCAAGGTTCGGAGCACGTGAGGACCTGGAGCTCAGAGATGTGGTGAGCAGAGGTAATAGCCACTAGAAATAAAGGTTTCCATGCCAGAAAACGCATGTTGCAAGTAGCAGCTTGCTCGAAAGGTGACAAGGTTTATTTTTGTATTACGAAACTGAGGTCCCAAGGAGGTACTGTCTGCCGAATGGGAGGCTTAAGATGTAAAATGTCTTTTAGGAACAAGAGGGCATGGTACTGCAGGGTGACCGGACTGTCCTCTATGGGACTGAAAGGCTGAAATGGCTGCTAAGTTTACCTTGATGGATGAGTAACTCGGCCCTTATGAGGAAAATAAATAATCCAGGATAACGGGGAGGGGACAGGAAAAGGGCTCGAGGGTGTAGGCAGCCACCCAATTAGCGAAGCGCTTCCACTTTGCTTGATCATTTTTCCTAGTGAATGGTTTTCTGGAAGCCAACAGAATGGTTGCTACCTTTGCTGAGACTTCTTGTCTATTCATAAAAATGTCCTCAGGAGCTACACATGAAGGTATAAAGAGCGAAGATTGGGGTGCAGGAGTGACCCATGATGCTGTGTGAGGAGGTCCGGATGAAGGGGAACGGGATCTGCGACCGACAGCTGATGGAGAAGAGGAAGCCAGATTTGTTGGGGCCAGAATGGAGATATCAGTATCATGGTTGTGGACTCGAGTTGGAGTTTCAGGAGGACACACTGGAAGGCATATAAAAATTGTCCTTGCCAAGTGAGGGAGAGAGCATTGATAAGAGTGCCCCTCATTGTCTGGTATAATGGAGTAGTAGTGAGGTAGCCGGTGGTTGTCTGGGATGCAAAGAGGTCGACTGTCGGCGTGCCCCAGAGGTGGAAGATGTCTCGGAGGACTGATGCATGTAAGGTCCACTCGTGACCCTAAGCGTGGCAACTGTGATGATCTGCCAAGACATTCTGAGCTCCTGGCACTTGAACTGCCACGAGCTGGAGTTGTTCCCATAAAGCCTCTCGCCAGACTCAGACTACCTCCTGACAAAGGTGTTGTGACCTTGTGCCTCCTTGTTTGTTCATGTAATAGACGACACAGGTGTTGTCCGTTTGCACCAAAAGGGGACCTGGGACCAGATATGGTTGAAAGGTCTGTAATGCAAGATGGACCGCCCCCATCTCTAGCAGATTTATATGGAGAAAGGCAGTGGTTGGGTCCTAAAGACCCTGTGTCTGATGAGGTCCAAGGTGGGCGCTCCAACCCCAGGTGAAGGCGTCCACGGTCAGGGTCTGGGATGGTGGTGGGGTCTGAAAGGGAACGCCTTGATCTAGATTGGATAGCACTGTCCACTAAGTCAGGGCTTGGTGGAGTGCCAGGGTGACAATGATCCAGTCTTCAAGTCCCCTGCACGCTGTTGCTATTGGCATTGTAGGACCCACTGTACCGGTCACATGTGTAACCGGCCTGTGGACACATGGAGATGGCAGCGCCATGAGTTTAGAAGGCACATGTGCTGATGGTCTATGACATGGAATGGACCACAGTGGCAGCAAGTGTCCTAAGTTTCTGACATCTGTCCTCTGGAAGGAATGCTCGACCAAGGTGCGTGTCTAGGATGGTTCCTATATATTGGAGACGTTGTGTCGGTTCCAGATGGGATTTTGGCAGATTGACAGGAATGCCTATGTCCTGAAATAGCTGGAATGTGGCTTGACGAGACTACAGCAACCCCTCCTCGGTGGAGGCCTTGACAAGCCAGTCGTCCAGATAGGGGAAGACTAAGTGTCCTTGATGCCATAGGGTTGCGGCAACCATCGCTTGACATTTTGTGAAGACCCTGGGCACTGAGGACAGTCCGAAGGGTAATGCTCTGAATTGGTAGAGATGTTCTAGAAGCTGGAAACGGAGGTAGCAACGATGCGCTGGATGTATTTGGATATGAAGGCACGCATCCTTCATGTCCAGAGCGCAAAGCCAATCTCCTCGATAGAGAAGAGGAGGTATTGTGGCTAGAGTCACCATTCTGAATAGTTTGTACTGAATGTACAAATTTAGATCCAAGAGATCCAGAACTGGGTGCAGATCCCCTGTGCATTTTGGTACCAGGAAAAAATTGGAGTAAAATCCCAGTCGCTGTTCGTCGGGGGGCACGGGTTGGATCGTTTTTTTCTGGATGGGGGAGGCCAGTTCCTCTAGGAGTATTGGAATGTGGTCCTGTGGGTAAGTGATGAACGGGGAGGATGGGGAGGTGGGGGGGACAGTGAGTTCCAGTGTGTCTCCTATTTGAATGATTTGTAGTACCCACTCGTTGGTTGTGATTTGTTGCCACACCTCTAAATGAAGGAAGAAGCAGCCCCCACAACCTCCAAGGCTGGCTGAAGGATGCTGAGGAGGCAGGTGATGGGAGTCAAAAAGATTGTGGAGCACCAGACACTGCAGGAGGGGTGGTCAGAGTGCCCTTAGAGGCAGAAGCAGGAGTAGAGCTAGCAGGCTGGGTGTGCTGCCAGCCCCTACTGGACTGGCGGGCCATGCTGTGCTGATGGCTGGCACTGCGGAACTGGAAGGGCTAATATTTTCTTTGGCCCACAGTTTATGATGTGTGGTACATGCCATGCACCATTCGGAGAGTATGACTAGAAGCCTAAAGATCATCTGGAATGTTCTGAGTCTCAGAGCCGAAAAGTTTATATCCGTTAAAATGGGCATTGAGAATGTCTGTTGTATGTTTGGCGTAAAACTAAACAACCAGAGCCAGGCATGCCGATGAAGGGTGACACCCGTAGCCGAAGTCCTTGCGGTGGTGTCCACAGCATCATACCATGCCTGAAGCAAATGGCGGGACAGGCTGGCGCCAGCTGCAAAAGTGGCCAACAGCTGTTCTTTTTCTGCTGATTGAGGAAGCTTATTAGTGATCTCTGAAGCAGCAGTTCAGAGGGTCTTCTGGTACTTTAGCATATGGCCAATATAATTCAGCATACGCAGGTTCATAGTGGCAGCCTGGTATACTTTCTTGTCCAGTAAGTCCAAGCGTCGGACTCCCGGTCAGGGGGAAGGAGCTGAGATGTTTAGGATGTTTTGTCCTGTCATGCATGGCATTAATGACCACAACGTCAGCTTGTGGTACATTAGCAAAGAAAGGGTGATGTGTTGGTGCCTGACAGAGGCAATCCGCCTTTCTAGGGACTGCTGGAACCACAGACAGGCGATGCCAGGCCACAAGGACGGCATCCTGGTACGCCTGAATTAAAGGAGGCACTACAATCACAGGGCCCTCAAGTAGGTCCAGGTAATCCGCCACATGGCGGCAGTATTTGTCTTATTCAGTAGTGCTGAATCCCATCACCTGCTGGATTTGTGTCATCAGATCCATAAAGGCTGGGTCATCTGGAGGAGAACAGGGCAGACAGAGCCCGGGATCTTGCTCCACAGAGGACACAGTGGATGTACTTTAAGGAGGGTGAAGGCCATCACCCATGTCCATGTCTTCCTCATACTCCTCTACATAATCTGGGAGAAATTCATTCTCCAAAGAATGGTAGGACGGAACAGGAGAAGGTTCCCTGTGGGATACAAAAAAGGGAGTCCTGGCAAGGACGCTTGGGCGGAGGAGGCGGGGGAGAGGATGAGGAAGCTGCATTGGTGGCAGGCCCTGTATCATCTGTAGAACCGCTTGCACTGCAGCAGCCACGTCGATGGAAGGGGCCATTGATGGGGGAGCAGAAGTCGTGGCCATGGTCCTGGCAGTGGCAGAACCAGGAGGAGGCAAGACACAAGGCGTAGGGCGCGGTTGTGGATGCAGCCGAGAACCCGAGCTGTGAGAGGTTGCCCCTCATGAAGCATCAGCCTGGCTTTGATGAGTGACCACCTGGGAAGGAGGCGGCAATTTAGGAAGCACCGTTATGGAGAATCCTTTCTCCTTTATGACATACTCAGTGTCTGTCGTGGGCTTTGTCGATGGAGGCTGAAAAGGTGATGAGGCTGAATGTTGAAATGTGGGAGTCATCGACAAGACACCGTGGTCCACTGTGGAAGACTGGGCCATCATCAACGAGTGACCTGTTGATGCAGAAGGAGCAGTCTTGGTCACCATTGGCCGGGGAGCTTGAGTTAAGCCATGTGAGAGGGACTGGAGGGCCACATCGGTAAAAGCTGAGGGGCCCATCCGGGGGCCCTGGCCTCAGATGAAGCAGAGGAAGTAGAGGCCATCGACAGGCCACCAGAAGAGTTTGCTGTAGACGGCTGAGATTTCTTACCTTCTGAAGATTTGTCTTTCAACAAATGTCTGTGAGGACTGGGAGGCCTGCAACGTCTTCGACAGAAGATGGGAACGAACCTCTAGCTCGAGAAGAGCAATCTTCTGTCTCATCAGGAATGAGTCAAGTTTTTGCAGGTGTCAGCGACAGGACGCCTGACTTAAATCCTGGTAGTGGGCACAGGAAGAAATGTTATGGGCAGCTCCCAGACAATGGACACTAATGAAATGAATATTGTATCTGTAGATTTTCCTGCCGCAAGGGCACTTTTGAAATAGTGATTCCGATCTGGACATTTAGAAAAATGAGGTGAAAAAAACAAAAAAAAAAACTGAGAACCGCTCCAATTTCCATTTTCACGTCAATGGTGGTGTCGACACACTTGAAGCGAAAGCTATTCACGCAGTAAGCCGAGAGACGGCAGGAAAAAGAACTGAGGCCGCTAGGGGCCACCCACTTATTTATGGAAGTAAACGTGATGACGTCATTGTGGGAGGCCCCCAGTCAGCACTGTTAGTGAAAGCTACCGTCGACGAGAGCGCCCCCTGGTGGATACCCAAGTGTATTACTTGCTGCAAGAGATACCCTCAAAGAAGTTCTACAGGTGAGGACTGGCAACAGTATGCCCTGAACAATAGCAACTCTAGCCAAAGGTGTAAGTGCATAGCTGGTTTTATAGGTAAGACCAATTTTGGAATTAACAGATTTACATGTAATGGAAATGTGCAGTTCAAAATCAAGAGAGGGGTCTAGCATAACCCCAAGGTATTTAAAGCTACAAACATTTTCAAGGAAGGAGCCATCATAACAAGACATATTTAGTTGTCCAGGACAGTTTCTTAGTCTAGCAGCAGAGCCAAATAGCATGGACTGTATCTTGCTTTCATTGAGGACCAGTTTGTTATGCAATAGCCAGGTTTGAATGTTGACAAAGTCAACAGAGAGGGTAGAATTGAGGTTGGTGATAGCCTTAAAGCTGTAGTAAAGGACACGGTCATCTGCATAAAGTAAGGATGAGCAAGCAGACGGGCACACAACTGATGAAGTTACCACACTGGTGGATATCTTCTCCAGTTCCCTTCAACATCCACAAGGACTACCTGCATCATGCACATGCAGCACCAGCAGCTGGACTGGGCTTCCCACTTGAGTAAGTAGTAAACAGGTAAGGTTTAGTTATATGGCGCCCAATCCGAGAGGCTCTGCGTGCCTTCCACAATCAGAAACAGGCAGGGTAATACTAGCAATAAAATAAAGCTCCAGGGTTTTTAAAACTTTAAAATACAAGCATAAATAGGCTTATTTATAAATAAATAAAACAATAAAACAGTTAAAACAGTGTGGGTAGTCTGGAAAAGCCTTTTTTTTTTTTAACATATTTTATCAAGTTTATGTAACACAAACTACATATTAGATCCATCAGGCAGGCATCATCGGTACATTTTGCATTCACTTTACAGGAAACCAGACATTGTTACAGTAACTTATTATGTGCCCCTGTTCTTGTTACCACACTTGAGGGATGCTTAATTTATCCATACATTAAAAATTTCAGTAACCATGGTGAAACAGTCTACACTGACTGTGCTATGAATGAGAGTCCAATTCAGAATCCAGAAGTAACCCTTGCTGCCATGAGCTGGAATTAAGTGAATGTCCAGCAAAATCATTCACCCTATCAAAGGGTTAATAGTACCGTAGGGAGGGTGGGCTGGTGGTGCTCCTACCCAGGCTTAAAGCCAGGGCGCATTTTTCCACTGAAGCTCATGTTCTAATTCACTTGCACTGCCACTTTAAATCTTTTTTTTTAATTTTGGTTCTGTAATTACAAATGATTGTCAGCAGGGGGTGCATCTGCAGACCAAGGACCAGCAAGTGGTGGTGGTGGTGATGGTGGGGGGGTCACATGGTTGCACAGTCTACTACAGAAAATAATAATCATGTTGTGCTGAGAAAGAGGAACTGTGAGTGGGCCAGCATGCCACCCATTAGTATAAAAGGTACGGGCGGAGCATTTGGCACTGAGTGAGAGGCGGTTTGTGTTGGAGACAGGGAGAGTGTGGAGCAAGTTGTTGAGCGTACTAGCGTAGAGTACTAGACAGTCACAGAGACTAAAAAAAGTGATAGAGGAGAGATGAGTCACAAGAGACAGAGAAGACAGAAGAGATCCTTGTCTTATATTTTTTTTCATCACTTGTGTAATGTAAGCATAAGCAGAATGCACACCACACTACATACTCTGTCTGTTGTTGACTATGTAGACAAGACTGGTAATTGTCACTCGTCAGTGACAGAGTGTCTTTAGTAAAAAGTGATGGCACTGCAGACAAGCAGAAGAGCAGACCCGGCCAAGCGATGAATAATTCCAAATTAATTTCTGAATCCAAATTGTGAGATGATGAGATGGGATCTATGTGGTGAGAGTGCAGTTGGGGGGTGGGGGGGATTGACAGTCTCACTCAGGAAACTGAAGACAAAGATCTGCTTTTCTTGCCGTTGAATTATTGGGCCTGGGCTGGCCTGTCTTGGAGTCGGCTCTGCTGGCGGGTGGGAAGCGACCGTGTAGTTCACTTGAACTTCATGCACTGGACTGGGGACTGGGATGGAAGTGAAGATTTTGAAGCAGTTGCCTCAGCCTTGGCCTGACTGCCATGGCACGGGCCATAGCACACCATCCCTTCTGTCCACAACGTTGTTACATTTTCTTTTCTTTCCTCTTTATCCGCGTCCCTCCTGCATTCCCATTCCATTGCCTTTTTTTTTTTTGTGTCCTCTCCTTCTGATTCTCCCTAGCAGAGTCCTTGTTCCATTCTCACCCCACCACCCACACCTGTCTTGCTTAGAAAATGAGGCCTTGCCTGCCAGTGCCTTGCCTAGTTGTCTTGGATGCCATGTGAGGGGATCTGTACAGCTTAGATCATAGCATATTAACAGTTACATGTATCTGGATTGGCTTGGGCTGTGGAGGGGAACTGATGGGAATCAGGGGAATGAGGGGATTTGGAGTGGGGCTCCTTCTGGCTGCAGGGATGCTGACTGAAGCAGTTGGGCTGGCTCAGCTGTACTGGGGGGGTTCTGTGCAGGGGTTATTTACTGGGCAGAGGAGAGGAGCTGCACTGCTAAAGCATACTGAAAACTGGTATAGGCTAGGCAGAATGTTTTTTCCCTAATGACACTTCTCATTGCGCCATGGGGCCCCTACACTGTCTCTCACTAGGGCAAACTAAATGGGCCCTTGGGGGGGTCCTCAAGCTCAAGCACCCTATCATGCACGGTCAGGCCTTTTTTTTTTTAAATACAGGGCCCCGCCTAGACACTACAACTTGGGGACACTACTACATAATGTATCTCACCTCACTCCACAGCAGGACCCCCCGGCCAGAGAAAGCATTCTCTACTGTCCTCTACAGGTCAGGAGAGGGCCAAGAAGCAGAAGACCCACAGCAGAGAACTGCTGCTACAGTGCTGTCCAGGGTCCCACAGTAAAACTTCTGGTAGAAAAGGAAAGCTCCCCGACTCACCAGGTCTGTTTGGCTTGCATCCATGAACATGACAGTTTTATTAATAATTTATAACACTGCGTAGACTGAGCGTGTCACCTAAATCATGGATGTAAGTTGATCGCTTCTGGATCTTGACATCTGACAGTTTCTGCAGCACTTATAAATTACATATAAAAATACCTGCCATGTTCATGGTTGCCAACAGAGTATATGAGTCTGAGCTGGGGAAAGAGAGAGACAGAAGGAGGGAGGGAGGGAGTGGACCAGCGCATTTTTTTGTATGCCAGAAGTTATACTGTGGGACCCTGGACAGCACCATAGCAGCAGTTCTATGATATGAATATTTACGCCCTTGGCCCTCTCCCAACTGGGGGGTAAGGCAGATGCAGGTGGTGCTTTTCTGTGGGAGGTTCCTGCGGTTGGGGGATTGGATACAGTCAGAATATTGTTTGGTGGGGGGGATGCCACTGCAGAAAGAGTGGTCCGCTGGAGGGATGCTAGACTTGGGGCTGCATACCTCTCAACCTCTTGCCTAATAAATCAGGGACAAGACTTAAAATAATCAGGGACAAAGACCCAAAATCTTGAACACATGTTATAAATTGACACTATTCACTCAGAAAGCTGATAGAAAAGGGGGATTTGTGTTCATCTGCATTTTCTGAAGAAGAATAAGTCTGTAACTTTGTTTTACATTATTTCATGGTTTTAACCCCCCACCCCCACCCCAGCCCACTGTTCTCTACCATAAAAACAAACTTTATAATGGACAAATGCAAATTTTGTTGCAAAATCAAGGACAGTTTAGAGGTATGTGCGGTTGGTCTAGTTGCAGGGATTGTTTGGGTGCATGGGCGCTTGTCTTGGTGAAGGGTGGTGGTTCAGCTATAGGGAAGGTAGGCAGCTAAGGTGAGTGTGGTGTTGTGGAGGTGTTCAAGCCACTGTAGGATGGTTGGGGGGTGGAGTCTGGTTATGGTCTAGAAGAGTGGTCAAGCAGCATTGACTGCTGGAGATAGTCTAGCTGAAGGAAGGATGGTCGGAGGGTGGAGGCTTTTCCTTCTGTTAGGTGGTGGTGATTCCACTACAGGGGTAGTGGAGCCTGCCATCAGGGCTGAGTGAGTGGGCTCATGGGGATACATCCCCCTATGTGAGGATGGGTGCTTGCAGGTGGGGCATCTCAGAGGTACATGTGTCCAGCACTCGAGGACTGCATCTATGCCACTGAGGTGCCTGTATATGCCCCCATGAGCCACTCTCGATGGAACTGTTGGTCAGACAGTTGTCCACACAATTGCAGCTGCACTGCACACTCTGATGACAGCCAGCCAGCATCTTCGACTCCCACACCTCAGATTCTATGGGAGCAAAGTTTTCCCTGAAATCAAGGGTAGGGAATGTATAACAAAAGTATGTTTTTCCTTCAAGAAAAGCCTCAAAATTCACTACAGAGTATGTAAACAACCTAGAGCTTCGACCACCAGTTATTTTCTGGGGGGGGGGGGGGGGGCGCACAAAATTAGTCTCTTGCCAGGGCACCAAAATGCCTTCCTACGGCTCTGAGGGTTAATATCCCATTAACATAACATTGGTAGTATATAATCGTTTTACACCCTCCTGTACAGATAAAGCAGATCGCCGCAGATAGTCTGCATAATGAACATTAATAACTACCAACTTATATTAGACTAATTAGTGTGTACTTCCTCTTAATAAGCTCAACTGTGTGAGGCAATAAAAACAGCCTTACTCTAAGCTTTAAACTTACCACAGAAGAGGAATACATGTGAGAATGAGAAGGAAGGCACGGGGGGGGGGACAAAAGACACAGGCTTCATGGGCTCTAAGGCGCCATCTGGTCCTTACACAAATCAGTACCAACACAACAAAAGACTTCCAACATATATCTTTTTAAGGACAGACAATCTACAATTTGAATAGGTACCTTGCATCAGTATCAGAACTAGTCCCCCCCCCCCCCAAAACATTCCCACCAGAAAATCATACTTAACATTGCCTCCCTCTCACATTTTGTGACTTTACAGTTACTCAAGTTCTAATAGGCCAGTTCATGTATCCTGTTTTTCTCTGAGTTGGACGAGTCACCTTGAGTGGCAAATTGCTTTTCAATTTTTTCTAAAAATTTGGCCGCTTCAGCTACTTCCGAAAACTGAAAAGCTTTAACTCCATAGTGAATACGTAAGCTTGCAGGCGTAAGTAGGATAGGATGCATCCCCAGTGTGCGAAACCTTGCCCGGATGCCATAAAAACTTTTTCTTCGCATTCGTGTAGAGTAGCTAAGATCCGGGAATAGGTGCACTCTATTGTTCTGCCACTCCAGAGGGCTCAGGGACTTTGCTTTCTGTAAGATCATGTCTCACTCGGCCAACGTTTGTAACTCCATCATCAGCGTACGAGTATAGTCTCCAACAACATTCTTAGGCCTCCCACCTCGTGGCATTATGTGGTATGCCTTGAGTACCACACATGCTTCCTCCATTTGAAGTAGATCCATCAGCCAGTCTCTAAGAAAAATAATGGGGTTTTCTCCCTCCATTCCCTCCGGCAATGGCAGCACCCTGACAGGCATTGATCTTATGGAATTCTCAACATTCTCTAGGTGCCGCCGAAGTAAAATATTTTCTTTGGTAAGACCAGATGTTACGGTGAGAGCTCTATCCGCTTTTTTCCCCATGCCCTTCGATTCTTCCGTCAACAGTTCAACTTTAGTGTGGACCTGTTGCAGATCCGTTTTAAAGTTCTCTAGTTTGCTATCTAGACTTTGAATAGCCTGCAACAAAGCCGCATTAATGGATTGCAATTCCTCTCCCAGTCCAGAAGGATTTTCTTTGCTGCCGCTTGCTTTTGGATCTTCGGGCGGGCGCCCTCCACGTTTGCACTCGCTTTATTACCATGGATCATTTTCAAAGTTTTACTGCCCACAAGAAGAAATTTAAGTGCACCAATTTGTAGCTGGTGAGATGCTCTTTCGGTCAAAGTCGAGAGGTTTAAAGTTAGTAGTCAGAATATATATTATATATATATATATATATATATATATTTAAAATTCAAGTTTATTAACAATCGGGTACAATTACATTCAAAAGGTTAAAGGATTAGACAAATATATTCTCAAGTAATATTTCAGTTTAAGTCATAAGTCATCATCTCATGTCTTTCATATCTTTCCAACTAATAATTGACAGTTATTACAAGCAGGTTGTTCAATCAGACATCATGACCAATAAGGCCATCCTCCAGAAAAACATAAGCCAAGTCTCAAACTGGGCCAGAAATATGAAAATTACGTACCTACCGTAATTACGATCTTTCTGTGTATCTTCACCATTCATCACAGATGGGTATCTGGCCGGAGGCCAGGACCCCGCAGGAGCTTTTTTTTTTTTTTTTTTTTTAAAAGGTAGGCAGAGTCGCAGACTATCGGGCGCCACCGAGGCTGACGACTGGCGCTCCGGCTGGCCGTTAGGCTGTGTCGACCCGCCTGCCTGCCAGTTCTGAGTCGCTGGAGAGGTAAGAGGAAGGGAGTGGAGGGTGGGACAAGAGAGTCCAAGGGACAGAAAAAGGAAAAGATGTATGAACTAAAAGGAGAAATAATGACTGAGAGGACAGAAAAGGAAGAGGTTAGAATCTAAAGGGGATTGGGAGGGGCCCCAATCTCTGGAAGCGGAAAAAGGGTGGGTAGGGTGGATAAAGAATTTAGGAGAGGGGGGAAGAAGGATAAGATATCCCGGACCCTGGTCCGTCTCCAGATTGTATAGGAACTGCAAGGAGTAGCAAAGCTTTCTGCCAGAATTCAAGGCACGGAATAACGGGCAAACACTCCAGATAAGCAGAGTCGGCTATTCTGGAAGAAGGACAGGATACAGGGATTCAGCGCCCTCTCAAGAAAAGATTTTTGGTGAAAAAAAAGTTTGTTTTTTTTTTTTTAGGAGAAATAGGTTGGATGGAAACAGGGAGGAGGAGAGAAGGAGGGCAATTACCAACTCCCATCCCACAGGGGTGGAGACAAGGTACTGGAGAAGGAGTGCCGCTTGAGCTATCCACTCTTCCTGGAAAAATACCCCTGTGTGTCCCAGATTTTACCCCACTCCTAAGGAGGAGAGGGGAGTCAGAGAGGGAGGGGACGAGAGACTGAGGCCCGGGAGGGATGGAGGGTGGGGTTGTGATGAATGGTGAAGATACACAGAAAGATCATAATTATGGTAGGTAAGTAATTTTCATATCTTATCTGTGTCACTCTTCACCATTCATCACAGATGGGTGAGTACTGAGCCCCCCTGAAGGGAGTTTTCTTTAACACCCTAAGGGACAAAGTCCCTTAGCCCTCAGTGGGTGACACACTAAGGGGGGGGAACCTTCAGGGTCTGGAGAGGCCTGAGAGTGGGAAGAGAGAGAGAGACGGAGTCCCCCCAGAGGGGGAAGGAAGTTGCCCCGACAAGCGCAGTCACACTCTGCGGGAGAAAAGGTAGGTTCCCTGGTGGGCGGAGTTAATCACCCTATGCCGGGCCAAGGGTGACAACCGGCAAAGACGTAGCCATGCCATCCGCCTAGTGCAGATCACTGTCCCTACGACCCTGGTAGCTACCTCGCTGGCATCATAAGATGCCCTCGCTTGGTGCCTTGCTAGCTCCAGACCACGCGCAGAGAGTGCAATGGCTTGTCTGGTTTGCTCTGTGTCAGGCAATGAGGCTAGGAGCTGACCTAGCCTGGACCACAAGAACCTGTCATAGGCAGCGTAGTGAGCCTGATGTGCAGAGATAGAGAGAAGTAACTGTGCCGAGTAGAAAGTCCTCCTACCCCAGAAATCAAAATCCAAGGAGTCTTGATCTGGGCGCCGGTCACGGTGAAGGGCGCGTAGCCCATCAGGAGTATCCAACTGCGTCAATCCAGACTGTGGATGAGGCATGGAACCTGGAGACTCCAGGGGTGCGTAATACATCTGGCTGAGATCCCTTGGGGCAGGAACTCCAGAGAAGGGCCTCTGCCAGGAACGCAACGACGACTCCCAAAAGAGAGCTGGCCAGGGCAGCACCACAAGGGTGGCCTCGGCAAAATAGCCTAGAAAGGCGTGCGCCGAGTGTTCAGGATTGCTAATAGTGGAAGGAGAAAGGTGCAAATCCTCCAACATCCTCACGAGGAATCGCTGATACTCAGAGAGATCAGCAGCCGGAGAGATGCGGACAGAGGGTTCCTCTCCCCCTGAAGAGGGGGATGAGGAGCTGGAGGTCACCGTCTGTTCAGTGGGTGGCTGCACGGGGGTTGAAAAACCTGGCTGTCCATTGCCCTAACGTAAGCAGGGAACCGAGCAGCCACCGCTCTGAACTGCTCCCAGGTGAGAGGGCCGCTAGGACTGAGGATGCCTGGGAGCGCAGGAGAGTGTGGCAGAGGGATGGGGACAGAGCTGAGAAGAGATGTTGGCTGACCTCCGCCTGGGCTAAGAAGCGGACCGTGGGCACCCGCGGAAGAAAGTGCCCCAGAAGACCCCACAGCCGACAGCTGAACAACCACATCAGTACTGCCTTGGCTGCGCCCAGAAGAATCCCCCCTGTGAGGCGACTGCGGCCGTATAGGTCCAGAAGGACGGTCCCCTGCCTCAAAAGAACGGGACTCTCTCAAAGAGACAGAGGAGGAAGAGCGGAAGTCCACACTACGGCTTCTCCCAGGGCCCGGGTGGACCCCAGAAAAAGGCCGGCGTGCCGACCCCACACCCCTCAACCCCTCAGAGTCCAAAAGAGTCCTCCTCTTTGAGAGGGACAGCCTAGGTAGCTGGCATCTCTGGGCAGCCACCGAAGGGGCTATCCAGGGTGCAGTACCCTCCCCCCCTGCAGGTGCTCCGATCAGCCCCAAAGTGGGGTGATCAAGGCACACCACCGGAGTGGGTACCACAACTGAGGGATCAGTGAAACCGCCAAGACCAGGCTGCAGAGCTATGGTGGCCTGCACCACTGCCTGCTGGTCAGCACCCCTGACCCTAGTCTCGGTAGCCACCGACCTCACCTCAGGAATTCAAGCATGCATGGGACAGTCATAAGGCAATTCTGGGGGGTGGGGGTAAGAAGAAGTAGGCTGCTGGTTAACTAAGATCTGCAGCTTATCCAGTAGGTAGGGAAATGGGCAGACTGGGTGGGCCAAGCGGTCCTTATCTGCCGTCAAATTCTATGTTTCTATGTAAGGGGGCTGACTCTGACTGGTCGAAGAGACCACCGTGCTGCCCACCTCAACAGCCAACCTCGAGGGGTCAGCCTGCACGCCCGACCCAGAACTCGACTCCGGCTCCGAGGAGGTAGAGTATGAGGCCCTGTGCCAAACCATGGGAGGGTGGGCAGAACCATCCTTACCACCAGGCCTAGAGACCACAGCTGTGCCCGAGTCGGTGCCAGCACCTCCCGCAACCCCGTGAGCGGAATCCGAGGGAGGCGTGGACCCAGCCCGAGCCAGAGATCCAGAGCCGGACCAGTCACGGCACCATCCGGTCCCACGGCACCATGAGCGGCGCCGAGGATGGAGACGGCACCGACGACAGTCCTGGCGGCACCCTCGGCGCGGTGCTGCGGACAGCCCCAAAGGTGGACACGGCGCTGAGCATGGCCCCGCCCAGCTCCCTGGCGCCATGAGCGGCGCCGAGGTGATTCCAGGACGCACCGACCGAGGGAGCTAAAGCGTCCCACGGCGCCGAGCCTCGAGGACATGGCGCCGTGCTCAACCTCGGCGGCGAGATGTGGCAAAGGACGGCATCACAGGAGATCTCACGGCGCCGCTAACAGTGCCGGCACCGCAAACGGCTTCGACAGAGCTCACGGCGTCACGTGACAAGTCGGCACCGACGGCCCCGCCAGGGCCCACGGCACTGCAAACGGTGCCGAGGACTCTGACAGCCGACGGCGTTGAGGACGGCGCCGACCCGAGCCTTCCGAGCCGCAGGAGCGACACCGGGGGAGCCTTCACCCCCAAAGGGGCGATTGCCATGGCGGTGCCTCCCGCCAGCTCCCGGGAAGGAGCGGGGCGGGCCTCCTGCGCTGCGGAAGAAGCCTCGGCAACAGCTAGGCTACAAGTAGCTGAGGCTCCCTCCTCCTTGGTCCGTATAGAACCGGGAGAGGACCCGGAGGAAAGGCCGAGAGAGCGTGGCTTGGCTCGACGAGTGCGTACCCGACCCCCGAAAGTTGGCGGAGTTCGCCCTACTTTCCACGCGTGTCGTTCGAGGACCCAGCGGTCCATGGAGAAGCAGGCGTTGCACGAATCCGTGTCGTGAAGCGGGCCAAGACACGAGAGACATCGGTCGTGCTGGTCAGTGACGGAGAAATTTTGGCCGCATGGGCACCGTCGCATGGGGGGCCGACCCATCTTGGAAGATTTCTTGCCCTCCGACCGAGACATGACCTACGGGAAAAAAAAACACCAAAAACAGACTCTACGTCGTGGAAATATAAAGATAAGGAAAGATCTTATCTGGCGATGTCGAGTAGTGGCAAAAACAGAACCGGCAGGAGGACCGAGGGCCTTTGACACCGAAGGATTGGATTTCGAAAACTAGCAGGCCTAGGATTTTCTTCAGAGCGTCCCACGAGGTGACCTCTACGGTGGGAGATGAACTGGCAGGCAGGCAGAGTCGACACAGCCTAGCAGCCAACCGGCTCCACACAGTGTATGTCGGCCTTAGTGCGCCCGATGGTGTGTTGGCTCTGCCTACCATTAAAAAAAAAAAAAGCTCCTGCTGGTCCCGACCTCTGGCCAGATACCCATCTGTGATGAATGGTGAAGACTGACAGATAAGATCTGGCAATTCCAGGAAGACGGGTCGGGGGGCCCCTTGAGGAGAATGCGGGTCGAGGTAAGTATCAGACCATATCTGCCACCTCGTCCATCTGCGGATACAGATTTGCATTTTCTGATTGATCTTAAATGTCAACTCCTCAAGTTCCGCTATCTGCTGTACTACCTGTATCCAGGTATGTATAGTAGAGGTCTCTGACTTTAACCAAAGACGGGTAATGGCCTTATGTGCTGCTGCAATGAGGATGGCCCTGAGATAAACTGAATCAGCACCGCTTAGACCCTCCAGGGGGTTTCCCCAGAATTACATTGGACCAGTACAGGGGGGCATCCAAAACAAACATCACTCAATGCAAGGGTCACATCTCTCCAGAAGGTCCCAATCCATGGGCAAAGCCAGAAGACGTGTAAGTGGTCTGCCGCTGTCTCCCTGCATAACCTCCGGCAAGTCGACTGTCTCGCTGTGTCCCTCTTATTTAGAGCTAGGGGAGAGAGGAAGAAGCGAACCCTAACTTTCCAACTGAATTCTTGCCACAGAGGGGAGCAAGTAGTCTTAGAGATAGTATGAAATACTGAACTCCAGTTAATTTCCCTCCGATCCGCTCCTCCGTCTCTCCCCCAACTCACCTTAATTTTCTCTAAGGGATTGCTCCTCAATCCAGCCAGGGATTTATAGATCACTGAAATTAGGCCCTTCGTTTTCAGTGAGAACAGAATTTCTTGGGGGCATACAATAAAAAGAGAGGCTCTGTTTGGATCTGGGTCTGTCCTCTGGCAGCTGTTGACATATGCCCTAGCCTGCAGATATCTAAAATGGTCAGAATTACGCAGCCCAAATGTATTTTTGAGGGCTGCAAAGTCCTGTAGTGCATCTCCTTGAAGGAACTGGTTTATGTAGACTAAGCCCAGTTTCTCTCAAGCCCTAAAGGTATGATCAAGTAGAGACGGGGTTAAATCAGAGTCCCTGGCCAACCGATGAAGAGGCCAGAGTGAAGTTTTTAATTTATACTTTTGCCAGGCCATACAAGTAGCTTTTATGGTTTCTCAGACGGTGAATAGCAGGGGAGGATGAGTTGTGAGTGTATTAGTGGGATGCAGGGATTGGGTTTCCAACAGTATACCCTGGTCCTCTTCCTCTCCCTTTTCCATTTCCTTCCAATTGGAGAAATAAGTTGGAATGAACCACTGTAGTGCTGTTTTCAGTTGGGTGGCTAGGTAGTAGTAGTAGTCCTCCAGGTCTGGGAGAGATCTGCTTCCTTTAGCTCTGCTTCCCTGAAGAATACGTATGTTTACCCTAGGCCTTTTATTGTTCCATACAAATTTTGAGATTAACCTTTGCCAGATCTGAAAATACGATTTGTGAATGAAGGATGGAAGACACTGGAAAAGGTACAGAAACCTAGGTAGAATATTCATGGTGATCGTCTGGATACTTGAGTACTGAGGGAAGTTTATTAAGGCCCACTTATCAAAGTCTTAACTTGATTTGCAAGAGGGATGTAATTTGCTTTAAATAATTGGGAATTATACTTAGTAACCCAGGTACCTCATCTTGTCCGCAGCCCAGTTTAAGGTTAAGAAATCTAGGATTGTTCGGGAAGGGGAGTAATAAAAGCTGAGTACCTCAGTTTTGGTCTTGTTGAGTGACTATACAGAGTATTTTCCAAACTGTGATAGGATCAACCAAACTTGGGGGATTGCTTGTTCGGGACGGGATAGGTAGAGTAGAATGTCATCTGCATACAAAGATATCTTTTGTTGTTGTCCCCCTATCTCAACCCCGAAAACGGAATCAGAGGTACGAATGGCTTCCACCAGTGGCTCAATATATAATGCGAACATAGGAGGGGATAGGGGCCAACCTTGGCGGGTACCCCTATAGAAGCGGAATCTATTAGAAATCCCCCCGTTCACCCGGACATATGCCTGTGGGTTACTGTAAAGTGTCTTGATGCTATTAATAAAGGCCTGTGGGAAGCCCATTCATTCGAGTACTAGAAATAGAAAACCCCATGGGACCCGGTCAAAGGCCTTTTCAGCATCCAGACCCATGAGGCAGGCAGGGAGACGGGTGCAGTGCATGGTATCAATGACGTTTAGTGCGGAGCGAACACTGTCTGGGACTTGTCGGCCAGAGACAAAGCTGATCTGATCCAAATTAATTCGTTCCGGGAGCAGCAAGTTTAGTCTAGAGGCCATAATCGAGGTGAGTATCTTATAATTTGTATTAAGGAGGGAACTAGGGTGGTAGGATTCACATCGGGCTGGGTCCTTATTTTCTTTATGTATGAGAGTAATTGTAGCATATTGCCATGAAGGGGGGGAGTGGGATTCCCTCCTTCCAAATTTTGGAGAAAACATCTGATAACAGGGGTACTGTCTCCGACCTAAAGGCCTTATAGAATTCAGCGCTAAAGCCATCTGGTCCAGGACATTTCCCAGTTTTTAATGACGTATGAAATCTCTACTTGTGATTGGCCTTTCTCTGGCAAAAGGATAGGGAGGGGGATGGCTTCAAGGTATTTCAGTTTATCTTCTAAAGTTGTGTTGGTCTGAGAACCATAAAGCTTAGAGTAATAAGAAGCAAAGTCCTCCACAATTTGTTCTGATCTATTGACTGGGAGGCCTGTAATTGGAGATGTTACTTTCGGAATAGTAGCCTTAGCTGCGTATTGTCGTAGATGAAATGCTAAGAGCTTAGTTCCTCTGGGACATCCCTCATAATACTTCTGTTTCAGGTAGAAAAGGGATCTTTCTATTTGTTTCTTTTGAAGCTTCTGCAGGTCTCCTCTAAGGCCTTTTATCTTGGAGTCTCTGTGTCGCTCCCATTTAATTTTTTGAGAGCTTTCCAGCTCTCTAATTTGAGTTAGAAGGACCTGTTGTTGAAGCATATGGCCTTTTTTCTTTTGTGAGGCTATTGAAATCAGTTTCCCCCTGGTGGTGGCTTTAAGAGTATCCCAGAGAATTTGGGGCGTCACCCCTGGTGCGGTATTTTCAGCTATAGTGTCCTTTATATGTCGTTTAAGTTTATCTAGTACCTCCTTATCCTGGAGTAAGGATATGTTTAGCCTCCAGTGGGTATTTTTCTTTGGTAAAAAGAGATCAACCTCAAGGAAAATGGGGTTATGATCGGAGAGGGTGGAAGTACCTATCCACATAGAGGGAAAGCTGGAAAGGCTCGCGGAGAAGTGATATAGGTATCTAGTCAGGAAAAAATTTTAAATCTGGGAGAATAGTAAGTGTATTCCCTTGCCCTGGGGTATTTCTCCCGCCAGATGTCCACTAGACCTATTAGACTGAATTTTTTTTTTTTTAGAGAACGGGCCTTTCGAAAATCCGGATTTGGAATACGAGAGGTAGTGTCTAAGGTTCTATCAATGGTAAGATTCCAATCTCCGACCATTATGAGAACACCTTTTGTCTTTTCTGCGACAAGTTGGGAAAACGAGGAATAAAACGATATAGGGAATCCTGGAGGGGCGTATACATTAACTAGGGTCGCCCACACGTTTTGTATCCTGCTCACCACCAAAATATACCTTGCTCCCGGGTCCACCACTACCTCCTCTTGTTCAAAGGGGAGGGATGCAGAAAGCAAGATAGCTACCCCTTCCCTTCCTACCGGAATCTAGTGAGGAGTGAAACAGGTGTGGATAGGACCTGGCCTTTAGCTTTAGGACTTCAGTAAGTGACAAGTGAGTCTCCTGCAAGTAATTCACCTCGCACTTCTGTGCAGAGATAAACTTCAAGATTTGCTTCCTCTTAATGGGGTTAGAACCACCATTAATATTATAGGAAAGTAATTTTGAGTATTAGTTAACCATTTGGATATAAAATGGTTAGATCTTCTAGGATATGACACGAGAGTTGACTATAGAAGTTTGTCTGAAAACCCCTAATTCTTTTAAAAAACGAGTACCCATTTATCTTAAAAATCAAGAACATCAACTGAGAACTTATATACAGTTGTAATAGAACTACGAGAGCCCAAAAGTAGGCAAAAACTGTGTGCTCAGGTAGAGTCACTGTTGAGACCCACAGCCTAAAGAATCTAGGGTGCAATGGGTGTTTTAAGCCCCGACCCCTCCATTTCTGAACGGGTATAACGTGACTTCCAAGGTGGAGCTGGTGACTGTTACCCAGCTGTAGGGCACTCGCATAGGCAAGAAGAAAAAGGGGTGCTCAACAATGTTAAGAGCTGTCCCTCAAGCCCTTGGGGTTTAACCCATAGTGGGCTAGCCCTTTTGTCAGCAGTAGGCATGTGTATCAGATATTCGCCCTTCCCCCGACACCAAGTCATGAATTTTCAAATTACATGTTATCACCTTAATACAACTTTGCTATCTAAATAAACTGCAAGATGTCTTGTATCTTGAAAAGCCTATAAAAAACATATACCATGCAGTAATATATAAATTAGAGTGTACATAACACAAACCCACGCCTGTTGGCAAATAGGCAATGCAGTCTATTAGATGTAATGTTTACACTTTAAAGATGTCTACAGAGTAGCAATTGATATGTATACTCTGGACTGCCTGAAGAGGGCAGCACGCGCTAACCTTCTATCCAACTTTCTCTTTACATTTAGGACCTTTCTACTAAAATGCTGTAACAAGATGCATTTCGTCCCCAGACACTTTCCAGTGCAAAATCCCTACCCCACCGAGGTTCATGAGAGCCCAAAAGTAGTATGGGGCCAGATAAGAAGCGCAAATGAACTGAATTAGTAAATTAAAGTATAGGCACTCAGAATGCTTGTGCAGTCGTGTGGATCAGGTGCTGAACTGAGGCTTTCGGGTTTGAAAGATCGTTGCAGGCAGAGTACTGGCTATCTCTTAATCTTATGACTGCCAATAACACGAGCGTTCTCGGCGACAATCCACCTAACGAGCGCTCCTTCTCACTCCCCCGCATGGCCCAGCGAGTTCAGACCAGGTGGTAGAGATTATGCTCATCGGATTGAGAGTACTCACAGGGTATCGCAGCAGGAGTCGATTGAATTTTTAATCTTCTCGGCGATGGCATAACAGCCCCGAGCCCCTCAGGAACCAGTCTCTTAATAGGGGTAGGACCTAGATGGAAGTGAGGTCAAAATGACGTGGGGGGAGCGTCTCAAAATCGACAGGATTAGGAAAAAAAGGAGAGTACAGCTTCCAATCAGGTTATCTCAGGTTTTCTGATAAGATGGGGAGTCGTCATTTGAAGAGGTTCCCTCAAGATCATCCTGGAGGTGCGCAGCTTTTTATTTATTTTTGTAGAATCACCATATCTCAGAAGTAAAGCAGAGACATCCGCACGTAAGTTTGTTTGAGGCATCTTCTGAGTGGAGCCTAATTTGGAAATTCCCTTCTGAGCGACAGTCCATGCTGAAGAGAGTAAGTCCTTCTCGAGTTTTTCTTTTGTGAGAGGTGGAATGTTAATCCCCATTGTGTGCAGACAGGTAGTGGCGGACAGGAGATCTTGATATACTTTGGATCCTTTGGTCCGAGATGACCTTGAGCCTTGCGGGTAAAGACTCTGGGCTCTGACATTTTGCGCGCGCAGTTGCTTTAATATAGGCCACATAAGTCTCCTGCCATCTTGCACAGAGGCTGTATGGTCATCATCAACATTAATTCGGTGACCATCGAACTGTAGGGCACCTTGCTGCCAGGCCTTGCAGTGAAGCTCTTCTTTAGTTTGATATGAGGTAAATCCTCGCAATGATGGAGTGGGGTCGTGCATTGGCACCACAGGGTTTGGGGCCCAGAGACCTGTGAGCACGATCCATAGTAAGATCGAAATCTTGGGGGAGCTTGAGCAGGTCCCGGAGGAGTTCTTGCAGGAATTATATGACGTTAGGGTATTTGTCTTCTGATCCCTCGGGAACCCCGTAAACCCTCACATTCTGCCTTCTACTTCTGCCTTCCAGGTCATCCAAATGGTGGGTAAGTTTGCGATCTCGAGCAAGGAGGTAGAATAGCAGCCTGTCGTGTCTGTTGCCCTGTTCAGACATTTGGGTAACACAGAGCTCCGGTTGTTCTGCTTTGTGGTCATCTCTGATGAGGTCGGTTCTGAAGTCGTTAAGGGTCTGATCAATTTATGACACCGTACGAGCCATTTGTAAGATCGTTTCAGTTAGGTCGGGTCATGATTCTTCAGAGCATGGGCCTGTCTGTACTAGGCCCTCAGACATCTCGCTGTCGTCTGCGTCTCCTGCCCTTTCGCTGTGATAGGCCCTTCAATTTTTGAACCGGTGTGGATGGAGGCTTTCCTGCTTTATTCCTTTTTGATTTTAACGGCGAAGACATCTTATTAACAGGTGGTGTAAGAGGATTGTTGTCGGCAGGGAGACTGAGCTCTGAGGTTAGACAGCCATAAGTCTGCTGACGTCACCGGAAGGCCAGAAATTGATATTTTTTTTTATCAGTTAATTGCTGCAATCTGCAGAGCTGCACAGAAAGGCTATTCACAGCTCGGCTGCTGGCCATGCCCCCGGAAAGGCCATTTTAAACAGATATGTCTTTAGGCCCCTCTTAAATACCTCCACCGATGGGGCCTCCCTTACAGATCTAGGAAACGCGTTCCAAAGTGCCAGTCCAGCCACCTCAAAAGCATGATCGCCAGAGGTTTTCAGCCTGGCCCTTGAAACCGCAAGGAGGTCCCTGGTGCAGGAGTGGAGGAACGGACCGGAGTGGCATGGGTAAGGAGATCCGTCAGGCAACCCAAGCCCAATCCATACAGGGCCCTGTAGGTGAGCAAGCCCACCTTAGAGAGGATCCTCCACTTGACAGGTAGTCAGTGCAGATCTCGCAGGACCGGGGTCTCATGATATGACCTACACAGGCCTGTCAGTATCCTGGCTGCTGCATTCTGCATCAACTGCAGCCGGCGGAGGGTCCCTCCACAGATCCTGAAGTATAGAGCACTGCACTAGTCAAGCCTGAAAGTAACAAAAGCATGTACTAGTGATGGCAGGTCTTCGGGCAGAACTAGGGGTTTAATTTGGGCAATATTCCTTAAGTGCTAAAAACCACTCTGGACAACAGATGACAACGGAGCATCAAGTGTCAGTCTGTCATCCAGGAAGACACCCAGATTTCTCACCCTGGGGGAAGCCATCAACGGAGTGGTTTAGTTTAGATTATTTGTTAGAGTGCTGTATCTCATTGTGACTCTAGGCACGTTAGGGTATGCTTATTAAAATAAACAAAACAAAGTTCACAGATATGAAACTAATTATATATAAATTAAAAGATTTAAGAAGGGAAAGCTTTACAAAATAAGAGGGTCTTCAGATCCCTCTTGAAGGCTTCTTCCAAGGGAGCCTCTCTAACCGATCGAGGTAGTGAATTCCACAAGGTAGGTGCAGTGGCTGAAAATGCCAGAGCACCAGATGATTGAAAGCAAACCTTGGGAATCACCCGGAGGCTCTCCTCAGATGACCAGAGAGGGCGAGAACGGTGGTAGGGCTGTAGGAGGTCTTGCAGGTACCCGGGCCCCAGACAGTGTAGGACTTTATAGGTCAGCAAACCGACCTTGAAAGTGATCCACCACCTGATAGGAAAGCCAGTGCAGAGAGCGCAGCACAGGCATAATGTGACATGACCTAGGCAGGCCAGTCAACAGAATGGCCACAGCATTCTGCACCAGCTGCAGGCAGTGAATATCAACCCCCGGTAGCCCTAGATAAAGGGCATTGCAGTAATCAAGTTGCAATGTCACAAAGGCATAAACCAGTGATGGCAGATCACCTGGGGGAATCAAGGGTTTAATCCTGGTGATGTTTCTAGATGGTTAAACACACTCTGGACTTCAGCTGACACCTGAAATTCAAGAGTCAAGCTGCTATCCAGAACAATGCCAAGCTTTTTTTTTTTTTTTTACCTTAGATGAGGTGAGAAGCTGGGAATCTCCAAGCCTAAGCTTGAAGACTCTACCAGCCTGCATGCCAATCCCCGGGCGACCAGGCTCAATCATCAGAACTTCTGTCTTATCTGGATTTAACCTCAACCAGTTGGCACTCATCCAGTCCTGGACCTCAGCAAGGCACTGATTGAAAAGCAAGACCGCATCCTGTTGTCCAGGTGCAAAAGACAGGTATAGCTGGGTATTATCAGCATAGCAATGGAAACCTAGCCTATAACATCTCATAATGTCCCCTAGCAGTAGCATATACACTGTGAACATCATGGGGGACAAAATGGAACCTTGCAGGACCCCACACAACAGGGGCAGTGGCTGGGAGGAAAAAGCTCCTAAAACTACCCTCTGCGTCTTGTTGGTGAGGAAAGAATGGAACCAGTTGAGGACTACACAAGACACACAAAAAGAAAGTCGCTCCTGGATTATAGCAGAGCATAAAATCTGAAGTCTATATCAGTACACAGCAAAAAAAAGGTCCGTTCAAAATGCTCTAAAAGGAAACGCTGCCAAACAGTTTGTTGCAATTTAAAAAAAGATTCCTTTAATGCATATATACAAGTACACCAGACAATCATTTTGCTCCTTTACAGAAGCTGGATCCCTTGAAAAAACTTCTGTAAAGGAGTAAAACGTCAGGTGTTCTTGTTGTTACCCTGGAGGTGGTGTGCCTGTATTTTAAATATATATTCATTATAGGAATCTTTTTAAATTGCAACAAAGTATGTTCAGCAGCTTTTCCTTTTAGAGCATTTTGAGCGGACCTTTTTTTTGCTGTGTACTACGCTAGATAGCCTGCAACAAACCCGCAGGTGATCCAAAAGCACCCCATGGGTCCACGGTGTCAAATGCTGCCGAGATTTCAAGGAGAGTGAGAATGAACCGCTCACCTCTGTCCCTCACCACAAGGAGATCATTAAGCACCCAAACAAGGGCAGTCTCGGTACTGTGCCTTTTCCTGAAGCCTGACTGGAGAGGGTCGTAGATGTTGTTATCTAACAAAAGTGTCTCCAGCTGTAATGCAACCACCTTCTCAATAACCTTCCCTAAAAAGGGTAGGTTAGAAATAGGTCTGTAGTTTGCCAGGCAGTCTGGATTCAACGATGGTTTCTTCAAGAGGGGTCGCACCATCGCCTCCTTAAGAGGCTCAGGAAAGACCCCCCTCACTAATGAACACTGGACTACCCTGGCAAAGATCAGGCCAATGAACTCAACGCACTCTATAAGAAGTCGTGTCAGGCCAGAGTCCAGACTACAGCAGGCGAGTCTCAACTCAGGGATGACCCTAATAACATCCTTGACTGCCACCGGGTCGAAGCCAAACCAGATCGGTAGAATGCCTGCAACAATCACAGACTCGTCACTGCAAGTTCCAATGCAGGATGCAGAAAGGATCCCACATCTGATAGAGAAGATCTTATTAGCAAAGAACATTGCAAAATCATCACACTTGGACTGTGAAAAAGCTCTTACCGGCTTAAGTCAGGACAGATTACACAGCCTGTCAACAGCCTGAAAGAGAGGAGCCGGAAGAGCTGAGCTGGTCTGAAGAGCTCTCCCAGGGGTAGCATGTACCTCACAAACAGCACTGGTGACAGGATCGACACTTGAGGCACTCCACATGGCAGGAGCTTCAGGGTGGAGAAATTCCCCATCACCACCCGCTGCTTCCTGCCCGAGAGATAGGACTCAAACCAGTTCATGACAGTACTGGTGAGTCCACAATATTCTCTAAGGTGAACCAAAACAGCACAATGTGGTCCATGGTGTCAGATGCTGGAGAGAGATCAAGGAGAACGAGAATTGACCAGTGTCCTCCATCTCTCGCCCTGAAGATGTCATTTTGCACACTGACCAATGCTGTTTCAGTGCTATGCCTAGCCCTGAAACTGGACTGGAATGGCTCATAGATGTCATAGGCTGTGAGGTGCGCCTCGAGCTGCAGTGCTACTATTTTCTTGACAACCTTCCCCAGAAATGGGAAGTTGGAAATATTTCAATAATTTGCCAAGATATCAGGGTCGAGAGATGGTTTCTTTAAGGGGGGCCTTACCAATGCCTCCTTCAAGGCATCAGGGAAAATCCCCTCCAAAAGCAAACACCGGACTATCCTGGTGAACACTGGGCCAGCGATCCTGGGGCATCCCACTAGGAGACTGGCTGGGGTAGAGTCCAGTTCAGAAAAAGTGGGCCTCAGCTTCAAGATCACCTCAACAACCTCAGCCACCTCCACAGACCTTAACTCCTCCCAGACAACAGGAGTGCCCATGCTCCCACCAGGCTGGCCATCACGGGGCAAACCCTGTCCCACTGGGGAGATCCTGGATAGGATAGAGGACACCAAGCTCACTGCATATTGTGACTGAAAATGCTTTTTTTGTTGCAGACAGAGTGAAGCAGTCTATCTACAGTCCAAAAAAGCTGAGCTGGTCTGTTCATCCCTGCAGCAATCTCCCTTGACAGGAACTCCGCCTTCTTATGGTCAATTGCCCCTTGCTACTCACAAATAGTTAGCCCGCAAGGCCAGTTTGCCCTCCTCCAGCAATGCTCCAACTTAAGACCCTTGATCTTCCTCTCCGAGAGAACCCCATCAAATCATGAGGGTCTCAAGGGAGAGGATCTGGGTCGTATACGGATCGGTGCAATGGCACAGAGTGCCCCGGAGATGGTTTTATTATAGGTAGCCACCGTCTCATCCACATCAATCACACATGCAGTACTCACACCAGATAGATCTACTACCGTCAAAAATCCCTCTGGGGACAATCCCCTCAAAGGGCAATAGTTGACGATCTCGACAGGGGAGGGACGATCGTGTGTGTGTGTGTTCGGCCCAAATGAGAACTCTACCGTGCAATGATCGGACCAGGTGACCTGATCAGTCTTGAAGTCCGTGACCTCACGCCCCAGTGAGAACACAAAGTCCAAGGTGTGGCCATGGTGATTGGTCACAAAGACAACTGCTTGTGTCAGGCCCAGTGATGTCATCAATTGGTGGAGGTTGCATCTAAAATGTGAGGATTCGTCACTGACCCAGGCATTGAAGTCAGCAAGAATCAACCATCTGGGGGATGCAAATACCCTGTCGACGACAAAATCTGTGACCTCCTGCAGGAAATCTCCCACCTCCCCCACCCTGGAGGGCACTAAACTAGGAGAATCCTGCAACCCGCACCTGGACCCCCACGCATAGCCACACATTCAAAGGATGAGGTAGAACCCACCGGATGCACAGCAAAGTTCAAGCTGGATCTAAAACAGATGGCCACATCCCCACTCCTGCGTTCCCTCCTCAGGCAGTGCACCACAGAGTACCCGGCAGGGATGGCCGCCTCCAAAACTGGCCCAGTGTCATCTAGCTAAGTCTCCGTGATGCAAGCCAGATCGGCAGATGAAATCAAGTCTGCAATACTTGCAGTCTTGTTGCTCATCGATCTGGCACTGAACAGCACCACCCAAAGGGGACTGGTGGAGACTACTGGCCCACCACCTACCTGCTCACTCGGTCCAGAGGGAACCCTGGGAATGGACATTAAACACGTTGGACCTCTCTCCTGGCTCCTTTTAGCCCCAGGGCATCTCCTGCTCCTAATTACCCCAATCCTGTTCACCTCTGCTGTAACTGCAGCACCCTGACGCCAACCTCCGCACTCCCTAGCTATATCAACTTCCCGGCGGCATCTTACTGCTGTTGGAATCGGGAGATCCATAAAGGAGTGGAGGTTAAGCAGCAGGGGTGCTGTGTAGACACAGAAACACAGACTTTGATGGCAGATAAGGACCGCTTGGCCCACCCAGTCTGCCCATTTCCCTATCTATTGGATAAGCTGCAGATCCTAGTTAACCAACAGCCTACTTCTTCCTAGCCCCCCAGAACTGTCTTATGTCTGTCCCATGCATTCTTGAATTCCCCCACTGTTTTCGGCCCCACGACCTCCTCAGGAAGGCCGTTCCATGCGTCCACCACCCTCTCTTTGAAAAAAAAATACTTCCTCACATTGCCCTTGAGCCGTCCCCCTGTTGTCTTCAAATTTTGTCCCCTTGTTCTTGCACATCTCTTTCTGAAAGATGCTACCCTCCTGGACTTTGATGATTCCCTTGAGGTACTTGAAAGTTTCTATCATGTCCTCCCTCTTCCTCCTTTCCTCAAGGATATACATATTATGCTCCTTTAGTCTCTCTTCGTATGGCTTCTGGTGCAGACCCTGCACCATTTTAGTTGCCCTTCTCTGGACTGCCTCCATCCTGTCTATGTCCTTGCGGAGATGGGGTCTCCAGAACTGCATGCAGTACTCCAGATGGGGTCTCACCAACTGTCTGTAGAGAGGGATAGCAACTTCCTGTTTTCTACTGGTGATGCCTGTTCCTATACATCCCAGTATCCCCCCAGCCCTCCCTACTGCCTCCTCACATTGCTTGATTACCTTTAGGTCTTCTGATATGACTACCACTAGGTCTCTTTCCATTTTTGTTTTTGTTAGTATGGTAGTTGACAATACAGAGGGGCCTATAATTTCAACACATCTTCCGGTACTACACCAACAATCAAAATCCTATTTAGAGCTGTCTACCTCAAAAAGAATTCCTCAAATAATACCATTCCCCAAACCCATTCAAATAAAAACAAACAAACCCCTAACCTTACCAAAATCAATGTCAACAATAAAAACAAAAATACAGATAACCAAAACAAAACTAAAAAAAAAAAAATAATACTTACCCCTCTCTATAACCCAAACCCTCCCACACTCACTCACAAACAACACATTATAATATGAATAATTTAAATATATTTAAAGGAGAATCCAAAGGCAAAATGCTGTGGAAAATAAAGTTCAGAAATCAGCTCCTGTTAAAGAGCAATGTCCAAAAATTAACTGCAGGTAAATGCCACTGATTTATAAAGCCTCGACAATCTTTGCAGTAGTTTGCAGATTTACCTCAGTGAAGCTCCCACCAGTACTGGAGAAAAGTAACTCAACAGAGATGGTTCTCTCACCACCAACTTTGAGGGTCACAATACAGGTTTTATACTGCTTAAGGCTGGAGGATTATAGAAACAGAAGGGTCTTCAAGGGGCCGTTCATTTTGCGTTTATGAGGTGGAAAGGACTTATTGGGGCCTTGCTGTAGGATTTGGCTTGACTGGACAGTGTTGATGCACTGTTGCAGTCTGACAGTAATGTTATGACAGACTAGGGGGACTTCATTTAATAGGAGGATGGCAAACAGATGGGTTGATAGGGGTGTAAAGATGATAGGGGTGTAAAGAGTAAAAACAGGTTACTCACCTGTAACAGTAGTTCTAGGAGTGGTATATGATGTTCATCCACACTTTCTGACAGTGCCTTTCCCTTTAAGACGTCACCGTAATGTCTTCAAGCTGGCTCCTCCCACCCACACAGGTGGTAACTCCCTCGGCTCCACCCCATGATGCCAGATCTTGCCTGCTGGAAGCAGTTGTGTGCAGCAAAGCCACAGGAGGTCAGGTGGGTCTGTGTGTATGAACATCATATACCACTCCTAGAAAGCACAGTTGCGTACTCACCGTAAAGGTAGATCTTTGAGAGGTATCTCTTGCAGCAGGTAATTCACTTGGGACCTCATCAGAGGGCACTCTTCTGCACGGTAGCTTTCTTCCAGCAGTATTTGCTTATGGGCTGCCCACACATGGCATCATCATCCTGCTCCTATACAAGTGTGGGCAGCTCCAGGCATCCTCAGTTCCCCGCCAGATTCAGCTCGCTAAGTGAGTGCCAAGGGAGAACTGAGGTACCCTAGATGCACCCTCATTTTTTTTTTTTTTTGGGATCAGATAGGAGCGAGGGATCGTACCTGCTTCAAGAGATACCTCTCGAAGATCTACCATTATGGTGCGTACACAACTGTACTATCTTCCATGAGGGGAAATATCTTGCAGCAGGTACTACACGTGGGATGACTCCCAAGCAATAAACCCTGGAAGGGTGGAAACCTCACAATAGAAGGCTTTGTAGGACAGTGTGGCCAAATGCCATCCTACAGCGAGAAGCAACATCTAAATTGTAGTGCTTCATGAAGGTATGTATTGTGGACCACGTGGCTGCATTAGATGTCCGTGATGGATGCTCCTTTGAAGCAAGCCACAGTAGAAGCCATGGCTCGAGTAGAGTGGGCCTGGACATGTCCTGGTAATGGTTTGTTATACTTCTTGTAACAGAAGGTTATGCAATGTGCCAACCAGTTGGAGAGGGTCTGCTTAGTAACTGGAAAACCTTCCCTGGACAAGGCAAAGGAAACGAAGAGCTGAGAAATCTTTCTAAAAGATTTGGTATGGGTTGTATAATATCTCAGAATGTGATGGATATCTAAGTTATGTTGGAGGAATTCCCCTGAATTAGAATAATCAGGGAAGTAGACTGGTAATACTATGGATTGATTAAACATATGCTCAGAGACTACCTTGGGTAAAAAGGAGGGATTGGTATGAAGGGACACTGTCTTTATGGAAGATCAAGTAAGGTTCTCTACACATTAGGGTATGAAGTTCAGAGATATGTCGAGCTGAGGTGACAGTTACGAAGAATATGGCTTTCCAAGCTAGGAAGCGGAGGACGCAAGTAGCCACCAGTTCGAGGGTCAGTTTTTCCAGCAGGAAATTCAAGTCCCATGGAAGAGTGGGTCTTCTAATAGGAGGCTTGAGGTGTAACATACCCCTTAGAAACATCTTGGCAAGATGGTGTTGGTAACGTAATCTCCCTCCCAATGGTTCATGAAAGGCAGAGATAGTGGCCAGATGGACTTTAATAGAGCAATAGCTCAAGCCCATCAAGGCGAGTGAAGAAAGGTAGTCCAAAACTTTGGTCAGAGGACAAGAGTAAGGATCCAAAGTCTGGGAAGCAGCCCAAAGGGAAAAACGTTTCCATTTGGCATTGTAGGTTTGTCTGGTAGATGGTTTATGAGAGGCCAAAATAATGCTGGCCACTGGAGAGGAGACTCGGAGACAGGCTATGAAAGTATCCTCAGGAGCCAACTGTGAAGGTGTAGAGATTTCAGGTTGGGGTGAAGTAGGATGCTCTGATCCAGTGTCGATAGGTCCGGCCTGATGGGTAACAGGAATGGATCCGCTACCGACAGCTGTTGAAGCAGGGGAAACCACACCTGTCATGGCCAGAGAGGGGCTAGGAGAATCATAGTGATGGGTTCGAGCTGTAACTTCAGCAGAGTTCGTTGCAGGAGTGGGATTGGGGAAGCATACAAGAAGAGTCCTGTCCACGGTTGGGACAGGCATCAATAGTCTTTTCCTGTTTGGGATAATGGAATAGTATCTGGGGAGATGGTCATTGTCAGGAGAGGCAAAAAGATCTAGGTGCGGGGTCCCCCGCATCTGAAAGACAGTTTGTAGAACTTTGTGGTGAAGCGACCACTCGTGAACAGAGGATTGGTGGCAAAGGGTGTCGGACAAAACATTGTGGCGACATGGTAGATGGATGGCAGTCAGCATCAGGCATTTATGTATGGCTTCTTGGCACACAGAGATAGTCTCCCTGTAGAGAGCATGGGATTTGGTACCCCCTTGTTTGGTCAGATAATACACCACTGAGGTGTTGTCCGACTGGATCACGAGAGGCCCAGGATCGAAGTAAGGACAGAAAGCCTGAAAGGCAAGCCATACCACTCTGATTTCCAGTAGATTTATATGGAGAGGGACAGAGTGCTGGGACCACTGGCCTTGCATCCTGTAGGGACCGAGGTGTGTTCCCCAGCCGTCGATGGAAGCATCCGTGGTCAACGTTTGCTGGGGAAGAGGGGATTGGAAGGGCATGCCCTGAGATAGGTGGGTGCGATGGGTCCAGTAGAGGGCAGAGCGTAACACAGGAGTGACTCGAACCTGGTCTTCGAAATCCCCCGATTTTTGACTCCACTGACTCTGAAGAGTCCTCTGGATTGGTCTCATGTGGAGACAAGCAAACAACACTGTAGGGATGGCTGCGGCCATATGAGCTAAAAGCCATAACAGACGTCTGGCTGTTATAAAATGTTCTTTTTGTATCTGGGAGGCGAGAGACAGGAGCCAGTCTTTTCTGTCGGTGGGGAAGTAAGCCCTGCCTGAGGTAGTGTCCAGAATGGCCCCAATGAACTAGAGATATTGGGAAGGATCTGGGTTGGATTTGGGCCAGTTGACCATGATTCTCAGGGACTGGAACAGAGTAAGGGTTGCCTGAAGAGACGAAAGCAGATTAGTCTTAGAGCCTGCTTTTATGAGCCAGTCATCCAGGTAAGGGAAGACAAAATGTCTGTCCCTTTGCAGGACCACTGCCACCACTGCTAGGCATTTAGTAAAGACCCTTGGGTGGAAGGAAGACAATGGAAGGGGCTCAACTGGTAGTGATGTTCTAGCAGGTAGAAATGAAGGAACCGTGGTGGACGGGGTGGATGGGATGAGTAGGTCATCATCTCAGAGCATAGCCTATACCCATGTTTAACATCAGCATAATGGATGTTGAAGTGACCATCCGAACCTCTTGTATGTAAAGGTTCAGACCTCTGAGGTCTAGTACAAGTCTGAGATCCCTGGTATGTTTGGGTACCAGAAAAACTGGGAGCAGAATCCTGGTAATCCAGAGCAGGGACAGGATAGACATTGTTCTAGGAAAGAAGTGCCTGGAGTTCCTCCTGAAGGATGGAGATATGGTTGGGTGGGAAGAGAGAGTGGGGGGGGGGGGTGACGGGGAGGCATGGAGGTGAGCTCCAGCGTATGCCCTGTTCTGATGATCTGAAGTACCCACTCGTCTGATGTTATCACTTGCAGGCCTCTAGATGAAGGGAAAAGTGACTGCCCACGGCTTCTGAAGCCAAGTCGAGGAAGCCGGGGCAATGCCTAACTGGTTAGAGAGAGGTGGGCTGATCGGCTCCCCCAGATGCGTGGGAGCGGGAGCCTTTAGAGGTAGAGGTGGAGGCTCTGGAGGCTGGCCGGGAATGTCCACAGAACCCACCTCTACAGGTACCCTCAGATTCTGCCGCCTCTTTTTGACTGAGGAGAGAAGCACGAACGGAAACTGGATGATGGCTGCTTGGAATGGTAAATGCCATGCACTGTACATAAAGTGGGACCTGAAACCTGGAGATCTTCCAGGAGTGTTTGAGTGCCCAGTCCAAAAAGTTTTGATCCATTAAAGGGTGCATTTACAACTTTGCGTTGCATGTCTGGGGTGAAACCTGATACACGTAGCCAAGCTTGCCATCTCAGGGTAACACCTGTGGCCGAGATATGGGTGGTGGTATCCACTGCATCATACCCCGAGCGTAGCAGATGTTGAGAAATGGAGTTGCCAGTTGAAATCGTAGCTAACAATTGGTCTTTTTCCTGGGAAGAAGGAAGTTTATTGACCAGTTCAATGGCACAGAACCAGAGGGTACATTGGTATTTTACCATGTGTCCCATGTAGTTCAGGATTCTAAGATTCATGGTACCCGCTTGAAATACCTTCTTTCCAAGGTCTATATGGTGGGAATCCTTATCAGGAGGCAAAGAACTCATGTGCTTTGGACGTTTGGTATGATCATGGGCTGTGGTAATTACCACAGAATCTGCTTCAAGGGTGGCAGAAAAGAAGGGATGATCAAGAGGAGCCTGATACAGGTGATCCACCTTCCCAGGAATAGCTGGGACCGCTGAGGGCTGATGCTAAGTGGCTAGCACTGCATTTTGCTAAGTATGTATAAGTGGGGATACTATCACTACTGGTTCTTCGGGGAGTGCGAGGTAGACTGCCATGTCCTTTCTTTATCATGTTCTGTAGTCAAAAACCCCATGATTTTTTGAATTTGGACCATCATCTCATGGAAGGATGGGTCATCAGGAGGGGAGGCAGCCGCTTGACGGGAGGCCTCCTCATGCAAGGAGGAGAGTGTAGAGATAGTGGAAGGAGGAAGGAGTCCTTGGCTCAAAATCTTCAAAATCTCCGAAAAAGAACAGAGCAGGTTTCAAATATGTAAGGCATTGATCCGCACCGTTTGCTTTTTAATCAGAAAAATCTTTTTTATGAAACTGCTTTGGCGTCCCTTTTGGATTGGGGTGTGCAGGGAATGTTTGGTAACCTTCTCCTAGGAAACAAATAAATAAATAAATCAGGAAATTTTTCCTCCTCCAAGAAATAATCCTCTCCATAATTATGGGGGAGAAATCAGGGAAACGATCCCTATCACCCTGAAAACGCTAGGGTGGAAGAGTTGGAGAATGGGAAGGATGACCCGTCTCCCTTGGGGTCGAAGGTTGAGACCCTCATTACTTGTAAAACTGCCTGCACTATGGTGGCGACATCCACTGCAGCAGATGTCGTGGATGGTGGGGCTGTTTGCCTATGTGAAACCAGCAGCATAGTAGGGGTGATGATAGGGCATGGTGTATAGGCAGGCCTAGTTCCTGGTTGATAAATGCCAGGGTCTCTACCTCCATCAGGTTGGCCCCTGTGAGAAACTGGCTGTGAAGGAGGAGGGGTTAGTGTCACAAAAGAGCAGGTTACTCACCTGTAACAGTAGTTCTAGGACTGGTATATGTTGTTCATCCACAGTGTTTGGCATTGTCCCCTTCCACTTTAAATCTGCCGTAAGTCTTAAGCTGGCTCCTCCTCCCACCCCCACCCGTGTGGTATATACCTGCCGCCCCATGACGCCAGATCTTAGCCCCTGGAAGCCAGGTTGTGTGTATCTGCAGCCAGGGAGGTTGGGTGGTCCATGGATGAACAACATATACCACTCCTAGAAAGTACAGTTACGTAAGAGCATTGCCGTAACAGTAGATCTTGAGAGAGGCTCTTGCAGTAGGTAATTATATGGGACTGGCCTTGACGGGCAGCAGGACCCACGGAAAAATTTCTAGCTAGCAGTCCCTGGCGAGGGACCGCCCCCATGTTAGGTGACCGGCGTCAGGAGACGTCAGCATAAAGGGGCGGTCCCGGACGCCTGCCTTCCAGTTCTTTCCCGCCACAGGCCAAAAGAGGCCGGACGAGAGAGAAGTGGATATTTCCCTCAATGGAAAAGGAGCTGAAAAAACCTAGGGGGATGGAGGGCGGGAAGGTACTACCTACTGCAAGAGCCTCTCTCGAAGATCTATTGTTACGGTAATTTCTTACATAACTGTACTATCTTACTTCGAGAGGGCTCTTGCAATAGGTAATTACATATAGGAATGAATCCCAAGCAGTCTGGAACAAAGACAGGCACCGGGAGGAGGAGGAAAACTACTCCAAAAGGTAATTCTGGTTGTGCAAGCCTCAAGATAGGAGGCCTTGCAAAACAGCCAGCCCGAAGCCTGCTCTACCGCGAGAGGCAACATCCAAACTGTAGTGTTTTGTAAATGTATGGATGGAAGTCCAGGTGGTGGCAGTGCAGATGTCTGCCGCAGACACATTCTTGAAACAAGCCGCAGAAGCAGCTACTCCTCTAGTGGAGTGGCCTCTGACTTGACCCGGGACAGTCTTGTTGTATTTGTCATAACAGAAAGTGATGCAATGAGCCAACCACTTAGATAGGCATTGCTTGGAAACAACAGTGCCTTCCCTTTTGTGAGCAAAAGAGACAAACAACTGATCAGTCTTTCTGAGATCCTTCGTCCTGTTGGTGTAGTATCTCAGAATCCGGTTAATATCTATAGTATGGAGTAAATACTCCCCTTGATTAGAGTACTGCGTAAAAAAGGCAGGTAACTCTATGGACTGATTTAGGTAGACTTGGCTACTACTTTAGGAGAAACTTAGGATTACTAGAAGAACAACTCGTTCCTTGTGAGAAAAAATCAATGCAGGGATTTTAACATCAGGGCCTAGACTCGGAGATTCTCCGAGGCCAAGTAATAGCCACCAAGAAGAGAGTCTTCCTGAAAGGAACTTCAAATCCATAGAAACTGCAGGTTTGAAGGGAGGAAGTAGTTTCTTGAGAACAAAGTTCAAGTCCCAAGGGGGCAGGAGTCGGATGGGGGCCTCAGATGGAGGACCCCTCTGAGAAAGGTCTTGGAGACCTCCAGCTGAGCATAAGCCTCGTCTCATGAAGGGAACATGATAGGCTGAAATGGCCCATGTGTACCTTCAGAGGGGAATGGCTGAGACCCAGGTCAAACAGATAACATAGATACTCCAGCAGAAGCCCCGCTGAACAGGAGAAAGGTTCCACGTTCTTGGAAGCGGCCCAAATAGTGAATCTTTTCCACTTCATGGCATAAGTGGATCTGGTGGAGGGTTTTCTGGCCTCCACTAAAATCTCCGCCACTTTGGGAGATACTCCAAAACAGAATTGGGTTAGGTCTGCAGGAACCATGCATGCAGTTGTAGGGATTCGAGGCCTGGATGGACCAGGGTCCCCTGATCCTGGGTCAACAAACCTCGAGATAGAGGAAGAGGAAGAGGAGGATCCTCTGAATACTGTTGTAGAAGAGAGAACCAGATTTGCCTGGGCCAGAAAGGAGCGATCAGAATCATTCTCGCTCCTTCTGAAGCTAGTTTCTGCAAGACTCGTGGGATAAGTGGAATTGGGAGAAGGCATAGATGAATCTGTCCTTCCAGTCTAGAGACAGAGTGTCGTTCCAAAAAGCGCCTCGCTCTGGAACGAGCGAGCAGAAGATGGGAAGTTTTGTGTTTAGGGGGAATGCGAACAGGTCGACCTGTGGTGTTCCCCAAAGTTGGAAGATATTGTCTAGGACCCCTTGGTCCAGTTCCCACTCGTGAGTCAGAGCAGAAGAGCGACTTAGCTTGTCTGCCAGGGTGTTGTTGACTCCTGGAATGTGAATTGCCATGAGGTGAAGGTCGTGTTGTGTTGCCCAATCCCAAACCCTCACTGCCTCCCTGCATAGAGGGTAGGACCGAGTCCCTCCCTGCTTGTTGATGTACCACACCACGCATATGTCCATCTGGAAGGCTAGGTGGCCGGGAAGGATGTACTGGTGAAGGGCTTGGAGAGCGTACAACACTGCCCGAAGTTCGAGCACATTGATGTGGAGAGCTTGTTCTAGCTTGGACCAGGAGCCCTGGGTCCGATGAGGGCCTAGATGGGCTCCCAAACCTTTGCCTGAGGCATCTGTGGTTAGAGTCTGAGGGGGGGAGGATGAAAGAAGGGAACTCCCCGAAACAGGTTCTCTCGAACCATTCACCATTGCAAGTCTCGCATCATCGGCGAGGAGATCAGAACTGAGTGATCTAGGTCATCCACTAGCTGATCCCACTGAGAGTGTAGAGTCCACTGAGAGATCCTCATGTGGAGTCGAGTGCGAGGTACCGTCGGGATAGCAGCCGCCACGAGCCCGAGAGCGAAGGACCAACCTCGCAGAGACCATCCTGCGGTCGGACAACAGACTTATTTGGGTCTGAAGGGTGGACGCCCTGTCCTGAGGAGACTTGGAATGGTTGATGGTAATGCAGGCAGGCAAAACCTGCTCGGTAAGGGAGAGAAATGCAGCAGTTCCTCTCTGGACGAGGCGCCAGTAGCCAGTCGTCGGAAATGGGGGAAAACCTGCACTCCTTGGTACTACAGGTGGGCCACCACTGCCAGGCATTTGGTAAATACTGGGGGCCGAGGATAGACCAAACGGGAGCACCTTGAACTGATAGTGGTCCCCCTCGAATGCAAAACGAAGGTATTTGCGATGAGATGGGCGAATAGGAATGTGCAGATAAGCATCCTGCATATCCAGGGCACAAAGCCACTGACCCGGCCGGAGGAGGGGCAGAAGGCTCTGCAAAGAGAGCATCCTGAACCTTTTGTACTCCACGTAAAGATTCAGGGAACTGAGATCCAAAACTGGTCTGAGATCTCCTGTCTTCTTTGGGACCAGGAAGAAATGGGAATAGTAACCCGTCCCTTGCAGATGAAGGGGGACAGGCTCTATCACTTGCTTCAGCAGAAGAGCAGAGATTTCCTCCTGGACCAAGAGAAGATGTTCCCATGAATATGACGACTTCAGAGGGGGGTGGCGGGGTGGTTTCTGAAGAAATTCTATGAAGTGTCCTTCTGCTATGAGCTGGAGCACCCAAGAATCTGTGGTTATCCTCTCCCATCCCGGAAGGTGGAGGGAAAACCTCCCTCCTACTGGTTCCTCTGGGGAGTCCGGAGGCAGTGGGATAGGGAAGGAGTCAGGTGGTGTGGGGCAGCGCTGCAGCTGAAGCACCCGCTGCTTTTTTGGGCGGGGCGGGGGCTTGGCAGCTGCGGGGGCCCGGCATTTTGTGGCCCGCCTCCTGGGGTTTCGCCTTTGGCCGATTCCGTCTGCGAAAGGGACGGCGCTGCTGCTGATGGGGACGGTACATGGAATCAACTGACTTCAGAGCCGTCCCCTTCTCTTGCAAATCGGTGATGATGTCCTTGACATCACCCCCGAAAAGCACCAACCCCCGGAAGGGTGCTTCCTGGATAGCAGATTGCACCTCCGGGACCAGACCTGACACACGGAGCCAAGCATGATGCCGTAGACCTAGAGCGAAAGCTGAGCTCCGCCCAGCAGTGTCCACTGCATCGTATGTCGCACATAGCATGTGTCGACTGGCCGAATGAGCAGAGTGGACGAGATCAGCCAACTCCTGCTTGACTTGGCAGTCAGGCAAGGAGTCCAGTTTGGCTTCCGCCTGAGTCAGGATGGCTCTCTGGTAGTCCCCCATATGGCCTACATAGTTCAGGGTCTTGATCCCCAGTGCGGAGGAAGCGTAAATCTTTCTCCCATACTGGTCCAGAAGGCATGATTCCTTATCAGGAGGTGACGAGCTAAGATGTTTGGGGTTCGCCGACCAGCCGTGAGCAGCGCTAATCACGACCGAGTCGGCACGAGGGTGAGAATCCAGGAAATCAACACCCTCTGGAGCCTGATATAGCCGGTTCGACTTCCTAGGAAGTGAGGCTATGGCCGACGGCTGCTTCCATATTGTGGTAACAAGGTCAGCGTGAGGCTCTACCCAGGGTGGCACCAAGGTAGGAGCTGTCATGGGCAGATCCAGATGTTCAGCGAGTTTCAAATGCTGAGGATCTGGTTCCAGGGAGTGCCACTGATGAACCTCCTGGATTTTCCTAAGCAACTCCGTGAAAGAAGGATCCTCCGGAGGAGACTCCGGAGAAATCCTTGGCCTGGGCTTCGACGCAGAGCGAGGCTCCTCGTCTCTCTCGGAGCAACCGTCGGAAGAGTCCGAGGAGTCTGAGGGTGAAGAGGAGGATGAAGAGGAGAAAAACTCCCTTTCCCGACCCGGGGGAGGAACGGACCCCTTAGGAAGTCCCCGGGGAAGCGTGTCCTGCCCTTCTCTGGATCCAGACGGAAGAACTCTGGAGTCCGGAGGTGGTGAGGGAGTGTGCCGCCTCAGACGTACGGGAACCTGGGACGGCACCGTCGCCGGAAGGTGGCTCTCGACCTCTTTGGTGAGCTGAGCCTTGGCCTCAGGCCACCAGGAGGCCAGAGTCTCCTGCAGGTCCACCGGCAGCCGTGAGGGCGGTGGAGGAGGAGGAGGCGGGGGATAAGGATACGGGTTATAACCGTATGGAATGTATCCAAAACCCGACTGCGGGTAGCCCGGCGTCGGGTATTGTGGCGTCGAGAAGCCTGGTGTCAGGTACTGTGACGCTGGATACTGCAGTCCCGGGTACACCGGCGTTGAATAGGACGGAGGATACCCGGGAGCCGGGGGGGGGAGCTGCCGGAGCAGACGGCCTGGCCGGAGGCCTCACGGGCGGGTCCATAGTGGAGAGCCCGATGGGAGTAGAATGTCTCCTGGAGTCGGTAAGGCCGACGGTGGAGGCCCTGGCACCGGCAGTACCGACATCAGAGGGGCCGGCGTCCTGGGAGCAGACATCAGGTCCGGCGCTCCAGGTGGAGGAAGGACTGACGGAGGCAAAGATCCCCAACCCGCCGAGGGACGGAGGAAAAGTCCCGGGTCGGGTTGAGAGACTCTGGTTCCTCAGGCGGCAGCGAAGGCTGTGATGAACCAGAATACGGCCGGACGTAGGGGGTCCGTCATCTGTTTCTTCACCCGGCGGACGTCCGGACGAGCCGGCGTGAGAGCTAGTGGCGAGCCTCGGCAGGCGCCCGAGGAGCTGAGCGTCAGACTTATGAGCCATCACCGGAGGCAGGCCGAGTAGAGTGATCGGCCTGGTCCAGTGGAGTGGAGGCCACGCATCGGCCCGGAGGGTCGGACATCTTACCAGTCCTCTCCAAGCGGATGTCAGAGGAGCTGACACCCGGCTTACCAGAGTCGCCCACAGTGGTAGGCCGTGAGCCTGTGGCTGAACCAGGGGCGGAGGCCTCCAACTGCCCGGAGGCACCCGCAAGGCCCGAGCGCGAGCCAGACGGGTGGGCCGATGCCCCCTCGGAAACCTCAGAGGCGGCCGTCGAGGAGCGATCCCCCGGAGGGGATGTTACCTGCGTCCAGCAACTCCCGAGGGAGAGCGGTGGAGAGCCCTTGTCCGGTGCCTCTCCTTCTCCTTCCGATGTCCTTAGGTGGAAGTGGGCGCCTGCCTCAGTTTTTGAGCTCCTTCTCCATAGAACTAATTTTCTTCTTTAGAATATGGGCTTCAGGATTGCTGCCACCTTTTCTGGCTAGCGTTGAAACTGAGGCAGTGCTGGCACTTCTCGACTGGGTGATGAGGCCTAGGCAAAACAGGCACAGGGGTAGCCGTCCTTGTGCAGTAGTTAGGCGCTGCCAATGCACTTATTCTTGTGCTCTGAGGGTGTTAGGGACCATTACACCGATGCTAGTACTGGCGTTAGTCGAAAAAATAATGATTTTTTTGGTAAAAAAACGATGAAAGTAGGGCTGACGAAGCACAAACTTTTCCGCAAGGCGCTGCACGAGCTAACAGCGGGAAAGAACTGGAAGGCGGGCGTCTGGAACCACCCCTTTATACCGACGTCTCCTGACGCCGGTCACCTGACATTGGGGCGGTCCCTTGCCAGGGACTGCTAGCTAGAAATTTTTCCGTGGGGTCCTGCCGCCTGCCGGCGTCAGTCCTACATGTAATTACCTACTGCAAGAGCCCTCTCGAAGTAAGATCTACTGTTACAGATGTGTAACCTATTTTTCTAGGAGCATGGATATGTTGTTCATTCACAACTGTTTGGCAGATTCCAAGCAGTTCTCCGGGAGGAGGGAGGCAAGGCACACACACCCTACTTACAGAACAGAGATTGGAGAACTGAAGCCCCAAAACCAGCATCCTGGCGTGACTCAAGGTCGATGTGGTAGTGGGTAATAAAGGTGTTTGCTGACTTCCAGGTAGCAGCCAAACAGATTTCCTGGATGGGGATGTCCCTGGAAGCAGCCACCAATGCAGCAGTATGGCGGGTAGAATAAGCTCTTATCCCTCCCTGAGGCTCCTTGCCCATCACCTCACAGCACAGCCTTATGCATGATGTAATCCATCTTGCAACAGTCTGCTTCGCTGCAGGTCTGCTAGAAGCAGCTTCAGCGTAAGTGACTAACAGCTGGCGAACCTCTCCATGAATGTCTGCCTTCCTCTCCTTACAATACCGGTGTCCGTGGTGTAGTAAAGATAGTAAACCGGCAGAGTCGACACCTGGTTAAGGTGAAACTCTGAAACCACCTTCGGAAGGAATTTCGGGTGGGGAAGCAGGACAACTTTGTCCCTGTGGAAGACCAGATAAGGGGAGTTCACTGAAAGCGCCTGGAGCTCCCCTGTCCTTCTGGCTGACATGATAGGCACCAGAAAGGCCGTCTTCCACAAGTGTGACAGCTCACACTTGTGCATGGGTTTGAATGGCTTGCCCATGAGCTTTGCCAAAACCAGCAGCAGATCCCACGGGGGTGGAGGTTCACGCACCGGAGGGGATATGTGATCCAGGCCTTTGAAGAAGCGCCCGACCACTGTCTCCTGTGGCAATGTCAGCTGACCGGCCCGCGCCCAGAAAGCAGAAATGGCTGCCAGGTGCACCCTAAGGGTCGAAGACCATAGACCCCCTTTGGAGAGAGACCAAAGGTAGTCGAGAATTTTAGCCGCAGAACAGGATAAGGGGTCCAGACCCGTACCCTGACACCAAACGGAAAATCTTTTCTGTTTGAAGGCGTAACATTTCCTGGTCCATTACTTTCTAGATGCCTCCCAACACTGTGTAGACATCTTTGGAAAGACCCAAATCCTGTAACTCTAGCCGCTCAGGTACCAGGCTATGAGGTGCAGGGAATGAAGGTCTGGATGGAAGACCTTCCCCTGGTTCAGAGATATCAGGTCCGGGCATGTGCAAAGCCACTCTGGGGGCCTGCAGCTGAGGCAGAGGAGATCTGGATACCAGAACTGGCACAGCCAGTCTGGGGCTACCAGAATCACCTTCGCCTTGTTCCTCCTCACCTTAAGTAACAACTTGTGGATCAGGGGAAATGAGGGAAAGCATAGAGGAAGCCTGGGGTCCACGGTCTCAAGAAGGCATCCCCCTGCAGCGAGCCCTGCTGAGGGAGGAGGGCATGATACAGCCTCAACTTGGCGTTTTCCCTGGAGGCAAACAGGTCCACCATCTGTTTGTCCCAACGGGAGAACAGGCTGTAAGCTACCTCTGGATGGAGAGACCACTCGTGGGATGTCTGGCCTATGCAGCCGAGAACATCTGCCAGCTGGTTCCAGGCTCCAGCTACATGGATGGCTAGGAGATCCACCTCCAACTGGCTTATGAGGGTCCAGATGTGGAGCGCCTCCTTGCACAGCAGATGGGAGTACGTGCTGCCCTGTTTGTTGAGGTAGTTCATGGTCATGGTATTGTCCATCTGGACTTGAACCACTTGACCCCGGAGCTGAAGAGCGAAAGCTGACAGTGCCAGTCTGACTGCTCTGAGCTCCAACAGGTTGATGTGGCATCGGAACACCTCGGGGGTCCAGAACCCGTGGGCTCCTCTGTCCCCCATGTGGGCTCCCTAGCCCATGAGAGAGGCATTGGTCGTAAGGAGGACTGCCGGCTCATGGCGGACAAATGGGATCCCTTCCTGCAACCGGTCTGGGGCGGTCCACCATTGCAGAGTGTCCCACATCTTCTGGGTTACAGTGATCAGCTGGTCGAAATGACCATATCGCGAGTCCACTGGGTGGCCAGCTCCCACTGGAGGGGGGCGCATGTGCAACCGGGCCCAAAGGACCATCGAGGTGCACACCGCCATGTAACCCAGAAGGCGCAGAAAGTCCCGGGCAAGGCTCAAGTGCCCAACCAGAAATGATTGGTCAAAGGAGGAGAGAACCTCAGCCGTGTCCGCCGGGAGCCGAGCTCTGGCTTGACAAGAGTTGAGCTCTGCCCCGATGAAGCCCATCACCTGGGAAGGCACGAGTTCCGACTTGGCCTCGTTGATGAGAAGGCAGAGTTGGGAGCAGGTCTGGAGTGCCAGATCCCTGGACCTCTCCACCTCCTGTTGGGTGGAACCTGCCAGAAGTCAATCGTCGAGGTAAGGGTAGATTCTGACTCCTTGACGCTGAAGATGGGCTGCCACCACTAAAACGCATATGGTGAAGACCCACGGGGCCAATGACAGGCTGAATGGCATGGTTCAGAATTCGTACAGGGTCCCCATGACCCTGAAGTGGAGGAACTGCTCATGGGATGGACAGATTGGGACGTGAAAGAACGTATCCTGCAGATCCAGTGAACAGAACCACATGTTTCGCTCCAAAAGGTGAGAGCCCTGAGAAACCAATTCAGGGCATGGAGATCTAGAATGGGGCGCCAACCCCCCCGTCTGCTTGGGCACCAGGAAGTACCTGTAGACAAAGCCTGGGTCTGCTGGATGATCCGCCACAGGAGCTACTGCCTCCTTGCAGAGGAGCTCAGCTATGTCATCTCGAAGAGCCGACTTGGTGCATGCGGAATATCAGTTCCTCCCAAGGGGCGCTGGCTCGGCTCGGATGGTATTGCTTGAACTCTAGAGGCAGTCCCTGACCGACCACCTTGAGAACCCACCTGTCCTAAGTGATAGCAGAACAGGCGGAAAGAAAGTGGTGAAGCCGACCCCCCAAGGGAGGGCCCAGAGCTGGCATGACGGAGACAGGGGTGGCAACCCCCATCCCGTCACTGGGCAGGCTTGGAGGAGGCTCCAGGACCTGAGCCTCGGCCTCCTTTGCGGGCATGTTGGGGTCCAGGCTTGGGCTGAGGGCGCCAAGCCTGAGCCTGCTGATGCTGCTGTCCTCCTTGATAGGAGGGCTGCCGGACCGCAGGTGAAGAGTGCCGAAAAGGCTTCTTCTTCTGCTGGTTCTTGCCCAAAGAACCCTTGGCAGAAGTGATGTCCAAGGTGGCACTGGACTGCTCTATGCACTGTAGGTGACCAGCCACTCCTGAACTGAACAAGTCGGTCCCCAGGAATTCACATGAGCAAGCTTATGCTGAGTATCTGCAGGGAAAGAGGAAAGCCTCAACCAAGCCCTGCGGCGAGAGGCCACTGCGGCAGCCATCAAGCGGGCACAAGAATCCACGATGTCCAAGGCTGTCAGGAACTACTGTTTGGCAACAGCACGGCCCTGGTCACGGACATGTTTGACCGTGGTCTGCATGTCTGCGGGGAGATGAGGAAGGACTCGGTCTAATGACCCGAGAAGGGCATGAGGGAAGTGTGCCATAATAACAGCCGAGCTGGCCTGACGAAGGCCCAAAGAAGAGGCCGCATAGACCTTTCGTGCAGTGCGGTCCATATTTTTGGACTGTTTGTCCAGAGGTCGGTCAGTGTTGGCCAAACTACCTGTACGCCTGAAAACAGAGACGGTCACCAGGCTCGGTGAAGGGTGCTCTGTGAACCCGCAAGGGTCCCATGGGCACTGTGTACTGGCGGCTTGCGCGGGCAGATGCTGCTGCATGAGGCAGGTGCTACCGGTTCAAGGATGGGCCAACAATGGCTTCGGCCACTGGAAAGGCCTCCGTCGGGGTATCCCCTCTCTTTAAACTATCTGTGAGAGGTCCGGTGGTATTGAGGGCTGAGGCGCTGGATGCCTTACCTCAAGCCACACCGGCGACCCGTGTTTGGGAATGAGCACAGGTCATCGGGGGTTGGCAGGGAGGAGAAGGATCAAGCATCCGTTGGACTGCTCTTCTTCCCCGGGGTGGGGGGACATTAGCTGTCGGTGCTCCACTAGTCCCTAGTGGCTGCTGGAGGGCAGCACGCTGATGCTACAGCCGAAGGGGAGGACACGGGGCAGATGCTTGGTGGGAGCACGTGCAGAAGTGTGCGCGCTCTCACCGCAGGCGTCATTGCACGCCCCACCTCTACACAAGGGGAGAAAAGCGGAAAAAACAGCTACAGCAGAATGAAGTGGTCCCTGCAGTGCCGCCTCCGAGAAGGCACCTCCCTGGCATGGAACCGTTTGAGGTGGGTTGAGTCGCTCCCCACCACCCTGCCACGAAGGGTATGTCATGGGGTGCACAAGGGAGGGAATCTAACCTTCGGGGCTGCGCTGGGGGACAACTGAAGGCAGGCTTGCAAGCTGGGAGCTCTGGAAGAAATAATACAAAAAAAATGAATAAATATCTGTGTGAGGGTACTCCGCCTTTTTCTGGATAGATTCCAGGGGCATTCCAGTGGAGTCGGAAATTAGACGGAGAATCCCTTGGAAGAAGGAAGGGCCTTCCTCCATCCCTGTGCCAACGGACAACTCATCATCCCCAGAATGAGAGTGGAGCCCGGTGACATCAGAGTCTGAGGAGTAGGGATACAGCGGTCAACCGCCTAAATCACCCTCAATCCGCCGGAGGCAGTCTGGGGTGACTGTGACAGACGTCGGGGAAGTCCGGTGTCTAGTCAGTCCTCTTTCGAGGGAGCCCCTCCTGTAGGCTGCTTAGGTGGCGTTTCCACCCGGAGAGGCCGGAATAAGCCAAACTGGTGGATGGGCTGGCCCCCACAGGCGGAGGAACCAGAGGCTTCAGTTCCAGAGGGGTTGGCTTCGGCATGGGAGACAAAAGCCAAGTAATGGCCGAGGTGGGCGGCGGAGCTCGCTTCTGCCTGGTCAGGATCAGCTGTTGCCACATAAGGTCCTCATAGCGCCGGAGCCTCTCCTCGTCCGAGGAGGATGAGGATGACCTGTGGCGTTGCCTCTTCTTAGAGCGCTTGTGGCTCTTCCTCGGTCATTCAGCCAATGGGGTACTGAACCTCGACCGAGATGGGGCAGGCAGACTCGGTCGATCGGGAGACACCAGTGGGATCAGTGAAACCCGAGGCTCCGGAACCGGGTCCCTGATGGGGACACCAGCTGGCTGGGTCTCATCAGGAAATACTAGGACCGGAGTCCGTTCTATGGAGTCATCAGCCACGGCCAGCGACAAAGGGGCGATCGGGTCGATGATTATCTCGACCTCGTCGGCCACTTCCTCGGTCCCCTGGCAAGATGGAAGATCCATAAAGCCGGTGGCCGAGGAGACGATCTCGACAGAGGTCGAGACCGCATGATATTGGGACTCAGACCTCGCTCGGTCCCAAGATTGTCTTTGTCGAGACAATGACAAAGGTTCTTTTTGTCTCTTCAGAGAGTGGGAGGAGTGCGAGCCCGAAGGCGCCTCACCCCAGGTGGGCAGAGAGTGGCACAACTCTTTAAAAGAACCAGTAAAGGTGGAGCCTAGGTCGAGAGGAACAAAAAAGCTTCGACTGGCCGGAGCGCGAGCGGCTTCTTCCTCGAACGCCTGAATGTGTTCCAGCTGCATGGAGGAGCCCGCGGCCATGGAAACCACCCACGTAGCCTCCTTGGACTTCACCGGAGGGATCCTTTTTTCCGGTCTCCCCAGCTTCAGGCATGCCTTGCGGACATCCAGGATGTTGGGATGGAGGGCCAAGCAATAACTGCAGGACAAGGTGTCATGGGCGACACCTAGGCAGTAGATGCAAGTGAGGTGGGGATCGGTGCACAACATCTTTTGGCTGCAGGAACACCGGTGAAATCCCGGGAAAGATTTTTCCTCCATGATCGATGATGCAAAAGCACGATCGCTAATTCGAACGAACGTTTCAATTTCGGTAAAACAGACGATTTGAAAGCCAGCGCCTACAAAATGCAAGAGCACGAGGGAGGCAACCTGCATCTTCCAACAGAAAGGAAGACATGGTGTCATGGGGCGGAGCCGAGGTATATACACCACCCGGACGGGTGGGAGGAGCCAGCTTGAAGACTTCCGGCAGATTTAAAGTGGAAGGGGACAATGCCAAACAGTGTGGATGAACAACATATCCATGCTCCGAGAAAATCACTTGCCCCTTCCTGTGTACGTCTGACCTGTCGTCGATGGGGCAGTAAATTGGGATATAATGGAGTGCATAAAGGCGGTGCTCGATGACGGTAAACGAGGAGCTGTCAATGGTGAATCCCCAGAACCTATGTAAGGTTCAGTAGAGACCGCTGAAAGGGCACCAGAAAGCACCATCAACGAGAGAGTATAAATTCCCATCGATGAGGAAGCAGTCTGTAAGGGCATCGTCGATGGTGGAGCCGTGGTAACGGTGGCAGTCGACGAATGTTTTGCCCGAAGAGGAGGAGGAGGAGGATTTCTCCTCATCTTTCCTGTGCTTCTTATGAGAAGTCGTCAATGGGGGCTCCTTGGGTCAGGCCCCCTTCTCTAAAAGAGCTTCTTCTGCTCCATCAGATGAGATTCTATTTCCTGCAATCATTGACGACATGTTGCCTGGTTGAATTCCTGGCAATGTTTGCAGGAGATGGTGTCATGTGTGGGTCCCACATGGTGTGGTTGTTGTAGAGTTTTCTACCTCAATGACATGACCTGAAAAGTGAAGTTTTGTTTGTAGTCTTTGGACATTCGTCAATGAAGATCGAGAATGGAAAAAAACCTGTTCCCAGCTCAAGTTCTTGTCGCCGACTACTACACTAAGTGCTGAACTGCTGCGTGTGAGCTTAAGACAGCAGGAAAATAAACTGAGGATGCCTGGGGCTGCCTACACTTATACAGGAGCAGGATGATGCTAGGCAAACACTGCTGGAAGAAAGCTGCTGTGCAGAAGAGCGCCCTTTGGCAAGGTCCCAGGTGTATTACCTGCTGCAAGAGATTACTCTTGTGGAAGATAGTACAGTTACGTAAGAGCTTACCGTAACAGTAGATCTTCGAGAGAGGCTCTTGCATTAGGTAGTTACATATAGGACTGATGCCGGCAGGCGTCAGGACCCCACGGAAAAATTTCTAGCTAGCAGTCTCTGTGAGGACTGCCCCCATATCAGGTAATGATGTCATTCAGCGTCAGTATAAAGGCGGTCCCCCGCCCACCTTCCAGTTCTTTCACTTAAAGGCCAAAGGCAAGCAGAGAGAAGTGGATATGTCCCATCCTGGAAAAGAAGCTGAAAAGCTTAGGGGATGGAGGGCGGGAATTTATTGCCTACTGCAAGAACCTCTCTCGAAGACCTACTGTTATGGTAAGTTCTTACATAACTGTACCATCTTACTTTGAGAGGGATCTTGCAGTAGGTAATTACATACGGGACTGAGTCCCAAGCAGTCTGGAACAAGGAGAAGCAAATGGGAGGAGGAAAACTACTCAGTAGACCCTCTGGATGTGAAGGCCTTAGGAAAGGAGACCTTGCAGAACAGCCAACCCGAGGCCTGCTCTATGGCGAGAGGCAATGTCCAAACTGTAACGTTTCATAACGGTATGGACAGATGTCCAAGTAGCGGCTGCACAAATGTAAGCCGCTCACACATTCTTGAAACAAGTCGCAGAGGAAGCGACCCCTCTGGTGGAGTGGCCTCTGACCTGACCCGGCAGGGTCTTGTTGTACTTGTCATAACAGAAAGTGATACAATGAGCCAACCATTTAGACAGGCGTTGCTTAGAAACAGCATTGCCTTCTCTTTTATGAGCAAAAGAGACAGACAGTTGATCAGTCTTTCTGAGATCTTTCATCCTATTAGGTGTAGTATCTCAGATTCCAGTGAATATCCAGAGTATGTAGGAGGTACTCCTCTTGATTAGAGTGCTGCGTAAAGAAAGCAAGTAACTCCATGGATTGATTCAGCGTAGATTCCGCTACCACCTTGGGAAGAAACTTAGGGTTGGTAAGCAGAGCCATGCGTTCCTTGTGAAAAATCAAGTACGGGATTTTGCACATGAAGGCCTGGAGCTTGGAAATCCTTCGAGCTGAGGTAATGGCCATGAGGAAGAGAGTCTTCCATGAGAGGATCTTCAGGTCTGCTGAGGCTGCCAGCGCGAAAGGAGGCAGAGTAAGCTTCTAGAGAATAAAATTCAGATCCCATGGAGGGGCAGGAAACCGGATAGGGGGTCGCAAATGGAGGACCTCTCTAAGAAAGATCTTGGAGACGTCCAGCTGAGCAAATGTCCTATCTGCAAAAGGGACATGGTAGGCCAAAATGGCTGCCATGTGAACCTTCAAGGATGAATGACTGAGACCCAGGTCAAAGAGGTGTCGTAAGTAATCCAAAAGCTGCCCAACAGAGCATGAGAAACGCTCGAGATCTTTAGAAGCGGCGCAGATAGTGAACCGTTTCCATTTCATGGCATAGGTAGATCTACTGGAGGGTTTTCTGGCCTCCACCAGGATCTCAGCCATCTGGGGGAAAACCCCGAATCTGGCTTGAGCTACCTCAGCAACAGCCATGCGTGCAACTGAAGGGACTTGAGGCCTGGATGGACCAAGGTCCCCTGATCCTGGGTCAGCAAAAGTTGTGACAAGGGAAGAGGAGGGTCCTCTGAATACTGTTGCAGAAGAGAGAACCAAACCTGCCTGGGCCAGAAAGGAGCGATCAGAATCATGCGAGCTCCCTCTGAGCTGAGTTTCTGTAAGACCCTCGGAATCAAGGGAATCAGGGGGAAAGCATAGATGAATCTGCCCTACCAGTCTAGAGACAGAGCGTCTCTCCAAAAAGTGCCGCGCCCCGGGAGCAAGTGAGCAGAAGTCGGGAAGTTTTGCATTTAGAGGGGATGCGAACAGGTCTACCTGTGGTGTTCCCCAGAGTAGGAAGATATCGTCTGCTACCCCCTGATCCAGTTCCCACTCGTTAGCGTGAGCAGACGACCAACTGAGGTGGTCTGCCAAAGTGTTTTCGACCCCGGGACGTGACTGGCTGTGAGGTGAAGGTTGTGCTGCACAGCCCAATCCCAAACTCACATCGCCTCCCTGCAAAGAGGGTACGAACGAGTTCCTCCCTGTTTGTTGATGTACCAGACCACACACGTTGTCCATCTGTACAGCCAGATGCCCGGGAAGCAGATGCAGATGCAGATACAGAGCCTGAAGAGCGTATGGTACAGCCTGAAGCTCGAGCACACTGATGTGCAGAGATTTCTCGAGCTTGGACCAGGAGCCTTGGGTCCTGTGCAGTCCAAGATGGGCTCCCCAACCCTCGCCTGAGGCGTCTGTAGTCAGCGTCTGGGAGGGGGGAGAAAGACAGAAGGGAACTCCCCGGCAAAGGTTCTCCTGAACCAACCACCATTGCAAGTCCCGAGCCATGGGAGTGGAGACCAGAACCAGTTGATCTAGGTTGTCCACCAGCTGATCCCACTGAGACCAAAGTGTCCACTGAGAAATCCTCATGTGAAGCTGAGCGTGAAGGACTGTCGAAATCACAGCCGCCATGAGCCCGAGGAGGCGAAGGACTGACCTTGCGCTGACTCGCCTGCGGCTGGACAACAGGTTGACCTGAGCCTGTATTGTGGCTGACCTGTCCAGTAGCAGGAAACCCATGCCGGAGGTCATGTCCAGGACTGCCCCGATAAACTGGAACCTCTGGGATGGGATCAAGTGGGACTTGGTCTGGTTGATGGTAATACCCAGGCAGGCAAAAACCTGCAGGGTAAGGGAAAGGAAGAGCAGGCATTCCTTCCTGGATGGGGCGGCCAGGAGCCAATCGTACAGGTACAGGAAAACCTGCACCCCCTGGGTATGCAGGTAGGCCGCTACCACCGACAGACATTTGGCAAACATTTGGGGCGCCAAGGACAGACCAAATGGGAGAGCCTTTAAATGGTAGAGGTCCCCCTGGAATGCAAAATGTAGGAATTTGTGGTGGGAAGGGCGGATAGGGATATGCAGGTAAGCATCCAGCATATCCAGAGCGCACAGCCACTGTCCTGGCCGAAGAAGGGGCAGGAGACCCTGAAGAGAGAGCATCCTGAACCTTTTGTACTCCACTAACAAGTTCAGGGAGCTGAGGTCGAGAATCAGCCTCATGTCTCCTGACTTCTTCGGGACCAGGAAGAAATGGGAATAGTACCCTGTCTCCTGAAGAGGGAGGGGGACGGGCTCTATCGCCTCCTTCAAGAGAAGGGCTGAAATTTCTTCCTGAACCAGAAGAAGTTGTCCTTGTGAGTACGATGACCTTTTTTTTTGGTGGGGGGGGTTTGAGGAGGTTTCCGGAAAAACTCTATTGAGTGTCCTTCTGCGATCAGCTGGAGCACCCAAGTGTCTGAAGTTATCCTCTCCCAGCCCGGAAGACGGAGGGAGAACCTCCCTCCCTCCGGTTCCTCTGGAGGCTGTGGGAGAGGAAAGGAGTCAGGTGGTGTGAGGCAGCGTCGCCGCTAAACCCATGCTTTTTCTGGGCGGGGCGGGGGCTTGGCAGGCGGAGGCCCAACATTTATGGGCCTGCTTTCCCCCCCGAAGTTTCGCCTTCGGCCAATTACGTCTGTGAAAGGGACAATGCTGTGTCTGAGGGGGTTTGTACATGGAGTCCACAGACTTCAGTGCAGTCCACTTCTCCTGCAGATCGGTAATGACGTCCTTGACATCACCACTGAACAGTACTGGACCCCTGAAAGGCACGTCCTGGATAGCGGACTGCACTTCTGGGACCAATCCTGACACACGGAGCCAGGCATGACGCCATAAACCAACGGCGAAAGCAGAGCTCCGACCAGCAGCGTCCACTGCATCGTACGTGGCAAGAAGAATGTGCCGACTGGCCGAACGTGCAGAGCGGACAAGACCGGCCACTTCCTGCTTCATCTGAGATTCAGGAAGGGAGTCCAACTTGGATTCCACCTCACTAAGAATCGCCTTCTGGGAATCCCCCATATGACTGACATAATTAATGGCCCTGATACCCAGAGAGAAAGAAGTGTAGACCTTCTTCCCATACTGGTCCAGAAGGCGGGATTCCTTGTCAGGTGGCGACGAGCTCAAATGTTTTGGGTTAGCTGACCAGCCGTGAGCTGCGCTAATCATGACCGAATCAGCTCGAGGGTGAGAATTAAGGGAGTCAACACCCTCAGGAGCCTGGTATAGCCTGTCTGACTTCCTAGAAGAGGGGCCATCACCGACGGCTGCTTCCAAATTGTGGAAACAAGGTCAGCGAGAGGCTCAATCCAGGGACGCACGAAGGTCAGAGCGGTCTCTGGCAGATCCAGGTGCGCAGCGAGCTTTTTACACTGTGGATGTGGCTCCAAGGAGTGCCACTGACGAACCTCCTGGATTTTGCGCAGCAACTCTGTGAAAGAAGGATCCTCCTCCAGAGTCCTCGGCCTGGGCTTATCCGGAGAGCAAGGCTCATCGTCCGGGGTTGGAATAACTATCGGAGTCGTCCGAGGTGTCAGAGGAGGAAGAATTGGAAGGAGACTCCACCTCCCGGTGTTGGGGGAGGAACAGATCCCTTAGGAAGCCCTCGGGGAAGCGTATCCTGCCCCGTCCTGGAACCGGAGGGCTCGCCTCTGGTATCCGGAGTTGGGGAGGAGTCTCATGTCTCGGGCAATCTGGGGACGAGGCCGTCATGGGAGGCAACACTCCACCTCCCTGGTGAGCTAGGCCTGGCCTCAGCCCACCAGGAGGCTAAGACTCCTTCAAATCCACCGCGGCTGAGGGCAGTGGAGGAGGAGGAGGAGGAGAAGTGCGGATACTGGGTATATCCGTTACTGCACGTATCCATACCAGCGGTGGGAACCCGGCATCGGGTAATGATGCCGTGTACTGCAGCATCGGGTACTGGGCGCGGATACCGAGGACCCGAGTCGGCCGTTGGATACAAAGGGGGTCAGATACCCGGGAACCGCGGGGTCTGGCGGGGCAGACGGCCCGGAAGGGCGCCCAGCAGGTGGGCCAGGAAGTGGAGGCCTGGCGGGAGGCAAGCCCGGTGTGGGGGCGGCATCCAGGAGAGGAACAGGGAGGACTGGCGTCAGAGCCAGTGTCCGGGGAACTGACATCAGGTCGTCCAGCCCAGCAGGAGAGAGACCTGCCAGTAGCGTGGTAAAATCCCCGGCATCGCCCAGAGAAGGAGGGGAGAAATCCCCGGGGTCAGGCTGAGGAGACGCTGGGTCACCGGAGGGCAGCAAAGGCTGCGGAGAGCCGGGAACGGCAGACAGCTTGGGGTCAGTCATCTGCTCAGACTCTGCGCAAGCGTCAGAAGGTCCGACGTCTGACTTACCGGCGGAGTCCGAGCGAGCGCTGGAGGAGCAGACATCTGTGGAACCATAGCCTGAGGCAGGCTGCGATGGGGGAGCGGTCTGGTCGGGTGGAACAGGGGCCGTGCGCTGCCCCGAAGGGTCAAGCGACTTAGCGGCCTTCTCCGGGCGGACGCCAGAGAAGCTGATGTCCGGCTTCCCGGAGCCACTCACACCAGTAGGCCGCGTGGCGGCAGTCTTGCTAGGAGTGGAGGCCTCCTTTAGCTCGAAGACACCTGAAGAACCTGGAAGGCCAGACAGATGGAGTCGGCGCCGTCTTGGAAGCCTCCAAGACAGCCGTTGGAAGCGGTCCCGGGGGCACCGCGTTACCTTCATCTGGCGACTCCAGATGAAGTCGTGGTCAGACTGAGGAGTCTCGGTCCTGGTGCTTCTCCTCATCTTTTTCTTCACGATGGCCTTCAGGGGAAGTTGAAGCCTGACTGAGCTTTTTCAACTCCTTCTCCATGGAGGTCATTTTCTTTTTAAGAACGTGGGCCTCCATGGACTGCTGTCTCCGCCTGTGGGTGGCAGCGCTGAACTTCAGGCAATGCTGGCACTTCTCCACGGGTGATCTGGGTTCAGACAGAAGTGGCACTGGAAGTGACTGTCCTTGTGCGAAGTTGGGTGCCGCATGAGTCGCACTTATTCTTGTGCTCAGAGGGTGTAGAGGACGACATACACCACCTAACAACTGACTAAAAGTCTAATTAAAATCGAGAAAAAAATGACAGTAGAACTACCGATGACATACTCACAAGCAGTGAACTTTACCGTGAGGTGCTACCACAAGCTAATGGCGGGAAAGAACTGGAAGGCGGGCCTAGGGGACCACCCCTTTATACTGACGTCAGTCACCTGATGTGGGGGCGGTCCCTCGCCAGACACTGCTAGCTAGAAATTTTTCCGTGGGGTCCTGACGCCTGCCAGCATCAGTCCTATATGTAATTACCTATGCAAGAGCCCTCTCGAAGTAAGATCTACTGTTACAGGTGAGTAACCTGTTTTTTCTGGGGATGTAGATATGATGTTCTATCCACACTTCCTGGCAGACTCCTAGCAGTTCTCTGGGAGTAGGGAGGTGAGGCACACACCCCTTACTTAGAAAATAAGGATTGGAGAACTGAGGACCCAAAACCAGCATCCTGGCCTGACTCAAGGTCAATGTGGTAATGGGAAATGAAGGTGTGTGCTGACCGCCAAGTAGCACCCCTGCAGATTTCCTGGATAGGGACGTCTCTGGAAGCAACCACCGAGGCAGCTGTATGGAGGGTGGAATGAGCCTTTAGTCCCACGGGAGGCTTCCTATCCACCAACCTATAGCAGAGGTCGATGCAGGAAACAATCCACCTGCCAACTGTCCGCTTGGCTGCCATTCTGACAGGTGCAGATTCAGTGTAGGTGACAAACAGCTGTCGACCCTTTCCCTGAACTCCAGCTGTGTGCTCTTTGTAATAAGTGAGCACTCACCTCAAGTCCAGAGTATGGAGTCTGTGCTCAGCCTCTGAGGTATGACTGATGAAGTACACTGGGAGATTAATCACCTTTTCTGAAATTTGCTTTCACCTGGTTAAGGTGAAACTCTAACACAACCTTTGGGAGGAACTTCGGATTGGGGCAAAGGATGACCATGTCCCTGTGGAAGACTAGGTAAGGAGACTCCACCAAGAGTGCCTGGAACTCACTGATCTTTCTGGCTGACGTGATAGCCACCAAGAAGATGGTCTTTCATGACAGGCAGGACATCTCACATCTGTGCATCAGTTCCAATGGCTTGCAGATGAGCTTTGCAATTACCAGCAACAAGTCCCAAAGTGGTGGTGGTTCACGCACTGGAGAGCAAATGTGGCTGAGGCCTTTAAAGAAGCAACAGACCACCTTCTCCTGCACCACTGACTGCCGACCGGCCCACTCCCGGTAAACAAAGATGGCTGCCAGGTACACCGTAAGGGTCACTGACTGAAGGCCAGACAGAGAGGGACCATAGGTAATCAAGGATGCTAGCTACTGGACAGGACAAAGGATCCAACTCCTTGCCCCGACACCAAATGAAGAACCTCTTCCATTTGAAGGCGTAGCACTTCTTGAGCGACTCCTTCTGAGATGCCTCCACCACAGTGAGGACACCTTCATAAAGATCCAAAGCCTGGAACTCTAGCTGCTCAGGAACCAGGCTGTCAGGTGCAGCGACTGAAGGTCCGGATGGGGTACCTTCCCCTGACTGATGGAGAGCAGGTCAAGGCAGAGAGGAACATGCCTCGGGAGCCTGCTGCTGAGGCTGAAGAGATTGGGGTACCAAAACTGGCGTGGCCCATCCGGAGCCACCAGCATCACCTGCGCCTTGTCCCTCCTGGCCTTGAGAAGCACCTTGTGGATCAAGGGAAGTGGAGGGAAGGCGTAGAAGAGGCCTGGAGTGTAGAGCCACGAGAAGGCATCCCAATGCCGCATTCCCTGCTGAGAGGGGCAGGCACAAAAGAGCCTCAGCTTTGCATTCTCCCTGGAGGCGAACAGATCCACCTGAGTGGTACCAAACTGGGAAAACAGACTGCGTACTATCTCTGGATGGAGAAACCACTCGTGTGACCCGTCACCCACATGGGTGAGAGCATCCGGCAGCTGGTTGGAGGCTCTTGCCATATGGATGGCTAGGAGATTGGCCCCCAGGCTGCGCATGAGGGTCCAGACACAGAGAGCTTCCTTACACAGTGGCAGGGAGTGCATCCCATCCTGTTTGTTGAGGTAGGACATGGTCGTGGTGTCCATCTGGACCTGAACAACCTGACCCCAAATGTGAGGAGCAAAGGCAGTCAGCACCAGCTGAACTGCTCGGAGCTCTAGCAGGTTGATGTGGCATCGGGACTCCTCGGGGGTCCACAGCCAGTGGACTCTGTGTTCCCCCAGGTGGGCACCATAGCCAATGAGAGGCGCATTGGTCGTCAGGATGACCGTTGGCTCTGGGCAGACAAACGGGATCCCTTCCTGCAGATATTCTGGGACTAACCACCACTGGAGAGTGTCCCACATCTGCTGGGTCACAGTGACCAGCTGGTCGAAGTGACCCCTGCGCTGAGACCACTGGTTGGCCAGCTTCCACTGCAGAGAGCGCATTCTCCAGCAGGCTGCCATGTAACCCAGCAGGCGCAGGAGGTCCCGGGCACAGTGCATTTGCTCAACCCGAAATGATCAGGCCAAAGGAGAAGAGAGCCTATGCGTTGTCCACTAGAAGCCGGGCTATGGCTCTGCAAGAGTTGAGCTCCGCCCTGATGAAGTTGATCATCTGTGAAGGGCACGAGTTCCGACTAGGCCTTGTTGATCAGAAGACCAAGGGAGAGACAGGTCTGGAGGGCCAGGGCCCTGGACTGCTCCAGCTCCTGCTTGAGGGACCTGCGATCAACTAGTCATCCAGGCAGAGGTAAATCCAGACCCCTCAGTGCCTCAGGTAAGCTGCCATCACTGCAACACACTTGGTGAAGACACCGGGGGCTGAGGAGAGGCCGAATGGCATGGCCTGGAACTTGTAGCAGGCTCCCTCTTCCTGGAAGCAGAGGGACTTTCTATGAGACAGATGGATTGAGACGTGAAAGAATGTGTCCTGAAGCTCCAGGGACCAACACCACATGTTCTGCCCTAGAGATGGTATGATCTGAGACAGAGTGACCATCCTGAAAGTGCGCAACTTGAGAAACCTGTTCAGGTCGTGCAGATCTAGAACGGTGCATCAGTCCCCCATCTGTTTTGGCACCAGGAAGTACCTGGAGACAAACCCTGGGTGTTCTGGAGGATCCACGACAGGAACCATGACCTCCTTGAGGAGGAGCTGGGCAGTGTCATCCCAAAGAGCCAACAGAATGTCTCTGGATACCAAGTCCTGCCCTGTGGGGCGCGGGCTCAGCAAGGAGGGTACTGCTCGAATTCCAGAGGCAGACGCTGAACCACCTCAAGGACCCACCTGTCCGTGGTGACAGTGGACCAAGCGGAAAGGAAGTGGCAGAGCCAGCCCCCCACGGGAGGACCCGGAGAGGTGTGATGAGCATGAGGGAAGCACCCCTCATCCCGTCACTAGGCAGGCTTGGAAGAGGATGGCCCGGCTGACGAACCACCGGGGGCTCTCCCTTCATGCTTATGGATGACCAAGGCCACCGACTTGGGCCGAGGTCGCCAGGCCTGAGCTTGCTGCCCAGCTTGGGGCTGGGCTGGTTTGGCTGCAGGAGTGGAGGAAGACTGAAAGGGCTTCTTTTCTGCTGCTTGGAGCCCTTGGGTTCCTTCTGAGCGGATGTCACCAAGTCCAAGGTGGCACTGGACTTCTCAATGCGGGTGAGGTGGCCCTCGACTCCAGGCCTGAACAAGTCAGTGCCCAGGAAATGGACATTTGCCAGCTTACGCTGGGCATCTGCCGTGAAGGTGGAGATCCCCAGTCAAACCCTGCAGCGCATGGAACAATGCATCCGTCACTGAGTGGGCAAGAGAGTCCCCAGTGTTCATGGCTGTCTGGAGCTGTTGCTTTGCTACAGCCTTGTCCTTGTCCCGGACCTGTTTGACTGTGGTCTGGAGGTCTGCAGGTAAGTGAGGAAACACTTCATCCAAAGTGCCCAACAGGGCATGGGAGAAGTGGGCCATGAAGAGAGCCAAGCTCACCTGGGGAAGGCCAAACGAAGAGGCAGTGTAGACCTTTTAACTGCATGGTCCAGCTTCTTGGACTCTGTCAGGAAACTTGTTGATGTCCCCCATGTTGCCCGGAACACAGAATCAGCCAACAAGCCCTCAGCTGAGGGGTGTTCTGTGAATCCCAAAAGGGAACCAGTTGGGAACGCATACTTGTGGGCCATCAGCGCCAACAGTGTTGGACAGGAAGTGGGACACTGCCAAAGCTCCAAAGCAGAACCAAGTATGGCCTCTGCCACCGGGAAGGCTTCACCAGAGGAGTCTCCGCAGTCCAAGATCTTGGTCGGTGATAATGGGCCAGTTTCTGGACTGGTTCCACTTTAAGCCATGTAGATTCAGAGATCAGACAGAGGAGGCCCGTAAAGAAGGTAGGGCCCTCATCTGTCGAGAGACCCCCCCCCTTCCCAACTGACTCCACGTCCAATGGACGGGACTGTAAGGAGGAACCCACCTACTCCGAGAAGACATCAAAGAGGGGTCGACTGCCAGAATCCCCAATGACCCTCTGCAGATGGTCAGGAATGATGGTGACTGACAGCCGATGGGGAGGCCCCGAGGCCGGCTGAGACTCCTTGGTCGAAGCACCAGTATTCGGCTGTCTAGGAGGCGGTCCTATGGGAATCAGTGGAGACAACGGGGTCGGCTGAGCTGGGACTGATGTGGTTGGCTCCTGAGGTGGAGAAGGCAACGGGCAGGTGATGACCGGGGTAGAGGCTGGGATCGGCTTCATACTGGAGAACACCAGCTGTTGCCACATAAGATCCTCGTAACGTCAACCCAACTTGCGCCAAAGCCTATCCTCACCAGAGGAGGATGAAGAATAGCGGTGGGGTCGCTTGCCAGGGCATTGGGAGTGTCAACGTCAGTGGGAACCACTCACACCCTGAGAGTACGACCGAGACCTCGACCGCAGGGGGGGACTGGTGGCGGGTCTCGGAGGGTGTTTGGTTCTTGGCCGGTGACCAGCGGGAGCGAGTTAGAGGACTGATCCATCCCTCCAACGGTCTGAGTCAGGACCGGAGACCTGGATAAAGAAGTATTGGCCTCCTCAGTTGACAACTGGTTGACTGGCTTGAGAAAAATCTCGGCTGGAAGATCGATCAGCATCTCGGCCAACTGGCCTGACAGGGGGTTACTGTGAAGCCAGCGTCCTGGGCCACAGATTCGACCAAAGTCGGATCTGGAGACGCGCAGGAATCAGAGGCCCTCTACTGAGAGCGTTCCCAGTCCCACGATCAACAACGAGACCGTTTTTTGGTCTCTTTTTGATTTGATTTGTACCCTGAAGAAGGGCCCTGACCAAGAGTCGGTAAAGCCTGGTAAATTCCTTGAATGCTCCCGTGAAGGAGGCGCCCAGTGAAAGTGGAACGAAGGCCAAAGCCGAGGAGGTGTAAGCTGTGGCCTGGGCCACCACCTCCTCTGATGCTATTATCTGTTCAGCAGACCCTGCAGCCACAGAGACCACCCGACAGGCATCTTTTGACTTGACCGGCGGGTTCCATTCATTCAGACAACCTAAAGTAAATTTGGCTTAACAGTGTTTAAGAATGGAAGGATGGAAGGTGCGACAAATGTCGCTGGCCTGAGGATCATGCTCGTGTCCCAGGCAGTAGACACATACAGAGTGCTGATCCGTTTGGGACATCTGCCCACAAAGGCACCCACGGAACCCTGGAGTGGACTTATCATCGTCTATCACAGTCGTGATCGAAGATTGAGCCTGAAGACAAAGTTTCTCAATTTGAGTTTGGAAGTAAATTCCTAGATTTAGTAGCGAAGGGCCTGCTCAGCGCGACAGCGATAAGCAGGGCACTTGCATCTTCTAGCAGAAAGGAAGATCTGGTGTCATGGGGCGGAGCTGAGGGAGTTACCACCTGAGTGGGTGGAAGTAGCCAGCTTCCAGATGTTCCGGCAAAGTCTTAAAGGGAAAGGCACTGCCAAAAAGTGTGGATAGAACATTATATTTATGTCCCTAGAAAATGAAGTTCCACTGAAAATGTTGAAGCATTTCCAACTTTTCTACACGTGGAAAAGAGATCTACAGTTAATTGACTGGCAGTTCTATACATTTTTGTATAATAATGCCCACTTCAATGAAGTGATGTATAGTACACGACCTCTTGGTTGAGGCTATCCATTATAAGACAAAAATATTATATCTTCCCTTGTCAATCTTCACCATTCATTACTGCTTGGGTTAGTGCCAGAGGCGAGCACCCTTCGGGATATTTTTTTTTGAGTCTGCTCCAGCGGCGCCATGCAAGGCGACAAGCTACGTCGCTTGGCGGCGTTAGAAACCTGAACTCCTCCTCCATCTCAGTTCTGTTTCTCCTGCCGTCGAGGCTGCACCTGCTGTGCGGTAGAGTTAATAGTATGCCACTAGGTCTAGTTGTCGAAGCCGTCTTTCAGACTTCTCCTTCATCCTGACATCGTCACTGGTAAGCCCGTTCTGTTTTTCTCTATCATTTGATAACGCCAAGAGCTGTGCTGGTTTTCCCTTAATTGTTTCACATCCGTCAGGTTGGGGCAAAGCATGAAGTCTAAAGGCGGGCGCTATCGTCCAGTGCTCTTGTGGCCGGCATTTTTCAGTGACGGACCGGCATGATGTTTGTCTTCGTTGCCTGGGACCCAACCATAATATAGATGCATGCGACGCCTGTTTCTCGATGGACCGTCGCGTCCTGGAAGTCCGCGCATTCAAGATCGGCAAGGCTCCGCCGACTTTCAGGGGACGGCGCTGCTCCAGGGATACCCAGGTAAGGTCTCTAGACCCTTCCTCCGGGTCCCCTCTCAGGCCTATACGGTCTGGAGAGTAGGAGGCCACCTCATCTTCTCTTGCTGAAGAGGAAGCCTCTTTCGCGGTGTCGGAGGAACGCCGGGGTCCTTCCCGGGGCCACGGTGGAGACACTGCCTCGGCAGTCACCTCCTCTGAGGTGCAGGCTCCCCCAGCGTCGAGGCCCAGGTCTGCTGGGCCCAGCAACGGTGGACCCTCGACGCTGCCTTCCGGCGCCGTTTTGGATCCTGGTGCCACTCACGGTGCTGGTGACAGAGGAACGGTGCCGTGTTGGCTCTCGGTGCCGCCTGCGGTGCCGTGGGCCCAGTCGGCTCTTCTAGCGGTGCCAAGTCAGGTCCTGGCACCGAGGGCGGTGCCGTGGGTCTGGCTGGCGCTGTTGGGGAGTCAGGGCCGGGTTTGGGCATTGCAGGTGGTCCGGGATCATCCGGCGCTGCCGCTGGCACCATCGCGGTGCTGTTTCACTGGAGACCCCTGGGGTGGCCAGTACTGTGAACCAGCAGGTCTCTTCCTCCTCCTCCTCGGAGAATGATTCAGATGTGGACCGGTTCTGGCACCCTGACTCTTCGGAGTCAGGGTCTCCAGTGAAACGAGGTGCTAGGTAGCCCAGCACGCCTATTCCTCTGTCTCCTCTGCTGTCCTCTCCTGAGGCCTCCCAGGCTGGGGGTGGTCTGGGGTCCCTGGAGAGTGATGGCGTGGAGGCAGAGAGAGGGACTCTCCCTCCTGAGGGGGTTGTGGCAGCTGCCGATCCCGGTGCTGCTGCACCTCTTCGGGGTAGGGTGTCGGGGTCGAGGAGGAGGAGGGTGTTCTCGGAGTCCGGGGGGTCAAGAGACTGGGTTTAGGCACCTCGGGGTCTTCACCCGCCACCCCTCGGTAGGAGCGGTAGCGCCGGGCCCCGTCTTTTCCTCTTGAGTTCCAGGGACCCTTCCGGTGGCGCTGCTGTGCGCTGCCCTTCTGGACCCATGCAGCCCCAGGTTCGTCACAGGGGAGGATCCCCTACTAGGCTCTTTCAGGCTTCACATCCCCAGGGTTCCATTCTGCGACCTGGTTTGTTATCCAGGATCCTGCCAGCTCGGGTTCTGTTTTCTGGATTTCAGAGCCTCAGCAGAGGACTGTTGCCTCGCCGTAGGTGCACCTCTTCCACTCCTCTGCAGCCACCCCCCTCTCTCCCAGGCCATGTTGGTCCTACGGGCCCGTTATTTTGGGAGACGTTCAGAGGCTCTGTGGCGGCCTTCCTCTCATACATTAGATACATGCATGAGCAGGTGTTTCGCCTATCACCACCACCACAGGAGTCCTCTGGACATTCGAGCTTTCCATCATCCTCGTCTCCCTCCTCCTCGGAGGGAGAGGAACCCACTGCTCATCTCTCCTCCGATGCTGATTTCACCGAATATCAGTGATTCCTTTCAAGGATGGTGAGGGATCTTCGCATCTCTTTCGTTATGTGAGACAATACTGAACGGCAGACGCATGAATTCCTCAGTGCCCAGCATTTGGTGATACTGTCCTGGCCTATTCCCTTCCAGGAGGAGTCTATCCATTCCTGGCAGTCACCAGCCGCCCTTTCTCCAGCCCCGGCAGACTGCAGAAGAAGGTATTGGGCCCCACTGGAGTCTCTAGGTACTCTCCCCATCCCCTCTTCAGATTTGGCATACCTAGAAGCTCCTTCCGGGCGCTGCCGCACCACCGTCCACTGGACTCAGATTCCCTACAATTTGACTGGTGGGGGCGAAGTGTGTTCTCTTCCTCTCGTGTGATGTTATGCATTGCATCACATCAGGCTCATCATGCTGCCTACAATAGGCATTTGTGGTCGATGCTCTCCCAAGTCTTAGCATGAATGCCTGATACGGAGCAATCCAGACAAGCTATTGCCCTCTCTGCTATAGGCCTGGAGCTGGCAAGACACCAAGCAAGGGCATCTTATGACACCAATGAGGTGGCTTCCAGGCTTGCAGGGACAACGATCTGTATTAGACGGACGACATGGCTTCGTCTATCAAGATAGTCAACCCTGGCCTGGCTCAGGGTGATTTGCTCTGCTTTCCGGGGTACCCGTCTTTTTTCCTCCAGGGCTAGGAGGCTTCTGCAGGGGCTTCCTCAGTCTCCCTGTCCTCGGGGGACACCTCCTAGCTATCCTCCACCATAGGCTTCTCACCTGATTAGCCCAGGGTCTTCCCCTCCTGTTCCCCACCAGCAGGAGCTGGGGGTCTTGTTCCCTCAGGGTTCCTATTATCCACCCCCCTTGGGGGGGAGCTTGGAACTCACCCAAGCAGTAATGAATGATGAAGACTGACAAGGGAAAATATGAAAATTACGTACCTACCGTAATTCTTGATGTAACCCCAGGCTGATATGCCGTTTGTATCTGACAGCAATACCAGGTGGGCTGGGTTCGGGGAGGAATAGGTCACTCGGCACAAAGGCTAGGTTTGGCTACTCTGCACAGGGACACCCAAGTAACTCCGAACACAGGAAGCAGCAACTGTAATGTCCAATACCAGAAGTGGGATTCTAAAGTGTGGCTTTTATTCACATCCAAACAGAATAAACAAAGCATAGATGGACCCCCACGGGGCTACACTCCTGGTAATGCAGATTAAGAGAGACCAGAACACATCCTCATCACTTCAGCCCTCAGGCTCTACCACACACTGGACACACAGCCTGGACTTGTACGCTGCTTTGGGTTACACAGCCCGAACTTGTACACTGCTCTGGGTTTTCCCTGGCTCGACTCCCTTGCCAACCACTTGGACACCTTCTATACTTCATGGAAACATTTTCTGGTGGCTCCCTAAACAACCTAACAGCACCTCGGCTCCATCAGGGAATCCTCCTCTTTAATCCCATGTCTGGGTACTTTCCTCAGGCACGGGCCAAGTACCTGAGGGAAAGCAAAAGGTGTCTCAGAGCAAATCCGTAGAGGTGAATTTGGTTACTACTGATGGGGGTCTCCGACCTCTTGCTCCCACAATTCATACCCAGCCATTTCTCTGGACTGTAAACACCTCATCTTTTAGCACTTTGCTGTGTAGATTCTTGCTAAACGTATTTCATATTCAATCTACTTGTCTTGCTTCCCATTTGTGCTGGACTTGAACATACTTAAAAATAAGTGGCATTGTCCATTACTCTAGAACCCCCACAGGTTAAGCAGTCCAATCCCCACATTCTTTCTTTCCCTTTTGTGCTGGCCTCGAACATACTTATAAGTGCCTTTGTCCATTACTCTAGACCCCCACTGAGTTAAGCAGTCCAATCCCCACATCGTCCAACTGCACTTGGCTGTCTTTTCCTGACCCCACAGTAACAGTCCCTTTAGTTTCCTTCTGTTTCAGGTGAAAACACTTGGCCCTTTTTCAGAGCAAACTCACCCTTTGGTTGCAGCTGCCCCACAGGCGTTTCCTCCTCAAGGAATCTTCCTTTCAGAGCTTCTGGTGCCTCAGCACAACTCAGACAGACAGCTTCTTTCCCTTAGCCGGACCCAGGGGGGTTGCCCCTGGAAAACAGGCTGACATCCCCCCCCCATCCCCTCAGGGATGGGGCTGTGAACCATTGAGAGCGGTCTCCACCACTTCAATTATTAGTTCCTGTGTTCCTCTTCAGGTGGAAACACACACCAAAAACAAAAGTAGCTCTGCAGCAGAGCTTAAAGCTCTAACAGCCTGCATACACTCTGCTGCACTACAGTCTCTCGCTCAGACTGCACACAGACTGGCATCAAATTCCCCAACGTTCTACTCTAACCTCCAACTGTAACATTCCAGTGTGGCTTATGCAGCTGTGACAGTTCTAAAATGATGTCATCCCTCAGTCTCAGCTGAGACTGAGAACAGAGTGAGACAGTGTGAAATCCATTTAACTGGAGTTTCACAAACTGCCTTCCCTGCCTACCACTAGGTCTTGCTGGGATTCTAGTAACCCCGGGTCGAGGGGTTACATTGATCTTCTCTTGTATCTTTACCATTCATTACTGATACCCCGCCTACCTTCCCCGCAGTGGCCTCCTACTGCGGCGTCTCCCCCTCCCTTCTCATTCCTCTGCCTTCCTCTTTGGCCTTTATGCCGAAAAAACCCCAAAAAACTATACTGGTTTCCGTTCTTCTCTGGGCGGATCCTTTTTCCTCAAGGTAAAGAGGAATGAGTAGGACTTTTCCTATCCTGAGGGAACTCTTTCTGACTGCCCCTAAGGGTGACCTCTTGGCTCCTTAGCCACATTATTCAGTTCACAGCTGAAGAGACCATCCCTCTATGGCTCGGCCTCAAATTTCAGGTTCCCTCTGGCAGGCATCATTTAATTGTCAGCTTCTTCTGGTTGGTGCTTCTGCTCTTCTTAACCTTGAACTGTTGTCCTTGCCTTGCCTTCAGGGAGTCCAATTGAGTTCCCCACTCTATCCTTCATACAAAACTGCCTTTTTGTAGGGCCTAACCCCTACCCACACACTCCGGTGTTATCACTTAACAAGGTGCTAAGGGGCTTATCCCCCTCACAGTTGGGCGCTCTCCTTCCAGAACAGATTCTGCCTGGGCAGTCTGTGAGCTCTCAGCTACAGTGTAGGGGGGTGGGACGATGAGAAGTTAGAGAATCTGCCCTTTGTATCCAATCAATACAAGCAGTTCATTTGAACCTTCTTCTCAGTCCTATCAGGAGGCATTCTTGCTCCCTTGTTTTTGGTTCCGAGCTTATAACCCTCTCAACCAATGTATCTATGGGCAGTGTTCTCCCCTCACAGCATCCCTCCCTTTTCTTCTCTTTCTTCTTCTTCCTTTTCTCTTATCTGTTCCTCCCTTAGAGCCGCCCCAGAAGGGAGGTCCTGCGTTCCCTTAGGGTAGGTATTCTTCCTCTTCTATCTGTCCTCTACCGGCATATTCCTTTTTCAGTTTATATCCTTTCCTTTTTCTGTCCCTCGGCTCTCTTGCCTCGCTCTCCTTTTTTTTCCTTTACCCTTTATTTTGCCTCTCTGGCTACCAGAACTGAGTTGGAGGAGGAGTCTGCGGCACCCAACAGCCACCCTCGCGCATGATGCAGCGCGTGCTCTCGTGGCGGCGCGGTGGAGCCAACTCAAAAAAAAATTTCAGAAGGGAGAAGGCCCGCACTAACCTTATCAGTAATGAATGGTGAAGATACAAGAGAAGATCAAGAATTACGGTAGGTACGTAATTTTCATTTACTTTCCAATCAAGTGATCTGGCAAAGCACACAAAACAGGAAACCAGCAGAAAAATATTGCTACATTACTTTTTTTGGGATACAAATAAATGTTGAGGTCCACAGATACTGACAAAAGATTGCACAGTTTGTCCTGTTATTTCATATTCTGTACTGTACAACATCCAGTTAATCCCCTTGTCTTTCATTTTGAACTGCCCTAATTTAAAGAGGCTTCACTTACACTAAAGATTACAGAAATCACAGGGACAGAGATATTTACATGAGGGGTACCATGAACAACATTCAAGGCAAATGACACTTATTGAATACTGTTTTTCCAAGAAATTTCTGTTGTGAAAGGGGCCAGAGATTGCTCTATTCCCCACTCAGTAATCTGGCAAGGCATTCAGCCAGCCACATGTATCTGCATGCCTTTTTACATACCTGCTAAACCTGTCCTCCTCGGGAACTGTCCCTCAAGCCTGGAAATTGGCATGTGTAATCCTCCTACATAAGGGTGGTGACCCCTCGGTGCCAGGTAACTACCGGTCAATCTCCCTCCTCCCAGCCCTTGTCAAAGTAGAGGAAGCACGAATCCAATCCAGGCGGACTTAATTTCTCACGGTTTCCAAGTTCCTTTCTCCTTACCAATCAGGCTTCAGAAAGCACCATTCCACAATTTCTTCTTTGCTACGAGTCACTGGGCACATTCACTCTGCCTCAGACCGAGGCCACCTAACTGCGGCAGTTTTTGTGGACCTGGCCAAGGCCTATGATTTAGTCTCCCACCCCTGCTTCTTACAAAACTTGAGGCAGCTGGCTTGCCCCCCCAACCCCTTCAGTTCAGTGGTTCAAATCCTACCTCAGCAACAGGCTACAATCTATCAGGGTGGCAAACTCCTCCTCCCCTCTTCTCCCCATACTCACAAGTGTACCCCAAGGATCAATCCTCAGTCCCATCCTATTCTCATTATTCATCAATGACCTTGCCACTGTTTGCTTAAGGTCCCACATACACATGTATGTGGATGACACCATCTTCTTCACCTCTGGGCCAGTTTTAGACGATATCCAACACCAACTAAGACAGGACTTCCATAATATGCAGTCCTGGTTCCAGGCAAATCCATTCAAAATCAAAACCTCAAACAGCATCAATGATTTTCAGGAGTGCGCAAAAAATGGAAATGATGTACCTATCATAATTCTTGATCTTCTTGGACGAAGTCTCCACCACTCATTCACACTGATGGGAGTACGCCGGAGGTGCTAGAACCCAGCGGGAGCCAAACTTTTTCAGGAGGGCCGACCCTCTAACCACCTCAGTCCCCCGAGGAGGTGCAGCGTAACTAACCTAGAGAGGACTAACTTAAATATCAGATATAAGATAGTCCGAATGCCCAGTGTAAGAAAGGTCAAAGAACAAAGTCTTCACAACCCAATGACTGAAGGAAAGAACACCATAAACAAAGAAGAGAGCTTGGGGGATGGCAGGTGGGCGTGTGAGTGAGTGGTGGAGACTGTCCTAGAAGATAAAGAATTACGGTAGGTACATAATTTCCATATCTTCCTGGACATAAAGTCTCCACCACTCATTCACACTGATGGGAGAGTAGTGAGCTAAAATAATCCCCCCCCCCCCGAGATGGGTGGCGAGAGAGAGAGAGAGAGAGAGAGAGAGAGAGAGAGATGAGGACAGTAGTCCAATAAGGACAGTCCTCCCAAAGGACTGATGTTGTCTGTATGGACATCCAAGGCGTAATGCATTAAACGTTGCACAGAGCTCCAAGTGGCCGCACTGCAGATGTCTGCAATGGGCAGTGCAGTTCAGACAGAGATGCGCGACTGCTCTGGTAGCGCGAGCGTGTACTCTCCCTTCCAGCTTGACCTGTGTCATGGAGTAGCAGTGGCGAAGGCATGCCACCAGCCACGCTGAAATGCTCCTGACAGCAACAGGTTGATCAAGCCGGGCCATGTTGAAGGAGACAAACAGTTGTTGAGCCTTGCAGATTTCTTTTGTCCTTTCTAGATAGAACCGCAAAGCTCTCTTTACATCCAAGGAATGAAGTGTACGCTCTCCTTCATTCTGGAAATTTCCAAAGTAGGTAGGAAGGACTAAAGTTTGATTCAAATGAAGTTCTGAGACAACCTTAGGAAGGAACTTAGGGTGAGTTCAAGAACCATCTCATCCTTGTGAAATACAGTGTGTGGAGGGTCTGTGACCAAAGCATGTATTTCTGATACTCTGAGGGCAGAAGTAATGGCCACCGGAGGCCATCTTCCAGGTTAGAAATTTCAACTCACAAGTGGCTAGAGGCTCGAAGGGTTTACGAGTGAGTATGTCTAGCATGAGGTTAATGTCCCAAGGCTGCAACTGGATGTCTAACAGGCGGTTTGGTATGCAGAATGCCCTTAAGAAACCTCTTGACTACAGGTAACTGAGACAAAGACATAGAAAGTACTAGCTCATAGTATGTGAAGATTGCACAAAGATGAACTCTGACTGTAGAGTACTGTAGACCTGTGTTAGAGAGGTCTAAGCGATACTCCAGGACTTTATTCGGTGGGCAGGAAAAAGGGTTCCAGGATGATTTTGCACACCAGATAGAAAAACGCTTCCACTTAGCTGTATAAGTTTTCCGAGTAGCTGGCTTGCATGCAGCTAAAAGATTATTTGAAACTCTGCAAGAAGACATTGTACCAGTTCTTCTCTATCTTCTCAGGAGCCAAGTGTGGACGTGAAGGGACCTCAGGTTGGTATGAACTATAGGGCCCTGGGTCAGGAGGTTCGTCTGGAGTGGAAGCGGTTTCGGGGAAGTTTCCGACAGCCTGTTGATCAGAGGAAACCAGATCTGGTGAGGCCAAAACGGGGCGATGAGAATCAGTCTGCCCCCCTGTGCCTCCAATCTGAGCAGTACCCTCTGTACTAGAGGAAGAGGAGGGAATTCGCATAGAAAGCGTTTTGTCCACTACAGCCTGAATGCATCCTAACAAAAAACACCAGGTCCTGGATTTCTGGAGCAAAAGAGAGGCAGTTTTACGTTGAGTGGGGACTCAAAAAGGTCCAGGTCCAGAGTTCCCCATTTGTTGAAGAGGGACTGGACGACGGTTGAGTCGAGAGACCACTCGTGAGGATATGGAAATTATGTACCTACCATAATTCTTGATCTTCTTGGATGAAGTCTCCACCATTCATTCACACTAATGGGGAGTTCGCTGGAGGTGCTAGGACCCAGCGGGAGCAAACTTTTTCAGGAGGGCCGGCGCCTGAGATGGAGCCGCGAGGAAGCGACACCGCGAGCCCTGGCTTGTGCGGTAATAACTATCTTGGCGTGGATCCTCCAACTGCCTCAGTACCATCCCCCCCCCCGAGGAGGTGCAGCATAACTAACCTAGAAGGACTAGCCTACAAATCAGACATAAGATAGTCTGAATGACCTGTGTAAGAATGGTCAACAATGGAGTCTTCACAGCCCAGACATTGAGGGAGTGAAGACCATAAACAGAGAAGTGAGCTTAGGGGATGGTGGGTGGGCGTGAGAATGAGTGGTGGAGAGTTCATCCAAGAAGATCAAGAATTATGATAGGTACGTAATTTTCATATCTTCCTGGACATAACGTCTCCACCACTCATTCACACTAATGGGAGAGTACCAAGCTAAATAATCCCGAGACGGGCGGCAGGAGATAAAGAGCTCACATGCTTAGGACAGAAGTCCGTCAAGAATGGTCCTGCCAAATGACAGATGTTGTCTGACATGGACATCCAAGGCGTAGTGTTCAACGAAAGTGTGCACGGAGCTCCAGGCAGCCGCATTGCAAATATCTGCAATGGGCACGTTGCGGATTTCTGCTACAGATGCCTCAACTGCTCTGGTAGAGTGAGCGTACACTCTGCCTTCCAGCTTGACCTGTGCCATAGAATAGCAGTGACGAAGGCATGCCACCAGCCACGCTGAAATTCATCTGACAGCGACAGGTTGACCCAGCCGGGTCTTGCTGCAAGAAACAAACAGTTGTTGAGCCTTGCAAATTTCTTTCGTTCTATCTAGACAGAACCACAACGCTCTCAACATCCAGCGAATGAAGGGTACACTCCCCTTCATTCTGGAAGTTTGCAAAGTAGGTAGGAAGGACTAAAGGTTGGTTTACATGGAATTCTGAGACAGCCTTAGGGAGAAACTTAGGACGAGTCCTAAGAACTACTTTGTCCTTGTGAAATACAGTGTACATGGGGGGGGTTTGTGACCAGTGCATGTATTTCAGAAACTCTACGGGCCGAAGTAATGGCCATTTTCCAAGTGAGGAACTTCATCTCGCAAGTAGCTAAAGGCTCAAAAGGTTTACCAGTGAGCATGCCTGGTACAAGATTAATGTCCCAGGCTGCAACTGGATGTCTGATAGGAGGTCTAGTATGCAGAATACTCATAAGAAACCTCTTAACTACAGGCAACTGAGCCAGTGATATGGAAAGTACCAACTCATGATATGCCGAAATGGCACAAAGATGAACTTTGCCTATGGAGTACTGCAGACCTGTATTTGAGAGGTCTAAAAGATACTCCAAGACTTTATTCGGTGGGCTGGAAAAAGGGTTCCAAGAGGATTTTGCACACCATATAGAGAAACACTTCCATTTAGCTGTGTAGGTTTTTCTAGTGGCCGGCTTACGCACAGCCAAAAGAATATCTGAAACTCTACAAGAAACATTGAACCTATTTACCTCTATTTCTTCAGGAGCCTAGCGTGAAGGTGAAGCGACCTCAGGCTGGGATAGACCACGGGACCCTGGGTCAGAAGGCTGTCTGAAGGGGAAGCGTCTTTTTTTTTTTTTTGGGGGGGGGTCCAATAGACTGTTCAGTAGCGGGAACCATATCTGCTCAGGCCAGAAGGGGGCAATGAGAATCATTCTGCCCCAGAGACTCCAGTTTGAGTAGTACCCTCAATTAGGGGAAGAGGAGGAAAAGTGTATAGAAAGCGTTTTGTCCACCGCAGCCAGAACGCATTCTGACAAAAAATGGCAGGTCCTGGATTTCTGGAGCAGAAGAGAGGCATTTTTGCGTTGAGTGGGGATGCAAAAAGGTCCAGGTCTGGAGATCCCCACTCTTTGAAGAGTGACTTAACGACGGTTAAGTCGAAAGACCCCTCGTGAGAATCCGCCTCTGTTCTGCTGAGACAGTCTGCCAGCTCGTTTTGTACTCCTGGCAGGTAAACCGCCTGAATTAGAGCCATGTGTTCCAGGCACCATTCCCACACTCTCACTGCTTCCCTGCATAATGGGTAAGAGTGTGCACCACCCTGTTTGTTGATGTAGTACATCACTACCTTGTTATCCGTTTGAAGGAGAATGTTCTTTTGACAGAGTATGTGCTTCAAGGCACGGACTGCATGAAAAAATTACTCACCTTAGTAATTATGTTTCTTCTAGTGGAGTCTTGCTGTATTCTGACAATTGCAGTTAGGTCCTGCCTTTCAACTGCCACAGAGAACATAGGGTTAACTTTTCTATGCATGGCATAGAATGTTCATCTCGAGCTCGGTTGAAGCCTCTGCCTGTTATTCGAACTGCAACTGTCAGATCTTTACGAGCAAAAACTCACTAGGTGTTCTGTGTGGAAACTGTAAAGTTTTTAACTAGCCAACTGGCAAAAATATAATATTTTTGGTTCTCAAAGGAAGACAAGTCAGGAAACCCAAAAACAAAAACACATCAATAAAACAACATTCCACCCAAAGAAAAAGAAGGTGTAAAAGGAGCACCCCTAGGGTGCCAACACTGCTCCTGCCCACCCACATCCCAAAAACCAGGTTCTGAGGGGGGAGGTCAGAATACAGCAAGACTCCACTAGAAGAAACATAATTACTAAGGTGAGTAATTTTTTCTTCAAACAACATGAAGTCTTGCTGTATTCTGACAATTGCAGACTACCAAGTAGTACCTCCATGGAGGAGGGACAGAAACTAGTTTGGAAACAAGCTCTGAAGTACTGCTGTGCCAAACCAAGCATCACTCCTAGCCTGGATATCCAGATAGTAATGCTTGGTGAAAGTATGGACTGTTTTGCAGGTGGCTACTTGACAAATTTCTAAGAGAGGAATATCCCTGGCAGCAGCCAGGGAAGCAGCTGTATCTCTTGTGGAATGAGCCCTCAGGCCTGAGGGTGGAGTTCTGCCCAGTTTTTCATAGCAGAATTGTATACAAGAAACAATCCACCTGGCGATAGATCTTTTAGTGGCAGGTTTGCCCTTACCAACTTCTCCATAAGTGAGGAGCAACTGGAGGGATTCAAACCTGTGACCCTTGGTACGCTCTATGTAGTAGCTAAGGGCTCTTAACATCCAAACTGTGTAGCCTCCTCTCTCCCAAGGAAGAATGATCAGTGAAGAAAACTGGGAGAGATATAGACTAGTTGAGGTGGAAATCTGAAACCACTTTAGGCAAGAACTTTCTGTTAGTCCTAAGGACCACTTTATCTCTGTGAAAAGAGATGAAATCAGATTCCACTGACAGGGCTCGCAGTTCATTGATATGCCTGGCAGAAGTAATGGCTACCAAAAACACATTTTCCAAGCCAAGTACTTAAGCGCTGCTGGGGACAAAGGCTCAAAAGGGGGTTGCATAAGCTGAGCAATACAAACATTAAGATCCCAAGCAGGAGCAGGATCCCTTAAGGGGGGATTGGTGTGAAGCAATCCCTTGAAAAATTTACAGAATACAGTATGGGATGACAGAGAGGAAGACTTGCCTACAGACAGGAAAGCAGAAACAGCTGCCACATGTACTTTAAGGGTAGATGGTCTGAGACCTAGGCCATTAAAATGGACCTATAATCCAGAACCACAGGCAATTCAGCAGAGTCTGGAGAAATATTCTTAGAAAACCAAATGCTGAATCTTTTCCATTTGGAGTTGTAAGTCTTTCTGGGGGAAGGCTTTCGAGAAGCCTTAAGGATATCCAGAACCCCTTGGGAGAGATGCAGATCTGCAAACTCTAACTCTTCAAGAGCCAAGCCTTGAGACTGAGAGACTGAAGATTCGGGTACCAAATCCTCCCCTGAGAGGATGTTAACAGGTTGTAATTTCTGGGAAGTGACAGGGGAAGATGGATTGCTAGGGACAGCAATAAGGGATACCATGGCTGCCTGGCCCAGTCTGGGGCAATCAGAATCACTTTGCACGGTTGTGACCTTATCTTGACTAACACTCTGAACAGGAGAGGGAAGGGGGGAAAGCATACAGAAATTTCCCTTCCCAGTTCAGAATCAGAGCATCCAGGGGGACTGAGCCCAAGACTGGGGGTCTGCAACAAAAGAGAGGAAGTTGCTGATTGTCTGGGGCTGCAAAAAGATCTATCTCTGGAGTGCCCCATCTTGAGAAAATCACTTCCAACACCAGGGGATCTAGGGCCCATTCGTGATGGCCCTGGGATATTCTGCTCACTGCATCTGCTAGAACATTGTCCTTCCCTGGGAGGTGAACTGCTATCAGAGAGGTTTGCAGGGAATAGGCCAGGGATCACAACTTCATTGCTTCTGTGCACAAGGCAGTAGACCAAGTGCTTCCTTGCTTGTTGATGTACCACATGGTGGTGGTGTTGTCTGTTCTGACCTGAACCACCTTGTTCTGTACAGATTTGGAAAAAGCGTGTAGTGCCAGAAACACTGCTCTGAGTTCCAAGAGATTGATGTGAAGCAGAGATTCCTGAGGCAACCACAGTCCCTGGGTGGTGAGTTCCCCCCAAATGGGCTCCCCAGCCCAGCAGGGAAGCATCTGTGGTGAGGACCACTGAATGAGACCAAGTGACAAACGGAACCCCTTGCGTCAAATTGTCCTGATCCTGCCACCATTGCAAGGCTTGGATCAGGGTTCGAGCCACTGGAATTAGTTTGGTAAGGGAATCCTTTCTTTGGGACCAAAAAGCTCTGAAGTGGAACTGAATGTCCCTCATTTGGAATCTTGAGCCCTGGACCACTGCTGTGGAAGCTGCCATGTGGCCCAGTAGCTGAAGGAAATGCCTTGCTGGTCGAGACACCTGAAGGCAGAATGAAGAGGCCAGTTCCATGAGGGTCCTTGCCCTTTCCAGGGGAAGGAAGGCTCTTGCTTTTATCATATCCAGTTCTACACCTATGAAGGTGAGGAGCTGCACTGGTTCGAGAACCGACTTTGGCAGGTTGAGAAGGAATCCTAAATAAGTGAGCACTTACTGGGGCACTTGCAGGTGTGACTTGACTTGGTCTGGAGACTGACCTACTATGAGCCAGTCGTCCAAGTATGGAAAATGGAAATCTTTTGTCTTCTTAGGAAGGCAACAACTACTGCCAGGCACTTTGTGAAGACCCTTGGGGCTGATGTTAGCCAAAGGGCATTGCTCTGAACTGATAGTGGCCTGAGGGCAACATGACCTGAGTACTTCTGTGGGAGCACCTGATGGGAATGTGAAAGTAGGCATCTTTGAGGTCCAGGGAGGCTAGCCAGTCCCCTGGCCTTAGAGAGGGAAGGATAATTCCCAGAGTTACCACTTTGAACTTTGGCTTTAAAAGATGTTTGTTCAGACATCTTAGGTCCAGGATGGGTCGCCATTCTCCTGTCTTTTTGGGGGTTAGAAAGTACCTGGAGTACAATCCTTTGCCCCAGTGTAGGGTAGGAACTCTCTCTATAGCTCTGAGAGCTAGGAGAGCAGAAAATACAGGTTACTCACCTGTAACAGGAGTTCTGGGAATGGTATATGTTGTTCATCCACACTCATTGGCAGGTATCCTTGCCGCTTTAAATCTTGCCGGAAGGTCTTCAAGCTTGCTCCTCCCACCCACCCGGGTGGTATAACTCTCGGCTCCGCCCCATGACACCAGATCTGGCCAGCTGGAGAAAGCTCAGGTTGTGCGTCGAAGCCTGAGAAGCAGGTCGGGTGGGTGTGGATGAACAACATATACCATTCCCAGAACTCCTGTTACAGGTGAGTAACCTGTATTTCTAGGGACATGGATATGTTGTTCATCCACACTCTGGCAGACTCCTAGCAGTTCTCTGGGAGGAGGGGAGGCAGGCACACCCCAATACTTACTTGGGAAAGAGAGACTGGAGGCCGAGGCCCCAAAACCAGCATCCCGGCGTGACTCAAGGTCGATGTGGTAATGGGTAATGAGGTGTTTGCTGACTTCCAGGTAGCAGCCCTGCAGATTTCCTGGATGAGACGTCCCTAGAAGCAGCCACCGTTGCAGCAGTATGGCGGGTAGAATGAGCTCTTATCCTCTGGGAGGCTCCATGCCCGCCCAACTTATAGCAGAGATCTATGCAGGAGGTTACCCACCTGCTTATCGTCCGCTTGGCTGCAGGTCTGCCAGATCACGACTTCAGCGTAGGGTGACAAACAGCTAGGCGAACCTCTCCCAATTTCAGCCGTACGCTCCTTATAATAAGCGCCCTTCTAGGGTCAGAGTATGGAGCCTATATTCGACCTCGAGGTGTGATTGGGGTAGAACACTGGCAGAGTCAACACCTGGATTAGGTGGAAACTCGACACCACCTTGGGAAGGAATTTGAGGTGGGGCGCAGGACAACCTTGTCCCTGTGGAAGACCAGGTAAGGGACTCGATGGAAGCGCCTGGAGCTCTCCCATCCTTCTGGCTGGCGTGATAGCCACCAAGAAGGCGGTCTTCCACGACAGGTGAGAAGAGCACACCCTGTGCATAGGTTCGAATGGCTTGCCCATGAGCTTTGCCAGTATAACCAGTAGATCACGGAGGTGAGGGTTCCCGCACTGGAGGAAATGTGATCGAGACCTTTGGCGCCAGGGCCACCTTCTCTCCTGCATGCAGGCTGCTTCGGCCCGCGCCCGGTAGCAGAGATGGCTGCCAGGTGCACCCCGCCAGGGTCGATCGACCTAAGCCCCTTGACTAGAAAGGGGACCATAAATAGTCCAAGATGCTTGCCAAGGAACAGGAGGAAGGTCGAGCCCTTGCCCTGACACCAAATGAAGAAAACCTTTTCCATTTGAAGGCATAGCATTTTCTGGTGGACTCATACGGGACACCTCTAACTACATTGAGGACCTGGTCGGAAAGACCCAGGCCTGGAACTCTGGCAGCTCCAGGAACCAGGCGTCCCAGGTGCAGAGATTGAAGGTCCGGATGGAACACCTTCCCCTGATTGACTGAGAGCAGGTCCGGGCGAGCTGGAAGCTGCCGCGGAGTCCTGGAGCTGAGACTGAGGAGATCTGGGTACCAGAACTGGCGAGGCCAGTCTGAGGCTATCAGAATCACCTGCGCCTTGTCCCTCCTCGCCTTGAGAAGCACCTTGTGGATCAAGGGAAATGGGGGAAAGGCGTAAAAGAGGCCCGGGGTCCACTGCCTCGAGAAGGCATCCCCCTGCAGCGAGCCCTGCTGAGGGGGCGGCATGGAACAGACTCAGCTTCGCGTTCTCCCTTGAGGCAAACAGGTCCACCTGAGGTGTGCCCCAATGGGAGAACAGATGCTGTACTACCTCCGGCAGGAGAGACCACTCGTGGGATGCAGCCCCTATCCGGCTCAGGGGCATGCCCGGGGTGTTGGAGGCTCCTGCCACGTGAATGGCTAGGAGATCCGCCTCCAGGCTGTACGGTGACCAAATGCGGAGCTTCGCTTCGCATAGAAGCATGGAGCGCGTCCCGCCCTGGGCGGTTTAGATAGTACATGGTCGTGGTATTGTCCGTCTGGACTCCGGACCACGGCCCGGAGGAACGGAGCAAAGGCGGTGAGAGCTAGGCGGACCGCTCGGAGCTCCAGCAGGTTGATGTGGCATCGGGACTCCCGCGGGGACCAGAGGCCATGAGCCCGGTGTTCCCCCAGATGGGCACCCCAACCCATCAGAGAGGCATCGGTCGATAGAGAGACCGTCGGCTCAAGGGCGGACGAATGGGATGCCCTCCTGCAAATGACCTGGAACGATCCACCACTGGAGAGCGTTCCACATCCCCTGTGTCACCGACACAAGCTGGTCCAAAGGATCGCAGCGTTGTGACCACTGGCTGGCCAGTCCCCACTGAAGGGGACGCATGTTCCAGCGGCCCAACAGACCACGCTGGTGCAGGCCGCCATGAGACCCAGGGCGCCAGAAGTCCGGGCAGGCGCATTGCCCAACCAGAAATGATCGGGCAAAGGAGGAAGAACCTCGGCCTATCCGCCGGAGCGCTCTGGCTTCGAAGAGAGTCGAGCTGCGCCCGATGAATAGAATCACCTGCTTGACTCGAGTTCGACTTGGCCTCGTTGATAAGGAGGCCCAGTTGAGAGCAGACCTGGAGGGCCAGATCTCTGGACCACTCCGCCTCCTTCCTGGAGGAGCTGCTATCAGCCAGTCGTCCAGGTAAGGGTACACCGGACCCCGCCAAGAGAATGCTGTCACCACTGCCATGCATTTGGTGAAGACCTGGGAGCTGGAGACAAGCCGAAGGGCATGGCTTGGAACTCGAAGAGGGATCCTTCCCGCTGAAGCGGGGGAATCTCTGGTGAGACGACGGATGGGGCGTGAAAAACGTCCTGCAAGTCCAGAGAGCAGAACCACATGCCGCGTTCCAGGATGGTATTATCTGAGCCAGATTGACCATCCCTGAAGGTTCGAGACCTTAGAACTTGTTTAGGTGGTGTGGATTGAGAATGGAAACCAGCCCCGTCGTTCAGAACCAGGAAATACCTGGACACAAACCCTGGGTCTGAAGGAGGGTCCACCACCTCTTATCACCTCCTTCTGGAGGAGGAGAGCGATGTCGGCTTCACGAGCCGCCAGGAGCTGGGGATCCCGATCGCCCCGAGGCGACGGCTCTGAAGGGGTGGTGCCTGCTCGAATTCCAGAGGCAGGCCTCTTCCCACCACCTCCAAGACCCACCTGTCCGTGGTAGCAGCGGACCAGGCGGAACGGAAGGCAGGCCGTCCCCACGGGGACCCAGGGGTAGGATGGCGGGAATGGGGGCGACACCCCAGCCCGTCACTGGCAGGCTTGGAGGAGGGACCGCCGAGGGACCCTCCTGGGCCTTCCTCCTGCCTCCTGTTAGAGGAAGCCGGCGTGCTTGGGTTTGGGATGCCAAGGTCGAGCCTACTGGCCCTGACGTTGTTGGTCGGGCGCTACCGGGGGCACAGAAGGACGAAAGGGTTTAGGCTGTGGTTTGCGCCTTGTCCTTCTGAGCGGAAGAGACCGAGTCCAAGGTAGCATTGACTTCTCGATCCTCTGCAGGTGACCTTCCACCCCAGGGTCGAGAGAGGTCAGTCCTCAAAAGGGAACATCCGCCAACTTGGCTGGGTCCGAGTAAAGTGGATATCCTCAGCCAAGCCCTTGACGCATAGCCACTGCGGCCGCCCACCGATCTGACACGTGAGTCCCCTATATCCAAAGCAGTCTGGAGCTGCTGTTTGGCCACTGCCTGCCCTGGTCCCGACCTGCTTAACCGTAGTCTGCAGATCGAGCGGAAGATGAGGGATGACCTCATCCAGGAGCCCAACAGGGCATGAGAAAATGTGCCATGAGGACGGCCGAACTGGCCTGACGAGCACGAGAGGACGAGCGTAGACTTTTCGCCCGACATAGTCCAATTTCTTGGACTCCTTGTCAGGAGGTTTGTCCACATCCCTGGCGCCAGCCGCTACTTGAAAACGCTGTCGGTAACCAACCCCCAGCAGAGGGTGTTCTGAAAACCGGACAAGGAACCGGGTAGGGACCGCATACTTCCTGGCCATCCTGGCCAAGGCACAGGGCAGGAAGCAGGCGCTGCCAAAGCTCCAGTGCCGGACCCATTATGGCCTCGCCACCGGAAAGGCCTCCGCCGGAGAATCCCTCGGTCCAGAATCTCCGGAGGGGATACGCGGATCTGCTTGGAACGGGTCTCGAGCTCCATCCCGTGGATCCGAGATGAGCCAAGCAGTCCTAGGAAGGACGACTGGCTATCGTCCATTGACTGACCTCCCTGAAGACTCCAAGTCCAGTCGCTTGGAGAAAAAGGAGAATCATCTTCGGACTCTGAAGAGTCCCTCGAGCTGCCCTCTGGCCTGAGCCACCCCTCCACCTGCCGAGGTCGGTCGGGAGTGAGGGTAACTGACAGCCGATGGGGTAGGACCCTTAGCCGACCGAGAATCCTTGGTCGGAGCCCAGTTGGTGGCTGTGGAGGCGGAGGTTCCACCGAATCGGTGGAGCAGCTGGTTTTGGCCGAACAACCGGCCTGGGTATAGGCTCCCGGATAGTCGAGGGGTGTGGTATCGCCCGGTGACAGCCACTAATGGCGGGGAAGGCGACGGGTCGGCTTACTCCCGCCAGGGAGGAGCTGTTGCAACATAAGGTCCTCGCATCAGTCGACGTGATTTACGCCGAAGCCTCCCTCGTCCGAGGACGCGAGGACGAGCGCGACGCCGCTTTAGCGTGCGGTCGACCGGACCGCTTATGACGGTGGGACTGCTGGACCGCGAAGAGGTCCGGAGACCGAGAGTCCAGGAATTTCCGAGGTCGGTGCGGGGAGGTGTCGGCCGGAACCGACCTCCTTCGGCTCGGATGGTCCATCCGAGGGCTCCGGAACCGGAGGCACAGGCGAGCCCACGGGATCCTCAACTCCTCCCGGGGGAACCAGGGAGAGGGAATCTCGGCTGCTAAAGGCGACAGCCGTCCAACGGTCGAGAAAATCTCGACTTCATCGGGTGGGAGTCTCGGTCAACTGACCTGGCGGGGACACCGTGAGGCCATGGTCAGCTTGCGCCGGTCGATCAAGCAGACGGCCGACGACGACCCGGGAGAGGGGACCTTTCCGCCTCCCAAGAGCTGCCGACGGAGGAGTTTTACCCCTGTCCCTCTTTTGGACCGAGAATAAGGTCCCGCAGAGTAGGCCCTTCTCCTTTAGTGGAGAGGGACAGACAAAGCTCCTTAAAGGAAGTCGTAAGAAGAGCCCAGAGAGAGCGGGATAAATGCGCGCGAGGAAGATACGGCCAGCCACTCCTCTTGAGGCGACCATCCGCCGACTGATCCGCCCGAGCCCCGCCGCGCGGACACCGCCAACCGGGCCTCCTTGGACTTCACCGTGGGAAACGCTTCTCGGGACGGCCCAGTTGCAATCGGGCAGCACGGTCTTCGAGGACGTAGGCCGAGAAAGATGAGCACAGGTCGCAAGCCTGCGGGTCGTGCTCAAGGCCTAAGCAGTAGACACACGTGGAGTGTGGATCCGTCCGAGACATCTTCTGCCCGCATGGGCATCTCCGAAATCCGGGAGTCGATTTGTCCATCGCAGCCGCGAGGGATCGAAGACTAAAGTCTTTTTCGCAAAATTTATTTTAAAATCCGCAAACAGAGAAATAGGAACCAGTCTCAAACGCAGAGCGTTAAGGAGGGAACCTGAGCTTCCAAGCGGTAAGGAAGATCTGGCGTCATGGGACGGAGCCGAGAGTTATACCACCCGGGTGGGTGGGAGGAGCAAGCTTGAAGACCTTCCGGCAAGATTTAAAGCGGCAAGGATACCTGCCAATGAGTGTGGATGAACAACATATCCATGTCCCTAGAACCTATGCCTCTAGGGCAAGGGTCTCAGAGATTTGCAGGTGGAAAAGATCTGGCTCTCATCTTGGGAAATTTTTTGAAGCTGAGAACCAGTCCCTGGCTTACTACTTCCAGGACCCACTTGTCTGATGTAAGAGACATCCAGTCCTGGACAAAGTAAGCCAGCCTGCCCCCTACTGGTATAAGAGAATCGACCCAGGAAGACCCAACAGGGTGTCTGCTTGGCAGGAGCTTTAGGCTGAGGGGTGGATGCAGGCCTGCTCATCCCCCTTCTGCCTCTCCCTCTAAAGAACCCCCTCTGCAGAAAAAGAAGAAGAGGAGGCCTGTGCTTGGTAAAAAGGCCTTTGGAAAGGCCTGCCCCTGGATTGCTGCCTTTGAGGAGTTGCTTGCCTTTCTTTGGCCTGAGCACTCCTATAAGTGGTCCTGTATTCATCCATTTTCTTCATGTAATTCTCTGTCTGCTCCCCAAACAGAGAATTACCCACTACAAGAAAATCCATGGCCTTCGCCTGGGTATCCTGTGAGAGGCTAGTACATTTGAGCCAAGCCATTCTCCGAAGAGCCACAGATGTAGCCATGACTCTTGATGATACATCATTAGAGTCTACAGCAGCATGAAACTGAACTTTAGATGCCTCAATCCCATCTGCAGCCACCTGCTCCAGCTCCTTGGCAAGCTGGGTAGGAGCCTGTTTAGCCAGTGCCAGTACAGTGTCCCACCTGGACTTCTGGTACCTGGCTGCATAGGCTATATAATTAGCCTGCCTGAGTCCCAAAGACGCTGTCATGTACTGCTTCTTTGCCATGGCATCAATCTTCCTGGAGTCCTTGTCTGGGGAGTGTGATGTCAAGGGAATGCTTGCCTTATCACAGGCAGCAGCCTGTACAATCCCAACATGGTTGCATTGCTGATAAAGGAACTCTGTATCTGGGCCTGAAAGAGTATACCTCTTGTCCATTCTTCTGTCCACAGGAGATATAGAATTGGGAGACTTCAGAACTTTTTGTGTCCGTTTCCCAAAAGATTTGTGGAGGGGAACAGACAGTCTCCTGGACTCTGGGATGTCCATCATCTCAACATAATCAGGCTCTTCCTGATCTTCCACTGCCTCCTCCACAGGAAGCTGGAGAGTATCAGCCACATTTCTGTAAAACATGTAGTGTGAAGGGGACTCAATAAGCCTAGGAGGAGAAACACCTGAAAGTCTGTCTGGGAAGATGTCCAGGTCAATAAGCACATCCAGACTTTCACCATCATCATAATAATCCTCATACTCTCCCTCCTCCTCAAACTCCAGTTCATAAAATTCTTCCAAGCTATAATCCGGAATCGGGGGAACCGACCGAACCGAGCCCCTGCCAGATGGTGCCGGTTCAGTTGGAACCGATCGAAGCGATTCCATAATCTAATCGCTTTGGCTATTTCATCGGCGGTCGGAGTATAAGATTCTGGATATGAACCGATTGACTTGACCGCTTCTTTTTTGTCAGAACCGATTCCTCGAATCGGCTCCCCTTGCTTGAAGTATCGCCCTGGTCAGAGGGCACTCCTTCTGGTTCGGTCAGAACTGAACCGGCTGGCCATCTGGGTCAGCGGAATTCTCGGCCTCCCTTTCCCTCAGTCTACCTAATCTCTTTTCCAGGGTAGATTTGGGAAAATTTTAGCAAATTTGGCAGTCTGAATAGAGTCGTCAAACCCCAGACAATAAACACAGGTGGTGTGGGGATCAGCCTTAGCAAAGACCTCCCCACACACACTGCAGTGTTGAAACCCAGTGGGCCCGGTCTTTGGGTTTCTCAGACATGGCCAACCTAACCAAACTTACCCTTTTTCCGGCAATCTGCCAGGCAAGACTCCCCTATCGGTTCCTGACTGTGTCACGGGTCTTGGAAAAAAACGTATTAAAACTTTTTTTTAGAACCGATACGGACTGGTAACCACACACTAAAGTAAAGTACAAATTTTACCTCAAAATGATCAGTTCAGCCGAACCGATCCACAGTTTACAAGTTCCACACAGAAAACAGAACAAAAACCTATCTAGTACTCACGGTACTACAGACAGAGACTTGAACAGACTACGCGGAAACAAGAATTCGTAAGAAACTGACCGAAAACAGACACTTCAAAAGACTTTTGAGCTGAGCAGCAGGAGAAATCTCTGGAGCGACTGTTCAGTGAGGCGGAGTAAAGAATCTGATGGTTGCAGTTCGAATAACAACAGGCAGAGGCTTCAACCGAGCTCGAGATGAACATTCTATGCCATGCATAGAAAAGTTAACCCTATGTTATCCGGGGCAGTTGAAAGGCAGGACCTAACTGCAACTGTCAGAATACAAGACGACTTCATGTTGTTTGAAATAGGATGGCTCTCTTTTCCAGGACGTTTATGTGAAGTTGGGACGCGTCCTGAGTCCACGTATCCTGGGTGTGGAGATCCTGGCACTGGGCTCCTCAACCCATCAGGGATGCGTCCGTGGTAATGGAGATCCAGAAGAATGTCCTCCTACGACCACCAGGCAAGTGACCTCTTCAGAGGTTCTGTCACCTTGATGGGAAAGGACTGAGGGTGAGTGGTTGGGGACCACTGAGTAGTGAGCATCCACTGAGAGGTTCTCATGTGAAGACATGCCAAGGGTATAGTGAACACCGAAGATGCCATGAGGCCCAGCATCTGTTGCATCGAGACAGCTCCAACCGAGCTGTGTTCTCTGATGTATTGGGCCATCTGTAAGATATCGCTCCTTCTGTCCTCTGGAAGAAAAGCCTTCGCACAGAAGGTGTCCAGAAAAGTTCCTATGGTTTTTGTGGCTGCTTACTGCCTGCTGTCGGTTGTTGTCCCGGCGTTCCCCTCAGTGTGGGGAAGTAAGTTGCCTGGCGTCCCCCTTGTGGGTGAAGTGAGTTGTTTTTGCTGGGAGCAGCATTCTACATTTTTCAAGGTTGTTTACTGCTCGCTGCTGGTTGTTATCCTGGCGTCTCCTTTAGTATGGAGAAGTTTGTTCCTGGTCATCTGGATGCTCGATTGTACTGGACCCATGGATCTGCTGGCTACTATTGTTTGATGCTTGGCCCTTACAGCTTGGATGTACTGTTGGAGAACTTTACAGCGTTGACTGAGGAAGAGCTGGGTACTCTTGCTGTGAGAGTTTTGCAAGAACTTCAGCCGAAAGGACAGTTGCTGGTGTTTTAATTTATCATGAGTGGTGGGACCAGAGTCATTGATCGGCATCCTTTTCTCTGGGATTTTTTATTTTAAACTGTGTTCAATTTTGCTTGGGGAAGCAGTGCCATAGTAGTGGCCTTGGCTGTAGGAGGCTCTTACACCCCCCCCCCGGTGCCTGGGTGATCTTGGGTTGTGCTGCCTGGGACTGAGCAGGAGCTGTTCTCATTTTCGCCCCAAGGAGTTAGGGGTTATTGGGGGGGCTCCTAAGCTACTCTGGGGTCGACCTTATTAGTCCTGCCTCGGGATATCTGAAGCTACGGGTCCCGGTAGTATAATAGAGCCTTGATTAGGCAGTTTGGGGTGTGTGTGGGGGGAGCCCCCGCACCTTGCAGCTGGGCCTGTGGATATTCTCGGCCTTATTTGAGACTTCTCTGCCTCCACCTATGGACTTGCAGAGTCTGCATGTCGTGGTTCTCTGGATGTACATTTGGAGTAGTTTGGATTTTGATTTGGGTTATCGTAATGCAAATGACTTTTCACCGGATCCTGTCTCCATCTTATGAAGGAACGTGTGCATAGTGAGAGGGCCTCACTATCTTTATATACTTGGATTCTGTGTAAAATTAATCATCGTCGGCAGTGAGAGTGCCTAAAACTGCAAATGGACTATTTATATTTTTGCTTTTGAATGTTTTTGTCCTATTGGTAGTGAGAGGACATTTAGGAAGAAAATTAGTTTTGAATTGTATTATTTTATTTGTCATTTTTGTTTCATTTTTCTTCCCTCAGAGCTGTGAGAGGGTTCAGGAGTGGGGAAGTTTTATTAGCTTGCTTTTATTTGTTTACTGAATTATGTTATTTTAGTTCTGTTTTGAGTAAGGTGTAATTACGGGTGGGTTTTAGTTTATTTGTAATTTAGAGTAATTTATTTATGAGGTAATAAGGATTTTTATTGAAGTGTCTGGTAGTTAGTTTCCCGCTTGTGGTATGTGTTGTTTAGTCTCCCCGGTTGTGCGTTATTCGTCTCCCAACCTCCGCACCCTCCGCCCTCCCATTTTCCATCTACCAGTGCTGTCGGGTGCTTGGTATTGTACGTAGAAGGGTGTGGGGTGGGCGCAGTGGGGGGCCCGGACACTGGAGGGCGAATGAACGGACCTTTCATATAGGGCTGTTTAAGTCCAGAAGACACCCTGGGGCGAAATGGAGCCTGAAACGTGGTGTTCCATGTCTAGTCACCATACCCATGGGCACCATCTGTTCTGATAGGCAAGTATTCGGGACGGCTCAGGAGCCTTGTCCATCTCGGCAGTGTTGTGCAATGCCAGATCTGTTAAAAACAAGTCTGCCATTATTGCTGATTTTGTCGGAAACGCTGATCTGGCTTGCATCACCGAGACCTGGCTAAATGGAAATGCTGGCCCCATTTTGGAGGCAGCAGTTCTAGCCAGGTACTCGGTGATCCACCACCCGAGACTGGATCGTGGGGGTGGGAGTAGCGGTCTGTTTCAAGACCAGGTTGGGGATCATGGGTGTATCAGTTGAGACCAAATCCTTTGAACGTACCGTAGTAGCTGGTGTGGGTTGCAGGATAGCCCTAGTCTACCATCCACCAGGAGACGAGAGGCAATTCCTGCAGGAAGTGGCAGACTTTGTCGCCGATATGGAATTGGAGTCGCCCAGATTGATGGTTCTGGGCGACTTCAAGGCCTGGGTCGATGAACTCTCAGCTTTTGGACAACACTTCCTCCAGATGATGATATCGCTGGGCTTTACACAGATTGTTTCTTCAGCTACTCATAATCATGGTCACTCTCTGGATTTGTTTTTTCTCCTGGGGATTGAGGCCTCTGATTTGGTGGTGGAACCTGTCAATTGATCTGATCATTACACAGTGGGCTTCAATTTCCGTGCTCCCCTTTGTAGGTCTGCCCCTGTGGAGATGGTTCGATACTGCCCTTTATGGGATATGTGCCTTGAAGACCTGATGACGGTGTTGAACCTCTCAGAGATCCCTGTTGCCAGCATGAGTCTGGAGTCGATGATTTTGGCTTATAATCAGGCCATTTCCTCAGCTCTTGACTCAATTGCTCCTGTCCGTGTTCGTCCTCTCTCTCTCCACCCTCGGGCCCCATGGTCTGATAGGTACTTGCAGGAGTTGCAATGTGTGGGACGATGGTTAGAGCGCTGTTGCTGGAAATCTGCTTTAGAAGTCGACCGCCTTAGTCTGGAGGGGCATTATCAGCTCTACCAATCAGAGATCTCCCATAAGAAGGCAGAATTGCTGTCCAGGGAGATCGCTGTTGCTCAGAATCGATCGGCTCAGCTCTTCAGAACTGTGGACAGGCTGTGCAACCCAGCCTGTCTTTAGCTCTGTTGAGCTTTTTCGCAAAAAGAGTGTGATGAGATCGCTCAATTCTTTGCGAATAAGGTTGCCGACATCAGATCAGAGATCTGCCATGACACACTCTAAGGGGGAAGCTGTTGGTCAGCGTCCGGCCATGGTACCCCAGGCCACCTGGAGTTCCTTTGACTTGCCGAGGTTCGAGGATGTTATGCGGATCATCCAGGGGATGCGCCCTACGTGCTGTAGTTTAGATCTGGGTCCAACCTCCCTGATTTTGGGTTGTGTTGAGATCGTGGGCCCGTTTCTAGCTCAAATAATCTGGTGCTTCCTAGAATTGGGCGAGTTTCCTAGCTCCCTAAAGGAAGCGGTGGTGACTCCCCTTATGAAGGAAGCTTCTTTGGACCCAGATATTTTTGCCAACTACAGACCTATCTCTAACCTTCCCTTTATTGGGAAGGTTATTGAGAAGGTTATTGAGAAGGTACTGGCAAACCAGCTGGAGGACCATTTGACCATCCATAATATCTACAAACCTCTCCAGTCTGGTTTTTGTAAGAGGCATATACTGAGACTGCTCTGGTTCGGGTGCTCAATGATCTCCTGATGGCGAGAGACTGGAGAAACCATTCTGTCTTGGTCCTCCTTGATCTCTCTTCAGCTTCTGACACTGTAGACCATGAGGTTTTGTTCGAGCACCTGAGGTCCATCTGAGGACTGTCTGGTACAGTACTCAGATGGTTTACATCTTTCCTATCTGGGAGAACACAGAGTTGTGTCTGGGATTTTTTTCTCTGACCCTTTTCTCTGCAGTGTGGGGTCCCCCAGGGCTCGGTGCTTTCCCCCATGTTGTTTGCAGTGTATATGCTGCCCCTAGGAGACATTGTAAGACGGTATGGGCTGAGGTTTCACTGCTATGCTGATGATACCCAGCTCTACCTTCTTTTGCCGCCGACCAGGCAAGTGCTTCCTCTGTATTTAATAGCTGCCTCGCTGAAATCCATGACTGGATGAATTCCAGCTGGTTAAAGTTGAATGCCGGTAAGACCGAGGTCATGGTTGCAGTGCACCACAGAAATGTAAACCCGGGTCACAGGATAGAGGGGATGGGAGCTGATCAGCCTTGTGGTTTATTTCTGGGGGTGTGATCCTTACCTCTGAATGGGTGCGTATCCTGGGAGTGGTACTTGACAACGGGCTGACCCTTCGTTATCAGGTGTCAGCAGTCAAGTCTGCATTTTACCATCTTAGGAACATTGCAAGGGTGAAGCACCTTGTTCCGTCTGGCGATTTACCTGTGTTGGTACACGCCTTTGTGACCTCTTGCCTTGACTATTACAACTCCCTGTACTTGGGGCTTCCTGGGGTTGGTATCCGCCGCTTGCAGCTAGTGCAGAACGCTGCTGCGAGGTTGTTGACAGGGGTATCAAGAAGGACACCCATTACCCCTGCTTTGCACGATCTGCACTGACTGCCTATACAGTGGCGGATCACCTTTAAAGTAGGTCTTTTCACCATCAAAGCCCTGCACAGACTTGGCCCTTACTACTAGAAAGAGCTTCTGATTCCTTACAGCCCTGTACAACAGCTCCATTTGGCTGATGAGGGGTTGCTGGAGGTTCCAAGGGTTATTTTAAAATCTTCTGGGGCTCGGGCTTTTATGTTTATAGCCCCAACCCTTTGGAATTCTCTGCCTCGCCGGCTTCAGGAATGCACGACCGTGGAGATTTTCTGTCAGCTACTTCTGTTCAGTCTTTATAGAACAGGGGGCAGGTAACGGGCCAGAAGGGAGCAGAAAGGGCAGGAAGGGCATGAAAATGGATAGAAGTCCTTTTCCAAGGGAAAGGTTCCTTGAAGAACTAGAAAGAATAAGAGTCAATAAAGCTATGCGGCCAGATGGGGTACACCTCAGGGTGCTGAGGGAGCTGAGAGAGGCGGTGGCAGAACCTCTGGCAACCCTGTTCAGCCAGTCAATGGAAAAAGGAGAGGTACCCAAAGACTGTAAGACAGCTCATGTAGTCCCTCTATATAAAAGCGGGAACAGGGAGGAGGCGGGAAACTACAGACCAGTCAACTTGACCTCAGTAGTGGGGAAGATCATGGAAACACTACTGAAGGAAAGAATAGTGAAACACCTGGCTGCCAATGGTCTACAGGACCCAAGACACCATGTCCCCCCCCCCCATTATGTATTTTATGTGTTTTTCTCATTTTCGCCCGCTCCCAGACACGCACACATGTGGAGGCAAGCACACGCCACATTCCGAGATGCCCTCCTGACTTGCCGCCCCCTCCTGCCTGTGCTGCCACCGGACCTCCACCAGGTGGCAGCGGAATTAGGGGGTGGGGGGGTGTGTGACAACCACCCCAGGAGAGGAGAGCTGCCGTTAGATGCTCGATCCTACTCTGCCCCTCCCTGAGCTGGCACAACGACAATCCAAGGTCATTCCCAAACTCGGGTTGCCAGCGTGGCACAAGGTGTGGTGTCCAGTGCATCAACCCTCAGCATCGGCAGGTTGGCTGCAACATGGTTTTACTGGATGGAGGTCTTGCCAGACTAACCTCACTGAATTCTTTGACTGGGTAACAAAGGAGGTGGATTGGGGGGCAGTGGATGTGGCCTACCTGGACTTTAGCAAGACCTCTGACACTGTGCTCCATAGAAGGCTGTTAAACAAGCTGGGGAACATGGGTGTGGGTAGGAAAATGGTGCTGTGGGTGGGAACTGGCTGGATAGCAAGACACAGAGGGTGGCGGTAAATGGCTATCACTCCGCAGAGGGAAAGTTGACCAGTGGGGTGACACAGGGATCGGTGCTAGGTCCATTCCTCTTCAACATCTTTATCAATGACATTACAGTTGACCTTGAAGGGAGAATTTGCCTGTTGGCTGATGTCACAAAGCTCTGCAACAGGGTGGACATGCCAGAGTGTGTGGACAGAATGAGGAGAGATCTGCAGAAGCTTGAGGACTGGTCAAGGGAGTGGCAGTTAAGATTTAAGTAAGCAATAATACCCGACAGGGTAGGCATTATTGGGAAATACCGGACCGCCCAGGGGTGTAATGAGGCCCGACGCCGCGGGCGGGGGCTTTATACCTGGAAGGTCCATTATTCCATAATGCACCCTGAAGGGTATTATTGCGCTTATAAATGGCCATGTAACTACATTTTGTGAAATGTGAAAATAAAGAGGAGATGAATGTGAAAACTGTTCAAAACACTGTTAAAACAGTGTTCATTGACAAAGTAGTGCATCAGCTGTTCTAGGTGCTGTTACTCCTCCCTGCAGTGCTGTTCTGGTTTTCTGAACACCCCCACACACACACACAGACACACAGGCAGAATAAGTGAATGCTGCTGCCTTTTCATACTAATTTGTGGTATGGGTAGAGGTTGTTTCTGCAGCTTGTGGAAAAGTTGGACTTGTTAAGCAATGAGTAATGGAAAGGGAATGGAGAGCAGCAGCCGAACGAGCTTTGACCGAAGCAGTAATGTCTGTCTTGTTCTTTTTAAAAATGCTGCGTGCTGGATGAAACTGACGCGAATGTCGGCTTCGGGAGTATGGATTGCGAGAACGGCAGTCAGGAGACTGGTGTCATTGTGTGTTTTCAGTCTTCTGACCGCAAAATGACAGGATTGCAGTTTTCCTTTTTGTTTATTTATTGCGTGCTGTTGTTGGAAAGTGGGGAGGGGGGATAGTTGTCTCTCGCTAAGTGAGAGAAAAAAATGGCGGGGATTTTAAAATTCTTAGCTGCCTTCAGCCAATGAGGAAGTAGGCTGGGCAGCAGGGTAGACTGTAAAGCGGATTTTGGTGGCACTTGTTTTTAGCTGGGCATCTATTGAGAAATAAATGCCCAGCTTGGAGGCAGTGTCAGCCAATCAGAGGTGAGAATTCCTTCTTGCCATTTTATAATGCAAAGAAATGTAAAATCATACACATGGGGCACAAAAATCCAGGAGCAGCATATCAGCTGGGGGGAGGGAGATTAGAATGCTCCAAGCAGGAAAGGGACCTAGGGGTTATCATCTCTGATGACCTCAAGGTAGTGAGTCAGTGTGACAAGACAAATATAGAAACATAGAAGTTGACGGCAGGTAAGGATCGCAAGGCCCATCCAGTCTGCCCATTTCTTTTTTTTTACCTTATAAATGTGACATCAGCCTTTGCTCTGTCAATGGCCTATCTATTCATACTCATCAGTATTGCTCCCTTATGCCTATCCCATGCCTGTTTGAAGCCCTGCACTGTATTCATATCCACCACTTCGTGAGGTAGGCCGTTCCATGCATCCACCACCCTTTCTGTGAAAAAGAACTTCCTCACATTACCCCTTATTCGGCCTCCCTCTAATCTCATGCTGTGTCCTCTTGTCCTGCTATTTTTCTTATATTGAAACATGTTAGACTCATTCACTTTGTTAATGCCCTTAAGGTGTTTGAATGTTTCAATCATATCCCCTCTCTCCCTCCTTTGCTCTAGAGTATACATATTGAGCTCCGTTTCTCTGTCCTCATATGTTTTCTGATGTAGTCCCTGTACCATTTTGGTTGCCCTTCTCTGGACTGCCTCAATTTGGTTAATGTCCTTGTGAAGGTGTGGCCTCCAGTGCTGCACACAGTACTCCAGATGGGACCTAACCAGTGTCTTGTAAAGAGGGATTATTACCTCCCTCGTCTGACTTGTGATACACCTAATAATACACCCTAGCCTTACCTACTGCTTTAGTGGTCTGCTTGGATGATTTCAGGTCATCAGTGATGATGATGCCCAAGTCTCTTTCTTCCCTTGTGACTGCCAGCAACTCTCCTCCCAGCCTATAGGTGGCTTCAGGCTTTCTCTTCCCTATGTGCATGATCTTGCACTTCTTTGAATTAAATCCCAGTTGCCACTCTTCCGACCATTTTGCTAGTTTATCCAGATCTCTGCTCATTCTGCCCACCCCATCTGGATCATCTACTCTGTTGCAGATCTTGGTGTTATCTGTAAACAGACAAACCTTACCCTCCACTCCCTCTGCAATGTCACTGATGAAGATATTGAAGAGGACTGGCCCCAGGACTGATCCCTGAGGTACCCCACTTGTGACTTGCATCTCTTCTGACTGTATACCGTTTATCGCCACTCTCTGTTTTCTGCCTGTTAACCAGTTTGCCACCCAGTTGACCAACTTCTGACCCACCCCGAGCCTGCCCAGCTTATTAATCAATTTTCTATGTGGAACAGTATCGAAAGCTTTGCTGAAGTCAAGGTAGGCAACATCAACTGCTCCCCCTTGGTCCACCACTCTGGTTATCCAGTCAAAGAAATCTATGAGATTAGTTTGACAAGACCTTCATTTTGTAAACCCATGCTGTCTTGGATCCTGTGCTCCTATGGATTCCAGGTGTTGCACTATCCTTTCCTTAAGGAGTGCTTCCATAATCTTGCCCACTACTGAGGTAAAACTGACTGGTCTGTAGTTCCCTGCCTCCTCCCTGCTACCACTCTTGTAGAGCGGGATCACATGAGCCCTTCTCCAGTGCTCAGAGACTCACTAAACAGTTCTGATAATGGCTCTGCTAGTTTCACCCTTAGCTCCTTTAGTACCCTGGGATCTATGCAATCAGGTCCCACTGCCTTGTCCACCCTGAGCTTATCGAGCTCTTGTAGGACCCCTTTCTTTTGTGAAGGGACTAGTGCTCACCTCCCTTCCCCCTGTGTCCATGGTGCTGAGCTGTGGGTCCTGCCCTACCTTCTCTTCAGTAAATACTGAGCAGAAGTATCTATTTAGGATAGATGCTTTTACATGGTCCTTCTCCTCACACACACCCTTATCTCCTTTTATCTTAGCAATACCCCCTCTGGACTTTCTCCTTTCACTAATGTATCTATAGAAAGTCTTGCACCTTCTTTTACTGTCTGTACTAGCGTTTCCTCGGTTTGGGCCTTTGCCTGCCTTACTGCCTTCCCTGTTTCCCCTTAGGGAAGTTTGGTATGCCTCCCTATCTTCATCTTGCTGTGTTCCCTTATATTTCCTGAAGGCCAGCCTTTTGGCTCTGACCTTTTCTGCTACTGTTTCTGAGAACCAAAGTGGTTTCCTTCTTCTTTTGCACTTCCCTTTCTCTCTAACACAATGGGATGTTGTTTCAAGTATTACATCCCTAATGCTTGCCCACTTTGCCTGTACCCCCTCACCTGTATTTCTTTTTGCCAGGGCTAGCTTAACTCTGTTGGCCATCTTATCAAACTCAGCTCCTCTGAAGTCCCATATTTTTGCCTTGGAATGGGATGATTTAGTTGTAGTGGTCAAATTGAACCATACCATGTGATAGTCACTGGACCCCAGGTGACCTTCTACCTGGAAATCTGTGATCCTTTCCCTGTTAGTACTAGATCTAGGATAGTCCGTCTCTTGTGGGGTGTTGTACCAGTTATTTGAGGCCTTCCCCCTGCAGGGAATCCACCATGTGTCTAGTTCTGGCAGATGTTCCTGCTGGTATTGATCAATCTGTATCTGGCATGTTGAAGTCTCACATTATCGGAACCTCCCCTTTAGCTTTTATGTTTTATATATCTTCTAACAGTAATGTGTCTATGTCCTCCCCCTGGTCTGGGGGCCTGCAGACAACCCCAGTTCTTATGGCTGTCCCATTTCCTGTTTCCAGGGTGACCCACAGTTCTTCTGGCTCCTTATGTGTATTCTGAATTTCTGTAGCTTTGATATTTTCATTGACATACAGGGCCACTTCACCCCCTCTTTTTGCACCTTGGTCTCTTCTGAACAGTACATAGCCAGGTACTGAAGTCTCCCAAGTGTGGTTACTGGCAAATTACATCTCGCTAATTGCTACTATGTCCAGTTTAGCCTCTGTCATTATTACCTACAGGTCTGGAACCTTGTTTCCCAGACTGAAAGCATTTGTGTACAAGATTTTCCATTGGCCAGATTTCGGTGCGTTAGTTGTTGGGTGAGGTCTGGTGTTTCCCCTGTGCGTCATATGGGAAGCTGGACATTTTTCCTTACCTGGTGATGTAAATGAACTTCAAACATGCTGAACTCCTGTTTGACCACTAGTTGAGGGGGAATGGGTGTTCTTCCCATTCGACATAAGGGGTGCTGCACCCTTCTCCCCATTTGCTAGTTTAAATATTCTGCAAAGACATCAAACTTCTGCCCCAAGGCACTGACTCCCTCCTTAGTCAGATGCAGTCCATCAAATTTAAAGAACTTTCGCCCCCAAAACTGCTGCTAGTTCCCTACAAATTTGTGTCCTTTTTCCTGGCACCAGCCCTTGAGCCACATGTTTAGCTCCCCTATCTCTCCTTCTCTGACCTTCTGTCCATCTGCCCCCCTCTCCCAGACTGGCAGTATCTCAGAGAAGGAGATGCCGGATGAAATGAATAATAGTTTGTCACCCAGACTGGTCAGGTGTCCCTTGGTCTCCACAACTGACTGAGTGGCAAGATCATTAGTCCCTACGTATACCAGGACGTCAATGTTTTCTCCTGCTTGCTGAACAATTTTAGCAATGCGGTCAGTGTGTCTCCACGCTGATGTACCTGGGAGACATCTGACCATTACCCCTGGCTGGAGATAGGTATCAACTCCCTGAATCATGGAGTCTCCTATGATCAGAAGATTTTTGGATTTCCTTTTTGCTTTTTTAGTTTTGGTTCCTGTTTTGGGTGAGTTTTGTTGTGCTAGCTCCTGTGTTGCAGTGTCCTGCTCTGCAGTGTCCTCTGCCCCTTTGTTTGATTTTGGAGATAGAGGCAGATACCCATTTGTAGTTTTTATATGGGTTGTGAAGGTAATATGTTGGAGAGCACCTAATGATGGGGCACCCAATTTGCCCCTCCTAACCACCTGCCAACCTCCTGGACCAACTACCCTCTGCGGTCGAGGTGCTTCTGTTGGATGTTGGGGAAATGGTGGGTGGTTCTTATAATATATTTCCTCTTGAATATGAAATTTGAGGTGCACAATCTCTGCCCATGCTGCCTTGAGCTGAGCCCTAAGATTTCCAATGGCCCAGCATGTAGGACAGTGTCCTAAATCCTGTAAAACTGCCCTTCTGAAAAGTGTTCCGCAGTACCTGCAGTTAATGATATCCATTCCAGATAAGTTGCTGGGATTATAGCCTGGTCAGAGTAATTAGAAGGAAGAAAATGAAAGAAAAAGTTTGATTTTCTGTTTTGTTTGTTTTTGTATAAGCTGTTATAACACGTTAAATTACTAGTGCCTCTGTAAATGAGGTCACCGTGTGGATACCCCACTGATCCGCCCCTTCCTGCTTTGCCACAGGAAATGTCACGACTGTGCTACCCTATAAAAAGGAGCGTAGTGTGGGGTGGTTGGGCCCTTCCCCTGCCGAAAAAGAAGAACCACGGACGAAAGAAACAAGGACGTAAGAGCAGAAACAATTAGTCAGCAACAAATGCAGTAACCCTGAAAGCTTATCCTAATGATAGATAAAATTGTAAAACCTGTAAAGCACCACCTGTAATAATACCACAGAAGATATACCCTGTAAGAAACACTTTGCTACAGAGAAAAATAAAGCAGTAACAGAAGATATACCTTGCAAAAGACAATTTGAATCAGAAGATTACAGCAGTAATCTGTTAGCACACACCTGTAGGCACACCTTGTACTAATGCAGCAGAAGGTATACCCAGCAACAACAATTTGAATCAGAGAAAGATAAAGCAATAAAATGTTAGCAACAAACAGTAACAATCCCTGTGAGTCCAAAATAAAAACACCACACAGTAAATCTGCCTAGCCAAAAGAAGTCATAATCCTTTCCCTTGCTCTGATAAGGTTCTTTGCTCTGTCCTTTCAAGCAACCTAGAAGGAAAGAGCTCAGGTGAAGCTAGGCGCCTTGGCCAGCAAACCTAGTCTTCCAGCTCAACACAACAGGAAAAGCAAACAGGATGTTGGGATGCATAGGCAGAGGCATCACCAGCAGGAAAGGGGAGGTCATAATTCCACTGTACAAGACATTACACACCTCGGGTACAGTGTCTAGTTCTGGAGACCTTACCTAGGGAAGGATATAGACAGGGTGGAGACAGTTCAGAGGAGGGCAACCAAGGTGGTGCAAGGATTGCATCACAAAACCTATGAAGACAGGCTAAAAGACCTAAATATGTACTCCCTGGAAGACAGGAGGGAAAGGGGGGGGGGAGGAGGAGATATGATTGAGACATACGAGTACCTCACAGGGACAAACAAGGTGCAGGAAAACACAATTTTTCATAGGAAAAGATGCTCCAAGACTAGGAGTCATGGGATGAAACTGGAGGGAGGCTCAGAGGGAATGTGAGGAAGTACTTTTTCATGGAGAGGGTGGTGGACAAATGGAACACCCTGCTGGAGGAGACAGAAACGATTACAGGGTTTAAGAATGCATGGGATAGGCATAAGGGAATCCTGGTAGTCTGGGGAAGGGGACAATCTAGTTCTAGTGAAACTTGAAGAAGCACAGTTACATGCACAAATGGGCAGACTGGGTGAACCGTAGGCCCTTATCTACCTTCAACATCTATGTATTTATCTATGTGTGTCCTATCAGTATACACTTCATAAAATGTTGCTGCTGTATATACTATTTAAAATGTAGCCGCTGCATAAATTCTGTATAAATGTATTACCAAATGTATTCCCAACCTAGTTATGGCTCTTATATGCATCCATATGTATACATGTAGCTATCTCATGTGTACAAAATTTGTTACCCCTGTCCCTGGGTCGCATGTGGAAATGGGCCTCGGCTCAGTGTGCCTTTCCCAGTTACAAAATGTTTAAATAAACAATAAAAAAAATTAAGTTCGGGTCCAGGTGCCTCTTACAGCCTGAAAGTAATCTATTATGTGGCCGGTGTGCCTGAATTGCTCAGTTTTACCCTGTAGCTCTCTCATCCAAACTGTACTTGAAGATACAATATTAGCACAAGAGATTCTATGGAACAAACACAAAACGTATGGCCACAAGATCAAACAGTCTATACAAAACTAAGGTGGTAAAAATGTTGTGAATTATCCCAAGTTGCAAACTATCTGTTTTTAGTCAAAATAACCTGATGCTTCAACCTCACCTGCATTTGACGAAGTGGTCCTGCTAACTGTTCTGTCAATTTCGGCATTTCATTGGACTGTAAGGAAAGAAGAAATTATTCAAATAAAGTTCATATTGAAATGACAGTACATAATCAACATTATTAACTTTTCAAGAAATAATCTTCTGATTTATCATCTTCAAAGCTTGATAAAACTAACTTTCAAAGTACTCGGTATTCCTAGTATTTTAATGAATATCAAATGAGAAATGGGCATGCCACGCCCCTCAGTGTTTTCTGAACACTGGATATCAATAACTGAGTGTGGCTAGTTCCAAACACCGTATGCAATCTACAAAAAGTGTGAAGGAAGTACGTTTAAAGAAAAACAGATTAATATCAATTCTGATAAATGCACAGAAATGTGTCATAGCTGTATTAGTCCTTTTAGGAATGGAATGACAAAGCAGGTGATGTGATACTCTGCATCACCTGAAGAAGGAACCTGTCTGGCCCAAATACAAGTGTACTGGAGCTTATGTGTTGAGCCAGTAAAATGTATTATATCGCATAAATGTACTTTACCCACACCAGATAAGCGACCCATCCAGACAGAAGGGGAAATCATCTTTAGTAGTAGTTATCTTGGTTACAAATGAACTGACCAAGAAGTTATTAAGGGTGCATGGGAAGGGTGGAGTAAAATTTGCCTTGTATAGTAAAAGTCATGAAAAGGTCAATGCCAGCAACCCAAGTTTGGGAGCAGACTCTGAAGCTGGGACTGGCGGTAGAGGGAGCTGGGGAACACTCCCAACTGGGGTGGAACTAGTGCAGAATTTACTCTGCATCAATCCCTGTGGTTGGCCAGGAGCTTGCCTACTCTATAGGATGTTCTTGCCTGTGCATGAGACCAGCCAAGGAAGTACATGGTGACCTGAAGAGAATGGAAAATCGTGGCCATCTAATGGATGGTGGTGCACGGGCACCGCGCTGGACACCCCCTGCTCCCAATCAGATTTTGCTTTGGGAAGTGAAGCAGGGGATGCCTGCATTCTTCCCCAACCCCACTGGGGGGATAATCCATGGGGGACTTGGAGTGGTAGATCTGTCTGGCTGTGGGGTTGGCTGACTGCTAACTTCATACTCAAATGTGCGAGATGACTGAACTGGGAGTATGAAGAGTGTGTGTGTGTGTGTGTGTGTGTGAAATCCTGCAGTGCACTTTGGATAAGACTTAAGATGTGAAACTGCTGCTTCTGGGAAAACTTTGAAAAACATAATTACACACAATTCAGATTATTACTTTTTCTCTCTCTCATTTCTGTAGGCCCCATGGCAGCAGAGGCTCTCGCATAGGAGAGGACATGTGATCAAGGCTTTTGAAAAAGCACCCACCATTTTCTTCAGAGTCACCATCGTCATACCAGCTTGCATTTGGTATGCTCAGATGGCGGACAGATGCACCTTTAGGGATGTGGCTCATAATCCTGATTGAGACAGGGACCAAAGACAGCTGAGGAAGCACACTGCAGGAAAGGCGAGAGGGTCTGCCCCTGCCATGAGCACAGTGTAAAAATTCTACCCACTTAAAACGAGTACATTCTGCTAGTCAACCCTTTCTGGGATGCCTCCAGAACAGGGAGTACACCTTCCGAAAGGCACGGAGCCTGGAACTCTTAGCTTCTCAGGAACCAGAAGGACAAATGCAGGGACTTCAAGTCCAGATGTCGGATAATCAGCAGGACCAAATGCAGTGGAAGCTGCCACAATGGCCTGCAGCTGCGGTCAAAGACATCTTGGTACCAGAAGAGCAAGGGCCAGTCTGGAGCTATTAGGATCAGGTACGCCTTGTCCCTGCACACCTTAAGGATCACCTTGTGGATACAGAAAAACAAAGGAAAGACATACAGAAGCCCCAGGGTCCAGGCATCCTCCACCAGCAGTCCTGTTTGAGGTGAGCAAGTACAGAACAGCCTCAGTTTTCTGTTCTCCATGGAGGCAAATCAGTCCATCAAAGGTGTGCCTCGCTGGGCGAACAGCTATGTCACCAAGTCTTGGTGCAAGAACCACTCGTGCGATGTCTCTCCCATTAAGAGTGTCTGGCAACTGGCTATCCTCCCCTCTCACATGCACTGCAAGGTCGTCTGCCTACCAGGGACCAGATTTAGAATGCCTCTTAACACAGGGGAAAGGAATGCATCTCATAGATACATAGACAGTGTCGGCAGATAAGGGCCTGTGGCCCACCCAGTCTGCCCATTTGAGCTTGTAAGTTCAGTTTAAGTTTTCCTAGAAGTCTGTTTCCCCTTAACCCTGACCTCCAGAATTCCTTTATGTCTATCCCATGCATTCTTAAATCCTGTGATTGTTTCAGCCCCCACCACTTCCTCTGGCAGGGTGTTCCACTTGTCCACCACCCGTTCTGTGAAGAAATTCTTCCTCATGTTTCCTCTGAATCGTCCTCCCTCCAACTTCATCCCATGCCCTCTAGTCCTGGAAAGTACAGTTACGTAAGAACTTACCGTAACAGTAGATCTTCGAAACAGCTCTTGCAGCAGAGTTCGCCCATTAGAGACCCGAAGCCGCCAAGCGCCAGGACCTGGAAAAATTCTAGCTAGCTAACTAGCGGGGACCACCCTGGCTCGGTCCGCCTCCGACGCCAGGCGTGGTACAAAAGGGGCGGTCCCACCAGATTCCCCAGTTCTCCGCCGGAGACTTCTTGCCGCATGGCTGACATCAAAATGGGAGACCTAGGATTAGCCGTCAGAAGACAGAAAGATAACAATTCTTGCTCAGAAAGACTGAGCCATGCTTCCTCAAGGGGAAGGTGGGGGAAGGTACCTGCTGCAAGAGCTGTTCTAAAGATCTACTGTTACGGTAAGTTCTTACGTAACTGTACTATCTTACTGAGACACAGCTCTTGCAGCAGAATACCGATAGGACTGATTCCCAAGCAATACTTGCTGTCAAGAAAATCCGGGAGGAGGAAATTAAGGATAAAAACCAGGTCCTGAACCTAGGACAGGAGACCTAATGCAGCCAAACCAAAACCAGCCCCTTAGCGAGAGAGGCGTGTCCAAACTATAATGCCCTGATAAAGGTATGCACAGAACTCCAAGTGGCTGCAGCGCATATAGCAGAAGTGGAAACATTTTTGAGCGCTGCAAAGGAAGTAGCCACCCCTCTAGTGGAATGACCCCGGACTGTACTCGGGAGGGGCTTTTGTTTGATACCATAACAGTGAGAAATACACTGGACAAGCCAGCGAGAAAGGGACTGTTTGGATACTGATTGGCCCATCATTCTCTCAGAGAAGGAAATGAAAAGCTGCTCAGAACTACGAAAGGACTGAGTTCTGTTGAGGTAAAACCTCAGGCTCGGTGAACATCCAGGGTATGGAGCAGAGCCTCTCCTCTATTAGAGTAGTTGGAAGTAGACCGGAAGGTGATATCCTGAGTTCAAGTGAGTGAAGAAACCACCTTAGGCAGAATTTGGGGTTCGTCCTCAGGATACTCTGTCCCTGGAAAACTAAATAAGAGCTCTTTGCACATGAGGCGTGAAGTTCAGAAATTCTTCTTGCGGTAACAGCAACTAAAACAACGTTTTCCACGACAGAGACGTAGCTCGCAATCATGACAGGTTCAAAGGGGAGCGTGAGCTGTTCAAGGACAAAAAGCAAATCCCATGGAGGCACAGGGTCTCTAATAGGAGGCCTAAGGTGCAACACTCCCCTAAAATTCCGAGAGGCGCCACCTGAGCCACTGTACAATTTCCCACGAGGTGGTGTAGCAGAAATGGCACAGAGGTGCACTTTAATAGAGGAGTAGGCTAGACCCGAATGAAAGAGGAGAGCAAAATATTCTATATTACTCCCAGGACAACCTAAAGGGAAAGGTCACGTGCTTTCATGACCATACTAAGCAGCGCCATTTCATGAGGCGTCGTGCATATCGTTGACGGCTTTCTGGCTGCAGAAAGGACTTCTGCAACCTCTCAGCGAGACCCGTGGCAGTAAAATGGCTATGTCTCTAGGAGGCCAAGCATGCAGGTTCAAGGCGTGGGTCGGGTGGACAAGTGAACCCTTCTCCTGAGACAGTAGAGTGGGAAGCTGGCGCAGCAGCAGGGCGGGGGTTCCGAGATAGTTGAATCAACAAAGGGAACCAAATCTGTCTGGGCCAAAATGGGGCCACTAGGATCATTATTAGTGCTCCCTGCGCAGTTTGAGAAGAACTCTCTGGATCAGCGGGAAGGAGGAAGCGTGGGAATCTGTTGGCCCAGGAGGGATGAACGCGTCTTGCCAGAAACACCAGGCCCTGGATCTAGCGAGCAAAAGTTGGGCAGTTTCGTTGGATGGGAGGCGAACAAGTCTAGATCTGGGTTCCCCATCGAAGAAACAGATCCTCTGCTACCTCCTGAAGGAGTTCCCATTAGTGGACTCTGCCTGAGAGCGACTCAGGCCGTCTGCAACCGTGTTGTCCACTCCGGGAGCGTGCACAGTGATCAGATTCGCGCCATGTCTGATTACCCAATCCCACACTCTCATGGCTTCCTGCAAAGGGGTAAGAGTGTCGCGCTCCTTGTTTGTTGGGTAATACATCACCGCCGTGTTGTCTGTCTGAAGTAGAAGAGTACGGTGGGATAACTGACGAAGGCCTGCAGGGCATAGAGGACCGCTCTCATTTCCAGCACGTTGATGAGGTGAGCTTCCATCTGGGTCCACGTACCTGGGACTTTACCCGTCAAGTGTGCCCCCACCCAAGACCGGAAGCGTCTGTGTGAGGTGACCTCGAGGGCGGCGCAATGAGCGGGGCGCCTGATGAGAGCGACCTGGGGTTAGCCACCACTGCCAGTCTTGAATCACTGAATTACGTGAGTCTGACCGGATGCTGCAAGTGGTCTTGCCTTTGGTCCCATTGCACTTTGAGCATCCACTGAGTAATGCGCATGTGGAGTCTTCGCAAAGGGACAGTAGGAATGGCCGCAGCCATGTGTCCGAGCAAGCAAGGACCCGACCTGGCAGGTACAACCTTGTAGTGATAGGTCCCTTATGAGGGATCTGATGCGCTCGCTCTGTCGGCGGGAAGAAAGGCTCTTCCCGAACAGTGTCCAGAACTGCTCCTATGAACTTCCGGTTTCTGTGGCGGTACCAGGAGAGACTTCTCGTAATTTATGAGGATGCCCAGGGATCGGAACAGATCCTGGGTGCTCTTGATTGCAAGAAGCAGCGTCTCTCTGAGGAGGCCATGAGAAGCCAGTCGTCCAGTGCAGGGAACACGTAGTGGCCCTGTCTCTTCAGAGGCGCTGCCACGACTGCCATGCACTTGGTAAGACCCTGGTGCGGGAAGACAGTCGAAAGGAGGGCTGGGAACTGAAGGTGGTGGTCGAGAAGCTCAGGCATAGGAACCTCCTGTGCGCCTGAGCCATAGGGATGTGCAGGTAGGCATCTGCATGTCTAGAGCGCTAAGGCGTCCTGTTTGGAGCATGGGATAAGACCTGGGAAGAGGTCACCATCGCGGAATCTCTGTAAGTGACCGACATTGGGGTCGCTGAGGTCCAAGATTGGACAGAGGTCCCCTGTTTTCTTGGGAACCAGGAAGAAGTGGGAATAGTATCCTAGTCCTCTCTGGTTCTCTGGGACTACTCTATCGCTCCCTTTCGTAGTAAGCAGTACTTCTTGCCAGATCAAGGCTTTGTGCTGACCCTGATACGGGAGAGCAAAGGAGGCCTCGGTGGCTTTCCTGTGAATTCTATAAAGTGGCCTAGACTGACCAACTGAAGAACCCACCTGTAGGTGGCATGGCCTGCCATCCCGGCAGGAAGTTACTAATCACGACCCCGACTATAAACTCCCGTTGATCCTGGGGGCGGGGGCGGCAAGGAGTCAGGCTGTGGCGGCAGATGGACCCGCTGGCTGGGCCTGCCTAGGAGAACGCTGGCCTCGGCTGGCGGGTGTTTGCCCTGGGCTCTCTGAAAACCAGAGCCCCTCTGAGGTGCAGCGGAGTGGGTCTGTTGCCTCTGCGTCCGCTGCAAGCGGCTTTGGTTCTCTGAAAGGAACCAAGCTTAGGATGAGTACATGGCCTGAACGACCTTACCGCCTTCCGGCCTCTTGGAGTTTGGTAAGGATCTTTTCTGTAGGATTACCAAACAATACTTCTCCCTCAAAAGGCGTCCAAGATGTTCTTTTGGGCGTCTGAGGTAAACCGAGCCGCGCAACCAAAAGTGTCTCGAAGCATCAAAGCTGCTGCTCGGGCGATGAGTCAGCGGAGTCCTCTGCGGCTCTGCATGGGTCCCCGTCTGAACCCGTCCGGAGGGCTGAAGCATCTCCTCCTTCTGCTCACCTTGGGCATCTTTTCAGCGCTTCCAGACCCTGTTCCCAAGCGTTCTGGAACTGAACCATGAGGGTTAAATAGTTCAGGGATCTGATGGCAGGTAGCGGAAGCATCGTGCGCCTACCCAATCGTCAGTTGTTTGGACTCTGGGTCGGTGGCAGGGTGCTCAAATGTTGTGGCCTCTGTGACCCGGTCATGTGGGCTGTGATGACCAGAGAATCGGCCTGAGGATGCTCGTCAAGTACTAGTGATCCTTAGGAGCCTTGTACTAGCGATCAGCTTTCTTCGGTCTCGCCGGGAGGCGAGTGTGGCGCTTCCACGCAGCCTTGGTGGCGTCCACGAGTGTCAACCAAGGTGGTACCACCACAGGCTTGGGGTCCTTTTGCCGAAGATATTTGGCGAGTCGCACTCTTCCGGGGTCTAAGTCTTCAGCATCCATCCCATGTTCTCTTGTATATGTCTCATAATATCAAGGAGCGAGGGATCATCGAAGGAGATCTAGGCATCTCACGTGGGTCGGAGAAGGGATGGAGAGTGGAGATGGGATCTAGAGGTACAGTAGTCTGATCCGTGTCCTCCGTTGAAGTGACGTCGGCGTCTCCTGGATCTCTTGGGGCTGGGTGATCCAGAGAGGATTTCGACGGAGGTCTCCGTTTATCAGGTCTCCCCTGGGAGGGTTCTAGGCTCCGGGGAGGAGGAACACTGCCTGCGACCCGATGGCGGGGGGCAGGAACGGGAGGAGGAGGAGGAGGAGGGGGAACCATGTCTTTTTAATGGTATCCCACAGTGGTGAACAGATCTTTCACCTCCACTAGAGAGAGGCCGGCGGCGGCCCGGGTGCGGTGGGCGGTCGTCGGAGTCGGCGTCGGCTCCACAGGGGCTCTGGTAATGGCGAGGATCCCGGGAGTACCTCGGGCCGGGGTGCCCGTCTGGTCTCGGCTGCTCTAGGTCCTCCTCCGATAGAGGCTCCTGACCCGATGTCGGTCGGAGGCAACAGGGCCTTCTTCTTTTCAGGAGGCGGGCGTGGTCCCCTACCGGCGTCCGCTGGGATGTAATGGCGGCGTCGGTCGTCGGGCGCCGCGCTCCAGGAAGAAGGCGCCGCGGCTGGCGGCTGTCGAGCGGCGTCTGGGCTGAGGCCTTTTTAGGCGTGAGCTCCAGCGTCTTGCGTGGAGGCACCGGCGAAAACCTGGCGTCGGGTACCGGGCGGGGAACCCGACTTGCGGTGGTGATGGTGTCGTTCCCCGGACTTCGCCAAGGCCCTGGGAGGAGGAAGGCCTGGCGGTTTCTCCTGAGATGAAGGTTTCTTGATTGCAGCGGGGAGATTTGAACCGGAGCTATGGGACTCGAACCTCTAGAAGGGACCTGGAAGGGCCTTCTCCCTTCTCTTCTCCAGCGTGCTTGTGGACCCTGGAGCTTTCCCCTTGGAGGACATGGTCTTCAGTTGTTCCTCAGAAGAAGCAGCATGCAAAGCCCTCTGGCGCGGATCCTGCAATGCGGCTGTTGAACCCTGGCAAGAAGGACAGGCCCGGTATCGTGGTCTGGGCTAGGCACGGCCAGAGCCGTGTGGGGTCCTTGAGCAGGATCTGCTTTCCACAAAGCGCACTTGAGAGGATGGCCCGAAGTTGGTGATGACATCAAGATCTTGCTTGAAGGGTCTGAAGATTTTCGAAAATTTTATCGAAAAAGAGACTATTCACGCGACCAGCGCTAGACTGGTAACCGAAGAGGGTCAGGTAGCTAAGTCGGCCGGTGGGAAAAGAACACTAGAATCTGGCGGGACCGCCCCTTTTGTACCACGCCTGGCGTCGGAGGCGGGACCGACGTCGGGGGCGGTCCCCGCTGAAGTTAGCTAGCTAGAATTTTTCCGTGGGGTCCTGGCGCCTGGCGGCTTCGGTCCTAATGGTGTAACCTGCTGCAAGAGCTGTGTCTCGAAGTAAGATCATCTTTTTTGCTTAAAAATAGTGTATTCCTGCACCCTGTTCCTCCCTGTAAGATACTTGTATGTCTCTATCATATCCCCTCTCTCCCTCCTCTCCTCCAGGGAGTACATGTTCAGTTCCTTCAACCTGTCTTCATAGGACTTGTGATGCAATCCATGCACCATCTTTGTTGCCCTCCTCTGAACCTTCTCTACCCTGTCTATGTCCTTACGTAGGTATGGTCTCCAGAACTGTACACTGTACTCAGGTGGGGCCTCAGTAGTGTCTTGTATAGTGGAATTATGACCTCCTTTTCCTGCTGGTGATGACCCTGCCTATACATCCCAGCATCCCTGTTTCTTACCTGCTGCTTTGTCACTGTTTCCCTACCTTGGGGTCATCGAGATAACCCCAAGATCCCTTTTCTGCTTGGTGCATGCTATATCCTCACCCCCCAACTGATATATTGTGCCAGGGTTTTTGTGCCCCATATGCATTATCTTGCACTTCTTTGCATTGAATTTCAACTGCCAAACCCTGACCATTCTTCAAGTTTCTGCAGGTCCCTTCTCATTCTGTCTACACCCTCTGGTGTGTCTACTCATTACAGAGCTTTGTGTCATCAGCGAACAGTGAAATTCTGCCTTCTAGGTCCTGCTGCGTCACTGATGAAGATGCTGAATAGGACGGTCCCAGCACTGATCCCTGTGGTACCACTGGTCACTCTTCCCTCTGTGGGTGACAGCCATTCCACCACCCTCTGTGTCCTGCCACCCAGCCAGTTACCTACCCACCACACTACTGTCCTGCCCACACCCTATATTCCTCAGTTTGTGTAATAGTCTTCTATGTGGCACAGTGTCAAGGCCTTGCTGAAGTCCAGATAGGCCATGTCACTGCCCTCCCTGATTCACCTCCCTAGTCACCCAGTCAAAAATTCAAGCGAGGCTGGTCTGACATGAACTCCCCCTGGTGAAACCATGCTGCCTTGGGTCCTGTAGTCCTTTGACAACCAGATGTTCCACCAATCTCTCCTTCAGTAGTGCTTCCATGATCTTCCCCACTACCGCGGCGAGGCTGACTGGTCTGTAGTTCCCTGCTCCTCTTTGTTCCCACTTTTGTATAAGGGTGCTACATCTGCTGTCCTCCAGTCTTTGGGTACCTCCCCTGTTTCCAGTGATCGGCTAAACAGGATAGCCAGAGGTTCAGCCATCACCTCTCTTAGTTCTTTAAGGACCTAGGAATTTGCACCCCATCTGGCCCCACTGCTTTATCAACTCTTATTACTTCCAGTTCCTTGGGACCCTTTCTCGTGTAAAGGGACTTGTGTCCATTTCTGCACCATTCTCACCCCTTGTACTCCCTTCAGACCCATTACCCTCCTCTTCCTCAGTAAAGACTGAGCAGAAATACCTGTTCAATATGTCAGCTTTACTGTTGTCATCCTCCGCAGCACCCATCCTCCCCTTCAGTCTCACTGTCCCTCCCTTTGTCTTTCTTTTTCCTTATGTACCTGTAAAGGGTTTGTCCCCTCTACCCAATGATTTTGCAATGTGTTCTTCTGTCTGAGCTTTGGCTTCCCTTACTGACCTCCCTGCTCCCTTTGCTTCTCCTAGTACTTCTCCTATCCCTTCTGCCTGTGTCTTTTGTATTGCCTAAATGCAATCTTTTGGCTTTCACTTTCTTTGCTACCTCTTTGGAAAACCATAATGGTCTCCTCTTCCTTTTCCTCTTGCTAACCTGCTTAATGCATAATTCTATTGTTCTTGTAATCCCCATTTTAAATACTGCCCTGTTCCTCAACCCCTGATTCCTGTCCCATTCCCTTAATGCCTCTTTCAAGTATCTCCCCATTTTCCCCAAGTCTGCCCCTAAAATCCAGGATCGTGTTTTTTGTGGTTTGGTTCTGCTCTTTCTGTGATTTCAAACCACAATGACTGGTGGTCACTGTTCCCCAGGTGCTCCCTCTCTGTTACCCCCATCACACTGTCCCTGTTTGTGAGCACAAGGTCCAGTACTGCCTTCTGCCGAGTTAGTTCCATGACCAGTTGCTTGAGGAAGGCACCCTGAAGGAAGTCCAGGATAAATCTGCTCCTAGTTGATGCTGCTGCTGGGATGCTCCAGTCCACGTCTGGAATATTGAAGTCTCCAACCAGTACTACCTCACCCTTGTCTGCCATCCTTTGGATGGCTAGCATCAACTCCCTATCTGTTTCTTCCTCCTGGGCTGGTGGTCTATAGACCACACCTGTGCGGATGGCTGTCCCCATTTTCCTTTCCAGCTTAACCCACAGTATCTCTCCCCCATTTTGTTCCTCCTGGATATCTGTGGCCTTTATGTCATTTTTCACATACAGTGCCACTCCTCCCTTCCTGCCTGCTCTGTCTCTTCTGAATATTCTGAATCTCACCTTGCTTGTTCAGGTAGAACACAGAGGCTGTGTTGTTGATACTGACCTGTCTGACCCTGAATCATATAGGCAAACTGTGTCAGTGCCAAGGGCACTGCCCAGAGCTCCAGCAGGTTAATATTTATTGAATTTTGATAACTAGGCTGGCCCACTGAAACAAAGTCCCTTTTTCTGTGGAGACCCAGAGTTAATTACAGAAAGTAGAAAATACAACATATTGCATATTGGCATATACACACAGTGATAGGAACAAAGTGGACATGCAAGTACAATGTACAAGGTAACAAAATCAAACAGTAAATTAGTTTATACAGGCAAGCAATGCAGTGCATAGTAAATGGCTCAATACCAAGCAGTAACATTAGATGAACTTCCTCAGCAATTAAAACTACAGAGACTACACCTGAGATTCATTTAATTTTCATTAATTTTAGTATACTGGAAAACCTTAATGAGCAAAACCCCATTTTCGTAAGTGTCCACTACATACAAAACAATGAAAAGAAAACAATACACATAATATAAAATGATTATCTAAATACAACTGTATATGGACTGAAAAGATAAAAAATAAGAGCACACATTTTTAAAACTGACAATGGATTTATGTGCAGTAATAGAAGTAGGTAACTTGTTATACCAATTCGTAGTCCTATATACTAGGGATCATTGACCAATGCAACTGTTCATAATGTAAGCATTCAGCCACTACAAAGGAAAGTTCTACTAGGGAATTAATGCATGGTTGGGCGTAGGCCTCAACCCATAACTCATTAATTCCCCAATCATTCCTCAGAGTGGCTTAGTGCTCTTGTAACACAGCACAATGTTGGTAGAGTATAAACAGAAGTACATTTAGTGTCATTGGTAAAACATTCATAGACACAGTTTCTGTAATTGTTATCTTTATGACTGTATTCCCAGTACAGATAGTGCTGAATTTAACCTTACTTACATTGTAGGTACATTGATGTATTACTTTATGGTATTAATTAAACCTTATGTTGTTAATACTGTGGAATATATTTTTAGATCTTTGTTACCACTCACAGATAGTTTGCAGCGTTACTTGAAGAATGCTGATTTCCATTTTGTACAACTGTCCCAGTGCATGTAGGGACTGATTGCATCATTATTGAACCCGAACTAAAACATTTGTAGTGAAGTACAAGAGAAACGGAGAGATTATTTGTATTTCTAACAGGTAATTACTACAGCAATTCACACTGTTCACATGCACTTTGAGCAGTAAAAATAAGATTTTTTATGGAAACGGGTAGCATTTTAATTAAGTTAGTTTACTCCCCAGAGGTCTGCGGGCCGGGTAGGTAGGAAGGAGCAGAGTGTGCAGTTTTGCCGACTTAGTGCTTTGTTTGACGTTCTCCTCTGAAACATGGAAACATAGATGCTGACAGCAGATAAGGACCGCAAGGCCCATCAAGTTTGCCCATTTATTTTTCTACCTTATGAATGTGCCATCGGCCTTTGCTCTGTCAACGGCCTATCTATTCATACTCATCTATATTGCTCCCTTATGCCTATCCCATGCCTGTTTGAAGCCCTGCACTGTATTCATAGTGACCATTCCTGAGGTAGGCCATTCCATGCATCCACCACCCTTTCTGTGAAAAAGAACTTCCTCACATTACCCCTTAATCAGCCTCCCTCAAATCTCATGCTGTGTCCTCTTGTCCTGTTTTTCTTATATAGAAACATGTTAGATTCTTTCACCTTGTTAATGCCCTTAAGGTGTTTGAATGTTTTAATCATATCACCTCTCTCCCTCCTTTGCTCTAGGGTATACATATTGAGTTCAGTTAATCTGTCCTCATAGGTTTTCTGATGCAGTCTCTGCACCATTTTGGTTTCCCTTCTCTGGACTGCCTCAATTTGTTTTATGTCCTTGTGAAGGTGTGGCCTCCAGTACTGCACACAGTACTCCAGATGGGGCCTAACCAGTGTCTTGTAAAGAGGGATTATTACCTCCCTCTTCCGACTTGTGATACCCTTACTAATACACCCCAACATCCCTCTAGCTTACCTACTGCTTTAGAGGTCTGCTTGGATGATTTCAGGTCATCTGTGATGATGACACCCAAGTCTCTTTCTTCCCTTGTGACTGCCAGCAACTCCCCTCCCAGCCTATAGGTGGCTTCAAGGTTTCTCTTCCCTATGTGCATGATCTTGCACTTCCCTGCGTTAAACCCCAGCTGCCACTCTGTGCTTTCTCTCTCTCAATGTTTACACTTTTGAGTGCTGTGCTTAGGAACGGTGATAGAGGAGCAACAAATACATTTTATGTGGATAATTAGAGGTCTGTGGGGCGGGTGGATGGGAAACAAACTCTGTTTCTCTGTTATAGTGCTAATTAGCGATTTTGCAGTGGTTTAGAAATGTACTACAGGAGCAAGCAGGCATTACTATGGAATTAATATATGCTTGCTCTTTGGTCACCTGCTGCTATTCCTCCCATGAAAAGTCCTTATCTGACTGTGACATTTATTGCCATGTTACAATGGAATATGGAAAACACAGTTGACAAATGCTCTAGTACATCTAATATTAAACAGTTCTATAAAAATGTCCTGAATACTCAGCAGGGCTAGTCCCAAGACTACTTTCTGAAGAAAAAACAATGGCAAGAATTAAATATGATTGTCAAGAGAAAGCTGAGAAACAGAGTCAAGCAAAAGGCAATGATGTGCATGGTAAGAGAGATTCATTTGAAATCTGCATATTGAATTATAAAGCACCCTTACCCTACACAGCATCATCACGCTTGCAGAGGAATATATGAGCACGTCATAATCAATCAATGGAAATAACAGACCATGAGATAAAATGTTTCTGCACTGAGTTGTTAAACAGTTTCTAACTCTATACAGGATACCCAATTGTTGAAGTTTTTTCGTGATAGGTCAGGTTCAAAGAAAAAGAGCTGTCAAGAATGACACCAAGATAACTGAATTCATTAACCATTTCAATTTACTCGCCCTTGTCATCAAACAACTTAAGGGAACTATGAAGAGATTTATGGGATCCAGTAAAAAAACCATAGCCTTTTTGTCTTTTTTATATTAACAACCAATGTATGCCAATTGAACCATCCCTGCAATGAAAAATAAACTCTGGACAGAGCCGACTCGCCTGCTTCAGAGAGGCGAGTCCACTCGTGCATGTGCACAGAGCTTTCAGTGGCCGTCTTGGACATGGCAGCCTCTTTTTTCACCCGCAACTGCGGAGGTTACAGGCAAAAACAAAATAGTGCCTTGGGAAGCGGGGTGTGACTGTGCGGTCCATGGAGGGGAGGGATGGCAAAAAGCAAAGGCTGTGGGCATGACAGTGTATCGTGGGTGCGGGTGTGGGATGCAGGATACTGCTCATTTACCATCCACCTGGGGATGGGAGAGAATTCCTGCGGGAAATCACGGACTTCATTGTCAATGTGGTATTGGGATTCCCCCAGATTAATTCTGGGGGATTTCAATGCCTGGGTTGACGAAGTCTCGCATTTTGGTCAGGATGTCCTACAGCTTATGATTTTGCTGGGCTTCAGATAGGTTATTTCCTTCGCAACCCTCATTGGTGATCACTCATTGGATCTGGTGTTCCTACTGGGGATGGAGATCTCTGATTTGGTGGTGGAATCTGTCGGTTGGTCTGACCATCACTCCATAGCGTTCAGTTTCGTGGCTCCCCCAAATGGGCCTGCCCCTATGTAGATGGTCCGGTACCGTCCTTTTTTTGAGGGGGGGGGGTGGCCCCAGAGGGCCTAATGGTGGTGCTTGACCTATTGGGCTTGTCGAGTGAATGCATGGGTCCAGGGGATCTTGTACTTGCCTATAAGGCGGTGACAGATGCCCTGGATTCCACTGCTCCTGTTCGTGTTTGGCCACTCACTCTTTGTCCCCATGGTTTGATGGGACCTTGAAGGAGTTGAGGAGAGTGGGTCGAAGGTTAGAAGGCTTGGCGGAAATTCAGCCTGGAGGGTGACAGGCTTAGATTGATGGATCATTATACTGTCCATCAATTGACAATCACCCATAAGAAGGCAGAATTCCTGTTTAGGGAGATTGCCGCCACGCAGAATCGACCTGCTCAGCTCTTCCAGTCTGTGGACAGATTGTGCAATCCAATCTGCCTACAGTCTGGTGGAGCCTTGTCACAAAAGAAAGATGTGATGAGTTTGCTCGATTTTTCATGGATAAGGCTGTCATCATCAGGTCTGGTATCTTCCCAGCCCCCTCTATGGGGTGTTGCGAAGGTCGGTGGGAGGTTGCGAGCGCCCGGTTTTTCTAGTCTGACTTTGGCCAACTGGATATCATGGATATTATGAGGGTCATTCAGATTTTGTGGCCAACCAGCTGCAGTTTAGACCCGGGCCCAACACGTCTCCTTGTGGGGTGCATTTAGGAAATTGGCCTGGTCCTTGCTGAGCTAGTCTGGAGTTCATTGGAGAGAGGGGGGTCTTTCCAGACTCCCTGAAGGAGGCAGTTGTACAACTGCTCCCGAGAAAAAAAACTTCCCTGACCTGGACTGTCTTGCTAACTACAGACCAGTCTCTAACCTGCCCTTTGTTGGTAAGGTTATTGGGAAGGTGGTTGCATTGCAACTGGATGATCATTTATCCATCCAAAGTATATATGATTCTTTCCAGTTCAGAGTTAGGAAGAGGCACAGCACCGAGATGGTCCTTGTTCGGGTGCTAAATGATCTCCTAATAGCAAGAGGTCGGAGGACCCATTCCATCTTGGTCCTCCTTGATCTCTCGGTGGCATCTGACACTGTGAACCATGGTGTGCTATTGGAGCACCTGCAGTTCATCTGTGGATTATTGGGTACTGTCCTCAGATGGTTTTGATCTTTCCCCACAGGTAGGACATAAAGAATGGTCTCAGGAATATATTCCTCTGATCCTCTCCCCTATCCTGCGGTACCCCGCAGGGCTCCATTTTGGTGCCCATGTTGTTTGCTGTGTATATGTTGCCATTGGGGGACATTATTAGGCAGTACGGTTTGGGTTTTCACTGCTATACAGATAATACTCAGCTGTACATGTCCTTTGTACCAGAACAGGGAAATGTTTTTTCAGTGTTTAAAAACTGCCTATCCGAGATCCAGGACCAGATGAGTGCTAGTTGGCTGAAGTCGAATCCGGATAAAACTGAGGTAGTGGTGGTGGACCCAGATCATCGGAAGGTGGGTGTGTCGGCAGGACAACCCTTCGGTCTTTGGCTTGGGAATGTCAAGCTCACTACCTCAGATCAGGTGTGAAACCTGGGTGTTATTTTTGACTATGGTCTGACCCTAAAATTGCAGGTGTCAGCCACTGTCAAGGCATCTTTTACCATCTGAGGAATATCACCCAGATGAAACACCTGGTCCCTCCTGAGGATCTTCTGACATTGGTCCATGCCTTCGTGACCACTCGCCTTGACTACTACAATGCCCTGTACCTAGGGTTACTGGCGGCTGATATCCGCTGCCTGAAGCTGGTGCTGAATGCAGCTGCCAGGCTTCTGACTGGTACATCTAGGATCATCCATATTACACCTGTGCTCCGCGCACTGCACTGGCTACCAGTGCGGTGGCATATCACCTTCAAGGTCGGTCTGGAGACCTATAAAGCCCTGCACGATCAGGGATTCCCACTACCTGCAAGATCTCCTTTCTCCCTACCGCCCCTTCTGACCACTCCGATCCACTGACGAGGGATTGCTAGAGATTCCCAGGCTGTGACTTCAAACATCTGGGGCCTGTTCTTTTGCTTTTGTGGCCCTTACCCTGTGGAATTCTCTACCTTGTCAGATAAGGGAGTGTCTGATCATCCAAAGTTACAAAACAGAATTGATAACTTATCTCTTTGGCATGGCATTTTTAGAGGGAGACTAATATTAATTATGAAGGACTTATCTCGTTTTATTATTCTGTTGGTTGCTTGTATTTTAAGATGTTGATGTTTTTATTTATTTTATTTAACTGCTGATGGTTTGTGAATTTTATGTACCGGCGCCTTGATCATTGGAAAGGTGCCTTTTTACAAACAAAGTTTGATTTGACTGTAGCACTGCGGAAGCACACCAGAGAGATATCCGGTCATGTGCTCCCACAGTCAGTTTTCTCTCTCCTAGCCTTCCCAAAACGACTGCAGGGCTCTGCCCATGCAGCCGTTAAAATCAGACAGAAGAATCTGGTTTCTATGTCCTATATCCATATCTTCCACAAAGATGACAATACATAGGCTATCTGGCAAAAAGATGACGCATCTTAAGAGAGGTTTTTAAAGACATGGCAAAGGAACAGCTTTGAGCATCTGGGGATGACTGTTCCATAATTCTGAAGCTGAAGAGGTAGCTGGAGCTTGATTTAGCCCAGGGACAGTTAGCACAATGCTAACTAAGGACCACAGGAGTCTCCACTGAAGTTTTAGCTCAAGAATGCCGTGGAGGCTAGAAGGAGTAGGGCCATCAATTATTTTGTATGCAAGACAAAGTAGTGGGTTGTGACACAGAAACCCCTGTAAACTGGGTTTCTCTGAGTCAGATACACACACTTATAAAATAAGACTTATTTGGGTTTTTTTTTTGCAGTTGGTTCAACAACTGAAACGAGAACCTAGAGTTACCCTGGTTAACAGCACAAATTAAATGTAAATAAGAAACTGGCCACCAGAGAAGTACATTTTTAAGAAAAGTTTTGTTTCTTCCTGGTTGCGGGGAACTGGTAAGGAAATGAAACACTTACCAAAACACTAAATCTAGACTAATCTACCTGTACTACCAAGAACAGTGCTTTACAAACAAAAAGAAACAATCTGTACTTTAAAAAAACGAGAAAATAATATCTTCAAGAAAGATGAAGCAGAGCTCTGAGGCATCTTACTTAGGCAAGCAGAGTAAAGAATCTGATGGTTGCAGGATGTATTCCAGGGACAGTGTTTTGAAAACTGAGCTCGAGCCTAGCATTCCATCATTAGCATAGGTTCTATTAATCATTTCGGCTCCGGGGGAGTCCTATGGTGAGACCATGCCGCATATGTCAATACAGTAAGATTTCCTGGGGTATGAACTTAGGCACTACCCCCACTTTCATTTGGTGAGACACCCCATTAATAGTCAGAATCACTTGGCTGGTGGGATAGTATCGAGTATCCCCGTGGATGCAGATGACACCAGTACCTGGTCCTTTTGGACACAGTTTTCCCAGCACTTTAATATGCACTAGGGTCTGTCTGCTTCCCAAATCTGTAAGTTCCTTCACAGTCCTATATCCCACCCTCACATCTGTTAAGTACTTGCCCCAATTTGCCAAGAATAAATCTGCTCTAGTGTCACTCCTTACTACGGCAATTTCTTGCAAATATGATCTGGTTTATTGCAGTTAGAGCAAATAAAGTCTTTGGATGCAGATCTGTTACCCCAACAAAGTTCTTGTCAGACTTAGAGTTTAAATGGGAAAAAGTGTGGTTTGGCTGTTACTTTGCTGCTGTGGCATCTGTCTGGCCATTTGGTAGTCTTCAACCAAAGAAACAGACTTTTCTCCACTTTCTGGTCAGTGTTCTTTTACCCAAAGCTGTACGTCTGTGTGTAAGATGTTGAAGAACTGCTCCATTACAAATGTTTCAATGATCCGTGGAAGTGTTTTGCCCTCTGGTTGGAGCCATTTCATAAGGAGTTCTCAGAGTCGAGTGAAGGCTTCTCGAGGACTGTTAACTGAATTATACTTCTGAGACCGAAATCTTTGCCTGTAGGTCTTCTCCTGAGATGTTATATCTTTTAAGGACCTCTCTTTTCACCAGGTCTTAGTTTTCTGACTGTGCAGTGTCCATATCGTTGTAGGCAAGTTGGGCTTTCCCTGTCAGGTAAGAGACCAGTCTGATTGCCCATTGCTGCATTGGCCACTGGCAGGCTGTAGCAACTCTTTCAAAAGTTGTCAGGTATGCTTCGATATCATCCAAGGGACACAACGTTTTAAGTTTAAGGTCTTGTAAGTTGTTGGTGTTTTGTTGCTCTGTTGGATCTGTGCCAGAACCACCAGCTTTAATAGTTTGCAAGGCATCCAGCCGTCACTTTTCCAGTCGTTGCATCTCTTCTTTTCGCCACTGCTCCTCCTCTTTTCTCTGCTGCTCCTGTCACTGCATTCCTTCTTTTCTCGGCCTTTCGAGTTGCTGCATCTCTTCTCTGTTTCTCCTTTTCTTTTTGTTGTATAGCCCACCACTGGAAAAAGGCAGTCCTGCTTTCAGGTTCTGTCACTGTTTGTCCCCCAAAATCTCTGGTTCTGGCAGAACAGTCTCAGTTTGGACTTTTGTTTCTGCTTCTAATTTGGCAGCCATCTTTCTGGTAATCAATCCTGGACTTACTGCTGCAGAATCCATATCCTTCTTCTATGCTTCCCTGGTACCAGGTCTAGTAACCATGCACAAAACTCCTGGTTTAGCGTATGCACAGCATAAATCACACTTAGGATGACACCATTTGTCATCAAGGCACAGGTCAGGAAGTATAGGAAAACCAGGAGCAGTTTCAAAATTCACAAATATTTTAGTTTTCTCAATAACAGCAAAATAAAAAATATTCAGTATAACTACTTACAAGGTAGTACATAGAAAAACAAGTCCTTCTAAGGGTATCTCTTAATTCCAAGTTTCAGTCTCTCACCCTCCTCATCTCTCTAGCAAAAGCATTGCTGCTCTTTTTATATGTCTTTGTCTGGGAACGCGTTAAGAGAGCCTGCTTCTCACAGAATGTTCTTTTCAGTTTTGTTCCTTGCAGGTGCAGGGAAAAGAACATAGTGACCCAGAACTGACCTCATTTATAGCTCTGCAAAAGGCTTAAAAACTGCATCTCAGGCTAACCCCAAATAGCTTTGCAATCATTTCAACATTATAGCTATATACAGTTTTAAACAAAGGGATCCCAGTATCACAGTTTCACAAAAAACACTTTTTTTTTTATAACTGCAGATATGCAAGGGTGGGGGGGGGAGACAGAAATAGCAAAGGAAGGCAGAGAGATAGAGAGAGGCAGAGAATTGTGAAACCACTGGAGTAATCAGTTTCTAGGTCTTACCAGCAGTGCTATCAGTTGGTTCCACTCGTACCTTGCAGGCAGGTCCCAATCCATCCGACTCAGTTCCTCCATCTCGGCCCCCCGCCTCCCAGTCCACACAGGGGTTCCACAAGGCTCTGTCCTTGGCCCGCTCCTGTTTTCCATTTTTCTGAATAACCTGCCTTCTGCCTGCCCACACACCTCAATCCACATGTAGGCGGATGACACCATGCTATATACATCTGGCCCCTTGGCCTCAGAGGTTTCGGCTAGACTGCAACACGACTGTTACAGCGCAGCGCTGGCTTCACACCAATCAACTCCTCCTCAATACCAAGAAGAGAGTCTCAGTAACCTTTGACAAGGCAGAGACTCTCGAGGCTCCTCTGCCCAATCACGTTCCACACCCTTGAGGGGTCGCCCCTGTTGGCCTGTACCTCCTTCAGATACCTCGGGGTCTGGCTGGACCAGCACCTCAACTTTTCAGCCCATGTTGACTCTATAATTAAGAAGCTGCACCCCAGGCTTGGGGCACTTTACCAGAACCGGGACTGCATCCCAGCTCCTGTCCGCAGGGCCACTGTGCAGAATATGATCCTCCTCAGTCTACGGCTATGGGGACGTAGTATACAGTGCAGGTCGTAAGTCCACCCTAGCCAGACTGGACCCTCTGTTCCATTCTTTCTGTCGCTCTATCCTGAACTGTCCTTACTCCACTCACCTCTGTACCCTTTATCAATCAACGAACCTCCCCTCTCTAGACAATTCAAGACTGTCCCACTGTGCTAAGTTCACAGCCAGGTACTGGTCCCAGCTACTCCCCTCTTACCTTGCCTCTGCCCTTGTCAACCCCAGCACACCGGTTTACTCCCTCAGAAACACCGACTCCAGGTTTTCTGGCCAGGCGGCTTTTAGCTACCGCTTACCAACGTTGTGGAATTCCCTCCCAACAAACATTCGTCACTGCTCTCTCCCCCCCCCGCTCCTCAATGCCATGCTCCAATCTCACTTCTCCGCTACCTGTTCATGTGTCTAGACAGTTTACGAATCACTGAATAGCTGGGTTGTGCATACAAGCTGTAATTACTACACTGTATGTTCCACCTGTATATATTTTACGGTAATGTATTGATGCTATGCCTGTATCTGCTGTTTATCTCTATACTTTGTATCCTATATGTATTATGTCTGTTCAACTATGTAATTGTACCCCCTTCCCATAGGACGCATCTGGAAATGAGCAGTAGCCTGCTCAGCATGCTTTCCTGATTAAACGCTTAAATAAATAAGAAAATCAGGTTGTGCAACCAGACAGACAAGAGACAGAAAAGGAGCAGACGGAACAGACCCTTGCATTTAAACTCTTTCTGCATAACAAATGGGGCAGGGCCTTATTCAACCCTGTCAAAAAGCACTGCACCTGTTCATGTCATGATTCAGCCTTAGACGACTGACGCACCAGCTGTACGGGTCCATTCAGGTGAGGTGACTTCCACAGGGGCACTGGGGAGAAGTCCCCACCTTCAAACTTTTACGCCCCTGACCCGACATGGAACCGACTGGACAACAGAAAATAGAACAAAGGCTAAGACTCATCGTTGACAAATTTTTCAATAGAAAATAAAAAAATGGCCGGCCCAGAGGCATGGAGGGCAAAGGTGTGGGCGCCTTATCTCGACCCACGCTGGCAACCTGGGTTCTGGCAACCAGAAGCCTGGGGCGTCGGAGGTTGGCACGGGCAGAGCTGGATTGAGCTGCCGACAGGCAAACTCTCCTCTCCGGGGAGGAAGCATGGCGTCCCTCGGCTGATGGGTAACCCCAGTGGAGGTTGGAGAAAGCTTGGCCCAGAGGGGGCCTAGGCAGTAGGCCAGGAGGTGGGGGAAGGAGGCCATGACCGGGTCTGTTAGGCACATGTGCACCTCCACACACATGCATGCTGACTCCCGGGGTATCCGGCAGGGGAAAAAAAAATAAAAAATTCGGAGGAAAAATGCATGCGGTCGGCAGGGTGAGAACCGACCCCTGCAGTCGCCGCTCCTGGGCGGGAAGGTAAGAGCCAGTAATTCCGGAGATGGGGCTGGGGGTCAGTTGAGTGGGGCTGACCAGTAGAGGAGAAAAATTGTGACATGATAAAAAAGAAAATAAAAAAACGGAGCCAAAATCAGAATTGAAGAGCGGTGTTGAGTAACTCCGAGTGAGCAGAAACTGTGAACGGTAGATGACGCAGTTGATAGAAGCTGATATTCCACGGAGCACCTGCAGCCTCGACGGCGGGAAGAGCAGAACTGAGGTAGTGGAGGGAACGTCTGTTACTAGCCAACCCACGAGCTCCACGTAACATGTCAGCCTCGAGGGCAGCACTGTTCTCGACGTCACCCCTCCTCCTGGAGCAGTAAAGCTTTCTTCTTCAAGCATAAAACTTCCCGTGGGGTCCAGCACCTTCGACTTGAACCCACCAGTGATGAATGGTGAAGACTGATACAGGGAAGAATATGCGGAGCTGCAAAGGAGGAGACCAAACTCTTCCAGCACAAAGGAAGATCTGACGTCATGGAGCAGAGCTGAGGGATATACCAACCAGATGGTTGGAGGAGCTTTATTTAAGAATGTTCTGGTAAGACAGCTCTTAAGGAAGAATAGCCTGTATGTAAGTGTGGATACATGAATCATATCCATGTTTCCCAAAACCTGTAAAGTCATGTGGAACCGGCTGTGCGAGTGCCACTGTTATCAACTACTTTGGTTGCTTTTGTACCGCCATCTGGGGGAAGAGGACCCAGCAAGGCACCACCTCCTGTACGACAGGCATGGCCCCCTCTGGCAGTGGCTGGTGATAGGGGCACATAAAGGTACCTCAGCACTCAAGGACCCAATACAACAAAAGCCCAGGCAGAAATTAAGTGATAAATTTATGGTGTGACAAGTCGGGAGTTCTCTACTTGCTTGTCACAATAATTTATTTATCACTTAATTTCTACCTGGACTTTTGTTGTATTGGGTCTGTGAGTGCTGAGCTACCTGTATTTAGTGTTTTTAGCAGGTTGGCCGCCTTGCTCAGCACCAACTCCACCTTCAGAGTGCAATAATTTATTAATTTTTTTTAAATTTTGGTGATGGACGTACCCTTCCACTACTCCTAGGTTGAATGGAATACAGGGACTTGACTGACCATACAGCCATTTTTGACGTCAGAAGACTGCTTAGGGGTTCTTCAACATAGTAATCAAATAGTTCTGTCCCTCTTAAAGGGGCAGTTAAAAGTGTTTGTTGCACATCATTTGCAAAAGCAGAAACCCTGAGCCAAGAATATCTCATACAAGTGCCAGAAGCAGCACCCCTGGCAGAAGCATCATAGGCTAAGTGCAGCAAATGTTTTCCAGCCTCAGCATCAAATGTAAAAGTTCTAGGTAACTCATTCTTGGCAGAGCAACATTTGCAGCTTTCCACAGGCTATTTGGATATTTCAAGTTCAAGTTTATTGCAGGAAAAAAAAACTCCATTGAGCAAGCTCATTCACAAGGCGGTCCCGATACATATATACAGACAAGGCAGAAACTACATACAACATTAATTTCATAGTGCATGCTTAAAGTGCTTCAACAGGAAACAGTGCATCCAACTGCCTAACAAGTTTGCTAGTCCCTATAATTAGGACCATTGTAAACAGATGGGTCAAGACAACTCAGGCCTTAGTGGCAGCTACACGCGTCTTTTATTTTTGCATTGGATAGCAATTTGAAGAGGCTAGGCGAGACTAGCGTCGGAGCGTCAATGATATTTACCAACTGGTTCCAGATGGTGGGAGGATAATCGCGAAGGCACGTTTGCCCAGAGTGGTGCGGGTGTATGGGACCTTTAACGCTAAGTACTCTAAATTCCTAAGTGAGTAGACGCTGTGGGCAGTCTGAATAAGGGAGGTTAGGTAACTAGGTAGTTTGTGGAGAAGGAGTTTCATGGTCCAGGTGCCAACGTGGAGCATACGTCTGGTAGTGAGCGATGTCCAGCCTACAGCTGAATATAAGTTACAGTGATGCGTCTGAAACAGGGAATTCATAATGAAACGCAATGCCCGGTGGTAAAGGACGTCCAATTTCCTCAGATTAGAAGTTGTATAGATGTGTAAATTATGTCCCCATAGTCAAGTAGCGGGAGGAACGTGGCTTGTACAAGCCTGGTTCTAATGTCTAGCGGGAAGAGTGTTCTGTTTTGGAACAGAAAGCCAAGTCGTATTTTTAACCTTCTGGCAAGGTCATCTATATGTTCTGAGAAAGTGAGCTTTTTGTCAATCCAGAACCCCAGATATTTGAACTTCGGGGTGACTTCGAGTGGTTCGCCTAGAGATGTAACTAGAAATTCATTCGACATGGTGGAAGTGGGTGAGGGCACCGTATTGGGAGAGAATATCATAGCTTTGGTTTTTTTAACATTAAGGAGAAGTTTGGCATTGATGAGGTTAGTTACGAGTTGGGCAAAGTCCGCTTGAAGGATCTCCCTGACCTCGGATAGAGATGCTTCAGAAGTATAGAGAACTGTGTCATCAGCAAAGAAATTAAATTTTGATTGTGATATATGGTGGTCAAGATCATTAATGTATATGGAGAAGAGGATAGGACCTAATATAGAACCTTGTGGGACTCCTCTAGTGATCAGTAGAGATGAGGAGAACGTACCATCGGCTTTAATTTTTTGAGTCCTCCTTGAAAGATAACTGCTGAACCACTGTATGGTCGTTGGAGCAGCACCTATATTGGCAAGACTGCATTTGATTATGGAGTGGTCTACTGTGACGAATGCCTTGCTTAGGTTTAAGAAGACAGCTCCCGTGATCTTATTAGAATCCATTGCAGTGATCCAGTCATCGGTCACTTTGGCAAGGGCAGTAACAGTACTGTGGCTGGAACAGAAACCAGATTGAACTGGATTCAGGAGCGAGAAGGTTTCCATATGCTGCTTTAGTTGCACATAGATCAGTTTTTCGAAGACTTTGGACAGGACTGGAAGGATCGAAATGGGTCTGTAGTTATTTAGGTCACAAGGGTCCCCTGATTTAAATAGCGCAAGGATGTGGGCTAGTTTCCAGCATGACGGGACAACAGAGGAAGAAATAGAAAGGTTAAAAATATGGAGGATGGGGGCAGTAAGGTGGGGGAATCAGAGTTTTAAGAAGACAGGTTCGATACCATCATTTCCTGCACTTTTTTGGTGTCTAGCTTCATAAGGGCATCTTCCACTTCTTTAAAGCTGATAGGACGGAGCCGTAAAGGGCAGTTTGACGCCGATATGTTGGGGTCTGAGTTAGCCTGTCTATTCACTCGTGCCGCATAGGGGGATGAATCAAATGCCAGTCCAGTGGTGGCAACGTGAGAGTTAACTTCTTCTAATATTTGGCTACTATCTTCAATGGTACACATTGCTTTTAATAATTTCAGAAGGTAAGGGTGATGCCACGGGTTTACCTTCGATTGACTTCAAGGTCTTCCAAATTTTCTGTGCGTCCCCCTTGGCCTGTTCTAGCGTGGACACATAGTAATTGCCTTTGACAGAACGGATAAGCTTAATGCAAGCATTCCTCGAGGTTCGAAACGCCTGCCAGTCTATTGTGCTTTTGGTATGCCTCGCCTTTGCCCATAGCTTGTCACGCTCAGAGAGGGCAGACTTGAGCTCTGGGGAGAACCAGGGGGGAGAGAAAGTACAGTTACGCAAGAACTTACCGTAACAGTAGATCTTCGAGAGAGGCTCTTGCAGTAGGTAATTACATATAGGACTGGCGTCGGCGGCGACAGGACCCTCGACATTTTCTAGCTAGCAGTCCTGGCAGGGACCGCCCCGCAGGTGACCGCGCCGGAGACGCTCGCTATAAAGGGCGTACCTGACGCCTACCTTCCAGTTCTTTCCCGCCACAGGCCAAAGAGTCGGACGAGAGAGAGTGGATATTTCCTTTAATGGAAAAGGGCTGAAAAAGCTTAGGGGGATGGAGGGCGGAAAGGTATTACCTACTGCAAGAGCCTCTCTCGAAGATCTACTGTTACGGTAAGTTCTTACGTAACTGTACTATCTTACTTCGAGAGGGCTCATGCAGTAGGTAATTACATATAGTACTGAGTCCCAAGGAGAAGCACTGGGAGGAGGAAATCTACTCCAAGTAGAAGCTCTAGCTGTGCAAACTTTAAGATAAGAGGCCTTGCAGGAAAGCCAGCCCGAAGCCTGCTCTACGGCGAGAGGCAACATCCAAACTGTAGTGTTTTGTAAAGGTATGGACTGAGGTCCAGGTGGCGGCAGCACAGATATCTGCCACTGACACATTCTTGAAACAAGCCGCTGAGGCAGCTACTCCTCTGGTGGAGTGTCCTCTTACTTGACCCGGCAGGGTCTTCTTGTACTTGTCATAACAGAAAGTGATGCAATGAGCCAACCATTTGGATAGGCATTGCTTAGAAACAGCATTGCCCTCTCTTTTGGGTGCAAAAGAGACAAACAATTGATAGGTCTTCCTGAGATATTTTGTTCTGTTAGTGTAGTATCTCAGAATCCAGTGAACGTCCATAGTACGAAGTAAATACTCCCCCTGATTAGAGTACTGCGTAAAAAAGGTGGGTAACTCTATGGACTGGTTTAGAGCGACTCCGCTACTACCTTGGGGAAAACTTAGGGTTAGTGCGCAGAGCAACACGTTCCTTGTGAAAAATCAAGTATGGAATTTTACACATCAGGGCTTGGAGCTCAGAAATTCTCCGAGCGGAAGTAATGGCCACTAGGAAGAGTGTCTTCCATGAAAGGAGCTTCAAGTCTGCTGAAGCTGCCAGTTCAAAATGAGGAAGAGTAAGTTTCTCGAGAACAAAGTTCAAGTCCCAAGGGGGGAGCAGGAGTATGTATAGGAGGTCTCAGATGGAGGACTCCCCTGAGAAAGGTCTTAGAGACCTCCAGTTGAGCAAATGTCTTGTCTGCAAAGGGGATATGATAGGCCGAGACTTTCAGAGAATGACTGAGACCCAGGTCAAAAAGATGGTGTAGGTACTCCAGCAGAAGCCCCGCTGAGCAGGAAAAGGGTTCCATGTCCTTAGAAGCAGCTCAGATAGTGAACCTTTTCCACTTCATGGCGTAGGTAGATCTAGTGGGGGTTTTCTAACCTCCACCAAAAACTCTGCCACTTGGGGAGAAACCCCAAAACGCGATTGGGCTAAGTCTGCAGGAGCCATGCATGCAGCTGAAGAGATTTGAGGCCTGGATGGACCATTGTCCCCGATCCTGGGTCAGCAAACCTCGTGATAGAGGAAGAGGATGATCCTTTGAGTATTGTTGTAGAAGAGAGAACCAAACTTGCCTGGGCCAGAAAGGAGCAATCAGAATCATTCGTGCTCCTTCTGAAGTTAGATTCTGTAAGACTCGTGGGATAAGTGGAATTGGGGGAAAGGCATAGACAAATCTGTCCTTCCAGTCTAGAGACAGAGCGTCTCTCCAGAAAGCGCCTCACTCTGGAATGAGCGAGCAGAAGACGGGAAGCTTTGCGTTTAGAGGGGATGCGAACAGGTAGACCTGTGGTGTTCCCCAAAGTCGGAAGATACTGTCTAGGACCCCTTAGTCCAGTTCCCACTCATGAGCCAGAGCAGACAGGCGACTTAGCTTGTCTGCTAAGGTATTGTCGACTCAGAATATGGTGCCGTGAGGTGAAGGTCGTTGTGTTGCTCAATCCCAACCCTCATTGCTTTCTTGGCAAAGAGGTAGGACCGCTCTCCCCCGTTTGTTGATGTACCAAACCAAGCACATGTTGTCCGTCTGAACGGCTAGGGTGGCGGAAAAGATGTATGGGTGAAGGGCTTGGAGAGCATACAACACTGCCCGAAGCTCAAGTACACTGATGTGGAGTGTTTGTTCAAGCTTGGACCAAGAACCCTGGGTCCGATGGGGACCTAGATGAGCTCCCCAAACTTTGCCCGGGGTGTCTGTAGTTAGAGTCTGGGAGGGGGTAGGACGAAAGAAAAGGAACTCCCCGAAACAGGTTCTCTCGAACCATCCACCATTGCAAGTCTCGGAGCATCGGTGAGGAGACTAGAACTGGGTGATCTAAGTCATCCACTAACTGATCCCATTGGGAGCAGAGAGTCCACTGAGGGACTCTCATGTGAAGCCAAGCGTGAGGAACTGTCGGGATAGCAGCCGCCATGAGCCCGAGAAGGCGAAGGACTGACCTTGCACTGACCCGCCTGCGGCCGGACAACAGACTTATTTGAGTCTGGAGGGTGGACGCCCGGTCTGGTGGTAGGAAGGCCCTTCCAATGGTCGTGTCTAGAATCACCCTGATAAACTGTAGTCTCTGAGATGGGATCAAGTGAGACTTGGAATGGTTGATAGTAATACCCAGGCAGGCAAAGACCTGCTGAGTAAGGGTGAGGCAGCTCAGGAGTTCCTCCCTGAACGAGGCCGACAGGAGCCAATCATCTAGGTACGGGAAAACCTTCACCCCCCGGGTACGCAGGTAGGCCGCCACCACTGGTAGGCATTTGGTAAATACTCGGAGCGCCGAGGATAGGCCAAACAGAAGTGCCTTGAACTGGTAGTGGCCCCACTGGAACGCAAAACAAAGATATTTGCGATGAGATGGGCGAATGGCAATGTGCAGGTAAGCATCCTGCATATCCAGGGCACATAGCCATTGACTCGGCTGGAGGAGGGGCAGAAGGCTCTGCAAAGAGAGCATTCTGAACCTTTTGTATGCCACAAAAAGATTCAGGGAACTTAGATCTAGAATAGGTCTGAGATCTCCTGTCTTCTTTTGGACCAGGAAGAAATGGGAATAGTAACCCGTCCCTTGAAGATGAAGGGGGACGGGTTCTATTGCTTCTTTCAGTAGCAGAGCTGAAATCTCTTCCTGGACCAAGAGAAGATGTTCCCGTGAATATAGCGACTTTGGGGGTGGGGGGTGGCGAGGTGGTTTCTGTAGAAACTATCGAGTGTCCTTCTGCAAATCAGCTGGAGCACCCAAGAATCTGATGTTATCCTCTCCCATCAAGGAAGGTGGAGGGAAAAGTTCCCTCCTACCAGTTCCTCCGGGGAGTCCGGAGGCTGTGGGAGAGGAAAGGAGTCAGGTGGTGTGGGGCAGCGCCGCAGCTGAAGCACCCGCTGCTTTTTTGGGCAGGGGTGGCTTAGCAGCTGTGGAGACCCGATGTTTTGTGGCCCGCCTTCCCTGGGGTTTCACCTTGGGCCGATTCAGTCTGCGAAAGGGACGGCGCTGCGGCTGGTGGGGACAGTACATGGAGTTAACGGACTTCAGTGCCATCCCCTTCTCCTGAAAATCGGTGATGTCCTTGACATCACCACCGAAAAGCACCGATCCCCGGAAGGGCACTTCCTGGATAGCGGACTGCACTTCTGGGACCAACCCTGACACACGGAGCCAAGCATGACAACGCAGGCCTACGGCAAAAGCTGAGCTCCGTCCAGCAGTGTACACTGCATCGTAGGTCGCACGAAGCATGTGTCGACTGGCCGAACATGCAGAGCGGACAAGATCAGCCAACTCCTGCTTGACCAGAGAGTCCGGCAGGGAGTCCAGTTTGGTTTCCACCTGAGTAAGAATAGCCTTCTGGTAGTCCCCCATATGACCGACATAGTTCAGGGCCCTAATCCCCAACGTAGAGGAAGCAAAGACCTTCATTCCATACTGGTCCAGTAGGCAGGATTCTTTGTCAGGTGGCGACGAGCTGAGATGTTTTGGGTTAGCCAACCGGCTGTGAGCAGCGCTAATCACGATTGAGTCAGCACGAGGGTGAGAATCTAAAAAATCAACACCCTCGGGAGCCTGGTATAGCCTATTCGACTTCCGCGGAAGTGGGGCTAGAGTCGACTGTTGCTTCCAGATGGTGGTAACAAGGTCGGCGTGAGGCTCTATCCAGGGTGGCACCAAAGTAGGAGCTGTCACGGGCAGATCCAGATGCTTGGCAAGTTTCAACGGCTGAGGGTCTGGTTCCAGAGAGTGCCACTGATGAGCCTCCTGGATTTTCCGTAGCAACTCCATAAAAGAAGGATCTTCTGGAGGAGTCCTTGGCCTGGGCTTCGACGGAGAGTGTGGCTCGTCGTCCCTTTTGGAGCAACCGGAGGAATCTGAGGAGTCCAAGGGTGAAGAGGAAGGGGAAAACAACTCCCTTTCCCGACCCGGGGGAGGAACGGACCTCATGGGAAGCACCCGAAGAAGCGTATCCTGCCCCTCTCTGGACCCAGAAGGGAGAGACCTGGAGTCTGGAGGTGGTGAGGGAGTGTGCTGCCGTGGACGTACGGGAACCTGACACGGCACCATCATTGGTAGGCGGCTCTCCACCTCCCTGGTGAGCTGAGCCTTGGCCTCCACCCACCAGGAGGCCAGAGTCTCCTGCAAATCCACCGGCGGCTGTGGGGGCAGTGGAGAAGGAGGAGGAGGGGGCTAAGGATATGGGTTGTACCCATACGGAGAGTATCCGAAACCCGGCGTCAGAAAGACCGGTGTCGGGTACTGTGGTGCTGGATACTGTGGTCCCAGATACGCCAACGTCGGATGGGACGGAAGGTATCCGGGAGCCGGAGGAGCTGCCAGAGCAGACGGCCTGGCCGGTGGCCCCACGGGCGGATCCAGGTTGGTAGGCCCCGAGGGCCCGGTGGCGGGGCGACATCCGGAAGCGGGATGTTGGCCGGCATCGGTAAAACTGGCGTCGGAGCCAGCTTCCGGGGAGCCTACGTCAGATCTGGCGCACCTCGAGGACGACGGTCCGACGGAGGAGGAACCCCAGCGTCACCCGGGGATGGAGGGGAAAAATCCGGGTCGGGCTGGGGACGGTCCTCGGATGGCAGCAAAGGCTGCAGAGAACAGGGACGACGGACGTCGGTAGGTCCGTCATCTGTTCTTCGCCGACCGGGCGTCGACGAACAGACATGCGGTTTCTAGCGCGAGCTCCTGGTGGGCGCCGGAGGGCCGGCGTCCGACCACCGGAGACACCGCGGAGAGCAGACAAGAGGAAGGATCAGCCTGGTCTGGCAGAGAGAAGCCGCGCCCCCCGAAGGTGCGTCGCCTTACCAGCTTTCTCTGCGCAGACGATCGGAGAAAGCCGACGTCCAGCTTACCGGAGTCACCCACACCAGTAGGCCATGAAGTTATGCCCAAACCGGGGGCGGAGGCCTCCAATTGCCTGGAGGTGCCCGAAAGGCCCCAGCACGAGCCAGACGGGCGGGCCGATGCCCCCTCGGAAACCTCCGAGGCAGCCGTCGAGGAGCGGTCCCCCAGAGGGGACATTACCCGAGTCCTGGCAACCCCCGAGGGAGACGCGGCGGAGGAGCCCTTGTCCCGGTGCCTCTCCTTGTCTTTCTTCTTCCGATGGCCTTCGGGGGAAGTGGACGACTGCCTCAGTTTTTTGAGCTCCTTCTCCATCGAGCTCAGCTTTTTCTTCAAGATGTGGACTTCCAGTGATTGCTGCCGCTTTTCCGGGTAGCCGTGTTGAAGCTGAGGCAGTGCTGGCACTTCTCGACTGGGTGATCAGGGCCTAGACAGAACAGGCACAGGGAATGGCCGTCCTTGTGCGGGAGTTGGGCGCCGCACGAGTCGCACTTATTTTTGTGCTCGGAGGGTGTAGGGGACGACATACACCGCAGGTAGACCTGACGTAATATCGAAAGTCAAAATTATTCGGTAAAACCGATGAAGGAGGCTAATGAAGCAACAAACTTTTCTGCGAGGCGCTGCACGAGCTAACGGCGGGAAAGAACTGGAAGGCGGGCGTCAGGGACCACCCCTTTATACCGACGTCGGTCACCTGACGTGGGGGCGGTCCCTCACAAGGGACTGCTAGCTAGAAATTTTTCCGTGGGGTTCCTGCCGACGTCAGTCCTATATGTAATTACCTACTGCAAGAGCCCTCTTGAAGTAAGATCTTCCGTGTCCTGACTTTAATGATCGGTACGTGTTTATTTACTATATGGATGAGATTCTCATTTAGGACTGTGACCGCCTTACTTGAAGTTGTGGCGAGGTATAGGCTCTGCCACCTAATCTTACTAAGGTCGCTTAAGAAATTTTCTGAATGACCGTATGGTTATGAACTTGGTCTGATTTTGTGCTTTTGCTTGAGACCTAGAACATACTACTATTCCATGGTCGCTCATATCGTTGTGAAATACTGCTATACAGAGGAGTTTGTTAGGGTGGGTAGTAAGAATAAGGTCAAGAATGGAGCTATTCTCAGCGCTAACCTTATTTGTCCTAGTTGGCTCGGTCACTACTTGGGTAAGTCCTAATTCATCACATAGCGATTTGAGGTTTTGATATTTGTGTGTGAGCCAGTTAAGGTTAAAGTCCCCAAGGATTAAAACTTCGGTATTCGCGGAGGCAGTTAAGGATTTCAAGGACCCCAATATGTCTGTACCACCATTAGGGGACCTATAACCACCCAAGATTGTAATACATTCCTTAGATGGCAGGTGTAGTTTTAAGGAGATGAATTCATATTCTTTGTGCTTAGTGCTGCAAAGGATTTCACTAACTGGGGAATTTAGTTTTTCCATATATAGCTACTCCCCCTCCTCTGGATACTCTATCTGCTCTGTACAGATGGTAACCCAGGAGAGACTTGTTGGTCCAGAACTGATTTTTTTTTTAACCAGGATTCCGTGACAACAATGAGATCGGGCTTTGTGTGAAGGGCCCAAACTTGCAGTTGGTCGATTTTTTTTTGTAAGGCTTAGTATATTGACTAACATTATTTTAAGGCCTGAGGCTGCCGCGTACACGGTTGGTGAACTAAACGGTGAGCAAAGGCCTGGATTTACTTTGACATTGCCTGAGCAGAGTAGGAGCAGGAGGAGGATTTTTGTTAAGTGTATAAGTGAAGCACCTAAGCTCTTTATTCCTTAAGCGACGTTTGTTGGGATCTAGAGATGTACGCGTGACGTTGCCGGAGGGCTTTAGTGAGAAGTGATTATGCATGTAAAGTAAAGGGAGTGCAGAAGCCGTGAGGAAAGGTGCAACGGCACGTGTCTTGAGTGGCAGGATATAGTAGGTCAGGTATTATTTCGGAGAATGGCTCCTCGATGGTGTACAGCGTAGGAGGTACACAGCAACAGAGCAGTAGAAAGCTAAGAGTGTAGTAAGCCATAGTTTGGGTAAAAAAAGAAAGAACAAAGGGGGGGGGGTAATGAGTAAGAATGTCTGCAAGACAGCCTTTCCAGGGTGAATGGAGGAGCCCTAGGGATTGGTCCAAATACTACCCAATGGGAAGCAGGAGGAGCCTTAGGGATAGGTCCAAATATTGCCCAGTGGGAGAGGAGAGATTCTAATTGAGGTGGGGCTAGTGTGTATTTAATGGGGTCTGGGAGAAAAACCCAGAGGGGAAAGCAGAGTCCTTTAGGCAGAGGAGAGTTCAAATTGGAAGCCCTTGTCTCCTGACCAATCGGGGCCGTTCAGTGACAAGGCACTCTGCTTCCGCTAGGCTGTAAAAGGTGCTGTACCTTGAAGGGAGAGGAATCCGGGCTGGGCTGCTTGGTCGGCTCGGCGGCTATGAAATCACCACCCGACCACTGGGCTATGGGAGCCGGTTGGAGCGAGCTTTCCCCAGTCACGGGAGGGCTGCTGAAGGAGTGGAATCCAGGCTGGGCTGCTTGGTTGGTGGCTATGAAATCGAAACCCGACCCGGCTGGTCTATAGGAGCTGGTTGGAGGCGGCGCTTTCCCCAGTCACGGGGGCTGCAGAGGGAAGTGGAATCCGGGCTGGGCTGCTTGGTCGGCAGCTATGAAATCGCCGCCCGACCGTTTGGCTATGGGAGCCAGTTGGGGCGCCGCAGTAGTTTGCGATTCTAAGGCCTAGTGAGGCAGAGACATTTGTACGCTTGCCCATCACCTCCAGCCTCCTGGATTCTTTATCAGGAGGCAAAGTACTCATAGCTGCCCCCCTTTTTTGTTTTGTTTTAAGACTAATCATGAGCAGCCATTACAACTACAGAGTCAGTTTCTGGCTGGCTAGCATAATAAGGCTTAGCAGATGGGGCTGACTGCTGCTTATCAGACTTTCTTGTGTAACCCCCAACCAGGTATGCCGTTTCTATCTTGAAAGCTCTACCTAGTGGGCTGGGTTCGGGAGGAATATGTCACTCGGAACATTGGCTAGGTTTGGCTACTGCACAGGGGCACCCAGTAACTCCGGACAAAGGAAGCAATAACTGTAATGTCCAATACCAGACGTTGGATTCTAAAGTGTAGCTTTTACTCACATCCAACAGAATAAACAAAGCATAGATAGACCCCCACGGGGCTACACTCCTGGTAATGCAGATTTATGAAGATCAGAACACATCCTATTCACTTCAGCCCTCAGGCTTTGAAACACACTGAGCACACAGCCCGCACTTGTACTCTGCTCTGGGTTTCCCTGGCCTGGCTCCCTTGCCAGCCACTTGGACACTTTCCATACAGCATGGAAACATTTACTGGTGGCTCCCTAAACCACCTATGAGCACTTCTGCTCCATCAGGGAATCTTCCTCATCAATCCCACGTCTGGGTACTTTCTTCAGGCACTGGCCAAGTACCTGAGAGAAAGCAACAGGTGCCCCAAAGTAAACCCGTAGAGGTGAATCTGGTTACTACTGATGGGGGTTGGGGTCTCCCACCTCTCGCTCCCATAATTCATACCCGGCCATTTCTCTGGACTGTAACACCTCATCCTTTAAAACACCTTGCTGTGTAGATTCTCCTTAAATGTATTCACATTCAATCTACTCTCTTTACATCCCATTTGTGCTGAACTTAAACATACTTAGTAAGTGGCTGTGTCCATTACTCTAGAACCCCCCCAGAGTTAAGCAGTCCAATCCCCACATCTTCCAAACTGTACTTGGCTGTCTTTTCCTGACCCCACAGTAACAGTCACTTTAGTTTCATCTTGTTTCAGGTGAAAACACATGGCCCTTTACCAGATCAAACTCACCCCTTGGTTACAGATGCCCCACAGGCGTTTTCTCCTCAAAGGAAATCTCGTCCAGAATTTCTGGTGCCTCACCATGAACTTAAATCAGGCAGCTTCTTTCTCCCTAGCCGGACTGGGGGGTTGACCCTGGAAGCAGGCTGATTCCTTCCCCCCATCCCCGCAGGGATGGGGCCATGAACCACTGAAAGCGGTCTCTACCGCTTCAATGTGTTGTTCTTATCTTCCTCTTCAGGTGAGAACACACACCTATACCAAAAAAATAGCTGTTTGACAGAGCTTAGAGCTCTGAGGGCCTGCCTACAGCAGAGCACCTCTACTACAGACTGCACAGACTCTACTGCCTCTACAGAATGACTTAAAATTCCCCAACGTTCTACTCTAACCTCAAACTGCAACATTCCAGTGTGACTTATGCAGCTGCGCCAGTTCTAAAATTGTCATCCCTCAGTCTCAGCTGAGACTGAGAATAGAGTGAGACAGTGTGAAACCCATTTAACTGGAGTTTCACAAGCTGCCTTCCCTGCCGACCACTAGGTCTTACTGGAATTCTTGTAACCCCGGGTAACAGGGAGGTTACACTTGGAACTCCAGACAGTGAGTCTGGCCTGTAACATGAAGCCAAGGTAGCATCCGCTAATGCAAGATATATAAATGGAATTATAATGAAGAAGGAGCAGGGCACCTCCAGAAATTCCATGGGGTTTCTTTTTGTGGAATCTTCCTCTTCCACAGCAAAGCCCATGGCAGTCTGCATTTGCTGCACAATCGCTTTAAAGTAGGATCCCGAGGAGGAGACCTCGGGATATACACCACCGAGTCTTCACTGCAGGATTGGAGTAGAACTAGATCAAGATGGCATACATTGTTCTCCATCATATGCTCCCTCTAAATCCTCCTCTAACAGGAGGTCAGGATAAAAATTCTACCTCATTGTCAATGTCCCTATCGATGACGGAAGCTGAAGTATGCACCAGTGTCATCGGTGGCTGCTGAGAAGGAGGATTCTGTTATGTGCTGTTAGCAGCCATCAATGGTATCTGAGAACTCTAAGGCCCTATCAACAGGATAACTGCCTGCATACTGTAGATAAGCCAGCCAGAATACACATCATGTATGAAAACAACATCAGCACAACTTCAGAGTCAGTAATGCTCTGGACAGGGGTCAGGACCACTTGTGCCGACAACAGACCTTGGCTGGACGACAATGAAGTCCTAGCGTCCACAGGAGGTATGGCAGCAACTAAGTCAAACCCTAACCGTGGCTTCTCAGACAGTCAGGGGCTGCAGTCAATACCAGGGCGGTCAACGACACAGCAGAATTACCTCGTCTCACTGGCAACCAGGACCTCGTCAAAAGTACATTTCTCTTTATGCTTGGCCAGGCGATGAGGAGGGCATAGCATGGCTCCCATTCCCTGCTTCAGTCTTTTATCTTTGGTGGCCATTTCTCAGCCGACAGCGCAGCTGCAACAGATTTTAGGCCCTGTTCTTCTCCATGACTGTTAGTTTTTTAGAGAATGTAATTTTCTAGAGTGTTCTTGCAGCATAGCCTTGTAGCCTGGTTGAAACTCTGCCAAATCTCACAGGTCGTCACGTTGTGACAAAGGCCCAAGCAACACAAACAAAAAGTGTGCATTACTGTTTTGTAAATTCTCTCTCTAAACTTACAAGAAAAAATTACTCACCTTAGTAATGTTGTTTCTTCTAATGGAGTCTTGCTATATTATGACAATTGCAGTATGACCGCAGGTTAGAACTGCTCCGGAGGTGAAATAGTTAACTTTCCATGCAGGCATGGAACTTAGAGTGCGCGCTCGGTTGAAAACTCTGTCTGCTGTGCTTCAAACGCAAACTGTCAGATCTTTACGAGCTAAAACTCACTATGGTTCTGTGTGGAAGCTGTAAACCTACACTAGCCAACTGGCTACTAACATAAACACTCATTTTTGGCCTAAAACAAAGACTCAAGTCAGGAGACCCAAAAATGCAAAAACAACACCAATTCACCCAAAAAGGTAGGTGAAAAACAACAAGGTGGGCATCAAAAAAAAAGTGCCAACCCTGTACTGCCCACCCACATCCCCAAAACAGAGGTTCTGAGAGGGGCAGGCAGGGAGGGAGGTCATAATATAGCAAGACTCCATTAGAAGAAACAACATTACTAAGGTGAGTAATTTTTTCTTCAAACAACATGAAGTCTTGCTATATTATGACAATTGCAGACTACACAGCAGTACCCCCATGGAGGAGGGACAGAACCTACCTAGGAAATAGGCTCTGAAGCACGGCTGTGCCAAACCGAGCATCACTCCTAGCCTGGATGTCCAGGGAGTAATGCTTGGTAAAAGTGTGAACTGTTTTCCAGGTAGCTGCTTGACATATTTCTAGAATAGGAATGTCTCTGGCAGCAGCCAGAGAAGCAGCTGTACCTCTGGTAGAGTGAGCCCTCAGGCCTGAGGGGAACGCTACTCAACTTCTCATAGCAGAATTGGATATAAGAGACAATCTACCTGGCAATGGATCTTTTAGTGGCTGGCTTCCCTTTACCAACCGCCATAGGTGAGGAACAGTTGAAGGAGTCAAACCTATGACCCTTGTGCGCCTACGTAGTAACTAAGGGCTCTCTTCACATCTAGGCTGTGCAGCATCCTCTCCCCAGAGAGGAGTGGTCAGCGAAGTACACTGGAAGTGAAATAGATTGATTAAGGTGGAAATCTGAAACCACCTTAGGCAGGAACTTTCTGTTAGTCCGAAGGACCACCTTATCTCTGTGAAAAGAGATAAACTCCTGCTCCACTGACAACGCTTGTAATTCACTTATGCGTCTGGCAGAGGTGATGGCTACCGAAAACACAGTTTTCCAAGTCAAGTACTTGAGCTCAGCTGAAGACAAGGGCTCAAAGGGGGGTTGCATAAGCTGAGCAATGCAAACATTAAGATCCCAGGCAGGGGCAGGATCCCTGAATGGAGAGTTGGTGTGAAACAACCCCTTAAAAAACTTGGAAAATACAGGATGAGCTGAAAGGGAAGAGGATTTACCTGCTGAAATAAAAGCAGACACAGCTGCCAAGTGCACCTTCAGGGTAGCTGGTCTCAGCCCCAAAGAATTCAGGTGGACCATATAATCCAGGACTGTGGGTAGATCAGCAGAGACTGGGGAAATATGCTTTTCGAGCACCATATGGAAAACCTTTTCCATTTGGGATGTAAAGTAGCCCTGGTGGAAGGCTTCTTGCGGCCTTCACTATATCCATTACACCTTGGGAAAGGTGTAAATCAGCAAACTCTAACTCTTCAAGAACCAAGCCTTGAGATTGAGAGATTTGAGATTCGGGTACCAGACCCTTCCCTGGGCACAGGTTAACAGATTGTGATTCCTGGGAAGGGACAGGGAGGATGGACTGCTAAGGACAGCAGGAGTGGATACCAGGGCTGTCTGGCCCAATCCGGAGCTATCAGAATGACTTTGCATGATTGGGATCTGATTTTGACTAGCACTTTGAACAGGAGAGGAAAGGGAGGGAAGGCATAGAGAAACTTCCCCTCCCAACTGAGAGGCTAAGGCATCCAGTGGGAGTGAGCCCAACACTGGGGAATGCAGCAAAAAGAGGAAGTTGGTGACTGTCTGGGGCTGCAAAAAGATCTATCTGTGGGGTGCCCCATCTGGCAAATACTACTCCCAAGACCAGGGGATCCAGTGACCATTCGTGGTGGCCCTGGGAAATCCTGCTGAGAGCATCTGCCAGGACATTGTCCTTGCCTGGGAGGTGAACTGCCGTAAGGGAGGTGTTCAGGGAGTAAGCCAGAGACCACAACTTCATCGCTTTGGTGCACAAGGCTGTAGACCGAGTGCCCCCTTGCTTGTTGATGTACCACATTGTAGTGGTGTTGTCTGTTCTGACCTGAATACTCTTGTTCTGAACAGATTTGGAAAAAGCTTGAAGTGCTAGAAAAACTGCTCTGAGCTCCAACAGGTTGATGTGGAGCAGAGATTTCTGGGGAGACCACAGACCCTGGGGTGAGGTCGCCCATGTGAGCTCCCAGCCCAAGAGGGCGCATCTGTAGTAAGGATTAGAGAATGAGACTGAGTGACAAAGGAACCCCTTGTCTCAGGTTGCTCTGATCCTGCCACCACTTAGGGCTTGGATCAGGTTCGAGTTACTGGGATCAGCTTGGTAAGAGGATCCTTTCTTTGAGACCAAAAGCTCTCAAATGGAACTGGATGTCCTCATCTGAAATCTTGCTCCTTGCACAACTGCTGTGGAAGCAGCCATGTGTCCTAGGAGCTGCAGAAAATGCCTTGCTGGCCGGGAGACCTGCAGGGTAAATGAGGAGGCCAGGAGACTAGGGTCTTTGCCCTGTCCAGGGAGGAAGGCCCTGGCTTCCTGTGTGTTCAGTTCTTCGCCTATGAAGGTAGAAGCTGGACCGGCTCTAGAACTGACTTTGAGAGATTCAGAAGGAAACCTAGAGAGGAAGCAGTTGCTGTGTTATCTGAAGGTGTAAACTGCCTGGTCTGGGGACTGGCCTACTAAGAGCCAATCGTCCAGGTAAGGAAAGATGGCAATCTTTGCCTTCTTAGGTGAGCAACTGCTACAGCCAGGCATTTGGTGAATACCCTTGGGGCAGAAGTGAGGCGAAGGGCATTGCTCTGAACTGGTAGTGGCCTGAGGGCAGCTCGAACCTGAGGTACTTTGCGATGGGAGCTTCTGATGGGAATATGGAAGTAGGCATCCTTGAGGTCCAGGAAGCTAGCCAGTCCCTGGCCTTAGAGGGTAATATAATTCCCAGTCTCACCATTTTGAACTTTGGCTTTAAAGGTGCTTGTTTAAATATCTGAGATCCAGGATGGGCCACCATTCTCCTGTCTTTTGGGGTAAGGAAGTACCTGGAGTACAAACCTTGCCCTGGTGTAGGAGGAACCCTTTCCACAGCTCTGAGAGCCAGGAGGGTAGAGACCTCTGCCTCTAGGCGAGTGCCTCTGATGGAGTTGCAGGTGGAAAGATCTGGTTCTCAGCTTTGGAAATTTTTGAAGCTGAGAACCAGTCCCTGGCTTACTACTTCCAGGACCCACTTGTCTGATGTTAAAGACTTCCAGTCCTGGACAAAGTAAGCCAGCCTGCCCTACAGGTGGGGAGAATCGGCCCTGGCAATCCCATCAGGGTGCCTGCTTGGCAGGGGCTTTGGGCTGAGGGGTGGAAGCAGACCTGCTTGTACCCCGTCTGCCTCTCCCTCTAAAGAACCCCCTCTGAGCATAGGCGGAGGAGGAGGAAGCTTGGGCTTGGTAAAAAGGCCTATGAAAAGGCCTACCCCTGCCTCTAGGAAGCTGCTTTTGAGGAGTGGCCTGCCTTTCCTTGGCCTGTGCACTCCTATAGGTGGTCCTATATTCATCCATTTTCTTCATGTAATTCTCTGTTTGCTCCCCAAATAGAGAATTTCCCAAACAAGGAAAATCCATGGCCTTAGACTGGGTATCCTGAGACAGGGTAGTACATCTGAGCCAAGCCATCCTGTGAAGTCCACAGATGTAGCCATGACTCTTGATGAAACATCATTAGAGTCCACTGCAGCATGAAATTGCACCTCGATGCCTCAATACCATCCACAGCCACCTGTTCCAGCTCCTGGCAAGCTGGTCAGGGACTTGTTTCGCTAGGGCCAGCACAGTATCCCATCTGGATTTCTGGTACCTAGCAGCATAAGCCATATAATTTGCTTGTCTGAGTCCCAAAGATGCTGCCATGTACTGTTTCTTTGCCATAGCATCAATCTTCCTGGAGTCCTTCTCGGGGGGTGTGAAGCTAGGGGAATATTAGCCTTGTCACAGGCTGCAGCCTGCACTACCCCCACATGGCTGCATTGTTGAGTGAGGAAATCAGTGTCGGAGCCTGATAAGGTATACCTCTTGTCCATCCTTTTATCCACAGGAGGTATAGTGTGAGGAGTTTTTAAAACTTTTACTGTCTGTTTCCGAAAAGATTTATGCAAAGGAATAGACAGTCTCCTAGACTCTGGAATATCCATCATTTCTACATAGTCTGGCTCCTCTTGGTCATCAACAGCTTCCTCAACAGGAGCTGGAGAGTTTCAGCAACTTTTTATAAAACATGAAATGAAGGGGACCCAGAAAGCCTTGGAGGAGAAACCCTAGGGGTCTATCTGGAGAGATGTCCGGATCAGTGGGCACATCCAGATCTTCAAAACCATATTCACTCTCCTCATATTCTCTTCCCCTCCCGGTTCATAAAATCCTCAAAATCATAATCTTGAACCGGTGGAACCGCCAAACGAACGCTTACTTGAAGGTGTCTGTTCAGTCAGAACCGGAGAGAGACTGGACAATTTGAATTGCTTTAGCTATTTCCTCAGCAGTTGGGGAGAGAACTTTGGCTCTACACTAGCTGACTTTCTAGTCCTTTTTGCTGGAACCGGCTCCTCAGAACCGGCTCTTCATTTGCCCGAAGAAGTATCGCCCTGGTCAGAGGGCACTCCCTCCGGTTCGGTTGGCATCGAACCGGGCTGGCCATCCAGGTGAGCGGACTTTTTGGCCTCCCTTTCCCTGAGCCTATCAACTCTCTTATCTATGGTGGCAGCAGGGAAATTGTGACAAATCTGGCAGTCTGAATTGAGGTGGTCAAACCCCAGACAATGAACTTGTCGCAGTTATTGTGCGTATGGCAAAAGCTTCCCCACAAACACTACAGTGTTGAAACCCAGTGGGTCCGGTTTTTCTTTTGGGTTTCTCAGACATAATGCCAGCCTAACCAACTTGCTCGTTTATGGCAATCCACCAAGCAAGACACCCTTATCGGTTCCCAACCGTGTCACGGGTCATGGAAAAACCGTAATGAAATCCGGTTTTTTTAGAACCGATAAGAACCGGGAACCGCACTCTATAAAAGGACTAGTAGATTTTAAATACAACCTGATCGGTTCAATCCGAACCGATAAAGAATTACAAGTTCCACACAGAAAAAATAAATGTAAAACCTATCTATTACTTACATTACCACAGACAGGCTTGAACCGACGGTTGTGGTTTAATTTGACTAAAAACGAAAATAATACTTTTAAACTGACAAAATGAACAGGCCAGAAAGAGAATCTCGGGCGACTGTTCAGTGAGGCGGAGTAAAAGAATCTGACAGTTTGCGTTTGAAGCACAACAGACAGAGTTTTCAACGAGCTGCGCTCTAAGTTCCATGCCTGCATGGAAAGTTAACTATTTCACCTCCGGAGCAGTTGTAACCTGCGGTCATACTGCAATTGTCATAATATAGCAAGACTTCATGTTGTTTGAATAGGTGATGTTTCCTTTAGCAGGTCAGACGAGGATGATTGATAGTGAAAAAATAATTGAGAAGTGATGAGGTTGCCCACAGTTATATAGACACTGACACATGATGTCATGGGCAGTCCCAGACTAGCAAAAGTTTCCAAGTGGTTCTAGTGCCTGGCAGCTATAGTTCCAATGGCACGGTCTAATGGAGGAGATATCCTCAAAGATCATCACTGTTTGCTTCACTGGTGAAAGGTCTTCTTCCTGGTTCTCCACCACCACCCAGTTTAAGTATACAGAGACTGTCTCTCCATTTCTTGAAGTGCTGCTGCTACTACAGCCTGGCACTTTGTGAATAACAACGGACAGAGGCCAAGTTTAGTAAAGTTTATTTATTTAGCTTTTGATTGGAAAATGAGGGCTACACAATACTGCCTAGCTCTGCCCTAGGAGGGGGGAGACAGGACAGATGCAAACCAACTGAAATTTGAACCAGATTAGGCTGTTAGTGGTATTTTAGTGAATGGGGAAATCTGGCCAGGATTCAGAGGACATTCCACTACTTTTTTGAAAAGTGCCATGGATATTTAACATTCACCTGAATAGCCACCAGACAGGGCGGACAGGACCTCAGTTTAACATCTTGTAAGGAAGATGTCACACCCTGACAGTACAGCAATTCCTTAGTTCACTCAGGAGTCAGCATTTATAGTAGGAACCCAATCATGGGATTTTGTTTTCCTCTCTTTTATCCCTCCTTATAGCCCTCGTTGTTCCTCCTTCAGGCATTGCTCATGCCATCCATGTTCCTTGAACTTGAGTCTGCCCCTAGAATGCCTCGATAATTCCTTCCTCGTAGTAGCCACTTTGGTACAGTGGTAGAGCCCCTGCCTCAAGTGCATAGGGTACTGGGTTCAAGGCTTGCCTAGGGTGATGGAAAAGGTCCCAGGACGGTGGCTGCAGCAGCAGGGTGCAGGGTTCAAAGCCTGCAGTAGCACTCAGAAAATATTTTGAAGGAACTGAACATGTACTCCCTGGAGGAGAGGAGGGAGAGAGGGGATATGATAGAGACATACAAGTATCTTACAGGGAGGAACAGGGTGCAGGAAAACACTATTTTTAAGCGAAAAAGATGTTTCAGGACTAGAGGGCATGGGATGAAGTTGGAGGGAGGACGATTCAGAGGAAACATGAGAAAGAATTTCTTCACAGAGCGGGTGGTGGACAGTGGAACACCCTGCCAGAGGAAGTGGTGGGGGCTGAAACAATCACGGGATTTAAGAATGCATGGGATAGACATAAAGGAATTCTAGAGGTCAGGGGTAAGGGGAAATAGACTTCTAGGAAAACAAACTGAACTTACAAGCTCAAATGGGCAGACTAGGTGGGCCATAGGCCCTTATCTGCCGACACTGTCTATGTATCTATGTATCCTCCCCTCCTACCTCTGTAGAGCACCTGCACAGTGTGGATCTGCCCATGGTTCCTGGACTGGATGGTGTAGGGCGGCCGTCATCTAGGACTGCCGAGGGTTGTTTTCCGCTTTTCTCCCTTCCCATCCCATCCCACCCCACCCGGGGCGTCAGCTCAGGCAAGTGCGTGCTGACACGCCTGCCAAGTGCCTAACAGCGTCCTCTCCTCCCGACTCCAGCCCTCTGGGCCGCCAATGCCCCGTGAGAGTCGGTACTTCTACCGGCCCCCAGGGGCGTCAGGTGCGTACAGCACCCCTGGTAACCACCCGAAGGAGAGAGAGAGCATCCGTTGGGATGCTCAATCCTCCTTCCCCCTGCCGACCAGAGTCCATGCCCGAACCTGGGTCGCCGGCGTGGTGTGGCGTCCTTCGCCTCAACCTTCAGCACCACCGGGCTGGCTTCAATCACGGGATTTAGTATGGGACTAGAACCCACAACTTTCTGGCCCAGAGGCAGATGTGCTAACAATGAAGCCACGCCTGACACCCAAGTTGCTGCAGTTTTTTCCACACCCATTCTGCTATGCTGTCTTTTGAAAATGGCACAGCTTTATTAGTATCATCAGAACATAGCTAGATGTGTCACAGTAGCGCACGGTTGTGAATCTAAGTTTGAAATATTATTTAAAGGGACACAGTCAGCTTTTCAACCATTCTTAAGTCACCCTTCTACTGTTTGTGCCTGTTAACAGAGCTCTCAAAGGGATTTCTTACATGATATTTCCATAGAAACACAGCATGTGACAGCAAAAAGCCCACCAGGCCCCCAGTCTGCTCAGATAGGACTTTGCTATTTCCACCGTTACCGCCCCGGATCTAAAAGACCCTTGTCTATCCCATGCTGTCTTGAATCCTCCCACGGTTCCAGCCCCTACCACCTCCTCTGGTAGTCTGTTCCAGTTTTCCACCACCCTCTCTGTGAAGTAGAATTTTCTAAGGTTTCTTCTGAACCTGCCCCCTACCATCTGTATATCGTGCCTTGTTTTCGATTGCTCCTTTAGCTGGAAGATGTCCCCTACTGACACCCTGTTAATACCCTTGATATATCTGAAGGTCTCAATCATGCCCCCCCCCTTCCCTTCTTTGTTCTAGGGAGTGCATTTGTTTAGCCCCTCAGCCATTCCTCGTATGGCAACTGACCGAGGCCCTTCACCACCTCTGTCACCCTCCTGTGGATGTGCTCCACTCTATCCACATCCCTCTTGAAGTACAGCCTCCAGAACTGGAGCCCATACTCAAGATGTTGCCTGACAAGCTGTCCATATAAGGGCATTATGACCTCCCTCTTCCTGCTAGTTATCCCCCTACCGATACAACCCAACCCAGCATCCTACTGGCCCTTGCCACTGCCTTCTCACATTGCCTTGTCACCTTCAGGTCCCGTGAAATGAAAATACCAAGGTCTCTTTCCAGCTCGGTAACCTTCAGGGCATGCCCCTCACTCGGTATTCCGCACCGTGGTTTTTCTTACCTAAGTGCATGATCTTGCACTTTTTTGTATTGAAGGGCAGTTGTCACTCCCTGGACCATTCTTCCAGTTTTTCCAGATCCCTGCACATTCTCTCAACCCCCCCAGGCATATCCACTCTAACGCAGACCTTTGTGTCGTCCGTGAATAGACCTACTCCTTCCCTCTAGCCCCTCCATGTCCCCTATAAATAAGTTAAAAAGGAGTGGCCCCAGCACCAACCCCTGAGGTACCCCACTGGTGACTATACCCTCCTTTAAGGTACCCAGTTAACAGTTACCCTCTGCCTTCTGCTCCCCAAATGACTACTACTGGCTCCCAGCCAAGACATCTCATTTTGTGCAGAAGTCTCCTATGTGGCACACAATCAAACACCTTCTTTAAGTCGAAGTACGCAACATTCACTGCCCATCCAGTACCCTGGTGACTCAAAGAACTGAAACAAGTTTGTTTGACACAACCTTCCCTCAGTGAACCAATGCTGCCACCGATTCTGCAGGACACTGGCTGGTAGCTTGTGATTCTCTTCTTTAGCAGCTTCTCCATAGCTTGTGCACCATCAATGTTAGGCTCACCAGTCTATATTGCCTGCCTCCTCCTTGCCCCCCTTTTGAAAGGGGACCACATCCACCCTCCTCTGATTCCAGGGATTTATTGAAGAGGCTGGTCAGAGGTACTGCTAATACTTGCTAAGCTCCCTAAGTAACGAGGAGTGCACCTCATCTGGCCCCATTGCCTTATCCACCTTCAACCCCTCTAGCTCCCTCAGGATCACCTTCACCTGGAATGGACTGGAGTCACCCCCTCACCATCTTGTTCTTCCCAATTTTCCTATTCACCCCCTCGCTCTCTACCGTGAACACTGAGCAGAAATAGCTGTTGAGTATTACCGCCTTCCCATGGACATCTTCCACCAACCCTCCTCTTCATTTTTCATCCTGACTATCCCCCCTCCTTTGACTTTCTCCTCTCGCTCACATACCAGGAGAAGGTTTTATCCCCCCTCCTTGACTACGTTGGCTATTCTCTCTTCTGTTTCTGCCTTCGTTCTCCTAACCTCCAAACCTGCTCCCTTCTGCTTCTCCTGGGATATAGCCCTATCCTCCTCCCTCTATGTCATTTTATATCTCCTAAACACCTTTCTCTTTGCCCTGACCTTCTCCGGCACTTCTCTAGTGAACCAAAGTGGCTTCCACTTCTTCCTATTTTTACTTACTCTCCTGACACAGAGGCTAGTAGCCTCCACTATTGCCTCTTTTAATGTACCCCACATTTCTCTCCCCCCAAAGTCCCTCCACCCTGCTAGTGCTCGCGGAACACATTCCTCCATTTTCTTAAAGTCCACAGGCCTGAAATCTAGCACCTTCACTCTGAGTCGATGAACATCAGCGGCGTTTTACCATAGACCAAGCGGTGTTGTGGTCACTTGTACAAGGTTCTCCCTACGGATACCTCCCCACAGTTCCCATTTTTAAGAATCAAGTCTAGGATTGCCCCCTCCCTGGTCAGTTCCCTTACCAGCTGCTTCATGACAGCTCCCCGTAGGGACTCCACGATTTCCTTGCTACTGGTGGATGCTGCTGATGGGGTGCCCCACTCCACGTCTGGCAAGTTGAAGTCCACCAGCAACAGCACCTCTCTTCTGTTTGCCATCCTCTGGATCACCTCCATCACCGCCTTATCCACCTCATCCTGCTGCGCTGGCGGCCTATATGCTACCCCAGTACGTATGACTTCTCCCTTCCCTGTGTCCAATGATACCCATAAAACCTCATCTCTCCCCACCAACCTACCCTGCAAATCTGTGGCCTTAATGTGTTCATTCACATATGGGCAACCCCCCCCCTTCACTGGGTCTTTCCTATAAAAGTACATGCCCTGGTATTGCCATGTCCCAATTCGGCCATCATAACCTCACGTCTCCTGTGATTCCTCACGATGTCCAGATCCGCCTCAGCCATGACCGCTGTTAAATCCTGGGATCCTGTTTCCTGGGCTCCTGGCCTAGAAATTTATATTTCACGTTATCAGTATTTTGCCTTTTATAAAAAATGCCTTTTAGTTATCCCAACCATGTCACTGCATTCTGCTCCTTCCGCATGTCCCCAATAGAGATATGGCACTGAATCCCACCAAACACGTGCATAACTGAGTCTGGTGATTTTTTGTGACATACAAAGTAATTAGCCACCTATGTTAATGGCACGGCACTGATTTCAGCAATATATTTTGTTTTTGAAACTGAGGGTTGTTTCGTAATGAAATCCCTGCTTGAAAAGGGAAACTGGGACGAAGTGCATGCATACCAATGTGCCGAGTTACGGTTTTACTTTTCAAGCAGCGATTTCTTTATGAAATAACCCGCAGCTTCAAAAACTAAAGAGACTGTCTAAATCAGTGCAGTTCCATAGCCAGCTATCTCCCCCACCCAATTATTTAACCAGGAGAGACATACTAAGCTGAAAACTTGTTTAAAGGTGCGACCTGGGAGCATAGGGAAGTTAAGTGACCTGCTCAGGGTCACACAGTATACAAGTGGGGGCTGTGGGATTCAAACCCAGGTCTCCAGATTTGCAGTTCAGAACCTTAGACCACTGCACTATACTGCCTCCCTATTTACTTTCTATGCCTTAAATAATCGCTGAACTTGTTCATGTATGAATTCGACAGGATTCAGTGCCATATCAGGGATGCGAAGAAAGGAGCAGAATATAGTGATATAGTCGGGACAACTAAAAGGCATTTTTTTTTTTTTTTTTTATTAAAAACATTCATTTGAAATGTCATGTAAAAAATTACTTTGAGAGCTCTGTTAACAAGCACAAACAGTAGAGAGGTCATGAAAAATGTTTAAAAAATATACACTGTCCCTTTAATAATGCAAGAACATTTTTTAAATGTTTTAATTAGAACCTGGATCTGGCAGCATCTTGGTACGACTTGCCTACCTCAATCATGTCAGCTGCTCTAACTCAGTCAGTTGTAGCCTTATCCAAATGCATCCACTTAAGACTTTAAAATAGCTGGTTCCTAATTATAGTAACTTATTTCAACAATTACATGACCGAAACACAGTTGATAACAGTGAGTGGAAATACTTTCAAATGTCATAATCCCAAAGTGCAATTAGTCATTCTGCTGTGATACAGTCATACTGTATTACTAACCTGTTAAGGAGAAAGACTTGGCATATGTTCCACTTTCAATCACTAAACCAACTTAAAGTGCAAACTGTAAATGTTTTGTTTCCTTGTCAACAAACAGCTCCATTTCTACAGTTGTTGGGGACAAACTTTCACTTCAGTTTATTTTTATGCTAGTGGTAGTCCTATGTAACTATTACGGGTGACTCCATTTTCTGATGTCTGAAATCTCATTTATTTCTGGGAGCTACATTACCAGTGAGAATTATGATAGGTCAATGCCCAGTAGTCTCTACGGTATGCCCATCTGCCTATTTAACAAGATGTTTGCTATTGTTGCTTGAGAGGTTTTCAGGTTATGCAGACCTTCTGTATAGCTACACATGCAGTAAGAGACACTGCTAACACAGCTCTCAAGAACAAATTAAATTTCAGCAGTAAGAAAATGGAGTCACCTCGCCTTGGCACAGCGGTTGGTTGCAGCACGCAGCTGGCCAACAGGTTAAAGCGAACCCGGGAATCAAGGAGCTGTGGAGAGGATGTCTGAGCGTCTGATGGACGCTCAGCTCCTCCAGTGACAGTAGAGCACACTGGCTCGGGGTGGCCTGACCTCTAGCGACAACCCGGGAAGGTATTGCAGCCCCAATACCCGCAACAGAAGGAGAGCATAGAGGATGCTGGCGTAAGTCTTGGCATTGTGGCACAGCACTCTTGAGAGGCATACATGAAAATGTCTCCCTAACGCGACACTGATGCGAGGGCCAGATGGGGTCCTCACCTGCCTGCAGCTGTAGTACTGCCTGGATCCCCAATGTAGATTTGATGCCTCTGGGGAGGGGTTTGAGGTGCACTCACGTGTCCCTGCCTGGGGGACAAGCCAGAGCTCCACTTGGGGGAGAGAGGCCTGACAGGAAAGTAGCACCAGGTAAGGTGAGTGGGGTGACAGTGTTGGGTTGGGGTGGAGGTAAACAGAAAAAAAATTGAGTCACCCAGGATAGTTACAGGGGACTACTACTAACTGCAAAAGTAACAAACAAAGATTACATCTCTAACAGCTACAGAAATGGAGCTGTTGGATGACAAGTGAATAGATTAATTTTACACTATAGAAACATAGATTTTGTGACAGATAAGGACCACTTGGCCCACCCAGTCTGCCCATTTCCCTACCTGATGGATAAGCTGCAGATCCTAGTTAACCAGCAGCCTACTTCTTCCTACCCCCATCCCTAGAATTGCCTTACACTGTCCATGCATGCTTGAATTCCACCACTGTTTTGACTCACAACCTCCTCCGGAGGCCGTTCCATGGATCCACAGCCCTTTCTGTGAAAAATACTTCCTTAAATTACCTCTGAGCCGCCCCCTTCTGTCTTCAAATTGTGCCTCCTTGTTCTTGCACATCTCTTTTTGAAAGATGCTACCCTCTTGGACTTTGTTGATTCCCTTGAGGTACTTGAAAGTTTCTATCATGCCCCCTCTCCTCCTTTCCTCGAGGCTATACATATTCAGCTCCTTAAGTCTCTCTTCACATGTCTTCTGGTGCAGACCCTGCACCATTTGGTGCCTCCTCTGGACAGCTTCCATCCTGTCTATGTCTTTGCGGAGATTGGGTCTCCAGAACTGCACGCAGTACTCCAGATGGGGTCTCACAACTGTCTGTACAGAGGGATAATAACTTCCTGTTTTCTACTGGTGATGCCTCTCCTATGCATCCCAGTATTCCCCAACCCTCATTGCTGCCCTCTCACATTGCTTGCCCACCTTTAGGTCATCTGATATGACTACCCCCAGGTCCCTTTCCATTTTTGTTGTTGTTAGTATCTCACCCCCATTGTGTACTCTTCCCTGGGTTTTTGTTTCCCAGGTGCATTACCTCACTTCTTAGCACTGAATCTAAGCTGCCATACATTTGACCATTCCTCTAACCTTGCCAAGTCCCTTCTCATCCTTTCCACCCCACCTTGTGCATCAACTCTGTTGCAGATCTTTGTGTCATCTGCAAAGAGACATACTTTTCCTTCCAGTCCCTCTGCAATGTCGCTTATAAAGACACTGAAGAGGACCAGTCCTAATACTGAACCCTGTGGTACCCCACTAGTAACCCCCCTTTCTTCAGAGTGGACTCCATTTACTATTACTCTCTGTGTCCTATTCTCCAGCCAATTCTTTACCCAGGCTGTCATCTTGGGACCCACTCCCAGGCTGGCTAACTTGTATATTTAGACCACATGCTGACGTAGCGCCTTGTTTTTGTTTTTTATAACTTGTATATTAATCTTTTGTGTGGGACTGTGTCAAATGCCTTGCTAAAGTCTAGGTAGGCCATGTCCACAGCCCCTCCCTGATCTACTACTTTGGTCACCCAGTCAAAGAAATCTATCAGATTTGTCTGGCATGACCTTCCCACTGTCAATCCATGCTGCCTTGGGTCCTGTGCCCCTCTGGCCTCTACATACTCAACAATTCTTTCCTTCAGAAGTGATTCCATCATTTTCCCTACCACTGAGGTTAAACTAACAGGTCTATAGTTTCCTGCTTCTGCCTTGCTCCCACTTTTGTGAAGGGGAATCACATCTGCCCTCCTCCAGTCCTCGGGTACCACCCCATCCTCCCATGATTTGTTAAAGAGGATAGTCAGTGGTGTCACTAATTCTACCCTTAGTTCTTTTAGAATTCTGGGATGAATCTCATCAAGCCCCATTGCTTTGTCCACCTTCAGTTTTAAGAGTTCTTTCAGAACCCTTTCTTCTGTAAATGGGCTGGTATCAACTTCTGTATACAGAGCGTTTCTACTGTTTGTTTTAGGTACCTCCCCCACTTCCTTTGTAAATACTGAGCAAAAATATTTGTTTGTATCTCTGCCTTTTCACAGTCACCCTCTGCCCACCCTCCTCCCCTTTATTAAGCCTCACTAACCCTCCCTTGGTCTTCCTTCGCTCCCTGATGTACCTATAAAAGGTTTTATCCCCCTTCTTAACTGAGTTGGCTATCTTTTCCTGGTTTGGGCCTTTGCTGTTCTGACTGCCTTCCCAGCTTCCTTTTGCTTTAACTGATACAGTTCTCTGTCCTGCTCCTTCTGTGATTCCTTGTACTTCCTGAATGCTTTCTTTTTCTCTTGAACCTTCACTGCCACTTCCTTTGAGAACCATAGTGGTTTCTTACATCGTTTCGTTTTGTTTATTTGCTTCACACAAAGGCTTGTTACCTCTGTGATGGCAGTTTTTATTATTCCCCATTGTTCTTCCACCCCTCCTTCCTGTCCATTTGCTAGTGCATTCCTTAGGCACTCACCCATTTTGGCAAAGTCAGCCCTCCTAAAGTCCAGTACTTTTGCCTTTGTATGGCTTGACTCTCTTGCTGTGTTTATTGTGAACCATACTGTTCGATGGTCGCTAGTTCCCAGATGGCTACCTACTTCACATCTGTGATCCCTCTTCATCTCCATTTGAGAGAACCAGGTCTAAGATTGCTCCCCTCTCGAGTGGGCTCCAATACTAGTTGTCTAAGGCATGCCCCCTGTAGGGCATCTAGAATAACCCCACTTTTCGGAGTGGCTGCTGCAACTGCACTCCAGTTAACATCTGGCATATTCAGATCACCCATCAGCAATATGTATGTGAGGGGTAGTGCTCCTTTTGCGGCTGAATGTGGAAAAGGCCTCAGGCAGAGGAATTCATGAAAGACCTCTAATGGAAGATCACACTGTATCTATTTATTTTAAAAGTTCTACTAGAAAAGACCTACCGAGCTGCAAAACAATATGAAGTAAGTAAAACCATTCAATTTTATTTATTGAAAATTCAGTTCTACTATTATATTTAGACATGTGAGCATGCTAAAGTTCTCTTACTCACTGGGGCAGGTGGCAAATTACTTCCTCCTCCTTCAAAGGAAAAAAAATCAAGCCCTTACATGTTTTACAGTGTATGTTCTGTACACTGTTTCACAGAACAGCTGATACTCAGGGGTAAGTAACTACATTTTCCTGGAATACTAAACAACACAGTAAAGCAGTTGCTTGCTCTGCAGTCATGTCGTTGAACAGTCCATTAAACACCATCTCTGTTAGAAGCAGTTCATCGAGCTACAAATCAAAAGAAAGTTAAAAATGACTGCACAAGTTCAGGAAATGATACAGTACTGCCAATTAAAGCCTGTGGTCTCATTAGAATGAACCATGCTAAAAAACTACAATACTTAAAGCAGCAGTGCAATAACAAATATATATATATATATATTTATTCCCCAAAAGGCTAGTATCGGGTACAATTAAGAAAAATATTAGCATACCTGTCGAATCTACTTTTCCAGATACCTCCTATGCTTTGTACCATGAGTTTTTTTTCTCTATTCCAAGCCTTACCAGGTCTACAGTGGTATTTCCAAGCCAAATGTGGCAGCCGTCTTTTTTTTTTTCTACAGAAAAAAACTAAATTCAGACATTTACAAAATACTCCGCTTTTGGTAGATCTAGAAAATGTTACCACAAAATAAAACTGGAAGATGCCTGGAATCTTATAGTGCAAAAAGGTAGGGTCAAACGTTCTGTCCAATTTGGTTGCACTGCTGCTTAAACACAATGTAACTACTTAGAAAATTTACTTTTTTTATTTGGAATCATCCGATTGGCTGCTACCCATTCCACAGGGGTACATTAACTTTCAACAGAAGACCACCAAATAAAAAGTCCTAGCCCAAACTTGCCTCACGCTCCACCCAAGTATTCTTGTGTGCCCAGCCTACTACTTCATTGGCTGAAGCACCTGGGCACCTGATTTCAAACTGTTGCCTTTTTCCCCCACACTTAGCGAGACCAAGTAAGCCCAGCTCAAAACACACACACACACACACACACATATGGACAGGCAACCGAGTGTCAGATACAGTCCCCTGGCAAACTGCTTTTTATTTATTTATTTTGTTTTAATTTACCACACTGTATCTTATGTTCAGGTGAGCCCACCACACACAGAGACAAGGACGAATGCCAGATACAGTCCCTTGGTAAAAACTGCTTTTTATTTATTTACGTATTTATTTTTATTTACCACACTGTACCTTATGTCAAGTAGGCTTCTAACTACTACTCGCTCATGCTAAAAGCCACTTGCTAAATCGGAGCTCTCCTCCAGCTCCACCCCCCCTCTCCCCCATTGGTGCCTGGTGCTACCAAGCTTCCACCTGCATTCAGCTGTCAAATGTAAAGGGACGAAAATGAACACTCTCACAATGTTAAATTCCGCAGTAGGGGAGAGAGACAGACAGATGACCATTTCTCCCAAACCACGCTCATTCACAGTGGCAGCACTGTCCTGACTGTGCTATTGCTGCCTTCTGTACACAGCTAAACTGATGATATATAAAACAAGTTTAAACAAATCAAGAAAAAATGAGTACCTATCACCGATTTGAAAATGGAACACAACGAGAAAGCACATAAATATACGTGGCTTTATACGCTTTACCTTTCATCCTCACCGCCCTTCCACCTCTCCACTGCCGCTACTGCCTCTTCCCACTAGATTCCACGATGCATACAGAAACAAAAAGCACTGAACTAATTTTAAAAAGTAGATCAAAGCATTTGAACAATATTGAGCCCTATAAAGTGTTTGAACAATGCCAAGCCCTCTGTGTGTGTGTGTGCACGCGTGTGCAACCATGACAACGAGCTCCAACTCAAAAACAGAGGCTCACAAATCTCGAGGTTTAAAACAACACAGCAGGCAGAGGGACCATTTCATTAATAAATAAATGAATCAGCTAAGAGTTATCATTTAAACTTTTTTTTAAACAAATGTAATACAGTGGCCTATTTTCTAATCGCAATAATACCCTCCAGGGTGGGCGGTATGGGCAATACTGGACCTTCCAGGAGCTATAAGGCCCTCTGCCTGTGGCGTCGAGCCTCAATACGGCCCTGGGCAGTCCGGTATTGCCCAGTACTGCCCACCCTGTTGGGTATTATTGCTTTCTTAAACACCTGATTCAGGAACACAAAAGCTATGGTAAATATGGCAAGAATTACATGCTATTTACTTATAATGGTGTTTCCCCTGGTAGTATTCATCTAGCAATACACTAGCAGCTTCTCAAGAAAAGGCGACAGCAACTGGAATGAACCAATATGGACGGACACTGCATGAATTCTGCAATGTTAAGATTTTTCTCAGAGAAGGAAACCCCTTATATAAATGCTAACACCCCCACTGTACTGAATGGGGAGGGAAAAATAGTGTGATATATGGCCATGAATGAGTATCACCAGAGGAAAAATGGTTATGGTAACTTTTTTTTAGAAGTGTGGAACCACCCATAGCCACACTAGCTAAAACTGAGCAGTACCACAGGAAGTGGCAGAGTACAAGGTCTACTGGAGAATGAGCTCTTTAGCACAGCAAATTCAAAACGTGTATGCCTACAAGACTGGAGGTCCCCATGACATGCTGGGTTGGGAATGTGGGGGTGAATGCCTTGCAGTTTTCTACAATGGGGACAGACCTCGAGGTTGCCATCAAAAACCTAAATCTCCAGCTGAGCAGGCATGTAGCCTTTACAGCACAGAAAGGCAAGAGTGCAGGAGTGCCGGATACAGACACCTATCCAATGACACAGTCTTGCTTCCACAGGGTGGCCTAAGAACTCCTCCTAATACAACAAATGCTCAATTTAATTCCTAATGGTTTCAATCCAGTTACAACATAAAGGAGCAGCCTCTTTGTGTCCAAATGGTTAAGGTTCACTTTACTAGTTAGTCTGGGGCTTAAGGAAAATCAATCAAGTGACAAAATAGATTGGTTGGGAATATACACCTTTTTTCTTTCTTTTTTTTTTAAACATTTCTTATGATTATAAATTTGGACATGTGTGAAATTATGTTTAGTACTTACAGTGTGTTTTTTTGTTCATTTATTTTGAAACGGTCTTTTCCTTATTTAGGGTCCATCGTTAATGCTGCCACTTTCCTACCCAGTATGCATTTTTTCATTATCTGTATGGCCAGTGATTTCCAGACACTGTTGAACTGCTGCAGTTATTTTCCAAAATTACTCTAAAACTGGGTACTATATCCAAAATTGCAACTTAGAATCAAACTTCATCTGAAATACTGCCTTCTCTTTGATCCTTTTCTATCCATAAATAAAACCTATGCTACCTACTTACTTTTTATGCAGGTCTTCAGATTTCATAAGCTGGTGTATTTCAAATTTTCAGAGATGTTATATTCCACAAATTGATGCAGTGCGTTAGAGTTCTCAAATGCCAGATACAACTCAAAACTGTTGGTACAGTTTTTAAATGATAAAAAGGTTTTGATTCTAGAACACTATTAAGGTCAATGGGAATTAACTCCACACCTTGCCACTTTAGTTCAGACAGTTTTCTTGTAGTCAGGCTCCATGCATCAGTATAACCACTGATTTACTGTAGAACTAGAAATAAACGCTGTAAAAAATATTTACTATAATCGCACTGTCCCTTTAAGGTGCAACAGTATTCTGACAGCATTTATTTCTATCTTGTATCTGTGCCATGTAGTAGACTGGCGTCCGAGCAATGACTGCTGCTGGTGAACAGACTTGTTTCATTATTTATTCTTTTTTTTTTTAAAGTTACAGTGCTCAGTACCTGCATTGTGGCTTACCTTCTGCATTTTGGCACTTTGGATTTTTTTCCCTACAGGGAAAGGACAGGTACAAATCACGAAACGCTCCTGACAAGATGTCGCCTTAGCAAAGTGGCAGAAAGTACCATTAAGTAAGAACTTACCGTAACAGTAGATCTTTGAGAGAGGTTCCTGCAGTAGGTCATAACATGTAGGACTGTGCCCCCTGGCATCAGGACCGCACGGCAAACTTTTCCAGCAATGCCTGGCAGGGGACCACTCACCCGACGTCATGTGACAGACGTCAGCGTGATCCTATAGAGTGGGCAGTCCCCACGGCCGCCTTCCAGTTCTCCCGGTGGAGAACCATGGAGGATGAGATAGGAGAAAGGATGAAATCCTGGAGCCCAGTTCAAATAAGCTGAAAGAAATGCAAAAACTGGGGGAAGGAGGGAAAAGGTGACCTACTGCAGGAATCTCTCTCGAAAATCTACTGTTACAGTAAGTTCTTACGTAACTGTACTATCTTACAGTAATCTGCATAGTGATGCTAAATTCATAATGCTGCGTGCTTACAGAGTGCTAACAATCCGAATCAATGCTACTGGAGAAAAAGATCTGTTAGTACTCTACTCCTTGCAACTGAATGGTAGGTAGCCCTTTTTAGCCCCTCCCTCGCTCTTACCTAGTTAAACTTTGTTCCCCTGCAGCTTTCCCGGACAGTGGAGGTAGTGAGGGCAGTCAGGAAGCCCTCCCCTGAACCAGAGTGCGCCCCCCCCAACCGATAGACGCAGCAAGCAGGTACAGCTCAGTTCAACAAAGAAATAAACCCCACTGACGCTTTGCGTCAGCTACCCCACCACCCCAACCACCGCCCTTGGCAAACTCTCAGTTATATAGGCGGAATCACATGTTGTTTAAAAACCAATCAGCTCACTTACCCATTTGCAGGCTATACTGGGTATCCACTAGTGGCCACTACACTAAGGTGTCAGCATTAAAAAGACCATCTTAACCCTCACACTGCTGCCTCTCCATGATGATTCCACTGCACCTAATAACCTTTTTTATCCTCATCCCCTGGGTGTCCCTACCGCCATCTAATTACCCCACCCTGCCAACCTGGCAGGTAACTTGTGTCAGGCTGTATACATACATTGTTACCTCTACCACCATAGCTGACTCCTCCATACACTATCAATTGGCCTCGGGTTAATCCCATCTACCTTCCAAACTAGCCACCTAGTCCTCCTGCCACATGCTCTGAGACCAAAAGCTCCTATAGCCAAGCCGTATACCATCCCGAGAAAGCTTCAATGGGTGGCACATCATACCAAACTCCTGGTCACTCTACTACTACTCCTTGCAGGCGATATTGAGCTTAATCCGGACCCACCCCACCACATCCCAAACCCTCCATTCCACTCCAATTCCCACAGGCCTTAAACTGATTCATTTAAATATTTTAGTCTCACGTAAAATAACCTTGCTTCAATCTCTCGTCTTGTCCCTTAGTCCAGATATCATGATTATCTCTGAAACCTGGTTGAAGCCACACAACCCTGACACAAATTTGCTTTACCCGCTATACACTCCTCCAGCATGACCGAATGGGCAAAAATGGGAGTAGCATAGCTATGCACATCGCCTCCACCATCCAGTTTTCCACGATTGCCTATCCCTACCATCAGAGTCCATTAAGCCTTAATGGTTAAACTCTCCATCCCCCACTCAATTCTAAGTTACATAGTGGGTACATACTGCGCTCCTGACACCAACACACCTGCCATACTGGACCACCTGGGCTCCTTAAACTCCCTGGCAGCAGGAGGTGAGATCCACATACTTGGGGATTTTAACCTGAACTGGCTCGCTGAGTCTCATTCTAAGTTACGAGACAAGGTGACAGCCCTAATCCTAACTCAACTGATGTCCGAACCCACTCGGTTAAACCACAAATCACAGAATCACAATCTTCTAGATGGTCCCTCACCTCACACCGCACAGGATGTGGCCTCAGGCCTCCTTCCGGATGCCCTTAGTGACCACCACGAGGTCGTGTCATGCAAAATATATACAGACAAAAAGCTCCCTCACCCAGAATCATTTTGACCAGATCCTACAAATCTTTGGACCTCCCTCATTACTAAATGATTTAGGCAGTTCTGACTGGTCACGCATTAGTCAATTCATCTCCATAGATGAGGCCCTGCTGTTCTTTAAGTCCAAGTTCTCCACCATCTGGGATCGTTACGCCCCCCCCTCAGACGTACCAGAGTCCAAGGTGCTCTCCTCCAATGGATCTCTTCCGAAATCCTAGCCCACTTCTGAATCAGAGACAAGGTCTGGAAAACCTTTAAGACCTCCGGTTCTCCAGCTGACCTCCAGCGTTACCGTAAGCATCACAATACTTGTACCAAAAGAATTCGCCAAGCAAACGCCAATTATTTCAAAGGCGCATTCAGCTCCACCTCCGTCAAAATTCTGGAAAGTGGTCAAATCGCTTCTCAGCCCTCCATCGCAGCCCCCCACTCCTTCCTTGCAGGTAGGTGGACTCACCATCACTGACCCCAGTAGTGGCCACATTATTTAACCTCTCTTCACAACCAGCCATGCTCCCCCTGTCCTAGCACTGCACTCCTACTAGAACTCCAACCCTCCACCCCATCTAGTGGCACACCCACAGCTCACTCCTTCTTCCTGCAGGTTACCTCTGACGAGGTATATAACGCACTGGTTGCCCTTAACCCAAGTAAGGGTAAATGTCCCACTGGGTTGGACTCCAAAATGCTCCACTTATCGGCCCCTGCAATAGCCCAACCCCTGGCCTCCCTCTTTAACTTATCCTTCTCCCTAGCCGAAGTTCCCTCTGAATGGAAATATGCCATAGTAATCCCGCTTCCCAAGAGTGGTGATGCCATAAACCCAAACAACTATTGGCCCATCTCCCTCCTACCGATCCTGGCCAAACTACAGGAGCGCCTGGTTCTCTCTCGCCTATCCTCCTTTCTGAATTCCTTCTCCCTTTTTCCCCCTACCAGTCTGGTTTGGAAATCCCACTCCACCACTACCTCCCTTCTCAGGATTACCGACTCCATCCTCACTGGGATGGATGCTGGCCATATCACAGCTGCCATTTTTATCGACCTGGCCAAGGCATTCGATACAGTGTCACACACATACTTTCCTTCTGGCCAAACTCGCCAATGCTGGACTATCCAACTGGGCCACATCTTGGTTCCACTCTTACCTCACTGGCACATCCCAAGCCGTCTGTATCTGTTCTTCCACCTCAGAACCCCTCCCAATCTCCACAGGGGTACCGCAAGGCTCTGTCCTAGGCCCCCTCCTGTTCTCAATCTTCCTGAATGACCTGCCCTCTGCCTGCCCACACACCTCCATCCACATGTATGCAGATGACACTGTGCTGTATGCATCCGGCCCCTCGTCCACAGAGGTTACAACCAGACTGCAACAAGACTTTATCTCGGTCCAGCACTGGCTCCGCTCAAATCACCTCCTCCTCAATGTCAAGAAAACAGTCTCACTAACCTTTGGCACGAGGCAAAAAATTTTCAGGCTCCCCTTCCCGATCATATTCCACACCCTGGAAGGTTCCCCCCGGAGTCCTGCACCTCCTTCAGATACCTCAGCGTCTGGCTTGACCAGCACCTCAATTTTACCACACACATCGACTCCTTACTCAAGAAGCTTCACCTCAAGCTAGGTGCACTTTATCGGAATCATGACAGTATCCCCCAACCTGCCAGGAAGGCCATTGTGCAGAAAATGATCCTCCCCGTCCTCGACTATGGCGACATAGTCTACTGTGCCGACCCAAAGTCCACATTGGCCAGACTGGACCCCCTTTTCCACTCATTCTGTTTCGCCCTGAACTGTCCGTACTCCACACACCACTGTGCCCTATATCAATCTATGAACCACACCTCTCTAGACAATCGTAGACAGTGCCATTGTGCCAAAATCCCAGCCAAATACTGGTCCCAGCGTCTCCCCTCCTACCTCACAGATGCCTAATAACCCTGCTCCCATGCATACTCTCTCAGAAACTCGGACTCTCGGTCCCTAGCTGTCCACACCGTCTACTACCGTCAGGTCAGGCAGCATTCAGCTACTCAGATTTCTATATTGTGGAACTCCTCCCAGCATCGTTCATCACTTTTCCTCCCTCTCTCACCTAAACTCCATGCTCCAAGCTCATTTCGCCCCTTCCTGCGCATGTGTCTAGGAGTTATCAGTCACTAAGTAGAATGTCTCTGAATTGTCCACACTTAGTACTACAATTTAATCTGTGCCTAACTATTGTTCTCTCGCTCTACTTGTCTCTCACAAGGACCAATTTGTTAGAGCTCTACACTATGTAACTATGTAATTATTGTATCATGCTGTATCAACTATGGCTACCTACTGATTTCACGACCCGCTATTGTCTAATCAACAGGACCAAATGTTAGTGATCTCCCTACTATGTAATTTCACTTGTTTTATGCTGTCTTCAACTACTATCTATGTTACCCCCACCCCAGGACCATCTGGAATCAAGCAGTTGACTGCTCAGTATGCCTTCCTGGTAAAATGCTCAAATAAATAAATAAGGAGAAGCAACTGAAAAACAGATTAGGACCAGCCTAAGACAGTAGGCCCTGCAGAACGGTGAGGCCACACCTGGCCCTATGTCTAGAAACAATGTCCAGATTGTAATGCTTTGTGAAGGTATGGACCGAATTTCAGGTTGCTGCCGCACTAATCTCCGCTGTAGAAACATTCCTCAAGAAGGCTGTAGACGCAGCCATGCCTTTAGTAGAGTGACCTCTGATCTCCCCGGGCATAGAGTTGTCATACTTCTGACAACAGAAGCGAATACAGTTAGCAAGCCATTTGGATAGGCACTGCCTAGATACAGCTGATCCCAAGGATGTAGGGGCAAAGGAGACAAAAAGCTGATCAGACTTTCTGGAAACTTTGGTTTGGTGGAAGTAACACCTAAGAATCCAATGCATGTCCAGTGTATGAAGGAGACCCTCACCTTTGTTCGAGTGAACAGAGTAGTAAACTGAAGTTCGACCGTCTGACTTAGGATGATCTCAGAAACCACCTTGGGAAGAAACTTAGGATTTGTCCGCAAGACCGCCCGGTCCTTGTGAAACATCAAATAAGGCTCCTTATGCATCAGGGCCTGAAGCTTGGAAATCCTACAAGCAGAAGTAATGGGAACCAAAAAATGAAAATTACATTCCTACCGTAATTATGATCTTTCTGTATATCTTCATCATTCATGACTTTTGGGGTAGATGGCGGAGATCCGGCCCGTGGGAACTTTTTTGGTAAGGCGGGCTGGCGCACCATCAGCGCGCCGCCCTCGAGCTTGACGCATTGCATGGCCTCAGCGAGCTAGCCGTTATGCACTGTCGCTCAGCCTGCCTGCCACTTCTGAGTGGCCGGAGGGTAAGAGGAAAGGAGTGGAGGGTGGGACAAGGAAGTCCAAGGGACAGAAAAGGAAAAGATGTATAAACTAAAGAAGAGAACGACTGACAGGACAGAAGAAGAAGTTGGAAACTAGAGGGATTGGGAGGGGCCCCAATCTCTGGAAATACAGGAGGGAGGAAGGGTGGGATAAGAATTCTAGGAATTAGGATGAGGATGAGAAGGGAGAAAGGTTTAACCGTACCCTGGACCTTGGTCTGTCTCCATATTGTATAGGAACTGCAAGGAGTAGCCAAAGGCTTCTTGCCAGACTACAAGGCACAGAATGTCTGGCAAAACTCCATTTTAGCAGAATCGACTTATTCTGGAAGAAGGACAGGGCACAGAGAATTATCACCCTCTCAAGGAAAGAATTTTTGGTGAAAAGTTTTTTTTTTTTTTTTTTTATATAAAGGATAGTCCAAAGGACAAAGAAAAGAAAAGAAAATAGACGGAAACAAGGAGGAGGAGAGAATGGAGAGGAACTGCCAACTCCCACCCCACAAGGGTGGAGCTAACGCACTGGAGAAGGAATGCCCCCTCATGCTGACCACTCTCCACAGAAATTATCCCCCTATGTGCCCCCGTCTACCCACTCCTGACAAAGAAAGGAGAGGGGCAAAGCTGGGTACAGAGAGGGAGGGGGACTAGAGACTGAGGTCCCAGGGGAATGGAGGGCGGGATTGTGATGAATGGTGAAGATACACAGAAAGATCATAATTATGGTAGGTATGTAATTTTTATATCTTGTCTGTGTCAATCTTCACCATTCATCACTTTTGGCTGAGTGCTGAGCCCCCCAAAAGGATTTTTTTAACCCTAAGGGACAGAGTCCCTTAGCTCTCAGTGGGTGACACACTAAGAGGGAGAACCTTCAGGGCCTGTAGAGGCCCGAGAGTGGGGAGAGTGAGACGGGGACCCCCCGGAGGGTAAAGGAAGTTGCCCCGACAAATGCTGTCTCACTCTATGGGAGAAGAGGTAGGTTCTCTGGTGAGCAGGGTTAATCACCCTACACCAGGCCAGGGGTGACAACCGGGAAAGACGCAGCCATACCGTCCGCCTAGTGCAGATTGCTGTCCCTACAACCCTGGAAGCTACCTCGTTGGCATCATAAGATGCCCTCGCTTGGTGCCTTGCTAGTTCCAGGCCACGCGCAGAGAGTGCAATAGCTTGTCTGGTTTGCTCTGTATCAGGCAACGAGCTGACCTAGCCTGGACCACAAGAATCTGTCATAGACTGCATAGTGGGCCTGATGTGCAGAAATAGAAAGCAGCAACTGTGCCGAGTAGAAAGTCCTCCCCCCCAGAAATCAAAGTCCAAGAAATCTTGGTCTGGGGGCGGGTCATGGTGAAGGGCAGAAGCCCATCAGAACCCAGAGACTCAGGAGGTGCGCAATACCTCTGGCAGAGATCCCTAGGGGCAGGAACTCCGGAAAAAGGTCTCTGCCAGGAATGCAACAACGCCTCCCTAAGGAGCAGGCCACGAGGGCACCACAGGTATCCTCACTGAAGTCGCCTGAAAAGTGCATGAGTGCTCAGGATTGCTCTGATGGCAGGGCTGAGGTGCACCTTCAACATCCCTAAGAGGAAACGCTGATACTCCAGCGAGATCAGCGGCTGGAGATGTGGACAGAAGGCTCCTCTCCCAGAAAAGGGATGAAGAGTTGGAAGCACCGACTACTCAGAGGGCGGCTGCTCGGGGGGAAGTTGAAAAACCTGTCTGTCCATTGCCCTGACGTAAGCTGGGAACTGAGCAGCCACAGCTCTGAACTGCTCCCAGGAGAGAGGCCTGCTGGGACCAAGAATGCCTGGGAGCGCAGGAGAATGTGGCAGAGGGACGGGGACAGAGCCGAGAAGAGAAGTTGGCTGACCTCCGCCTGGGCTAGGGAGCAGACCCAGGCACCAAGAAGAAGGTACTCGGAAGACTTTACAGCAGACAGCTGAACAACCATTTTGGTACTGCCTTGGCTGCACCGGAAGAATCCCCCTGTGGGCGGCCGGGGCCGTATAGGTCAGAAGGACAGTCCCCTACCTCAAAAGAATGGGTCTCTCTCAAAGAGATCAAGGAGGAAGAGCGGAGATCCGCACTACGGCTTCTCCCAGAGCCCGGGTAGACCCCAGAAAAAAGGTCACCGTGCAGACCCCATGCCCCTCGACTGCTCTGAATCCGAAGGAGCCCTCCTCCTCAAGAGGGCCAGCCTAGGTAGCTGACAGCCCTAGCCAGCACCTGAAGGAGCTACCCAGGGCACAGTACCCTCCCCTCCCGTAGGTGCTCTGATCGGCCCCAAAGTTGGGCAATCCAGGCACACCACAGGCGGGGGTACCCCTGCTGAGGGGCCAGAGAACCCACCAAGACTGGGCTACAGAGCAATGGTGGCCTGCACCACTGTCCGCTGGTCAGCACCCCGACCCCAGTCTCGGCAGCCACTGCTCGCACCTCAGAAGGGGGCCGACTCCGGCTTGTCAGGGCTGCCCACACTAACAGTCAACCCAAAAGGAGTCAGACTGCTCATCTGACTCAGAGTCAGACTCCACCTCCGAAGAGTTGAGGCTGAGGCCCTGTGCCAGACCGTAGGAGGGAGCCCGCTGCCATCCTTGCCAAATGGGGTGCCAGAAACCGAGACCGTGCCCGAGCCAGTGCCCCCACAGCACCGCAAGCGGTATCCGCGGAGGACAGGCCCAAACACCAGCCTGGAGTCAGAGAACCAGTCACGGCGCCGTCCGGTCCCATGGCGCCGTGAGTGGCACCAAAGGCGGGAATGGCGCCGACGGCTCAGACTGTGCCATCAGTGCTGTGAATGGCGCTAAGCCGCTACCACTATCGGCGCTGTGAACAGCGCCAAGTGACAAACCGGCACCGATGACGGCTCCGTACAGTGCCGAGGCCCGTGCCGATCTGGGCCATGTGAAGCGTGGGTCTGACACCGGATAGCCTTCACAAATGCCTTGGCGGCGCTCCCGCCGCTTCGAAAGATGCGCGGGCGGCCTCCTTCATCAAGAGAAGAGCCTCGGGCGACAGCCAGGCTACTAGAAGCCGAGGCTCCCTCCTCCTCGGTCCCATATAGAACCGGGAAGGGACCCGGAGGAAAGGTCAAGAGTACGTGGTTTGGCCTGATGAGTGCGCGCCCGACCCCCGAAAGTCGGCGGAGCTCACCCCACTTTCCACGCTTGTTGCTCGATGACCCGGCGGTCCATGGAGAAACAGGCGTCACACGAATCCATGCCGTGAAGCGGGCCACGACACGCAAGGCAACAGTTGTGCTGGTCGGTGACGGAAAATTTACGGCCGCAAGAGCACCGTCGCATGGGGGGGGGGGCCATCCTGTCTTCGAAGTCTTCTTGCCCTCCGACCCAGACATGACCTACGAGGAAATAAACACCAAAAACAGACTCGCGTCGCCAAGAATACAAATAATTGGAAAGTTCTTAGCAAGTGACGTCGAGTATGGCAACTAGAACAGGCAGGAAAGACACAGACGGACTGCAGCACGAAAGAATAGTCAATGGAGTCGAAAAACTAACTGCAACTGCATAGGCGGTAGGCCTGAAGTTCTCTGGAGCTTCCCACGAGGCGACCGCGATGGCGGGAGACGAACAACTGGCAGGCAGGTGGAGTTGACAGCGCATAACTGCCAACCCGCGAGCGCCACGCAATGTGTCGGCCTGAGGGTGGCGAGATGGTCCGTCGCTCCTGCCCACAAAAAAAAAAAACAGCTCCCGTGGGGTCATGATCTCTGGCCATCTATCCCAAAAGTGATGAATGGTGAAGCTTGACACAGACAAGATCAGCCCCTTCCAGGAAAGGTACCACATGTAACAGCTCATCGCTGGTTCAAAGGGAGGAAGTGTAAGCTTCTCTAACACAAAATTCAAATCCCAAGGTGGGGTAGAAGATGGAGGATCCCTTTCAAAAAGGTCTTAGAGATCTCCAACTGTGCCACGGGTTCCCCTCCACCAAAACATGGTAGGCTGCAATGGTCGACAGGTGGACCTTAAGGGATGAGTAAGACAGACCAGAATCAGATACTCCATAATCTGGTGAGCTGAGCATGAAAAGGGATCCCATCCTTTAGATGCCACCCAAATGGCCAAACACTTCCATTTCATGGCATAGGTGGACCTGGTGGAGGGTTTCCTCACCTCCATCAGGACCTGAGTGACCTTGTGGGGAAACCCCAAAATGAGACCTGATTCTGTCTGAAGGAGCCACGCATGAAGATGCAGGGTCCCGAGTCCCGGATGCACCAGCCTGCCTTGATCCTGGGTCAACATGTCATGTTGGAGAGGAAGAGGAACTGGGGTTCCGCTGAAAGCTGCTGCATGGCGTCAACCAGATGTGCCTTGGCCAGAGGGGAGCTATCACGATCATCTGGGCTCCCTCTGTCTGGAGCTTTAGAAGCACACACTGCAGAATGGGGAAAGGAAAGAAGGCATACAAGAACCTCCCTGTCCAACATAGCGACAATGCATCGTGCCAGAAAGCACTAGGCTCTGGAATGGGCAAGCAGAAGCTGGGAAGCTTTGCGCTGGATGGGGAGATGAACAGATCTGGGTGACCCCACCTCAGAAAGCGAGAGTCTGCTACTTCCCGACTTAGTTCCCATTGGTAAGCGAGGGACGACGTCCGACAGTCTGTCTGCCAGGACACTGCAAGCGCCTGGGCGTGCATGGCTGTAAGAAACAGGTCGTGCCGGTCCCAGTTCCACACCCGCATTGCCTCCGTGCACAGGGGTTATGATCGAATGCCTCCTGCTTGTTGATGTACCAGACTAATGACATATTGTCTGTCTGGACCAGCAGTGTTCCGTTTGACAGGATGGACTGAAGGGCATGAAGGACTGCCCTCATTTCCAGGATACTGATGTGGAGAGACATCTCCAACTGGGACCATGAACCCAGAGTCTGGTGGTCCCCCAGGTGAGCCCTCCAACCCAGACAGGAGGAGTCTGTGGTGAGGGTCCAACAAGGAGGGAAACTTCTGAAGGGAAGACCCCTGAAACAGATTCAGAGGACTGAACCACCAAAGGAGATCCATCTTTTTTTTTTTGTATTTTATTTTTATTGAATTAAACTGTATACTATACACAGCATAATGTATCATGTAGGTAGGCATACATGAGTGTCATAGCAGATACCATAAGTACATGCACACAACATTGTTACAGTAAGGATTGTTAATACCCCTGCTCACTCGGTACCACATATGGGAGTTACCTCTAATATATCTATTAATTCCCCGTAACAAAGATCCAAAGGCTACTTCTGCCATGAGCAGGGATTACCAACACAGAAAATCCCAATACTTAACCATATCCCTTTTATATAGGTAAATGATCCCTTAACTCCAGATCTACAACAAAGTTAAATAATAAAGCAGAGCCCCATTTCCGACATTGACTTCACATGAACATATTTTATATCATCATTTGTATAAGCCCCAGGAGGGTTGAGAAAAGAAAACTTTGCATTTTCATTACTTTCATGTCCCTTCCCTAGCCCTATATATAGCCATATTAGCAAACACTCAACACTACTAACCATGTTAGGTAAATGGGAAAAACTGCATAGTTTAGTCTGTATGAGCTACATATTAAACAGACCCATCACAGTTGATGAGACCCCATCTGGAGTACTGCATCCAGTTCTGGAGACCCCATCTCCGCAAAGGACATAGACAGGATAGAGGCAGTCCAGAAGAGGGCAACTAAAATGATGCAGGGTCTGCAAGTGAAGCCATACGAGGAGAGACTAAAGGAACTTAATATGTATACCCGGTTTTCTGGATTTTATGAGCACTGCAACTTTTTTATTACTGGATTATTAGGGGCAGCATTCCACTAGGAGGTTTCCTATCAAGTAATGCACCCATATACCAGGTGCAGGAGCTGAGGCTGGTAAGTCTCTTTAAAGAACACTATAATAAACAAATGCTGACTTTTTAAACTGCAGTTCGTTAGTTATGGAGTTTAACAGAGCATGATTGCTACATGACCTGAAGGCAAGAGACACAGTTGCCATAGATACAACTGCAGCTCTGTTGCCTACATTGTCATTACAGGTCTGCATTCCAGGAACTGCAAGACAATTCTTGGAAGGACTGTTTAGCACAAAAGCCCATTTTTTTTATTAATTATTTCAATACAGAAGATAAAATTATTTAAAAAAGTTAAATTATAATAATAGCAATAAGGTGTGACCAGGGGTTAGATTAACAGTCGATCACCCCCTTGTGGCAGTATGGCACTCTGCTGCACCTCGTGCCATATTATGACCCAAGGGGGTGATTAACTGACTGTTAATCTAACCCCTGGTCATGCCTTATTGCTTAACAAGCAGTTATATGCAGTGACTAGATAATAACTAGGATCCTGGGCTCTTATGTCTAATGACATCATTCCCAGAGGCATTCTGGGAAAATCCCAATAGATCGAAGGCAATAAAAGAAGCCTGCATGGCTACCCTACCCCCCCCCCGAGCCATAAAACTGGCAGGAAACAATAATAATAAAGTTAAACAAAACCCTTACCTTGCCACAGACAGAGGGGCTCAAAATGCTCACAATAAGAGGGAAAAAAAACAATGCACAACATGTGTTTTTATATTTTTTGCATGTAGTTTTCCTTTAAGGCTTCTGTTAGTAATAGCATGAAGTATAATGAGCATTTGTTATGGACTCCGTCCTACTTCTCTTCTGAATCAGGTGCACTGTGTCCTAAATTGGGCTTCATTGGTACTCTCAAGCCTTTTGGTTAAATGTTTTTGTTTGACGAGTTCTGCTACAGTCAAAGAATGTCATTCTAGTCTGAGTTCTTTTTGTACTATTCAGATCTACTTAGTACATTCTTTGTGTTTAGTTTTATCAACTTTTTTCTTAGGCCCGTTTGCACTACACGCGTTTCAGCAATCCGTTTTTGAAAATGGATTACAGCTTATCATGTTGCAGGGTTCACACTGTAGTCCACTTCATTGACCGCTTCAGCTGATGCATGCTAGAGCGCTTCACTAACTGTTAATCCATTTCCCTTCTATTCGGATTCAGGAGCACTTGCACAGCTGCTTACCATGATGCTTTTGTGATCGAGAGGTGGGAGGACAAACAAGCACGAATGGATGTGACCCTGTCTGTTCACATTGTGAGTAGCTCACTTCACTTTTGAACGGATTTGGAAGCATGCTCAAGCCCTGGTCTCATCAGGGCTTGAGCTTGCTTCCAAAATTGCGTGCTACAGCTGAGTTATGTGCTGAACGCCGATCCGAGCCAGCACGCATTTGAAATGGTTCAGCCGCTCAGAACCGCTTCAGATGCCCTAGTGCTAACGGGCCTTTGTACTGATGTCTTGTGCTTCTATCTTTATCTGTCTTCCTGAGGGTCCTTGGTATGGACCTCTCATCTTTATATTCTTTAAGTGCCTCAATGGATTGGTTCCATGTCATACTACTGTCTTGCTAGAGAATTGGGGGGGGGGGCTGAATTGATAGAGAATAAGCTGCCCAGGGATCAGATGACCTAAGAATTTAAATATTTACACAAACATTATTCAGTACTGGTTGGTATTGTGTCACAGTTGATAATCAGTATTTGCAGCATTTAAATTAATTGATAGAGAGAAACATTGCAGTCCTCCAAACAGCCACAGCCACGTGTATTCCTCAGCTGAAATAATATCAACATGGGGGCCTCCTGGCCAGACACTGAGGTAGTGTTCAGGTGGCCCTGGACGGGGACATCAGTGGGAGCCATATTCTTGGATCTGTCCAAAGCTTTTGATACTTTGGACTACGATGTCCTCTTTTCCAGGTTGGCCTCACTGGGCGTGGCAGGAGATGGTATTAGTTGGCTAGGCCCCTATCTTAAAGAGAGGCAACAGCTTGTCTCAGTAGAAAACTGTTCTTCTAAATTGGCACCTATTACTTCTGGGGTCCCTCAGGGTTTAATATTAGGCCCCTTGTTGTTCAACATTTACATGAATGACCTGCATTTTACAGCTTCTTCTATTTTGTAGCATCTCTATGCAAATGATAATTGTTTATACATCTGATATTTCCTCACAGAAAATACAAAACAAACTACAGCGGGCATTTAATGAACTACAGTTCTTCTTTGGTGACAGTAAACTAGTGTTAAATCCAGAAAAGACTCGGGCTATGATGTTTATGCAAAATAACAAAAGAACTGAGGAAATGACACTAGATATTACTACCTTGGGGGAACCACGGTCAAACAGGCCCAGATATATAAATATTTGGGCTTATGGCTAGACAGTTATTGAGGTGGGATGTATACATCGACTATTTATTGAAAAGTGTTGGCAAACGCCTTGGGAGCCCTATATCGGACAAAATTGTGCTTGTCACAAGAGACTAAAGCAAGTAGTAAATACCATGATAATACTGGTCTTTGATTATGGGGACATTTTTTATTCCGGAGGAACCAAGAGGGACCTGGCAGGACTGGACGTTTGCCATGGCAGACTTGCCAGGTTCATCCTCGGTGCTCCTCTCTTGGTGCACAGTTGCCAGTTGTATGACAACCTCGGGTGGCAGAGATTGAAAGCACGCAGACAGGAAGACTTATTAGCATTTATTCATATGGGGCTTAGAGGGCAACTTCCAAATTACACATCTACAAATCTTGTCTATAGGACAACAAAAATCATTGAGATCTGCAGTTGATATGGACCTTGCGGTCCCAATGTGCTCTTTAGAAATAGGGAGAAGTACAGTTTTTTTATGAAGGGTCACTAGCATGGAATAACATCCCAAATACTATGAGAACACTGACAGGGAAAAATAGATGGAAAGAGATAAAAGACTGGTTGGATAGGAAGGCAACAGAGTCTCGATTATGTTGTATCATAACAATATTGTTGTGTGTAATGTCACCTCTTGTGTTGTGTAATGTGTTGTGGAAACCTTGTGTTGTAAAGTACAAACCTATTGCGTGCTATGTACTGTTTTTAGACAATATAGACATGCAATATGATATTGTTTTGTGCTGTGGGACCTCATTGTAAATGAGCTTTGGCTCAATCGAGTAAATCCTGGTTCATAAAATTTATGTGTAACCCCCTTGTTACCCGGGGTTATTAGAAGCCCAGTAAGACCTAATGGTAGGCAGGGAAGGCAGCTTGTGAAACTCCAGTTAAATGGGTTTCACACTGTCTCACTCTGTTCTCGGTCTCAGCTGAGACTGAGGGCGACATCACCAATAGAACTATCGCAGCTGCGTGAGGCTACATTGGAATCTGCAGCAAGGGTTGGCATAGAACGTTGGGAGGTTTGAAGTCAGTCAGTCAGTGTGAGTCAGTTCAGTGTGGAGTTGAAGCTGGGAGCTTGCTGAGTAAGCGCTCAGCAGCTCATTTAGGCTCTAGGAGCCTCAGCCCTGACAGAGGGCTACTTTTAAGTAAAAGGTGTGTGTCTCCACCTTAAAGAGAGACACAGAAGATAATTGAAGTGGTGGAGACCGCTGTTTTTGGTCTCAGTGCCCCTCCTCCGGGGGCAGGAAAGGGTTTCTGCAGATTCCTGGGCAACCCCTAGTTCTGCTTGTAAAGGAGAAGCTGCCTGTGTGTTCCAGAGTTTATTTGGGAGAACAAGAAGACTTGTGAGTCGCCTGTGGGGCACCTGCAACGTGAGGGTGAGTGTCTGCTCTTGCTAAAAGGGCCTATGTTTTTCACCCTGGGACTTGTGTGACAATGTGGGGATTGAACTACTAAAATAGTGGAAGCCTAGAGTAATGGGCTAAGCAAATTAAAAGTAGGTTCAAGTCCAGAGCTTGTTGGGATGCAAATGATATGTAGAGGAGATGTGACAGACGTCTACCCAGAATCTACATTTGAAAGTTCAGTAAAGGAATTGTTCAGTTTCCAGAGAAATGGCCGGGTATGAGCTGTGGGAGCTGGAGGTGGGTGGCCCCCCATCTTTAGTGACCAGGTCCACCTCTACGGATTTCTTCTGTGGATTTCTACTTTACCTCAGGCACTTGGCCAGTGATGAGGGAAGTACCCAGACGTGGGATTGTAAGGAAAATTCTCTCTAGGAGTTGAAGACTCTAGTGTGGTTTGGGGAGCCACAACAGGATAGTGGTTCATTCCTCAAATGGACCGCAGATCAAGTGTGTGAGGGCAGAGCCAGTGAGGAAAACCCAAGTAGTGTACAAGTCGGGCTGTGTACCCAAAGCTGCGTGCAAGTCCGGGCTGAGGGCTGGAAATAGTGATAAAGTGTTCTGTAGTCTCTAATCTGCATTACCAGGAAATGTAGCCCCGTGGGGATCCGTCTATGCTTTGTTTGTTCAGCTTGGATGTGAATAAAAGCCACACTGAAGAATCCCATTCCTGGTTCTGGACATTACAGTTATTGCTTCCTGTGTTCGGATTTACTTAGGTGCCCCTGTTCAGAGTAGCCAAACCTAGGTCCCCTGTGCCAAGTAATCTCATCCTTCCTGAACCCAGTCCCCACCAGGTACTGCTGTCAGCTTCAACAGCATGCCACCTGTCATTTTGCTAGAAAGGCAGGGGTGAGGGGTTACATATGAATAAAACATTTTACTACTAGTACTAGTTGCAACATCCAAACCTATGCCAGTGTGGCCCACCTAACCTGAAAAAAAATAAACAAAACAGGGAGGGATCTGCTCCATATGATTACAGTTAAAACACCTACTTATTCTGCACCACTTGTTAAAAATGCCTGGACATCTTTTACTTTCTTTTACCTCATATAGCACAGCTGAAATTAAATGTTTTTTTAGTGGGGTCTTGCTTAATCCTGATTCTACAGTGGGAGGGACAGAAGCAGAGAGAGGTCAGGTGATTTGCCCGCAGTCACACAGCATGGACACTGGCTGTAGTGAGATTTGAATTTCAGGTCTCCTGGTTCTCCGGCCAACCCACCTATCATTTCTTTTAGTACAATCAATCTACCCAGGACTGCCCACCTGAGAAGCAATATCTAAATGTCAGTGCATGCCCTGCTTCGGTCTCCTTTTAGAGCTGGGAGAAGCTAAAGAACAAGCAGGTTCAATGACTTGTTCAAGATCACCAGTGGGTCTTGGAGCAGCTGAGCTGGGGTCTGCAAGTTTCCAAGCCTGTGCTCTCACCACTAGACCACACTGCCTCCCAAAATAAGATACTAAGATTCTAGTTAAAAAACAAACAAGCAGTTACACGTAGTCACTCCTAAAGGTAATGTCCCAGAAACTGTAAACTTGTATTTTGGTTATGTGGTAGTGAGAAAATTACAGGGGAAAAAAGGCTGATAAAATTGCTGGGTAGCATGCAGAATATAAAGAGGAGTGGTACTCAGATGCTTTTCACTGTCTTGACATCCTGCCGTTTAGGACTGCTGATACCTCAAAATTATAGGGGCCTCTGATGAGGCTTTCTTGGTGTTTACCCATAAAATTAGAATCCGCAGACTATTGCAGAAGTGAGGTGTCATTGTGAAGGGTTGGGAACCCCGGGGGTGGATAACTTATTGTGCTTTTGGAGCATCCACCCATTAGGTTATCAGGAAAGGAACGTAGTTTCATGCCTTTCATACATGCTGTATCCCAAGGCAGCTATTGAGACATGAACAGTTGCATCAGCCTTCTGACATGCACATACAGGTTAAATGATGAGATAGAAGTTAGGAGATAAAGTGAAGCATTTAGTGCATTGTTACTGGAACAAGATACAGTGTGTAAAGTATGCAGAAATGCATGATCCTGAGGATCATAAATATAAAAGATACATGGACTACTGCTTGAAGGCCTTATTTTCCTTTGTAGTGTGGAATTTGCCTTTTCATTGTTATCCATTTTTTCAATAATAAGTCAAAACACAGGCACAAAACATGAAGATACTGTAGGAAATTGAGGGGCAAAGGAAAGGTCATACTGCACTCCTGAAGTCATGGTAAGAAGAAACAAAAATGGAGTAAGAGCCCTGCTTTGAGACTCTATGGAGACCACCTGCACCTCAAATCCTTTAAAAACTTTGCTGAGTCTGAGACCCGCCCACTTTAAGCGTTGACAAGATCACAGGCTAGGAAAGTGACAGTGGTGGGATTCAGATCTGGCTGTCCAGGTTCTGTATTTTGTGCTGAAACCATTGGGCCACTCTGCCTTTTTATAAAGCTGAGAAGTTTACTTCCTGGAGCCCACCCCAAAACATTTTTTTCCCCTTCAGTCTTGAATTATCTGCCCTGATTAGTCCCCATCTGGACTAGTCTCGCCAGCTCTGTCACCAAACTTTCCTAGACTTCCCTTGCTGCGGTGTGTCCCAACCACTGTACCAGAGGAGCTCAGTGGTCGATTCAGAGACTATGGGGGACTGGGCCATCACCCAACTGTTGTAGATATTTTCCTCTATTTTTGCTCCAGGCTTGCATGCGTACTAGGATGCGATTTGCATGGTCTGCCTCTGTGTAGATGCCTCTGGTGTCTTGGCAGGGGGTCCCTTCCCATGTGTCTGCGGTCCTGCTGTACTGCCATCTAGATTCCTCCAGGTAACAGCTGACCAATGGGACACACGTCCTCGTCCCCAACCCAATGGAGGAGGCTGTGAAAGAACACATTAAACTCTTGCTTCCCCACCCAGCCCCTGGTGACCCAAGTCCGTTCCAGAACCGGGCTCGCTGGTGTAGCTGACAGTAGCTCTACTGCCATGTTGCTGGGCAGGCCGATCTTCAAAACAATTATTTGTACTAGAGTGCTGCCTTGCGAGCCCTTCACAGTGAAAATCCAGCACTGTGAAGGCCATAATGATGTGTTCTAAAATTGTTTCCAGACTGGTGATGAGAATCATCAGTTTTTGTTTTTTTTTTTTTTGTGGAATTTTGGGCTCTTATTTTCTGCTGTCCCTCCACTTTTGGGGGCTGTCACATCTCCCTTTGGGGTAGGTTACTTGAACACCGTGCCGGCTTCATGCAGTGGTCTCTTCTGAGATGCCACTTGTATAAATTAGGCAGAAAGGGGTACAGCAGAGGGATTACTTGAGTCCCCAGCCCTTCCTCCAGAGCAAGCACATGTCTTGTTTTTTTTTTTGTTTTTTATACCAGGAGAGACACTAAGCTGAAGCTTGTTTCCAGGTACGACCTGGGAGCACAAGGAAGTTAAGTGACTTGCTCAGGGTTACACAGTATGCAATTGGGGGCTGTTGGATTCAAACCCAGGTTGTGAAGTGTAAATTCATGTTTTTAAGTTTTTGATATAGAACAAACATTTGTATTTCTTTTTTAATTAAGAACAGCCATCCCAATGATTCTGAGTTTGTAGAAGAATTTATGCTTGTGTTGCTTTCCCGCAGCCTGTGTTCCCTAGCAGTGTAGAATTTCCACATGTTCTGATGTCATCATTCTTGGTCCACCGAAGTTAACGTGTCTTGATACGGGAGAATGGATGTGGTTTGTTCTAACCACTCTCCTTCTCTCATGCACTAATGTAATTAGAAAGCTTTCAGCAGTAATCAGAACTGAAATACTGCAAAAGACTATACAAGGAACAGAAGCAAGCATCCCCTCAGTTCTAAAGCATTTATTCGGAGGCCATGTGGTCTAGTCATTAGTACACAGGCTTGGGAAGCAGTAGATGAAGATTCAAATCCACCACAACTACAAGAGGAGTATCCAGTTCCTGTAACTGTTTTATAAAGCTCACTTGTATCCTTCAGAAGGAAGAGTTCAAAATCTACAGGATTAAGGGATGTAGGCAGGAATTTAAAAATGGGTACATTGTCATCATCTGCAGTTCCCGTCTCTCAGTTATGTGAGGTCAGTTGTCGTCTTTATGTAAGAATTCAGTAGTAGCTATCTGCACCATTATTCCAGCCAAGTCCCCCATGTGGGTCACACCCACATATTGCCACATCTTCCACTGCCTCTCTGGCTTACAGTACTCTTTAGAGCAGTGAGGGATAAAGACTTAAAGAGACTTACTAGCCTTGGCCCCTGCACCCAGTATATGGGTGCATTACCTGATAGGAAACCTCCTCGTGGAATGCTGCCACTAATAATCCAGAAATAAAAAAGTTGCAACGCTCGTAAAATCCAGAAAACTGGATCCCAAGGACTTCCCAGTTTCTGGTGCTGCCCACGATCCGCCCCCGTGCTCTGCCAGGTTATGACATGATGCTAAGGAGAGCGCGGGGACGCGCTCCATTATACTCTATGGGTGACACTTTTCCGATAGTTTTTTACATTATAATGGCAATTTGGTGAGGAAGCGTGGGCACTGGTTGATTAACAATGCCCTTGTTGGTGGCCCGGTGCGCGTTTCCGCACCATTAACGAAAATAATCGAAAGGTGCGCCTATAAGTGTAGATGCATCAACGCTCTCTAGCATCCGTGCAACTTGGCAGGGGCGGGCGGCGTGGGCGGCACCGACGAAATGCAAACCATTTCTGGTTCTGACCTAAACACAATATGAATTATCGAAGCTTCTATCAGGCATCACCATATACTCAAATACAAAACTCTTCAGATACCTTGGTGGGTCTCTTTAACTGAATGAATACCACATTAACAAAGTGCACACTCGCATCAGTTTGAGGAATTTTATTCATTTTTAAGGTCAGTGTAACCCTGACCATCCCTTCGCTTTTTCCATTTGGTGATCAACTTATAATTTATTTTTACTTAAGCACACTGTTAAGTACAGCATGACGTGTTCTGTTTCACAAGCACTATAATAGGAAAGAACAGTGTAGGTTATAAAAAGCATATGACTCGAGGAAGGTATCTTAAAGATCAAATGCAAATACATTTTAAGAAATGAACCCTTTTTCTAATACAAGGACAACCTGGCCTCGTGTATTACAAATAAACTGCAGGAATTGCAATTTCTTGTGTATAAATTCTATTTTCTTGCCTCTCTGACTTAATACGCCCCCACCACCACCCTTGGTCGGCACTCCAATTTATAGGCTGCTGAGGGGTCAGGTGACTCTCCAAAACCTATCAGCCCACTTTCAGATCTGCAGGTTATCTGATCTCACCAGTAGTGGCCGCTATCACTTCCCTCAGCCTGTTGCTGTTAAAAAAAAAAAAATGCTCCTGCTTACTTTAACCTTGTTAACCACTGCCACTCCCCTTGTGTCGCTACCCCCAGCCACGCAGCCCCAAAATGACCCGATTCTCCTTAACTTCAGCTCTGTCTCGACCCCCCCACATACCCCCCAAGTGCGCTCTGCAAACAAACCGCATCCAGGATGGTTCCCATGCCCCTCCATCTCCCCGCCATCTTTCGCCCTGCGTCTAGATGCCCTAAGCAGACTAGCAAAGGCTACCGCATCCAGTACCCCGTCTCGCTCCAACCCCAAATGTAAAACAAAATACAGACGGACTACCGCCCTACAATACCTCACCCTGATGCTCCTACTGGCAGGTGATGTTGAAACCAACCCTGGACCTCAAACCCACCCTGTCCATCTAAAACTGCCAAAGGGGCTTAGCCTAATCCATCTCAATATCCGCAGCCTACTGCATAAAGTCCCGGAGCTGCAAGTCACCACACATACACTCAAACCTGACATCTGTGTGGTGTCTGAAACTTGGCTAAAACCCCAGCACAATGACTCGGAAGTAGCCATGCCCGGCTACACAGTCTTACGGCATGACAGACTAGGCAAAAAGAAAGGTGGGGGTATTGCCATGTATATATCCAACGCACTACAATTCACCCCTGTCCAGCTACCAGGCGCCTCTCCACATATCGAAGCCAGGATGATCAAACTTGTCCTGCCGCATACCACCCCAGTGTACGTAGCAGGGTTATACTGTGCCCCCGCAACCCCAGCAAATACTATCATAGACCTCCTGGGCACTTTCAAAAACCTGGCCGCTGCGGGTGAGCTCTACATCCTCGGGGAATTTAATTACAACTGGCTGGACAAAGGCTGCTCAAAACTCAGCAGCAGGATCAGAGCCCTTAACCTCTCACAACAGATTGAGGAACCCACCCGCCTCAACACCAAATCCCAAAACCACTCCCTCCTGAACTGGGCTCTCACAACCCACCCACACAGGGTCACTAAAGCCGGCCTACTACCTGATTCAATGAGTGACCACCACCCGATATATGTGATCAGAAAGGTGCACAGACCCACTAATAGCCTTCCACCTAGGTTAATCAGCTCGCGGTCGTACAAGTCCCTCTGCCTCTCCACCCTGCTAAATGACCTCGCCTCTGCCGACTGGTCATTCATCAAGTTGGCAGCTACCCTAGACCATGCGTTTGACATGCTCCGACATCAATTTCTAGCGGTATGGCACCATCACGCCCCATTGAGAAGCAAAAGGGTAAGGGAAACCCATCTTCCCTGGGTCTCTGCCGACATTATCTCCAGATGTCGTGTCAGGGACCAGGCCTGGAACAAACATAGGAAATTAGGCACCACTGAGTCATGGCAACAGTACCGCACCCTCCGCAACAATTGCACCAAAGCCATAAGGCAGGCTAAAAAGAATTTCTTCCAAGAGGCCCTCTCTTCCAATCGTAACCACCCATCCAACTTCTGGAAATCTATCAAAACCTTGCTCGCTCCCCCTATACAGCCACCCAGCCCTACCCTTACCACTCAGGGAAGAAACATATCCGAACCAAGTGAAGTTGCCTTCACTTTCAATCACTTTTTTACCAACTGCGCTAAATCTCTACTGACAAAATCATCAATCCTCTCACCCAAACCCGAACACCATGCGCTTCGCCCGCACTCCCCCCAAACCACCAAATTCTCCTTCAAACCGGTCTCCCCGGCTGAAGTTCTAGCCGCCCTAAAATCCCTTGACCCCAATAAGGGAAAATGCCCACTAGGCCTGGACGCTAAACTCTCATACATGTCTGCCCCTGCCATTTCTGCTCCCCTGTCGATCTCCTAAACTGCTCCTTCTCCCTTACAATTCCAACAGTCTGGAAGGAGGCAATAGTTATCCCATTGCCAATGGGGGGTAACCCAGCAGAGCCTGGGAACTACCGCCCTATCTCCCTCCTCCCCACCCTGGGCAAGCTGCAGGAAAAAATAGCCCTATCTTAACTTACTCAATTCCTTGACACCACTTCCTTTTTCACCCCCTTCCAGTCAGGCTTTCGGAAATCACACTCCACCATAACTGCGCTTCTTAGACTCACCAACGATATTGCCTCAGGCATGGATAAAGGGTTCCTCACCTCGGCCATATTCATTGACCTGGCCAAGGCATTCGATACCGTGTCCCACCCTAAGCTTATCGCAAAACTACAAGATGCTGGCCTATCCAAACTGGCCACCAAGTGGTTCCAAGACTACCTCTCGGGGAGGAAACAATCAGTCAGAATTGGCACTCGTGTATCCCCCTCGCTCCCAGTCACCATGGGGTCCCCCAGGGCTCCGTCCTGGGCCCCCTTTTCTTTTCAATATTTCTAAATGGCCTCCCACTATCCTGCCCAAACTCAGCAATTCAAATGTACGTGGGACGATACGTTCTGTATGCCTCCGGCCCCACAAATGAGGCTCTAAACTCTACCCTACAGCAGGATTTTGACGCTGTCCAAACTTGGCTTAGCTCCAACCAACTCGTCCTAAATGCTAAGAAAACCGTATCCATAACTTTCGGCACACAGCCCAGAATCTCCCGGTTAGCGGCTCCACCCACGTTTCAAACACTGGACGGAACCACCCTGTAATCCTGCACCTCCTTTAGGTATCTCGGGGTATGGCTGGATCGTCACTTGGACTTCTCCATCCACATAGACTCCCTCCAGAAAAAACTGCACCCGAAACTAGGAGCCCTTTACCGCAACAAAGGGTGCCTAACCACCCCAGTCAGGAGAGAGCTAGTGTACAAAATGATTCTCCCAATCTTCGACTACGGTGACGTGGTCTACGGTGCAGCCTCGCCATCCACCCTAGCCAACCTGGACCCCCTTTTTCACTCCTTCTGCCGCCTTATCCTAGATTGCCCCCCTACCACCCACCACTGTGACCTATATACTGCCCTAGGTCTCCCATCACTGCACTCCAGGTGTCAGCTTCACTGCGCTAATCTTGTAGCTAAGCACTGGTCAAACTCCTCCCTCCCTCTTATCTCAGCTCCACTCTATCAACCCAGCCCACCCCTGCCTACTCCTTGCGGGGCACTGACTCTAAACTACTACATATCCCTTTCATGCGCACCTGAAAGGGCCAGTCTGCTTTCAAATATAGGCTGCCCACGCTCTGGAATAACCTCCCAGCAGAAATCAGGCAGTCCACCACCCCAAAGACCTTGCTCTCTCCACTTCAGGCCCACTTCTCTGACAAATGTAACTGCAACCTGCAGGCCAGATCTGTTATAATAAAGCAGCATAATGTGACTTAAGGGCACTTACCAAACAACTGTATTATTTCTTGTGCTGCCCCTGTTTTCTCTCTTGTCCTCTTTCCCCATGGTCACTGTATGCAATGTCTATGGTCACAGACCCCAATGTTTTTTTCTTGCACTCTGCTATAACTTTGCAACTAAACAACATATGCATAAGTCCTGCCTGTAACACCTCTGGACTTGTTGTCTAGCCTCTGTGTCTGCTGTAGCTGTTGTCTGTACCATTATGTACCTGTTTTTCATGCCACCACTGCCTATGTACCCATGTAACTTAGTAATTTAATGTAATGTAACTCCAGGTCGCATCTGAAGCAGAGTGGATTCACCGCAGTATGCTTACCTGGTTAATCTCTTTAATAAATAAATAAATAAATAATAGCTTCACAGAAAGATTCAGACTGTTTTATACCAGCTGACAGAATCTTGAGTGGGCGATGACGTGATTTAAGCAAGCATGACATCATTTTCCTTAAAGAGCAGGTTCTTAGTTTAATAAGTCCCACTTCCTTTAACAAATGTATAGCTCACCTATCCCAGAGTTGGTGGTTATACATAATTCCCTCTTTTTCTGCAGGTCTTGAAAATTATTTCACTCGTAAAATTCCCCAGACTTTCCACAACCACAAATGAATGCACTTCCTGAAGGTGAGACCGCCCTCACTAGGCACGGCTTCCATTTGTGATGTCCACAAAACAAACGCCGCATGTGAGCACCCCGTGATTTCAATGGGTCTGATTTAAAAAAACATTTTAATAACATTTTAGTGAGATTTTAATAAATCCAGTGACCACTCAACTATCATGGACCTTGTTAGTTGAGCAGTCACTGATTTATTAAAATCTGGACTCTAAATGTTATTAATATGTATAAAAAATCGCCCCTTTGAAATCAGTGGGAGTGCACACATGGCGTTCGGTTTTGTGACATCACAAGATAAGGCTGTGTGTGTGCTGCGTGGGCGTGTCACACCTTCAGGAAGTGCTTTCATTTTGGCTGTGTGTGCCGAGGGATTTACAAGTGAAATAACTTTCAAGACCTGCATCAAAGGAGGGTGTGTATAGCCACCAAGTTCTGGGACCGTGAGCTATATATTTTTTGGGGGAGCAGGAACTAGAAACCTGCTCTTTAAGGTCCTGGCGGCTTATGTCACGCACAGTACATCAGATTATGAAATGGAAAACATCAGTTGTCACTTCCAGCAGTATAAAATATACTAGTAGATTTAAATATCTAACTTTCACAGCTAATCAGTAAAACTTTGGGGACAATGCTGAGCAAGGAAGGGTTCCCAAACCTCCTCATGGTCATGTACATTTTTTCCCTTACTGACTAACTTTAGTGCAGTTCTGTTTGCTTCACCGCATTTTCTGAGGTTCTACCACAGTCTCCATATTCATTCATTTCCTCTATAGTAGGTTCCTCCTCCAGTTTGCTGCATGAATGTAGGAAATGACAGTTTGTCACAGCTGTGAGTTGTAGTTCTGTAGTGTCATAATTACAGGTGGCACATATATCAAAATGGGCATCTTTGCCTGCATGGCTCAAGGTTTTAATCTTTGTATCAAGAATGTATAGCTCATCACATAGATAATTCTACTCTCACGGAATAGGTGGCACAATACGTAGATGGTTTTCCTACTCCAGGAAGTATACGGTTGGCTGTTTTCCCACGGTTTTGGGTAGTTTCCGGTTCATTTGATTTTATTTGGTTTCTTTTACTTCTCTTCTTGTTATACTCGACCCCTGAAAGATACTGCTGAATCAGAAATTGAGAAAAGTGAGAAGTGAAAAAAAAGTAAAAATGATTCAAAGTACTTATTGAACGTACAAGTAAAACCCTCTCTTAACCCATTGAAAAATGCTCCGTGAATTAGTGTGGCTCAGAATCTGCTGATTCCTTTTCATTGTGCATGTGTCAGATAATCAGAACTTCTGACTTTGACTCCAGCTCCATTCTGATGCCAGTTAAGGCATTGAAGTTGGAATGGAAGGTATGACTCCACATCTGACTACAGAAGAAAACCTCCCCACCCAGTACAAACTCTGAGTCCATTAGTGGACCCTGAAAAATCCCTCCCCACCCTTGTCTCCCCCGCCATTCCCTTACGTCAAAGTACTGCTGGCCTGGCCTGCTGGGGTTTCAAGATGAGAGTGTGCAGTTGGCACTGCCTGCTGCGGGTGGCCTGGAGGACAGAGGAGGAGGAAGCAAGTGTCTGGCTGCAGTTAATGTCATCTGTAAGTTTTTACAATAATGGCCCCCCAGCAACAGCAGCCAGTCCCATATACCCAACCCATTGCTCAGCCAAGACCCCTGCCCTCCATAACTCAGTTCACCAAGTCCCAACCTGGAGTCCCGATTCATTCCATCCAGAGACTTTAGGAGTCCCCACTCCCGCCCCTGAGCCACTGTGCTACAGTGAAAAACCAGTTCCAGGTCGGTACCTCGTCTCTCCTTCCTTAGGTCCATTCATTGATCACAACATTGCAAATAGCTCAGCCTCCCTGAGTGACCTGGGTACTAGAAAAGGAGGGCAACCTAAAGAAGACCCTGATTAGCCACTATACACTATGGCATTTGGTACAGTGTCTATCCAGGGTTTTCTTTAGGTTGGCCATCTTCCCTCTACCGAGGTCACTCTGGGAAAACCAGGGGTTGCTGGGCTTTTTGCCATGTTTTTTCAGAATTTGGATTTTTTGCCCTGCTTACGAAATTCAAGTCTGAAGAAAGCTAAAATTCCGATAAATCTGATTCCATTCAGTGGATTCCAGTGAACCCTACCATAAGTACAGACCATTCTCATTAAAACAATCACACTGCAATAAATTGCTAGCACACAGCAACCTACAGCTGTTTTTGGAACCAGATCTACACACTCCTTATTTGTGAGCACTGCAGTAGGGACTGCTTAGAAATATAGAAACATAGACAGTTGCAACAGAAAAAGACCAGTGGTTCATCCAGTCTGCCTTACCACATTATGTTCGGGGACCATGGTTGACTGTACATTTGAGGACAGAAAAAACATCTGTCTGGCCTCTTTACTAAGCTTTTAAGAGACTTTGGAAGAAGAAATACCCTTTCTCCCATATTGGGATACTTCAGTATTGATAGACACAGTGATGATGACATCAGGGGGACTGGAAAGCTTGGGCTGCTGAGGAGCAAATTCATCTTCAGACTCCTCTGGACCTGGTAACCTTTAGGGGAGCTGATAATTTGAAACTGAAAATTATTAAAATAACATCCGTGTTTCATATCAAAACCTTAAAAATAGACTTCCAGTTCTGCGTTTAACCCATATGGTCATAAGTCACATGGGCTCCCACCCCAAGGTTTTAAATCTAAAGTTATTAGTCCCATTAACTGCAAGGATCGAGGAATTGGGAGCAATTTAGGAATAAAGAATATGATGCCTGCCAAAGCAAAACCAGAGAAGACCCTCTTAGACTTCTTGCAGCGATCGAAAACCACAGAGGTACCAGACACTAAGGTCTGCAGCAGAAGTCACTCTTCCTCCATGGCTTTAGTGCACAATAGCAAGAGAAGCAATGAGGAAAAGCGAAGAACATTTCACAATAACATATAAGTGAGTGTTTTTTTTTTTTAACTGAATAAATTCAGCTCAAAGATGTGCAGACTAGAAAAGGCAGTCGGAGAGACTGCAAAAGGGCTCATCGCGGAAATACAGAGAATGACCAGTGTGGAAAAGTGTTGACTGACGCCTCCGAAACCATGGAGCTACATAACAATCTGCTGCACAATCTACATAGGTGAGAGAGATAGTTAACTGATAAAACGGATGATCTGGAGCTCCATTTTCGAAGCGATAACCTCTGCATTAATTTACAGGTTAACAGAAGGCACAGAATCAGGCCTGATGGAAGAATTCTTAGATTCCTTTGTGAAAGAACTTCTGCACTTACCCACCAAAGAACCATTTAACATTGTTAGGGCACACAGAGCTCTGACAAAAAGCCAACTGACTCAAAAGCCAAACCAAGGTTTATAGTAATAAAGTTCCTGGACCACAGAATTAAAACGAGAATTCTTTACAAAGCTTAGGCCAAAGAAGAGCTGACTTGCATTAATTAAAATATATACTTTTGTTCAAAACTATACCCCGTGACACAGAAAAATAAAAGATTCATAAAGATTCAGAAGCATTTGCCCACTCAGTATATCAAAATGCATTTGTTTGCCCCAGCACAATTTAACATTTTCCTTCCAGAGAGCCCACAGTGCTCTAGGACCTGCTCTGAAGCTAAACCACTCCTGAAAAAATTGGGAGTCCCCCAGACTTGTACTCCAGCCGAGACCCAGTGGCTGAGCTTCTTGCGGCATCGGCGCCATGGAAGAAGGCCTCATGCTCTTAAGAAGGAAAATATTTATCTATTGTGATCTCGGATTAACACCTTTTGAAAACAAGCTCATTACATATAAGTTCTACATCAGAGTTAGACAAACAGTGTAACCATAAGTGATTGCTGTTAAGCAGCAAGAATTAAATACAAAGTAAACTATATATACACAGTGTTAAACGTAGACAAGGTAACAAGACATCAAGTTGTAATTGTATAATGTATGTAAAAAAAACAATTAGAAGCAAGAGAGTGAGGGGTAGTAAAGGTAAACAGGTAAGACAGGCTAAGACATACATAATAGGTAGGAAGACTTACATAGGGGAAGGAGAATACATCAGTCAGAGAGACTTCGTCATAAGCGGTAGGGGAAGAGGATATATTTAGTTGTGGGCAACCGCCCAGGTAGCGAGACAACTTTAGGGATGAAAATTGAGGGAAGATATATTAGAGGAGTGGATAACTAGGGAAAACTGCTTTGAAAGGCCAAGGAAATTTAATTAGGAACCAAGGGTAGAAAAACTGTGGGCCATCTAAGGGTTGCCCTGGGACGAGAGTATACAGTACCAAACCCCATATAAGAGTGAGGGGGATTAGTAAAAGCAGTCATAAATATTAAACCCTCTCACAAGCAGCACCCACAACACAGAAGAAACAGGAGAACAGTTCACCTAAGCATAATAAGGACCAACAGCAGAAAATTGGTATTTAGGAGGAGAGACATACATTAACAACTAATCTTTTGGGAGGCACCATGAGGTAGAGACTTTGCGGTCCGGGTTTCTTATACACCACTGACCCGATGTCCTTGATGCACACAGTGAACTCTGGAAGTGATATAAAATCACTTCTGTTTGACTAATATTTCAATTTTGGGGCAAACTATCGTTTAGACATGGCAGGGTGGGCGGCGTCTTTAGGGTCATAGTCCGAACAGAAGGCAGTATATTGGGATGGTCTCGTGTTGCGGTAGGGTTCCCCTTTCCTTTTTCTCACCAGTAGTTTGGCCTGTTTTGAGAATTGTTGATGATCCCAACCCACTTTCTGGTTTGGTGAGTCAGGACCCCGACTGGGTTGAAGTGGAGAAGCAGGCCAGCAGGGAGTGGTGGGGGATCATCAGTTCCTGACTTCAGCTTATCCTCGACAGCATGAAATAGGCCACGGGAATGGCAGAATTTGAAATGGCCAGATAGGCTGGGTCTTCATGGGTTCTCCCTGCTCCACAAGGTAAACCTTTCAAATAATAAAGTGGCCATACATCACAACAGTTCCAGATATGCCCCATATACTGTATGGAGGCTAAAAAATCAAACTAGCTCCTGGCAGCAGACCAGGGAAGTTGGTAGATATGGCCCTAACTCCAATGCATCATTGAAGGAGGGCCAGTGGGTCCCAAGTCGGGGTCGCGCCTTGCTCGCAATCTGAATGGAGCCACTGGCCATTGGATCCCCTTTGCCTAGAAGGGCCTCTATTCTGTTCATAATTCAGGAAATGGAATTTAACCCCCACTCCCAGTGGTGCAGAGTGAAGGCCAACAGATACAGCAAATGCCTTATTGGTGTTAGTCTGGCAGCTACAGGTGAACCTGTGGAGTGGGGATGGGCTCGACAATGGCTGGAAGGATGTGCGGCCTAGGCAAAGGCTGGCCTTAATGGATTACTATATGCTGGGGACAGAGACAGGACCGTAGGCGGCCCATTGTACCCAGCGGATGCACTCGAACCCACCAGTCATGGAGTCAGAAAATAAGGAAACTTCAGGAAGGTGAGTGGGCTCAGATTTGAGATATGGTGAAATGGTAAATGCTTGACCACACTGGAGGCCACGTGGGGCCATATTAGACTCATGAATGGCCTGGAGGGCACTGTCTGTCCTCCAGACTAGACACTGTGGGGGAGGGGGTGGTGAACTGTGTATCTAATTCATAATCAAGAATACACCTTAGATATTGAGGGGAGAAGGCATCCAGATAACACTGCTGGGAGGGCAGCTTGACAAGCACACAGACAGGCAAGTTTCTTTGTTGGAGAATCACACCCTGCAGGTCAGAAAACAATTGGCAGGCAGGTAGGGTGGATGACTAACCTAGTAAAGGATTTTTCACCATTGGGAAAAGTTTACTGTTTATTCTTCTTGTTACTATTGAAGTTGTTGACACTGTCTGATAGTATTCATGGTGATTTTTTTCCATGGGGGTGGGGGGGATGAGGCCCAATTAGCAGAAACCCTGAGGGGTGTTACGGTCCTAATTGAAGTAAGAGCAGTATGGTGATAGGTAGGATAGTGACTTATAACGTTAGGGGCCTTAACAGCCCCATGAAATGTACAAGAGCTTTGAATGAATTGAAAAAACCCAGAGCCGAGATGGCCGTCCTCCAAGAGACCCATCAGAATCAAAAAGAGGGGGCCAGGCTAAAACGTTCATGGGTGGGGGCTGCATATCATGAGTCATTCCAGAAGCACTTCCACAGAAGGGGAGTTGCCATTCTAACCCATAGCAACTGCCCCTTTGAAGTAGAAGATTGTAGACTAGATCCAGAGTGGAGCCGCATCCTTTTGAAAGGGAAATGAAAAACAATATCATGCACTCTTCTCAATATCTATGCCCCCAATAGGAATAAAGAAAATAAAGAGTTTCTGAAAAAAATTAATTTTGAAAGCTGTTCCACATCCAGGGGACATCTTCATATTAAGAGGACTTCAACACTGTTCTAGACCCCAAATTAGACAAACCGAAATAACCAAGAACCATACAGCCAGGCTGCATCCTGTTTAAAAGACCTAACTAAGGAATTGAGCCTAGTGGAGGTATGGTGATATATAAACCCCAAAGTAAGGGACTACACTTGCTAGTCAGACCCTCACCAAGTATACTATAAGAGTTGCACACGGTCATAAGCTGCTTGAACAAATTACTATATCTGACCATGCATCAGTGGTCATGGATATTCCCCTAAGATGAAAAACTCTTCATGGAGGCTTAATGTCTCACTTCTAAATAATTCTGCTTATAAAGAATTAGTACAGTGAAGCCTGCCATGCTGAGGCAGTGTCGCAGAATTCTGCAGTAGAGTTATTGCAGCAAACAATGCAGTTTCAATGGGAGTATTGCAATGTTATGAGAGGGTGGTTATAGATTTACCACGGCTGGCGTGGTTTGCCCATCAGGCGCAGCCGAGTGGGTAACCTCACCAGCCGTGGTAAACTCGATAACCCACATCCCCAAGTGGCTTATTGCTATTATGCCATCAGCCAAATATTTAATTGATTAAAAAAAAGCATCTTTTAAAAAAGAAAAATATAAGGCGTTTTTTATTACAAATAACCTTGCACAGTAAAAAAAAAATAGTCCTGGCCAAGCTGGTATCAGGAGGACTGCGGAGTTTGAGTTTTGTACTGCTGGTGATGGTTACCTTTTCGTCGGGTGACCAGCTGTTGGATTCATGCAGTGCCAGCAGGCCGAGGGACGGGAGACGTAGGAGCAGTTTGTTGTAGTAAGTGCCCTGCGACTTGAGTGCTGCTTTGCGGTTCGGTTTCAGGAACAGACCGACATATTTATTTTATTTTGGCTGGGGCAATCAGCTTGAATGATGTATTTATTTTTTTTTTTTCCGTAACTGTGAGGTATGAGCGAGGAGCTGGGAGGCCGGAAGCATACTTGTAGTGCAGCAACAGCGATGGAATTCGGAGGGAGCGGGCATTACAGGAACATTTTTGAAAAGGTTTGCCAGGTTTTTATAGGAGATATGCGAGCTTGGAATTTGTGTTTATGCCAGGCAGTTTTTAAAACAATGTTTTTGTGAGCTGGGGAAGAGGTTGGGAGGGTGTGCGGCTGATTTGCACTTAGCGAGGAAACAAGATGGCGGCTCGGAATGATTTTATTTTTTTTTTTAGTTGTTATTGAGATGCGCTGGCTGGCACTTTTGCGTGATTATCAGAGGATTTACAATGGAGGTAAGGTGCCAGCCTGCCGTTTTCATTGGTCGGTGTCCGAGGTCCATAGTATAATCCCTTTTGTCATGCAGGAAACCTGTGACACTGCGCTTCATCCTGGTCGGGCTTCACTGTAGGTCAATGCCTTACATAGCCTTGAACCTTCCTGGGTGACAACAGCTGCAGTATGGTGGGATGGGTTTAAAGCTGTGGCTACTGGGAGAACAATTACTTTTACCTCTCATCTGGAGAGACAAAAAACACAATAAGAACTGGAGCCTCATCTATTTGATGTGGAAGCAGAACACAGAATAGCTTTAAATGAAGAAGTTAAGAGAAAACTAGAAAATTGCAGAGCTAAACTTAATAAATTGTTAGATAATAAAATTGAAGGGACTTTTAAGATATTCATGCCAGCGGTTTTGTGAAGTAGGTAATTGGATGGGGAGATTGCTGGCATGACAGCTGCAGAAAGAGGCAGCTAGTAGAATGATTAGTGACATTTAAAGAGAGGTACATCCTAGCAATATGACTCAGACCCATACAAAATAACTTGATAATAAAAAACTTGAGTACTGTGTTCAGTTCTGGAGACCCTCATCTGAAGAAGGACATAGCACTGTTGGAGAGAGTTCAGAGGAGAGCGACCAGGATGATTCAGGGAATGGAGGGGAGGGCCTATGAGGAGAGATTGAAGGATCTTGGGATGTACACACTGGAGGAGAGGAGGGACAGGGGAGACATGATAGGAGTCTTCAAGTTTGTAAAGGGAATAACTGATAGCAGAAACAAGGAGCTGTTTAGGCTAAAAAAGGGGGGAACAACAAGGGGGCATGAGTGGAAACTTGAAGGAGGAAATTATAGGGGGAACATAGGTGGCATTATTTCACTGAGAGGGTGGTGGAGCCATGGAATGCGCTGCCCAAGAGGCTGGTGGAGGAAGGCCCAGTTGAGGGCTTCAAAAAGGGGTGGGACATGTACAAGGGGATTCCAAATCCAATGAAGACCCTCTTGGCTGCTGGGGGGGGCAGAATAGTGAGCAACCACTAGGTGGCTGGCTGCTGAGCAGACATGATAGACCATTAGGCTTATTCTGCTGGCTTTTAGTATGTATGTAAAATAGCACAGGAATTTGTACAGTTCTACAAACTTTGTATTAGCAAGATAGGGTGGCCAACTACCAAGATAAACTAAATGTTTTTTTCATAGGATTAAAGCCCTATTATGTTATCTCAGTCCTCTCTATGCTCACTCCCCCCCCGCTGCCTTTATCCCAATATTTGCTCTACCCAGTTTTCCCTCCCCCTATCCTTCCGCTCCCTCTTCCCTACAGGTTACCTCCTAGCATTTTATTACCTTCTACTCTATCACTAACAAAGTCTTCCTTGTGGCCATTTATTTTTCCCTCCTCCCCTTCTGTTACCCTTAGACCTCATTATTCATTTTCCTACTTGAGATAGTCTTCCTTTAGACTGCATTCTTTTTTCTACTCGTGTTTTATTTGCTTTGCCCGTAAGCTGTACCGCCTGCTGTTATACTAAATTGCTGCCTTATGTTTATACCAATGTTACCATTTGTTGCTTTGTCTTGAGTTTGCTCTGTATCTTGTTTTCTATTATGTATGACGTGGAACCTTTGTAAGAGAACCTTTGGTTCAAAGGTATTTGTAATCTTAATAGTCAATAAATAAAGTTAAGAAATTGTCTCAGGAAGATATGGAGATTTTAGAGGCCCCAATCAGTATGGTAGAGATACAGGAGACCTTAAAGGAACTGAGGGTGAGGAAAGCCCCCAAACTCCAATGGCCTGACCTGGAATTTTATGAAACTTTCAAAGAGAAACTTTTCACACTTCTTCATAGGGTTTTTGGGAGGTGCCGAGGGGAGGGTGAGCGGGCTCCTCCAGTAGGCAGTTGGCCCAGGTATCTATAATACCCAAACCAGGTAAGGACCCCACCTTATGCAGCTTTTATAAGCCTATCTATGTCCTCAATGTAAACTAAAAGGTTCTCACATCAGTTGTGGCCAAGAGACTACAGGGTTGTATGGGGATGCTAGATCAAACAGGTATCATATATAAATAGTAGGTTGATTCATGACAACATAGATCGCCTGCCAAATCTAATTTCATGGCAACATACTGCAACTCCCCCAACTCAGCGTTGACCATCTTTATGGACACAGAGAAGGCATTTGACTGGATGGACTGGAGGCTCTTGCACAGAACTCTGGAAGAGATGGGATTTGGTCTGAGATTTTATGAGAGTATTAAATTCCTGTACTCACCCCCACGGGCCACAATAAGAGTCAGTGTAAATCGACAGACAGATTTCACTTATCTAGGATGAAAATGAGACCCAATTGCCCACTCTTCCCCCTGCTCTTCGCTTATGCATTGAACCCCTGGCAATAGCAGGCATGAAAAATGAGAAAATCAGAGGGATCACAGCAGGAGATAGATGCCACAAAATATCGCTATACTTAGATGATTCTTTGTTTTTTCATACCTTGCCTGAAACCTCTGTACCAGCATTGCTTTAGGAACTACAATTTTTGGAGGAAATCTCATGATGTAAAATTAACTTTGAGAAATCAGAAGCCATAAAAATGGGTGGCCCCTGCTTGGGGGAATTTATGGCCAATTTTCCCTTGAGATGGGTGGAAAATTACACTGTGAAATACCTAGGGGTCAGAATTTCACCTAATATAGCCTCCTTATTTAAACTGAATTATGAAAGGTTATTTGATTAAATTCGTTTAGATATAAAGTCGTGGGTGGTCCTCCCTTCCCCTACTTTAGGATGCAGAATTGTCACTCTGAAGATTAATATCTTGCCCCGCTTTTTATTCCATTTTCAGGCCTTGCCATTTAAAATTCCTGAATCCTTCTAAGGACATATCCAGAAACTTTTATTATCCTTTGTATGGGCTAAGGGTAGGCACAAGACAAGTAATAAATAAAAGAATCCTATCTTTCCCCTGAGGAAGAGGAGACCTAGCTATACCATACCTTAAACTGTATTATTTTGCTGCTCAGCTGTCACCCATAGTATCATGGGTTAAACAGCACTGATGCAGGCTGGCGTGAAATAGAAGCCCAACATCTCCACTCTGTCCCTTATTCTAATTGCCTCATGTGACCCTGACCAAGCAAGTTTGGAAGGACATCACCAATCTCTGGACAAAATATACCTCAAAGGTGCCGGCTCGGTAGTGCTGAGGGTTGAGGCACTGGACGCCACACCTCATGCCACGCTGGCGACCGGGAGCGAACTCTGGGAGCCGGGGTTGGCAGGGAAGGAGAGGATCGAGCATCCAGAGGACTGCTCTCCTGTCCCTGGGGAAGGTTCCAGGGGTAGCTCGGTGTCCTAGTGACCCCGATGGAGATTGGGTACTACAGATCACCTGGCCGAAGTCGTAAGGGGCAGGGAGTGCGGCAGACAGCAGGGCAGCCGTGCGCAGACGTCATTGCATGTCGCCTCTCCAGGGGCAACAAAAAGCTGAAAAATCCCAGTACACAGGGATAGGCGATGGTACCACTGTTAGCCTCCACACTCCATCTGACGGATTCTATCCACCTTTGGGCCAAGCCCAGCCCGGCCTGCCAAATTATAGATAGAGCGCCCTGGGAGGAAATGGCGGCCCTACCTCGGGGAGCTCAGAACCAGGGGGATCGCTGGGCTGGTGCCAGGGGCTGGAGAGTTTCAGGCACGGAGGTAGAGCGACGAGGTAGGTGGATGCCTGAGAGAGTTCCCCATGAGAACGGAGTATAAACAGAGTTAAAAAAAAATATATATATATATATACCATCAAGGCTAGAGACATTACTAGGACCCCAAATGAAGTAGGACCCCTTTCAGTAATAATTGTGGACCCTAACTTCCTACCTCCCTGTAGAAATCCAGGATATTTAAGATGGAGCAGACTGACATTAACCAGAGATCAGGCTGTAATTAATAATAAAGCCGTAATATCATTCAGGGAGCTGCAGGAGGAGTATGGCCTGCCACAGAATGATTTTTATAGGTACCTACAAGTGAGACATTATATACAATCTCATAACCGGCTATCACAGATGGAGATGATTTCTTTTGAAAACTTTTCTGTATTAGGCTGCCATGATCATAAGGAGATGAGGAACAGTATCATGGATGTACAAAATGTTGTTGTGGGACGTACAACAAGAATTCACCAACCTGAAATTACTGTGGGAATCAGATGCAGGGATTGCAATATCAGATGCAGAATGGCAAAAGACTTGGGAGAGGGGCTGGAAGGTGACTGCATCCCTAAGTTGGAGCGAATATAGGTGGAAATGCTTGATTAGATTTTCCACTCCCCAGTGATAACCCATTACTTTAAGATAGGTAACACCAACTTATGCTGGAGGGTTGTGGACAGATAGGTTGTCATTATCGATATTTTGGCCATGCATGAGGATTATCTCATTCAGGTCCAGAGTTTAATGAATGGACCAAACTGTGAGACCCCATATACTTCAGAAGTCAAATATTTAATGTTAGGAGTAAAGGTCAAAGAAATAGGGAACCATAAGCAGCAAGATCTGCTTCGAATACTGTGTACTGCCACTTAAAAATAAATCACATCAAACTGGCTAAAAGCAACAGCTCCCTCCTTTGAATCCTGGGTTAAAAGGGTTGAAGACATTAAAAGAATGGAAGAGTTAGCAGACAAATTAAGACTGACCTTAGGGAAATGTACTGAACTGTAGGCCAAATGGAATTTCAGGATAATTGGCAGTCTCGTACAGTGGCTATGGAGGACTAGCGGTGGGGGAGTAGGCACTTTCAGTTTTATTACTCCTTCCCTGTTTATCCCCATTCATAAACTGCTCTCCAAAATTGTTTACTTATGTCAATAATACCAGCATTGTTCTCAAGAAAATTATTCCTGTAATAAGGGTGCAGTGTCTAGTTACATTCTGCCCAGCACCTTCTCTTTATATTTCCTGCTTGAAAAATTGTTAAGGTAAGAGGGAAGTTAAATAGAAAAGAAGACATGAACAAGAAAATGCTGAGGGGGCGTTGTGGAGCCTGAGCTGAATGGCAGCATTTTTCTTTAGCTGTCTACTTAACAGATTAAAACACTTAAAAAGTTGATAAAAAGTTAAAGTACAGGACAGTAAACTACTCAACTTGATTGGGAAACCTCCAGAGTTCACTATGGGCAATCCTCGCAAGGATAGGCGTGGAGCTTCTGGTGCTAAAACAAGCGGAACTTCCCAGCTCTCTCGGTCGGGTCAGGAGACATAGGCCGCACATCTGCCTGAGTCGGAGGAAACTATGTCTTCGATAGGCCGTAAACTTCAATGTCTAATTTCCTCAGTTTCCGTCTCAACAGCAAAATGGATTCTTTTGCCACCACGGTGTCAGTGATTGAGAAATCAGTGGAAGGAATGCAAATGGAATTTAAAGACCTCAAAAGGCAATCCGATTCATCTATGACTGCATCCTCTCTCCTTACAAAAGAGAACTCACACCTGAGAGCCAGAATTGAGACTTTAGAAAACCAGGCCCGTTCGGCCCATATAAGAGTGCTAGAGTTACGGAAAGGATCGAGGGTGATTGCCGCTCATGTTCTTAAAGGACTGGCTAAGAAAAAACTGACACCTGAGGATCGGACATGAATTTTGAACTCCAAAAGCCTATACGAATCACCCCCAGGGGCTATCGTGAAGATATGGAAACGCCACCTACTTTGCTGCTAGTAACCCGTCGGGATAGGCACGAGGGACAAGATCCTCCGGTTGGCCTGCAAGGTTGGCTCTATCACTCAGGATGATCGGTCGATTTATTTGTTCCCCAATATCAGCTATGCCACTCGGACGCGTAGAAAACAATTCGATGGAGTGAGGAGAAAGCTGAAGGAAGCTTCAATCATCCACGCAATGGTTTTTACGGCCCGTCTCCGGATTGTCCATGGCGGTAAAGTTTGGATCTTCTCTGACTCAACCGAAGCAAGTAAGTGGGCATCTCGATTTGTGGAACACACCAGAGGCCGACTCCGGGACAAGAGAGATGAAGATTCGGAGGTAGAGGAACAAGAAGAGGACTGATTATATTTAAACCAGTGAGGAAATTTGTTTCACCTCTTGCCTTAGACTGAGATTGAGGAACTATGTTTACAAGTTTATAATAGACAAGGACTTCCTGGACAGTCAGACATGGGAGAGGGTTTCTGTTTGGATATATCTTGTCCTATACCTGACTATTGAGTCAGATAACTAATTATTAGCAAGTTAATTTAGATACTTGGTTAATTTTTAACCATACGATTTTATTATTAGCCCTAGTTTGCATTTTTAATTATGGGATAAAATACTGCCTGTACTAATTTCCCTTTTTTCTTTTTGGAATGGGAATTTAACTTGAGGTAAATAGTGCAATGCCATTAGCCCCCGCTTGGGGCGTGTTTATTTGAGACTGTTAATAACGTAGACTTTAGTATATTGAAATGGTCGCACTGCTCATGGGTTCGTTTATCACAGTTTCTAATGTGGTTACACTTACTAGTAGATAATTTTAGTTCTCCCCCTGATGTGGTATCATAATACTGGGACGCAACAATCCTGTGATTAAGGGGTGGATTAGTTCTCCCTCTTTAGAATGTATTCAATAATAAGGTATGTCTTAAATATGGAATTGTTACTGTATTAATAAATTGATGCAAAGAATAAAAATAAAGTATAAAAAAAACAAGAAAATGCTGCAAGTGCAATGGACTCTGAAGTGTACAAGTATTTTGCGTTCTTGTGATTAATAGGCTACTCTTATGCCATGTATCAATAATACTATATATTCTGGTGATCACGATAGTGGTTTGTAATACATTTGTGACATCAGTTCTTCTCTCAATAAAGGAAAAGTGTGACTCCCACAGGGACTTGAACCCAGAACCTTAGTATTCCGTGCTACACTCTTAACTATCTAAGCTATAGGAGACCCAGATAATTAGGCTTTCTGAGTTTTCCCTTGAGGCACACACATTCCTTTCTAGGTGTTGCGTAACCAGCAACGTAGGCAAGTGTTAAAGACCCAAACAACTTTCTTTTTCTCAATGCAGTAAGCCACTGCGAGGCAATTTGTAAATCCAAATGTAGATGTGAAAGGAAAAGTGCGACTCCCACTGTGACTTGAACCCAGAAACTTAGCCTTCGTGCTACGCTCTAATCATCTGAGCTATAAGTTATAGGAGACCCAGATAATTAGGCTTTCTGAGTTTTCCCTTGAGGCACTTTTCCTTTCACATCTACATTTGGATTTACAAATTGCCTTGCAGTGGCTTACCGTTTGGGTCTCTCAATAAAGCAGAGTTTACTGTGGAGCCCAAGCTGAGAAGTCGAGGTACACTCCAGCTCCGTGATAAACTAATTTTCAACTTAAAATATATAACTTTTAGCCCGCTAAACTAGCAAATCTTCATCAACCCAGAAAGTAGAACGATTGGAGAAGGACATGGGAAAGACTCACAGAAATTCATAGACAGGAGAGGACAAAAAGGACGGAGGGAAAGGACCACCACTAGGTTCAAGCACTCGCTCTCTGCTTGGTGGAGCGACTGAAGGAGATGAGCCGGAAGAGATGCTCCAGTCCCTTGGCCGAAAAATGCAATAGCTTCTAACTTCGTCAGCCTCCACAAATTCAAAGCTGGACATTATGGCTGGGAGACTTGCCACTGTAGAAAAAGCAGTGGGCACACTTCAGGAAGACGTGGAGGAAACAAAGTGGCATGCCACAGTGTGCCAAAACACAACACTACAGCGAGCTAAAGATCAACAGCATATAAATAATAGGCTCGAGATTCTTGAAAAACAGATCCACAGTCAGAATTTGAGGCTCGTATGCCTGCCAGAAGGCTCTGAGGGAGCCTCGGCTCATCTATTTGTAAAGGACTGATTGGTTGAAAAATGTCGCTCTCACCTTACAGATGAGGACTTTTCCATCATCAAAGCCTATCGTTTGCCCCACCGCTCCAAACCACCAACTGAGTTACCTAGAGTACTAATAGCGGTATTAGATAGCATGGGCACTAGAGATCGCCTATTGAATTTGGCAAAGAGATATGGGCCTCTTGCGTTTGAAAGTGCCTCGGTCCATGTGTTCCCAGACATCTCTTATGCGACCCTACTCAGACGGAAGAGATTCGACGGAGTCTGAGCAAAACTTAGAGAACTGAACATACCTCACACTATCCAGTTTCCTGCTAAATTGAGGATTATCCAGGACGGTAAGATATATATCTTTACGGACCCGTTTGATGCAGGGAAATGGGCAGCAAAGATGGCAGCAGCTACGAAAGCCATGAGGAGCTCTGAGACGGAAGAAGGAGAAGAAGATACCGAGGAACATTTTTGAAATGACTGTTTGTTTCACCTTCCAGCTGCCATCTCCGACCCTTCAGAACCCCAAGGCAGACATCCCTCTACCTTTCCACCCTGCCCGAGCCACCCCTGATCCCCATGGAGATTGCCACCCCCGAGTGGGATGGGCAGAGCCCTTATGCCCCATCACTTACGTTCCGTCGGGTCTGGAGCCGCGGGCGGGCGAAGGCACATTGAGGACACGTCTCCGGGGCTCCGTCTTCCTGGCGATGGCAGGCTATTTCCTCTTTTTCTCCCACCCCTACAGCATGAGACCCCTGACGTCAAGGCGTTAAGCACCGATGTCACACTGTATAGTGGCCACCCATCCCCTACCATTAGGGGCTTGTCATACTCCGAGCCTCCGCTCGGAGTCAAAGTGCGCGGGCTATGGCCTCAACCTCCTGAGTAGGCGAGCTGTCGCAGGACGCCAAGCCTGTCTCCCTGCTGACCCACCAGTGACCTGAGTCCACTCCTGACCCGGTGCGCTGCATGGAGTGAGGTGACCTGAGGAACTTTTAATTCCCAATATCGTCTTCCTTCTTAGGAAGCCGTTTGGCTGGCTGGACATAAACATTGCCTTAGTGCCTTATGTTAATATGGTCTTTCTTTTTATCCCAGCTTTAATATGTTATTAAGCTTTGCTGGGTGGAGGTCTTTTAAAGTTGAAATAAGTTGAAAATATATGGTAACTGCGTCAGAGGGGTAAATGCACTTCCCTCATGATAATGGGGGGGGGGGTATTGTTTCTAGTGTTTATTCTACTTTTGGGGACAAACCCTCTATTTGACGCATTGTTAAAGGGGTCAGATTAAATAACCTTATCTCTTGTTAAAGGGATAGCAACATGAAGGAATTGTTTAGAAAGATAAGATGTTAAGATATTTGGGTCATAGGAGTTGAGATACTTGTACCCAACAACTGAATAAATTACAATGTTTAATGTTACATATAGTGAAGTACATGGCACCAAGTAACCCTCCGGGTGTGGAGAATAGTTTCACATGCTAAGTTTTACATTTAAAAGGTAATGGCTCTGGGCCATGCATACCCAGCATCTAGAATTCTGTATTTCAGATAAATGTACATCTTGCTGGTCCTCCTAATTAGGAAATGAGTAAGGATACGTTCTCCTGTTTAAAATGACTGGTTTCTACTGTAAGAATGTACAGCATCTGTTGTTCCTTCCAGGGACTTTTGTATCTGTATACAATATATTTAAAAAAAATGAATAAAATGTAAGTATAAAAAAAACTTAAAGCAAAGCATTTGCATAGCTTGAGCTGATGTCCTAACTGAGGAAAACTATTCATTAAGGTTTAGGAATGTTTGAGACCAGATCCCTATGTTCATTTCTTGAACATTATTTATCTAAGATTATTCTCTGCAGGATAGCGTCATGATATTCTGTTGGGATGGCCGTACACACCCAGCACTACACACCTGCTAATTAAAACACTCTTGCTCATCAGAGTAACAGTAAAATAACATTTGCAAATATTGGTTTTAGCAGGTTAGTCACAAAAAGAGAGGCAGGTGATCAAACAATTCCCACCCTACAGGTGGGAAAGGAGAGGCTAAGCCGATGACCAGATAGGGTCAGAGGCCGCGACTAATGGTAGGGTAAAAAGCAAACTGGTTGGGCCTGGCAGTCCCGCTCCAGTATGCTTGCCTGGTAAATCTCTTAAATAAATAAATAAATAAAATCTGGCTTCGGTTTCCCTGTATCTGTGTATTTGAAGGGGAAGTCGTTGTGAGCTTTTTATAACTTGTCCTCAGCTATGTTGCAGTTGTACTAGAAGTATTTCCTGATGTGTCCCTTTGAATCCTATGGACACTCAACAGCAGCTGCCAGGAAATGACAGTTTGCTGGTGTGTGTCCATAGGTAAAGCACTTCCTATAGATGTCCCCATCCTTTATCTTAGAAATTCTCTTCGTCCAATTTTAGACTCCAGTATTCTCATGATAGGGAGGGAAAGAGTCCCTAGCTTAATACTTGCTTGATTGATGCTGTTCAAGGTGGAGCTGGAATTCTACTCCAAATGTCCCCCAAAATAATTTAAAATGTGCCTTCCCATTGAGTACACCAATCTTAGCTTGCTCCCCCACCCAGCCAGGACTGCCAAATCATTCAAAATACCCTCCCCGATACAGCTTGATTCCCTCAGCTGGCCACGGACAAATCATTAAAAATACCCCTTCCAGCTATGCCCGGGATTCCAGCTTGTCTCTCCAGAACCCAATGTATGTTAGCTGCCCCCTGTTCAGCGCAGGTACACAGGCTGGGTAGCTGGGTCATGTTCTTAACTTGACTGCTGAGTGAGGAGAAAGAAGAAGAGAGGGGACAGCGCTGGGACCAAGGCAGACAAGACCAAACAGACCAGTACATGAGACTGGGTGCAGGAGACTAAGACTGTAAAGCAGAGGAGCTCGGTACTAAGGAATGCAAGAACAAGCACCAGAACCCGCTATCAGTCCAGAACTTTCACGGGTATGTGGGAGTGAGGTTGGAGCTGCACCAGGAGCCAGGGAGCAGAGCAAGGGGTGAATCCCGGACCCACAGAGACTCTTTTGTCTGTTCAACAGCGCCAGGGAGGGAAGAGAGAGCGCGAGGTAGAGACTCTTCTCTCCCCTACCCTCAACAAGGTTATTAACACAAAAGTAGTCTAATGTTAAATAGGGGCTATACAAACTGCTTTTTTTTTGGGGGGGGGGCTCTCAAAGTCAGTTTCTTAAACATATGGCAGGCAGTTCCCCTCAAAATGATGGGGATGGGTGGAGTGGCAGTAGACCAAGTATTAGTTGCACCAGCCAGTTGTACTTTATCTAGTTTGTGCACTGCACTAAAACTCAGTAGCTTTATAAAGAGGCTTTGTATTTTAGATCTTGTTGCCTTCATGCAGGGCCTTGACAGTTTAAGGACCTCAAAGTAAGCAGGCCACTGCTCAGCAGTATTTAGACTCAAATATATATCACCACAAACCACCTCGTTTACATTGGACTGTGGTTTATTAAACAGCAAAATATATATATATCTCATGTGTCTCAAAGCTGTGGTAAGATTACTCAGGCCTTATTCTCACACAAGTGTTATCAGTTGCCGATCTTGTAAAGATGAACAGATCTGCATGTTAAACACTGAATAATTAATTTATTTTTATTTTTTATGGGAGTTCAGTTACAGTCGTAGCCTAGGCAAAAGGAGCATCACCCTAATAAAAATATTACAAAAGGAAACGTTCCTCATCCCAGTCGGGACTTCGGGGGAGGGGATAATGATGCCTGTAAGAAAATAAGCAAAATAAACTTAGGTCATCAGCTGCAGTATAGCCAGGCCTATTTGTCCACAACAGTCAAAAGCAGAATCCCAGGACTCTGGTGATGTCACTGGAAATGGCTGCCTGAACAGAAACTCCCACCACCCTCCAAAGCAAACCCTCTGTTTGCGTTAAACCATGCAAATCTTTGAAAAAACCAAGATGAAGAGGGCAGTAAAACTAAAGAGCTGATATCTGCATAAAAATTCATGGAACATGCGAAGGATGCCGATGGATCTGCCTCTGAGGCCTCTGACTCTGAATTGACACCATCTCTTGAGTCAGCTGGATCCCTTCAGGAACCACGGAGAGCAGTGCAAACTCCTAAAAATAAAAATAAACGGGTTGCTTAGACACTACTATATAAATCAAGAACTTATATCATTTCGAGCTGAAGTGAAACAACTATATGGTGAAATCCGCAAAGTAAAATAAATCTGTGAAGGCATTTGCTTGGAATGGTTGGATTTCTGCTTGACACGGCAACCCGAGTTCGGGAACCAGCCCGGGAGCTGGAGGGCTGGCCGGGGGGAGGAGGCTTGAGCGTCCTAAGGGCAGCTCGCCTTCTCCGGGGGGAAGGGGGATCCAGGGCTCGGTGCATGTCTGACCTCGGGTGGAGACCCGAGATACGGCAAGCCCAAGCCAGTGAAAAGGGTGGCGTGCTGAACGTCGGCGCTTAGCGCCTTGACGTCAGGGCACACAGCACGCCAAGAAACGGGAAAAATATCCTGCAGTGCCGCTGGTAGATGGAGCACAACGGCCTCAATCCCCAGTTCCCTACCTGCCCTAGGTGACGGCATCCCAACGAAAACAGGAAGGACCTTGGGGTGTAAGGGCCCCACCTAAGTACCCACGGGGGTATAACCAAGGCTACATGGGGATGGACCGCGCTAGGCTCCAGGTAAGAGAGTGGCGACTAATAAGGCCATATGTGTGTCTCCTGAAGAGTGGGGCGCCATGGTAGGGGAGAATAAAGAGAAACTAAAAATAAATAAATCTGTTTCTGTAAGTGAGGAATATGGCTGTCACTTATTTATTTTTATTTAGTCTTTGGTAACCGAGTAAGGCCCACTAGGTGCAAGTGCCTGTTTTTAGGGGTGACCTGGGAGCACTGGGGGTTAAGTGACTTGCTCAGAGTCACACAGTATGAAAATGGAGGTTATGAGTATCAAATCGAGGTCTGGTCTGCTGGATGTACCAAGCTCGTTCACAACTCATTACTCTAACCTCTAGGTTGTACTGCAGCCCTATACTTGCTGGGGTGGACATGAGGAGGGCAGATGCCTCCTCTCGGCCCTCCCGACCTCTGTCCTGTATTGCTCTTGAGATGCATGGTGTGACTGAAGGGCACGACTATATTAATACTCACGGAATCGATGGGACCTCCTTTCTTCCTTTTCATTGATCTGCCATTTTCCTGAGGGCAATGCGATAAACTGTATTATACGACTGGTGGACGGGAATGCTGAGAATTCCCCTGGTTTTCTCACACCACAGCTGTAACGTTGCTCTTCATTTCTCAGAACAGTGGGGGTATATCTTTGGATTATGGACAAGGTTTATGTTGGTGGCTCTATTATTGGACTTTATATATCTAGTTCAGCATTGACTACCATTGGCGATCAACTGGTGGGTTAAAATAAAAGGAGTCATCTAAAGATTTATCTTACCCCTCAGGTCAGTGGTTTTGAGGCTTGGTGCTACCTTTTTAAGATAGTCTTATCATGACTCCGCTGGGAGGCACGGATTCTTACTATAAGTGTGTGGCATTGGACCTCCCAAGAAATACAAGGGGTGATTCAGCCCAACATAAGTAAAATATAATGCATCTGTTTAACCTTGCCTTCCCTTCTCTTTCTCGACTCTAATAGAATTAATGAGCCAGCAGTTTCCCTTTTACTTTACCACCTCCTTTTCCATATGAAAGGAATGGAGTGGAGGTTGAGAGGGGGGAATGGACACCTTGAGTGAGATTCAGGCAGCACTGTCCTCCAACTTTCTAGAGACGAAAGAGGGCTAAACCTCCCGAACATGCGCATATATACCCAGGCCTCCCAAATACGCACCCTGCTATGTTGGCTTGCACTGGCATATGGAGCCCATTGGACATCAACAGAGCAAATCCTCAATGATACTTTTGATCTCACTTCATACCTCTTTGGCAATCCACCTTCGTGCCTATCCCTTACTGAGTTTTCTCAGTATACAGCTGAGCCCTTCCGCCAATGGTTGCATGTAATGAACTGCCTCCTCTCCCCAGCAAGAGATTATATCTGAGGTGTTGGCCAGCGATGCAGCCTTTCCACCAAATAAATTTCATCAATTAATAGGGCCAACGGGAATATGCCCCTTTGTGTTGCTGCAAGCTACAAACAATCTCCCAAACGTGGAATATTATAGATTTTTACAATTAAAATCTTACTTGCAGCCACACGAGGACGTCCTACCCAGTATAGTAGAGAAGCCTACCCAACTAATAACTCTCATCCTCTCCTATCTCAGTGGTAACATTCTGGAGCAACTTATAAGTGTAATTTATAAGGCCCTGAGGGAGATGCTATTGGAAACTACAAGAAACAATACTGGTGCAGTGGGCACAGGAACTAGGCACTGAGATTGATCCAGAGGACTGGATTGCCTATGCACTCCCAGTCAGTGGCGGCCCTACACCAGGGCCCGCGCCCTGGTAAAAAATTCCTGTGCCCCAGTTGGTGCTCCATATGGTGCAGAGCTTTCCCCATAGTAACAATATATCAGTGCCCTGGCTGCTATGTGTTGTGCCCCAGCTGTGCCCTGGTAACCATTTGTGGCTAGAGCTGCTAGTACTCCCAGTCTACAAAATCTCAGCAACCACATATTGAAAAGAATATGCTTGGAAAATTAGAGTTAGATTCTTCCATACCCCAGCTGTAGTGGCCAGGTACAGAAATCCTTCACTTGGGATCTGCTGGAGGATTGTGGCTTTAATTTGGCAGATCAAGAGCACATATTATGGTCTTGAAACCTACTTGCCCAATATTGGTGCTAGGTCTTAGAAGATATCTCAATATACGATTGCCCAGACCTTCTGACCCGTGCCTATGTTCTCACCGCACAGTACCACAGGGGTTAAAATTAACAAAGATATATATATATATAAACAGAAGCCCTGCTTTTATTGATAGCAAAGGAAGGTAATAACCAAGTTCTGGCATACAAACAGATTCCCACCGGGAGATGTGGCATTACTACACATGAGGTATATGACCTTGAGACTCTCTGCTAGGTTACAGGCATGCTCAGCCCTCTTTGAGATAAGGTGGCATAGGTGGGTGCTGCATCAGCTGGAGCACTGCCTGGGGGTTGCACCATAGGGACTGTAGTGACTGATCACCTATACAAACTGGGGAGAACATATTCTCTCCTACGCCTAGACCTTGGAATCAGTGGCGAAACTGACCCTTAGCTGTGCGGGGGCGGCCTTCCTCTCCCCCTCTCTCTCTCGCTACTCCTCCCTTTATCCTCTTCTACTATTCTTTAGATTCTATGATTAGCTTTATCTCTAAGTAGATCTTATCGTTTTTTGTCAAGAGTTGCATTATCAGATGTGTTTTCTCATACTAGACTTTATCTTACCTGTACCTATCCTTTCAGACTGAAACAATTTTACTAGTCCTCACACCCTTGCAATTATATCATGGAAGAAGCAAGTGATAAAATGTGGTATGTAAAGTTTAGCTCCAACTAGATGCAGTGGATCTTTAATTCTGAAATACTTACAGCAATATCTGCATGGAATGTTGTATTGTTTTGAGTGATATATTAATAAAATGTCCAGTTTAAAAAAAAAAAAAAAAAAAAAAGCAGTGTCCCAGTATGTGGCAGTATGTTGCCAGTGTATTGATAGGATTGTCTGAAAAGAGTCCATATGATTAGTAAAAACATAGAAACTCTGTTGGCAGAAAGAGGTCTGTTGGCTCATCATGTCTGTCCATTCCCACCAAACAAATGTTGACTGAGAGAGCCCTAGAGAGTGTTTATTCTCCCCCCCCTCCCTTTCTGGTGTGGTCTTTGCCAAGCCCTTGTATGTTTCACGCCCTCTTTTGAATCCCCCCACAGATTTTGCATAAACCACCTCCTCCGGCAGCCTATTTGACCCTTCTGGCACCTCTCTGTAAAAAAGTACTTCCTTGTGTCTTTCTTAAGCTTGCCCCAGGTTCATGGAGTTGCCGCTGTTGCTTGTTTATTTGAACTATTCCCCATCATCCACTTTAAAAGCTTTGGAAGCATTTGCGTGTTTTAATCATATCCCCTCTTTCCCTTCTTGCTTCAAGCGTGTACATGCTCAGATCTGCCAACCTCTCATATGCCGTTTACTGCTATCCCTGGGTTATCTTGGTTAGCCTCCTCTGCACTGCCTCCACCCTGTCCTTCTTCAGATGTGAACTCCAAAACCATACACTGCACTCCAGGTGAGGACAAACCAGTGACTGATATAGTTGCAGTAGCATCTCCTTCTCCTGCTAGTCATTCCTCTCCTATGCAGTCTAGCATCTTGTCCGTCATTACCACTGACCAACTGCATAGTTCTGATGCTTTCAGCCATGAGTAACTCTTAACGCTGTATATCAGTTTAAGAAATACAGAAGGAGAAAGCAATACACAGATAACAGAAACACAGAATTTGTTGGCAGAAAAGGACCACTTGGCCCACCAGTCTTCTCAAGTGTTCCCTACCTATTGTATTTCTGCAGACCCTGTCTGGTCTCTAGCCACCTCCCACTTCCTGCCTCTTTTCTAATATAGCCCTTTGTTTATCTCATGCATGCTTGAAGCCCCACATTGTTTTAGCCTCCACCATTTCTGCTGGCAGTTGTTTCCAGGCATCTTGACACCCTTTCAGTAAGGAAATATTTCCTCACATCTTTCTTGAACTCCCCCCAGCTTCATCACATTCCCCCTGGTCCTGGTGCTCATTTGTCATTTGAAGGAGACTCCCCACCTGTACCCTGTTCATCCCTATGGAGTACTTGTAGGTCTCAATCATTTCACTTTTCTGTCCTCTCATCCAGGACCCCTCAGCCTCTCCTCGTGGGGCTTACCTGCAAACCCTGCACCATTTTAATTGCTCTCCTCTGGACAGCATCCACCTTTTCTGTGCCTTTTCTGAGGTGCAGTCTCCAAAACTTGTATACAGTGCTCCAGGTGGGTGCATATCAGGAAGTGATATAACGGCAGTAACACCTTGCTCCCCCTGTTGAAGACACCCCTTCTTATGCCCTTAGCATCCCACTAGCCTTACCCACAGCCTTATCACAATGCTCTGCCACCCTGATGTCCTCAGATATAATAACCCCAAGGTCTCTTTCCTGTCTAGTGGCTATCGGTAACCCCCCCCAAAATCCTGTACTCAGCACTGGGGTTGCTACGTACTACGTACATGATTTTGCACTTTTTGTTATTAAACCCGAACTGCCATGTCTTGGACAAATCCTTGAGTTTCCCAAAATCCTTGCATGTTTTCTCCACTCCCTCCCAAGTGTCCACCCTGTTGCACAGATTTTGGTGTCATCTGCAAAAAGGCATAACTTCCCCTCCAGTTCTTCTGCAGTGTCCCCATGAAGACATTGAAGAGGACTGATTCCAGAACCGAACCCTGTTGTAGTACCTTGCTTTGTCATGGTCCCATCCCAACAGTGAGTGCCGTAAACCACTACCCTCTGTTTCTTATCTCTTAACCAGTTTCTAACCCAGTTTACCAGTTTCAACCACACTCCTAGGTTGGTCTGCTCCATTATCAGCCTCATGTGCGGCACTGTGTCAAAGATCTTGCTAAGTCCAAATAAGCCAAATCCACTGCCCTCCCCTGATTAATCTCCCTGGTTTACCCAATCAGTGAAGTCAGATTTACGTGGCATGACCTTCCCCTGTGAATCCATGCTGGCCATGGTCCTGCAACCCATTGGGTTGTAAATGCTCAGCTGGTCTTTCCTGCAGTAGGGTTTCCATTAATTTCCGCACTACTGAAGTTAGACTGCCAGCCGGTAGTTGCTAGCCTCCTCCTTGTTGCTGCTGTTATGTAGGGGGACCATGTCAGCTGTTTGCCTGTCCTCTGGAACCACGGAACACAAGAAGGCACACGCTCGCCGGTGTAGGAATCAGGAACCATGCCTGTTTCCGGCTAGATTTTGAACAAGGCTGTCAGCATAGCAGCTAGCACCTGACTTCTTTCAGTAGCCTCAGGTGTATCCCATCCAGTCAAATAATAAAGATGACATATTGCTGGTTGGCCTTTATGGTTTTTTTGTTTATAGACCTGTATGAGAAGATCACAGTGAAGCACAGTGTTAATTTTTTATAATAGTGATAATTTATGATACTAGTAAATACGTACCAGCCATCATCCACCTGAGTGAGTATCCTGATTGTGAGTTACAGTAGTCATACATTGTAGACTTTAATAGAACAGAAAACCTGTGTTCCTGATCTGGATCATCGAGTACCTTGTTAATTTTCAATTAGATCCAGAGTATGGATGACAGCAAGCAATGGTTTGTATAATCTATACTGGGAAGGTCTGAGTATACTGTATTCAGTTCAGTAATATAAGTGGATGTACTGTTGTCTGATTTCAGTGTAGCAATGCACACTCTGAATGACCAAAAAGTTTAAAAAATTGCTGGTTACCTTTCCAGCCATAAAGTTAGGGTTACCAGACGTCCTGTTTTACCCGAACATGTCTTCTTTTTGACGTCAGAATTTTTGTCCGGGTGGATTTTTAAAATGGGTGCTGTTTTGTCTGGGTTTTTGGACTTTCTGGTGGTACAGCTGCTTCTGTGTCAGTTGCCATGGCAACCGTTCGTTACCAACCAGTCCAGACCAGGAGGAAAAAGTGTGCGTCTGTCTGCGAGCCGAATGTCCGACTCTGCGCATGTGGTGTCTCTCTGCTTTAGCTCCCGCACACGGGATTTGCATCCATTAGCAGCCATTTGCTAGCCTAGCCGCCTATGAGCAGACAGTTATCCTCCGCAACGACCAGCAGCTCATCCGGCTCCACTGGGACTCCGTCAGTCCGTCTCCACATGTCTCTCCGGTGCCACGGCCCACAACTTATTCTGTTGTCTGCTGTTGAACTTTACATATTGCTACTGCTGTTATCTAGGTGGCGCCAGCCGCCCACCCGCTGCCTCGGCCCTAGACTAGTGTCAGCCGGCCCTTGCACTTAGCCGCCCGAGACGAGTCAGATGGTCGACCCGAGTGAGTTCCAACAACCCTGACCTGCCAGGCTGTCAGCATCAATTTCATCGGTGTCGGTGATCAGGCCTGTGCTGTGAGCCGAGCAGAGGCAACTGCAAGCTGCAAGCCAGCGTCAGTGAGGGAGGGCCAGCAGAGACGGGTCGCTTGTTGCCGGGCCCAGGCAGCCATAGGACCAGGACTGTCGCTGCAGCAGGACAGGAAGAAAACAGCATGTCAAGGCCACAAGGGAGGCTCGGTAAGGTAGGAAGACCAAAAAAACTAAGCTGCAGGCCACAAACAAGTATGTTCCCCTGCTCTGCAGCCTGGCTGAAGCAGCTGGCTAGATTTTATTTTCCTCTGCAGACAGGTACTCCAACCTGCTGTCACTTTAGTTCTTTTTTAGGCTGCTTGCTTGGCTTCGCTTGTTGCAAGTGTAACCTACTCTAGTCTCCACTCTTGACCCGGCCTGTAGTTGCTGTCAAAACAGGGAAGCTCATACTCTTAGAAGTCCATCTGTATTTTAACTGAACCCTGGCCCTAGGGGGTGGGGTCATGGGGAAGAAGTTAGGGTGGTCCAGTGCCCTTGCCTGCGGGGTCCCGTTCTCAGTTGCAAAAAGATGCTACTGGCACCTCTGCAACCTCATTGGGCTGTGTTTTGCGGGGGTCACAACCTCATCCTGAATGGTCACAAAACTGCTTGGAACCATGATGGAACAGGCACAGGGTGGCCATATGTATGGCCCATAGGGTCACTCTCAAATGTACGATGGCCTTCACAAAGCCTTCTGTGATGCCCCCTGCCTGTAGAATTGTTACAGGAAGGTATTAAGGTGTATGTATGTGTGTGTGTGGGGGGGGGGGGAGTGCGGAACTGTGACTAGAGAACCCAAGGCTGGCAGTAGGAAGACTACTAGGGAAGCACGCCCAAAAGATTTGGACATGCCAGGAAATGAATGGAGTACCACTGAATTACTAGGGAATGTTATATCGACTGGAGCTGTGGTGGTAGGTGGGCCACTTGACCACCAAGATGGTAGCCATGTAAAAAAATGTTCTGCCTGCTGCTGCTTCTCTCTGACTGGAAAAAAATCATCTCATGTGGTGACGGGTTTTCAAGGTGCTGGGCTGTCCAGGAATGGGACGGGCAGGAGCGCACATAAATAAATACAGACTGTAATGTCAGTCAGTCACTATGCATGCTCCCACCCATCCCACTCTGGACAGCCCAGCACCTCAAAGACTGACAGCACAGAGCTGATTTATTTATTTTCAGTCAAAAAGAAGCAGTAACCCGATAGCCACATGAACCTGGACTGTAGTACATACTGTAATGAATATGAGTGATGACAGCCCGGTCAGCATCATCCAGTCACGGTCAGATGACAGTACATTAGTAATAATACTGTCCTTGTGTCAGTGAAGGCGCTACTTGTTGTACAGTACAACTTTAAACACTTGACTTGCAGTCAGTTTCATGATTATTTGCTGAGCCACCCTCTGTTGCTTAGGAAAATTCGCTCTTTTGAAAAGTACTCATAGATGGGATTGGGGAATCAGGTTAGCATGTTGGCTTCAAAGTGTACTTTTTTTTTTTTTTTGAACATCAGAGTTACTGTGTACGAACTAGAAATTAAGCAAGATTGCTTGCTTCTTAGACCTTGTCCTCTTTTTCTTGTCCCAAAATCTGGTAACCCTACATAAAGTACAGTTCAAAAGTGCAAATACCAAAGAGTGCAGGAAGCTGCCATCACAGGTCATGTTGAAGATATCTAGTCAGCACCGTTTCTATGGCTCTCAGATCTTCAGGGATTCCTGTATTTTACAGGGAAATAAAGTCCTCTACAGGAAAATTGTTTCCACAGACTTTCATTGGTTATATGGAAAACAGAGCAATTTATCTTCCATAGGAATGTTATCTAACATACTAAAAGCCAGCAGAATGGGCCAACTGGTCTGTCTTGTCTGCTCGAAAGCCAGCAACCTAGTGTCTGCTCAGCTTACCACCCCCCCCAACCCCAAGAGGGTCTTCTTTAGTTTCAGTTTCCTTGTACCTGGAATCTGCAGGGCTGCTACCTGGAAGTCAGCAAACTACTCTTCATTACCCACTACCACATCGTCCTTGAGTCACGCCCGGGATGCTGGTTTTGGGGCCTCGGTTCTCAGTCTCTCTTTCCCAAGTAAGTATATGGGGGTGTAAATCTTGCCTCCCTCCTCCCGGAGAACTGCTAGGAGTCTGCCAATGAGTGTGGATGAACAACATATCCATGTCCCTAGAAATACAGGTTACTCACCTGTAACAGGAGTTCTAGGAATGGTATATGTTGTTCATCCTCGACTCTCCTGACCTCAGCTAGCTGCGCCAGCCTGAGCTTTCCAGCTGGCCAGATTCATGGCGTCATGGGGCGGAGCCGAGAGTTATACCACCCGGTGGGTGGGAGGAGCAAGCTTGAAGACCTTCCGGCAAGATTTCAGCGGCGAGGATACTGCCATAGAGTGTGGATAGAACAACATATACCATTCCTAGAACTCCTGTTACAGGTGAGTAACCTCTGTATTTTTTTTTGGTTGCTGTTATTCAGCAAGAAGAGTTTCTGAGCTTCACGCTCTCATGTGCAAAGAGCCTTATTTAGTTTTCCACGGGACAGAGTATCCCTGAGAGCAATCCTAAATTTTTGCCTAAGGTGGTTTCTACACTCACTCAATCAGGATATTGACCTGCGGTCTACTTCTAATTACTCTAATAGGGAGAGGCACTGCTCCACACCCTGGATGTTCACTGAGCTTGAGGTATTACCTCAACAGAACTAAACAACTCGTAGTTCAGAGCAACTTTTCGTTTCCTTTTCTGAAAGGATGATGGGCCAACCAGTATCCAAACAGTCCCTGTCTCGCTGGCTTGTCCAGTGTATTTCATACTGTTATGATATCAAACAAAAGCCCCTCCCGGGAACAGTCCGGGGTCATTCCACTAGGGGTGTGGCCACCTCCTTTGCAGCACTCCGAAACGTCTCCACCTCTGCCATGTGTGCTGCAGCCACTTGGAGCTCTGTGCATACATTTATCAGGCATTATAGCCTGGACATCACCTCTTGGCGAAGAGCCGGCTTCCGCCTGGCGGTGCTACAGGGTCTTTTGTCCTAGATTCAGGACCTGGAATGTAATTCCTAGTTTCCTCCTCCCAGAATGTTGGCAGCATTACTGCTTGGGAATCAGTCCTAATGGTGTAACCTGCTGCAAGAGCTGTGTCTCGAAGTAAGTTAGTACAGTTACGTAAGAACTTACCGTAACAGTAGATCTTCGAGAACAGCTCTTGCAGCAGGTACCTTCCCGCCCACCTTCCCCCTTGGAGGAGGCATGGCTTAGGCCTTTACTTTCAGGGATTTTCCTTTTGACTTCTGACGGTGGATCCTCGGCCTCCCATTTCGATGTCAGCCTGCGGCCGGAAGTCTCCGGCGGGAGAACTGGGGAATCTGGCGGGACCGCCCCCTTATGTACTACATCTGACGTCGGAGGCGGGACCCACGTCGGGGGCGGTCCCCGCTGAAGATAGCTAGCTAGAATTTTTCCGTGGGGTCCTGATGCCTGCCGGCTTCAGTCCTAATGGTGTAACCTGCTGCAAGAGCTGTTCTCGAAGATCTACTGTTACGGTAAGTTCTTACGTAACTGTACTTTCTTTCACATCCTGATCCTTCCGTCTCATTGAAGGTTCCTCCGATTCTGAGCAGAGGGAGCCTTCTACGAGTTCCAGGCCATGCCATTCGGCCTCTCCTTGGCCCCCCCAGGGTCTTCACCAAGTGTATTGCAGTGGTGGCAGCTTACCTGAGGCACCCAGGGGTCCGGAATTACCCCTACCAGGACGACTGGCTGATCGCAGTTCCCTCCAGGCACGAGGTGGAGCGGTCCAGGGTCTTGGCCCTCCAGAACTGCATCTCCCTTGGTTTCCTGGTCGTCGAGGCCAGGTTGGAACTGGTGCCCTTGCAGGTGATCAGCTTCATCGGAGTGGAGCTTGACTCTTTGCAGAGCCAGAGCCCGGCTCCCAGCGGACAGGGCAGAGGCTCTCTGCTCCTGTGCCTGATCATGTCAGGTTGGCTCATCGCACCCTGTCCGGGACTTCCTGTGCTTGCTGGTCTACATGACAGCCTGCACCACCGTGGTTCATTGGACCCGCTGGAGAATACGCTCACTGGAGTGGGAGATGGCTAGCCAGTGGTCTCAGCGCAAGGGTCACTTCAACCAGCTGGTCACTGTGACCCAGCGGATGTGGGACACTATCCAGTGGTGGTTAGTCCCAGCACATCTGCAGGAAGGGATCCCATTTGTCCACCCCAAGCCGACTGTCCTGAAGACTGATGCCTCTCTCATGGGCTGGGGTGCCCACGTGGGGCACACAGAGTCCAGGGGCTCTGTATCTCCGAGGAGTCCCATAGTTCGGCTAGTGCTGACTGCATCGCTCCGCACATTCAGGGTCAGGTGGTCCAAGTCCAGACAGAAAATACCACGCACCATGTACTACCTCAACAGATGGGGCGGGACGCACTCCCTGCCCTTGTGCAGGGAAGCTCTCCATGTCTGGACCCTCGTGCATAGCCTGGAGGTGGATCTGCTAGCCATCCATGTGGCAGGAGCCTCCAGTCAGCTGGCGAACACCCTCCGTCGGGTGGGCAAGGGGTTTCACAAGTGCTCTCTCCACCCAGAGGTAGTTCAGTCTGTTCTCCCAGTGGGGCATCCCTCAGGTGGACTTGTTCACCTCCAGGGAAAACACAAAGCTGTGGCTGTTTTGTGCCCATCTCCCTCAGCAGGGAACGCTGCAGGGGGATGCCTTATCGAGGCCCTGGACCTCAGGCCTCTTCTATGCCTTCCCTCCGCTTCCCTTCATCCACAAGGTGCCCCGAGGCCAGGAGAGTAAATGACACAGGTGATCCTGGTGGCTCCAGACTGGCCATGCCAGTTCTGGCACTCTGATCTCCTCAGCCTCAGCAGTAGGCCCTGAGGCATCTTCTCCTACGCCCAAGTCTGCTTTCTATCAGTCTTGGGAAGGTACTCCACCCAGACCTTCAATCCCTGCACCGGACAGCCTGGTTCCTGAGCAGCTAGAGTTCCTGACTTTGGGTGTCTCCGAACCTGTCTTCACCATTATCGAGGCATCTCGGAAGGAGTCGCCTAGGAAGTGCTATGCCTTCAAATGGAAGAGATTCTCCATTTGATGTCTGGGCAAGGGGTTGGACCGTTTGTCCTGTCCTGTGTCTAGCATTTGTGATTATCTTTGGTCCCTCTCTGTTGGGCGTTTGGTTGATGACCCTTAAGGTGCGCCTGGCAGTCATCTCTGCTTACTGGGTGTGGGCTAGTCAGCAGTTGGTGGCACAGGAAAAGGTGGTCTGGTGCTTCTTCAAGGGCCTTGACCACATTTCCCCACCGATGCGTGAACCACCACAATGGGACTTGTTGCTGGTTTTGGCAAAGTTCATGGGCAAGCCATTCGAACCGATGCACAGGTGTGATCTCTCTCACCTGTCATGGAAGACCGCTCTCTTGGTGGCTGTCAACATCAGCCAGAAGGATCAGTGAGCTCCAGGTGCTTGCATGCCTCTAACCTGGTCTTCAACAAGGACAAGGTTGTCCTGCCTCAACCTGAAGTTCCTCCCGAAGGTTGTGTTAGTTTTACCTTAACCAGGTGATTAATCTCCCAGTGTACTTCGCCAGTCACACCTCTGAGGCAGAGCACAGGCTCCATACTCTGGACCTGAGGCGAGCGCTCGCTCATTACATAAAGCACACAACTGTAGTTCGGGGAGAGGTTCACCAGCTGTTTGTCACCTGCGCTGAAGCTGTACCTGGCAGACCTGCAGCCAAGCAGATGATTGGCAGGTGGATCACATCCTGCATTGATCTCTGATATAGGTTGGCAGGTAGGGAGCCTCCCAGAGAACGAAGGGCTCATTCCACCTGCCATACTGCTGTGTCGGTGGCTGCTTCCAGGGATGTCCCTATCCAGGAAATCTGCAGGGCTGCTATCTGGCGGTCAGCACACACCTTCATGTCCCCCTACCAGTTTGACCTAGAGTCACATGGGTATGCTGGTTTTGGGGCCTCAGTTCTCCAATCTCTGTTTCCTAAATAGGGGATGTGCGCCTTGTCTCCTCCCTCCCGGAGAACTGCTAGGAGTCTGCCAGTTAATGTGGATAGAACATCATATCCACATCGCTAAAAAAAAAAAAGTTCTCACCCCCAGAAAGTCTTCAAGTTGGCTCCTCCCACCCACCCAGGTGGCAACTCCCTTGGTTCCAACTCATGATGCCAGATCTTGCCCGCTGGAAGCAGTTGTGTGTGCCAAAGCCAGAGAAGGTCGGGTGGGTCTGTGTGGATGGACATCATATATCTCTCCTAGAACTACTGTTACAGGTGAATAAGAAAAAATTATTCACCATAGTACTTCTGTTTCTTCCAGGGGGTCCTTTAGCATCAGTAACAAAAGCGGTAAGCTGACAAGGTTGAACTACCTTGGAGGTGGAACCATGAATATTCATTAAAATAGAGTGACTCAGGGCTGGCCCGGTGGTGCTGAGGCTTGAGGTGCTGGACGCCACGCCAGCGACCCGGGTTTAGGAACAGACTCAGGCCGCCGGGGGTCGGAGAGGAGAAGGAGGATCGAGTGTCCCAATGGATGCTCTCCTCCTTCTGAGGTGGGTTCCTGGGGTGCTTTGAGCACCTGACGCACCTATGCCTATGGAAGCATGGGCATCTGGGCACAGGCGGCTCTCCAGAGTCGGGGAGGGGAAGATGTTGTGGGCATTTGACAACCAGACACCGCCTGCCTGGTTGTCTGTCATGCATGCCGACGCCTCGGAAGGAGGTACCAAGGGAAGAAAAGCAGAAAAAAAACCCCGGTCCAAGATGATGATTGATCTCTAGCCCTGATCACCTACCCATTTAGCAGACCCTGCCAGCAGGCGTCCAAGAGGGGAGTAAGGTAGGAGATAATGGAGTTAGCCTGGCACTCTAGGGGCAGACACCGTGGAGGGATCTACAGGACTGATCAGGTCTGGAAGGAGTGGACTGAGGGTAGTAAGGTGGGATAAAAAGAAATTGGAAAAATAAAATAGTGGCCAATCAGAATCAAGCAGGAAGTTGTGCTGAGTGCAAAGAGCCCATAGAGCCTCAGAATTGTTTCTCTTGACTGAGAAACACTGCATCTGAGGTGCTATTTCTCATTCTTGAAAAACAAACTTTTTGTGGCTAAATCTTTACTTCTGTGCTGAGTTTGTAAGTATTTTACAGTTTATTATCATTTTAAGGTGTTTTTAGCGGTTCCTTGCCGGTTCCCAGGAACCACACTTTCCACTTTTTTCCTTGGTTCCTTTTAACTTTCCTGAGGTAAAAATATTCAGTGTTTTGAGTATTTCAATGATTTTCAAGGTCTTTTTAATACAGGCTCCCTTATTTTACCGGGATCCGCTATTTTTTCTGTATTTCTACTAAGTTTTGTTATTTTAAATCATGGTTCTTTACTGCTAGGAAACCAACTGCATTTACAATTTTTCCATTTCGTGAACTGATATTTTTCAGCTTTCATGATGCATTGTTATGTCAGAAAAGCCAAAAAAGAGGACTGGACCCACAGGTTTTAAAAATTGTATTAAGTGTGGTGTGTTTATAGTGCTTGGGTCCAGAACATTTTTGCTCTAAATTCTGCTCAAAAACTATTAAAAAGAGGGCAAAAAGACTAGAAGAGATGTCTTGTAATAATGCTTCTGCTATTAAGAAGTCCACTGCCCTGCCCAAGCCTAAAAATAAGGACCCCTCAGAAAATGAATCTGATAAACAAAAGAATAAAAGTGGTGGCGTACCAAAAAAAAGAAATTATATGAAGACAAGTATCTACATTTCCCCTCCGCATTAAGGGAGGCAGTGGTAAAAAAAAAAGCATATAGGCAAAAAAATAGAGGGTCAGTCACCCACTGTGGTCTCTGACCCTAATAAAGATTTACCCCCATAAAAGAAATGGCAAAGGTATGGAACCTGTGTCAAACTTTACAGGGTATGGGGAGCTTAATCTCTGCTCCTGTTAACCCTAGCAGCTCTGTCCCAACCTTTGGGACATCCTGCTACTATGTTCTGGGGGATGATGATGATTAAGATAACAGTGGGGACCAGCCTCTGGTGCCAGACATTTTGCCTGACCCACGCTTTGGTACCTCTTCAGATGGCCAGGAGGACTTTTCCTCCCTCCTGACCTACTTGCAGCACATGGTGGACACCCTGGACCTCCCTGCTTAGGAATCCAGTGAGGAGGAGGAGGAGGATGAAGAGGATGAGGACTATAAAAATATGATGGGTCTTCCTCCTACAAAAAAAGATTGTGCTTCCTATGTACAAATCCTTCAAGAAATCCACTATGAAGCTCCTGCGGGCCCTACTTCCCTGTCAGGAGTGGACAAGAAAGTGGATAGGAAATATCCTCTGGCTAAAAATTAGGCTGATTTTCTTTATTTTCATCCCAGCCATGGAGGGGTGGTTCAGGCCGCAGCCTGTGATAAGGCTAAGGTCCCCCTCACCTCTATGCCTCCTGAAAAGGAGTAATCTAAAACTAGATGCTATGGCTAAAAAATCTTATACCACTGCCTCCTACTTGGCATACTCTAAGGACCAGAAGGCTCTTTGTATTTCTGTCTAGGGCATTCTGTCACACAAATGTGACAGAATGTTCCAGGACATTGCTGAAACAGTGAAATCTGGTCTGGAAGCCACCAAATACCAGTTTCACATGGCTGCAGACACTAATGACACAGCAACAAGGGTCATGGCTCAAGCTGTCTCCCTGACGTTTTGCTTTGCTATGAACAACTAATTTATCACAGGACACCCAGTCCAAAGCTATGGACTTCCCCTATGAAAATAATTCCCTTTTCAGGGACAAAACTGAAGCATACATGAAAAAGGTGGAGGAGTTCAAGTCCACCTATGAAAGTAATGCAGCCAAGCAGAAAGCCTCTACATCCCAGAAGTCTCAACCTAGGAGTAATAGAAGCAGGGACTACTTCCCCAGTACATCCTAGTCTTTGCCCATGCCTTTGGATTTCTCTCAAATGAGAGGTTATTTCAGGGGAAGAGGCAGGAGGGGTCAGGTGAGAGCTGCCACCACTCCTGCCCCTGCCACACAGTCCAAGTCCTAACTTCTGCAGTCAGGTCACCTCCCTCCTCCAGTAGGGGTATCTCCACTACCTCCAAGCTTGGACCCACATCACAACAGACAAGTGGGTCTTGAGGTAGTGGAAAAGGTCTACCTTGCTAATTCAAGCAGTTTCTGCCCTTCAGGGTCCGGCTCTGTCAAATCCCCTATCCCCAACAGAAAGATACCTGTTGGAGCTGGAGGTAAAGACTCTGTTATCAGTCAAAGTGGTGGAGAGGGTTCCCCTTTCACAGCATGGAAATGGTATCTACTCCAGATACTTCCTGTCATTAAAGAAAAATGTGGAGTGGTGACCTGTTTAAGACCTTTGATGTCTAAACAGGCACCTACTCAAACCAAAATTCAAGATGATTACCCTTCAAATGGTAATGTACACTCTGCAGTAGGGAAACTGGCTAACCTCCCTGGATCTGAAGGACGCCTATTTTCACATACCAATAAGGCAGTTCCACAGAAAGTTTCTGAAGTTCGGGCTGCATTCAGGCCATTACCAGTTTGCATCCATGCCCTTTGGCCTCACCTCTGCTCCCAGAGTATTCACAAAGTGCCTGTCTGTAGTGGCAGCCCACTTGAGAAAGCAGGGCATCTGTCTTTCCATGCCTGGACGACTGGCTCTATAGTGGCAAGACCCCTCAGCAAGTCAGAGAGGCTCTAAACTGCACAAGACAAACTCTGTCCTCTCAGGGGTTTCTAATCAATGAAATCACATCTGGAACCCTCTCAGCTCCTCAAGTTCATAGGAGCAGACTTGGATACTCAGCAGGCAAAAGCCTTTCTTTCTCAAGACAGAATTCAAAACTTTTTGACTGCAGCAAATTTTTTTTATTTTTTTTTTGCTAGGCCAGCCAAGGCATTTGAGGCATTTTATACAGTTCCTGGGCCACGTGGCTTCCATGACAGCTGTGGTGGTCCCAGGGGTAGGTTTTCAGATGAGGGACATTCAGTATCATTTTCGAGCCCACTGGTCACAACAGAAAAATTCTCTGTCCAAGCTAGTACCAGTGACAAAAACACTGCTTTGAGCTCTTGACTGGTGGAAGGAAGAGGAAAACTTCTCAGTGTGCATCCCCTCTCAGCTCTTCAGTCAGTAGCACTTGGATGCCAAAGGAGTCCAAAAGTCACATGAGTCTTCTGGAACTCAGAGCTGTGTACCTGGCACTGAAAGCTTTCGCCCCTCAGGTCGAGAGAGACACTGTTCAGATCAGAACAGACAACACCACTGCTGTGTTTTACATAAACAAGCAGGGTGGCATGAGATCTACTGCCCTGTGCACAGAGGCCATGAGAATCTGGTCCCCAACCTATTCCCTGGATGTGAGTCTCTCTGCCATATACCTCCCAGGCAAGGATAATTCCCTGGCAGATGCTCTGAGACGCATCAGCCAAGGTCACAATGAATGGACTCTGAACAGACAAGTCCTTGCCACAGTCTTCAGGAGGTGGGGCACACCAGAGATGGACTTGTTTGCATCCCACCTCAGCTACCGGATTCCTCTGTACTGCTGCAGACCCCCAGCAGTGGGCACTCTCCCAGCAGATGCACTAGCTTTGAACTGGACAGGAAAGTTTCTGTATGCTTTCCCTCCATTTCCCCAATTACACAGATTGCTACTGATGCTCAGGGATCAGTTTGCAACCATGATTCTCATAGTTCCAGACTGGCCAAGACAAGCCTGGTATCTTCTCCTGCTGGCCATGTCCCACAAGAAGCCGATTCGACTTCCTCTAACTCACTGTCTTCTCACCCTACCACACAAGTAGGGGGTGAATTATCCAGACCTGGAATCCATTCACCTCAAAGTCTGATTTTTGGTGAGCTAGAATTCCCAGATACACAGTATTCAGAACAAGTTCTGAAAATTCTTCGCATGGCTAAAAAGTCAAGCACAAAGAAAATCTATGCAGCTAAATGGAAAAGATTTTCAATCTGGTGCAAAGGGAAAAGAATAGAACCTCTGAAGGCCTCTATCCCTTCCATTTTGGACTATTTAGTTCATCTGCAAACATCAGGCCTCAAGGCCTCATCCTTGAGGCTTTACTTAGCTGCAGTTTCAGCCTACCTTTCCGCTGGGAAAGAAAATTCTATAATTTCTAGGCCCATTTTCAGAAAGTTCTTCGAGGGCCTCCTTCATTTGCAGCCTCCCAATTAGGGAACCTGTTCCCCCTTGGGACCTCAACCTCTGCATTGCTAAGCCCATGGAGCCCTTCCTTCGAGCCCATGGCTACAGCCCACATTAAGTACATTACCTGGAAAACAATATTCCTAGTGGCTATCACTTCTGCAAGAAGGATTTCAGAACTGCAAGCACTCTGCACTGAGCCTAACTATATTGTCCTCCATAACGACAAAGTAGAGCTCAGAACAAATAGGAAATTCCTTCCCAAGGTGGTCTCTTGAGTTCCATCTTTACCAGACCTTTACTCTCCCTGTCTTCTTCACTGACAGTTCCACACCAGGGGAAAGAAGGCTTCACAGCCTAGATGTCAGGAGAGCTCTGACCTGTTACATGGAGCATACCATAAGGTCAGAGGCTCCTCTACTCAGCTTTTCCTCACCTATGGTGAGGTGGGCAAGGGAAAACCAGCCACCAAGAGAACTATCTCTTGCTGGTTAGTTTTGCTGTATTCACTTCTGTTATGCCAAGGCTGGCAAACGGCCCCTCAAGGCCTCGGGGCCCAATCGACTAGGGGCATTGCTGCCTCTGTGGCAGCTGCAAGGGACATTCCTTCCTAGAGATCCGCAGTAGCTACCTGGAAGACTGTACACACTTTCATAAAGCATTACTGCCTGATGTACAGTCAAGGTCTGATGCCAAATTTGGCAGGACAGTCCTGCAGAGCCTCTTCCATAAGTAGGTTCTGTACCCGCCTCCCAACTGTACTGCTTTGTAGTCTTCTATTGTTACTAATGCTAAAGGACTCCTGGGGTAAGAAGAAAAAATTACTCCCCGTAAAAATTCTGTTTCTTCCAAGGGGTCCTTTAGCATCAGTAGCCTCCCACCCTGCCTTTCCAGGCACCTACGTTAAGAGGGCCCTTCCTATGCACCTTTTGCTAAATTTGTTTAGTTTTTTTGATTGTTTTTAGCGTATGTGAATGGTTAATCATAGTCTTTTTATAGTTCATTCTATTGCATGGTTTTAAAGCCTGTTGGCACAGTCCTTATAGCCATTGTTCTCCTTTCATCTTCGAAAAAATTCTGAAGCCCTGTGGGCTCTTTTCACTCAGCACAACATTCTGCTTGGCCACCCTATTTTAATGAATATTCATGGCTCCACCTCCAAGGCGGTTCAAATTGGTCAGCTTACTGCTATTGTTACTGATGCTAAAGGACCCCTTGGAAGAAATAGAATTACTATGATGAATAATTTTTTCTTACTCGCCTGTAACTGTAGATCTTCCATGGAGTGGGTCTCTTGTAGTAGATAATACATTTGGGTCATCGCCAGAGGTCACTGTGGCACATGGCAGCTCTTCTAGCAGTCTTTTCCAGGGGCCGCCCACACACAACATCAGCTTCCTGTTTCCTAGATGTGTGGGCAGTCCCTGGTATCCTCAGTTCATTTTCCCGCCATCTTCAGCTCGCACGCAGCAGCTAGAGCAACTTCAGAACAGCAGTCATCGATGAGAATTTGAGCAACCCAACGCAAGTCCAAAGAATCTTCAGGCAAGGTAGCGCTATTTCGTTCCTGCTATTGTAGAAAATTCTACCACTTCAACAACCACACTACTTGTGTAAGGTGTCTGGGACCCACACACACCAGTTCCTGTCAGTCAAGCAAACTCGTAGGGCCCACTTGCCGTTTGAAATCAAGACTTTAATGGGCAGAAATTCTCCTCATGGAGAATCCAGGGCTCATCCCAAGAGTTCCCCACTGATTCTCATTGACAGCACAAAAAGAAGTCCTCTTCACACTCCATGCCTAACGCTCGTCGACAGCCACTGTCGACGGTGCTTTCTCAGCCTGCCTTTTCGTCGACAGGAGGATATACCCTTTCGTCAATGGCGCTTTCTAGTGTGTTGATGGCAGTTTATAATTATCCCTTTATGGGTTCCGTTGACGGGGGCTCCTCTTCCGTCGAAGGGACCATCATTTGTACAGCATAGCACTCTTTCCCCAGTGACTCCGTTGACGAGCCGCATTTCATGGGGAAAACCTGCTGCTTTTGCTATGCTCCCTGCCCCTCCACCCTCACAGGTGGGTACCTATAGGGACCAGGCAGATAGGGATTGGGACCCTGGTCTTTATTACCCTGGGGCAAGACCTGCTCAGGCTACGCATCCAATTCCCTCCATCCTCCCTTTGGTTTCCCAGAAACCCCCCTCCCTACCCGTCGTCCTACTCAGAAAGAACTGGATGTTTCTACTGTAGCACAGCATGTCTTGTATGCCATGTGGCATGCTCAGCCCTCCAATCCAGGACAGCCGAGCCATCTATCCCATTCACCCACACCTTCGCCTAAACGGTAAGAGGGACCCTCTTCTGCCTTGGTCCCCTATCCCTTGTATGAGTTCACTGAGTGAGTTCTAAGGAGCATAAAAAGACCGAAGTCCAAAAATATATCTCCTGTTAGGACAGTGTGTAATAATTTAAGTTTGCTCCTGTTGCAATGTGATTATCCAGATTATTTTTAAATTGTTCTTTACTACGGAGAATTACTTATCAGACGAGCCTGACTTCTCGGCAGATTTTACCGGAGATCTAGAGGACGAGGAGTTCCAGGAGTTGGATTTCCAGCCTCACACTCCAGTATCGGACCCCTCCTCATTAGACGACTTGCCCAGACATATGGTTGCCTCTCCTCCAGATGACCTTTCTTTCCATGAAATAATGGTCCAAATTCAAAAAGTCATGGGATTCTCCACTACCGAACATGACAATGTAAGGGTATGTCAGACTACTTGGAGTTACCTGAGGAGCCAGTCTTAGTGGTACCCCCACTAATCCAGACCTATCAGAATGCTATGTTTGCAGCCTGGCACCAACCTTTTTGTGTCATGGCTGCTCCCCGTAAAGCGGATCGCATATACCAAGCTCCTCTGGATCACCCCTTCCTATCCACTATTCCTGAAGCAGATTCAGTGGCGTTGCTGCCACTCATGATCGCACTAAACAACCAAAGCACGCGAGTTCTTTATCACTGATAAAGAATCCTGGATAGATTATCTGGGCAAAAAGATATTTCAGTCCAGTACCATGAATCTCAGAATCCTGAATTACGTGGGACACATGATCAAATACCAGTGTACGTCTGGTCATCTGCCATTGAATTAGTCAACAAACTCCCTCCTTCACAGGAAAGGGAACAGTTACTGGCTACAACAGCCACTGGCAGCTCCACTTCCCGTTACCTACTCCGGTCGGGCTATGATACAGTTGACATCTCAGTCCGTATGTCAGCAACAGGCATTACCTTGCATTGCCATGCTTGGCTTCGCCTTTCTGGGTTCACACCTGATGTACAGCAGAGAGTAGTTAATGCCCCCTTTAATGGGTCCAAACTATTCGGCCAGGTACTCAAACATTGATTGATCTCCAAGCTTCAGGTAGAACTCTCGCACAGTCCATGGAATGTACCATACTTCACAGCCATCACACCATTCCTAATCTCTCTTTATACCAAAGAGGTGGAAAATAGAGAGGCTGTAATAGAGGCTATTTCAGAGGTTGTTCCCAACCTACCACTGCCAATGCCTCTTCCGCCAAAGGCTCTGGCTTGCATCCTCCAGGTGGGTGGGTCAGCCCGCCACCCAGTGACCTACTGGGACCCTGTCCACGCTCTCGACCAGACCTTGGAAGCTATGGGCAGTCGCTTTGCCCTCCATCTGGAGGCCTGGAAAACCATCCGCATCAGACAAGTGGGTACTTCACATAATTCAGACGGGTCACATTCTGGAATTCCTGTCCAGACCTCCCTTTCACCTCCTCACCAGTCCATTACCCACCGAACCATATTCCTGTTCATCAGGAGAAATTACAGGCTGCCTTTCTAACCAAGAAGGCCGCTTACCCAGTTACTCCCTTACAGAACACCAGGAAGGATTGTATCTCACTTCTTCCTGGTACCGAGTGAACTTGAGATGTCAGACCAGATCTGGACTCTCAGACAACTGAATCTGTACATTCAGTACAAAGGTTCCGCATGATCACCTCAAACCCCATCATGCCAATACTAAAACCAGAGAACCATTTTCCCTAGATTCAAAGGATGCATTTCATATCCCTATCCATCCTGCCACCATAGGGTCCTTTGTTTTCAGCTGTTGGTCAGCACTACCAATTTTGGGCACTCCCATTTGGCCTCTCCTCGGCCCCACAAGTGTTCCCCAAATGTCTAGCAGTAGTAGCAGCAGCCCTACGAAGAGATGGGCACTTTGTCTTCCCATATCTGGACAATTGGCTTATAAAAGCAGAGTCCAAAACTGCCCTATTCTCTCCCCTGGAGGCTACCTTAACTCCGTTCCAAGCTGTAGGGATTACAGTCAGTTGGCCGTAGTCCAGTCCGACCCCTACACAGTTGCTCCAATATATAGGAGCGGCCCTCGACATTGTCTCCGCCACGGCTTACCTCCCGGCCGACAGACAAGACAAGCTTCTATCTCTGGTGCTGCAGATACAAGCCCAGAAAGTTGTCACAGCCAGACGCATGCTGTCTCTCCTAGGTCACGTGGCGCTACCATCCCTATGATAGCTTTAACCCATCTTCGGATGCAACCTGTCCAGTGGGTTCTCCAGAAATAGTGGTCTCAAAGGACAGGAAATTTCGAAGACAAAATCAGTCACTCCCTCGTTGCGGTCTGTCCTAGTATGGTGGATGCTCCGAGCTAACCTACGTCAAGGCATGCCCTTCCAGTCCCCCCGCCCCTGCAGACGTTGACCACAGATGCATCCCTGGAAGGGTGGGGTGTGCACCTGGGTCCTTACAGGACACAAGGCAAGTGGACCACTTCTGTCCGTCATCCCCACATTAATGTCCTAGAACTGAGGGCAGTTCGCTTAGCCCTCCAGGCTTTTCAGCCTCACCTGTCTCTGGGACAGTTGCTGATTCAGTCGAAGACAACACTGCAGTAGTATTCTACTTCAACAAACAAGGAGGTATGAAATCCCGTACTCTATGCAGGGAGACAATTAGTCTGGCGGGAAGCCATTCAGCAGCACCTCACACTAACAGCCATCCATCTACCAGGATGCTACAACCTTCTGGATGACTTTCTCAGTCGCCAGTCATCCACCTGCAATGGACACTTCATTAGAAGTGCATCTGTGGGGCACCCACAACTGGACCTGTTTGCCTCCCCAGTCTACCGCTGTCTCTCCAGATAATGTTCCATTATCCCAAGTAAAAGGGGACGGTCTATAGATGCCCTCTCCCAAACGTGGACAGGACTCTTCTTATATGCCCCCCCACTCCTGCAGTGGACTCTACTGAAACTACAACTCGAGCCTGCCACCATGATTTTCATAGCCCCTCTGTGGCCTCAGTAGGTGTGGTTTCCCCTACTTCAGCAGTTCTCGGTAGAGAAACCCGTTCCGTTGCCAATCAGACCAGATCTCTCGACTCAGAATCAAGGGACCCTTCTACATCCCAACCTGAAGTCACTAAAACTTTCATGCTTGGCTCCTGAGGACACTTTCATAGCACTTTTACAAGTGTCCTCTCCTGTCGCCAATATATTGCTGGCATCACACAAACCAGCAACTAGGGAAACATAGAATGCCAAATGGAAACGTTTTTCCATATGGGCTGCTTCTCGATCACTGGATCCCTACTTGTCCATTGATGACATTTTTGGATTACCTAGCCTCGATTGCCAAGACAGGATTAAGCTATTCCTCCATCAAAGTCCATTTGGCCTCTGTTTCAGCCTTCCATGAACCTCTGTATGGTAGATTACTGTATCAACATCATCTAACTAAAATGTTCTTAAGAGGAATGTTACATATTAAGCCACCTATTAGAAGACACACACTGCGGATCTTAATTTCCTAATAGAGAAATTAAAGAGGAGTCCCATCAGAAGTACTGCATTGCAGAATTAGAATTGCCTCACTCCCAATAAATTTCATACCAAAATTAGGTTTGTATGTTATCTGTTTTAAAGTTATGAGCTATTTTGTAACACTGATTTCACTCCCTGTTCAGAAAAGCCAGTTTCATTGAAAAGCCACTGATGATGTCACAACCAGAACTCATACTAATCCACCCTGTCAGCAACCTTATAGGACCTTTTTCTTCAAAGTTATCAAAACTGTAGCTGTAGTATTTATTTAAAAAACAAAAACTGACCGAGCTGCCTGCAATGCTTGCATTTCCAGAATGTTCAGATGCATTACTGTACTTTAGAACACATCAGGAAGTGGTTTTGGAATGCAGCCTTGAACCAAAGTATAGACTGTCAAAATGGTGTACAGTTTTAGAATGGGGGGATATGTAATCTCGGCATGTGACAGGGATGTGCCATCTTGCAATGTGGTGGGACACTCATAAGTAAGGAAGTACACTGTAGGAATGTGGCAAGACACACTTTTTTATTTTGAAACTTCTTGGCCTTGCCACATTCCGGAATTGCAAGCTTCCACCACATTTTAAAATTGTGCATCACATCCCCCCCACAATCCAACATTCTGCGTCCCAGCCATATTCCAAAATAGCGCATCCTCTCCACATTCCAAAATTGCACATCCACACCACGTTCCAAAGTTGTGTTTCAGTGCCGCATTCTGAAACTGTCACCATCACATTCCAGAATTGTCATTGCTGCATTCTGAAACTGTGCATCACCACCACATTCGAAATTAGCATCACTGCCACATTCTGAGACTGTCACTGCCAAATGCTGAAACTGGGCATCACTGCTACATTCCAAAACTCTTTTGTCACTACAGCATTCCAAACCCAGCGCTACCGCTCACGATTCTGGAGTCGCGGCCACCTTAATTTTTGAGTCGCAAGGCCATCGCAAGATTCTGAGTCGCGCGTCACCGCCAAGATTCTGAGTCCAAGGCCGCCACATTCCAGAGTCATGCAGCACCGCCACATTCTGAAGTCACGTGGCACCACCACATTCCAAAGTCGTGCGGCACCACCACATTCCGAAGTTTCGCGGCACCGACACATTCTGAAGTTGTGCCGCACTGCCACATTCCAAAATTGTGGCATCACTGCATTCTGAAACTGCACAACTGCATCGCCACCTTATTCTGAAATCGCATCACTGCCACATTCTGAAATCCGCATCACGCCATTCTAAAACTGTGTCATCAGCCATATCCAAAACTGTGCATCTGCCACATTCCGAACTCCGCGCTGCAGCCACATTCTGAAATTGTATGTCACTGCCACATTCTGAAATTGTGCATCACCGTCACATTCTGAAATTTGCGTCACCACCACATTCCAAAACTGAGCGTCGCTGCCATATTCGGAAACCGTGCATCACTGCCACATTCCGAAACTGAATGTCTCTTCTGCATTCTAAAATTGTACCTACCTGCCACATTCTGAAATTTTGTGTAAACTTCCCCCTTGCCCCTCACCATGCTTTTGTTAAGGTTTTTCTAGCATACCTGCCCCCACTGACGGACTGCCGCCAGCCCCCTGCCCATCATTCTTCTACAATTTACTTAACCTGCCTCTTCTTTTGTCCCCATTAGGATCCCCGGTGAAAACTCAGCGCCACCGCCAATAGCGGCGCTCAATGGCTGCCGCGCCGACTCCTCCAAGGGATTCTGCCTGCCTCTCTGGAACTCCGCCTCGGATCCCACTTGCAGGTACTGCCGCCAAACTCTGTGGAGCTCCATACACTACGGCTGCCTCGCGATTGGTGTGGCACTGCTGCCGGTGGACCGTGATTGGTCAGGATAGCTCTTGCTCCTCTGCCATTGGTGCGCCCTTGAACCTCTGCTTATTTCTGCTACTCGGCTGTCCTCTCTGTCCTGATTTTTCTCCCACCCCTTCCCAGGCCTCCTTTAACTACACTGACACCCCTCCCACGTGTGCTGCTTCACCTAATCAGGACCAGCACTCACTTACTCACTTAACCTGCTGGTCTTTGCTGATTTCCCCTAGCGTCCTGCAACTCCGTATTTCATTCCCATTTGGTGGCCTCTCAAACGGTGTCTCCCCATCTCCTCACCATGGCTGCTTTAAAGCTGCATCCCACCTTGTTATTTTTAGTTATCACTGTGCTGTACTGCCCCACCCTCATGTGATTACCACCCCCTATCCTCAAGGCCAACTAATACAAACACCCGCCCTGCACTACACACTGGGAATGACCACGGGGATGTTGTATAAAAGCTCTGTGCCTCTCTGCTCCCCAGTATGGTACAACTGCCTCATTTCTAAGCGCCGATGGTATATCCCTCTGGGTTATGTACATATGTTAGCAGCTCTCTGTAAAAAGCCAGGCTCACACCATTGCCCAAACACCTATGAGCGCAGATGGATTACTAACAAGCAAGCCCTCAAGATGCTTCAAACCTCCCTCCTGAGATTTCTACTACTGCTACTGCTCCTCTCTGGAAACTTTCACCCTAACCCAGGTCCACCTGGACCATCTGGCTATGGTCAGAACAGGAAGTCGGGGTCTCTTATCTTGGTGTCCGCCAATATCTGTAGCCTCCTCAGTAAACTTGATATCCTCCAAACTTGATTTGACAATACAACCCTGACATCCTCTCGGTCGCTGAAACATGGCTAAATCCAAAGATCCCAGACAGTGCAGTTGCAATTCCCGGATACACGATTTTTTAGACAGGATAGGATCTCCAAGCGGGGAGGTGGCTGTGCCATCTACCTAAGGGTTACTCTCAAGGGACACGCTCTCCCTCTTCCTAGCCTGGGATCAACGTTGCAGGTCCTTACTATCAAAGTCCTACTCGGGGCCCATAACAAAAACCTTGCTATAGTCTCTGTTTACATCCCCCCAAAGGACCTGGCTAGTGGCTTCAGTAATGTCATGGAATGTCTCAAGGGTCTACGCCATAACTCAGAGTCCATTATCCTAGGAGATTTTAACATCAACTGGCTCGCTTCAGAGGCCTGCACCTACAAGGATGCAGTTACAGCACAACACCTCACACAGCTAATCCCCACTCCTACCAGGTGTAACTATAGGACAGGGACCTACACCCTTATTGACTGGATACTGTCCAGCCACCCTGAAAGAATCTCTATGGTGTCTGTTCTCCATGACTCCTTAAGTGACCACTCACCCGTCATCTGCTCTTGAGCTAATGCTTCACCAAGCCCTCCTAGAATAATATACACCAGGGTGCTCAAGAAGGCACTTTCAGCTATTAAAATCCATCTAAACAGTCTGGATTGGTCAAAATACTCACTCAAGGATGTAAACAAAGCACTTGATCTGTTCATCAGCAGATTCACTGAGGCCTGTGATATTCATGTACTGCTAAAAAAAAAAAAATGAAGGTAAAAGATAGAACTAACCCTTGGATAAACACCGAGCTTATTATGCAGCTCAAACAAAGGGACCATCTTTGGCACTGTGCTCGTGCCACAGCTGCCCAAGCAGACTTTCGAAAACACAAACAAGCAAGAAACGACTGCACCCGTGCTACATGGTTGGCAAAAAGCAAATACTTTAGAGAAGTGCTCTCCAACTCTTGGGGTGGATGGGAAAAAATTCTGGAACAACCTAAAGGACCTATCTGGCAAAGATACTAAGTCCCCACCCACCATGCTCAACATAGATGGTACTCCAACGTTGGACCTAGACATCATCTCCAACACGTTCATCAATGCATTCTCTGACCTGAGCAGTGTCCTCCCACCTGTTGTTTTCAATGCTCCCACCACCATCACCACCCCTGCCACAGCATCCAAGCACACTCTGCTCCGCAGTTCTTCTTCAAAAGGATCCCAGTGCACTTAGCCAGGACCTATATTTGTAAGGCTCTCAGCAAAACTGGGATAGTGGTGACTCACTCGACATTAAACTCCTTGCACTAGTTCTTGATGAGATCCTTGAACCACTGACACTGATCTTCAACCTCTCCCTAAGGCATTGCCAATTCCTATCACATTGGAAAAGGCTACCATCACTCCTGTGCACAAAAGTGAAGACAAGTCACTGCATACCAATTACAGGCCCATCTCTATCCTCCCCCCATTATCCAAAGCACTGGAGCGAATTGTCTCCGACCAGCTTGTAGCCTGGACAAACATAATATTCAGTGCCCTTAACAGCATGGCTTCCGCAAAGGGCATAGTACTGCTACAGCATTGTTGGAATTCACCGGTTGTGTCCATGACGCCCTGGACCAAGGACTTTGCGAGGGGGGGCATATTCATTGACCTAACAAAGGCCTTTGATACAGTAAATCACCCACTCCTGCTCAGGCAACTGTCTGCTCTTGGGCCCTCCAATGATGCACTGCCCTGGTTTGCTAGCTACCTTAGTGAGAGGGTCCAAAGTGTTAAAATAGTTGGAGTCTCTTCAGTTGAAAAGCCAGTACTCTCCTGGTGTCCCTCAGGGGTCTATACTGGGTCCATTACTTGTTTCTCTCTTCCTTAACAATCTCCTTGTCATCTGTCAACAGAGGATACTACTCTACGCTGACGATGCAGTCCTCTTTTCTTGCAGTCGGGACTTTAATCTGCTTTAGGGTCAACTGCAACATGATTTCAGGCTTGTGGAAAATGGTTTGGCTCTCAGAAACTTGTCATGAACTATAACAAAACAAAGGTCATGTCTTTCTGCAGTGCGTACAAATATAAACCTCTACACCTTACCATCAAGAATCAAGAGGGGACCTCACTTGATCAGGTTCAAGAGTTCAATTACCTCAGCATCACCCTGGACTGCTTACTTTGTTACTCCCAGCACATTGGGCAAGTTGCTAAGTCTGCCGACATATGCCTCGGCCTGCTCCACAAGTACAAACACTGTATGACCTCTGATGCCCTTAGACTGGCCATCCACAGCTCTTTTACCTCCATAGTCGACTACGGTCTAGTCATCTATGGCTCTGCCTCCCCTACTGCCCTTAGGAGTATATCTGTGGTGCTCAATAAGGCCTGTAGACTTCTCACGGGGGTTGACCGCCTAACACACACCTGTGACCTGTATGCCCAGGCTGGATGGCTACCACTCATTAGTAGAATACAATACGAGACCTGTCTGATAGCCAGAAAAGTTCTCCTCGGACTCATGCCGCCAGGTGTGGTAGGCCCTTACTACCAACAGCAGTGCCCCTTGCCGACATGTAGTTCTCAATACCGACTTTCCAGGTCCCCAGGCTCTGGACCTCATTGGGTCAGAGATACTTTTGAACAGGGCTCCTCAGTGGTTCAACACCTTTAACAAAGAAACTCTTGCAGCTGTAATGCTAAGCCCCTTTAAAAGACAACTACGCCTATTCCTCCCTCTCCACACAGTGCAACTGCCTCCCCTAAGCATTGCTCTACACCCCCAACCTAATAGTAGCTGTAACCTGCTTTCTGGCCTTGCTTTCATGGCACCAGCCTCCCTCTCACCCTCTGACCCCGCTCACCCATCCCTTCCTAAGGACACACTGTTATCTGTGGCCACTGGCCCCGTCCCTCTTTCTTTCCATCCTTGTCCAACAACGGCACCTACCTGCCAGCTTCTGCCTGACTTCCTCCTACAAAGATACTGTTCTACCATGAATTCTGTTAAAGCTTAGCTTATGTTGTCCTACTTCAACATATTGAATATACTATTTAGGCCTTAGTAATCGACATGTTAAGTTTGTAACCATTGTTCACCTTTGTGTTAATGTCCCCCCCAATCCTTTGACGTGGAACCTTGTAAATGAGCAGACCCTGCTCAAAGGTACTTGTAATCCTAGAGTTTAATAAATAAATAAAATGCTCCAGTATTGCCTGTCATTGCCACATTCTGAAAATGTGCATTCCCACCATATTCTGAAACTGCACATCCCCACCACATTCTGAAGATGAGTGTCACTGTCACATTCACAAATTGCGTACTCAAGTTACATTCTAAAATTATGCATCCCTGCCTCATTCTGAAATTCCATGTGGCTGCCAGATTCTCAAACTGCGTCACTGCTGCTTTCTGAGATTTCGTGTCCATGCCATATTCTGAAATTAAGTATACCAACTACGCTTGAAATTTTGCATCACTACACCACATGCCAAATTAATCCATCCAGACACATTACTAAATTACATATTCCTACCACCTTCCACAACTGTCTCCTGCATTTCAAAATTGTGCATCTCTGTCGCATTCTGAAACTGACACCACCGCATTAAGAATTTTAGCATCCCTGCCACTTTCCAAAATTGTGTCCCACCTACTTTCTGAGATTATGTCCATTGTTGCAGTCTGACATTTTGAAATCTCATCCCTGCACTATTATAAAAATTGCACATGTTTTGTCATTCTAAAGCTATGTTTGCCTCTGTATTCCAACCCCCGCTCGTATTTTTAAGTACTGTACCTGCATCTGCACATTATGGAAATGCATGCCCTGACTCACCCATTGTTAGCTTTCCTTTTCAGATGTTCAATACAACTGCAGTTTTATGTAATGTGGGAGAAATAAATCTTGTAAAGTAGTTTGCAAGAAGGACTATGCTGTGAGTTCTTATTGTGACATCGTCAGTAGATCTTTACTGAAACTGGCTTTCTAGGGATGTGGATATGTTGCTCTTATCCACGCTTGTTGGCATGTCCCTTTCCCCTTTAAATCTTGCCGGAAGGTCTTAAAGCTGGCTCTTCCCACCCATCCAGGTGGTATAACCCTCAGCTCCACCCCATGACATCAGATCTTCCTTTCCACTGGAAGATTCAGGTTGCCTCCTCTTTGCTATTGCTTTTTGTAGGCCCTGGCTTCTAACTCTTCAGTTATTCCTAAAATTAAGCTAGTTCAAACTAGTGACTGTGCTGTTTGCTACTTGGTCATGGAACTCAAATCTTGCCCCGGATTTTGCCAGTGTCCGTGCGGCCAAAAAATGTCGCACACCGATCCAAATACTGCGTTCGTATACTGCCTGGGTGTCGGCCATGACAGCCAGACTTGCGAGATGTGCCTCGGACACCCGAATGTCCTCGGGACGTCTCTCTCATGCCTTAAGTTGGGCAGGCCCGAGAAACTGAATCCTCCAGTGAAATCCAAAGAAGCCTGGTGGGTGGTCTCTGCACTGCAGGGCCCGCCGAGGAACTGGAACCAGATGCATGCCTTCGAAGAAGAAGTGCCGCAGGCCACAGAATCATTATCTTGGTCAATTTCTGTTCCCTTCAACCTGGGCTCCATATTTTTGGGTTCCTTCCAAGAGCTGTGTCAGTCCCTCCCCACTAAAGGCGAGGGACCTGCAGGCTTGCATTCCTCTCGGTCCCATAATAGGGAAAAGGATCCGAAACACTCTTCATCTCGGCGAAGACTCTCTTGGGATCATGAGCATCTCGGTCCCAGGAGCTGGCAGTTTGAACTTTGGTCAAAATTGCTTCCTCGGCGGTGACTTCTCTGCCCTGCTGTCTGGCTAGTCGACAGAGGTCTCTATTGACAAGGTTGAGATTATCCTCGATCCCGTTGTCGCCCAGTGAGGCCGACAACTCTTTGACTAGTCCTGCCTCTTCCTGATGAGGAGACTCTGCCAACTGGGACTCCCTTCGAGGAACTGGTCCCTGATCTAGGCAAGTCACTGGTTTCCCCGGTGTCTCCCGAGCGACAGAATTGGCCAGTCTGATCGAGGTCGAGATCTAGGACCCCCCTCGACAGGGCCGAGGAAGGTGCATAAGCACTCCAAAAAGAGGCGACTCCACTGGTCATCCTCATCGTCCTCAGATGAGGAGAGGCTTAGGCGGAAACTCCATCGACACTACAAGGATCTAATGTGACAGAAGCTGGCCACAGTTTCTACTCTGGCCATTACTTGGCTTTCGCCTCCTAGGCCGAAGCCAACTCCCTTGGAACCGGTCAAATTAGTTCTCCCGCCCGCAGAGCCGGCCAAACCCATTCGGTTGGTCCAAATAGATCTCTCCAGCTGATTGTGGTGGAGCCACGCCTAAACAGCCTTTGGGAGGGGCTTCTCTGAAGGAGTCTCTGTCGGTTCTGGGACTCCCACGTAGTCGCCTCCTCCCCCCCAATTCTATTTATTCTTCTACCTCTCCAGGGCATCTCTCAGGCATCCACACTTAGCTGAGGCACCCACCCCCAGAACCGGTCCCGACGCTACATTGGTATCAGGATTCCCTGCTCTCCTTTTCTCCTTAGAGAGATCCCAGAATCCCCAGGGGGACTGTCGGGATGCGGCCGATATTGGGTGTGTGGGCCTGAGCTCCTGGTGGTGCCGTCGCCTCACCTGGGAGATAGGGAATTTTGTAGTAGTTACTTCCCTTTCCCCTCCCCTTCCTTCCTGCAGAACCCGAGCGTGCAATGATGCCAGGGACATCCGTCACAGCTCTACGTCCCCACTACTTAGCCCTGCACATTGCAGTGCCTCTGGTTTCCACCAAGGGCCGCTGTAGTGCTGGACTGTCCCTGGATCCTCCGAGAGGAGAGCAGTCTTCCTGATGCTCGGTCTCTCTCTCCCCGATGACCCCCGCGGGCCTCGGCTGCTCCTGAACTCGGGTTGCCAGCGTGGCACGAGGTGTGGTATCCAGCGCCAACCCTCAGCACCACCGGATGGCAACTCCCACGAGGTTGTCGGGTCACCCTTATGCCTGATCGCCAGGCGTGTTAAAGGAGACCCTGGTGGCCGACCACTCTATCCGATTCTTCGGATACGGAAGACACAGACTTAAATCAAATCAAATCAACTTTATTTTTATAGCCTTTCAAAGCCAAGGCATTTTACATAAAACATATACATTCTGATAAAACATTTTAAAATGCTCTCGCCTCGGATGATGTGTCTGTCGGTAGTCTGTTGACTGGTGGGCACTCGTCATCTCAGGGGATTGTATACCTTATCTCCAAATCCACGGGATGCCCCTGGAGCCTGTCCAGAAAAGGTGGAGTAACTTCTTATAGATATTCTTGAGAGGGGATACACCTACGGAAGCCTTTCTTGTGGCCGGAGCCATTGTTGGCCCGGCCTTGGAGCTTTGGCAGCATCCTGCCTCCTGCCCAGCGCCGTCTGCCCGGAGGGCCCGCAAGCATGTGGTACCCATTAGGTCTCTCTCTTGGAATTCACTGAACACCCCTGCTGAGGGGTTGGTGACCGCTTCATTGTTCAGACGCACAGGCAGCTCTGCTGACAATGATGGACCTCCAGACAAGGAGTCCAGAAAACAGGACCACATGGCCAGGAAGGTCTATGCAGCCTTCTCTTTAGGCCTCCATCAGGCAAGCTCAGCCATCATCATAGCGCACTTCTCTCATGCCCTGTTGGGTTCCTTAGATGAGGTTCTCCCGCACCTCCCCGTGGACCTTCATACTAAGGTCAAGCAGGTCTGGGACTAGGGCTGTGCCATTGCCAAGCAGCAGCTTCAGATGGCTTTAGACCTTGGGGAATCTTGCGCCCATTCAGTGGCAGCCGCAGTTGCCTCACGCCGTAGGGCTTGGCTGAGGCATTCCACCTTTACGGCGGATACCCAGCACAAACTCATTGATGTTCCTTTCCTGGGTACCGATCTCTTCGGCCCAGGTGTGGATGGTCACCTTCAGCGAATCGAGCAGTCCACTGCCACCTTGGACTCAGTCACTTCTACTCAAAGCGCCCTTGGTGCCAAGAAGCAGCAGAAAAAGAAAAAGCCTTTTTGGCACCCTGCTCCTGTGACCCAGCAGCTCTCCTTTCATGGCGGGCAGCAACAGCAGGCACAAGCTTGGCCCTCGGCCCAAGTCCAGGCCTTCACTGGCCCGTAGACAGGAGGTCGGGGTTCAGGTCCTGAACCCTCTTCCTCCAAGACTGCTCAGTGACGGGCTAGGGGTTGCCACCCCTACCCCCGTCACACCAGCTGTGGGTCCTTCTGTGGGGGTCGCAGGTGCCACTTTCTTTCCACCTGGTCAGCTGTTACCATGGACAGGTGGGCCTTAGAAATGGTCAGCCAGGGTCTGCCTCTGGAATTGGAGCAGTACCACCCCAGCCGAGCCCGCGCCCCATGGGAGGAGAGAGTATCAGCCCACTCTCGGTCGGCTCTGAGAGACAACATAGCCCAGCTCCTCCTCATGGAGGCAGTGTTTTGAGTGGCAGATCCTCCAGTCAACCCAGTGTTAGTTTCCAGGTACTTCCTGGTCCTGAAGCAGACAGGGGGGGGGCTGCGCCCCATCCTAGATCTGTACAACCAGTCTCAATATCTCAGGCCACGCACCTTCAAGATGGTAACTCTGTCCCAGATCATACCATCCCTGGCGCAAAATGTGGTTCTGCTCAATGGATCTCCAGGACGTGTTCTTTCACGTCCCAATCTGTCCATCCCACCAGCGGTTCCTCCGCTTTAGATCAGTGGAAACCCTATATGAGTTCTGAGCCATTCGGCCTGTCATCGGCCCCACGGGTCTTCACCAAATTCATCGCAGTGGTGGCAGCCCATCTCAGGCGTTGAGGGGTCAGAGTGTACCCTTACCTCAACGATTGGCTCGTGGCTGGTTCCACCCAGCAAGAGGTGGATAGGTCCAGGGACCTGGCTCTCCAGACTGCTCTCAACTTGGCCTCCTGATCAAAGAGGCCAAGTCGGACCGTGTCTTCTCATGAGCGGCGCTTTCCCCAGTCACGGGGGCTGCAAGGGAGTGGAATCCGGGCTGGGCTGCTTGGTAGCAGAGTGAAATCGCCGCCCGACGCTTGGCTATGGGAGCCAGTTGGGGCGCCCAGTAGTTTGCGATTCTAAGGCCTAGTGAGGCAGAGACATTTGTACGCTTGCCCATCACCTCCAGCCTCCTGGATTCTTTATCAGGAGGCAAAGTACTCATAGCTGCCCTCTTTGTTTTGTTTTAAGACTAATCATGAGCAGCCATTACAACTACAGAGTCAGTTTCTGGCTGGCTAGCATAATAAGGCTTAGCAGATGGGGCTGACTGCTGCTTATCAGACTTTCTTGTGTAACCCCCAACCAGGTATGCCGTTTCTATCTTGAAAGCTCTACCTAGTGGGCTGGGTTCGGGAGGAATATGTCACTCGGAACATTGGCTAGGTTTGGCTACTCTGCACAGGGGCACCCAGTAACTCCGGACAAAGGAAGCAATAACTGTAATGTCCAATACCAGACGTTGGATTCTAAAGTGTAGCTTTTACTCACATCCAACAGAATAAACAAAGCATAGATAGACCCCCACGGGGCTACACTCCTGGTAATGCAGATTTATGAAGATCAGAACACATCCTATTCACTTCAGCCCTCAGGCTTTGAAACACACTGAGCACACAGCCCGCACTTGTACTCTGCTCTGGGTTTCCCTGGCCTGGCTCCCTTGCCAGCCACTTGGACACTTTCCATACAGCATGGAAACATTTACTGGTGGCTCCCTAAACCACCTATGAGCACTTCTGCTCCATCAGGGAATCTTCCTCATCAATCCCACGTCTGGGTACTTTCTTCAGGCACTGGCCAAGTACCTGAGAGAAAGCAACAGGTGCCCCAAAGTAAACCCGTAGAGGTGAATCTGGTTACTACTGATGGGGGTGGGGGTCTCCCACCTCTCGCTCCCATAATTCATACCCGGCCATTTCTCTGGACTGTAACACCTCATCCTTTAAAACACCTTGCTGTGTAGATTCTCCTTAAATGTATTCACATTCAATCTACTCTCTTTACATCCCATTTGTGCTGAACTTAAACATACTTAGTAAGTGGCTGTGTCCATTACTCTAGAACCCCCCCAGAGTTAAGCAGTCCAATCCCCACATCTTCCAAACTGTACTTGGCTGTCTTTTCCTGACCCCACAGTAACAGTCACTTTAGTTTCATCTTGTTTCAGGTGAAAACACATGGCCCTTTACCAGATCAAACTCACCCCTTGGTTACAGATGCCCCACAGGCGTTTTCTCCTCAAAGGAAATCTCGTCCAGAATTTCTGGTGCCTCACCATGAACTTAAATCAGGCAGCTTCTTTCTCCCTAGCCGGACTGGGGGGTTGACCCTGGAAGCAGGCTGATTCCTTCCCCCCATCCCCGCAGGGATGGGGCCATGAACCACTGAAAGCGGTCTCTACCGCTTCAATGTGTTGTTCTTATCTTCCTCTTCAGGTGAGAACACACACCTATACCAAAAAAATAGCTGTTTGACAGAGCTTAGAGCTCTGAGGGCCTGCCTACAGCAGAGCACCTCTACTACAGACTGCACAGACTCTACTGCCTCTACAGAATGACTTAAAATTCCCCAACGTTCTACTCTAACCTCAAACTGCAACATTCCAGTGTGACTTATGCAGCTGCGCTAGTTCTAAAATTGTCATCCCTCAGTCTCAGCTGAGACTGAGAATAGAGTGAGACAGTGTGAAACCCATTTAACTGGAGTTTCACAGCTGCCTTCCCTGCCGACCACTAGGTCTTACTGGAATTCTTGTAACCCCGGTAACAGGGGAGGTTACATTTGGAACTCCAGACAGTGAGTCTGGCCTGTAACATGAAGCCAAGGTAGCATCCGCTAATGCAAGATATATAAATGGAATTATAATGAAGAAGGAGCAGGGCACCTCCAGAAATTCCATGGGGTTTCTTTTTGGAATCTTCCTCTTCCACAGCAAAGCCCATGGCAGTCTGCATTGCTGCACAATCGCTTTAAAGTAGGATCCGAGGAGGAGACCTGGGATATACACCACCGAAGTCTTCACTGCAGGATTGGAGTAGAACTAGATCAAGATGGCATACATTGTTCTCCATCATATGCTCCTCTAAATCCTCCTCTAACAGGAGGTCAGGATAAAATTCTACCTCATTGTCAATGTCCTCGATGACGGAAGCTGAAGTATGCACCAGTGTCATCGGTGGCTGCTGAGAAGGAGGATTCTGTTATGTTAGCAGCCATCAATGGTATCTGAGAACTCTAAGGCCCTATCAACAGGATAACTGCCTGCATACTGTAGATAAGCCAGCCAGAATACACATCATGTATGAAAACAACATCAGCACAACTTCAGAGTCAGTAATGCTCTGGACAGGGGTCAGGACCACTTGTGCCGACAACAGACCTTGGCTGGACGACAATGAAGTCCTAGCGTCCACAGGAGGTATGGCAGCAACTAAGTCAAACCCTAACCGTGGCTTCTCAGACAGTCAGGGGGGGCTGCAGTCAATACCGGAGCGGTCAACGACACAGCAGAATTACCTCGTCTCACTGGCAACCAGGACCTCGTCAAAAAAGTACATTTCTCTTTATGCTTATGGCCAGACGATGAGGAGGGCAGCAACGCCGACCATTCCCTGCTTCAGTCTTTTATCTTTGGTGGCCATTTCTCAGCCGACAGCGCAGCTGCAACAGATTTTAGGCCCTGTTCTTCTCCATGACTGTTAGTTTTTTAGAGAATGTAATTTTCTAGAGTGTTCTTGCAGCATAGCCTTGTAGCCTGGTTGAAACTCTGCCAAATCTCACAGGTCGTCACGTTGTGACAAAGGCCCAAGCAACACAAACAAAAAGTGTGCATTACTGTTTTGTAAATTCTCTCTCTAAACTTACAAGAAAAAATTACTCACCTTAGTAATGTTGTTTCTTCTAATGGAGTCTTGCTATATTATGACAATTGCAGTATGACCGCAGGTTAGAACTGCTCCGGAGGTGAAATAGTTAACTTTCCATGCAGGCATGGAACTTAGAGTGCGCGTTCGGTTGAAAACTCTGTCTGTTGTGCTTCAAACGCAAACTGTCAGATCTTTACGAGCTAAAACTCACTATGGTTCTGTGTGGAAGCTGTAAACCTACACTAGCCAACTGGCTACTAACATAAACACTCATTTTTGGCCTAAAACAAAGACTCAAGTCAGGAGACCCAAAAATGCAAAAACACAACACCAATTCACCCAAAAAGGTAGGTGAAAAACAACAAGGTGGGCATCAAAAAAAAGTGCCAACCCTGTACTGCCCACCCACATCCCCAAAACAGAGGTTCTGAGAGGGGCAGGCAGGGAGGGAGGTCATAATATAGCAAGACTCCATTAGAAGAAACAACATTACTAAGGTGAGTAATTTTTTCTTCAAACAACATGAAGTCTTGCTATATTATGACAATTGCAGACTACACAGCAGTACCCCCATGGAGGAGGGACAGAACCTACCTAGGAAATAGGCTCTGAAGCACGGCTGTGCCAAACCGAGCATCACTCCTAGCCTGGATGTCCAGGGAGTAATGCTTGGTAAAAGTGTGAACTGTTTTCCAGGTAGCTGCTTGACATATTTCTAGAATAGGAATGTCTCTGGCAGCAGCCAGAGAAGCAGCTGTACCTCTGGTAGAGTGAGCCCTCAGGCCTGAGGGGAACGTACTCAACTTCTCATAGCAGAATTGGATATAAGAGACAATCTACCTGGCAATGGATCTTTTAGTGGCTGGCTTCCCTTTACCAACCGCCATAGGTGAGGAACAGTTGAAGGAGTCAAACCTATGACCCTTAGTACGCTCTACGTGTAACTAAGGCTCTCTTCACATCTAGGCTGTGCAGCATCCTCTCCCCAGAGGAGTGGTCAGCGAAGTACACTGGAAGTGAAATAGATTGATTAAGGTGAAATCTGAAACCACCTTAGGCAGGAACTTTCTGTTAGTCCGAAGGACCACCTTATCTCTGTGAAAAGATGAAACTCCTGCTCCACTGACAGCAGCTTGTATAATTCACTTCTCGTCCTGGCGGTGATGGCTATAGCCAAAACAGTTTTCCAAGTCAAGTACTTGAGCTCAGCTGAAGACAAGGGCTCAAGGGGTTGCATAAGCTGAGCAATGCAAACATTAAGATCCCAGGCAGGGCAGGATCCCTGAATGGAGTTGGTGTGAAACAACCCCTTAAAAACTTGGAAAATACAGGATGAGCTGAAAGGGAAGAGGATTTACCTGCTGAAATAAAAGCAGACACAGCTGCCAAGTGCACCTTCAGGGTAGCTGGTCTCAGCCCCAAAGAATTCAGGTGGACCATATAATCCAGGACTGTGGGTAGATCAGCAGAGACTGGGGAAATATGCTTTTCGAGCACCATATGGAAAACCTTTTCCATTTGGAGTTGTAAAGTAGCCCTGGTGGAAGGCTTCCTGCGGCCTTCACTATATCCATTACACCTTGGGAAAGGTGTAAATCAACAAACTCTAACTCTTCAAGAACCAAGCCTTGAGATTGAGAGATTTGAGATTCGGTACAGACCCTTCCCTGGGCACAGGTTAACAGATTGTGATTCCTGGGAAGGGACAGGGAGGATGGACTGCTAAGGACAGCAGGAGTGGATACCAGGGCTGTCTGGCCCAATCCGAGCTATCAGAATGACTTTGCATGATTGGGATCTGATTTTGACTAGCACTTTGAACAGGAGAGGAAAGGGAGGAAGGCATAGAAACTTCCCTCCCAACTGAGGGCTAAGGCATCCAGTGGGAGTGAGCCCAACACTGGGGAATGCAGCAAAAGAGGAAGTTGGTGACTGTCTGGGGCTGCAAAGATCTATCTGTGGGGTGCCCCATCTGGCAAATACTACTCCCAAGACCAGGGATCCAGTGACCATTCGTGGTGGCCCTGGGAAATCCTGCTGAGAGCATCTGCCAGGACATTGTCCTTGCCTGGGAGGTGAACTGCCGTAAGGGAGGTGTTCAGGGAGTAAGCCAGAGACCACAACTTCATCGCTTTGGTGCACAAGGCTGTAGACCGAGTGCCCCCTTGCTTGTTGATGTACCACATTGTAGTGGTGTTGTCTGTTCTGACCTGAATACTCTTGTTCTGAACAGATTTGGAAAAAGCTTGAAATGCTAGAAAAACTGCTCTGAGCTCCAACAGGTTGATGTGGAGCAGAGATTTCTGGGGAGACCACAGACCCTGGGTGGTGAGGTCGCCCATGTGAGCTCCCCAGCCCAAGAGGGACGCATCTGTAGTAAGGATTAGAGAATGAGACTGAGTGACAAAGGAACCCCTTGTCTCAGGTTGCTCTGATCCTGCCACCACTGTAGGGCTTGGATCAGGGTTGAGTTACTGGGATCAGCTTGGTAAGAGGATCCTTTCTTTGAGACCAAAAGCTCTCAAATGGAACTGGATGTCCCTCATCTGAAATCTTGCTCCTTGCACAACTGCTGTGGAAGCAGCCATGTGTCCTAGGAGCTGCAGAAAATGCCTTGCTGGCGGGAGACCTGCAGGGTAAATGAGGAGGCCAGGAGACTAGGGTCTTTGCCTGTCCAGGGAGGAAGGCCCTGGCTTCCTGTGTGTTCAGTTCTCGCCTATGAAGGTAAGAAGCTGGACCGGCTCTAGAACTGACTTTGAGAGATTCAGAAGGAAACCTAGAGAGGTAAGCAGTTGCTGTGTTATCTGAAGGTGTAAACTGACCTGGTCTGGGGACTGGCCTACTAAGAGCCAATCGTCCAGGTAAGGAAAGATGGCAATCTTTGCCTTCTTAGGTGAGCAACTGCTACAGCCAGGCATTTGGTGAATACCCTTGGGGCAGAAGTGAGGCCGAAGGGCATTGCTCTGAACTGGTAGTGGCCTGAGGGCAGCTCGAACCTGAGGTACTTTCGATGGGAGCTTCTGATGGGAATATGGAAGTAGGCATCCTTGAGGTCCAGGGAAGCTAGCCAGTCCCCTGGCCTTAGAGAGGGTAATATAATTCCCAGTCTCACCATTTTGAACTTTGGCTTTAAAAGGTGCTTGTTTAAATATCTGAGATCCAGGATGGGCCACCATTCTCCTGTCTTTTTTGGGGTAAGGAAGTACCTGGAGTACAAACCTTTGCCCTGGTGTGAGGAGGAACCCTTTCCACAGCTCTGAGAGCCAGGAGGGTAGAGACCTCTGCCTCTAGGCGAGTGCCTCTGATGGAGTTGCAGGTGGAAAAGATCTGGTTCTCAGCTTTGGAAATTTTTGAAGCTGAGAACCAGTCCCTGACTTACTACTTCCAGGACCCACTTGTCTGATGTTAAAGACTTCCAGTCCTGGACAAAGTAAGCCAGCCTGCCCCCTACAGGTAGAGGAGAATCGGCCCTGGCAATCCCATCAGGGTGCCTGCTTGGCAGGGGCTTTGGGCTGAGGGGTGGAAGCAGACCTGCCTGTACCCCGTCTGCCTCTCCCTCTAAAGAACCCCCTCTGAGCATAGGCGGAGGAGGAGGAAGCTTGGGCTTGGTAAAAAGGCCTATGAAAAGGCCTACCCCTGCCTCTAGGAAGCTGCTTTTGAGGAGTGGCCTGCCTTTCCTTGGCCTGTGCACTCCTATAGGTGGTCCTATATTCATCCATTTTCTTCATGTAATTCTCTGTTTGCTCCCCAAATAGAGAATTTCCCACAACAGGAAAAATCCATGGCCTTAGACTGGGTATCCTGAGACAGGGTAGTACATCTGAGCCAAGCCATCCTGTGAAGTGCCACAGATGTAGCCATGACTCTTGATGAAACATCATTAGAGTCCACTGCAGCATGAAATTGCACCTTCGATGCCTCAATACCATCCACAGCCACCTGTTCCAGCTCCCTGGCAAGCTGGTCAGGGACTTGTTTCGCTAGGGCCAGCACAGTATCCCATCTGCATTTCTGGTACCTAGCAGCATAAGCCATATAATTTGCTTGTCTGAGTTCCAAAGATGCTGCATGTACTGTTTCTTTGCCATAGCATCAATCTTCCTGGAGTCCTTCTCGGGGTGTGAAGCTGGGGAATATTAGCCTTGTCACAGGCTGCAGCCTGCACTACCCCACATGGCTGCATGCTTGAGTGAGGAAATCAGTGTCGGAGCCTGATAAGATATACCTCTTGACCATCCTTTTATCCACAGGAGGTATAGTGTGAGGAGTTTTAAAACTTTTACTGTCTGTTTCCGAAAAGATTTATGCAAAGGAATAGACAGTCTCCTAGACTCTGGAATATCCATCATTTCTACATAGTCTGGCTCCTCTTGGTCATCAACAGCTTCCTCAACGGGAGCTGGAGGTTTCAGCAACTTTTATAAAACATGAAATGAGAGGGGACCCAGAAAGCCTTGGAGGAGAAACCCTAGGGTCTATCTGGAGAGATGTCCGGATCAGTGGGCACATCCAGATCTTCAAAACCATATTCACTCTCCTCATATTCCTCTTCCCCCTCCCCCGGTTCATAAAAATCCTCAAAATCATAATCTTGAACCGGTGGAACCGGCCAAACCGAACGCTTACTTGAAGGTGTCTGTTCAGTCAGAACCGGAGAGAGAGACTGGACAATTTGAATTGCTTTAGCTATTTCCTCAGCAGTTGGGGAGAGAACTTTTGGCTCTACACTAGCTGACTTTCTAGTCCTTTTTGCTGGAACCGGCTCCTCAGAACCGGCTCTTCATTTGCCCGAGGGAGTATCGCCCTGGTCAGAGGGCACTCCCTCCGGTTCGGTTGGCATCGAACCGGGCTGGCCATCCAGGTGAGCGGACTTTTTGGCCTCCCTTTCCCTGAGCCTATCAACTCTCTTATCTATGGTGGCAGCAGGGAAATTGTGACAAATCTGGCAGTCTGAATTGAGGTGGTCAAACCCCAGACAATAGACACATGCGTGTGTGGGTCAGCCTTAGCAAAAGCTTCCCCACAAACACTACAGTGTTGAAACCCAGTGGGTCCGGTTTTTCTTTTGGGTTTCTCAGACATAATGCCAGCCTAACCAACTTGCTCGCTTATGGCAATCCACCAAGCAAGACACTTTATCGTTCCCAACCGTGTCACGGGTCATGGAAAAACCGTAATGAAATCCGGTTTTTTTAGAACCGATAAGAACCGGGAACCGCACTCTATAAAAGGACTAGTAGATTTTAAATACAACCTGATCGGTTCAATCCGAACCGATAAAGAATTACAAGTTCCACACAGAAAAAATAAATGTAAAACCTATCTATTACTTACATTACCACAGACAGAGCTTGAACCGACCGGTTGTGGTTTAATTTGACTAAAAACGAAAAATAATACTTTTAAACTGACAAAATGAACCGAGCAGAAAGAGAAATCTCCGGAGCGACTGTTCAGTGAGGCGGAGTAAAGAATCTGACAGTTTGCGTTTGAAGCACAACAGACAGAGTTTTCAACCGAGCTCGCGCTCTAAGTTCCATGCCTGCATGGAAAGTTAACTATTTCACCTCCGGAGCAGTTGTAACCTGCGGTCATACTGCAATTGTCATAATATAGCAAGACTTCATGTTGTTTGAATAGGTGATGTTTCCTTTAGCAGGTCAGACGAGGATGATTGATAGTGAAAAAATAATTGAGAAGTGATGAGGTTGCCCACAGTTATATAGACACTGACACATGATGTCATGGGCAGTCCCAGACTAGCAAAAGTTTCCAAGTGGTTCTAGTGCCTGGCAGCTATAGTTCCAATGGCACGGTCTAATGGAGGAGATATCCTCAAAGATCATCACTGTTTGCTTCACTGGTGAAAGGTCTTCTTCCCTGGTTCTCCCACCCACCACCCAGTTTAAGTATACAGAGACTGTCTCTCCATTTCTTCGAAGTGCTGCTGCTACTACAGCCTGGCACTTTGTGAATAACCTTGGGACAGAGGCCAAGTTTAGTAAAGTTTATTTATTTAGCTTTTGATTGGAAAATGAGGGCTACACAATACTGCCTAGCTCTGCCCTAGGAGGGGGGAGACAGGACAGATGCAAACCAACTGAAATTTGAACCAGATTAGGCTGTTAGTGGTATTTTAGTGAATGGGGGAAATCTGGCCAGGATTCAGAGGACATTCCACTACTTTTTTTGAAAAGTGCCATTGGATATTTAACATTCACCTGAATAGCCACCAGACAGGGCGGACAGGACCTCAGTTTAACATCTTGTAAGGAAGATGTCACACCCTGACAGTACAGCAATTCCTTAGTTCACTCAGGAGTCAGCATTTATAGTAGGAACCCAATCATGGGATTTTTGTTTTCCCTCTCTTTTTATCCCTCCTTATCGCCCTCGTTGTTCCACTCCTTCAGGCATTGCTCATGCCATCCATGTTCCTTGAACTTGAGTCTGCCCCCTAGAATGCCTCGATAATTCCTTCCTCGTAGTCGCCACTTTGGTACAGTGGTAGAGCCCCTGCCTCAAGTGCATAGGGTACTGGGTTCAAGGCTTGCCTAGGGTGATGGAAAAGGTCCCAGGACGGTGGCTGCAGCAGCAGGGTGCAGGGTTCAAAGCCTGCAGTAGCACTCAGAAAATATTTTGAAGGAACTGAACATGTACTCCCTGGAGGAGAGGAGGAGAGAGGATATGATAGAGACATACAAGTATCTTACAGGGAGGAACAGGGTGCAGGAAAACACTATTTTTAAGCGAAAAAGATGTTTCAGGACTAGAGGGCATGGGATGAAGTTTGGAGGGAGGGCGATTCAGAGGGAAACATGAGAAAAGAATTTCTTCACAGAGCGAAGTGGTGGACAAGTGGAACACCCTGCCAGAGGAAGTGGTGGGGGCTGAAACAATCACGGGATTTAAAATGCATGGGATAGACATAAAGGAATTCTAGAGGTCAGGGGTAAGGAAATAGACTTCTAGGAAAACAAACTGAACTTACAAGCTCAAATGGGCAGACTAGGTGGGCCATAGGCCTTATCTGCCGACACTGTCTATGTATCTATGTATCCTCCCTCCTACCTCTGTAGAGCACCTGCACAGTGTGGATCTGCCCATGGTTCCTGGACTGGATGGTGTAGGCGGCGTCATCTAGGACTGCGAGGGTTGTTTTCGCTTTTCTCCTTCCCATCCCATCCCACCCACCCGGGGCGTCAGCTCAGGCAAGTGCGTGCTGACACGCCCTGCCAAGTGCCTAACAGCGTCCTCTCCTCCCGACTCCAGCCCTCTGGAGCCGCCAATGCCCGTGAGAGTCGGTACTTCTACCGGCCCCCAGGGACGTCAGGTGCGTACAGCACCCCTGGTAACCCACCCCGAAGGAGGAGGAGAGCATCCGTTGGGATGCTCAATCCTCCTTCCCCCTGCCGACCAGAGTCCATGCCCGAACCTGGGTCGCCGGCGTGGTGTGGCGTCCTGCGCCTCAACCTTCAGCACCACCGGGCTGGCTTCAATCACGGGATTTAGTATGGGACTAGAACCCACAACTTTCTGGCCCAGAGGCAGATGTGCTAACAATGAAGCCACGCCTGACACCCAAGTTGCTGCAGTTTTTTCCACACCCATTCTGCTATGCTGTCTTTTGAAAATGGCACAGCTTTATTAGTATCATCAGAACATAGCTAGATGTGTCACAGTAGCGTACGGTTGTGAATCTGAAGTTTGAAATATTATTTAAAGGGACACAGTCAGCTTTTCAACCATTCTTCGTCACCCTTCTACTGTTTGTGCCTGTTAACAGAGCTCTCAAAGGGATTTCTTACATGATATTTCCATAGAAACACAGCATGTGACGGCAGAAAAGGCCCAGCAGGCCACAGTCTGCTCAGATAGGACTTTACTATTTCCGTTACCGCCCCGGATCTAAAAGACCCTTGTCTATCCCATGCTGTCTTGAATCCTCCACGGTTCCAGCCCTACCACCTCCTCTGGTAGTCTGTTCCAGTTTTCCACCCTCTCTGTGAGTAGAATTTTCTAAGGTTTCTTCTGAACCTGCCCCTACCATCTGTATATCGTGCCTTGTTTTGATTGCTCCTTTAGCTGGAAGATGTCCCTACTGACACCCTGTTACACCTTGATATATCTGAAGGTCTCAATCATGCCCCCCTTCCTTCTTTGTTCTAGGGGTGCATTTGTTTAGCCCTCAGCCATTCCTCGTATGGCAACTGACCGGCCCTTCACCACCTCTGTCACCCTCCTGTGGATGTGCTCCCTCTATCCACATCCCTCTTGAAGTACAGCCTCCAGAACTGGAGCCCATACTCAAGATGTTGCCTGACAAGCTGTCCATATAAGGGCATTATGACCTCCTCTTCCTGCTAGTTATCCCCCTACCGTACAACCCAACCCAGCATCCTACTGGCCCTTGCCACTGCCTTCTCACATTGCCTTGTCACCTTCAGGTCCCGTGAAATGAAAATACAAGGTCTCTTTCCAGCTCGGTAACCTTCAGGGCATGCCCCTCACTTTCGTATTCCGCTTTACGTGGTTTTCTTACCTAAGTGCATGATCTTGCACTTTTTGTGATGAAGGGCAGTTGTCACTCCCTGGACCATTCTTCCAGTTTTCCAGATCCTGCATTCTCTCAACCCCCAGGCATATCCACTCTAGCAGACCTTTGTGTCGTCCGTGAATAGACCTACTCCTTCCCTCTAGCCCCTCCATGTCCCCTATAAATAAGTTAAAAAGGAGTGGCCCCAGCACCAACCCCTGAGGTACCCCACTGGTGACTATACCCTCCTTTTAAGGTACCCAGTTAACAGTTACCCTCTGCCTTCTGCTCCCCAAATGACTACTACTGGCCCCAGCCCAAGACATCTCATTTTGTGCAGAAGTCTCCTATGTGGCACACAATCAAACACCTTCTTTAAGTCGAAGTACGCAACATTCACTGACCCCCCCCCCCGATCCAGTACCCTGGTGACTCAAAGAACTGAAACAAGTTTGTTTGACACAACCTTCCCTCAGTGAACCAATGCTGCCACCGATTCTGCAGGACACTGGCTTCTAGGTAGCTTGTGATTCTCTTCTTTAGCAGCTTCTCCATAAGCTTGTGCACCATCAATGTTAGGCTCACCAGTCTATAATTGCCTGCCTCCTCCTTGCCCCCCCCCTTTTGAAAGGGGGACCACATCCACCCTCCTCTGATTCCAGGGATTTATTGAAGAGGCTGGTCAGAGGTACTGCTAGTACTTTGCTAAGCTCCCTAAGTAACGAGGAGTGCACCTCATCTGGCCCCATTGCCTTATCCACCTTCAACCCCTCTAGCTCCCTCAGGATCACCTTCACCTGGAATGGACTGGAGTCACCCCTCACCATCTTGTTCTTCAATTTCCTATTCACCCCTCGCTCTCTACCGTGAACACTGAGCAGAAATAGCTGTTGAGTATTACCGCCTTCCATGGACATCTTCCACCAACCCTCCTCTTCATTTCATCGACTATCCCCCCTCCTTTGACTTTCTCCTCTCGCTCACATACCAGGAGAAGGTTTATCCCCCTCCTTGACTCGTTGGCTATTCTCTCTTCTGTTTCTCTGGTTCTCCTAACCTCCAAACCTGCTCCCTTCTGCTTCTCCTGGGATATAGCCCTATCCTCCTCCTCTATGTCATTTTATATCTCCTAAACACCTTTCTCTTTGCCCTGACCTTCTCCGCACTTCTCTAGTGAACCAAAGTGGCTTCCACTTCTTCTATTTTTGCCTCTCCTGACACAGAGGCTAGTAGCCTCCACTATTGCCTCTTTTAATGTACCCATTTCTCCCCCAAAGTCCCTCCACCCTGCTAGTGCTCATGAACACATTCCTCCATTTCTTAAAGTCCACAGGCCTGAAATCTAGCACCTTCACTCTGAGTCGATGAACATCAGCGGCCGTTTTTACCATGAACCAAACGGTGTTGTGGTCACTTGTACCAAGGTTCTCCCCTACGGATACCTCCCCCACAGTTCCCATTTTTAAGAATCAAGTCTAGGATTGCCCCCTCCCTGGTCAGTTCCCTTACCAGCTGCTTCATGACAGCTCCCCGTAGGGACTCCACGATTTCCTTGCTACTGGCGGATGCTGCTGATGGGGTGCCCCACTCCACGTCTGGCAAGTTGAAGTCCACCAGCAACAGCACCTCTCTTCTGTTTGCCATCCTCTGGATCACCTCCATCACCGCCTTATCCACCTCATCCTGCTGCGCTGGCGGCCTATATGCTACCCCAGTACGTATGACTTCTCCCTTCCCTGTGTCCAATGATACCCATAAAACCTCATCTCTCTCCCCACCAACCTACCCTGCAAATCTGTGGCCTTAATGTGTTCATTCACATATAGGGCAACCCCCCCTTCCCACTGGGTCTTTCCTATAAAGTACATGCCCTGGTATTGCCATGTCCCAATTCTGACCATCATAACCTCACGTCTCTGTGATTCCTACGATGTCCAGATCCGCCTCAGCCATGACCGCTGTTAAATCTGGGATCCTGTTTCCTAGGCTCCTGGCCTAGGAAATTTATATTTTTTCACGTTATCAGTATTTTGCCTTTTATAAAAAAATGCCTTTTAGTTATCCCAACCATGTCACTGCATTCTGCTCCTTCCCGCATGTCCCCAATAGAGATATGGCACTGAATCCCACCAAACACGTGCATAACTGAGTCTGGTGATTTTTTGTGACATACAAAGTAATTAGCCACCTATGTTAATGGCACGGCACTGATTTCAGCAATATATTTTGTTTTTGAAACTGAGGGTTGTTTCGTAATGAAATCCCTGCTTGAAAAGGGAAACTGGGGCCAGTGCATGCATCGCAATGCCGATTCGGTTTTACTTTTCAACAGCGTTTCTTTGTGAAATAACCGCAGCTTCAAAACTAAAGAGACTGTCTAAATCAGTGCAGTTCCATAGCCAGCTATCTCCCCACCCAATTATTTAACCAGGGAGACATACTAAGCTGAAAACTTGTTTAAAGAGTGCGACCTGGGAGCATAGGGAAGTTAAGTGACCTGCTCAGAGGTCACACAGTATACAAGTGGGGGCTGTGAGTTCCAACCCAGGTCTCCAGATTTGCAGTTCAGAACCTTAGACCACTGCACTATACTGCCTCCCTATTTACTTTCTATGCCTTAAATAATCGCTGAACTTGTTCATGTATGAATTAGACAGGATTCAGTGCCATATCAGGGATGCATGAAAGGAGCAGAATATAGTGATATAGTCGGGACAACTAAAGGCATTTTTTTTTTTTATTAAAACATTCATTTGAAATGTCATGTAAAAAATTACTTTGAGAGCTCTGTTAACAAGCACAAACAGTAGAGAGGTCATGAAAATGTTTAAAAATATACACTGTCCTTTAATAATGCAAGAACATTTTTAAATGTTTTAATTAGAACCTGGATCTGGCAGCATCTTGGTACGACTTGCCTACCTCAATCATGTCAGCTGCTCTAACTCAGTCAGTTGTAGCCTTATCCAAATGCATCCACTAAGACTTTAAAATAGCTGGTTCCTAATTATAGTAACTTATTTCAACAATTACATGACGAAACACAGTTGATAACAGTGAGTGGAAATACTTTCAAATGTCATAATCCCAAAGTGCAATTAGTCATTCTGCTGTGATACAGTCATACTGTATTACTAACCTGTTAAGGAGAAAGACTTGGCATATGTTCCACTTTCAATCACTAAACCAACTTAAAGTGCAAACTGTAAATGTTTTGTTTCCTTGTCAACAAACAGCTCCATTTCTACAGTTGTTGGGGACAAACTTTCACTTCAGTTTATTTTTATGCTAGTGGTAGTCCTATGTAACTATTACGGGTGACTCCATTTTCTGATGTCTGAAATCTCATTTATTTCTGGGAGCTACATTACCAGTGAGAATTATGATAGGTCAATGCCCAGTAGTCTCACGGTATGCCCATCTGCCTATTTAACAAGATGTTTGCTATTGTTGCTTGAGAGGTTTCAGGTTATGCAGACCTTCTGTATAGCTACACATGCAGTAAGAGACACTGCTAACACAGCTCTCAAGAACAAATTAAATTTCAGCAGTAAGAAAATGGAGTCTGCCGGCCATTGGCACAGCGGTTGGTTACAGCAGCGCTGTGGCCAATTGCATTAAAGCGAACCCGGGAATCAAAGGGCTGTGGAGAGGATGTCTGAGCGTCTGATGGACCGCTCAGCTCCTCCAGTGACAGTAGGGCACACTGGCTCCGGGGTGGCCTGACCTCTAGCGACAGCCGGAGGTATTGCAGCCCCAATACCCGCAACAGAAGGGGGAGAGCATGAAGGATGCTGGCGTAAGTCTTGGCATTGTGGCACAGCACACTCTGAGAGGGCATACATGAAAAATGTCTCTCCCAACGCGACACTGATGCGAGGGCCAGATAGGGGTCCTCACCTGCCTGCAGCTGTAGTACTGCCTGGATCCCCAATGTAGATTTGATGCCTCTGGGGAAGGGGTTTGAGGTGCCACTCACCGTGTCCCTGCCTGGGGGACAAGCCAGGGCTCCACTTGGGGGGGGGGGGAGAGAAGGGGCCTGACAGGAAAGTAGCACCAGGTAAGGTAGTGGGGTGACAGTGTTGGGTTGGGGTGGAGGTAAAAACAGAAAAAAAAATTGAGTCACCCAGGATAGTTACAGGGGACTACTACTAACTGCAAAAAGTAACAAACAAAAGATTACATCTCTAACAGCTACAGAAATGGAGCTGTTGGATGACAAGTGAATAGATTAATTTTACACTATAGAAACATAGATTTTGATGGCAGATAAGGACCACTTGGCCCACCCAGTCTGCCCATTTCCCTACCTGATGGATAAGCTGCAGATCCTAGTTAACCAGCAGCCTACTTCTTCCTACCCCCATCCCCTAGAATTGCCTTACACTGTCCCATGCATGCTTGAATTCCACCACTGTTTTTGACTCCACAACCTCCTCCGGAAGGCCGTTCCATGGATCCACAACCCTTTCTGTGAAAAAATACTTCCTTAAATTACCTCTGAGCCGCCCCCCTTCTGTCTTCAAATTGTGCCTCCTTGTTCTTGCACATCTCTTTTTTTGAAAGATGCTACCCTCTTGGACTTTGTTGATTCCCTTGAGGTACTTGAAAGTTTCTATCATGTCCCCCCTCTCCCTCCTTTCCTCGAGGCTATACATATTTAGCTCCTTAAGTCTCTCTTCACATGTCTTCTGGTGCAGACCCTGCACCATTTTAGTTGCCCTCCTCTGGACAGCTTCCATCCTGTCTATGTCTTTGCGGAGATTGGGTCTCCAGAACTGCACGCAGTACTCCAGATGGGGTCTCACAACTGTCTGTACAGAGGATAATAACTTCCTGTTTTCTACTGGTGATGCCTCTCCTATGCATCCCAGTATTCCCCAACCCTCATTGCTGCCCTCTCACATTGCTTGCCCACCTTTAGGTCATCTGATATGACTACCCCCAGGTCCCTTTCCATTTTTGTTGTTGTTAGTATCTCACCCCCCATTGTGTACTCTTCCCCTGGGTTTTTGTTTCCCAGGTGCATTACCTTGCACTTCTTAGCACTGAATCTAAGCTGCCATACATTTGACCATTCCTCTAACCTTGCCAAGTCCTTCTCATCCTTTCCACCCCACCTTGTGCATCAACTCTGTTGCAGATCTTTGTGTCATCTGCAAAGAGACATCTCTTTCCTTCAGTCCCTCTGCAATGTCGCTATAAAGACACTGAGAGGACCAGTCCTAATACTGAACCCTGCGGTACCCACTAGTAACCCCCCTTTCTTCAGAGTGGACTCCATTTACTATTACTCTCTGTGTCCTATTCTCCAGCCAATTCTTTACCCAGGCTGTCATCTTGGGACCCACTCCCAGGCTGGCTAACTTGTATATTTAGACCACATGCTGCCTGGCGCCTTGTTTTGTTTTTATAACTTGTATATTAATCTTTTGTGTGGGACTGTGTCAAATGCCTTGCTAAAGTCTAGGTAGGCCATGTCCACAGCCCCTCCCTGATCTACTACTTTGGTCACCCAGTCAAAGAAATCTATCAGATTTGTCTGGCATGACCTTCCACTGTCAATCCATGCTGCCTTGGGTCCTGTGCCCCTCTGGCCTCTACATACTCAACAATTCTTTCCTTCAAGTGATTCCATCATTTTCCTACCACTGAGGTTAAACTAACAGGTCTATAGTTTCCTGCTTCTGCCTTGCTCCCACTTTTGTGAAGGAATCCATCTGCCCTCCTCCAGTCCTCGGGTACCACCCATCCTCCCATGATTTGTTAAAGAGGATAGTCAGTGGTGTCACTAATTCTACCCTTAGTTCTTTTAGAATTCTGGGATGAATCTCATCAAGCCCCATTGCTTTGTCCACCTTCAGTTTTAAGAGTTCTTTCAGAACCCTTTCTTCTGTAAATGGGCTGGTATCAACTTCTGTATACAGAGCGTTTCTACTGTTTGTTTTAGGTACCTCCCCCACTTCCTTTGTAAATACTGAGCAAAAATATTTGTTTTGTATCTCTGCCTTTTCACAGTCACCCTCTGCCCACCCTCCCTCCCTTTATTAAGCCTCACTATCCCTCCCTTGGTCTTCCTTCGCTCCCTGATGTACCTATAAAAGGTTTTATCCCCCTTCTTAACTGAGTTGGCTATCTTTTCCTCGGTTTGGGCCTTTGCTGTTCTGACTGCCTTCCCAGCTTCCTTTTGCTTTAACTGATACAGTTCTCTGTCCTGCTCCTTCTGTGATTCCTTGTACTTCCTGAATGCTTTCTTTTCTCTTGAACCTTCACTGCCACTTCCTTTGAGAACCATAGTGGTTTCTTACATCGTTCGTTTTGTTTATTTGCTTCACACAAAGGCTTGTTACCTCTGTGATGGCAGTTTTATTATTCCCCATTGTTCTTCCACCCTCCTTCCTGTCCATTTGCTAGTGCATTCCTTAGGCACTCACCCATTTAGCAAAGTCAGCCCTCCTAAAGTCCAGTACTTTTGCCTTTGTAAGGCTTGACTCTCTTGCTGTGTTTATTGTGAACCATACTGTTCGATGGTCGCTAGTTCCCCAGATGGCTACCTACTTTACATCTGTGATCCTCTTCATCTCCATTTGAGAGAACCAGGTCTAAGATTGCTCCCCCCTGAGTGGGCTCCAATACTAGTTGTCTAAGGCATGCCCCTGGGGGCATCTAGAATACCCCACTTTTGAAGTGGCTGCTGCAACTGCACTCCAGTTAACATCTGGCATATTCAGATCACCCATCAGCAATATGTATGTGAGGGTAGTGCTCCTTTAGTGCTGAATGTGGAAAGGGCCTCAGGCAGGAATTCATGAAAGACCTCTAATGGAAGATCACACTGTATCTATTTATTTAAAAGTTCTACTAGAAAAGACCTACCGAGCTGCAAAACAATATGAAGTAAGTAAAACCATTCAATTTTATTTATTGAAAATTCAGTTCTACTATTATATTTAGACATGTGAGCATGCTAAAGTTCTCTTACTCACTGGGGCAGGTGGCAAGTTACTTCCTCCTCCTTCAAAGGAAAAAAAAATCAAGCCCTTACATGTTTTACAGTGTATGTTCTGTACACTGTTTCACAGAACAGCTGATACTCAGGGGTAAGTAACTTACATTTTCCTGGAATACTAAACAACACAGTAAAGCAGTTGCTTGCTCTGCAGTCATGTCGTTGAACAGTCCATTAAACACCATCTCTGTTAGAAGCAGTTCATCGGCGCTACAAATCAAAAAGAGAAAGTTAAAAATGACTGCACAAGTTCAGGAAATGATACAGTACTGCCAATTAAAGCCTGTGGTCTCATTAGAATGAACCATGCTAAAAAACTACAATACTTAAAGCAGCAGTGCAATAACAAAAATATATATATATATATTTATTCCCAAAAGGCTAGTATCGGGTACAATTAAGAAAAATATTAGCATACCTGTTAGATCTACTTTTCCAGATACCTCCTATGCTTTGTACCATGAGTTTTTTCTCTATTCCAAGCCTTACCAGGTCTACAGTGGTATTTCCAAGCCAAATGTGGCAGCCGTCTTTTTTTTTTTCTACAGAAAAAACTAAATTCAACATTTACAAAATACTCCGCTTTTGGTAGATCTAGAAAATGTTACCACAAAATAAAACTGGAAGATGCCTGGAATCTTATAGTGCAAAAAGGTAGGGTCAAACGTTCTGTCCAATTTGGTTGCACTGCTGCTTAAACACAATGTAACTACTTAGAAAATTTACTTTTTTTATTTGGAATCATCCGATTGGCTGCTACCCATTCCACAGGGGTACATTAACTTTCAACAGAAGACCACCAAATAAAAAGTCCTAGCCCAAACTTGCCTCACGCCCACCCAAGTATTCTTGTGCCCAGCCTACTACTTCATTGGCTGAAGCACTGGGCACACAATTTCAAACTGTTGCCCTTTTTTTCCCCCCCCACACTTAGCGAGACCAAGTAAGCCCAGCTCAAAAACACACACACACACACACACACACATATGGACAGGCAACCGAGTGTCAGATACAGTCCCCTGGCAAACTGCTTTTTATTTATTTATTTTGTTTTAATTTACCACACTGTATCTTATGTTCAGGTGAGCCCACCACACAGAGACAAGGGCAGATGCCAGATACAGTCCCTTGGTAAACTGCTTTTATTTATTTCGTATTTATTTTTATTTACCACACTGTACCTTATGTCCAGTGGGCTTCTAACTACTACTACGCTCATGCTAAAAGCCACTTGCTAAATCGGACTCTCCAGCTCCACCCCCCTCTCCCCATTGGTGCCTGGTGCTACCAAGCTTCCACCCGCATTCAGCTGTCAAATGTAAAGGGACGAAAATGAACACTCTCACAATGTTAAATTCCGCAGTAGGGGAGAGAGACAGACAGATGACCATTTCTCCCAAACCACGCTCATTCACAGTGGCAGCACTGTCCTGACTGTGCTATTGCGCTGCCTTCTGTACACAGCTAAACTGATGAATATAAAAACAAGTTTAAACAAATCAAGAAAAAATGAGTACCTATCACCGATTTGAAAATGGAACACAACGGAAAGCACATAAATATACGTGGCTTTAGCACGCTTTACTTTTCCGCTCACCTCACCGCCGTTACCACCTCTCCACTGCCCGCTACTGCCTCTTCCCCACTAGATTCCACGATGCATACAGAAACAAAAAAGCACTGAACTAATTTTAAAAAAGTAGATCAAAAGCATTTGAACAATATTGAGCCCTATAAAGTGTTTGAACAATGCCAAGCCCTCTGTGTGTGTGTGTGCACGCGTGTGCAACCATGACAACGAGCTCCAACTCAAAAACAGAGGCTCACAAATCTCGAGGTTTAAAACAACACAGCAGGCAGAGGGACCATTTCATTAATAAATAAATGAATCAGCTAAGAGTTATCATTTAAACTTTTTTTTAAACAAATGTAATACAGTGGCCTATTTTCTAATCGCAATAATACCCTCCAGGGTGGGCGGTATGGGCAATACTGGACCTTCCAGGAGCTATAAGGCCCTCTGCCTGTGGCGTCGAGCCTCAATACGCCCCTGGGCAGTCCGGTATTGCCCAGTACTGCCCACCCTGTTGGGTATTATTGCTTTCTTAAACACCTGATTCAGGAACACAAAAGCTATGGTAAATATGGCAAGAATTACATGCTATTTACTTATAATGGTGTTTCCCCTGGTAGTATTCATCTAGCAATACACTAGCAGCTTCTCAAGAAAAGGCGACAGCAACTGGAATGAACCAATATGGACGGACACTGCATGAATTCTGCAATGTTAAGATTTTTCTCAGAAGGAAACCCTTATATAAATGCTAACACCCCACTGTACTGAATGGGGAGGGAAAAATAGTGTGATATATGGCCATGAATGAGTATCACCAGAGGAAAAATGGTTATGGTAACTTTTTTTTAGAAGTGTGGAACCACCCATAGCCACACTAGCTAAAACTGAGCAGTACCACAGGAAGTGGCAGAGTACAAGGTCTACTGGAGAATGAGCTCTTTAGCACAGCAAATTCAAAACGTGTATGCCTACAAGACTGGAGGTCCCCATGACATGCTGGGTTGGGAATGTGGGGGTGAATGCCTTGCAGTTTTCTACAATGGGGACAGACCTCGAGGTTGCCATCAAAAACCTAAATCTCCAGCTGAGCAGGCATGTAGCCTTTACAGCACAGAAAGGCAAGAGTGCAGGAGTGCCGGATACAGACACCTATCCAATGACACAGTCTTGCTTCCACAGGGTGGCCTAAGAACTCCTCCTAATACAACAAATGCTCAATTTAATTCCTAATGGTTTCAATCCAGTTACAACATAAAGGAGCAGCCTCTTTGTGTCCAAATGGTTAAGGTTCACTTTACTAGTTAGTCTGGGGCTTAAGGAAAATCAATCAAGTGACAAAATAGATTGGTTAGGAATATACACCTTTTTCTTTCTTTTTTTTTTAAACATTTCTTATGATTATAAATTTGGACATGTGTGAAATTATGTTTAGTACTTACAGTGTGTTTTTTGTTCATTTATTTTGAAACGGTCTTTTCCTTATTTAGGGTCCATCGTTAATGCTGCCACTTTCCTACCAGTATGCATTTTTCATTATCTGTATGGCCAGTGATTTCCAGACACTGTTGAACTGCTGCAGTTATTTTCCAAAATTACTCTAAAACTGGGTACTATATCCAAAATTGCAACTTAGAATCAAACTTCATCTGAAATACTGCCTTCTCTTTGATCCTTTTCTATCCATAAATAAAACCTATGCTACCTACTTACTTTTTATGCAGGTCTTCAGATTTCATAAGCTGGTGTATTTCAAATTTTCAGAGATGTTATATTCCACAAATTGATGCAGTGCACGTTAGAGTTCTCAAATGCCAGATACAACTCAAAACTGTTGGTACAGTTTTTAAATGATAAAAAGGTTTTGATTCTAGAACACTATTAAGGTCAATGGGAATTAACTCCACACCTTGCCACTTTAGTTCAGACAGTTTTCTTGTAGTCAGGCTCCATGCATCAGTATAACCACTGATTTACTGTAGAACTAGAAATAAACGTAAAAATATTTACTATAATCGCACTGTCCCTTTAGGTGCAACAGTATTCTGACAGCATTTATTTCTATCTTGTATCTGTGCCATGTAGTAGACTGGCGTCCGAGCAATGACTGCTGCTGGTGAACAGACTTGTTTCATTATTTATTCTTTTTTTTTTTTAAAGTTACAGTGCTCAGTACCTGCATTGTGGCTTACCTTCTGCATTTGGCTTTGGATTTTTCCCTACAGGGAAAGGACAGGTACAAATCCAAACGCTCCTGACAAGATGTCGCCTTAGCAAAGTGGCAGAAAGTACCATTAAGTAAGAACTTACCGTAACAGTAGATCTTTGAGAGAGTTCCTGCAGTAGGTCATAACATGTAGGACTGTGCCCCTGGCATCAGGACCGCCGACAAACTTTTCCAGCAATGCCTGGCAGGGGACCACTCACCCGGCGTCATGTGACAGGCGTCAAGCGTGATCCTATAAGTGGGCAGTCCCCACGCCATTTCAATTCTCGGTGGAGAACCATGGAGATGAGATAGGAGAAAGGATGAAATCCTGGAGCCCAGTTCAAATAAGCTGAAAGAAATGCAAAAACTGGGGGAAGGAGGGAAAAGGTGACCTACTGCAGGAATCTCTCTCGAAAATCTACTGTTACAGTAAGTTCTTACGTAACTGTACTATCTTACAGTAATCTGCATAGTGATGCTAAATTCATAATGCTGCGTGCTTACAGAGTGCTAACAATCCGAATCAATGCTACTGGAGAAAAAAGATCTGTTAGTACTCTACTCCTTGCAACTGAATGGTAGGTAGCCCTTTTTAGCCCCTCCCTCGCTCTTACCTAGTTAAACTTTGTTCCCCTGCAGCTTTCCGGACAGTGGAGGTAGTGAGGCAGTCAGGAAGCCCTCCCTGAACCAGAGTGCGCCCCAACCGAGCAGAGATTCCAGCAAGCAGGTACAGCTCAGTTCAACAAAGAATAACCCCACTGACGCCAGCCAGCTACCCACCACTCCCAACCACCGCCTCTTGGCAAACTCTCAGTTATATAGGCGGATCACATATGTTTAAAAACCAATCAGCTCACTTACCCATTTGCAGGCTATACTGGGTATCCACTAGTGGCCACTACACTAAGGTGTCAGCATTAAAAAGACCATCTTAACCCTCACACTGCTGCCTCTCCATGATGATTCCACTGCACCTAATAACCTTTTTTATCCTCATCCCCTGGGTGTCCCTACCGCCATCTAATTACCCCACCCTGCCAACCTGGCAGGTAACTTGTGTCAGGCTGTATACATACATTGTTACCTCTACCACCATAGCTGACTCCTCCATACACTATCAATTGGCCTCGGGTTAATCCCATCTACCTTCCAAACTAGCCACCTAGTCCTCCTGCCACATGCTCTGAGACCAAAAGCTCCTATAGCCAAGCCGTATACCATCCCGAGAAAGCTTCAATGGGTGGCACATCATACCAAACTCCTGGTCACTCTACTACTACTCCTTGCAGGCGATATTGAGCTTAATCCCGGACCCACCCCCCACCACATCCCAAACCCCTCCATTCCACTCCAATTCCCCACAGGCCTTAAACTGATTCATTTAAATATTTGTAGTCTCTTACGCAAAATAACCTTGCTTCAATCTCTCGTCTTGTCCCTTAGTCCAGATATCATGATTATCTCTGAAACCTGGTTGAAGCCACACAACCCTGACACAGAATTTGCTTTACCCGGCTATACACTCCTCCAGCATGACCGAATGGGCAAAAAATTGGGGTGGCATAGCTATGCACATCGCCTCCACCATCCAGTTTTCCACGATTGCCCTATCCCTACCATCAGAGTCCATTAACGCCTTAATGGTTAAACTCTCCATCCCCCACTCAATTCTAAGTTACATAGTGGGTACATACTGCGCTCCTGACACCAACACACCTGCCATACTGGACCACCTGGGCTCCTTAAACTCCCTGGCAGCAGGAGGTGAGATCCACATACTTGGGGATTTTAACCTGAACTGGCTCGCTGAGTCTCATTCTAAGTTACGAGACAAGGTGACAGCCCTAATCCTAACTCAACTGATGTCCGAACCCACTCGGTTAAACCACAAATCACAGAATCACAATCTTCTAGATCGGTCCCTCACCTCACACCCGCACAGGATCGTAGCCTCAGGCCTCCTTCCGGATGCCCTTAGTGACCACCACGGAATCTACGTAGTACGCAAAATATACAGACCAAAAGCTCCCTCACCCAGAATCATTTTGACCAGATCCTACAAATCTTTGGACCTCCCCTCATTACTAAATGATTTAGGCAGTTCTGACTGGTCACGCATTAGTCAATTCATCTCCATAGATGAGGCCCTGCTGTTCTTTAAGTCCAAGTTCTCCACCATCTGGGATCGTTACGCCCCCCCCTCAGACGTACCAGAGTCCAAGGTGCTCTCCTCCAATGGATCTCTTCCGAAATCCTAGCCCACTTCTGAATCAGAGACAAGGTCTGGAAAACCTTTAAGACCTCCGGTTCTCCAGCTGACCTCCAGCGTTACCGTAAGCATCACAATACTTGTACCAAAAGAATTCGCCAAGCAAACGCCAATTATTTCAAAGGCGCATTCAGCTCCACCTCCGTCAAAATTCTGGAAAGTGGTCAAATCGCTTCTCAGCCCTCCATCGCAGCCCCCCACTCCTTCCTTGCAGGTAGGTGGACTCACCATCACTGACCCCCCAGTAGTGGCCACATTATTTAACTCTCTCTTCACAACTAGCCATGCTACTCCCCTGTCCGCACCGCACCCTACTCAGAACCCAACCCCCTCCACCCCATCTAGTGGCACACCCACAGCTCACTCCTTCTTCCTGCAGGTTACCTCTGACGAGGTATATAACGCACTGGTTGCCCTTAACCCAAGTAAGGGTAAATGTCCCACTGGGTTGGACTCCAAAATGCTCCACTTATCGGCCCCTGCAATAGCCCAACCCCTGGCCTCCCTCTTTAACTTATCCTTCTCCCTAGCCGAAGTTCCCTCTGAATGGAAATATGCCATAGTAATCCCGCTTCCCAAGAGTGGTGATGCCATAAACCCAAACAACTATTGGCCCATCTCCCTCCTACCGATCCTGGCCAAACTACAGGAGCGCCTGGTTCTCTCTCGCCTATCCTCCTTTCTGAATTCCTTCTCCCTTTTTCCCCCTACCAGTCTGGTTTTAGGAAATCCCACTCCACCACTACCTCCCTTCTCAGGATTACCGACTCCATCCTCACTGGGATGGATGCTGGCCATATCACAGCTGCCATTTTTATCGACCTGGCCAAGGCATTCGATACAGTGTCACACATACTTTCCTTCTGGCCAAACTCGCCAATGCTGGACTATCCAACTGGCCACATCTTGGTTCACTCTTACCTCACTGGCACATCCCAAGCCGTCTGTATCTGTTCTTCCACCTCAGAACCCTCCCAATCTCCACAGGGGTACCCAAGGCTCTGTCCTAGGCCCCCTCCTGTTCTCAATCTTCCTGAATGACCTGCCCTCTGCCTGCCCACACACTCCATCCACATGTATGCAGATGACACTGTGCTGTATGCATCCGCCCTCGTCCACAGAGGTTACAACCAGACTGCAACAAGACTTTATCTCGGTCCAGCACTGGCTCCGCTCAAATCACCTCCTCCTCAATGTCAAGAAAACAGTCTCACTAACCTTTGCACGAGGCAAAAATTTTCAGGCTCCTCCCGATCATATTCCACACCCTGGAAGGTTCCCCCTGAGTCCTGCACCTCCTTCAGATACCTCAGCGCCTGGCTTGACCAGCACCTCAATTTTACCACACACATCGACTCCTTACTCAAGAAGCTTCACCAAGCTAGGTGCACTTTATCGGAATCATGACAGTATCCCCAACCTGCCAGGAAGGCCATTGTGCAGAAAATGATCCTCCCGTCCTCGACTATACTGCGACATAGTCTACTGTGCCGACCAAAGTCACATTGGCCAGACTGGACCCCCTTTTCCACTCATTCTGTTTCGCCCTGAACTGTCCGTACTCCACACACCACTGTGCCCTATATCAATCTATGAACCACACCTCTCTAGACAATCGTAGACAGTGCCATTGTGCCAAAATCCCAGCCAAATACTGGTCCCAGCGTCTCCCCTCCTACCTCACAGATGCCCTAGACAACCCCTGCTCCCATGCATACTCTCTCAGAAACTCGGACTCTCGGTCCCTAGCTGTCCCACACCGGTCTACTACCGTCGGTCAGGCAGCATTCAGCTACCGCATTTCCTATATTGTGGAACTCCCTCCCAGCATACGTTCATCACTTTTCCTCCCTCTCTCACCTAAACTCCATGCTCCAAGCTCATTTCGCCCCTTCCTGCGCATGTGTCTAGGAGTTATCAGTCACTAAGTAGAATGTCTCTGAATTGTCCACACTTAGTACTACAATTTAATCTGTGCCTAACTATTGTTCTCTCGCTCTACTTGTCTCTCACAAGGACCAATTTGTTAGAGCTCTACACTATGTAACTATGTAATTATTGTATCATGCTGTATCAACTATGGCTACCTACTGATTTCACGACCCGCTATTGTCTAATCAACAGGACCAAATGTTAGTGATCTCCCTACTATGTAATTTCACTTGTTTTATGCTGTCTTCAACTACTATCTATGTTACCCCCACCCCCAGGACGCATCTGGAATCAAGCAGTTGACTGCTCAGTATGCCTTCCTGGTAAAATGCTCAAATAAATAAATAAGGAGAAGCAACTGAAAAACAGATTAGGACCAGCCTAAGACAGTAGGCCCTGCAGAACGGTGAGGCCACACCTGGCCCTATGTCTAGAAACAATGTCCAGATTGTAATGCTTTGTGAAGGTATGGACCGAATTTCAGGTTGCTGCCGCACTAATCTCCGCTGTAGAAACATTCCTCAAGAAGGCTGTAGACGCAGCCATGCCTTTAGTAGAGTGACCTCTGATCTCCCCGGGCATAGAGTTGTCATACTTCTGACAACAGAAGCGAATACAGTTAGCAAGCCATTTGGATAGGCACTGCCTAGATACAGCTGATCCCAAGGATGTAGGGGCAAAGGAGACAAAAAGCTGATCAGACTTTCTGGAAACTTTGGTTTGGTGGAAGTAACACCTAAGAATCCAATGCATGTCCAGTGTATGAAGGAGACCCTCACCTTTGTTCGAGTGAACAGAGTAGTAAACTGAAGTTCGACCGTCTGACTTAGGATGATCTCAGAAACCACCTTGGGAAGAAACTTAGGATTTGTCCGCAAGACCGCCCGGTCCTTGTGAAACATCAAATAAGGCTCCTTATGCATCAGGGCCTGAAGCTTGGAAATCCTACAAGCAGAAGTAATGGGAACCAAAAAATGAAAATTACATTCCTACCGTAATTATGATCTTTCTGTGTATCTTCATCATTCATGACTTTTGGGGTAGATGGCCGGAGATCATGACCCCGTGGGAACTTTTTTTTTTGGTAGGCGGAGCTGACGCACCATCAGCGCCGCCCTCGAGGCCGACGCATTGCATGGCGCTCGCGAGCTGGCCGTTATGCACTGTCGACTCCGCCTGCCTGCCACTTCTGAGTCGCCGGAGAGGTAAGAGGAAAGGAGTGGAGGGTGGGACAAGGAAGTCCAAGGGACAGAAAAAGGAAAAGATGTATAAACTAAAGAGAGAAATAACGACTGACAGGACAGAAGAAGAAGTTGGAAACTAGAGGGATTGGGAGGGGCCCCAATCTCTGGAAATACAGGAGGGAGGAAGGGTGGGATAAGAATTCTAGGAATTAGGATGAGGATGAGAAGGGAGAAAGGTTTAACCGTACCCTGGACCTTGGTCTGTCTCCATATTGTATAGGAACTGCAAGGAGTAGCCAAAGGCTTCTTGCCAGACTACAAGGCACAGAATGTCTGGCAAAACTCCATTTAGCAGAATCGACTTATTCTGGAAGAAGGACAGGGCACAGAGAATTATCACCCTCTCAAGGAAAGAATTTTTGGTGAAAAGTTTTTTTTTTTTTTTTATATAAAGGATAGTCAAAGGACAAAGAAAAGAAAAGAAAATAGGCGGAAACAAGGAGGAGGAGAGAATGGAAGGAACTGCCAACTCCCACCCACAAGGTGGAGCTAGCACTGGAGAGGAATGCCCCTCATGCTGACCACTCTCCACAGAAATTATCCCCTATGTGCCCCGTCTACCACTCCTGACAAAGAAAGGAGAGGGCAAAGCTAGGTACAGAGAGGAGGGACTAGAGACTGAGGTCCCAGGGAATGGAGGGGGATTGTGATGAATGGTGAAGATACACAGAAAGATCATAATTATGGTAGGTATGTAATTTTATATCTTGTCTGTGTCAATCTTCACCATTCATCACTTTTGGCTGAGTGCTGAGCCCCCCAAAAGGGGATTTCTTTTTAACCCTAAGGGACAGAGTCCCTTAGCTCTCAGTGGGTGACACACTAAGAGGGAGAACCTTCAGGGCCTGTAGAGGCCCGAGAGTGGGGAGAGTGAGACGGGGACCCCCCGGAGGGTGAAGGAAGTTGCCCCGACAAATGCTGTCTCACTCTATGGGAGAAGAGGTAGGTTCTCTGGTGAGCAGGGTTAATCACCCTACACCAGGCCAGGGGTGACAACCGGGAAAGACGCAGCCATACCGTCCGCCTAGTGCAGATTGCTGTCCCTACAACCCTGGAAGCTACCTCGCTGGCATCATAAGATGCCCTCGCTAGTGCCTTGCTAGTTCCAGGCCACGCCGCAGAGAGTGCAATAGCTTGTCTGGTTTGCTCTGTATCAGGCAACGAGCTGACCTAGCCTGGACCACAAGAATCTGTCATAGACTGCATAGTGGGCCTGATGTGCAGAAATAGAAAGCAGCAACTGTGCCGAGTAAAGTCCTCCCCAGAAATCAAAGTCCAAGAAATCTTGGTCTGGGGGCGGGTCATGGTGAAGGGCAGAAGCCCATCAGAACCCAGAGACTCAGGAGGTGCGCAATACCTCTGGCAGAGATCCCTAGGGGCAGGAACTCCGGAAAAAGGTCTCTGCCAGGAATGCAACAACGCCTCCCTAAAGGGAGCAGGCCACGAGGGCACCACAAGGGTATCCTCACTGAAGTCGCCTGAAAAGGCGTGCGCCGAGTGCTCAGGATTGCTCTGACTGGCAGGGCTGAGGTGCAAATCCTTCAACATCCCCAAGAGGAAACGCTGATACTCAGCGAGATCAGCGGCTGGAGAGATGTGGACAGAAGGCTCCTCTCCCCCAGAAAAGGGGATGAAGAGTTGGAAGCACCGACTACTCAGAGGGCGGCTGCTCGGGGGGAAGTTGAAAAACCTGTCTGTCCATTGCCCTGACGTAAGCTGGGAACTGAGCAGCCACAGCTCTGAACTGCTCCCAGGAGAGAGGCCTGCTGGGACCAAGAATGCCTGGGAGCGCAGGAGAATGTGGCAGAGGGACGGGGACAGAGCCGAGAAGAGAAGTTGGCTGACCTCCGCCTGGGCTAGGGAGCAGACCGGGAGCACCCGAAGAAGAAGGTACTCCGGAAGACTTTACAGCAGACAGCTGAACAACCATTTTGGTACTGCCTTGGCTGCACCCGGAAGAATCCCCCCTGTGAGGCGACCGGGGCCGTATAGGTCCAGAAGGACAGTCCCCTACCTCAAAAGAATGGGTCTCTCTCAAAGAGATCAAGGAGGAAGAGCGGAGATCCGCACTACGGCTTCTCCCAGAGCCCGGGTAGACCCCAGAAAAAAGGTCACCGTGCAGACCCCATGCCCCTCGACTGCTCTGAATCCGAGAGGGCCCTCCTCCTCAAGAGGGCCAGCCTAGGTAGCTGACAGCCTAGCCAGCACCTGAAGGAGCTACCCAGGGCACAGTACCTCCCTCCCGAGGTGCTCTGATCGCCCCAAAGTTGGGCAATCCAGGCACACCACAGGGGGTACCCTGCTGAGGGCCAGAGAACCCACCAAGACTGGGCTACAGAGCAATGGTGGCCTGCACCACTGTCCGCTGGTCAGCACCCGACCCCAGTCTCGCAGCCACTGCTCGCACCTCAGAAGGGGGCCGACTCCGGCTTGTCAGGGCTGCCCACACTAACAAGTCAACCAAAAGGAGTCAGACTGCTCATCTGACTCAGAGTCAGACTCCACCTCCGAAGAGTCTGAGGCTGAGGCCCTGTGCCAGACCGTGGGAGGGCCCGCTGCCATCCTTGCCAAATGGGGTGCCAGAAACCGAGACGTGCCGAGCCAGTGCCCCACAGCACATAGCGGTATCCAGCGGAGGACAGGCCCAAACACCAGCCTGGAGTCAGAGAACCAGTCACGGCGCCGTCGGTCCATGGCGCCAGTGAGTGGCCTCAAAGCGGGAATGGCGCCCGGCGGCTCAGACTGTGCCATCAGTGCTGTGAATGGCGCTAGCCGCTACACTATCGGCGCTGTGAACGGTGCCAAGTGACAAACCGGCACCGATGACGGCTCCGTACAGTGCCGAGGCCCGTGCCGATCTGGGCCATGTGAAGCGTGGGTCTGACACCGGGATAGCCTTCACAAATGCCTTGGCGGCGCTTCCCGCCCGCCCCCCGGAAGATGCGGGGCGGGCCTCCTTCACCGCAGAAGGAGCCTCGGCGACAGCCAGGCTACTAGAAGCCGAGGCTCCCTCCTCCTCGGTCCATATAGAACCGGGAAGGGACCCGGAGGAAAGGTCAAGAGTACGTGGTTTGGCCTGATGAGTCGCCCGACCCCGAGAAGTCGGCGGAGCTCACCCCACTTTCCACGCTTGTTGCTCGATGACCGGTCCATGAAGAAACAGGCGTCTACGAATCCATGCCATGAACCGTGGCCAACGACACGTAAGGCAACAGTTGTGCTGGTCGGTGACGGAAAATTTACGGCCGCAGAGCACTGCCGCATGGGGGCCATCCTGTCTTCAAGTCTTCTCGCCCTCCGACCCAGACATGACCTACGCAGGAAATAAACACAAAACAGACTCGGATCGCCAAGAATACAAATAATTGGAAAGTTCTTCCAAGTGACGTCGAGTATGGCAACTAGAACAGGCAGGAAAGACACAGACGGACTGCAGCACGAAAGAATAGTCAATGGAGTTGAAAAACTAACTGCAACTGCATAGGCGGTAGGCCTGAAGTTCTCTGGAGCTTCCCACGAGGCGACCGCGATGGCGGGAGACGAACAACTGGCAGGCAGGTGGAGTTGACAGCGCATAACTGCCAACCCGCGAGCGCCACGCAATGTGTCGGCCTTGAGGGTGGCGCAGATGGTCCGTCGGCTCCGCCTACCAAAAAAAAAAACAGCTCCCGTGGGGTCATGATCTCTGGCCATCTATCCCAAAAGTGATGAATGGTGAAGCTTGACACAGACAAGATCAGCCCCTTCCAGGAAAGGTACCACATGTAACAGCTCATCGCTGGTTCAAAGGGAGGAAGTGTAAGCTTCTCTAACACAAAATTCAAATCCCAAGGTGGGGTAGAAGATGGAGGATCCCTTTCAAAAGGTCTTAGAGATCTCCAACTGTGCCGGGTTCCCCTCCACCAAAACATGGTAGGCTGCAATGGTCGACAGGTGGACCTTAAGGGATGAGTAAGACAGACCAGAATCAGATACTCCATAATCTGGTGAGCTGAGCATGAAAAGGATCCCATCCTTTAGATGCCACCAAATGGCCAAACACTTCCATTTCATGGCATAGGTGGACCTGGTGGAGGGTTTCCTAACCTCCATCAGGACCTGAGTGACCTTGTGGGGAAACCCCAAAATGAGACCTGATTCTGTCTGAAGGAGCCACGCATGAAGATGCAGGGTCCCGAGTCCCGGATGCACCAGCCTGCCTTGATCCTGGGTCAACATGTCATGTTGGAGAGGAAGAGGAACTGGGGGTTCCGCTGAAAGCTGCTGCATGAGCGTCAACCAGATGTGCCTTGGCCAGAGGGGAGCTATCACGATCATCTGGGCTCCCTCTGTCTGGAGCTTTAGAAGCACACACTGCAGAATGGGGAAGGGAAAGAAGGCATACAAGAACCTCCCTGTCCAACATAGCGACAATGCATCGTGCCAGAAAGCACTAGGCTCTGGAATGGGCAAGCAGAAGCTGGGAAGCTTTGCGCTGGATGGGGAGATGAACAGATCTGGGTGACCCCACCTCAGAAAGCGAGAGTCTGCTACTTCCCGACTTAGTTCCCATTGGTAAGCGAGGGACGACGTCCGACAGTCTGTCTGCCAGGACACTGCAAACGCCTGGAACGTGCATGGCTGTAAGAAACAGGTCGTGCCGAATTACCCAGTTCCACACCCGCATTGCCTCCGTGCACAGGGGTTATGATCGAATGCCTCCCTGCTTGTTGATGTACCAGACTAATGACATATTGTCTGTCTGGACCAGCAGTGTTCCGTTTGACAGGATGGACTGAAGGGCATGAAGGACTGCCCTCATTTCCAGGATACTGATGTGGAGAGACATCTCCAACTGGGACCATGAACCCAGAGTCTGGTGGTCCCCAGGTGAGCCCTCCAACCAGACAGGAGGAGTCTGGTGAGGGTCCAACAAGGAGGAAACTTCTGAAGGAAGACCCTGAAACAGATTCAGAGGACTGAACCACCAAGGAGATCCATCTTTTTTTTTTTGTATTTTATTTTTATTGATTAAACTGTATACTATACACAGCATAATGTATCATGGTAGGCATACATGAGTGTCATAGCAGATACCATAAGTACATGCACACAACATTGTTACAGTAAGGATTGTTAATACCCCTGCTCACTCGGTACCACATATGGGAGTTACCTCTAATATATCTATTAATTCCCCGTAACAAAGATCCAAAGGCTACTTCTGCCATGAGCAGGGATTACCAACACAGAAAATCCCAATACTTAACCATATCCCTTTTATATAGGTAAATGATCCCTTAACTCCAGATCTACAACAAAGTTAAATAATAAAGCAGAGCCCCATTTCCGACATTGACTTCACATGAACATATTTTATATCATCATTTGTATAAGCCCCCAGGAGGGTTAGAGAAAAAGAAAACTTTGCATTTTCATTACTTTCATGTCCCCTTCCCCTAGCCCTTATATATAGCCATATTAGCAAACACTCAACACTACTAACCATGTTAGGTAAATGGGGAAAAAACTGCATAGTTTAGTCTGTATGAGCTACATATTAAACAGACCCATCCAAATCCCCATTCAAGCCCCAGGCAGCACTAGGGAGAAAAAGAAAGGGACAATATCCAACTTTAAAGTCTATATAAACATATGTAACAGCTCGGGTGAACAGGAGCCAGGAGCCAGTTCAGTTACTTAGGTCCATTACGAATCACTTATCTTGCCAGTCGCTACTCACTGATCTCGGACCCAGAATCTGCATCTGTTTCTTTAGCCCGGAATTCTCTCAATACGGTCCAACAACCTGGCAGCCTCTCCGGCATCAGCAAACTGATAAACCTTCTCTCCATAAACCACACGAAGACTTGCTGGCATTAACAAAATGTGGTGCACTCCCAGCTGTCGAAGTCTCGCTCGGACCCCATCAAAACTCTTTCTACGCTGCTGGGTCACGTAGCTCAAGTCCGGGAATAAATGGATGCGATTCCCTTGCCATTCTTGTGGACCACATTTTCTAGCCTGAGCCAGGATCTTGTCTCTATCTAGTATATTTCCCAGCACCACCATTAATGTGCGAGTGGGTATTCGTTGGTAAAAGTTCTCTTCCTCTCTCCACGTGTATTCATCTGGTACACTTTAAGGACCATGATGGGATCTTCGATGTTAAAAACCTCTTTAAAAAGGTCTGCCACAAACATTATTGGGTTTTTCCCCTCAGCTTCTTCACGGACCCCAAGGATCCGCAAATGTGAGGCTCTAGCAGCGTTTTCAAGGTGCTCTACCTGTCTGCGCAAAATAGTATTTTCTTTCGTTAGGCCTGCAGCTACTGTTAAAGCGGTCTCGGCCGATTTTGATGCTGTTTTCGTTTTTTCTTCCGAGAACTCCCATTTTAGTGTCCAATATCTTGAATTGCGTTGTAAAGTCCTCTACCTTCTGATCTAATCTTTGAATGGCTTTAAGCAGGGCCGCATTTGTAGGCTGCAACATTCCTTCTTCTTTTGCTCCATAGCTGACCTCCTTACTTGCCTCTTTGCTACCGCCTGGCTTGGCGTCTTTGGACTGGGTTCCATGTCCTCCCGTGCCCGGCCTATTACTCCGACCCATAGCTGTTTTTCTAAATGACGAATTAAGTTGCAAATTAGACTGAAATGTTCTCTTCCTCTTCGGGTTTCTTTTGGTTTGTTTACAGGCTGTCTCATAAATTTTTAACCATCAGATGTTTATGTTTTAATCATGTTCCACAGAGCTCTGCAAAAATGGTGCCTCAAGCTCGGCAGCTACCCCCCCAGGAGATCCATCTTGATCGTGCTGGAGACTAGAACCGGATGGTCCAAGTCATCCAAGCGTTGATCCCACTGGACACGTAAGGTCCACTGGGTGATCCTCATATGCAGCCTGGCGAATGGGACCGTGGAGATGGAGGCTGCCATCAGGCCTAAGAGGCGTAACAATGCTCTGGCTGAAAGGAATCTGGAAGAGGTCACTAAGTAGACCTGCTCTCGAAGAGCCTCTGCTTTGTCCAGAGCGAGGAAGGTTTTGCACTGGACTGCGTCCAAGACTGCGCCAATGAACTGAAGGTTCTGTGAGGGGGTAAGAGTCGACTTGGGAATGCTGACTGTGATACCTAGTCGCGAAGAGGTCCAACGTCCACGAAAGGGCATCCAGAAGACTGTCCCTGAATGGGGCCTGTCAAGAGCCAATCATCCAGGTAAGGGAATACTGCAATACCCCAATGGTGCAAGGCCGCTGCCACCACCACAAGGCACTTGGTAAAAACCCGAGTTGCTGAAGAAAGACCTAAGGGGAGGGCTGTAAACTGAAGTGCTCCCCCTTGAAGCAGAATTGCAGGAAACGGTGGTGGTCTGGGAACACCGAATGTTCAGGTAAGCATCCTGCATATCCAGTGTGCAAAGCCAATGGTCCTTCTGCAGAAGAGGCAGGAGGCCCTATAATGTCAGCATGCGGAACCTTTTGTACTCGACAAACAGGTTCAGTCTGCTGAGATACAAGATGGGTCTGAGGTTGCCCGTCTTTTTTGGGACCAGGAAAAAACCGGAGTAAACCCTTTCCCCTGTTGGTGCAGAGGGACTGGCTCTATGGCCCACTTTCTGTCTTAGAGCCTGAATTTCTTCCTCGACGCGAGGAACCTGGTGCGGGGAATAGGGCGAGCGACTTGCAGGGGATTCTGGATGAAACTCTAGAAACTCCAAGGTGTGACCTTATGAAATTAGCTGTAAGACACATGCATCTGAGGTTATGTCCCTCCACTCCTGCACGTTGAGGGTGAGCCTTCCTCCCACCGGCTCCTTGCATGGTAGCAGAGATGGGGGAAGGAGATGCCAGTCAGCAAGCAGAGTCGAGGGGTAAGAGGTCCCCTGGCCACTCTCTGAGATTTTGAGGCAGGTGGGGAGGAGAAGGTGGGACCCATGGCCTTTCTTTTGCCCAGTCACCTAGTGAAGGGTTGTTTACCCTGCCTTTTGGTCTACCTCCGAAAGGGCTGCTTCATTTGAAAGCCCGATCGGTACACAGACCTCACGGACCTCAGGCCTGGCCGCTGTTCTGGAGGTCCATGATGATATCTTTAGTGTCCCCTACAAAAAGGACTGAACCCCTAAAGGGGGCATCCTGAATTGCAGCCTGGACATCATTAGAAAGGCCAGAGATGCGTAGTCAAGCATGTCATCTGAGAGACACGGCCGTGGCAGAGGAGTGGGCTACCGTATCTACCAAATCATATGTAGCTCTAAGCGCAAGTCTACAAGAGATTTTTGACAGGCCCAAATCCTTACCAAGCTCCTCCTTGAGGTCCGAGGATTCCATAGCCTGGATACGGGCCTCAAGCTTGGCCATGGTTGTTTTTTGGAAAGAGACCATATGCGCCGCACAGTTGAGGGAGTGGAGAACACACATAGTGGAGGATTAAACCTTATTCCCCGAACTGGTCGAGCTGCCGAGATTCCTTGTCTGTGGGGGGGGGAAGAGAGTGATCATGTGCTTCAGAGTAGCCAAGCGATCATGAGCAGCTGCTATGACAATGGAATCAGCTTTGGGGTGAGTATCCAAACACGAAACACCCTCTGGAGCATGATAAATCTGGTCTGCCTTCTTAGGGATGGCCGGTATGGAATGGGGCAGCTGCCTGATGGTACTGGTGAGGTCTTCATGAGGGGCTGTCCAGGGATAGGAGAAACTGCCTCTAGGCCCAAATTTTCCGCGAGACGTTTGCTCTTAGGGTCTTGTTCTTCTGTATTCCAGCCATTGGTCTACTGGATAATATGCAACAACTCCGTGACAGAGGGATCCTCTGGGGGAAGACCTGGGGGATTCCTTGCTCTTAGGCACAGAGGAATGCTCGTCAGAGGAGTCTTCCGAGGGATCCTCCTCGGAGTCCTGAGAGTCCTGTTCCTCAGGGGGTTCCAAGTCTGGAAGGGTGACTTCCTGAGGCATGGTCCCCAAAATGTGCACTGTTGAACGGACAGAGCTAACAGGCGACAGGGAAAGCGGGGAGGAGTGACTACCGGGGCCGGTAGATGCCTCTCCAAATCTGAGACCAGCTCTGACTTAGCCCCTTCAACCAGGATTGGATCAGGGATTGGAAACCCTGTTGTTGGGGTGGTGGCGGTGGAGGTATGTGGGCGGGTGGGTGATAACTTGGCGCAACCGATCTGTGATAATGGTGCTGGTGAGGGTAGCCCTGACAACAGGGATAACTCGGATGATGGTACCCCTAAAAGACAGAATGGGGTAGAAAATCCAACGTTGGGCCAGATGGAGGGTAGGCCGACGTGAACCCTTGGGGAACAAATCCTGGGACAGTATGCGGCAGAGATGGGCCAGAATAAAATCCTGCGTCAGGATACCCAACGTCAGAGGAACAGACGTGGCGTCAGACCCGGCGTCACTATGACTTGCGTCAGGGTCGGACGTGAGGGCCCTGACGGAAGGGGAGCTGACCAAATACCTGTCTGTGCCCCCGACATTAGGATGAGCGAGGCTGGCGGAGGAGGCCATGACGTCTGTGCCATCAGTGGGTCCAGCGAAGGTAGGATTGGGTTGAGGACCTTCTGAACATTCAGATTTGGCGACGGAGCCCCGGGCCTAGTGCCCCCAGAGGGGGCTTGGAGCACTGTAACTGAGGTGGGAGAGGAAAGAACCACCTCCAGGTGTCCTGCTTCCTCCTCCATACCAGACTTGATCACTGGGGTTGGAGGTTCCACCGGGGGAAGTGGAGAGGAAGGCTCCTGCCCCAGGAGGAGCCTGAGGGAAGGTTGGCCAACAACCATCGGCATACGCGATTGGACGTCAGGTGAGGTGGTGTCAGCTTCCAATGGGTGAGCAGTGTCCGGGTGGTCGTCCGAGGCAGAGACGATGGGCTTAGTGGACGAAAGAGGGACCAGGTGGAGAATGGGAGAACCCTTGACCGGCTTATCAGTCGGTGTTGTGCAGGTCCCAGACTGATCCTGGGGACTTGACTTAACAGCCGGGCGGGCCCTGGAGGAGGCAGGAGCCAACTTATCAGCAGTAACTGGGCGTTCGTCGGAGGAGCTGGCAGATGACTTACCCGTAGAGATCAGGAGAAAGGTGGCAGAAGTGCCTGGAGAGGTCCTGGGTGCGGCCTGGAGTACCACAAGGGCAGGCGGCAGGGGAATAGCCTTACTGGTCGAGGGTTTACTTGAACTTACTTGATACCGATCCTCCAGTCACTCCCCGCTCTCTGTTTCTCCTGGTCTTTCTTCTTTGACTCAGAAGAAGGGGAAGATGCGGTGCCCCTCAGCTTTTGCATCTCTTTTTCAAGGGAGGCTATTCTGGTCTTCAAAAGGTGGGCCTCCAGGGGCTGCTGTCTCAGTTTGCAGGTGGCCTGATTAATGAGTTTGCAGTCAGGACAGGCTGCAGTGTCGTGGTGTGGGCCCAGGCAAGAGACTGATAGTGACTGTCCTTGTGAGGAATCTGTGCTGCACTCCTCGCACTTCTTTGTCTTTGCTGTCTGAGGTGGAGAAGACATGAAATAAACTGAATACGAGAGATATTTGCAAGAAAATAAAGGCGGCGTCCGACTGAGCAGCGCATTACTGGGGAACTCTGCGCCGATGCGGCGGCGGCGGAAAGAACTGGAAGGTGGGTGTGGGGACTGCCTACTACACAGGATCAGGCTGGCGTCCGTTACGTGACTTGGATGGGCGGTCCCATGAGCATTATGGAAAAGGCTGTTGTATGCAGTCCTGGCAGGAGGCGCAGTCCTACATGTTATGACCTACTGCAGGAACCCTCTCGAAGTAAGATCGGCAGGAACTGAAGAGGCATGTTCAGTGGCTGAGCCATGGGAAGGTCATGTCAGACGAATCTAAGATTTCTTTGACTGGATGACCAAAGTAGTAGACCAGGGAGGGGCTGTGGACGTGGCCTACCTAGACTTTAGCAAGGCATCTGACACAGTCCCACATAAAAGATTAATAAACAAGTTAGCCAGTCTGGGAGTGGGTCCCATGGTGGTAACCTGGGTAAAAAATTGGCTGGACAACAGCACACAGAGGGTAACAGTAAATGGAGTTCACTCCGAAGAAAGGAGGGGGTTATTAGCATGGTACCGCAGGGTTTAGTACTGGGACCGGTCCTCTAACATCTTTATATGTGACATTTATTTATTTATTGAAGTCTTGGAATTACAACCCTTTGAGTCAAAAATTCTTTTGCAAAGGCTCCACATCAGATTTACAAACAGTTTACAAAGAAATTACAGATTAATACATTATACACAGGATACAATTATACTAATAGTGTAATACAGTGTATTATATATAAATGCATCATAAATGAGGGCTAGTGCATGGCAAATAAACAAACATGGCGAGTAGATATAAAACAGGATAAAAACATTACAGGAAATTAATACAGTACATAATACATAGTATAAGAGTATACAAGTAATGCAGTGCAGTATACATTAGTGCATCATAACTGAGGGTGGAGTACATGATAATGAAACAAACATGGTGCAGGCAGTGCTAGATAACTGTGTAAACACAGGAAATTAAAGAAAAGAAAGGGAGATCAGAAGGAAGTCAGTTAATGTGAGTTATGAGACAGCTGTGGGGGGGTAGGTAGGGAGAAAAGCTGAACAGAGGGGTTGTAAGGTGTAGAGAAGAGGGAATAGGAAAGAGTGCAGGTTAAGGGATATGTAAAGGGCAGGAGGAGAACAGAGTGGGGAGGGAGAAATTAAAGATGTGAGGAGTAGGGGGAAGCTGAGGGACAAGCCATGAGCAGTCCCAGATTGACCAGTAAAAGCTAGGAGCAGTCACAACTATTCGGAGAGTAGGTGCTGGCAAAGTTTAGTCTTCCCCTGCTCCCGGTGACCACACTCTCAGCTGCATCTGCTGTGGGTATTCGCTCCCTGCAGCCGCTATGCTGCTGCTCCCCAACCGCTCCCCAATATCCTCCCACCCTCAGCTGTGCTTGCATATATAGGTCCTAGCTATCACGTGGTACTTGTGTGGCAAAATACATTTTTTTCTCTCTATCTGTCTAGAATCCCACCTGCAGGTTATAGCTCATCACCACTAGTGTCGTATGGTCTCTATCCTGACTTGCTCTTATTTCTCCTTTGCTGAATTCTGAATCTACTTGCACTCCCTGTCTACTTCCACTGTTCCCTAACCAGATCACCCCCTTTCTCCCTAGTTCTCCCTTTGTGACTGTCCCCCACTTTTTCAGTTCAATTTCTCCTGTGCATTCGTTCTACCATGGAGCCTAGATTTCCCCTGTATCTCATTGTGCCCCTGTTTTCTGCACTATTGGCCCTTAGCTCCTTATCCCTAATGGCTGGCACCCCTCCCCCGACTGCGGTATCCCCTTGTAATTTTATCTATTCGAACATGATTGCTGAAGGTTCCCTCTCACATCGTCCTATAGTTTACCTAAGCTATAAACTCCTCGGGTCTCTACTAAGGCACTTGGTGTACAGAACACTCCTCTCCCCTGCCACTGTCCCTTGTGCTACAACCATTGCTCTTCTATGGGTCATAACCCTAACTCTTGCTCTAGCTGGAGATATTGAATCTAACCTTGGCCCCTCGACCTCCCTTAACGTACTACCCCATTCGCCTCTCATCTACTTCCTCAGGCTCATCGCCTGTCCATCGTGCACCTGAACATCTGCAGTCTGCTAGCAAATCTCCCCGAGCTGGAGGCTTGGGTTCTAGCAAATAACCCAGACATCCTTGTACTATCTGAAACATGATTAAAACCAACTGTTCTGGATCAAAGCTGTGCCTTACCTAACTATAATATGTACCGTGCTGACCGTGCCTCCTCTAAAAGAGGGGGAGGCCTGGCACTGTACTGAAAGTCTCACCTTAACATCACCCTGCTGCCAACCCCCTGCCTGAATTATAGTGAGGTACTGCACTCTCTCTTACTATTTGGGGGTGCCAAGAAGTTGCACTTACCCCCCCCACCCTGAAGCAGCAAACTTGGTCTTGAGGAGCTAACTGGTATGATACCTGTCATAATTAAGAACAACGAGGTGATCTGTTTGGGTGATTTTAACCTGGACTGGCAGGGTCCAAATGCCTCCTCACCTGCTTTGACAATCAGCATGGCAAACCTTGAGCAACTCATCTCTTCCCACACTCAGATAACTCAGAATAACCTCTGTTGCTCAATGACTGACTGGATCCTTACCAACTGCAAGGACTGCTACTCCTCTACCGGGGTTCTACCTGACACTATTAGCGACCACTGCCCTGTCTACTGCGTTAGGGATGCTTCCATTGCCTCTCTTCCATCGAAAGTACTGTCCTTTTCCAACTTTTCTAATCTTAATCCTGCGGCTTTCCTACTTGACTTAAAATAAGCTGACTGGTCCCCCATATTTCGAACAAAAGACATTAAGTGGGCTATTGACCACTTCAACACCACTCTGCTAGCCTTACAGACTAAACATAACCCTGTCTCAACGCAGAGGGTTAGAGGGAAGGTGACCAAGTGGTTGAAGTGGCCTCTCCTGAAACTAATCAAGGAACGTGAAAAACTTTGGAGAAAATGGAAATCCTCATCTGCTCAAACAGACTTTGATGCCTATCGTTCACTACGCAATGACTACAAGAAAGAGGTCCGAGCTGCCAAGAGTAACTACTACCGGAAACTCCTCCAGTCCTCAGCCTCAGACCCCAAGAAGTACTGGAATGAAATAATGAGGAACACTAGGCCTCTGGTTCCTAAGGATATGCTAATTAACGATACACTGTGCAATAACCCCCGTACTATAGCCAATGCTTTTAAACTCCCTTTTTACTGAGGCTCCTAAAATCTCCCCCTGGGCATCCTGTGGCCCCATCCCCCCCTTCAGCTCCTCCACTGCTTATTCTCTCTAATACTGCACGGTCGGATGTTCTCAGGTTACTTCAGTCCACCCCCCCTTGAGGTAGCCCTGGGCCTGATGGTATTGAACAAAGGATAATTAGACTTGCCGCTCACCTCCTCGACACCCCAATCACTAGGCTGTTTCATCTCTCTATTTGCACCTCCACGGTGCCTATAGCTTGGAAAGCTGCTAAGGTTATCCCTGTATTCAAGAAAGGTGACTCCAAAGTCCTAGCTAATTATCGGCCCATAGCCTTACTACCTACCCTCAGTAAGATCTTAGAGAAACTTATCAATCGCCAGATCGCTACACACCTACTGAATTTTAATATTTAATCACCTGCTCAACATGGCTTCAGGGCTGAACACAGCACCACCACCGCCCTCACGCTTCTCACCAGCGAGATTAAGTCCAGCATGGACGAAGGTCTTCTCACCGGTGCTGTCTTTATAGACCTCACCAAGGCATTTGACATGGTTAATCATCCACTGCTCCTGAGCAAACTTCACTTACTAGGGGCCAATGGATCTACCCTGTCCTGGTTCAGCAGCTACCTCTCCAACTGATCCAAATCCATCTCCTTCGGCAAAGTTCTCTCTTCCCCTGCTCCCATCTCATGTGGCGTCCCCCAAGGTTCCATCCTAGGACCTTTACTCTTCTCCATCTTTACTAATGACACTCCCTCCTCTCTTCCACGCTGCCACTCTATCATGTATGATGATCACCTGGTGCTCCACGCCACCTCCCGTTTGGTCCTGAAAATTAACACTCACCTCTTCTCCGTGTTCCAACAGATTCAACACTAGCTCTCCTCCAACTCACTCATTCTCAACTTGCCTAAGACCCAGGCCATGCTTTCTGGATCTGCTAGGAAAGTTCGTGTAGAGTTTACTAAGCTTTGTGTGCTTAGCTATGATGGGTCGGTAGTCACACCCACTGACGCCTTCAAATATCTTGGAGTGACCCTTGATCCTGCACTTGATTTCTCTGCACATATAAATGAGGTATGCAGGTCTGTTAATGCCAAGTTAGGTGCAACCTACCATGTGCATCACTCCCTTATCCCTGCTGCCAGAATCTCTGTGGCGTGTGGGGTACTGCTTCCTAGGCTCCTATATGCTCTCCCCACTTTCTCGCATGCCAACGCGGGTATCCTTCATTAGTGGGACACCTCTTATAACATCTGCAGATTCGCCCTCTCTGCCCCTCGCCTTACCCACCACTGTCTCCTATACTCCACTCTGCATTGGCTGTCCCCCAAATCGCAGCGCTCTCTCTGGGGTGTTTTATTGACTCCATGAATAGTGGCCCCCGCCCTGACAGTACTCTGGCCATGCTCACCCCCATGATTCATTCCCGAACACTGAGGTCCTCTAATTTGCCTCTGCTCGACTAAAATGGGGGAGCTTGCTTTCGCCCATTTCGCCCCTAAATTCTGCAACTCCCAACCTGCCAACTTACAGGGCTCCACATCTCACTCAGCCTTCAAATTTGCACTTTTTCCCACCTTCATGCACTTGATTCCCGTGTCTGTACCTAATTCTTCCCTGAACCTTGTGTCCTGCTTATCTATACCCTTGCTCTACCCAGGTTTCTCTCTACTCTGTTACTGTTTCCTGTCTCTAAGCATCGTTGTTGCAACATGACACCACCCTTCCTGGGGGTCATCTCTGTTAAATCCTGTTTAAATTACTACTCTGTGATTTCCTGTATGACTGTATTCACCCTGTATTTTGCAAGCCTGTAACTGTTAACTGTATGTACCTGTTTTGAGATGTGTTCACTGTTTGAAAACTGTACTCTCCTGGGTCATGCTTGAAAATAGGCAGGATATTCTGCCTAATGCACTTACCCGGTTACTGAAAGCCAATAAATAAAGGGGCCAATTTAACTGTAGAAGAAATCAGAGGAGGCAGGCCATTGAGCAGGACAGGGGCCCTGTGGAAGAACGCTCGCTACCCTAGGGATGTCTTACAGAATGGGACTAGGTAAAGGGCCTTATCAGAGCTCTTAGTAGAATGAGGGGTAGGGGCAGGGGAGATGAGCTGTTGGACCAAGGGAGGGGAGACTGAGGTGGTAAGCTCCTTGGCCAACAGGCAGGTGTGATAGTCAAGCCTACCCTTAACGTTTAGCCAGTTCAATTGACTAAAGATCGCAGGTATGGGTGAGCTTTGGTGCTCCTGTTATGAGGCGACATGCTTTATTGAGGGAGAGCATTATTCTTTTACCAGCAGTTTCAGATGCAGATCCGTAGATTACTATACCATAATCCACTAGGGATAGAACAGAACTAGTGATAGCCAGGCGGAGGGCGTCGTTTGTCAGGCAGTTCCTATGCTTGAAGAGGAGGCAGATTCTAGTGTTTACTGCTTTGGAAACCAGATTAATATGTTCTCGGCAGAAGAGGGAGGAGTCTAAGGTGATCCCGAGGTATTTAAAACTCAAACTGCTCAAGTGATGAGAGTTGACTATTTCGGATGTTTAGTGGCACTCATGTTTATTCTGGTGGTCTGCAAATACAGGTTACTCACCTGTAACAGGAGTTCTAGGAATGGTATACGTTGTTCATCCACACTGTCTGGCAGGTTCCTTGCCGCTTTAAATCTTGCTGGAAGGTCTTCAAGCTGGCTCCTCCCACCCACCCGGGTGGTAAAACTCTTGGCTCCGCCCCATGACATGAGATCTAGCCCGCTGGAAGCCAGGTTCTGCGTCGAAGCCGGGAGGTCGGAGAATGGTGGATGAACAACATATACCATTCCTAGAACTCCTGTTACAGGTGAGTAACCTGTATTTCTAGGGACATGGATATGTTGTTCATCCACACTGTCTAGCAGACCTAGCAGTTCTCCGGGAGGAGGGAGGCAAGGTACACACCCCTACTTAAGGAATAATGACTGGAGGACGAGGCCCCAAAACCAGCATCCCGGCGTGACTCAAGGTCGATGTGGTAGTGGTAATGAAGGTGTGCTGACTTCCAGGTAGCAGCCCTGCAGATTTCCTGGATAGGGACGCCCTGGAAGCAGCCACCGATGCAGCGGTATGGTGGGTAGAATGAGCTCTTATCCCTCTGGGAGGCTCCATGCCCGCCAACCTATAGTAGAGATCTATGCAGGAGGTGACCCACCTGCCTATCATCCGCTTGGCTGCAGGTCTGCCAGGTGTGGCTTCAGCGTAGGTGACAAACAGCTGGCGAACCTCTCCCCGAACTTCAGCCATCCGCTCCTTGTAATAGCGGCGCTCTTCTAGGGTCCAAAGTATGGAGCATATCTGCCTCCAAGGTGTGATTGGGGTAGAACACCGGCAGAGTCAACACCTGGTTAAGGTGAAACCCGATACCACCTTCGGAAGGAATTTCGGGTTGAGGCGCAGGACAACCTTGTCCCTTGGAAGACCAGATAAGGAGACTCGAAGGAAAGCGCCTGGAGCTCTCCCATCCTTCTGGCTGACGTGATAGCCACCAAGAAGGTGGTCTTCCATGACAGGTGAGAGATGTCACACTGGTGCATCAGTTCGAATGGCTTGCCCATGAGCTTAGCCAATACCAGCAGTAGATCCCACGGAGGTGGAGGTTCTCGCACCGGAGGGGATATGTGATCAAGGCCTTGAAAAGCCTTGACCACCTTCTCCTCAGCCGACTGCTTCCGGCCAGCGCCGGTAAGCAGAGATGGCTGCCAGGTGCACCTTAAGGGTTCGACCCAAGCCCTAGCTGAGAAAGGGACCACAGGTAGTCCAGAATGCTTGCCAAGGAACAGGAGGAAGGGTCCAGGCCCTTGCCCCGACAACAAATGGAGAATCTCTTCCATTTGGAGGCAGCATTTTCTGGTCGACTCCTTACGGGACGCCTCAACGATGTTGAGGACCTCGTCGGAAAGACCCAAGGCCTGGAACTCTAGCCGCTCAGGAACCAGGCCGTCAGGTGCAGGGACTGAAGGTCCAGATGGAATACCTTCCCCTGATTGACTGAGATCAGGTCCGGGCGGGCTGGAAGCTGCCCCGGGAGCCTGGAGCTGAGACTGAGGAGATCTGGATACCAGAACTGGCACGGCCAGTCTGGGGCTACCAGAATCACCTGCGCCTTATCCCTCTGCGCCTTGAGAAGCACCTTGTGGATCAAGAGAAATGGGGAAAAGGTGTAGAAGAGGCCCGGGGTCCATGGCCTCGAGAAGGCATCCCCCTGCAGCGAGCCCTGCCGAGGGGGGCGGGCATGAAACAGTCTCAGCTTCGCATTCTCCCTTGAGGCAAACAGGTCCGCCTGAGGCGTGCCCCAGTGGGAGAAAAGATCTTATACTACCTCCGGCAGGAGAGACCACTCGTGAGACGCAGCCCCTATCCAGCTTAGGGCATCGGCCAGGGTGTTGGAGGCTCCCGCCACATGAATGTTGAGGAGATCCGCCTCCAGACTGTGCATGAGTGACCAAATGCAGAGAGCTTCCCTGCACAGAGGCATGGAGCGCGTCCCGCCCTGGCGGTTTAGGTAGTACATGGTCGTGGACCTGAACCACTTGACTCCGTAGAAACGGAGCAAAGGCGTTGAGGGCTAGACAAACTGCTCGAAGCTCCAGCAGGTTGATATGGCATCGGGACTCCCGAGGGGACCAGAGGCCGTGCGCTCTGTGCTCCCCCAGATGGGCACCCCAACCCATCAGAGAGGCATTGTTCGATAGTGAGACTGTTGGCTCGGGGCGGACAAACGGGATGCCCTCCTGCAGATGTACTGCAACGGTCCACCACTGGAGAGCGTTCCACATCCCCTGAGTCACTGTCACTAGCTGATCCAGCGGATCGAAGTGCTGTGACCACTGGCTGGCCAGCCCCCATTGAAGGGGACGCATGTACCAGCGGGCCCAACGGACCACGCTGGTGCAGGCTGCCATGAGGCCCAGGAGGCGCAGGAAGTCCCGGGCAGGGCGCGATTGCCCAACCTGAAATGATTGGGCAAAGGAGGAAAGAACCTCAGCCCTGTCCACCGGGAGCTGTGCTCTGACTCAAGAGAGTCGAGCTCTGCCCCAATGAATTGTATCACCTGCTTTGGCACGAGTTCCGACTTGGCCTCATTGATGAGGAGGCCAACCTGAGATCAAACCTGGAGGGCCAGATCTCTGGACCGCTCCACCTCCGCTCTGGAGGGGGCTGCAATCAACCAATCATCAAGGTAGGGGTACACTCGGACCCTTCGGCGCTGCAGGAATGCTGTCACCACTGCCATGCATTTGGTGAAGACCCTGGGAGCTAGGGAAAGGCCGAAGGGCATGGCCCGGAACTCGTAAAGGGATCCCTCCGCTCTGAAGCGGAGGAATCTCTGGTGGGACGGACGGATTGGGACGTGAAAGAACACGTCCTGAAGGTCCAGAGAACAGAACCACATGCCTCGTTCCAAGGATGGGATTATCTGAGCCAGAGTGACCCTCCTGAAGGTCCGAGACCTTAGGAACCTGTTCAGGTCATGCAGGTTGAGAATGGGGCGCCAGCCCCCCATCCGTTTTGGGACCAGGAAGTACCTGGACACAAACCCCGGGTCCGGAGGAGGATCCGCCACCTTCCTGATCACCTCTTTTACGAGAAGCAGGGCAATATCAGCTCGGCGAGCCGACAGAGAGGCTAGGACCCCGTAGCCCCAGGCGATAGGCTCGGAAGGCGGACCTGATCGAACTCAGAGGCAGGCCTTTCCACCACCTACAACACCCAGCGGTCCGTGGTGATAGCGGACCAGGCGGAAAGGAAGTGGCGGAGCCACTTCCCCACGGGGAGGATGACGAGGCTGGGGCTGCACCTTCAACCCGTCACTGGGCAGGCTTAGAGGAGGGACCGGCCGAGGGACCTCCTGGCCTTACCTCCCTGCTTCCTGTTGGAGGAAGCAGCGGGCTTAGGTTTGGGATGTGGCCGAGCCTGCTTGCCCTATTGCTGGTGCTGTTGGGCCAGGCGTCGCGAGAGCAGAAGGATGAAAGGACTTGTGCTGCTGCTGTCAGCGGCCTTTGTCCTTGTGGGCGGAGGTGACTGAGTCCAGAGTGGCATTGGACTTTTCGACCCGCTGGAGGTGACCTTCCACTCCAGGGCCGAAGAGGTCGGTCCCCAAGAAGGGGACATCCGCCAGTTTGTGTTGGGTATCCGCTGTGAAGGTGGATATCCACAGCCATGCTCTGCAGCGCATGGCCACCGCGGCCGCAACTGATCTGGCACAGGAGTCTCCGATGTCCGGAGCTGCTGCTTAGCCACTGCCCTACCCTGGTCCTGCACCTGCCGGACAGTGGTCTGCAGGTCGGCCGGGAGATGAGGGATCACCTCATCCAGGGAGCCCATGAGGGCGTGGGAGAAGTGTGCCATCAGCACGGCCGAGCTGGCCTGGCGGAGGCCAAGGGAGGACGCAGCGTACACCTTGCACCCGGCATAGTCCAGCTTTTTGGACTCCTTGTCGGGGGCTTGTCCACTTCCCTAGCATGCCCGGAACGCCGGAAAACGCTGTCGGTGACCAACCCCTCGGCAGAAGGGTGTTCTCGAAAAAGCGGGCAAAGAGCCGGTAGGGACCGCATACTTCCTGGCCATCCTGGCGAAGGCGCAGGACAGGAAGCAGGCCGCTGCCAGAGCTCCAAGGCTGGGCCAACAATGGCTTCAGCCACCGGAAAGGCCTCCGTGGGTGAATCCCATCGGTCCAGTATCTCCGTCAGGGGATACTTGGCCCACTTGGATACGGGCTCGAGCTGCATCCCGGTGGACTCCGAGATGAGCCGAAGCAAACCCATTAAGGACGATGAGCTTTCGTCCATCGACTGGCCCCCGGAGGACTCCAGATCAATGGGCCTGGAGAACAGGGAGGAGTCGTCGTCGGACTCAGAGGAGTCCGCGAAGAGCTGCCTGGGGCCTGAGCCACCCTCCACCTGCCGAGGATGGTCAGGATTGAGGGTGACCGACAACCTGTGGGGCAGGCCCTGACCCGACCGAAAGTCCTTGGTCGGCGCCCCTGATTTCGGTTGTGGAGGCAGAGGTTCCACCACAATCGGTGGGGCAGCTGGTTTTGGCCGAACAACCGGCCCAGGCTTGGGCACCTCGGCTACAGCGAGGGGTTATTTCGGCCGCTCGGGTGACAGCCACTTGATGGCAGGGAAGGCGACGGCATCGCTTGTTCCCGGACAGAAGTAACTGCTGCCACATCAGGTCCTTGTAGCGCCAACGCACTTTGCGCGAAGCCTCTCCTCTTCCGAGGAAGATGAGGGCAACGAGCGGGCGCCGTACACCGGTGCCGACCGCCAATGTCAGCGGGATCGGCTGGACAGGACGATGTCAAAGACCGAGATCCTCGGTGTTTCCGAGGACGGTCTGGGAAGGAGCCGGGACACCGCTCTTCCCTCGCTCGGAAGCCTTAACTGGGGACTGCGGCACCAGGGGCGAGGCAGGTCCTCGGTCTCCACCGGGGAACCGGAAGGGTTGTCGGCTTCACCAGTCGACATGCGTCCGACCGGGCCGAGAAGAATCTCCACCAAGGCCGACGGGTGTCTTGGCTGGCTGGCCTGATGGGGACGCTCGTGAAGCCAGTGGCCTTAGCCGCAACCTCGACCGAAGTAGACAGTCGACTGTCCAGAGAAGGGGACCTCTCCTGCTCCCACAAATGCCAACGATGGGACTTACCCTTTGAGTCCTCCTTTTTAGGCCGAGAGGAATGTCCCGATGGCCCCTCTTACTTCGTGGAAAGGGATTGGCAAAGCTCCTTAAAAGAAGCTGAATATGAGGTACCCAGTGAGAGCGGGATAAATGCCGCGACCGAGGAAGAGGATGATGCTGCCTGAGCCGCATCCTCCTCGAGGGCTATCATCTGCTCGAGATGCTCAGCCGAGCCAGCCGCCGCGGTAACCGCCCAACGGACCTCCTTCAACAACGGCAGGTAGCGCTCGGGCGCCAAGCTGTAACTCGAGCGCGGGTCTCCAGGACGTTGGCGAAAAACGAACGGCATGACTCGCAGGCCTGCAGGTTGTGTTCTAGGCCGAGGCAGTAGACGCACATGGAGTGCGGGTCCGTCCTGGACATCATCTGCCCACAAGGGCACCGCCGAAATCCGGGAGTCGATTTGTCCATCACAGCCACGAAGGAGAAAGATGACCGAAGTCTTGAAAATTTTAAAATAAGTTTCGGGCGAACCGAAGAATTAGGATCCAGTCTACACGCAGAGTGTTAAGGAGGGAACCTGAGCTTCCAAGCGGTAAGGAAGATCTGGCGTCATGGGGCGGAGCCGAGAGTTTTACCACCCAGGTGGGTGGGAGGAGCCAGCTTGAAGACCTTCCGGCAAGATTTAAAGCGGCAAGGAACCTGCCAGACAGTGTGAATGAACAACATATCCAAGTCCCTAGAAACATCATTACTTTGGTCTTTTTGTAATTGATAAGTTTATGAAAGGAGAACCAGGATTCAATTTCTGTAAAGCTATTTTGCAGGCACTGTGCAAGCATAAGGTGTTCAGGGTGACCAGAGAAAATAACTACATCATCTGCGTAGAGGAGTAGGTTGCCAAGCAGGCTTGGGGAAGGGTATTTAGAAAAAGACTAAACAGGAGAGGGCCAAGAATTGACCCCTGTGGAACCCGAGTGAACTGGCTTACTGGAAGAGAGGGCATCTAGGACTTTAACCCTCTGGGACCTCCCAGAGAGGTAACTATCAAACGAGGTGGCAGCATCAAAGGACATGCCCAGACCAGAGAGGGAGGCAGAAGAAGGCCATGGTGGACCATGTCAAATGCTTTTGTTAGGTCTATGTACACAGACCCAACCAAATGACCCCAGGCCAGTGCTTTATAAGTAAAGCTAGTGAATTCCAGGAGGGCTGTGGAAGTACTGTGGTCCTTCCTGAAGCCGTGTTGTTGGCTACACTGCAGATTATACTTGGCAAGATATTCTGAGATTTGATCATTCACTATTCTTTCAAGGGCTTTAGAAATGGGGGGGGAGATGGGGTGATAGTTACCATGGGCAGTTCTGTCACCACTCTTGTGAACAGGGGTGACTATCGCAGATTTGCACTGGGAGGGAAACACAGAGAAAGATTAAGAATTTTGGTGAGGGGTTGGAGTAATGCATCAAATGTTAAATGCAGTAATTCCGGAAGGACTAGAAGGAAAGTATGCCTTTTTCCAGACGAGACTAAGATCTGCAACAGGGTTGATATACAAGGAGGGATGTAAAGGATGAGAAGGGACTTGGCAAGGTTGGAGGAATGGTCAAAAGTATGGCAGTTTGGATTCAATGCAAAGAAGTGCAAAGTAATGCACCTGGGAAACAAAAACCTAAGGGAAGGGTACACAATATGGGGTGGGGGTGTATTAACGACAACAAAAATGGAAAAGGACCTATGGGCAGTCATATCAGATGACCAAAAGGTAGGCAAGCAATGTGAGAAAGCAGTACGGAGGGCTGCGGGGATACTGGGATGCATAGGAACAGGCATCACCAGTAGAAAGATGAAAATTGCATACCTACCATAATTCTTGATCTTCCTGGACGAAGTCTCCATCACTCATTCACACCAGTGGGAGAACTAGCGAGAACGAGGAGCACTTGTATGACAGTGGGCTCAGGGAGGGTTAGGGTGGTCAGGCAGAGAGCCATCCCAGATCCTATTCCACTCAAGAACTCATATGCCACACTGGCAAATGGGGACAACCAAATAGAGGTACCCAGAGAAATGGAAGGAAAGGATGTGGAGGTTAGCCAAGGAGATGACCTCAGTGGGGACAGCACTGGACCCCAGAGGAGGAGGAAGCGAATCCTGGTGGGGGACTCTACCATAACAGGGATCCAGCCAGGAACACAGGAGGGGGAGGACAGGGAGATGAAGTGCCTACCAGGTGCCACGGCATGGAGGGATGGAAGGAAGATCCTGGGGATTGCTGGGATGGCAAGATGGGTGGGTGAGCTGGATGTCATTATCCACCTAGGTACTAATGACCTGGCAAATGGGGAGCCAAAGGAAGTTCAGGAAGAGTTTAGGAAATTGGGGCCGGATCTCAAGCAAGTAGCTACTTCTGTCACCTTCTCGGAAGTACTACCTGTGAGAGGCATGGAAGAGCATAGGAGTGCATGCACCAGGAACTTTAAATCATGGTTGAAGAACTGGTGCTGTGAGGAAGGGTTTGGATTCATTGGTGACTGGGGACCCACCTGGAGGAATGGAGGCTTGTTCAAGCCCGACGGCCTGCATCCATCCTGGACGGGAAACCAAGCACTCAATGATAAGTTTAAATGCTACATTGACAAGTATTTAAACTAGCCATGCGGGATGGCAGGCCAGCAAGGAGGGTACCTAATTGCCCACCCCCCACAGCTAGAAGTGGAACCAGTGAACCAGAGGAGTGGATATCTCTACAAAGCAGTGTGCAAAACATGGAGATAAGTGCCCAAGAGGTGATAGAAAAGGGGCAAAATTCAACAGAAGGGCAGACAGCAAGGAGAACCAGGGATAAAGGACAACCAGGGAAGGGGCTGAAGTAGAAGAGCTAAACAGTCTAGGGAGGTCAAATCATGGAAAGCCATGTGTGCCAATGCCAGGAGCCTTAGCAACAAGGTGGAGGATCTGGAGGCTGTCATGGTGCAGTCAGACCTGGACACTGTGGCCATCACAGAAACCTGGTGTAATAAGCACGACTGGGAGATGGCCATACCTGGCTACAACACATTCAGAAGACAGGGCAGGTAGGAAGGGAGGAGGAGGAGTGGCACTGTATGTGAAAAATGACGTAAGGGCCACAGAGATCCAGGAGGAACAAAATAGGGGAGAGATACTGTGGGTTAAGCTGGAAAGGAAACTGGGGCCAGCCATCCGCACAGGTGTGGTCTACAGACCACCAGCCCAGGAGGAAGAAACAGATAGAGAGCTGATGCTAGCCATACAAAGGATGGCAAACAAGGGTGAGGTAGTGCTGGTTGGAGACCTCAATATTCCAGACGTGGACTGGAGCATCCTAGCAGAAGCATCAACTAGGGGCAGATTTATCCTGGACTCCCTTCAGGGTGCCTTCCTCAAGCAACTGGTCATGGAACCAACTCGGCAGAAGGCAATACTGGACATTGTGCTCACAAACAGAAACAGTGTGATGGGGGTAACCGTGGGGAGCAACTTAGAACTGGGACGACTCAGTCATTGTGTGGTTTTGAAATCACAGAATAGCAGAACCAACCACACAAAATCATGTATCCTGGATTTTAGGGGGGCAGACTTTGGGAAAATGGGGAGATGCTTGAAAGAGGCATTAAGGGGAATGGGGCAGGAATCAGGCTGAGGGACACAGTGGGCAGTATTTAAAATGGGGATTACAAGAGCAACAGAATTAAGCATTAAGCAAATTAGCAAGGAGAAAAGGAAGAGGAGGCCATTATGGTTTTCCAAGGAGGTAGCAAAGAAAGTGAAAGCCAAAAAGATTGCATTCAGGCAATACAAAAAGACACAGGCAGAAGGGGATAAGGAGAAGTACCAGGAGAAGCAAAGGGAGGCAGGGAGGTCAGTAAGGGAAGCCAAAGCTCAGACAGAAGAGCACACTGCAAAATCAGTGGGTAGAGGGGACAAAACCTTTTACAGGTACATAAGTGAAAAAAGAAAGGCAATGGGAGGGATAGTGAGACTGAAGGGGGAGGATGGGGTGCATGGAGGATGACAACAGTAAAGCTGACATATTGAACAGGTATTTCTGCTCAGTCTTTACTGAGTAAGAGGAGGGTAATGGGTCTGAAGGGAGTACAAGAGGTGGGAATGGTGCAGAAATGGACACAGGTCCCTTTACAGAAAGGGTCCTGAAGGAACTGGAAGTAATAAGAGTTGATAAAGCAATGGAGCCAGATGGGTGCCAGGGTCCTTAAAGAACTAAGAAGTGGTAGCTGAACCTCTGGCAATCCTGTTTAGCCGATCACTGGAAACAGGGGAGGTACCCAAAGACTGGAGGACAGCAGATGTAGTCCCCTTATACAAAAGTGGGAACAAAGAGGAAGCGGGGAACTACAGACCAGTCAGCCTCACCTTGGTAGTGGGGAAGATCATAGAAGTACTACTGAAGGAGAGATTGGTGGAACATCTGGTTGTCAATGGACTACAGGACCCAAGGCAGCATGGTTTCACCAGGGGGAGGTCATGTCAGACCAACCTCGTTGAATTTTTCGACTGGTTGACTAGGGAGGTGGATCGGGAAGGGCAGTGGATATGGCCTATCTGGACTTCAGCAAGGCCTCTGACACTGTGCCACATAGAAGACTATTACACAAACTGGGGAATATGGGTGTCAGCAGGACAGTAGTGTAGTGGGTAGGTAACTGGCTGGGCGGCAGGACACAGAGGGTGGTGGTAAATGGCTGTCACTCCACAGAGGGAAGAGTGACCACTGGGGTACCAGAGGGATCAGTGCTGGGACTAGTCCTATTCAACATCTTCATCAGTGACATTGCGCAGGACCTAGAAGGCAGAATTTCCCTGTTTGCTGATGGCACAAAGCTCTCTAACAGAGTAGACACACCAGAGGGTTTAGACAGAATGAGAAGGGACCCGCAGAAACTTGAAGAATGGTCAGGGGTTTGGCAGTTGAAATTCAGTGCAAAGAAGTGCAAGATAATGCATATGGGGCACAAAAACCCTTGCACAATATATATCAGTTGGGGGTGAGGATACAGCATGCACCAAGCAGGAAAGGGATCTTGGGGTTATCATCTCTGATGACCTCAAGGCCAAGAAGCTGAAATGTGAGACAAGGCAGCAGGTAAAGCAAATAGGATGCTGGGATGCATAGGCAGGGGCATCACCAGCAGGTAAAGTGAGGTCATAATTCCACTATACAAGACACTAGGGAGGCCCCACCTGGAGTTCAGTGTACAGTTCTGAAGACCTTACTTACGTAAGGACAGAGACAGTTCAGAGGAGGGCAACAAAGATGGTACATGGATTGCATCACAAGTCCTATGAGGACAGGTTGAAGGAACTGAATATGTATTCCCTGGAAGAGAGAGGGGATATGATAGAGACATACAAGTATCTTACAGGGAGGAACAGGGTGCAGGAATACACTACTTCTAAGTAAAAGATGTTCCCGGACTAGCGGGCATGGGATGAAGTTGGATGGAGGATGATTCAGAGGAAACGTGATCAAGAATTTCTTCACAGAACAGGTGGTGGACAAGTGGAACACCCTGCCAGAGGAAGCTGTGGGGACTGAAACAATCACGGGATTTAAAAATGCATGGGATAGACATAAAGGAATTCTGGAAGTCAGGGTTAAGGGGCAACAGACTTCTAGGAAAACAAAGTGAACTTACAAGCTCAAATGGGAAGACTGGGTGGGCTGTAGGAACTTATCTGCAGACACTGTATGTATGTATCTATGTATGCTGGAGGTGCTAGGACCCAGCAGGAGCCAAAATCTTCAGGAGGGCCAGCGCTTAGGTAGGACTGTGCATGCACGGCGCTGCAAGACTGACTCACGCCGTATAGGCTATCTCAGTGTCTACTCTCCAACCACCTCAGTGCATTTTTTACCGAGGAGGTGCAGCATAAACTAATCTAGGAAACTAACCTAACCTGGACACAAGATAATCCATATGACCCGAATAAGAAGGGTCAACTCAACAGTGTCTTCACAGCCCAGCCAACGAGGGAGTTAAGACCAGAAACAGAATAAGTGAGCTTGTGGGATGATGGGTGGGCATGTGAGCGAGTGATGGAGACTTTGTCCAAGAAGATCAAGAATTACAGTAGGTACATAATTTTCATATCTTTCTAGACAAAGTCACCATCACTCATTCACACTAGTGGGAGAGTACCGAGCCGGAAACAATCCCGTGAGCAGGGCTGCCGGAAAAAAGGAGCTCACTTAAAACAGAAGTCCATTAAGGACTGTCCTGACAAAAGAGGGATGCTGTCTGGCATGGACATCCAGGGCACAGTGCTTCACGAAAGTGTGCAGAGAACTCCAAGTGGCCGCGTTACAAATGTCTGCAATGAGCACATTCCAATTCTCCGCCAGGGTTGCTACGACCGCTCTGGTAGCGCGAGTGTACACCCTATATTATAGCTTGACCTGTGTCATCGAGTAGCAATGGCAAAGGCACGCTACTAACCATGCTGAAATCCATCGAATGGCAATGGGCTGACCCAGTCGGGCCATGCTGAATGAGACAAAGAGCTGTTTATTTGTTCTGTTGATGTAGAAACGCAAAATCCTTGTAACATCCAGAGAGTGAATGGTACACTCCTCGTCATTCTGGAAATCTGCAAAATAGATCGGAAGGACCAAGGGCTGGTTAAGGTGAAGTTCCGAGACCAATTTGTGTAGCAATTTAGGGTGAGTTCTGAGAACCACCTTGTCCTTGTGAAATACTGTGTACGGTGACCAGGGCATGTATTTCATATACTCTGTGAGCAGAGCCACTAGGAAGGGCTGCCTTCCAGGTAAGAAACTTCAAGTCGCAGGTTGCTAGAGGCTCAAAAGGTTTAAGGGTGAGCATGTCTAGCACAAGATTGATATCCCATGTGGCCACCGGTCTCCTGAATGACGGCCTAGTGTGCAGGATACCTTTAAGGAATCTCTTGACTAAGGGTAACTGAGCTGCTGACATATTCTGTACTGGCTCACGGTAGGCAGAAATTGCGCAAAGCTGCACCTTCACTGTCAAGTATTGCAGTCCTGCATTCGACAGGTCTAGTAGGTACTCTAACACCTTATTTGGTGGGCAAACAAAGGGGTCCAGGACAGACTTTGCACACCAAATAGAAAACTGTTTCCATTTTGCTGTGTAAGTCTTCCTAGTGGATGGCCTATGCCCGGCTAGGAGTATTTCTGAGATACTAAAGAGAAACATTAAACCTACCCACCTCTGTCTCCTCAGGAACCAGGCATGGAGATGAAGGGATCGTAGGTTGGGGTGGATCTCCGGACCCTGCATCAGGAGGTCCATCTGTAGGGGAAGTTGTCTTGGACGGACCTCCAATGGTCATTAGTGGAACCATATTTGACGAGGTCAGTATGGGACAATGAGAATCATGCTGCCACCCTGAGCCTCTAACTTGAGCAGCACCCTCTGAATTAAGGAAAGAGGAGGAAATGTGTACATAAAGCGTCTTGTCCACCGCAGTCTGAATGCATCCTGACAGAAAGCACCAGGTTCTGGAGGGGCTGTGGTGTTTCCCTATCCACTCATGGGCATATATTCTGGGGGTGTGAAAAGCTGCGGCCCTTCTCTGAAGCATTAAAATGGGCTATGAGATAATGGGGATCCAGCTACAAATTACAACAGAGGTCTTCTTATTTTCATATTTCCCAAGAGGTGGGGGACTCTGCATCTAAAAATCTCCTACAGACCCTGCTGCTGGTGGCAAAAAAGGCCATAAATAGGCGCTGGCTTACAGTAATAATCCCTAGAATAAAAGAATGGCAAGACTTAACCATTGAGCTTTATAGAATGGAAAACATCACGGCTTAAAGTCGCCATAGGAAAGAGAGCTTTGAAATATTCTAGAGAAGGTGGGCTTTATACATTATAAATCATCGTCCTGAATTTGCCCCCTAAGTGAACAGAAGGAGGGGAAACTTGGGATATGTGGTTATAAGCAATTATTCAAAATAGCGAAAGAATATATGAATGAAATTATGTCTGCTTGTCCTCCATGTACTTATTAATTACCCTGTCAATGCACTCATTATTTTACTGTGTACATTAATTACAGCTCTCTCATAAATACTTTGTTTTTTTTATACATGAAAGTTTCAGGCAAGATATGACCTGCTTGACCTGATGTATTTGATTGTTTATTCCTTTCCCTGTTGTATTTATGCACACTGTAATGAAATATTATTAAAAAGTAAAAAAAAAAAAGCGCCGAATAGAGGCAGTTTTGCATTGAGTGGAGACGCAAAAAGGTCCAGGTCTGGAGTGCCCCATTCTCCGAATAGTGACAGCACGATGTTTTAGTCGAGTGACCACGCGTGTGGATCTACTTCTGTTCTGCTGAGGCGGTTCACCAGATTGTTCTGGATTGGTAGGTGGACTGCCTGGATCAGGGCTTTGTGCTTGAGACACCATTCCCACACTCTCATGGCCTCTGTGCACAGAGGGTAAGAGTGTGCTCCAGCCTGCTTGTTGATGTAGTACATCGCCGGCCTATTGTCCATCTGAAGGAGTATTACTTTGTGACAGAGGACATCCTTCAGGGCTTGGACAAGGTACAGGACAGCGCTCATCTCCAGGACATTTATGTGCAGATGGGACTCGTCCTGGCTCCACAGGCCCTGGGTGTGGAGGTCCTGACAGTGAGCTCCCCAACCGGTCAGAGATGCATCTGTGGTGATGGTGATCTGCGTCTCCAGTGGGGCAAAGGGGGAAACCCTGGCGAAGGTTGTCCTCCTGGGTCCACCTGGTGATTGACCTCGTTAGAGGTTTTGTCACCTTGATGTGAAAGGATTGCGAGTGCGTGGCTGGAGCTCACTGAGTGCCGAGTATTCATTGTGTGGTTCTTATGTGCAAGCGATCTATGGGTACCGTTAGTACGAACGATGCCATGAGACCTACAGTAGCATCCGTTGCACCGAGAGACCTCGGACTGAGTAGTTGTTCTTGATGAAGCGAGCCATCTGGAAAATTTCATTTTTCCTGTCCTCTGGGAGGAAGGCTCTTGCACCCTGGAAGTGTCCAGAAGAGCTCCTATGAATTGAAGTTGTTGGGAGAGTTGAAGCTGTGATTTGTCCAGGTTCAGTAGAACTCCCATGGATGTGAGGAACTTGGAAGCCATGGAAACCGCTTCCTGTCTCCCTTGTCTGGAAGGGCTCACTAGGAGCCAATTGTTCAGGTATGGGTACACCTGAATTCTGTTTTTTGAGATGTGCCACAAGTACTACAAAGCACTCTGTAAAGACTTGCGGCACCAAGGAGAGTCCAAAGGGCAGGACTCTGAACTGGTAGTGCTGACCCAGAGCCACAAAGCGTAGGTACTTGTGGTTGCTTGGGTGCATTGGGACATGCTGGTAGGTGTCCTGCATGTCCACGGACACCAACCAATCATTTTGATGAATCAGAGGCAGAAGCTGAATCAGAGGCCGAGGCGTTCCCAGCAAGATCTTGAACTTTTCTTTGAACGGGTCATTTGTTTAAACTTCTTCAGGTCTAGAATTGGGTGGATAACGCCTGTTTTCTTTGGAAATAGGAAGTAGTGGGAGTAGAAACCTGTGTCCTGTTATTCCTGCGGAACCACTTCTAGTGACCTATTGTTCAGAAGGCCCCGAATTTTGGTAGCAAGGAGGTCAGTCTGAGCGGTAGACAGCTTGCGCTGTCACTTGGGTGGATGATCTTGAGGGGTCTCAGAAATTTAGAGAGTATCCCTCTCAAACTATCCTGAGGAACCATTTGTCCATTGTGACAGACTTCCAATGATTGTAAAATTGAGTTAGACGCCCCCCTACCGCCGAAGAGTAGTCCCCCTCAGGCAGTTGAGGTGGGGCATGGGCCGGGTCTTCAGAGGGTGGCACTTCGGGGCCTGTGCCTTCTGCTGCATTTTCTTTTGTGGCTGAGGGGTTTGGCTCTTTTACCACGAAGGATTGTTGACAGGAAACTGCCAAGTGTTTCCACTCCCAAGCGAGGCGTGCAGGTCCCGGTTCGCAGTTTTAATAGCAGTCCTGGTTTTCGGAGTGGCCTCCAGTGCCTGCTCCACTTGTGGGCCAAGCAGGTAAACACCATCAAAGGGGAAATCCAGGATTCTCTGCTCAGCTTCATTAGTGAAGCCTGAAGTTCTTAGCCAGGAGTGTTGCTGGGTACAAATCCCAGCCACTGCTGCTCTAGAGGCAGTGTCAAAAGCGCTCATAGCAGCATTAAGCTGCTGATTGTTGGACTCTATGCCTCTGGTGATAGTCTGAAGAATCTCTGAGTTAGTGTCAGACTCTGGGAGAGCCTCGACTGTCTCTTTTAGTGAATGCCAGAGGGTATACTCATATTGAGAGAAATGACCCTGGTAACTAGCAATACGCATGCCCAGGGTAGCAGCAGCAAACACTTTTTTCCCAAGAGTGTCTATTATATGAGATTCTTTACTAAAATGGAGGAGTCATGGACTCCTGGGGGAGCACGGCTTTGTTGTTTTCCCCCAGAACCACTAGGGCATCTGCAAAGGCTTGACCTGTCTTTAGGGGGAATGTACTTCCTGTCTCTAGACTTGGCCACGGCAGGAATTAGAGCTGGTCTGTCCCACACCACTTGTGAGAGAGTCTCAAAAGAGGGCTGCACTGGTGGTGTCAGGTCCACAGGAATCTCAGGAACATGACGATATTGCAGGCGTAAAAACTTCCCAGGGTCCACTTCAGAAGTCTGGAGAGCAAGAGTGGAGTTCATATTTTTTAGCAGAGATTTGAAGGCGTGGTCTTCGACCACAGCTTCAGCTGAAGTGGATGGTTTAACACTCTATCCCATAAAATGAGTCTTCATCAACATCATCCATCAGGCGTAGAGCAGGATCAGACTCATCATAATCTCCCTCTACTTCAGAAGGGATAGCATAGGTAGGAAAGGAAGGAAGAAGAGCCAGAGGTGCCACCCCCAGAATCAGGTTCGAGAACCCTGACACCAGACACAGAACCGGAGCTGAAAATGGTGCTGACACTGCACGCAGTACCAACAATGATGCTGCAGCCGGAGCCGCACGCACCGCTGTAGCCGGTGCCAAACGAGCACCTGGAGTCCCCATACCCGGGGCACTCAAAGGTTGGCAAACCCCGAGACCTTAAAGTATGAAGAGAGGAGTAGGAGGAGAATGCAGTACTGTGTCAAGCCCGCTGCTCTGCAGCCACATGCGCAGGGGATAGGTCAGAGGAGCAGCGCTGATGGCACAAGAAGGTGCTGCGCAACGAGGCTGACCATACTGCCCGCCCTGCAGGCTAATGGCCCCCAGGCGAGGGAAGTCAGGACAACTGCCAGATCAACTACTCCATAAGAGTGGTTCAATGATGAAACTGCTCATAGCAAGACCCCCGGGGTCGGAGAGACACTCTGGAGCCGAGGACCGCGGTCGCTAGGGACCAAAGCCGCAGGCGACCCCGATGGAGCCAGGGTCGGCCTACCATCCCCTGCAACTCACAGTTTCTCTGCAGACATACAAGAGGGTGACCTCGAGTGGTACCGCTTCTTCTTCGATTGGTGGGAGGAGGAAGAAGAGGTCGAGGCAAGCGATGCTGAGCTCCCGACCAGGATTGGGAATGGGCCCGCTTTCTTTTGTGCTTCCAGGAGGACCACCCTTCCTCCTGAGCATTGGACTACCCGTGGTCAGACCCCCCCCCTTCTGAAGACGGTGGTGGACCAGACCCAGCCCTGCTGCCAAAACAGCTTTCAAATGAAGTCTCCCTATCGTTAGCGGCACCGTTCAAAGTCTACTCCATCGATGGTGGGCTGAAGGAGACTTCTTTTCTTCTTTACTTCAAACTACAAAATAATACATTTTTTTTTTAAATAAATACTACTAAAACACTAAACTAAATCACATACTGAACGACTAAGCTGCTGTCGTATAGACGTGAAGACTGGACTCCCAGCAGGCAAGCGATGCCATCACTGAAGCAGACTGGACAGCTGTAAAAAAGGAACTGAAGTGGTTGGAGGGTCGACGCAAAGATGGCCTATATGGCGTGAGCCAGTCTTGCGGCGCCGCACGTGCACAGTCCTACCTCGGTGCCGGCCCTCCTGAAGATTGTTGGCTCCCGCTGGATCCTAGCGCCTCCAGAATAGTCCCACTAGGGTGACTTAGTGGTGGAGACTTAGTCCAAGGAAGATCAGGAAGTTATCCCTCTGTACAGACAAACGGCGAGACCCCATCTGGAGTACTGCGTGCAGTTCTGGAGACCTAATCTCTGCAAGGACACAGGATGGAGGCAGTCCAGAGGAGGGCAACCATATGGTGCAGGGTCTGCATCAGAAACCATAGGAAGAGAGTCTAAAGAAGCTGAAAAGTCATTTGCCCAGCAGCAGGGTGCAGGCCAGGGAGCTGGGCAGCAGAAGCCCCTTCAGGAGAAGAGTAGTGGACAGAGATCTAATTCCCAGTTGCACAGAGTGGGCCAGGGCAACGGAAACCAGCGGCAGATCAAGGGAGCCTTCCTGGGTACAAGGAGCGGGTCAGGGCTGAAAGCAGCAGGATGAAAGGGAGTTTTCTCCCGCCCACCCCGACCTCTATTAACTGCCCATTGAGGGCAGAGCCGATCGCTCTGGAGGATCCCACTGGCTGACGGCAATCAATCGAGAAGGAGCTATGCACTGCAAACAAAAACTGAATGGGAGTCGGAATGAATGAGGAAAAAGAATCCCTTTAATTAGAAATCTGGGATCAGCGGTGGCTCTTGGAGCTACAGAGGAGACCTTCCTGGCTGAAAGGAAGCGGGCCAGAACCTAGAAGAGCTGCAGAGGAGCAGGAGAAATTGGACACTGGCATGGGCTTTTTCATCTGCTGGCAAAGGGACATATCTTCCAGGAGGAGCTGTAGTAACTGGGGTCTGTGTTTCGCTTGCCCACCCCGGCCTCTATTAAATCCTCATAAAGGGAGGAGCTAGCTAAAAGGAGTTGTGGCTATGACTGGGGGAGGGGTGAACTCTTGGGGTGGGGCTGTAAGCACTGGTTCAGTCATGTTGGGGGTTATTTTATTTTAGCCTGTATCTGTGCTTTGTTATGTATAGATAGTTTTCTAAAACGTTCTGCAAAGGGCAGTCTTTTTTTGGTAGCTGGCCCAATGAGCATCAGTTGGGGGGGGGGGGATCCGACATGCTCTAACACTGAAAGACAATTGGGTATGGGGCAGCCGACTTGGGAGGGAAATGGGGCAGGGTCCACAGAGCACGAGGGCCAGTATCTCTGGAAGGGTAGTGAGGTGTGTAGGGTGTGGGTCAGTCATGGTGCTAGCCCTGGCCTGGAGGATGGGGGTTGTATGGTGTGCCAACGGCTGGCACATCTCAAGAAGGAGGTCAAGTGGCTAAGATGGGTGTTGGGTAGGAAGGGGGATGATAAGGATGGTGGCTCTGTGGTGGGGGTGGGTTGGGGAGGGCAGTAGGGGGAAAATGGTAGTGGCTCAGGTGAGGCACCCAAATTGGGAGGGAACAGACAGGAGAAGGATGGCACGAATGCATGGGACCGTGCTACCATAATGGGAGGTGTTGGAGGGGACCTTAGAGGAAGGAGGGGAGCACCAGGAGACATGGGTTGGGGTGGCTCTGAACAGAAGAAGGACCAGGGGCTCTGACATGAAGTTAGGAGAAATAAGAACCAGGGGGCTTGGCAAGAGGTTAGTAGAAGAGGGCCGGGGTATGGGCAAAAGAGAACCGATAGGGGGTATGAGACAGCAGGTGGAGTCACGACAACTGGCATAGAGCACAACAGATTCACACCCCTGGCACCGTTAAGCGTGGAGTCAGAATCTGGAGTAGAGGAGACTCCTCTGGAGGCAGGAAAGTGGGGGATGGCAATAGGCTCAGCAGACAAGGGATGGGGAGGACATACTCCTCGGCATAGCGTCTTCGGATGAGTAGGATATGGTGGATGTGCGAGCACCGGCAGGAGGGACGGAAGTCAGGACACCGAGGGGAAGGGATGGGATGGCAAGGAAGGGGAGCTTGGTGTGGGGAGGCCCTGAGGGGGGTAGATAGGGACCTGGTAAGCGACGTGGGTATAATACGAGGGGACAAGGTTATGCAGGGAGGGAGAGAGTGCGGTACGGAGGAGAGAGGGAAGGGTGGGGTCAGTACATTCCCTGGTAGAACGGGGGGGGTCTCTTGTCCCTGGAGGAAATAGAGATGTGTCTGGGTACAATGGGGGAAGGGAAGTAGTGGTGGTGGTGAACAGGTATGAGAGGGAAAAGAGATGGGGCAGGGCCCTTGCCCCTTGGGGAGATACTGGGATGGACCCAGTTACAGCAGGGGAAAGGAAAGTGGCTGAGGTGGACAGATCTGTGAGGAGGAAGAGCTGGGGGCAGGGGAGGGCCCTTGCTCCTGGGGGGAAATACTGGGATGGACCAGAGTGCCATAGCAGGAAGGGAAGAGGCCAGGGAGGTCAGGTCAGTGAGAAATAAGGGCTGAAGCGGAAGGGACAGGATGGAAATTGGCACGACGGGAGGGACGTGCAAGGTAGCGGGGGCGAGCTGGGATGCGAAGAGCCCTAGGGAAAGGAGGTGGAAAGAGTGCTTCTCTTGGGTGACTCCATGATTAGGGGGATCAGGTGGGGGGGGAAGACTTCCTGTGATGTTAAGACCAAGAGTACATCTGGCTTGACGGTGCATCAGGCCAAACATCTGGTCTATGCTCTGGCGAAGGAGTGTGGTGGGACCCCTAACATATTAGTGCACCTGGGTACAAACGATATAGAGGGGAACAGTGTGTTGGAGATGATTGAGGCTAGGTTTAGGGAGCAAGCCAGGGTCTGTCAGGACCTGGGGTGCTCGGTCTCCTTCTCGGAGATACTACTGGTGCCTAGGGCCAGTGTGGAGAATAAGCAAAAAATAAGGGATGCAAATGTATGGCTCGGTGAATGGTGAGAGGTCAGAGAGTATGAGTGGATGGGGGACTGCGGTGCAACCTGGGAGAAACATAGAAACATAGCAGTTGACGGCAGATAAGGACTGCAAGGCTCATCCAGTCTGCCCATTTCTTTTTCTACCTTATGAATGTGCTATCGGCCTTTGCTCTGTCAATGGCCTATCTATTCAAACTCATCTGTATTGCTTCCTTATGCCTATGCTATGCCTCTTTGAAGCCCTGCACTGTATTCATATCCACCACTTCCTGAGGTAGGCCGTTCCATGCATCCACCACCCTTTCTGTGAAAAAGAACTTCCTCACATTACCCCTTAATCAGCCTCCCTCTAATCTCATGCTGTGTCCTCTTGTCCTGCTATTTTTCTTATATTGAAACATGTTAAGACTATTTCACCTTGTTAATGCCCTTAAGGTGTTTGAATGTTTTGATCATATCACCTCTCTCCCTCCTTTGGTCTAGGGTATACATATTGAGCTCTGTTAATCTGGCCTCATATGTTTTCTGATGCAGTCCCTGCACCATTTTGGTTGCCCTTCTAGGGCAATGAACTGTACACAAGGGACAGGCTCCACCTTAGCTCAGAGGGGAAAGAGGTCTTGCAGCTTAGACTGGCAGAATTTATCCATTCCGGGGGGGGTTTAAACTTGTGAGGGCAGGCCAAGCCAGGATGGCCTGACCTTCTCCCACAAGCGGGGGGCGGGGCACAGGCCAGGAGCACCTGATAGTGCAAGAGGGGGTTCTTGTAGGCAGAGACCCGGTAGCCCTCAGGGCAGGGGAAGGGGGGGTTAAGGGGACACACTGGAGGATGGTCCTGAGTAACGCCAGGAGCATGGGTAACAACATGCCAGAGCTTCAGACACTGTTAGTGGAGGGTAGAGTGGATGTGGCAGCTGTCACTGAGACTTGGGCCACTTCCAGACATGACTGGGACCTAAACCTACTAGGATACACCATGTACAGAAGGAAGAGGGCAGAGGGAAAGGGGGGTTAGCATTTATCATTAGGGATGGCATAGGGATAAGCAAGGTTGAGGAAGCGAGGGATCAGGTGGAGGCTTTATGGGTCACCCTGCAGGTTCCAGGGGGTAAGCACGTGAAGATGGGGGTAGTATATTATTCTAAATATTCTAATATTGTGTGTACTAAATGTGCTGTTTAGTCTCTGCTATTGTACAAGTACTGTATGCATATGTACCATCTCCTCCTGTCTCTCTCCCCCCCCCGGACGCATCTGGAAACGAGCAGTTGTCTGCTCAGTATGCCTTCCTGGTGAAACTTTTAAATAAATAAATGCTGGCCCTGTGGAGCTGAGGGCAGAGGTGCTGGTCACCACACCTCGTGCCACGCCGGCGACCTGGGTTCATGAGCGAGCACGGATCGCTGAGGGCTGGCAGGGGAGGAGAGGGATCGAGCATCCGATGGACTGCTCTTACTCTCTGGGGAGGGGGGGGTTCACAATGGTCGGTGCTGGACTGCCCGCTGGTGAAGGCTGGGGGTTGGGGACACACGCTATACATTGGGGAGGAGTCGGGGGCAGATGTTAGGATGAGGCGCCTGCACACTCATGGTCGCTGGCGTCATTGCATGCCCTCCAACTCAGGGAACCACGAACAAGGAAAAAAGTGGCACCTCCCGCCGCTTGATGGCCGTCCGCGAGTGTTCATCGGGCGCTGGCACCCGAGCTGGATCCATGTAGGGTGGGGAGATAGGGGGCTCCCTGACACCCAGCTGTGGGGGAAAAGCCGCAGGAGTTAGGTGCCAGCGGTCCCGGTCGAGACGGACGGTGGCCAGATCCCCAGCAGAAGGATGCGAGACTAAGGGGGAGCAGTAAGGTGGCCACAGGAGGAAAAAATAAATAAAAAAATAAAATAGTATATAGACCACCTGGGCAAGGGGAGGAACAGGAGGAAGGCCTGGTGGCAAACCTCAGGGATCACTGTGGTAGTAGAGAGGGCAGAACTGTGGTACTAGGGGACCTGAATATGCCAGAAGCAGACTGGGGAACTATGGCGTCCTCATCAAGCAGGGAGCAGCGCCTGCTGGACGTCTTCCAGGATGAGTTTCTTGCCCAGCTGGTGACTGGGCCAATGAGGGAAGGGCGTGTCCTGGATGTTGTCCTGTCAGACAGTGAGCTCATCAGGGACCTAGCTGTTGGGGACCCACTGGCAGGAAGTGATCACGCCATGGTCTGGTTCTCCCTTGACCTAGGGGTCAGGGTAGATAACATACAAAATGTCAGTGGTTGATTTTAGAGGTGCGGACTTCGGGGTGGGGGGGATAGAGCGGATCCTTAGGGGCTACCTAGATGAGATCAGGCCAGGCATGGGCACTGAAGCCCAGTGGGAAATTATTAAAAAAGGACTCCTGGACGCTACCAAGGCCTGCACGAAGGAGAGGCACAAGTGGGGCAAAGCTAAGAGGCAGAGCTGGTGGACAAGGGAGGTCCAGGATGCAGTGAGGGAGAAAAAGGCTGCTTACAGCCGATACAAATGTTCTCGGGGGGGCTATATCCAAGGGGGAGTATATGATACGATAGCCTGGAGGGTCACCAGGGTGGTGAGGTCAGCCAAGGCGGGGGCAGAGCTGAGACTAGCATAGGGGATTAGTAGGGGAAAAGGTTCTTCAAGTATATCAGAGAAAGAAGAAATGGGAAGGGGCAGATTAGTAGGTTGAGGATGGGGAGTGGGTGGGTGCAGGAAGTGGGGGAGCAGGTGGAGGTACTAAATGACTTTTTTGCCTCAGTCTTCACCAAGGAGGACTTAGGGGGGTGGGGGCGGCACTGCAGGGGAAGGGGGACTGGCAGATGAAGTGGGAGCAATGGATGTTGAAATTCCCATTGGAAGGGTGTGGGATGCAATCAAGGTCCTAAGAGCAGAAAAAGCACCTGGCTCAGACCGTATCCATCCCAGGGTGCTTAAGGAAAGTACAGTTACGTAAGAACTTACCGTAACAGTAGATTTTCGAGAGAAGCTCTTGCAGTAGGTAATTACATATAGGACTGATGCCGGCCGGCGGCAGGACCCCACGGAAATATTTCTAGCTAGCAGTCCCTGTCGAGGGACCGCCCCCACGTCAGGTGACCGGCGTCATGCGACGTCAGTATAAAGGGGCAGTCCCGGACGCCCGCCTTCCAGTTCTTTCCCGCCACAGGCCCGGAAGGCCCAGACGAGAGAGAAGCAGATGTTTTCCTTCCTGGAAAAGGAGCTGAAAAAGCCTAGGGGGATGGAGGGCGGGAAGGTATTACCTACTGCAAGAGCCTCTCTTGAAGATCTACTGTTACGGTAAGTTCTTACGTAACTGTACTATCTTACTTCGAGAGGGCTCTTGCAGGAGGTAACTACATATAGGACTGAATCCCAAGCAGTCTGGAACAAATGAAAGGCACCTTGAGGAGGAACTACTCCAAGAAGTAGCAAAAATCCTTGCAAACCTCAAGACAGGAGGCCTTGCAAAACAGCTAACCCGAAGCCTGCTCTACAGCAAGAGGTAATGTCCAAACTGTAATGTTTCGTGAAGGTATGGACAGAAGTCCAGGTGGCAGCAGCGCATATGTCTGCTGCAGACACATTCTTGAAACAAGCCGCAGAGGCCACTACTCCACGTGTGGAGTGACCTTTGACTTGACCCGGAAGGGTCTTGTTGTACTTGTCATAACAGAAAGTGATGCAATGAGCCAACCACTTCGACAGGCATTGCTTGGAAACAGCATTGCCTTCCCTTTTGTGAGCAAAAGAGACGAACAACTGATCAGTTTTTCTGAGATCCTTTGTCCTATCGGTGTAGTATCTCAGAATCCTGTGAACATCCATGATGTGGAGCAAGTATTCTCCTTGGTTGGAGTACTGCGTGAAAAAGGCAGGTAACTCTACAGACTGATTTAAGGTAGACTCCGCTACCACCTTAGGCAGAAACTTAGGGTTCGTGCGAAGAGCCACTCGTTCTTTGTGAAAAATCAAATAGGGGATTTTACACATAAGGGCCTGGGGCTTGGAAATTCTTCGAGCGGAAGTAATGGCCACCAAGAAGAGCGTCTTCCACGAAAGAAACTTCAGATCTGCGGATGCCGCAGGTTCGAAGGGAGGAAGGGTAAGTTTCTCGAGAACAAAGTTCAAGTCCCAAGGGGGAGCAGGAGTCCGGACGGGGGGCCTCAGATGAAGGACCCCTCTAAGAAAAGTCTTAGACACCTCTAATTGGGCAAAGGCTTTATCAGCTAAAGGAACATGATACGCTGAAATAGCGGCCATGTGCACTTTCAAGGAGGAATGACTGAGACCCAGGTGAAGAGATGATGTAGATATTCAAGCAGAACGCCACTGAACAGGAGAAAGGCTCACATTCCTAGAAGCGGCCCAAACAGAAAATCTCTTCCATTTCATGGCATAAGTGGACCTAGTGGAGGGTTTTCGAGCCTCCACCAGAATCTCGGCCACTTTTGGAGAAACACCAAAGTGAGATTGGGCTAGGTCTGCAGGAGCCATGCATGAAGTTGTAGGGACTTGAGGCCCGGATGGACCAGGGTCCCCAGATCCTGGGTCAGCAATCCTCGAGATAAAGGAAGAGGAAGAGGAGGAACCTCTGAGTATTGTTGTAGAAGAGAGAACCAGATTTGCCTGGGCCAGAAAGGAGCGATCAGAATCATTCTCGCACCTTCTGTTAGTTTCTGCAATACATGAGGGACCAGAGGAATTGGAGGAAAAGCATAGACGAATCTGTCCTTCCAGTTTAGAGACAGAGCATCGCTCCAGAAAGCGCCTCGCTCTGGAGCGAGTGAGCAAAAGGTGGGAAGTTTTGCGTTTTGGGAAGAGGCGAACAGGTCTACCTGTGGAGTCCCCCAAAGCTGGAAGATGTCGTCTAGAACCTTTTGGTCCAACTCCCACTTGTGTGGCAGGGCAGAGGAGCGGCTTAGCTTGTCTGCCAGGGTATTGTCGACTCCTGGAACGTGAGGTAAACGTTGTGAAGTGTTGCCTAGTCCCAAACCCTCATTGCTTCCCTGCATAGAGGGTAGGATTGAGTCCCTCCCTGCTTGTTGATGTACCACACCACACACCTGTTGTCCGTCTGGACAGCTAGGTGACCGGGAAGAATGTATTGGTGAAGGGCTTGGAGAGCATATAGTACTGCTCGAAGTTTGAGCACATTGATGTGGAGAGCTAGCTCCAATCTGGACCATAAACCCTGGGTTCGGTGAGGACCCAGATGGGCTCCCCCAACCTTCGCCTGATGCGCCTGTGGTCAGAGTCTGGGAGGGGGGAGGATGGCAGAAGGGGACCCCCTGAAATAGGTTCTCTCGAACCATCCACTATTGCAAGTCTCGTGCCATCGGCGAGGAGATCAGAACTAGATGATCTAGGTCGTCTACAAGTTGATCCCACTGTGAGCGAAGAGTCCACTGAGAGATCCTCATGTGGAGCCGACGCGGGGAATTGTCGGGATGGCGGCCGCCATAAGCCCCAAGAGACGTAGGACCGACCTCGCCGGAACCTTCCTGCATTCTGATAGCAGGGAAATCTGTGACTGAAGAGAGGCCGCCCTATCCGGAGGCAGGAAGGCCTTGCTCACCGTCGTATCGAGGATGGCCCCGATAAACTGTAGTCTCTGGGAGGGATCCAGATGAGACTTGGAATGGTTGATGGTAATACCCAGGCAAGTGAAAATCTGCTGGGTGAGGGGAAAGAAAATGCAGGAGCTTCTCCCTGGACGAGGCCGCCAGGAGCCAGTCGTCCAGGTAGGGGAACACCTGAACTCCCATAGTACGCAGGTGGGCCGCTACCACAGCCAGGCATTTGGTAAAAACTCGGGGTGCCGAGGAAAGACCAAACGGGAGTGCCCGGAACTGGTAATGGTCCCCCTGGAAAGCAAACCGGAGGTACTTGCGATGCAAGGGACAAATGGGGATGTGCAGATATGCGTCCTGCATATCCAGCGCACAGAGCCATTGACCCGGCTGAAGGGGCAGAAGGGTTGTAGGGAGAGCATCCTGAACCTTTTGTATTCCACGTAAAGGTTCAAAGAGCTGAGATCGAGAATGGGTCTGAGATCTCCCGTCTTCTTTGGGACCAGGAAGAAATGAGAATAGTAACCCGTCCCTTGAAGGTGAGGGGAACGGGTTCTATGGCCTGCTTCGTGAGAAGGGCAGAGATTTCTTCCCGGACCAAAGGAAGATGGTCCCTTGCATAGGACGACTTCAGAGGGGGTGGCGGGGTGGTTTCTGTAGAAACTCTATAGAGTGCCCCTCCGCTATAATCTGAAGCACTCATGAATCCGCTGTTATCCTCTCCCAACCCAGAAGGTGGAGGGAGAACCTCCCTCCTACCGGTTCCTCCGGTGTGTCCGGAGGTGGTGGGAGAGGGAGGAGTCAGGTGGTGAGGGGCAGCGCCGCAGCTGGGGCACCCGCTGCTTTTTTGGATGGTGGGGGCCTGGCAGCTGCAGGGGCCCAACGTTTAGTGGCCCGCCTTCCTTGGGGTTTGGCTTGTGGCCGACAGTGTCTGCGAAAAGGACGGCGCTGTGGGGGATGGGGACGGTACATGGAATCCATGGATTTCAGAGCCGTCCCCTTCTCCTGCAAATCAGTGATGATGTCCTTGACATCACCGCCGAAAAGCACTGAACCCCTGAAAGGTGCTTCCTGGACTGCTGACTGCACCTCTGGGACCAAACCTGACACATGGAGCCAGGCATGACGCCGAAGACTTACGGCGAAAGTGGAGCTCCGCCCGGCAGTGTCCCCTGCATCGTATGTCGTCCGCAGGATGTGACGACTGGCCGAACGAGCAGAACGGACTAAGTCAGCTAACTCCTGCTTGACTTGGGAGTCAGGTAAGGAGTCAATTTTGGATTCCGCCTGGGTAAGGATGGCCTTCTGGTAATCCCCCATATGAGCAACATAATTCAGGGCCCGAATTCCCAGTGTGGAAGAGGTGTATATTTTTCTTCCATACTGGTCCAGGAGGCGAGATTCCTTATCCGGATGAGACGAGCTTAGATGTTTGGAATGTGCTGACCAGCCGTCAGCGGCGCTAATCACGACCGAGTCTGCACGAGGGTGAGAATCCAGAAAGTCTACACCCTCCGGAGCCTGGTATAGCTCGTTAGACTTCCTGGGAAGTGGGGCTAAAGCCGACGGTTGTTTCCAAATAGTGGAAACAAGGTGGGCGTGAGGCTCAATCCAGGGTGGCACTAAAGTAGGAGCTGTCAGGGGCAGGTCCAGATGTTCGGCGAGTTTGACCCGCTGAGGATCTGGTTCCAATGAGTGCCACTGATGTACTTCCTGGATCTTTCTGAGCAACTCCGTGAAGGAAGGGTCCTCCGGAGGAGACTTCGGAGGGGTCCTCGGCCGGGGCTTGGATGGAGAGCTCGGCTCGTCGTCTCTCTCGGAGCATCTGTCGGAGGAATCCGAGAGCGAAGAAGAAGAATCAGAAGCAGAATAAGACTCCGTAGCACGTCTAGGGGGAGGAACGGGTTCCTTAGGGGGATCCTGGGCGCTGCGTGTCCTGCCCTCTCGGGATCCAGAGGGAAGAGCTCTGGAGTCCGGAGGCGGTGAGGGAGTGTGCCGTCTCGGGCGTACGGGGGCTGGCGGCGGCACCATCGCCGTAAGGTGGCTCTCTACTTCCTTGGTGAGCTGAGCCTTGGCCTCAGCCCACCAGGAAACCAGAGTCTCCTGCAGATCCACCGGCGGCCGAGGGGGCGGTGGAGGTGGAGGAGGAGGGGGATAAGTATACGGACTGTATCTGTAAGGCGAGTATCCGAAACCCGGCTGCGTGAAAACCGGTGCCGGGTATTGAGGCGTCGGGTACTGCGGCATCAGCGGGACTGGCATTGGGTACTGCGGCGCTGGATACTGCGGACCCGGGTATGACCGCGTCGAATAACACGGCGGGTGCCCGGGCACCGGAGGAGCTGCTGGAGCAGACGGCCCGGAAGGTGGTCCGACGGGCGGATCAACATTGAGAGGCCGGGGGGGGCGCTGGGCCCGACGGAAGGGGAATATCGGGGCCGGCGTCCGGGGGACCAGCGTCAGATCCGGTTCCCTAGGAGGAGGGTCTGACGGGGGTGGAATATCCCCCGCATCGCCCGGGGACGGATGGGAAAAGTCCTCGGGGTCAGGCTGGGGTGAATCAGGCTCCCCGGACGGCAGCGAAGGCTGTGGGGAACCGGGTACGACGGGGGTTGGAGGGTCCGTCGTAGGTTCCGTTGCCTGGCGGGGAGCAGACGTGCAGCTTAGGGGCTGGTTCCCGCGGCGGAGGAGCCAGCGTCTGCCTCTTCCGGGTCCCTCGTCGGAGGCGGGCCGAGGGAGGAAGCGGCCCGGTCTGAGGGGAGAGTGCGTGCACCGCCCGAAGGGTCGGGTGTCTTATCAACCTTCTCCTGGCGGATGTTGGAGGAGCGGCGTCAGACTTATGGGAAGTCGCCCGCGCAGTAGGCCGCCAAGCTTGCGGCGGAACTGTAGGGGAGGCCTCCTTGCCCGGAGAAACCCGCAATGCAGCGCGAGCCCGACGCCTCCTCCAAACCCTTGTTGGCTGCCGGATGGTCCCCCGGAGGATATTATTTGGCCGCGACCCAGCCGAGTCGCTGGGCGAGGAGGCCTTCTCCCGGTGCCTTTCTTTGTCCCGCTTTTTACGATGCCCTTCTGGAGAAGTTGATGCCTGCCTGAGCTTCTTCAATTCTTTTTCCATCGAAGACAACTTTTTCTTTAGAAGATGGGCTTCCAGGGACTGTAGGCGTCGTCTGCGGGTAGCCGCGTTGAAGTGCAGGCAATGTGGGCACTTGTCGACCGGGTGGTCGGGGCCTAGGCAAAATAGGCAGAAGGAATGGCCATCCTTGTGTGGCAGTTGGGCGCCGCAGGAGTCGCACTTGTTTTTGGAAGGTGTAGGGGACGACATACACCGACGCTGACCTGACGAGAAGAAAAAATACTGAAAATCTCGGTAAAACCGATGAAAGAACAGGGCTGACTAAGCACGAACTTTACTGCGAGGCACTACACAAGCTAACGGTGGGAAAGAACTGGAAGGCGGGCGTCAGGACGCCTTTATACGACGTCGTATGGCGCGGTCACCTGTTATGGGGTGGTCCTCGCAGGACTGCTAGCTATAAATTTTCCGTGGGGCCCTGCCGCTGGCCGGCGTCAGTCCTATATGTAATTACCTACTGCAAAAGCCCTCTCGAAGTAAGATCTGGCTGATACCCTGGCCTCACCCCTGGCGGACCTTTTTAACTCCTCCCTTCTGTCGGGGTGGGAGCCTCAAGACTGGAAAATGGCCCATATCGTGCCTATACACAAAGGCAGCTCGCTAGAGGAACCGGGAAACTATAGGCCGGTTAGCCTGACATCGGTAGTGGGCAAAGTGATGGAGGTCATCTTGAAAGAGAGAGGCTCGAGGGGGTTCTGAAGGTACGAGGCCACCTAGATGATTGCCAGCATGGCTTTGCTAAGGGAAGATCTTGTCAGACCAACCTACTGGAATTCTATGAAGGGGTGATGAGTTCGCTGGATATGGGCAGGCCAGTGGATGTCCTCTTTCTAGAATTCAGCAGGGCGTCTGACTCGGTGCCACATTCCGGGAAGCTGGGGAATATGGGGGTGGAGGTGGAGCAGATGGTCAGGTGGATAGGAAACTGGCTAGTGGGGCATGTACAGAAGGTGATGGTTGGGGGGGGAGAAGGTCTCACTCCCTCAGGACCGCCATTAGCGGGGTCCCACAAGGATCGGTACTGGGCCCACTCCAGTTTAATGCCTATATCTCCAACATCAGAAGTGGTATCAGGAGAGGGATGAGCCTCTTTGCCGATGACTTGAAGCTGTGGGCAGTGTTGGACGGGGAGATGGGGAAGCTGGCTCTCCAGGAGGACCTGGAGACTCTGGGGAGGTGGTCATGCACCTGGAAACTAAAGTTTAACACTGGGAAATGCAGGGTTCTTCACCTGGGGGCTAAGGGGGCTCTGCAGGTTTCCAGGGGGGAGAAGGACCTCAGGGTGGTGGTGGATACCAAAATGAATAACTCGGAGTAGTGTAGAAGGGCTGCACCCCAAGCAAATAAAATGCTGGGGTGCATAGCCGGGGGATAACCTTAAGGAGCCCAGAGGTGCTCCTTTCGCTGTATAACTGCCTGGTTAGATCACACCTTGCATACTGCATGCAGTTTTGGTATCCTTACTTACAGGGATATTGCTCTTTTGGAGAGGGTCCAGAGGAGGGCAACCAGGATGATATAAGGTCTAGGGGAAAAGCCCTATGGGGAGAGACTGTAGGAGCTTAATCTGTACTCGCTGGAGGAGAGAAGGAACAGAGGGGATATGATCAAGGTCTTCAAATATCTCAAGGGAATCAATAGGGTAAGCCTAGAGGCAGTACGAAGGCTGAGGGAGGTAAGGGCCACCAGGAGACACTCAATGAGGCTGGTCTGGGGGAGACTAAGGGGGAAACAAGGAGATGCTATTTCACTGAGAGGGTGGTGGAGCCCTGGAATGCGCTGCCTGTGGAGCTGGTGGCTGTTACAACTGTGGAGGGGTTAAAGAAAGACTGGCTAGGTATAGGGGGAGGGTGCATCACAGAGCCCTGCTGGAGGTTGGGGGGTGGGAATATAACGGTGCCCAGGGTAGGCACTGATCCCTGAGCAGACTCTATAGACTATAGGGCCTAATCTGCTGGCTTTTAGTATGTTAATATATATACCCTCGAGGAAAGGAGGGAGAGGGCGGACATGACAGAAAATGGAAATGACGTACCTACCGTAATTCTTGATGATCTTAGATGAAGTCTCCATCACTCATTTACACCAAAGGGAACTATGCTGGAGGCGCTAGGGCCCAGCGGGAGCAAACTTTTTCAGGAGGGCCGGCGCCTGAGATGGAGCCACGAGGAAGTGGCACCGTTAGCCTGGCATGTGTGGTAATGACTATCTTGGCGTCGACCCTCCAACCGCCTCAGTAACTTTTTTCCAAGGAGATGCAGTGTAACTAACCTAGAAAGGACTAAGCTAAAAATAGGACATAAGACCGTCCGAACGACCCGTGTAAAAAGGGTCAAGAATAAAATCTTCACAGCTCAGCCACTGAGGGAGTGAAGACCATAAACAGAGAAATGAGCTCAGGGGATGGTGGGTGGACATGTGAATGAGTGGTGGAGACTTCATCCAAGAAGATTAAGAATTATGGTAGGTACTTAATTTCCATATGTTCCTGGACATAAAGTCTCCACCACTCATTCACACGAATGGGAGAGTACCGAGCTAAATAATTCCCCAACACGGGTGGCAGGAGATAAAGAGCTCATGTGCTTAGTACAGAAGTCCATCAAGAATGGTGTGCAGGGGGGCGCTGTGGAGCCCGAGCTTGGTGGTAGCAAGTAGTAAATAGCTCCGTAATTTTTCTCCCTAAATACAGCTAAAAAGGTGTTTTAGACATGGTTCTGGCTGTTTTGGACCATCAGAATGGATTTCTGAGTGGCAAATTGGGTAATATGAGTAAAATGGGAAATCCTAGACGAGGTAAAGGGACTGGAGGTGCAGAATGAGAAAAAGGTGCAGGTGGGGACCAGACCTTGCAGTCGGGCCTTGAAGACCCAGTTATGATTTCCTCAGGCACAGATGAATCCCTGATGACGCTGGGACTGAAAATGCAGACACTGATCACCTCGGTGGCTAATCTCTCCCCAAAAAAATGGACTCCTTCAATAGCCGAGTAGTTCTACTGGAGTCTTCGATGGAGGGTCTAAAAACGGAGTTCACTGAGGTAACTAAACGGGCTGATTCAGCTACGGGAGATACCGCACTGATGGCGAAAAAAATGCCTTTTTTTGTACAAGGCTTGGAACTATGGAAAATCAAATTAGGAGTGCAAACATTAGATTGTTGGGCTTACCCAAAGGCTTTGAAGGGGATCACCCAATTATGGCCACAGAGGAACTTTTGAACGAAAAACTCGTTCCATCGGGTCAAGATGGGGGTTTACAGAAAATTTATAGAATCACGCCACGTGGTCGTCAGCAGTTGGAGGAGCCTCGCACAGTAATGCTGGTTATGTCAGGAAATGGTAAGAGAGACAGAATTATGCTTTTGGCTTGTCGGGCAGCCCCATTAATGGTTGATGATCATCAAATCTATCTTTTCCCAGACCTTAGTTTTTCGACACGTCAACGTAGTAAGAGGTTCAATGGGACTAGGCATTCTTTGAAAGAAGCTGGCATAGTGCACTCCATCATATTCCCTGCTCGCCTCCACATCGTGCATGAGGGGAAAGTTTATCTTTTTGGAGATCCAGTGGAAGCTGTAAAGTGGGCGACCAGGTTTGCTGCGAAGTCTGTGAGTACACCCGATGAAAAAGACATGGACACTTGAACTAACTGAATGCTACTCGGTGGCTTTTCAGTTGTATGTATGACTCTTCAAAACTACTTAAGTTAACAACCTAATGTTTTGGCCACGAGGTGGTTTTAGCCATCATGTTGTAGATTTCACAACTTATTCACAATCGTTCTGAAGCTTGTCCATATTCAGCCAAAATGTTTTGATTTGTATTTTGGGGAGTGAAGATGGATATATAATTTTGGGGATTTACCTGTTTAGATTGTTTACTAACCATGTATAGGGTTTCTTGCTCCAAACAAATATTTTGAGGTATTTTTAAGTAACTTAAGGCTTAATGCATGGTGCCACACGCTCTCTTTAGAGCGAGACCTACTCTGGGACCGAATGCTGGACATTTTCTAATTTTAGTCGATGTCATGCTGCTCTTGGACTTACCCACACAGCAATATTTAGAAAACGTAAAACTGTAGTTTTAATAAAGATAGTAATACCCCTAATGAAGTATCTCAGTATAGCAAATGCTACTGTTTCCTTGTATTAAGGGATATGTTCCCAGATGGTAATAATACTGTGGTCTGTCTGCTATATGTGTATTCAATGATTTGACATTGGAAAATAAAAAATAAAGTATATATAAAAAAAAAAAGAACGGTCCTGCTAAACGACAGATGTAAGCCTAGCATGGACATCAATGCGTAGTGTACTTGAAAGTATGCACGGAGCTCCAAGTAGCCACACTGCAAATATCTGCAATGGGCACGTTACGTATTTCCACCAGACATGCCACGACTGCCCTGACAGAGTGAGCGTGCACTCTGCCTTCCAGCTTCACCTGTGCAGTAGAATAGCAATGGTGAAGGCATGCCACCAGCCACGCTGAAATGCATCCGATAGCAACAGGTTGACCTAGCCGGGTCTCACTGAAGGAAACAAACAGTTGTTGAGCCTTGCAAATTTCTTTCATTCTAGACAGAACCACAATGCTCTCAACATCCAGCGAATGAAGGGTACACTCCTCTTCATTCTGGAAGTTTGCAAAGTAGGTAGGAAGGACTAAAGGTTGGTTTAGATGGAATTCTGAGACAACATTAGGGAGAAACTTAGGATGAGTCCTAAGAACTACTTTGTCCTTGTGAAATACAGTGTACTGGGGGTCTGTGACCAGTGCATGTATTTCAGAAACTACTCGGGTCAAAGTAATGGTGACCAGGAAGGCCGTTTTCCAAGTGAGGAACTTCAGCTCGCAAGTAGCTAGAGGCTCGAAAGGTTTACAAGTGAGCATGTCTAGCACAAGGTTAATGTCCCAGGCCGCAACTGGACATCTAGTAGGAGGTCTAGTATGCAGAATACCCCTAAGAAACCTCTTAACTATGGGCAACTGAGCCAGTGACATGGAAAGTACTGGCTCATGATATGCCGAAATGGCACAAAGATGAACTTTGACTATGGTGTACTGCAGACCTGTGTTTGAGAGGTCTAAAAGATACTCGGACTTTATTTGGTGGGCAGGAAGAACAGGTTACTCACCTGTAACACTAGTTCTAGGAGTGGTATATGTTGTTCATCCACACTCTCTGGCATGTCCCTTTCCCCTTTAAATCTGGCCGGAAAGTCTTCAAGCTGGCTCCTCCCACCCACCCAGGTGATAAATACTTCGGCTCCACCACAAGACGCCAGATCTTAGCCCGCTGGAAGGAAGGTGGTGCGCCTAAAGCCAGGGAGGTCAGGTGGGTGCGTGTGGATAAACAACATATACCACTCCTAGAACTACTGTTACAGGTGAGTAACCTGTTCTTCTAGGAGCGTGGATATGTTCATCCACACTCTCTGGCAGACCCCAAGCAGTTCTCCGGGAGGGAGGGAGGCAAGGTGCACATACCCTACTTGGGAATAGAGATTGGAGAACTGAGGCACCAAAACCAGCATCCTGGTGTGACTCAAGGTCGATGTGGTAGTGGGTAATGAAGGTGTTTGCTGACTTCCAGGTAGCAGCCCGACAGATTTCCTAGAGAGGGATGTCCCTGGAAGCAGTCACCGATGCAGCACTATGGCGGGTAGAATGAGCTCTTATCCCTCTGGGAGGCTCCTTGCCCGCCAACTCATAGCACAGACCAATGCATGATGTAATCCATCTAGCAATGGTCTGCTTCGCTGCAGGTCTGCCAGAAGCGGCTTCAGCATAGGTGACAAACAGCTGGCGAACGTCTCCCCGAATTTCCGCCATCCTCGCCTTATAATAGGAGAGAGCCCGTCTGAGGTCCAGAGTATGGAGCCTGTACTCTGCGTCAGAGGTGTAGTTAGGGTAGTATACCGACAGAGTCAACACCTGGTTAAGGTGAAACTCTGACACCACATTCGGAAGGAATTTCGGGTGGGGGCGCAGGACAACTCTGTCCCTGTGAAAGATAAGGGGAGTCCAACAAAAGCACCTGGAGTGCTCCTGTCCTTCTGGCTGACGTGATGGCCACCAGGAAGGCAGTCTTCCACAAGTGTAAGAGCTCACACTTGTGCATGAGTTCGAATGGCTTGCCCATGAGCTTTGCCAAAATCAGCAAGAGATCCCACGGAAGTGGAGGTTCATGCACTGGAGGGGTTATGTGATCTAGACCTTTGAAAAAGCACCTGACCACTGTCTCCTGTGCCAATGTCGGCTGACCGGCCCACACTCGGTAAGCAGAAATGGCTGCCAGGTGCACCCTAAGTGTCGATGACCATAGAACCCATTGGAGGGAGACCAAAGGTACTCTAAAATGTTTGCCACAGAGCAGGATAAGGGGTCCAGACTCTTACTCTGACACCAAATGGAAAACCTTTTCCATTTGAAGGCATAACATTTCCTGGTCGATTCCTTACGAGATGCCTCCACCACAGTGTAGACATCCTCGGAAGACCCAGAGCCTGGAACTCTAGCCGCTCAGGTACTAGGCTGTGAGGTGCAGGGATTGAAGATTTGGATGGAATAACTTCCCCTGGTTCAATATCATCAGATCCGGGCGTGTACAAAGCCGCTCCGGGGCCCTGCAGCTGAGGCTGAAGAGATCTGAATACCAGAATTGGCGGGGCCAATCTGGGGCTACCAGAATCACCTTCGCCTTGTCCCTTCTCACCTTGAGTAGCACCTTGTGGATCAAGGGAAATGGAGGGAAGGCATAGAGGAGGCCTGGGGTCCACAGCCTTAAGAAGGCATCCCCCTGCAGTGAGCCCTGCAGAGGGGGACGGGCATGGTACAGTCTCAGCTTGGTGTTCTCCCTGGAGGCAAACAGGTCCACCAACAGTTTGTCCCAATGGGAGAACAGACTGTGAGCTACCTCTGGATGGAGAGACCACTCATGAGATGTCTGGCGTATGCAGCTGAGAGCATCTGCCAGTTGGTTCGAGACTCCTGCCACATGGATGGCAAGGAGATCCGCCTCCAACCGGCTAACGAGGGTCCAGATTCGGAGTGCCTCCTTGCATAGCAGACAGGAGTGCATGCCGCCCTGTTTGTTAAGGCAGTACATGGTTGTGGTATTGTCCGTCTGGACTTGAACCACTTGACCCCGGAGCTGAGGACCGAAAGCTGACAGGGCCAGTCTGACTGCTCTGAGCTCCAACAGGTTGATGTGGTATCGGGACTCCTCAAGGGTCCAGAACCCATGGGCCCTGTTGTCCCCCATGTGGGCTCCCCAGTCCATGAGAGAGGCATCGGTCATCAGGACGACCGTCAGCTAGGGGCAGACAAATGGGATTCCTTCCTGCAATTGGTCTGGAACGGTCCACCATTAGAGAGCATCCCACATCTTCTGGGTTACAGTGAGCAGCTGGCCGAAGTGACCATATCGCTGAGTCCACTGGGCGGCCAGCTCCCACTGGAGGGGGCCCATGTGCCACCAGGCCCAATGGAGCACCGAGGTGCACGCCACCACGTAGCCCAGAAGGCACAGAAAGTCCCAGGCAGGGCGCAAGTGCCCAACCAGAAATAACTGGTTAAAGGAGGAGAGACCCTCCGCCCAGTCCACTGGGAGCCGAGCTCTAGCTTGAGGAGAGTCGAGCTCTGCCCCGATAAAGCCCATCACCTGAGAGGGCACAAGTTCCGACTTGGCCTCATTGATCAGGAGGCCTACTTGGGAGTAGGTTCGGAGGACCAGATCCCGGGACCTCTCCAACTCCTGAAGGGAGGAACCCGCCAGGAGCCAGTTGTCGAGATAGAGGTATATTCGAACTCCTCGATGCCAAAGATGGGCTGCCACCACTACAATGCACTTGGTGAAGACCCGAGGGCAGATGACACGCCGAACGGCATAGCTCGGAACTAGTACAGGGTCCCTTTGACCCTGAAGCGGAGGAACCGCTGGAGGGACAGATGGATTGGGATGTGAAAGAACGCGTCCTGTAGATCCAGTGAACAGAACCACACATTTCGCTCCAGAGATGGTATGATCTGGTTCAGAGTTACCATCTGGAAGGTGCGAGACCCGAGATATTGATTCAGGTCGTGGAGATCTAGGATGGGGCGCCAATCCCCCGTCTGCTTGGGCACCAGGAAGTACCTGGACATGAAGCCTGGCTCTGTAGGAGGAGCCGGCACTGGAGCTACTGCCTCCTTGTGGAGGAGCTGAGCAATAACGTCCCGAAGGGCCGACTGAGTACGAGCTGAGATCCTTTCCTCCCGAGCGGGCTCGGCTGGAGGGTACTGCTCGAATTCTAGAGGCAGTCCCTGGCCGACCACTTCCAGAACTCACCTGTCCGAAGTGATACTGGACCAGGTGGAAACAAAGTGACGGAGCCGGCCCCCCATGGTAGGACCCAGAGCTGGCGTGACGGGTGTAGGGGAGGGAGGCAACCCCTGACCCGTCACTGAGCAGGCTTAGAGGAGGAGGCTCCTTGACCGGCACCTTGGCCTCCTTTACAGGGCTGTTGAGGACCCTGTTTGGGCCTGGGGCGCCAAGTTTGAGCCTGCTGTTACTGCTGACCTCCTTGATAGGAGGGCTGTCTAACCGCAGGGGAAGAGTGACGAAAGGGCGTTTTCTTGCGCTTCTGCTGGTTCTTGCCCGAAGAACCCTTTGCAGAGGTAGCATCCAAGGTGGCAATGGACTGCTCCATTCGCTGGAGGTGACCTGCCACTCCCAGACCGAAAAGGTCGGTGTCAGGGAAGAACACGTCAGCTAACTTGTGCTGAGTATCCGCCGGGAAGGAGGATAATCTCAGCCAGGCCCTGCGGCGAGTGGCCACTGCGGCTGCTAAGGAGTGGGCACAGGAATCTCCAATGTCCAGGGCCGTCTGAAGCTGCTGTTTCACAACAGCACGGCCCTGGTCACGGACCTGCTTCACCGTGGTCTGCATGTCCGCTGGGAGATGAGGGAGGACTTCATCTAGTGACCCTAAGAGGGCATGAGAGAAGTGTGCCATAATTACAGCCGAGCTGGCCTAACGAAGGGCCAAGGATGAGGCTGCATAAACCTTCCGGGCAGAATGGTCCATATTCTTGGACTCCTTGTCCGGAGGGCGGTCAGTGTCAGCTGAGCTACCCGTGCGTCTAAACACAGAAGCAGTCACAAGGCTCTCAGCAGAGAGATGCTCTGTAAAACCCGGCAGGGACCCCATGGGTACCGTATACTTGCGGGCCATGCAGGCAGATGGAGCTGGGCAGGAGGCAGAGCATTGCCATAGTTCAAGGGCCGGGCCAACAATGGCTCCGGCCACTGGAAAGGCCTCCGTCGGGGTATCCCCCCCTTGAGGAGATCTGTGAGGGGGTATTCCGCCTTCTTTTGGATAGGCTCCAAGGGTATTCTGGTCGATTCAGAAATCAGGCGGAGGATGCCCTGAAAAGAAGAAGGACCTTCCTCCAAGCCTGCCACTGATGACTCGTCATCCCCCGGATGAGAGTGCAGACCAGTGGCATCCGAGTCCGAAGAGTCAGGATATAAAGGTCTCCTGCCTATGTCTCCCTCGATACGCCAAAGGTGATCGGAGACAACAGTAATGGACAGACAGGGGAGGCCTGTGTCTGTCCGATCCTCTTCCGAAGGAGCCACTCCCTGAGGCTGCTTAGGTGGTGGTTCCACCAAAATTGATGGGGAGACCGAAACAGGCTGAGCTGGAATGCGTGCCGGCCCTACGGGTGGAGGAACTGAGATCTTCGGTTCCGGAGGGGTCGGTGTCGGCCTAAGAGGTTGGGGCCAAGTAATGGCCGGTGTTGCTGGCGAAGCCAGCTTTTGACTGGTCAGAATCAGTTGTTGCCACATGAGAGCCTCACATCGTCGATGGAGCTTCCGTCAAAGTCTCTCCTCGTCCGAGGAGGATGAGGATCAGTGGCGATGCCTCTTCCTGTAGTGCTTGTCACCTTTCCTCGGTTTTTCGACCGAAGGGGTCCTGGTCCTCGATCAAGACCGACGGGGTCAGTTTGTTCGATCGGGAGAAGCCGGGATCGGGGAGAACCGAGGTTCTGTCACCTTTCCCTTGATCAGGACATCTGAGGGCTGGGTCTCCTTGTTGGGGAAAGAAAGGATAGGTGTCCTTTCCAAGAAGTCATTGACAAAGGCTCAATCGGGTCGAGAGAAATCTTGTCTGGTTCAGCAGTGTTCTCGGCCTCTATGTCTTGGCCTGACAGAAGGTCCGAGAAGCCGGCGGCCGAGGAAGTGATCTCGACCGAGGTCGAGACTGCGAGTTCTTGAGAATCGGACCTCTCTCAGTCCCAGGAACATTTCCTTTGGGATGAAGACGACTTGGGGTCCTTGTCCCTTTCCTAGGGCGGGAGGAGTGCGAGCCCGAAGGCGCCTCATCCCTGGTGGGGAGAGACTGGCACAGCTCCTGAAAGGACCCAGTGAAGGTAGAGCCAAGGTTAAGAGGCACGAAAAAACTTTGGCTGGCCGAAGCTTGAGCAGCTTCCTCTTCAAAACCCACCGTCTGCTCGAGCTGCTCGATGGATCCTGCGGCAACCGCCCACCTTGCCTCCTTCGATTTCACCGGTGGATTGCAAAGCTCTGGTCTCCCAAATTTTAGGCACGCCTTGCGGTTGTCCAGGATGTTGGGATGGAAGGCCAGACAGATGGTGCAAGAGGTGGTGTCATGTACGACACCCAAGCAGTAGACACACGAGAGGTGGGGATCGGTCCGTGACATTTTCTGTCCGGGACACTGGCGAAATCCGGGGGACGACTTGTCCTCCATGACCGATTCGCTCGGATCGGTATAGTAAATTCTAATGAGTTTTAGAGAAAGCGATTGCAGTGAAAACCACCGCTGAGAATCCAGGGGCTACGAACCGCAGAAGCAGCACGAGGAAACCTGAATCTTCCAGCGGAAAGGAAGATCTGGCATCATGGGGCGGAGCCAAGGTATTTACCACCCGGGTGGGTGGGAGGAGCCAGCTTGAAGACTTTCCGGCCAGATTTAAAGGGGAAGGGACATGCAAGAGAGTGTGGATGAACAACATATCCACACTCCTAGAAAAAGGGTTCCAAGAGGATTTCGCTCACCAGACAGAGAAACGCTTCCATTTAGCTATGTAGATTTTTCCAGTGGCCGGCTTACACGCAGCCAAAAGAATATTTGAAACTCTACGAGAAACATTGAACCTATTCACCTCTATCTCTTCAGGAGCCAAGCGTGAAGGTGAAGCGACCTCAGGTTGGGATGGACCACAGGACCCTGGGTCAGAAGGTTCATCTGAAGGGGAAGCATTTTTTTTTTGTGGGGGTTCTGATAGTCTGTTGATGGCGGGAACCAAATCTGCAGAGGCCAGAAGGGGCAATGAGAATCATTCTGCCCCGAGACTCCAATTTGAGTAGTACCCTCTGAATTAGGGGAAGAGGAGGAAAAGGGTATAGGAAGCGTTTTGTCCACCGCAGCCTGAAAGCATCCTGACAAAAAATGCCAGGTCCCGGATTTCTGGAGCAGAAGAGAGGCAGTTCTGCATTGAGTGGGGACCCAAAAAGGTCCAGGTCTGGGGTTCCCCACTTTTTGAATAGTGACTGAATGACGGTTAAGTTGAGAGACCACTCGTAAGGATCCGCCTCCGTTCTGCTGAGACGGTCTGCCAGCTCGTTTTGTACTCCTGGCAGGTAAACCACCTGGATCACAGCCTTGTGCTCCAGGCACCATTCCCACACACTCACTGCTTCCCTGCATAATGGGTAAGAGTGTGCACCGCCCTGTTTGTTGATGTAGTACATCACTGCCTTGTTGTCAGTTTGAAGGAGAATGTTCTTATGACAGAGTATGCCCTCCAAAGCTCGGACTGCATAGAGGACGGCTCTCATTTCCAGGATGTTTATGTGAAGTTTAGACCTGTCCTGAGTCCACGTAACCTGGGTGTGGAGATTCCCGGCAGTGAGCTCTCCAACCCATCAGGGACGCATCCATGGTAATGGAGATCTGATGATCCAGAGGGGCGAAGGGATATCCTTCCAGAAGGTTGTCCTCCTGAGACCACCAGGTGAGTGACCTCTTCAAAGGTTCCGTCACCTTGATGAGAAAGGACCGAGGGTGAGTGGTTGGGGACCACTGAGCATCCACTGTGAAGTTTTCATGTGAAGACGAGCCAAGGGTACAGTGAACACCGAGGATGACACGAGGTCCGGGATTCGTTGCATCGATATAGCTTGAACCGAAATGTGTTTCCTGATATATCGGGCCATCTGTAAGATATCATTTCTTCTGTCCTCTGGAAGAAAAGCCTTCACACAGGAGGTGTCCAGAAAGCGTTCCTATGAAGAGGAGCTTCTGGGAGGGCTGCAACTGCGACTTGTTGAGATTCAGCAGGACTCCCATGGATGTGAGGAAGTTTGAGGCACTGGCCACGGCCTCCAGTCTCTCTTGCCTGGAGGGACTTGCTAGGAGCCAGTCATCCAGATATGGGAACACTTGTATTCTGATTTTCCTGAGGTGCGTGGCTAGAATTGCATAACACTTTGTAAAAACTCCAGGCGCTGAGAATAGCCCAAAGGGCAGGACTCTGAATTGATAGTGTTGACCCAATGCCACGAACCTTAGATATTTGTGGTGCTTTGGGTGTATGAGAATGTGTTGGTAGGCATCCTGCATGTCCAGGGAGGCTAGCCATTCGTGTCAATGAAGCAAAGGTAGCAAGGTACAGAGTGATATCATCTTGAACTTTTCCTTGTGAAGGAACTTGTTTAACTTTCTGAGATCCAGAATGGGGCATATGCCACCGGTTTTCTTTGGGACCAGAAAGTAATGGGAGTAGAAACCTGTGTTTCGCTGATCCAGCGGAACTACTTCTACTGCCCTGTTGTTCAGAAGGCTTTGTACTTCGAAAGCAAGAAGGTCTGACTGTACCGCCGACAGCCTGGGCTGTCGTTGGGAGGATGATCCGGAGGGGTTTCCAAAATATTGAGAGTACCCCTCGTGTATTATTCTGAGGACCCATTTGTCTGATGTTATAGATTTCCACTGGTGGTAGAACAGAGTCAGATGTCTTCTCACTGCTGAAGAGGAGCCCCCCCTCGGGCAGCTGAGGTAGGACCTGGGCCAGAAACTCAGAAGATGGCACTGGGTGCTTTTGGGCCTTGTGCCTTCTGCTGCTCTTTCCTTTATGGCTGAGGGTTTTGGTTTCTGTTAAAACCTCCTCTACCTTTGCCCCAAAAGGACTGATGGTTGTTTCCACCCGGGACGGGTGCAGGTCTGGCTGTCTTAATAGTAGACCTAGTCTTCTGTGTGGCCTCTAGTGCTCTACCTGAGGTCCAAATAGATACATACCATCAAAAGGTAAGGCCATGACTTTCTGCTGGGCATCATTCGTGAAGCCCAAAGTATGCAGCCAAGAGCGGCAATGGGTGCAAATGCCAGCCGCCGCCTGGGAAGCGGTATTGAAGGTGACAATTGCAGCCTTAACCTGTTGGACTCGATGCCCCTAGTTATGGTTTGAAGTAGCTCTGAGTTAACCTCCTATTCGGGTAGAGCTTCTACCACTGCTTTGAGTAAATGCCAAACATCATACTCATACTGCCCCCAGGACAGCGTCAGCATCAACGTCATCACCAAGGTGAATATCTGGATCAGGCTCAAAATCATCTCCTGACAGTCCAGGGGGAACTGTGTAGACAGGAAAGGAGTGAAAATCAGGAGGAAAAAAAGATGAAGAAAGAATCAGGAGTCGAAAACCCTGAAGACCACGCGGCGCTGCACTCATCCCTAGCGCCGTCGAGAAAACAGCGCCAAGAACAAAGAAGGAGCTGCCGCCGGAAGCGGCACAGCGCAAACAGCATGGCGTAGCAAGAGCCCAGGCGCTGACAGAACCCACCCAGGCGCCCATGAGCCGGCAGTCGAGTCCCAGTTGCCAAAGATGGCGTCAACAGAGCCCCGGTGCTGAAGAAGTTGGCACCGCAAATGACAACGTCACAAGAGTCTGAAAACTGCGACTGGAAGTAAAAGAAGGAAAAATGGCAGGAGCTAGAGGCATCAGTGTAGACCACTGCACTGCAGCCATGTGAGGCGATAAACACCCGAACGTGGAGTCAACGGCACAGAAGAAGGTGCCGTGCGACTAGGAAGGCCTAATTGCCTCACCTGCCCGTCTGAAACCGAATGGCCCGGAGGCCCAGGTGTCAGACTGGTCAGCTTGGGCAACTGGACCAACCTCCGAGCCCACTGCTCCATAAGAGCAGCCCATTGGTGAAACTGCTCATCCTCCAATAGGCAGGGAGGTGCTCCAGTGTCGAGGTCGGCCACCAGAGACAAAAACCGGTGACTCCGACAGAAGTGGAGACTGGCACCTGGCCCTAATAACTGACCGTCTACGCACAGACATACCAGAGGGCGACCTCGAGTGATGCGTTCTTCTTGACGTATGTAGCCGAGAAGAACTTGAGCAGAATAGTGCGAGAATGGGACAGTTTCCTTTTATGCTTCCAGGGGGACTGCCCATCTACCTGAGCACTGGACCCGTCCATTGTCAGACTCCCCCTCTGGGGAGGGCAGTGGACCGGAGCCGGCCCGGCTGAACAGCTTTCATGCGAAGTCTCCCTACAGTCACCTGACCCGCTCATGGTTGACTCCATCAATATTGGGCTGAAGACTTCTCTTGTACAAGTTAGAACTAATAAATATAATCGGTACTGATTTGAGGTATCATTTGCATTGCAATGAAAACCCACGTTGTACTTCCTAATGAGCTCACCCAGGGGCAGCATGTACACAGCAAATAACACTGGAGACAAGACTGAACCCTGAGGTACTCCGCAGGACAGGAGGCTCAAGGAGGAGGAGGAGGAGAAATTCCCCATCACTACTCATTGCCTCCTGTTCGCAAGGTAGTACCCAAACCAGCAGATGACAGTACCGGCAAGCCCACAGTACCCTCAGACAGTCAAGCACCACAACATGGTCCACTATGTCAAATGTTAAGGAGAGATTGAGGAGAATGAGAATTGACCCCTCTCCTCTATCTCTTGCCCTAAGGAGGTCATTGTGCACCTGAACTAACGCTGTTTCGGTGTTATGCTTAACTCCTTATGCTTCGCTTAGCACCATGGAGCCAATCAGGCATCTTTCGATTTAACGGAGAATTCCGCTCATCAGGGCGCCCCAACAGAACCCGAGCATGCCAGTCTTTCAAAGCTGAAGAATGCAAAGTGTGACAAAGGCCACACGCCTGGGGATCGTGTTCGTGGCCTGGACAGTAGACGCACGAGGTGTACGGGTCCATCCGGGACATCATCTGCCCACACGCATATTTTTTTTAATCCCGGTGCAGACTTCAAGTTGTCCATCATGAAGAAGTGAAAGAAATCACCTGAAGACAAAGAAATTCACAATCGCGAAAGTTTGAAAGCAAAAGGTCTACTCAGCACGGGGAGCAGTAAGGAGGGAACCTTCTTTCAGTGGAAAGGAAGATCCGACGTCATGGGGCAGTGCTGAGGGACTAACCACCAGGGTGGGTGGGAAGAACCAGCCTGAAGACTTTCTGGTAAGCCTTAAAGGGGAAAGGACACTGCTAGAAGTGTGGATGCACACCATAGCCATGTCCCTAGAACCTCTATTTCTAACTATATTCAGTTTACTATGCACATTTTAGCAGTCCTCAGGAGGAGGAGGTGGTAAGGTGCACACCCCAAATTTGGTGAATAGAGAATGAAGACTTAAGGCCCAAAAACAGAACCAGCTGACAAGTCTCACCACGCAGTCCTGCCACACGCTCTCAGTACATGAACAGACCCCTGTTAACATCTAGTGTGTGAAGCATTCCCTCAGCGTCCAGGTATGAGGTTTCAGAAGAAAGTAGGTAGGATAAAGGCTTGGTTCAGAAGAAACTCAAACTGCCTTGGGAAGGAATTTCTTATGGGGTGTTAGGTAACCTTGCCCTTGTGGTAAACCATATATGGAGACTCTACAGAAAGCACCTGGAGCTCACTCACCCATCTAGTCGAAGTGATTATGACCAAGAAAGATACCCACCACAGTGTCTACCTTTCTTTTAAATTATTAGAAAAGCTAGTACAACTTTTGCATCATCTCTGCCCGTGAAACGGCGTCCCGGAACTTGGAAAAATTTTTTTTTTTTTTTTTTTTAAATCAGACTCTCTGTGCTGGCCTCGCATCATGCCAGGGTATCCTTAAATCTTTCAGCTGAAGAGTCCACCAGAGGCAATATCTAATATAAAAGACACTACTAATTTAAAAGGTAGCTAATCAGACTGTGAAGAAGACACAGTTAAACAATTTTAAAATGTAAAACTATCACACCTAAAGAAAACAGGCGATGTATTGCACACGATAAGGCTCAAACTATATTGTGAAATGGGTAGAAAGACTCCTGGCTCACAACTGGCCAAGAGGTACTTTCAGCTGCGCCATTATCCCAGCACAACCGCCCTTCTGAAAGTAGTTCAACAAAACGTTAGAAAAAACATCCAGGGGGCGCTAGAGAGCCATCTTCTAGGCTGGACATACTTCCTTGTAATTCTTCACCTCGTGGTGCTGAACATAACTAAAAATACAGTCAAAATTGTGAAATATTTAAAATCTAATACCAGAACTCGATGCATTAGGACCACAGGAGCAGATCAATCTACTTTTGCAGAATGGGTCGGTAGAAAGCGCAATCATAGGGGCCAGCAAAAGATCAACAGCAGCCGAGCACTAGTAAGGCCCCAGGACCAGCAAGAGGTAGTAGCAATGGTGCCCAAGGTGTGTCGGAACCACCCAGGAATGCATTGCTTGAATCGATGAGGGCGATGGATTCCAAAATCAAAAAGACTCTGCAGAAATTGGAGACCCACGACGCAGTTATTCAAAAATTAATGGGGAGTGTGGCAGAGGCTAAAAAACACTCCATTTCCACATTAACAGCAGCAGCCACCCTTACTAAAGAAAACGGTCACCTCCACAGCCGACTGGAAATAATCGAAAATGAAATCTGCTCAGGAAACGTCAGGATAATTGGAGTTCCTGAGAGCATGGAGAGGACCACACTGCTGCACATCTGGTGACCTGGCTACGAGAGAAACTGACTTTGCCTGAAGGTTTTAACTGGGCATCGTTCACTAAAGCCTACCGTGTTAATCTAAGGGTCCACTCCTCTGCACGGAAGCCATCAGGAACAATTCTTTTAAAATCTGCTGGCTCGGAGATCAGAGACACAGTGATCCTTGCAGCACGTGCAGCCTACCCCTTGGAAATAAACGGTTCTGATATCAAACTTCACCCAGATTTGTCCTTCCGGACCCAGGCACGACAGAAAGCTTTTGATGCGGCTCTGTGGATCATCCATTCCTCTTTATTGCTGACCCAACTCAGAGTGATCCATGGGGGAAAAACTTGGCAGTTCAGTAGTCCCCAGCATGCGGGCCGCTGGACTGAGAAGGTAGAGGAGGAGTTTGCAAGCCGCAGAGATGTTCCTGACCCAACTCGCTTGGCCTCAAACTCAGAGGAATGAACTGTGAATAGTGGACTGCCAAGGGTAGTGGACTGGAAGTAACATGCGGCATATTGTGGTTGTGTGTCGGTCTCCTTGGAAGTGCAGGAGAGACACGTTTCAATGTACAACTTTTATGGTTTCTTTGGGGGGAATAAATGGGGCTCAAGAGTTGTTATAAATGTTTAAATTACTGTTGGAGCTCACGAGTTAGCTCGTTCTGATTTTTCCCTCTTAGATGTGGTCGCTGCAATTACCTAGCCTGCTAAGGTTTTCAACCATATTTAATTAAATATACAGTGCTCCCTGTCGGAGCAAATTTTAGGTTCTGGTTTAGATCCTATAACAGATTTCATATGGCTGTGTCTTGTGCTTAAGTAAATCTTTTGAGAGTCCGCCCATTCGGGGTGAAGGGGTGTTATTATCGGGGGTCCAAAATTATGAATGTTTTTCTCCCCAATTAATAACAGGTTAAATAGCAATCTATGGATTGCGTTGTTCTCCTTATGCTATAGTCTCCCTAAAGGATATACCTACTGCCTTTGAAGAGGCTAGCATATTTAGAAACTGCTGGACTTGATATTATGAACTTTATTGGATCCCTGCCTCCTCTTGTACCAGATTACAGGGTAAATGATGAAAATGTACTCCATACTATTTGTTATAGAGACCATATAGGCCGTCTAAAAATGTCTAACCCTGTATGAGGACTGTATCTGTATAATGTATGATTACACAGAAAATGAATAAATAATACAGTTAAGAGAAAAAATCCAATTTACTAAAAAGGACCCATTTCAAAATCACAGTAAGGAACTCTAGGAGTGCATTATGGTGGGCTAGCGGCCCTTCTCTGGTGGTGGAAGCACTCTGTGGAACCCACCTGAGGCAGGCCCTTACCCTACCATAACACATCCCTTGTCATGCCTTACTGCTTAAGCAGCCCCATTCTCTCTCCCCCCCACACTTTTTTTAATAACATACTTAATGGTTTTGATAAGACAGTAAGATACAGCATCTCTTGTAAAACATCTGCAAACATTACTACAGATCTAACAAATGGTACAGGGTAAAAAGTAGTCTTCAAAATTAATTTAATCTGCTGCAACATCAGCTTATAAACCAGAAACTGCTCTTAAATGCAAAAAAAAACCAAAGCAATGTTCCTCTCGCCCCTTCACAATGCAATAAATCCTGCAATTGTTGGGACACTCCCGCAGATCACTACCATTCTAGGTGAGCGGTTGGATTACATTCCAAAGTTCAAGTACCTGGAGGTCTGGTTAGACCATAGACTTACTTTCACAGATCACTTAGAAGAACTGGCAAATAAACAGACAAAGACTTGGTCTGTTCTTTAAGATTAATAATCTCCTAACAAGAGACGCTAAACTGAAACTGGTTCAAGCTACCTTTCTTTCCCTACTGAATTATGCAGATTTTCTATATAGTCAGGGACCTGAAGGTACCCTAGCCAAACCTGATACGCTTTATCACAGAGCCATAAGATTTATCACGGGTCTTCCATACTCAACCCACCACTGTGCATTGTACACGGCAGTGGGATGGTCGGCCCTTGCTTACTGACGGCAAAAAAATGCTGCGGTTTGGACATACAAAACTATCTCAAATAAACTGCCCCAGTATATCTGTCTGTTTACCTTTTTGCACTCTGGGGAAGTATGCCCTGAGAAGTACCTCATATCTACTTTTATGTTTACAAAGCAAAATCTCGCATTGGCAGAGCAGCCATCAGCTTTGTGCTCCCTCAACTGTGGAACAAGCTGCAAAAAACTTTGAAATTAACTCACCCCATCAGTCTAGCAGATTTTAAATCTCTATATCTACGTCATAATAAGGAGTCCTGGGCCTGTCTACCCTAAATAGTGACTCCTGTAAGTCCAAGCACACTCTAATTACTGCTGTTAAAAGACTGATCACATCTATAATCGACTCTTCCCTCTCCCCTTTTTCTACCCCATATCTGTCCCTTCCACATTCCTTTGACCCTGGTTCCAGCTCTAAATTCTCCATACAGTATCACTATATATATTTTTACATTAGGTTTTATTTGTGTTCGGTGCACCTGATATGTATATATCTTTACTTATATGAAAAATTGTGTCCTACCCAAAACTAGCTGTATCTTCTGTTCCAAACATATACTACTGTCAATGCTACCTGCTGATACTTTGTATATACTGTATTATTGTATCTCACTTTATTTTTATTATTTTCTTGTGTGTTGCACCCCATGTATATTGTCCCTTGTTTCTTGTTGACAAACCCAGGTCCACCTCGAAAATGAGCTTGCTCAACGGTGATCGCCTGGTTAAATAAAGACTCTGAGTCTAAACAGTGTGGTTTACAAAAGCAAGGGGTATTCTTCCATAGATCCAATAAATATATTCTAGACTCAAACACACTCCTTTTTTATTTTGTTTTTTGATTTTGTATAATGGGACATCACTGTAAATGAGCTTGCTCAATGAAATTATCCCAGACAAAAAAAACTTGAAATAAGCTACACCTTACAGTAATGAGGAATCAGTCTGATTAAATTGTACTCCAAGCATCATATTAGAGTCATGCTTGCCATGATGATGTGTAAGTATGTACATTTTTATTTATTTAACACACATTCCCTGGGGCTAAGGGTGTTGTGCATAGGTCAAGAAATACAGGTTACTCACCTGTAACAGGAGTTCTAAGAGTGGTTTATGTTGTTCATCCACACTGTCTGGCAGGTTCCTTGCCGCTTTAAATCTTGCTGGAAGGTCTTCAAGCTGGCTCCTCCCACCCACGCTGGTGGTAAAACCCTCGGCTCTGCCGCATGATGCCAGATCTAGCCCGCTGGAAGCCAGGTTGCACGTCGAAGCCGGGGAGGTCGGGTGGGGCGTGTGGATGAACAACATATACCACTCCTAGAACTCCTGATATAGGTGAGTAACCTGTATTTCTAGGGACGTGGATATGTTGTTCAATCCACACTGTCTGGCAGACTCCTAGCAGTTCTCTGGAAGGAGGGAGGCAAGGCATGCACCCCTTACTTAGGGAATAAGGACTGGAGAACCGAGGTCCCAAAACCAGCATCCTGGCATGACTCAAGGTCAATGTGGTAATGGGAAATAAAGGTGTGTGCTGACTTCCAGGTAGCAGCCCTGCAGATTTCCTGGATAGGGACGTCCCTAGAAACAGCCACTGAAGCAGCAGTATGGTGGGTAGAATGAGTTCTTATCCCTTTGGGAGGCTTCATGCCCGCCAACCTATAGCAGATATCTATGCAGGAGGTGACCCACCTACTTATCGTCAGCTTGGCTGCAGGTGTGCCAGGTGCGGTTTCAGCGTAGGTGACAAACAGCTGGCGAACCTCTCCCCGAACTTCAGCCATCTGTTTCTTATAAGCGAGCGCACTTCTAGGGTCCAGAGAATTGAGCCTATATTCGGCCTTCGAGGTGTGAATGGGGTAGAACACCAGTAGAGTCAATACCTGGTTAATGTGAAACTCCGACACCACCTTCGGAAGGAATTTCTGGTGGGGGCACAGGACAACCGTGTCCCTGTGGAAGACCAGATAAGGAGACTTGATGGAAAGTGCCTGAAGCTCTCCCATCCTTCGGGCTGAGGTTACAGCCACCAAGAAGGCGGTCTTCCCGGTGGGAGATATCGCATCTGTGCATCGGTTCAAATGGCTTGCCCATGAGCTTAGCCAATACCAGCAGCAGATCCCACGGAGGTGGAGGTTCTCGCACCAGAGGGGATATGTGATCAAGGCCTTTGAAAAAGCGCCCGACCACCTTATCCTGCGCCACCGACTGCATGCCGGCCCGCGCCCGGTAAGCAGAGATGGCTGCCAGGTGCACCTTAAGGGTCATCGACTGAAGTCCTAGCTGAGAAAGGGACCACAGGTAGTCCAAAATGCTAGCCAATGGACAGGAAGAAGGATCCAACCCCTTGTCCTGACACCAAATGGAAAATCTCTTCCATTTAAAGGCACAGCATTTTCCGGTCGACTCCTTACAGGACGCCTCAATGATGTTGAGGACCTCGTCTGAAAGACCTAAGGCCTGGAACTCTAGCTGCTCAGGAACCAGGCCGTCAGGTGCAGGGACTGAAGGTCCGGATGGAGAACCTTCCCCTTGTTGACTGAGATCAGGTCCGGGCAGGCTGGAAGCCGCCTCGGGAGCCTGGAGCTGAGGCTGAGGAGATCTGGGTACCAAAACTGGCGGGGCCAGTCTGGGACTACCAGAATCACCTGTGCCTTGTCCCTCTTCGCCTTGAGAAGCACCTTGTGGATCAAGGGAAATGGAGGGAAGGCATAGAAGAGGCCTGGGGTCCACGGCCTCGAGAAGGCATCCCCCTGCAGCGAGCCCTGCTGAGTGGGGGCGGGCATGAAATAGCCTCAGCTTCGCATTCTCCCTGGAGGCGAACAGGTCCAGCTGAGGAGTGCCCCAATGGGAGAACAGATCTTGTACTACCTCCAGCAGGAGAGACCACTCGTGAGATGCAAGCGCCTATCTGGCTGAGGGCATCGGCCAGACTGTTGGAGGCTCCTGCCACATGGATAGCTAGGAGATCCGCCTCCAGGCTGATCACAAGAGACCAAGTGCAGAGAGCCTCCTTGCACAGAGGCAAGGAGTGCGTCCCGCCCTGTTGGTTGAGGTAGTACATGGTCGTGGTGTTGTCTGTCTGGACCTGAACCACTTGACCCCGTACAAATGGAGCGAAGGCGGTGAGGGCTAGATGCACCGCTCGGAGCTCCAGCAGGTTGATGTGGCATCAAGACTCCTGAGGGGACAAGAGGCCGTGGGCCCTGAGCTCCCCCAGATGGGCACCCCAACCCATCAGAGAGGCGTTGGTCGTCAGAGTGACCGTCGGCTCGGGGCGGACAAATGGGATACCCTCCTGCAGATAAGCTGGAACGAGCCACCATTGTAGGCCGTCCCAGATCTCCTAGGTCACCATCACTGGCTGGTCCAGGGGACTGGAGCGCTGTGACCATTGGCGGGCCAGCTCCCATTGCAGGGGACGCATATGCCAGCGGGCCCAACGGACCACGCTGGTGCAGGCCACCATGAGGCCCAGAAGGCGCAGGAAGTTCTGGGCAGGGCGCAATTGCCCAACCAGAAATGACTGGGCAAAGGAGGAAAGGACCTCGGCACTGTCTGGCAGGAGCCGGGCTCTGGCTCGAAGAGAGTCTAGCTCTGCCCTGATGAACTGAATCACCTGCGATGGCACGAGTTCCGACTTGGCCTCATTGATGAGGAGGCCAATCTGAGAGCAGACCTGGAGGGCCAGATCTCTGGACCGCTCCACTTCCAACCTGGAGGGGGCTGCAATCGACCAGTTGTCCAGGTAAGGGTACACCTGGACCCCTCTGAGCCGCAGGAATGCTGTCATCATTGCCATGCATTTGGTGAAGACCCTGGGAGCTGGAGAGAGGCCGAAGGGCATGGCCTGGAACTCGAAAAGAGATCCCTCTGCTCAGAAGCGGAGGAATCGTTGATGAGACGGATGGATTGGGATGTGAAAGAATGCGTCCTGAAGGTCCAGAAAACAAAACCACACGCCTAGTTCCAAGGATGGCATGATCTGAGCCAGAGTGACCATCCTGAAGGTGCGTGGCCTTAGGAACTTGTTCAGGTCATGCAGGTCGAGAATGGGGCGCCAGCCCCCCTTCCGTTTTGGGACCAGGAAGTACCTGGACACAAACCCTGGATCTGGAGGAAGGTTCGCCACCTCACTGACCACCTCCTGGAGGAGCAGGGCAATGTCGGCTCGACGAGCCGACAGAGAGGCTACGGAACCCGTTACCCCCCGTGGGGCGACTGCTCGACAGGGAGGGAACTGCTCGAATTCCAGAGGCAGACCCCTACCTACCACTTCTAGCACCCAGTGGTCCATGGTGATAGCGGACCAGGCAGAAAAGAAGTGGCAGAGCCATCCCGGGGCGGGGGACCAGGGAGGAGTGACGAGGTTGGAGGTGACACCCCTCAACCCGTCACTGGGCAGGCTTGGAGGAAGGGCCCGCTGAGGGACCTCCTGACCCTTGCCTTCAGGCTTCCTACTGGAAGAAGCAGCAGACTTGGCCTTAGGGCGCCAAGTGTGTGTCTGCTGGCCCTGGTACTGCTGGGTTGGATGTGCCGCAGGGGCGAAAAGGGCTTACGCTGCTGCTGGCGGCCTTTGTCCTTCTGGGCAGACGTGACCGAGTTCAAGGTGGCACTAGACTTCTCGATCCTTTGGAGATGTCCTTCCACCCCCGGCCCAAACAAGTTGGTGCCCAGGAAGGGAACCTCTGCCAGCTTGTGCTGGGTGTCTGCCGTGAAGGCGGAGATCCGCAGCCAAGCTCTGCGGCGCATGGCCACTGCGGCAGCTACTGATCAGGCACAAGAATCACCAATGTCCAACGAAGCTTGCAGCTGCTGTTTTGCCACCGCCCTTCCCTGATCCCGTACCTGCTTGACCGTCGTCTGAAGGTCAGCCAGGAGATGAGGAATCACCTTATCCAGGGAACCCATAAGGGCGTGTGAGAAATGTGCCATCAGAACGGCCAAGCTAGCCTGACAAAGACCTAGGGAGGAAGCAGTGTAAACCTTCCACCCTGCGTAATCCAGCTTTTTGGATTCCTTATCGGGTGGTTTGTCCACGTCCCGAGCGTTCCCGGAGTGCTGGAAGACGCTATCGGTCACTAACCCTTCTGCAGAGGGGTGTTCTGAGAAACCGGACAGTGAGCCGGTGGTGATTGTGTACTTTCGAGCCAACCTGGCCGGAGGCGCGGGACAAGATGCTGGCCGCTGCCACAACTCCAGGGCCGGGCCAACAATGGCTTCGGCCACTGGAAAGGCCTCTGTAGGGGAATCCCCTCGGTCCAGTGTCTCCGAGAGGGGATACTTGGCCCATTCTGAAACGGGTTCGAGCTGCATCCTAGTGGACTCCGAGATGAGTCGAAGCAAACCTAAAAACGAGGATGGGCTCTCATCCACCGACTGGCCCCCTGCAGACTCCAGGTCAAGCGGCCTGGAGAACAGGGAGGAGTCGTCGTCAGACTCCGAGGTGTCTGCAAACAGCTGCCGGGTGCCTGAGCCACCCTCCACCTGCCGCAGTCGATCGGGAGTGTGGGTGACCAGCAACCTGTGGGGCAAGCCCTGACCCGACCGAGAATCCTTGGTCGGGGCCCCAGTCTTTGGTTGTGGAGGCAGTTCCACCACAATGGGTGCAGCAGCCGGCTTCAGCCAAACAACCGGTGCTGAGGTCGGCTCCTCGACCACTACGAGGGGTTGTTTCGGCCATTCCAGTGACAGCCACTTAATGGCCAGAGAAGCAAACGGAGTCGGCTTATTTCCGGACAATAAGAGGTGCTGTCACATTAAATCCTTGTAGCGCCGATGCAACTTGCGCCGGAGCCTATATTCCGAAGAGGACGAGCGGCAACGCTGCTTTCCATGGTGCAGAGACCAGGACAGGCTGGACCTGGAAGAGGACAGAGATCGAGACCTTCGGGGGTTCCGAGGGTGGGTCAGAGAGGGGACGGGAGGAAACCCGCTCCTCCCTCAGTACAGGGACCTTAACTGGGGACTCCGGCACAGGAGGCACAGGCAAGTCCTCGGTTTCTTCCGGGGGAACTGGTTAAGTAGGGTTGTCGGCTTTTCCAGTCAACAAAGCGTCCGACGGGTCGAGAAAAATCTCGACCGCGCGACGGATGTCTCGGCCGGCTGACCTGATGGGGGCACCATGAAGCCAGCGGTTGCAGCCGCAACCTCGACCGAGGTAGAGAGTCGACGGTCCGATGAAAGGGATCTCTCCCACCCCCAGGAACATCGACGGTGGGACTTATCCTTAAAGTCCTTCTTCTTGGACCGACTGGAATGTCCCGATGGCCTTTCTCCCTTGGTGGAGAGAGACTGGCAAAGCTCCTTAAATGAAGCCGTGCAAGAGGAGCCCAAAGAGAGCGGAATAAATACCGCGGTCAAGGAGGAAGAAGAAGCGGCCTGGGACGCCTCCTCCTCGAGGGCAATCAATTGCTCCAACTGTTCTGCGGAGCCCGCTGCCTTGGACACCGCTCAAACGGCCTCCTTAGACTTGACCAGCGGATACCGTTTTTCCGGTCGCCCGAGAAGAAGTCTGGCAGCGGAGTCCTCCAAGACTGAAGCTGAAAAGGACTTGCACAATTCGCAAGCCTGTGAGTCATGGCCAAGCCCCAGGCAGTAGACTCACGTGGAGTGTGGATCAGTCCAGAACATCATCTGCCCACATGGGCATCGACAGAAGCCGGGAGTCGATTTGTCCATCGCAGCCACAAGGGAGGACGAAGACTGAAGTCTTGTAAATTTTAAAATAAGTTTCGCAAATTCTGAAGAGTGTGGTAGACCCAGGCCTAAAACGCAGAGCGCTAAGGAGGGAACCTGAGCTTCCAAGTGGTAGGGAAGATCTGGTGTCATGGGGTGGAGCCGAGGGTTTTACCACCCAGGTGGGTGGGAGGAGCCAGCCTGAAGACCTTCCGGCAAGATTTAAAGTGGCAAGGAACCTGCCAGACAGTGTGGATTGAACATATCCACGTCCCTAGAAAACCATTTACACAAGACATACGTCATAATAAATTAAATTGATAATAAAATAGTTTATGATAATATAAAAATATAAACTAAATGAAGTAGATATAACAGCAGCCAGTGTGGGGGAGGACCTTAGCTATAACCCAAATGCCTCCCTAAACAAGGGGCCTGGAAAACAGGGAGGAGTCGTCGTCAGACTCTGAGGAGTCTGCGAAGAGCTGCCTGGGGCCTGAGCCACCCTCCACCTGCCGAGGATGGTCGGGAGTGAGGGTGACCGACAACCGGTTGGGCAGACCCTGACCCAACCGAGTCTCCTTGGTCGGCGCCCCCGATTTCTGTTGTGGAGGCGGAGGTTCCACCACAATCAGTGGGGCAGCTGGTTTCGGCCGAACAACCTGCCCAGGCTTGGGCACCTCGACTACCGCGAGGGGCTGTTTCGCCTTCGGGTGACAGCCACTTAATGGCCGGGAAGGCGGCGGCATCAGCTTATTCCGGAGAAAGGAGCTGCTGCCACATTAAGTCCTCATAAGCGTCGGCACTTGATTTGCGAGTCCTCTCTTCTGAGGGAGGAAGACAGAGATGGCTGCCGCCCGCTTTCCTGAGTGCGAGGACCGCTGATGTCGGGCGGGTCAGAGGACCGAGACCCTCAGTGTTTCCGGTGGAGTCTGGGAAGGGAGGCGGGGGACACCCGCTCCTCCCTCAGCTCGTGAGCCTTGACCGGGGACTCCGGCACAGGAAAGTCCTCGGTTTCCACCGGGGGAAGCGGTGATGAAGGGTTGTCGGCTTCACCAGTCGACAGCCTGTCAGACGGGTCTAGAAAAATCTCGATCGCGTCGATGGGTGTCTCGGCCGGCTGACCTGACGGGGACACTGTGAAGCCAGCGGCCTTAGCTGCAACCTCGACCGAAGTCGAGTGTCGACTGTCCGGGGAAGGGGACCTCTCCCGCTCCCATGAACGCCGACGGGGGACTTACCTTCGAGTCCTTCTTTCTTGACCGAGAAGAGTGTCCCGATGGCCCTCCCTTCGCGGGAAAGGATTGGCAAAGCTCCTTAAAAGAAGCTGTGTAGGAGGATCCCAGAGAGAGCGGGATAAATGCTGCGACTGAGGAGGATGAGTATGTGGCCTGGGCCGCCTCCTCCTCGAGGGCGATCATCTGCTCGAGTTGCTCAGCCGAGCCAGCTGCTGCGGACATCGCCCAACAGGCCTCCTTAGACTGCACCGGCGGGTAGCGCTTCTCGGGGCGCCCAAGTTGTAACCGGGCAGCGCGTTCTTCAAGGACATTGGCCGAGAACGATCTACACAACTCGCAGACCTGCGGGTCGTGATCAAGGCCGAGGCAGTAGACGCACGTGGAGTGCGGGTCCGTCCTGGACATCTTCTGCCCACATGGGCACCGCCGAAAACCGGGAGTCAATTTGTCCATTGCAGCTGCGAGGGAAGAATTTGACCGAAGTCTTGAGAATTTTCAAACTATTTTCGGGCGAACCGAAAAATTAGGATCCAGTCTATATGCACAGCGTTAAGGAGGGAACCTGAGCTTCCAAGCGGTAAGGCAGATCTGGCATCATGGGGAGGAGCCAAGAGTTTTACCACCCGGGTGGGTGGGAGGAGCCAGCCTGAAGACCTTCCAGCAAGATTTAAAGCGGCAAGGAACCTGCCAGACAGTGTGGATGAACAACATATCCATGTCCCTAGAACGCAATATTTTGTATTACAAACAATGCCCAGTGCAGACATCACCTGTACATCACACACCTCTTAAACACAGGATTCTTACTCTGTTAATGATGAGATCTTCAACAGTGTCAAAAGCCAATGGCGAGATAAGCAGTGGAGTTAAGCAAAACTTCAAAAAATGTTGAAAAAGCCTCTAAACGATGCAGAATCCAAATTCACTTGTGGCAGCTGTGAAGTTGGAAGACCTGTTCCTTCAAGTACAAGAAAAGATGGGAGTGCAAATGGGGCAGAGACAGAGGACCACATGGCTGGGAAGTAGAATAAGTTGAGCTTGAAGATGGTTGTAGTAACTGAGCATGCTCAGTGGAAGACTTCCCAAGTGAAGATAGTGAATTTAATCTGGGTAGCTAGATCTTCACTGTGCAACTTATACGAACAGTTAGTGCATTTCCTTTCCCTGGGAGGTTAGTAGCCAGACTCTAGAAATGATGTAGTAGTCTGCTTTTGGTAACCTACTAACTTTCAAACTCTGCCCAAGGCCACACAACCTGGCTCTCATTTCTGATACAGACACTGAATGGGTCTGGAACATCCGAAGTAAGGGTTGCTCAGAACACCTCTGTCCTACTGTTACCTATAGGCTTCCTGAGGAGAACAGGAGCCCCAGAGAAGGATTTTCTTGCTGGTCAACTATAGTAGCAACCATATTAGGTCATCAGTTACCCTAATCAGAAGAAAAATCATAACATGTCCATTTCAAATATGGTTTAAATAAGCCAAGCGAAATGTAAGAAAAATGTATAGAACAAAGCGCCAAACCAGAGACTGCTTCTGCTGCGTTACTGACCTCCAAGTTTACAGAAGTGTTGCTTAAAAGGCCAGCTCTACCAGGGGAGGCCCAACCTGACACTACAGCAAGCTAACTGTATCCATTATTGCAATTTTATGTTTTATTTTTACATTTTATTTTAAAAGATGTGGCAAATGGAATTAAATAAGGCCAGATGAACACATGAATAAACCCAGACATTTATTCTGAGCCATTTCCTTTTACTGTCCATATCCTGTATGGTAATGTATTTTTTATGGGGAGGTCAGAGATTTATTTCCATACATTAAGGGAGACTCACCATGACAACATTTAAGAATTACTGGTTTACAGTGTTGGGTCTTAAAAGTGGTTCGGGAGCTAACCCTTCAACCACTGACTTTATAAAACATATTCTTTTATTTTTTTACTATTCCTTTTCCTTTTACGTTCCCCTGCAAATGCCTTCCACCACACATGTAGTTTCACAGATTCAGGGTGCAGGGGCTGTCTCCTTTTGCCAACAACACATCATCATAACTTCCCCCTCCCTACCCTGGGGGGGACCGAAACCCAGCAAGGACAGGATCTGACATGGTGGTTGGGGAAGACCATTCTCGGGGGACCATGCAAATACACTAGCTCAGGGCTGGGCCACATATATGGCCGACATCAAGCACCCTGCAGATGATGTTTTTTTTGGGGGGCAGGGGGCACAGAGCATCAACACCACTATAATGCATACTTTGCCCAGACATACTGAGATACAAATTACCTGCTTATTTCACAAGCCACCCGGCCTTTCATCTCGATCACATCAGAGGGTGTTGCAAAGCCCAATCGCCTGAGAACTCTCTTACGACATTTGAGTTCATCCATTTGCAGCACTGTCCTGGCTTTCTTCAGTTCTCGTTTTGCTGTTCTAATATCTGCTGCAATCTAAGAAAAGTTTGCAGTTATTGTACCAGAACTTTGATAGCCTTACATCATGTGACTGCGATTTTTAGCTTTTCTTTTTTGCTTCTTCCCAATCACCATCAGTGCCCCTTCCTACTCATCTCCCCTCCTTCTGGTCAGATGGTGTGCTGAGTGGTCAGATGGTGCGAATGTGGGTCACAAAGCATCATCATCCAGCGCACTGGAAGACAGCCATTTTACTGTGTTCTCCCAGACCCCTCCCAAGCTATCTGCCTCTTACAACTACACATCTGGGGGTGGGAGGAGAAAATGCAGCAGTGTGTGTGGTCACCGCGCTGCCACCACCAACCACTCGAGGTGTGCACTAGTCCCGCCCCTCCCAGGGAGGACAGCATTCATGCTGACCCTCCTCACCATCCCCGCCAGAATTCCCTCCAGTCATTCCAGGTGCAGGGTGAAACTTGAGTTGCCAGAATGCAGAATGAGCACCTCACCACTCTTCACCAACCCATCTTTAGCTTTTGAAGTAGTGCTTGCTGAGCAATAACTAGGGCATAAAGGACTGCAGTAAGTAGACACTTAATATCAAATTTTAGTTCTTTGGTAGAGCTGGCATGTTGGAGAAACTGGTTAATTGGCTTCATAGCGAGTCTGCATGGCTACACAAATGTTTCTGGACCCTTTAAAATCAGTTTTAAAAGTAGGTCCTTGCTATTCTTTTTTTTTTATTCTGTCAAAGTATAACTTGAACTGTTCAAACTTCTAAATGATACACATCAATAACTGGGAAGAAAGTGGCACTTTTAGAGATACTGTAGTGTTCAATTTAATCAAGTAGTACCAGTGATGTGAGGACTGGTCCATACAGCTGTTACTCCTCGACCTCCATCAAAACCTCCAGAAATTTAACAAACAAAAGCTTACCTGAATACTTAGTCAATAACAAGATTAAAATAAATACAGATACCTTTGACTTTTGAGAAGTAAATACATGCTGGCCCACTGGCCATCAGGGAGATGATCAAGCACTGCAGAGGATGCTCTCTCCTCAGAGGAGTTAAGTGGGGGCTTATTTTCAGGCACAACCGGAGCCGTAAAGATGGCATAAACATACAGTACCAGCAGAATGATATACTGAGAAATTATTCACACAAGCAAGTTGCAAGATGCTGGCAGTATAGCCTAGAGGTTAGATAAATGAGCTGTGAATGAGCTTGGTACATTCAGCAGAAAGACTTGGGTTTGATTCCCCACAGCCTCCACTTGCATGCCCTGTGACTCTGAGCAAGTCACTTAACCTCCCCAGTGCTCCTAGGTCACCCCTGAAAATGGGCACCTGTGCCTAGTGGGCCTTACTCGGTTACCAAAGAATAAAATAAAAAATAAAAGACATAATACATACAGTACCAGTAGAATGATATACTGGGAAATTATTCACACAAGCCAGTTGCAAGACGCTGGCAGTATCAGTGGCTCAGTAGGTAGCACACTTGCCACTGAGGCCGGGAGATCAGAGGGCTGTGGGTTCAGTTCCCACATCTGACACTTGGGTTAATATCCCAATACTGACACTGTAGTGCAGCACGAGAGGGGTGCTGCATTTCTGAGGTGGCGTCTTTCGGATGAGACGTTAAACGGAGCTCCCATCTGCCTGGATTGGTGGTAGTTCAGGTGGGTGCTAGAGATCCCATGGCACTTATCAAAAAAGAGTACGGGAATTTCCCCAGTGTCCTGGCCAAATTTCTCCCATTCACTAACAAAAATACCACCAAACAGCTTAATCTGGTTCAGTTTCAGTTGCTTAACATCTGCATCCCCCCCTCCCCCTGGTCGCCCATGAAAAAGGGACTTCTAGGCCCAGTGGGCTTACCGGGTCAACAAAATTCAATAAATAATAATGACAGCCATAATGAATGTTCCCTGGTGGCCCTGGATGTTTCAGTGGCCAAGAGTTAGAAGAAGATTCTGGTGGCTGGCAGAGGCCTGGGTGCTGCATCATTCATGATGCGTGCACACACACACACCCACACACACATCGGTGTGTGCCATGGAATGATGCAGCACCCCAACCTCTGCCAGCCAGCCACCTAATTCAAGGGGCAGGATCTCACTGGAGGAATGTTACATTGACAGTGCACCCCCCCATGCTGCACTACACTGACAGTACATGACGGCAGCCCATGTTCCTGGTGTGAGACTAGAACCCATCTACTTCTAACCTTCTTGCTCTATTTTACAAGGCTCTGGAAAGGCCCCACTTGGAGTACTGCCTACAGTTCTTTCTGGGCACCTCAATACAAAAAGGACACTGAGGCAGCCGACAGAGTGTAAATCCAGGCCAACAAAATGATCTGCTGTATGGAGTAGAAAGTCTCCGAGAACAGGCTGGAAGCCAATTACATGTTCACCCTGGAGAAAATGAGATGGGAAGGGGACATGATCTCTGCCTTTCATGTACTGAAGAGTATCAGCAAGATTAAACAGTCTGAAATGTTTGATCTAGTGCCAGACAACAGGATGCAGGGACATGCCCTGAGGCTCAGAGGTGGTAAATTCAGGGGTAACATTAGGATGCCCTTGTTTGTTGAATTTTGTTGACCCGGTAAGCTCACTGGGCATAGAAGTCCCTTTTCAGGGGGGAGGGGGGATACAGGTGGTAAGCAACTGAAATTGATCCAGATTAAGCTGTTGGTATTTTTCTAGTGAATTTTTTAGAGTGGTGAACCCATGGAATAACCTGCCAGCAGAGAAGTGTATGAAGACAGGACAGGCCTCCAAGGCAAGTCTGGACACATTTCAGCTTAGTAAGTGAATCACAGGGTACCCTGGGTTGAAGTGTGGGTATGGGATCACTTAAAATTGGTACATGTTTGCATAGCATATTTAATTCCTGCCTGTGACGTGGGGGGTGCGAGGGGACATGTGTGGACCTAAAGTCCCTTCTGTCGTTAAATTATAAAACATTATAATATTGCTATGTTACAGTGGCAAGCATGCAACCTGCTGAGCCACTGACACCGCACTATGTCTCAGATTTCCAACTGCAATTTTATTCATTTAAATTACTTATACAATATTGGCCCACAAACAAAACATTTATATTCATAATTTTAATTATGGAGCACAGAAAGAACATAGAGGGCGAGCTAAGCTGCATTAAAAGAGAGAGAGGGTATGTCATAATTAAGTGGCTTTAGTGTCCTACATTAACAGCATAATCATCAAATATTTTGTGTGCGACCGGGGTTAAGGGAAATTAAAAGTAAGGAGGGAATTCTGATCCAGGGTGGGTCTGCTAGAGGCAAACCAGGTCTAGCAGTCAGGTTATAGAAGGGCTTCCATTTTGCTCCATTCTAGCCAGAGCGGAGAGAGAGGAACATAGAGGGTTAACTGACCTATATTAAAGGGGAACAGTCGGCACCAAGGGCCTCACATTGAAGTGAGGGACTGGTCCTAATGTGCACTTTGTGTGCAAAAACATTTTGGTTTTCTTATTGTTTACTATAATGTAGTAGATTAAATCAAACCAATTTTGTTTAGTTCTAGGCTGACATCTTCTGTTACTACAAATCTCTGAATCCTCTGCAGCTGACATCAGAGGAGTAGCAGCTGTGAGAGAGTTAATAGCCTGCAGTACATGTTAAGGGTTTATATAAGCTCTTATCTTTTGTTCACTGGTCCTGCTGTCCCTTCCTGGGTTAAGTGCAGTTACAGCTAACTCTATGTAGCCCCTGGAGAAAAGCAGATCCAGAAAACATCTGATCAGAGATCAAAAAAACTCTAACATGCAGTGCGAGATATTTAATCTCCTACTGCTGCCTACTGCTCTGATGTCAGCTGCATGGTATTCTGGAATCTGTAGTAACAGAAGATGTCAGCTTAGAACTAAGCAAAATTAGTTTGATGTAATCTACAACAGTAAACAGTAAGTAAACCAAAATGTTGCACGCAATGCTTACACACGAGTGTGGGGCCCTTTGTACTTAACAACAGGGACCACAGGACCATGGCAGAGGAGACAAAGAAGTCTGCTCCCAGCACCCACAGGGTAAGCGGATGTAGGCCCTGGCTCTCAGCTGAGCAGGGAATGATGGACTGGCGTCCGACTGAATGGTGACGCTATTCTGTAAGAGCATCAATCCCAGTAAGTACCGGCCAGCTTGGCTGGCCTCCCTAGTCCCCAAGCGTTCTTTTAGGCAGCTCCGCGCCACAGGAAGAAATCTACTGGAAGAGCCAAGAACTAGGACAGGGAGCAAGTCCTTCGCTTATGCAGCACCAGCACTCTAGAACAAGCTCCCTGCCCATATACTAAACCCAACCTCCCTGGAGGTCTTCCGTAAAGGGCACTGGGGGTATCTGTTGGATAACAGCAAATGTTCATGCACTTGAAACAATACCTAGGTCCTCCCAAGCCTTACTGTTCTGTCAATCGAAGTTGCATTGTCTGCCACTGTTGTACCCGAACTCCGTCCAGAAATGGAGTCTAGTCCCAATGTGAATGTCTACAGTGACTAACAAGCATCATCTATCTGTGTTTATTTATCCCGGATGTGATCTGTATCTGAATGGATATGTAACTGCAATGCACTGTTTCTTCTAAATGCTGTTCTTCTATGTAACTAATTCCGGGTCACCCCTGAAAAAGGGACCTTCGGGGCTCAGAGGGGCTACCTGGTTACCAAAACTGAGATAAATAAAATAAATAAATAAATAAGTACCTCATTTTCATATCTGCTAAGAATCAATCTTCACCACTGATTCATGCTTATGGGTCTGAGTACCAAGCTTCTCAAAAAAGAGAGAAGCTGGCTCACTCAGAGGTTAACACTTACCCTGAGAATGCTGTGCCCACAGGCACTTACTGTAAGCTGCCTGATGTGCAGCAATTCACTTCATAGTGTGAACCAAGGTAAACATCTTCCTACCCAAAACATCTGCCTGAGCAGAAAATTGGCTTCGGGAGGTTGGTCATACACCGAGCAATGGGGCCTCGTTGAGGTCTGCATTACCTGAATCTCCAAGGCGGGATAGGGCACTGCACCTGCACAATCCATGGCTGTGGAACCCCTTGGGGCTGGAAGTAGAACAAAGGGATGTCTCCTATCTGTCCTAGAACATTTCTTGAAGGGCCTGGGCACTTTGAAGGCCCTGGGCAAGGGAGGGATGATGCAGTGGACATCGTTGAAAGCTCCTAGGAGTCCCTGCTTTAAGGACAGGGTACTGCGGGAGGTAAACGTGCCAAGTTCCAGCATCTGCAGCATGTCTGTCAGTAATCTCTAGTATAGTTCATACCCAGAGGCCAAGGATATGTGGAGGGACAATTACCTGACCTCTGAGGAGAACAATGTTGGAGAGGAGGTGTTGAAGGTGGAAGCGGGTGGTACCAGGACACCTGGATGGAACTGGACCCGGTCAGCATGTATATAGTACTGCATGCACTATAGTACTGATACAGGGCACCATCCCTCTTCCATGCAGACTCCAGGTGTTCAGCCTCAGAGGACCCATAATCCCTGGGAGTTCAGGCAAAGGTAGTACAGGCCCAAGAAGAAATCGGGAGCCAGAGGCTCTAGGGCTTGCAACTCAGCTGCAAGAACCCTGAGTGGACCTCGTCTGAGGGAAGGGCCAGACGAAACCACCCAAACAAGGCCGACCTGCTGAAAAGAAATGATCAGGTTGGTGCCCATATGGAGAGACTCCCAGGTGAGGACAGAAGAGTCGTTCAGTCCCCTCAGGGTAGCTCCAGACCTCACCAGTGGCAGACTCGGCTTGCAGGTCCAGAAAGAACTCCATGCCCTGGCCATCCTCTGACCCCAAGCTGATGCCACCAGTGGCACCAAACCCCGGGCCAGGGACTGGCCTGAACACGGGCTCCCCTCTGATCATGCAGCCGACACTGCCCTCAGTGTCTGGTCCAGTGCCAGTTCCAATGCCATCCCTGAGTCTATCACCACCCTTGACACCAGAAGTGGTGTCATGAGGTTGGCCTGGTGCTGTAAACAGCACTGGAATCAGCAACAGACATGGGGCAACACCATCACCACACCTGGTGTCAGGCCCAGGACTGGCGCCACCTCTGTCATAAGGGGTGGCCACACTTCCACCATGTTGACTCCAGGTGATCAGCACCCCCCCCCCCGAAGACCATGATCCCTGGAAGGTCAGGCAGAGGTAGTATATGCCCGAGAGAGAGAGAGAGCTGGTAGCCAGAGGCTCTATAAGCTGGCTGCAGAAATGTTCAGTGGACTCTGCCTCAGGGGAGGCCCTGGCAAAACTGCCCGAATATTATCAACCTACTTAAGAGAAATGACCAGATCGATGCCCACTGTGAGCGGTGTAGGAGGCCGGCCTGGTGCAGCAAATGGCACCAGAACCAGGGACGGACACGGGTGAAAGAGTTGCCAGCACCATGCCCAGTGTCTGGCCCAGGATTGACACAGGGAGCAGCGTCAACCTCCTCACCAGAGCCACTGGGGCTGCACCCCACCTCAGCAACTGGACTCCACACAACACTGGTGCCAGTCTCTGTCCCTCTCCTGGAACTGCAAACGCTGCTAGGAGGGGCCCAACATCACGGCCAGCACCACCCACTTACTGGCCCCACAGACTGTGTCAGCAGCCAGGGTGGAACATGGCCGTGACACCTAGATGTCCATCAGCACAGATCGAGTGCATGGATTCAGCCTCACCACAAGAGACATCTGCTGCTCATGGCAGAAAGACTGGAGGTGGCAGGGTTGCTCAGCCAGTCATCCAGCAGGAACCATATGTAAACTAGACCCACACTGCAGGGCCTCTGACCCCTTGGCAAGGTAGAGGAGGAACCTGTGTTTCCACAGTACCAGAGGTACTGTGAAGGGGCCCAGGGGAAGGGCCCGGAGACCTGGCCTTTGCCTCACGTCTTCACTGCCTGCCTCTGAAGGTGAGAATGGGGCAATCCAACTTAATGCGGACTTCAAGAGTGCAGCGGTTCATGGAGAAGTAGGCTTCGCATGAGTCCATGTTGTGAGCTGGCCAAGGCAGGACCAACAGACCTGATGTCGGTCTGTCGCCACAATCAGTTTCCCACAAGGGCAACGACACACTGAGGGAGTGGATAGTTCTTCTTAGTCACCTTTTTCTTGGGCTTCGACAGCTTCCGAAAATAAAAAGCAGGTGGCACCGCAAACAGGAAGACTTTTCAGTGGTAATAGAAAAGATATTCTGTCGACGACAGTCAAAATTAGGCACTGTTGCTCCCACAGTCTGCACTCTATGACAGAAAGAACAGAATTAAGGTATGTGAGGGAGCGTATGATTGTTTGTAACTTGAGCATGTGGCACCACATGAGCAGCGTGTGGTGTCTGGGCAACGTCAGTAGCTGATTATGTCGGCTCCCTCCCTGTAGGGAAAAAGCTCCAGCGGAGTCCTAGAGCCTCCAGTCCCAGACCCATAAGTGGGAATCAGTCTTGGATATTGATTCTTTGAAGATCTAAGCCTTCTCCAAAGTAGGTCTCCGTATCTGCTGCTGCAGGCAGCCACTACTCCTTTTCCCCAACAGACAACTAGGGTTGACTAGGGAGAGGACTGTACATGGCAGGGCGGAGGTGGGTCCAGACCGGGAGGGAGCGTCCTGTGGTGGTAACAGTGATTGAGGTGCACAACTGTGTGAGTCAGCAGCTATAAGCCCACCTGTGCGGAGACTGAAGTCTGTAGCCTCCCAAAACACAAGGGGCTCTCACAAAGAAGACACCTGAGATGCGACTGGAGTCCAAGGCAAAAGTGAGGACTAAGAAGGTACTTGTGACAGGGGACTCTGACATGCATGGGGATGGAAAGGTAATGGGGACAGGGGAAAAGAGTAGTTAAGTGCCTGCCCTGAGCCCCAGCTTGGGGGGGGGGATGCAAGCAGGGTGGATAGTCACAGGGTGACAAGGTAATATGTCTACCTGGTGTGCAGACCCCAATGGCAGTTACAGATAGCTTTAGAAAACTGGAAGGTGGGAGGTCTGTAGCCTCAGTGATCTTTTCTGAGGTACTGCCAGTTTGGAAAATGGAGAAGTGCTCTGATCATTTCTTTTAATGCATGGCTGAAGGAGTGGTGCAGGGAGGGGATGGAGGTTCCTGGAGGGTAAGATCACTCCTAGAGGTACAGAAGGCTATTCAAGTGGGAAGGCTTTCACCCCTCTGAGGAGGGCACTAATAATAATATAATAATATTTTTATTTTTTACGGCACCTTCCAAAAAGCCAAAGCACCATACAGCTTAAAATCAAACAAATCAAAATAAAAACAATCTTAAAATCAAACACCATAAATACTATTACACAAAATAATCAATCACCATAAGCCTGGTGCCACAGATGGGTCTTTAAGGCTGACTTAAAGCCCTCCACAGTCATACACTCCCATAACTGACAAGGTAGAGAATTCCATAGTGTGGGAGCCATGGACATAAAAGATCTGGCCCCTGAAGATTTCAAACGTACCTTAGGAATCTCTGGCAACCCCTCGCCGGCTGAGCGGAGTGATCGCCCAGGGCAATAGGGAACCAGGAACTCTTTCAGATAGTCCGGGCCCAGTCCACGTAGGGCTTTAAAAGTCAGCAAGCCAACTTTAAAGGTGATCCGCCACTGAACTGGCAGCCAGTGCAGTTAGCGCAGCACCGGCGTAACATGATAGGACCGAGGAGATCCTGTCAAAAGCTGGGCCGCAGCATTCTGCACCAGCTGCAGGCAGCGGATTTCCACCCCAGAAAGCCCTAGGTATAGGGAGTTGCAGTAATCGAAGTGCAAGGACACAAAGGCGTGGACCAAAACAGCAAGGTCACTGGACGGAACCAGATGTTTAATCCTGGAGATATTCCTTAGATAGTAAAAGGAAGATTTGACAACAGCAGACACCTGTGAATGCAGGGTCAACCCTTAGTCAAAAATTACCCCCAGGTTGCGCACCTGGTTAGAAGTGGGGAGGGGGACACCCCCGAGAACAAGTCCAGAGGGCGACCCACCACCCAAACCTCCTGTCCAGCGACCAGGTTCCACAACCATCACCTCAGTCTTACCAGAGTCCAACTTCAGCCAACTCGAATTCATCCACTCCTGGATTTCTTTGAGACAGCTATTAAAGATCGAGAGAGCTCTATCCTGGTCGGGTGCAAAAGAAAGGCAGAGCTGGGTATCATCGGTATAACAATGAAACCTCAGCCCATACCTTCTTACAATGTCTCTGAGGGGTAGCATGTACACCGCAAACAACATGGGCGACAAAACTGAACCCTGAGGAACCCCACAAGACAGAGAAACTGGATCTGATGAAAACACTCCAGATACCACTCTCTGAGTTCTTCCAGTAAGGAATGATGTAAACCATCTGAGGATGGTTCCCATTATTCCACAGATGTACCTCAGACAGCTAGGTAACAACCCATGGTCCACGATCTCAAACGCTGATGAAAGATCCAGAGGAACCAAGATGGATCGGCTCTTCCGATCTCTAGCCATCAGGAGATCATTAAGCACCCGAACCAGCGCTGTCTCGGTACTGTGCGTCTTTCAAAAACCGGACTGGAGGGGCTCATAGATGTCATGGATGGTTAAATGGTCTTCCAGTTCTGCTGCCACTACTTTCTCAAAAACCTTTCCAAAAAAAGGGAGGTTAGAGATTAGCCTGTAGTTAGCGTGGCAGTTTGGGTCCAAAGTAGCTTTCTTCAAAAGTGGTATCACTATCGCCTCTTTCAGAGAGTTAGGAAACTCTCCGGATTCCAAGGAGCACCAAACTATCAGCGCTAGGACCGGACCGATAACATCAAGACAACCCAAAATCAGGGAAGTAGGTCCAAGGTCCAAACTACAGCATGTAGGGCACACACCCTGGATGATCCGCATGACATCCATGAAATCAGGATGGCTGAAGGCACTCCAGAAAAACTGGGGGACAGTGACCTCGTACTGATCACAAGCAATACCCCAAGAATGCGCTGGTTGGAGCCCTGCCCTGATGTCGGCCATCTTATCAGCAAAGAAATGAGCAAGGTCATTGCACTCTATTTGCAAAAACGCTTTCCGGACCTGGAGACAGGCTGGGTTGCACAGTCTGAACAGCTGAACTGGTCGGTTCTGAGCTGCCACAATCTCCCTGGACAGGAACTCTGCCTTCTTATGGGTGATTGTGGATTGATAGACTTGATAATGGTCCATCAATCTAAGATGGTCGGCATTAAGGGCAGATTTCCGACAACGACGCTCTAGCCTTTGTCCTAGTCGCTGCATCTCCCTCAAGAAGCTAGGGCCTAAGTTTAAAAAGCACATTAAGTGCCCTTTAAACTGGATTAAAGTACTCAAGCTCTGAACCAAACACAGGAAGATTAAAAAAAAAAGTGCCCTTTAGAGTAGGGGGGCCACAAAGTGCAGAGGTATACATACACAACTGAGTGGGGTCTTGATAACCTCCCCCACTACTAAAGAAAAATGAGGGAGAAATAGAAAACAAAGGGAGGGGAAATGGGAGAAAACTGGGAAAAGTTCCGGAAAAGTAGCCTTGGGGTAACCAGATGGAAAGTGGCAAGCATGGACTGAAGATCACAGGACAATAGAATGGGTTGGGCCTAGTACAGTGGGGGTGTCATTGAGGCACAGGTCAGGAAGCATAGGAAAGCCAGGAGCAGTTTCAAAATTTGCAAACAGCGTTTTATTTTTCTCAATAACAGCAACATAAAAATAAAAAACTATTCAGTATAACTATTTACAAAGACAGCATAAACAGAAAAAAACTAAATCCTTCTTCTGAAAGTATCTCAATTCCAAGTTTCAGTCAGTCTCTCATTCTCTCATCTCTCTAGTAAAAGCAATGCTGCTCTTTTTATAAGTCTTTGTTTGGGAACTCGTTAAGATAGCCTATTTCTCACAGAATGTTCTTTTAAGTTTACAGAATATTCTTGTAAGTTTAATTCCTTGCAGGTGTAGCAAAAAAGTACATGGTGTCCCAGAACTGATCTCGTTCACAGCTCTGCAAATGGCTTAACAACTGCATCTGAGGTTAACCCCTTGAGCTCCAAATAGCTTTCTGCAATCATTTCAACAGTAAAACTATATGCGGTTTTAAACAAAGGGATCCCAGTATCAGTGACATTTCCACATAAAGATTCACATCTATTTTCTGTACTGCTCTTAGTGGCAACATGTCTTACTCTGTCGTGTACTTACTGAACAAAACTATGCCTCATGATGACTTGTAAATCGTCTTAATCTGAATTATGTTGCCCTCTCATGACTTGTAAACTGTTCTTAATCTGTACCATGTTGTCCTATGTATCTAAATCTGTAATTCCTGTACTCTCCCAGGTTGTACCTGAAAATAAGCAACTGTCTTGCCTAGTGTACTTACCTGGTTAACAAAAGCTAAATAAATAAATATTTTTATAACTAAAGATATGCAAGAGGGAAGAAAAGACAGAACAGTAAGTGAAGGCAGAGAGATAGCGAGAGGCGGAGAATTGTGAAACCGTTGGAGTGATCAGTTCTTACGTTTCGCAAGAAAATTTGGTAGAGCAACCAGACAGACGAGAGAGAAAAGGTGAGGATAGAACAGACCCTTGCATTTAAACTCTTTCTGCATAACAAGTGGGGCAGGGCCTATTCAACCCTGTCACACGGGGTGGTAGTGGGGAGATAGGTGATCTGAAAGCTATATGCATGAACAGCAGGAGCTTGGGATAGAAGATCAGCTATCTGGAGGCAGTGGTGGCTGAGGCAAACCTGGACCTGGTGGTGAATTACAGAAACATGGATGACCCAGTACCACCACCAGTACATGACCATGCCAGAGTATACTGTATTCAGGAAGGATATGAAAGAAAAGAGAGGGGGGAGGGTGGCACTATATGTAAGGTAAAGTGTAAAAGCTTCTGAGACAGGGAATATGGGGCAGAGCGAACACAGAGAAACAACATAGATGAAGGGTAGTTATGGAGAAGGACAATATGTCAAAAAAGGCTTCGTTTTTAGACGACCATGTCAAAAAGAGGAAGCGGATGGGGAACTGAAAGGGAACAGTGTGCACCAAGACAAGGACCCCACACCTAAAGTGTGGGGTGGTCCCAATTTGCACTCTGTATGCAAAACCCATTTTTTAAACTCGCTGTGCACCGTAGCATCATAGATTGTATCAGACTAATTTTGCCTACTTCCAGTCTGACATGTTCTGCAACTATAATTCCCCACAATCCCCTGCAGTTGACATCAGAGCAGAACTGCAGCAGAGGGATGCAACAGACTTCAGTGCATGTTACAGCTTGTATATGCTATGATCAGGTGTTTCCCTGTACTGCTGTTCTCCTGGGACTAAGTACAGGTGAGACCTCAGTGACTACTTATCCCAGAGAGGACAGCAGGACCAGCAAACTAACGAATGAGAGCTTATGAAAGTTACATAAACTGTCAGCCTGGAAGTAAGCAACATTAGTCTGATACAATCTACTGTACTACAGTGACCAGTAAATAAAGAAAATGTGTACACAAAGTGCAAATGGGGACCACAACACACTTAGCTGTGAGGGCTATGAAAAGGGCACTTAAATGCAGAACAAGCCAAGCGGAAGGGACAGGGTGGAGTTTTCACAGCAGGATGAAGGAGGCCAATAGTACAGTGGGGAGGGCTACATCTGACAGAGAACTGAAAATTACAGAGGGTACAAAGAAGAAAGAGAAGACCATCCTGTGTTACATAAGGAGATGATGAAAATGGGGGATGGGAGAAATTCCTTCATAGAAACATAGACTTTGATGGCAGATAAGGACCGCTTGGCCCACCTAGTCTGCCCATTTCCCTACCTAAGGATAGGCCGCAGATCCTAGTTAACCAACAACCTATTTCTTCCCCCCCACAAGAATTGCCTATGTCTGTCCCATGCATTCTTGAATCTCCCACAGTTTTAGACCCCCAACCTCCTCAGGAAGGCTGTTCCATGCATCCACTACCACTCTCTGTGAAAAATACTTCCTCACATTGCCCGGAACCACCCCCATCTTTAAATTGTGTCCCCTTGTTCTTGCGTCTTTTTCTGAAAGATGCTACCCTCTTGGATTTTGTTGATTCCACTGAGGTACTTAAAAGTTTCTATCATGTCCCCCTCCTCCTCCTTTCCTCAAGGGTATACATATTAAGCTCCTTTAGTCTCCTCCTCAGCGGCTTCTCTTGCAGACCCTGCACCATTTTAGTTGCCCTCCTCTGGACTGCCTTTATCCTGTCTATGTCCTTGCGGAGATGGGGTCTCCAGAACTGGGACGCAGTACTCAGATGGGGTCTCACCAACCATCTGTACAGGGGATAACTTCCTGTTTTCTGCTGGTGATGCCTCTCCCTATGCATCCCAGTATCCCCCAGCCCTCCTACTGCCTTCTCACATTAGCTACTAACCTTAAGGTCATCTGATATGATTACCCCCAGGTCCCTTTCCTTTTTGTTGTTGTTACTACCTCCCCCATTGTGTAATCTTCCCCTGGGTTCTTGTTTCCCAGGTGCATTATTTTGCACTTCTTTGCATTGAATCCTAGCTGCCATACTTCTGACCATTCCTCCAACCTTGCCAAGTCCCTTCTTATCCTTTCCACGCCTCCTTGTGTATCAACCCTGTTGCAGATCTTTGTGTCATCTGCAAAGAGGCATACTTTTCCTTCCAGTCCCTCTGCAATGTCACTTATAAAGACATTAAAAAGGACTAGACCCGAAGGGGGCGCTGATGAGCAGCTAAGAAGTAAGACGCATTCTCCTCGAGCTCCACACCTCAGAGACCTAAATATATTATTTTTTTATAAAACTAAGATAAATAGAATCGGATTCTGCTGCATAATTGCCTGAAGCCGCATAATGATGGATGACTACCTTTCTAACGCAACAGGGTTAGAAATGCTGGGAAAAACCTGAAGAAACAACCAGCTGGGCCCACACCAGAGTATACAGGCCCAATATCCTTCTCGGGGGCAGAATTGGCTGCACTGGGGCGAGAGGTGACAAAGCAAGTGCTGGCGGCATTGAATCCCCACTTTGAAAAGCTGGAGAATCAGATTGAAGCAAAGTTGCAAGAAATAGCGGAGAGAACTGCAGTTGTGAAAGGTTAACGGAGGTGGAGGAGCGTACAGCTAGGGTTGAGGATTTGGTACAGCCTCTACCGGAGAAAATCACTGCTTTAGAGAAGGAGGCTGGAGGATATGAGAGAAGCCTTAGACTATAAGGAGAATTATTTCAGGTGCACCAATCTACGCTTACGAGGGCTCCCTGAAGGGAAAAAGGGTCCGGACATAATGAAATTCTGTGATGAAAAATTGCCGAAAATCTTGAAACTGCAACCTAAAGAGGGAAAGCATAAGACTGAAAGGGCGCACAGAACAGTACTGCCAAAGCCAGGTCCGGGCTAACTCCCGAGAAGTATCGTTATTCGGTACCATAATTTCCAAGATAGAGAAACAGTGAAAAAAGCCTTTAAAGTAAACCAGCCTGTTGAAACTGATAGAATGAGAATCCATGTCACACAAGATTACTCGAACAGATTACTTAAGAAAAGGCGGGTGTTTGCCACTGTGATGGCTCAGCTAAGAGAGATGCAAGTGGAGCACTACAAGATCTACCCTGCGATCCTTCAAATAAAACACGAAGGTGCGGTGTACTCGTTTTGGGAGGTGGAGAAGGCTAACACCTTTATAAAGGAACTCAAGAAGACAGTGGGCTGAAAAGAGTGGCGACATGGTGGGAGAAGTAAGAAGGACTTGAGACACTGACTATCCTTTCTGGTTGGGGGTAGATCCCCTGTTATAAGTTGAGTTGTTCATGTTTAGTCTTGTAAATCTTTAAACTCAGGAGGCCTACGGCTAAATCGGAGGATAATGGGGTCTGAATGAGACTGTTTTTTGGAAGAATACGTGCTGAAGTTTTGAAAATGCAGAGGAGAATGCTCGCAGACACAGGAGAAAGCACCGGAAGAGCTCTCGTGGAGAAGGTAGGCCGGGAGGAGTAGCTGGTGGCCTGGGCCTAGCGTGTGTACTTGTTTGAAATCATGCAGCCTACTCCACTGGCCTCTGACCAGGCCGACTGTTGAAAGGAAGCCTCATAACTGAACGAGACTGTGCATGGGGTTATGGTGCTTGATTGTGGAGGGGACAGGGGATGGATATGACTGAGGGCAGAAATCAATGGGACTCAGAATGCACCGAAGGGGGCTGAACCGAAGCGGTTCTGGTTCTATATCATATATGTCATGTTATTATGTTACGAATCAGATGGGCCAGTATTGGTCACAGATGAAGTGGTCTCGGGGTGAGGGGAGGTAGCTGCTCAAATAGCAGAATTTGGGAGGTGCTGCTATGATGGCAGAAGAAAGCAATGATGGACGAAGGCTGAAATGCTGGAAAGAGGAGTGTTGGGAGGAAAGGGAATCGTTTGGGATGTCTGGGAGTAGGAGTAGTATGGGAAAGAGGGGGGTAAAAGGAGGGTATATAGTAGTATCGGGGGAAGGGTTAAGAACAATCGAGATTCACATTCAGGTGATAAGGGTAAAAGGGCATGTAAGGATAGTAGGGCTGCTGATATGGTTGCTGGGACGATGAAGCCTAGACTTGGGCAAAATTAAGGGAGAGTTGGAGAGAATTAAGGCGAATGCCGAATGCAGGAAGTATTTGGAGGGATAGAGGAAAAGTGATAATGGAAAGAGATAATGGTGGGAGGTGATTTGGTGGTGCAATCCTGGAATGTTCATGGTCTCTCCGCCCCGGTTAAACGCAGTGCAGTGCTAACAGCGTTAAGGAGAGCACAAGTGCAGGTGGCTCTTCTGCAGGAAACGCACCTGACACTGGTGGAGCATGTAAAACTTAAAAGGGGGTGGGTGGGTGCGTGCAACGCGGCCTCTTTCAGCCCACATAAACAGGGAGTGGCAGTCCTGGTGCATAAAAATTTGCCATTACAGATCACAAAAGTCCTTGCAGATCCAAGGGAAGGTAGATATGTGTTTGTTGTAGGGGTTCTCCATGGCATGAAAGTCACGTTTGGGAGTGTGTACGCACCAACTAATTTAGACCCGGGGTTCTACAATAACATACTGTCCATACTGATGAGAGAATTTGAGAACCTGATTATGGGAGGGGACTTCAACTGCATGCCTGATGCTGCCTTGATCACTCTGAGGGGAAGGGATGCAGAGATCCTTGTATTAGGAAATGGAGGGAAGGGTCGGCAGAATGAAGTCAGTGGATGCCTGGAGGACCGCGTACCCTCAGGACAGAGAATATACTTTTTATTCAAACCCACACAAAACGTAGTCGAGGACTGATCATGTCTATGTAACGCTGGACTGGTATGAGAAACTCAGGAAGGTGGCACATGGTCCCATACAAATCCCAGACCACTTGAGGAGTGGTGGCGTCCTTTGATCTCCAGTGAGAGGGGAAATGCAGACATGGAGATTCCCTACTTATCAGCTAGGCTACTTGGGAGTTTCAGGATTATGTGAAGGAGCAATTTAAATTTTATATGGATGTAAATGCACCAACTGCCACTTCTAAACAAATGTTATGGGATGCGGGCAAGGCGTACATGAGGGGAGCAATTATAGGGTACATGGCGAAATATAAAAAAACTACATTGGAAAGACAGAAAGCCCTTCAACAGAAGTTGAGAATATTGGAGGGGAGGGTAGCAAGGAGGGGAAGGAGGTGAACAGGCGAGGCAGGAGTTGGTAACAACCAGACAGACACATAATACCTTACTGATGGATGAGGCTTGGAAAAAATTATTCTACCTGAAACATAGAATATATGAGTGGGGGAACAAGCCAGGGCTTTTGCTCGTAAACCTTGTAAAGGATAGGAAAAATTCGGTGCACATCCTTGGCATCAAAAATAAAAAAGGGCAGACAGTTACTAAGTATGTGGAGATAAGGGATACATTTAAGAAATACTATGAGGATTTATACAGAGCAAGTGGAGAGGGAAGTGAAAAAGAAATGCATGACTTTCTGGCTAAGTATAAACTGCCCCAAGTAACAAAACACCAACAGGAGCTGTTAGATAAGGAGATTACCAGAGAGGAAATTACTCGGGCCATCAACACAATGAAGCTGGGAAAGGCATGTGGCCCAGATGGCCTGCCCGCAGAATACTATAGATTGCTGAGAGAAGAGGTAAAGGAGGTTATGTGGGAAGTATTTAGGGAGGGAAGAGAGAATGGGGAACTGCCAGATACAAGTGGCTGTGCCTTGGTGTGTGTGATTCCTAAACCAAATAAGGACCTAATGGAATGCTCATCATATAGACCAATATCCCTGTTAAACTGTGATGCTAAGGTGTTTGCTAAAATTTTGGTTAGTAGATTGGAGGGTATCCTCCCAGAGTTGATCCATCCGGATCAAACTGGATTTATAAAAGGTAGCCATTATTATCATAATATTAGGAAGGTTCTTAATATCTTGGAACAAGCCAAGAAATTGGGGGTGGGCGGAGCTGTATTGTCAATGGACGCCCAAAGCGTTCGACAGGACTGAGTGGCCATATCTGTTTTACAATCTTAGAACGCTTTGGTTTAGTGGAAAGTTTCACTAAAATGGTAAGAGCATTGTATCGGGCACCCAAGGCTGCAGTACTGGTTAATGGGAACGTAACTGAACAATTTACGCTCCACAGGGGGACAAGGCAGGGATGCCCTCTCTCCCCTCTGCTATTTGCAATGGCGGTAGAGCCACTGGCTATAGCCATCAGAGAGGACCTAAGAATACAAAGGATAAAAGGGAAACATGGAGGACAGCATAAAATTACACTATATGCTGATGACAAGATGTTATATGTGATGAGCCTTTCACAGTCTATGCCTGCCTTGCTGGAAATCATAGGTCAATTTGCTACATTCTCGGGATATAAATTGAATCTGGGAAAGTCTGAAATCATGTTTCTGGGAGAAGAGAAGGGGGATGCAGGTGGTACATGGTGTTTGAAGAGGCACCTTACTTGTTTGGGGATCAAGATAGGTAGGGACTTGAGATCACTTTATAGGCTGAATTATACCCCACTATTGAAATTGGTAAGAGAAGACCTGGGCAGATGGAGAAGCCTGCCCATATCATGGATAGGATGTATTAATTTACTTAAGATGAACATTCTTCCCAGAGTCTTATATCCATTACAGATGTTGCCAATAGGATTGACAGGGAGAGATATAAAGGCATTTGAAAAGGATTGTTCCAGGTTTATATGGCAAGGGAAGAAGCCCAGGGCTAGTTTAAATAAGCTGAAAGCTGACTAATCTCAAGGAGGGCTAAACTACCCAGACGTGAAGTTATATTTTTGGGCGGCACAATTGAGGATTATTAAAGACTGGGTGTACAGGCCAAAAGAGGCCAGTTGGATGAACCTGGAGGAGGAGGGATATGGGGTTCGAATCTCCTCTTTGTTAGTAGAAACAGGTAGAAGGGAGTTGCGGGATAAGTGGGACTCTAGTATCTTAGTGAAGGGGGTAATAGATAGCTGGGATCAAATTAAGAAGGCAATAGAATAAAAGATTCCCCCTTTTGATGCCCTATCATTAGTTGGGAACCCATATTTTATCCCGGGGGCAGGAGATCCAGTATTTCAGAGTTGGGAAGAGAGGGGGGTAATGTGCCTTAATGATATAAGGAAAAAGGGAGTGATCCGCCCATTCAACAAACTTAGGGAAGAATTGGGCTTCCCAGCCCATCACTTGTTTAGATATTTCCAGGCGAGGAAACACGTTCAGGGTATTCAGAAGCAGAGTGTCCCTGGTGCCTGGATTCATGTTGTGGAGGAATTGCTGCAGCAAGTTAAACAGAAACCTGTAGGTATTATAAGGAAGGCTACTTCCCTCCTGCGCCTCCAGTGGCCAGATAGGACAATTAAAACTAAACACCTGTGGGAAAGATTTGGGAGGTATACTGTCTGAGGAGCAGTGGACTTTAATGAAAGGGACGCATCAGGGGTTATTACTTTGTAATAAATACAAGGAGGCAGCATATAAATTTGTGCACAGGCTGTATACTCCACCAGTTGCAGTGAACAGGTACAACCCAACAATATCGGCTATTTGTCAGAGATGTGGGTCAGCCTTGGGTACCTACCTACACTCATTTTGGACGTGCCCGATACTCCAAGCCTTTTGGGGAGAAGTGACGAAAGAGTTGACAAACATGAAGGGGCAGCAGGTTAGAGTGGAACCACTTATGTTGTTTGGTGTGGATGACGCACACCGGGATGAGGAGGAGATGCTAGAGGGATGGGTGAGAATACTCTTGGTATTGGCAAAGCAATGTATTTTGAATACATGGGTTTCTGGGGATAAACCTACAATTAGGCAGTGGAGAAATCTTGCATGGGATGCACTGCAACTAGAAAGTTTGACATATAAGACTAGGGGGCGAGAAAATCAGTTTGGGAACATGTGGGCACCATACTTGCATACTATGCACCCCTTGGAACAAGAGGCATTAAGATGAGGATAAAATAAACTATGGAGGTTAATAGTAAAATATTAAAAGCAGTAAAAGAGAACCCATGGAGTGATGGATGGGCCCCTCTATTAGGAGAAGTTGGCTCCAAGGGGTAACAAACAAAAAAAAGGAAAGAGGGTCACTATCGGAGTATGGTATCAGAGGCTATAGTGAAAGGTATGGATAGTCATAGCGGATGAAGTGAATTCTCGATTAATTGGGGAGGGTGATACGGAAGTGTGGGAGGGAAGGGGCTCTTTTCTTTGGTTTTTCCTCTCTCTCTGCTCTTTTATCCTTGGGGGCACTTTTGTGTCCTGCTTTTCCTTTCTTTGTTTCTCCTCTTATTTTTTTTACTATGATGTAACATCTTAAAATCAAATTATGGAGACATGTATCTATTCTGAGAATGATGTATAAGGTCTATAAGAACGGCACTTAAATTAATTGGTGGAAATTGACAGATGTAATGAGTGAGGCCTGTAAGATATGTATAAGAATACCATGTGTCTGCTGAGATGTAAACTATTGTTTTGCTGTGGTATGAAAAAGATAAACGAATAAAAAAGATTATGCAAAAAAAAATAAAAAATAAAAGAAGGACTGGACCCAGTACTGAACCCTGCGGTACCCCACTAGTAACTCCTCTTTCTTCAGAGTGGACTCCATTTACAATTACCTTCTGTGTCCTGTTGTCCAGCCAATGTTTTACCCAGGCTACCACCCTGGGACCCACTCCCAGGCTGGTTAATTTGACTATAAATCTTTTGTGTGGGACTGTGTCAAATGCCTTGCTAAAGTCTAGGTAGGCCATGTCCACAGCCCCTCCCTGGTCTACTACTTTGGTCACCCAGTCAAAGAAATCTATTAGATTCATCTGACATGACCTTCCCGCTATGAACCCATGCTGCCTTGGGTCCTGTGCCCCACTGGCCTCAAGGTACTCAACAATTCTTTCCTTCAGAAGTGACTCCATCACTTCCCCTACCACAGAGGTCAAACTGACAGGTCTGTAGTTTCCTGCCTCTGTCTTGGTCCCACTTTTGTGAAGGGGAATCACATCCACCTTCCTCCAGTCCTCGGGTACCACACCATCCTCCCATGATTTATTAAAAAGTGTAGTCAGTGGTTTCACTAGTTCCCCCCTTAATTCTTTTAGAATTCTGGGGTGAATTCTATCAGGCCCCATTGCTTTGTCCACCTTCAGTTTTAGGAGTTCTTGCAGAACCCTTTCTTCTGTGAAAGGGCTGGGATCGACCCCCATTAAGAGTGCTTCTGTTAATTGGATTAGGCACTTCCCCCTCCTCTTTTGTGAATACTGAGCAGAAATATTTGTTCAGTATCCCTGCTTTTCACTGTCCCCTCCAGCCCACCACCATTCATTCTATTCAGCCTCACTATCCCTCCCTTTGTCTTTCTACGCTCTCTGATGCACCTATAAAAGGTTTTATCCCCCTTCTTAACCGAGTTGGCTATCTTTTCCTCAGTTTGGACCTTTGCTATTCTGACTTCCTTCCCTGCTTCCTTCTGCCTTAACTGGTACAGCTCTCTGTCCTGCTCCTTCTGTGTTTCCTTATACTTCCTGAATGCTATCTTTTTCTGCCTGACTTTCCCAGCCACCTCTTTTGAGAACCATAGTGGCTTTTTCTTTCGTTTTGATTTATTTATTTGCTTCACACAAAGGCTTGTTGCCTCTGCGATGGCAGTTTTGATGATCCCCATTGTTGCTCCACCCCTCCTTCTAGCCTGTTTGCTAGTGCTTTTCTGAGGCACTCTCCCATCTTGCCAAAGTCAGCCCTCCTGAAGTCCAGTACCCTCACTTTTGTATGGCTTGACTCTGTAGCTGAGTTTAATGTGAACCACACTGTTTGATAGTCACTTGTTCCCAGATGGCAACCCATTTCTAAATCTGAGATCCTGTCACTGCCCCTATTTGAGAGTACGAGGTCTAAGATTGCTCCCTCACAAGTGGGTTCCGAAACTAGCTGTCTGAGGCATGCCACCTGTAGGGCATTGAGAATGGCCCTGCTCTTGGATGTGGCTGCAGCAAATGTGCTCCAGTTAACATCTGGCATATTCACGTCTCCCATCAACAGTATCTCCCCTTTCTCTGCCATCCTAAGAATGCCTTCCATCATATCCTTGTCCATTCCCTCCCCTGACATGGGGTCTGTACACAACCCTGTGCGGACTGTGGTGCCTTTCCAGTCTCCAAGGTGACCCACAGTGCCTCCTCTCCACCCTGTTTACTCTTTTGTTCAGTTGCTTTTATCCCTTCCTTTACATAGAGAGCTACTCCTCCCCCTCTTCTCTCCTGTCTGTCTCTCCTGTAGGTTATGTACCCTGGTATGTTAACATCCCAGTCATGGTTCTCTGTGTACCATGTTTCTGTGACTGCTATGATATCCAGCCATCCCTCTTCCATCAAGGCCACCAGCTCAGGGAGCTTGTTGCCCAGACTATGGGCATTGGTACTCATTACCCTCCATTTCCTGATGGCCTTACTCCTTTTTGCCACATCCCTGTCCTTCTTGCCTTTGTCACTTTCCCCATTTACCCCTGCCCTTCTCCCTATCACCACCTCTGTGTTGGTGTTTACCACACTTACTACCGTGATTTTTTTTTGGGGCCCTAGGATTTCCCTGCTCCTTTCTAGTGCCTCCCCCCTTAGCTAGTTTAAATGCTTGCCAATGAAGCCTTTAAACCTATCACCTAGGATCCTGGTTCCCCTCCTGGACAGATGCAGCCCATCATGCCAGTATAGGCTTGCATCACTCCAGGTGGACCCCCAGTCCCCAATGAAGCCAAATCCCTGAGCTCTGCACCAGTTTTTCAACCACTGATTGAATTCCATGGTGCAGAACACCCTAGCCTCTCCTATGCCATAGATGGGCAGCACCTCCGAGAAGGTTACCGTGCATGCTACTTGTCTAAGGCCCCTCCCCAATTCCACAAACTCTTCCTGCACTGCTCTAATCCCTTTCTTAGCCAGGTCATTTGTCCCTAGGTGGACAATGACATCCAGCTCCCTCCCCTGTACAGCTGCTCCGGCAATCCTGAGGATTCGCTCCCTGTCCCTCCAAGCCATGGCGCCAGGCAGGCACCTTACCTCCCTCTCCCCTTCCTCCCCCAGTTCTACCTTCCTAACAATGGAGTCCCCCACAAGGAGTTGTTTTCTTCCCCTGTGGGGTCCCATGCCACCCTCCTGTGGGTATCCTTTGTGGAGGTTCCCAGCATCCTCCTTGGTCTCAACTGCAGGTGCCTCCATAGAGGAACCACACTTTGCCAGAATGGCATAGGAAGTGTGGAGAGGTACAGCTGGAGGGATGCGCCTCTGTTCCACCACCCTCACCCTTCCTGAGCCCACTGTGGTCCAACCGCTCCTCTTTCTTGGCAACCTCTGAGGCAACGGCTGTGGCACTGGTGGTCCCTGGATGGAGGAGGAGGTCCCACAAATCCTGGCCAACTCAGCCTGGAGATTAGCAACCTTCTCCCTCAGCCCAGAGAGGTGCCTGCAGATGGGACAACACTGCATCCTCCAGAATGTCTCCCAGAAGACTGCTGCTCCACAGTCACTGCACTGCACCACTCCCATCATGTCTTATTTCTGGCCCCTTAACTGTTTGGGATCCTTACTCTTTCCTCTGTTTTTTTTTTCCTCTTCTCTCTCTACTTACTTTCTGCCTCTGTGCCCTTTAAGCTCTTGATTGTCCTGTTCTGAGACAAGAATATCCTATATTTCTCAGTAGACCCCTTACTTGCTCAGAGGCAGGCCTCCAGTACCTAGAGGGGGCCAGAGAGCTACTCTTGCCCTTCTAGGATGGTGGGTCTTTGGTGGCTCTGTGATCACTCACTTCCTGCTCCCAAACAGGAAGTTCCTGTTGTCAGTCAAATCCTGTGCCTATAAAAGTAGAACTAGCTATGGGTGGAGGGAAGGAGGGGCAATTTACCCTAAATTAATGGTCCAAGTACAAGAGTTCTACTACTTTAGTCCCAGTAGAGAAGTCCAGTCACACAGCACTCCTTCCTCCTGGTGTCTTCTGCCAAGCTACTAACAGAATCTTTCTAAGGCAGTCTTTAAATTTAGGGGTACGAACAGGCGGCCGCAGGGCCATATGCAAGTGTGTGTGATGGGCTGAGCAAGTTGAAGCAACACTATAGCAGCAGCCAGCAGACAGTGGCTGAATGAGTGTGTGTGTGTGTGTGGGGGGGACAGAAAATGTGGCAGCCGATTAATAGCCTCATAAGATCTCATTAGAAGCAGTATGTCCCAAGCTGTTGATGTACATTCTGATATGCCTGGGAAAATAAATGTTTTTGATAACTACTGAATCTACAACTGTTTAATTATGACAACTAACCCAATGTGATAAGATCCTGAGAAATCTGTTTAGTAAAATTTGACTAGAATTTCTAGTCTGACTTTACTAAACAGATTTCTCAGGATCTTATCACATTGGGTTAGTCGACATAATTATACCAGTTGTAGATTCAGCAGTTATCAAAAAAACATTTATTTTCCCAGCCATGTCAGAATGTACAGCAAAAGTTGCCATGTAGCATGTTGCTTCTGTGTATGCTGGCTCTGCTTTTTCTTGAATCTGTGATCTGACAGAATTCCTTCAAACCATTTGTAACTAAAATATTGTTTACTAACTGCTTCAGACAACTTTGTTTTGGTTTGCCTATTTAGAATATAGTCATTCATTGTTTGACTAATCTTATACCACCAGTATTTCATAGTGACAAGCCAACCATTTTACCTGCATTACTCTAATTATGGAAGAAGCCCACATTCCGCTGTAATATAGGCCAGAGATTGACTGGTGTATCTCTAGTAATAAGTCTAAAAACAGTTTTGTACTGTATAAATTTATACTGTTTTTTTGTTAATATTATTGTTCACATTCAGTCACTACATTTCACTACCATAAAAGCCAAGCATGCATGGGACAGTCATAAGGCAATTCTAGGGGGTGGGGGTAGAAAGAAGTAGGCTGCTGGTTAACTAGGATCTGCAGCTTATCCATTAGGTAGGGAAATGGGCAGACTGGGTGGGCCAAGCAGTCCTCATCTGCCGTCAAATTCTACGTTTCTATGCTTTACTGACTCCACAAATTTGTAACTGCTCCTCCTTGCAAACAAGCTGGCATGGCAAATCTCTGAAAATGCACAAAACAAAGGGTGCGTGATTACAGACTGCAACAGCTTGCCTTGGTGTGGCACAAACCCTAATCACTTGATTTAATCAGAATTCATGGAATCAAAATCTCCTTAATCCTCAGTACTTGCACTGTATTACAGCACCAGGGGAGTTAACCACTGCTGAGATTCTGTCTTTCAGATGTGATGTTAAACCATGGTCCCATCTGCCCATCTCTAGCGGTTGTTCAGGTGGACGTGGAAGATCCCATGGCAGCTGTAACAGTAGGGCTCTTTTTACTCTAACATCCTGGTAAATATTCCCTTTCATGAAAGAGGTTTATGTAGCCTACCACAAACGACACACTTAGAAAAAAAGCTATTAAAGCTCAGTGTGCCTTTCTGGGGCAAATCCAAGATGTAAGACATGACAGGGCAGTGGATGTCTGAGAGTAATGCATGCCTGGATGCATAGTGAGGCACAAGGCACTTGCGTCAAGTGCGTTTAGTAACTGAAAGTGCATTTTCCACAGACAATCAACAACCTTGAGTGTCTTACTGTGCTTATAAAATATGTCATCTGAGAAACTTAAAAAAAAAAAAAGTAAGAAAACCTAATCCTTTTCATACATTCAGTACCTAGAATGATTGTTTAGCGTGGAATACAGAAATTAAAATTTTTGCAGAATGTTCACAGCCATCATACACAATAGAAGGCCTTATATGGATCAACTGTTTCAATTTTATCCATGGAAGGGAAGGAGCAACAGAGATGGCCCTGACAAGCTGGATAGAATATGAAGTTGATTTTTCGTGATCACTAAAGAAATACCAGAAATTAAGGGGTCGTGACTCTAAGAGGAAACAATTCTTAATGATTTATTAAGAGTATTTTATTTTTGTAGGAGATTGTTGAATGTTTTCAGTGAGAAAAGATGGCAGCCATGTTTATGGTGATAATCAGGGATGAGTGTTATGGGTCATGAAGTCTGTATATGATTGTCCCAAATTCTCAGTTCCACTGTCCAAACTTGTTATGACTTGTGCATTCCTGGGGCATTAACCTATAGGTCACATAATGTATTTAGCCAATCATCAAGCAGGAAATTTCCAACCCACTTTGTAATTTCTAGGTACTCTCCTCACTGAGTCCGGTAGATGCCATATGGTGTTGAAGCTTCCATTACAGAACCTGACCCAAAATGGCCACCAGGACTCAATGAGTTAAAAGTTTTTTTTTTTTTAATATATGTAAACACTAGCCAATATTTTTAGACACCCATTTGGTTTACCTTGGCCTTACTGATTTCGAAGCATTGAGCTGGAACAAATATCTTATCTACAGCAGGAAAGTAATTTAGTTCAATAGTACTGGTTTACACATAGCATTAGACAGAAATAGTGTCACAGTTCTGGATGACTTGGACAACAGCCAGACAGTACATAACATGGTACAGGGAGAAAGGAGTGCTACTGGACGGAACAGATTGTTTGATATTAACCACAGCATGGGAGGAGATGCCACACAAGATCTGAGCATGTTCAGACTGGGATGGGTGCCACCGAACATCAAGGAATACTAGGAAAGTGATGGGGAGAGCAAGGAGTGCCACCAGACACCAGGAAGAGAATGGAATGTCGAGAGGGATCAAATACAGAAAGGGCCTTTACAGATTTGAATCCTTTTTTGAACAAAATAGAGGTTTTGTATTTTGTCTGTTCCCTACTCATGGCATTTTCTGTGCACACTTTTTAAATAATTTCTATGGTAGTTTTGTTTTTTACTTACTAGAGGTATTTTTTTTTTTACTGCTATTGTTATGTTTTCAGAATACTGAAAAGTCAGTCTCAAGATGACAGTTATGGTAAAATGAAAATACATCCCTAAATGTGTATTAATGTGCTGATGTAAATGGTTGAAATAAACAATGATATATGATGGGTTAAGCTCAAAAAAAATAAATGATGGTACAGTCTGGTAACTCAAGGGGTGCGGTGGGTGTGAAAGACTATACTTCAAAACACTACAGTAATTCTGCTTAGGATCAGTTGATTTCTGGTTCTGTAATGTGTCAGCTGGTTAGATATCTGATGTTGGACTGACTGAAATCTTGAATAAAATAACCTTTGTCCCCAGCACTGTCTTTATGCTGAAAGCATTTTCTATGATTGAAAATCACAAGATTCAAACACCACCTTGTTTATGTTATGTCATTCACTTTTCTACCACAAGCCTGAAAAAGGTAAGATTCTGAAAATAATACAAAATGACATGTTTCTTGTTCATCAGGCTTTCAAAACGTACTTATTCTACTCAGGGAAATTGTTCTGTGCCCTACAAAGAAATTAATATTTAAAGGCTACAGATCTCTTTACAAAATGCAATTAGCCACCACTTTTGGAACAATAAAAGGTACAGTGCATAAAAAAAATAAAACTTTTTCTGTGATTAATCATATCTCTCGCCTAGTTTTAGGGCCTCTAGCTAGTGGTAAAGTGATTAATTTGAAATTAACATGTTTTCCAGAGTATTTTATAAAAATTTCCTCTCACTCCTTGCAGAGTTCGTTTTTGGTGTTACTTTAAAGCTGTGTCTCACTAAGTCTGAAGGAGAACCATAGCCGTACTATACATTCCATTTTCCATGTTACCAGTGACTCAAAGACAATTTCACACAATAGGAGTGCTGCCCAGGTTGTGTCTAAATTCATCTAACTCCTCCCACCAGTCCTCTGCCCTGTTGTAAAATCTGGCATTGTCGGTTGCTGCGGGAGCCAAGTTGAGTCGTGCCTGCGATAGATCCTTCATGCACACAGTGCACCGGAGAGAGTGAGAGAGGGGGGACTTCTGAGCTGACTGGGGAGCCAAGTCGAGCAGCACCAGCCGTGCTTATGATCTGGATCCTTCATGTGAACTGCACATTGGCAGAGAGAGAGGGAGAGACTGCTGAGCTGACTGACAGCAACAGAGCTGTCAGAATAGCGAGTGAGTGAGCCGCGGGGTTGGAATAGGCTGTCAGTGTCCACATCGGCAACATAAAAGGAAGGAACGGTCTCTGGAATTATGGAATCCCTGATGGCTTAAATCATTGAGGGTGCCCATTTAAACTTTGTGGGTGCTCAAGCACCCGAGCACCCGAGCTGTCGGTGCCTATGAATGTGCTCCCTTACTGGGGTTAGTGGCACAGCCCAAAAGCTATGACTTGAGCATACAACCATAGGGACATTACCATTCCGGTTACAGCAGTTACTTCAGTTTTTGCTGCGTCAAAGTGGGGGGAGAGCCTAGACACAGCTGTCAGACCTACAGTATGTACCTGGTTAGATTGGAAAGGTGGTTGATGGCATGGCAGTTAAACATTTAATGCTAAACAATACAAGGTGATGCACATAGGGGCAAAATAAATCTTAGAAAGGTGGTCACTCACTTGGTCATGAAGTTGGAAAAAAAAACAAAAAAACGAACAGTTACATACTTGCCACAACAGTAGATCTTTGAGAGGAGCTCTTGCAGCAGGTTACGCCATTAGGACTAAAGCCGGCAGGCGCCAGGACACCATAGAAAACATCTAGCTAGCAGCAAACAGCAGGGGACCACCTCGACGTTGGCCCGCCCCTGATGTCCGCCTATGGTCTAAAAGGGGCAGTCTCCCAGCCCTATCTCAGGTTTCCCGCTGGAGACCCTGGCGTACACTGAAACTGGAACACTGAGGAGGTTCCGTTACACTGAGGAAGAAAAGTGATGGAGAAGCAGTCACCAAGGGGATGGTGGCAGGGAAAGCAGCATCTGCTGCAAGAACTTCTCTCGAAGATCTACTGTTACAGTAAGTTCTTGCATAAATGCACTGTCTCACTTCAAGGGGGATCTTGCAGCAGGTTACACCTTTAGGACAGAGTTCCAAGCAGTAAAAAAAAACTGACCCTGGTCAGCTGGGAGGAGGCAGAAGTCAGAGTAAGACTCTCAAGAGAGCAGGCCCTGAAGAACTGCTAGTCCAAAACCTGCCCTGTGCCTAGATGCAATGTCCAGACTGTAATGACAGATGAAAGTGTGGACAGAACTCCAAGTGGCCGCTGCACAAATGTCAGCAAATGGACACATTTCTAAAGGAGGCAAACGAAGCAGCCATTCCCCTGGTAGAATGGCCTTTAACCGGTCCCGCTAAAGGCTTGTCGAATTTGCGGTAGCAATAAACAATGTAATTAACTATTTAGACAAACATTGTTTTGAAACAGGAGCCTCTTTCCTCTGGGCGAATGAAACGAACAACTGAACAGTTTTTCTGAGGGCATGGGTGTGGTCCAAATAATAGCGAAGCACCTGTTGGACATCTAGAGTATGCTGTAGGGCCTCCCTTTGATTCGAATACTCTGGATAATACACAGGCAGGTGGATGTCCTGATTCACTCAGACACCCCTTTAGGAAGAAATTTAGGGTTGGTTCACAAGGACACACTGCCCCTGTGGAAAACTAAATAAGACTTTTTTGTACATCAGAGCCTGAAGCTCAGAAATTCTTCGACCAGAGGTAATAGCAACTAAAAATAACACTTTCCAGGATAGAAAGTGTAACTCGCAGCCCGTGGCAGGCTCAAAGGGAGGCAAATACAGGTTACGCACCTGTAACAGGAGTTCTAGGAATGGTGTATGTTGTTCATCCACACTTACTGGCAGGTTCCTTGCCGCTTTAAATCTTGCCGGAAGGTCTTCAAACTGGCTCCCCCCACCCACCCGGGTGGTAAAACTCTCGGCTCCGCCCCATGACGCCAGATCTAGCCCGCTGGAAGCCAGGTTGCGCGTCGAAGCCGGGGAGGTCGGCTGGGTCATGTGGATGAACATATAACATTCCTAGAACTCCTGTTACAGGTGAGTAACCTGTATTTCTAGGGACATGGATATGTTGTTCAATCCACACTTACTGGTAGACTCCTAGCAGTTCTCCGGGAGGAGGGAGGCAAGGCGCACGCCCCCTACTGAGGGAATAAGGACTAGAGAACTGAGGTCCCAAAACCAGCATCCCGGCGTGACTCTAGGTCGATGTGGTAATGGGTAATAAAGGTGTGTGCTGACTTCCAGGTAGCAGCCCTGCAGATCTCCTGGATAGGGACGTCCCTGGAAGCAGCCACTGAAGCAGCGGTATGGCGGGTAGAATGAGCTCTTATCCCTTTGGGAGGTTCCATGCTCGCCAACCTATAGCAGAGATCTATGCAGGAGGTGACCCACCTGCCTATCATCCACTTGGCTGCAGGTCTGCCAGGTGCGGCTTCAGTGTAGGTGACAAACAGCTGGCGAACCTCTCCCCGAACTTCAGCTGTCCGCTCCTTGTAATAAGAGAGCGCTCTTCTAGGGTCCAAAGAATGGAGCCTATATTCGGCCTCCGAGGTGTGATTGGGGTAGAACACCAGCAGAGTCAACACCTGGTTAAGGTGAAACTCCGACACCACCTTCAGAAGGAACTTCAGGTGGGGGCGCAGGACAACCTTGTCCCTGTAGAAGACCAGATAAGGAGACTTAATGGAAAGCACCTGGAGCTCTCCCATCCTTCTGGCTGACGTGATAGACACCAAGAAGGCAGTCTTCCACGACAGGTGAGAGATATACCTGTGCATCTGTTCGAATGGCTTGCCCATGAGCTTAGCCAATACCAGCAGTAGATCCCATGGAGGTGGAGGTTCCCACACCGGAGGGGATATGTGATCAAGACCTTTGAAAAAGCACCCGACCACCTTCTCCTGCACCACCGACTGTTTCCTGGCCTGCACCCGGTAAGCAGAAATGGCTGCTAGGTGCACCTTAAGGGTCGTCGACCGGAGCCCAAGCTGAGAAAGGGACCACAGGTAGTCCAAAATGCTGGCCAAGGAACAGGAGGAGGGGTCCAACCCCTTATCCTGACACCAAATGGAGAATCTCTTCCATTTGAAGGCACAGCATTTTCTGGTCGACTCCTTACGGGATGCCTCAACAACGTTGAGGACGAGGACCTCGTCGGAAAGACCCAAGGCCTGGAACTCTAGCCGCTCAGGAACCAGGCTGTCAGGTGCAGGGATTGAAGAACCGGGTGGAGAACCTTTCCCTGGTTGACTGAGATCAGGTCCAGGCGGGCTGGAAGCCACCTTGGGAGCCTGGAGCTGAGGCTGAGGAGATCTGGATACCAGAACTGGCGGGGCCAGTCTGGAGCTACCAGAATCACCTGTACCTTGCCCCTCCTCACCTTGAGAAGCACCTTGTGGATCAAGGGAAATGGGGGAAAGGCGTAGAGGAGGCCAGGGGTCCACGGCCACGAGAAGGCATCCCCCTGCAGCGACCCCTGCTGAGGGAGGCGGGCATGAAACAGCCTCAGCTTCGCATTCTCCCTGGAGGCAAACAGGTCCACCTGAGGTGTGCCCCAAGGGGAGAACAGATTGTGTATTACCTCCGGCAGGAGAGGCCACTCGTGAGATGCAGCACCTATCCGGCTTAGGGCATCGGCCAGAGTGTTGGAGGCTCCCGCCACATGGATGGCTAGGAGATCCGCCTCCAGTCTGCTCACGAGGGACCAAGTGCGGAGAGCTTCCTTGCACAAGGGCAAGGAGCGTGTCCCGCCCTGGCGGTTTAGGTAGTACACGGTCGTGGTATTGTCTGTCTGGACCTGGACCACTTGACCCCGTACAAACGGAGCGAAGGCGGTGAGGGCTAGTCGGACCGCTCGACGCTCCAGCAGGTTGATGTGGCATCGAGACTCCTGAGGGGACCAGAGGCCATGTGCTCTGTGCTCCCACAGATGGGCACCCCAACCCATCAGAGAGGCGGTCATTAGAGTGACCATCGGCTCGGGGCGGACAAACGGGATGCCCTTCTGCAGATGAGCTGGAACGATCTACCACTGGAGAGCGTTCCACATCTCCTGGGTCACCGCCACTGGCTGGTCCAGAGGACCAGAGCGCTGTGACCACTGGCAGGCCAGTCCCCATTGTAGGGGACGCATGTGCCAACGGGCCCAACGCACCACGCTGGTGCAGGCCATGAGGCCCAGGAAGTCCCGGGCAGGGCGCAATTGCCCAACCAGAAATGACTGGACAAAGGAGGAAAGAACCTCGGCCCTGTCCACTGGGAGCAGTGCTCTGGCTCGAAGAGAGTCTAGCTCTGCCCCGATGAATTGAATCACCTGCGTTGGCATGAGTTCCAACTTGGCCTCGTTGATGAGGAGGCCAATCAGAGCAGATCTGGAGGGCCAGATCCCTGGACTGCTCCACCTCCTGTCTGGAGGGGGCTGCAATCAACCAGTCGTCCAGGTAAGGGTACACCCCCGGACCCTTGCACGCCGCAGCAATGCTGTCACCACTGCCATGCATTTGGTGAAGACCCGGGGAGCTTGAGAGAGGCCAAGGGCATGGCCGAATCAGAAGGACCCTCCGCTCTGAAGCGAAGGAATCGCTGGTGGGACGGATGGATGGAACGTGAAAGAACGCGCCCTGGAGGTCCATAGAACAGAACCACATGCCTCATTCCAAGGATGGAATGATCTGTGCAAAGTGACCATCCTGAAGGTTCGAGATCTTAGGAACTTGTTCAGGTCATGTGGGTCTAGAATGGGGCACCAGCCCCCCATGCGTTTCGGGACCAGGAAATGAAAATTACGTACCTACCGTAATTCTTGATCTTCTTGGACGAGTCTCCACCACTCATTCACACTAGTGGGATTAGCGCCGGAGGCACTAGGACCCATCGGGAGCAAACTTTTTGCTGGAGGGTCGGCGCAGAGATGGCGCGCTGAGCAGCGCTCGAGCGGTAATGACCATCTCGCGACGCAACCCTCCAACCGCCTCAGTAATTTTTACCAAGGAGCAGCGTAACTAACGTAAAGAGTAACTAACCTTAAAACGGATATAAGATAGTCCCTGCGAACCCGTAAGAAGGGTCAGCAAAGAAGTCCTCACGGCCCAAAGATTTGAGGAGTGAAGACCAACACAGTGGTGAGCTCGGGATGGATTTGGCGTAGGAATGAGTGGTGGAGACTCGCCCAAGAAGATCAAGAATTATGGTAGGTAATGTAATTTTCATATCTTCCTGGACATAAATCTCCACCACTCATTCACACTAGTGGGAGAGTACCAAGCTGATAATCCCCCAAAAGGGCGGCAGGAGAGCCAGAGCTCACGTGTCTAAGATAGAAGACCATTAAGGATAGTTCTGCCGAATGCGGAATGTCGCCTGGCATGAACATCCAGTGCATAATGCTTAACGAAGGTATGCACTGAGCTCCAGGTGGCGGCGTTGCAGATATCTGCAATTGAAACATTGCGAATCTCCGCTAAAGATGCCGCGACCGCCCTAGTAGAGTGAGCATACACTCTACCCTCCAATTTAACTTGAGCCATGGAGTAGCAATGTCGAAGGCATGCCACTAACCATGATGAGATGACATCTAATAGCGACGGGTTGACCCAGCCGGGTGTCGCTGAAAGAAACAAACAGTTGCTGAGTCTTATGAAAATTCTTGGTTCTATCTAAATAGAACCTAGTAGCTCTCTTAACATCCAAGGAATGAAGAGATCGCTCTCATTTTGGAAAATTAGCTATAAGAGGGAGTACCAGAGGTTGGTTTAGATGGAATTCTGACACAACCTTGGGAAGAAATTTAGGATGAGTACGGAGAACTACCTTGTCTTTATGGAATACAGTATACGGAGGGTCCGTCACCAAGGCATGAATCTCCGAGACCCTGGCGGGCTGAGGTAATGGCCACCAGGAAGGCAGTCTTCCAGGTAAGAAATTTTAGCACACAGGTAGCTAAGGGCTCGAAAGGCTTCCGAGTGAGCATGTCCAGCACCAGGTTAATGTCCCAGGATGCAACTGGACGCCTAACAGGGTCTGGTATGAAGAATCCCTTAAGAAATCTCTTCACCATAGGAAGCTGAGCCAGAGTCAAGGAAGAAACCGCTCATGGAACGCTGAGATGGCACTAAGGTGAACTTTAACTGTGGAGTACTGGAGACCTGAGTTTGATAGGTCCAAAAGATACTCCAGAACCTTGTCAGGAGGACAGGAAAAGGGATTCCAAGGACTTTGCACACAGAGAGAAAGCGTTTCCATTTGAAGCGTGCGTTTCCAGTGGCTGGCTCCGCCAAGCAGCCAAAAGGATGTCCGATGACTCCACGAGAGACGTTGAATCGATTCACTCTACCTCTTCAGGAGCCAAGCATGAAGGTGAAGTGATTTCAGGTTGGGATGGACCAACGAACCCCGAGTCAAAAGGTTGATTTGCAAGGAAGTGGGTCTGAGAGGCTGCCAACATACTGTTGAGCAGAGGAACCATAGTTGCCGAGGCCAGGAGGAGCAATGAGAATCATTTTGGTCCCTGAGACTCGAACTTGAGGAGAACTCTCTGGATTAGAGGGATCGGTAGAAAGGCGAAAGAAAACGTTTTGTCCACCGCATGCCTGAACGCATCCTGACAGAAATGCCAGGCCCTGGATTTCTGGAGCAGAAGAGAGGCAGTTTTGCGCTGAGTGGGGATGCAAAAGGTCCAGGTCTGAGTCCCCACTCTTCGAATAGTGACCGAGCTATGGCTGGATCGAGAGACCACTGTGAGGGTCTGCCTCCCGTTCTGCTGAGGTGATCTGCTAGATCGTTTTGTATACCTGGCAGATAAACCTCCTGAATCAGAGACTTGTGCTCCAAGCACCACTCCCACACCCTCATTGCTTCCCTGCAAAGGGGGTAAGAATGAGCACCGCCTTGCTTGTTGATGTAATACATCACAGCTTTGTTGTCCATTTGAAGGAGAATGTTCTTGTGACAAAGGATATCCTTCAGAGCTCGGATAGCGTAGAGGACCGCTCTCATCTCCAGGACATTTATGTGGAGAAGAGTTTCGAACTGAGTCCATACACCTTGAGTGTGGAGGGAGCGACAGTGAGCTCCCCATCCCATTAGCGATGCGTCTGTGGTGATGGAGATCTGATGATCCGGGGGAGCAAAGGGGAACCCTTCCAGGAGATTGCTCTCTTGAGTCCACCAGGTGAGAGACCTTCGAAGGGGCTCCGTCACCTTGATGGGATAAGACTGGGGGTGAGAGGTCGGAGACCACTGAGTGGAGAGCATCCACTAGGTGGTTCTCATGTGCAACCGGGCCAGGGGTACAGTGAACACCGAGGACACCATGAGACCCAACATGCGTTGCATCGAGAGAGCTGTAACCGATTGGTTCTCCCCTGATGTAACGGGCCATCCAAGGATGTCGAGTCCTCTGTCCTCTGGAAAGAAAGCCTGTCATGAAGAGGTGTCTAGAAGCGTCCCTATGAAAAGAGCCTCTGGGAAGGCTGCAGTTGTGATTTTTTCAAATTCAGCAGAATTCCATGGACGAAAAAGACGAGAAGTCATTTGCATGGCTTCCAAAGTCCCTTGGCTGGAAGGGCTTGCTAGAAGCCAATCGGCCCAGGTAGGAAACACTGGAGTCCGATCTTCCTGAGATGCGCCAGAACTGCACAACACTTTGTAAAGACTCAAGGGCCGAGGATAGCCCAAAAGGCAGGACTCTGAACTGATAATGCTGACCCAGAGCTACAAACCTGAGGAACTTATGGGTGGGTCGGGTGGATGGGATATGCTGTAAGTGCCCTGCATATCCAGGAGGCCAGCCAGTCGTGCTTGATGCAGCAAGGGTAACAGGGTACCTAGGAAATCATTTTGAATTTCTCCCTGGGGAAATTTGTTTAACTTTCTGAGGTCTAGAATGGAGTCATTCCCCAGACTTCTTGGAACCAGGAAGTAATGGAGTAGAACCTCAGTTCCATGAATGCGGGCACCAGTTCTATTGCCCTGTTGCTTAGAAGGCCCTGGATCTTGGCGAGAGGAGGTTCGATGAGAGGCCGACAACCTGGGTTGTATCTGGGAGGACAATTCGGGGGTTTCAAAAATTGAGAGAATAACCCTCGCGAATTATCCCAAGGACCCATTTGTCCAGGTTATGGACTTCCACTGGTTGTAGAAGTACATCAGACTACCTCCCACGGAGGAGAAAGTTCCACCTCAGACTGTGGATGGAACTTGGGCCAGCAACGATAAGGTGGCGCCAGGGGCTTTAGGCCCCGCGCTTGCTGCGCTTTCTTTTGAGGTTGGGCAGGTTGGCTTTATGGAAGCTTCCCTGCCTCTGCCTCGAAAGGACTGACGATTACGAAACGACGCCGTTCACATGCCCCGAGAGGGAAGGCAGGCGCGGTCTGGCCAACTTAATGGGTCGACCTAGTCTCTCTGAGTGGCCTCTAAGGCTTGTTCCACCTGAGGGTCAAGAGAAAGGAGCCATCAGAAGGGCAGCGCCATTACCTGCTGCTGAGCATCATTCGTGAAAGCCAGAAGCACTGAAACCAGAATGCGAGAGTACAAAATACCCGCGCTGCTGAGCGAGAAGCAGTGTCGAAGCGTCCCATAGCGGCTTTGACCTGTTGGTTGCTGGACTCAATACCCCTAATGCGGTCAGAAGAAGCTCTGACTTGGAGTCCAGATCCAGAAGAGCTTCAACCATTCTTTTTCAAAGAGTGCTCACAGGATATACTCATACTGAGAAAAATAGCCTTGATAACTTGCAGTACGCATACTTAGAGTGGAGGCAGCAAAGACTCTCTTACCTAATGTATCAATCTTACGAGACTCTTTGATAAAAGGTAGAACTGTAGTAGTTTGAGGAAGAATGACCTTATCATTCTCTGCCAGGACTACAATAGGATCCACAAAGGCTTGGGATGCCAAAATGGGACGATCCTTGGGAGCTGAATACTTCATATCAATGGATTTAGCCACTGAGGGAATAAGAGCAGGATTATTCCATACCATTTGAGACAGCGCCCTCGAAGGAAGGCTGGATCGAGGAGTCAACCAGGGATCTCCAAGCATGAAGGTACTCTGAGTCTTAATATCTTCCCAGGATCGATGTCTGTAGTCTGGAGAGAAAGAGTGGATCTCAGGTTCTTCAACAGAGACTTAAAGGACAGGTCCTCCACAGGCTCTGTAGCAAAGAAAGATCCTGTTTCCTCCACTTCATCACCCAAACAAGGTCTGGGTCAGGCTCAACATCATCTCTGATGGTCCAGAAAGGACTGATTGGACAGGAAAGGAGTGAAAATTAGGAGAGGAGGAAATTGAGAAACAAGGAGAGTCCCGAGGGCCCCGCGCCGAGAAGGCAAATGGGTTGAAAACGCACCGCAGGAGGGGCAGCGCCGAAAGAGGCATGCTGGCACTGCAAGCGGCGCCGCTGACTACGGCGCTGCTAACAGGCGCCGCCGGGTCCAGCGGCGCGACCGCTGGACGGGCACCGCAAGGCCGAAAGCGGCACCAAAAGGCACCGACAAGCCAACAGACCTCATGGGAAGGTGCCGGAAAACGCCCAGGAACCTGGAAAGCTAGAGGAAAAAAAACGGAGATAAGGGCACCAGTGTGGCCCTCGCGCCGCAGCCGCGGGGGAAACACCAAGCGCGGAGTCACCGCACCAAGAAGGCGCCGCGCGACTAGGAAGGTCCAACCACTTACCTCGATCGCTGGAGGAGCCCGGGGCTCCGTGGCAACCGAGCCAGGCAGGAGAACCAACCGCCGAGCCCATCGCCTCCATAAGAGCGGCTCCTATGAAACTGCTCATCTGGAGCCCTACACTCAGGCGGGGAGGCTCATGTCGAGGACGACGGTCACCAGCAGTGGCGCATTCAAGAAGGAGAACGGCAACCAGTTACAAGAACCCACCGCCGACGCCAAGAGATATACCAGAGGCGCACCGGATGCCTTCTTTTGACCTGTGCCGTAGGAAGAGTCGAGGCGAACGTGCCGGAGAATGCGACTGCTTATTTTATGCCGACGGGGACCGCCCATCCCCCGGCATCGGACTGACCGCTGTCGGAACCCCGCTGAGGAGAAGGAGGCTGACCGACCCAGCCTGGCTGACTGAACAGTTTTCTGCTGTCAAGTCTCCCTACCGCCACCGACCTGCTCATGGTCGATTCGTTCAGTAGGCCGAGACTTCTTCAAGTAAGTTAAATTTAAAATATAGAATAAAATTAAGCGATACTACTATCGAGATAATGTTACAGAAAAATAAACTGAAAACTATGCGCTAGTTTGAAGTTTGACTCCCGACAGGCGAGCGACGTCGTCACCGAAGCGCACTCGACGGCGGGAAAAAAGGAACTGAGGCGGTTGGAGGGTTGTCGCCGAGAAGGTCATTGCCACTCGAGCCGCTGCTCGCGGCTCCATGCCTCGCGGCGCCATCTCTCGCGCCGATCCTCCAGCAAAAAGTTTGCTCCCGATGGGTCCTAGTGCCTCCGGCGCTAATCCCACTAGTGTGAATGAGTGGTGGAGACTTATGTCCAGGAAGATATACCTGGACACAAACCCTGGGTCTGGTGGAGGATCCGCCACCTCCCTGATCGCCTCCTTCTGGAGGAGCAGGGCAATGTCGGCTTGACGAGCCGACAGAGGCGCTACAGACCCCATAGCCCCCCGTGGGGCGACGGCTCGATAGGGTGGGGCCTGCTCAATTCCAGAGGCAGACCCTTCCTACCACCTCCACACAGCGTGTCCGCAGTGATAGCGACTAGGCGGAAAGGAAGTGGCGGAGACGTCCCCCCATGGGGGGAACCCGGGGGTGGGGAGTGACGAGGCTGGGGGCGACACCCCTCAACACGTCACTGGGCAGGCTTGGAGGAAGGATCGGCCGAGGGACCTCCTGGGTCTTTCTTTCCTGGCTTCCTGCTGGAGGAAGCTGCAGGCTTGGCTTTGGGGTGCCAAGTGCGAGCCTGCTGGCCCTGATGCTGGTGTTGCTGGGCCGGACGTGCCGCTGGGGCAGAAGGCCAAAAGGGCTTACGCTGCTGCTGGCAGCCTTTGTCCTTCTAGGCAGACGTTACAGAGTCCAAGGTGGCATTGGACTTCTTGATCCTCTGCAAATGACCCTCCAACCCGGGACCGAACAAGTCGGTACCCAGGAAGGGAACGTCTGCCAGCTTGTGCTGGGTATCCGCTCTGAAGGTGGAGATCCGCAGCCAAGCACTGCGGTGCATGGTCATCATGCCTGCTACTGACCGGGCACAAGAGTCTCCAATGTCAAGAGCAGTTTGGAGCTGTTGCTTTGCCACCGCCCTTCCCTGATCCCGCACCTGCTTGACCATAGTCTGGAGGTCAGCCGGCAGATGAGGAATCACCTCATCCAGTGGGAAAAGTGTGCCATCAGTACGGCCGAACTGGCCTGATGAAGGCCTAAGGAGGACGCAGCGTAAACTTTACGCCAGGAGTAGTCCAGTTTCTTAAGACTCTTTATCGGATGCCTTGTCCACGTCCCGAGTGTTTCCGGAGCACCAGAAAACACTGTCGGTCACCAACCCCTCCGCAGAGGGGTGCTCCGAGAATCCGGAGAGTGAGCTGTGGAACGGCATACTTTCTGGCCGAGGGAGCTGGACAGGAAGCCAGCCGCTGCCATAGCTCCAGGACCGGGCCAACAATGGCTTTGGCCACAGGAAAGGCCTCCCGTAGGAGAATTCCCTCGGTCCAGTATCTCCGTGAGAGCATACTTGGCCCGCTTTGACACGGGTTTGAGCTTCATCCCAGTAGATTCTGAGATGAGCCAAAGCAATCCCATGAACGAGGATGGGCTCTCGTCCATCGACTGTCCCCCAGTGGACTCCAGGTCGAGGGTCCTGGAGAACAGGAAAGAGTCATCATCAGACTCTGAGGAGTCTGCAAACAGCTGCCGAGGGCCTGAGCCACCCTCCACCTGCCGAGCACGATCAGGAGTAAGGGTGACAGACAACCGATGGAGCAACCCCAGACCCGATCAAGAATCCTTGGTTGGAGCCCCAGGTTTTGGTTGTGGAGGCGGGGGTTCCACCACAATGGGTGGTGCAGCTGGTTTCGGCTGAACAACTGGCACCGGCTTCGGCTCCTCGATGACCATGAGGGGTTGTTTCGGCGGCTCAGGTGACAGCCACTTAATGGCCGGGGAAGGCGACGGAGTCGGCTTGTTCCCGGTCAAAAGGAGCTGCTGCCACATCAGATCCTCGTAGCGCTGACGCAACTTGCGCCAGAGCCTATCCTCCGAGGAGGACAATTACGAGGATGAGCGTGCTGCGCTTCCTCGGTGCAGAGACCGAGGATCGGCTATGTCGTGGGACGGCTGGATCGAGAAGAGGTCAGAGATTCCGAGACCTTGGTGTTTCCAGGGTGGGTCTGGGAGGAACGGGGAAACCTGCTCCTCCATCGGCTCTGGAACCTTAACTGGGACTCCGCACAGGAGGCACAGGCAAGTCTTGGTTTCCACCGGGGGAACCGGTGAAGAAGGGTTGTCTGCTTCTCCAGTCAACAGCCCGTCCAACGTGTTGAGAAAAATCTCGACTGCGTCAACGGATGTCTCGGCCTGCTGACCCAATGGGGACACCTTGAAGCCAGCGGCCTTAGTCGCAACCTCGACCGAAGTAGAGTGTCGACTCTCTGGGGAAGGGGACCTCTCCCACTCCCATGAACGTCGACGGTGGGACTTACCCTTAGAGTCCTTTTTCTTGGACCGAGAAGAATGTCCCAATGGCCCCTCTCCCTTAGTAGAGAGGGACTGAAAGCTCCTTGAAAGCAGCCGAGTAGGAGAAGCCCAAAGAGAGCGGGATAAATGCCGCGACTGAGGAAAAAGAAGATTCGGCCTGGGCCGTCTCCTCCTCGACAGCGATCATTTGCTCAAGTTGCTCAGCCGAACCCACAGCCGGACACCGCCCAATGGGCCTCCTTTGACTTTACTGGAGGAATAAGTCTCTTGGGGTGCCCAAGTTGAAGTCTGGCAGCACGGTTTTCAAGAACCTTGACCGAGAAGGACTTGCACAATTCGCAGGCCTACGGATCGTGATCGAGCCCAAGGCAGTAAATGCACGTGGAGGGCGGATTGGTCCAAGACATCTTCTGCCCACAAGGGCACCGCCGAAATCCGGGAGTCGATATGTCCATAGCAGCTGCGAAGGAAGAAAAAGACCGAAGTCTAGTAAATTCAAGTATGAGTTTCGGTTTAACTGAAGAGTTTGGATCCAGGCCTAAAACGCAGAGCGTAAAGGAGGGAACCTGAGCTTCCAAGTGGTAAGGAAGATCTGGCGTCATGGGGCAGAGTCGAGAGTTCTACCACCCAGGTGGGTGGAAGGAGCCAGCTTGAAGACCTTCCGGCAAGATTTAAAGCGGCAAGGAACCTGCCAGTAAGTGTGGATTGAACAACATATCCATGTCCCTAGAAGAAAAAATTACTCACCTTAGTAATTGCTTTTCTTCTCATGGAGTCTTGCTATATTAGGACTTATTGCAGTTAGCCACTGCACTTGAACTGCCCTCTGGAGTTCTAAAGCGCGAGGGCGCTATACCAAAGCTCTATCTGGGCAGTTTCAAATGAAACTGTCAGATCTTTACGAAGCTAACACTAAGCAACAAGTCTGTGTGGAAAGCTCTACACTAGCCAAATGGCTACCTACTAGTAGTAACAACAATATAAACAACAATAGAACAACAATAACAATAATAAGAATGAATAATGGTATTATTAGTTTTCCCCTGACAAGCACTATTAGGACCCCCTTCCCCCAAAGACTCAAGTCCAGGAAGGGGCCAACAAATCACTCAACACAGAAAACCCTAGTTCCTAACCCTAAATAAAAAGAGGGTGAAGGGAAGAACTACAATGGCATGACACAGTGCTTGCACTAATTTGCCACCCCACCCCAGTAGAAGTTCTGAGAGGGGCAGGTTGGGGTGGTCTAATAGCAAGACTCCATGAGAAGAAAAGCAATTACTAAGGTGAGTAATTTTTTCTTCAAACACCATGAAGTCTTGCATATTAGGACTTATTGCAGATTACACAGCAGTACCTCCATGGAGGAGGGTCAGAACCTACTTAGGAAATAGGCTCTGAAGCACAGCTGTGCCAAAACGAGCATCTCTCCTGGACAGAAATCCAGGGAATAACTACGGTAAAAGAGTGAACTGTCTTCCAAGTAACAGCTCGACAGATTTCAGAATGGAATATCTCTAGCAGCCGCTTAGAGATGCAGCTGTACACCTGGTGGAGTGAGCCCTCAGTCCTGAGGGGGCTCTCCTACCTAGTCTTTGATAACAAAAATGGATACAAGAGACAATCCACCTTGCAATTGTCCTCTTAGTGGCAGGTTCCCTTTGCCAACCTCGCCCTAGGTAAGGAAGAGTTGGAGGGATTTGAACCTGTGACCCTTGGTGTGTTACAAATACTAGCATAAGGCTCTTTTGACGTCCAAGCTGTGCAGTCTCCTCTCACCTGAGGAAGAATGCTCAGTGAAAAATCCTGGGAGAGAGATGGGTTGGTTCAGGTGGAAACCTGAAACCACTTAGGGACAAACCCTGTGTTAGTCCTAGGGACTGTCTTATCCCTGTGGGGAGAGAAAAATCTTCTTCCACTGCCAGGGCCTGTAGTTCACTTATGCGTCTGGCAGAAGTGAAACCACCAGAAAAAAACATTTTCCAAGTGAGAAGCTTGAGCTCTGCTGGGGACAGAGGTCCAAAGGGGTTTGCATTAACTGAGCAATGCAAACATTCAGGCTCCATGCAGGAGCTGGTTCCAAAAAGGAGGGTTGGTGTGAACCCCTTAAAAACTTGGAAAACACAGGTTGAGAAGAAAAGGAAGCAGGCTTCCCTGCTTGCAGAAAAAACAGAGACAGCTGCCAGAGGAACCCTTAAGGTAGCTGGCCCAAGACCTAAGGAATTTAAAATGGACCAAAAAGTCCAGAAAATGGGCAGATAAGCAGACTGTGGTATAATCTGCTTCTCAGCGCACCAGACTGAAAACCTGTTCCGCTTAGAATTGTAAGTGGCCCCAGTGAAAAAGCTTCCTTGAAGCCTTTAAAATATTCGCGACACCTTGAAAAAGGTGTAAATCAGCAAATTCTAACTCCTCAAGAGCTGCCTTGAGAAGGAGGAATTTGAGGTTCGGATACCACACTCTCCCTTGTGCAAAGGCCAGTAAGTCGTGGACTCTGGGCAAGCTCAGGGAGAGGGTGGACTGTCAAGGACAGGAGACAATGGGTACCAGGGCTGTCTGGCCAGTTTGGAACAATCAGAATCGCTTTGCAGGGCTGAGATCTGATTTTACTAGTACCCTGAAAGAAAGGGAAAAAGGAGAAAAGGTGTACAGAAACTTCCTTTCCAATCCAAGTGAAAAGCTGTCCAGGGGGCTGATCCCAGCACTGGAGGCCTCAACAAAACAGAGAAAGTTAGTGGTTATCTGGGGCTGCGAAAGATCTATCTGAAAATGAGCCCCATCTGGCAAGGACTGAACCCAGCACCTGAGGATTCAGAGCCCAATCGTGATGGCCCTGAGAATCCTGCTGAGGGCATCTGCCAGGGCATTGTCCTTCCTGGGAGGTGAACTGCTATCAGGGAGGTGTTCAGGAGTAAGCCCGAGACCACCACTTCATTGCTTCGTGCACAAGGCTGATGACCGAGTGCCCCCTGCCTGTTGATGTACCACATTATTGTGGTGTTGTCTGTCCTGACTTGAACTACCTTGTTCTGGACAGAAGCTGAAAACTCCTAAGAGCTAGAAGACAGCTCTGAGTTCCAAAAATTGATGTGGAGCAGAGATTCCTAGGAGACCACACTCCCTCGTGGACAGGTCGCCTAAGCGAGCTCCTCACCCTAACACAGGAGCATCCGTGGTGAGGGAATGAGAAGGACCCTAGTTTTAGATTGCTTTGATCCTGCCACCAGTGTAAGGCCAGGATCAGGGATTGGGTCACTAGAACCAATTTGGAAAGGGAATCCTCCTTTGGGACCAATAGGCCCTCAGATGGAACTAAATGTCCCTCATCTGGAATCTTGCTCCCTGCACTACAGCTGTGGAAGCAGCCATGTGCCCTAGTAGTTGTAGCAAATGCTATGCTGGTCAAGAGACTCGGAGTAATGGAAGATGCCAGGGCAAAGAGACTGCCTACCCTTTCAGAGGGAGAAATGCCCTGGCTAACTTTGTGTTCAACTCTGCCCCTATGAAAGTTAGTACCTGAACTGGTTCGAGAACTGACTTTGGTAAATCCAGCAGGAATCCCAGAAAGGTGAGAAGTTGCTGGGTGACTTGCAAGTGGATTTTACTTGATCTGGAGACTGACCCACTAAGAGCCAGTCATCCAGGAAAGGAAACAAAGCAATCCTGCCTTCTTAAAAGAGCCACTACCACAGCTAGAATTTCAATACCCTTGGCGCAGAGGTAAGGCCTAGGCATTGCCCTGAACTGGTAGTGGCCTGAGGGTAACCTGAGGTACTTTCGGTGAGAAGGCCTGATCAAAACATGAAAAATAGGCATCCTTGAGGTCCAGGAAAGCTAGCCAGTCCCCTGGCCTCAGCCACAGTTAACATTTTTAACTTTGTTTTCAAAAGATGCTTGTTCAGGTACCTTAAATCTGAGATGGGCCGCCAATCTCCTGCCTTCTATAGGGTAAGAAAGTATCATGAATACAGCCCTTTGCCCCAGTGGCAAGGAGGGACCCTTCTACTGCTTTGCAGTTCAGAGGAGAAGAAACCTCTGCTCCCAAAGCAAGGGATTCTTGAAGGATTTGTAGGGACCTGTCTGGCTCTCATCTTTGGAAACTGTTTGAAGCTGAGAACCAGACCTATTACTTCCAGAACCACTTGTCCGAGTTAGGGACACCCAATTCTGGCTGAAATAAAACCAACCTGCCCACTGGTATAGGAGAATCGGCCCTGGGCACCCCATCAGGGTGCCTGCTTGGCAATAGTCTTAGGCTAAGGGAGGGGGATTTTACTTGTGCCCTCGCCTATCTCTGCCTCTGAAGAGACCTCTCTGGCGAAAGCAGAGGAGGCCTGAGCCTCTACCTGGGCACTTTTGTAGGTAATCATCCCTGTTTTTCATATAGCTTTCTGTTTGTTCCTCAAACAGAGAATTACCCACAACAAGAAACAAATCCATAGACTTTGACAGAGTATCTTGGGACAGATTAGTGCATCTGAGCCATGCCAACCCTACGGAAAGCTACAGAAGTGGTCATGACCCTAGAGAAAACAAGATTAACACCAACAGCAGTATGAACTTGAACTTAGAGGCTTCAGTGCCATTAGCAGCCACCTGTTCCAACCTCGCTAGCCAGCTGGCCATGGGCCTGCTTGGCTAACTGCAATACTACATCCCACCTAGATTTCAAAATCTAGCCACATAAGCCATACAACTTGCCTGTCTGAGTCCCACAGAAGCTGCCATATACTGTTTTTTGTCATGGCATCAATCCTCCTGGAATCCTATTCAGGAGGATGTGAGGCCAGGGAACTAGCCTTGACACAGGCTGCAGCTTGTACCACACCTACATGACTACACTGCTCAGTGAGGAAGTCTGTGACAGAGCCTGACGAATACACCTTCTGTCCATTTTTTATCTTACAGGAGGGACAGAAAGAGGAATCTTATAAAATCTTTGTTGTTTACTTCCTAAATGACTTATGCAAAGGAAAGACAACCTCCTAGCCCATCATTCCTACATAATCAGGCTCCCCTTTACTCATCCATAGCCTCCTCTAAAGGAAGCTGGGGGGATTCTGCAAGCTTTTGTAAAACATAAACTGAGAAAAGGACTCAGACAGAAAAGGAGGAGATTCTAAAAGTCTGTCTGGAGAAATGTCCGCTTAAGTGGGCATGTCCAGACCCTACCAGCCACACATGTATTGATCAAATTTCCTCCTCCCACTCCTGTGGTTCATAACAATTCCTCAACATCATAAACCTGAACCACTGGAACTGAACAAGCCACCTTTTACCAACTGTAGATGGTTCGACAGGACCTAGAAACAGTGACTGGACAATCTGTATGGCTTAACTACTTCTGCAGCAGTTGGAGAAACAATCTTGGACTCCAAACCTACTGATTTCTCTGTCATATTCATTTTTTTATTTATTTTTTTTTAAACTGGTTCCTCTGAACCATCCTTTTGCCCGAGGAAGTCTAGCCCTGGTCAGAGGGCACTTCCTCTGGTCCAGTGGGTACTGGACCGGCTGGCCATCCGGTCAGCGGACTTTTGGCCAATAGTTCCCTGAGCCGGCCCTATCTCTTTTCAGGGTGGCTGCAGGAAATTTTAAACACCTGGCAGTCTGACAGGAGGTGGTCAGCCCCAGACAATAAACACAAGTGGTGTGGGTCAGCCTTGGCAAAGGCTTTCCACAGCATCACAGTGTTGAAACCCAATGGGCCCGTTTTTCTTTTGGGTTTCTCAGACATAATGCCAGCCTAACCAAAACTTGCCCTTTTATGGCCGTACAGGCAAGACACCCTTATCGGTTCCTAACCATTTCATGGGTATTTGAAAAACCCTATTTAAAATCAAGGTTTTTAGAACCAATAAGAACTGGTACCGCACTCTAAAAGCCCCAAACTTTAAAACGTTAAAATAAGCAAACCGATCGGTTCAAAACCGAACGATAACTAAATTTCCACACAGACTTTACATTTTGTACTTACGGTTTACCAGATAGAGCTTTAACTCGAAATGCGGTAAAATAATTACTTTTGCCGGTTCAAATGAACCGAAAATACTCGCTGACCGAGAAATGAACCGAGGCTGAAGGAGCTGATCTCCGGGCGACTGTTCAGTGAAGCGGAGTAAAGAATCTGACAGTTTCATTTGAAACTGCCCAGATAGAGCTTTGGTATAGCGCCCTCGCGCTTTAGAACTCCAGAGGGCAGTTCAAGTGCAGTGGCTAACTGCAATAAGTCCTAATATAGCAAGACTTCATGGTGTTTGAAAGTAAGCTTTTCTAAAATGAACAAAGGTGGGGAGATAGGGTCCCAGATGGGAGATTTTAGATGCAGTATGCCCCGAAAAAAGGTGCGGGAGAGATCTAGCTGGGCAAGATTCACAACTTTAACTTTGTCTTGCATGGTTACTGAGTGCTGAGTTTCCTGGTAATGTGTGCAGGTGCTTTTCCCTGATGTGGGCTAGCTGTCAATAACCAGTCGTCCAGGTAGGGGAAAACATAAAAGCCTTCCCTGTGAAGGGCTGCTGCCACTACTGCCAAGCATTTGGAAAAGATCCGTGATGCAGAAAACAAGCCAAAGGGCAACACTCTGAACTGGTAATTTTCCTCTTGAAACAGGAGCATCAAGTATTCCCTGTGAGGTTTCCGGATTTTGATATAAAGGTAAGCATCCTTCACATCGAGGGAACAGATCCAATCCCATGCCTGCAGCAGTGGAGTAGACCATGCGGACTGACCATTCTGAACTCTTTGTACTTTGTGGAGATGTTCAGCTCTCTGAGATCCAGGATAGGCCACAGGTCTCCTGTTCACTTTGGGACCAGGAAGTACTGGAAGTAAAACCCCATGTACATTTGTTCAAAGGGCACAGGCTTGATGGCCATCTTTTAAAGTAAAGTCTGGATTCCCTCCAGAAGCAGAGGCAGGTGATCTAGAGAGTAATGGGTTACCACTGGTGGACGATCTGGAGGTGTGTCCAAAAGTTCCGGAGCATGGCTTTGTTGTACAATTTCTAGAACCCAAGCAACTGTTGTCACCTCCTTCCACTGATTTAAATGGAGGGAAAGACGACCCACTGCAACCACCCCTAGAGATAAAGGTGGTTGGGGGAAGAGTGTAAAACGAGTCAGGTGGAGCTGGCTGGGGTAGCTCCCCCTGCACCACCACCACCTCTAGGGGCTTCTGAATGGGCACTTAGGTGGTACTGGGGACTGGCAAGGTTCCTGCTCCCCTGCCCTTGCCCAATCTGTTTGCTGAGCGGTCTCTGGTACCTGTTGGATGAAAGGGAACCCTGTGCTTACTCCTTGGCTAGGTATGGTAGAAGGAATGCACCAACTTCATGTTTCTATGGGTGGAGAGAATGTCTTGAACATCAGAATCAAACAGCGTCTGTCCTCTGAATGGTGCACTGAGAACAGACTACTGTATGTCATTCACAAACCCTGCCACCCTGAGCCACAATTATGTCCTGAGATAGATTCCACAGGCAGCAGCCCTGGAAGAAGCATCCGAGACATCATAAGCTGTGCGAAGCAAATGCTTGCCCACATTGGCCCCAGTAGTAAGGGCTTTAAGAAGCTCTTGTTTGTGGCTGTCCTCTGGTAAGGCTTGTGCAGCTGCCTTGGCATTTCTCCAGAAGGTGTTCTGGTACTTGACCATGTGGGACTGGTAGTTAGCAATATGAAGGCCCAATGGAAAGGAGGCAAAGGTCCTTTTGTCTAAGACATCCAACCTTCTGGACCCTTTATCAGGAGGAAGGGAACTCAGGTGCTTAGGCGCCCTTGATCTATCATGGGCAGCATTAATGACCACTGAGTCTGCCTAAGGCCGGGTGGCAAAAAATGGCTTCCCAGAAGGGGCCATGTACATTTTATCTGCCTTCCTTGGTACAGCCGGCATAACATTTGGCCTATACCAGGCAGCAAAGGTGGCATCCTGTACAGCAGGGAGGAGAGATGGCACCACAATGGGGAGAGTCGGGGAGCTCAAGGAACTCAAATTTTTCTTGCAGTGTCTTACTCTTCCAGGTCAAAGGCCATGGCAACCTGCAACTGCTGCAGAATGGTAAGGAAGGTAGGTAGGCTCCTCCGGTGGGGACCTTGGAGTGTGGACCACTGAGTCCTCACTGCAAGTGGACATGGTAGAGCTGGTGCCCCTATCACAGAGGCTTTCACCATAGTCTTCAGCCCCTTCCTCCTCATCCTGCATTATTATGTCAGGATTATATTCATAACGGTCATCGAGCAGGCCAATGGGTAAGAGAACGTGCTGGCAATGTCAGTGATGCCCTAGAAGGTGGCTGGGGCAAGTGTCCACCTTGTGACGTCAATGGGGGATTAGTTGTACGCCTCACTGACAGAGCCCCTGGGACAGGGGAAGTAGGTAACAGGCATTTAACTCTTATACTATAATCTGTGTCATTGCATTGTTCCTGATGATGGTTGCAATTTTTTGTACTTTATTCACTATTGTCTTAATCTCAGTTATCACTTACCTTGTAATACTGTTACTGCCTGTAACGTACCAAAGTAACAAGTTTTGTACTGATTATTCTAATGTTTGATGTTGCCTGTTATATACTCTCCCGGGTCATGCCTGAAAATAGGTGGGTGTTTTGTCTAGTGCACTTAAATAGTTGTCAAAAGCAAATAAATAACTAAATGAATGTCAGTGAAAGACGATAGAACTGCCTAAACGTTGTTGCCTGTGTGGTCGACAGGGGAAGCGGAGTCCCTGATGTTGACAACATACCAGCCGTACTAGGCCTGATAGTGCCTGCATCAAGCCCTGAACTTGGTGATGTGTCGACACAGTCTGGGGGAAGGGAGGTGGGGGTCACCGCGGATGTGGACTGTGCACAGGAGGTCGAACCTGCTGTGCAGAGGGCTACCTGGAATGTCTGGGGGGCTACCTGGAATGTACAGGAGTTTTTTTCCTTTTCCTTGTTCTAGTGCCTATGTTTGAGACTCCCTGATATCTTGTCCTGGGATTTAGAAGACCTGAACCCAACAGACTGGGTTTGCGATGTAGCAGTGCTCTTCTGCTGCAGCTCCTTCTTCATCCTGGCCACTTTTTGCCTGAGGAACTGCTTCTCGAGGGCCCCTGGCAGCACTGCTTGGTCACAGAACTGAAACCCCAGCAAATGTTGCAGATTTTCACACTGTGGTCTGGGGATAGACACACAGATGTTGTGGGAGTCACCGGTGTAGAGCGTCTCACCACAGGCACAATACTGGAACAATTTGCACGTGCAAAGCCTAGTCTTGTTCTGCATGCAACCTATTATGTTTGTATTTGATGGAGATCGTTACTTACTGCTCTAATAACCTGTGTTTGTTGTTACTGCTCCTGCTGTCCTATGTGTACCTTATAGTCATGATGTGCTACTGTAATATGTATACATTGTCCTGTACTCTTCCGGGTCGTGCCTGAAAATAGGCAAGTTTGTTGCCCAGTGTACTTACCCGGTTCCCAAAAGCTAATAAATAAAAAAATTAATAAATTTTGAACATTCCTTCAATGACATACAGGTTACTTAAAATCACTATAGAAGTAATTTTTTCAATAAAAGAAATAAAACAGCGGCTACTGCAGCGGCGCTTCCTTCAGTGGATCAACGAGTATGGTCGCCAGCAGTAAAAGAACTGAGGAGAGGAGGGGCCACCCACATTCATATGGGAGAGCTGAGGTCTGACTTTGCTGGGGTGGCCCCTGGAGGACTGCCTGCAAACATTTCTGTGGTCCTAGTGCCTGCGGCTAATAGTTACATAGATGTGGCCCGATGAAAGAGATATTCTTGAAGAAGATCTAGTGTTTCTGAAACAATCTCCTCTTACACAGTAAGATGCCCCAAGTGCGAAGTACTTACTGGTATTCTATACCTCACTGGTATGATGACACTGCAAGGGCACCGATGTCACCACACTAACTCCATGCACGCATGCATGTATGTATGTAATGATAAATCAAGGTCCATTCTGTCCATCTCTGGTGTCTGCCTCGGTGGATGTTGAAGATCCTATGGAACTTGGCGAAGAGCGTATGAGACTTATCCCCGATGTCCTGGCCAATGTTCCCACTCTCACGAACACAGGTTCTCTGGGCACGAAACCTCAGTGTTTTAAAGTGCCATCTCCAAAATGCAATAAGTACTCATTTTGTGTGCTCCTATGTCTTACTGAGCCCACTAGTTGGCAGTGTAAAAGTATTTTCACATGCATTAGTCAGTAAAAGAACAGTGAAGCAAAACAGTTACCAGAAGGATGCAAGTGAAACTACTCTATCACAATGAGTGGCTCTGAAGTACCTATTAATAGATGGTGTGCTGCCATTTTAAACAAAAGGTTTCTATCAGACAACTACAGTAAGGAGTGCTGATGAAACTAGGACATGCTACAGGCGACTGTGACATACTTCCAAAGAAACATTTTAAGAAGGGAAGAAGTTTTCAAGTTGTATAATACACTGTTTATCTTTAAAAACGGATGATCAGAAAAGTGATGTTCATCCACACTAACTGACAGGGTCCTTTCCCCATAAGATGATGCCGGAAAGTCTTCAAGCCGGCTCCCCCCAACCACCCGGGTAGTAACTCCCTCGGTTCCAACCCACGACACAAGATCTTGCCCGCTGGAAGCAGTTATATGTGCCAAAGCCAGGAGAGGTCAGGTGGGTCCATGTGGAAGAACATCATATGCCTCTCCTACAAAGTACAGTTATGTAAAGTCTTACCGTAACAGTAGATCTTTGAGGAGCGTCTCTTGCAGTAGGTAATACACTTGGGTCATCAACAGAGGTTGCTGAGGCGCACAGCAGCTCTTCTACCATACCAGTCTTTTCCAGGGGCCGCCCATACATGATGACAGCTTCCTTTTTCTATATAAGTGTGGGTGGTCCCTGGTATCCTCAGTTTCCCTCGCCAGATTCAGCTCTCGCTAAGCGAAGACCGAAGGGAAGCCGAGGTACCACAGGTATCCCAACTCATATGTCACTGGACCAGAATCTGGTCCCATAGAGAAGGAGGAGGATGGAGGGTGGGAAAGCAACCACTGCAAGAGACCCTCCTCAAAGATCTACTGTTACGGTAAGACTTTACGTAACTGTACTATCTTCCACGGAGTGGTCTCTTGCAGTAGGTAGTACACTTGGGATGAATCCCAAGCAGTAAACCCAATAAAGGTGGTCATTATGAAAGGAGGCCTTATAGGACAGCTCAGCCAAAGGCTGTCCTATGGCATGAAACAATATCTAAGTTGCAATGCTACGTGAAAGTATGAATTGTGGACCAGGTAGCTGCATTGCAGATATCGGTGATCGAGGCCCCATTAAAGCAAGGCAGTAGTGGCCTTAGGTCTGGTAAAATAGGAGAATGGGCTTGAATGGCTTGTTGTATTTTAAATAACAAAATGTTATGCAATGTGCTAGTCAATAGGAGAGTCTCTGTTTAGTGACCGGGAGACCTTCCTAGCCTGAGGCGAAGGTGACAAAGAGTTGAGAAGTTTTTCTAACTGTTTTAATTCGATTAGTGTAGTATCGTAATATACAGTGGATATCTAAAGTATGCAAAAGGTGTTCACCTCGACTGGAGTATTCAGGATAATATACTGGTAACTCCAAGGACTGGTTTAAAGTGTGTTTGGACACTACGTTCGGTAGGAAGGAAGGGGTGGTACGAAGTGCCACCTTATCTTTGTGAAAAATCAAGTAAGGTTCTCTACACATGAGGGCATGGAGCTCGGAAATACGTCGAGCTGAAGTGACAGCCACTAAGAAGAACAGGTTACTCACCTGTAACAGTAGTTCTATAAGTGGTATATGTTGTTCATCCACACTGTTTGGCATTGTCCCCTTCCACTTTTAATCTGCTGGAAGTCTTCAAGCTGGCTCCTCCCACCCACCCGGGTGGTATATACCTTGGCTCTGCCCCATGACGCCAGATCTTAGCCCGCTGGAAGCCAGGTTGTGGTCCCTGGTCACAGACCTGTTTGACCGTGGTCTGCATGTCCACAGGGAGATGAGGGAGGACTTCATCTAATGACCCGAGAAGGGCATGAGAGAAGTGTGCCATAATGACAGCCGAGCTGACCTGACAAAGGCCCAAAGAAAAGGCCGCATAGACCTTCTGGGCAGTGTGGTCCCTATTTTTGGACTCTTTGTCCGGAGGACAGTCAGTGTCGGCTGAACTACCAGTACGCCTGAACACAGAGGTGGTCACCAGGCTCTTGGCCAAAGGGTGCTCTGGGAACCCCACGAGGGACCCCATGGACATGGCATACTTGGGGCATACAGTACTGGGTATGAGGCAGGGCACTGCCAAAATTCAAGGGCCAGGCCAACAATGGCTTCCATTGGGGTATCCCTTCTCTTTAGAATATCTGTGAGAGGGTACGCCGCTTTTTCTGAATAGATTCCAGGGACATTCCAGTGGAGTCGGAAATGAGATGGGGAATTCCTTGGAAGGAGGAAGGGCCTTCCTCCATATCCCTGTGCCAACGGACTCATCATCATCCCCAGGATGAGAATGGAGCCCGGTGACATCAGAGGAGTCTGGATACAGCGGTCCGAGGGTGAATGTGACCGACAGACATCAGGTAAGTCCGGTGTCAAGTTGGTCTTCTTTTGAGGAAGCCCCTCCCGTAGGCTGCTTAGGTGGTGGTTCCACCCGAATAGGTGGAGAGACTGGAATAGGCTGAACCAGTGGATGGGCTGGCCCTACAGGCAGAGGAACCACAGGCTTCAGTTCCAGAGGGGTCGGCTTCGGCCTGGGAAGTGAAAGCCAAGTAATGGCCGGGGTGGGCAGCGGAGCAGGCTTCTGCCCGGTCAGGACCAGCTGTTGCCACAGAAAGTCCTCATATCGCCGGAGTTTGCGCTGGAGCCTCTCCTCGTCTGAGGAGGATGAGGACGACCTTTGGCGTCATCTCTTCTTAGAGAGCTTATGGCTCTTCCTCAGTCGTTCGGCTGAGGGGCTCCTGGACCTCGACAGAGATCAGGCAGGCTGACTCGGTCGATTGGGAGACACCGGTGGAATCAGTGAAACCCGTGGGTCTGGAACCGGGTCCTTGATGGGGATGCCAGCGGGCTGGGTCTCCTCATCAGGAAACACCAGGACCGGAGTTCATTCTACGGAATCGCTGGCCACAGCCGGTGACAAAGGGTCGATCAGGGCGAGGATTATCTCAACCTCTTCGGCCACTTCCTTGGTCCCCTGGCCAGACAGAAGATCCATAAAGCCGGCGGCCGAGGAGGAGATTTCGACAGAGGCCAAGACTGCATGCTCTTGGGACTCGGACCTCTCTCGGTCCCAAGATCGTTTTCGTCGAGACGAAGATGAAGGTTCTTTTTCTCTCTTCCGAGAGCGGGAGGAGTGTGAGCGGGTGGGGAGAGACTGGCACACCTCTTTAAAGGAACCAGTAAAGGTGGAGCCTAGGTTGAGAGGAACAAAGAAGCTTCGACTGGCCAAAGCACGGGCAGCTTCTTCCTCGAATGCCTGTATGCGTTCCAGCTGCTCGGGGGAGCTCGAGGCCACGGAAACCGCCCACCTAGCCTCTTCGGATTTCACCAGGGGGTTCCTTTTTTCCGGTCTCCCCAGCTTCAGGTGTGCCTTGCGGTCGTCCAGGACATTGGGATGGAAGGCCAAGCAATAATTGCAGGACGGTGTGTCATGGCAGACACCTAGGCAGTAGACACACGCGAGGTGGGGATCGGTGCATGACATCTTTTGGACACCGGCGAAATCCCAGGGAAGATTTTTCCTCCGTGATCAATGCTGCAAAAGCGCGATCGCTTACTCGAACGAGTTTCAATTTCGGTAAAACCGACGATTTGAAAGCCAGGGCCTACAAAATGCGAGAGCACCAGGGAGGCAACCTGCATCTACCAGTGGAAAGGAAGATCTGGCGTCATGGGGTGGAGCTGAGGTATATACCTCCCGGGTGGGTGGGAGGAGCCAGCTTGAAGACTTCCAGCAGATTTAAAGTGGAAGGGGACAATGCCAAACAGTGTGGATGAACAACATATCCACGCTCCTAGAATAGTGTTTTCCACGAAAGAAAACAGAGGTCACAAGTGGCCGCCGGTTCAAAGGGCTCAAGAGTTAAAGAGGGAGTCTGGCCAAAATTTCTAGCATCAGTAAATTCAGAATTTGGATCAGCATATCCCCAGTCAGCCTCATGCCAAAAATGAGATCTCTAAGTTACTTTGTTTAAAAGTTACAAGTCATTTTGTAACACTAAATTTACTGCCTGTTCAAAAAAAATAAAAACTGGTTACTCACCTGTAACAGTAGTTCTAGGACTGGTATATGTTGTTCATCAACACTTCTTGGCATGTCCCTTTCCCCTTTAAATCTTGCCGGAAGGTCTTCAAGCTGGCTCCTCCCACCCACCCGGATGGTATAACCCTCGGCTCTGCCCCATGATGCCAGATCTCAGCCTGCTGGAAGCCAGGTTGTGCATCGCAGCTGGAGGGTCGGGTGGGTCAGTGTGGATGAACAGCATATACCACTCCTAGAACTACTGTTACAGGTGAGTAATCTGTTTTTCTAGGATCGTGGATATGTTGTTCTTATCCACATTTGTTGGCAGACTCCTAGCAGTTCTCCAGGAGAAGGGAAGCAAGGTGCACACCCCCTACTTTGGGAACAGAGACTGGAGAACTGAGGCCCCAAAATCAGCATCCCGGCGTGACTCAAGGTCGATGTGGTAATGGGTGATAAAGGTGTTTGCTGTTTTCCAGATAGCAGCCCTGCAGATTTCCTGGATAGGGATGTCTCTGGAAGCAACCACTGATGCAGCGGTATGGCAGGTGGAATGAGCCCTTAGCCATACGGGAGGCTCCCTATCCGCCAACTTATAGCAGAGATCAATGCATGATATAATCCATCTGCCAATCGTCCACTTTGCTGCAGGCCTGCCAGATGCGGTTTCAGCGCAGTTGACAAACAGCTGGCAAACCTCTCCTCAAACTTTCGCCGTCCTCTCCTTATAGTAGGAGAGAGCACATCTCAGGTCCAGAGTATGGAGCTTGTACTCCGCATCCGAGGTGTAGTTCGGATAGAACACAGGCAGAGTCAATACCTGATTAACGTGAAACTCTGACACCACCTTTGGGAGGAATTTCGGGTTGGGGCGCAGGACAACTTTGTCCCTGTGGAAGACCAGATAAGGAGACTCCACTGAGAGTGCCTGGAGCTCCCTTGTCGTCCTGGCAGACGTGATAGCCACCAGGAAGACCATCTTCCACGACAAGTGTAACATCTCACACTTGTGCACTGGTTCAAATGGCTTGCCCATGAGCTTTGCCAAAACCAGCAGTAAATCCCATGGAGGTTCACGCACTGGTGGGGATATGTGATCAAGGCCTTTGAAAACATGCCTGACCACTTTCTCCTGTGCTGTCTGCTGACTGGCCCGTGCCAAGTAAGTAGAGATGGCTGCCAAGTGCACCTTATGGGTCGAAGACCAAAGACCCCCTTTGGACAGAGACCAAAGGTAGTCTAGAATGCTAGCCACAGGCCAGGACAGAGGGTCCAGGTCCTTGCCCTGGCACAAAATGGAAAACCTTTTCCATTTAAAGGCATAGCACTTTCTGGTCGACTCCTTCCTGGATGCTTCCACTACTGTGAGTACATCCTCAGAGAGACTCAAAGCCTGGAACTCTAGCCACTCAGATATCAGGCTGTCAGGTGCAGGGATTGATGGTCCAGATGGAGTACCTTCCCCTGATTGACAGGCATCAGGTCTGAGCGTGCTGGAAGACGCCTTGGGAGCCTGTTGCTGAGGCTGAGGAGATCTGGATACCGTAACTGTTGGGGCCAGTCTGGGGCTACCAGGATCACCTGTGCTTTGTCCCTCCTCACCTTAAAAAGCACCCAGTGGATCAAGGGTAAGGGGGGAAGGTGTAGAAGAAGCCTGGGGTCCACGACGTTGAGAAGACAACTCCCTGCAGCGATCCCCGCTGAAGAGGACGGGTGTGAAACAGCCTTAGTTTGGTGTTTTCCCTGGAAGCAAACAGGTCCACTATCAGCTTGCCCCAGTGGGAGAACAGGCTGTAAGCTACCTCTGGATGGAGAGACCAGTCATGGGATATCTCGCCTATGCGGCTGAGAGCATCCGCCAGTCGATTTGAGGCTCCTGCCACATGGATGGCTAGGAGATCTGCCTCCAATCAGCTCACGAGTGTCCAGATGCGGAGCGCTTCCCTGCACAACTGCCAGGACAGCGTGCCGCTCTGCTTGTTGAGGTAGTACATGGTCGTGGTACTGTCCATCTGGATTTGAACAACTTGACTCTGGAGCTGCTGAGCAAATGCTGGCAATGCCAGCCTGACCGCTCTGAGCTCCAGCAGGCTGCTATGGTGTCGGGATTCCTCGGGGATCCACGACCCATGGGCCCTGTTCCCTGTGGGCTCCCCAGCCCATGAGAGAGGCAATGGTTGTGAGGATGATCGTTGGCTTGGGGCGGACAAATGGGATCCCTTCCTGCAATCTGTCTAGGATAGTCCACCACTGGAGAGCGTCCCACATCTTCTGGGTTACAGTGATCAGCTGGTCAAAATGACCTAGGCGCCGAGTCCACTGCACAGTCAGCTCTCACTGAAGGGGGCGCATATGCCACCGGGCCCAATGGATCATGGTGGTGCAAGCCACCATGTTGCCCAGAAGGTGCAGAAAGTCCCGAGCAGGGAGCAAGTGTCCAATCAGAAATGACTGGGCAAAGGAGGAGGAGGAGGGAACCTCCACCCAGTCCGCCAGGAGTCGTGCTCTGGCTCGGCAAGAGTTGAGCTCTGTCCCGATGAAGCAGATCACCTGAGAAGACACGAGGTCCGACTTGGCCTCTTTGATCAGGAGGCCAAGTTGAGAGCAGGTCTGGAGAGCCAGGTCCCTGGACCTATCCACCTCTTGCTGGGTGGAACCAGCCACGAGCCAATCGTTGAGGTAAGGGTACACTCTGACCCCTCAACGCCTGAGATGGGCTGCCACCACTGCGATGAATTTGGTGAAGACCCGTGGGGCCGATGACAGGCCGAATGGCTCAGAACTCATATAGGGTTTCCACTGATCTAAAGCGGAGGAACCGCTGGTGGATGGACGGATTGGGACGTGAAAGAACACGTCCCTGGAGATCCATTGAGCAGAACCACATTTTCGCCAGGGATGGTATGATCTGGGACAGAGTTACCATCTTGAAGGTGCGTGGCCTGAGATATTGAGACTGGTTGTACAGATCTAGGATGGGCGAGCCCCCTGTCTGCTTCAGGACCAGGAAGTACCTGAAACTAACACTGGGTTGACTGGAGGATCTGCCACTAAAACACTGCCTCCATGAGGAGGAGCTGGGCTATGTTGTCTCTCAGAGCCGACCGAGAGTGGGCTGATACTCTCCTCCCATGGGGCTGGCTCGGCTGGGGTGGTACTGCTCCAATTCCAGAGGCAGACCCTGGCTGACCATTTCTAAGGCCCACCTGTCCATGGTAACAGCTGACCAGGTGGAAAGAAGTGGCACCTCGGCCCCACAGAAGGACCCACAGCTGGTGTGACGGGGGTTGGGGTGGCAACCCCTAGCCCGTCACTGAGCAGTCTTGGAGGAAGAGGGTTCAGGACCTGAACCCCGACCTCCTGTCTACGGGCCAGTGAAGGCCTGGACTTGGGCCGAGGGCGCCAAGCTTGTGCCTGCTGTTGCTGCCCGCCATGAAAGGAGAGCTGCTGGGTCACAGGAGCAGGGTGCCAAAAAGGCTTTTTCTTTTTCTGCTGCTTCTTGGCACCAAGGGCGCTTTGAGTAGAAGTGACTGAGTCCAAGGTGGCAGTGGACTGCTCGATTCGCTGAAGGTGACCATCCACACCTGGGCGAAGAGATCGGGGTACCAGGAAAGGAACATCAATGAGTTTGTGCTGGGTATCCGCCTAAGGTGGAATGCCCTCAGCCAAGCCCTCAAGGCGTGAGGCAACTGCGGCTGCCACTGAATGGGCGCAAGATTCCCCAAGGTCTAAAGCCATCTGAAGCTGCTGCTTGGCAATGGCACAGCCCTAGTCCCAGACCTGCTTGACCTTAGTATGAAGGTCCACGGGAGGTCGGAGAACCTCATCTAAGGAACCCAACAGGGCATGAGAGAAGTGCGCTATGATGATGGCTGAGCTTGCCTGATGGAGGCCTAAAGAGAAGGCTGCATAGACCTTCCTGGCCATGTGGTCCTGTTTTCTGGACTCCTTGTCTGGAGGTCCATCATTGTCAGCAGAGCTGCCTGTGCGTCTGAACAATGAAGCGGTCACCAACCCCTCAGCAGGGGTGTTCAGTGAATTCCAAGAGAGAGACCTAATGGGTACCACATGCTTGCGGGCCCTCCGGGCAGACGGCGCTGGGCAGGAGGCAGGATGCTGCCAAAGCTCCAAGGCCGGGCCAACAATGGCTTCGGCCACAAGAAAGGCTTCCGTAGGTGTATCCCCTCTCAAGAATATCTATAAGAAGTTACTCCACCCTTTTCTGGACAGGCTCCAGGGGCATCCCCGTGGATTTGGAGATAAGGTATACAATCCCCTGAGATGACGAAGTGCCCACCTCAGTCAACAGACTACCGACAGACACATCATCCCGAGGGCGAGAGCATTTTAAAAATGTTTTATCAGAATGTATATGTTTTATGTAAAATGCCTTGGCTTTGAAAGGCGCTATAAAAATAAAGTTGATTTGATTTGATTTAAGTCTGTGTCTTCCGTATCCGAAGAATCCGGATAGAGTGGTCGGCCACCAGGGTCTCCTTTAACACGCCTGGGGCGATCAGGCATAAGGGTGACCGACAACCTACGTGGGAGTTGCCATCCCGGTGGTGCTGAGGGTTGAGGCGCTGGATACCACACCTCGTGCCACGCTGGCAACCCGAGTTCAGGAACGAGCCCGGGCCGCCGGGGGTCATCGGGGGAGAGAGAGAAGACCGAGCATCAGGAAGACTGCTCTCCCTCCTCGGGAGGATCCAGGGACAGTCCAGCACTACAGCGGCCCCTGGTGGAAACCAGAGGCACTGCAATGTGCAGGGCTAAGTAGTGGGGACAAGAGCTGTGACGGATGTCCCTGGCATCATTGCACGCTCGGGTTCTGCAGGAAGGGAGGGGAAGGGAAAGGGAACTACTACAAAATTCCCTATCTCCCAGGTGAGGCGACGGCACCACCAGGAGCTCAGGCCCACACACCCAATATCGGCCGCATCCCCGACAGTCCCCCCTGGGGATTCTGGGATCTCTCTAAGGAGAAAGGAGAGCAACGGAATCCTGATACCAATGTAGCGGTCGGGGACCGGTTCTGGGGGGTACGGTGCCTCAGCTAAGTGTGGATGCCTAGAGATGCCCTGGAGAGGTAGAAGAATAAATAGAATTGGGGGAGGGGGGACGACTACGTGGGAGTCCCAGAACCGACAGAGACTCCTTCAGTAGAAGCCCCTCCCAAAGGCTGTTTAGGCGTGCTCCACCACAATCAGCGGAGAGATCTATTTGGACCAACCGGAATGGGTTTGGCCGGCTCTGCGGGCGGGAGAACTAATTTGACCGGTTCCAAGGGAGTTGGCTTCGCCTAGAGGCTAAAAGCCAAGTAATGGCCAGAGTAGAAACTGTGGCCAGCTTCTGTCACATTAGATCCTTGTAGTGTCGATGGAGTTTCCGCTTAAGCCTCTCCTCATCTGAGGACGTAGGAGGATGACCAGTGGAGTCGCCTTTTTGGAGTGCTTATGCACCTTCCTCGCCCTGTCGAGGGGGGTCCTAGATCTCGACCTCGATCAGACTGGCCAATTCTGTCGCTCGGGAGACACCGGGGAAACCAGTGACTTGCCTAGATCAGGGACCAGTTCCTCGAAGGGAGTCCCAGTTGGCAGAGTCTCCTCATCAGGAAGAGGCAGGACTAGTCAAAGAGTTGTCGGCCTCACTGGGCGACAACGGGATCGAGGATAATCTCAACCTTGTCAATAGAGACCTCTGTCGACTAGCCAGACAGCAGGGCAGAGAAGTCACCGGCCGAGGAAGCAATTTTGACCAAAGTTCAAACTGCCAGCTCCTGGGACCGAGATGCTCATGATCCCAAGAGAGTCTTCGCCGAGATGAAGAGTGTTTCGGATCCTTTTCCCTATTATGGGACCGAGAGGAATGCAAGCCTGCAGGTCCCTCGCCTTTAGTGGGGAGGGACTGACACAGCTCTTGGAAGGAACCCAAAAATATGGAGCCCAGGTTGAAGGGAACAGAAATTGACCAAGATAATGATTCTGTGGCCTGCGGCACTTCTTCTTCGAAGGCATGCATCTGGTTCCAGTTCCTCGGCGGGCCCTGCAGTGCAGAGACCACCCACCAGGCTTCTTTGGATTTCACTGGAGGATTCAGTTTCTCGGGCCTGCCCAACTTAAGGCATGAGAGACGATCGAGGACATTCGGGTGAAATGCGAGGCACATCTCGCAAGTCTGCTGTCATGGCCTTACACCAGGCAGTATACTTAACAGTATTTGATCGGTAAAGCGACATTTTTTGGCCGCATGACACTGGCAAAACTGGGGCAAGATTTGAGTTCCATGACCAAGTAGCAAACAGCACAGTCACTAGTTTGAACTAGCTTAATTTTAGGAATAACTGAAGAGTTAGAAGCCAGGGCCTACAAAAAGCAATAGCAAAGAGGAGGCAACCTGAATCTTCCAGTGGAAAGGAAGATCTGATGTCATGGGGTGGAGCTGAGGGTTATACCACCTGGATGGGTGGGAAGAGCCAGCTTTAAGACCTTCCGGCAAGATTTAAAGGGGAAAGGGACATGCCAACAAGCGTGGATAAGAGCAACATATCCACATCCCTAGAAAGCCAGTTTCAGTAAAGATCTACTGACGATGTCACAATAAGAACTCACAGCATAGTCCTTCTTGCAAACTACTTTACAAGATTTATTTCTCCCACATTACATAAAACTGCAGTTGTATTGAACATCTGAAAAGGAAAGCTAACAATGGGTGAGTCAGGGCATGCATTTCCATAATGTGCAGATGCAAGGTACAGTACTTAAAAATGTGGAGGGGGTTGGAATACAGAGGCAAACATAGCTTTAGAATGACAAAAACATGTGCAATTTTTATAATAGTGCAGGGATGAGATTTCAAAATGTCAGACTGCAACAATGGACATAATCTCAGAAAGTAGGTGGGACACAATTTTGGAAAGTGGCAGGGATGCTAAAATTCTTAATGCGGTGGTGTCAGTTTCAGAATGCGGCAGAGATGCACAATTTTGAAATGCAGGAGACAGTTGTGGAAGGTGGTAGGAATATGTAATTTCGTAATGTGTCTTGGATGGATTAATTTGGCATGTGGTGTAGTGATGCAAAATTTCAAAACGTAGTTGGTATACTTAATTTCAGAATATGGCATGGACACGAAATCTCAGAAAGCAGCAGTGACGCAGTTTGAGAATCTGGCAGCCACATGGAATTTCAGAATGAGGCAGGGATGCATAATTTTAGAATGTAACTTGAGTACGCAATTTGTGAATGTGACAGTGACACTCATCTTCAGAATGTGGTGGGGATGTGCAGTTTCAGAATATGGTGGGAATGCACATTTTCAGAATGTGGCAATGACAGGCAATACTGGAGCATTTTATTTATTTATTAAACTCTAGGATTACAAGTACCTTTGAGCAGGGTCTGCTCATTTACAAAGGTTCCACGTCAAAGGATTGGGGGGGACATTAACACAAAGGTGAACAATGGTTACAAACTTAACATGTCGATTACTAAGGCCTAAATAGTATATTCAATATGTTGAAGTAGGACAACATAAGCTAGCTTTTAACAGAATTCATGGTAGAACAGTATCTTTGTAGGAGGAAGTCAGGCAGAAGCTGGCAGGTAGGTGCCGTTGTTGGACAAGGATGGAAAGAAAGAGGGGGACGGGGCCAGTGGCCACAGATAACAGTGTGTCCTTAGGAAGGGGATGGGTGAGCGGGGTCAGAGGGAGTGAGAGGGGAGGCTGGTGCCATGAAAGCAAGGCCAGAAAAGCAGGTTACAGCTACTATTAGGTTAGGGGGTGTAGAGCAATGCTTAGGGGAGGCAGTTGCACTGTGTGGTAGAGGGGAGGAATAGACGTAGTTGTCTTTTAAAGGGGCTTAGCATTACAGCTGCAAGAGTTTCTTTGTTAAAGGTGTTGAACCACTGAGGAGCCCTGTTCAAGAAGTATCTCTGACCCAATGAGGTCCGGCGCCTGGGGACCTGGAAAGTCCGGTATTGAGAACTACATGTCGGCAAGGGAGCTGCTGTTGGTAGTAAGGAGCCTAGCCACACCTGGCGGCATGAGTCCGAGGAGAACTTTTCTGGCTATCAGACAGGTCTCAGATAGTATTCTACTAATGAGTGGTAGCCATCCAGCCTGGGCATACAGGTCACAGGTGTGTGTTAGGGCGGTCAACCCCGTGAGAAGTCTACAGGCCTGTGAGCACCACAGATATACTCCTAAGGGCAGTAGGGAGGCAGAGCCAGATGACTAGACCGTGAGAGCTATGGAGGTAAAAGAGCTGTGGATGGCCAGTCTAAGGGCATCAGAGGTCATACAGTGTTTGTACTTGTGGAGCAGGCCGAGGCATATGTCGGCAGACTTAGCAACTTGCCCAATGTGCTGGGAGTAACAAAGTAAGCAGTCCAGGGTGATGCTGAGGTAATTGAACTCTTGAACCTGATCAAGTGAGGTCCCCTCTTGATTCTTGATGGTAAGGTGTAGAGGTTTATATTTGCTACGTGCACTGCAGAAAGACATGACCTTTGTTTTGTTATAGTTCATGACAAGTTTCTGAGAGCCAAACCATTTTTCCACAAGCCTGAAATCATGTTGCAGTTGACCCTAAAGCAGATTAAAGTCCCGACTGCAAGAAAAGAGGACTGCATCGTCTGCGTAGAGTAGTATCCTCTGTTGACAGATGACAAGGAGATTGTTAAGGAAGAGAGAAACAAGTAATGGACCCAGTATAGACCCCTGAGGGACACCAGGAGAGTACTGGCTTTTCAACTGAAGAGACTCCAACTATTTTAACACTTTGGACCCTCTCACTAAGGTAGCTAGCAAACCAGGGCAGTGCATCATTGGAGGCCAAGAGCAGACAGTTGCCTGAGCAGGGTGGGTGATTTACTGTATCAAAGGCCTTTGTTAGGTCAATGAATATACCCCCCCATAAAGTCCTTGGTCCAGGGCGTCATGGACAACCGTGAATTCCAACAATGCTGTAGCAGTACTATGCCCTTTGCGGAAGCCATGCTGTTAAGGGCACTGAATATTATGTTTGTCCAGGCTACAAGCTGGTCGGAGACAATTCGCTCCAGTGCTTTGGATAATGGGGGGAGGATAGAGATGGGCCTGTAATTGGTATGCAGTGACTTGTCTTCACTTTTGTGCACAGGAGTGATGGTAGCCTTTTTCCAATGTGATAGGAATTGGCAATGCCTTAGGGAGAGGTTGAAGATCAGTGTCAGTGGTTCAAGGATCTCATCAAGAACTAGTGCAAGGAGTTTAATGTCGAGTGAGTCACCACTATACCCAGTTTTGCTGAGAGCCTTACAAATATAGGTCCTGGCTAAGTGCACTGGGATCCTTTTGAAGAAGAACTGCGGAGCAGAGTGTGCTTGGGATGCTGTGGCAGGGGTGGTGATGGTGGTGGGAGCATTGAAAACAACAGGTGGGAGGACACTGCTCAGGTCAGAGAATGCATTGATGAACGTGTTGGAGATGATGTCTAGGTCCAACGTTGGAGTACCATCTATGTTGAGCATGGTGGGTGGGGACTTAGTATCTTTGCCAGATAGGTCCTTTAGGTTGTTCCAGAATTTTTTCCCATCCACCCCAAGAGTTGGAGAGCACTTCTCTAAAGTATTTGCTTTTACTTAGCCATGTATGCAGGTGCAGTCGTTTCTTCTTGTTTGTGTTTTCGAAGTCTGCTTGGGCAGCTGTGGCACGAGCACAGTGCCAAAGATGGTCCCTTTGTTTGAGCTGCATAATAAGCTCGGTGTTTATCCAAGGGTTAGTTCTATCTTTTACCTTCATTTTTTTTTTTTTAGCAGTACATGAATATCACAGGCCTCAGTGAATCTGCTGATGAACAGATCAAGTGCTTTGTTTACATCCTTGAGTGAGTATTTTTGACCAATCCAGACTGTTTAGATGGGATTTTAATAGCTGAAAGTGCCCCTTCTTGAGCACCCTGGTGTATATTATTCTAGGAGGGGGCTTGGTGAAGTCATTAGCTCAAGAGCAGATGACGGGTGAGTGGTCACTTAAGGAGTCATGGAGAACAGACACCATAGAGATTCTTTCAGGGTGGCTGGACAGTATCCAGTCAATAAGGGTGTAGGTCCCTGTCCTATAGTTACACCTGGTAGGAGTGGGGATTAGCTGTGTGAGGTGTTGTGCTGTAACTGCATCCTTGTAGGTGCAGGCCTCTGAAGCGAGCCAGTTGATGTTAAAATCTCCTAGGATAATGGACTCTGAGTTATGGCGTAGACCCTTGAGACATTCCATGACATTACTGAAACCACTAGCCAGGTCCTTTGGGGGATGTAAACAGAGACTATAGCAAGGTTTTGTTATGGGCCCAGTAGGACTTTGATAGTAAGGACCTGCAACGTTGATCCCAGGCTAGGAAGAGGGAGGCGTGTCCCTTGAGAGTAACCCTTAGGTAGATGGCACAGCCACCTCCCCGCTTGGAGATCCTATCCTGTCTAAAAAATCGTGTATCCGGGAATTGCAACTGCACTGTCTGGGATCTTTGGATTTAGCCATGTTTCAACGACCGAGAGGATGTCAGGGTTGTATTGTCAAATCCAAGTTTGGAGGATATCAAGTTTACTGAGGAGGCTACAGATATTGACGGACACCAAGATAAGAGACCCCGACTTCCTGTTCTGACCATAGCCAGATGGTCCAGGTGGACCTGGGTTAGGGTGAAAGTTTCCAGAGAGGAGCAGTAGCAGTAGTAGAAATCTCAGGAGGGAGGTTTGAAGCATCTTGAGGGCTTGCTTGTTAGTAATCCATCTGCGCATATAGGTGTTTGGGCAATGGTGTGAGCCTGGCTTTTACAGAGAGCTGCTAACATATGTACATAACCAGAGGATATACCATCGGCGCTTAGAAATGAGGGCAGTTGTACCATACTGGGGAGCAGAGAGGCACAGAGCTTTTATACAACATCCCCGTGGTCATTCCCAGTGTGTAGTGCAGGGCGGGTGTTTGTATTAGTTGGCCTTGAGGATAGGGGGTGGTAATCACATGAGGGTGGGGCAGTACAGCACAGTGATAACTAAAAATAACAAGGTGGGATGCAGCTTTAAAGCAGCCATGGTGAGGAGATGAGGGAGACACCGTTTGAGAGAGGCCACCAAATGGGAATGAAATACGGAGTTGCAGGACGCTAGGGGAAATCAGCAAAGACCAGCAGGTTAAGTGAGTAAGTGAGTGCTGGTCCTGATTAGGTGAAGCAGCACACGTGGGAGGGGTGTCAGTGTAGTTAAAGGAGGCCTGGGAAGGGGTGGGAGAAAAATCAGGACAGAGAGGACAGCGAGTAGCAGAAATAAGCAGAGGTTCAAGGCGCACCAATGGCAGAGGAGCAAGAGCTATCCTGACCAATCACGTCCACCGGCAGCAGTGCCACACCAATCAGAGGCAGCCGTGAGTGTATGGAGCTCCACAGAGTTTGCTGGCAGTACCTGCAAGGGATCCGGGAGGCGGAGTTCCAGAGAGGCAGGCAGAATCCCTTGAGGAGTCGCACAGCAGCCACTAGCCGCCGCTATTGGCGGTGGCGCTGGAGTTTTCACCGGGATCCTAATGGGACAAAAAGAAGAGGCAGGTTAAGTAAATTGTAGAAGAATGATGGGCAGGGGCTGGCGGCAGTCCGTCAGTGGGGGCAGGTATGCTAGAAAACCTTAACAAAAGCATGGTGAGGGGCAAGGGGGAAGTTTACACAAAATTTCAGAATGTGGCAGGTAGGTACAATTTTAGAATGCAGAAGAGACATTCAGTTTCGGAATGTGGCAGTGATGCACGGTTTCCGAATATGGCAGCGACGCTCAGTTTTGGAATGTGGTGGTGACGCAAATTTCAGAATGTGACGGTGATGCACAATTTCAGAATGTGGCAGTGACATACAATTTCAGAATGTGGCTGACGCGCAGGTTCGGAATGTGGCAGATGCACAGTTTTGGAATGTGGCTGATGCACAGTTTTGGAATGTGGCGGTGATGCGCAGTTTCAGAATGTGGCAGTGATGCGCAGTTTCAGAATAAGGTGGCGATGCAGTTGTGCAGTTTCAGAATGCAGTGATGCCACACAATTTTGGAATGTGGCAGTGCGGCACAACTTCAGAATGTGTCGGTGCCGCGAAACTTGAATGTGGTGGTGCCGCGACGACTTTGGAATGTGGTGGTGCACGCGGATCTCCAGAATGTGGCGGTGCTGCATGACTCTGGAATGTGGCGCGACGCGACACTCAGAATGCGGCTGACGCGACGACTCCAGAATGCGGCGGTGACGACGACTCAGAATGCGGCGGTGACGCACGACCAGAATGCGGCGCGGTGACGCACGACTCCAGAATGTGGCGGTGACGCACGACTCCAGAATGTGGCGGTGACGCACGACTCCAGAATGCGGCGGTGACGCACAGGTTTGGAATGCTGTAGTGACAAAAGAGTTTTGGAATGTAGCAGTGATGCCCAGTTTCAGCATTTGGCAGTGACAGTCTCAGAATGTGGCAGTGATGCGCAATTTCGGAATGTGGTGGTGATGCACAGTTTCAGAATGCAGCAATGACAATTCTGGAATGTGATGGTGACAGTTTCAGAATGCGGCACTGAAACACAACTTTGGAACGTGGTGTGGATGTGCAATTTTGGAATGTGGAGAGGATGCGATATTTTGGAATATGGCTGGGACGCAGAATGTTGGATTGTGGGGGGGATGTGATGCACAATTTTAAAATGTGGTGGAAGCTTGCAATTCCGGAATGTGGCAAGGCCAAGAAGTTTCAAAATAAAAAAGTGTGTCTTGCCACATTCCTACAGTGTACTTCCTTACTTATGAGTGTCCCACCACATTGCAAGATGGCACATCCCTGTCACATGCCGAGATTACATATCCCCCCATTCTAAAACTGTACACCATTTTGACAGTCTATACTTTGGTTCAGGCTGCATTCAAAACCACTTCCTGATGTGTTCTAGCACAGTAATGCATCTGAACATTCTGGAAATGCAAGCATTGCAGGCAGCTCGGTCAGTTTTTGGTTTTTAAATAAATACTACAGCTACAGTTTTGATAACTTTGAAGAAAAAGGTCCTATAAGGTTGCTGACAGGGTGGATTAGTATGAGTTCTGGTTGTGACATCATCAGTGGCTTTTCAATGAAACTGGCTTTTCTGAACAGGGAGTGAAATCAGTGTTACAAAATAGCTCATAACTTTAAAACGGAGTAACGTACAAACCTAATTTTTGGTATGAAATTTATTGGGAGTAGGCCAATTCTAATTCTGCAATGCAGTACTTCTGATGGGACTCCCTCTTTAATTTCTCTATTAGGAAATTAAGATCCCACGGAGGTGTGTGTCTTCTAATAGGTGGCTTAATATGTAACATTCCTCTTAAGAACATTTTAGTTAGATGATGTTGATACAGTAATCTACCATACAGAGGTTCATGGAAGGCTGAAACAGAGGCCAAATGGACTTTGATGGAGGAATAGCTTAATCCTGTCTTGGCAATCGAGGCTAGGTAATCCAAAAATGTCATCAATGGACAAGTAGGGATCCAGTGATCGAGAAGCAGCCCATATGGAAAAACGTTTCCATTTGGCATTCTATGTTTCCCTAGTTGCTGGTTTGTGTGATGCCAGCAATATATTGGCGACAGGAGAGGACACTTGTAAAAGTGCTATGAAAGTGTCCTCAGGAGCCAAGCATGAAAGTTTTAGTGACTTCAGGTTGGGATGTAGAAGGGTCCCTTGATTCTGAGTCGAGAGATCTGGTCTGATTGGCAACCGAACGGGTTTCTCTACCGAGAACTGCTGAAGTAGGGGAAACCACACCTACTGAGGCCACAGAGGGGCTATGAAAATCATGGTGGCAGGCTCGAGTTGTAGTTTCAGTAGAGTCCACTGCAGGAGTGGGGGGGCATATAAGAAGAGTCCTGTCCACGTTTGGGAGAGGGCATCTATAGACCGTCCCCTTTTACTTGGGATAATGGAACATTATCTGGAGAGACAGCGGTAGACTGGGGAGGCAAACAGGTCCAGTTGAGGGGTGCCCCACAGATGCACTTCGTAATGAAGTGTCCATTCGTGTGTGGATGACTGGCGACTGAGAAAGTCATCCAGAAGGTTGTAGCATCCTGGTAGATGGATGGCTGTTAGTGTGAGGTGCTGCTGAATGGCTTCCTGCCAGACTAATTGTCTCCCTGCATAGAGTACGGGATTTCATACCTCCTTGTTTGTTGAAGTAGAATACTACTGCAGTGTTGTCTTCGACTGAATCAGCAACTGTCCCAGAGACAGGTGAGGCTGAAAAGCCTGGAGGGCTAAGCGAACTGCCCTCAGTTCTAGGACATTAATGTGGGGATGACGGACAGAAGTGGTCCACTTGCCTTGTGTCCTGTAAGGACCCAGGTGCACACCCCACCCTTCCAGGGATGCATCTGTGGTCAACGTCTGCAGGGGCGGGGGGACTGGAAGGGCATGCCTTGACGTAGGTTAGCTCGGAGCATCCACCATACTAGGACAGACCGCAACGAGGGAGTGACTGATTTTGTCTTCGAAATTTCCTGTCCTTTGAGACCACTATTTCTGGAGAACCCACTGGACAGGTTGCATCCGAAGATGGGTTAAAGCTATCATAGGGATGGTAGCGCCACGTGACCTAGGAGAGACAGCATGCGTCTGGCTGTGACAACTTTCTGGGCTTGTATCTGCAGCACCAGAGATAGAAGCTTGTCTTGTCTGTCGGCGGGAGGTAAGCCGTGGAGGAGACAATCGTCGAGGGCCGCCCTATATATTGGAGCAACTTGTAGGGGCCGGACTGACTACGCCAACTGACTGTAATCCCTACAGCTTGGAACGGAGTTAAGGTAGCCTCAGGGAGAGAATAGGGCAGTTTTGGACTCTGCTTTTATAAGCCAATTGTCCAGATATGGGAAGACAAAGTGCCCATCTCTTCGTAGGGCTGCTGCTACTACTGCTAGACATTTGGGGAACACTTGTGGGGCCGAGGAGAGGCCAAATGGGAGTGCCCAAAATTGGTAGTGCTGACCCAACAGCTGAAAACAAAGGACCCTGTGGTGGGCAGGATGGATAGGGATATGAAGGTAAGCATCCTTTGAATCTAGGGCACATAGCCAGTTCTCTAGTTTTAGTATTGGCATGATAGAGTTTAGGGTGATCATGCGGAACCTTTTGTACTGAATGTACAGATTCAGTTGTCTGAGGTCCAGATCTGGTCTGACATCTCAAGTTCACTTGGGTACCAGGAAGAAGTGGGAGTACAATCCCTTCTGGTGTTCTGTAGGGGTAACTGGGTAAACGGCCTTCTTGGTTAGAAGAGCCTGTAATTTCTCCTGATGAACAGGAATATGGTTCGGTGGGTAATGGACTGAGCGGGGCGGGTGAAAGGGAGGTCTGGACAGGAATTCCAGAATGTGACCCGTCTGAATTATGTGAAGTACCCACTTGTCTGATGCGATCGTTTTCCAGGCCTCCAGATGGAGGGCAAAACGACTGCCCATAGCTTCCAAGGTCTGGTCGAGGAAGCGTGGACAGGGTCCCAGTAGGTCACTGGGTGGGCGGGCTGACCCACCCCACCTGGAGGATGCAAGCCAGAGCCTTTGGCGGAAGAGGCATTGGCAGTGGTAGGTTGGGAACAACCTCTGAAATCGCCTCTATTACAGCCTCTCTATTTTCCACCTCTTTTGGTATAAAGAGAGGATTGGGAATGGTGTGATGGCTGTGAAGTATGGTACATTCCATGGACTGTGCGTAGAGTTCTACCTGAAGCTTGGAGATCAATCAATGTTTGAGTACCTGGCCCGAATAGTTTGGACCCATTAAAGGGGGCATTAACTACTCTCTGCTGTACATCAGGTGTGAACCCAGAAAGGCGATGCCAAGCATGGCAATGCAAGGTAATGCCTGTTGCTGACATACGGACTGAGATGTCAACTGTATCATAGCCCGACCGGAGTAGGTAACGGGAAGTGGAGCTGCCAGTGGCTGTTGTAGCCAGTAACTGTTCCCTTTCCTGTGAAGGAGGGAGTTTGTTGACTAATTCAATGGCAGATGACCAGACGTACACTGGTATTTGATCATGTGTCCCACGTAATTCAGGATTCTGAGATTCATGGTACTGGACTGAAATATCTTTTTTTGCCCAGATAATCTATCCTGCAGGATTCTTTATCAGGCGGTAAAGAACTCGCGTGCTTTGGTTGTTTAGTGCGATCATGAGTGGCAGCAATCGCCACTGAATCTGCTTCAGGAATAGTGGATAGGAAGGGGTGATCCAGAGGAGCTTGGTATATGCGATCCGCCTTACGGGGAGCAGCCATGACACAAAAAGGTTGGTGCCAGGCTGCAAACATAGCATTCTGATAGGTCTGGATTAGTGGGGGTACCACTAAGACTGGCTCCTCAGGTAACTCCAAGTAGTCTGACATACCCTTACATTGTCATGTTCGGTAGTGGAGAATCCCATGACTTTTTGAATTTGGACCATTATTTCATGGAAAGAAAGGTCATCTGGAGGAGAGGCAACCATATGTCTGGGCAAGTCGTCTAATGAGGAGGGTCCTCACACGAGTGTGAGGCTGGAAATCCAACTCCTGGAACTCCTCGGCCCTTCAGATCTCCGCAAATCTGCCGGTAGTCAGGCTCGCCTGATAAGTAATTCTCCGTAGTAAAAGAACAATTTAAAAATAATCTGGATAATCACATTGCAACAGGAGCAAACTTAAATTATTACACACTGTCCTAACAGGAGATATATTTTTGGACTTCGGTCTTTTTATGCTCCTTAGAACTCACTCAGTGAACTCATACAAGGGATAGGGGACCAAGGCAGAAGAGGGTCCCTCTTACCGTTTAGGCGAAGGTGTGGGTGAATGGGATAGATGGCTCGGCTGTCCTGGATTGGAGGGCTGAGCATGCCACATGGCATACAAGACATGCTGTGCTACAGTAGAAACATCCAGTTCTTTCTGAGTAGGACGACGGGTAGGGAGGGGGGTCTCTGGGAAACCAAAGGGAGGATGGAGGGAATTGGATGCGTAGCCTGAGCAGGTCTTGCCCCAGGGTAATAAAGACCAGGGTCCCAATCCCTATCTGCCTGGTCCCTATAGGTACCCACCTGTGAGGGTGGAGGGGCAGGGAGCATAGCAAAAGCAGCAGGTTTTCCCCATGAAATGCGGCTCGTCAGCGGGTCACTGGGGGAAGAGTGCTATGCTGTACAAATGATGGTCCCTTCGACGGAAGAGGCCCGTCAGCGGAACCCATAAAGGGATAATTATAAACTGCCATCAACACACTAGAAAGCGCCATTGACGAGAGGGATATCCTCCTGTCGCATTTAAAAGGCAGGCTGAGAGCACCGCCGACAGTGGCTGTCGACGAGCCGTTAGGCATGGAGTGTGAAGAGGACTTCTTTTGTGCTGTCAATGAGAATCAGTGGGGAACTCTTGGGATGAGCCCTGGATTCTCCATGAGAGAATTTCTGCCCATTAAAGTCTTGATTTCAAACGGCAAGTGGGCCCTACGAGTTTGCTTGACTGAAAGGAACTGGTGTGTGTGGGTCCCAGACACCTTACACAAGTAGTGTGGTTGCTGAAGTGGTAGAATTTTCTACAAAGCAGGAACTAAAATAGGCCACCTTGCCTGAAGATTCTTGACTCTATGCTGGGCTGCTCAAATTCTCATCGATGACTGCTGTTCTGAAGTTGCTCTAGCTGCTGCGTACAGCCGGGAAGATGGCGGAAATGAACTGAGGATACCAGGGACCGCCCACACATCTAGAAACAGGAAGCTGATGTTGTGTGTGGGCGGCCCCTGGAAAAGACTGCTAGAAGAGCTGCCATGTGCCACAGTGACCTCCATGCGATGACCCAAATGTATTATCTACTACAAGAGACCCACCATGGAAGATCTACAGTTACAGAGAGTAAGAAAAATTATTCATCATAGTAATTCTATTTCTTCCAAGGGTCCTTTAGCATCAGTAACAATAGCAGTAAGCTGACCAATTTGAACCCCTTGAGGTGGAGCCATGAATATTCATTAAAATAGGGTGGCCAAGCAGAATGTTGTGCTGAGTGAAAAGAGCCTACAGGGGCTTCAGAATTTTTAAGATGAAAGGAGAACAATGGCTATAAGGACTGTGCCAACAGGCTTTAAAACCATGCAATAGAATGAACTATAAAAGACTATGATTAACCATTCACATACGCTAAAACAATCAAAAACTAAACAAATTTAGCAAAAGTGCATAGGAAGGGCCCTCTTAACGAGGGTGCCTGGAAAGGCAGGGTGGAGGTTATTGATGCTAAAGGACCCCTTGGAAGAAACAGAATTTTTACGGGGAGTAATTTTTTCTTCTTACCCCAGGAGTCCTTTAGCATTAGTAACAATAGAAGACTACAAAGCAGTACAGTTGGGAGGCGGGTACAGAACCTACTTATGGAAGAGGCTCTGCAGGACTGTCCTGCCAAATTTGGCATCAGACCTTGACTGTACATCCAGGCAGTAATGCTTTATGAAAGTGTGTACAGTCTTCCAGGTAGCTACTTTGCGGATCTCTAGGAAGGGAATGTCCCTTGCAGCTGCCACAGAGGCAGCAATGCCCCTAGTCGATTGGGCCCCGAGGCCTTGAGGGGCCGTTTGCCAGCCTTGGCATAACAGAAGTGAATACAGCAAAACTAACCAGCAAGAGATAGTTCTCTTGGTGGCTGGTTTTCCCTTGCCCACCTCACCATAGGTGAGGAAAAGCTGAGTAGAGGAGCCTCTGACCTATGGTATGCTCCATGTAACAGGTCAGAGCTCTCCTGACATCTAGGCTGTGAAGCCTTCTTTCCCCTGGTGTGGAACTGTCAGTGAAGAAGACAGGGAGAGTAAAGGTCTGGTAAAGATGGAACTCAAGAGACCACCTTGGGAAGGAATTTCCTATTTGTTCTGAGCTCTACTTTGTCGTTATGGAGGACAATATAGTTAGGCTCAGTGCAGAGTGCTTGCAGTTCTGAAATCCTTCTTGCAGAAGTGATAGCCACTAGGAATATTGTTTTCCAGGTAATGTACTTAATGTGGGCTGTAGCCATGGGCTCGAAGGGAAGGCTCCATGGGCTTAGCAATGCAGAGGTTGAGGTCCCAAGGGGGAACAGGTTCCCTAATTGGGAGGCTGCAAATGAAGGAGGCCCTCGAAGAACTTTCTGAAAATGGGCCTAGAAATTATAGAATTTTCTTTCCCAGCGGAAAGGTAGGCTGAAACTGCAGCTAAGTAAAGCCTCAAGGATGAGGCCTTGAGGCCTGATGTTTGCAGATGAACTAAATAGTCCAAAATGGAAGGGATAGAGGCCTTCAGAGGTTCTATTCTTTTCCCTTTGCACCAGATTGAAAATCTTTTCCATTTAGCTGCATAGATTTTCTTTGTGCTTGACTTTTTAGCCATGAGAAGAATTTTCAGAACTTGTTCTGAATACTGTGTATCTGGGAATTCTAGCTCACCAAAAATCAGACTTTGAGGTGAATGGATTCCAGGTCTGGATAATTCACCCCCTACTTGTGTGGTAGGGTGAGAAGACAGTGAGTTAGAGGAAGTCGAATCGGCTTCTTGTGGGACATGGCCAGCAGGAGAAGATACCAGGCTTGTCTTGGCCAGTCTGGAACTATGAGAATCATGGTTGCAAACTGATCCCTGAGCATCAGTAGCAATCTGTGTAATTGGGGAAATGGAGGGAAAGCATACAGAAACTTTCCTGTCCAGTTCAAAGCTAGTGCATCTGCTGGGAGAGTGCCCACTGCTGGGGTCTGCAGCAGTACAGAGAGAATCCGGTAGCTGAGGTGGGATGCAAACAAGTCCATCTCTGGTGTGCCCCACCTCCTGAAGACTGTGGCAAGGACTTGTCTGTTCAGAGTCCATTCATTGTGACCTTGGCTGATGCGCTCAGAGCATCTGCCAGGGAATTATCCTTGCCTGGGAGGTATATGGCAGAGAGCTCACATCCAGGGAATAGGTTGGGGACCAGATTCTCATGGCCTCTGTGCACAGGGCAGTAGATCTCATGCCACCCTGCTTGTTTATGTAAAACACAGCAGTGGTGTTGTCTGTTCTGATCTGAACAGTGTCTCTCTCTGACCTGAGGGCGAAAGCTTTCAGTGCCAGGTACACAGCTCTGAGTTCCAGAAGACTCATGTGACTTTTGGACCTTTGGCATCCAAGTGCTACTGACTGAAGAGCTGAGAGGGGATGCACACTGAGAAGTTTTCCTCTTCCTTCCACCAGTCAAGAGCTCAAAGCAGTGTTTTGTCACTGGTACTAGCTTGGACAGAGAATTTTTCTGTTGTGACCAGTGGGCTCGAAAATGATACTGAATGTCCCTCATCTGAAAACCTACCCCTGGGACCACCACAGCTGTCATGGAAGCCACGTGGCCCAGAGCTGTATAAAATGCCTCAAATGCCTTGGCTGGCCTAGCAAAAAAATAAAAAATTTGCTGCAGTCAAAAAGTTTTGAATTCTGTCTTGAGAAAGAAAGGCTTTTGCCTGCTGAGTATCCAAGTCTGCTCCTATGAACTTGAGGAGCTGAGAGGGTTCCAGATGTGATTTCATTGATTAGAAACCCCTGAGAGGACAGAGTTTGTCTTGTGCAGTTTAGAGCCTCTCTGACTTGCTGAGGGGTCTTGCCCACTATGAGCCAGTCGTCCAGGCATGGAAAGACAGATGCCCTGCTTTCTCAAGTGGGCTGCCACTACAGACAGGCACTTTGTGAATACTCTGGGAGCAGAGGTGAGGCCAAAGGGCATGGATGCAAACTGGTAATGGCCTGAATGCAGCCCGAACTTCAGAAACTTTCTGTGGAACTGCCTTATTGGTATGTGAAAATAGGCGTCCTTCAGATCCAGGGAGGTTAGCCAGTTTCCTACTGCAGAGTGTACATTACCATTTGAAGGGTAATCATCTTGAATTTTGGTTTGAGTAGGTGCCTGTTTAGACATCAAAGGTCTTAAACAGGTCACCACTCCCCAATTTTCTTTAATGACAGGAAGTATCTGGAGTAGATACCATTTCCATGCTGTGAAAGGGGAACCCTCTCCACCACTTTGACTGATAACAGAGTCTTTACCTCCAGCTCCAACAGGTATCTTTCTGTTGGGGATAGGGGTTTTGACAGAGCCGGACCCTGAAGGGCAGGAAACTGCTTGAATTGTAGGGGTAGACCTTTTTCCACTACCTCCAAGACCCACTTGTCTGTTGTGATGTGGGTCAAGCTTGGAGGTAGTGGGAAACCTACTGGAGGAGGAGGTGACCTGACTGCAGAAGTTAGGACTTGGACTGTGTGGCAGGGGCAGGAGTGGTGGCAGCTCTCACCTGACCCCTCCTGCCTCTTCCCTGAAATAACCTCTCATTTGAGAGAAATCCAAAGGCATGGGCAAAGACTAGGATGTACTGGGAAGTAGTCCTGCTTCTATTACTCCTAGGTTGAGACTTCTGGGATGTAGAGGCTTTCTGCTTGGCTGCATTACTTTCCTTAGGTGGACTTGAACTCCTCCACCTTTTTCATGTATGCTTCAGTTTTGTCCCTGAAAGGGAATTATTTTCATAGGGAAGTCCATAGCTTTGGACTGGGTGTCCTGTGATAAATTAGTTGTTCATAGCAAAGCAAAACGTCAGGAGACAGCTTGAGCCATGACCCTTGTTGCTGTGTCATTAGTGTCTGCAGCCATGTGAAACTGGTATTTGGTGGCTTCCAGACCAGATTTCACTGTTTCAGCAATGTCCTGGAACATTCTGTCACATTTGTGTGACAGAATGCCCTAGACAGAAATACAAAGAGCCTTCTGGTCCTTAGAGTATGCCAAGTAGGAGGCAGTGGTATAAGATTTTTTTAGCCATAGCATCTAGTTTTCGTTACTCCTTTTCAGGAGGCATAGAGGTGAGGGGGACCTTAGCCTTATCACAGGCTGCGGCCTGAACCACCCCTCCATGGCTGGGATGAAAATAAAGAAAATCAGCCTAATTTTTAGCCAGAGGATATTTCCTATCCACTTTCTTGTCCACTCCTGACAGGGAAGTAGGGCCCGCAAGAGCTTCATAGTGGATTTCTTGAAGGATTTGTACATAGGAAGCACAATCTTTTTTTGTAGGAGGAAGACCCATCATATTTTTATAGTCCTCATCCTCTTCATCCTCCTCCTCCTCCTCACTGGATTCCTAAGCAGGGAGGTCCAGGGTGTCCACCATGTGCTGCAAGTAGGTCAGGAGGGAGGAAAAGTCCTCCTGGCCATCTGAAGAGGTACCAAAGCGTGGGTCAGGCAAAATGTCTGGCACCAGAGGCTGGTCCCCACTGTTATCTTAATCATCATCATCCCCCAGAACATAGTAGCAGGATGTCCCAAAGGTTGGGACAGAGCTGCTAGGGTTAACAGGAGCAGAGATTAAGCTCCCCATACCCTGTAAAGTTTGACACAGGTTCCATACCTTTGCCATTTCTTTTATGGGGGTAAATCTTTATTAGGGTCAGAGACCACAGTGGGTGACTGACCCTCTATTTTTTTGCCTATATGCTTTTTTTAGCCACTGGCGTCTCCCCTTGCCTTAACGCGGGAGGGGCAATGGTATACTTGTCTTTACATAATTTCTTTTTTTTTTGGCACGTCACCACTTTTATTCTTTTGTTTATCAGATTCATTTTCTGAGGGGTCCTTATTTTTAGGCTTGGGCAGGGCAGTGGACTTCTTAATAGCAGAAGCATTATTACAAGACATCTCTTCTAGTCTTTTTGCCCTCTTTTTAATAGTTTTTGAGCAGAATTTAGAGCAAAAATGTTCTGGACCCAAGCACTATAAACACACCACACTTAATACAATTTTTAAAACCTGTGGGTCCAGTCCTCTTTTTGGCTTTTCTGACATAACAATGCATCATGAAAGCTGAAAAATATCAGTTCACGAAATGGAAAAATTGTAAATGCAGTTGGTTTCCTAGCAGTAAAGAACCATGATTTAAAATAACAAAACTTAGTAGAAATACAGAAAAAATAGCGGATCCCGGTAAAATAAGGGAGCCTGTATTAAAAAGACCTTGAAAATCATTGAAATACTCAAAACACTGAATATTTTTACCTCAGGAAAGTTAAAAGGAACCAAGGAAAAAAGTGGAAAGTGTGGTTCCTGGGAACCGGCAAGGAACCGCTAAAAACACCTTAAAATGATAATAAACTGTAAAATACTTACAAACTCAGCACAGAAGTAAAGATTTAGCCACAAAAGTTTGTTTTCAAGAATGAGAAATAGCACCTCAGATGCAGTGTTTCTCAGTCAAGAGAAACAATTCTGAGGCTCTATGGGCTCTTTGCACTCAGCACAACTTCCTGCTTGATTCTGATTGGCCACTATTTTATTTTTCCAATTTCTTTTTATCCCACCTTACTACCCTCAGTCCACTCCTTCAGACCTGATCAGTCCCTGTAGATCCCTCCCACGGTGTCTGCCCCTAGAGTGCCAGGCTAACTCCATTATCTCCCTACCTTACTCCCCTCTTCGGAGCGCCTGCACAACGGGGTCTGCTCGTGGGTAGGTGATCAGGGCTAGGATCAGTCATCATCTTGGACCGAGGTTTTTTTTTTCTGCTCTTCTTCCCTTGGTACCTCCTTCTCGAGGGCGTCGGCATGCATGACAGACAACCAGGCAGACGGTGTGCGGTTGTCAAATGCCCACAACATCTTCCCCTCCCCGACTCTGGAGAGCCGCCTGTGCCCAGATGCCCATGCTTCCATAGGCATAGGTGCGTCAGGTGCTCAAAGCACCCCAGGAACCCACCTCAGAAGGAGGAGAGCATCCATTGGGACACTCGATCCTCCTTCTCCTCTCCGACCCCCGACGGCCTGAGTCTGTTCCTAAACCCGGGTCGCTGGCGTGGCGTCCAGCACCTCAAGCCTCAGCACCACCGGGCCAGCCCTGGTCACTCTATTTTAATGAATATTCATGGTTCCACCTCCAAGGTAGTTCAACCTTGTCAGCTTACCGCTTTTGTTACTGATGCTAAAGGACCCCCTGGAAGAAACAGAAGTACTATGGTGAATAATTTTTTCTTATTCACCTGTAACAGTAGTTCTAGGAGAGATATATGATGTCCATCCACACAGACCCACCCGACCTTCTCTGGCTTTGGCACACACAACTGCTTCCAGCGGCAAGATCTGGCATCATGAGTTGGAACCAAGGAGTTGCCACCTGGGTGGGTGGGAGGAGCCAACTTGAAGACTTTCTGGGGTGAGAACTTTTTTTTTTAGCGATGTGGATATGATGTTCTATCCACATTAACTGGCAGACTCTAGCAGTTCTCCGGGAGGGAGGAGACAAGGCGCACATCCCTATTTAGGAAACAGAGATTGGAGAACTGAGGCCCCAAAACCAGCATACCCATGTGACTCTAGGTCAAACTGGTAGGGGACATGAAGGTGTGTGCTGACCAGATAGCAGCCCTGCAGATTTCCTGGATAGGGACATCCCTGGAAGCAGCCACCCCACAGCAGTATGGCAGGTGGAATGAGCCCTTCTGCTCTGGGAGGCCTCACCACAACCTACATTCAGAGATCAATGCAGGATGTGATCCACCTGCCAATCATCTGCTTGGCTGCAGGTCTGCCAGGTACAGCTTCAGCGCAGGTGACAAACAGCTGGTGAACCTCTCCCCGAACTACAGTTGTGTGCTTTATGTAATGAGCGAGCGCTCGCCTCAGGTCCAGAGTATGGAGCCTGTGCTCTGCCTCAGAGGTGTGACTGGCGAAGTACACTGGGAGATTAATCACCTGGTTAAGGTAAAACTAACACAACCTTCGGGAGGAACTTCAGGTTGGGGCGCAGGACAACCTTGTCCTTGTTGAAGACCAGGTTAAGGAGACGCCACCGAAAGCACCTGGAGCTCACTGATCCTTCTGGCTGATGTGACAGCCACCAAGAAGGCGGTCTTCCATGACAGGTGAGAGAGATCACACCTGTGCATCGGTTCGAATGGCTTGCCCATGAACTTTGCCAAAACCAGCAACAAGTCCCATTGTGGTGGTTCACGCATCGGTGGGGAAATGTGGTCAAGGCCCTTGAAGAAGCACCAGACCACCTTTTCCTGTGCCACCAACTGCTGACTAGCCCACACCCAGTAAGCAGAGATGACTGCCAGGCGCACCTTAAGGGTCGACAACCAAACGCCCAACAGAGAGGGACCAAAGATAATCACAAATGCTAGACACAGGACAGGACAAACGGTCCAACCCCTTGCCCAGACATCAAATGGAGAATCTCTTCCATTTGAAGGCATAGCACTTCCTAGGCGACTCCTTCCGAGATGCCTCGATAATGGTGAAGACAGGTTCGGAGACACCCAAAGTCAGGAACTCTAGCTGCTCAGGAACCAGGCTGTCCGGTGCAGGGATTGAAGGTCTGGGTGGAGTACCTTCCCAAGACTGATAGAAAGCAGACTTGGGCGTAGGAGAAGATGCCTCAGGGCCTACTGCTGAGGCTGAGGAGATCAGAGTGCCAGAACTGGCATGGCCAGTCTGGAGCCACCAGGATCACCTGTGTCATTTACTCTCCTGGCCTTGAGGAGCACCTTGTGGATGAAGGGAAGCGGAGGGAAGGCATAGAAGAGGCCTGAGGTCCAGGGCCTCGATAAGGCATCCCCCTGCAGCGTTCCCTGCTGAGGGAGATGGGCACAAAACAGCCACAGCTTTGTGTTTTCCCTGGAGGTGAACAAGTCCACCTGAGGGATGCCCCACTGGGAGAACAGACTGAACTACCTCTGGGTGGAGAGAGCACTTGTGAAACCCCTTGCCCACCCGACGGAGGGTGTTCGCCAGCTGACTGGAGGCTCCTGCCACATGGATGGCTAGCAGATCCACCTCCAGGCTATGCACGAGGGTCCAGACATGGAGAGCTTCCCTGCACAAGGGCAGGGAGTGCGTCCCGCCCCATCTGTTGAGGTAGTACATGGTCGTGGTATTTTCTGTCTGGACTTGGACCACCTGACCCTGAATGTCCGGAGCGATGCAGTCAGCACTAGCCGAACTATGGGACTCCTCGGAGATACAGAGCCCCTGGACTCTGTGTGCCCCACGTGGGCACCCCAGCCCATGAGAGAGGCATCAGTCTTCAGGACAGTCGGCTTGGGGTGGACAAATGGGATCCCTTCCTGCAGATGTGCTGGGACTAACCACCACTGGATAGTGTCCCACATCCGCTGGGTCACAGTGACCAGCTGGTTGAAGTGACCCTTGCGCTGAGACCACTGGCTAGCCATCTCCCACTCCAGTGAGCGTATTCTCCAGCGGGTCCAATGAACCACGGTGGTGCAGGCTGTCATGTAGACCAGCAAGCACAGGAAGTCCCGGACAGGGTGCGATGAGCCAACCTGACATGATCAGGCACAGGAGCAGAGAGCCTCTGCCCTGTCCGCTGGGAGCCGGGCTCTGGCTCTGCAAAGAGTCAAGCTCCACTCCGATGAAGCTGATCACCTGCAAGGGCACCAGTTCCAACCTGGCCTCGACGACCAGGAAACCAAGGGAGATGCAGTTCTGGAGGGCCAAGACCTGGACCGCTCCACCTCGTGCCTGGAGGAACTGCGATCAGCCAGTCGTCCTGGTAGGGGTAATTCGGACCCCTGGGTGCCTCAGGTAAGCTGCCACCACTGCAACACACTTGGTGAAGACCCTGGGGCCAAGGAGAGGCCGAATGGCATGGCCTGGAACTCGTAGAAGGCTCCCTCTGCTCAGAATCGGAGGAACCTTCAATGAGACGGAAGGATCAGGATGTGAAAGAAAGTACAGTTACGTAAGAACTTACCGTAACAGTAGATCTTCGAGAACAGCTCTTGCAGCAGGTTACACCATTAGGACTGAAGCCGGCAGGCATCAGGACCCCACGGAAAAATTTTAGCTAGCTATCTTCAGCAGGGACCGCCCCCGACGTCGGTCCCGCCTCCGACGTCAGACGTAGTACATAAGGGGGCGGTCCCGCCAGATTCCCCAGTTCTCCCGCCGGAGACTTCCGGCCGCAGGCTGACATCGAAATGGGAGACCGAGGATCCACTGTCAGAAGTCAAAAGGGAAAAATCCCTGAAAGTAAAGGCCTAAGCCATGCCTCCTCCAAGGGGAAGGTATGGAGCAGATTCTGCTGCAAGAGCTGTTCTCGAAGATCTACTGTTACGGGTAAGTTCCACGTAACTGTACTAACTTACTCGAGACACAGCTCTTGCAGCAGGTTACACCATTAGGACTGATTCCCAAGCAGTAATGCTGCCAACATTCTGGGAGGAGGAAACTAGGAATTACATTCCAGGTCCTGAATCTAGGACAAAAGACCCTGTAGCACCGCCAGGCCGAAGCCGGCTCTTCGCCAAGAGGTGATGTCCAGGCTATAATGCCTGATAAATGTATGCACAGAGCTCCAAGTGGCTGCAGCACACATGGCAGAGGTGGAGACGTTTCGGAGTGCTGCAAAGGAGGTGGCCACACCCCTAGTGGAATGACCCCGGACTGTTCCCGGGAGGGGCTTTTGTTTGATATCATAACAGTATGAAATACACTGGACAAGCCAGCGAGACAGGGACTGTTTGGATACTGGTTGGCCCATCATCCTTTCAGAAAAGGAAACGAAAAGTTGCTCTGAACTACGGGTTGTTTAGTTCTGTTGAGGTAATACCTCAAGCCATGTGAACATCCAGGGTGTGGAGCAGTGCCTCTCCCTATTAGAGTAATTCGAAGTAGACCGCAGGTCAATATCCTGATTGAGAGAGTGTAGAAACCACCTTAGGCAAAAATTTAGGATTCGTTCTCAGGGATACTCTGTCCCGTGGAAAACTAAATAAGGCTCTTTGCACATGAGGCGTGAGCTCAGAAACTCTTCTTGCTGAAGTAACAGCAACACAAAAACAGCGTTTTCCACGACAGAAGCGTAGCTGTCAATCCATGGCGGGTTCAAGGGGGAAGCGGAGTTGTTCCAGGACAAAGAGCAAATCCCATGGAGGCACTGTCCTTAATAGGTGGCCTAAGATGTAACACCCTCTCAAAAATTCCGAGGCGTCTAATTGTGCCACTGTGCGATGACCCACTGGAAGGTGGTAGGCAGAGATGGCACAAAGGTGCACCTTGATAGAGGAGTAGGCTAGGCCCGAACGGAAAAGGGAGAGCAGGTAGTCCAACACCACTCTCACCGGGCAACCTAAAGGGGAAAAATCGCGTGCTCGCGACCATCAACAAAAACGGCGCCATTTCATGGCATACATGGCATGCGTTGCCTGCTTTCTGGCTGCAGAAAGAACTTCCGCAACCTCTTGCGAGACCCCGTGACGCAAGATGGCTATGTCTCTAGGAGCCATGCATGCAGGTTCAGTGAGCTTAAGTCCGGGTGGCCAGTGAACCTTCCTCCTGAGACAAGAGATGAGAGCTGAACGGCAATGGGAGCAGAGGTTCCCGGGACAGTTGAATCAGTAAAGGGAACCATATCTGTCTGGTCCAAAAGGGGGACACAAGGATCATGGCTACTTGCTCCCTGCGCAGTTTGAGAAGAACTCTCTGGATCAATGGGAAAGCGTAGAGGAATCTGTCCGCCCAGGAGAGGGACAACGCGTCTCGCCAGAAAACACCAGGCCCTAGATCTAGTGAGCAAAAATTGGGCAGTTTTGCGTCGGATGGGGATGCGAACAGGTCCAACTCTGGAATTCCCCATCGAAGAAACAGATCCTCTGCTACCTCTTGAAGAGTTCCCACTCATGGACTCTGGCCTGGGAACGACTCAGGCTGCCTGCAATCGTGTTGTCCACCCCGGGAACATGTACTGTGATCAGATTCAGCCTGTCGGATTACGTAATCCCACACCTCATGGCTTCCCTGCAAAGGGGTAAGAGTATGCGCCTCCTTGTTTGTTGAGGTAATACATCACCACCGTGTTGTCTGTCTGAAGCAGGAGAGTACTCATGGGATTTCTGACTGAAAGTGCCTGCAGGGCAGAAGGACCGCCCTCATCTCTAGGACATTGATATGGAGATGAGCCTCCAGAGGGTCCACATACCTGGGACTTCACCCGTCCAGGTGTGCTCCCACCCTAGACCTGAAGGCCTGTGGTGAGGATTACCTCGGGACGGGCGCTAAAAATGGGATTGCCCGGGAGAGTGACCCTGGACTAGCTACCACTGCCAGTCTCGAATCACGGTGTTCGTGATTCTGACCGGATGCTGCATGTGGTCTTGCCTTTGATCCCATTGCACCTTGAGCATCCACTGAGTTACCCGCACGTGAGCCTTATGTAGGGATGGTAGGAATGGCCGCAGCCATGTGTCCGAAAGCAAGCTGAAGGACCGACCTGGCAGGGACGGTCATGTTCAAGAAACTCCTGATGAGGGATCTGATGCGCTCCGCCTGTCGCCTGGAAGAAATGCTCTTCCCTGAACAGTGTCCAGTACTCGCCCATAAATTGCAGCTTCTGTGATGGTACCAGGAGAGACTTCTCGTGGTTGATTAGGATGCCCAGAGATCGGAACAGGTCCTGGGTGCTCTGGATCGCTCGCAACAACGCCTCTCTGGAGGCGGCCATGAGAAGCCAATCGTCCAGGTACGGGAACACATAATGACCCTGTCTCCATAGAGACGCTGCCACGACTGCCATGCATTTGGTAAAGACCCTGGGTGCGGATGACAGTCCAAATGGAAGGGCTCGGAACTGAAGGTGGTGGTCGAGAAACTCGAAGCGCAGGAACCTCTTGTGCGCCTGAGCTATAGGGATGTGCAGGTATGCGTGCGCCTGCATGTCTAGAGACGCTAAGAAGGTGTCTTGCTTCAGCATGGGAATGAGACCCGGAAGAGTCACCATGCGGAATCTCTTGTAGGCACCGACACGTTGAGGTCGCTTGAGTCCAGAATCGGACGGAGGTCCCTGTTTTCTTTGGAACCAGGAAGAAGTGGGAATAGTATCCTTGTCCTCTCTGGTTCTCCGGGACATACTCTATCACTCCCTTTGCAAGAGCGCAGTATTTTGCTCCAGATCAGTGACTTGTGCTGACCGGGTACCGAGAGCAAAGGAGGCCCGCGAGGTGGCTTTCTGCGAAATTCTATAAAGTGGCCTCTTCCGACTAACTGAAGAACCCACCTGTCAGTGGATACAGCCTGCCATCCCGCAGAAAGTTGCAATGCGACTCCCCACCATGATTTCCGTTGATCCTGAGGGGCGGGGCCGAAAGGAGTCAGGCTGTGGTGGCTGAGGGTCCTGCTGGCTGGACCGGCTTGAAGTACACTGGCTACGGCCTGTGGGTTGTTCTCTGCCTAAGTAGCCGAGCCCTCTGTTGTGGACCAGGACTGTTCTCTCAAGGCCCATCCATGAAATTGGCTTTGGTTCCTACGAAGGAACTAAGCTTGGGTCGGTACATGGCCTGAACCGACCTCACCGCCTTCCTGGCCTCTTGAGTTTGGTAATAATCCTTCTGAGGGCTTACCAAACAAGAATTCTCCCTCGAATGGGGCGTCCATGATATTCTTCTGGACGTCCGGGGTAAAGCCGGAGACGCGTAACCAAGAGTGTCTCTGGATGCATACGCCTGAAGCTGCTGCTCGGGCCAAGGAGTCCACGGAGTCATACGCAGCTCGTAGCACTTGGGTTCCCACGTCCGAACCCGTACGAAGGAGCTGAAGCATCTCCTCCTTCTGCTCACCTTCCGGCAGTTTCTCAGCCGCATCCAGACCCTGTTCCCACAAGGCATTTTGGAACTGCACCATGTGGGTCAAGTAATTCAGGGATCTGATGGCGAGGTAGCGAAGTGACACGTGAGCTCACCCATAGCGTCCAGCTGTTTGGACTCTGGGTCCGGGTGGCAGGGTGCTCAGATGTTGCGGTGTCTGGGACTGGTCAGTGAGACTGTTATGACCAGAGAGTCGGCCTGAGGATGCTGAGTCAAGTACTGGTCTTCCCTGGGAGCCTTGTACAAGCGATCAGCTTTCTTTGACATCGCCGGGAGCGAATGTGGATGCTTCCACGCTGCCTTGGTGACGTCCACGAAAGTGTCTACAAAGGGTGGCACCACCACAGGCTTGGGGTCCTTCTGCCGAAGATACTTTGCAAGGCGTAGCCTTTCCGGGTCTAGCTCTTCCGCATCCCATCCCATGTTCTCTTGGATGCGTCTCATGATATCCGAGAACGAAGGGTCATCCGTAGGGAGACTTTGGCATCTCGCGGGATCCGGAGAAGGGATGGAGAGGGAGATGGGGATCTGGATGTTGAGAACTCTGATCCCGTGTCCTCCGTCAAGGCGATCGTCAGCGCTTTCTGGGTCTCTTAGGGCTGGGTGACCTGGAAGAGGATTTGGACGGAGGTCTCCGTTTGTCTGGTCTCCCCCTTGGAGGTGTTCTGTGCTCCCGGGGAGGAGGTAGTCGGCCTGCCGATCCCGATGGAGAGGGGGGCGCAGGAACTGGAGGAGTAACCGTGTAGGAGGAGGAGGAGGAGGAAGAGGAGGTGGAGTGGGAACCATGTCCTTCTTTATGGTGTCCCACCAGTAAGTGAACAGCTCCTTCACTTCTACCATGGAAAGGCCCGACGACGGTCCGGGCGCCGGTGGACGGTCGTCGGGTCCCGGCGTCGGCTCCACAGGGGGCTCGGGTAATGGCGAGGGTTCCCTGGGCATCTCGACAGGACCGAGGTCGCCCGTCTGGTCCTCGGGCTGAGTCAATTCCTCCTCGGTGATGGTCTCCTGACCGACGTCGGTCGGAGGTGTCGGGGTTCTCTTCTCAATAGGAGCGGGCACCGGTCCCCCTACCGGCGTCCGATGATGCATTGGCCTGGCTGGCGATGGTCGTCTGACCGACGGTGGCTCCGGGGATCTGTGGCGAGAGGACGATGACGGGCGCACCGGCGTCGGGTCCTGCGGCCTCTTCAGAGAGGTAAGCTCCAAAGTCTTGCGACGAGGCAAGGAAGCCGACCTGACGTCGGGTTCAGAAAGGCGGGAACCCGACTTATGGTGATGGTGGCGATCCCCAGACTTGACCAGGGCCCTGGAGGACAAGGAAGGTCTGGCAGTCTTGGCCTGAGAAGAGGATGAAGACTTCTTGACTGCAGCAGGGGGAGGCTGAGAGCTGGCCCGGAAGGGGAGCGGTCGGACCTGGAACCAGAGCTGCGCGAGTCTGAGGCCCTAGACGTGGACCTGGAAGGGGCCTTCTCCCTACGTTTCTCAGCGTGCTTGTGGGCCTTCTTCGAAGAGTCCCCCTTGGAAGACATGGTCTTAAGCTTTTCTTCCAGCAAAAATGCCTGAAGGGCCTTCTGGCGACAGATCCGGGTTCTGCTATTAAACCCCTGGCAAAAGGAGCAGGCCTGGGTGTCGTGGTCTGGGCCTAGGCACTGGACGCAGGCCGAGTGAGGGTCCTTGAAGGGGATCTGCTTCCTACAAGCACACTTCGAGGAGTGACCGGAGGTCGGAGAGGACATCAGAAAAAATAGTTGTAGAGAATCGAATTTCCCATGGAAAGAACTTAACCACATGCGTCATACGCTAGAACTGAACCGAAGGGTCGAGACATGCAAGTCGGCCAGCGGAAAGAACTAAGAGAATCAGACGGGACCGCCCCTTATGTACTACGCCTGACGTTGGAGGCGGGACCGACGTCAGGTGTCCCCTGGAAGATAGCTAGCAGGAATTTTTCCGTGGGTCCTGATGCCTGCCAGCTTCAGTCCTAATGGTGTAACCTGCTGCAAGAGCTGTGTCTCAAAGTAAGATCATGTCCTGAAAATTCAGGGAGCAAAACCAAGTTTTGCCCTAAGGTGGTATGATCTGAGACACAGTTAACATCCTGAAGGTGCGCAACCCGAGGAACTTGTTCAGGTCGTGCAGATCTAGAATGGGGCACCAGCCCCTCCGTCCACTTTGGCACCAGGAAGTACCTGGAGACAAACCCTGGATGTTCCGGAGGATCCGCGACAGGAACCACAACCTCCTTGCAGAGGAGCTGGGCTATGTCGCTCAGAGAGCTAACATGTCTGTGGAAATCAAGTCTCCCATGGGGGCTCGGCAAGGAGGGTACTGCTGAAATTCCAGAGGCAGACCCTGACCCACCAATTCGTGAATCTACCAGTCCATGGTGACAGCGGTCCAGGCGGAAAGGAAGTGGTGGAGCTGGCTCCCCCTGGGAGGGCCCAGGGGAAGTGTGACAGGCATGAGGGAGGCACCCCTAGTCCAGTCACTGGGCAGGCAAAGAGGAGGAGGGCCTGGCTGAGATGCCACTGGAGCCTCTCCCTCCAGGCTTGTGGACGACCGAGGCCACAGACTTGGGTTGAAGTCGCCAGGCCTAAGCCTGCTGGCCAGCCTGTGGCTGGGCGGGTTTGACCGCAGGAGAGGAGGTGGATCAACAGGGTTTCCTCTTCTGCTGCTGCTTGGAGCACTAAGGGTCCTTCTGGGCAGATGTCAGGGAGTCCAAGATGGCACTGGACGTCTCAATACAGGTGAGGTGGCTCTCGACCTCGGGCCTTAACAGGTCAATGCCCAGGAAAGGGACATCTGGCAGCCTGTGCTGAGTGTCCGCTGTGAAGTTCGAGATCCTCAGCCAAGCCCTGTGGTGCATGGCTGTTGAGGCCGCCATGGAGCAGGCACAGGAGTCCCCAATGTCCATGGCTGTCTGGAGCTGTTTGGCTACAGCCCGGCCCTGGTCCTGGACCTGTTTGAATGTATTCTGAAAGTCTGCAGGCAGATGAGGAAGCACCTCATCGAGAGAGCCGAGCAGGGCATGAGAGAAGTGGGCCAAAAAGAGGGCCGAACTCGCCTGGCAGAGACCAAGCAAGGAGGCAGTGCAGACTTCCTTAGCTGAATGGTCCAATTTCTTGGACTCCTTGTCATGTGGCTTGTCAACATCCCTGGTGTTGCCGGAGCAGCTAAACACAGAGTCTGCCACCAATTCCTCAGCCGAGGGGTGCTCTGTGAATCCAAAGAGGGAACCAGTGGGCATTACGTATTTGTGGGCCAATCGGGCAGAAGATGCAAGGCAGGAAGCGGGACCCTGCTAAAGCTCCACGGCAGGGTCAAGAATGACTTCTGCCACCAGGAAAGCCTCCATCGGAGTGTCTCACCGGTTGAGGATCTCGGTCAACGGATAACGATCCCGCTTCTGCACAGGATCCATTTTCATACCCGTCAACTGAGAGATCAAGTGGAGAAGCCCCATGAAGGAAGATGAGCCTTCATCCATCGAGAGGTCCACCCACAGACTCTACATCGACTGGACGGGAGTGCAGGGAGGACCCCTCAGACTCCAAGGGGTCTTGAAAGAGTGTTCAACTGCCAGAGTCCTCACTGACCCTCCGCAGACGGTCAGGGGTGATGGTGACAGACAGTCAATGGGGAAGTTGGCGGCTGTTTAGGCAGCTGTTCCACCAAGACTGGTGGAGACGCCAGAGTGGCCGAGTCGGGACAGTTTTGGTCAGCCCAGTCAACTGACATGGCGTTGGCATTTTGGGAGACAGCCAGATGATGGCAAGCGTAGAAACCTGAGTTGGTTAGGCGCTGGTAAGCACCAACTGTTGCCACATCAAGTCCATGTAGCGTTGACGCAATTTGCACCGAAGCTTCTCCTCACCTGAGGAGGACAAAGAATAACAGCAGCATCGTTTCTTGTGGTGCTGAGAGCAGGAGTGCCGATGTCAGCAGGACTGGCTCAACTCACAGTGGGAGGACCTCGACTTCTGGTGGGAGCTGCGGCGGGGCTCGGAGGGAGTTGGCAAGTGCCGAGGCTCCCCTGGTCAGCGTCCAGGACCAGACGCGGTGGGTTAGTGGACTGATCCATCCCTTCAGTGGTCAGTGTCAGGACTGGAGTCCTGGACAAGGAAGTGTCGGCCTCTTCAGTCGACAACTGGTCAGGCAGCTCAAGAAAAATCTTGGCCGGGACCTCCACCAGCGTCTCGGCCAGCGGGCCTGGCGGTGTTACTGTAGAGCTGGTGGCCATGATGATGCACCAGGCAGTAGATGCGTGTGGGTCAGTTCTGGACTTCTGCTCGAAGGGCACCGATGGAACCCGGGAATGGACTTTCGGTCCATGATGGTCGCGATCGAGACTGAGCTGAAGATGAACTCGTAAGAGTTTTGTTAAGGTTTTGGAAGTAAATCCGAAGATTTACAGTAGCAGCCACAGACACTGCCAGCTATTTCCCGAAATTTCTGTGATATTTCCAGAAATATCTAATGCTTTCTGCATTTCCACAGTAGGGGCAGTAGAGAGAAACTTTTCAGAAATTTCACGAAATATCTGGAAATAGTTGGCAATGTCTGTGGCTACTACTGTAAGTGCAAGGGCCTTCTCAACGCAGGAGTGGTAAGGAGCGAACCTACTTCTTCCAGCAGAAAGGAAGATCTAGCGTCATGGGGTGGAGCCACGGGAGTTACCACCTGGGTGGAAGGAGCCAGCTTGAAGACTTTCCAGCATCATCTTAAAGGGAAAGGACGCTGCCAGTTAGTGTTGATAGATCTTCATACCCACATCCCTAGAATCAAACCTTTTTCAACTATGCAGACTTCACATAAATTACCCTGGTTGATGCTGCAAAAAACAAGATGCTTTTACCTGTGCTTTTTTCTCACAAAGTTTGTACACTGTCTCCAGGTTTGGATCATTGTGCAGTGGATGAGAGTACATGCGGTGTTCAAATGCCTCTATTTTCTGAATGACCTTCTTCAGTCCTTGATCTTTGATGCCCATGTCATCTACCGGATCCAGTAAAGGTATTCCATCTGGGAAGCGCCTGTGCACCTCCTAAAAATGACCAACCACAGAAATTAACAAAAACATGGTACTAAAACTTGCATTTAACAAACAAACAAAAAAGATCCCTCAGCTGGCCCAGTGCTGTGGCGGTAGCATGAATATCCACTATGCCAGCAACCTGGGATTGGAAGTGATCTTGGGTTGCTGGGAACCAGCCAGGGAGAGGGGGAAAGAGTACTGAGCATCCGATGAACTGCTCTTCTCTCCCATGGAGAAAAGACTGCAGTTTCCACCAAATGACTGCCACCAGGTGGAGGCTTGGTGGCAGTGTGGCACTGGAACGGGAAAAAAGATGGGTGGGAGCTGCGGGACTCCACAACGTGGGTGTGCCTCCACACACACCGGATGCATTTCTCAGGAGAAGGTGGGGTGGTGAGGTGGAAGCGATGGCCCTCCCCACTCCCAACACAGCTATGGAGAGTCCTGCCTGCGTTGGCCAGGAGATTAAAAATTTATATTTGTGTGTGTGTGTGTGTGGGGAGAATACTGACCCTGGACCAGCCCCTCTGAAGAACTGGATTTTGGGAGTGACTTTGGGTTTCTTCATTGGCACGGAGCAGGGCTGGTGCATTACAGGCGTGCTTTGCTCATTCTGAGGAGAGGACTAGTTATACAGCACACTGCTACAGTGCCCTTGGAAGTTGATCTATGAGTGGGATTTTGCAGGGTCTTGGAAACCACAACTCACTTCCATCTGCAGTTCAGGGTTGGGGTGGGGAGTCGAAAATGGGGTATCTGGACATAGCATAACAAATATGTATTCCTTTCCACTCACAGAAAGTACCTAGGTGGACCAATTTAGTAGCACAATTATATTTGTTTAGCACTTTGGAGTGTTTGCAGTTTATGCTGCATGTGTCATGGCAGACAGGAAACAGTATGACCGAGTGCCATAATTGTCCATGGCAAGTCTCTACCAACACAAGTCAAACTTTTTTTGTGGGGGGGCTATGCCCCCTCCCCCAAACCCCACATGCAGAGGGCTCTGCCCATCACAACCCCCATAAATATAATCAACTCCAAGGTTGCACCAAATTGAAGAAAAAAATATTTGTTTACAGACCGTTTCTGATTTGCAGATGCAACCTCATGGATTTTGCTTGTTGAGCTGCCAACAGTGGGATATGAACCCTGTCCCTACCATACTCTTGCCTTCCCGCGTCTACTACGCTAACCGATGCTAGCTGCTGGACCACATTCCACCTGTAACCCTTACAGTTTCAGATGGTACGTGGTGTTCCAAGCAGCACACGAGTAGTCCCGAGCGGTACTCTTATGCAGCACGAGACTCGTCCGCCGTAGCACTTCCACTGCAACATGTCCACCGTGACACCTGCAGCAGAAAGTGCAAGTGTGCCAGTACTTCAGTTAACTATTTAGTAAGTATTTTACTTTCACAAATTAAGTAAACACTTCCAAAATAAAGTGCCATGTTTATTCTAGAAAGTAAATTCAGTGGGTCGGGGCCAGATGCATGGAGTGGAAGCCCCTATCTTACAAGTGATATGCTTTTAAAAACCAACTAAATCTTCATTTTATTTTACTCATAGCGTATTTGTTGAAAGAAATAACATTATTGAGCAAATAGTTCACCCTTCTTACACTGAAGCTATGGGGACGCTCCCCCATTCCATCAGCAAATAAGCTCAGATGTGCAGACTATTTGGAAAATCAAATAAGGAGGCTCACACATTAGAGCATGCAGCTCCAAAATCCTTCGAACATAATGGCAGAAGTGATGGCAATTAAAATTGCTTTCCATTAGCCAGCCCCGGTGGCGCTGAGGGTTGAGGCGCTGGACACCACACCTCACGCTATGCCGGCGACCCGGGTTTGGGAATGAGCCTGGGTCGTCGGGGGTCGGAGAAGGATCGAGCATCCGTAGGGACTGCTCTCCTTCTCTGGGGAGGGGGGGCTGGGACACCTTGGTGGCCTAGTGGCCTCTAGCAGTGGATAGGGTGATGGCAGGCCATGGGCGGACTTGGAGGGATGTACTGTGGCAGATGCTGGGATGAGGCGTGTGCGCGCTCCTGTCCCTTGGTGTAATTTCATGCCACAGATGTATGGGGGAAAAAAGAAAAAACCTCGGCGTGCTACCTGATGGCCGGCCAAGCAGCGCCGCCTGGCTTCAACCCTGGATGGTCAACCAGATCTGGCCCCCCCCCCCCCAGGATCCCGTGCCAGTGGTTACGTACTCACCATGGCAGATCACTGTGCAGGACCAGAGGTAAGGGGTAGAGCTTGGGATGTGGGGGCAGAGTACGGGCTGGGAGATCGGGCCGGACTGGGGGGGAACCATAGGTAACACCCCCCTTCCCCAGCCGCAGAGGAAATTAAAAAAAAAAAGAAATTTGCTTTCCAAGAAAGAAAGCATAGGCCACAACTTGCAGCTGGCTCAAAAAGAGCCACAGTCCGGTTCTCGAAAGTAAAATTCACATTCCAAGTCAGGACTGCATTTCAAATGGGAGACACTATGTGTAAAATGCCTCTTAGGATCAGATGGGCTGAGGCCTGGTGGCGCTGGATGCTGGCAACCCAGGTTCGGGTTGAGGATGAGTGCCCTTGTGGTGCTCTCCTCCCCAGGATGCAAGGGGGGTTCGACCCAGCATGCCAGCAACCCCCGGTGGAGACCGGGGTTTTTTGCAGCAAGCCGGGCGGCACGTAAGGAGCGTGGCCAATGCAGGCAGGGTTACCGTGCACCACAGCATTGAGGTGCACCACATATGGGAGGGAAAGCGAAGAATGGGGAAAACGCCGGCTCATGGGACGGGCGATAGCACCTGTCCCCCATGTCCACTGCCGGGCTCTCTCCAACTGGCTTTCCAGGTCCTCCACCCGGGCCCTTACGTGCAAGCAGGAGTCTGACGTGCTAGAGTGCCCAAGAGGAGGGGGCGACCCACCCTGAGCAGGTTAAACTGGGGGTGCTGGCTGCGGGGGGTGGGGGGAGAGAGAAAGGAAGTACAGTATGTAGGGGCTGCAGGCAGAAACCGGACAGGATGCCTGAGAGAGGTTCAACAAGCCATGACCGGAGGGGAAAATAGTTAGGGAAAAAAACCCCAACACATTGCTACCTCCAGTTGAGCAACTGTACTACAGCCATCCAAAGGCACATGGAAAGCTGATACAGCAGCCATGTGCACTTTGATTGAAGAATACTGCATGCCTTAATCCGATAAGGACTGCAGGTACTCTAGAACCTCATTGACTGGGCAGGTAAATGGATCCAGGTTATGTGAAGTGGCCCATAATGCAAACTGCTTTTTTTTCCTTGGAGTGAGTATGTCTGGTGGATGGTTTTCTAGCAGCTACAAGAACATCCACCACTTTCTGTGATACCCCAAATCGAACCATGGCATTGCCTTCATGAGTCATATATCCAGATGTAGCAACTTCAAGTCCAGTTGAACTATGGTTCCCCACTCATGTGACAGTAGACCCTTGCACAGAGGCAGAGGTACTGTTGCAGAAGGGGATACCATATCTGCCAAGTCCATGAGGAGCAATGAGCATCAGAGTTGCCCCCCTCGATCTTTAGCTCGAGTAATACTGTCTGAGTTAGTGGAAAGAGAGGAAAGGCATTCAGAAATCTCCCTTTCCAGGAAGGGGACAATGCTTCTCACCAGAAAACTCCAGTCACTGGAGTGAGCAACCAGATATGTGGCAGTTTTGTGTTGTGAGGGGATGCCAAAAATGTCCAACTCTGGACGACCCCATCTTTTCAATAGGTCATCGACCACTTAGGTCAGCAGTTCCCATGCATGCCTCTTGAACTGTGAGCTGCTCAGTTTGTCTGCCAAGACATTTTGGCCACCTGGAACATGTACTGCTGATAGTTCTATACCACATTCCAGAGTCCATCAGACTCTCATTGGTTCCCTGCACAGCAGTTAAGAATGAGTCCCTCCTTGTTTGTTGATGTAATGCATCAGACTGATGTTGCCCATCTGTATTAACAGAGGACCTAGGGACAAGTGGTTCTGGAAGGCTTGGGGTCCATAAAAGACCGCTCTCATTTCCAGAACATTTATGTGCAAAATGTGCTCCATCTGGTTCCACGTGCCTTGTTGTTTGCAGAAGTTCCAGGTGGGCTCACCATCTTGATCCCGAAGCATCCATGGTCAGGATCTGATGGGGAAAGGAATCAGGAATGTGATGCCTCTGAGCAGGTTGTTGCGTTTCATCCACCACTTGAGCGCTCTGAGCAAGGGAGATGTAACTAGAACCATCTGTTCTAGACCATCTGTCCGCTGATCCCACTGGAATCCCAGGGTCCACTGTGGAATCCGCATGGGCAGCCTGGCCAGTGGCAATGTAACAATGGCTGCCAACATAAGTCCCAGAAGGTGTAGAAACATCCTTGCTGAGACATAATGGCTGTCGTGCACCAATTGTGCTTGTGCAATCAGGTGGTCAGCCCTGTCCAGAGGCAGGAATGCCGAACCCTGGACTGTACCCAGAACTGCCCCTATGTACTGCAGTCATTGGCATGGTGTTAGTACAGACTTTGATATGCTGACTATCACCCCCAGAACATCAAGCATCTGTCTGGTTCAAGCTAAGGCCTGCAACAGTTAGTCTCTGTAGTGGGTTTTTAATATCCAGTCATTCAGGTAAGGGAAAACCTACAGGCCTTCTCTGCAAAGGGCTGCTGCAACCACTGCCAAGCACTGGGTAAAGATATGGCGCAGAAGTTAAGCCAAGGGTAACACTGAATTGGTAATGCTTCTCCTGAATCAGGAACCTCAGATAGTTCCTGTGAGGATGCTGGATTTTGATATAGAGGTACGCATTCTTCTTATCCAGGGAGTAAAGCCAATCCTGTTTGCAAATAAGGAAAGAAGACTCTGTAGAGACACCATTCAAAACTTCTTGTATTCTATGAAGTTTAGCTCCCTTAGATCCAGAATGGGCCTCGTATCCCTGTCCACTTTGGGATGAGGAAGTATCTGGAGTAAAGACCTGTGTGCCTCTGTTCTGAAAGTACAGGTTCTATGGCCCGTTTCTGAAGCAGAGACTGTACTTCCTCTAGCAATAGGGACATGTGCCCTGGTGGGTATGTTGTCACAACTGGTGGCTGATCTGGAGGGTTGTCCAGAAGCTCCAAAGCATGATCTTTCTCTATAATCTCCAAATCCCATTCGTCTGTAGTCAGCCCTCCACTGGTCCAAGTAGAGGGACGGCAGCCCCCCTACAAACACCCCTGGAGGTAAAGGTGGTTGGGGAGTGTATAAGGACTCTTGCTGAGCTGGGGGGAGAAGAGTCACTTGCTTCACTACCTCTAGGTGCTTTTATACTGTCACCTGGGGTTGTGATGGGGACTGGCAAGTCCCCTGTACCTTTACCTCTTCCCTGCTGTCTGTAGGCCTTGGAATGTCCCCTGACAGTAAATGGGCGAAAGTTACCCCTGTTTTGGGTATGTTACAGGGATCTCAATGACTACAGAGTCTTGCCAGATGAATGAAGATCTTCCACAGCTTCTTCTACATCATGGCCAAACAGTTTCCGACCTCTAAATAGGGCACTGAAAACTGTTTTCTGCACATCAGTGGCAAAAGCTGCTACTCTGAGCCAAGACTAGAACCTGAGACAGATGCCAGAGGCTACAGCCCTGGCAGAGGCATCAGAAATACCATATGCTAAAAACTTAAATAAAAAAAATAAAGAAATATCATATGCTGTGCAGATCAAATGTTTCTCCACATCAGCACCAGCATTAAGAATTTTCATTAAAGTACAGTTACATAACAACTTACCGTAACAGTAGATCTTAGAGAGGCTCTTGCAGTAGGTATTCACATATAGGACTGACCCACCAGGCGTCAGGACCCCACGGATAAATTTCTAGCTAGCAGTCTCTGGCGGGGAGGGGGGCCGCCCCCACATCAGGTGACCAGTGTCATACGACGTCAATATAAAAGGGCGGTCCCCCACGCCCTTCCAGTTCTTTCTCGCCAAGGGGCAAAAGAGGCAAGATGAGAGAGAAGAGGATATTTCCCCCATGGAAATGGAGCCAAAAAAGCTTAGGGGGATGGAGGGCGGGTAGGCAATACCTACTGCAAGAGCCTCTCTCGAAGATCTACTGTTACGGTAAGTTCTCGAGTAACTGTACTATCTTACTTCGAGAGGGCTCTTGCAGTAGGTATTCACACATAGGACTGTGTCCCAAGCAGTCTGGAACAAGGAAAAGCACTCAGGAGGAGGACTGTCATCCACATAATGGAATCTCAGGCTGAACTGGTCTCATGAAAGAAGACCTTGTAGTACAGCCAACCTGAAGCCTGCTCTATGGCGAGAGGCAATGTCCAAACTGTAGTGTTTCGTAAAGGTATGGACAGAAGCCCAAGCTGCGGCTGCACAGATGTCTGCCACTGACACATTCTTGAAACAAGCCGCAGAGGCAGCTACTCCTCTGGTGGAGTGACCTCTGACTTGACCCGGCAGGGTGGTCTTGTACTTGTAACAAAAAATGATACAATGAGCCAACCATTTTGATAGGCATTGCCTAGAAACAGCATTGCCTTCTCTTTTGTGAACAAAACAGACAAAAAGCTGATCAGTTTTCCTGAGATCCTCAGTTCGAGTGGTATAGTATCTCAGTATTCTGTTAACATCCAGAGTATGCAAGAGGTATTACCCCTTGATTGGAGTGTTGCGTAAGGAAAGCAGGTAGCTCAATGGATTGATTCAGCCACCACCTTAGGGAGAAACTTAGGGTTGGTGTGTAAAGCCACACGTTCCTTGAGGAAAATCAAGTATGGGATTTTGCACATCAAGGCCTGAAGCTTGGAAATGCGCCGAGCAGAAGTAATGGCCACTAGGAAGAGTGTCTTCCAAGAAAGGAACTTTAAATCTGTTGTAGCTGCCGGCTCAAAGGAAGGCAGGGTAAGCTTCTCCAGAATAAAATTCAAGTCCCAAGAAGGGGCAGGAATATGGATTGGGGGGCGTCTCAAATGGAGAACCCCTCTGAGGAAAGTCTGAGAGACTTCCAACTGTGCAAAAGTCCCGTCTCCAAAGGGAATATGGTAGGCTGAGAAAACTGCCATGTGGACTTTCAACAAGTAATGGCTGAGACCCAGATCGAAGAGGTGACTCATGTAGTCCCAGGACTTTATTGACTGGGCATGAGAAGGGTTTGAGGTCTTCTGAGCTAGCCCAAACAGAAAACAGTTTCCACTTCATGGTGTAGGCGGACCTGGTTGAAGGCTTTCTGGTCTCTACCAAGATGTCCGCTACGAGTGGAGAAACTCTGAAGCGAGCTTTTGCTACGTCTGCAGGAGCCACGCATGTAAATGAAGGGATTTGAGACCTGGATGAACAAGGGTCCCCTGATCCTGGGCCAACAATTGTTGCGACAGAGGAAGAGGAAGTGGAGGTTCCCATGAAAACTGTTGCAGAAGAGAGCACCAAACTTGCCTGGGCCAGAAGGGAGCGATGAGAATCATTCGAGCTCCCTCCGATCAGAGTTTGTTCAGGACCCTCGGAATTAAGGGAATGGGAGGGAAGAGGAACGAATCTGTCCCGCCAAGTGATAGACAGAGCATCCCACAAAAAAATGTCTCGCCCTGGAGCGAGCAAGCAGAAGGCGGGAAGTTTTGTGTTTTGGGGAGACGCGAAGAGGTCTATCAGAGGTGTTCCCCATTGCCGAAAGATGTTGTTTACAACTTCTTGATCCAATTCCCATTTGTGGGACCTGGCTGAGGACTGACTGAGTCGGTCCACCAGAGTGTTTTCCACTCCCGGAACATGAATCGCAGTCAAGTGAAGGTGTTTCTGGGTTGCCCAAAGCCAGACTCTCATCACTTCCCAGCACAGGGGGTAGGAACGTGTTCCTCCCTGCTTGTTGAGATACCAGATAACGCACATGTTGTCTGATGGTATGAGAAGATGACCGGGATGGATAATGGATTGTAGAGCCTGAAGGGCATAAAGGACTGCTCTCAGTTCGAGCACATTTATGTGCAGATTTTGTCTGAACTTGGACCAGCTGCTCTGAGTCCTGTGAGACCCAAGATGGGCTCCCCAGCCTTCTCCTGACGCATCTGTTAATGTTTGGGAGGGAGGTTCGATACTGAAGTGAACTCCCAGGCATAGGTCCTCCTCCACCATCCACCACTGTAAGTCCCTGATCATGGGATCGGAAACTAGCAGCTCTTGGTCTAGATTGTCCAGGGTCTGGTCCCATTGTGACCGAAGCATCCATTAAGAGATGCTCATATGAAGCCGAGGGCGTGGGACTGTTGGAATGGCAGCCGCCATTAGCCAGAGGAGGCGAAAGACTGACCTGACTCCGACCCTCCTGCGACTGGACAGAAGACGGGTCTGAAGGGTGTCCACCCTGTCCGGAGGCAAAGAGGCTTTGCCGATGGTCATGTCCAGAATCACGCCTATAAATTGGAGACACTGGCAAGGGACCAAATGTGACTTTGCCCGGTTGATGGTGATACCCAGACTGGTGACAACCTGCAGGGTAAGGGAAAGGGAGTGCAGGAGTTCCTCCCTGGATGGGGCCGCCAGGAGCCAATCGTCCAGGTATGGGAATACCTGAACTCCCTGGGTATGTAGGTGGGCCACTGCCACAGACAGGCATGTGGTAAAAACTCGGGTGGCTGAGAAAAGACCAAATGGGAGGGTCTTGAATTGGTAGTGGTCCCCCTGAAAGAAAAAACGAAAGAATTTGTGGTGGGAAGGGCAAATGGGGATATGCAGGTAGGCATCCTGCGTGTCCAGAACGCGTAGCCACTGTCCCTGCCGAAGAAGTGGTAGAAGGCTCTGCAAGGAGAGCATTCTGAAACATTTGTACTCCACAAACATGTTCAGGGAGCTGAGGTCTAGAATAAGCATCAAGTCTCCGGTCTTCTTTGGAACTAGGAAGAAATGGGAATAGTAACCTGTCTCCCAAAAATGGGTAGGAAATGGTTCTATTGCCACCTTCGAGAGAAGGGAGGTGATATCTTCTAGGACCAGAGGAAGATGTTGTGGGGAGTAAGACGACTGGGGGTCTTCAGGTGGTTTCTGAAGAAACTCTATTTTAGAGTGTCCTGCTGATATCAACTGGAGCACCCAAGCATCTGATGTTATCCTCTCCCAACCCGGCAGATGGAAGGAGAATCTCCCTCCTACCGGCTCCTCTGCATCCTCCAGAGGCAATGGGAAAGGAAGAGAGTCAGGAGGTGTGCGGCAGTGCAGCAGCCAAGGCTCCTGTGACTTTTTTGCTGGGGGGGTGTCTTGGTTGCTGGAGGGGGCCCTGACGTTTCTTGGCCCATATGCCCTGTGGTTTTTGTTTTTGTCGGTTTTGCCTATGAAAAGGACGCCGCTGCCCTTGAGTGGGGCCTGTACATGGAGTTGACAGACTTGAGTGCAGTGCCCTTCTCCTGCAGTTCAGTAATGATATCCTTGACATCACCCCTGAATAGCATCGAACACCTGACGGGGGCATGCTGGATAGCAGATTGCACTTCAGGGATCAAACCTGACACACGGAGCCAAGCATGACACCGTACGCCTATGGCAAAAGTCGAGCTCCTTCCAGCTGTGTCAACTGTGTCGTAAGTGGCACGAAGCATGTACTGACTGGCCGAACGAGCAGAACGGACAAGATCCGCCACTTCCTGCTTAGTCTGAGACTCAGGAAGGGAGTCCAATTTGGATTCCACCTGACTAAGGATGGTCTTCTGGTAATCCCCCATTTGTGCCACATAATTCAGGGCCCTAATACACAGGGTAGAAGAGGAATAGATCTTTATCTCATATTTGTCCAGAAGCCGGGATTCCTTATCAGGCGGAGATGAGCTGAGGTGTTTGGGATTTGCGGAGCAGTCACGAGCGGCGCTAATGACAACAGAGTCCACCTTGGGGTGTAGGTTAAGGAAATCTACACCCTCAGGAGCTTGATATAGCCTGTCCGCCTTCCTCAAAAGGGGGGCTAACGCAGAAGGTTGTTTCCAAATAGTGGAAACAAGATCTGCATGAGGCTCTATCCAGGTTGGAATCAGCGTAGGAGCAGTCTCGTGCAGATCCAGATGAGCAGAGAGTTTCTTACGCTCCGGGTCTGGTTCCAGTGATTGCCACTGATGGACTTCCTGGATTTTCCTCAGTAACTCCAGAAAAGAGGGATCCTTCGGAGGGGTCCTAGGCCTGGGGCAATCTGGAGTATGTGGCTCGTCTTCGGGATCAGAGCTTCCCGTCTCTGAATCCGAATTAGATGTATCTGATGATGATGAGGAAGACTCTCCCTAGGAGGGGGAGAGACGGCTCCTTTGGGGAGTTCCCTGGGGTGAGTATCTTCCCCTGCTCAGGCTTCAGAGGGCTCTCCTCTGGTGTCAGGAAGGGGGAAGGAGTCTCTCCGATGTAGGGGATCCTGTGCAGGGTCCGGCATCGGCAGATGACTCTCGACCTCCCTAGTGAGCTGAGCCTTGGCCTCAGCCCACCAGGAGGCCAATGTCTCTTTCAGATCCACTGACTGGGGGGTGGGCGGCGGAGGTGGAGGAGGATAGGGATATGGATATTGAGGATATCCGTAAAAGGAGTATCCATAACCTGATGGCGGGTAGCCCGGCGTCTGGTACTGCGGAGTCTGATACTGCGGTGCTGGGTACTGAAGCGCCAGATACTGCGGAGTCAAGTACTGTGGCACTGGATAGTGGGGTGTCGGATACCCAGGTGCTAGGAGCTCTGATGGAGCAGAGGGACCTGGCAGAGGCCCAGCTGGCGGGCCAGGCGGTGGTAATGCTGGCCCTGCGGGCGTCGGGCCCGGCATGGGTACGCCTTTGACAGGGTTCGAGGGACCTGACGGTAAGGGGACACAAGATGGGGTCGGATATGCTGACGTCTGAGGGTCCGTCGTCAGGGTATCAGGCTCCGGAGGAGGGTTCCCCGACGGCAGAGTCTCTGTATCCTCTGTGATGACCGGGGAAGGAGGATTAAAATCCCAGGGTCAGCTGAGGAGACATGGGGACCTCAGAAGGCAATGTGGCACGCTGTGGAGAGCCTGGGATGCCGGGCTGCTCCCGAGGGTCCGACGCAGGCTTCTTGACTGGGCGGGCGTCGGTGGTATCGGCGTCCAACTTGTCGGCCAAATCCGGGCAGGCGGAGGATCCGATGTCCAACTTATCGGATTCCCTGCCTGAGGAAGGTCGCGCTGGGGATGCAGCCTTGTCAGGCGGAGATTTGGCTTGGCAGCCCCCAGAAGGGGTAAGCGGCTTAGTAGCCTTGTCCAGGCAGGCGTCAGTGGGACCGACGTCAGACTTACCGGACCCGCTCTGACCCGAAGGCCACATGGTAGAAGTGGCCTTCCCGGGAGCAGAGGCCTCTTTTGCACCAGAGGCTCCCGAAGGGCCCGAGCATGATCCAGACGGGACGGGCAACACCTTCTTGGTCACCACCAAGACCGCCATCATGGAGCAATCCCCTGGAGGGGACGTTACCTTAAGTGCCGTGACTCCAGCCGGAGTCGCGGCTGCTGTGGAAGCAGTTTCCCGCTCCCTGCGCTTCTCCTTGTCACGCTTCTTCTTGTGACCTTCGGAGGAAGTGAATGCCTGCTGAAGTTTCTTTAGCTCTTTTTCCATGGAGGTAATTCTTTTCTTTAGGGTAATTGGCTTCCAGGGTCTGCTGCCTTCTTTTGCGGGTAGTGGAGTTAAATTTCTGGCAGTGTTGGCACTTCTCCACGGGGTGGGCTGGGCCCAGACAGAAGAGGCACAAGAAGTGGCCGTCCTTGTGTGGAAGTTGGGAACCACATGAGTCACACTTATTTTTATGCGATTCGGAGGGCGTCGGGGATGACATACACAGCGAACCGTAGAGAAAACTCGAAAAAACAAAGAAAATAGGCTGAAAAGTTCGAAAACTAATGGATTGATGAAAGACTGACGAGCGATGATTCTACCACGAGGAACTTTCACAAGCCGACGGCAGGAAAAAGCTGAAAGGCAGGTGTGGGGGACCGCCTCTTTATTCTGACATCGTATGACGCCGGTCACTTGACGTGGGGCGGTTCCCCGTCACAGACTGCTAGCTAGAAATTTTTCCGTGGGGTCCTGATGCCTGGCGAATCAGTCCTATATGTGAATACCTACTGCAAGGGCCCTCTCGAAGCAAGATCTCCTGTTTAGAAGAACCCTCAGGCAAGGCCTGTGCAGCAGCCTTAGCCTTCCTCCATAGGGTGTTCTGATATTTGATCATATGGGCCTAGTAATTAGCAATATGTAGGCCCAACAAGCCAGAGGCATATGCACACTTGCATAGGACACCAACCTCCTGGATTCTCTATCAGGAGGAAGGGAGCTCAGATACCTAGGTGCCCTGGACCGGTCATGGGCAGTTATGAGAACCACTGAGACAGTCTGACTAATTTCACATAAAAGGGCTTTCCAGATGGTGCAGAATACATTTGGTTTGCCTTTCTGGGCACAGCTGTTATACTGTTTGGCCTATACCAAGCTGCATCAGCGGTATCCTCTAAGGCTGGGAACAGGCGATGAACCACAGTAGAAGGAGATTCTGGCATCTCCAGAAACTCCAGCAGGTTCTTTTTAGTAGAGTCCTGCTGCTCCAAAAGTGAAGCCCATGGCAGCCTGCATTTGTTGCATCATGTTAAAAAATGAGGGATACTCTGGAGGTGATCTTGGTGTGTTCACAACAGAATCCTCACTACAGAAGGAGATTGTGGAGCTGGTGCCATGTACACAGTGGCTCTCAGCATTGTCTTCCTCCTCCCTCCACCATCATGATGTCAGGATTATAATCATATTTATCAACAATTCTGTCTTCGACGGGAATGAATAACCACAATGTTGGCGGTGAGAGAGGAGGTCTATTCTGCAAGGTATTAGCCTGTGTTGTTGATGGGGCAGTTGTAGGAGTCTCCATCAATAGGCCTGGCAGCAGATGTCATATGTCCAAAAATGACAGAAGTACTGCCTGAGCACCAGAGCTAATTTGGCAAGCAAGTGCAATTGCAGTAGTCAACATTGGAGGTTGGTTCTCCATCAGCGATAGCAATGTACTTACTGTAATAGGCCCGGTAGAGCCTACGTATGCCCCGACTTTGGTGTCTGGTTGACAGCTGGGGCGCGGTTGTCTCTGCCAGAGCACTCAATGTTGAAGCAGAGGTTGTATTTGTAACCTGCTGAGGCAAACCTGTTTTATGCCAGGGAGGCCTTGTTCTTATCCCAGTGCTTGTGTTTGTGGCACCCGATGAAGATTTTTCCCAGGACTCAGATGACAATTCAAATCGACGGAGATGGCAATGAGGATTCACCCCGATGCTGCCTCTACACTACTTCGAAGGTCGTTTGGAGGAGGAATTTCTCCTAAAAAAACCTCCTGCATCACCTGGTAGCAGAACTGAACCCCTGTTATATCTCACAGGCTTTCACGTTGTGATAGAGGCCTTGGTGGGTGTCAACCTTGTAGACCTTCTCTCCGCATGCATAGTACTGAAGAGTTTAGATGGTTCCTTCAGCAGCATACAGGTCACTGAAAATCAATATAAAAATGATTACTTTAGAATAAAAAAAATAAAATGTCAGCTTTGAGCAGTGATATTTCTGATGGCGGGCCCAACAAGCCTCATCAACATCGGGAAAGGAACTGAGGAGAGGAGGGGCCGCCCATGTTTATGTACATGCTGAAATCTGATGTTGTCGTGGGTGGCCCCTGGCTGACTGCTTGCAAAAGTTTCCATGTGGTCCTAGCACTGACGTGATTATAGTTCCAAAGGTGTGGCCTGATGAAAGAGATATCTATGAAGAAGATCCTCTGTCAGACTGCATCAATGGATTTCTTTTTGCTGTTGGGTGGCAAAACCAAGGTCTGGAAGAGCTAGACTGTAGTCTCCTCATACTTCAGTGCACCTGGCCGCCACCAGCACACAATCCCTCTCTGCCATATTTTTCAGCACTGCCAGAAGTGTTCACAGAGGCAGACTGTAACCCAGTAAGTGTCTTTGTAATGCGGTAAGATTTTACCATTTTCAGCAGTTCCCCGTGCCGATTCTCAAATACGTCTGACTTGAGCCAACACTGTAAACACTCAAGCATGATCCTTCCGAATCCTCTGGCAGCCCTGTTATATGGATAGAAGTTTCTCTGGATTAATTTTACATGTGCTGTAGTCACAGCTTTAGAACAGCAGGTTCTTTAAAAAGCCCTACTGCTGAGACCCGAGCCCTTTCGCCATGCTCAGATACAAAAGAGAGATGCAGGCACCAACTAGAGAAGCCACAATTTTTAAACTCGGAAGTTGCTAGACGCCAAACACCCCTAAATAGCGCCTCCTTGTGAAGGCTTTGTAAGGGAGCAGTGTTTGGATAGCAATCACTATAATATATACTGTCATGCATAATTACAATTAAAGCCACCTTAACAGTTTGAGATCACTGAAGAAAGACACTGTCTCTCTAAACTGTATTCTGAGAATGTTTCAATGATGTCAAACTGTTATAAGGTAGCTTTAATTGTAATTAAGCACGACAGCAAGGAGGCACTGGGGTGGTTGATGTCCTGAGCAACTTCAATTTTAATAAATAGTGGCTCACTAGTCGGTGTGTATGCCTTTTTTGTATCTCTGAGTTTGCATTTGGCTTTTTGCAAGGGCTGTACATTTGGCTTTGTGGAATGCCTGTTTTTTTTCCCTGTTTTTTTCACCATGCTATAGGCCAAGGTGGAGGTCTCCTTTATCTCTGATATGTTCATTTCGAATCGCACTACAACATCATTAAAGCTCTCACCTTTTGTGGCCGGCCCACAAGGCTGAGCAGCAGGGTGTCCGCAAGCGGCGCCAACATCCAGGGTTCAGTGACGGACTGGGGAGTCAGAGGGCCAACCAGAGGAAGAAGGACTGAACATCCCAGGGACTGATCTCCTTCTCCGGGGGGAGAGGGAAAGAGTGTCTGGCACTTTGCGGACCTTTAGCAGAGGCTGGGGGGTACCACCGCTGCCGGCACCACACATTTGGAGGGTGGGGCAGACGGCATCATTGTACGTCTCTGCCTCCAGGAATCCAGCATACAATAAAAATGCTGGCTCTGTTCATGACAGCCCTGCCTCCACCACTGCTCCGGGGCTGAGACCAACGCCACGGGAGTCCTGTTTCGGCCTGTCTGGGGTAAGCCAGAGGCAAGAGACCTAACCCTGGAGAGGGGGTCATCCAGGGGTAAAGCCTGGGCATGGGGAGGCACTGAGGGGAGTCAGGGGCAGAACCCTCTGTCTCAGAGGGGAAGGAGACCACAAAAAAAGAAAAGAAAAAAAAAAGCTTTCACCTCTATGTTGAGATATGCGACAATTTTTGCATTACTGCTCACTGCTGCAAGTATGGACTCCAGTGATTTAGCTGTACCCTAGTTAGTAGCGACCCTGTGGTCTTGTAGCCCACAGTGCTGTTGGCATTTTGTTTTAGTTTCTAAAAAGTCTTAACCAGTGTTCTTTTTCACAATTTGCTCATTTTTAGTTTATTTCTATTGTGTCTTCCTCCAGGGCTGTAAAATAGTACAGTTACTGTTGAAAAATAGTTTTCACTTCTTTATTGTTGTAGAGACAGTGATCCTAAAAGCATGTCTGCCCTGGTGCGCCCAAAATCACAGAAATTTTATATTAAAATTGCTACAGTTTAGTCCATAACGATTATTTAATCTTTCAATGCTGATTAACCTGATACTGCGGAAGGGGTTCACTGTAACTTTTTAGCACAATTTAAAATGCATTACTGAAGTTCCTTTTTTATATTTGTTAGTGTGTTTACCCAGGAGGGTACAAGAGAAAGACAAAGAACCTCTGTGCGCAAACACTGAGGCAAGGGTTACCCCAAAGGGCATTTGGCTGGGAAGCCAAGTTTCAAGAAAATACAAAATCACACATGCCCCCACAATGCAAAGCATCATGGGCTGCATATGCAAATCACCACAAAATGTTATGCTGGTCCAAGTTTAAGCAGAATTGCATGGTGCCGAAAGGCGCCTCACACAGTTTGCAAAGGGTGCTAACAGAAGACATAGACACGTGTTTCATTCTACCAGGACTCATCAGTATGCCCTGCCTGTTTGACACCCCAGTGGAATGGACTAGCTACCCTTAAGGCAGTGTGCCTTGGATATATTGTGGTGAACCCATTAAATAAAATACTATTTAAAGACAAAGAACCTCTGTGCGCAAACACTGAGGCAAGGGTTACCCCAAGGGCATTTGGCTGGGAAGCCAAGTTCAAGAAAATAAAACACACATGCCCCACAATGCAAAGCATCATGGGCTATATATGCAAATCACCACAGAATGTTATGCTGGGCCAAGTTTAAGAAGAATTGCATGGTGCCGAAAGGCCTCTCACACAGTTTGCAAAGTGCTAACAGAAGACATAGACACGTGTTTAGTCCCTACCAGGATTCATCAGTATGCCTCGCCTGTTTGACACCCCAGTGGAATGGACCAGCTACCCTTAAGGCAGTGTGCCTTGGATATATGTGGTGAACCCATTAAAATAAAAAACTATTTAAAAGACAAAGAACCTCTGTGCGTAAACACTGAGGCAAGGGTTACCCCAAAGGGCATTTGGCTGGGAGCCAAGTTTCGGTGTCTATGTTCTGTTAGCACCTTTGCAAACTGTGTGAGAGGCCTTTCGCACCATGCAATTCTGCTTAAAGTTGGACCAGCATAACATTCTGTGGTGATTTGTATATGCAGCCCATGATGCTTTGCATTGTGGGGCATGTGATTTTGTATTTTCTTGAAACTTGGCTTCCCAGCCAAATGCCCTTTGGGTAACCCTTGCCCAGTGTTTAGCACAGAGGTTCTTTGTCTTTAAATAGTTTTTATTTTAATGGGTTCACCATAATATATCCAAGGCACACTGCCTTAAGGGTAGCTGGTCCATTCCACTGGGGTGTCAAACAGGACGAGGCATACTGATGAGTCCTGGTAGGACGAAACACGTGTCTGTGTCTTCTGTTAGCACCTTTTGCAAACTGTGTGAGAGGCCTTTCGGCACCATGCAATTCTGCTTAAACTTGGACCAGCATAACATTCTGTGGTGATTTGCATATGCAGCCCATGATGCTTTGTATTGTGGGGGCATGTGTGATTTTGTATTTACAAGAGAAAGAGACACTTTTTCCATATGTGGTCATTCTTCTATCATATTTTACAACCCGGAGGACCGAAAGGAAAAGCAAATGACTCACTCAAAGTCAGACAGGGCCCCAAAGGCTATTGTGGGATCCAAAATGAAAACTACGCGCTCATAGTAATTCTTGATCTTCCAGAATATCATCACCATTTATTACCACTAATGCCTCTGTGCCAGAGGCAACAGAACCCCGAGGAAGCAAAGTCTTTTGCATTCTATAGCTAAGGGGGCAGATGGTGCCGGTGCTACCCACGAGGCAGACGTACTGATGTGGCACTCATGGGCTGGCCAGTAACCAACGCCAGCCCCTACCTTCCTCGCTTCTGTTTGCCAGGAGAGAAACAAGTGGGAAGGAAAAAAGAGAGGGTGGGACCAAGAAAGGAAGCTCCAAGGGATAAGAAAAGGATACAGGATATAATATTATAAGAAGAATAAAACTAGACTACCAGTACAAAGAACTAAGAAGTGGGCCTAAAGAACACGGTAGCAGGAACAAAAGGTCAGGGGCTAGAACCTACAAGTCATCTGACTAATGCAGGCAAGGGCAGTAGCCCTGCTACAGGACCCTAAGAGGCTAAGAAAGAGCAGAGGGTATATAGTTGAAAGATTGCATAAACTCTTGTACCATTATAACAGAAGAATGGAGGTAAAAAAGAGAAAGACCCTCTTGCCACTCCCCTAAAAGAAGAGTAGGGAGAAAAAGATAGCATTCAGGAAGTACAAGGAATCACAGAAGGAGCAGCACAGAGAACTGCAACAGTTAAAGAAGAAGGAAGCAGGGAAGGCAGTCAGAACATCAAAGGCCCAGACCGAGGAAACGATAGCCAACGCAGTTAAGAAGGGGGATAAAACCTTTTATAGGTACATCAGGGAGCGAAGGAAGACCAACAGAGGGATAGTGAGGCTTAATAAAGGGGAGGGGCAGAAGGTGACTGTGAAAAGGCAGAGATACTAAAATATTTTTGCTCAGTATTCACAAATGAAGAGGGGGACGTATCTAAACCAAACAACAGAAACACTCTGGATAAGGGGGTTGATACCAGCCCATTCACAAAAGAAAGAGTTCTGAAAGAACTCTTAAAACTCAAGGAGGACAAAGCAATGGGGCCTGATAGGATTCATCCCAGAATTCTAAAAGAACTAAAAGTAGAACTAGTGACACCGCTGACTACCCTCTTTAACAAATCATGGGAGGATGGGGTTGTACCCGAGGACTGGAGGAGGGTAGATGTTATTCCACTTCACAAAAGTGGGAGCAGGGCAGAGGCAGGAAACTACAGACCTGTTAGTTTGACCTCAGTGATTGGGAAAATGATGGAATCACTTCTGAAGGAAAGAACTGTTGAGTACCTAGAGGCCAGGGGGCACAGGACCCAAGGCAGCATGGATTCACACCGGGAATGTCATATCAGAAGAATCTAATAGATTTATTTGACTGGGTGACCAAAGTAGTAGATCAGGGAGGGGCTGTGGACATGGCCTACCTAGACTTTAGCAAGGCATTTGACACAGTCCCACACAAAAGATTAATATGCAAGTTAGCCAGCCTTGGAGTGGGTCCCAAGATGGTAGCCTGGGTAAAAAATTGGCTGGAGAACAGGACACAGAGGGTAATAGTAAACAGAGTCCAATCTGAAGAAAGGGGGTTACTAGTGAGGTACCACAGGGTTCAGTATTAGGACGGTCCTCTTCAATGTCTTTATAAGTAACATTGCAGAGGGACTGGAAGGAAAAGTATGTCTCTTTGCAGACAACACAAAGATCTGCAACAGGGTTGATACACAAGGTGGGGTGGAAAAGATGAGAAGGGACTTGGCAAAGTTGGAGGAATGGTCAAATGTATGGCAGCTTAGACTCAATGTTAAGAAGTGCAAAGTAATGCATCTGGGAAACAAAAACCCAGGGGAAGAGTACACAATGGGGGGTGAAATACTAACAAAAATGGAAAGGGACCTGGGGGGGGAGTCGTATCAGATGACCTAAAGGTGGGCAAGCAATGTGAGAGGGCAGTAAGGAGGGCTGGGGGAACACTGGGATGCACAGGGAGAGGCATCACCGTAGAAAACAGGAAGTTGTCATCCCTCTGTACAGACAGCTGGTGAGACCCCTTCTGGAGTACTGCGTGCAGTTCTGGAGACCCAATCTCCGCAAGGACATAGACAGGATGCAGGCAATCCAGAGGAGGGCAACTAAAATGGTGCATGTTCTGCGCCAGAAGACATATGAAGAGAGATTTAAGGAGCTTAATATGTATACCCTTGAGGAAAGGCAGGAGAATGGGGACATGATAGAAACTTTCAAGTACCTCAAGGGAATCAACAAAGTCCAAGAGGGTAGCATCTTTCAGAAAAAGAGATGTGCAAGAACAAGGGGTCACAATTTGAAGATAGAGGGGGGACAGCTCAGAGGTAATGTGAGGAAGTATTTTTTCAAAGAGAGGGTTGTGGATGCATGGAACGGCCTTCCTGAGGAGGTTGTGGAGTCAAAAACAGTGGGGGAATTCAAGAATGAATGGGACAGACATAATGCAATTCTAGGGGGTGGGGGTAGGAGGAAGTACGATGTTGGTTAACTAGGATCTGCAGCTTATCCATTAGGTCGGGAAATGGGCAGACTGGGTGGGCCAAGCGGTCCTTATCTGCTGTCAGATTCTATGTTTTCTATGTTTCCTTGTTTCTAGAATAGCCTGAAAAAGTGCTCTTCACATTCTACACTCCATGACAATAGCCTTGGCAGCTACAAAAGAGGTTTTGCCGAACCTAGGGGCAATTAAATAACAGTCTGCACAACCCACAGGGTGGAGAGTGGAGGGTAAACCTGCCAGCTAGGAGGTAAGTAGCTCATGAATGGACATAGGAGGAGGGAGGAGAGAGAGAGAGAGAGAAAAATTAAAATTCAGTGGAGAGAAAATCTTCCCGCCTCCTTCCTTTTACTCCCTTACTCACCACTCACACTTTTTTTTTAAACATAAGATTGGGGGGGCGCCTTGCTACAGCAGAGGGGGGGAAATTGACTCTAATAAGTGAGAGGAAAGAGGATGAGGAAAAAAAGAATAGAGGGTGAGCTGCACAGAAGCCCTGGCTCCCAAATGAGCGGGGGATGGTGGGCAGGCATGGTAATAAATGGTGAAGATATTCTCGAAGATCAAGATGTAGGGAGAGTACGTAATTTTCTTATCTTCCAAGAACCAATCTTCACCATTTATTCCCACTAAGGTCTCAGAGCACCAAGCTTATCACCCAAAAAGGGTGGTGCTGGCTCACCCCGAGGGAAATGGTAGTTTCCTCAGCCCTCTGTAGGGAATAACCACATAAGGGAAAGGACTCATCATGGGTCTGTGGGGACCTGAAACTGGTCAGGAGTAGGAGGAGGCTCCTGTGGCCTGGGAGCAGGAAGGTGCCCCGACAGCTCATGCCTGTCCCCGAAGGAGAAGAAGGGAAGTCCCTGGAAATGCAATCTGAGTACCCTACACTGGGCCATGGATGCCAACCTTGAAAGGCAAAGCCATACCATCTGCCAAATGCAGATGGCAGTTCTGACCAGCCTGTAAACTACCTCACTGGTGTCACAGGATGCCCTTGCTTGGTTACTCGCCAGCTCCAGGCCCTGGGCAGAAAGGCGAATGGCTTGTCTGGTTGCCTCTTGGTCAGGCATTAATTTTAGGAGCTGACCTAGAGTCATCCACAGGCGCCTGCCATAGGTCACCTAATGGGCCTGACGTGCAGAGAAGCATATTATGGTGCATGCTGCTGAAATAATTCGTCTGCCCCGGATATCAAGCTCCGTGGAGTCAGGGTCAGGGGAGTGGTCATGCACTGGGCACCTTTGTCCAGAGGTGGTGTCCAGGAGCAGAATCCTAGAAGAGGGATGTGGCATAGCACCTGGAGACCTCACGAGAGCACACCAGCTCTGAACGTCCCTCAGGGCTGGAAAAGGGGCACAAGGACAGAGCCAGACATTCCTGGATGCCTCCATGGAAGGCAGAGGCCATGGAGGGATGACTGCTGTTCTCGGCTGTATTCACCAAGAAAGGACAGTGCCAGATTAGCTAGCAGGACTGTGATCAGAAAAATGTTGCCAGATGAGCTCATGCACCATCTCCCCAAGGACCTGCTGGTACAGAGTGCACTCCGCAGCAGAGGAAAGATGAACAGAGGGGTCCTCTTCCTCAAGGAGAAGGAAGTGGGAAAAGATAAGGAGCTGGAATCAGGAGATGGGAGGTGTGGGCAGTTCAGACTGGAAAATGGCCTGGTCTACCTTATGGTGGTATTGGGAAAAGGCACCAGCTGTTGTCCTGAACTGTTGCCAAGACAGGGGCCCAGAGGACCGAGAATACCTGGGAGAGGAGGAGAAGGGGTGGGGAGGAGCATTATGCAAAACCAGGCCAGGTCCTCTCCCAGGGCTGTGGGATAGCTTAAGGAACCCATCAACAAACTCCAACAGCTGCGGACCAGTCGGGATAGTGCATTTTTTTGGGGGGGGGGGCACCAGGTGGGGACAGTGAAGCCATGCAGGTCCCACGTGGCAGCCCCGATCTCCACAAATGACACAGTCAGATAGTTCTGGAGAGAAGGAAGGGTCTCTGAAACAACACCGTGACTAATACCAGTGCAGACTCCTACTCTAGGCAAGGAGTGAGCCACTGACCTAGACTCCAAAGACCTCTCCTCAACAGAACTGGCCCTCCCCCATGAACCAGGCCCAGACTCCAGGATAAGGCCCCCAGGGGTTAAGGTACTGGAAACTGCACTGCTAGCGGAACTGACTCCCTCCTCTGTACTGTGAACGGGGCCAGGGCTATGAGCAGTACTGGGAACAGCACCAGGACCCAAGCTAGCACTGTGAACAATGCCTACAGGGGTCCCAACGCTGCTCACTGTCACTACAACCTGAGGAGTCCCCTACTCCGTTCAATGCTAAGAACCAGGCCCAGGTAGGCCCCCTTCATCACCAAAGTCCTCAACAAGCCTCAGGTCCTCCCTGACATCCTCCCATACATCATCCGACCATTTAGGGAAAGATATCCAGAGTACCTCAAGAGGTCAAGAAAGATGGGCTAAAGAGGTCTTCCCTCTCCCGGCACCAGGAACAGTGCCAGGAGGGGACCCAGCCATATGGTCTGCACTGCCCCACCCACTGGTACAAGACTGAGTACCAGGAGCCAAGGCGGTGCTAGGCTGCACTGCCAAGGTGCCCAATGGTGTAGGCCAAGCATACAGCTTCAACTTCAGCATCAGGGTGTCTGCTGCCCTGAAGGGGCAATGGACAGGGGTGTGCTCAGCCAGTCCCCTGGGGAAGAATGACTGTCCACCAGACCCCTCCCCCAGGTCCTCCCACATCTCAGTGAAGTGAGCGCATGGGGAGGCCTGCTCTTTCTCACTATGTACAGTACTCAGAAGGGACTCAAGGGAAGAGCACAGGGATCTCACCTTGGAGTCCCTGGTGCAATGCCGGTCTCCGGGGGGGGGGGGTGCCTTGCAACACACTTAAGCACATGGATCTGGAGGGTGCAGCAGTCCATGGCAAAAGAGGCATCATACTGGTCCATAACATGTTTGGCGCCAAGACAGGTCCAACAGGCATCATGCTGGTCCCAGACTGTGACGTAACCCCTGCAGCAGCACTGACATATGGGGGTCTGTCCTTACTCTTCTTCTTCCAAGACTTTTCCTTAGGCTCTTCAAAGCCAGACATGGCACCATACAGAAAATAAAAAGGAAAAAATAAGGTTCAGCACTGCACAAGAGAAAAAAAAAATAAAGCAGGCAGAGAGAAAGAACACAAAGCTGAGGTATGGCATTGATCCGACAGCAGTAACCCGAGGAAGGTGCATGACGCAGTTAACACGACGACTTGAAGTGTTCCCACAGTGTGCACTCTATGGTGGAAAAAAACAAAACTGAGGAATGTGGGGGGCAGCATTGGTTACTGACCAGCCCCCAAGCGTTATGTCAGTGTGTCTGTCTCGTGGGCAGTGCCAGCACAAATGTCGGTCCACCTAACTGTAGAACACAAAAGACTTTGCGCTCCCGCAGGGTCCTAGTGTCTCCGGCACAAATCCATTAGTAGGAATCAATGGTGAAGATTGATTCTTGGCAGATCAAAGATTATCTTGGTCTTGGTTCCATGCTCTGACTACTACACCATTTGACCTTCTTTTGTTCGCAAGCTATATTATTTCTACTGTATTAATACAAGTCATTTCATACTGGTTTCATACTGGGTTTTGGACAGAAAAAGGCCAGAAATGCCCATCAAGTGTCCCCCCACATTAGTGGGTACATTTTGCCCCAATACTGAGTAGGTGGTCATTAAGTCTCTTTTTAAAGTTATCCTTGTTACAACTTTGAACTATGGCTTCAGGTAATGCATTCCATAATCTGCCTGTTCTTTGGACAAAGGCATTTAACAGTAGATCTTTTCTCCTTTTTCAGAAGTTTTAAATACGTGTTACAGAAACAAAGCACAGCAACAATCCATTGCGATACAACAAACACCTTTAATAAAACATTAAAATGGCACCGCATAGTTTAGTTAATTGAAAAATGCTTCCTCTTCCAAAGTGGAAGGACTATTTTACAATAAATATAGTAAATTTCATTTTTTCATATCAAAAAGGTTTTTTAACATGGAAAAATTATTTTAAAAAGTGAACACATTTTATAGGCACAATAAGAACTGTGGTGTGTGCACTGAACAGATCTGACCCCACTTCTGGGGCAGAAGGCACTTGGCTTGCGGCCTCATACCTTACTATGTCCCTGGGCATGGGGTCACATTGGTTCAATGCAGACCCTGTCGTGTCTTATTGCTAACTCATCAAAGCTTCAATAACCAGAATCTCAGTGGCAGCTTTCACGCTGGGGCTAAAGTCACTTTGTAGTTAGCTGGCAAAGAAGAGTGTGCAAACAGTGGGGGGTCAGCACCCATTCTAACTTGGAGCCAATGCCTCACTTCCATTTGGCCCCCAACTAGCCTTTTTGGTCTGCAATGATGTGCGACTGCTAGGTAGCCAACACCCTCCTTAGAAGCCAAGCATATCACTTCCACAATGCCTCCTGCCGCCAGTCAGCCTCGGCATGCAATTCTAGGACTTAAACGAAAATGGAAATCTTACTTTACTTAAAATAAATTTCACGATACATAAGAACATTCATTAAGCAAACATTTCATGTAGTAAGAAATGTACAGTACAGTAGCTCACCTGTATTGATTTTAGAACACTCTGCCTATTATCAAGTGTTCTGAGGTCTTTAGGTATGTAAAGTCGGACACTACTGATTGCTGTGCAAAGATGAAGCAAAACAGGAACAACCTGAAGAGGAAAACAAGAAGATCAGAATGCTACCCAGTTAAATACTTCCAAGGTTAAATCTTATTGTAAGCTGCATAAGTTTTTTTTTCTCTCCCTCTCTCAGTGCTTTTCTATTATTCTAAAATTGACAGCATAAAGCTGGGAGCAGGGACCAAGACCTACTACAGTAACTTCTGAAGATCCATGACTGACTGAACAAGTTTAGTTCCCATGCAGAGGAGTTTGCCTTATACTGCATGTGGCAAAATTACTGAGTCTGGTGAGAAGGCTTGGAATCTCCTGGCATATGTGTGTAACACACGTTAAATAGAAACATAGAATATGACATCAAAAAAAGGACCAGTGGCTTATCCAGGCTACCCACTCTACCTACTTCACATACACTGGCCCAAATGACTGTCCCCCTTCCTTATCTTTGCCCCTCCATCCCTTACAATGGCCCTGTGCCTGTCCCACTCTGGCTTTGTTGGTTACTTAAGCAATAAGGCACAAGGTGTGTGTTATTGTGTAAAAACATCACACCTCAGGTGGCTGAAGCACAAGGCCACAGGTCGAGGGCATTCAACACCCAAGAAGTGATGTTATTACACAACAACACAGCCTTGGAGTGCCTCATTGCCTTTATACAGTGGCTCATTGATACAGAATGAAAAAAACATTTTTTAAATAGTTTTTTTTTTTTTTTATTTTCTGAGCGGAATTATATATGTAAAGAAAAACGTTTCTATTTTTACCTTGTTCACTAGATGGTGCTGTTGTGTGTTTGCAGTCTCCCTGTCTGTTTGTACCCCATTTTCTAATAATTTCTATGAGACTCTTCTGTGCCGCCCCCCCCCCCCAGTTTTCTATGTAGTTCTCCTGGTACACTATGATGTTTTGTTTTTTTGTACAGGTAGAAACTAAATCAAGATAATGCAGATTTGTTTGGGCTGATTGGGAACTGCAGAGAGGGTTTTGCTTTCACTGAGGGATATCTGAGCAGTCGCAGACTTCTCCACAGTTGTGCCAAACTGATCTAGTAAGTTGACAGAATGCACTGGTAAGCTACTCGCAGTGGCAGTTTTCAAAAATAAATCTCCTTCTCTGCCTTGGGTCCAGGAAAACAGGAAGTAAAAGGTACTCACAGTGGAGCTGTGCAGTGTGAAGTGAGCATGCTGCACAGTCAGTTTGAGAAGCCGGTTGTACCTCACAGTTTAAAAAAAATAATTTCGGTTTTGATTTTTATTGTTGTTGTACACATTTTTGAAAAGCTGTGTTAATGAGGGATTGCACTTCTTGACTTTTGAGCTCCATTTGTTGCGAGAATGATGAGGGGGAAATGGGATGGCAGTGAGTGCACGAGGTCTGTAAAGTTGCATCTCACTGGAGTTCGTAGGTGAAGCTTTTCACAGCAGTGGTAAGTTGTGGTGTGGTGGCATGATTTCTCATGGTGTCATGATGTCATCTGTGCGCCTGGACTTCATACAGTGATGTTGCTGTCAGATAACATCTGTCTCACTGAGGCGTTATGCCTTACCTCACGCTACGCGGCGATCCGGGTTCAGGAACAACCTCAGGTCACTGGGGTGCTGGCACGTGGGGGAGGGTGGCAGCCGGATCCAGCAGCCTAACAGCAGCGCTCCCAGGTCATCACCCCCCCCCGGCCCCGTAGTTCTGCTGCCACTGGGGGGAGGGCCAGTGTGAGTCAGTTGCAGGCAAAGACAAAATGACAGATGTTATTGTAAGCCATGTCCCATTTGTGTAAGACAGAATTTAAGGCTTTAGAAAAAAATGGGCAGGCCATAGGACAGCTTGGGAAGCAGGATACCATGGGAAACAGCAATGCTGGTAGATGGGGAGAGGCTTTAGACTGGCAAGGTAGGCACATCCGAATCGGACATTAACTGCCTTACAGGTGAATGGCACGTGGAGAGAGAAATCGAGGGAAGGATCAAGCGTAACACCGAGGTAATTGAAGAAGGGAACAGTGACCAGCAGGGTGCCGTTGCCACAGGCCACCGAGCACGAAGTAGGGATATTCTTTAACTGGTAGGCAGTTATGAATAACATTTCCTGTGATTTTGATGGATTCACAAAGAGCCTGTTCTCAACGAACCAGGACTGAATGACCTGAAAATCGGCAGACAGGATTCTATTGATAATAGCCACGTTCTGGGCACTGGTGAAAAAGTCCAGGTCATCGACGTACAGAAGAGGGGTACTAGTGATGAAGCAATTATGAACAGAGTTGATGAGGAGAGAGAAAAAGAGTGGAACAAGTATGGAGCCTTGAAGGACACCAGTAGTGACAGGGGTGGGATCGGACAGAGAGGATCCAAATCTGACACGTTGCTTCCTACTGATCAGGTAGCTTCTGAACCAGGGGAGGGCATCATCGGAGATTCACAGTGCACTTAAGTTTGTTACATAGTAGTGACTGACCATATCAAAGGCCTTAGTGAGGTCTATGAATACGGTACCAGTGAGCTCCCCTTTGTCAAGAGAGTTAGAGACACTGTCGGTGAGGATAAGCAGTGCACTGGTGGTACTATGGTGCCAGTGGAAACCATGCTGGGCCGGGGAGAGAAGACTCTGGATGGAGAGATGTGGTAAGGTTTTTTTCCAGGACTTTGCTAAGAATTGGTAGCATGGCAGTAGATCTACAGTTGCTAATAATTTTGTTACCTTTTTAAACACAGGCACTATATTTGATATTTTCCAGATAGTTGGCACACCATTAGTGGTGAGGGACAGATTAAAGATTCTCGCTAATAGGAAGGCCAGTTCACATGCTGCTAGTCTGAGGAGTCTGGACTTGACTCCATCAGAGCTAGCAGATTTAGATTCAGGGAATCTGCCTCAGAAGTTCGTACACCTCAGAGACTCATGTGTTTGAGGTGAAAAGGAGGATGTTGCACTGGATCAGTAGTTGGGGACGAGGCTAGACAAGGCGAGTAGGGAAGCCCCAGTACAGGCTGTGAGGTCCGTGAACAGGAAAGGAAATGGTCAGTGCCACACTAGGATAGTAAAATAAGAAAAAGCACACCAAAAGAGGATGGTGCCAAGGGGTACAGTGATGAACCATGGAAGGAGGTGTGACGCAGTAACACACGATGACTAGCACACTCCCACAGTGTGCACTCAACGGAGGGAAAAACAGAACTGAGAAAGGTAGGGGGACGGCATCTGTTACTGGTCAGCCCACAAGCACCATGTCACTATGACTGCTTCATGGGCGGCACTGGCACGGACATCTGTTCCCTAAGCTGTATACTGTGAAAGACTTTGCTGCCGGGGGGGGGGTGCGGTTGTCCCAGTGCCTTGTGAGTGGCACAGATGTCAGTCCCAAAGCTGTAAAAATAAAACTGCTCCAAGGGGTCCCAGTGCCTACAGTGTCAGTCCCCTAAGCTGTAAACTGTCAAAGACTTTGCTCCTGGAGGGGGTCCTTGTGCCTTTGGCACAGACCCATAAGTGGGAATAAACAATGAATTGGAAGATAAGTGGTAAATCAACAGTATGATTTATTTTTGTATAATTTTTTTATTGGTTTTAAAATAATCAACTGAGACATTACACAGTAACATACAAACATACAGACAAGTGCATCTCACAATTCATTATTGTTACATTCAGAGGTTCCTCTTCATTATTCTTCCCTTCTCGTTTAATTCCTCTTATTTATAATTACCTTTACCATATCCTTTAACTATTATATCCCCTCAGTAGAGCAATAGTGGAGCCAATGAGGTATGGGGAAACCTGAAACTCACTCTGTATCTGATACTACTCCAGGCCACAGTATAGAATAACCATCTCCTCATTACCTAATGTTGTCAAGAAGGGGGCCCATTCTCTATAAAAAGCATCCTGCCTATTACTAAGCATCAATGACAGTCTTTCTACTGCCAAGTTCTGTAACACCAATTGGTGGCATTGCAGCGTGGTGGGGACTACATGGTTGACCCAAGTGTCCTGGATACAGTGTCTGGCCATCATCAACATTATTCTAATCCACCGTGGCAATGGCTCCCATTCACTTGCCTCCCCTGGAGACATACCAAACAATCCCACAATAGGATCCATTTGAATGGGGAACCCCACCATCTGCGTTGTTTCTTTACAAATTTTACTTCAAAAGGCCCTTAAAACCCTACAATTCCAAAAAGAGTGCATATATGTTCCTCTGTCCTCTCCACACCTGCCACAGAGAGGAGAAACGGAAGGGCATGCCCTATGCACCACTGTCGGTGGGAAATACGCTCTGTGCAGGAACTTATAAAAGGCCTCCTTGAACTTATTACATATTGAAAGGCCCATGTGGCCTACCAGCACTTGTCGCCAGCTATCCTCTGAAATTTGGGTTCCCAGGTCTTTCTCCCACAGCTGTTTAACCCTCTGCGTATAATCTGGATATATTTCTCTCCCTATCTTTACCGCCTTACCAATAAACCCCTTGGGGTCACATTCGTCCTATGTATCCACCGCCTCCAATGGCCCCCACCCATGTGACTCTCCCCGCCTCTAACTCTCGATAAGAATGTCCAGTTGCAAATATCAGAATGTTTGCTGTCCTTGTAGGCCCAACCCCCGTACAATATCTTCCAATGTGTACAATGTATCTTTACTAACCAAGTTTCCCATACATTTAACTCCTCTTCTTTCCCAATCCCTGAACCCTCCATCCTCTAATCCTGGTAAGAAAAAAGGATTTCCCTCTATCGGTAATAATAATGTTTCCCTTTTATTAATCCCTCTAGATTTCCTAAGAAGGTTCCATGCCTCCAATATTGATTTTACTAAGGGGTGACCTCCTGGCGTATAGACCTGTGCGCCTTTACTATGTAAATAGGCAGATAAACGCCCTGGCATCCCCATTGTTCCATCAGTAAGTCAACTTGCTACTACAGGGCGATAAACCCAGTCGGCAATATATCGCTTGCTGAATGGCCAAGTAATGATTTGTTATGTTAGAGTTTAGGCTTCCTCCTAGTTGTCTCTGCCTTAAGCCTCTAATGTGGATTCTCGGTTTTGCCCTCCATATGAACGGAGTAGCTAACTTCTATCTTTATAACGCCCCTCTAACAAGGTGCATCGGATCATTTGCATAGGGTATAGGATCCTTGGTAGGATATTCATTTTTAATAAGTTAATTCGCCCTAACCAAGATATGGGTAACTGCATCCACCTCCTCAAATTCGCTTCTATCACCTTAATAAGTGGCGTATAATTCAATCCATACAAGGACTCAATTGTTCTACCCACTTTGATACCCAAATAAGTAATGCAAATCTCCCTACCCTGTATTCCCCATTGCGTGTCTATAGCCTCCAGCTTAGGGAAACAAAACATTTCGGATTTATTTAAATTAATTTTATACCCAGAAAATGTGGCAAATTTTTCTATTAACTCCAGTTAGAACCATGACTTTCTAGCTTCCCCGCGCAACAAGGAATTCAATGCTTCCCTTGTAGCTATTAACAACCGACTTATTGCAACTCCCTCTCCCTGGACCACCCGTCTTTCCAAATCTTTGAGCTGCTCCTCTAATCTCTGTCTCTTTACTTGCTTCTCTTTTTTAACCCTGGCCATATAGGCGATTATTGAACCTCGCAAGAAGGCCTTCCCAGCGTCCCAAAAGACAGCATGGGGCACCTCCAATCCTTGATTAGTTTCTTTGTAAAAGCACCACTGTTTCGATACGTATTCCCTAAATTCTTTATTAGGAAGCATATATGTAGGGAATTTCCACTGCAGTGGTGTGTCCCTTATCCCTAGCATCCTAATCTTCCCTATCACCACAGTGTGGTCTGAAATGTGAATCGGACTATGTGATACATCTATCAACCTATCATTCCAGTCACATGGGACCAAGATATAGTCGATTCTTGTCCATGTCCCATGAGGACTTGAGAAAAACGTATATTCCCTGGCCCCTGGGTTTACCATTCTCCAGCTATCTACTAATTCAAGGTCTAACATACCCATCCACTATTGATTTAGTGCCTCTGACCTTCTCCCTTTCCCTCCCGAGTGATCCATGACCCGGTCCAACACACTATTCAGGCCTCCCCCTAATATGAGTCCAGGGAACTGTTCCCTAATTAATAAATCCAGGAGTTCCGGAAAGAAATTCGGTTCATATGTAGCAGGTGCGTAAACATTACCAAATGTGATTTGTTCCCCATACAACTGTCCCACCACAAAGATATATCTACCTTCCCTATGATCTTTCACAACCTTTTTAACTTCAAAATGGTAGACTCCTATGCAATAAGACAGCCACTCCCCACTTCCGCGAAGAGTAGGAAGCGGAAAAGCACTTACCCACCCACCCTCGAACAAGTCTGGCGTGCTCAGCATCCGACAGGTGGGTCTCCTGAAGTAATGCTACTTGTGTACCCCGCTTTCTGAGTGCCGTTAAGAGCACTGTGCGCTTGATTGGATTTGTAACCCCCCGCACACTCCAGGAGACCACCGTTAAGTCTTGTTTACCCCCCATATTCACTCCCCTCCTTTTCCCCTGCATAAGAGCCAACCATTGGGCCTCCCCATGCCCCAAAGTATAATGCCTCAACGCTCCACTTCGAGTTCAACATGAGATGCACATGACAACATACAACAGAAGTAACAACAAGATAACAGGATAACATGTACAGTGTACCCCCCAGCTACTTGAATGTTAACACCTACCCCCAAGTTCCTACCACCCCCCATCTGATCTCCATGAAGTATGTCCCCGCTATATCCTTTATCACTTCGAGTTTTCCCTGTACCAAAGCCCCCCTACCCCCCTTGATGACACCAGCTGCGACCTCCGTGTGAGTGTCAGATACCCCATTCAATGATATCGATGCCCCGCTGCTCCAGCCACAGCCGATAGCTATTTGCATTTACTAACCTGTATATGAAACAGGATTAACGGTTTACCAAACTATATGGGCAGAAAACGTTTGAGCCCCAACTAACAACTTTAATGTCCTCCTCTGCAGCCCCCGCCCTCCGGCGATATCCCAAAAGTATGTGATAGGAGCGCTCCCCTACTGGATTTTACATCACTCTGAGCCCCCCATAAGGATACGCCAGATTATCTCCTGGCTTAGCTCCCCTTTCCTAACACAGCCGCAAACCCTGTCAAGCCCTCCCCCTCTTCCCCACATCGTTCATCAGCAGCATGCCTCTCTCCCAGTATGCTTCATATGCAGAAAGTCTGTGAAAAAGGGGTAGGCTGTGCCACGAATATACGCGCTAAGCCCTCCCTCTCCCATGATTTCACAAACGATTTCTTCTCCACGACCTTTATGTCCAAAGGGAACTGTCCTGCATACTCACGTCCTCTCAGAGAAGCAGCAGCCAGGGTAACCATCACTCTGCAGTTCCCAGTATACTATCCAACTCTCATCAGGGAAGGCCCCAGTTCAGGTTTTCCAAGTATCGGGTGCACAAAAAACTCCTCTCACTCCCATCCCAGGGACATTCAAAACATTAATCTTGTAACGGCATTCAACTCACAGTCCGGCATCCAATTGGCCTTCTCCATACCATCATTTGCCCAGCTTCTTTTGTAAGTCAGCCACAAATATTTCCGCCTTGCTGAGCTCCCAAAGAGAGTACGTCGACCCCTCAAACTTGATCTTTAGTACTGCAGGATAGATCATAAAATGCTCGACCTTAAGGTTTCTCAGTTGGGCCATGAGCGGGCTGAACACCTTTCTCTTCTGAAGGAGTCAAAAGGAATAATCTTGTGAGATAAACATTCGCGCCCCTTCATATTCCAGCACCCCTTCCCTCTATAGGCTCTGAGGACCGCTTCGCTATGCTGAAATGAGTGGAATCGAATGATTATCTGCCGCGGGGGCTGGTCTCCCGATGGTCGTGGCATTATAGCTCGATGGGCTCGTTCCAGTTTGAAGCGCCCACTCTTTGGCTGAATTCCCAGTAGCTCCGGGAGGGTCTGGGCACAGAAACTCATTACACCTCCTTTCTCTGCATCTTCTGGTAACCCTCTAAAGCATAAATTAAGTCGGCGATAGTAATTTTCCTGGTAGTCCACGGCGTCTTAACTCCTCCAATTCCTTCTGTAATTGTATGATTTGCCTTGGGGTCTCTGCACTTTCGTCTTCTAGTCATGATATATGCTCCTCTGCTTCCTCTATTCTGTTGGAGCGCGCAGTCTGTTGTTCAAGCACTTCTTGAAGTTTCAGGTCTGTTTTCTCTTCTAGTTTCAACAATCTGGGCTCCAGCGCAGCAATCACTTGGCCTGTAACCTCTCGGCCTAATGCACCGATTTCAGCTGCCGACAGGGATATTTTACCCGTGCTTTCACCAGATGTAGAGGCCATGGGAGCCGCCACCTTTTTGCCCGATTTCCCGGCGATACGTTGACTTTTTCCCGTATTAGGCACCAGATACTCCCCCATCACACCTTCCTGAGCCAGTTGGTACCGCTGCACTATTTTAGGGTCAGCCTTTTCCTCCCTAACTTTAACTTTTATTTGGCCGTTAGCACGGAGCAGCTTAGTGGCACGTCTAACTTACTAGCTGCTCATCAGCGGCCCCCCAGTATGATTTAAAGATGACAGGAAATTTGCGGTAGTTGGTAACTGTTTGTAATGTTTCTGTTTTACACCCTCATATCTTGTAAATTTTGTTTCCGTGTCAACAGACAACTCTTCCTGTAGCTGTTGGGGATATATGTGTTTGCTTTACTTTCTTTTCATCGTTTATGCTAGTGCTCTGTAACTATCCTGGGGGTCTCCATTTTATGGTGGTTGAAATCTCATTGTCCATGAAAGCTGCATTAGCATACGAGAAAATGAAGTCAAAGCAAGCATTTATACTATGTATCTATGCTGAATGTACAAATATCCTGAAACCAAAAAAAAAAACTCTGGAAACACAGAAACGGAATGCAATTTAAAGGGGGAAGAACCCTGCATTACAACTCATGCAGTCTGTAAAGCTAACTGAAAGTAAATATGGTATTTCACACATTGCTACAATTTGTTTTCTTGAACTCTAATTAAGCAGACAGGCATACTGTGGAGCCTAAAGGTTGCTGACACATCAAGTTCTCATATGCTAATGCAGCTCTCTGGGACAGTGAAATTTCAACAACCAGAAAACGGAGACCCCCAGCACAGCTACAAGGACTTGGGAGATAAGGGTATAGTTTTCCTTTAAATTCATATCCCTAAATGCTCCATATGTTGCTGTACTTCAATAAACAATAATGGAAAAACTGCGTATTGTGTTGTTTTCACTATACAGACAACACTATTGACAGTTCTTTTCATAAAACCAGTAATCTGGAGTTTTCAGTATGTCAGTTTTTTTACTGAAGAAGATTTGGATTATAACCTTTGAGCTAGACAGCTCGTTTATAAAGGTTCCACTCAGTTACAAGGTACATCACTAGTAGAACAAATGTACAAGTACAGGAACCCAACTAGGGCAAATGGTGCAAACAAAAGCAGGAGTGCGCCTTTCAAGAATTATGGTAATCACTGCATGACTTTATAGGAAATATCAGTCAGTCTGGCATTGTCAAGTGGGCACCAAGTGACAGAAGATTAGAAGGAGAAAAGGGAATTAGTAGAAGAAGAAGGAAATTAGAGAGTTGGGGTCACCTCAAGGAGAGTGCAGGTGCTTGAGAATGGGGTGGTGATCAGGTGTAGCAGTTGCTGGTACTAACCTAAAAGGACCAATTTACTAATGGCAGGGAGTCTAGGAGCTCATTTAACCATCTGGGACCTCTAAAGGCCAAGGACCTTTGCGCTAGGAATGTTCTTCTAAATGGGATAAGGAGGGCATTTTGACCTTAATCCTGGTGCGCTGGGTTGTTTGGGATGGTTGGAAGTGCCTATTAAGTGCATCAGGCGTTAGGCCTAGTAGGGCTTTCTTCCCCAGGACACAGATGTGGTACTTTATTCTACTCTGTAAGGGGAGCCATTCTGTCTGAGATTAGAGACTGCATGTGTGAGTTCTGTCCACTCCTGTGGCTAGTCTGCAGGCCTTTGGTACAATTTGAATTCTGCATAGTGCCACATCAGAGGCAGCACTGTAGACTGGCAGCCCATAGTCTATTACTGACAGGACTGAGCTGCTTATTGCCAGCTTCAGTTCATTGGGGGTAATGGCGCTCATGGGTCTGTACAGTAGACCTAACTTAACATTAGTGGCTCTAACTATATGATCAATATGTGGGGCTAAGGAGAGGGTGTCATCCAGGTACACTCCCAGGTACCTGAATGAGCCGACTTGCTCTAGCTGCACCCCTTCTCGGCTGAGGATGGTTAGTGGGCCAACCTTCTTTTTAATGTGCAGAGATGTAATCAGCATGTCCTTTGTTTTTTTGTAATTTAGTAGTAGTTTATTTTGTTGGAACCAGTCTTCCAGTTTATTACAGTCATTTTGTAGTCATCAGTAAGTTTGATTAATTGCTACTCACTGGAGGAGACAACAGCACCATCTGCATAGAGCAACATTTTTGATGGGCAAACTTGGGGTAGTGAGTTAATAAGCTAAAGAGAAGTGGGTCCAAGGATGGAACCTTGGGGGACTCAGATTGATTGCTATTACATCTGAGGCGATCCCATTTATTTTCACGCTTTGGGTTCTGTGGGAGAGGTAACTCTGGAACCAGATTACTGTTTCAGTTGACAGGCCCAATGCTATTAGTTTTTCAAGAAGGATTTTGTGATTTACCATGTCAAACACTTTAGTGAGGTCAATGAAGATTTACCCCACTACTATTCCCTTGTCAAGTTTCTCATAAATGTACCTGGTGAACTCAGTGATGGCTGTGGTGGTACTGTGGGCTTTTCAGAACCCATGCTGCTCCCAGCATTGTTTATTATATTTGCTGAGGTGATCTGTAAATTGGTCAGCCAGAGACTTTCCATTTGCGAGGAAATGTCAATGACCTAAGAGACGGGCTGAATATTTTGGATAAGGGCCAGGCAATCTTATCTAAAGTGAGTGCAATGATCTTCATATCTAGTGTGTCCCCTCCAACCCTGGTTTTGCCCAGTACTCTTTTTATGTATTTTTTGGCTTCTGCGGCTGAAATCTGCTTGAAGCAGGAAAGTGATGGGCTAGTATTTGATAGGGAAGGATGGGCTTGAGCGAACTTGCGTTTCAGAATCATGCATTGATGGGTGGTACGGAGCTAAGGTCAGTGAAAGCTATACTGAAAATATCAGCAATCTCTTCAGAATCCTGCGTGGTGGCATTACCGGCATTACTGGTGGTTATCAGGTTTAGGACATTTTTGACTTCTTTCCCACGAAGGTTCTTTACGGTACCCCAAAAGTGTTTCCCATTACCCAATGTTCTTTCAAGATGTTCTTTAAAGTGGTTGGCCTTCACTTCCCTTATTGCTTTGGTGCAACTGTTTCTGGCAGCTTTATAATTGATGGTATCTTGGTGTGCGCCTGTGGCTTACGCTCTGTACCACAGGTTATCTCTGGCTTTCATGAGCTCAAGAAGAGGGCCCGTTAGCCAGGGATTGTTAGTTCCCTTTTGCTTCCGACTTCTAAGAGGTACGTAGATGTTACATACAGTTGTAAAAGTGGAAATGAAATAATGTAGGTCCTCATTTACATCTGTTGCATTACCAAGAGGGGACCAGTCTATCATTCTTCAATACTGTTTGAGGGTTTCTTGGTGGTGGTTCTTAACTGACCTATTTTTCACTATGCATGGGGTCTGTGTTGCGCTTTTATGGTCCCGGTGCAAACTACAGGGGAATGACGACTGTGTCAGGTACTACCAATACATCTGTGATCCTCTCCGGATGGTTGGAGAGTACCCAATCAATTAGGGTACTGCTGCCAGTCTTTTAGTTTGTCCTGGTAGCCTCTGTCACCATTTGTGACAGGTATAAACCAGACATCAGATCTTTCTGGGGAGTTGAATTATTTGCCAGTCAATTGAAGCTAAAGTCGCCTAGAATGATCACTTCCCATTTCTGGTTGAGTTGCTTGAGGTGTTCAGTAAATAAATCAATGCCGGTCGTATGTACACTGTGGTAAGCACTAGTGTGTTGCTTTGGTTACTGAGGCAGAGTTTGATAGAGAGTGAATGCTAACCTTAAGTTGATGACCTATTACAACAATGCTCACAGTTCTGTACATAAACAACAACAATCAAAACTCCAAGTTACTGATTTCATAACAAGAACTGTACAGAAAGTTGCCCATAAAAAAAAAAAAAAAAAAAAAAAAATACAATGCAATTTTTATATAAACCTATATTCAGGTACAATTAAATATGGATCATTTGGGGGGTATAATTTCTTAAAAAAAAAAAAAAAAAGGGAATATTGCTAACATTTGGCAATTTGTTTTTTTACTTAAATCGGAAAGACCTTTGAGCCAAGGGCTCTTTTATAGAGGTTCCACGTCAAGTCACAAGAATAACAAATTACAATGGTTTCAGTAAGTAATACAACAAGAGGAAAGTAACTGCATAAACAAAGGAATAATATGGTAAGATAAATATTGTGTCAAGTGCAGCTAGTGGCCTTGTTTGAAGAGGGGTGGAAGGGATTACAAGGAGAGAATGATAAGGGGCGAATGGTGGGGGTGGAAGGAGCAAACTAAGAGCAAGGAGGGAGCTGCAACACTGTAGCTTATGTAGGAAAAGACCCACCGGGTTGCGTGGGGTAGAGGGAGAGAACAAGGTGAGGAAACAGAGGGGAGGGAGGGCAAAATCAATTTGAAATCATTTCCTGGCCTCTTTAATGAAAATCAGACATCACATTTGGCAAGCAATTGGGGAAGGTATACAATGCCACCATACCCCTGTAAAGCACCAGAAATGGCTGCCTGGTGCACCTTCAGGGTTGTGACTCCCAGCCCTGCCCCTGATAGAGACCAAAAGGATTCTTCTCCACTCCTTCTCTCATCTTCTTTATGCCAATCATAATTCTGTACCACCCAACTGTATTCTGTACTGCATCTGAAAATATTTAACTTATGGATGTATTACACTGTGTTCATGTTTTATGAAAAATATTGTTCTTGGGGGGGCGTGGTTTGGCCACCAACAAGATGGCAGCGTAATCTCTCGAGCTTGCACTGGGTTCAGCGAATGTGATGCTCCGGTATCGAGACTCATGGGTCTGCCCGTCCTACAATTGTTGCTTCTGACACGGCAACTACCCCCTTGCCTACCAGCACTCGGAAAAATGATTTAAATGCAGCTAATCTACGTAGAAAGTGAGCGCTGATCCCGTGTGGAGATACGAGTACTAGGCCGTGCAGGCCCCACCAATACAGTGTCGCAGTAACAACTAGTGGCCCACTCGGGTAAACGAAATCGGGTATCTTTGCCTCCTGCACTAGACAACTGGAGCTGCCAGAGATTTGCCTTACTTCGCCAGCTTACCAGACCTTCATATGGCTCTACCAGGCAACAACGCTCAGACTGACCCCATGTCTCAATTACCTACAAAAGAGCCCTCACTAAATGAGTCATTACAATATATCACTCGGATGCTGGAGACAGTTTTGAACAAAGCTGAAGATATTACAGTCACTCTTTCGGGCACAGTGGTAGAGGTTCGAAACCTGCAGGACCGAATGAATGTTTCCAAACAATGGCTAGAGGAGTATGAGCAGCAGCAATCTAAACTACTACTCTGCTTGCAAGCCTAGGAGGAAAGAACAGCGGTGCTTTGGGAAAGGCTAGAAGACCAAGAAAATAGAGCTAGATGCAATAAATACAGGTTACTCACCTGTAACAGGAGTTCTAGGAATGGTATATGTTGTTCATCCACACTCATTGGCAGTATCCTTGCCGCTTTAAATCTTGCCGGAAGGTCTTCAAGCTTGCTCCTCCCACCCACCGGGTGGTATAACTCGGCCCGCCCCATGACGCCAGATACAGGCCGCTTGAAGCTCAGGTTGCACGTCAAGCCGGGGAAGGTCGGGTGCGTGTGGATGAACAATATATACCATTCCTAGAACTCCTGTTACAGGTGAGTAACCTGTATTTCTAGGGACATGGATATGTTGTTCATCCACACTCATTGGCAGACTCTAGCAGTTCTCGGAGGAGGGAGGCAAGACGACACCCCATATACTTACTTGGGAAAGAGAGACTGAGAACTGAGACCAAAACCAGCATCCCGGGCGTGACCCAAGGTCGATGTGGTAGTGGGTAATGAAGGGGTTTGCTGACTTCCAGGTAGCAGCCCTGCAGATTTCCTGGATAGGGACGCCCCTGGAAGCAGCCACCACAGAGCAGTATGGCGGTAGAATGAGCTCTTATCCCTCTGGGAGGCTCCATGCCCGCTAACTTATAGCAGAGATCTATGCAGGAGGTTACCCACCTGCTTACGTCCGCTTGGCTGCAGGTCTGCCAGATGCGGCTTCCAGCGTAGGTGACAAACAGCTGGCTTAACCTCTCCTCGAATTTCAGCCGTGGCGCCTTATAATAAGCGAGCGCCTTCTAGGATCCAGAGTATGGAGTTTATATTCCGCCTCCGAGGTGATTGGGGCAGAACACCGCAGAGTCAACACCTGGTTAAGGTGAAACTCCACACCACCTTCGGAAGGAATTTCGGTGGGGGGCAGGACAACCCTGTCCCTGTGGGAAGACCAGGTAAGGAGACTCGATGGAAAGCGCCTGAGCTCTCCATCCTTCTGGCTGACGGATAGCCACCAAGAAGGGCGGTCTTCCACGACAGGTGAGAGAGACACACCTGTGCATAGGTTCGAATGGCTTGCCCATGAGCTTGCTAGTACCAGCAGTAGATCCCACGGAGGGGTTCCCTTGACTGGAGGGGAATGTGATCAAGGCCTTGGAAAAGCGCCAGACCACCTTCTCCTGCGCCACTCGACTGCCTCCCGGCCCGCGCTACAAGCAGAGATGGCTGCCAGTGCACCCTTAGGTCGTCACCTAAGCCCTTGACTAGAAAGGGACCATAAATAGTCCAAGATGCTTGCCATGAACAGGAGGAAGGGTCCAAGCCCTGTTCTGACACCAAATGGAAAACCTTTTCATTTGAAGGCATAGCATTTTCTGGTCGACTTACGGACGCCCAACTACATTGAGGGACCTCGCCGAAAGACCCAAAGCCTGGAACTCTAGGCCAGGAACCAGGCTGTCAGGTGCAGGGATTGAAGGTCCGGATGGGAACACCTTCCCCTGATTGACTGAGAGCAGGTCCGGGCGAGCTGGAAGCTGCCATGAGTCCTGGAGCTGAGACTGAGGAGATCTGGTACCAGAACTGGCGAGGCCAGTCTGGGGCTATCAGAATCACCTGCGCCTTGTCCCTCCCTCGCTTGAGAAGCACCTTGTGGATCAAGGGAAATGGGGAAAGGCGAAAGAGGCCCGGGTCCATTGCCTCGAGAAGGTCCCCTGCAGCGAGCCCCTGCTGAGGGGGGCGGCATGGAACAGACTCAGCTTGCTCTCCGTGGAGGCAAACAGGTCCACCTGAGGTGTGCCCCAAAGGGAGAACAGATGCTGTACTACCTCCGCAGGAGAGACCACTGCGGATGCAGCCCTCATCCGCCCAGGGCATCGGCCAGGGTGTTGGAGGCCCCTGCCACGTGAATGGCTAGAGAGATCCGCCCAGGCTGCGCACGAGTGACCAAATGCGAGAGCCCTGCATAGAAGCATGGAGCTGGGCCCCGCCTGGTGTTTAGATAGCATGGTCGTGGTATTGTCCGCCTGACTCGGACCACTCTGACCTCCGGAGGAACGGAGCAAAGGCGGTGAGAGCCAGGCGGACCGCCTGAGCTCCAGCAGGTTGATGTGGCATCGGGACTCCCCATGGGACCAGAGGCCATGAGCCCTGTAACCCCCCAGATGGGCACCCAACCCATCAGAGAGGCATCGGGTCGACAGAGAGACCGCCGTGCACGGGCGACGAACGGATGCCCTCCTGCAATTGATCTGGAACGGTCCACCACTGAGAGCATTCCACATCCCCTGTGTCACCGACACAAGCTGGTCCAAGGGATCGCAGGCCAGGACCACTGGCTGGCCAGTCCTCACTGAAGGACGATGTTCCAGCGGGCCCAACGGACCACGCTGGTACAGGCCGCCATGAGACCCAGGAGGCGAGGAAGTCCCGGCAGGGCGCACTGCCCAACCAGAAATGATCGGGCAAAGGAGGAAAGAACCTCGCCCTGTCCGCCGGAGCCGCGCTTGGCTCGAAGAGAGTCGAGCTGCGCCTGATGAATAGAATCACCTGCTTGGCTCGAGTTCTGACTTGGCCTCGCTGATAAGGAGGCCCAGTTGAGAGCAGACCTGAGGCCAGATCTCTGACCACTCCGCCTCCTTCCTGGAGGGAGCTACACGCCAGTCGTCCAGGTAAGGGTACACCCGACCCTCGGCACGAGGGAATGCTGTCACCACTGCCATGCATTTGGTGAAGACCCCGGAGCTGGAGACAAGTCAAGGGCATGGCTTGAATCAAGAGAGATCCTCCGCCTCGAAGCGAAGGAATCTCTGGTGAGACGGACGGATAGGGACGTGAAAAACGGGCCCTGCAAGTCCAGAGAGCAGAACCACACGCTGCTCCAAGGATGGTATTATCTGAGCCAGAGTGACCATCCTGAAGGTTCGAGACCTTAGGAACTTGTTTAGGTCGTAGGTCGAGAATGGGGCGCCAGCCCCCGTCCGCTTGCGAACCAGGAAGTACCTGGACACAAACCCTGGGTCTGAAGGAGGGTCCACCACCTCTCTTACCACCTCCTTCTGGAGGAGGAGACGCTGTCGGCTCGACCCGCCAGTGAGGCTGGGGATCCTGCTTCCGAGGGGCGACGGCTCTGAAGGGTGGTGCTGCGTCGAACCCAGAGGCAGGCTCTCTTCCCACCACCTCCAAGACCCACCTGTCCGTGGTAACAGCGGACCAGGCGGAACGGAAGTGCTGAGCGGCCTCTAATGGGGACCCAGGGGCAGACGGGATGGGGCGACACCCTCAGCCTGCCACTGGGCAGGCTTGGAGGAGGGACCGCCGAGGGACCTCCTGGGCCCTTTCCTCTCCTGCCTCTGTTAGAGGAAGCCGCGGCTTGGCTTGGGATGCCAAGGCCGAGCCTGCTGGCCCTGACGTTGCTGGGTCAAGGCACTGGGGCACAGAAGGACGAAAGGGCTTAGGCTGTGGTTTCTGCCTTGTCCTTCTGAGCGGAAGAGACCGAGTCCAAGGTGGCATTGACTTCGATCCTCCAGAGGTGACCTTCCACCCCAGGACCGAGAGGTCAGTCCCCAAAAGGGAACATCCGCCAACTTGTGCTGTGTATCCGAGCAAAGGTGGATATCCTCAGCCAAGCCCGCCGACGCGATAGCCACTGCGGCCGCCACCGATCTGGCACATGAGTCCCCTACATCCAAAGCAGTCTGGAGCTGTTTGGCCACTGCCCTGCTCCTGGTCCCGCACCTGCTTAACCGTAGTCTGCAGATCGGCGGGAAGATGAGGGATGACCCATCCAGGGAGCCCAACAGGGCATGAGAAAATGTGCCATGAGGACGGCCGAACTGGCCTGACTTAAGGCCGAGAGAGGACGGAGCGTAGAATTTTCGCTCGACATAGTCCAATCTTTGGACTCTTGTCAGGAGGTTTGTCCACATCCTCGTGCGAGCGGGCGCGGAAAACGCTGTTGTAACCGCAACCAACCTCAGCAGAGGGGTGTTCCAAAACCGGACAAGGAACCTAGGACCGTGATACTTCCTGGCCATCCTGGCCGAAGGCGCAGGGCAGGAAGCAGGGCGCCGCCAAAGTTCCAGTGCTGGACCCACTATGGCCTCGGCCACCGGAAAGGCCTCCGCCGGAGAATCCTCGGTCCAGAATCTCCGTGAGGGGATACCTGGCCTGCTTGGAACGGGTTCGAGCTCCATCCCGGTAGACTCGAGATGAGCCGAAGCAGCCCTAGGAAGGACGACGGGCTATCGCCCATTGGCTGACCTCCTGAAGACTCCAAGTCCAGTCGCTGGAGAAGAAGGAGGAATCATCTTCGGACTCGGAAGAGTCTCGAGAGCTGCTCCTGGCCTGAACCACCCTTCACCTGCCGAGGTCGGTCGGGAGTGAGGGTAACTGATAGCCGATGGGTAAACCTTAGTCAATCGAGAATCCTTGGTCGGAGCCCCATTGGTGGCTGTGGAGGCGGAGGTTCCACCGCACCGGTGGAGCAGCTGGTTTTGGCCGAACAACCGCCTGGGTATAGGCTCCTGGGCAAGTCGAGGTTGTGTCGGCCGCTCCGTGACAGTTATTTCAATGGTCGGGAAGGCGCCGAGTCGGCTTATTCCCCCGCCAGGAGGAGTTGTTATGAACATAAGGTTCCCGGGTCATCGACGCATTCCTTACGCCGAAGCCTCCCTCATCCGAGGAGGAGGACGAGGATCGAGCGCGACGCCGCCACCGCGTGTGCAGAGACCGGGACCGCCTATGACGGTGGGAACGGGCTGGATCGCCGAGAGGTCCGAGACCGAGACCGAGTCCCGAATTTCCGGGTCGTGTAGGGAGGTGTCGGCCGGAACCCACACTCCTTCGCCTGGAAGGTCCATCCGAGGCCCGGAACCGAGGCACAGGCGAGCCCACGGATCCTCAACTCCTCCCGGGGAACCGGAGAGGGAACTCGGCTGCCAAAGCGACAGCTCGTCTCAATGGGTCAGAAAATCTCGACTTCATCAGTGGGAGTCTCGGTCAACTGACCTGACGGGACACCGTGAGGCCAGTGGTCGAAGCCAGCGGCCCACCAGCCGACGGTCGACGGCCCGGGAAAGGGACCTTCCCGCTCTAAGAGCGCCGACGGAGGGACTTACCCTTGTCCTCTTTTTGGACCGAGAAAAGGTCCAGCAGACGAGGCCCTTCTCCTTTAGTGAGAGGGACAGACAAAGCTCCTTAAAGGAAGCCGGTAGGAAGAACCCAGAGAGAGCGTGGATAAATGCCGTCGGTGAAGATACGGTCACGCCGCCCTTCTTCGAGGCGACCATCCGCCAGCTGATTCGCTGAACACCGCCGTCATGACACCGGCCAACCGGCCTCCTCCTGGACTTTCACCGGAGGGAAACGCTCGGGACGCCCAGTTAAAATCGGGCAGCACGTCTTCGAGACGGCGTCGCAAGATGAGCACAGGTCGCAAGCCCGCGGTCGTGCTCGCTGCCTCAGCAGTAGACACACGTGGGAGTGTGGATCCGTCCAGACATCTTCTGTCTCGCACATGGGCATCTCCAAATCCGGGAGTCGATTTATCCATCCGAGCCGCTAGGGATCAAGATCTGAAGTCTTTTGCAAAATATTATTTTTAATCGCAAACGAGAAATAGGAATCAGTCACAAACGCAGAGAGCGTTAAGGGAGGGAACCTGAGCTTCCAAGCGGTAAGGAAGATCTACGCCATGGGGCGGAGCCGAGAGTTATACCACCCGGTGGGTGGAGGAGCAAGCTTGAAGACCTTCCGGCAAGATTTAAAGCGGCAAGGATACTGCCAATGAGTGTGGATGAACAACATATCCATGTCCCTAGAACTTGCGTATTATTGGTTTACCAGAGGGGGATGAGGGACAGAATATGGAAACGTTTTTAAATGATTCCCTGCCGGTGATGCTACGAAAGAGATGGAGGGGGCCAATGGATGTGGAGAGAGCTCACAGGGTAACAACCAGGAGAGACAGGAATTCATATCATCCCAGACCCATCATTGCCTACTTTTTTCGATATACAACGAAGGAAAAAATACTAAGAGCTGCATGGGATATAGGGGAAATTCCGTGGCAGGGGACCCCGATCTCCTTTTACAGGGACTTTACACACTAGACAGCCATCAAGAGAAGGGCCTTCGTCCCACTTAAGAAGTTCCTGTACAATTTCAACTTCAACTTGACTCACTCTCTCTTTAATGGTTCAGATGCTATCTCTCTGGAAGACTACAACTGGTAAAGAATGATGGTGATCTAGCTACCTCTAAGCCACTCCTAAGAGGTGTACCGCAAGGCTCCATCCTGGGTCCCATCCTTTTTGCCATTTACATCAACAATATTGACTCCAATCTCTCTCTTTCTAATATCCACCTTTTTGCAGATGACACTGTACTTTATGTGAGCGATCCTCACCATCAAAAGCCTGTGAGCTCTTACAGTCTCAATTCTCCTCCTTCAGCATAACCTATTAAAAAGAAATTATTACTAAATGCTAAGAAAACCAAAGCTATGTTTGCCACCAAGAACTGTTCTTCCACTATCCCATCATTCACCCTCCCACAACTCTCTACCATCCTTGGTGAAAATCTGAATATGTTGACAAATTCAAATACCTAGGAGTATGGATAGACAATAAACTAGACTATACTACCCACGCTGAAGAGCTCCTGAAAAGCTAAGACAAAGACTTGGTCTATTCTATAGGATCAAACACTACCTGACCAAAGATTCCAAACAAAGATTAATCCTTGCATCATTCATGTCCCTCATTGATTATGCTGACTTCTCTATGGTCATTGCTCCTCTCCATCTAAACAAACTAGACACCCTGTATCATAGAGTTATTAGATTCATTACTGACCTTCCTCTAGCACCCATCATTGCTCTCTACAATGCAGTCAGCTGGACATCCCTGCAACATAGAAGAAGAAAAATGCTGCTACCTGATCTACTAAGCTCTGACAAACAAACCCCTTCCTACATCTCAGACTGCTTCAATCAGATCACATCCAGGCCTCACACCTTTGAGGATCAACAAACTGATCCTGCTGAAGATCTCATCACCTGCACCCGTATGGAAGAGCTGCAATCAGTTATTCCCCGGCACTTATCTGGAATTCTATCCAAAAGACATTGAAATGGAAACACTGATTCCCCTACATCCTTCAAAAAGCTGTACACCAGCCTAATCCCAGATTCGTGCAATTGCTTCCACAAGGCCTAGTCCTCCCACACCCCACCCCCACACCCCCTCTCCCCACCCTCTTTTAAAGCTCCTCCCTATTCTTCTATCATTCTCTGGTCCTTTCCACATCAAACCTCAAACATATGCTCACCCATGTACCATTATCCAAGCTTTATCCCTACTAGACTGTTTGTTTTCCTTTATTAGGTTTTTGGTTTACTGTCCTTTGCCTTGTATATATGTAAATATTTGTACATCTATCTCACTCATAAATGATTGTATTTGTGCTTATTCAATATCATGTTTTTGTATACACTCTGTAACCTTTTTTGTTATGACCACTCAGGTCCATCTTGTAAATGAGCTATGCTCAATGATGTTCGCCTGAATAAATAAAGATTTTGATTTTTGATTGATTGATTGAACTTCAACTTTAAATTCAAAGGGCTTACTAGATTACTAATGACTAAAGATGGCAGGTAAATATTAGCTGAACAACCAGCAGCGGTGGTGAAATTTTGGCCCGATCTACCTCTCCCTACTACATATCCCAGAAGGCTTTGGGAACCTAACATGTTGAAAGGGAACCTTGAGGGCAGGAGTAGACATCTGGAGGGCAGCATAGAAGACGGATGTCCGGCACCTCTAAATGTTCCCCCCAATAGCCAAGGGCCCTCCCGAATGTTCAAGGCTGCGACAAGGCATGGTTTCATTTTCTCCAGCCAAAGACAATCTCCCTCTGTCTCCAAGGGCGATGTTGCCCTATGTCAGACAATGTCAAAGAGCCAGAAGCGGGAACAGACTGCCTCAGGATGTATCCATGACAGCACCCCAAGCAGAAATGTCCAGGGAAGACAAAACGTCTCATCCTCAAAGTGCTCGCTCTGTAGATGTGGAGTCTCTGGAGATGGACACTTACACAGGCTCTGACTGGGCTGATATTTCGGAAGACTCGCTGGTCGAAGCAGTGGACAGCTCGACCCCAGTTAGACCGAGATCGATTTCATATGCTGCTGCTGTGATTAGGGATCCTGGCAAGACTGGCCTGCTCCTTGTATCAAGAGAGGATCATGTGGACAGTGTTCCTGGATGAAGTTGGTCTGTGTATTGGTTTTAAGTTAACTTGGCGGGCTATTATTTTCAGGCTAACTGATGGACTTAATCAGTTCCCTCTATGCGCCTATACCCAGGAAAATAACTGGGTGGCGGTTTTCTTAATAGTTAATGCTACTCCAACCTAGATAGCATTAGTAGCCAGTCCCACATTTTGGCATGCACGTCCCAGGATGGTGCAGGTTAAATTTCCACTAGCTGTGGCATTAATGCCAGCGAGCAGGGGGGCAGTACATGGTAGTTTTGTATTTTGGGTGATGAACGCTGGTTTGGTTGGGACCTCATGTTGTGGTGGCAAGGTCATTGTCCTCCTTTCCCATCCCTGAACCCTCGCCATTCTCGGGGCTCCCTGGTGGGGCCCCCCCAACCCCGTTTGCTCTCCTACTCCCTTTTCTCCCTGTGGGTCGGATGCCCGACCTCAAGGATGCTAGAACTTCAGAGGACTCGAATCCACGTGGTTCCAATCCCTCCTAATATTTGGATCTGAGTGTTGGTGAAGCTGAGGCTAAGGGTTTGATCAGCCTCTTTCACTGGTAGCCTCGATCCAATAGTGCTGTTGTGCAGTGTTACACTACTACTGGACAGCTTTGGTTAGCAGAGTGAATTTATAGTTAGCTGTGATATATTTTCATTCCTACTATTAACTAATTGGTACAGTTTACACTGTTCTGTGCTGGTCTTAATCTCTTGTGCGTTTGTTCTACTGTAGCCTCTCCAACGTGGAGTGTATCTACTTCTACTTCTTCCCCTTCTCATCTGGCAGTCAAGGTTAATACGGGGATTCTCGAGACTGTCTGGGTGGTGAGTCATATTTCTGGTGCAAATACTGCAATCTCAGTAAGTACACCCCTTTTACTATTATAATGCCCTCGTACCCCACTGCAGCTTCATCTAACCATGCCAGTTCCCCTACCGTGGTGATATCCTGGAATGTTAATGGATTGAATCATCCCATTAAACGGACAAAGGTGCTTCAACACCTTCGTTCATTACATACAGATATTGCCCTGCTCCAAGAAACCCGTCTTTTAAAGAAGGCGGTTCCATGACTAAAAAAGTCATGGGTGGGCACTGTTTGTGCCAGCTTGACTACTTCCAAGACTAAAGGAGTGGCCATCCTTAGCCGGCATGCATCAAGTTGGACTCTGGAGGAATCCAAACACGACCCACAAGGCAGATGGGTCATTGCCAAACTATCTTCCGCTGGGGAGAAATTGATTATTTATAACCTGTATGCCCCTAACACCAACCACACAGAATTTTTTCCTTCAATCAGTCAGGCTATTTCAATGCCTTCAGGGACAGATGGGGACCTCCCCTTAATAGTGGGTGGAGACTATAATATGGTGCCGGATATATTCCTGGACAAGTCGAGGCCCACCCCTCAGGCTAGGTCGAAGGCCAGTTTGACTCTTCATGAGTTGCAAGAGGAGTGGTGCTTATTAGACCTTTGGCGAGGATAATCCTCTTGGCGGGATTATACCTTTTACCTCAGGTACATTCCACGAGATTCGGATAGACCTTCTCCTGGCCAACTCAACAGCCACCCAAAATGTCCTCAAAACCTCAATCGGAATATTCTGATATCCGATCATGCCCCCGTGATGACAACTTATACAGTAGGGGGTCATTCTAGGAAAGGCACTCTGTGGCGTTGCAATCCCCTGTTATCAAAGGACCCAGAGTTTCTTAAAACAATCTCCCAAACTAACAAGGAGTACTTTGCCATCAATGCAAACTGTGGAGTTAATGCCGGCATGGTCTGGGAAACATTTAAAGCAGTCCTATTGCCTTCTCGTCTGCCAAAAATAAAGTGCGCAAAGCCAAATTAGCAGAGTGGCAAACAGAACTGGAAAGTCTGGAGGCCCGTCTTAAAGCTTCCCATGTCTTACAGAGGGATGACTCCCTTGCTCAGCGTATTCTGGGCCTTAAGTACCAAATTAATAATACGCTGAACCATGTTGGGATGGAGGCGAAAAATGTGGCAGACTGCTAGCATTTCGCCTTCGGAAGCAGCAGGCTGCGACACGTATCCATGCCCTCCGCAATGCATCTGGCAAGGTTGTGCATACCCCTCAAGATATTAATGATACAATGAAGACTTACTACCAGGTACTATATAAGTCACAGTCCAATCTTTCCCAGTCAGCCAATGAACAGGATTTGGACAAATTTTGCCAACAATTTGAAGTACCGCGCCTCTCCCTGAGTCAGGCCTCTGCACTGGATGCCTCCTTGGCCCCGAATGAGATACAAGCAGCTTTGTCTCAAATGGCCAAAGGAAAGGCCCCCGGACCGGATGGCATGACAGTTGAGTTATATCAAACACTAGCACAGGACATCACAACCATTACTTTGCTCTGCAAGAGGTGCATTCAAAAGGCATCTCCCGCTCATGAGAAAGGCCCTTATTACCTCCTGCTGAAAAAATCTAACAACCTCTTAGATTGTGCAAATTCTCCTCGCCGATATCGCTACTCTCGGTCGGCACAAAAATCTTGGCCAAGATCCTAGCCACCAGGATGCTCGATGTGCTCCCACCATCATCCATCCTGCCCAGGTCAGATTCATGAAGGTAAATCAGGTCAGACAATACTAGGCTCCTCCTTAATTTAAATGGATAGCTTCCCATTCACAGACCCCAATGGCTGCGCTAGCAGTAGATTTCACTAAAGCCTTTGACTCAGTAGAATGGCATTATCTGCATCAAATACTGAAAAGATATGGCTTTGGTCCGGTGTTCTGCCAGTGGGTGCAAACACTCTATGGATCCCAGATGGCTAGGATTTTGACTAACACGACCATCTCCGGGCCTTTCCCACTGTACAGGGGTACCAGACAGGAATGCTCCCTATCCCCTCTTCTTTTTCTGATAGCAGATCCCCTCATTCACACTCTCATCGCGTCAAGAGAAATTTGGGGCATTGATGTAGCTGGGAAATCCCACTTGGTAGTGGCATACGTCGATGACTTATTGCTAACCCTGTCCCATCCAGAGCAGGCATTATGGCATATCCTGCCATTACTGCAGATATCTGCAACATTATCAGGACTCTGTGTAAATCAGAGGAAAATGCTTTTGGCCCCGCTAAACTCAGCATGTACCAAAAATTGCTTGCAGGGAACCAAGCTTCTCTGGGCAATGGCAGGCTTCTCGTATCTTGGCATAACCATTCCCTTTAAATTGTCTGATTTAGAGTCAGTTAAAGTCTCAGCGTTTTATCCCAGCTATCTGCAGAGATAGAGAGATGGAAAAAGCTGCAGTTGACATTACCTGGTAAGACAGCAGCTGCAATGAATGTTATTATTGCCAATGACATGTACATCTTAAAATCTCCATACGCCTGGTCATTTAAACTCTTGCCACAATTAGCTCAGGTGTCCTTGATATCTGTGGATGGGAAACTCTAGATGGAATAAGAGCAAATTGAGAGCACATTGGTTCAAAGGGGGCTGGGTTCACTCTGGTTCCAGGGTATCATCTGGCCTGCACCGCTGCTATGGCTACTAATGGTTTGTCCCCAGTCCAGTACCTCTTCCGCTCTGGGTCCAATTAGAAGCTGACCAAGTGGTGGATACAAATTTCACTTGTTATTACACCTCAGAGTCGCAACTGGCTTATATTTCCCTCAATAGCAGAAACCAAACGGGCATGGCACTTGCTTATGACTCGAGCTCATACGCCTCGGGATGCCCAAGCACCTCCATGGCTTTACACTCCTTTATGGCACAATCAGGCCCTGACAATCGGTAATATCCCCATATACTGGCCCACCTGGGAATTCCAGGGCATCCGATATATTCAGGATCTCTGCATTCCTGACTTATTGGATTTAATGTCGTTTGAACAAGTTAGACATAAATTTCATCTTCTGAGAAATGACCTTTGGAAATTTCTTCAGATACGCAGTGCTATATTAGCCAGTAAGGTCCATTTATGCTCAGATCCCAAAATGGAACTGGCTAACCCAAAGACATAAGTCCTCCGCTTCCGGTGGGCTTATTGGCAGATTCTATAAGATGCGGCGCGACGCCCAGACAGATCCCTCAAATGCATGCTGGCTAAAATGGATGGCTATTCTGAACACTCATATATCCAAGGCTTCTTGGAAGTGCTACCTCAATGAATGTCACTATTCATATATGGACACTAAGAGTCTCCTGTTGCAGATGAAGATTTTGCTGCTGTGGTACCGGACACCCGCATCCCTATACTCCCATGGCCTCATACAGAATTCAGACTGTTGGCGTTATCAAAAATCTGGTGTGCACCTACTTCACATTTTATGGACATGCCCCCTGCTTTTACAATTTTGGGCATCTCAGGACTGCTCTACTGTGCTGGGCCGCAGTGTTAATCTCTCCGATCCCGAACTCCTTCTGGGTGATACCACCTCTTTGGTCAACTTAACTCGACCGCAGAAGCAGTGGGTTGTACTGGCACTCATGGAGGCTAAACGACTCATACTCATGGTCCGGCGTAAAACTGCCCCCCGTCTTGTCCACAATGGCATGAGGCACTGGCTAGATTAGCCACATTAGAACACCTCTCCTGTAATCACCTTGGTCGTATGGACCATTATACTGTCCGATGGGAAGCTTATCTCCAATCTTCTTACTGTAAACAATCAAATTTGAGGGATAACTCCTCATATTGAATATGTGATGTATCATTACATTGCACCATTGGTTTAATTTCTACTAGTCTAACTTTTGAAGACAATGGAACATTACTCTAGTATATTGGGCTGCTATGTTGCACTAAGGTATACTTAGAAAATGCTATATGTGAATATCTCGCAGCTTGGTTTTGGTAAATACATTTGTTTATCTGTATGAGAATGTAATAGGACCTGGTTGAATACAGCAGCATATGGAACATATTACTTTCTTACTTATGACCATGTATGGTTGTGATATTCTAACTGCATGTGAAGGAGAGGAAAAAAAAGTGAGAAGAATTTCAATAATAAGTCCTCTGCCTCGTGCGCTTTTATTGGCAGATTCTATAAGATGTGGCGCCTAACCCCCAAAACCCTCCCAGTCTTTTGTTGTGTAGATTTTGATCCTTGCACCCAATTGCAGATTGCCTGCATAGTAGCTTTCTCACTGCCTTCTCCTCTGTCCCCTGCCTTGCAGCCGCACAGCCTCCAGCTCCAGCCGCAGAAGGCTCCGAGCCGCCAGCTGAGTCGGGCGGCGACCTCCAGCCCACCAAGAGATCGAGGAGGCCGGAGAAGCAGTGTGAAAGGTGCGGCAAAGTCATGAACCAATCGGGAAGCGATCGCTGTCTCTGCCTTTGCTTCCGACTGGTGCGCTTTTCCCATTGACTTTAGCTGACTCTGCAACACTATTCTGGATGGATTTTCTGCTTAGCTGTAACTTTTTTTAAGTAATCTTAAAAGAGTTGTTTTAACTTAAAATTGTGGGCAATTTAAACATTGTATTGCTGTGATGTTTGCTAGTGATTCAGCTTTTTCTGGTGATCTGTGGGCTAGACGCCAGGCGCCCAACCCCTACAGACCCTCCCAGTCTTTGTTGTGCAGATTTTGATCTCTGCACCAATTGCAGATTGCCTGCAATAAAGTAGCTTCTCACTGCCTCCTCTGTCCCCTGCCTTGCAGCTGCACAGCCCTCCAGCTCTAGCCGCAGAAGGGCCCGAGCCCAGCAGGTCAAGCGACCTCCAGCCGACTAAGAGATCCAGGAGGCCGAGAAGCAGTGAAAGGTACGGGCAAAGCCGCAAATTTTGCCCGCCTCCTGGTTGATTTTAGTTATACACTCTTTCCGCCATTTCTCTAATCCACGCCACATCTAATTCCTTCTTTATTAACCCATACCTACCCTGCACAATGCTAACTTGCTTCCTTTTTGCTCCTTAGCCTCTCATCTCCCCAATCCATTATGATAATCATATTATACCCCTGTCATGACTTAATAAGTTAATGAGTATGTTCTGCCTCCACTGCCATCCACAATGTACAACCATCTATTCCTTATTCACTTTGAACCTCTTACACTGCAACCCCTGGGGTATCCCACATAAAGCCTCTCTAACAATCCAGCACTCCCTAGCCCCTTACATGTATCCTGGCTTTACAATAACCCACTATGCCTGTCCATCAGACTCCTTATGTTATGAAAAGTCACACCTATATAACAGGACCATCTCCCACTCACAGTGGGCACCTAGGACTAAGAGGAAACGCCTGATCACTTCATCCCTATCCCTTGGTGCCCTACCAAATTAATCTTCAACTCCTTTCTGCATTGGCACTATTGAGATTAATCCTGGCCCCATTGTAAGTTTATCTTCCCCTGCTGATCTGACTCCATAAAAGGCCTAAGCTTCATACACTTCAATGCTTGCAGCCTCCCAAAAAGTTCATCTTAATACAGGCTTGGGTGGCACATACTCTTCCTGATTTCTGGTCATCTCTGAATCTTGGCTCAGGCCTCAACAAAAGACAGTGTTGTAAACCTTCCCAATTATCAGCTCTTCAGAGTAGATCGCCTCTCTTCCAGGGGTGGTGGGTGGCCATACATTAAGGACACCATCTCTGCAACCTGCCTCATCAACACATCCGAGCCAAATGAATTTGAATGTTTATCAATCAAAATATCCCTTCCTAATTGCCTTCATTTAAACTGATTGGATGCTATAGGCCCCTCTGCAGGCCTTAAACTGCTTTCTCACCTAGGGTCAATTCTCAACCTAGGCCCTGAAGATACCATCATCCTTGGTGATTTGAATTTAAACTGGCTGTCTAATGTATCTGCACCTTGATAACCTTTTGTGACACCTATGGATTCACACAGCTAATTAAAGACCCAACTAGGATCAACCTAAGAAATTCCAGCAACAGCTCACTCTTGGATATTATGTTGGTAAACAAGCCTCACTTATATTCACATGCAGGAGTACTGCCGAGTGATGGAGTGACCATTACCCCATAGCTGGCATAAGATCCACACTCAAACCACCAAATCCTGCAGAATTTGTCCTCAAAAGGTCAAAAGAATTTCAATATCTCAGGTTACCTCCATGACCTGAGTAATACAACATATTGGCAAGATTTCTATCTTACAACCTCTGTTGAAACAGCTCTCCAGACTTTAAAGGATATTATCACTAATGCTCTCAATATTCATGCACCTATCACCAGTATCAGAACTACAGGTAAATCCTGCCCTTGGTTCACCTTGAGCTTAAAGCAGCCTTGGAGAACCAGAGACAAACTGTGGAAAACAAGAAAACAAAGGACATCAGAGATTAGCTAAATTTCAGAAAAGCAAGGAATTCATGTACAAAAAAATAAGAACTGCCAAAACTGCCTATTATACACTTGAATTGGATGCCTCCTACAACAACTCCATCCAGACTCTGGGGTACAACTAAAAGGACTTCTGGGCCAAAATTTACTCCTGCCTTAACCTCCAAACTGCTACTAAATGATACAGAAATTACAGGTAAACAAGAAATCTTAAATACCTTCAATGTTCACTTCACCACAGCTGGCCTAGCATTTGACTCATCACCTGCAAATATCCTGAGATCTTCCTTGAACCTGCAAACTACTGTGGACAAATGGCCACTTCAACTTTTTCCTTCATCCCAATATCCGTGAAAGAAGTGGAAGATCTCCTCTCTAATTTAGACACTACTAAGAGTGAGGTGCAGACTCCTGATCCCTATTTCTAAAAATTGCTTCACATGTCTTATCTGCCCCTCACTCATCTCTTCAATCTTTCCCTAACTACTGGATCCATTCCTCTACTTGGAAAACAGCTCAAGTAGTTCCATTACTCAAATCTGGTGATACTAGGGATCTCAACAATTAGAGGCCTATCTCCATCCTACCAGTACTATCCAAGATGCTCGAAAAACTAGTAAACTCTCAATTAAGGGACTATCTGGATAACAACAACCTTCTAAATTCTGCACAATCTGGATTTGGATCAAAGCATAGCACCATTACTGCCTTGGCCAGGGTGACCAACGATTGGCAGACTGCCTTGGATGAGAAGAATTGTACCTGTGCTGTGTTCCTGGATTTGAGTAGAGCCTTTGACACAGTGGATCATGACTTATTAATCACCTCCCTTAACTCACTAGGCCTGGATTCCCCATCACTCAACTGGTTTAAGGATTACCTTTCAGATAGGTCACAACTGGTTAAAAATGGAAATTACCTATCCACCTCAAAACCACTGCTAAGGGGTGTACCACAAGGCTCTATTCTTGGTCCTATCCTCTTTGCCATTTATATAAACAATATTGATGCCAACCTCACTCAATCTAACATTCATCTGTTTGCTGATGATACTGTATTATATGTCAGCAATCCCTCACCTTCTAAAGCCTGTGAACTGTTACAATCCGAATTCTCCATTCTGCAGCACAATCTACTTGACAAAAAACACTTCTAAATGCCAAAAAACAAAAGCTATGTTCTTGCCACAAAGAGTTGCTCTACCACTACCCCAGCATCCACCACCCTACAATTATCCACCTTACTTGGAGAGAAACTGGAATTTGTTGATAACTTCAAATACCTTGGAGTCTGGATAGATAACAGGCTTGACTATTCTGTCCATATTGAAGAGCTACTTAAAAAGCTAAGACAGAGGCTTGGACTATTTTTTAGAATAAAACATTACCTAAACAGTGATTCCAAAAAGGTTAATTCAGGCCTCATTCCTATCCCCATTGATTATGCTGATTTTCTCTACTGCCATTGTTCACGCTATCTCATATAAACTGACACCCTCTATCACAGGTCCATAAGATTTATTACTGACCTTCCTCCAGCACCCATCATTGCTCCCTTTATATGGCAGTCAACTGGACATCATTACAACACAGAAGAAATAGGAATGCTGCTATCTGGATATTCAAAGCGTTAACAGGCAAACTACCTACCTATATCACTGATTGCTTTACCCAAATTACAACTAGGCCTTTACACCTTAAGGATCAGTAAACTCATCATATTAAAGGTCTCCAATGCCTGCACCCGGGTTTGGGAGGGCTGCTTTAGCTATACCTTAGCAGTTGCATGGAACTCTCTCAAAAATCCATGAAGCTAGATAGCCTACTACCTCTGGCATCTTTCAAAAGATTGTTCTCTGCCCTTTTTCCAGAGCTCTGCAATTGCTTTTATAAAGCCTAATCCCCACCCTACCTGACCCACCTTCCTTTTCCGGTCCATTATATTAATTCAATTTCTATCTTCCAAATCACCTATTATATTCTCATAAAACTAGTTAGACCCTATAATTTATATTTTATGCCTGCTATACCCTTTGTCCCCTTTTTTCTTATAGGCTAAATGGTTCTACTGTTCCTTGTATATATGTAAATTGTTGTATATAATCATTTCATGTCATTGTATTGCTGTTTATGCTATTCTTGTCTATGTAATAATACTTGTATCCTCATTTGTATGACCACTCAGGTCCATCTTGTAAATGAGCTTTGCTCAATGATGTTCGCCTGAATAAATAAAGATTTTGATTGATTGATTGATAAAACTATTCTATGATAAAAAAATATATATATATTGTTCTTTTGCACCCTGGGTCGCACCTGGAAATGAGCCCTGGCTCAGTGTGCCTTTCCCAGTTACCAAAAGTTTAAATAAAAAGTCTAGGATTGTAGCAACTGGACAGGCAAGAGGATCCACATCCTTGCCTTGGCACCAAAGCAAGACACTCTTCCACTTAAACACAAACGTTTTGTGAGTCAATTCTTTACAAGATGCCTCCACTACATGAAGAACGTCACTTGAAAGGTCCAAGGCCCTGAACTCTAGCAATTAAATAATTAGGCAGAGAAGTGCAGGACCATCTCCCATTGTCTCGTCAGCAGATTTGAGCAGAGAGGTAGCCGCCACGATGGCCTGCTGCTGAGGCTGAGGAGATCCTGGTACCAGAACTGTCTGGGCCAGGCTGGAGTGATCAGGACAGAAAGACAATGACAGCAGAAAAAAGACCACAAGTCGTTCTAATCTGACTGGAGTTCCCTATCTGACCCAGGACCTATTTGTCCATGCAGGGTTTTATCCCTCCCAGGCCACCCCCCTGCTCCCCCTCCCTACTACCATCAACCTGCGCAACCCTCAAACCCCTCACTCTCTCCCAGCAATGACAAACCATTTTTGGTCTTGGCACCCACCACCTCCTCTGGCAGACTGTTCCACTGCTCCACCACCCTTTCCGTAAAACAGAACTTTCACATCTCTCTTAAACCTTCCCTCGCCAGTTTCCACTTGTGGACGCTGTTTCTTGAGTCTATACTCATGCTAAATATAGTTCCCCATAGTTCACCTTGTTTTTTTCCCTTCAGGAACTTTAAGGTCTCTATCATATCCACCCCCCAAACTGGTTTCCAGCAAGTACATGCTCAGTGCCTTTAGATGATCTTCATAAGATCTGCCCTGTTGGCCCTGAATCAGCTTGGTCACCCTGCACTGCACCGTCACTAACTTGTCCCTGTCCATCCTTAGGCGATAACTCCACCTCATCATCCTAGTAGCATTACTATATGCCTTTTTATACTGGCTTGATTGTTTGAGGGCATCACTAATGACAACTCCCAGGTCCCTTTCCTCTGCTGTAGTGCTCAGTTTAACCCCTCCAATCCAGTACTTTGTCCTGTACTGATCAGTATGGATGAGACTGGCCTTGTCCAGACAAGTCTTAAGTACCATCTTCTAGATCAAGGAGAAGGCAGGAAAGGCATATAGAAGGCCTAGGAACAAGGTCCACACAAGCTATCCAACTTCAGTGTTCTCATCTGAGGAGGCAGGCAGAAAACACAGGCACACGGGTCCAAAGACATGCCCCACTGGGAGAAATGAAGATTAAGTACTTACCGTAATTGGTGGTCTCCCAGAATCTCGTCAAAACTGATTCATACTGATGAGCCTAGGGCGAGTCTCACATTTTTTATTCCCAAAGAAATCAGGAATACAATAGCTGTACAACTTCTATTGCCATTATTGGAGTATGGAAATATAGTTTATCAGCATGCTAATCATATTATACTACATAAATTAGACATTTTATTCAATAAATTAGCAAGATTTGTATTTGGATGTGCCTATGATCAACACCATTGTTTGATGTACAAGGACTTAAACTGGGAATCCTTAGAACTCAGGAGATAACAATTAAGAGCAATGCCAGCTTTTACATTAAAGAAGGGACAAATTAAATTAAATGAAGAGTCTATGCAAAATCATAACCTGAGGGAAGTAAAAAAACAGGATTTATACTTCCTAGAATATTTAATTCATATGGAAAAATGAAAACTAGCTGGTGGATAACTAAAGAACGGAATGCTCTGTCTCCTAAGATAAGGAAACAGAACATTAAAAATGTTTAAATCAATATTAAATGAAAACCTAGTCAGTGTCTGTGCTTGCTATTGAAAAGGTTAGATGTTTGTGGATTATGGCAATGATTTAATGAATGTAGGAATGTGTATAATGTGTAAACATTAATTCTTATCCTGTTTATAAATATCACATTTTTTGCCTGCGGAGTATGGTAACATGTTTGTGTTGAACTTCGTAAACTTTTGGCTAACTTGTATACCTCCTTTTGTTAAATTTTGAAGAACAACTTTGTAAAAAAAAAAAAAAAAAATTGCATACATTCACATTCAGGGCCCCAACCTGGCTTAATGGCCTCCCCTCTAACATCAATGCCATATCAAAGCTTGGTTCTTTTAAGATTAAACTCCGGCAACACCTTACAGCACGCTGCAGCTATGACTGCCCTCCCTAAGCTATCACTGCATAAGGCCCTTATTTACCTCCCTCCCCCACACACACACACACACTACCTAGCTATTCTACATTCGCCTCTCTCCTTGATTGATGGTATTAACTCTCACCTACTCCCTTTCCTACGCCTCCCCCACCTCACTTCTCCCTAACCTCATCTATCTCTGAATTTTACCGTTTGTTGTCCCTTAACCCTCCTCCACACTACACACCTATCTCCCTCTGTCTTCCTCCCTTTTCCACCCTTTCTGCCATTCTTCCATCTAAACTATCCTCCCCCTTATAAGTTAATTTGACAAAGCCACTTACTGACCACTCTAGTATATGTTTGTGTACCCCTTGAGTTGTGTCTTACATGATACCCTATTTCCCCACCACCCTACACCTATCCCCCTCTGTTCTCCTCCCCTTATCACCCTCTCTGACATTCTTCCTATTCTCCCCCTATTCTTTTCTAACTTTTTCTCTTTACTATTCTCCTCCATTACAAGTTAATTGACAAAGTCACTTACTGTCTGCTATATTCCCGGTTTGTGACCTCATTAGGTGTCCTTACATGATACCATACTTGTTATGATATTGTAATGTTAAATTTATTCTTCTCATTTTGTCAACTGTTTGTACTTTCTTGACATGGAAGGAACCCTTGTAAAAGAAACACTGGTTCGAAGGTGTTTGTAAACCAAGATATCAATAAATAAAATAAACAGGGTTGTGAATAGTCCTAACAGTTTTAGCCCGTTTACAATTGTCTGTCTGTCTATCTATCCATCCATCCATCCATCCATCCATCCATCCATCACCCCACTGAAGCTTTTCTTCTATATGGAGGGAGCTGACGTGGGCTACTGACATTGCCCGTGCACCTCAAGGAGTTGTGCACTAGACAATAACAGTCATTGGCTCAGTCACGCATCAGTTCTGTTCGCCAGACAGAAACAAACTGGAAAGAAAATAAGAGTGGACTATATACTCTCGAGCCCAAAAGATACAGGAAATAAAATAGACCAATTCAGAATCTGACTACCAACTTAGAGACGAAGGGTCAGACCTTCCAGGTGGCACAAGGGTAGTGGACCTAGACAGAAACAGTGCTTTGTACCACAAGTCAGATGCTTTGTAGAAAGTGGAAGGTAAAGATAGGAAGCAGCCCTGAGCAAATGGCTCTGGCAGAAGTAGCAAAAGGGAAAGTCCAGTTTGGTACCCGCTTCCAAATGAGATGGTGAAATGCCCAAAAATGGAAAAATGACATCTGGACTCCCCAAAAAGTCATAACTCTGTGCTACTGGATGGAACTTGAGTAAACTCGAGAGTAAACTCACAACACGCCTTTTGCTATGTTAGATGAGTGAAAAGCAGGGATGGAGAGCATAGGTGTTGCAGGACTAGCAGTCCTAGGGAGGCAAGATGTGGTTATTTCCTCTAGCATGCTCCAGGCAAAGTGGGCAAAGCACGAAGCACACAGAGGAGTGACAAAGAATATGAAAATGAAAATTATGTACCTACCGTAATTCTGATCTTTCTGTGTATCTTCACCATTCATCACCTTTGGGTATAGTGGCCAGAGGTCATGACCCCACGGGAGCGCTTTTTTTTTTTGGATGGGTGGAGTCGATGCACCATCGGCGCCGCCTTTGAGGCCAACGCACTGCAGTGGCACTCGCGGGGTTGGCCATTAGGTGCTGTCGACTCTGCCCCCCCCCCCAGTTCTGAGTCGCCATAGAGTAAGAAAGGGTTGAGAGGGAGGGACAAGGAAGTCCAAAGGACAGACAAAGGAAAAGATATATAACTAAAAGGAGAAATAAACGACCGAGAGGACAGAATAAGTTGGAAAACTAAGGTGATTGGGAAGGGCCCCAACTTGAAAGCAGAAAAGCAGGAGGGAGGGAGGGTTAAGGAATTTAGAGATAGGGATGGGTGGGGGGAAACATACCCTGGAACCTTGACCTGTCTCCAGATTGTATAGGAACTGCTGAAGGAGTAGCCAGAAGGCTAACTGCCAGAATTCAAGGCACAGAATCACTGGCAACAACTCCAACATAAGCAGAATCAGCTATTCTGGAAAAAAAGACAGGATACAGGGAATAACCCCCCCTCTCAAAATGATATTTTTGGTGTAAGAAACAGTTTCTTAAATTAAATTGAGGTTGTGTCCAAGGACAAGAAAAACAAGTAAGGCTGATGGGGAAAAAGGGAGTGAGAACAGAAGAGGGGGCAACTACCAACCCCCACCCCACGGGGGTGGAGCCGAGGCACTGAGGAAGGAGTGCCCCCCCTCCCGACCACCCTTCCCCTAGAGAAAATATCCTCCTATGTGCCCAGGGTCACCCCACTCCTGACTAACAGAAAGGGGGGTGGGAAGAGGGCACAGAGAGGGAGGAGGACCCAGAGACTGAGGCCCCAGGGGGATGGAGGGTGGGATTGTGATGAATGGTAAAGATACAGAGAAAGATGAGAATTACAGTCGGTACGTAATTTTCATGTCTTATCTGTGTCAATCTTCGCCATTCATCACCTTTGGGGAAGTGCCAAGCCCCCCGAAGGGGGCCTAAACCCTAAGGGACCAAGTCACTTAGCTCTCAGTGGGTGGCACACCAAGAGAGAGAACCTCTTATGGATCTGGAGAGGCCTGAGAGTGGGAAGAGTGAGACGGGGCCCCCCGGTGGGGGTAGGAATTTGCCCCGAGAGTCGTCTCACCCTACGGGAGAAAAGGTGGGTTCTCTGGTAAGTGGAAGCAATCACCCTACGTTGGGCCATGGATGACAACTGGGAGAGACGCAGCCATGCCGTCCGTCTAGTGCAGATCGCTGTCCCTATGATCCTGGAAGCTACCTCACTGGCATCATACTATGCCCTTGCTTGGTGCCTTACTAGCTCCAGGCCACGTGCAGAGAGTACAATGGCTTGTCTGGTTTCCTCCGTGTCAGGCATCGAGGCTAGCAGGTTGACCCAGCTTGACCACAGGAACCTATCATAGGTAGCATAGTGGGCCTGATGAGCAGATATCGAGAGAAGCAACTGTGCTGAGTAAAAAGTCCTCCTACCCCAGAAGTCAAAATCCATGGTGTCTGCATCTGGGGGCCGGTCACGTGCAGGACATGAAGCCCATCGAGTATCCAGTTGCGTAAATCCTGAGCTAGGATGAGGCAGGCTACCTGGAGACCTGGGGGCGCACAATACCTCTGGTGGAGATTCCTAGGGGCTGGGACTCCGGAAAAGGGTCTCTGCCAGAAGTGCATCAACACCTCCCTAAACGGAGCAGGCCACGGGGGCACTACAATAGTGTCTGCACTGAAATCGCCCAAAAAGGCGCGCGTCCGATGCTCTGGATTGTGCCAAGTGGGTGGGGTGGCATGCAGGTCCTCCAACATCCTCACGAGAAAACGTTAATACTCAGCAAGATCAGCAGCTGGGGAAATGTGGACAGACTGTTCCTCACCTCCTGAAGAGGAGGATGAGGAGTTAGAGGACCTCAGAGGGAGGTTGAAAAACCTGTCTGTCCATGGCCCTAACATGAGAGAAACTGAGCAGCCACAGCTCTGAACTGCTCCCAGGAGAGAGGACTGCTAGGACCAAGGATACCTGGGACAGCAGGAGAATGTGGCAGAGCCGACAACAGGACTCAGCTGTCCTCTGCCTGGGCTAGAGAGCGCACCTGGAGCCCCAAGAGAAAAGGGAGCTCGGGAAAACTCCACAGCAGACAGCTGGTCAACCATACTGGAATTGCCTAGCCTGTGCCCTGAAGAATCCTCCCATGAGGTGAACGGGGCCGTGAAAGTCCAGAAGGACGGTACCCCACCTCCAAAGAACGGGGCCCTCTCGAGGAAACTGAAAGGGAAGGGCATGGATCCGTGATACAACTTCTCCCGGAGCCCGGATGGGTTCCAGAAAAAGGTTGCCACATCAAACCCATATCCCTCGACCCCTTGGAATCCAAAAGTGCCCTCCTCCTTGAAAGAGCCAGCCTAGGCAGCTGGCAGCCCTGGTCGGCCTCCGAAGGGGCCATCTATCCAGGGAGCAGCACCCTTCCCTCCTGTGGGTACTCCAATCCGCCCCAAAGTTGGGCGATCCAGGCACACCACCTGAGGGGTCAGAACCACCACCCCCAAGGACAGGCAGAAGAGCAATGGTGGCCTGCACCACTGCCTGCTGGTCAGCACCCCTGACCCTGGTCCTGGGAGCCACTGTCCTCTCCTCAGAGGGGGGGCTGGTTCCAGCCTGTCAAGGACACTACCAAGGTGTCCATGTAAGCAGCCAACTCCAAAGAGTCAGACTGCCTATATGACTCAGAGTCCGATTCCCCCTCTGAGGAGATGGAGATCAAAGTTCAGTGCCAAACGGTGCATGGACGCCCGTTGCCATCCCGACTGAAAGGGGCACCAGACTGAGTGACTGCACCAGAGTCAGCGCCGAGGCCCTCGGCTGCATCACAAATGGTGCGGGAAGAAGACACGGTGCCGACAACGGCAGCAGCATCAGAGCCGGAGCCTGTCATGGCGTCATCCCGACCCACAGTGTTGCGAGCGGCGCCGAAGATGGCTCCATCTGCGTAAACGGTGCCAAGGTCAGAAACCCCCACAGCGCCGTCCTGACCCAGGGCGCCGCGAGCAGCGTTGAGGCCAGAGATGGCGCTGCTGATGGCCCTGACTCTCGGTGTCACGAATCACACCGAGATCCGAACCCCCCATGATGCCGTGTCCTCGCTCAGCACCGCATGCGGCTCTAGAGCTGGACACGGTGCCGTGCTCAACCACAGCGCCGCGGACGGTACCGAGGTGAGAAATGGTAAGGATGGTGGAGTAGAGCCTCTTATGGCACCGTCAGCACCATCGGTGCTGAGCGACGGACCGACACAGACGACACCATCAGGGCCCACTGTGCCACGAGCGGCGCCAAGCCCAAGACGGCGCTGACAGATGGCGTCGAGGACGGCGCCGACCCAGGCCTTCTGAGCCGAGGGTACGACACCGGGGGAGCCTTCACCCCTGAAGGGGCAATTGCCAGGGCGGTGCCACCCGCCCGTCCCCCAAGGGGAATGGACTGGGCCTCCTGCACCGCGGAAGAGGCTTCTGCAATGGCGACGCTACTAGAAGTAGAAGCCCCCTCCTCCTGGGTCCGTACAGAACCGGGAGGGGACCCAGAGAGCGTGGCTTGGCCCAACGAGTGTGTGCCCATCCCCTGAAAGTCGGCGGAGCCTGTCCAACTTTCCACGCGCGTTGTCAGATGACACAATGGTCCATGGAGAAGCAGGCATCACACAAATCTATGTCGTGTAGCGGGCCAAGACACACGAGGCAAAGGTCATGTTGGTCGGTGACGGAATACTTATGACGCATGGGCACCGACGGATAGAGGCCGTCCCGTCTTCATAGTTTTCTTGCCCCCCAACCGAGACATGACCTACGGGGAGACACCAAACAAGACCCAAATCGCAAAATAAAAGAAAAGGAACAGTCTTACCAGGCGATGTCGAGTGGAGCGAACACTGAACCGGCAGGAAAAGATTTAATTTAAACTGAGTCGACTGACTACGAGACATGCAGCCAAAGGCTTCAAGGTTGACAACAGGCCTCTCACGCAGCAGAGCTACCCACGAAGTGCGACCTCCATGACAGGAGACGAAGAACTGGTGGGAGGGCAGAGTCGACGACACCCAACGGCCAACCCGAGAGCGCCACACAGTGTGTTGGCCCCGAGGGTGGCACAGATGGTGCGTCAACTTCGCCCATCCAAAAAAAAAAGCCTCCCGTGGGGTCGTGACCTCCAGCCACTATACCCAAAGGTGATGAATGGTGAAAACTGACAGATAAGATCAGAAAATTCTAACATGAAGAACATGCCCAGCAACTACAGGGATGTATCCTGTGTGAATATAGTACGCTGATACAAAAAATACAATGTGCATTGCACCACTCCAGAGGCAGACCATCTGCTCAATGAAGTAGACTGGATAGTGCCCAGGGCACATGCTGTATTTAGCAAATAACAGGGAGAAGGAGGGGTGGAAAAAAAATGGAGGGATGGAGGTTACTTCTCAATAGAAGAAATTTGTTCATACTTAATATAATTTCTTTCTCTGTTTGACAGGATGTCCAAAGGTACTAGCAAAAGAGGTTCGAATGGTGCCCTACAAAGAGCATTCAACACCAGATTCAGGTCCCATGGGGGTATTGGATATCGAAATAATGGTCTGCTTCTGCTGACCGCTCTCAGACAATGGATAATATCCAAACTGGTTCCCAAGAATGAACCCATGGAAGTTCCAAGGACCAGTCTAAGTGCAGGCACCTGACCTCTAAAGCTGCTCAATGCGAGACCTTTGCCCACCCCAGCCTGCAAGAAATACATCTGTGGGACCGTGGCTTTAAAAGACCTGATACCTGTCTCTCTGGCCCATGCAGAGAAGGTATTCCACACATGGTGGTAAGCAGCAGATGCAGACAGCTTCCTTGAGGCCCTTAGGGTATCCACCACTTTTCTGGAGAAACCCTGCCTTAACAAGCTCCTCCTCTCAGGAGCTAGGCCGCCAACTGCAGCGATTCTGGGTTTGTATGCAGAATGGGACCTTGGATGAGAAGGTCCCCCTGAAGTCGGAGTCGAAATGGGGCCTGCTGAGCTACATTCACACGGTCAGAGATCAACAGCTTTCCTGGCCACTCTGGAGCTATCAGAAGGAGGCTTCCTCTTGATTACCTTATCTTGCGAATTATCTTAGGAAGAAGCGGCAGCAGAAGGAACATGAAAGCTCTAAGAAAATCCCACGTCTGGGACACAGCATCCACTGTCTCCACCTGAAAACACTGGTATGGAATGAAGAACCTCGGTACCTGAGCATTTTTCTTTGATGCAAAGAGGTCGATCTGAAGTCGACCAAACTTTCTGCACAGAAACTCAAACACCTCTGGGTTCAACCTCCATTCCCATGGATGGACTACCTCTTGACTCAGCCGATCAGCCTGAAAGTTCAGTTCCCCTGTCAGATAAACTGCTGAGAGAGTCAGAAGGCTTTTCTCTGCCCATAGCAGCACTTTGGTTGCTTCTGCCAGCAGCCACTTGCTTCTTGTGCTTCCTTGATTGTTTATACATGCCATGGTAGCAGCATTGTCCTACATTACCTTCACAGCCCTGGACTGCACCAGATTGTGAAAATGAAGACGAGCACGAAGCACTGCCCTCACCTCCCATATGTTTATCTGTAGCTGCTGCTCCCGAGGGTTCCAGACTCCTTGGGCTGGGACTTGGTCCAGGACTGTACCGCAGCCTGATAAACTGGCATCAGTGGCAAAATCAGTTCCATTGGGATTTCCAAGAAAGACCCCTTGCTGAGGTTCTCCTATCAAGCTAGTGACTGCAGGACTGACCATGACAGCAAGATCAGGGCTTGGTAGTCTTCTGAGGCTGGCATCCAAGCCTTCAGCATCTTGTGCTGGCAGGATCACATACATAATTGGGACCACAGTACTAGCTCTATCACTGCAGTCGTCAGCCCCAGAATCCAGAGAAGCCTGTGAGCAGAGACTGACTAGCTTCTCAGCCACTGAACCTCTCGCTTGAGGATCTCTTTCCTGGATAAAGAGAGGAAGACTTTTCCCCTTGTGTGCAGAACCCTCCCCCCCCCAATGTTCCACCCTCTGAGATGGGATCAGGAAGCTCTTCGGACTGCTAACCCACCATGTGTCTCCAGCACATCTAGGGTCCTTTTTTCGTCATCCGAGCAGTCGGCACTTGGATGAGCAAGTTGTCCAGGTACGGATATATCTGATGTCCCTACTGCCTCTGTTGCACTACTAGAATGAGCAGTACCTTCGAAAATACTCCAGGCGCTGTTGTCAGACCAAAGGGAAACACCCAGTACTGAAAATGCTGTCCCTGAAACGCGAATATCATAAACCTCTGGTGTACTAAGTGAATGGGGATGTGGAGATAGGTGTCCTTCAGATCTATGGATGCTAAATCCTCTGGTTAAACAGCCCAAATGATGGACCATAAGGACTCCATTTTGAAGGTTGTGTGGCGCACAAACTTTAAGTGTTTCAGATCCAGAATCATTTGGAATCCCCCAAATTCTTGGGGAACCACAAAAGAACCCCAGACCCTCCTTGCAGGGAGGCACTGGAACAACTGCCCCGATCTGTATCAAATAATCTAAGATCTGAGTCACTGCCTGCCTTTTCACAGGGTTTTGGGGCATAGGTTGTTGCAGGGCATAGCCTCTCGTGGGTACTGCAGCAAACCCCATGCCATAACCCACAGCCAGAATTTCCAGTACCTAGATGTCAGACATTATTTGGGTCCATCACTGGTAAAAGTGCTACAGCCTTCCACCAAGGGAAGGGTGTCAGAGAGGGGCCTGCATACCTTCATGGTGAGTTACCTCCTCTTAACTTTGCACCTCTTATGTTTGAGGGTGAAGGATCATTGGTTACTGTTGCCCTTAAATCTGGAATAGGCTCCCTTATTCTTCTGGTTTCCGAAATTCGGAAAGGTACAAATACCACCTCTGGGCCACTACCGCACACCCTCTTGCCCTCTGGCAATGAGTTTGCCTTCTGTTGCTGTTTGAACACTAAAAGTTGTCCCCTCTTATCCTGGACTTCCTTCCAGATGCCATCTAGGCCAGAGCCGAATAAGAGCACTCCTTCAAATGATAGGTTAAACTTCTCTGACATCTTGTCTGCAACCCAGTGCCTGAGCCAGACACCACGCATAGCTGCCACAATATAAGTGGATCATGCTGACATCCAAAAATTGTCCACTGCGGCATCCCCTGAAAGACAGATTTTTATTTATTTATTTTTTTAATTTTTAGTTGTTTAACCAGGTATAGCACACTAAGCTGAAAGCTTTTTTACAGAAGCGACATAAGTTTTTTTTTTGTAAACACACTTTATTGAGGTACTTCAGAATAAATGACTACATAGATAACATGACTGAACAAGATAAAAACAATGCCTATAGGCATCTATAGTTAATACATTCACTAAAAGACCAATAAATGTATACTGAGTCAGAGCATAATACTGCGGTCCAGATGAATAATTTATTGTGCTTGAGGGTGATAAGCCATAAGAACCAAATCACTGACAGAGGCATACTGTTAAGTTTAGGTATAATACAGATCATCCCGTGAGCAGGGCATGCCACTCAAAATGAGATTTCATTGTTATTAACAGTACAGAGCGTTGGTTCCTATGTTTTTTTATTTGTATTAGTTTAACTGTATGTCTCTATTGAGGATGTTCCCCAGCACCGCAAGGAGAGTATGCTGTGGCAGTTTGTTAGTCGCTGTGCGGCTTCTCCCTCCTCATGGGATGATCCAGTATTCCTTAAGGATAGTTACAGAGTCCTGCACTTGTAAGGCATCCAGATAGAAAGGACAATTAATTTACTCCCTTAGACCCTTCAGGGAGCCCAAGAGAATATCTACATGTATGGCAATGAAGCATTCTCTAAATTTTCCAATCGGCGACGAAGCACCATGTTTTCTTTAGTCAGGCCCACTGACACAGTTAACGCCATCTCAGCGGATTTTGAAGCTTTGGTTTCTCCCTCCAACAGACCCATTTTTGTATTTTACTTTAAACTTAATGGTAAAATCTTCCACTTTTTGTTCAATTCTCTTACTAGCTTTAAGCAATGCAGCGTTCGAGGGTTGAGGTAATGCGTCATCTCCCATTCCCAGGCTAGAATTCTTGCTGAAACACGGCTTAAGATCCTTAGGTTGGGCTCCATCTCCTCCAGCACCAGTTCTGTTGCTTCTGTGCATAACTTCAGGTCAAATAATTGTAGAAGTCCCAAACAAAGATCCTTTGCCTTCTCTAAAGTTCTGCTTTTAAATAAGCTGGATACGAACTCTGAAAAGCAAGTTTCACTCCGATGATTTAGGCTACGTCCTGTGGAGCTCTGCAAAAGTGCTGCTGCAAGCTCAGCAGCCGGTCAGGCTCCCTTCCCATGTTTGATGAAACAGCTGCCCCTGCTCATGGACAAGTTACTAAATGTTCACCCCCTCAGAATCTGGGGGATGAAAACTACACAAGGCCGTGACTCATGACTTATATGCTCTGCAAACAACATAGCCCTATGAAGTGCAAAGACGTATTCCATTTGATGCAAAAGCCCTTCTGCATGAGGTATCCACCTGCTCATTGTGGGCATCAGTCTGGGCCTCTGAACCTTCAATAGGTATGGCTGTGTGCTTAACAGAACTGTATAGAGTTAACTGTGAAAAGCGGAACCTCCCATTCCTGGCAGCAACAGAGAACATCTCACCTCGAGCTAGGGAGCTGCTTGTGCTCATCTATCCCAGCCCAATCCTGTTCGGTAATCTGGTCATAGTGCACAAAGTTTGAAAAAACACTTGAGTACAAAAGGACAAAGTGAACAGAATGGGATTCACATCCAGAGACCCCATGCCTTGCACCCCTCCTGCAGCTGCAATGTCAGACAAGCTTCTGTTATAAGAAAGGACTGAGACTTTGTATCATGTAGAGGAGGGATAGGAATCTTTTCCCTTAGGCTCTGTCCACTCCCCCCCCCCCCGGAGGGATCTTCTTCCTCATCTGATGGTGCTGAAAGGTCAGGATTTTCCCAGTATCCCCCCTGAATCCTCCGCTTGATCTTCCAGGTTAAGATCAGAGGTCACCTGCAAATCTGAGTGACCAGTATCGCTTTGCTCTGGAGCACCTGGGCATGACTCAAGCCCCCCAAAAAAAAACAGGGCTCGCCTTAGGTTCTGGTGTGTTGTTGGGGATGTCCTGCAGAACATTAGAACTCAGCAGCTCATTTAAGAGCAGCGAAAAAGGCTTTTTGCAACTCAGCCTTGCCATTGCCAGTCCGTATCCCAGGTGCAACCCCCCCACCTTGGGGGTTCAGCTAGGGGGGACTGAAACAGACATGTTAGATTTTATTACACAATCAGGGCAAAAAGACCCTAATGGGGAGGGTCTCATCATCCTCCAGTGAGTCTAACATCTTCCAAAACACAACAGATCTCCGATAAATTGGTGCCGCTGCCTTATCCCAAATTGAAACAAACAAAAAAAAAAAGGCAAGAAAGGACTGGTATAATTTATAGAGTCATTGTTAATGCATGTTATGGTGAAGCTGGACAAGCTACAATTATATACATTTTGAAAAGAACAGTGACCACTCTCAGCACACTGGCAGTCTTCTTTTTTGTACTGCTGCTTTAAAAATTAATACTGGTTTAAAATATTTTAATCATCAACTTTCCTTGCAGTATTCCACCCCCCACGAACACTGCTTACTGAGCTCACACAGAATGAGCTTTGTTCTGATAGATAATCACCATACCCACAATAAACACAGTCAACAGGAACTAATTGTCTATGACTGGGTTAAGAATTTGAATTTTTTGCAGAATTTTAAACCAGGATTACAATAATGCTGTCATGTTCAGAAACTAACAGATTCTTTATTCTGTTATTCTAATATGCTCCTGCCACTGCTGTTTCACTGTTTTGTTCCTGATGCTATTACTCAAGTGTTCCAGCAACTCTCCCAGGTCAAGCCTGAAAACAGGTGACTGTATGCTTAGTGCACTTATCTGGTAAGCAAAAAAAACAAACAAAACAAAACCCATCAAATTTACATCAAACTTGTATTTGGTTTCGCCTTCTCTCCTTCCCTCATTCTTTTTTGTAAATGTTATCTTTGCCCCCTGGTTGGCAACATGATCAGATTTTCACCCACGTAATATACATCAGATGTTAAATCTTCATGTCACCTAGCTCTTTTGAATAGTTAGAATACATCCTTCTAAAGAGACCCCCATTTAGGCATCACCCTGTATTCTGCACAGTGCAAAGAAGCACCATATGGTGACCAGATGCCTCACATTTTTTTAATACACAGCAAACATTCATAAGGCTCCCTCCTTTTTAATCCATAGCAAACATTCATAAGGCTCTCTCCTACTAAAAATCTGCTACAAGGCAGAATACATCTGTAGTCCCTTTGGTGTTTCCACCAGAAAAAAAATAAGATGGCAATTAAATGCCAGCAGTAACCAAGCAATCATTGGTTTCATTGAAAATAATAGAGTTTGAGTGCTTGTATCACTAAGTTGATAACTGTTTTGCTGTTGGGTCATGAGGATGTGATTTCAGGTTGCAAAACCGTGTGACCACTTCCACAAGGATCTCCAGGCTTTGTGCAGGTCCTTGCAGGCCATTTGCATGGAGACCCCTGCCCCATCTCCCTGCAGAGTTGCAGCATCAAAAATGACTGCAGAGGCAAAGGTTAGCAGCCCCAATATACGTAGCATATCAGAGTACAAAACACAGGACTGGTGCTAAGAGGGTTTTAGTGACAGTTCCTTGTGCCTATGCATAGAGCCACTGAATCTTTTGAATGGAAATAAAGGTTTGTAGAGTAAGTGGGTGGAAATTCAAGGACACTGTTGGATGGAGGGGGAGGAGTCGGGTGAGAATTCTTTCTTTGTTTTATTTTTATCCCCACTTCTTTCCCTGGAGATCTAATACTTTTGGTTTTCTCCATCTCCTTCCCTAAATAACCCCCTTCCCATGTGGCCCCAAAATGTATCTGTATATGTATGTATGGAAAGTGCTCCATACGGCTGCAGCACATATGTCGTCAGCAGCAGGGACATTCTTGAAACAGGCAACCTAAGTGGCCAGCACCAGGAAGTCCCTTGTCGTACTTCCTATAACAAAATGTAATACAGTTCACTATCCATTGATTTAGACAGGCATTGTTCAGACACAGGGGCATCCTCTTTCCCAGAAGCAAAAAAAGCTGAGAGGACCTTCTGTGATCCTTGGTACAAGTTTTTTTTTTTTTTTTAACCAGGTATAGTAACTCAGTATAGTACAGTTACATAAGAACTTGCCTTAACAGCAGATCTTGCAGTAGAACACACCAGTAGGACTAAGTCGCCAGGTACTAGGACCACACAGAAAACTTCTAGCTAGCAGTCTACCACGTGGGACTTCATCACAGCCTATATAGGAGGGCAGTCCCCCAGCCAGAGACCCCGTACAGGCAGCTGAAGAAGAACAGAGGTTTCCTGAGAGCCAATCAGAAGAAAGTGCACAGAGAAGGAACAGCAGGGGGAAGGAGGGAGGGAAAGCAGGGCCTGCTGCAAAAACTACTCTCTAAGATCTACTGTTACAGTAAGTTCTTATGTAATTGTACTATCTTACTTCAAGGAAGGCTCCAGCAGCTGGCCACACCGGCAGGACACAGTCCCACGCAGTACCATTATCACCAGGATGATATTACTGGGAGGAGGAGGACAAGTCAGCAGTCAAGAGCTCATGACAGAAGGCCCTGAAGAACTGCCAAGCCAGAGTTGGTTCTACACCAAGAGGTGATGTCCAGACTGTAATGCTTGGTGAAAATGTGGACAGAACTCCAGGTGGCAGCTGCACAGATGTCAGCAGTAGACATTTCTGAAGCAAGCTGTGGAGGCAGCCATACCCCTGGTAGAATGGTCCTTGACTATCCCCAGAAGAGGTCTGTTGTATTTGCAGTAGCAGTAAACAGTGCAATTAGCTAACCACTTAGACAAACACTGTTAGGAAACAGGAGCACCCTCTTTTCTTAGCCGTGAACGAAATAAACAACTGCTCAGTTTCCTCAAAGACTTGGTGTGGTTTGTGTAATACCACAACATTCTGTGAACATCCAACGTATGGAGCAAGGCCTCCCCTTGATTAGAATACTCAGGAAAATAAACTGGAAGGTGGATGGATTGATTTAAAGTAAACTCAGACATCACATTCGATAAAAACTTAGGATTAGTACGCAAAGACACAGTCTTTGTGAAAAACCAAATAAGGCTCTTTACACATCAGAGCCTGGAGCTCGGAAATCCTTTGAGCAGAGATAACAGCAACCAAAGAGAGCATTTTCCATGACAAAGCGCAGCTAGCAACTCATGGCTGGTTCAAAGGGAAGTAAAGTGAGAGAGACCAGATCCCAAATGGGAGGTTCCAGATGCAAAATGCTGAGCAGAAATGGGCAGGACTGGGCGGCCCGGTGACACGGAGGGCTGAGGTGTTAGACGCCTTTCCTCACGCTACACTAGTGACCCGGGTTTGGGAGCGAGCCTGAGCCATCAGGGGTCGGCAGGGTCGAGACAGGATCGAGCGTCACTGCTCTCTTCTCTTCTCTCAGGGACGGAGGGATTGTTGTCCCGCCTGTCGATCACCCTCTGGTGGGGGCAGTGCTGCAGGCTGGGAGACAGGCAGATGGCATGCGTGTGCCCACACACGCGTGTGCTACGCCATATACGCCCGGGAGGGGCACCAGAAAATGGTGGCGGGGCTTCATGAAGTCCCAACGGTTCTCTGATGCGGCCTCCCTAGATTTGGATTGTGCTTTTGGGGGTAGCTCCCTTTCCGGACCCACCATGGGGGGTGTAAGATCGGGGCAGTCAGAAGGTGTGGGACGGAGTTCCTGCCCCCGACACGCTCCGAAGGATACACACACACACACAAAAATGGAAATGTGTGGAACATCTCAAGCTTGGCAACAGCTTTGCTCTCAATAGGTGCATGGTAGGCAGAGATGGTGGAAAGGTGCAGTAACGGAGGAGTACCCCAGGCATGAATCCGAAAAGGAAAGGAGGCACTCCAATATCCGATTTGCTGGCATGTGAATGGATCCAAATGGCGAGCAGCAGCCCAAATGGAGAAGCTCTTCCATTTCGCAGCATAGCTGGCCCTGGCGGAGGGCTTTTATCGCTTCCGACACAGGGGGTAAGAATGGGCTTCCCCGCTTGTTGATGTAGTTCACTATGCAGATATTGTCTGCACCAGCAGCGGACTGGAGAGGAGTCTTTAAGGCTTGCAGGGCGTAAAGAACTGCCACATCTGCAGAACACTGATGTGGACATCCTGTCCCACTGGGGACCAGGTATCCTGGGTCTGATGTTCAGCTAAATGAGCGCCTCAGCCCAGGCTGGACACATCTGTCGTAAGCACCTGTCGGGGGCTTGGAAGCTGAAAGCAGACTCCCCGAGGTAGGTTGGATGGGTTCAGCCACCATGACAGCGTCCTCCGGACCAGATCAGAGACCATGACCAGTTGGTCTAGGTCGTTGGTATGCTCATCCCACTGGACCCTAAAGGTCCACTGAGGGACTCGCATGTACAATCAGGCCAAGGGGAGCATGCTGACTGCCGCTGCCATGTCACCCAGAAGGCAAAGAAGAAAAAATTACTCATCTTAGTAATGCTGTTTCTTCTAATGGAGTCTTGCTATATTATGACATATGCAGTTTGACCCAGCCTTCGAACTGCTCCGGAGGTGAAAGAGTTAACTTTCCATGCCAGGCATGGAATCTTGAGCGCGAGCTCGGTTGAGAACTCTGTCTGTTGTTCTTCAAACGCAAACTGTCAGATCTTTACGAGCAAAACTCACTAAGATTCTGTGTGGAAGCTGTAAACCTACACTAGCCAACTGGCTACTAAAATATTAACACATTTTTTGGTCCCAAAACAAAGACTCAAGTCAGGGGATCCAAAAAATAAAAACACAACACCCAAGCACCCCAAAAGGGGTGAAAACAAGGTGGCATCTACTATGCCAACACTGCACTGCCCACCCACATCCCAAAAGCAGAGGTTCTGAGAGGGGCAGGCAGGGGGAGGTCATAATATAGCAAGACTCCATTAGAAAAACAACATTACTAAGCTGAGTAATTTTTCTTCAAAACAACATGAAGTCTTGCTATATTATGACATATGCAGACTACACAGCAGTACCTCCATGGAGGAGGACAGAACCTACTTAGGAATAGGCTCTGAAGCAGAGCAGTGAAAAACTCGAGCATCACTCCAGCCTGGATGTCCAGGGAGTAATGCTTGGTGAAAGTGTGAACTGTTTTCCAGGTAGCTGCTTGACATATCTCTATGATAGGGATGTCCCTGGCTGCAGCCAGGGACGAGCTGTACTTTCTGTAGAGTGAGCTCCTCAGGCCTGAAGGGGAACCTTCACCCAGTTTTGATAACAAAATTGATACAAGAGACAATCCACCTGGCAATGGATCTTTAGTGGCAGGTTTCCTTTACCAACCTCACCAAAAGTGAGGAACAGTTGGAGGGAGTCAAACCTGTGGCCCTTGGTACGCCTATGTAGTAACTAAGGGCTCTTCACATCTGTTGTGCAGCCTCCTCTCGCCAGAGGAGGAATGGTCAGTGAAGTACACTGAAGAGATATAGATTGATTAAGGCGAAATCAGAAACCACCTTAGGCAAGAACTTCCTGTTAGTCCTGAGGACCACTCTATCTCTGTGAAAGGAGATAAAATCAGACTCACTGACAAAGCTTGTAATTCACTTATGCGTCTGGCAGAAGTGATGGCTACCAGAAACACAGTTTTCCAAGTCAAGTACTTAAGCTCTGCTGAAGACAAGGGCTCAAAGGGGGGTTGCATAAGCTGAGCAATGCAAACATTAAGATGCCAGGTGGGAGCAGGGTCCCTGAATGGAGGGGTTGGTGAAGCAATCCTTGAAAAACTTGGAGAATACAGGGTGAGCAGAAAGAGAAGAGGGCTTTCCTGTTGATATAAAAGCAGACACAGCTGCCAAGTGCACTTTCAGGGTAGCTGGCCTCAGCCCCAAAGTATTTAAGTGGACCATATAATCCAGGACTGTGGGCAAATCAGCAGATTCTGGGGAAATATGCTTTCGAGCACCATATGGAAAACCTTTTCCATTTAGAATTATAAGTAGCCCTGGTGGAAGGCTTCCTAGAAGCTTTCAAGATATCGAGTACACCTTGAGAAAGGTGTAGGTCAGCAAACTAACTCTTCAAGAGCCAGGCCTTGAGATTGAGGGATGTGAGATTCGGGTACCAAACTCTCCCCTGGGCACAGGTTAACAGATTGTGATTCCTGGGAAGACACAGGGGAAGGTGGACTGCTAAGGACAGAAGGAGAGGATACCAGGGCTGTCTGGCCCAATCTGGAGCAATCAGAATCATCTTGCAAGGTTGAGATCTGATTTTGACTAGCACCTTGAACAAGAGAGGGAAGGGGGGGAAGGCATAGAGAAACTTCCCTTCCCAGTTGAGAAGGAAGGCATCCAGAGGGACTGAGCCCAACACTGGGGCCTGCAGCAAAATAGCGGAAGTTGGTGATTGTCTGGGGCTGCAAAAAGATCTATCTGAGGGGTGCCCCACCTGGCAAATACTACCTCCAGTACTAGGGGATCCAGAGACCATTTGTGATGGCCCTGGGAAATCCTGCTGAGAGCATCTGCCAGGACATTGTCCTTGCCTGGGAGGTGAACTGCCATGAGGGAGGTGTTCAGGGAATAAGCCAGAGACCACAACTTCATTGCCTCGGTGCACAAGGTCAAGACCGAGTGCCCCTTTGCTTGTTGATGTACTACATTGTAGTGGTGTTGTCTGTTCTGACCTGTACCACTTGCTCTGAATATGCAGAAAAACCTGAAGTGCTAGAAAAACTGCTCTGAGTTCCAACAGATTGATGTGGAGCAGAGATTCCTGAGGGGACCACAATCCCTGGGTGGTGAGGTTGCCCATGTGAGCTCCCCACCCCAAGAGGGACGCATCTGTAGTAAGGGTCAAGGAGTGAGTTTGAGGGATGAAAGGAACCCCTTGTCTCAGATTGCTCTGATCCTGCCACCATTGTAGGGACTGGATCAGGGTTCGAGTTACTGGGATCAATTTGGTTAGAGGATCTCTCCTTTGAGACCAGAAGGCTCTCAAATGGAACTGAATGTCCCTCATCTGAAATCTTGCTCCCTGTACTACTGCTGTGGAGGCAGCCATGTGCCCTAGGAGCTGCAGAAAATGCCTTGCTGGTCGAGAGACCTGCAGAGTGAAGGAGGAGGCCAGAGCCACCAGGGTCTTTGCTCTTTCTAGAGGGAGGAAAGCTCTGGCCTGCTTTGTGTCCAGTTCTGCGCCTATGAAGGTGAGTAGCTGAACAGGCTCTAGAACTGACTTTGGGAGATTGAGAAGGAAACCTAGAGATGTAAGCAGCTGCTGGGTAACCTGAAGGTGTAATCTGACTTGGTCTGGAGACTGGCCCACTATGAGCCAGTCGTCCAGGTAAGGAAAGATGGCAATCTTTTGCCTTCTTAAATGAGCAACTGCTACTGCCAGGCATTTTGTGAATACCCTTGGGGCAGAGGTGAGGCCGAAGGGCATTGCTCTGAACTGGTAATGGCCTGAGGGCAGTTCGAATCTGAGGTATTTTGGTGGGAGCTTCTGATGAGAACATGGAAGTAGGCATCCTTGAGGTCCAGGGACGCTAGCCAGTCCCCTGGCCTTAGAGAGGGTAAAATAATTCCCAGCGTCACCATTTTGAATTTTGGTTTTAAAAGGTGCTTGTTTAGGTATCTGAGATCCAGGATGGGCTGCCATTCTCCTGTCTTTTTTGGGGTAAGGAAGTACCTGGAGTACAGTCCTTTGCCTGGTGTAGGGAGGTACCTTTCTACAGCTCTGAGAGCCAGGAGGGTTGAGACTTCTGTTTCCAGAGCGAGAGCCTCTGATGGATTTGCAGGTGGAAAGGATCTGGTTCTCATCTTTGGAAATTTTTTGAAGCCGAGAACCAGTCCCTGGCTTACTACTTCCAGGACCCACTTGTCTGATGTTAAAGACTCCCAGTCCTGGACGAAGTAAGCCAGCCTGCCCCCTACAGGTAATGGAGAATCGGCCCTGGCCCTCCCACCAGGGTGCCTGTTTGGCAGGGGCTTTAGGCTGAGGGGTGGGAGCAGGCCTGCTCGTACCCTGTCTGCCTCTCCCTCTGAAGAACCCCCTCTGGGCATAGGCTGAAGAGGAGGCCTGGGCTTGGTAAAAAGGTCTGTGAAAAGGCCTGCCCCTGCCCTTGAAAGCTGCCTCTGAGGAGTGGCCTGCCTTTCCTTGGCCTGTGCACTCCTATAAGTGGTCCTATACTCATCCATTTTCTTCATGTAATTCTCTGTCTGCTCCCCAAACAGAGAATTACCCACAACAGGAAAATCCATGGCCTTAGCCTGGGTATCCTGTGACAGGCTAGTACACCTGAGCCAAGCCATTCTGCAAAAAGCCACAGATGTAGCCATGACTCTTGAAGATACATCATTAGAGTCCACTGCAGCATGGAATTGCACCTTGGATGCCTCAATACCATCAGCAGCCACCTGCTCCAGCTCCTTGGCAAGCTGGCCAGGGACCTGTTTCGCTAGAGCCATAACAGTATCCCATCTGGATTTCTGTATCTTGCAACATAGGCCATATAATTTGCCTGTCTGAGTCCCAAGGATGCTGCCATGTACTGTTTCTTTGCCATGGCATCAATCCTCCTGGAGTCCTTGTCAGGGGTGTGAAGCAAGGAATATTTGCCTTGTCACAGGCTGCAGCCTGCACTACCCCAACATGGCTGCATTGTTGTGAAAGGAACTCGTATCAGGGCCTGACAATGTGTACCTCTTGTCCATTTTTTATCCACAGGAGGTATAGTGTGAGGAACTTTAAAATTTTTATTGTCTGTTTCCTAAAAGATTTATGTAAAGGAATAGACAATCTCCTAGACTCTGGGATATCCATCATTTCTACATAGTCAGGCTCCTCCTGTTCATCCACAGCTTCTTCCAAAGGGAGCTGGAGGGTTTCAGCCACTTTCTTATAAAACATAAAATGAGAAGGGGAATCAGAAAGCCTAGGGGGAGACACTCCTGAAGGTCTGTCTGGGGAGATGTCCGGTTCACTGGGCACATCCAGACTTTCAAAATCACATTCACTCTCTCATAATCTTCCTCCCCCTCCTCCGGTTTATAAAATTCCTATATCATATTCTTGAACCGGTGGCACTGATCAACACCGCCATTTGATGGTGCCGGTTCGTCGAACCGGGAAAGCGACTGGACAATTTTGATCATTTTGCTACCTCTGCAGCGGTTGGAGAAGGAACTTTGGCTCCACACCTGCTGATTTTCTGAATCCTTCTTGCTGGGACTGACTCTCTGGAGGTCAACCTCCGGTTGCCAGTCTCGCCCTGGTCAGAGGCCTCCCTCCCGGTTCAGTTGGCACCGAACCGGGCTGGCCATCCGGGTCAGCGGACTTTTTGGCCTCTCGTTCCCTGAGCCTACCAACTCTCTTATCCAGGGTAGCTGCAGGGAAATTCTTGCAAATCTGGCAGTCTGCATTGAGGTGGTCAAACCCCAGACAATAAACACATGTGGTGTGTGGGTCAGCCTTGGCAAAGGCTTTCCCACAGACACTACAGTGCTGAAACCCAGTGGGCCCGGTTTTTCTTTTCGGTTTCTCAGACATAGTGCCAGCCTAACCAAAAACTTGCCCGTTTACGGCAATCCGCCAAGCAAGACACCCTTATCGGTTCCCAACCGTGTCACGGGTCGTGGAAAAAACCGTAATGAACCGCTTTTTAGAACTGATAAGAACTGGAACCGTGACTCTAAATGCAATTTAATAAAGTTTAACAACAACCTGATCGGTTCAGACCGAACCGATAATATCGCTTGCAAGTTCCACACAGAAATAATGTAAACCTATTCTATTACTTACGATACTACAGACAGAGCTTGAACCGACCGTTAAGTGTTAAAATATAGATAAAATGCGGTTAAAAACCGAGAAATTACACTTTTAACCGACAAAATGAACCAAGCAGCAGGACAAATCTCCGGAGCGACTGTTCAGTGAGGCGGAGTAAAGAATCTGACAGTTTGAGTTTGAAGAACAACAGACAGAGTTCTCAACCGAGCTCGCGCTCAAGATTCCATGCCTGGCATGGAAAGTTAACTCTTTCACCTCCGGAGCAGTTCGAAGGCTGGGTCAAACTGCATATTCATAATATAGCAAGACTTCATGTTGTTTGAAAGACCCTGGCTGGGACTTGTCGACTAGAGGAAACAAGTTGGACTTGCACCATTAGCCACTCCGCTCTGTTCTTGGGCAAAAATGCCTAGCCCTGACTGGTGTCCAGGACTGCCCCAATGTACTGGAGGCGCTGGCAAGGAGAAAGGCAGGATGGCAGATTTATTGTGATCCCCAAGGCCTGGAAAAGACTGAAGGTAGATTCTAGGGTCTGAACCAGATGCTCCCTAGAGGGGGCTCAACAATTTGTCCAGGTAGGGGAAGACACAGAAGCCCTGCCTCCTCAGTGTGGCAGCCACCATTGCCATACATTTGGTAAATACCCTGGAAGCCAAGGAAAGGCCAAAAGGGACGGCCCAAAACTGATAATGGGCTTCCTGAAAGTGAAAGCGGAGAAAATGATGGGCAGGGAAAGACCCAGATATGTAGGTATGGATCCTGCATGTCCAGAGAACAGAGCCAGTCCCCCTGGTGAAACAGGGGTAATAGTCCCTGAAGGGTGACCATCTTGAAGCACTTGTACTTGATGTACAGATTCAGGTGGCTCAGGTCCAGGATGGGACGGAGGTCCCTGGTCTTTTAAGGAATGAAGAAGTAGTGGGAGTAAAACCCCCTTCGACGTTGAACCTGAGAGACGGTCTCTATGGCTCTTTTTTGAAGAAAAGCCTGAATTTACTCCCACATCAGAGACAGGTGTGTGCTGGAGAGTAAAAAGAGTGGACAGGAGGATTTTCAGGTGGCCACTCTAGGAATTCCAGCGTATGACTGCGAGTTATGATCTGGAGCATCCAATTGTCTGTTGTCACTTCTCTACACCCATCAGGTGGAGGGAAAACCGATCCAAAACTTCCTCCCTTAGATTCTCGGTTGGAGGGAGGGGGTCTGGTAATAGGTCAGGAGGTGGGGGCAGGCATGGGCAGAGGGACTGTGGGAACGGTATAGGCTCTGGTGGCGGCAGAGGCTGCTGTGGCACTGCGCTTCTGCAAGACCCTGGCCTGCTGACCCAGAGTTTGATTACGAGAGGGCCGACAAAAGGACAGACACTGGCCCGCTCTAGGCTGGGTGTGACAGAAAGAGTGGACTGCCTGGACTCCTGTGAGGTGGAAATAATGTCCTGGACATCACCCCCCAAAAAGACTCCCCACGGAAAGGGGCGTCCAAAATACTAGCCTGCATGTCCAGGGCAAAACCAGACACCTGAAGCCAGGAATGGCGCTGGAGGGAGACAGCAGCCGCCCCACACCCTGAGGCATCAACAGTGTCATACATCGCCCGGAGAACATGATTACCTATGAACGAGCCCGATTTTAGAAGCTGGGCGAACGACGTCTTAGTGGAATCTTCAGGCAATGTCTGGACCAAATCCCTGGCTTGGTCTCAGAGGACATTCTGGTACTGGACCATGTGTGCTATGGCTCTAATGATCAGCACAGTAGAGGCAAAAACACACTTGCCAATATGATGCAGCTGCCTAGATTCCCAGTCCGGGGGGGGGGGGGAGAGAGAAGAGTACTGAAGTGCTTGTCCTTCTTAGTATGATCGTGGGACGCATTAATCACCACAGAATCCACCTTAAGGTGACTGCCCAATAAAAGGTCTTACCCGGCGGGGCAAGACAAAAGCAATCCACCTTTTTAAGTAGAGACAGAGTAGTAGAGGGGTGAGACCAGGCTGCCTTGGTGACATCCTCATAGGAGTCAATTATAGGGGGAACCACCAAAGGAAGGGCATCCAGCTGCCTGAGGTAGATAGTTAAGCGACGTCTTCCTGGGTCCTACCCTTCGGTCTCCCAGCCCATTATAGACTGGATGTGATGCATTACATCCACAAAAGATGGATCATCGGGGTTGGGGGAGGACTTAGGCATCTCCTTGACTGGTCCTCCCCCTCCGAAGACTCACCCGGAGAGGAGGAAGACCCCGAATAATCTGAGTAATCCTCTGTAGTCTCGCTATCAGGGACTGGTGTCAGAGGCCGACGATTGGCCCTCCTAGAGCCTGAAACACCAGTCATGTAGCACCCCCAAAGACCACGATGGCCGGGGTTTGCTGGGACCAGCCTGATCACAATTCTTGGGCTGTGGGTCCAGCACAGTGCAATGGGGGGATGCCGGAGGAGGGCCCCAAGGAGCACAGGTCTGCTTCTGCAAGAAGGCCCTCCACGCCGAAAAAGGATGTTATAGTCTATCTGGTGTGCAAAGTTATACACCGGCAGGAACGGCAGTGACAGCGGGGTAGGAAATGTTCTCTGAGAAGCTGGCGAAAGGTACCCTGGTGTTGGGTAGCGATCTGGTGACAGACCAACTGGCATCGGCTGTGACGTTGGTTGCGGCAGCACTGACGTCGGTGCTGGACCCACAGGCTGGGGTTGCGGCAGGACTGGTGGAGGTCCAGTGGGTGGGTACCAGCCTAATGTGACCCAGTGATGGGTCAATCAGCATTGGCTCTTCAGGAGAAGCCAGCACCTGGGGGAGAAGGAGGCAGAGTCGACGCCAGAGTGGAGGAGACGGCAATGGCCAGCTGCGGGCAATGCCTTGCTGGACTGGTGGCAGCCCCTAGAATGGGAGCTGGTGAAGGCAATGCTGGGGCCGGTTTGACGATGGTGGAAGAGCTGCCACCCAAAGAACCTAGACCGGCTGAGCCACCTGGCTGAGAGTTTGTGTAGAACAGGGCCTGAGCATCAGGGGCTGGGGGGCAAGAGACGCCAAGTAACCTGCCCCGAGGAGACGCCACCTGAAATAGAGAGAAGAGTGGGAGGCTGAGCCACTGGGAGCCTGGAGGAAGAGAGGACTGGTGGGGCTGACTCCTGGTGGGAGGACGTCATGGTCGAAGGCTTGTGGGGTGACCGCAACTGAGAAGCTGACCGTGCCCATTCCCGATGCTTGTTCCAGTGCTTGTGCTTCCCAGACTTCTTGATACGAGAAAAAGAGGAGGCCCCTGAGAACTGGGCTGGCAAGACCAAAGACCTCCTGGTCTGCGGTTCCTTTTCCATATGACCAACTTCTGCTTTAAAAGGTGGCTCTCCAGGGTTTTCAACGTCTCCGAGTGGCCTGGTTAAACTTCTGGTAATGCTGGCAGGCTTCGGTGTTGTGGCTGGGGCCTAGACAGATCAGACACGCATAATGGCCATCCTTTTCAGGAATCTGTTGGCCACAGGCACACTTAGTGGAGCAGTTGGAAGACGAGGCTGGTGGAGAAGACAAACTCGTCAAAAAAACAAAGAATTTTGATGTCTGACACTGGAAAGAAGAAAAATTAAAAAGCGCGGTAAGCACGGGAAATGGTGGTAGACTATAGCTGCGGTATCTACTGAGGTCTGACGTGCGCGGATAGATGGTGGGAAAAGAACTGAGGTGGTGTGGGGGGCCGTCCTCCTATATAGACTGTGCTGACGTCAGCTGACTGATGTCAGTGGGGGATGGTGCCCCGTGCTATACTGCTAGCTAAAAGTTTTCCCGTGTGGTCCTAGCACCTGGCAGCTTAGTCCTACCAGTGTGGCTTGCTGCAAGAGCCTTTCTCAAAGTAAGATCTCAGTGTTCTGTGTACATCTGAAGTATGGAGCACTGCCTCACCCTGGTTGGCGTAGTCAGGATAATAAACAGGAAGGTGTATCATTTGGTTCAGTTTAAATTCTGATACCACCTTTGGTAGAAACTTTGAATTTGCAAGCAAAGAAACACTGTTTGTGAAAAATCCATAAGAAGGCTCACACATCAAAGCCTGAAAGTTGGAAATTCATCGAGCAGAAATCATAGCAACTAAGAATAACTTATTTCATGACAGGAAGTGTAAGCCACAACTTGCAGCAGACTCAAAAGGAGCAAACATTAAGTTCTCAAAAATGAAATTAAAGTCCCAAGGCAGGACTGGATTATAGATGGGAGGTTTCATATGACCGATACCTGTCAAAAAAGTACAGGACACTTCTAACTGGGCAACCTTACAACCATCGATCGGGGCATGGAAAGCAGATATAGTGACTAAATTCACCTTAACAGAAGAATACTTCAGACCTGAATCAGATAGGGAGAGCAAGTAAGTATTCCAGCACAGAATTCACAGGACAAATGCAAGGGTCCATATTCCGGGAAGCAGACCACAAAGTAAAGCGCTTCCATTTCAAGGAATAAGTATGCCTGGTAGAAGGTTCCTAGCTGCATGCAAGACATAAAAACAGACAATGACGGCAAAAAAAGAGGTCCATCCAGTCTGCCTAAGTTCCCTATCATCCCTGGAACCTACTGTTCCTCCAGGGTATTAACCCTCCCCCATCCTCTCTCTATTCCCCTCCTTGGTCCTGTCGCCCCCGGTAACCACTATTCAAACAACATGAAGTCTTGCTGTATTCTGACATTATACAGTTAGCCCCAGCACTTGAACTGCTCCGGAGAGGAAAGAGTTAACTCTATGCCAGAGCATAGAACGTTGAGCTCGCGCTCGGTTCAAACCTCTTTCTGCTGTACTTTGAAGTATAACAGTCAGATTCTTTACTCTGCCTAACTGAACAGTCGCTCCGGAGATCTCGCCATCGCTTTTGGTTTGGTACAGTTAAAAACATCAGTTTAAACCACTATTTTTCTTATTTTATTTTGGTTCAGACCCGTCTGTGGTACAGTAAGTGCTTAGGTAGTGGAGAGTGTGAACTGTGTGTGGAAATTATAAAAAAAAGGTTTTTTTCAATTGGTTCAGCTGAACCGATTGTCTGGTTTATTTTTTCTAAGTTTATTTTTTTACTGGATTTAGTGTGCAGTACCGGTCCTTAGTGGTTATAAAAAAAATATATTTAAGACTTTTTTTTTCAAATACCCGTAACACGGTTAGGAACCGATAATGGGGTCTTGCCTGGCTTTTGCCGAGTAAAGCGTAAGTGTTAGGATGGCTTCGTCTGAGAAACCCAAAAGAAAAACCGGGCCCACTGGGTTTCAACACTGCAATGAGTGTGGGGAGGCCTTTGCTAAGGCTGATCCCCTCCCCACACCACCTGTGTTTACTGTCTGGGTTTTGACCACCTTGATTCAGACTGCCAAATTTGTAAAAATTTTCCTAAGGCCACCTTAGATAAAAGATTGGACTGGCTTAGGGAAAAGGAGGCCGAGAAGTCTGCTGACCCGGCTGGCCAGCCCGGTTCTGCTCCAACCGAACCTGAGGGAGTGCTCACTGACCTGGGTGAGACTCCCTCAGGCAAAAGGAGAGCCGATTCTAAGAGGTTGGTTCCAGTTAAGAAAAAGAGAAAGGAAAAATCGCCTGGTTCGGATCCAGAACCGCATCGTCCAATCGCCAAAGTAACTGCCAGGGCGATTAGTACTGTTGAATCGCTCTGTCCGGTTCTGACTGATCCGGTGACTCTCGGTAGGCGCTCAGTTCGGTCGGTTCCTCCAGTTCCAGACTATTCCCAAGAAGAGTATTATGAACCAGATCTGAGGGTGGATGAAGCCTATAATCTATCGATGGATAGGCTAGATGGTATTAGTCTGGTTGTTTATAGAAACGGACATCGCCCAGACAGGCCTCCTCGTGTTTCCCTTCACACTTTTGTTTTACAAAAGGGTGGCAGAAACCCTCCAGCTCCCTCTAGCTGAAGCTGCTAAGGAACAAGAAAAGCCTGACTTTGTGGAAATGATGGACATTCCCAGAGTCAAAAAGATAGTCTATTCCCCTCCATAAATCCCTGGGGAAACAGACACAAAGATTGCTTAAAACACCAAATTCTTTACCTCCTGTGGACAAACGAATGGACAAGAGGTACATGGTGTCAGGCTCAGGCACGGAGTTCTTGTACCAGCAATGCAGCCATGTTGGAGTTGTGCAGGCTGCAGCCTGTGATAAGTCTAACATACCCTTGGCTTCACACACCCCATATAAAGACTCCAGGAAGCTGGATGCCATGGCTACAAAACAGTACATGGCATCCTCCTTGGGACTCAGGCAGGCTAACTACATGGCCTACACAGCCAGATACCAGAAGTCCAGATGGGATACTGTTCTGGAACTGGCTAAACAGGCTTCCCCCAGCTGGCCAAGGAGCTGGTGGAGGTGGTTGCTGATAGGATAGAGGCATCTAAGATCCAGTTTCATGCTGCTGTAGACTCTAATGATGTATCATCACAAGTCATGGCTACATCTGTGACTCTTCAGAGATTGGCTTGGCTCAGATATACTAGCCTCTCACAGGACACCCAGGCTAAGGCCATGGATTTCCCTTTGGTGGGTAATTCTCTGTTTGGGGAGCAGACAGAGAATTATATGAAGAAAATGGATGAATACAGGACCACTTACAGGAGTGCGCAGGCCAAGGAAAGGAAGGCAACTCCTCAAAAGCAGCAATCTAGGGGCAGGCCTTTTCACAGGTCTTTCTACCAGGCACAGGCCTCCTCTCCTCCTCCTCCTCAGAAGGGGTTCTTCAGAGGGAGACGCAGAAGGGGGATGAGCAGGGCTGCATCCTCATCTCAGTCCAAGACTCCTGCCAAGCAGATACCCTGATGTGTCAGCCCAGGTTGACTCCCCCTTTCCAGTAGGAAGCAGGCTGGCTTACTACTTCCAGGCCTGGAAGTCTGTTACCTCAGATAAGTGGGTCCTGGAGGTAGTCAGCCATGGACTGGCCCTCAGCTTCAAAAAAATTCCAAAGCTGAGGGTCAGGTCTTTTCCACCTGCAAACATCTCCGAAACCATTGCCCTAGAGGCAGAGGTTTCCTCTCCACTGGCTCTCAGAGCCATAGAGAGAGTTCCTACTACACACAGGGGCAAAGGTCTGTACTCCAGATATGGAAATTACGCACCTACCATAATTCTTGATCTTCTCTTGCATCTTCACCAAATCAAGGCAATAGAATGCCAGGACAGCGCTTGACTGGCAAAGGCTGGCGTGACAGGAGACAAACTTGCCAGAGGGGACCCAGAATAAGGAACTGAACTAAGAGGAACGGTTTCTCTGTGAATTGAACAACATGACTGAAGAAAGAACCAAGAGGTCACCCCCTGGGGCAATCAGAAAGAGTTCCCTTAGGATAGAGATAAATACTACTCGTTCCTCTTCCTTGTCAATAAAAGGATCCGTTCTGAGAGAACAACAGAAAGCTCAAGAAATGTTTTTTGTTTTTTTTTTCATGAAAAGGAGAGTGGAGGAATGAGCAGGGAGGTGGAGACGTTGACGTTGAAGGAGAAGGCCAGTGAGGGGAAGGTGGGCGGGTATCAGTAATGAATGGTGAAGATATAAGAGAAGATTAAGAATTACAGTAGGTATGTAATTTCCATATCTTCCCTTGTCAAGCTTCACCATTCATTACTGCTTGGGTGAGTACCAAGCCCCCCCGAAAGGGGACTAGGAAAAGCCCTGAGGGAACAAGACCATCAGCCTGCTGTGGTGAAAAGCTGAAGGAAGAGACCCTGGCCTAAAAGACAGGAGTCTAAGGCCGAGGAGAGCTAGGAGGTATCCCTCAGAGACAAGGAGATGGAGTAAGCCCCTGCAGAAACCTTCTAGACCTGGTGGAAAAGAGGCAGGTCCCTCGGAAAGCAGAGCGAATCACCCTACGCCGGGCCAGGGGTGACAATCTTGATAGACAAAGCCATGCCATTCACCTAATGCAGATCGCTGTCCCCACAATCCTGGAAGCCACCTCATTGACGTCATAGGATGCCCTTGCTTGGTACCTTGGCAGTTCCAGGCCTATAGCGGAGAGGGCAATAGCTTGTCTGGATTGTTCTGAATCAGGCACTGATGCTAGGACTTGGGAGAGCATAGACCATAAATGCCTACTGTAGGCAGCATGGTCAGCCTGATGTGATGCAATGCATAACATCACACGAGAGGAAGAGAATGCTCTTTGCCCCCACCGGTCAAACTGTAGGGAATCTGAGTCCAGTGGATGGTCGTGTGCCAGGCAACGTGGCCCACAGGGAGTCTCTAGGGACACCACTCCCGTGGGCGGGTTGGGGAGTGTACCCAGAGAATCCAATGGGGCACAATACCTCCTCCCGTAGTCTACCAGGGCTGGAAAAGGGGCGGCTGGAGACAACCAGGCGTGGACAGACACCTCCTGGAAAGGAATAGGCCAGGATGGTACAGAAGACGGCTCCGACCGCGCTCTTGGCACCGAGATCAGAAACCCCCATGGCGCCATGTCCTCGCTTGGCGCCGCAAGTGGCTCCAGAGCTGGACACGGTGCCGTGCTCAACAACGGCGCTGAGGCGAGAAACAGCCAAGGATAGTGCCATAGAGCCTCCCATGGCACCGTCAGCACCATCGGCGCCGCGAACAGAGCAGACAGCAGCAACGGCGCCGAGCGATGGACCGACGATGGGGCCATCAGAGCCCACGGTACCGAGGCCCAAGACGGCACCGACAGATGATGTCGAGGACGGCACCATCCCAGGCCTTTCGAGCCGAGAGTACGAAACAGGGGGAGCCTTCTCCCCCGAAGGGGCGATTGCCAAGGCAGTGCCTCCTGTCTGTTCCCCAAGGGGAACGGACTGGGCCTCCTGCACCGCGGAATGGGCTTCTGCAACAGCAAGGCTACTAGAAGCAGAAGCCCCCTCCCTCCTTCCTCGGTCTGTACAGAACCAGGAGGGGACCCGGAGGAAAGGCAGAGAGAAAGTGGCTTGGCCCAACGAGTGCGCGGCCATCCCCCAAAAGTCGGCAGAGCTCGTCCAACTTTCCACGCGCGTTGTTCGATGACACGATGGTCCATGGAGAAGCAGGCGTCACACGAATCCATGTCGTGTAGAGGGCCAAGACATGCGAGGCAATGGTCATACTGGTCGTGACGGAATACTTATGGCCGCACGGGCACTAATGCAGAGGGGGCCGTCCCGTCTTCACAGTTTTCTTGCCCCCCGACCGAGACATGACCTACCGAAAAAACACCACCAAACAAGACCCGATGTCGCAAAATAAAAGAAGGAACAGTCTTACCAGGCGATGTCGAGTGGAGCGAAAACTAAATCAGCAGGAACATTTGACTTGATGGAGTCGATGGACTATGATATCGGAGCTGAAGACTTAAAGAAGTTCAAAAGGCCTCTCACGAAGTTTTTTCGGAGCTACCCACGAGGTGCAACCTCAATGGCGGGAGACGAAGAACTGGTGGGAGGGCGGAGTCGACAACACCTAACGGCCAACCCGCGAGTGCCATGCAGTGGCCGGGCCTTGAGGGTGGCGCTTGATGGTGCATCGACCCGCTCATCCCCCCAAAAAAGCTCCCGCGAGGTCGTGACCTCCAGCCAGAACCCAAAGGTGATGAACGGTTTAGACTGACACAGATAAGATCAGGAACTGAAACATTTCAGCTGAGCACCGCTATTTATACCATCGGTGTGAGGGGCACCATATGTCAGTTTCACACATGTGGTCTAAAAGTTCTGGTTTTCGTGGGTTCCTTGCACCTCAGGCCCTCAGATAAATGAATGTTGTTCTATACAAGAAATGGACTCTCTTGTTAAAAGATAGCTTGTTAGCATGCTATTTCAGACCAGGCTTTTCTCCCATATGCTTTAAATGCTTCCTATCTATTTAAAGTAATGAAACATGCTTGTAAATTATTGTCCTCTTTTCCTGCAGTCTCACTTAAAGCATTGCAGATTCCTTGGCTAGTAAGCTTGAATTCAAATACAACTGCTGAACACCCTTCTCTTCATTAAAGCACAAGTTACGCAAAACATAAATATGTTTCTGCTTAAGAACCTTTAAAAAAATAAATAAATAAGTAACTTGCCAATCAACCCCCACCACACACATATGCACTCACTTCCCCAAGGTCTAATAGATGATTAATGCTTGTCAGTCTTGGAGGCCACTGAGTAAAGAGATGGGACACTATGTTTTAAAGTCTCTTAACATTTGTTATGAACGTACTGTAGGTTTAAAGAATGTACATCAAAGAAATGAATCATTATTAAACTCATGTTTCCTAATGCCACTACTATGACATTCCAAGGATCAGAAAAAGTAATCATTATGCATTCAATTCTTAAAGTTAGTTGCAGCTGTTATACAACGTTCCCACTTTCGAACATGTGTGGATTTCAACAAATTTTGCAAATCTGAAAGCTGGTATGCCACTCAAGGTCATCAAGGCTTACAATGTATTAAAATTTGGCAATACTCCATTTGGTCATTTAAACTTCCTGAGATAAGGGAGCACATCTGTATGTGGCACTTCCACTTACTTGAATAAAGCCAGCTTTCTATTCTAAGTTAAGAGACACTACAAATTGAAAGTTGAGACCTCTATGCCTGTCTGATTTCCAAGCTAAGGTACCTTTCGAAGGCCATGGAAAAATAATTCACAACTATGGAGATTCAGCAACTGCTTCCGAAAACTGAAAATTACGTACCGAACATAACTGACGACCTTCCAGAGTATCTTCATCATTGATTACCACTTATGGGTCTGGGGCTGGAAGCACAAGGACCCCCCCATAAGGCCCAGATATACATGGAAAAAGGGGGCATACTAACAAAAAAGTCTGATATAGTCAAAGAAAGGATAGTACCAACATGATCAGCTTCTCCTGCAACCACAGGGATGTACCCAGTATGAAAGCTAGTGCATTTTATCTCAAAAAATACACTGCTACCCCCATGTGCAGAGAAGCTGCCCAGTGGAGACTGGACAGTGCCATGGGGCAAATGTTGCATTTAGCAACTAATAGACATAAAACCAAAGAGGGGATATACAGTAACTTGGGCAGGGAGGAGGAGGTAGGCAGGCAAGAAAGAAAAAGGGGAGGGGGAGCTATTTTCCACCCCCCCTTCCCCTCAACTTTTTTTTTTTTTAATGTGAACCTCCAGAGTGCATAGCCCTCGTTCATGTTTTCTGTACAAGAAGAAAAAGGGGAAAAATCTAGAAGGGGTGCGACTGGGAAAATATCCAGCTGATATGCTTGTGGTGCTGTTGGCACCAGCAGGGTGGGCATTACCACAAGCCCTGGCTCTGTCTGAGCAGGGGATGGTGGGCGGGACATGGTAATCAATGTTGAAGATTTTCCAGAAGATCAACAACTACAGTAAGTACGTAAATTTTTTATATTTTCCAGGAATCAATCATCACTGATTTCCACTTATGGGTCCGAGTATCAAGTTTCCCTTTTTTCTGTGGGAGGAGTTGTCTCACCATGAGGGTAACAAGTTCCTTCAGCCTTCTGTGTGGGGGAGAACATCTGACGGCAGGGTCTCCTCACAGGTGTGGTGGGGCCAAAGATTGGTCAGGGCCAGGCAGAGGCTCCTGTGGCACAGGAGTGGGAGGGTGACTTCACAGCTCTCGCTTGACCTTGCAAGAGAAGTAGTAAGACCCCTGGAACTGCAAGTTCAACACCTTACACTGGGAAAAAGGAGCCGCTCTGAAGAGGTGAAGCCATGCCATCCACAAGAGGTAGACTGCAGTTCCTACAGGCCTGGAAGGCCACCTCACTGGCATCATATGACACCCCTGAATGGTGCATGGCCATCTCTAGTCACAGTGAAGGCTGCCTGATATGACAGGTGTGCTGCACTGCACATAAGAATGCATGACAAGGTACAAACCCTTCTTCCCAAGGCATCTGTCTTAGCAGAATCTACCTCAAGAGGTTGGTCACATGTGGAGTGTCAACTCCGATGGGGTCTGCAGCATGGGTGAAGTACTGCACCTGCAGAACCTGTGGATGCACAGTACCAGAGCATGAGGTCCAAGAAGCCCAAGAAGGAGATGAGAAAGAAGGTCTCAAGGGCATCTACATGGGCTGGAGGATTGCACAGGAGATCTTGCCTGAGGGAAGGGCCTGGCAGGACTGCCCAAATAGGGTCGCATGTGGAGTGTCAACTCCGATGGGGTCTGCAGCATGGGTGAAGTACTGCACCTGCAGAACCTGTGGATGCACAGTACCGAGCATGAGGTCACTTGGGGCTGGGGGCAAGAGAAGGGATGCCTCTATACTACCCTTGATGCCTTCTTGAAGGCTCTAGGCCAAGGAGGGACAACAATAGTGCCATCACTGGGAACTCAGAAGAGTCATAACAGTAGGGTTGCCATATCTCAAGTCACACAGAAGCCAGTGTCAAGCACCTCCAGCATGTCCATCAAGAATCACTATACAGAGTGTCCTCAGCAGCCGAGGACAGGTGGATGGAAGATTTGTAGTCCTTTGAGGAGAATGCGGATGGAGAGGAGGCGCTGATCCCAGAGGCTGATGGGGCCATGGAGAAAGGATGACTCTGAGTCCTTAGAGTCTCTCTGGAAAATCTCAAGGGCACCAAAAAACTTTCTGTGCTGTTCCCATGTAACTGGTCCCTCAGGGCCTGTTAATGTAGGCAGTATCTGCAGGAGACCAAGAAGCCCAAGAAGGAGATGAGAAAGAAGGTCTCAAGGGCATCTACATGGGCTGGAGGATTGCACAGGAGATCTTGCCTGAGGGAAGGGCCTGGCAGGACTGCCCAAATAGGGTTGTCCTACATCAGGGGCATGACCCTGTAGCTGCCCATGGGGGGATTCCCCAGGTAGGGACAGTGGAGTCATACAGTTCCTATAGGGTGGCCCCAGTCCCTACTAGTGACAGTGTCAGGCAGCAGCTCCGGGGAGAACACCGCCTCTGGACCCCCATCAGACTCCGAGCTGGCGCTACCTCTGGTGCCACACTCAGGGTCAACAAATGGCTCACAGATGGGTTCATGCCAGTCGCGGCCGGTGCCATTCTCGGTGCCTGGCTCAACTTTTCCCAGTGTCAACCCCAGAGCCATCCCCTACTCTGGGGTTGACACTCTCACTGGCGCTGTGCTGGGCGCCTGGCCCAGGACTGACACTATGATAGTGCTGCTTTCATCACCCAAGGTGGTGCAGTCCTCCCCATCTGTGTTTCAGTGACACAGGAGTAAAGAACCACCTCAACCTCCATAACAGGACGTAGCACAGCCTCAGTTCTGGTCCTTCCTCCAATACCAGTGTCAGAGTGGGGCCCTGGATTGTGGTTGACAATGTCTGCTCACTGACACCAAGAAAGGTGACCGGAGCAGGAGCAGCACTGGGCTGTGACATCAAGGAGTCCAACGAGGGAGACTGAGTGTACAGCTGTGGTCTCACCACCGGGGACGTCTGCTGCCCAGGGCAGAAAGACTCGGGGCAGGGATTCACAGCCAGCTGCCCAGAAGAAGCCAGCTGTCCACCAGACCTACCCATCAGGACCTCTGACGCCTCAGCAGGGTGAGGTCGAGGAGGACCCTGTATTTCCATGAAACTAGAGAACCTGGTAGGGGCCCAGGGGAAAAACCCAGTGACCTTACCTTAGCCACAAGAATGCGATGACTGCCTCCAAAAGTAGTGGTCAGCTAAGCCCACTTCATCAAGCAGATCTTGAGAGCATGGCTGGTCATGCAGAGGTGGGCATCACACTCATCCATGTTGTGTTAAGGGCCTAAGCAGGCCATACAGCACTAATGCAGTTCCGTTTTAGCCATTTGCTTTCCACACATGTAACAATGCATGATGGGAGGCTACCGAACTTTCCTGCTTTCTTAGCCCCATTCTTTTCTGATTTTGGCACTGCAGAAAGTGAACCACATCAAATGGAGAAGGCACCACGAAAATAAACTCAGCAGTGACTCAGTAGAAAAATTATAATATTGCTCCTATGGTGTGCTCTCTACAGCGGGAAGAATACAACTGAGGTGCGTGAGTTCCTGGTTGGCATGCACAGCACCATGGGACGTGAGAAGGTGCAGTCATTACCCAACGCTGGCTTTGTCCTGCAAAAAAATCTGCTCCTGAGGGGTCCTAGTAACTCCAAGCTCCAGAGCCGTAAGAATCAATGGTGAACACTGATTCTTGGACGATCTTCATTTCTGAACTGTCCTTTTTTATCCCTGATCTCAAGCTGCCTTCACTATCCTATTCCTCGGTCCTTGACTCCTCATCTGTCACCATTTCAACAGCTTGCCTCTGTCCCCCCGTGGAGAGCTTCCCTGCGCAACCCCACCCCACAAGACAGCCCCCTGCAGGAGCTGCTGGCACAAGTGCCAGGGCTTCAACATCACATTTGGTGTTCACTGGGAGGAAATGGAAGCATTTCCCCTGGGGCTGTAGCATGAAGATGACAGGGATGTCCTATATCAGACTTGGGAGTATTATGTCCTTTTTTTAGTCCCTCATCTCCACCCAATCAGTGTTCCACCACTCAACACCAAGTGTGGCTGCCCACTGTGTCCATGGCACTCCAATGTCCAGAGTTGAGGCACTATTGCAATGCAGTGGCTCCCTACCCCTCCAGATTTAGCAAGCGCTGCCTCTGCAGCTTTTTCCAGACTTCACTTCACCAGAGTGGGGACAGGCTTGCAGTGCAAACAAGGGTTACTCTTATGTGAGCACAGAGCACCCTGCTGGCACCCTTGGGCCAGGAATTGTTTTTTTTGTTCACTTTACACATGCTATAGTGTATGTAAACACATTCACCAAATTATCTCAACTTATAACGTGGGTGAGACACATCCTTTAATGTTATGAAAGAAAGCACAGGGGATGGCTGACTACATACAAGAAAGGTGAGGTTTAAACTTGTAAGGGGGGGAAGGGATAAGGGAGGGGCTGACCAGAAGCCCTCCCCTCCAGATGAGGGGAGTAGCCTTCAAGCCCAAGGGGAGGGGGAAACAGACTGGAGGTGGAGGTTTCAGGAGGAGCAGGGGGAGGATGGAAGTATAAGGAATCTGGGTGGGGAGTTGAAAAAAAGGATCAGGGATAAGGGGTGGGGTTAGTGTTGGTAAATGCCAGGAGCTTGGGAAACAAGTTGCCAGAGTTCCAGGCCATGCTGTTCTGAGGGGTGGATGGCGGCAGTCACGAAACGTAGCAACAAAAACCATGACTGGGACCTAAATGTACGGGGGTACACTATGCTTAGGAAGGATAGAAAGGAGGGCAGAGGGGGTGGAGTGGCTATGTTCATTAGAGATGACATAGAAATTGCTATGGTAGAAGAGGCAGAGGGAAACGTGGAGGCCTTATGGGTCACCTTACGATCCCCAGCAGGAAATAAGGTCAAGCAGGGAGTAGCATATAGGCCCCCCGGGATGAGTGATGTTCTAGAGGATGGTTTGCTGGACATCATTGCCCAGTGTGGTCCAAAAGGGGAAGGAGTGGTGTTGATGGGGGACCTTAATATGCCAGGTACAAACTGGGGAACCATGTCCTCTAAGGTGGCCAAGGAGCAGAGGCTGCTGGATGGCTTCCAGGATGTGTTCTTAACACAGCATGTGATGGAGCCCACAAGGGAGGGGCATGTCCTGGATGTGGTTCTGGCAGATGGGGATCTGGTAAGGGACATGGTTGTACAGGACCCCTGACTGGAGTGACCACAATACTGTCTGGTTTCAAATAAGCATTGGGGAGTGGGTGAGATCTAGGACACTGGCAGTGGACTTGGGGGCAGACTTTATGGGCATGGAAATATTCTCAAGGATCACTTGAAGGGATTACCTCAACAACAAGTGTGGAAAGGAGATGGGAGGTCATAAAACGGGACTTCATGAGGCAGTCAGGATCTGTGCTAAGTTGAAACGTAGGAGCAAGGTCACATAAACCATGCTGGTGGTCCAGTGAGGTCCAGGTAGCAGTCAGAGAAAAGAAGGCGGCCTACAAAAAATATAAAACAACAAGAGGGGATAGGGATAAGGAAATGTACCAGCTTGCATCTAGAAAAGTCACCCGTATGGTGAGGGGAGCTAAGTCCAGTAAAGAGCAACGGCTGGCACAGGGGATACATGGAGGGGAAAAGGGGTTCTTCCGGTACATTGGGGAGCGGAGAAAAACTAAGGGCCATCTCAGCAGATTGAGATCAGAAGGAGGGTGGGTGGAAGAGGCGAGGGACCAGGCAGAGGTATTTAACGAGTACTTTGCCTCTGTGTTCACTAGGGAGGGGGATGGGATATCTACAAAGCAAGGCACAAAGGGGATAGAAGCGGCAGGGAGTGGGATCAGGGGAGCAACAGAAATGGAGCAAAAGGGAAGGAAAGGTACCCCAAGGGTGTCACATCTGGATAAGGATAAAAAGACCAGTAAGGTGGAGGGACGGATGATGCCATCCCACCAAAGGGTGTGGTTTGCCTCAAGGCCCTAAAGAAAGACAAATCTCCTGGGCCGGATGGCATTCATCCGAGAGTACTATGGGAATTGAGGACATACTGGCTGCACTTGGCGGAGCTTTTCAACAGGTCACTTGAGACAGGGAGGGTACCTAGGATTGGCGAGAGGCTATGTGGTACCAATCCATAAAGGGGGGGTCAAGGAAGTACCAGGAAACTATAGACCCATCAGTTTAACCTCGTGGTGGGAAAATTAATGGAGAGTATACTAAAGGAACGACTGGGGTTTACTGGAGGAGGTGGAGGTCTGGATAGTCGCAGCATGGGTTTGTGCCAGGTAGATCATGTCAAACCAACCTTGTGGAGTTCTATGAATGGGTAACATCAGAACTGGACAGAGGTAAGCCTGTGGATGTATTATTCTTGGACTTCAGCAAGGCGTTTGACTCTGTCCCCACAATGGTCTGGTGGAGAAACTGATGGGGTTAGGAGTAGGCCCTTTGATGGTCAGATGGATTGAAAACTGGATAGCTGGACGACTCAGAGAGTAGTGGTCTGTGGGGAGCTCTCGAACCCTACAGAGGTTGGTAGTGGGGTACCACAGGGCTCGGTCCTGGGTCCAATCCTGTTTAAATGCATACATATCAGACATAAGGGATGATAGAGGTGAAATGAGTCTCTTCATGATGACTCCAAGATGGGAGCAGTAGTTGAGGGAGAAGAGGGAGGTTGGCCCTGCAAGGGACCTGGACACCCTGGAAAGCTGGGCTCACATGGAAATTAAATTTAATATCACCAAGTGCAAGGTGTTGCATCTTGGTCGGGGAAACCCTAAACACAGGTCACACCCTGGGAGGAGGTGCTGGAAGCCTCAATAGGGAAAAAGACCTAGGGGTCATGGTGGATACATGTATGAATAACACTGAGCAGTGCAGGAGAGCAGCTAGCAAGGCAAACAGGATGTTGGGATGCATCGCAGGGGGATCACCTCTAGGAGCAAGGAAGTGATTCTGCCGCTGTACAATGGACTGGTTAGACCACACCTTAAGTACTGTGTACAGTACTGGAGACCACACTTGAAGAGGGACATACAGCTCCTGGAGAGGGTACAGAGGAGGGCAACAAAGATGATACGAGGGCTAGGGATTTGACTTACGAGGACAGACTTGAGGAGCTCTGCCTGTTTTCATTGGAGGAGAGGCGAGACAGGGGGACATGATTGAGGCCTTCAAGTACCTCAAGGGAATAAATAGGTAAACATGGAGGGATCTTTAGACTAAAGCAGGAGGCATCACCAGAGGGCATGGTTTGAGTTGGAAGGTGGAAGGGTGAGGGGAAAAGAGGAGGAGGTTTTTCACTGAGAGGGTGGTGGACCCTTGGAATGCTCTGCCTGGTGAGCTGGTTCAGAGATCCACAGTGGAGAGCTTTAAGAGAGGGTGGGACAGACACAGAAAGTGGATGTATCAGATGATGGCCTGTCCGGGGGGTGAGGATGGATGATAGGGGTTTCTGGAGCACAAGGGATGGGAGGGTCTCGGCACCCAACTAAGGATCTAGGTTCGAGCAGACTTGATAGACCATAAGGCCTAATCTGCTGGCAAATAGTATGTTAGTATGTAAGCCAAATGAATAACTGTGATGTTAATATGGTATAATCATATAAGAGAGTTGAAATGTTTTCTGTTGAACTTTTGGGGCTTTTTTCATCATTTTGAAAGTGAGATAACACTTATAAAAGATAACGTACTCTAGGGTGTGTAGCCTCACGCCCACAGTGTGTAGTTATTACAGCATAAATGCACACTCAGTCATGGGTTAGCCCCACCGTACAATGCTGGTGGTGTAGTTTTTCAACCACAGCCCACCTTAATACATGCTGCCCATGCCAATCCAGCAAATAAGGAAAAAGTGCAAGGTTTTAGGTTAACAACATGGCACACTGGCAGTGCGGCTACCTCTCACTTTTTGACATCATGGACATTAATCAGTCTTGTAACATGGCAAATAAAGTGTGCAGTGAATCCAGCATAATGATAGGGGGAAACACACTCAGTGGTACGTAATAAACCGGTCATTAATTCCCTAGATATGCACGGTCAGACAATGCTGCTGTCACCCACCAGAGGGAAGTACTACAGGAAAATGTAGGATCTAACTTCTTACCGAGGCAAGTAGTGCATAGGGGACTGCTCAATACTCAGTTTCAGCGAGCGAAATAAAAAAGCTAGAGTTACGAAGCACCTTGTGGATGTGTGTAACTTCCGTAGCTCAGCATACATATTCGAAGTGAGCAGAGTCCTATAAAGACAAATGGGAGCAGAATTGGGAGCACAACATGACAGATCTGCCGCACATCATGGGAGCATTGCAGTCGGTATACTGGAATCCGTATGACAGCGAGAGGAATAAAAAATGCGCAAGGAAGAAACAGTCAAACGATACAAAACAGCAGGTCTGCAAAAAACAGTAATAAAAGGAAACGAGTGGTGCTAAAGTCAATGCCTAACAAATGTGTCCATAAACACGGTGCCACTGTATGCAAATCACCAACGTATCGAACAATACACAGCAAAGATGTAAAACTTCAAAATGAACGATTTATCAACAGATTCAAGGCATAAAAATCAATGTAAAACATTGAAATAGGTTCCAAGGAGTGTAATAACTCAAGGCAGCATTTATCAAAAACAGAAAATAGCATTCTTAACTATATAAACAAGTGCAGTTCCAAAAACGCACGGCATAGTTGTAAAACACACAAAAAAAATCAATCTGGCATTTCCTGTTTAAACAGTCTCTAAACAATATCTAGCTTGCACATGCCATATATGCAGTTAATCCCTCGATAGAATCAGGAATTAATGATGGTTGGTTAGGGGAAGCATCGGCATGCGGCCTCGTGCACCCCCCCAACCATGCATTAATTCCTGGGAAATTACCTCTTGTCTCAGTGATTAATGCTTACATATTCAATTCTGCTATTTCAATGCTGCAAGTAGTTCTAAATGGGAGAAGTCTGCAGACAATGAAAAAGAAAAACAAACCTGCATCTCGCCTTTCTCCCCAGGTTTTGGTGGTTTGGCAGTTTCCGTAGCAGCATTCTTCACGCTCTCCTTACTGCAGTGTACCAACACTTCCACTATGTACAGTGGCTCCAATTCCCCCGTGCTAGCCTACAGATGAAAAAGGGCAAAGTATGATACAGAAGTCCTGAGTGTACCAAAGTATTTATGCACGGATATAGAATACATACAAATGTAAGTCATGGTTGTGGGTATATTCATATACAATATATGGAGAGAAAATCAATAGTTGAACATATTACTTTTTGCTTTACAGCCAATTCTTGAAGGAAATAGCATTTAACTTTTTCTGTTTTCAGTATGCACATCAGAAGACCCCTTTCGTGATATATGCCACACCCAAACACACACGCACTTGCGACGTTTCCATGAATACTAAATGGTATTTCATTCTCTTTTTTTGTCAACTATTTTTCCTCCTGGTCTAGACTCCTTCAGCCTGTTGCGAACACCGCTGCCCATCTGGGGACTTCTCCAGAGCCTGTCTTCACTGGACAGCTATGCTGCAGATTAACCAGCATACTGTTGTCTGTCTCCCCACCAGAGAGGACCAATCTTCACCGTCTGCAAATCTAGCTATCTCAGTTGAGGGAAGGACGTGCCCAAGTGGTGGATCCAGCAGTAGTGGGCAGGAGTCCTATGGGACTGGGGGAATGCAGGGTGACATCTTCCCAGCAAAGATCCAGGTCTTCAGTCTCCATGAATCCATCTTATTGGGTCACTACATGTTACTGTCATTAGATGCACCACAGAAAATTCTCACCCTTTCTCCCTGGAGGATACAGTCTTATAGTTTGCGTGATACCCTTCTAGCTGTCTGGGCTCAGGATGTGAACAAGGTCACTGGAGCGAGAAACAACTGGCCAACCTCTGCAGTATTGGGCTGGTCCAGTATTTTATAGCAGAGTACACTAAGTGATCAGTGTAGGATTCCTTTCCCATATTTAACATTCATACCTACCTCTCTAGGTAAGCACAGTCTTGTACTTCAGTCATGCAATTCAGTTGTCTGTCAATATTACCGGTCGCAAATGTTTGCACATATTGCATATTTATAATATATTTTTATTTTTGGGCCCATGCCTCTGCCGACCCCCACCCCCCAAAAAAAAATGCACCAGGAAATGAGCCTTGGCTTAATGTGCTTTTTCCTGGTCATTTTTTTTTTTTTTTAAACAATTTACAGTTTCTACTCTCGTTCTGCCCCAACTAGTCTTCTTATAATGCCCCCCCCCAAATCTACCTCCTGCTTTCCCCAAGATTTACCCCACCACATGACCAGAACCACCGTGTGGTCAGTGGGTGCTACAGTTGACAATGCAGAGCCTGTAGGGGTGGGGTCAACTCCGGCCGGCTGAGGGAATTTTCCACCATTTTCTCCCCTGGTCTTCTCACATGCAATGATACCCATGCAGGTGCCCATGCAAGGCACAATATCAGCATCTCTGCTAGTACACCCCCCCCCACCCGGAGAGTTGCCCATGGGAAGCTCAATCCGCCCTTCCCCAGCCAGCCCCCAAACAATCGGAGTCCATTCCCAAACCCAGACAGCCAGCTTAGTGTGTGGTAGCACTAACACTGCACGATCAAGCCAGCTCCTGTCAAAATGTTTTAATGAAGGTTATAGTGATTTACAGTTATGAGGTATACTCAACGACTATGTTTTTATTACTGTTTATACTTTCCATCAATCCCCCACCCCCCCTTCAGCTGTGCTATCCCAGTCCTGTTATCAGCATTCTCCACAACTTATCTTCTCTCTACGGCCCTGATAGCTTTACTCCTATGGTGGCCCAAACTCTCTCTGGTGACTGACAGTCCTCCCCCTCATGGCTCAAACGGGGAGGGGGGAGAGAGAGATTGTGGGAGATCATCTGCTGGCAAGTGCTGGGGGAAGAAGAAACAAGTCACAGATGAGCTGTGGCTGATAGGGGGCTGGCTGGCTCAATGGGTGAAAATTAAAAAGCATAACTGAAAAACAAGAAAGCCCGTCAGTGGTGTAGGGATGCCATTTTCCTCTTGTTCTTCCTTGTATAGGACACTGATTAAACACATAACACATGCATGCAGTGAGGGTGTGCATCGCAGAGCCAAGCATGTCTTTCCTCGCACTGATGTTATCAGACTAGTCTGCACCACCCAGTGGGCTCCAAGGTGATGCTCCTGCAGCAGGAAGCAGTCACCCTTCCTCCCCAAAGAGGATAGTAAACCTCCTCCCACTGCTTGCCTTCAGCATCAAAGGCTTGTTCCCAAACCCTGTTGTCCAGCATCACGAGCAGCAAGCCTACCATGAGCTGATGGGCCAGCCCACTGAAGCACTACGCTAAATGGTCCTCACAACATTTAGCGAAATATGTATGATCTGCTTAGATTAATATTCTGCACCGTGGCTACAATATGGCTAAACCACTTTCTTATTCTTTTGGTATCTAGGTAAGTCCCACTGGGATCAAGGACTGTTTTCAGGGGTGACCTGAGAGTACTGGGGCAGTTCAGAGACTTGCTCAGGGTCACACAGTATACAAAAGGAGATTGTGGGAATAAAACTCGTGTTTGGTGAATGAACCAAGCTGATTCACAGCTCGTTACTCTAACCGCTAAGCTATACTATCAGCCTGGTATTAAGTACAGAGAAAGGTTGAGTCTAGAGAACTGCATTTTTGGATACAAACAATAGAGGATCTGTTAAGTCTAGTCATTTTCACTGTAGCTAATATACATTACTACTATTTCTTACAGTATAAGAGCGTTGGCTCGTGCTGTTTGGGCAAGAGGACCATGAACTGAAGTGGATAGGTTCTGTCAGCCCAAACAGCACAAGACAATATTCATATGCTGCAAGAAACATACACCACTATATACAGGTTACTCACCTGTAACTGGAGTTCTAGGAGTGGTATATGTTGTTCATCCACACTTATTGGCAGGTTCCTTGCCACTTAAAATCTTGCCGGAAGGTCTTCAAGCTGGCTCCTCCCATCCACCCAGGTGATAAAACTCTCGGCTCCGCCCCCATGACGCCAGATCTAGCCCGCTGGAAGGCAGATTGCGTGAAGCCGGGGAGGTCGGGTGGGTTGTGTGGATGAACAACATATATCACAACTAGAACTCCTGTTACAGGTGAGTAACCTGTATTTCTAGGGACGTCGAGATGTTGTTCAATCCACACTTACTGGCAGACTCCTAGCAGTTCTCCGGGAGGAGGGAGGCAACGCGCACCCCCTACTTAGGGAATAAGGACCAGAGAACCGAGGTCCCAAAACCAGCATCCCGGTGCGTGACTCTAGGTCAATGTGGTAATGGGAAATGAAGGTGTGTGCTGACTTCCAGGTAAGAGCTCTGCAGATTTCCTGGATAGGGACATCCCTAGAAGCAGCCACCGAAGCAGCGGTATGGAGGGTAGAATGAGCTCTTATACCTTTGGGAGGCTCCGTGCCTGCCAACCTATAGCACAGATCTATGCAGGAGGTGATCCACTGCCTATCGTCCGCTTGGCTGCAGATCTGTCAGGTGCGGCTTCAGTGTAGGTGACAAACAGCTGGCAAACCTCTCCCCGAACTTCAGCCATCCGCTCCTTATAGTAAGACAGCCCTCTTCTAGGATCCAAAGTATGGAGCCTACATTCGGCCTCCGAGGCGTGACTGGGGGAGAAAACTGGCAGAGTCAACACCTGGTTAAGGTGAAACTCCGACACCACCTTCGGAAGGAATATGGGGGGGTTGGGGGTAGGACAACCTTGTCCCTATGGAAGACCAGATAAGGAGACTCGATGGAAAGCGCCTGGAGCTCTCCCATCCTTCTGGCTGACGTAATAGCCACCATGAAAGCGGTCTTCCATGACAGTTGGGAGATGTCACACCTGTGCATCAGTTCAAATGGCTTGCCCATGAGCTTAGCCAATACCAGCAGTAGATCCCACGGAGGTGGAGGTTCTCGCACTGGAGGGGATATGTGATCAAGGCCTTTGAAAAAGCACCAAACCACCTTCGCCTGCGCCACCGACTGCTTTCCGGTCGGCGCCCGGTAAGCAGAGATGGCTGCCAGGTGCGCCTTAAGGGTCATTGACTGAAGCCCTAGCTGAGAAAGGTACCACAGGTAGTCCAGAATGCTAGCCAAGGAACAGGAAGAAGGGTCCAACCCCTTGTCCTGACTCCAAATGGAGAACCTCTTCCATTTGAAGGCATAGCATTTTCTGGTCGACTCCTTACAGGATGCATCAATGACGTTGAGGACCTCGTCGGAAAGACCCAAGGCCTGGAACTCTAGCCGCTCAGGAACCAGGCCGTCAGGTGCAGGGATTGAAGGTCCAGGTGGAGAACCTTCCCCTTGTCGACTGAGAGCAGGTCTGGGCGGACTGGAAGCCGCCTCGGGAGCCTGGAGCAGAGGTTGAGGAGATCTGGGTACCAGTACTGGCGAGGCCAGTCTGGGGCTACCAGAATCACCTGCACCTTGATAAGCACCTTGTGGATCAAGGGAAATGGAGGGAAGGCGTAGAAGAGGCCCGGGGGTCCAAGGCCTCAAGAAGGCATCCCCCTGCAGCGAGCCCTGCTGAGGGGGGGCGGGCATGAAACAGCCTCAGCTTCGCATTCTCCCTTGAGGCAAACAGGTCCACCTGAAGGTAGCCCCAATGGGAGAACAGATCTTGCACTACCTCTGGCAGGAGAGACCACTCATGAGAAGCAGCGCCTATCCAGCTGAGGGCATCGGCCAGACTGTTGGAGGCTCCTGCCACATGGATGGCTAGGAGTTCCGCCTCCAGGCTGATCACGAGAGACCAAGTGTGGAGAGCTTCCTTGCACAGAGGCAAGGAGTGTGTCCCGCCCTGCCGGTTCAGGTAGTACATGGTCATGGTTTTGTCCACCTGGACCTGGACCACTTGGCCCCAAACAAAACGGAGCGAAGGTGATGAGGGCTAGTTGGACTGCTCGAAGCTCCAGCAAGTTGATGTGGCATCGAGACTCCTGAGGGGACCAGAGGCCGTGGCCTCTGAGCTCCCCCAGATGGGCACCCCCAACCCATCAGAGAGGCGTCAGTTGTCAGAGTGACCGTCAGCTCGGGGTGGACAAACGGGATACCCTCCTGCAGATGAGCTGGAACAGCCACCATTGTAGTCCGTTCCACATCTCCTGGGTCACTGTCACTGGCTGGTCAAGAGGACTGGAGCGCTGTGACCATTGGTGGGCCAGCCCCCACTGTAGGGGACACACATGCCAGCGGGCCCAAAGGACCACGCTGGTGCAGGCCGCCATGAGGCCCAGAAGGTGCAGGAAGTCCCAGGCAGGGTGCAATTGCCCAACCAGAAATGATTGGGCAAAGGAGGAAAGGACCTCGGTCCTGTCCGCCGGGAGCCAGGCTCTGGCTCGAAGAGAGTCGAGCTCTGCCCCGACGAACTGAATCACCTGCGATGGCACGTGCGCCCGACGGCCCGCTGATGAGGAGGCCAACCTGAGAGCAGAACTAGAGGGCCAGATCCCTGGACCGCTCCACCTTCAATCTGGAGGGGTTGCATCAGCCAGTCGTCCAGGTAAGGGTACACCTGGACCCCTCAGCGCTGCAGAAATGCTGTCACCACTGCCATGCATTTGGTGAAGACCCTGGGAGAAGGAGAGACGCCGAAGGGCATGGCCCGGAATTCGTAAAGAGATCCCTCTGCTCAAAAGCGGAAGAACTGCTGGTGGGACGGACGGATTGGGATGTGAAAGAATGCGTCCTGAAGGTCCAGAGGACAGATGCACACGCCTGGCTCCAAGAATGGAATGATCTGAGCCAGAGTGACTATCCTGAAGGTGCGAGACCTTAGCAACTTGTTCAGGTCGTGTAGGTTGAGAATGGGGCACCAGCCCCCCATCAGTTTTGGGACCAGGAAGTACCTGGACAAAAACCCTGGGTCTGGAGGGGGGTCCGCCACCTTGCTGATCACCTCCTTCTGGAGGAGCAAGGCAGTGTCAGCTCGATGAGCTGACAGAGAGGCTGCGGAACCCGTAGCCCCCCCACGGGGCGATGGCTCAATGTGGCGGGGGGGAAGACTGCTCGAATTCCAGAGGCAGACCCCTGCCTACCACTTCCAACACCCAGCGGTCCATTGTGATAGCGGACCAGGCGGAAAGGAAGTGGCGGAGCCGCCCCCCAACGAGGGGAACCCGGGAAGGAGTGACGAGGATGGGGGCGACACCCCTCAACCCGTCACTGGGCAGGCTTGGAGGAAGGGCCGGCCGAGGAACCTCTTGGGCTTTTCCCTCCAGGCTTCCTGCTGGAGGAAGCAGCAGGTTTGGCTTTGGGACGCCAATCATGAGCCTGCTGGCCCTGATGCTGGTGTTGCTGGGCTAGACGTGACACTGAGGCTGAAGGACGAAAGGGCTTATGCTGCTGCTGGCGGCCTTTGTCCTTCTGATCAGACGTGACAGAGTCTAAGGTAGCATTGGACTTCTCGATCCGTTGGAGATGACCCTCCACCCTGAGCCCGAATAAGTCGGTACCCAGGAAGGGAACGTCTGCCAGCTTGTGCTGGGTATCTGCCGTGAAGGTGGAGATCTGCAGCCTAGCTCTGTGGCGCATGGCCACTGCGGCCGCTACCGACCAGACACACGAATCAACAATGTCCAACGAAGTTTGGAGCTGCTGTTTAGCTATCGCCCTTCCCTGATCCCGCACCTGCTTGAGCGTCGTCTGAAGGTCAGCTGGGAGATGAGGAATCACCTCATCCAGGGTGCCCAAAAGAGCGTGTGAAAAGTGTGCCATCAGAACGGCCAAGCTAGCCTGATGAAGGCCTAGGAGGGAAGCAGCATATACCTTCCGCCCTGAGTAGTCCAATTTCTTGGACTCCTTATCAGGCGGTTTGTCCACATCCCAAGCGTTCCCGGAACTCCGGAAAATGCTATCGGTCACTAACCCCTCCGCAGAGGGGTGCTCTGAGAAACCGGAGAGTGAACTGGTAGTGACCGCATACTTTCGAGCCATCCTGACTGAAGGTGCGGGACAAGATGCTGGCCACTGCCACAGCTCCAGGACCTAGCCAACAATGGCTTCGGCCACAGGAAAGGCTTCCATAGGGTAATCCCCTCGGTCCAGTATCTCCGTTAGGGGATATTTGGCCCATTTAGAAACGGGTTCGAGCTTCATCCCAGTGGACTCAGATGAGTCGAAGCATTCCCAAAAACGAGGATGGCCTCTCGTCCACTGACTGACCTCCTGCAGACTCCAGGTTGAGCGGCCTGGAGAACAAGGAGTCATCGTTGTCAGATTCCAAGGAGTCTGTGAACAGCTGCCGAGTGCCTAAGCCACCCTCCACGTGCTGAGGTTGATTGGGAGTGAGGGTGACAGACAACCTATGGGGCAAGCCCTGACCCAACCGAGAATCCTTGGTCGGGGCCCCAGTCTTCAGTTGTGGAGGCGGAGGTTCCACCACAATGGGTGGAGCAGCCGGCTTTGGCCGAACAACCGGCGCCGATGGCAGTTCCTCGACTACTACGAGGCACTGTTTCGGCCGCTCTGGTGACAGCCACTTAATGGCCGGAGAAGGCGACGGAGTCAGTTTGTTACCGGACAGTAAGAGCTGCTGCCACATTAAATCCTCATAGTGCCGACGCAACTTGCGCCGGAACCTATCCTCCGAAGAGTATGACGAGGATGAGCGGCAATGCCACTTTCCGTGGTGCCGAGACCGCCGACGTCGGTGGGATCAGCTGGACCTGGAAGAGGACCCAGACCTTTGGGGATTTCGAGGGTGGGTCTGAGAGGGGATGGGGGAAACCCACTCCTTCCTCGGTACAGGGACCTTAACCAGGGACTCCGGCACAGGAGGCACAGGCAAGTCTTCGGTTTCCACCGGGGGAACCGGTGAAGTAGGTTTGTCGGCTTCTCCAGTCAACAAACTGTCCGACGGGTCGAAAAAAATCTCGACCATGTTGATGGTTGTCTCGGCTGGCTGACCTGATGGGGACACCGTGAATCCAAGAAAATCAAGAATTACAGTAGGTACGTAATTTCCATATCTTCCTGGACATAAAGTCTCCACCACTCATTTACACTAATGGGAGAGTACTGAGCTAATAATCCCCTGAGAGGGTGGCAGGAGAGACCAACAGCTCACAGTTTTAGGACAGGAGTCCATTAAGGATGGTTCTACCAAAAGAAAGATGTTGTCTGGCATGGACATCCAGGGCATAGTGTTTGACGAAAGTATGCATTGAGCTCCAGGTGGACACACTGCAAATATCTGCAATGGGCACGTTGCAGAGTTCCGCTAGAGATGCCATGACCGCTCTAGTAGAGTGAGCGTACACACTGCCCTCCAGCTTAACCTGCGCCATGGAATAACAGTGGCGAAGGCATGCCACCAGCCATGCTGAAATACATCTGATAGCGACAGGTTGAGCCAGCTGGGTCTCGCTGAAGGAAACAAAGAGTTGTTGAGCTTTGCGAAAGTCTTTTGTTCTATCTAGATAGAAACGCAAAGCTCTTTTGACATCAAGGAATGAAGAGAACGCTCTCCTTTATTTTGGAAGTTCGCAAAGTAATTAGGAAGAACCAAAGGTTGGTTCAGATGGAATTCTGAAACAACCTTAAGGAGAAACTTAGGATGGGTCCTAAGAACTACTTTGTCTTTATGAAACACAGTATACGGAGGGTCTGTGACCAAGGCATGTATCTCAGAGACCCTGCAGGCCGAGGTAATGGCTACTAGGAAGGCCGTTTTCCAAGTGAGAAATTTTAACTCACAGGTAGCTAGAGGCTCAAAACATAGAATTTGACGGCAGATAAGGACCGCTTGGCCCACCTAGTCTGCCCATTTTCCTACCTAACAGATAAGCTGCAGATCCTAGTTAACCAACAGCTTACTTCCTCCTACCCCCCACTAGGACTGCCTTATGTCTGTCCCATGCATTCTTGAATTCCCCCACTGTTCTTGACTCCACGACCTCCTCAGTGAGGCTGTTCCATGCATCCACAACCCTCTCCGTGAAAAAATACTTCCTCACATTACCTCTGAGCTGTCCCCCCTCTATCTTCAAATTGTGCCCCCTTGTACTTGCACATCTCTTTTTTTGAAAGATGCTACCCTCTTGGACTTTGTTGATTCCCTTGAGGTACTTGAAAGTTTTTATCGTGTCTCCTCTCTCCCTTCTTTCCTCAAGGTTTGAGTGAGCATGTCTAGCACCAGATTAATATCCCAGGCTACGACTGGACGTCTTATAGGAGGTCTGGTATGCAGAATTCCCTTAAGAAACCTCTTAACCACAGGAAAGTACTGGCTTATGATAAGCTGAAATGGCACAAAGGTGAACCTTAACTGTAGAGTATTGCATACCTGAATTTGAGAGGTCTAAAAGGTACTCTAGAACTTTATCTGGTGGGCAGGAAAAAGGATTCAAAAAGGATTTTCCACACCAGAGCGAAAAACGCCTCCATTTGGCTATGTAAGTTTTCCTGGTAGCTGGCTTGCACGCAGCCAGAAGAATATCTGAAACCCTGCGAGAGACATTGAACACGTTCACTTTTATCTCTTCAGGAGCCTAGCGTGAAGGTGAGGCGACCGCAGATTGGGATGGACCACAGGCCAGAGTCAGAAGGTTCGTCTGAAGGGGAAGCGGTTTCGAGGGAGTTTCCGACATACTGTTACAGTAGAGGAACCATATCTGTCGAGGCCATGAAGGAGCAATGAGGATAATTTTGTCCCCCTGGTACTCGAATTTGAGAAGTACTCTCTGGATTAGAGAAGAGGCGGAAAGGCGTATATAAAAAGAGTTTTGTCCATCGCAGCCTGAACGCATCCTGACAGAAAATGCCAGGCCCTGGATTTCAGGAGCAGAAGAGAGGCAGTTTTGTGTTGAATGGGGATGCAAAAAGGTCTAGGTCTGGAGTTCCCCACTCTGCGAATAGTGACCAAGCTATGGCTGAGTCGAGAGACCATTCGTGAGGATCTGTCTCTGTTCTGGTGAGACGGTCTGCCAGTTCGTTCTGCACCCCTGGCAGGTAGACCGCATGAATTAGAGCCTTGTGCTCCAAGCACCATTCCCACACTCTCATCGCTTCCCTGCATAAGTGGTAAGAGTGAGCCCTGCCTTGCTTGTTGATGTAATACATCACTGCTTGGTTGTCCGCTTGAAGGAGAATGTTCTTATGACAGAGAATGTCCTTCAAAGCCCGGACTGCATAAAGGACGGCTCTCATTTCTAAGACATTTATGTGAAGCTGGGACTCGTCCTGAGCCCACGTACCTTGAGTGTGGAGAGTCTGACAGTGAGCTCCCCACCCCATCAGGGATGCGTCCGTGGTAATGGAAATCTGATGATCCAGAGGAACAAAGGGGTATCCTTCCAGAAGATTGTCCTCTTGCGACCACCAGGCGAGTGATTTCTTCAGAGGTTTTGTCACCTTGATGAGAATGGACTAAGGGTGAGTGGTCGGGGACTACTGAATAATGAGCATCCACTTAGAGGTTCTCATGTGGAGGTGTGCTAGGGGTACAGTGAACACCGAGGATGCCATGAGACCTAGCATCCGTTGCATCTAGAGAGCTGTCACCGAGCTGCTTTCTCCGATGTATCTGGCCATCTGAAGGATATAGCTCCTCTTGTCCTCTGGAAGAAATGCTTTCGCACAGGTGGTGTCCAGGAGAGTTCCTATGAAAAGGAGCCTCTGGGAGTGCTGCAGCTGCAATTTTTTGAGGTTTAGCAGGACTCCCATGGACATGAGAAAGTGTGAAGCCGTGGCTACGGCGTCTAGAGTTCCCTGCCTGGAAGGACTTGCTAGAAGCCAGTCATCCAGATATGGGAACACTTGCAATCCGATTTTTCTAAGATGCGCTGCGAGAATTGCACAACACTTTGTAAAAACTCGCGACGCAGAGGATAGCCCAAAGGGCAGGACTCTGAACTGATAATGCTGTCCCAAAGCCACAGACCTTAGGTATTTGTGATGCTTTGGGTGAACAGGAATGTGCTGGTAAGCATCCTGCATGTCCAGGGAGGCTAACCAGTCGTGTTGACAAAGCAAAGGTAACAGGGTTCCTAGTGATATTTTGAATTTCTTTTTGGGAAGGAATTTGTTTAATTTTCTGAGGTCCAAAATGGGGCGCATTTCCCCGGTTTTCTTTGGAACCAGAAAGTAATGGGAGTAGAACCCTATGTTCCATTGATCCAGCTGAACTACTTCCACTGCCATGTTGTTCAGAAGGCCTTGTATCTCAGAGGAGAGAAGTTCTGACTGAAGAACTGACAGCCTGGGCTGTCGTCTGGGGGGATGATCTGGAAGGGTATCCAAAAGATTGAGGGAATACCCCTCGCGGATTATCCGGAGGATCCATTTGTCCGAGGTTATGGACTTCCACTGATTGTAGAAGTGAGTCAGATGACCTCCCACCACTGAGAAAGAGTCCCCCTCGGGCAGCTGAGGTGGGACTTGGGCCAACAACTCAGAAGGCGGCACTAGGCGCTTTGTTGCTGGGCATCATTCGTGAAACCTGAAGTGCGTAGCCAGGAATGACGGTAGGTACAAATGCCCGCCGCTGCCGCTCGGGAGGCAGTATCAAAGGCGTCCATAGCTGCTTTAACCTGCTGGTTGTTGGATTCGATATCCCTGGTTATTGTTTGAAGAAGCTCTGAATTAGTGTCCGACTCCGGTAGAGCTTCCACCATATGTTTGAGCGAATACCAAAGGATATACTCATATTGAGAGAAATAGCCTTGGTAGCTGGCAATACGCACACCTAGGGGGGAGAAAAAGACTCTCTTACCTAAAGTGTCTATCTTACGAGATTCTTTGTTAATAGGTCGAAATGTAGTAGACTGAGGAAGGACGACCTTATCATTCTCTGCCAAGATTACAATAGGATCCACAAAGGCTAGGGATGCCAAAATCGGTCAATCCTTGGGAGCAGCATATTTCCTATCTATGGACTTAGCCACAGAAGGAATAAGAGCAGGATTATTCCATACCATTTGAGAAAGCGTCTCAAAGGAGGGCTGTACCGGAGGAGTCAAATCCACAGGGATCTCCGGAACATGGAGGTACTGGAGTCTTAACAGTTTCCCAGGATCGATATCTGTAGTTTGGAGAGAAAGAGTGGAATTCAAGTTTTTCAGCAGAGACTTAAATGACAGGTCCTCGACCACAGGCTCTGCAGCAGGAATAGATCCTGCTCCTTCCATATCACCCAGTCTAAGGTCTGGGTCAGGCTCAATGTCATCTCCTGACAGCCCAGGAGGGACTGTATGAACAAGAAAGGAGTGAAAATCTGAAGGAAATGAGGAAGGAAAAGGATTCAAAGCAGAGGAGCCCTGAAGACTGAATGACGCCCTAACAGGTCTCGGTGCCGAAGAGCACGGCACCGAAAAGATGCATGCCACCAAAGAGCCCCACGGTGCCGAAGATGGCGCCGAGAAGCCACCTGGCACTGAGGACAGTGCCAAGGCACACCACACCGAGGACGGCGCCGACAGACGCATTGGCACCAAAGACGGTGCCGAGCGTGTCATCGACGTCAAGGTCGTTTAAAATATCTCAAGACTGAGAAAAACAGGTTTTGAGGAGAAAGAAGGATGAATACCAGGAGATAGAGGCGTTGGTGTGGCCCCCTGCGCCCCAGCCATGTGAGGGGGGGAAACACCGAAGCGGAGTCGGTGGCAATCAAGACAGCATCGCGTGACTAGGGATGGCCAACCAGCCTACTTGATCTCCCAAAAAGCCCGAAGGCCCCTGAGTGACCAGGCCAGGCAGCTGGACCAACCTCCGAGCCCATTGCTCCATAAGAGCAGCCCATTGATGAAATTGCTCATCTGAAGACCTACCAGAGGGCGGGGTAGGGCTCTGACGACGAAGACATCGGCTACCAGAAACAGAAACTGGCGACTCCGAAGGAGGAGACCGGCAACTAGCCCCAATAACTGATCGTCTACGTGCAGACATATCAGAGGGCGACCTCGAGTGATGCCTTCTCTATTTTGACCTGTGGGCCGATGAAGAGCTCGAGGCAGAACGGTGCCGAGAATGCGACCATTTACTTTTATGCTTTCGAGGAAACCGCCCACCCTCTCGGGCATTGGACTGTCCATCGCCAGACCCCCGCAGAGAAGGTGACGGACCGGACCCAGCCGACTGAACAGCTTTCATACGAAGTCTCCCTACAGTCACCTGACCCGCTCATGGTCGACTCCGTCAGTGTAGACTGAGACTTCTTCATTAAATAAGAATAAATAAACTAAGCGATACTTTATTCGAGATATTACTACAAAACAATAAAACTGAAAAACTATGCTGCTAGTTTGAAGTTTGACTCCCGGAGGCCGAGCGACGTCTTCACTAAAGTGCACTCGACAGCGGGAAAAAAGGAACTGAGGCCGTTGGAGGGTAGACACCGAGATAGTCATTACCGCACGAGCTGGGGCTCGCGGTGCCGCTCCTCGTGGCTCCATCTCTGGTGCTGACCCTCCAGCGAAAAGGTTTGCTCCCGCTGGGTCCTAGTGCCTCCGGTGCAGATCCCATTAGTGTGAATAAGTGGTGGAGACTTTGTCCAGGAAGATCAACAGGGACTCGCGGTCTGGACTTTCAACTTAGGCTGGTTGGAAGAGCAAGGGAGCCAGATGGTGAGCTTGGCAAGGCTGGCAAGACCCACATTGGAGAGGGTTGAGGAAGAACTCCCTGCTAGGAGATGACAAGCCAAGGCTAAGGAGGGAGAGTCCAGGAGTATGAGGGTATGTCCTCTCCCACAACCAATAAATAAAAACAAGAGGGGAAAGGGAACCTTGTCCACCATTAAGAAAATATAAAGGGACTAGTCCTGAAGGACAAAAGGGAAAGGAGAGAGAGGGGCAGCAACCAACATCCCACCCCTAAGAAGGGGTGGAAGCCAGGGCGATGAGGGAGCAGCCCCTCCCCTCCAGTTGAAAAGCTGGGAGACACAATCCTGCAGACCCAGAGGTCCCCCTACTCCTGGCCAACGGGAAGGAGGGAGGGAAGGAAAGGCATGCAGAGGGAGGGAGTCCCAGAGACTGAGGCCCCAGGGGAATGGTGGGCGGGATTTGAGATGAATGGTGAAGATGCACAAGAAAGCACTTGCACTACGGGTAGGCAAGTAATTTCTACATCTTATCTGTGTCAATCTTCACCATTCATCACAGTTGGGTGAGTACCGAGCCCCACGAAGGGGGCCCGAGACCCTAAGGGACTAAGCCCTTAGCCCCCAGTGGGGGAGACACTGGGAGGAGAACCTCTACGGGCCTGACGAGGCCTGAGACTGGGGACAGTGAGACAGGGAAGAAAGTTGCCCCGACGATTGTCATCTCACTCTGCAGGAGAAAAGATGGGTTCTCCGGTAGGCGGAGGAAATCACCCTACGCCGGGCCAGGGGCGACAACCGGGAAAGATGAAGCCACGCCATCCACATGTTGCAGGCTGCTGTTCCTACAACTCTGGAAGCTACCTCGTTGGCATCGTAGGATGCCCTCACTTGGTGCCTTGCTAGCTCTAGGTCCTGAGCAGAGAGTGCGATGGCTTGTCTGGTTACCTCTGTATCAGGCAAAGAGGCTAGGAGTTGACCTAACCTGGACCACAAGAACCTGTCACAGGATGCATAGTGGGCCTGATGTGCAGTGATGGACAACAAGATCCACGCCGAGTAGAAGGTAATCCTAACCCAGAAGTCAAAATCTGAAGAGCCTTGATCTGGAAGCCAGTCGCAGTGGAGGACGCAAAGCCCTTCAGGAGTATCGAATTCCATCAACCCAGACTGGGGGTGAGGCATACGACCTGGAGACTCCAAGGAGCACAATACCTCTGGCTCAGATCCCTAAGGGCTGGAACACTGGAGAAGGGACATCACCAGAAGCACAGTGGTGCCTCACAAAAGGGAGCAGGCCAGGCGGGGACCACAAGGTTCGCCTCACTGAAAATGCCCAAAAAGGCACGCGCCACATGCTCAGGATTGTCTTGAGAAGCAGGAGAAATGCGGAGATCTTCCATCATCCTTGTGAGGAAGTGCTGATATGCAGCCAGATATGGGCTGGGGGAGAGAGAGATGTAAAATTCCTCCCCCTCAGATGAGTGGGATGAGGAGGCAGAAGACCTCGGAGATTCAGGGGGCAGCTGCTCAGTGGGAGGGTGGAACACCCGTTCGTCCATAGCCCTGACATAAGTTGGGAAGTGAGCAGCCACATGCCTGAACTGCTTCCAGGTCAGAGGTCCCCTGGATCCGGAGATACCAGGGAGAGCAGGCGGAGAAGACAGAGGACTGGGGGCCAGATCCATGGAAGATGGAGGGGTCATCAGACTACGAAGAGTCCAGAAGACAATCCGGATCAGACCCAGCATCCCCCTCCGAAGAGGTGGAGACCGAGGCCCGATGCCAGACCACCCACTGACCCCAGCCTCTTCCTGGACTGAGAGATGTGCTAACCTGAGGCTTGGTACCATGGTCGGCGCTGACACCCTCCTCCACGCTGCGATTGGTGCCTGAGGCAGAGACGGCTCCAACCATGGCGCAGAGGCAAGAAGCAGCGCCAGAAACAGCATCGTCCCCTCCCAAGGTGTCATGAATGGTGCCGGAGCAGAGTCCCCCCATGGCACTGCGAACGGCGCCACTCACAGTGCTGTCACCTGCCATGGCACCGTGAATGGTGTTTGAGCAAGAAATGGCGCTGTCTCTAGTCTCGGCGAAGAGAATGGCGCCAACATAGGTGCCGGAACTGGGGGGGGTGGAAGGGGCGGTAGCCCCTCCACTTTTTATTTCTGTATGGCAAAAACTAGTATAGAAAAAGTGCCCTTTGTTCCCTTGTAAGTGCCCTTTTGATTCTCAGCCCCCTCAGCTTTTACCATCTTCCGGCACCCTTGGGCGCCAAGGCCAGAGGCAGTCACAGGAGAAGTAGTAGAACCTCCCATGGTGCCGCAAATGGTGCAGACCACAGAAATGGCGCTGTCTGGGACCTCGGCGCTGCAAGCAGCGCAGATGCCTGAAACGGTGTGGGCGGATGGCATTGAAGACAGTGACAGCACGGGCCCCAGGACGTGACACTGGGGGTGCCTTCGGCTTCGAAGGGGCGATACAAAGCAGTGCCTCCACCTCCCTGGAAGGAACGTGGGTTAGCCTCTACCATGGCAAGGCTAAAAGAGATGGGAAGTCCCTCCTCCACAGCCCAAATAGAGCCGGGGACCCGGAGGAAGAGCAGAGACCGTGTCTTGCCTTTACGAGTGCGGGCCCATCCCTGAATATCGGCAGCGGCCACCCTACTTTCCACGTATGTAATTCAAGGACACGGCAGTCCATGGAGAAGCAGGCATTGCATGAATCCATGTCGTGAAAGGGCCAAGACAGGTGAGGCACCGATCATGCTGGTCGATAATGGAATAATGGCAGTCGCAGGGGCACCGACGCATTGGAGGTTGCCCCGAATTAGATGATTTCTTGCCCCCGTATGAGACATGACCTTATGGTAAATAAATCAAAAACAGACTCGATGTTGCTGAAATTAAAATAAAAAGAATGGTCTTACCAGTCAGCGGCATTAAGTAGTGGCGAAACTGAACCGACGGTAATTTGTTTCAACGAGGGAAGCTGAACGGAACTAGGCCAAGCCTGTGACAGTTTTTTCTTCTTGAGCTCCACACGGGGTCTGCTCTCAACGGCAGGAGACGAACTAGCAGGAGGGTGGGGCTGACGACAGCTAACGACCAACCCATGTGTGCCATGTAATGCGTCGGCCTTGAGGGAAGTAATGTCGCTGTGTCAGCTCCGCAAAAAAAAAAAAAAAAAGAGCTCCCATGGGGTCATGACCTCCAGCGATATACCCAACTGTGATGAATGGTGAAGACTGACACAGATAAGATCTACTGTTTTTCTAGGCATGTGGATATGTTGTTCTTATCCACACTTGTTGGCAGACTCCTAGCAGTTCTCCGGGAGGAGGGAGGCAAGGTGCACACCCCCTACTTTGGGAACAGAGACTGAAGAACTGAGGCCCCAAAACCAGCATCCCGGCGTGACTCAAGGTGGATGTGGTAATGGGTGTTGAAGGCGTCTGCTGTCTTCCAGGTACCAGCCCTGCAAATCTCCTGGATAGGGATGTCTCTGGAAGCAGCCACCGACGCAGCGGTATGGTGGGTGGAATGAGCCCTTAGCCCTAAGGGGAGGCTCCCAACCTACAGCAGAGATCAATGCATGACGTAATCCATCTGCCAATCGTCCGCTTTGCTGCAGGCCTGCAAGGTGTGGCTTCAGCATAGGTGACAAACAGCTGGTGAACCTCTCCCTGAACTTCCGCCATCCTCTCCTTATAGTAGGAGAGAGCACGTCTCAGGTCCAGAGTATGGAGCCTGTAGTCGGCATCCGAGGTGTAGTTCGGATATAACACAGTCAGAGTCAACACCTGATTAAGGTGAAACTCTGACACCACCTTCGGGAGGAATTTCAGGTGCAGGTGCAAGACAACACTGTCCCTGTGGAAGACTAGATAAGGAGGCTCCCCTGAGAGTGCCTGAAGCTCCCCAGTCCTTCTGGCGGACGTGATAGCCACCAGGAAAGCAGTCTTCCACAACAAGTGTGATATCTCACATTTGTGCATTGGTTTGAATGGCTTGCCCATGAGCTTTGCCAAAACCAGCAGTAAATCCCATGGAGGTGGAGGTTCACGCACAGAAGGGGATATGTGATCAAGGCCTTTGAAAAAGTGCCAGACCACCTTAACCTGTGCCACCTTCTGCTGACCGGCCTGCACCCAGTAAGCAGAGATGGCTGCCAGGTGCATCTTGAGGGTCGAAGACCCCCTTTGGAGAGAGACCAAAGGTAGTCCAAAATGCTCGCCACAGGACAGAGGGTCCAGGCCCTTGCCCTGGCACCAAATGGAAAACCTTTTACATTTGAAGGTGTAGCACTTTCTGGTCGACTCCTTTCTGGATGCTTCCACTACTGTGGGTACATCCTCAGAGAGACCCAAAGCCTGGAACTCTAGCCGCTCAGGTATCAGGTGCAGGGACTGAAGGTCCGGATGGAATATCTTCCCCTAATTGACAGATATCAGGTCTCAGCGTGCTGAAAGACGCCTCAGGCATCTGTTGCTGAGGCTGATGAGATATTGATACCAGAACTGGTGGGGCCAGTCTGGGGTAACCAGGATCACCTGTGCCTTGTGCCTTCTCATCTTGAGAAGCACCCTGTGGATCAAGGGAAATGGAGGGAGGGCATAGAATAAGCCTGGGGTCCACGGACTCGAAAAGGCATCCCCCTGCAGTGATCCCCGCTCAGGAGGGCAGACATGAAACAGCCTCAGCTTGGTGTTTTCCCTGGAGGCAAACAGGTCCACCATTGGTTTGCCACAGTGGGAGAACAGGCTGTAAGCTACCTCTGGATGGGAAGACCACTTGTGCGTATGCGGCTGAGAGCATCCTTTAGTTGATTTGAGGCTCCTGCCACATGGATGGCTAGGAGATCCACCTCCAGTCGGCTCACGAGTGTCCAGATGTGGAGTGCTTCCCTGCACAGCAGCCTGGAGTTAGTGCCGCCCTGCTTGTTGAGGTAGTACATGGTCGGGGTATTGTCCGTCTGGACTTGAACCACTCGACTCCAAAGCTGCTGAGCGAATGCTGACACCACCAGTCTGACCACTCTGAGCTTCAACAGGTTGATATGGTATCAGGACTCCTCGGGGGTCCAGAACCCGTGGGCCCTGTTGTTCCCCATGTGGGCTCCCCAGCCCATGAGAGAGGAATCGGTTGTAAGGACTAACGTTGACTCGGGGTGGACAAACAAGATCCCTTCCTGCAACCAGTCTAGGACAATCCACCACTGGAGAGTGTCCCACATCTTCTGGGTCACAGTGATCAGCTGGTCGAAATGACCTAGGTGCTGAGTCCACTGGGCGGCCAGCTCCCATTGAAGGGGGTGCATATGCCATTGGGACCAACAGACCACGTTGGTGCAGGCTGCCATGTAGCCCAGAAGGCACAGAAAGTCCCGGGGCAGGGCACCCAACCAGAAATGATTGGGCAAAGGAGAAGAGAACCTCCGCCCTGTCCACCAGGGGTCGTGCTCTGGCTCGGCAAGAGTCGAGCTCTGCCCCTATGAAGCATATCACCTGAACAGGCACGAGCTCCGACTTGGCCTTGTTGATCAGGAGGCCAAGTTGAGAGCAGGTTTGGAGGGCCAGGTCCCTGGTGGAACCTGTCAAGAGCCAATTGTCGAGGTAAGGGTATACTCTGACCCCTCGATGCCCGAGACAGGCTGCCACCACTGCAATGTATTTGGTGAAGACCTGTGGAGCCGATGAGAGGCCAAAGGGCATGGCTCGGAACTCGTATAGGGTTCCCTCTGCTCTGAAACTGAGGAACCGCTGGTGGGAAAGATGGATTGGGATGTGAAAGAACGTGTCCTGGAGATCCAGTGAGCAGAACCACATGTCTTGCTCCAGGGATGGTATGATCTGGGACAGAGTTACCATCCTGAAGGTGCATGGCCCGAGATACTGATTCAGGTCATGCAGATCTAGAATGGGGCACCAGCCCCCCCGGACCAGGAAGTAACTGGAAATGAACCCTGGGTTGACTGGAGGATCTGCCACTTGAACCACTGCCTCCTTGAGAAGGAGCTGGGTATGTAGTCTCTCAAAGCCAACCAAGTGTGTGCTGATCCTCTCTCCTCCCATGGGGCGTGGGCTCGGCTCAGAGGGTACTGCTTGAATTCCAAGGCAGACACTGGCTGACCACTTCTAAGACCCTCCTGTCCGTGGCAACAGCGGACCAGGCGGAAAGAAAGTGGCGGAGCCGACCTCCCACAGAAAGACCCAGAACTGGCGTGACGGGGACAGGGGTGGCAACCCCTATCCCATCACTGGGCAGGCTTGGAGGAAAACGGTCCTGGGCCTGAACCCCAACCTCGTCTGCGGGCCGGTGGAGGCCCAGACTGGGGCTAAGGTGCTAAGCCTGTGCCTGCAGTTGCTGCCCACCATGAAAGGAGGGCTTCTGGGCCACAGGAGCAGGGTGCCAAAATTTTTGCTGCTTCTTCGAGCTAAGAGTGCTTTGAGCAGAAGTGGCAGAGCCTAAGGTGGCAGTAGACTGCTCAGGTTCACTGAAGGTGACCATCCACACCTGGGCTGAAGAGATCAGTGCCCAGGAAAGGAACATCCTTGAGTTTGTGCTGAGTATCCGCTGTAAAGGTGGAAAGCCTCAGTCAAGCCCTGCGGCATGAGGCACCTGCGCCTGCCACCAAACGGGCACAAGAGTCCCCAAAGTCCGAAGCTGCTACTTGGCAACGGCACAGCCCTGGTCTCAGACCTGCTTGACCATAGTCTGAAGGTCTGTGGGGAGGTGCAGAAGAACTTCATCTAAGGAGCCCAACAAAGCATGAGAGAAGTGCGCCATGATGACAGCCAAGCTCGCCTGATGGAGGCCTAGAAAGGAGGCTGCATAGACCTTCCTGGCAGTGTGGTCCAGTTTTTTGGACTCCTTGTACAGGGGTCTATCAGTGTCAGCAGAGCTGCCTGTGCATCTGAACACAGAGGTGGTCACCAACCCCTCAGCTGAGGAGTGTTCTGTGAACCCCAAGAGGGACCCAATGGGCATCACATACTTGCGGGCCATCTGGGCAGACGGCGCTGGGCAGGAGGCAGGATACTGCCAGAGCTCCAAGGCCAGGCCAACAATGGCTTTGGGCACAGGAAAGGATTCCGTGGGTGTACCCCCTCTTTTAAGAATATCTGTAAGAGGGTACTCCATCCTTTTCTGGACAGGCTTCAGGGGCATCACCATGGATTCGAGATAATATGGAGAATCCCCAGAAATGATGACGGGCCCTCCTCTGTCGACAGACTACTGACAGACTCATCATCCCGAGGGTGAGAGTGTAGGTCGGTGTCATCCATATCTGAAGAATCTGGATAAATCAGTCGGCCACCAAGGTCCCCTTGAACACACCTGGGGCGATCAGGTGGCAGAGTGACCGATAACCTATGTGGGAGTCCCGGAACCGTCCAAGAATCCTTTGTAGGAACCCCTCCCGGAGGCTGTTTAGGCAGCGGCTCCACCACAGTCGGCAGAGAGACAGATTTGGCTGAACTGGAACGGGTATGGCCAGCTCCGCAGGCGGGGGAACTGATTTGACTGGTTCCAAAGGAGTTGGCTTCGGCCTAGGAGGCAAAAGCCAAGTAATGGCCAGAGCAGAAACCATGGCAGGCTTCTGTCCAGATAGAATCAGCTGCTGCCACATTAAATCCTTGTAGCGTCGACAGAGTTTCCGCCGAAGCCTCTCCTCATCTGAGGATGACTGATGGCATCGCCTCTTTTTGGACTGCTTATGCACCTTGCTTGGCCTGTCGGTCGAGGGGGTCCTAGAGCTCTACATTGATCGGATTGGCCAATTCGGTCGCTCAAGAGACACCTGGGAAACCGGTAATTTATCCGGATCAGCGACTGGTTCCTCAAAGGGATTCCCAGCTCGCTGGGTCTCCTCATCAGGAAGAGGCAGGACCGGAGTCCTAGTCAAAGAGTTGTTGGCCTAGTCAGGCAACAATGGGTCGACGGGTTCGAAATTAATCTTAGCCTCGTTAATTGAGACCTTGGTCCACTGGCCAGACGGCAGGGCTGAGAAGCCGGTGACTGAGGAAGCAATTTCAACTGAAGTTGATACTGCCAGCTCCACGGACCGAGATCGCTCATGATCCTAACAGTGTCTCTGCCGAGACGAAGAGTTTTTCGGATCCTTTCCCTTCCTATGGGACTGGAAGGAATGTGAGCCCGCAGGTCCCTCACCCTTAGTGGGGAGGGATTGGCACAGCTCCCAGAAGGAGCCCGAAAATGTGGAGCCCAGTTTGAGGGAACAAAAAAAAAAAAAAAAAAAATCGACTGAGAAGAGGATTCTGCGGCCCGCACCGCTTCTTCTTCAAAGGCCTGCATCTATTCCAACTGTTCGGCGGAGACCGCCACCGTGGAGACTGCCCACCGGGTCTCTTCGGACTTCAGAGGATTCCGTTTCTCAGGCCTGCCCAGCTTAAGGCATGCGAGATGATTGTCGAGGACGTTCGGGTGAAACGTGAGGCACCTCTCGCAAGTCTGGGTGTCATGGCCGACACCCAGGCAGTATACACACGTGGTATGCGAATCGGTGCGTGACATTTTTGGGCCGCAAGGGCACGAGTGAAATCCGGGGGAAGATTGATCTTCCATGACAGAGTAACAAATATCACAGTCGTTAGCTCGAACGAGACGTATTTTCAGAATAACCGAAGGGTTTGAAGCCAGGGCCTACAAAAAGCATTAGCAAAGAGGAGGCAACCTGAATCTTCCAGGGGAAAGAAAGATCGGGCGTCATGAGGCGGAGCCGAGGGTTATACCACCTGAGTGGGTGGCAGGAGCCAGCTTAAAGACCTTCCGGCAAGATTTAGAGGGGAAAGGACTGTTGTAAGATCTGCTTGCATGACCAACAGACTTTTGAGGCAAATAAAACGCACTTTTGTTAATCGCACTGAACAATGCCTTATTCCATTGTATAGGGCATACATTAGACCGTATCTAGACTATGGCTCCCTTTTCTGGAATCCAAACCAAAAAAAAGACATAGCAATTCTTGAACAGGTTCAAAGGAGAGTAGCTAGAATGATTCCAAGATTAACAAACTTGGATTATCAGAATATATTAAAGCTACTGGTCTCTCTCTCTTCAAACTAGAAGATTAAGAGGTGATATGCTTATGGTTTTAATTTAATAAATTCCCCAGATCTAATGGAAAAATGTGGTCTAACACTCTCCAAAAGGAGACATGTTCCGAGACTGCATAATAAACAGCTTGAAGTAAAAACTTATAAAACCAGCAAAAGGGGAAACTTTTTTCCAATAAGAGCATCCATTGTATGGAACACCTTGCCACAAGAATTGGTAGAGGCAACTAGTGCCACTGTCTTTAAAAACAAATTAGATGTTTGGTTGAGGGATAACAGAGAAATAATGTCCCACATAGTGTGGGGAACAGTCTCAATGGGCTCTGGCCTTCTTCTGTTCTTTCATACCAAGTAATAAAGGGACATGCTAACAAGTGTGGATAAGAACAACATATCCACATCCCTAGAAACGTATTTATATATTATGAAGCAGTCTAACTGTTTTGGGGGGAAAAGATTCAAAAACACATTTGGAACCCTGTTAAGAAGGTTGTTTATTTTTCTACCCACCCCACTTACAGATAATTATAGTAAGACCCACAGACTGGGGTGCATGATGACGCTGCTGACATGTCACGGTTCCATGTGGTGCAGCAGACAGCTTTATGTTTTAAAAACTTTTAGACTTCCATCACTAGTGAACTTAAAAGGCTCGATTTCCTGTAGTGGCTCCAGGTTCTGGCAGATGTAAATTAGAGCATCTGTGAGGTGTGAGCACCAGTCAGCAAGGTGGAAAGCAGCTGACTGGTGTGCGCGAGGCAACATCTGTATTACAAGTAAGAAGTACTGTGATTCTAGGTGCTGACTGGCTGATGCAGTCACACTGATTTATAATGAAGAAAATTAGACCACAATGTCTGGTACAACAGATTTGTTTTGAATAGTCTCAGTCTATAAAACCAACTTTTCCTCCCCTTCTGCCACATCTCTTGGTAGCCCCTGTAGAACCACTGCCAACAACCACCACCTGCATATGATTTTAATGCAAATCCCTACATTCTAGCTGATATTATTCCAGTCATATGTACTAGTCATCAAGCACCAACAGGATCCCCCCGCCCCACTAAAGTGCAATGAGTTTTGAAATCTAAATCAATCACTGGAGCAAAGAAACACATGAACATCTCCATCCACTGTCCCTTCTCAACTGATCAATTACACTAGACCCTGGAACAGTTGCCGGCAGTTGAAATAGTCAGTTGCAATTCAATGCAGTTGCAATTGCATTGGATTGCAGTCATAAAACAGTGGAGTTGAAATCCACTGCAGTTGATGATTCTGTGACCTGTACATGTTTGTTTTTGTGGTGCACTGCAGTGTGCTTTCTTTTTTCTTCTTTCCTGGGAGGAGGGGGGCTGCAAATGTCTAATGGTCCTCATCCGCCGGCACTGAGCCTTACAGCCAATGAAATGCACCCCTGGCTCCTGGACACTAAGCATCCCCCAATTAGGAAAGAGAGGAGGAGCCAGGAGCTTGAGAGTGTCTGTAACTGGCTGCAAGAGGTGGCGGGGAGAGCGTGCCTAGGTAGGAGACGAGACTGTCAGGAGAGGAGGCATCTGTGTTGGTGTGTGGGCAACGAAGCACCATAAGCTACTTAATCAGCCAATAGCTTTGGTAACAGACCTGAGAACAATAGTATTATAAGCAAGTGTTTTATAGCAAACTCATCAGAACAGCTAATATTTTTTTAAGGCAAGCTACCTCTTGCTGGGAGCTACAATACTGAACATAGGATTTGCAAGAAAGCGAGTTGTGCTCACAACAGAGGGAGGTGAACCTTGCAATTGTCTTTGGTTTGTAGCAGATATTCTACAGGTGGAGGCTACTTCTAACTGAAAGGTGAAATAAGGAACTTAATCAGGAAAAGACAGTCTTGTTACAATTCTTAAGATTTTCAGTGCAGGAAGAGTTTAAAGCACAGCTGACTTATTTTGGGACTGACTGCTTTCAGAAGCACAAACCACCAGGCTGTTTTGGGGCTGGGAGGCTTACCTGTGTCTGACTTGGACGCCTGGATTTTTCTCTGTTTGATTAGCAGGGATTTGCTCTGTCAAATTGTTGTGTATGGTATCTTGCTGACAGGAAGGCACTCATCTGGCTGTGGGTCAGAGCTCTTAGTTGATTGTTTTGTGAGGGCACAGTTTAGCCCAACCCCTTCCCACCCCTCACCCCACCCACCCTGAAATAGTTCCTTTATACCTGGGGTTCTGACATCATTTCCTCAAGAGTGCAAGGGCATATCAATGTCATATCCTCTCTAGCACACAGCACTGAAAATATAAGCACACATTGTATAATATATATATATTGCTATATAACAAACCAATCACACACACAAAAAAAAGTACATAATCATGTGGGGAGTAGTGCAATGTAATGGCTGTAGGGCAGCAGTCTTCCGGGAGACTTTCTGGAGGCTGAGATGCTGCCCTATTTGCAGACAACTCTCTGCCCTGAGGGAGGAATTTGCCCGTCTTCAGGCCACACTGGACAGCAGTAAGGGAACCTTCCCCCAGGCCAGACTAGATGGTAAGAAGGGAACCTCCCCCATCCAGGAAGCACCACAGCCACCACCACTGCCTCAGAGGTTGCAAAGAAAGCACAGCAGTTGGACCACAGTGGGCTCAGGGAGGGTGAGGATGGTGGAACAGAGGCACACCCAGTCAGCTGTTCCACTCCACAATCCATACACCATTCTGGGGGAGCCCAGCTCCCCAATGGATGCACCCACAGAGAAAATTAAGGAGGCTGAGGACACCTGTCACAAGGGAGGCCCACAGGAAGGAGGCAGAGGACACCACAAGGAAAGGAAGCAGCTCCTGGTGGGGGACTCAATTATTAGGGGGATAGAACTGGGGGGAGCAGGGAAAACTGAAGTAAGGTGCCTGCCTGGTGCCATGGCTTCGAGGGACAGGAAGCGCATCCTCAGGATCATGAGAACAGCTGCACCGGAGTCTGAGCTGGACGTCATTGTCCACCTAGGGACAAATGACTTGGCTCAACATGAGATTAGAGCAGTGCAGAAGGACTCTGTAGAACTGGGGAGGGGCCTAAGACAAGTAGCACACACAGTGTCCTTCTCAGAGGTGCTGCCTGTCAATGGCATGAGTGAGGCGAGGGTACTTTGCACCATGCAGTTTAATGAATGGTTGAAAAAATGGTGTGGAACACAGGGTTTGGCTTCATTGGCGACTCAGTTCCACCTGGAGGACACCAGCCTACACTGGCAGGATGGTCTGCATCTGTCCAGGAAGGAACAAGTCTTTGAGCAATCGGTTTAAATGCTTCATTGGCAGCTTTTAAACTAGTCAGGGAGGCACTGATAAGCAGTAGGAAAATCCCAGCCTCCCTACAAAACAGGGTACTAAATGAGAAAAAGACCAAGGTAGAAAGGTCAGTGGGGGATGCTGCAACTGAAGGTAAAGCTATCAAAAAATGGAAAGCAATGAGTACCAATGCCCGTAGTCTGAGTAACAAGCTTCCTGAATTAGTGGCCTTGATGGAGGAGGAACATCTGGATATCATGGCAGTCACAGAAACATGGTTCACACAAAACCATGACTGGGACGTAAACATACCAGGATACACTATCTACAGGAGGGATAGAGGGTAATAGAGGAGGAGGAGTAGCTCTTTACATAAGGGAAGGAATCAAAGCAGCAGAACAAAAGGGAAAACAGGGATGAGAAGAAGCACTGTGGGTACATTTGGAGACCGGCAATGGCACCACAATCCGCACAGGGGTTAGATACAGACCCCTCTCAGGGGAGGAAATGGACAAGAAATGATAGAAAGTATACTTAGTAAGGCAGAAAGGGGAGATATTGCTGATGGGTGATCTGAATATGCCAGATGTTAACTGGAGTGCAGTTGCAGCAGCCACTTGAAGAGTGGGGTTATTCTAGATGCCCTACAGGGGCATGCCTAGACAACTAGTATTGGAGCCCACTCGAGAGGAGCAATCTTAGACCTGGTTCTCTCAAATGGAGATGAAGAGAGATCACAGATGTAGAAGTGGGTAGCCATCTGGGAACTAGCGACCATTGAACAGTATGGTTCACAATAAACACAGCAATAGAGTCAAGCCATACAAAGGCAAAGGTACTGGACTTTAGGAGGGCTGACTTTGCCAAAATGGGTGAGTGCCTAAGGAATGCACTAGCAAATGGGCAGGAAGGAGGGGTGGAAGAACAATGGGGAATAATAAAAACTGCCATCACAGAGGTAACTAGCCTTTGTGTGAAGCAAATAAACAAAACTGAACGATGTAAGAAACCACTATGTTTCTCAAAGGAAGTGGCAGTGAAGGTTCAAGAGAAAAAGAAAGCTTTCAGGAAGTACAAGGAATCACAGAAGGAGCAGGACAGAGAACTGTATCAGTTAAAGCAAAAGGAAGCTGGGAAGGCAGCCAGAACAGCAAAGGCCCAAACTGAGGAAAAGATAGCCAACTCAGTTAAGAAGGGGATAAAACCTTTTATAGGTACATCAGGGAGCGAAGGAAGACCAAGGAGGGATAGTGAGGCTTAATAAGGGGAGGGTGGGCAGAGGGTGACTGTGAAAAAGCAGAGATACTAAACAAATATTTTTGCTCTGTATTTACAAAGGAAGAGGAGGTACCTAAAACAAACAGTAGAAACACTCTGGATACAGAAGTTGATACCAGCCCATTTACAGAAGAAAGGGTTCTGAAAGAACTCTTAAAACTGAAGGTGGACAAGCAATGGGGCCTGATGGATTCATCCCAGAATTCTAAAAGAACTAAGGGTGGAATTAGTGACACCACTGACTACCCTGTTTAACAAATCATGGGAGGATGGGTGGTACCCGAGGACTGGAGGAGGGCAGATGTGATTCTCTTCACAAAAGTGGGAGCAAGGCAGAAGCAGGAAACTACAGACCTGTTAGTTTAACCTTAGTGGTAGGGAAAATGATGGAATCACTTCTGAAGGAAAGAACTGTTGAGTATCTAGAGGCCAGAGGGGCACAGGACCCAAGGCCGCATGGATTCACAGCGGAAGGTCATGCCAGACAAATCTGATAGATTTCTTGACTGGGTGACCAAAGTAGTAGATCAGGAGGGGCTGTGGACATGGCCTCACCTAGACTTTAGCAAGGCATTTGACACAGTCCCACACAAAAGATTAATATACAAGTTAGCTAGCCTGGGAGTGGGTCCCAAGATGACAGCCTGGGTAAAAATTGGCTGGAGAATAGGACACAGAGAGTAATAGTAAATGGAGTCCACTCTGAAGAAAGGGGGTTACTAGTGGGGTACCACAGGGTTCAGTATTAGGACGGTCCTCTTCAATGTCTTTATGTTTACATTGCAGAGGGACTGAAGGAAAAGTACGCCCTTTGCAGATGACACAAAGATCTGCAACAGAGCTGATGCACAAGGTGGGGTGGAAAGGATGAAAAAGGACTTGGCAAGGTTAGAGGAATGGTCAAATGTATGGCAGCTTAGATTCAATGCTAAGAAGTGCAAGGTAATGCACCTGGGAAACAAAACCCAGGGAAGAGTACAAATGGGGTGAGATACTAACTACAAACAAAATGGAAAGGGACCTGGGGTAGCATATCAGATGACCTAAAGGTGGGTAAGCAATGTGAGAGGGCAGCAAGGAGATTTGGGGGGATACTGGGATGCATAGGGAGAGGCATCACCAGTAGAAAACAGGAAGTTATTATCCTCTGTACAGACAGCTGGTGAGACCCAATCTGGAGTACTGTGTGCAGTTCTGGAGACCCAGTCTTCGAAAGACATAGACAGGATGGAAGCTGTCCAGAGGAGGGCACTAAAATGGTGCAGGGTCTGCACCGGAAGACATATGAAGAGAGACTTAAGGAGCTTAATATGTATAGCCTCGAGGAAAGGAGGAAGAGGAGGACATGATAGAAACTTTCAAGTACCTCAGAGGAATCAACAAAGTCCAAGAGGGTAGCATCTTTCAAAAAAGAGGTGTGCAAGAACAAGGGGCACAATCTGAAGATGGGGGTGGCTCAGAGGTAATTTAAGGAAGTATTTTTCACAGAGAGGGTTGTGGATGCATGGAGCGGCCTTCCGGAGGAGGTCTGGAGTCAAAAACAGTAGTGGAATTCAAGCATGCATGGGACAGTCATAAGAGCAATTCTAGGGGTGGGGTAGAAAGAAGTAGGCTGCTGGTTAACTAGGATCTGCAGCTTACACCAGTAGGCAGGAAATGGGCAGACTGGTGGGCCAAGCAGTCCTCATCTGCCGTCAAATTCTATGTTTCTATGAAGTGAGTAGCGTTTTTCTGCAGGGATGAAGTCTGGCTGTTCGGCCTTTAATTTAAGAATAAGTTAACTGTGTCCACTGTCCTGATGTGTCCAGTGCCCGGAGAGAGACTAGTGTGTGGCTGTGTAGGTCCCAGTCAGTCCTCCAGCAAAGCCAGACAGCAAGTCAGTGGTCTGGTCATAGTAGGGATTAGCCCATGACCCTGTTTGCTGGGCCTGTCGGGCGACTCTCACTCAGTCTCGGTCAGGTCTTCAGAGGCGGCGAGGAGGAGGTGTGGTAGACGCACTAGTTCCACTGAGCAGAGTACCGGTGTGGGGACGTGGGTCTGGGTTGGGAACCGACTGTGTGGGTTGGAAGGAGGGAGCACACAGCTTCAAAAAAACAACAGCATCACCACTGAGCAGAGCAGCAGCGGCAGCCTGAGCCATGGAGCCACCTGACGCTGCCAACCGAATCATCACCAGTCACCTGACCAAACTGGCAACAGGCTACTACAGTGAGCAAGGTACTGTATGGGATGCGTATGTAAGGCCTTCCAGGGCTGGGCAGTAGGAAGGAGGAGGATGGTCTCTCACAGACTACTCAGTCTGTGTGTCTGCTGCATGTTCGGCTGGCTGGTTGAGGGCTTGGGGGCTGTGGGGCCTGGGGGTCCGAACTTAAAAAGCCAAGGTGATCGATCACTGAACTACTGCTGGCAGCCCGGCTGGGCTCTCTGACTCTGGTGGCATTGTGATTAAGTCAGGCTCCCCACAAGGTCATGGAGCAGGCCAGGTGCAGGCCCCATAAGAGGCCGGAGCGTTTAACATGGTCAGTCAGGTCCAATGGACAAAATGTTTGTTGTTTGCCACTGTAGGAATCAGACAGACTAAATATTAAAGTCCTCATGGCAAGATGAATAACATTTTACAAAACACAGTGTATATGTTGCAAGCCAAAACAAGTTCAGTAACTGTGTCAGAAAATATATATATTTTTTTATTATGCATGAGTTTTCTTTTAGCTTTAAATTTAAACTATGGATACATCTCAGTTCTGGTATACCCAGGGCCCCTACTTCTCTGCGGCACAGTGCGACCAAGTTCTCCGACAAGACTACCATTTGCCGCAGAACTTCTGCGGCGGTGGTTTGTAATTTCTGCGGAAGTTCTGTGGCACTAACAAACTACCACATCACAGTGTCAGCCTGTCATCCTGACTTCACTTTCATGGCAGTGGTTACAGCAATCAGGATGGTGGAAAGCACAGTAACACTAGTTCAAAAAATAACAGACTTATAAAAATAATTTTATGCCTAAAAAAGCAAAACAAATGTCTCTTTCCCTAAGGTCCTAGCCTATTGCATAAATGACATATGCAGAGAGGATCTTATGTGATAAATAAGGTGTTTCTATATGCATGCTATCTATCCCACTAATGAGGTCTCCACTGTCTATTACTTATATATTTGTATGTGCTTTCTACACCACTCATGAGGTTCCCACTGTGTATCACATATATTTATATGCAATCTGTAACATACATACAAATATATATGTGTGTGTGTGGTGAAAGAGATACTGTGTGTGTGTGTGTGTGTGTGTGTATATATATATATATATATATAATTTTATTTCCATGAACTTGCATCCTCATTCATACAGGTCCCACTGAAATGGAATAGAGGAGTTACTGCAAAACTCATTTTTCATGTCAACCTGCTTTCCCTGACGCACTGCGTAACACCATCAGGCCATGACATGCATGTGAACCAGTTGTGAGATAGAGCTCTCCAACCCATCACAATGTGTCCATCATGTGACAGAACACTGCACCATACCTTCCCAGGCTCCAAGCAGTGATGTGTTCCACCAATCCTTGTGCTGCCCAGCCAGCTCCCAGAGCTACAGTAATCTCTGAACCAGAGTTGCCAGCACGGAAACACAGCATGCTACCCTCTGGCCCAACAGCTGTCCCTGCACACAACATTTCTCCGTAACTTTTAGGTGATTCTATCAACCAATGATAATATGTAATCAATAACCCTGGCAAAAACGCGTACAGGGCAATTATTTATTTAACAGGTCTATTCTTTCAACAGGTCTACACATTATTATATTCCACTTTTCGGGGCATAATTACTTTATTTTTCTTAAAAATGACAGTTAAATTCATTTTACAGTTATTCATTTCAGATGGTGTCTCTATACCTTAAAGGCACAAATAGGTTTGTACAAAGTGAGGTATGGACTTGGTCTGTGCTATTGACAAGGTTTTGTTTAAGTTGGCCCCAGTGCAATAATTTAAGACTGAAAATTGTATTAGGCTGTAGTGCAGGTTGAGCAAATATCACCACGCATGATGCGCTGTGCCATGTGGTAGATAAGTGACTGTTCCTTTCTGTTGCAGAATGCAGCCATTTCATTAGCTAATGTATGATGTTATAGCAATGATAACATCACATTCTGAGCGTATAGGGGGTTTGGATATAAAAAGAGGGGAAGGGAACCAGATTCTATGGATAAACAGAAATATTAATAAAAAAAATCACCAAGAAGAGTGAGTTCTGCGGTAGATTGCAAGTTCTGCACAAAATTCTGCGGCCGCAGAATTCAAGGCCATTGGGTATACCATACAGGAGGTATTTCTAAGGGTCCTCCCTTTAACTGTTTTTAGTCTCTCAGATTCTACGATTGCTAGTAAACTAACATATATTTATGGTTAGCTCTGTTTGCAAAAGGGTACCTCTTCTAGCTTCAGTGGGGTGTTTAAGAGGCCCTATCTATACTGTATTTTAGACTCACAGTTCTTTTTCTAAGTAACTAGTATCACTGCTGCTTATTTTTCTATACAGTATACAGTTTTACTGCCCTGCTTCAACTTATTACTTTCAGGGACTTAGTATATTTTGTTGTCGTTTTGACTGGTTGTTGTGCTTTAGTGGGTCCCTACTGTGTGTAGATTTGTTTCACTGCACTTTGTATTTGCATTTTAAAGATCAGTCAGCTTCTTAGCTGCTGCTCCCTCCAACATACGCAATACCGTACCTGCCCCAGAGTTGAGGGGCATAAATAATTCCTTTTGTTTCTGCCCATTTGTGAAGTTATAATGCTGCTAAATCCCAAATGCTAAAAATGGAGCTGCTTCCTGACCTTAATCCACCAACACATCCCCACGCAGGCACATGCAGCCCCGTTTTGTGATGTCAGAAGGCGAAGGCTATGTGTGCGCGTGCCCCAACGATTTCAAAGGGGGTTCAGTTCCATACATTTTATTAACTTTTATAGTAGAATTTTTTTTTTTTTTTTTGTATCTTATTTCTTTTCTCTCCCTTCGTGCCTCAAGGCCCACCACTCCTTCGGGCTACCTAGGCCCCAGCCACTCTGCCTGTCCCTTCCTGAGACATCCAACCTCAAATCGCAGCCATCCCAAGGGTAACCCAGACACAGCCCTTTACGGGGCTGGTCCCCCTCCTCCGAGGGGGAAGGCACGGGGGGGGGAGCACCCAGCACACATACTTGGCCCTAGGGTGCTGCTGAGATGAATGGTCTCCTTCAGGGCATCGGCAGCAGCGGTGGACCGGCAGCAGTCATCCGGTCAGTTGCAAAGAAAAAAATTACTCACCTTAGTAATTATGTTTCTTCTAATGGAGTCTTGCTGTATTCCGACTATTGCGGTTAGCCCCAGCCTTTAAACTGCCCCGGAGAACAAAGGGTTAACTTTCTATGCAGAGCATAGAATGCTGAGCTCAAGCTCGGTTGAGGTCTCTGTCTGGAGCCCTTTGAAATCCAACAGTCAGATTCTTACGAGCAAAAACTCACTAACTATTCTATGTGGAAATTGTAACATTTTTACTAGCCAACTGGCAACAGAAAGTTTCGGATCCCCAAAGGAAGACTCAAGTCAGGAAACCCAAAACCAAAAACCAATCCAAATAAGAATAAAGATAAAACAAACACCCAAACAAAAAGAAGAGGGTGTAAAAGGAGCACCCCTGAGATGCAACACTGCACCTGCCCACCCACTTCCCAAAAACAGGTTCTGAGAGGGAAGGCAGGGAGGGAGGTCAGAATACAGCAAGACTCCATTAGAAGAAACATAATTACTAAAGTGAGTAATTTTTTCTTCAAACATCATGAAGTCTTGCTGTGTTCTTACTATTGTAGACTACCAAGCAGTACCTCCATGGAGAAGGGACAGAACCTACACTTTGGGAATAGGCTCTGAAGTACCGCTGTGCCGAACCGAGCATCACTCCTAGCCTGGATATCCAGAGAGTAATGCTTGGTAAAGGTATGGACTGTTTTCCAGGTGGCTGCTTGACAAATTTCTAAGACAGGAATATCCCTGGCAGCAGCCAGGGAAGCAGCTGTACCTCTGGTGGAGTGAGCCCTCAAGCCTGAGGGTGGAATTTTTCCTAGTTTCTCATAGCAGAATTGTATACGAGATACAATCCACCTGGCAATAGTTCTCTTGGTGGCAGGTTTGCCCTTCTCCATAAGTGAGGAACAGCTGGAGGGAATCAAACCTGTGACCCTTGGTACGCTCTATTTAGTAGCTAAGGGCCCTTTTAACATCTAAACCGTGTAGCCTCCTCTCTCCTGAAGAGGAATGATCAGTGAAGAAAACAGGAAGACACAGACTGGTTCAGGTGAAAATCTGAAACAACTTTGGACAAGAACCTTCTATTGGTTCTAAGGACCATTTAATCCCTATGAAAGGAGATAAAATCAGGTTCCACTGACAGGGCTTGCAGTTCACTAATATGCCTGGCAGAGGTAATGGCTACTAAAAACACAGTTTTCCAAGTCAAGTACTTAAGCTCTACTGAGGACATATGCTCAAAGGGAGGTTGCCTCAATTGAGCAATACAAACATTTAAATCCCAGGCAGGGTCAGGGTCTCTGAATGGAGGACTGGTATGAAGCAATCCTTTGAAAAATTTACAGAATGCAGGATGAAATGATAGTGAGGAAGACTTCCCGACTGACAGAAAAGCAGAGACAGCTGACAAGTGTACTTTGAGAGTAGCTGGTCTGAGGCCTAGGCCATTAAGATGGACCATATAATCCAGAAATGAAAATTACGTACCTATCGTAATTCTTGATCTTCTCTTGTATCTTCACCATTCATTACTGCTTGGGGTTAGTGCCGGAGGCGTGCACCCGCACGGGAGTTGTTTTTAATCGGCTCCAGCGGCGCCGCCTCGAGTGACATATTACAACATAAGCAAGGGCGTACGTTAGGTGCCGTAGACTCCTCCTCGATCTCAGTTCTGTAGCCAGAGAGGCGAATAAAGGGTAAGAAAAAGGAAAGCGAGGCAAGAGAGCCAAGGACAGAAAAAGGAAAGGACATAAACTGAAAAAGGAATAAGCCGGTAGAGAATAGACAGAGAAGAAGGATTCCTACCCTAAGGGACCGCAGGGCCTCCTTTCCGGGGCGGCTCTAGGGGAGGAACAGAGAGAAGGAAGAGAAAGTAGAAGAAGAAGAAAAAGAGGCATGTTGAGAGGGAGAACAGTGCCCATCGAGCATTGGTTGAGAGGCTTATAGGCTCGAGAGTAACACGGGAGCAAGAATCCCAGTTGCAACCGAACCACCTGAACAGATCCGAATGAGGGCAGACTCTCTGAACTCTCAACATGCCAAGTCCCTTCATCCTAGCTGAGGGCTCGTAGACTGCCCGGGCAGAACCTGTTCCGGGTAGAGCGCCCAACCAGGAAGGGGACTAAGTCCCTTAGCACCCTGTTAAGTGCTAACACAGTAGTGTATGGGAAAGACTATGCCTTCTTGAAGGCAGTTTTGTATGAAAGACAGCGTGGAACTCGATCAGACTCCCTAAGGCAAGGCAAGCGGATGCTCAGAGCTGACAAGTCCAATCAGCAGCTAGAAGAGCTCAAAATAATACCTGCCAGGAGGATTCTAGACTTCGACGAGGCCAAATCAGAGCATGGCCTCTTAGGCTGTGAAACTGCATAACCTGAAGAAGGTATTTTAGGAATCGCACCCTAAGGGCGGTCAGAAAGAGTTCCCTCAGAATTTAGATAAAGGAACACCGTGTTCGTTCCTCTTTACCTTGAGGAAAAAGGGGACCATTCATTAAGAATGGAAAACAAGATTTTTTTTGGCATAAAGGCCAAAAGAAGGAAGAGGAACGACGGGAGGGGAGACGCCAAGAAAGAGGCCACTGAGGGAAGGTGGGTGGGTATCAGTAATGAATGGTGAAGATACAAGAGAAGATCAAGAATTACGGTAGGTACGTAATTTTCTATATCTACCCTTGTCAGTCTTCACCATTCATTACTGCTTGGGTGAGTACCAAGCACCCCCCCCCCAAAAAAAAAAGGGGGGGTAGAACCCTGAGGGAACAAGACCCCCAGACTTCTGCGGGTGAGAAACAGAAGGGGAAGACCCTGGGCTAATCCAGAGAGAAGCCTATGTGGGAGACGAGCTAGGAGGTGCCCCCTGAGGACGGGGAGACGGAGGAAGCTCCTGCAGTAATCTCCTAGCTCTGGAGAAAAAAAGACGGGTCCCCTGGAAGGCGGAGCGAATCACCCTACGCCGGGCCGGGGTGACAACCTTGACAGACGAAGCCATGCCGTCCACCTACATAGAAACATAGAAGTTGACGGCAGATAAGGACCGCAAGGCCCATCTAGTCTGCCCATTTCTTTTTGTACCTTATAAATGTGCCATCGGCCTTTGTCTAATGCAGATCGCTGTTCCCGCAAGCCTGGAAGCCACCTCATTGGCGTCATAAGATGCCCTTGCTTGGTGTCTTGCCAGCTCCAGGCCTATAGCGGAGAGGGCAATAGCCTGTCTGGTTTGCTCCGTATCAGGCATTGATGCTAAGAGCTGAGAGAGCATCCACCACAGATGCCTACTGTAGGCAGCATGGTGAGCCTGATGTGACGCAATGCAAGCCATCGCACGAGTGGAAGAGAACACTCTTCGCCCCCACCGGTCGAACTGTAGGGAATCCGAATCCGGTGGACAGTCGTGCGCCAGGCGGCGGTGCCCGGAAGGAGTTTCTAGGTATACCAAACCCGAGGACGGGTTGGGAAGAGTACCCAGGATTCGCAAGGCACAATACCACGCCGACAGTCTGCCGGGCTGGAGAAGGGCGGCTGGCGATCGCCGGAACGGATAGACTCCTGGAAGGATAGGCCAGGAAGGTACCACCAGGTGCTGGGCACTGAATTCTCCAAGGAATTCGCACGTCTCCCGTTCGGTATTGTCTCGCCTAACGTAAGAGATTCGAAGATCACTCACCATCCTCGAAAGGAATCGCTGATATTCAGTGAAATCAGCATCGGAGGAGATATGAGCAAGGGGTTCCTCTCCCTCAGAGGAGGGAAACGAGGATGATGGAGAGCTCGAGTGTCCAGAAGATTCCTGTGGCGGTAGGGAGAGGCGAAAGACCCGCTTATGCATATACTGGACATATGAGGGGAAGGCTGCCGCAGAACCTCTGAACTGCTCCCAGGATAACGGGCACGTAGGACCGACATGGCCTGGAAGAGCGGGGGGTGGCTGCAGAGGCACTGGAGATGGGCACCTACGAAGAGGCAACTGACCTCTGCTAGGGCTCTGAAATCTGGAGAACGGAGCCCGAGCAGGCGGGATTCCGGACAACAGAACAGGTCGCAAAACGGAACCCTGGGGATGCGAAACCTGGAAAAGCCCAGAAGGGGATTCTCCCCTGTGACGAACCTGGGACTGCATGGATCCAGAAGGGCAGTCCGCAGCAACGCCACCGGAGGGGACCCCGGGGTCCAAGAGGGAAAGGCGGGGCCCAGCGCTACGGCTCCTAGCCACCCCACGAGGGGTGGCCGGCAAAGACCGCGACGATCGCCCCCGCCTCCGGCTCAGAGCCTCCTCGAGACTCCAGCTGCCTCCCACCACGAGAGGTGGTACAGCACCTGAAGGGGAGCTGTCACGGGCCCCCAGGAAGGAGAGCCCTCCCTCCGGCCCCACTCCATCGCCTCTGGGACCCGGGCTACCCCAGCCCGAGGGCCTCAGTGCCGCCCAGCACCACGTGCCACCGGGGACCCTGACTCCGAAGAGTCAGGTTGCCAGGATGGGTCCACGTTTGAGTCATCGACCTCTGAAGAGGAAGAGACCAGCTGAACCACGATGCTGGCAACCCCAGGGGTCCCCGGAGAAACGGTGCCGGTGCCAGAGATGGCGCCAAATGACCCTGGCCCACCCGCACCCACTAGGCCCGGCTCCCCTGCGGCGTCAGTTAGGCCCACGTCGCTGCTCCCGGCATTGGAACCCAACCCGCGCCGCTTGAGAATGCAAACTGGCCGTAGCGCGCCGCGCGCAAAAGGCCAGAGAGCAGCTACCGCCTTCGATCACTGGCGACGGATCCGAAACGGCACCAGAGGGTGGCCAAGGTCCACCAGGTGCCGGCCCAGCAGGCGCCGGCCTCGACACTGGGGAGCCCACCTCCGAGGAGGTGACTGCTCAAGGTGTCCCCGCCGCGTTCGGAGGGACCACGACGCCTCCGACACCGGGAAAGCAGCTTCCTCTTCAGCAAGAGAAGAGGAGGAAGCCTCCTCCTCCACGGACCGTATAGGCCCGGGAGGGGACCTGGAGGAAGGACCTAGAGACCTTACCTGGGAATCCCTTGAGCGACGCCATCCCCCGAAGGTCGGTGGGGCCTTGCCGATATTGAACACGCGGACTTCGAGGACACGATGGTCCATGGAGAAACAGGCGTTGCACGCGTCCATGTCATGGTTGGGTCCCAGGCAACGGAGACAGACATCATGCCGGTCCGAGACGGAGAAATGCCGGCCACAGGAGCACCGACGCATAGGGGCACGGCCCGCCTTCGACTTACGCTTTGCCCCCGAACCTGACATGATGCGAACTAAACAAGGCAAAACACAGCAATAAAGCACTCGGCGCCGTCGATAGAAAATAAAGAACGGTCTTACCGGTATACGGTGTCGAGTGAGTCACTGAAGAAAACGAGAAGTCTTGAACGAATACGAATAACCATTATACTATCGCTACCGTGCAGCAGGTGCAGCCTCGAAGGCGGGAGAAACAGAACTGAGATAGAGGAGGAGTCTGCGGCACCTAACGGTCAGCAGGATTGACGAATACGCTACTCGAGGGCTGCTTGGAGCCGATTAAAAAAATTCCCAGAAGGGTGCGCCCCCGCACTAACCCCAAGCAGTAATGAATGGTGAAGATTGACAAGGGAAGATCTGTAGGCAATTCAGCAGTGTCTGGGGAAATATGCTGCTTAGAACACCAAATGCTGAATCTCTTCCATTTGGAGTTATAGGTCTTTCTAGTGGCTGGCTTTCGAGAGTCTTTGAGGATGTCCAGAACCCACTGAGACTGATGCAAATCTGAGTACTCTAACTCTTCAAGAGCCATGCCTTGAGATTGAGAGACTGAAGATTGGGGTACCAAATCCTCCCCTGAGAGGAGGTTACCAGGTTGTAATTCCTGGGACGAGACAGGGGAAGATGGACTGCTAGGGACAGTAACAGGGGGTACCAAGGCTGTCTGGCCCAATCTGGAGCAATCAGAATCACTTTGCAAGGTTGTGACTATCTTTACTAAAACTTTGAACAGTAGGGGAAAGGGAGAGAAAGCATACAGACATTTACCTTCCCAGTTTACAATCAGAGCATCCAGAGGGACTGTGCCCAAGACTGGGGGTCTGCAACAAAAGAAAGGAAGTTGGTGATTGTCTGGAGCTGCAAAGAGATCTATCTCTGGAGTGCCCCACCTTGAAAAAATCACCTTCAAGACTAGAGGATCCAAGGACCATTTGTGATGGCCCTGTGAAATCCCGCTCAGTGCATCTGCTAGCATATTGTCCTTCCCCAGAAGGTGACTGCTATCAGAGAGGTTTGCAGGGAATAAGCCAGGGACCACAACTTCATGACTTCTGTACACAAGGCCAAAGACCACGTGCCTCCCTGCTTGCTGATGTACCACATGGTGGTGGTGGTGTCTGTTCTGACTTGAACGACCTTGTTCTGCATTGACAGAGAAAGCTTGCAGGGCCAGAAACACTGCCCTGAGTTCCAGAAGATTGATATGGAGAAGAGATTCCCGAGGGGACCACAGTCCCTGGGCAGTAAGGGCCCCCAGATGGGCTCCCCAGCCCAGGAGGGAAGCATCCATGGTAAGGACAACTGAATGAGACTGAGTGGCAAATGGGACCCCTTGCCTTAAATTGTCCGGATCCTGCCACCACTGAAGGACTTGGATCAGGGTCCAGGTCACTGGGATCAGTTTGGTAAGGGAATCTTTCCTTTGGGACCAAAAGGCCCTCAGATGGAACTGAATGTCCCTCATCTGGAATCTAGCCCCTTGGACCACTGTTGTAGAGGCTGCCATGTGGCCCAAGAGCTGAAGAAAATGCCTTGCTGGTTGAGACACCTGAAGGCTGAAGGAAGAAGCCAGTTCTATAAGAACTCTTGCCCTTTCCAGGGGAAGAAAGGCTCTTGCTTTGACAGTATCCAGCTCTGCCCCTATAAAGGTAAGGAGCTGCACTGGCTCGAGAACTGACTTGGGAAGGTTTAGAAGAACTCCTAGAGAAGTAAGCACTTGCTGGGTCACTTGCAGGTCTGACTTGACCTGGTCTGGGGGACTGGCCCACTATAAGCCAGTCGTCCAGATATGGAAAAATGGAATTTTTTTGCCTCCTTAGAAAAGCAACTACTACTGCCAGGCACTCTGTGAAGACCCTTGGGGCTGAAGTTAGGCCAAAGGGTACTGCTCTGAACTGATAGTGGCCTGAGGGCAACTCAAACCTGAGGTACTTTCTGTGGAAGCACCTGATGGGAATGTGAAAATAGGCATCTTTGAGGTCCAGGGAGGCTAGCCAGTCCCATGGCCTTAGAGAGGGAAGGATTATTCCCAGAGTTACCATCTTGAACTCTGGTTTTAAAAGAAGTTTGTTTAGGTATCTTAGGTCTAGGATGGGTCGTCACTCCCCTGTCTTTTTTGTGGTAAGGAAGTACCTGGAGTACAGACCTTTGCCCCAGTGTAGGGTACGTACTCTCTCTATGGCTCTTAAAGCCAGCAGAGATGAAACCTCTGCCTCTAGGGCAAGGGTTTCTGAGAGACCTGCAGGTGGAAAAGATCTGGCTCTCATCTTTGGAAATTTTTTGAAGCTGAGAACCAGTCCCTGACCTACTACATCCAGTCCTGGACGAAGTAAGTCAGCCTGCCCCCTACTGGAATAGGAGTCAACCCGGGTAGGCACATCAGGGTGTCTGCTTGGCAGGGGCCTTAGGCTGAGGAGTGGATGCAGCCCTGCTAATCCCCTTCTGCCTCTCCCTCTGAAGAACCCCCTCTGTGAAAAGGAAGAAGAGGCCTGTGGCTGGTAGAAAGGCCTATGAAAAGGCCTGCCCCTGCCCCTAGACTGCTGCCTTTGAGGAGTTGCCTGCCTCTCTTTGGCCTGAGCACTCCTGTAAGTGGTAATGTACTCATCCATTTTCTTCATGTAATTCTCTGTCTGCTCCCCAAACAGAGAATTACCCACTACAGGAAAATCCATGGCCTTAGCCTGGGTATCCTGCGAAAGGCTAGTACATCTGAGCCAAGCCATTCTCCGTAGAGCCACAGATGTAGCCATGACTCTTGATGACACATCACTGAAGTCCACAGCAGCATGAAACTGAACTTTTGATGCCTCAATCCCATCTGCAGCCACCTCCCCCAGATCCTTGGCTAGCAAGGGGGAGGCCTGTTTAGCCAGTGCCAGTACAGTGTCCAACCTGGACTTCTGGTACCTGGCTGTATAGGCCATATAATTTGCCTGACTGAGTCCCAAGGAAGATGCCATGTACTGTTTTTTCGCCATGGCATCAATCTTCCTGGAGTCTTTATTTGGGGGGTGTGAAGCCAAGGGAATGTTTGCCTTGTCACAGGCAGCAGCCTGCACTACCCCAACATGGCTGCATTGCTGGTATAAAAACTCCATATCTGAGCCTGACAGTGTGACCTCTTGTCCATCCTTCTGTCAACAGGGGGTACAGAATTGGGAGACTTCAGGATTTTTTGTGTCCGTTTCTCAAAGGATTTGTGAAGGGGAATAGACAGTCTCCTGGAGTCTGGGATGTCCATCATTTCCACATAATCAGGCTCCTCCTGATCCTCCATTGCCTCCTCCAAAGGAAGCTGGAGGGTTTCAGCCACTTTTCTGTAAAACAAAAAATGGGAAGGGGACTCAGAAAGCCTAGGACAGGATACACCAGAGACGTCCGGTTCCACATGCACATCCAGACTTTCATCATCACCACCATCATCTTCAAACTCCCCGTCCTCCAAAAACTCCGGTTCACAAAAATCTTCAGGGGTATAATCTTAAACCGGGGGAACCACCTGAACCGAACCCCTGCGAAAAGGTGCCGGATCGGTCGGAACAGGCGAAGCGATTCCAGAATTTGAATCGCTTCTGGCTATTTCTCGCAGTCGGAACATGGAACCATGTATCTGAACCGCCGATTTTCTTTATGCTTCTTTTGTAGGAACCAACCCCTCAGGATCGGCTCTCCTCTTGCCCGAAGAAGTATCGCCTGGTCAGAGGGCACTTCCTTCTGGTTCGGTCGAACCGAACCGGCTGGCCATCAGGGTCAGCGGACTTCTCAGCCTCCTTTTCCCCTCAGTCTACCTAGTCTCTTTTCAAGGGTAGATTTAGAAAATGTTTTACAAATTTGGCAGTCTGAATCAAGGTGTTCAAACCCCAAACAATAAACACAGGTGGTGTGGGGTCGGCCTTAGCAAAGACCTCCCCACACTCACTGCAGTGCTGAAACCCAGTGGGCCCGTTTTTTTTCTTGGGTCTCTCAGACATGGCCAACCTAACCAAACTTTTCCTTTTTATGTCAACCGCCAGGCGAGACTCCCTTATCGGTTCCTAACCGTGTCATGGGTGTTGGAAAAAAAACGTTCAAAACACTTTTTTTTTTTTTTAAGAACCAATGAGAACCAGTAACCACACTCTAAAGTAAAACACAAGGATTCAATACAAATGATCGGTTCAGCCGAACTGATCTAACACTTTACAATTTCCACACAGAAAAACAGAACAAAACCTATCTAGTACTCACGGTACCACAGACAGAGACTGAACCGACTATGCGGAAATAAATTCGGTAAAAACCGACAACTTAACCGAGACTATAACCGACTTTCGAACCGAGCTGAAGGAGAAATCTCCGAAGTGACTGTTCAGTGAGGCGGAGTAAAGAATCTGACACTTGGATTTCAAAGGGCTCCAGACAGAGACCTCAACTGAGCTCGAGCTCAGCATTCTATGCTCTGCACAGAAAGTTAACCCTTTGTTCTCCGGGGCAGTTTAAAGGCTGGAGCTAACTGCAATAGTCAGAATACAGCAAGACTTCATGTTGTTTAAAGCGGATTTTCTGCTTTTCTGCTGTTCCCACTGCAGCGTGATGTCTATACACAACCCACCCCAGGAGAGGAAAGCAGTCCTATGGACGCTCAATCCTCTCCTTCCCTTGCCAGCCCCCGGCGTCTCGAGTCCATTCCCGAACCCGGGTCGCTGGCGTGGTTTGAGGTAAGGCGCCAGCGCCTCAACCCTCTATGCCACCGGGCCGGCTATAGTAGAAATTTTAATTAAAAACAGATACAAAGTTTAAAAAAGATGATAAACTACTACATAAAATTCAACGATGGTGAAAGCTGAAAAAATTGGTTGGATTTTCTTCAGTTAGTTGAAGTCAGAAATTTCAAACTAGTTGAAAAAAATCAGTCATAATGTGTGGCAAGTCAGTCATAATTGGTTTTTCAACCAACTCCGGAGTTTAAATTACACTGGTATCAGAATGAAAATTATGTACTTATCATAATTCCTGATCTTCTAGGAATATCTCCTACTGTAAATTGCTGGCCCAGAATAAAAAGAAAAAAAAAAAAAAAAAAAAAGCACCCTGTATATGTGAATATGTATACTCTGTATTATACTGTACATATTTGTAAATACTCCATTTCATATTTTACATGTATTTTGTCATTAGTTTCTGTTTAAAGTACACTGTACTACCATGCAACTTACGTTTTCTTATCCTCTGGTTTGTATCCCTGCCCCTGGATCGCATCTGGAAACAAGCTTCTGCTCATGGTGCCTTTCCCGGTTATCAAATTTTAAATAAATAAAATAAATATCTTCACCATCAATTCACACCAGTCGGTCTTAGCTGAAGGTGCTAGGACCCTGCGGGAGCAAGAACTTTTCAGGTAGTCCGGCAACAAGGTAAGCTGCATGCATGCATGGCACCACAAGGCTGGCTTGCGATGTGTGGCTTATGCCAGCACTTGCCCTCAACTGCCTCAGTACCTTTTTTTTTTTTTTTTTTTTTACTGAGGAGGTGCTGCATAACCTAACGAGTACTTATTCATTTAGCCTAAGGGCATAAGATAGCCCTAGTAAGATGGGTAAATAAACCAGCAACAAAGTGTCTTCACAGCCTAAACCAAGAACAAGGGGAGAAGACTAATAAAACATATTAGAGTGAGTCTGGGGGTTAGTGGGCGAGTGTGTGAATCAACAGTGAAGATATTCCTAGAAAATCAGGAATCGCAGTGAGTATGTAATTTTCATATCTTCCAGGAATCCATCTCACCACTGATACACACTAGTAATCAGAGTACCAATCTCAGACAAAATTCCCCTTGAACAACATGGCCTGAGTCAAGGGCTCACTCAGGACAAAAATCCATTCAGGATTGTTCTGACAAAGGTGGCATGCTGCCTGGCATGGACAACTGAGGCACAGTGTTTAACAAAGGTATACACTGCACTCCAAGTTGCAGCTTTGAAGATATCAACAAAAGGTACAGAGTGAAGCTAGTGGGCATGTACTGGACCTTCAAGCTTAACCTGAACCTTGGCACAGCAGTGGTGCAGGTAGCTCACAAGACAGGAAGAAATGCACCTAACAGGCTGTTCCTTTTGATTATGATTGAAGGGGACAAAGATCTGTTTGGATTGCCTGAAGTCCTTGGTTCTGTCCAGGTAAAACTTAAAGACCCTATTAACATCCAGACAATGGAGAGTGCACTCTTGTTCCTTCTGGAAGTTAGCAAAGTAGGTAGGCAGCACTAATGGCTGATTCAGAGGAAAGCCAGACACCACCTTTGGAAGGAACTTAGGGTGCTTGCGGAGAACCACCTTGTCATTGTGTAAAACAGCACAAGGAGAATCTGTGACCAAAGCATGGATTTCAGACAATCTGCAAGCAGAAGTGATGGCAACCAGAAATACAGGTTACTCACCTGTAACAGGAGTTCTAGGAATGGTATATGTTGTTCATCCACACTTATTGGCAGGTTCCTTGCCGCTTTAAATCTTGCCGGAAGGTCTTCAAGCTGGCTCCTCCCACCCACCCGGGTGGTAAAACTCTCGGCTCCGCCCCATGACGCCAGATCTGGCCCGCTGGAAGCTCAGGTTGTGCGTCGAAGCCGGGGAGGTCGGGGGTGGTGGATGAACAACATATACCATTCCTAGAACTCCTGTTACAGGTGAGTAACCTGTATTTCTAGGGACATGGATATGTTGTTCATCCACAGTTATTGGCAGACTCCTAGCAGTTCTCCGGGAGGAGGGAGGCAAGGCGCACACCCCCTACTTAGGAAATAAAGACTGGAGAACCGAGGCCCCAAAACCAGCATCCCGGCGTGACTCAAGGTCGATGTGGTAATGGGTAATAAAGGTGTGTGCTGACTTCCAGGTAGCAGCCCTGCAGATTTCCTGGATAGGGACGTCCCTGGAAGCAGCCACGATGCAGCAGTATGACGGGTAGAATGAGCTCTTATCCCTCTGGGAGGCTCCCATGCCCGCCAACTTATAGCAGCGATCTATGCAGGAGGTGACCCACCTGCCTATCGTCCGCTTGGCTGCAGGTCTGCCAAGGGCTTGTGCGTAGGTGACAAACAGCTGGCTAACCTCTCCCGAATTTCAGCCGTGTGCTCCTTATAATAAGCAAGCGCCTTCTAGGGTCCAGAGTATGGAGCCTATTCGGCCTCCGAGGTGTGATTGGGGTAGAACACCGCAGAGTCACACCTGGTTAAGGTGAAACTCTCACACCACCTTCGGAAGGAATTTCGGGTGGGGGCGCAGGACAACCTTGTCCCTGTGGAAGACCAGGTAAGGAGACTCGATGCAAAGCGCCTGGAGCTCTCCCATCCTTCTGGCTGACGTGATAGCCACCAAGAAGGCGGTCTTCCACGACAGGTGAGAGAATTCACACCTGTGCATTGGTTCGAATGGCTTGCCCATGAGCTTTGCCAGTACCAGCAGTAGATCCCACGGAGGTGGAGGTTCTCGCATCGGAGGGGAATTGTGATCAAGGCCTTGAAAAGCGCCCGACCACCTTTTCCTGCGCCACCGACTGCTTCCCGGCCCGCGCCCAGTAAGCAGAGATGGCTGCCAGGTGCACCTTTAGGGTCGCGACCTAAGCCCTTGACTAGAAAGGGACCATAAATAGTCCAAAATGCTTGCCACAGAACAGGAGGAAGGGTCCAAGCCCTTGTTCTGACACCAAATGGAGAATCTCTTCCATTTGAAGGCGTAGCATTTTCTGGTCGACTCTCACGGGACACCCTAACAACATTGAGGACCTCGTCGGAAAGACCCAAGGCCTGGAACTCTAGCCGCCAGGAACCAGGCCGTCAGGTGCAGGGACTGAAGGTCCGGATGGAACACCTTCCCCTGATTGACTGAGAGCAGGTCCGGGCGAGCTGGAAGCTGCCTCGGGAGCCTGGAGATGAGACTGAGGAGATCTGGGTACCAGAACTGGCGGGGCCAGTCTGGGGCTATCAGGATCACCTGCGCCTTGTCCCTCCTTGCTTTGAGAAGCACCTTGTGAATCAAGGGAAATGGGGGAAAGGCGAGAAGAGGCCCGGGTCCACAGCCTCGAGAAGGCATCCCCTGCAGCGAGCCCTGCTGAGGGGGCGGCATGAAACAGCCTCAGCCTCGCTCTCCCTGGAGGCAAACAGGTCCACCTGAGGTGTGCCCCAGTGGGAGAACAGATCTTGTTACCTCCGGCAGGAGAGACCACTGTGAGATGCAGCCCCTATCCGCCCAGGGCATCGGCCAGGGTGTTGGAGGCTCCCGCCAGATGAATGGCTAGGAGATCCGCCTCCAGGCTGCGCACGAGTGACCAAATGTGGAGAGCTTCCTTGCATAGAAGCATGGAGCGCGTCCTGCCCTGGCGGTTCAGGTAGTACATGGTCGTGGTATTGTCCGTCTGGACTCGGACCACTTGACCCCGGAGAAACGGAGCAAAGGCGGTGAGAGTTAGGCGGACCGCTCGGAGCTCCAGCAGGTTGATGTGGCATCGGGACTCCCGCGGGGACCAGAGGCCGTGCATTCGGTGTTCCCCCAGATGGGCACCCCAACCCATCAGAGAGGCATCGGTCGATAGAGAGACCGTCGGCTCGGGGTGGACAAATGGGATGCCCTCCTACAGATGGAATGGAACGGTCCACCACTGGAGAGCGTTCCACATCTCCTGGGTCACTATCACTAGCTGGTCCAAAGGATCGCAGCGTTGTGACCACTGGCTGGCCAGTCCCCACTGAAGGGGGCGCATGTGCCAGCGCGCCCAACGGACCACGCTGGTACAGGCCGCCATGAGACCCAGAAGGCGAGGGAAGTCCTGGGTAGATGCATTGCCCAACCAGAAATGATTGGGCAAAGGAGGTAAGAATCTCGCCCTGTCTGCCGGGAGCCGTGCTCTGGCTCGAAAAGAGTCGAGCTCTGCCCCAATGAACAGGATCACCTGCTTGCCTCGAGTTCCGACTTTGCTTCGCTGATGAGAAGGCCAACTCGAGAGCAAACCTGAGGGCCAGATCTCTGACCACTCCACCTCCCTGCCTGGAGGAGGCTGCTATCAGCCAATCATCCAGGTAAGGGTACACCCGACCCCGGCGCCCAAGAGGAATGCTGTCACCACTGCCATACATTTGGTGAAGACCCTGAGAGCTGGAGATAAGCCAAGGGCATGGCTCGAACTCGAAGAGGGATCCCTCCGCCGAAAGTGGAGGAATCTCCGGTGACGGACGGATAGGACGTGAAAGAACACGCTCTGTAGGTCCAGAGAGCAGAACACACGCCGTGTTCCAGAGATTTATTATCTGCGCCTAGAGTGACCATCCTGAAGGTTCGAGACCTTAGGAACTTGTTCAGGTTGTGTAGGTCGAGAATGGGGCGCCAGCCCCCCCGTCCGTTTCGGAACCAGGAAATACCTGGACATGAACCCCGGGTCTAAGGGGGGTCCTCCACCTCCGTGATCACCTCCTTTTGGAGGAGGAAAGCGATGTCGGCTCGGCGAGCCGCCAGTGAGGCTGCGGACCCCGAGGCCCCCCGAGGTGCGACGGCTCTGAAGGGCGGGGCCTGCTCGAATTCCAGAGGTAGGCCTTTTCCCACCACCTCCACTACCCACCTGTCCGTGGTAACAGCGGACCAGGCGGAAAGGAAGTGTCTGAGCCGCTCTTCTACGGGGAACCAGGGGTGAGGTGACAGGATGGGGCGACACCCTCAGCCCGCCACTGGGCAGGCTTGGAGGAGGGACCGCCGAGGGACCCTCCTGGCCTTTACCTCCCTGCTTCCTGTTGGAGGAAGCAGACGGTTGGGCTTGGGATACCAAGGTTGAGCCTGCTGGCCCTGACGCTGCTGGGCGTGCCGCTGGCCGCAGAAGGACGAAAGGGCTTAGGCTGTGGTTTGGCCTTTGTCCTTCTGAGCGGAAGAGACCGAGTCCAAGGTAGCATTGGACTTCTCGATCCTCTGCAGGTGACCTTCCACCCCAGGGCCGAAGAGGTCAGTCCTCAAAAGGGAACATCCGCCAACTTGTGCTGGGTATCCGAGGTAAAGGTGGATATCCCCAGCCAAGCCCGACGACGCATGGCCACTGCGGCCGCCACAGACCTGGCACATGAGTCCCCGATGTCTAACGCAGTCTGGAGCTGCTGTTTAGCCACTGCCCTGCCCTGGTCCCGCACCTGCCTGACGGTAGTCTGCAGATCTGCGGGAAGATGAGGGACAACCTCATCCAGGAAGCCCAACAGGGCGTGAGAAAAATGTGCCATGAGGACGGCCGACCTGGCCTGACGAAGGCCGAGAGAGGACGCAGCATAGACTTTTCGCCCGGCATAATCCAATTTCTTGGATTCCTTGTCGGGAGGTTTGTCTACATCCTCATGCTCCCAGCACGCCGGAAAACGCTGTCGGTAACCAACCCCGCCGAGGGGTGTTCAAAACCGACAGGGAACCGGGGGGACCGTGATACTTCCTGGCCATCCTGGTCAAGGCGAGGGCAGGAAGCAGGATGCTGCCAAAGTTCCAAGGCTGGACCCACTATGGCTTCGGTCACCGGAAAGGCCTCCGTAGGAGAATCCCCTCGGTCCAGAATCTCCGTGAGGGGATACCTGGCCCATTTAGAAACGGGTTCGAGCTTCATCCCGGTGGACTCCGAGATGAGTCGAAGCAACCCTAAGAAGGACGAAGGGTATCGTCCACTGACTGCCCTCCCGAGGACACCAAGTCCATGCGCTTGGAGAAGAGGGAGGAACCATCATCGGACTCGGAAGAGTCCTCAAAGAGCTGCCTCGGGCCTGAGCCACCCTCCACCTGCCGAGGTTTATCGGGAGTGAGGGTGACAGACAGCCTATGGGGCAAACCCAAAGCCAACCGAGAATTTTTGGTCGGAGCCCCAACTAATGGCTGTGGAGGCGGAGGTTCCACCAGAATCGGTGGGGCAGCTGGAATTGGCCGAACAACTGGCCTGGGAACAGGCTCCTCGGCTACAACGAGGGGTTGTTTCGGCTGCTCCGGTGACAGCCACTTAATGGCCGGGGAAGACGACTGGGTCGCTTATTCCCGTCAAAAGGAGCTGTTGCCACGAGTTCCTCGTACCTCCGACGCAACTTGCGCCGAAGCCTCCCCTCGTCCGAGGAAGAGCGGTGGCGCCGCTTGCCGCGGTGCCGAGACCGAGACCGCCTATGGCGAGGATGTCCGAGACCGAGAGTCTCGACTAGGCCGAGGAAGGCTAGGAGAAGTTTTGGGAACCGGCACTCCCCTCGGCTCGGACGATCCCACCGAAGGCTCCGGAACCGGAGGCACAGACGAGCCGACGGGATCCTCAACTCTCACCGGGGGAACCGGTGAGAGGGGATTCTCAGCTTCTCCAGCCGACAACCCATCTAACGGGTCGAGACAAATCTCGACTGCGTGTTGGAGTCTCGTCAACTGACCTGACGGGGACACCGTGAGCCAGTGGCCGAAAGCTGAGGGTCGCAACGGTAGACTGTCGACAAGGGAAGGGGATCTTTCCCGCTCCCAAGAGCGTCGACGGAGAGACTTACTTTTGCTCTTTTTGGACCTGGAAAAAGGTCCCGAAGAAGTTGGACCCTCACCTTTCGTCGAGAGGGTCAGACAAAGCTCCTTAAAAGAAGCAGAGTACGAGGCACCGAGAGAGAGCGGGACAAATGTCGCAGCCGAGGTAGAAGCGGCCCGCGCCGCCTCCTCTTCGAGGGCGATCATCTGCTCGAGCTGATCTGCCGCGGACACCGCCAACCAGGCCTCTTTAGATTTCACCGGTGGAATTCTCTTCTCGGGGCGCCCCAGTTGTAATCGAGCAGCATGGTCTTCAAGGATGTAGGCCGAAAAAGAAGAGCACAAGTCGCAGGCCTGCGGGTCGTGCTCAAGGCCCAGGCAGTAGACGCACGTGGAGTGCGGATCCGTCCTAGACATCTTCTGCCCGCAAGGGCACCTCCGGAAACCGGGAGTCGATTTGTCCATCGCAGCCGCAAGGAGAAGAAGACCGAAGTCTTTTTAGCAAAAAAACCTTTGAAGAATTAGGAACCAGTCTTAATCGCAGAGCGTTAAGGAGGGAACCTGAGCTTCCAAGCGGTAAGGAAGATCTGGCGTCATGGGGCGAAGCCGAGAGTTTTACCACCCGGGTGGGTGGGAGGAGCCAGCTTGAAGACCTTCCGGCAAGATTTAAAGCGGCAAGGAACCTGCCAATAAGTGTGGATGAACAACATATCCATGTCCCTAGAAATACTGATTTCCAAGTTAAAAATTTAGCTCACAAGTCCCAAAGGGCTCAAAAGGCTTGCAGGTGAGTATATCTAGCACAAGAGGTTGATATCCCAGGCAGCCACCAGCTTCCCGATTGTGGGGCCTTGTGTGTAAGATGCTCTTAAGAAACCTCTTGAACACTGGCAGCTGTGCCAGGTAGATGGTACCAATGGGCTCATGTTATGCCCCAAAACAGACAAGTGAACCTTATAGAGGGTTACTCACCTGTAACAGTAGTTCTAGGAGTGGTATATGGTGTACATCCACACTTCTGGCAGGATTCTTTCCCTTTAAGCAAAGGCCGGAAGGTCTTCAAGCTGGCTCCTCCCACCCACCTGGGTGGTATCCCCCTTGGCACCACCTGGTGACATCAGATCTTGCACACTGGAAGCAAGGTATGCCACTTGCCAAGGGAGAGCGGGTGGGTTGCATGGATGTACACCATATACCACTCCTAGATCTACGGTTACAGGTGAGTAACCCTCATTTCTAGGGACATGGATATGGTGTACTATTCACACTTCTGGCAGATTCCTAGCAGTTCTCCAGTAGAAGGGGGCATTGGAGAACAGAGGCCCCAAAACAAGCATCCCGGCATGACTCAAGGTCGATGTAGTAGTGAGAGATGAAGGTGTGTGCTGGCTTCTAGGCAGTGGCACTGCAGATTTCCTAGATAGGGACATCCCTGGAAGCAACCACCGAGGCAGCAGTATGTCTGGTGGAATGAGGCTTCAGCATAATGTGAGGCTCCCTACCAGCCAACCTACAACCAAGGTCAATGCAGGAGACTATCTACCTGCCAACTGTCTGCTTAGCTGCCAGTTTGCCAGGTGCAGCTTTAGTGTAGGTGACAAAGAAATGGCTAACCTCTCCCCCAACTCCAGCCATACACTCCTTATAATAAGCGAGCGTTCACTTGAGGTCCAACGTATGAGCCTGTGCTTGGCCTTCAAGGTTGGAGTGGTGGAATACACTGGGAGATGCATCACCTGGTGAAGGTGAAACTCAGAAACAACTTTCAGGAGGAACTTTGGGTTGAGACAGAGGACAACTTTGTCCTTGTGGAAGACCAGATAGGAAGATTCCACCGAGAGTGCCTAGAGCTCACTAATCCTTCTGGCAGAGGTGACAGCCACCAAGAAGGTGGTCATCCACGACAGGTGGGAGATGTGACACCTGTGCATGGGTTCTAATGGCTTGCCCATGAGCACCCCCAAAACCAGCAACAAGCCCTAAGGTGGTGTTCGTTCATGCACCAGCAGACACAAGTGATCAATGCCTTTGAAAAAGAACCGACCAAATTATCCTGCACCACCATTTGCATACCAGCTCACACCCAGTATGCCTAGATGCCTGCTATGTGCACCCTCAGGGTGCTGACCAGAGGTCTGACTGGGAGAAGGGGCCACAGGTATTCAGAGATGCTTGACAATGGGCAGGACAAGGGTTCTATAGCTCCTTGCACTGACACCAAATGGAAGATCTCTTCCATTTGAAGGTATGGCACTGGTGAGTCAACTGCTTCCAAGAGGCTTCCATGACATGGAGGACCTAGTCAGAGACAGCCAAAGCTTGGAACTCTAGCTGCTCAAGAACCGAGTAGTCAGATGCAGGGGCCAAAGCTTCAGGTACAGCACCTTCCCCTGAGAGCAAGAGAACAGGTCTGGGCAGAGAGGCAATCTCCATGGGGGCCTGCTGCTGAGGCGGAGGATATCTGGGTACCAGAACTGGCGAGGTCAGGTTGAGGCCACCAGGGTCATCTGAGCCTTGTCCCTCTGCACCTTGAGTAACACTTTGTGGATTGGGGAAAGGGAGGGAAAGTGTACAGAAGACTGAGTCCAGGGCCTCACAAAGGCATCCCATCAGTGTCCCTCACGGTGGGGGGCCAAAAACAGACCCAGTTTTGCATTTTCCCAGGAGGCAAATAGGTCAATCAGAGAAAAGATCGACCATCTGGATACACTAGCCGAAGGGAATGTGTTGAGGTTGTACATGGTGATCATGTTGACTGCCTGGACTTGGACAACTTGATCCTGCACTACAGGAGCGAAGACCATCAGAGTAAGGCATACTGCATGGAGCTCCAGCAGACTGATGTGACAAAGGCAAAATCCAGTGCCTACACTCAAAAACATTAAATCATACCAGCTTTTTCCAATAATAAATGCTTTTATTGCATAATATCCTCGAACACCAGTGCCCAGATGTGCTCACTGGCCACTTCAAGCCTCCAAGAGGTGACAAAGGGACTCCTCGGTGGTCCAGATTCTGCGGGCTCTGTGGTCCCCTAGCTGTGCTCCCCCATCCTGACAGGTGTGTCGGTTGTGAGTGACCATCGGCTCCGGGCAGACAAATGGGACTCCTTCCTGCAGATTGACTGGAACAAGTCTCCAGTGGATGGCATCTCACATCAGTCGAGTCACCCTGACTGGACAGCCCAGGTGCCTTAGGTATTGAGACCACTAGTGGGACAGTTCCCACTGCAGGGGGGCACATTTGCCAGTGGGACCACCAGACTATGCTGGTGCAAGCTGCCCTGTACCCCAAGAGGTGCAGGAAGTCCTTGACAGGGCACGACTGCCCAACCTGAAATGATTGGGCAAAGGAGGCAAGGTCCTCCACCCAGTCCGACGGGAGGTGGGCCTGGCTTGAATGGAGTCAAGCTCTGCTCCGATGAAGTGAATCTTCTGGGAGGGAATGAGTTCCAACTTTGCCATGCTGACTAAGAGGCCTAAGGCTGAGGAGGTCAGGAAGGACAGGTCCCTGGACCGCTCCTCCTCCTCTGCCTTGGAGGAACCTGCAATCAGCCAGTCATCCAGATAAGGGTATACCCGGACACTTCAGTGCCACAGAAAGGCAGCCACCCCTGTGATGCATTTGGTGAAGACCCTGGGGGCCGAGGAGAGACTGAACGGCATGGCCTGGAATTCACAGAGTAACCTCCAAGCGGAAACACAGGAACCACCAGTGGGACGGATGGATGGGGATGTGGAAGGTGGTGTCCTGAAGGTCCAGATCACATGCCCTGCTCTAGGGATGGAATGGCTGATTCAGAGTGACAATTTGAAACTTCCACGGCCTCATATACTTATTGAGGTGGTGCAGATCCAGTATGGGGCGCCCCCTTCCTTTCCATTTCGGAACCAGAAATTATCTGGAGACAAACACTGGACTTGTCATGGAGGCTGGGATATGGGACACGGTGTCCTTCTGCAAGAGCTGGGTGATGTCCTCCGGAAGGCCAGGCAGCACGTTCATGGGCTCCACATCCCCCCCCCCCGTAGGGCACAGGCTTGGCTGAGTGTGAGATCCTTGAGTTCTAGAGGTAATCCTGGACGTACCACTTTGAGCACCCATTGGTCTGAGGTGATATGGTACCAGGTGGAAGCACAATGGCGGAGCTGGCCCCCCCACGGGAGGTCCTGGGCAAGGCTGGATCGGCAGAAGGTGGACACCCCCTCGACCTGTCACTGGGCAGGTTTAGTGGCAGCTCCAGAGCCAGAAGCTCGGGGAGCCTGAACCCCTGCCTCCAGGTCTTCTTATGCCAGCAGAGGCTGGCTTGGGCTTGGACTGCCAGACCTGATGCCCCGGTCGGGCCTGTGATGGGTGAGAAGCAGGCACAGAGTGGGGCCGAAACTGAAAGGGCTTCTTCCACGGTTTCTGACCCTTGGCGTCCTTCTGGAAGGATACAACAGAGTCCAAAGTGGCACTGGACTTTTCAATGCACATGAGAAGCCCATCAATCCCAGGACCGAAAAGGCTGGTACTCAAGAAGGGGACAGCTACCAATTTATGTTGAATGTCAGTCATGAAGATCGAAAGCCTCAGCCACGTGCAGCACCACATAGCCACCGCTGCAGCCACAGACTTGGCACAGGCATATCCAATGTCTAGAATGATCTGGAGCTGCTGTTTGGTGCCAGCTAGACTCTGATCCCAGACCAATTTAACCACCAGCTGAAGATCAGCGGGAAGGTGGGGGGAATAACCTGGTCCAAAGTGCCCAACAGGGCATGGGAGAAGTTAGCAGTCATAACCATGGCACTGCCGAAGCGGCACAGACTTTCTTTGCCCTTTGGTTGAGCTTCTTGGACTCTCTACCGGGGGGCGGGGGGAGAGGGGTTGCCAACATCCCTAATGTTGCCTGAGTGCCTGAAAACAGAATCTGCAACCAAACCTTTGGCCAAAGGATGATAGATGAATCCAGACAAGGACAAGGTAGGGACCACGTACTTGCGGAACATACAGGCAGAGTGTGAGGGGCAAGAGGCCAGATGCTGCCACAGCTCCAAGGCCTGCCGAGGATGGCCTCTGCCAAAGGGAAGGCAACCCTGGGAGAGCCATCCCTTTCCAAGATCTCTGTGAGGGGATACTTACCCTACTTCTGAACAGGTTCTAGCCGGATCCTGGTACAATCCTAGATCAGGCGGACCCAAGCCCCAAATGAAAAGGGGCAAGGCTCCAAATCAATTTCCCCAGTGGACTTCCAGTCGAAACCCAAACTACGGGAAGAATGCATGGGGGAGCCCTCTGAATCCAAGGGCTCCTCAAACACTGCCAACCCTGCATCCCCCCTGACAACAGCAGGCTCATCTGTGAAAGATTTTCACCAAGAACCTCCTGAGGAGACCAGTGGCACGGCGCACTGACTTCGGTTGGGCGCCCTCCATAGGTTGCATGGGTGGTGGCTCCACCTGAATAGAAGGCGAGATCAGCATAGGAGGAACCAAGGGAACTGGCACCCGGTGCGGAATCTGCTACCAGGGGAGTGCCGGAATCAGCTGCGTAGCACAGCCTTGGCCAAGAACCCACTGCTGTTACATGAGCTCCTGGTATTTGTGTCACATCTTACGGCACAGCCATTCCTCATCTGAAGACAAGGAGTATCTGCAGTGGCTTTTGGTTGCTGGTCGAGAGTGGGACCACTAAGAATGATGGCAGTCCTGAGAGCTCGACCTAGAAAATGATCGGGATGTCGACCTAGACCATCAACCGTTTGGTTGACAGGGAGGCGAAAGACACCAAGGAGCCACCTAGGGATTAGGCTCCCATCAGGAAGACTACTGGCTTAGTAAAATGATTGGCACCTCTTGAGTGAGAGCAGCCAGAACCAGAGTCCTGGATAAGGAGTCATCCCCTTTGTCAAGCGACAACAGGTTGACCAGGTCAAGATAAATCTTGACTGGCTGGTCGACCCGTGTCTCAGCCAACAAGCCCAATGTGGATTCCGTGGGGCTAGCAGCATGGACTTGGGATGAAGTGTCAGCCGAAGCCGAAGGCTCGATGGACGTCGAGCCTGTTGAAGTGCAGGAATGAGATGAACGGGACCTCTCTCGATCCCACAACCTGTGGCAGAATTTCTTAGATTTGTCCTGCTTGGACTCTCAGGGAGGACCCTCTCTGAGAGTAGGAAGGGTCTGACAAGTCCCAGAAAGCCCCCATGAAGGAGGCGCCCAAGCCCGCCAAACCCAAGGCAGACGACGAAGCTGAAGTGGCCAGGGCCACAACCTCCTCAAAAGTGGCGAGTTGCACAGCTAAACTGGTGGCTACCAAGACCACCCTACGAGCATCTTTTGATTTGATCAGGAGGTCTAGTTTTCATCGGAAAACCTAACATGAGGCGGGCGTAGCAGTCCTCCAAAGTGGAGGGTTGAAGGGTTTGGCACAGACTGCAAGCCTGTGGGCCATCCTCAAGCCCTAGGCAGTAAACTCATGTGGAGTGTGGGTCAGTATGTGACATGTTCTAATTGCAGACTGAGCACTCTCCTGAAGCTGGGACCAGCTTTGGCGTCCTCGTGATCCATTTCAGTAGCGAAGTGTTGAAATTTACGGACAAAAGTCTCAAAGACCAAAAAACTTAGCGTTAGAAAATTTAGGACCTACACCTTGCGTGGAGCTGTGATGGAGGGAACCTGAAGCTTCCAGCAGAAGGAAAATCTGATGTCAAGGGGTGGTGCCAAGGAGGATACCACCTGGGCAGGTGGGAGAAGCCATGTTGATAACCTTCGGGCCTCTGCTTAAAGTGAAAGGATCCTGCCAGAAGTGTGGATAGTACACCATATCCATGTCCCTAGAACTGTAAAATACTGAAAATCGGCATCAAAAAGGTCCAGCAAGTATTCCAGAACCTTGCCAGGCAGGCACCCAAATGGGTCCACACAAGCTTTGAAGCACCAGTTGGAAAACCTTTTCCATTTGGCTGTGTAAATTTTCCTAGTGGAATGTTTATGGGCAGCCAAAAGTATTTAAGAGATCCTCCGAGATATCTTATACCTGTTCACTTCTGTCTCTTCAGGAGCAAAGCCTGAAGGTGAACGGAGCACAGGTTGGGATGGACCAGGGGACACTGAGTCAGCGAGTCCATCCTATGTGGAAGAATCCATGGTTTGCAGACAGGCAGTCTGTTCAACAGAGGAAACCATATCTATCAAGGCCAATAGGAGGTGATCAGTATCATTTTGCTCCCATGCATCTCCAGTTTGAGCAATACCCTGTGCACTAGGGGGACTGGAGTGAATGCATACAGAAATATGTTTTGCCATTGCACTCTGAATGCATCCTGACAGAAAACACCACATCCTGGATTTCTAGATTAGAATCAAGGAAGTTTGGTGTTGACTGGGGATTCAAAAAGATCCACATCTGAGGTGCCCCACTCAAACAGCAATCTCATGACATCTGGAGCTGGTGACCATTTGAGAGCATCGACCTCTGTTCGGCTGAGATTGCTTTTTCCAGTGCTCTGGACTTCTGGCAGATAAATGGTTTGGAGCAGGATCCCCTGCTCCAGGCATCATTCCCACACTCTCATCACCTCCCTGCAGAGAGGGTAAGCACGTGCTCCTCTTTGTTTGTTGATTTAATACATCAGACTTGTCTGTCTGGAGGAGGACTGTTCTGTGGCTGATAAGACCAACTAGGGCTCACAGGCCGTACAAAACAACCCGCATCTCCAACACACTGATGTGAAGATGAGTCTCTGACAGGTTCCAGACACACCTTATGTTTGGAGGCCCTGACAGTGGCCAGCCACCCCCCTCCCCCCAAACAGGGAGGCATCCGTGGTGAGTCACCTGAGGCTCCAACTAGGAGACAGGAAAGACCTGGAGGAGACTGTCCTCCACTGACCACCATCTGAGCGACTGAACCAGGGGCTTGAGCACCTGAATGGGGTAGGTTGAGGGTCTGACGCTTATGATCACTCTCCACTGAGCATCTGTGACAGGGCAGAACAGGACCCTGTCCCAGTTGTTATGGAGAGTTTGAATGCAGGGATCTGTTCTGTTCTTTCCTTTCCCCGTCTCGTCTGTCTGGTTGTGCAACCACATTTTCTTGTGAGACCTAGGACTTGATCACTCCAACAGTCTCACAATTCTTTGCCTCTCGCTATCTCAGTCTTCCCTTGCTGTTCTGTCTTTTTCCTCCCTTGCATATCTGCTGGTATAAAATTACTGTGTATGCAAATCATTATGTGGAAATATAACTGATATTGGGATCCCTATGATTAGAAATTATACAGTATTACTACTGAAATGTATGTAATTATTGTTTAAGATGATTGCAAAAAGCTAATGGAAACTCAAGGGGTTAATTGGAAATGCAATTTTTAAGCCTTCTGCAGAAGCTGGGGAAAAGGGGCCTCGGTTCTGGAACATTGTGTTCCTGCCTGAAATATGCAACGACATGTTAGGAAAAAAAAAAAAACAGGATGCTTGTTAGAAAGGGGGGTTGCAGAGACTTATAACAACAAAGCTGCAATTTCTTGGGAGAGTCACAGAGACTGAAGGAAAACTCAGATGGATCTTCTCTGTTTATACTCTCTTTGTAAATAGTATTCTGAACAATTTTTTTTTTCATTTTACTGTTATTCATAACAAAACTCTTGTTGCGAATTTTACAACTGTTCCTGGTTTTTTCCTATGCTTCCTGACCTGTGCCTCGATGAAAGCATCCATCTAGTCATTCTCATGGGCAGCCATGCTAGGGGCACTGTGAACACTGAGGAGGCTTTCAAAACCAACAAGCATTACATGAAGTAGGCTTGAAAAGATTTGCACTCCATTACGTAGCAGGCCATTTCTAGGATTGCCTGCATTTTGCTCTCTGGAAGGAAGGCTTGGGCCTTGGCTGTATCCAGAAGAGCTCCTATGAACAGCATCTGCTGTGGAGGTTGGAGCTGAGACTTGTTTAGCTTCAATAGAACACCCATGAAGGTAAGGAACTGAGAGGCTGTGGCTATGCCTGTTTTGTCTCTTGCTTGGGCAATCACTACAGCCAACTGTCTAGGAGGGTAAACCTGGAGTCCCAGTTTTCTCCGATGTGCTGCAAGTACTAACTGCAAAGCACTTTGAATCTTTATAAAGTACCAATAACAGCCCAAAAGGCAGGACTCTGAATTGATAATGCTGTATTAGCACAATGACGCAACGGTATCTGTGGTGGCTCAGGTGCACCAGAATGCACTGGTATACATCCTGCATATCCTGGGAAGCTAACCAGTCATTAGGTTTCAGGAAGGGAAGCAGAGACCCCAGAGAAATATTCTGAATTTTTCTTGATCCATGAACTTGTCGAAAATGGGGCGCATTCTGCCCGATTTCTTTGGTACTAGGAAACTATGGGAGTAGAAGCCTGTGCTTCCTTCCGACTCTGACACTGCTTTCACAGTCCTGATCCTCAGAAGTCCACAAACTCCTGTACCAGAAGCTCTGACATATGGGTTGATGAGAGGGGATGCCTTCTGGATGGGTACCCCAGAAGGACTTCTGTGAAGTCCAGGGAGCATCCCTTCCCGATGAGCTTGAGGACCCATTTTCCGTCGTAATGGACTCCCACTGATGGTAAAACTGGGCCAGCCCCCAAAAAAAATTTATGAAAAGAGGTCTGCTTCGGACAGCTGAGGCAACACTGGTGCTGGAGCTTCAGAGTGTGGCACAGGGTGCTTCGATGTCTGTGCATTTGGCTGCACCTTCTTGTAAGGCTGGAGAGGGTGAGATTTGTTTTGTGCTCCCCTGCCTTTTCCATAAGAGGAGTGACAGTTCTGAAAGAAAGAACAGATTACTCATCTGACTGATATGGGCAAGGTAGTAGTAGTAAAATTTTTTATTAATAAGATAATAAATACGGATAACTCCACTGAGCCTAAGCTTCTTTACAGAGAGGTCCAAGGTGCCAGTTCCAGTTACTCTTACAGCATATTACAATATATATAAAAGAACAATGACCACAACACATTTTTATATCAATAAATATAAGACATTTCCAAGACATCAACAAATACATGTGTCTAAAAGATAATACTTGACTAACGGGGTAGACAACACACGAACAATAAATACAAATCACAAAAATTTCCATACCATTATCCATTATTTATCTAACTAAACCCCCCTCAAAATTGATACTGTCAATAAGCCATTCTTTTACTGGATACAACTGAAAATCCCTATCTAGGGGTCTAAACTTCCCAGGCAGGTTATTCCATAGAGAGGGTCCCATACTTAAAAAATGATTATCCCCCCAACACCGTTCTTCGTTTTGGAACACAATCCCTCAACTGGATGTGGGTGTGGGAGACAAGTTAATGGCAAGTGGTGCAAAGTTTTTTCCTTTGCCCACATTTCGGTGGATGAGGTAAGAAATGAACTGTTAAGCATGGATGTTTTAAAGGCGAAGGGTTTATACTCATTGGCCTATTTAATTACTCACTTGTAACAAACATATCCGGAGGGATGGAAGGTGGCATAAATTGTCCCAGTTCATAAAGGAGGCTCAAGGATGGAGATTAGTAATTTTAGACCCATCTCCTTGCTTTCACAAGTTTCTAAGATAATGGAAAAGCTGGTAGCTAGACAGTTTAAAAGTTATCTAGAGGGGGTAAATTATTAAATGAGTATCAGTCTGGTTTTCGATGAAAACATAGTACTCAGTCTGCCCTGTTAAAAATGGTGGGGGATATCCAGATGGGCCTGGACAGGAGGAACTCTGCAGGAGCCATTTTTATTGATTTGTCTAAGGCTTTTGACACCCTAAACCACAATGTCCTCCTGTCCAGGCTCAGGGATCTGGGTATAATAGGGCAAGAACAAAAATGGTTTAGTTCTTATCTTGCTGGTAGGGAACAAATGGTGGAAATTGGGGAATTCTAATCTACAGTACTCCCGATTAAGGTAGGGGTACTCCAAGGTTCAATCTTGGGCCCCCTACTTTTTAATAATTACATAAATGGAATAAAATTTAGTGACCCCGAAATTAGATATCACATATATGCTGATGATACTTTGATATACTGTATGTAGAGGGTAGTTCCCTTGATGGCATCAATACCAAGCTCCAGCTCGCTTCTTCTGAACTGCAGATAGTTTTTGATTCTTTGAAATTAACTTTAAATGTAAAGAAAACACAGGTGGTTCATTTTAGGGGTCCGATAACATCATACCTACCCCTAGATATTAGGACCAAAAAGGGAGAGTGTACAAGTAACAAGCTATAAGTATCTGGGGGTGTGGTTGGATTTTAGGTTAAAATGGGCTAAGTATTTGGATTTACTGGGAAATCTTAGTAGGAAATTGGGAATGCTTTGCAAGTTAAAGTATTATACAACTAAAGAAACATGATATAGGATTGTGGAAACTATGATTTTGCCAGTATTGGATTATGGGGATCTGGTCTGTTTGGGGGGGAGGGGCGCGTCTGGGATGGAGCTGGCAGGGCTGGATGTGATGTACAACAGACTTGCCCGCTTCATGCTCGACGCCCCCAGAAATACACATCACTGTGATTTGTACAGGGCCCTAAACTGGTGGTGTGTTTGAAGGATAGGAGGAATTTCCATTTAGCAATCCTTTTGGGTAAAATAAATAAGAAAAAATTACCCAGTCATATTTTGAATATGTTTGTTTCTAGGAAACAAAGAGGGATTACTTTCTTCTAGAGGCATGCAATATATTATTCCAAAATGTAACTTAGGGGTGGGTAGAACTTCTCCTCTATGTAGGGGTACTAGAATTTGGAACACACTGCCTCATAAAGGAGAGATGGTGGTGATCCTATTAATTCCAGGATAATAGAAAACTGGTTTACAGAGTCTATACATAGATTGAAAGCATGCTGTCAATAATTGGTTAAAGGGGAGTTTTTGTCAAATTATAAGAGTAAAATATATGTTGAAATGCTGGACTTTAGTTAAGGCACTTTAATACAAAAGAATGAATGGAAATCCTGATACAGTACCTTATCTTTAGGTGGATTTGGTATTGTTGATTAGGTAGTACAAATATTAGCATCTGTATAAATTATAATTGTCATTATTGTATGTATACGGATAGTATGTGTGATGCAGTAACCTGTACATGTTAATTATTTGGTTCTTGTATACAATATTTAATTGTGATATGCTTTTGTTAGTCTTTGAATGTATTAGATTTTTAAAGCTAGACTTCCTTGGAAATGAGTTCATTACTCAATGGAGTTTATTCTATTTTTGTTCATACTGTTATGAATAAGAATAAAATGTTACTAAACTAAACCTGTAACCGTAATTCTAGGAGTGACATATGGCTCACATCCACATTCTGGCAGTTCCACAGGAATGCGACGATTGACTGGAACATCTTAAAGCTAAGCTCCCACAGTAACAAGCACTAAGTAAATACTAATCGAAATGAAGTGCTGCTGTCGAATAGAAGGCCTCCCGCTCTCAGATCTTGAAAATTGTGTGGCAGACATACCAGAGGGCAAACTCAAGTGCTACCGTTTCTTTTCCTTCCGACGGGAAGGAGAACTTAATGCTGAGCGGTGCCAGGTCCCCGAACAGGATCGAGAATGGGCCTGCTTCTTTTTGTATTTGTGAGAGGACTGCCCTGCCTCTTGAACACAGGCTCGCCCGTCGTCAGAACCCTCCCTTGGCGAGGGAGGCAGACCGGACATGGGCCTGCTCCCAGAGCAGTATGCCTGAAGAGGTTCACTACCATCACCGTCAATGGTCGTAAGCCGTTGTTTGGTAGAGCTGAGAGAAAATGATGAAAAACTTTTTTTTAAATTAAACTACCATAAAGTAAATACAAATCAAAACGAACTGCTGCTGTCGTACAGATGTGAAAGTTCTGACTCCCTGTGGGCGAGTGTCGTCGTCACTGAAGTACACTTGACAGCAGGGAAAAAAGGAACTGAGGCAGTTGGGGGCCACTGCAGAGATAGAATATGCAGCGTAAGACTACCTTTTATGGTGTCGCGCATCTGCACAGGCTACCTCGGCGCTGGCCCCCCTAAAGTTTTTTGGGTCCTGCAGGGTCCCTACGAATCTGGCTAAGAACACATCAGTGTGAAGATAAGGTAAAGGAAGATCTACAATTACAGGTGAGTAACATACTTCTAGGGCTGTGGACATAGTTCACTTATTCATACTCTTGCAGACACTCAGCAGTTCTCCGGGAGGAGGGAGCAAGGCATACACCCCTAGTTGGCAAACAGAGACTGGAGAACTGAGGTCCCAAAACGCACATCCTGGCATGACTCAAAGTCAATGTGGTAATGGGAAATGAAGGTGTGTGCTGATGTCTAGGTAGTGGCCCTACAGATCTCCTGTATGGGTACATACCAGCCACCGAGGCAGTTCTACATTTGGTGGAATGAACCCCAAATATCTACCAGAGGCTCTCAACCAGCCAACTATAGCAGAGGTCGATGCAAGATGCTACACACCTTGCAATCATCAGCTTTGCTACTAGTCTGCCAGGTGCGATTTCAGTGTAGGTGACGAACAGCTGGCGAGCCTGTTCCTGAACTCCAGCTGTACGCTCCACATAACAGGAGAGTGTTCTCTGCAGGTCCAGGGTATGGAGCCCGTGGTCAGCCTCCAAAGATGGGTTGGTAAAGTATACCTGTAAGTTAATCATCTGACTAAAGTGAAACTCAGATATCACCTTTGGGAGGAACTTTGGGTTTGGTGTGAAAGATGACTTTGCCCCTCTGGAAGACGAGGTAGGGAGACTCCACCAAGAGTCCATGTAGCTCCCCAATCCTGGCAGATGCGACAGCCACCAGGAGGTCCATCTTCCATGACAGGTGTGACAACAAACACCTGTTCATCAGCTTGAAAGGCTTGCCTGGGAGTACAGCCAGAACCAGCAGTAAGTCCCACGGTGGAGGAAGATCACGTACCAGAGGGAACTAGTGGTCGAGGCCCTTGAAAAAGTGCCTGACCATCTTCTCCTGGGCCACTGACAGCATACTGTCTCATGCTCGGTAAGCAGAGATGGCTGCCAGGTGCACCTTAAGGGTCATCGCTCGCAGTCCCAGCCCAGAGAATGGCCACAGGTAGTCTAGGATTCTAGCCACAGGGCAGGCACAGGGATTATGCTCCTTGCCCTGGCATTAAATTGAAAATCTCTTCCATTTAAAGGCATAGCAACTACGCATCAACTCCTTCCCAGAGGCCTCCATGGTGTGGAAAACATAGTCATAAAGACCCAAGGCCTGGAATGCAAGCCGCACAGGAACAAGGCCATGAGGTGCAGAGACTGAAAGTTGAAGTGCAGGACCATCCTATGAAATCTGGTCAGCAGGTCTGGGCAGAGAGGCAGCTGCCACGGAGAACTGCTGCTGACACTCTGGAGATCCAGGTACCAGAACTGCCGCGGTCGGTCTGGAGCAGGATCATCCATGCCTTGTCCTTCCTGACTTTAATCACTATACTGTGGATCAAGGGGAAGGGAGGAAAGGCATATATGAGAACTGGGGTCTACAGCCTACGAAAGCATCCCTCATCAGTGTCCCAGACTGTGGGGGTGGGTACAAAACTACGTGACTTAGTTTGTGGGGGCATTCCAACTGATTAATTTTTCAAGGGGGAAATGGGGGGCTTCAGTGTAACAACTGTTGTCCCACCCCCGCCCCACTTGGAATCCACAACTAGCTGCAAGGCATCAACCCTGCCCTTGTCTTCCCTGCCTCTGTTCCATATTGTGGGACAGATCAGACCTGATTGAGCTAGTCCTGTGGCTTAGACAAGGTTTTTTTTCCCATCTTCTCCTCTGCAAAGCATCGGGGGCACTTGCCTTGAGCTTGGTGAATATGGCTTGATGGGGCAACACGTGAGACGAGTGCTCCCAATGGAAATGAATATAATAATATGCTGGGGGGGTTCTCTCCCCACTGCTAGGACAGATACTAAAACTGGTGGGGAAGGCAGGATCCAATGCTGGCTTGGTGCTCCTCTGACTTCACCGTGTTCCTTCGAGGAGATTAGCAGTGCAGGGGTCAAACCCACACACTGACGGTCCCTAGAACCAAAGCAGTGAGAAAGTTACTCAACATAGTGAGGGCAGCACTGGGGGTTGCTGGAACCTGGGTAGGGAGTTTGCAATTTTTCACGCCCCTCCCGGGGGACAGCTGGCCCCAGGGCCCTACAGCAACAGAAGTATGAATTAAAGCCTATAACCCACGCCACACTGCAAGCTCACCACAGTCAATCAGGGGAGCCTAGGGGATGGATTGGGCGTGAAGCTCTTGCCTGCACTGGCCCATCTTTCAAACACCAGACCACGATTCACAAAACTGCATATGATGGTAAAGGCATAATAGTACCTGTGTTGGCGTGTCTGACTGAAGAGTAAAGCTCACAACTGCCCAACATGCCCAGACTGATAACTGATTTTTTTATCTTAATATGGTAGATGGAGTAGCAGCTGCATGGGGGCCCCTCTCTCTCTGGGTGTCCTAGGGGATATCATTGTGATGGATTCCAATAAAGGATATGGGGGATGGGACTAAGATAAAAATTATGTACCTACCGTAATTCCTGATCTTCTCTTGTATCATCATTCATTACTGCTGGGTGTAAGCTGGAAGCACACACCTGCTACGGGAGTTTTTTTTTTTTTTTTGCAGGGAGGAGTCTGTGCCCACGGCACCGCCCATGAGAGCGATGCACTACATGGTGCGTGAGGGGTGGCTGTTAGGCACCGCAGACTCTCCTCTATCCCAGTTCTGAAAGCCGGAGAGGCGAATAGAAGAATAAGAGTGAGGCAAGAGAGCCGAGGGATAGTAAAAGAAAAAGAAACAAACTGAAAAAGGAATAAGCCGACAGAGGACAGGAAAGAGGAGAACCCTACCCAAAGGGACCACAAGGCCTCACTCCTGGGGCGGCTCCGAGGGAGGAACAGATAAGGGAGAGAAGGAAGAAGAAGAAGGAGAGGGGGATGTTGAGAGGAGGGAAAAATTCTGCCAAATTGTGAGAAATTGGCTTAAAGGTTTACCAGCTCGGAAACAAAGGACAAGGAAGCAAGGATTCCTTCAAACAAAACTGACCTAAAAGGTTTGACCGAACCTTTTGTACAGCTTGATACACAAAAGGCAGATTTCCTACACCTTCTGCCATCCTGAAACCCATCTCTCAAGCTGAGAGCTTACAGACTGCCAAGGCAATCTGTTCCGAGGGTGAGCACCCAACCAAGAAAGGGGAAAGGACCCCACTAGCACACTGCCATGTGTTAATAATGGGGGAGGGGATTGAAACCCTAAGGGGCACCCCCCTTGGGAAGGTGGACAGAGATAGAGAAGGAAACTCATTCCGACTCCCTGAGAGGCAGAGGCCAAAGGATCAGATCACCAGTTCCAGAAGGTAACTTTTTTTTTGTGTGAAAATGGACTAGAAAGACTGACTAGCACCAGACTGGTGTACACAGGACAAGATCCAGAGATACCAGCGAGGTCCGAAAACCAAAGGAGCAGGACCATTCAAGAACTTTCCTTGTTAACTGGTGATTGAACAAACTTGGCCTAAGAAAAAAAATGTCAGAAGTGACACCTTCAAGGGTAATCAGAAAGAGTTCCCTCAAGAGAACGATGAAGCTCTACTCGCTCTCCTCCTTCTCCAGAGTTATGTTACCTTCTTCTGAGCTTCTGAGAGAAGAAGAGAAGAACAGAAGACCAGAAGGCTAGGGGACTTAGGCTCTAAAGGCCATGAAAGGAGGAAGGGGAGGGAGAGCGAGCAGGGCAAAGGGGATGCCCCAGAAGAAAAAATTACTCACCTTAGTAATGTTGTTTCTTCTAATGGAGTCTTGCTGTATTCTGACTATTGCAGTTAGGTCCTGCCTTTCGACTGCCCCGGAGAACAAAGAGTTAAACTTTCCATGGCCAGCATGGAATGTTCACCGAGAGTTCGGTTGAAGCCCCTGTCCGCTGCTGTTTAAACTCCAACCGTCAGATCTTTACGAGCAATACTCACTAGAAGTTCTGTGTGGAAACTGTAAAACTCACACTACCCAACTGGCAACTAAATTTATATAAAAGTTTTTTGGTTTCAAAGCAAAGACTCAAGTCAGGAAATCCAAAAAACAAAACACATCCCAAAACACAACACTCACCCAAAATAAAGGAGGGTGAAAAAGGGACACCCCTAGGGTGCCAACACTGCTCCTGCCCACCCACATCCCAAAAACCAGGTTCTGAGAGGGAGGCCGGGTGGGGAGGTCAGAATACAGCAAGACTCCATTAGAAGAAACAACATTACTAAGGTGAGTAATTTTTTCTTCAAACAACATGAAGTCTTGTTGTATTCTGACTATTGCAGACTACCAAGCAGTACCTCCAAGGAGGAGGGACAGAACCTACTTTGGAAACAAGCTCTGAAGTACTGCTGTGCCAAACCGAGCATCACTCCTAGCCTGGATATCCAGACAGTAATGCTTGGTGAATGTATGGACTGTTTTCCAGGTGGCTGCTTGACAAATTTCTAAGAGAGGAATATCCCTGGCAGCAGCCAGGGAAGCAGCTGTACCTCTAGTACAGTGAGCCCTCAGGCCTGAGGGTGGAGTTCTACCCAGTTTTTCATAGCACAATTGTATACAAGAAACAATCCACCTGGCAATAGATCTCTTAGTGGCAGGTTTGCCCTTACCAACCTCTCCAAATGTGAGGAACAATTGGAGGGACTCAAACCTCAGACCCTTGGTGCGCCCTATGTAGTAGCTGAGGGCCCTTTAACATCCAAGCTGTGTAGCCTCCTCTCTCCAGAGGAGGAATGGTCAGTGAAGAAAACAGGGAGAGACAGACTGGTTAAGGTGGAAATCTGAAACCACCTTAGGCAAAACTTCCTGTTAGTTCTTAGGACCACTTTATCTCTATGGAAAGAGATGAAATCAGGCTCCACTGACAGGGCTTGCAATTCACTGATACGCCTGGCAGAGTAATGGCTACAAAAACACATAGATACATAGATACATAGACAGTGTGCGGCAGATGAGGTCTATGGCCCACCTCAGTCTGCCCATTTGAGCTTGTAAGTTCAGTTTGTTTTCCCTAGAAGTCTATTTCACCCTGACCCTCTAGAATTCCTTTATGTCTATCCCATGCAATGCATCTGCATCTGTGTAATCTAAGCTACTGCAGCAGTACACACAGGCCCAAGTGAGACTTGAACTCACGACACCTGGTTTACAAGACCAGTGCTCTAACCACTGAGCTATAGGGCCACTACAAAACACAGTTTTCCAAGTCAAGTACTTAAGCTCTGCAGAGGACAAAGACTCAAAGGGTGGATGCATAAGCTGAGCAATGCAAACATTAAGGTCCCAAGCAAGAGCATGGTCCCTAAAGGGGGGATTGGTGTGCAGCAATCCCTTGAAGAACTTACAAAACACAGGATGGGCTGACAGAGGAGAGGGCTTGCCTACTGACAAGAAGGCAGAAACAGCTGCCAAATGCACTTTAAGTGTGGCTGGCCTAAGGCCTAGGGCCATTGAGATGGACCATATAGTCCAGAACCGTAGGCAACTCAGCAGATTCTGGAGAAATATCCTTATTAGAACACCAAATAGTGAATCTTTTCCATTTGGAATTGTAAGTCTTTCTAGTGGAAGGCTTTCGAGAAGCCTTAAGGATATCCAGAACCCCTTGAGAAAGATGCAGATCAGCAAACTCTAACTCTTCAAGAGCCATGCCTTGAGATTGAGAGACCTGAGGTTCGGTACCAAATCCTTCCCTGAGAGGATGTCAACAGGTTGTAATTCCTGGGAAGAGACAGGGGAAGGTGGACTGCTAAGGACAGCAACAGGGGGTACCAGGGCTGTCTGGCCCAGTCTGGAGCAATCAGAATCACTTGGCATGGTTGTGACCTTATCTTGACTAGCACCTTGAACAGGAGAGGGAAAGGGGGAAAAGCATACAGAAATGTCCCTTCCCAGTTCAGAATCAGAGCATCCAGGGGGACTGAGCCCAAGACTGGGGGTCTGCAATAAAAGAGAGTAAGTTGGTGATTGTCTGGGGCTGCAAAAAGATCTATTTGTGGAGGCCCCATCTCGAGAAAATCACTTCAAAACTAGGGATCTAGGGTCCATTCGTGATGGCTCTGGAATATCCTGCTGAGAGCATCTGCTAGACACATTGTCCTTCCATGGGAGGTGAACTGCTATCAGAGAGGTTTGCAGGGAATAGGCCAGGGACCACAACTTAATTACTTCTGTGCACAAGGCACGTGAACCGAGTGCCTCCTTGCTTGTTGATGTACCACATTGTGGTGGTGGTGTCTGTTCTGATCTGGACCACCTTGTTCTGTACAGATTTGGAAAAGGCTTGCAGTGCCAGAAACACTGCTCTGAGTTCCAAGAGATTAATGTGAAGCAGAGATTCTTGAGGTGACCACAGCCCTTGGGTGGTAAGATCCCCAGGTGGGCTCCCCAGCCCAGCAGGGAGGCATTTGTGGTGAGAATCACTGAATGCGACTGAGTGACAAAAGGAACTCCTTGTCTCAAACTGTCCTGATCCTGCCACCATTGCAAAGCCTGGATCAGGGTTCGAGACACTGGGACTAGTTTGGTAAGGGAATCCTTTCTTTGGGACCAGAAGGCTCTTAAGTGGAACTGAATGTCCCTCATCTGGAATCTTGCTCCCTGGACCACTGCTGTGGAGGCTGCCATGTGGCCCAGAAACTGAAGGAAATGCCTTGCTGGTCGAGACACCTGTAGGGTGAAAGAAGAGGCCAGTTCCATAAGAGTCCTTGCCCTGTCCAGGGGAAGGAAGGCTCTTGCCCTTACTGCATCCAGCTCCACCCCTATGAAGGTGAAGAGCTGTACTGGCTCAAGAACTGACTTTGGAAGGTTGAGGAGGAATCCTAAGGAAGTGAGCACTTGCTGAGTTATTTGCAAATGTGACTTGACTTGGTCTGGAGACTGACCCACTATGAGCCAGTCGTCCAAGTATGGGAAGATGGAGATCTTTTTTCTCCTTAGGAAAGCAACCACTACTGCCAGGCACTTTGTGAAAACCCTTGGGGTTGATGTTAGGCCAAAAGGCATTGCTCTGAATTGATAGTGGCCTGAGGGTAACTCGAACCTGAGGTACTTTCTGTGGGAGCACCTGATGGGAATGTGAAAATAGGCATCTTTGAGGTCCAGGGAGGCTAGCCAGTGCCCTGGCCTTAGAGAGGGCAGGATTATTCCCAGAGTCACCATTTTGAACTTTGGTTTTAAAAGGTGCTTGTTCAGATATCTTAGGTCCAGGATGGGCCGCCATTCTCCTGTCTTTTTGGGGGTTAGAAAGTATACCTGGAGTACAATCCTTTGCCCTTGTGTAGGGTGGGGACCCTCTCTATGGCTCTGAGAGTCAGGAGGGAAGAACCCTCTGCCTCTAGGGCAAGGGTCTCTGATGGATTTGCAGGTGGAAATGATCTGGTTCTCATCTTGGGAAATTTTTTGAAGCTGAGAATCAGTCTCTGGCTCACTACTTCCAGGACCCACTTGTCTGATATCAGAGACTTCCAGTCCTGGACAAAGTAAGCCAGCCTGCCCCCTACAGGTATTGGAGAATCGGCCCTGGCAGACCCATCAGGGTGTCTGCTTGGCAGGGGCTTTAGGCTGAGGGGTGGATGCAGGCCTGCTCATACCCCATCTGCCTCACCCTTTGAAGAACCCCCTCTGAGCATAAGAAGAAGAGGAGGACTGGGCTTGGTAAAAAGGCCTTTGAAAAGGCCTGCCCCTGGACTGCTGCCTTTGGAGGTGCTTTCTCTTTCGGCCTGAGCACTCTGTAGGTAATCCTGTACTCATCCATCTTTTATGTAGTTCTCTGTCTGCTCCCCAAACAGAGAATTACCAATTACAGGGAAATCCATGGCCTTAGCCTGGGTATCCTGTGATAGGCTAGTACATCTGAGCCAAGCCGTCCTCCGAAGGGCCACAGATGTAGCCATGACTCTAGATGAAACATCACTGGAGTCCACAGCAGCATGAAATTGCACCTTGGATGCCTCAATCCCATCTGCAGCCACCTGCTCCAGCTCCTTGGTGAGCTGGTCAGGGGCCTGTTTAGCCAGAGCCAGCAAAGTGTCCCATCTGGACTTCTGGTATCTAGCTGTGTAGGCCATATAGTTAGCCTGCCTGAGTCCCAAAGATGCTGCCAAGTACTGTTTCTTTGCCATGGCATCAATCCTCCAGGAGTCCTTATCTGGGGGGTGTGATGCCAAGGGGATATTTGCCTCATCACAGGCAGCAGCCTGCACTACCCCAACATGGCTGCATTGCTGAGAAAGGAACTCCGTGTCTGAGCCTGAAAGAATGTACCTCTTGTCCATTCGTCTGTCCACAGGAGGTATGGAGTTAGGAGTCTTAAGGATTTTATTTGTCTGTTTCCCAAAAGATTTATGGAGGGGAACAGACAGTCTCCTGGACTCTGGGATGTCCATCATTTCGACCTGGGTTTGAATCCCACAGCTTCCACTTGCATACTGTGTGACCCTGAGCAAGTCACTTAACTTCCCTGGGCTCCCAGGTTGCGCCTGTAAAAAAGCTTTCAGCTTAGTGTGTCTCACCTGGTTAAACAACTACAAAAAAAAAAAAAAAATCAGGCTCCTCCTGATCCTCTACTGCTTCTTCCATTGGAAGCTGGAGAGTTTCAGCCACTTTTTTGTAAAACAAAGTGGGAAGGGGACTCAAAGCCTAGGAGGAGAAACACCTGAAGGTCTGTCCGGGGAGATGTCCGGGTCAATAGGCACATCCAGACTTTCATAATCACCATCATCATCATCCTCATACTCTCCCTCCTCCTCCTCATCTGGTTCATAAAATTCTTCTGAGGTGTAATCCGGAACTGCGGGATCCGACCGAACCGAACCCCTGTCAGATGGTGCCGGTTCAGCCAGAACCGAACTAAGCAATTGCACTATTCGTATCGCCTTGGCTAGCTCATCAGCGGTCAGAGTATGAATTTCTGGATCTGAACCGGACAATTTATCTTTTCTTTTTCTTTTAACAGGAACCGACTCCTCAGAATCGGCTCGCCTCTTGCCCGAAGAAGTATCGACCTGGTCAGAGGGCACTCCTTCTGGTTCGGTCGGAACCGAACCGGGTTGGCCATCTGGGTCAGTGGACTTCTCGGCCTCCCTTTCCTCAGTCTACCTACTCTCTTATCCAGGGTAGCTTTGGGAAAATTCTTACAAATTTGGCAGTCTGAATTGAGGTGGCCAAACCCCAGACAAACACAGGTGGTGTGGGGATCAGCCTTAGCAAAGGCTTCCCCACACACTCTGCAGTGTTGAAACCCAGTGGGCCCGGTTTTTTTCTTGGGTTTCTCAGACATGGCCAATCCTATCCAAAACTTACCCTTTTTTCGGCAATCCACCAGGCAAACTCCCCTATCGGTTCCCTGACCGTGTTATAGGTCTTGGAAAACATAATAAAATCTGTTTTTAAGAACCGATACGGACCAAGTTACCACACTTGCTAAATTCACCTTTTTTTTTTGTTTAAACTGATCGTTCAGCTAACCGATCTGAAATTTACAAGTTCCACACAGAAACAAAATGCAAAACCTATCTAGTACTCACGGTACCACAGAGACTTAGACAGATTCGGTAGCAGAAATTCGGTAGAAACCGAGCGAAAACGACACTTTAACCGACTTTTTGAACTGAACAAAGGAGAAATCTCCGGAGCGACTGTTCAGTGAGGCGGAGTAAAGAATCTGACAGTTGGAGTTTAAACAGCAGCAGACAGGGGCTTCAACCGAGCTTGAGGTGAACATTCCATGCTGGCCATGGAAAGTTTAACTCTTTGTTCTCCGGGGCAGTTGAAAGGCAGGACCTAACTGCAATAGTCAGAATACAGCAAGACTTCATGTTGTTTGAAGGAGGCCCATGAGGGGAAGGTGGGTGGGATTCTGTAATGAATGGTGAAGATACAAGAGAAGATCAGGAATTACTGTAGCTATGTAATTTTTATATCTTCCCTTGTCAGTCTTCACCATTCTTTACTGCTGGGTGAGTACCAAGCCCCCCTAGAGGGGCACTAACATAACACTGAGGGAACAAGACCCTCAGCCTCCTGTTGGCAAGAAACAGGAAAGAGAGACCCTGGCTGTACTAGACTGAAAGCCTAAGGCTGAGGAGAGATAGAAGGTGTCCCTTGAAGACGAGGGGATGGAGGAAGCCCCATGCAGCAGCCTCCTAGCCCTGGTAGAAAAGAGGCGGGTCCCTCGGTAGGCGGAGCGAATCACCCTATACTGGGTCGGGGGGACAACCTTGATAGACAAAGTCATGCAGTCCAGCTGATGCAGATCGTTGTCCCCACTAGCCAGGAAGCCACCTCATTGGCATCATACAATGCCCTTGCTTGGTGCCTTGCCAGTTCCAGGCCTATAGCGGAGAGGGCAATGGCCTGTCGAGATTGCTCCTTATCGCATGCCTTATCAGGCATTGACCACAAGTGCCTGTTATAGGCAGCATGAAAAGCCTGATGACGCACGAACAACATCGCATGAGAAGAAGAGAACACTCTTCGCCCCCACCGGTCGAACTGTAGGGAACCAGAGTCTGGTGGTCAGTCGTGCGCTAGGCGCCGGTACCCGGAAGGGGTCTCTAGGAACACCAAGCCTGAGGGCGGGTTAGGGAGAGAACCTAGGGACTCGGAGCACAATACCTCCTCCTGCAGTCTGCCGAGGGTCGGCTGGAGACTGCCAGGTGCGAATAGATGCCTCCTGGAAGGGAACAGGCCAGGATGGCACCACCACGTGCTGGGCACTGAATTCACTGAGGAATTTGCGCATCTCCCGCTCAGTATTGTCCCGTCTCACATAGGAAATATGGAAATCCCCAACCATCCTCTAAAGGAAGTGCTGATATTCAGTGAAATCAGCGTCGGAAGAGAGATGAGCAATGGGTTCCTCTCCCTCCGAGGAGAGAGCTGAGGAGAATGGGGAACTCGAATGTCCAGAAGACTCCTGCAGCGGTGGGGACAGGCAAAAGACCCGTTCGTGCATGCACCCAACATATGACAGGAAGGCCGCCGCAGTGTTTCTGAACGTCTCCCAGGATAATGGTCCCATAGGACACATGTGGCCTACGGGGGGGGGGGGGCTGCAGAGGAATGGGAGAGGAGCACCTACAAGAAGGCGACTGTCTTCTGCCAGGGCTCTGAAATCCAGGGAATGGAGCACAAGCTGGAGGGCTCCCTGAAATCAAACCGGGTTGCATGACGGAACCCTTGGGATGCCAACTCCAGAAGAGCCCAAACGAGGAATCTCCCCTGTGACGCAGCTGTGGCTGCATGAGTCCAGAAGGGCAAACCCACCCAAGGCCACTGAAGGATCCCTGAACCTAAGAAGGAGAGGCAGGGCTCAGTGCTATGGCTCCTCCCTGCACCCTGAGGGGTGGCAGGGAGGCCAATGCCCCTCACCCCAACTCCTCAACCCCTCAGACTCGGAGGATGCCCTCCTCCTCGACCCCAGTGAAGGGGTCTCTCGATCCAGAGTACTCCCGAGGGAGGACTCCGAAGACAAGACTCCTAATCCCCCTGAGGAGGCACAGCAGCACCAAAGGTGGCAGCTGCCGCGGCCCCCTCTGGGGGGACAGTCCCCTCCCCAAGCCACCCCCCCCATGAACCCCAGGCCATCCCCAGTCTGGGAGTCCTCAGAGGAATACTGCTGTGGAGATTCAGAAATGGGAACGCTGGGCAGCCTGACACCACGTCACACAGAGGACTCTGATTTGGAAGAATCAGGGAGCCAGACCAGATCCACATCCGAATCGTCCCCCTCCGAAGAGGAGTCGACCAGGAGGACCTCGACACTGGCCACCCCGATAATCCACTGAGAAACGGCACCACAAATGGTACCGGTGTCACCCGCAATGCTGGCTGCTTGCAACGCAACGCCTGAGGCCCTGGAACCCGACCCATCTATGAGCCTGGTCAAATCCCCGGCACCGCATGCGGCACCGGAACCCAACATTGAGCCGCCAATGGAGTCTATTGGATCAACGGCGCTGCTAGCAACATTGAGAACACCACCAGTGCCACACTGCCCCGATCTCCAGTGCCGCGAATGGCACCAGGATCTGAGACGACGCCAGAAGGCAGCATCGAGGGTCCGCCAGTGCTGGACTCAGCAACCGTGGGCCGCAACACTTGGGGAGCCTGCACCTCAGGAGAGGTGACTGCTGAGGCGGTGTCCCCAGTGCAACCCTGGGAGGGGCCACGGCATTCCTCCAACACCACAAAAGAGGCCTCCTCCTCAGCAAGGCTTGAAGATGAGGAGGTCTCCTCCTCACCAGACTATACAGGTCTGGGAGGGGACCCGGAGGAAGGGCCTAAAGTCCTGGCCTATGAAGCCTGAGAACGACGACGCCCTCCGGAAGTCGGCAGGGCCTTGCCAACTTTGAATGCGCGGATTTCCAGAACATGGCAGTCCATCAAGAAGCAGGCATTGCATCTATCCATATCATGGTTAGGTCCCAGGCACCGAAGGCAGACATCATGTCAGTCCATCATGGAGAAATGCCAGCCACAGGAGCATCGACGCATGGGGGCACGGCCCGCTTTTGACTTATGCTTGGCTTCAGAACTGGACATGATGCGAAAATAACTTTAAACACAGAAAAGCTCCCAGTGCCATCGAAAAATAAAATGAAACTGTCTTACCTGTGTCAACGGCATTGGAAGAATCAAACCAGGATGCAGGAGTCGACTGAAAACTGCTTCAAAATGAACTAGGCCTAATGGCACACTGGAAAAACTTCTCACACGTGCAGCAGGTGCAGCCTCGATGGCGGGAGAAACAGAACTGGGACGGAGGAGGAGTCTGCGGTGCCTAACGGCCGCCCCTCGCACAACACATAGTGCGTCGCTCTCGTGGGTGGCACTGTGGGCACCGACCTCCCTCAAAAAAAAAAACCCCGTAGTGGGTGCGTACTTTCGGATTACATCCAGCAGTAATGAATCCAGAAGACTGGCAAGGGAAGATCCAAATACTGCATTCTGTGGCCTCACAGAAGCATATAACCTTCACCCTGAATTAAAAAAAAAATCTGTGCTGTGCCACCCTGTCCTAGCAGATCCTGACCCGCTTCACGATTTCCTAAGAGGTGTATGTGTGTGTGTGGGGGGGATGTCGACTGGCAAAGCTCACTGGAACACTCAAAAAGGTGAAGGAGCATGATTTTAGTGCTGCCAGGATGAATGCTGGAGGAGGGCAGCAGAAAGGATGCAGCTTGAGCGCATTGTCCAGGGACAGAGGACCATGCCTGGCCATCTGGTGAACATCTGACAATAGGATAAAGTTCTCCATAACAACACTGAAGTTTCATTTTGTTTGCAGCTAGTTACCAAAGTCCTTGTTCACATTTGTTGTTTATCTTGAACAAAATGCGAAATAATGTGCAGGAAGGGGGGAAGAAAAAAATTACTTACCACAGTAATGTTGCTTCTTCTAATGGAGTCTTGCTATATTCTGACAATATGCAGTATAACAGACCAGTTCAGCCGCCCCGGAGAGTAAAGAGTTAAACCCTATGCAAATACATAGAACATTGAGCTTGAGCCGTCTTCAAACCACTATCCTTGGTACATTATGCAACTGACCAGATTCTTTAGGTAGCTACTAAGAAAAAAGCTAATAAAATAATTCATAGCTGGATGGATTCCTAAAATAATGGATTTTACTGTCTCAATGGTATTATAAATTGGTTGTAGTAAAAACATGTATGCTTAGCTCTTCTACAAAGATGTTAACTGAAATGATTATAACATGGAATACTACCTAAATAAACTTGAAGTTTAAAAAAATAAATAATCCATAGCTATAATTAAACACCCCAAAGGTAAATACACACAAAGATAGGGCATAAAAACGACTCAAGTCACTGATGCCCAGAAAAAACACCACCACCACTGGTGGGTAAGGAGTTACTGTAAACTGGAGTGCAGAGACCCTGTTTCCCTATGTTCCGGAGGGGAGGCAGGGTGGGAGGTCAAAATACAGCAAGACTCCATTAGAAGAAACAACAATACTATGGTAAGTAATTTTTTCTTCAAACATGAAGTCTTGCTATTTTCTGACAATATGCAGACTACCAAGCAGTGCCCCATGGAGGTGGGCACAGAACCCACTTGGGGAATAGGATATGCAATACTGCTGTGCCAAACCCGGCATCACTCCTGGCCTGGGTATCCAGGCAGTAGAGCTTAGTGAATGTGTGAACATTTTTCCAAGTAGCTGCTTTACATATGTCAAGCAGGGAGGATATCTCTGGCAGCTGCTATTAAGGCAGCTGTCCTCCTAGCAGAGTGAGCCATCAAGCCTACTGGTGGCTCCTTACCCAGTTTGCCACAGCAGAATTGGATACAAGCCACAAGCCTTCTGGCAATGGTCCTCTTTGTGCCTGGCCTGCCTTAACCCACCTCACCATAGGTAAGGAACAACTGATTACAGTCCTTCCTATGGTCTTTTGTTCTGTCCATGTAATAGCTGATGGACTTTTTCACATCCAGGCTATGCAGCCTGTGCTCATCTGAACTGGAATGATCAGTGAAAAAGACAGGCAATGTTATGGACTGATTCAGATGAAAGTCCGAGACCACTTTGGGGAGGAATTCCTATTAGTCCATAGAACAATCTTGTCCCTGTGAGGGGCAATGTACTTGGGTTCTATTGACAGGGCTTGAAGCTCACTGATCCTCCTGGCAGAGGTGATGGGCACCAAAAACACAGTATTCCATGTCAGAAATTTGAGTTCTGCTGAGGACATGGGCTCAAAAGGCGGCTGTATAAGCTGAGCTATGCAGATGTTAAGGTACCAAGAAGGGGTAGGCTCCCTGTGAAGAGGGTGAAGATGGAGCAACCCACTGAAGAACTTCTTGAAGAAAAGATGGGCAGCAATGGAAGGGCCCTTCCCGGCTAACAGGCAGATACAGCTGTCAAATGCACCTTCAGAGTGAAGGGTTGCAGGCCCAGGGACTGAAGGTGAACCAAATAATCCAACAGGACTGCCAGGTCGGCCTCCTGTGGTTCCATGCCCTTCTGGGAACACCAGATGGAGAATCTCTTCCACTTGGAGTAGGTCTTCCTTTTGGAAGGTTTCCTGGAGACTCTGAGGATTTCCAAGACTCCTAAGAGATGCAAACCTGTGTACTCTATGTCTTCAAGAACCAAGCCTTGAGCCAGAGGAACTCTAGGTTGGGGGTACAGGATCCTCCCTTGCGAGGATGTCAGCAGGTTGTGCCTCTTGGGGAGGCAAACTGGACTGGCCACTGACAGGGACAACAGCATCATGTATCACAGCTGTCTGGCCCAATCCGGAGCAATCAGAATCATGGTTGCTGACTGAACCCTGAGTTAGAATAAGACTCTGGGTATCAGAGGGAATGGAGGGTCAGCGGCTCAGAGGGCTCCCCCAGTCACGGCGTCATGAGTGGCACCACGACCCAACCCCACAACCCTCGCGGCACTGCCCTGATCGGCACCACGTGCAGCTCTAGGATCCGGGGCGGCACAGAGGAATGCCCTGCGCCAGGAACTGCAGCCATGGGCCCCGATAACGGGGGAGTCTGCACCTCTGTGGAGGTTACTGCCAGGTCGGTGCTTCTGGCCCCGAATGGAACAGGACTGGCCCTCCAGCACCATGGTAGGAACCTCCTCTACAGCAAGGCTTGAAGAGGAGAAGGAGGCCCCCTCTTCACCAGACCGTACAGGCCCAGGAAGGGTGCCTGAGGGAGGGCAAAGTGTCCTGCTCTTGGACCAATACAAGCGATGCCACCCCCCAAAAGTTGGTGGAGCCCTGCCGACTTTCAACATGCGGTGTTCTAAAACTCGACGGTCCATTGAGAAGCAGGCATCACAGGAATCCACGTCATGTTGCGGTCCAAGGCAGGAAAGACAGACATCATGTTGGTCGGTAATGGAAAACTGTCTGCCACAGGATCACAGACACAAAGGTGGCAGACTTTTTTTGGTTTTAATAAACATTTTTTGTCCCGACGACCAGACATGACGGTTCGGTAACAAAATTCAAACAAACAAAAGACTCGACACCACACACACAAGAAAAAAGGGAAGATCTTACTGGTATCTGGCGCGGCATCGAGTAGCAGAACCAAGGCAGAGTCGAAGAAAAGACAACAGCATTTAACTATAACCGTCGACTAAACTACGCCACAAAGAGAAGTCTCGAGCTGTAGGTGCTGTCTTGACAGTGGAAGAAGCAGAATTGATATGGAGGAGGACCCAAAGGCCATTTCTGGTCAACCCGCGAGAGCCATGCAATGTGTCGGCCTTGTGGGCGGTGCCAACGGCGACGGCCCCTCCTACTCCAAAAAAAAAAAAAAAGTCTTCCGTGGGATGCCCGATTCCGGCAGACAGCCAACAATGATGAATGGCGAAGACTAATACAGGTAAGATCTCTGACTATAAAGACATAGTACAGAACTGCCTAGGGGACTGCATCTTTAACAAGTCCATCTCAGAGACTCCCACGCTATGTAGTGGAATGGTTTCATGGCAGTCCTGTCTGGGAAAACTATTAGTTTTGCCTCCCACCTGAAAAAACTAGAAAGAAAACGCAACTTGACCTAGCGGCTCATACCTTTGATTTGGAGGCAGGGCATAAAATTTTTGTCAACAAACAGGCAAACAGAAACTAGAGGAAAGCAGAAATATGCTTAATTAATTATTAGATCAGAAAATTGAGGGAGCCTTACGTTACTACTGGTACGTTTCTATGAGTCAGGGAACCAGGCTGGACATTTACTGGCCTGACAACCACGGACAAAAGCGGCCAGCACAGTGGTACCCAAATTGCAGAGTCATACCCCAGACCCACCACTATGAGACAGACCCCAAGAAAATAACAGACCAGCCTGCAAGGTTCTATAAATAAATATACACTCAGGAGCCAGCAGAGTATTACGAGGCCAAACTGAATGCCTTTTTCTCGAAAGTTAAGGCCAGTAAACTATCCCTAGAACAACAGGAACAATTAGATGATCCAATCACTATGGAAGAAATCCATACTATGTTGGGTAGGGAAGGCCCCGGGCCTGGATGCCCTAGCACCTGAATTTTACAAAATGTTACAGGAAGAACTAATGCCACACTTGTGTAGGGTACGCAGGGCAGAGTGGGGAGAGGGCCCCCCCACGCAGCAGTACGTACAACTCTGATTCAGAAAGCCCGGCAAAGACCCCACTCTTTTGTGGGTCCTACCGTCCCATATCATATCCCTCCTCAATGTAGATTAGAAAGCATTCACTACATTATTAGCAACTAGACTGTAGGGTTGTGTGGGATCTCTGACCCACCAAGATCAAACTGGATTTATAAATGGTAGACTTATCCATGAAAATATCAGGAGATTACTTAATTTGTTAGCGTAAGGAAGGCACAGGCCTGAGTTGTCACTGGCAATTCTGATGGATGCTGAGAAAGCATTTAAACAGGTGCACTGGAGATTTCTACATAGAACCCTGGAGGAGATGGAAGCGTGTATTGGCATTGTATGCCTACCCCCAGGCCACTCTTAAAGTCGTCATCGGCAGAATCCCCCCCAAAGCCTTACCCACTGATTAGGTGTTTCACAATAAAAACACCTTTTTAAGTTGTGTGACAGGGTTGAATAGGGTCCTGTCCCAGTTGTTCTGGAGAAAGAGTTTAAATGCAAGGATCTGTTCTATTCTCTCCTTTTCTGTCTCTTCTCGTCTGGTTGCACAATCACATTTTCTTGTGAGACCTAGTACTTGGGCACCCTGACGGTCTTGCAGTTCTCTGCCTCTAGCCATCTCTACACCCTCACTTGCTGTTCTGTATTTTCTTCCCCCTTGCATATTTGCCGGCACAAAAATATATGTGAATCATTTTGTGTAAATGTAACTGATACTGGGATTTGTTTGTTTAAAACTGAAAGGATTGCAAAGCTATTTGGAACTCAAGGGGTTAACCTGAGATGCAATTTTTAAGCCTTTTGCAGAAGATGTAAACAAGAGATCAGTTCTGGGTCACAATGTTCTTTTTGCTGCACCTGCTGAATCTGACAAGAACACTGTGTAAGAAGCATGCTATTTTCTTACCGAGCTCCTGTACAGACTTATAAAAAGAAGCTGCTATGTTTTGTTAAAGAGAGAGATAGACACAGATTGGAAATTGAGAAGAAAAACTCAGGACGACTCTGTTTTCAATGTTTCTACTGCCACTGTAAATAGTTATTCTGAACAGTTTTATTTTGTTATTTTACTGTTAATAATAAAACTCTTGTTGCGAATTTTATAACTGCTCCTGGTTTTCCTGCCTCCTGACCTGTGCCTCGACAAGGTGATGTAACTTTATTTTAGTGTTGAAAAGTCCAGGGTTCCGTAACACGGTGGACGCTGCGCGGTTTCATTTCATGTGAAATTACGGCGCCACACCACTTGCTTCAATACACTTGTATCAATCTGGGGGAACTAAATCTAATGCGGCCAGTAGGGAGCTATGAGAATAATCTCTGCCCCCTGACTGGAGTTTGAGGAGAACCCTCTGCAGGAGCAGGGAGGGAAGGTGTACAGGAAAGTACAGTTACGTAAGAACTTACCATAACAGGAGGTCTTTGAGAGAGGTTCCTGCAGTAGGTCATTACAAGTACGATTAGCGCCACCTGGCATCAGTACCCAACAGCAGACTTTTCCAGCAATGCCCAATGGGGGACTACCCACCCAACTTTACATGACAACATCAGCATGAGACTATATAGTGGGCAGTCCTCACGCCCACCCACCAGTTCTCCCGCCAGAGCCCCGGAAGGAGAGGAAGCTTGGTCCGGAGACAGAAAAAGCAAAAGTCTGGGTGAAGGAGGGAAGGAAAACCATGACCTACTGCAGGAACCTCTCTTGAAAATCTGTTACAGTAAGTTCTTACGTAACTGTACTACCTTACTTCGAGAGGGTTCCTGCAGTAGGTCATTACAAGTAGGACTGAATCCCAAGCAGTCCCTCTGAAGAGAGAGAGAGAGAGAGAGAGAAACACAGCAGGAGGAACAAACTCAAGTAATGACAGAAAGGAACCAGCCTAGGACAGAAGGCCCTGGAGAACAACTAGGCCAAAACCAGCCCTTCGCTTAGAAGCAATGTCCAGACTGTAATGCTTGATAAAGGTATGGACAGAACTCCAGGTTGCTGCCGCACAGATCTCTGCTGCAGAAACATTACGGAGAAAGGCTGCAGTGGAATGAGCCTTAACAGACTCTGGCAGGGGCTTTTCATACTTCTGATAACAGAAGCGAATGCAGCTGGCTAGCCACTTAGAAAGGCACATTTAGATACGGCTCTCCCCAAAGACTTGGGAGCAAATTAAACGAAGAGTTGATTGTCTTTATGTGTCTCTTTGGTCTGGAAAGTATAACTCCGAAGGATATGGTGTACGTCCAATGTATGCAACAGAGCCTCGCCTTTATTTGCTGGGGCCGGACAATATACAGGAAATTCAACTGACTGGTTCAGGGTGAGCTCTGATACAACCTTAGAAAGAAACCGTGAATGAGTTCTGAGGAACACCTGGTCCTTGTGAAAAATAAGATACGGCTCTTTACAAACAAGAGCCTGAAGCCTGGAAATCCTTTGAGCAGAGGTATGGAGCAACCAAAAACAGCACCTTCCAAGAAAGGTAGCACATATCACAGCTCATCGCTGGCGCAAAAGGAAGGAGAGTGAGCGTCTCCAACACAAAAAGTCCCAAGGTGGTGTAGAGCTACAGATGGGGGGGTTTCAAATTGAGAATCCCTTTCAGAAAGGGTTTTGAGACCTACTGGGCCACGGGTTTACCATCCACCAGCATGTGATAAGCCGAAATGGCAGACAAGTGAACTTTCAAGGAGGAATAGGAAAACCCTGCATCTGAGAGATGAAGCAGGTATTCCATTAGCTGTGGGGCTGAACAAGTAAAAGGGTTCCAACCCTTGGAGGTTGTCCAAATAGAAAATCGCTTCCACTTCATGGCATAAGTGGATCTCGTGGAAGGCTTCCTGGCCTCCATGAGAACCTGGGCAACTCTGGAAGAAACCCCGAAGTGAGAAATCACTATGTTTGCAGGAGTCAAGCATGAAGATGCAGGGTCCTGAGCACCGGGTGCACCAGCCAGCCCTTGTCCTGGGTTAACAGGCTGTGCGTCAATGGAAGCGGAACTGGGGTTCCCCGGACAAATGAAGAAGAAGCAGGAACCAAATCTGTCTGGGCCACAGAGAAGTAATGAGAATCATCCATGCTAGCTCTGCCTGAAGTTTGATGAGCACCCTCTGAAGAACGGGAAAGGGTGGGAAGGCATACAAGAATCTCCCTGTCCAGGAGACAGAAAGTGTCATGCCAAAAAGCACCATGCTCAGGAACAAGCGAGCAAAAGCTTGGAAGTTTTGCGTTAGATGGGGAGGCGAACAGGTCACGTTCTGGTCGCCCCCAACGCCAGAATAGTGATTCTGCCACTTCCTGATCTAGTTCCCCTTCATGCGTGAGGGTGAATTATCTGATTAGATTGTCAGCCAGGACATTTACTGCTCTTGGAACATGCACTGCTGAGAGAGAGAGGTCATGCTGAACTGCCCAGTTTCACACTCTCATCACTTTCCTGCAAAGGGGATAGGAGCGAGTGCCTCCCTGCTTGTTGAGAGAGATACCAGACTACTAAGGTGTTGTCTGTCTGGATGAGCAGTAATCCCTTGGGGAGAATGGTCTGAGATACTTGGGAGAGTGTACAAGACTGCTTGCATCTCCAAAATGTTGATGTGCAATGACATCTCCGACCGGGACCACAGCCCCTGCGTCTGATGGTCCCCCAGATGAGCCCCCAACCTAGACTGGAGGCGTCCATGGTGAGGACTCCAAGTGGGGCTCAGCCTCAAAACAGAAGGCCCAAGGACAGGTTCGCAGAACCCCTCCACCATAGCAGATCCCTCTGAAGTGCAGAGGAAATGAGTACCAGCTGGTCCAATTGATCCTGGAGCTGATCTCACTGAACCCTCAAGGACCACTGAGGAATTCTCATGTGGAGCCTCGCTAGGAGAACAGTGGAGATAGAGGCCATCAAGCAGAGAAGACAATGGATTTCTCTAACTGGCAAATGTCTGGAAGAGGCCACCAGGGTGGCCTGATCAATCAGTGTCTCCCTCTGGTCTGAAGGGAGGAAAGCTCTGCCCTGGATCGTATCCAGAATTGCTCCAATAAACTGAAGCTGTTGTGAAGGAGTCAAAGATGACTTGTGAAACTGACTAATCCCCAGTCTGGAAAACAGATCCAGGGTAACCGAAAGGGCCTCTCTGGACGGGGCCGAAATCAGCCAGTCCAAGTAAGAAAAAACTGTTATGCCCCGTCGTCTCAGGGCCGCAGCCACCACCGCTAGGCACTTGGTAAATACCCTGGGTGCCAAGAAAAGGCCAAAGGGAAGAACCTTGAACTGAAAATGCTCCCCCTGGAAGGTAAACCACAGGAAACAGAGGTGACCTGGGAAAATCGGGATGTGCAGGTAAACATTCTGCATGTCCTGCGTGCACAGCCAGTGATTCTCCTGCAACAGGGGCAGGAGGCTCTGGAGGGATAGCATCCTGAACTATTTTGTACTCGATGAACAGGTTGAGCCTGCTGAGGTCGAGGATGGGTCTTAGATCGCCTGTCTTTTTTGGAACCAGGAAGAAATGGGAGTAGAACCCCCACCCTCTCTGCCGATGAGGGACTGGCCCTATTGCCTCTTTTGACAGAAGAGCTTGAACTTCCTCCCTTACTAGAAGTACCTGGTCTTGGGAGTAGGCTGACCTTCGAGGAGGAGACACTAGAAGAGGCTCCAGAAACTCCAAGGTGTGCCCTTCGGACACTAACTGCAGGACCCATTTGTCGGAGGTGATGCTTCGACACTCCAGCACATGGCAGGCAAACCTCCCCCCCACCGGCTCCTCCCCCACTGGCTAAGGACAGGGTGGGGCAAGGGAGTCAGGAGGTGGCGGAACGGGCTGGGGGAGGACCCCCGGACCGGCATTGAGTTTTGGAGGCAAAGGGTGTACACACCGTCCCCATGGCCTTACGCTTACCCTGTTGATACTGGGTAGATTTATGACGCCTCCAGGTCCGCTTCCGAAAGGGCTGCTGAGGTTGATTGCCCGGTTAGACAACTAGTATTGGAGCCCACTCGAGAGGGAGCAATCTTAGACCTGGTTCTCTCAAATGGAGATGAAGAGAGGATCACAGATGTAGAAGTGGGTAGCCATCTGGAAACTAGCGACCATCGAACAGTATGGTTCACAATAAACACAGCAATAGAGTCAAGCCATACAAAGGCAAAGGTACTGGACTTTAGGAGGGCTGACTTTGCCAAAATGGGTAAGTGCCTAAGGAATGCACTAGCAAATGGGCAGGAAGGAGGGTGGAAGAACAATGGGGAATAATAAAAACTGCCATCACAGAGGTAACAAGCCTTTGTGTGAAGCAAATAAACAAAACAAAACGATGTAAGAAACCACTATGGTTCTCAAAGGAAGTGGCAGTGAAGGTTCAAGAGAAAAAGATAGCTTTCAGGAAGTACAAGGAATCACAGAAGGAGCAGGACAGAGAACTGTATCAGTTAAAGCAAAAGGAAGCTGGGAAGGCAGTCAGAACAGCAAAGGCCCAAACCGAGGAAAACCTAGCCAACTCAGTTAAGAAGGGGGAAAACCTTTATAGGTACATCAGGGAGTGAAGGAAGACCAAGGGAGGGATAGTGAGGCTTAATAAGGGGAGGGTGGGCAGAGGGAGACTGTGAAAAGGTAGAGATACTAAACAAATATTTTGCTCAGTATTTACAAAGGAAGGGGGTACCTAGAACAAACAGTAGAAACACACTGGATACAGAAGTTGATACCAGCCCATTTACAGAAGAAAGGGTTCTGAAAGAACTCTCTAAAACTGAAGGTGGACAAAGCAATGGGGCTGATGGGATTCATCCCAGAATTCTAAAAGAACTAAAGGTAGAATTAGTGACACCCCTGACCACCTGTTTAACAAATCATGGGAGGATGGGTGGTACCCGAGACTGGAGGAGGGCAGATGTGATTCCCTTCACAAAAGTGGGAGCAAGGCAGAAGCAGGAAACTACAGACCTGTTAGTTTAACCTCAGTGGTAGGGAAAATGATGGAATCACTTCTGAAGGAAAGAACTGTCGAGTATCTAGAGGCCAGAGGGCACAGGACCCAAGGCAGCATGGATTCACAGCAGGAAGGTCATGCCAGACAAATCTGATAGATTTCTTTGACTGGGTGACCAAAGTAGTAGATCAGGAGGGGCTGTGACATGGCCTACCTAGACTTTAGCAAGGCATTTGACACAGTCCCACACAAAAGATTAATATACAAGTTAGCTAGCCTGGGAGTGGGTCCCAAGATGACAGCCTAGGTAAAATTGGCTTGAAAATAGGACACAGAGAGTAATAGTAATGGAGTCCACTCTGATGAAAGGGGTTACTAGTGGGGTACCGCAGGGTTCAGTGTAGGACCAGTCCTCTTCAGTGTCTTTATAAGCTACATTGCAGAGGGACTGGAAGGAAAAGTATGTCTCTTTGCAGATGACAAAAGATCTGCAACAGAGTTGATGCACAAGGTGGGTGGAAAGGATGAAAGCGACTTGCAAGGTTAGAGGAATGGTCAAATGTATAGCAGCTTAGATTCAATGCTAAGAAGTGTATGGTATGCACCTGGGAAACAAAACCCAGGGAAGAGGCCACAATGGGGGGTGAGATACTAACAAAAATGGAAAGGGACCTGGGTAGTCATATCAGATGACCTAAAGGTGGGCAAGCAATGTGAGAGGGCAGCAATGAGGGCTGGGGGGATATTGGGATGCACAGGGAGAGGCATCACCAGTAGAAAACAGGAAGAAGTTATCCCTCTGTACAGACAGCTGGTCAGACCCCATCTGGAGTACTGTGTGCAGTTCTGGAGACCCAGTCTTCGCAAAGACAGACAGGATGGAAGATGTCCAGAGGAGGGCAACGAAAATGGTGCAGGGTCTGCACCGGAAGACATATGAAGAGAGACTAAAGGAGCTTAATATGTATAGCCTCGAGGAAAGGAGGAGAGGGGGACATGATAGAAACTTCAAGTACCTCAAGGGAATCAACAAAGTCCAAGAGGGTAGCATCTTTCAAAAAAAGATATGTGCAAGAACAAGGGGGCACAATTTGAAGATAGAGGGGCGGCTCAGAGGTAATTTAAGGAAATATTTTTTCACAGAGAGGGTTGTGGATGCATGGAACAGCCTTCCGGAGGAGGTCGTGGAGTCAAAAACAGTGGTGGAATTCAAGCATGCATGGGACAGTCATAGGCAATTCTAGGGGATGGGGGTAGGAAGAAGTAGGCTGCTGGTTAACTAGGATCTGCAGCTTATCCAGTAGGCAGGGAAATGGGCAGACTGGGTGGGCCAAGCGGTCCTTATCTGCTGTCAAATTCTATGTTTCTATGTTTAGTACATGGACCTCACAGACCTAAGAGCCTGGCCATGTTCTTGAGGTCTGTGATGATGTCCTTGGTGTCCCCTCCAAAAAGCCCCGAGCACCGAAAGGGGGCATTCTGAATAGCCGATTGGACCTCGTTTCGTCGAAGGGAGACGGCGGTTGCCAAGGTTCGAGCCACTGAGTCGACAAGAGTCACAGATGGCCCAAAGAGCATGCCTGCAAGATATCTTCGATTGGTGAATGTCTTGGGCGAGCTCCTCCTTGAGTTCCAAATCCAGCATTGACTGGATTCGATCCTCTAGCCTGGCTAGGGTGGCTTTCTCGGACACCATATGGGCTACATAGTTCAGGGACCGCAACTTCCCGAACTGGTCAAACTGCTTCGACTCTTTGGAGGAGAAGTGCTCATGTGCTTAGGAATGTCACAGCGGTCCTGAGCAGCCGAGATGACAACAGAGTTCGCCTTAGGGGGTACTGTCAAGAAAGGGGCCTCCTTAGGCACCTGGTAAGTCCTGTCCACTTCTCTTGGGGACAGCCGGGATGGAGTGGGGCAGTTGCCAGATGGTCGTGGTGAGGTCCAATCCATGGAGGAACTGGGACGGGGAACAAAGACTCCAGATTCAAATGCTCGGCGAGCTTTTGGCGCCTTGAGTCCTGTTCCTCTGACTCCCACTCATAAAATTTTTGAATGTACCTCAGCATGTCCGAGAAAGAAGGATCCTCGGGTGGAGATTTCGGAGAATCCTTCCCTACTGGTACTGGGGATTCGTGACCAGACTATTCCTCCGAAGAATCCGCCCCCGAGTCCGGATCATCTCCTGGTTCAAAATCCAGAAGTTATAGCCTTAGAGTCAGTTCCCTGGACGTGGACCATACTGGACTGAGAGTCCACTGGGGAAGACGACCTAGGAGAGGAATAAGGCTGAGGGAGTCTGCTCTCCAGGTCCGTCACCAACTCGGCCCGTGCCTCCTTCCACCAGGACTGGATAACAGCCCTGACATCCTGTTGAGGAGCCGGAGGGGGAGGAGGAGGTGGAGGCAGGGGGCGTGGAAGAGTGGGAATAGGCACGGGGAGGAGAGTAGTGGTACCTGTGGTATCCCTGGGGAGTATAGCCCAGGTACAGATTGTATCCGGGAAAATAATGTCCCGTGTTGTGCCAATCAAGCAACGGACCAGCTGGGGTATGGTCCAATGGGTACCCCGAAGGGTAGTGTGGGACATAGTGGGGTCTCGAAAACACCCCCGATGGCAGAGGAGCTGATGTCGGAGGAGCCCACATCGGGCCAGCCGTCGTGTATATCGGCAGCTGGCCTGGCGACGGGATAGCTGACATTACACTTGCCGTAGACGGGACCAGCAGGTCTGGTGTCAGAAGCAGATCAGGCGGCGGATAGCCTGGTGTTGGAACCCGTCACAGGATATCCAATGACAGACCCGAGTCTGCTGAAAGATCCCATGGCGGAGGCACACAATCAGGTCCCAGCAAAGAGACAGTTGTCGGAGAGTCTGGTGTTGGCACAGATGTTACCGGGTCCGACAGGGGAGGATGGTCCGGCACCAGGTTCTCGACCAGCTGGGAAGGGCTCCCTCCATCGAGAACAGGAGGCTCCTCGAGGGTCCTGTCCTGAGACCCCCATAGGTGAATGCAGGTGCAATCCTGGGGTCTGCTCCACATCCAGGAGACTGGCGCGGTCTCCTCCTGGGGTAGCGGGGTCAGCAGGTAGCGCTATTGGCGGTGGAAAGGGGCAGTCTTCCCTGGGCTCATTCGGATGTCGGGTGGGCTGACATGAGTCCTTGATGGGAGAGCCGCATCTGTGAGATCCCTCCATGTGGACTGGCTTATTGGACGCTGGAGCCGGGTGGGAAGGGGAGGGGAGGAGGCCCCCCCCAACTTAGCAACTGCCACCGTGCGGGACCCCGAGGGGTGGGGAACTGACTTATCGGCGGCTGAGTGGTCCCCAGAGGAGCCGGGGAGCGACTTAGCGGCAGGAGCAGCGCTGTCCCCAGAGGAGCCAGGGGTCGACTTACCTGCTGAGAAAACCGGGAGCAAGGTGGCTCCCTTGGAGTCCCCGGACTCTGCATGGACGACCTTAACGGAAGTCTGTGGGGGAGAGGCCTTGCTGGAAACTGGTCTGCAAGTCTAGGCCCTGGAACCCTCTGACTGGTGTTTCTTCTCCCGGCGTTTTTCCTCCTTCTTGTGTTTTGAAGAATAGGATGAAGAAGGTGAAGCAGAATCACTGAACTTTTCCAATTGCTTCTCCATTGAGGCTAGACGAGATTTTAAAAGATGGGCCTCCAGAGCCTGCTGCCATTTCCGGGTGGCCTGGTTGAACGGCTGGCAATCTGGGCAGGTGGCCACGGGTTGGTCTGGGCCTAAGCAAATGAGGCACTCTCAGTGACCATCCTTATGTGGGATTTGGGTGCCACAAGTTTCACACTTCTTAGGAGTCGATGACATAGAAGCACTAGTGCTATTGAAAAACCCGAAGGTTTTAGAGAAAACTCAAAGAAAAAATGGCGATCGCTGTGTAAGTCTACCGAAAGTTAACTGCATGAGGCAATGGCGGGAAAGAACTGGAGGGTGAGCGTGGGGACCGCCCAATACATAGGTTCACAATGTCGTCATCATGCGATGTCTGGTGGGCGGTCCCCCGTCGGGCATTGCTGGAAAAGTCTGCTGTTGGGTCCCGACGCCAGGTGGCGCTAGTCCTACTTGTAATGACCTACTGCAGGAACCCTCTTAAAGTAAGATCTTCCCTTTTCCAGGAGAGGGACAATGAGTTGCGCCAGAAAACTCCAGGCCCTGGATTTAGCGAGCAGAAAAGTGGCAGCTTTGTGTTGGGTGAGGACGCAAAAAAGTCCAACTCTGGATGGTCCCACCAGTCAAAGAGGTCTTTGACCACAGAGGATAGGAGTTCCCACTCGTGGGCCCTTGACTTGGACTGGCTGAGACAGTCGGCCAGGACGTTTTGATGGCATACGGACGGAACATCGCCCTCCACATCATCGCAGCTAAACTGGCGTGGTCAAAATGTTATTTGGAATGGTCATATAGTTGCGGCCTAAATGTCCCTGCCACGACCAAAATACTGGTTACTGCCCGACTGACCACAGTGCGATCGCATTTCGGTCTAGGACAAGGGCTGCTCTGGGGCTTGATCCCTATCAACAGGGAATGGAGAGTGAGTTCTTAATAGCGGACTGTTGCTCACTGCAACAACAAACTCCGGGGGGAAAAAAAAAAACAAGCCCAGCACAGACACAACACTGGTCCCCTACGATAATTCCAGTTACCGCCCGGTCGAATCACTTAGGTGAGGTATCTCTATTGCCTTATAAGCCTGACAAGCCATAAAAACAATCAAAAACTGGAAGAGGTACCAGAGAAGTCTGCATCTTTGCCGGGTGTCCTGAGTCCTGTTACTATACTAGCAGCCTTGGCTGAAAAGTCAGCTTTCTCTCCCGTAACACCAATAGCAGAGAGTTCCTATGCCTCTTCATTTTCACTGCCTCAAGACACCCAGAACCACAATCTGGGGACGAGCTCACAGACACCTTCATTTCATGCAGAAACATGCCAGCAGGAAAATCATCTTACTGTTTTAGATACGCACTGTTGCTTGAGGTTCTGTTTGGGTCTAGGACAAAGGCTGCAAACTCTGGAAAATAACAAAAACAAGACCAGTACCGACACAAGCAATAGCATCTTGGACAGGGAAATATGGCAAATTGCAGAAACAAGTACATCTAAAAGTGAGGGAGGGATTTTACCTATACTGACTGAGGAGCAGAAAAAAATGCAGGGGGGTTGAGACTGGAGCTAAATGCAGGAACAAGTATATCTAAAAGTGAGGGAGGAATTTTTACTATACTGACTGAGGAGCACAACTGTGGCAGGTGCCAGGTAAGGTCGGCAATTTGTCCAGCAACATTGTTTAATTACGACTTCTTGACATGTTGGCAAATAAGAAATCAGTGAAATATATGGCCACTATTTGTCCCTGCGACGATATGTCTGTGTCTTATTGACCACAACATTTTGTCTGGGGACGAATCAGCTGCTCATGGTTTTGGTCACCCAGAACATAGATGGCTGAGAGCTCCAGGTTGTGCTTGATGGCCTGGTGCCAGACTCTCACTGTTTCCCGACAAAGGGGTTAGGAACGTGTGCGCCCCTGCTTGATGATGTAGTATACTGCTGACATCTTGCCTGTCTGCACCAGCAGTGGGCCGGGAAGAATGTGGGTAAGGAAAGCCTGTAAAGCATAAAGAACAGCCCACATCTCCAGAACATTGATGTGGAAATGCTGCTGCACTTCGAACTGGGTCTGACAGTTGGCGAAGTGAACACACCAGCCCAGAACCAAGGCATCCATAATGAGGCTCTGCTGAGGGGATATTGCTTGGAAGGGAACCCCTTGCAGGAGGTTGTCAGGGTTCTGCCAACACTACAAGGTCCTCCTCAACAGATCAGAGGTCATCACCGGCTGATCCAGATCATCAGTGCGATGGTCCAATTGGACCCAGAGGGTCCACTAGGGAACTCTCACATGCAGACGGACCAGGAGGACTGTGGCTATAGCCGCCGCCATGTGTCACAACAGGCGGAAGAAAGCTCTGGCCAGGATCTGTCAACTGGAGGAGACTAAATGGGCCTGCTCCATCAAGCATGCCTCTCTGTCCGGTGGTAGAAAGGCTCTGCCCTGGGAAGAGTCCAGAACCGCCGCAATATACTGGAGATGCTGGTTTGAACAGAGACAAGACCTTAGCAGACCAACTGTGGTCCCCAAGGCCAGAAAAAGCCAAAAGGTGCATTCCAGGGTCTGGATCACAAGGTCCCTGGATGGGGCTGTCAGCAGCCAGTCCTCTAGGTAAGAGAACACATAAAAGCCTCGTCTCCTCAGAGCCACGACTACAACCGCCAGGCACTTGGTCAAAACCCGTGGTGCTGAGGAAAGGCCAAAAGGCAGGGCCTGGAACTGAAAGTGGTCCTCCTAGAAGCAGAAACGGAGGAAGGAGTGGTAGGCCGGGAAAATCTGGATATGAAAACAGGCATCCTGTATGTCCAGGGAGCAGAGCCAGTCCCCCCTTGTGAAGGAGGGGTAGCAACCCCTTGAAAGTGACCATCCTGAAACGCTTGTACTCTATGTACAGTTTCAGGTGGCTGAGGTCCAGAATTGACCTCGGATCCCCTGTTTTCTTGGGGAGGAGGAAGAAGTGGGAGTAGAACCCCCTTCCTCTTTGAGCAGGAGGGACAGGCTTTATGGCTTTTTTTGCACAGGAGAGCCTGAATCTCTTTCCGAATGAGGAAGATGTGGCCTACGGTAGTGGGAGAGCAAGGGAGGGTTTTCCCAGGAGGGGTTCCAGCAATTCTAGGGTGTGACCACACTCAATAAGCTGCAACACCCATTGATACAAGGTCACTGCTAACCATGCGTTGAGGTAAAGGGAGAACCAAGCACCTCCCCTAAAGTCTCTGCTGGAGGAGGGGGTTCGGGCAAGGAGTCAGGTGGTGGACCCTGGGGTGGGCAAGGCAGGGGTTCTTGGGGCCCTAGGAGCAGCCGCTCCAGCTGGTGGGGTGGATTCCTCGCACTTGAAGGGCCTTTCACCTGCTGGCCCTTAGCAGGCTCGCAAGAGGGCCGACGATAGGATGGATGCTGGGAAGTCCTAGGCTGAAATCAGTAGACAGAATGCATCAATCTAAGGGCTTTGCCCGACTGCTGGAGGGAGGAGATAATGCCCTGGGCATCTTTCCCCAAAACAGGACTGAACCCCTGAAGGGGGCTTGAGACAAAAGGACCCAGCACTCAAAAACTGTAATAAAGACTGCAAACCAAGCCAGTCTTAAAAAGTTCTCTTTTTTTTTTTATTTGCAAAATTAGCACAACAAATAAAAAAAGAGCAGGTGTAAGCCCATGGAGACCCCCACAAACTGACCAATGTTTCACGCCCCTTAACAGCGCTTTGTCAAGGTGTAGTGCACCACATAGTGTTTACATTTTATAATGCAATTAACTAACAGTGCTAATACAAAAGTGAAAATGCCTACTAAACACAATTTCAATCAGCTACCATATTGATGAAAGCTAAAAACACTCCTGCTGGAAGAATAGCTGCATATTCCCCCACAATAAATCTTGCATAAATATTTACTCCATTTTTATGTACATAAACTCCAAAATGGCACTCAAGTATATAAGAGAATTCTATTTTACATAGAGAACCTTTCTACATTTTTTGCATTTCATATTTGAATACAGGTGCTTGGGCAACTGCATCATATGAGCCAAGTAGTTAAGCGCCCAGATGGCTAGGGTGGCTGAGGCATACATGCGCTTACCCAAATGGTCTAGCTGCCAAAACTCCTCGTCAGGGGGGTGGGTACTAAGATGTTTGGGCCTCTTCATGCTGTCATGGAGTCTGCCTTGGTGTGATCCCCAAGGAAGGGCTTTGCCCACCAGCGCATGATAAAAGCAATCAGCCTTTTCAGGTAAAGCAGGGGTGGAAGAAGGGTGGTTCCATGCAGCCTTAGTGACATCTTTGTAAGAGTCAATTAAAGGAGGTACGATCAAAAGGAGGGTCTCCTTTTTTCCTGAGATATGTGGCCAGGCAACGGCGTTCTGGGTCAAGCTCCTCTGTTTCCCATCCCATGAGGGACTGAACAGGATGCATTACGTCAAAGAAAGAGGGGTCATCAGGAGGGGACTTAGGGGCCTCCATGGCCTGATCTTGCTCCTCAGAGGAGCCCCCAGAGCCCTCTGATTGCTCTGAATATGAAGAGTCGTCGTCTCCCGACCCATCACAGTCAGGGACTGTAGTCTGAGGGTGCCAGTCGTCCACACATTGGCCGAAGCCTCCGCCAGAGACACCCCCAGAAGACTCTGTGATATGAGAATCGCTGGGTCCTGCCCGGTCTGTCCCTTGCGGAGGAGGGTCCCGGGGAGGATGAGAAGCCCATCTAGGTGTGTCCTTATTTTGAATGAAGAACCACCAGGCATTAAACAGAGCGTTATAATCCACTGGTGGGGGTGGTTTATAAGGAGAATAAGGATACTGAGGTGGAGGGTAGAGAGACATCAGTGGAGGAGCCAGCATAGTGTACACTGGCGTAGGTCCACCTTGTGCCAGCTGTGGGTACCGAGGAGGACCAGCCGGCATCAGCTGTGGTGCAGCTCGAGACTGAGGTAACGACGGCTGAGCAGTCAGGCTGGCGCTGGTCTGGATAAAGTACAGACGGCCCCAGAGGAGAGGGTGGCACATGCGGGGATGAAGTCTCCTAAAGCGATGGCAGAGTCATCGCCTATGTCGATGAGGAGGCAAGCGCTTGCTCTGGGCGATGTCTGGAAGAGCTGGCGCCAGTCCCGGAGTCGTGGACTGAAGACGACAATGCCTTGTCTGGGGGGAAGGGTGACAGGCAAAGATCCGCCGTCAGAGGCTCCAACCCCGTCTGAGCCACCTGACTGAGGACCCCTGGGAGCCAAGGGCCTGAGTGTCGGGGACTATGGGGCAGGGGACGAAGTCTGCTGCTCTGTAGAGCTCCCGCCTGAAATGGAGATGAGAGGAGGCAGCTGCACCACCGGCAGCCTGGATGGAGTGAAGGCCGACAAGGAATGAGGAGCCGACACCCCCACAGGAGAAGACCCAGAAACGGTGGCCAGTCTGTGAGGTGACTGCGAACGAGAGGCTGACCGGGGAAGGTCCCGATGCTTGACCCGGTGCTTATGCTCCCCACTCGACTTTTTTTTCCTTCTGGGAAGAAGATGCCCCAAAAGACTAAGCCAGGGAAGTAGAACTTTGTGCCTGAAGCTCCTTCCCCATCACAGCCAACTTCTGCTTTAGTAAGAAGCTTTCTAGGGTCTTCAAGCAGCATCTCTGTGTGGCCTGGTTGAAATCCTGGCAGTGCTGGCAGGCCTCGGTGTCATGGTTGGGGACTAAGCAGAGCAGGCAGGAAGAGTGACAGTCTTTGGCAGGTATCTGCTTATTGCAAGCACACTTCGCTGGCCGGTCAGAAGACAAAGTTGGAGAAGACAAACTTGGTAGAAAAAAAAACGCCGAAAAGTCAATGTACAAGGCACTGAAAAAGAAAAACTAAAGCACGGGTAAAAGGTGTGAAAATGACGGTCGACTGAAGCAGGCGTCTGTGAAAGTCCAACATGTGCGGGTCGACCACAGGAAAGAACAGAAGTAGGTCTGGGGGACCGCCCACTTTATAGGATAGGCAGATGTCAGTGTGCTGATGTTGGCAGGGCCGGTCCCCGTGATAGACCGCTAGCTAGAAGTTTTCCGTGGGGTCCTGGCGCCTGGTGGCTTTAGTCCTAGCAGTGTCACCTGCTGCAAGAGCCCCCTCGAAGTAAGATCCCTTACAATTAATATATTACCGTGATATTTATTTTTCTTCCAGGACCTCCCGACTGCCATCCCAGAAAATTACTGGGCTAGGCTACAAAAAATATGAAGTAATTTTATCTGGGCAGATGGAAGACGACGTATCAGTAAGACAGTGCTGACCCTTCCTTGAAACAGAGTTAGATTAGCAATGCCCGATCTAAAACTATATCTGGCTACATAACTGGCGCTGGTCATAACCTGGGCCAAACAAAGGGGAGACGCAGACTGGCGGGAGACAGAAGCATCGCAATCCCTACCGGCACCTTTATTTACCCTACCATGTATTGTCTTGTTCCTGCAAATATGGGCTGCAATACCAAATCCATGGACCAGACACACACTTAAAGAGTTCTAGCTAAAGCACAGAAGCTGACGCAAACTCCAAATGAACTAGGACCTTTATACGAACATATGAAAATGTCAGCAGATACACGCCATTTGGTCTACTGACTCTGCTCGATTACGCAACTCCCAGTTTAAACTACTGCAGCTGCCCCCCTACCCCTGCACGTCCATCTGAACTATCTCCCCTTCTGCCAACTTCCCCCTCCTTTGCTTCCCCACAGTTTTGACCCTGCCTTTTATTCTGTCCCATCCCCTCTTAAAACTACCCACCGATTTAAAAGATATTACCAAATCAGGCAGTGCATTCCACCTCGCTACCACCCTTTCTGTGAAGTAGTGCCTCCTCACTTCCCTCCTGAACCTTCCACTCTCCAGTTTCAGATGGTGTCCCCTAGTGATCCCCCCATTTAATCTAAATATGCCCTCAGTACTAACCCTATTCATGCCCTTTTAAGTATTTGAAAGTCTCAATCATATCACCTTTCTCCCTTCTATCAAGGCCCTGTCATGTGACCTCAGTCCTGCGGGATCTGCACTGGCTGCCGGTCAGGTGGAGAATTCTCTTCAAGGTGGGCTTGCTCACCTATAAGGCCCTATACAGCTTGGGCCCTGGCTACCTGTTAAGACTTCCTCATCCCCGCCATACCGGCCCATTCCCTCCATTACTCCATGGCGGGCCTCCTGGGGTGGCTAGCCCTGTCCTCTGGAACTTGCTGCCAAAATTTCGGAGGGAGGCCCCTACTGTGGAGGTATTCAGGAGGGACCTGAAGACTCACCTCTTTTTTTGTAGGCTTATTCTCCCCATTTTCTCCCATCCCCGACCCTGGGCATCAGCACGTGTGTAGAGGCACGCACACACCCCAGGGACACCCTCCTGCTACGCTGCCGCCTCCTTCCACTATCCACTGGACCTCCACATGGTGGGAGGGCGAAACGACCACTCCAGGAGAGGAGAACTGCCTTTCCGTTGCTCAATCCTGCCCCCCATGTCGGCTCTCCAATGACCCAAGGTTGTTCACGAACCTGGGTCAGCGGCATGGCGAGAGGTGTCCAGAGCCTCAACAATCAATGCCACCGGGCCGGTTGAAGACTCACCTCTTTAACCTAGCTTTTCCAATTGATGTTTTTTAATTTGATGTAAATATTAACAAAAATTGTGTTGGAATGTTTTATTTTATTTGTTTCCTTTTATTGCTTACCTGACCCAATTATTATTATTCTGTGTACTGCTACCTGTATGGCGCCCAGAGCCCCCAGGATTCTGCGCCTAACAAATAAAGAATTACTTACTTATTTACTATCCTCCTGGAAATACATGTTGAACTCCCCCAGTCTGTCCTCACATGGATTGTCCCCATCCCAAGGATCATCTTAGTCCCAATGCACTGGACCCCCTCTAGTAGTCCGATGTCCTTTAAGTAGGGGCACCAGAACTGCACACAGTACTCCAAATGAGGCCTCACCAGCGACCTGTACAGTGGCAGAATGACTTCATCTCTCCTAGAAGTAACTCCCCTGGCAATTCACCCCAGAATCCTATTAGCCGTGGCTGCCACCTTCCTACACTGCACCGAGAGATTCATGCCCCTTGTGACTAATACCCCTAGATCCTCCTCCTCCTCCCCTGAAATGGATAACTGCACCCCTCTCACCCCCCAAGCTGGTAATTTCTAGGGTTCCTGGATCACAAGTGCATGACTTTGCACGTCTTAGCATTGAACCCCAGCTGCCAAGTGTCTGACCAACACTCAAGTCTTGTCAAATCCTCTTGGAGTACCTGCACCCTTTCCATACTATCCACCTCTGCACCACTCTTGGTGTCTGAAAATAGGCTGATCTCACTCTTAATCCCCGCTGATATGTCAGCTATGAAGATGTTAAATAGCACCAGTCCCAGTATCGAGCTTTGTGGGACCCTACTGTTTACAGTTCTGGACATTCAGAGTTCACTCCTACAACCACCCTCTGCTGTCTGTCCTGCAGCCAGCTCCTAACCCATCCCACCAGTTTCTCAGCTTACCAGTCGACCTTCCATGTGGCAGAGTCAAAGGCCTTGCTGAAGTCCAGATGCAAAGCATCTACAGCGTGACCTCTATCGAGTGCCCTTGCTACTCAATCAAAGAAGTCAACCAGGATTGTTTGGCAGAATTTTCATGAGACAAACCCACGTTGCCTGTTGTCTTGGAGACCATTCTCCTCCAAAAAGATCACCAACCTCTCTTTAAGGATAATCTCCATTAGCTTCCCCACGATGGATGTAAGGCTGACTGGCCTGTAGTTACTCGGTTTGTCCTTGGGCCCACTCTTATGGAGGGGCACCATATGTTCTATTCTCCAGTCCCGGGGCATGCACCCAGTCCCCAGGGAGGTGCGGAAGTCTGCCAGAGGTACTGCCAAGACCTCTGCCAACTCCCTCAGGACCCATGGATGCACGCCATCTGGCCCTGGTGCTTATCTACCCACAGAGACTTAAGGTTCTCCAACACCCTGCTCACTGGAAATGAAAATTATGTACCTACTGTAATTCTTGATCTTTCTGTGCATCTCCACCATTCATCACTGTAGAGTGACAGCTCGCAACTCCCCGTGGGGGGATTTTTTTTTCCGTTGGGGAGGAGCCGGCTCTGGGGCGGCGCTGCCCTCGAGGCCGATGTATTATGTGGCACTCATGGGTTGGCCAGCAACTGTCACTGACTCCTCCTCCACCCCAGTTCTGCTCACCGGAGACAGAGAAAAACAGATGGATATAGAAAAAACAAGAGCGAGGCAAGGAAGCCCAAGGGATAGTAACAGGAATGGATATAACTGAAAAAGGAATAGGCCGGCCAGAAGAGGAGGACTTAAGGGTCTGGGCATTGGCCCCAGCCTCTGGGCAGCCCGTGAGAGAGGGAGAGGGAGAGAGAGGGTGGGGAGGGAGGGAGGGATGGAAAGGTGAGAGACCCCACCATGCCTCACACTCAGGAGAGCCTCAAGATTCTGGGAGGAGGAGGATGCCGCTCCAAGAAGCAGCAGAGAGGCTTAAGGCACTTCTCATACACCCAACAGATGCCTGGAGAAGTTGGCTGAATAGCAGTCCAGACAGACTGGCAGTAGGCAAGCTGAGATCCTCTCAGCTTGGGAAGAAGTGAGAAGGCTCCCCCATGTAGCACAGGATGAGCACAACCACCCTGGGACAGGAACCCTTTGGCTATAGTTGTCCCAAAAGGGAGAACCCAAAGGTTCAGAGGGAATACTGTCCAAGAGAATGTTCCCCTCAACGAGGGGAAGGGAGGGTTAGAGAAGTGAAAAGGGGAAGAGAGTCCCTGAGGACCCCCCACCCTGGGTGAGATCCCCCAACGCCAGGAGTCGGACAGTGGCCCAATGGGTCCGGTCCAAGTCCTGGGAAATCCCACCCAGGAAAGAAGAGACAAAACCCAAAAGGAGTCCGTAAGGCCAGGGCGAGAAGCTGTACTTGCCCTTCCCCTCAGAGTGAATCCTCTGCTGCTTAAAGAAGGAACAGAGAGCCCAGAGGTACCAGTGGGACCTTGCAGACAACTGGCCTCAAGGAAGGGGAGGGCAAGCAGGGTGGAGGCATCGCCCAGAGACTGAGGCCCAAGAGGGGAAGGTGGGGAGAATCAGTGATGAATGGTGAGGTTTTCATATCTTCCCTGTGTCAGTCTTCACCATTTATCACTGCAGGGTGATTACCAAGCCCCCCGAAGGGGACCTGGCATTGCCCTGAGAGAAAGATTTCCCTCCCCCCCCCCAATTGGGGAGAACCACAAGAGGAGACCTTTACAGGCCAATTAGGCCTGTGACTGGTCAGGTCGAGTCGGAGCCTCCAGTTGCCTGGGAAACAGAATGTGCCCCTGTAACTCACACCTCACCCGGAGGGAGAAAAGGCGGGTCCCCCAGAAAGCAGAAGCAAGCACCCTACGCTGGGCTAAGGGTGACAACTGTGATAGATGAAGCCATGCTATCTGCCTGATGCAGATCACAGTCCCAACCAAGCTGGATGTTACCTTGTTGGTGTCATAAGACGCCCTTGTCTAGTGCTTTGCAAGCTCCAGGCCCTGTGCAAAGAGGGTGATGGCCTGTCTGGTTGCCTCTGAATCAGGCAACAATGCCAGAGCTTGACCTAGCATTGATCACAAGCGCTTGTTGAAGGCAGTGTGGTATGCCTGATGTGCAGCAATTCAAAACATGACACGTGCAGAGAAGAAAACTCTCCGTCCCCAGTGGTTGAAATCCACAGGATCCACATCCGGAGATTGGTCACGTGCCAGGCTTCTATGCCTGGTAGGGGTGTCCAGTAACCTCACTCCGGAAGCAGGATGAGACAGGGTACCTGGAGACCCCTGGGGTGCACAATACCAGTGTCGACAGTCCATAGGGGCTGGAGACAGGGCAGTTGGACACTGCCAGGTGTGGTATGATGCCTCTTGGAAGGGTACTGGCCAGGCAGGGACCACGAGGTGCTCAGCATTGAACTCGCTCAGAAATGAGCACGTCACCTGCTCGGTATTGTCTTGCAATCCGTGACAGGTGTAGGTCATCGACCAGCCTCGAAAGTGCTGATATGCTGTCTGATCAGTGTCTGAGGACAGGTGGATGGATGTATCCTCTTCTTCCAAGGAGGAAGACATGGAGGCCAACGAGTCTGAGGAGTCAGAGTCTGGCTGCTGCAGGGGTGACAAGTGAAAAACCTTCTCATCCATTGCTCTGATGTACTGGGGGAAGGCGGCAGCAGTGGCTCTGAACTGCTCCCAGGCAGGTAAGAGACCCTGCAGGACCCATATAGTCTGGGAAATGTGGGAGGGGCTGCAGAGGTAAGGGGGAGATGCATCTCACTGTATGCGAATGACCTCTGCCAGGGCTAGGAGACCTCGCTGGCGATCCAAGAACAGATGGGGATCGGCGGGTCTGTACAGAAACTGGCCACACTGAAGCGATCAGGACTGAGCCCTGTAGGGGACGCTTCCCAGTGAGGAGACCAGGGCCCCGTAGATCTGGAAGGGTGGACCCTAACCCCACCCAACAAGGTTTCCCTCGAAGGGGACAACAGATAAAAGGAGGGCTCCGTGCTGCAGCTCCTCCTCGAACCCCAAAGGGTCCCTGGGGAAGGTCGCTGCCCTTTGCTCCACCCTCTCGACGCAGACTCAAGAGAGCAACCTCTTCCTCAGTCCTGCTGCCAAGGGTTGCCGCATTCCTGCAGGCCCCCCGAGGGAGGCTGCAGAAGTGGAAGTTCCTGTCCTGGCCCCGGGAAGACAAACAGCATCGGGGACAGCTCCAGTCTGAGCCCCCAAGGTTTGAACCTAATACCCCCAGAACAAAAGTCGCAACAGACAGCCCCGCTCACAGCACAGGAGCCGGCACCGACCGTAACAGCCAGAGCCGCAGGAAGAGACACAAGGGAGGGCACAGGGGAACTGTGCACTGGAGATCCCTCTGACTCAGAGGAATCCAGTTGCCAGTCCGGATCAGCCCCCTGATCATCCTCCTCCTCTGGAGAGGAGATCCCAAAGACCTCCTTGAAGGCGCTGAGGGCCCAGTACCACTCGCAGCGCCATCCTGATCACTGGAGCCGCGAACAGCGCAGAGGAGCTACCCTTGCCGGGCCCAGTGGGCATGCACCGCGGACACTGGGGGAGCCTGCACCTCCGAGGAGGTGACTGCCTGTAAGGTGCTCCTGGCCTGGTTGCAAAGGGGACCAGACTGTTCCTCCGGCACCATGGTAGGGGCCTCCCCTGGCAAGGCTAGAAGGAGAGGAGGCCCCCTCCTCTGCAGTCCATACAGAACTGGGAGAGGACCTGGAAGAAAGGTGGAGAGACCTGCACTTGGGAGTCCCTCGTGCGACAGCACCCTCCAAAAGTTGGTGTAGCACGGCCGATTTTCAATGCGTGGTGCTCCAGTACTGGGCAGTCCATGGTGAAGCAAGTGTCACAATTATCCATATCATGAGACGGACCCAGGCAGGAGAGGCATTGGTTATGCTGGTCCGTGATAGACATCTGCTGGCCGCAGGAACACTGACACATGGGCAGTTGGCCCATCTTCGAAGAATGTTTCTTGTCCCTGGATGAACCTGACATGACTCATGGTAAACTTAAATTAAAACAAGAAATAGACTCGGCACTGCTTAAAAGTAAGGAAAGGTCTTACTGAATGCCTGAAGAAACAGCGCCAAGTGTCTTGGAATAGATGGCAGAACTGAACGAATTAGACTGCAGCGAAAACGGTATCCAAAACACTAGGCTGCAATGGTGCAGCAGAAAACTTCTTCAGCAGGCGATGTGCTGCACTCTTGATGGTGGGAGAAGCAGAACTGGGGTGAAGGAAGAGTCTGCGACCACTGCTGGCCAACCCAACCCGCGAGCACCACATAATATGTCGGCCTCGAGGGCAGCGTTGCCCCGGAGCCGGCTGCTCCCCAAAAAAAAAAAAAAAAAAAAAAAAAAGGGCTATTGCGGGGTGGTGCGACTCCAGCTGTCACTCTACAGTGATGAATGGTGAAGACTGACACAGGAAAGATTCTCCCCATCCATTACCCCTGCTCCGCCAGTGCCCACCCCTCATTTCCCCTTGGGTAGAGGTCCATCCCTCTCCCTGGTAAACACTGAACAGAAGTACTCGTTGAGTGCTTCTGCCTGCTCCACCCCCTTTTTCCTACCCCCTCCATCTTTCTTGATCCTGACACTCTGATCTTTGCAATTCCTCTTCTCCCTTATGTACTTGAAGAAATCCTTTTCCCCTTCTCTAATCCCCTGTGCCAGCCTTAGCTCCCTCGAAACCTTGGCTGTCCTGAAAACTGTAGGGGCAGAAGTAAAGAGAAGGGGGAAGGGTGGCTCTTTATTTAAGGGAAGGGATACTGTGCAGTGGGGAGAAGGCAGGGCAGGGAAGAGAAAGGAAGCAGCTCCTGGTGGGGGACTCAATTATTAGGGGGATAGAACTGGGGGGAGCAGGGAAAACTGAAGTAAGGTGCCTGCCTGGTGCCATGGCTTGAGGGACAGGAAGCGATCCTCAGGATCACGAGAACAGCTGCACGGGAGTCTGAGCTGGATGTCATTGTCCACCTAAGGACAAATGACTTGGCTCATCATGAGATTAGAGCAGTGCAGGAGGACTTTGAGAGTTGGGGGGCCTAAGACAAGTAGCACACACAGTATCCTTCTCAGAGGTGCTGCCTGTCAATGGCATGGGGAGGCGAGGGTAATTTGCACCATGCAGTTTAATGAATGGTTGAAAAAATGGTGTGGAGCACAGGGGTTTGGCTTCACTGGGGACTGGGGTTCCACCTGGAGGGACACCAGCTTATACTGGCAGGATGGTCTGCATCTGTCCAGGAAGGGAACAAGTCTTTTGAGCAATCTGTTTAAATGCTTCATTGGCAAGCTTTTAAACTAGTCAAAGAGGGAGGCACTGATAAGCAGCAGGAAAATCCCAGCCTCTCCCTACAAAACAGGGTACTAAATGAGAAAAAGACAGAGGTAGGAAGGTCAGTGGAGGATGCTGCAACAGAAGGTAAAGCAATCAAAAAATGGAGAGCAATGAATACCAATGCCCGTAGATGGGTAACAAGCTTCCTGAATTAGTGGCCTTGATGGAGGAGGAACATCTGGATATCGTGGCAGTCACAGAAACATGGTACACACAAACCATGACTGGACGTAAACATACCAGGATACACTATCTACAGGAGGGACAGGGAGGGTAAAGAGGAGGAGGAGTAGCTCTTTACATAAGGGAAGGAATAAAGCAACAGAACAAAAGGGTAAACAGGGAGAGAAGAAGCACTGTGGGTAGAATTTGGAGACAGGCAATGGCACCACAATCCTGAGGGGTTGTCTAGACCCTTCTCAGGGGAGGAAATGGACAAGGAAATGATAGAAAGTATATTTAGAATGGCAGAAAAAGGGAGATATTGCTGATGGGTGATTTGAATATGCCAGATGTTAACTGGAGTGCAGTTGCAGCAGCCACTTGAAAGTGGGGATATTCTAGATGCCCTACAGGGCATGCTGTAGACAACTAGTATTGGAGCCCACTCGAGAGAGAGCAATCTTAGACCTGGTTCTCTCAAATGGAGATGGAGAGAGGATCACAGATGTGAAGAGGGTAGTCATCTGGGAACTAGCGACCATCGAACAGTATGGTTCACAATAAACACAGCAATAGAGTCAAGCCATACAAAGGCAAAAGTACTGGACTTTAGAAGGGCTGACTGTCAAAATGGGCGAGTGCCTAAGGAATGCACTAGCAAATGGGCAGGAAGGAGGGGTGGAAGAACAATGGGGAATAATAAAAACTGCCATCACAGAGGTAACGAGCCTTTGTGTGAAGCAAATAAACAAAACAAAACGATGTAAGAAACCACTATGGTTCTCAAAGGAAGTGGCAGTGAAGGTTCAAGAGAAGAAGAAAGCATTCAGGAAGTACAAAGAATGGCAGAAGGAGCAGGACAGAGAACTGTATCAGTTAAAGCAAAAGGAAGCTGGGAAGGCAGTCAGAACAGCAAAGGCCCAAACCGAGGAAAAGACAGCCAACTCAGTTAAGAAGGGGGATAAAACCTTTTATAGGTACATCAGGAGGCGAAGGAAGACCAAGGGAGGGATAGTGAGAGCTTAACAAAGGGAGGGAGGGTGGGCAGAGGGTGACTGTGAAAAGGCAGATACACTAAACAAATATTTTGCTCAGTATTTACAAGTGAAGAGGGAGGTACCTAAAACAAACAGTAGAAACACTCTGGATACAGAAGTTGATACCAACCCATTTACAGAAGAAAGGGTTATGAAAGAACTCTTAAAACGGAAGGTGGACAAAGCAATGGGGCCTGATGGGATTCAGTCCCAGAATTCTAAAAGAACTAAGGGTAGAACTAGTGACACCACTGACTACCCTCTTTAACAAATCATGGGAGGATGGGGTGGTACCCGAGGACTGGAGGAGGGCAGATGTGATTCCCCTTCACAGAAGTGGGAGCAAGGCAGAAGCAGGAAACTACAGACCTGTTAGTTTAACCTCAGTGGTAGGGAAAATGATGGAATCACTTCTGAAGGAAAGAATTGTCGAGTATCTAGAGGCCAGAGGGGCACAGGACACTGGGCAGCATGGATTCACAGCGGGAAGGTCATGCCAGACGAATCTGATAGATTTCTTTGACTGGGTGACCAAAGTAGTAGATCAGGGAGGGGCTGTGGACATGGCCTACCTAGACTTCAGCAAGGCATTTGACACAGTCCCACACAAAAGATTAATATACAAGTTAGCCAGTCTGGGAGTGGGTCCCAAGATGACAGCCTGGGTAAAGAATTGGCTGGAGAATAGGACACAGAGGTAATAGTAAATGGAGTCCACTCAGAAGAAGGGGGCTTACTAGTGGGGTACCTGAGCTTCAGTATTAGGACCGGTCCTCTTCAATGTCTTTATAGCGACATTGCAGAGGGACTGGAAGAAAAGTGTCTCTTTGCAGATGACACAAAGATCTGCAACAGAGTTGATGCACAAGGTGGGATGGAAAGCGATGAGAAGGGACTTGGCAAGGTTAGAGGAATGGTCAAATGTATGGCAGCTTAGATTCAGTGCTAAGAAGTGCAAGGTAATGCACCTGGGAAACAAAAACCCAGGGGAAGAGTACACAATGGGGGGTGAGATACTAACAACAACAAAAATGGAAAGGGACCTGGGGGTAGTCATATCAGATGACCTAAAGGTGGGCAAGCAATGTGAGAGGGCAGCAAGGAGGGCTGGGGGGATACTGGGATGCATAGGGAGAGGCATCACCAGTAGAAAACAGGAAGTTATTATCCCTTTGTACAAACAGCTGGTCAGACCCCATCTGGAGTACTGCGTGCAGTTCTGGAGACCCAGTCTCTGCAAAGACAGACAGGATGGAAGCTGTCCAGAGGAGGGCAACTAAAATGGTGCAGGGTCTGCACCGGAAGATATATGAAGAGAGACTAAAGGAGCTTAATATGTATAACCTCGAGGAAAGGAGGGAGAGGGGGGACATGATAGAAACGTTCAAGTACCTCAAGGGAATCAACAATGTCCAAGAGGGTAGCATCTTTCAAAAAAGAGGTGTGCAAGAACAAGGGGCACAATTTAAAGATGGGGCGAGGCTCAGAGGTAATTTAAGGAAGTATTTTTCACAGAGAGGTTGTGGATGCATGGAGCGGCCTTCGGAGGAGGCTGTGGAGTCAAAAACAGTGGTGGAATTCAAGCATGCATGGGACAGTCATAAGGCCATTCTAGGGGGTGGGGGTAGGAAGAAGTAGGCTGCTGGTTAACTAGGATCTGCAGCTTATCCAGTAGGTATGGAAATGGGCAGACTGGGTGAGCTAAGCGGTCCTTATCTGCCGTCAAATTCTATGTTTCTGCACACCTTTCTGGATTTCCTCATGTCATTCTGTCATTCTCTCTATTGGATCTCCTATAACTTCTTAAGGCTACTCTTTTCTTCCTCACCCTCTCTAGTACCTCCCTGCTCCACCAGCTCAGTTTCTTGGACCTGGCCTTCTTACTTTGGCTCTTTCTATAGGAATTAGTGGTTCTACTAGACCCAGCTTGATGATGGCCCATTTCTGGTGGGCATCCATGTCTGGGTGGATGTTGGCTAGGTGCCCTTCCAGTATGCCTCCCATCCTGCCAAAGTCTGCCCTTCTGAAGTCCACTACTTATGTCTTGGTTTTTGTTGCCTCCTTACCTAGATTAAGGAAGAAGCACACTGTGCAGTGGTCGCTTCCTGCCAGGGGGTCTTCCGCCCCTAGATCCTGGACTTGCTCCCTGTCCATCAACAACAGGTCCAGTATGTTTCCCTTCCTGGCTGGCTCCATTACCCTCTGAGTCAGGAAGCCATCCTGGAAGGCCTCCAGGAGGACCTGTTTTTTGGTACTCGCAGTAGCTGGGGTGCTCCAATCTACCCCTGGCTGACAGAAAATCCCCAACTATCACAGTATTGCCCTTACAATTAAACTTCCTTATTTGATCCCCCAACTCCCTGTAAATTTCCTAAGTCCATGAGGGTGGCCTGTACACTACCCCCAATCTAATTTTCCTGCCTTTTGAGTTCTGGAGCTGAATCCATTGGATCTCAGCCCTGCCTTCTCCCCACTGCACAATATCCCTTTCCTTAAATAAAGAGCCACCCCTCCCCCTTCTCTTTACTTCTGCCCCTACAGTACAGTCTGTATCCAGGGATCACTAAGTCCCAGTCCCAGTATTGGGTGGCCCATATCTCAGTGATGGATGCTATGTCCACCCCTCCTTCCGCCATCAGTGCCTGCAGCTCTACTGCCTGTTACTCAGGCTCCTCGCATTCAAGGAAAGCACCCTAAACCATGACCCCTGCCCCTTCCCTCTTTGAAATCCCCTCCTTTCCCTTCTGGTTAGTTAAGGGAGGAGGTCTAATGGACTCCCACTCCTGGTGGCACTGTCACCCAACCCTATGCCCCCCCCCTTTCTCATTTAAACTCTGGATATTATGAATTCTCCCAGCTTTTGCTTCAGGACCCCCGAGCCCTCCCTATTCAAATGCAGCCTATCCGGTGCATACAGATCCTTGTTCTCCCACATCCTAAAAAGCCCTCCCACCAGTCCGTATGCCATGGACCCATATCATTCCCTCAACCATTCACTGAACTCCATAATTCTTTGCTTTCTGGCCGTACTTGCCCTCAGAATGGGGAGAATCTCAGAGAAAGCAACTGAACGCGCCTCCCTTTTGCATATCCTACCAACTTCTCTAAACCTCTCCTGCACCTCCTTGTCCCTTCTCTCCTCCATGTCATTTGCCCCCAGGCTTTTCCCCCTTCCCTCCCAACACATTTAGTAATAAACTGCCCCCCTCTTCCTGCCATTATGCCTGGCATACATTCCACCCATATGTGACTTTTCTGGGCTCCCTTGCCACCTCATTTTACACCCTTCAGTACTGAGACCCTAGAATGACTCTCCCTTTTCCTGCTCCCTTCCTTATCCTCTCCTTCCTTCTGCTCACAGTACCGCTCCCCACTCCCCTTTCCATGCCCGTGCTGCGCCCCCATTGCCTCACTCGATCCCTGCTTCCCCTATCCTTTGGACTACCTCCTTACCATTCCCCACCTGCTCCTTCCCCTTCCTATCTGAATCTGCTATCTCTTTTCCTGCGTAACGCTCCCTTGCCAATGTTACTCCCTGCCACTACTACTACCCTTTTCCTTCACCTTCTCTGACTCCCCCCCCCCGATCCTCCAGGCTAGCCAGCACTGCGTAACTGTTCCCATACAGCCTCCCCTTGTCCCCAGTCTCTCCAGATGCCCCTCCCTGTGACCCCAATCAATTATATTCATTTATTGATTACAATACAAGACCCTGACGTTACCCCTCCCAAACTTTATCCCAGATTCTAAAGATGGAATAAGCTCACTCTTATCAGATACTCAACATTGATTTAAAATGGGACATGCACCTCCATCGAGCTGCAAGGAAGATTCAGTCTACCGAAACAAGACTTTTATAGGTTCCCCCAGGTGAGGCACTACCTCACCTCTCAGAATCTAGTTACAAATATAAATAAAGAGCTCACTCCACTTGAAGATTTTTTGTATTGGGCTGCCATGCTACAATGCAGAAGTGGAATAATCTCCAGGACATATAAAGCATTGATGGGAGATACCATCTGCAGCAACGTCAAGCTTGCACAATAAATGGGAAGGGGAGGCAGGGATCTCAGTCACAGAAGAGGAAAGGAAGTGAATTTGGGAAAAGGGGTGGCAGGTCACAGCTTCATCTGGATGGTGCAAATACAGATGGAAGAGTCTCTGACTTAAGGCAGGTTTACAGTGAAACCTTACTGCAATACAGGAAAATAGATGGAATTTTAATATTGCTGAAGAAAAATTTATTGTGTGTATTTTGAAGAGTTTTTATTATGACAGCCCTATGTGAGTTTAAATTCAAATCTGGTCCACATTACTGAGGATCCAGCTCTAGAACTTCTGATCCAAGATACAATGTAGCTGGGGGCCAAATGTGCGGTAATCCACTGAAATGGTTAATCTTATAGTCAGATAGACTACATCAGCCTATACCTATCCAAACCGGGGTACTACCTTAAGAATAGAACAACTAAAATTTTGGCAATGAGATTTTCTTTGGTTGAAGCATACATCTGTTCTGCGAAAAACCAGAGAGAGAAAAAAGGCTACTATCCAAAGAGGAAGGTGTGGCATTTAACGTACAAGATCTTTACCACAGCGATTTTTATAAAAAGGGAAACCTAGATTAGACTTTCTCAGTTAAGAGAAAACCTTATTATCTACTGCATTATCTCTTTTGAGGTTCCCACCAACTTGCGTTTCAGAAACATTAACCCCAAAACTGTTGTGATGAAAGAAAATATTCTAGATAGTATGTTGTTTAACTAGACGTTCAATACTATTTAGAATTACATACATTTGACAGTGGTTATACACAGAAATAGATATGTATGTGCACGGATATATTAGAAAAGTCATTAGGGAAGGTAAACCTTATTGGTTTTGACCAATAAGCTCACAGAAAATGTGTGAATGGCAGAAACACATTTCTTTCTTTATAAGGAGCTGGGATGACAGTCTAACACCACCATATAAATAATAATTCTAGTTAGATATTAGAAATTGCACCCCATGATACAACAGTTCTCTTTCTGCAACATGGGGAGAGGGACAATTTGTACCAATCTACCTTTAAGCAGCTGCTTTCATTTATATTTACAAAACCCCTGTGTCTGCAGCTGACCAAACTATGAAATTAAATCCATATGTGTAAAATTCTATTATAGCCAACTTCTGGATGAAAAAGTATGTTGCTTATTGGGACCCCAAGAAGAGTAACTGAATGATGACTAAAGCCTACATGAATGAAACAATGTGCAGAAGGGTTAGATGCCACAGTGCATACAGGATTACAGTATGAAATCAAGTCCAGTTGTAGACAAAGGTGGTACCAATATCACATGGTTGTTCAGTAACCTTCACATGAACATGTTACAGGCAGTAAACTTGTAAATGTGCATAGAAAAGCTAGTCATATTCTGGAGGATAAATCTGTTTAGAGCTACAAATGTTTAAAAAAATGATAATCTCACCTTTGAAACGTTATACAGGCTCTACAACTAAAACCTTCCAATTGGTAAATGTGATTTTTTCTCCTCTCATAGTTCCCAACCACTGTATATGGGACCAATTTATGTACATAGCACTTATGCTGTATGTGAATTTATGTTACTATTTAATTCAAGAACAGAACACATTTAAAGCAACAGCTAATGTTAAAATCATTTTAATATAATCTTATGTGCTCCTTTGCAACCCCTGCTATTTATTTTTGTTTCATAATCTGATAATATTGTGCCGTTTCATGTGGTATAATCACAATGTTAGAGCAAAAAGGAACACATCACACAACAAAGAGCCTTATCTGCCAAAAGCTTGCTCCCCACTCAGCACTGGCTAACTCCTATCAGAACGGTTTGCGGTATGATTTTTATCTTATTACTGCTCTGTAATTTCAAGTAGAAAGGCTGCATGCTGTGCAGATAGCATCCAGAACATGAAGATTAACGTGCGCTCTCATTTCACACCTGCCTGCTCTTCAACTGTTAGAAGTGCTCTGCGGCCTAAGTAATTATCATAACTGCCAAATTGTCTTGCTCTGCAATGCACTATCACGGACTGCTCTGTTATTTCACTTGCTGCTGTCTGTATATCTGCACTTCATACTTATAAAAGTACAGTTGCATAAGAACTTACCATAACAGTAGCTCTTCGGAAGAGGCTCTTGCAGTAGGTAATTACATATAGGACTGATGCCGGGCCCGGCAGGCATCAGGACCCCACGGAAATATTTCTAGCTAGCAGTCTTTCCAGTTCTTTCCCACCAAAGGCAAAAAAGGCAAGACGAGAGAGAAGCGGATATTTCCCATCCTGGAAAAGGAGCTGAAAAAGCTGAGGGGGATACAGGGCAGGGAGGTATTACCTACTGCAAGAGCCTCTCTCGAAGATCTACTGTTACAGTAAGTTCTTATGTAACTGTACTATCTTACTTCGAGAGGGCTCTTGCAGTAGGTAATTACATATAGTATTGAGTCCCAAGCAGTCTGGAACAAGAAGAAGCAAATGGGATGAGGAAAACTACCCAAAAGTAGGCCCTCTGGCTGTAAAGGTCTTAGGAAAGGAGACTCTGCAAAACAGCCAAACCGAAGCCTGCTCTACAGCAAGAGGCAATGTCCAAACTGTAATGTTTCGTAAAGGTATGAACAGGGGGGCGTGGCTAGGACCCGGTGAAGATGGCTGCATAATCTGCTCGCTCTGCCCCAGCCTGACTGTTAACTGATCACAAAATGCCATGATCCGTCTTTCGGATGAGACGTTAAACCGAGGTCCCATCTGCCTGGACTGGTGGTAGTTCAGGTGGATGTTAAAGATCCCATGGCACTTATCGAAAAGAGTAGGGAAATTTCCCCCGTGTCCTGGCCAAATTTCCCACATTCACTAAAAATACCACCAACAGCTTAATGTGGTTCAAGGTCAGTTGCCATTCATCTGTAACCCCCTTCCCGGGTCATGCCTGAAAATAGGCAGGATTTGTCTAGTGCACTTACCCGGTCAACAAAAACTAAATAAAATAAAAAAAAAAAAAATACTGGGGTGAAACGCTTGTTTCCGTTCTGGACTTACCCTACCCGCCTCTGGTATCACTCTCAATCTGCTTTTCCGAGGAAGCCACGCTCCTATTTTTGCCCATGCATCGCATGTATTATGGAGTCGCATCCACTACTAGGCCGTAATGACCCGAGCGCGGATTTCTAATCGTGGTGCACGTTGTGACTGGCTTGACACGTCCCTGCCCTTTTATTTTCGAATACCTGTGGGACCGCGAACGACGGGTTTTGCTGCTGCGGCGGAGATCCTTTCTTATGCACCCGAGCAAATAGAGTGACACAGTTGCAAGTTTCTTAGAGCGCAGTACAGCAGGAAGGAACCCGCGACCGCCACTACTGCAGATCCCCCCGGCCATCTTGGTCTACCAACCACCGGTCAGGCACAAGTAGGAGAGGCCCTAGCAAATATAACAAAAATGCTGGAGGCATTGTTAATGAGGGTGGACACTATTGGCGCCTCTCTAGCGGGCAACCTTGCTGATGTCCGCCGATTCGAGGATAAACATAATGGGTTAGAACAGCGGACAGAAGACTTGGAACAGCAGCATATTAAAGTTTTACAAAAACTGTGAGACCATGAGGCTAAATTGTCCCATTTGTGGCATAGAGCAGAAGATCAAGAAAACCACAGCAGGAGGAACAATATACGCATTTTAGGGGTGCCGGATGGTGCAGAAGGCCCAAACATTGAGACATTTTTACATTAATGGATCCCCCAACTATTGGGTGAGTGCTGGAGGGAGCCAATGGGGGTAGAACGCGCACATTGCATCCCCAGTAACCCCAACAAAACTAGGGGGCCTTGGACTATCATTGCCTATCTGCTTTGTTTTTCAGTTAAGGAACGCCTGCTTAAATTAACTAGGGACCTTGGAGAACTGACTTGGAGAGGCAACACTATTTCATTTTATCGTGATTTTACCCAGAAATGGCAGCCAAACGTAGGGCGTTTACCCCCCTTAAAAAACTGCTCATTGCTAACTCAATTCAGTATCGCTATAAGGGTTTTACATCACTGCACATATCTAAAAATGGGCAGTCATTTGTGGCTAACTCACCCAGAAAGGCAGAGGCCTGGATACAGACTCGTTTGGCGAATTTGCTGCAGAGAACTACCTCTCCCAGACGCCTCTGGGAACCTGAACCACATGAAGCAAGGAACTAACAAACCGGGAGCTGGCTCCTTGGGGACAACATTCATAATTGGGCTGCTCCGGTTACTAAGCGTTCCCCCATGAGTAAATACCCAAGGGCCCCACCAGACATGGGAGAGCAACAAAACCAGACTGTCCCTACACCCTGCACAACTCCAGAGGCACCCAATCCTAACTTATCTGCTGAAACCAAAGATATATCGGCACACCCTTTGCCAGCTAGGCAGCAGCAGTACTCAAGAAGCCCCTGCTCATCAGTGCCAGGTGCTACAGTGGCTTCCCCACCTGCTAAGCTTTCTAGGGCTGACCCGTCTTTTAGGCATAAGGATGAACAGTCGAACCCCTCAGAAGACGAAACCGCTGACTCGATGGACGACTTGGCCCCCCTGGACTGGGCGACCGCGATGGAGCAACGCAAAGAAGTGGCTGCAGCAGCTGCCGGTCTGCTGAAACCAGGACCTAGAACTTTTGCAGAGGCACTGACGGCGCGCTCTGATCTTAAAGGAGCAAATTCATCTACTGGATCCAGGGATGCCTTGACGAAATATGGCAGTTAATTGCATTTTCTGATCTGAATTGCTTTATATTTTGCTTGTTTTACAATATTTGTATACCACATAGTGCATAGGTAAAGGCAGTTGGACCTCCCTGGCTTGGCAGGCCAAGACCTAAGAGGTGCTACCCATGTACTACAGGAGTTTAAGCATATTCAGAGGATTTATCTCCTTTAACTCCCCTCGCTGTGCACACCCTCTTTTTTCTGAGCGATTGCCAGATCGTTAGTCTACATATGGCTCTCCCCCCCAACCCGACTCCTCTCTTGCCCGCTACAGGAGCGCTGTGAAGGGGAACCACCCCCCCCATGCACATGGTATAGGCTGGGCACAGCAGCAGACAGATGCTGGGCACCATGCCTGCCACTTGGCACAGCCGACGATAATTGTCTCTACGTAACTACCAAGTTTAGTAACCCCTCGAAAGCTATGATCCTTGACCAATGAAGGGTTATTAGTCGAACTGGGTGGCTAGCAGAGGCTCTCTCTCCTGCCTTCCCCTTTTCTTTGACCCCCCCTTTTTTTTATCCCTTGGAAGTGACCCCTGCATACTATCTTAGGGCACCTTTAGGTGTCCCTTTGATGGGGCAGGGGACAGCCGATGGACCTCAGACTCTGGATCTGGCTTTAGCACTGGACGTATGGAGTCGGGCTGGGACGGATCACTCATGATAAGTGTGACCTCTCACTTGCCTCTTTTTGGTGTCTGAAATAGTGTGGCTGCAAGGGCTTTTAATGCCCCTTCTCACACCATTACCTCAGCATCAATAACTGAGTTACTGTTAACTGATTAACGAGTTATATACAGTTGTAGTATTAAGCTATTGTTTGCTTAACGTGTTACAGCTAGTATATACTGACAAGGTAAATTGTTATCTGTCTTTCTATTTTAAGTAGGCTTTATAGAACCAGGGTAAACTAACACAGCAAGGGCTACTACTACCCTTAATCTCTTCACAGCACGCCCTCTCTGTGACTATCAGCCTCGTGCGGGTTACCACTGAAGTAGGGACGAGCTATTTCTCTTTCCTCTATTACTTTTTCTCTACTGCTGCTTTCTGGGTGAGTACATTTTTTTTCTTACTGGTTTCCCGGTGCCAAACAATGATGGCGGCAACTCCTGCTGTGCCGAAGGGATGGTGTTGTGTCTCCTGGAATGCGAGAGGGTTGAATCACCCTGTAAAGTGCACAAAGGCCTGCAATTTCTAAATTCCATGGGGGTTGATATAGCTTTGTAGCAGGAGACGCACCTTACTAATCGGACAGTACAATGGTTAAAGAAGTTATGGGTGGGGACCGTATTGGCCAGCTGTGCCACCATTAAATCCAGGAGGGTAGCTATACTCCTTCGGAAGACAGGTCCCTGGGTGGTTGAAGCTCAGCGCTCAGACTCGCAAGGCAGATGGCTTGCAGTAAAATTATCTTATCCGGGCGGTAACGTCATGGTGGCCAATGTGTATGGACCCAATACTGACTGAGGTGACCTTTACACGGCCATGAGTCAAGCCTTTAATGATATGACAGAGGGTGAAGCAGAGGTTCCAGTTCTATTGGGAGGGGATCATAATTTAGTGCTAGGTATATTCTTGGACAAGTCCCTACCCACACCACAGTTGCATCCCAAAGCACTGGCAACTCTCAACACCTTGATCTCAGAATGGGCTTTAGGGGATCCCTGGAGAATTAGCCACATGGAAGAGACTATACCTTCTATTCCACTGTGCACGGCACCCACAGCAGATTGGACTTTTGGCTGGTTAACCATGTAGCCATGCCAAGTACAGGAGACGCAGCTATTGGGAGTACAGTACTCTCAGATCATGCCCCGTATCGATTGTTTTTTATCCATGGGTCAAAGCCCCCCCAACCAGGTGGAGATGCAATCCGCTACTCTTGCAGGATGCATCTTTTCGAGATTATATAAAGAAAGAGGCACAGTCTTACTTTGCTATTAATACCCCGGGGACGTTCAGGCGACCACCATCTGGGAGGCATTCAAGGCCATTGTAAGAGGAAGAATCATCTCCTTCTTGGCAGCCCAAAATAAGGAGCGACTAGAACAAATACAGGGGATGCAGAATGAGCTTGCAGATTTGGAGAAAAGGTTCAAAGCCTCCCCTTAAAACCCGCTTGCACCTCCGCTCCTGGTCAGTATCATAGGTTTAAAGTATAAGATCAATGTGCTAATGAACAGAAAGGCTGAATGGCAACTGATTCATGCTAAACACAGGTCATGGGGGGGGGGGAGAGACAAAAGGGGGAACTGTTAGCCTATTGGCTACGGAAGCAACAGAACTCTTTGAGGATTATGGCCCTTAAGAACAGACAGGGTAAGATCATAACGGTTCCCAAGTCCATCAACGAAGAGATGTGCTGTTTCTACTGGAACCTTTACCAATCTCAGACTGTACTCTGACGGTGAACTTGCCCATAGACTCAGTTTTCTGTCAGGGTTTCTCACTCCCACAACTCTCGGCAGATTGGTGCCATGACTTGGATGCCCCGATTACCGAAAACGAGCTACACACTGCTCTATCCCAAATGGCGAAGGGCAAAGCCCCTGGACTGGACGGGATGACGGTAGAGCTCTACCAAACCTTGCAGGAGGAAATTATCACCCCATTATTAGGGACATTACAGGACGGTCATAAAGATACTTTGCTGCCTCCTGCAATGCGCGAAGCCCTGATAACATTAATTCCTAAAAAAGCCTCAGATGTCCTTCTTTGTGAAAATTTTCGGCCCATTTCATTGTTACTGGTGGACACTAAAATACTGGCTAAAGTCCTGGCTAACAGGCTATCTGCAATCCTGCCAAACCCGATTCACCCTTCCCAGACCGGCTTCTCAAGAGGAAAATCAAGCCCTGATAATCTGCGACTGATCCCGGACCTTAAATGGCTAGCACTCCAATCTAACACTCCCATGGCTGCCCTGGCAACTGATTTTGCTAAGGCATTTGACTCTCTGGAATGGGAGTATCTTCACAAAGTCCTCAGGCTATACGGGTTTGGGCCCCACTTCTGCACCTGGGTGTCCACCTTATACCATCTACCTATGGCTAAAGTAGTCACCGATAAGAGATATTTCTCATCCCTTTGTACTACAAAGAGGAACCAGACAAGGTTGCCCTCTCTCCCCTCTACTTTTCCTTTTAGCACTTGACCCTTTGATTAGGAAATTGATTAACACCCCTAGCACTGCCAGCATCCCTGTAAAGGAATCATCCTATTTAGTTAATGCATCCGATCCCCAGTCCTTCATCTCTCCAATCCTCACAATTTTACAAGAGTTTGCTTCCCTATCAAGGCTTACTATGAACCAAAAGAAAACCACTCTCTCTCCCTTGAATGGGAAGTACACTAGGAACTGCCTTGCTGGCACCGATATTACTTGGGCCCCACAGGGTTTCCTGTATTTAGGAGTGACCATTACTATATCTTGGAAAGATTTAGAATCAGCTAATTTCTCTCCCCTCTTGACTTCCCTAATAGGAGAAAAACAGCATTGGGGAAAACTGCGCTTAACTTTGATGGGCAAGGTAGCAGCTATTCGTATATTCATTTTTTCTAGGGTATCCTACCTATTAAATAATCTCTCAACACCATTGTCCAAAAACCATTCAAAGCTCTAGACAAACTCATATCAATGTTCTTGTGGGACGGTAAAACCCCAATATAGGGACAGGCGAAACTACGGTCGTACTGGACCAAAGGGGGACTAGGACTACGCTGGTTCTTGGGCTACCATCTTGTCTTTAGAATGGCCCAAGCTACAAACTGGTTTATTCCCCGTTATACCCCTCCTCCTCCTCAGTGGGTCAATCTGGAGACCGAGCTATCCGTAGATTACTCCCTTTATTCCTTACTATCTAGGAAGAAGCCAGTATACCACCACCTTACACCCCCTGTGGTGGAAACGTGCAGAGCAATGGCACTCATTGGAGTTCCCACTTCGGGGTATCTCCCACCTTTCTGGTATGCCTATGGAATAACCAGCTTGTGGCAATAGACAGCAAGCCAATTAAGTGGACCTCATGGGCTACTAGAGACATTTGGGAGGTAGACAACCTTCTCCTTCCAAATACCCAAACCCTTATGTCTTTTGAACAGATTCGGAGCAAATATGGGCTACCTTCATCAGATTTTTGGAAGTTTTTGCAGCTGAGGAGTGTTCTAATCCCCCTCCTCAAAGACCAGTCAACTCAGACTACATGGCACTGCCTAAGTACTCTCCATTTACCCAGGAAGAGTCAAAGTCTTATTACTATCCTGTACAAAACCCTCAGAGATGCACAACCTGATACTACGCTGTCCAGCAGGACCGCTTGGGAGCGTGAGCTGTCTTGTCCTAATCCCCACAACACTGGTCAAACTATCTCAAAGCTGCCCATACCGCCTATGAAGACTCAAAGAGCCAGTTAATACAGCTCAAAATTCTCCTCAGGTGGTATAGGACCCCTTCCATCTTACGCAATCTTAAGATTATGCCACATGACCGCTGCTGGAGATGTCAACCTTCCCTTGCTCATCTATTTCACATACTGTGGACCTGCCCGAATCTCCAGAACTTTTGGACGCAGGTTTTAGATGACTGTTCAGGGATAACAGGCAAAACACTTTCCCCTCCAACATCGTCTCCTACTGGGGGATACTTCAACATTACATCCTCTTCCCTCTTCTAGTAAAGACTGGCTCTTGGTGGCCCTGATGGAAGCCAAAAGACCCATTTTGATGAAGTGGAGGCAACCCGTACCCCTGACACTGTCACAGTGGCGAGCAGCTATGGCCAGACTGGCCCCCTTTGAAAGGCTTACAGCGGTAGCTGAGGGAAGGCTTAGTGGATATTATAAAAAGTGGAATGCATACTTGAATTCCCATATCTGCCCGGTGGCACCTCCACCCCCGGGAACCCCCCAATAGCATGAGTGTTGATGCAATTGGCCACAATGATCTCGACTGAGTGCTGTTAATTGGTACTGCCTTTCTCTTTATTATAATATACTCACCTTTTTCTCTTATCTCCAGGATGATACTTTATACTAACTGACAGATTTATATATTGAGGGGCTAGAGAGATAGCATTTACAGTATGAATATTGAATTATAATGCTGAAGTGCATGTGTTATCGTGTAATAACGTCACTCCTGGGGTGGTGGAAGCACTCAGATTCGCCTCATGCCTCAACCCACCCCAGGAGTGATGTTATTACACGATAACACACCTTGTCATGCCTTATTGCTTAACTAAGTATGTGTTGGACTGTCCTGTGATGTTATACCCTAGAAAATATTTGATACTTGAAGTTTAGGCAGAATAACTTGATTATAAGTCAGATCTTTTTTTACTTACATAGTACAGTGTTTTTACCTGTTGCTTATATAGTGCTGGAGTGACTGTGCTTCTTTAATGTGCTAGTTAGTTTGATGTAGCTTTATGTTTTTGATCCTTCTAGGATTCAGGATGGTATGTGAACCCTGTGTATCTTTGGTTTCTTTATACTGGATGTTATTGAAAAAAAAATGCAATAAAGTGTTAAATGATCAAAAAAGTAAAGGTGTGGACAGAAGTCCAAGTAGTGGCTGCACAGATGTCTGCCGCTGACATGTTCTTGAAACAAACAGCAGAAGCAGCGACCCCTCTGGTGGAGTGGCCTCTGACTTGACCCGGTAGGGTCGTCTTGTACTTGTCATAACAGAAAATGATGCAATGAGCCAACAATTTAGATAGGCATTGCTTGGAAACAGCATTGCCTTCTCTTTTAGAAGCAAGAGAGACAAACAGTTGATAAGTCTTTCTGAGATCCTTCCTCCTAGTGGTGTAGTATCTCAGAATCCGGTGAACATCCAGAGTATGCAAGAGGAACTCCCATTGAGTGGAGTGTTGCATAAAGAAAGCAAGCAACTCTATGGATTGATTCAGCATAGATTCCACTACCACCTTGGGGAGAAACTTGGGGTTGATATGCAAAGCCACACGTTCCTTGTGAAAAATCAGATACGGGATTTTACATATGAGGGCCTAAAGCTCGGAAATCCTTCGAGCAGAAGTGATGGCCACAAGAAAGAGAGTCTTCCACGAGAGGAACTTCAGATCTGCTAAGGCTGCCGGCTCGAAAGGAGGCAGAGTAAGCTTCTCAAGGATAAAATTCAGATCTCAAGGAGGGGCAGGAACCTGAATAGGGTGTCTCAAATGGAGGACCCCTCTAAGGAAGGTCTTAGAAACCTCCAATTGCGCAAACATCCTGTCCCCAAAACGAACATGGTAGGCCAAGATGGCCGCCATGTGAACCTTCAAGGAGGAATGACTGAGACCCAGATCAAAGAGGTGTCGAAAGTAATCCAGAAACCGCCCCAACAGAGCACGAGAAAGGCTCGAAATCTTTGGAAGCGGCCCAAATAGAGAACCGTTTCCATTTCATGACACAGGTAGATCTAGTAGATGGCTTCCTGGCTTCCACCAGAATCTCAGCCACCCGGGTGGGAAACCCCGAATCAGGCTTGAGCTACATCTGCAGGAGCCATGTGTGCAACTGAAGGGACTTGAGGCCTGGATGGACCAGGGTCCCCTGATCCTGGGTCAGCAAAGTTCGCGACAGAGGAAGAGGAAGCGGAGGATCCTCTGAATACTGCTGCAGAAGAGAGAACCAAACTTGCCTGGGCCAGAAAGGAGCGATGAGGATCATATGAGCTCCTTCCACGCAGAGTTTCCGTAAGACCCTCGGAAACAAGGGGATCGGGGGGAAGGTATAGACGAATCTTCCCTTCCAGTCTAGAGACAGAGTGTCTCTCCAAAAAATGCCGCCCCCTGGAGCGAGCGAGCAGAAGGCAGGAAGTTTTGCGTTGAGAGGAGACACAAACAGGTTTACCTGAGGGGTTCCCCAGTGTAGAAAGATGTCGTCTGCTACCCCCTGATCTAGTTCCCACTCTTGTGCGTGAGCAGATGACCGAGTGAGGTGGTCTGCCAACGAGTTCTCGACCCCTGGGACGTGAATGGTCATGAGGTGAAGGTTGTGCTGCACTGCCTAATCCCAAACCCGCATCGCTTCCCTGCAAAGAGGGTAGGAACGAGTTCCTCCATTTGTTGACATACCAAACTACACATGTCCGTTTGGACAGCCAGATGACTGGGAAGCAGATAAAGATGCAGAGCCTGAAGAGTATACAGCACGGCCCGGAGCTCGAGCACATTGATGTGGAGAGATTTTTTGAGCTGGGACCAGGAGCCTTGGGTCCTGTGAGGCCCGTGATGGGCTCCCCAACCTTCTCCCGAGGTATCTGTTGTCATCATCTGGGAGGGGGGAAAAAGGCAGAAGGGAACTCCCCAGCAAAGGTTCTCCTGAACCGTCCACCATTGCAAGTCCCGAGCAATAGGGTTGGAGACCAGAACAAGTTGATCTAAGTCGTCCACCAGCTGATCCCACTGAGACTGAAGCGTCCACTGAGAGATCCTCATGTGGAGCCGAGCACAGGGGACTGTCTGAATAGCAGCCGCCATGAGCCCGAGGAGGTGAAGGACTGACCTGGCGGTGACCCGCCTGCGGTTGGATAACAGGTTGACCTGAGCCTGGATTGGGGCCGTCCTGTCCAGTGGCGGAAAAGCCATGCTGGAGGTCGTGTCTAAGATTGCCCCGGTAAACTGGAGCCTCTGGGATGGGATCAGGTGGGACTTGGCCTGGTTGACGGTAATTCCCAGGCAGGCAAAAACCTGTAGGGTAAGGGGAAGGAAGCACAGGAGTTCCTCCCTGGATGAGGCTGCCAGGAGCCAATCATCCAGGTACGGGAAAACCTGCACCCCCTGGGTATTCAGGTAGGTGCTACCACAGACAGGCATTTGAAAAAAAATTAGGGTGCCGAGAAAAGACCAAATAGGAGGGCCTTGAACTGGTAGTGGTCCCCCTGAAAAGCAAAACTCAGGTATTTGCAGTGTGAAGGGCAAATAGGGATATGCAGGTAAGCATCCTGCATATCCACAGCACACAGCCACTGTCCTGGACGAAGGAGGGGCAGAAGACCTTTACAGTATACTCCATAAACAAGTTCAGGGAGTTGAGGTCGAGAATCTGCCTCACCTCTCCTGACTTCTTTGGGACCAGGAAGAATGGAAGTAGTAGCCCGTCCAGCGAAGATGGTGGGGTACGGGCTCGATCACCTCTTTCAGCAGAAGAGAGGATATTTCTTCCTGGACCAGAAGATGATGTTCTGGGGAGTAAGACGAACTTGGGGGAGGGGGTTCGAGGAGGTTTCCAAAGAAACTCTACTGAGTGTCCTTCTGCGATCAGCTGGAGCACCCAAGTGTCTGTAGTTATCCTCTCCCAACCTGGCAGATGGAGGGAGAATCTCCCTCCTACCGGTTCCTCTGGAAGGCCCAGAGGCAGTGGAGAGGAAAGGAGTCAGGAGGTATGAGGCGTTGCCGGCGAAGCCCCGCTGCTTTTTGGACGGGGAGGAGGGCTCGGCAACCGGAGGGGCCCGATGTTTGTTGTTGTTTTTTAAAAATATCTTTTTATTGTACCTTTACACACATACATACAGGAGAGTACATAGCATATTACAATTTAAATAGTACAAGCAGAATAGATCTAGGTTGACTTCTATTATCTTCCTTGTCAGTTGTTAAGAGTTCATGGCATGTTATTAGATCCACTTTTTTACAATATAAATAATGTTAATGAATATCCTGAGTTAATTTGGTCTTTTCCCCAGTGAATACGACACCTAAATGACAACAGGATAAAGGTGGTAGTCAAATCTAATTCTAATCAACACTTTTAGGAGCAACATTTATGGACAAAAGTCTGGTTCAGAAGATGTTATGTAATGTACCCACTTTTGCCATTTCATTGCAGTGGCTATCATACACCCCCCATTGTTCAATATTAAAGATCTTGGCTTTATATACATGTCAGACATAATTTATTTCCACTCTTGTATTGCTGGAATTAGGGACATCATCCAACGTCTAGTAAATGTTTTCTTAGCAGCAATATAGCAAATTGGTAATACTGTACGTCCCCATTGGGGGGGGGCGTGGTCCGGGAAAATCCCCAATAGAAACTGTTCAGCTGTAATTTCAATTGACTCAGAAAATAATTTTGAGAGCTCATTTTGAAATGATATCCAGAACAGCATAAGATGGGGGCATTGCCAAAATATATGACCCAGAGTGGCTACTGTACATCCACAATCTCTCCAGCACCTACCATACTCCTCAGGGAGATATTTCTGCAGGACAGCAGGGGCCCGAAAATATTGGGAACAACATTTCCATGCAAAATCCCTCCAATGGGGGGGATGTTACAGATTTTATTTTAGTGAGTGAAAATCGAGACCAAGCTGTCATGGCAGTATCTGTTTCTAGATTCCTATTCCATCCATCCAAGATGGAGGCTGTGGATAATGGGAGTCTGTTTCTCAGGTCCCTGTATATAGTGCCTATTATGTGGGATCCCAAGTTAGCCTTTATTGCCTCTATAAGGAGCTTTAATAGATCCGGCATTGGGGATGGTAGGGAGGGCTGGATGATTTTGTTACGCAAGGAAAAATTACTTACCTTAGTAATTATGTTTCTTCTAGTGGAGTCTTGCTCTATTCTGACAATTGCAGTTAGCCCAAGCCTTTAAACTGCCCCGGAGTACAAAGGGTTAACTTTTCTATGCATGGCATAGAATGTTCATCTCGAGCTCGGTTAAAGCCTCTGCCTGTTATTCGAACTGCAACCGTTAGATCTTTACGAGCAAAACTCACTAGGTGTTCTGTGTGGAAACTAACATTTTTAACTAACCAACTGGCAGAAAAATAATGTTTTGGGTCCTCAAAGGAAGACTCAAGTCAGGAAACCCAAAAACAAAAACCAATCAAATGAAATAACATTCCACCCAAAGAAAAAAGATGGTGCAAAAGGGGGCACCTCTAGGGTGCCAACACTGTGCCAACCCACCCACATCCCAAAAATCTAGGTTCTGAGAGGGGAGGCGGGGGCTCAGAATACAGCAAGACTCCACTAGAAGAAACATAATTACTAAGGTGAGTAATTTTGTCTTCAAACAACATGAAGTCTTGCTGTATTCTGACAATTGCAGACTACCAAGCAGTACCTCCATGGAGAAGGGACAGAACCTACTTTGGGAATAGGCTCTGAAGTACTGCTGTGCAAAACCGAGCATCACTCCTAGCCTGGAGATCCAGAGAGTAATGCTTGGTAAAAGTATGGACTGTTTTCCAGGTGGCTGCTTGACAAATTTCTAAAAGAGGGATATCCCTGGCAGCAGCCAGGGAAGCAGCTCTACCTTTTGTGGAATGAGCCCTCAGGCCTGAGGGTGGAGTTTTACCCAGTTTTTCATATTAGAATTGTATACAAGAAACAACACACCTGGCAATAGATCTCTTGGTGGCAGGTTTGCCCATCCCAACTTCTCCATAACTGAGGAACAACTGGAGGGAGTCAAACCTGTGACCCTTGGTACGCTCTATGTAGTAGCTAAGGACTCAACATCCAAACTGTGTAGTCTCCTCTCTCCCAAGGAAGAATGATCAGTGAGGAAAACAGGGGAGAGATATAGACTGATTCAGGTGGAAATCTGAGACCACTTGAGGCAAGAACTTTCTGTTAGTTCTAAAGACCACTTTATCTCTGTGAAAAGAGATGAAATCAGATTCCACTGACAGGGCTTGCAATTCACTGATACGTCTAGCAGAAATAATGGCTACCAAAAACACAGTTTTCCAAGTCAAGTACTTAAGCTCTGCTGAGGACAAAGGCTCAAAAGGGGGTTGCATAAGCTGAGCAATGCAAACATTAAGATCCCAAGCAGGAGCAGGATCTCTAAAGGGGGGATCGGTGTGAAGCAATCCCTTGAAAAAACTTACAGAATACAGGATGGGATGACAGTGAGGAAGACTTGCCTACTGACAGAAAAGCAGAAACAGCTGCCAAGTGTACCTTGAGAGTAGCTGGTCTGAGACCTAGGCCACTGAGATGGACCACATAATCCTGAACTGTAGGCAATTCAGCAGAGTCTGGAGAAATATTCTTCTTAGAACACCAAATGCTGAATCTTTTCCATTTGGAGTTGTAAGTCTTTCTGGTGGAAGGCTTCAAGAAGCCTTGAGGATATCCAGAACCCCTTGGGAAAGATGCAGAACTGCAAACTCTAACTCTTCAAGAGCCAAGCCTTGAGATTGAGAGACTGAAGATTGGGGTACCAAATCCTCCCCTGAGAGGATGTTAACAGGTTGTAATTCCTGGGAAGACACAGGGGCAGATGGACTGCTAGGGACAGCAACAAGGGATACCATGGCTGTCTGGCCCAGTCTGGAGCAATCAGAATCACTTTGCATGGTTGTGACCTTATCTTGACTAGCACTTTGAACAGGAGAGGAAGGGGAAGCATACAGAAATTTCCTTCCCAGTTCAGAATCAGAGCATCTAGGGGACCGAGCCCAAGACTGGGGGTCTGCAACAAAAAAAAGGAAGTTGGTGATTGTCTGGGGCTGCAAAAAGATCCATCTCTGGAATGCCCCATCTTGAGAAAATCACCTTCAAGACCAGAGGATCTAGGGCCCATTCGTGATGGCCCTGGGATATTCTGCTCAGTGCATCTGCTAGAACATTGTCCTTTCCGGGAAGGTGAACTGCTATCAGAGAGGTTTGCAGGGAATAAGCCAGGGACCACAACTTCATTGCTTCTGTGCACAAGGCCGTAGACCAAGTGCTTCATTGCTTGTTGATGTACCACATGGTGGTGGTGGTGGTGTCTGTTCTGACCTGAACCACCTTGTTCTGTACTGATTTGGAAAAAGCTTGCAGTGCCAGAAACACTGCCCTGAGTTCCAAGAGATTGATGTGTAGAAGAGATTCCTGAGGCAATCACAGTCCCTGGGTGGTAAGTTCCCCCAAATGAGCTCCCCAGCCCAGCAGGGAAGCATCTGTGGTGAGGACCACTGAAAGAGACTGAGTGGCAAATGGAACCTCTTGCCTCAAATTGTCCTGATCCTGCCACACTGCAGGACTTGGATCAGAGTTCGAGTCACTGGAATTAGTTTGGTAAGGGAATCCTTTCTTTGGGACCAAAAAGCTCTTAAGTGGAACTGAATGTCCCTCATTTGGAATCTTGCGCCTTGGACCACTGCTGTAGAAGCTGCCATGTGGCCCAATAGCTGAAGGAAGTGTCTTACTGGTCGAGACACCTGAAGGCTGAACGAAAAGGCCAGCTCCATGAGAGCCCTTGCCCTGTCCAGGGGTAGGAAGGCTCTTGCTTTTACCGTATCCAGCTCTGCCCCTATGAAGGTGAGGAGATGCACTGGTTCGAGAACTGACTTTGGTAGGCTGAGAAGAAATCTTAAAGAAGTGAGCACTTGCTGGGTCACTTGCAGGTGTGACATGACTTGGTCTGGGGACTGGTCCACTATGAGCCAGTCGTCCAAATACGGAAAAATGGAAATCTTTTGTCTTCTTAGGAAGGCAACAACTACTGCCAGGCACTTTGTGAAGACCCTTGGGGCTGATGTTAGGCCAAAGGGCATTGCTCTGAACTGATAGTGGCCTGAGGGCAACTTGAACCTGAGGTACTTTCTGTGGGAGCACCTGATGGGAATGTGAAAGTAGGCATCTTTGAGGTCCAGGGAGGCTAGCCAGTCCCCTGGCCTTAGAGAGGGAAGGATAATTCCCAGAGTTACCATCTTGAACTTTGGCTTTAAAAGATGTTTGTTCAGGTATCTTAGGTCCAGGATGGGTTGCCACTCTCCTGTCTTTTTGGGGGTTAGGAAGTACCTGGAGTACAATCCTTTGCCCCAGTATAGGGTAGGCACTCTCTCTATAGCTCTTAGAGCTAGAAGAGAAGAAACCTCTGCCTCTAGGGCAAGGGTTTCTGAGAGATTTGCAGGTGGAAAAGATCTGGCTCTCATCTTGGGAAATTTTTTGAAGCTGAGAACCAGTCCCTGGCTTACTACTTCCAGGACCCACTTGTCTGATGTAACAGACATCCAGTCCTGGACAAAGTAAGCCAGCCTGCCCCTTACTGGGATAGGAGAATCTACCCGGGCAGACCCATCAGGGTGTCTGCTTGGCAGGGGCTTTAGGCTGAGGGGTGGATGCAGGCCTGCTCATCCCCCTTCTGCCTCTCCCTCTGAAGAACCCCCTCTGTGAAAAGGAAGAAGAGGCCTGTGGCTGGTAGAAAGGCCTATGAAAAGGCCTGCCCCTGCCCCTAGACTGCTGCCTTTGAGGAGGTGCCTGCTTCTATTTGGCCTGAGTATTTCTGTAAGTGGTCCTGTACTCATCCATTTTCTTCACGTAATTCTCTGTCTGCTTCCCAAACAGAGAATTACCCACTACAGGAAAATCCATGGCCTTAGCCTGGGTATCCTGTGAGAGGCTAGTACATCTGAGCCAAGTCATTCTCCGAAGAGCCACAGATGTAGCCATGACTCTTGATGATACATCATTGGAGTCTACAGCAGCATGAAACTGAACTTTCGATGCCTCAGTCCCATCTGCAGCTACCTCCTCCAGCTCCTTGGCAAGCTGGTAGGGAGCCCTGTTTAGCCAGTGCCAGTACAGTGTCCCACCCGGGACTTCTGCTACCTGTGCCGCCCTGAAGACCTCTTACCATTAGCCTGTCCACAGGAGGTATGGAATTGGGAGACTTGAGAATTTTTGTGTCTGTTTCCCAAAAGATTTGTGGACGGGAATAGACAGTCTCCTGGACTCTGGATGTCCATCATCTCTACATAGTCAGGCTCTTCCTGATCCTCCACTTCCTCCTCCACAGGAAGCTGGAGGTATCAGCCACCTTTCTGTAAAACATAAGTGTGAGGGGACTCAGAAAGCCTAGGAGAGAAACACCTGAAGGTCTGTCTGGGGAGATGTCAGGTCAACAGGCACATCCAGACTTTCACCATCACCATAATCATCTTCCAACTCTCCTTCTTCCTCAAACTCCGGTTCATAAAATTCTTCCAGGGTATAATCTGGAACCGGGGGAACCGACCGAACCGAGCCCCTGCCAAAAGGTGCGGATCAGTCGGAACCGATCGAAGCGATTCCACAATACGAATTGCTTTGGCTATTTCATCGGTGGTCGGAATATGAGATTCTGGCTCCGAACCGGTCGACCTGTATTTTCATTTTCTTTTTGTCGGAACTGATTCCTCGGAATTGGCTCTCCTTTTGCCCGAAGAAGTATCGCCCTGGTCAGAGGGCATTCCTCTGGTTTGGTCGGAACTGAACCGGGCTGGCCATCCGGGTCAGCGGACTTCTCGGCCTCCCTTTCCCTCAGTCTACCTAATCTCTTTTCCAGGGTACATTTGGGAAAATGTTTGCAAATTTGGCAGTCTGAATCAAGGTGGTCAAACCCCAGACAATAAACACAGGTGGTGTGGGGATCGGCCTTAGCAAAGACCTCCCCACACACACTGCAGTGTTGAAACCCAGTGAGCCGGTTTTTTTTCTTGGGTTTCTCAGACATGGCCAACCTAACCAAACGTACCCTTTTTTCGGCAACCGCCAGGCAAGACTCCCCTATCGGTTCCTGACTGTGTCACGGGTCTTGGAAAAACGTACTAAAACCGCGTTTTTTTAGAACCGATACGGACCGGTAACCACACACTAAAGTAAAGTATAAATTTTACCTGAAAATGATCGGTTCAGCCGAACCGATCCACACTTTTACAAGTTCCACACAGAAAACAGAAAAAAACCTATCTAGTACTCATGGTACCACAGACAGAGACTTGAACCAACTATGCGGAAACAACAATTTCGGTAGAAAAAAACGACCGAAAACAGACACTTCAACCGACTTTGAACCGAGCAGCAGGAGAAATCTCCAGAGCGACTGTTCAGTGAGGCGTAGTAAAGAATCTGACGGTTGCAGTTCGAATAACAGGCAGAGGCTTCAACCGAGCTCGAGATGAACATTCTATGCCATGCATAGAAAAGTTAACCCTTTGTTTTCCGGGGCAGTTTAAAGGCTGGGGCTAACTGCAATTGTCAGAATACAGCAAGACTTCATGTTTAAATATATGATTTCATATTTGGAAGTAACGAACTCTATCGGTGGTAACATAGAAACAGACTTTGACGGCAGATAAGGACCACTTGGCCCACCCAGTCTGCCCATTTCCCTACCTACCTACTGGATAAGCTGCAGATTTTAGTTAACCAACAGCCTATTTCCTGCAACCCCCACTATAACTGCCTTGTCTCTGTCCCATGCATGTTTGAATTCCCCCACTGTTTTAGACCCAACGACCTCCTCAGGAAGGCTGTTCCATGTATCCACCACTCTCTCCGTGAAAAAAAATTCCTCACATTACCCCTGAGCCGTCCCCCCTCTATCTTTAAATTGTGCCCCCTTGTTCTTACACATCTCTCTTTCTGAAAGATGCTACCCTCCTGGACTTTGTTGATTCCCTTGAGGTACTTGAACGTTTCTATCATGTCCCCGTCCCTCCTTTCATCAAGGTATACATATTAAGCTCTCTCAGTCTCTCTTCATATGGTTTCTGCTGCAGACCCTGCACCATTTTAGTTGCCCTCCTCTGGACTGCTTCCATCCTGTCTATGTCCTTGCGTAGATGGGGTCTCCAAAACTGCACACAGTACTCCAGATGGGGTCTCACCAACTGTCTGTATAGAGGGATAACCACTTCCCTTTTTCTACTTGTGATGCCCCTTCCTATGCATCCCAGTATCCCCCTGGCTCTCCTTACTGACTTTTCACATTGCTTACCCACCTTTAGGTCATCTGATATGACTACCCCCAGGTCCCTTTCCATTTTGTTGTTGTTAGTACCTCCTGCTATTGTGTACTCTTCTCCTGGGTTTTGTTTCCCAGGTGCATTACTTCACTTCTTTGCATTGAATCTAAGTTGCCATATGTCTGACCATTCCTCCAACCTTGCCAAGTCCCTTCTCATCTTTCTACCCCCTTGTGTATCAACTCTGTTACAGATCTTTGTGTCATCTGCAAAGAGGCATACCTTTCCTCAGACCCTCTGCAATGTCACCTATAAAGATGTTAAAGAGGACTGGACCCATACTGAGCCCTGAGGTACTCCACTAGTAACCCCTTTCTTCGGAATGTGTTCCATTCACTATTACCTTCTGTGTCCTGTTGTGCAGCCAGTTTGCACAGGCTACCACCCTGGGACCCACTCCCAGGCTGGCTAACTTGATTATTAATCTTTTGTGCTGGACTGTGTCAAATGCTTGCTAAAGTCTAGGTAGGCCATATCCACAGCCCCTCCCTGGTCTATTACTTTGGTCACCCAGTTAAAAGAAATCAATTAGATTCGTCTGACATGATCTTCCTGCTATAAATCCATGCTGCTTTGGGTTCTGTGCCCCGCTGGCCTCTAGGTACTCAATTCTTTCTTTCAGAAGTGATTCCATCATTTTACCTACCACTGAGGTCAAACTTACAGGTCTGTGGTTTCCTGCTTCTGCCTTGCTCCCACTTTTGTGAAGGGGAATCACATCTGCCCTCCTCCAGTCCTCAGGTACCGACCCAGGTACTGCCACCTGATTTGTTAAAAGCGTGGTCAGTGGTGTCACTAGGTCTTCCTTAGTTCTTTCAGGATTCTGGGGTGAATCCCATCAGGCCCCATTGCTTTGTCCACCTTGAGTTTTAGAAGTTCTTTCAGGACTCTCTTTCTGTGAATGGACTGGTGTCAACCCCTACCAGAGTGCTTCTATTGTCTGGTTTAGGTAACTCCTCCTCATCTTCTTTTGTGAATACTGAGCAAAAGTATTCATTCAGTATCTCTGCCTTTTCACTGTCTCCCTCTGCCCACCTCCCTCTCCTTTATTAATCTTCACTATCCTCCTTAACCTTTCTATGCTCCCTAATGTACCTATAAAAGGTTTTATCCCCCTTCTTAACTGAGTTGGCTATTTTTTCCTCGGTTTGGGCCTTTGCTATTCTGACTGCCTTCCCCACTTCTTTCTGCTTTAATTGATACAGTTCCCTGTCGTACTCCTTCTGTGATTCCTTATACTTTTTGAATGCAGCCTTTTTCTCCTTAACCTTCCCTGCCACCTCTTTTGAGAACCATAGTGTTTTTTTACTCTGCTTTGTTTTCTTTATTTGTTTCACACAAAGGCTTGTTGCCTCTATGATGGCAGTTTTGATTTTTCTCCATTGTTCTTCCACCCCTCCTTTTGGTCATTTGCTACTGCATTTTTCAGGTATTCACCTATTTTGCCAAAGTCAGCCGTCCTAAAGTCCAATATCCTTGTTTTTGTATGGCTTATCTCCATGGTTGTGCTCATTGTGAAGCACACTGTGCAGTGGTCGCTTGTTCCCAGATGTCTACTGACTTCTAAATTTGTGATCCTCTCTCCATTTGAGAGTACCAGGTCTAGGGTATTGCTCCCTTCCGAGTGGGTTCCAACACTAGCTGTCTAAGGCCTGCCCCCTGCAGGGCATCGAGAATGACCCTGCTCTTGGATGTGGCTGCAGTACATGTTATCCAGTTAACATCTGGCATATTCAGGTCCCCCATCAACAGTATCTCCCCTTTTTCATCCATTTTGAGAATGTCCTCTATCATTTTGTTGTTCATTTCCTCCCCTTGAGATGGGGGTCTGTATACAACCCCTGTGCGGATTGTGATGCCATTCCCTGTCTCCAAGGTGACCCAGAGTGCCTCTTTATTAAGGGGGTATTGGAGTTGGAGCTTGTCAAATGGAGTGATACCTTCATTACAAAGGAATTGGAACACATGGGTCAGACCCACAGATCTCCATTGAGAGAAGGTATAATTCAAATATATATATTAGGACAAAAAATGTGTCCTGTGATATCACTTTACAGTATTCATATACTGTCAAAAGGATACCTGAACACCTCAGTTTTTTCCATATTTTATAAGGTTGCGATGTAATTCCTGTTAGGGCTGAGGGGTTAAGCGATCTCCCTTCAGAGGAAAACAAAATCTTTTTTATATCAGAGAGACTGTTTGAATGAAACTCTATAGTTTTCCAAGGAGAAATATAGGAGTCAGACAGCCACAGTACCAATGTTCTAAGATAAGGAGCTTGGGCATACAAGTTCAAGTCTGGGAGGTTCAACCCACCCTGAGAAAGGGAAAGTTTTAGGATGAAGAGTCTAACTCTTGGCTTGTTTTTTTTCCCCATATAAAGTGTAATAATATTTTATTCCAGGATTTAAAGTAATATTTCGAGGGGAAGAAAGGAATGGTTTGAAACAAGTACAAGATTTGTGGAAGAATGTTGGTACGTATAAGAGATTCGTTGATGAAAGGGAAGGAAAGCTGTATCCCACCTATCCAGATCAGCCTGGATCTGTGTTGTAAGAGGTTCATAGTTACTGAGTTCAAGTACTCCAAGATCTGTAGGAAGATGAAGTCCTAGATATTTTATTTTGATTGATCGCCACTTAAATGGAAAGAATTTTTTCATTGACTTGGATGGGGAATAGTTAAATGACAGGATTTCAGTTTTGTTTACATTAAGTTTAAAATCCGATATTTTTTCAAAATAGGTTAGGATCTTCCAGGCATCCGGGATGGATTGGGGGGAGATAACAGGGTTAACAATACATCATCCGTGAACAGACTGATTTTGTTTTCTTGTTGTCCTATTGGGATTCCTTCGACCAGAGGAGAATTTCGGACTAGGGCCGCCAAGGGTTCTAAAAATAAGGCGAAGAGGTATGGGGATAAGGGGTATCCCTGTCTAGTGCCTCTTCCGATTGGGAGAGGGGAAGATAAGGAACCATTAACTCAAATGTAGGCTTGCAGGGATTTGTATAGATTAACTAAACATGCAATAAACTGTGGTGGAAATTGGAAACTTCTAAGGGTGTCCCATAAAAAGGGCCAAGAAACCCAATCAAACGCTTTTTCAGCGTCTAAGCTGAGAAATACTGACGGGATTTGTCTAGCTCGCACGAATTCCTGTAGTATCAGGGCTCTACGTATATTATCGGAAGTATTCCTGTTTTTAATAAATCCTGACTGATCTGGGTATATGATATAAGGTAATATCAATTCAAGTCTGGAGGCTAATATGGCCATATACATTTTATAGTCAACATTAAGAATAGATATAGGACGGTAGGACCCCAGGTCTGAGGGGTCTTTATTTGGCTTAAGTATAGGGGCGATGGTAGCATAGTCCCAAGATGGGGGGAGGTGGGGGGAGAGAGACAGACCACCTTGGGAAATATCACTGAATAAGATTTGTAGTTTAGGGGATAATTCTTTGTTAATTTTTTGTACCATTCCGCAGGATATCCGTCAGGGCCAGGGCAATGCCATGAATTAAGTTTTTTGATAGACTCCTCGAACTCGAGTGTTGAGATGGGAGATTCTAGTTTTTTAATTTGAAGGGGGTAAGAGTAGGAAGGTTTGTCTGTTTTAAGAATTGTGTCGATTCACTTTGGGGAAATGACGGAGGGGAGTAAAGTTTGGAGTAGTAATCAATAAAGGCCTGTTGGATATGTTCTACCGAATGATATATTCTACCAGATGTTAGGTTCCTGAGTCTTAATATTGTAGATGTCCCCTTTCGCGCCCGTAATTTACGGGTTAAATTCTTGATGGCCTTGGGACCCCCCCTCATGGACTGATTGTCGTAGGTAATAGATGGACTGTTGGACCTTGTTGTCCATGATCCACTGTAAGGCTGCTTTTGTATTGTTGATTAATTTTTGTAGATCCACATCGCCTTCTCTATATAACAACTAATAATTTACCAGTTGTGTTAAAGGTTTTTGATATTCGTGTTCTCTTTCTTTGAACTTTCAAGAAGAGTAAGCTATTTCGCTACGAATGGTGGCTTTCATTGCGTCCCACTGTGTAGCCATTGGAATATCAGGATCTGCATTTTCTGAAAAGAAAAGGGAAAGTCTAGTAGAAAGGCTCTCGAGTAATCCCTTATCAGTCAGAATTGATGGGCTGAGTCGTCAGAGAGTGATCTTCCTCTCTCTTCCCATGTCCAAAGTTAGGATCAATGGGTGGTGGTCGGAGAGTATCTTGACGCCAATACTAATGTCTTGAATCGTTGATAAGTGTTCACATGTAGTGATCATGTAGTCTAATCTGGAATAGGATTTAAATCTTGGGGAGTAGCAGGTGAATCCTGGGCTAGAGGGGAATAACCACCTCCATGTCTCTATGAAACCCAAGTGCTCTATGGCTCTTTTAAATTGTCTGGTAATAGCGTTATTTCTGTGTTTTTGTGGGTTTGAACTGTCAATACGTGGGGCCAGGATCAAGTTCAGGTCACCTCCCAGAATTAACTGGCCCTGGAGGATATCTAATAACTTGGCTGTAAAACCCCTATAAATTGGGAAGTTTGACTGAGGGGGAAAATAAACGCAGGCCAGCGTGACTTGTTTTCCATATAGTAGCCCTTTTATAATTACGTAGCGACCCTGGGCATCGATATGTGTTTGTTGAATCTCAAAAGAAGTACTCCTTGGGATTAATATTGCCGTACCCTTTCTTCCCTGGGATGCGACAAGGCCACAACCCGATATCTCTCCCCAGTTTAGTTTGGTATGTTCAGAATCAGAGAGGTGGGTTTCCTGCAGAAGGATCAAATCTGAAGGGTGTCTAGAGAGATGCTGCATGAGCCTCGCTCTTTTTATCAGGTCATGTAACCCGTTAATATTATGGGATATGATTTTTATTGGGTTTATTGCTCCCATTTTTTATGTTTATTAATTTTTCTTTTATTTCTTTCCCACCAGAGAGAAGATAAAGAATTTTTCCAGACCACGCCCAGCAATTCCTCAGGATATATATTTGATGAGAAGCTACTAGTTCACTTGTGTTATATGAATTTTTAAATAAAACCTGTAAATATAATTCGCTTTTCCTGTATGTGTGTTTATTTAACCCCCCTCAATATCTAAAATAGATAATGCAAACTGGAGAGGTTTAACACAGAAACAAACATAAAAAACTTTGTGACCACTATCTAGGTCTAGATTCATAAGCTGTCTATAACTAAGTGAAACAGAGGCAGCAATGTACAGTAACTGAGGTATAATGACCTCATAAGTGAAACCTTTGTCCACCATTTGGTGGTCAAACAAACCTATATACAGTTTGACCTCCAATTGGGAGGTGCTCATAACGAGTTCCTCCTGAATCATCTTATCTCCTACTTCGAATGGAAAAGAAGGATGAGGGGTTCCCATCCCAATCCCAAATAATTACTCAGGATCAGTAAAAGAGTCCCTAAGTGAGTGATTATATCACCACTCTAGGGTGGTTCCATTGATGCCAGTATGGATGTTAAGATCTATGGCATTGGGAGAGTTCTGCCCTATTCTTAAGTAGAGAGGCTCAGTACAGAAGATTTAAGATAAATAGCATTGGGAAATATAAGATTTTTTTATTTTAGCTTTTGTTGACCGGGTAAGTACACTAGACAAGTATTATGTCTATTTTCAGGAACGACCCGGGAGAGTACAACATAGGGATACAGACATTTTTACAGTAGAGAGTAAGTACAGCATGACAACATGTTGGAAATAGTAACATAGTCCAGGGGTATGGACGGTCATAATACAACTTATAACTTTAAGGTTAATATACCCCCGGGGTGAGCAGGTCACCTACAGATTCCAACAAAAACCATATATACATTTTACACATTAGAGACAATTTAGAAAGGCAATGTCCAGGGAACCTTGACATGGGCAGTGTGTCCCAGTCGGTACCCTGGTAAATTGGTAGAGTCAAGGAAAACAGCAGGAGTTATGGGTAGCATCTGAGGGAGGCAAACTTTGAACCGGAAAGACAACCATATTGAGAAATTCTCTAGGGAGGCTTAGGGCAGTCACACGCTGAGGCTAGTTTCAGGAAACCCCAGAGGGAATTACGGAAGCACAGGTGGGAGGAGGTCAAACGGGTATGCACAGGAAGGGAGTTCCAGAGTCTGGGCGCATATGCGGCGAAGTCCCAGTCACCCATGAGGGTGCAGGTGGAGGGGACCATGAGCATCCCAGGGCCTGGGACCTAAGGTAGATAGTAAATGTCAGTTTGCAGCAGGAGCAGTGCCAGCTCTGGGGGGTGCCAGTTCTGACCACTTTGTCCGTGAGATAGCCCACCCCGAAGTCCAGGTACCTAGCTGGGGAGAGCCATCGAAGTTTATCATATAACTCGCAGCGATGGGCGAGATGGGGGACAGCAAGGGCAAAGCGACAGATGTTATTGTATGTTGTGTGCCACCAAGTAAGATGAGTCTGGGGAGAGCGAGCGAATAGGTGCAGCCCATAGCTGAGAGAGGGAAGAACACCACCTTTTGTGAGGGCTAGTCTAGCTGCTGGTGTAAGGTTGAACTTGGCCCTGTAGGCCAGGCCCAGCTTGCAGTTAACTGCCCTGCAGATGTTTAGGATGTGGCTACCCATGTCGAGTTGGGGGTCAAGGGTGACCCCTAGGTATTTGGCAGAGTTCACTATGGGGAGGGGGGATCCGTCAGGACAGGAAATCTTTAACAAGGCCGACGAGGCTTTGAGTTTGGCTGTTGAGCCAAAGAGCATGGCCTGTGTTTTTTTCAGGTTCAGGACCAGTTTGTTTTCAGTGATCCAGGTTTGGACTTTGTTAAAGTCTTGGACATGGCCTTGTTGACAATAGCGACATCTCGGGCGTGTGCCAGGATCACCAGGTCGTCAGCATAGAGGGTGGCACTGCAGGTGGAAGTCACCACAGGTAGCTGGTTGATAAAGAGGGAAAACAGGAGAGGGCCCAGTACCGAACCCTGAGGGACACCGGAGGTCACTGGAATTATAGAGGGTTAATACATACTCTCTCATTTTGAGGTCCCAGCCCTAAGATTCTCATATTTTATGAGTCAGCTGGTAGAAGGTTAGTTTGTCTTCTGGTCGTCTGGGACCTATTCGGTTTTAAGAATTAGGGAGGGTCCTCTTGATGTTGTATCGCTTAGGGAGAATTAGCTCAGCACTTGTAACGGCTTAGGATCTGTTATATTGGGCAGCCTGAGATAGGGATCGAGGGGAAGCAGTTCAGGAGGGCCATAAAGCCCAAGTATGAGACACACGATCTGTTATATAGATAGAGAGGGCCCAGACTGAGTTTCACTCATCTAGTTCCTTGATCTTTGAGTTGATATATATCCGCCCCCCCCGCCCAGCCACGCTGCACCCAACCCTCTCAGAACATCAAGAGAGGAAAGGAAGAGGAAAAAAAAAAGGGGGGGGAGGAGTTTGAGAGACAAATAGTTCTTTGTACTTCAAAGAGGCACTTCTGTTTATCCTTAGATTAGGCGTAATCAGTTTCTGTTCTTAGATGCAGAATTAGATCACTACTGTGGAATGAGACATCAAGGGGAGCCACCATCAGGGCAGCGAGTGTCAGAGACACCTTTCCTGATAGCTAAGGGTCACAGTGGGAAGAATGAGGAGCACCGTGTCGCTTGGCAGAACTAGAAGGAGCCTTGTGGTTTAAGGAGCAATTCTCCCTAGTAAGGGAATTTCCCCACCATCAGGAAGATTGCCACAGGGTCAAATTGGAAATTAAATTGTGTTGCCTAACTTGTGTTTATAGGCTCTCGTTCCTCTCTAGCCAATGCTCCCCCTCCCCCCACAAATGAACTCCCCCAGCCTCAGGGTGCTCTCCCGACTCATTCAACTAACCCTTGATATGGCTCCCCACCTCATGGAGCTTCAGTTGCCGCTGATGGATTTCAAAATTGTTGTAACTGCTTGAGAAGCGTTGCAGTTGGAGGCGACTACTGTGAAGTGTTCCCTCGATCGTGCTGAGCCCACTGCTTCTGACACTGTCTGAATGCCTCCATGGTTTTTTGAGAAATGATGCCCCTAGCCAACAGGTCTGTTGCTGCTTCCATTGCTGTGGAGTAACTCTGAGGACCGGTGGGTAGCTGTACTATCAGTTTGGCTGGGTATGGTGTTTTAAACCTGATTTTCTGTGATCGTAAGGAAGGCAATAGTGGGATATAGTCTCTGCGAAGCCTGTGTGTGTAAGGCGCGTAATCGTTATCGAAGAGCAGCCTGGACTGGCCCCACATCACCTTCCCCTTTCACCAGGCTTTGCTGAGTATTGCTTCCTTAGTTTAAAAACTTAGTAGGCGAATTAAAAATGAGCGCGGTCAAGCGTCTGGTTGCGATGGCTTGGGACCCAACGCTCGGTGGGCCCGCTCGACGTTGATTTGAAAATCTGGATCCAGAGATAGGGTTAAGCGGAGGAAGTAGTCTGCGAAAGCGCGGGGATCGTTCCCCTCCTCGCCCTCCGGGAGACCAAATATTCGGAGGTTTCTTCTTCTGCTCCTGTTCTCCACGTCTTCCTTTCTGGTCGTTATCACTAGCTGCTCGGATACTATGGCCCGGACCGCATCTTCTATTTCTTCGATTTTGGAAGCATTAAGGGAGATTTGCCGATCAGCCTCCATCGCTTGGGTCTGAAGGTGAGTGATCTCGTTCCTAAGGTCTCTCAGGGATTCAAGTACCTCCCCACGAAACTCAGTGCTTGCTTCTAGGATGGTTTCAGCATTAGGTTCTGGATTCTTTTTTTGAGCTTTAGTTTTAAGGGTTTTTTCTCCATGCTCGGGGTAGACCTTGACTGGGCCTTGCCGTCATCAGACTGCTGATCATCTGGGTCGTTCATCTCGGCGATTGGTAAGAAACGATTTTGAGAATGTTTAGCTATCGGAGCCCTGAAAGTTTAGAGCACACTTTTGCCTTTTGACTAAATCGAATCTGTAGATTTAAATTGCCAAATATGCTCTTTTTACATAGATTTAGGCAGGAGCTTCCCTATTTGCATCCTTAGTCAGGCTTTACCATAAATGGAAGTCCCTGAGGAACGTACTTTGGTCCCTCAGGGGCTGGTTGGGGAGGGAGGACTGAGCATCCCAAGAACAGTTCTCGGCAGCAGCAGGGAGGGGAATTGGTGGGATAGTGAGGGCTAGTACCCTGTATGGACTATACTGTAGGTCCAAGGGTTTGATGGGGACCTACAGGCACACTGGATGGACCACTGGTCTTTTCCTGCCTTTGTCTATTTTTCTGTATCTCATACAAGCCATTCTATCGTTATGGGACTGTCAAGACAGAGGTTGGCAACTACGGCAAAGTCAGAAATCATGTTCTGTACAGAGACACTTCACACAAGAAAGTAGGGGTTCTGAGCAGAAATCTTGTTGCCATAGTCAGCGGCTAAATTGGGCAGGAACTCAGTTCCACCATCTGTCATGAAATGACCGCTCCACCATGAAGAAATTTAGACGAGAGTTTCCCCACCTAAAAATTTCCAATTTAATCACTGGCTATAGTGACAGAATTAAACAGTGGCACATTATGCCTTACTTAACATAATGGATGTCAAATGAACGAGGATAATGCTGCCACAGCACCAAGGCATGAAAAACAATGCTGACAGAAAATGTAAAACAAAATGAAAATGATGTGCAGATTTTTCAATCTTCTTGGGTGCTAGAGATTGCTGTGAAGAGGAGACATCTATAGCATACTCGCTACCTCCAGTGTACCTTTCCTCACATTGTTTTCCTAATCCATTTTCACAATTGAGCACTCCAGTGTATTTAAGGCAGAAGCTAATACAGACAGACAAGAACAGTTACACACTTGCCAGAACAGTAGATCTTTGAGAGAATCTCTTCTTTAGGCTATACCTTTGCAACTACACCCGCATTAGTGCTATGACCACATAGAAACTTTTGCTAGCCAGGAGCCAACCATGTGTCAGCATCTATATAAAGGTGAGCTGCCCCAAGGGTTCTGATTTGATCAGGCAGGAAGTGGGGTCACCCCTGGACTCCAGTCAATTTTGGGCGGTGTTAAGCAATGCCAGGTCAATTAAAAATAAGACCGCAGTTGTCGCTGATCTTGTGGCATCTGCAGACCTGGACTGTATCACAGAGACCTGGCTGGATGGTAATGCTGGCCCCATTTTGCAGTCTGTAGTTCCGGCCGGGTTTTCAGTGATTCACTGCCCGAGACAGGATGGGCGGGGGTTGCTGTCTCTTTTAGACAGGAACTGGGTCTCAGGGAGGTGCTAGTTGAAGCTACCAAGTCCTCTGAGTGTATAGCGGGTGCAGGTGTAGGCTACAGGATTCTTCTCATTTACCGTCCACCAGAGGATGGGAAGGAATTCCTGAAGGAGGATGCAGACTTCATTACCGACGTGATGCTGGAGTCCCCCAGATGGTTGATTTGGGGGGATTTCAATGCCTGGGTCAACGATGAACTCTCGCTGCTTGGACAAAACCTCCTCCAACTGATGGATTCTTTGGGCCTAACATGGGTTCTTACCACTGCAACCCATAAGAAAGGACACTCATTGGACTTGGTGTTCCACCTGGGGATGGAGATCTCCGATGTGGAGGTGAAGCCAGTCGGCTGGTCTGACCATCACGTCCTGAGACTCAGTTTCGCAACCCCCCAAAAAAGGGAGTTGGTACAGCTCCGCCCTTTAAGAGGAGTTACCTCAGAAGGTCTAATGGCAGCGCTGGACCTCTAGGGATTTCCAAGGGATAGCACTGATCCAGGGCCTCTTGTATCAGCCTATAACAGGGCTGTCACTGAGGCACTGGATATCATTGCTCCTTCTCACGTTTGCCTTATCTCTCATCCGGATGCCCCTTGGTTTAATGGGGAAATACGTGAATTGTAGAGGCGGGGTTGGAAAGGCACTGGCGGAAAACTCACCTGGAGGTGGATAGACTTAGATTGATGGATCATTATAATATCTATCAATCAGCTATTTCCCGTAAGAAGGCAGAGTTCCTGTCCAGGGAAATTGCTACGGTGAAGAACAGACCAGCTCAGCTCTTCCGGACTGTGGACAGACTGTGCAGTCCAGTCTGTCTTCATTCTGGTCGAGCGTTGTCACAAAAACAGTGCGAGGAGTTAGCGCAGTTCTTCTCTGATAAGGTATCCTCCATCAGGGATGAGATCAGCCAGTGCCTTCCCACTGGACCTTGCATTAATCAATCGAGTGGTACTAATACCCAGCAGACTTGGTCCACCTTTAGCCAACCAGTAGTCGTGGATATAGTGAGGATCATCCAGACTTTGCGGCCAACTTACTGTGGTTTGGACCCGGGCCCTACATGCCTACTAGTGGGGTGTGTAGAAGTTACTGGCCCAGTCCTTGCTGGGGTAGTGGGAGTTTCATTGGAGAGAGGGATCTTTCCAGATCCCTTAAAGGAGGCAGTAAAAAAAAAAAAAAAAAAACTCCCTTGACCCTGACTGCCCAGCTAGCTACAGACCGATCTCAAACTTACCCTTTGTTGGGAAGGTTATCGAGAAGTTGGTCACACTGCAACTGGAAGACCATTTGACCAACCACAATATCTACAACCCTCTCCAGTCTGGCTTCAGGAAAAGGCATAGTCCTGAAATGGCCCTGGTGAGGGTACTTAATGACCTTCTGATGGCGAGAGATCGGAGAACCCATTCAATCTTTGTTTTCCTTGATCTCGCAGCAGCATTTGACACCATGGATCATGGGGTACTGCTCGAGCACCTGTGGTTTTTCTGTGGACTGAGAGGGGCAGTCCACAGCTGGTTTAAGTCCTTCCTTGAGGGTAGGTCCCAGAAAGTGGTGTTGGGAATTTATTCCTCGGCCAATCATGGACTACCCTGCGGGGTTCCACAGGGCTTGGTGCTGTCCCCCATGTTATTCATGGTGTATCTACTTCCATTAGGGGACATTATAAAGTGGTACGGATTGAGTTTTCATTGCTATGCTGATGATTCTTAACTGTACATGTCTTTTGTACCCGATCAGGAATTAGACTGTTATGGTGTTTAATAACTGCCTACTGGAGAGTCAGAACTGGATGAGTGCCAGTTGGCTTTGGTTGAACTTCGGGACACACCGAGGTATTGGTTGTGGACCCTGGTTATAGGATGATAGGGGCATGGGCGGGACAACCGTCAGGATTAAATCTTGGTGGGACCCCACTTATTGCCTCTGGCCTGGTGCGAAACCTGGGTATGGTATTTATTTATTTATTGAATTTTGTTGACCGGGTAAGCCCACTGAGACTAGAAGTCCCTTTTTCAGGGGCGACCCGGGGGTGGGGATACAGATGGTAACCAATTGAAACTGAACCAGATTCTGCTGTTGGTGGTATTTCTATTGAATGGAGGAAATTTGGCCAGGACGCCGAGGAAATTTCCCCTACTCTTTTCGAGAAGTGCCATGGGATCTTTAACGTCCACCTGAAGAACCACCAGAACAGGCAGGCAGACAGGACCTCGGTTTAACGTCTCATCCAAAAGACAGCACATCAGGAGTGCAGCACCCCCCTCATGCTGCACCACAGTGTCAGTATTGGGATATTAACCCAAGTGCCCGGTGTGGGGATAGAACCCACAGCCTTCTGACCTCCCAGCCTCGAAGGTGAGTGTGCTACCTGATGAGCCACTTACACTTTAATGAAGGCCTGACCCTGAGGGTGCAGGTTTCGGCTGTAGTCAAATTCTCTTACCATCTAAGGAAGAAGAAGAATCAGCATTTATATAGTGCTTTTCATACACAGTATCCCAAAGCGATTTACAAGCAATGCTAGACTGGTAGTAAAGTGACTGAATGTGTGGTGACAGCCATGTCACACATCATCACCCACAAACAGCCTGGATAATTGCATGAACCAGTTTATGGGAAGGGGAACGTTGGCCAGGACACTGGAAATGCTCCTTGCTCTTTGTGAAGAGTGCCCTGCGTTCCTTTACTTCCACCTGGACACCCACCAGGAACGGTAGAAGGGACCTCAGTTTAACGTCTCATTGGAAGCATGGCACACCCAGCAGTACAGTACTCCCCAATACTGCACTCAGATGCCAGTGATTTTTAGGTGCAAGTCCAATCCCAGTGTGGGACGAGAACCCCCGACCTTTTGGTCCAGAAGTGGATGTGCTACCAGCTGAGCCACGCTGACACCATAGCCCGGGTGAAGCACCTGGTCCCGCCCAAAGATCTTCCGACCTTGGTCCACGCCTTTGTCACCAGTCATTTTGATTACTGCAACGCGCTCTACCTAGGGCTACCAGGGGTAGATATCTGCTGCCTATAACTAATGCAGAACATGACGGCCAGGTTGCTGACTGGAGCTTCTAGATCCAGTCATATTACACCTGTGCTGGGTGAACTGCACTGGTTTCCAACACAGTGGCGGATTACCTTCAAGGTCGCATTGCTGACCTACAAGGCCCTACATGAGCAGGGACCCCACTACCTGAAAGAGCTCCTGTGTCCTTACTGTCCCTCCCGCTCACTCCGATCCTCTGGCGAGGGACTGCTAGAGATTCCCAGGGTATCGGGGAATCTTTTGCCTTTGTGGCACTTACCCTGTGGAATTCTCTACCATGCCAGATACAAGAAAGCCAGACTGTAGAAGATTTTAAAAAATTGCTAAAGACATTTATTTAACGAGGCATTCTCAGGAATGTATTGAGTATATATGGATGTGTTTTAATGTTTTTTATCTGTTTTATTATAAACTGAGTTTTGATGTGTATTGTAAAGGTGCCCTGAGCATTGGAAGGGTGCCTCATACAAACAAAATGTTGATTGATTGATCTCTCCTCAGTTTCCTGCCAGAGATCGTGCCTGAAGGACTCTCTTCCTGGGGAACCAGCAAATAATACCACTGCCTCTGATGTTAGGAAGATGCAGGCGCTGGAGAAAGCAGCCATGAAAATTCCCAAGGCAGAAATGAATGCCATATTCCCCCACAGCTGATAAAAAGGGGAAAGAGGGAGGGCGGGCATGGCCTAAAGGAAGAGATTCTCTCGAAGATCTACTGTTACGTTAAGTATGTAACTGTTCTATCTTCTTTGAGGATATCACCTCCCTTAGGCCACTCCTTTGGATTGAGTCCCAAGCAGTCCCAAAAGCTAACTGGGAAGTTGGTGCAGTCTGTTTATGACAGCAGGCCCTGTAGAAGAGCAAGGCTGAAGCCTGCTCTTTTGCGAGAAACAAATGTCCAGACTGTAATGTTTAGCAAAGGTGTGGACAGTACTTCAGATGGCTGCAGCACAGATGTCAGCCACAGACACATTTCTGAAGCAAGTAACAGACGTGGCCATACCTCTTGTGGAATGACCAAAAACTGCACCAGAAGTTCTTTACCATACTTCCTGTAACAGAACATAATACAATGTGCCAGCCATTTGGACAAGCACTGTTTCAATACAGAGACACCCGCTTTCCAAGGGGCAAATGAAACAAATAGCTAAGAGGACGTTCTGCAGTCCTTGGTGTGAGCAATACAGCATCTTTGGATTCTACAAACATCCAAAGTGTGGGGGCAAAGCTTCACCTTAATTGGCATGCGCTGGATAATAAACTGGAAGGTGGATGGTTTGATTTAGTGTGAACTCAGATCACCTTTGGCAAAAACTCAGGATTAGTACATAAAGATACCCCATCTTTATGGAAAAGCAAGTACGGAGGCTCTCGCATTAGAGCCTGTAGCTCTGAAATTCTTCAAGCTGAAGTGATTTAACTAAAAAATAAAGCCTTCCATGAAAGAAAGCATAGGCCACAACTCACAGCTGGTTCAAAAAGAGCCAATATAAGTTTCTCAAGCACACAATAAGGTCCCATGGGGGGAACCGATCTGCAAATGGGAAGTTTCATATGCAGAATATCTTCTCAGAAAAGTTGGGGAGACCTCTAATTGAGCTACCGCACGACCGTCAACAGGGGCACAGAAAGCTGATATACAGTAGCTGCCAGATGCATCTTCAGTGAGGAGTACTGCAGACCGGTCTGACACAGACAGTAAGTATTCTAACACCGTATTGACTGGACAAGTGAATGAGTCCATATTTTTGGAAGTGGCCCACAAAGTGAAATGCTTCCACGTTAAAGAGTACGTATGTCTGGTGTAAGGCTTTCTGGCTGCAACCAGCACATCAGCTACTTGTGCTGACACCCCCAACCATGCAATGGCTATGTCTTCAGGAGCAATGCATGCAGGTGAAAGGACTTCAGGTCCAGATGGATCACGGTCCTCCTGTATTGTGACAACAGGCCTCTGCACAGAGGCAAGGCCACTGGAGACTCCACTGCTAGTTGTTAGCAGTGAATACCATATCTGCCAAGGCCACAGAGGTGCAATGAGAGTCACACCCTCCCTCTGTAGTTTCAGTAATACTCTCTGTATTAAGGGAATGGGAGGTAATGCAAACAGAACCCTCCCTTTCCAAGAGAGGGATAATGCATCTCTCCAAAACACTCCAGGCCCTAGAGCGAGTGAGCAGAAATGTGGCAGTTTTGTGTTGTGTGGGGATAGAAAGGTCCAACTCTGGACAACTCCACCTTGTGAAAAGGTCACCTACCACAGAGATCAGCCATTCCTAGTCATACATATTGGACTGTGATCTGCTTAGCTCGTCTGCGAAGACATTTTGAAACCCTGGGAGATGCACGGCTAACAACTCCAGACCTTGTTTCAGCATCTAGTACCACGCTCTCGTTGCTTCCTGACACAGGGGATAGGAATGAGTCCCCCGCTTATTTTTTCTATGTAAAGTATAACACTAATGTTGTCAGTCTGTACTAGCAGATGACACTGAATGAGATGCTCCTGAAAAGCCTGGAGACCATATAAGACCACTAATTTCCAGGGCATTTATGTGTAATCCGATTTCCACCTGGTTCCATGCACCTTGGGTTTGATAAGGGCCCACGTGTGGTCCCCACCCGGATCCTGATGCATCCAAGATGAGAGCTGGGATTAAGAATGGAATGCCCCTCAAGAGGTTGCTGTGGTTCATCCACTACATCAATGCTTTGAGTAAATGAGATGTGATGAGCATCTTTTGGTCCATGTCATGCACCAATTGGTCCCACTGCACTCCCAGTGTCCACTGTGGTATCCACATATGTAAGCGAGCCAGTGGCACAGTCACAATGGCTACTGCCATGAGTCCCAGGAGATGGAGAAAAGTTCTGACTGGGACGTAATGACTGCTGTACAACAGCTGTGCTTCAGCCATGAGACGCTGTGCCCTGTTCAGGGGTAAAAACACTCTGTCCTGTTCTGTGTCCAGGACTGCACCTATATACTACAACCTCTGGCAAGAGGTCAGTACTGATTTTGGTACGTTCATTGTAGCCCCCAGGTCTTCGAACAATTGCCTTGTTCGGGACAGGGTATGTTCGAGTTGGCTCCGGGAACTGGCTTTCAACAGCCAATCATCTAGGTATGGGAAGACATACGGACCTTCTCTGCGAAATGCTGCTGCTACCACCGCCAATCATTTGGTAAAGACCTGAGGTGCTGAAGACAAGCCAAACGGCAATACTCTGAACTGGAAGTGCTCCCCTTCCAGGACAAATATCTCAAATACTTTCTGTGATGCTGTCTGATTTTGATAAGAAAGTATGCATCCTTCATGTCCAGAGAGAAAATTCAGTCCCGTTTGCAAAAGCAGAATCACGTTTTGCAAGGAAATCATGCAAAACTTCTTGTACTAATACTACCGCTCTCTAGTTGAAACTCTTTCTGAATACTGTAACCATTGTGAACTTTGATATCTTATTTGCATTGTATACTGATCTTGACGCCATCCAGGTCCATCTTGAAAACGAGTTTTGCTCAATGATGATTGCCTGGTTAAATAACGATTTGATTGATTGTACTCTACAGAGAAGTTTAGGTCTCATATGTCTAACTCAGGTCTGAGATCTCCTGTCCATTTGGAGAGAAGGCAGTATCTGGAGTAGAATCCTTTGCCTTTCTGGCATACAGGTACAGGTTCTGTGGCACGTTTGGTTAGCAAAGCTTTCTACCTCTTCATTCAGCACGGACAGATATCCCAGAGGATAAGTTGAAAGAGAGGGAGGGTGCTCTGGAGGGGTTTCTAATACCTCCAGAGCATGCCCCTTTGCCATTATCTCCAGGACTCAATTGTCTGTAGTGATCTTCCTCCACTCTGTTAAATGAAGGGAGAAGCAACCCCCTACCACCACCTCCTGTGGGTGAAGTGTTTTTGGGGAGGGGGCAGTCCAGCATGAGCCATGCTGAGATGGCTGGGGCAGAACCATCAGCTTTGGAATGGGCTCCTGGGGGAGAGGGAGGGCAAGGCTCCACCACTCTTACCTCGGCCATGCTGATGGAAGGCCTGACAGTCCCCTCCAGCAGCTGGTGGTGAAAGGATCCTCTACCAAGTGTGGGGTACAAGGATTTAACAGACTTTAGAGTCATTTTAGAGACCTGAAGGCCTCTTAATGCCTCCTCTACATGGCATCCAAATAGTTTGGTGCCTCTAACAGGAGCATTCAGAACTGTCTGCAGCACATCCACTGCAAACCCAGCCACCCTGAGACAAGAATACCTTCTCATGCATATACTAGTGGCAGCTGCCCAAGCAGATGCATCTGAGTCATCATGCTGAGTGTAGCAGACATACCTCAGCTCTAGCAGTTAGATGTTTTAAGCAATTCATTCTCGACATTGCCCTCTAGGAGCACCTGAACTGCAGCTCTGACAGCCTTCCAGAGGCTGTTTTTATACCTGATCAGGTGAGACTGATAGTTTGCAATATGCAGGCTTAATAAGACAGAGGGGTATGTTCACTTGCTCATTACATCACACCACACCTCCTGGATTCCTTATAAGGGCGCAGGGTGCTCCTATGTTGTGGTGCCCTGGATCTATTGTGAGCAGCCATTAAGACAACAGAATCTGCTTCTGACTAGTTGGCATAATAAGGCTTGGCAGCAGGGGTAGGGTACTACTTGTCAGCCATTCTGGCTACAGCTGGTATGGTATCTGGCCTATGCCATGCAGGGAAGGTTGCATCCTTTAATGCAGGATAAATTGGAAGAACAGTGATGGATGGGGTACAGGGAATCTCCAGGAAATCCATCAAACTCTTCTTGGTGGAATCTTTGTCCACAATAAAATCCATAGCATATTTTGCTGCATCAATTTTTGAAAGGTAAGGTCTTCTGGAGGAGATATGGGTGTGTACACTAAAGAATCCTCACTGTGAGAAGATACAGTGGAGCTGGAATGAGGAGTATAACGTTCCTCTACTTTCTTCTCCCCATAATCTTCATCCATTATGAGGTCTGGATTATAGTCCTTGTTGGCATCCCTGTCATCAACGGGAATGGAAGACATCACTGGCGAAGTTGTGGGTTGCTGCTCAGTAGGTGCTTGCTGTTTACCAGCTGATGAAGCCGAAGGGGTCAGTGATGCAAGAACACCCGTCGACGGCAGTATGTACCGTATCATATCTGAAAACAATGTCAGCACTGCCTGTGTGTTGACAATGTCCTGGCCAGGGGCTGTAATCACTGGAGCAGACAACTGGTCTGGACCTGCTGATGACACCGACATGCCATCCATAGTAGGTATGGTAGTGCCTAAGCCAAGCCCCGACCTTGGTGTCTGGTTGGGGGGGGGGGCCTGGTGTCATTGCCAGCAGAGCGGATGCTGGCGATGCAGGCTGGTTACCTGCTGGCCACAACAGCGACCTACATCTCGCTGGGGAAGATCTATCCTTATGTTTGTGCTTATGTCCCAATGACCTATCTTTTTCACAGTCTTTTGATTTCAACAACAGTGAATCAGTTGATGGTGCTAGCAATGCTGCCTTCAGACCCTGGGCTTTTTCCATGGCCGCTAGAGTTTTTTCTAATAAAAACTTCTCCAGCACCTCTCTTCTGTGTCGCCTGGTTGCTTGACTGAATCCCTGGCAAATCTCACAAGTCCTGAAATTGTGAGAGAGGCCTAAACAGCAGACACACACTTTGCGTATTTCGTCCTTGTAGGTTTTTTCCTCCACAGTTGCAGTATCAGAACAGCTGGTTTCAGCATCTTACAGAAGTGGCGATGTTACTAAACTGTTAGTAATTTCTTTATAGAAAATAATAAACAGCAACTAGTCATATTTTTTCCATAGGCGGCTCCACGAGTGCAGTCAATCATGGGAAAAGAACTGTGGCGAGATGGCATCGACCATGTTTACGTAGACACTGATGCGTGATGTCATCCTGAGCAGCCCCTGGTTAGCAAAAGTTTCTGTGTGGTCCTAGTGCTGATGCAGGTATAGTTCCAAAGGTGTGGTCTAAGGAAGCAATATCCTCGAAGATGTGCACTTAGCTTCCCCTTTGTTTTAATGCAGGAAAAAAAACAGTGTAACTATAGCCCTTCAAGAATGTATTTACCATAATGCCACATTCTTTGGTCTTAAGGCCGGAGGTGCTAGGACCCATGGGAGTAAACTGGACTGTCAAGGTGCAGAGAATGGTGTCACCACCATAGTGATACTATGCACCAAAATCAGTAACTGTCAGATGCCCTAACTGCTTCAGTTCTGTAAGCAAGAAGTGGAAAGAAATTAAAATTACGTACTCACCATAATTTTTGATCTTCTAGGAATATCTTCACCATTGAGACACACTAGTGGGTCTTATCTGGAAATGCTGAGACTCAGCGGTAGCCAGAATTTTTCAGGAGGGCTGGCGCCAAAGTAAGCTGCACGCATGCATTACAGCATAACTTAACTAGTACTTATGCATTTAACCTAAGGGCCATAAGATAGCCCTGGTGACCAGTGTAAGAAGGGTCAACAAACCAGTAACATAGTGTCTTCACAACCCAAACCATGGACAAGGATGAAGACCAATAAAATATACTGCAGTGTGCCTGGGGGAGGGCAGGTGGGCGTGCGTGTCAATGGTAAACATAGTCCTATAACAAACATCAAGAATTACAATGAGTATGTAATTTTCATAGCTTCCAGGAATCAATCTTCACCATAGAGTCACACTAGTGGGTCACAGCACCAAGATCAGACAAACTTTCCCGTATCACGTTGGCAGAAGCCAAGGGCTCAGCCTCACACAGCATAGTAATCAGGCTCAGGATTGTTCTGCCAAAGGTAGCATGATGCCTGGCATGGACAATCAGGGCATAGTGCTTGTCAAAAAGTGTGCATTGTGCTACAAGTTGCAGCGCTGCAAATATCACGGACAGGCACAGAGCAAATCTCTGCCTGGGACTTGGCAACTGCTCTGGTGGAGTGGGCACGTACCTGGCCCTCCAGCTTAACCTGAGCCACGGCACAGCAGTGGCACAGGCAGCTCACAAATGCACTTGACTGTCACAGGTTGTCCCTTCCAAAGAGGATCGGAGACAAAGAGCTGTTTGGATTGCCTTAAGTCCCTGGTTCTTTCCAGGTAAAAAAGTAAAGACTCTGTTAAAGGACACAAACTGCTACTGTTAGAGGCTTGGATTACAACCCCTTTGAGCAATACAACTCATTTGCAAAGGTTCCATGTCAGTAGTACAAAAACAAAACAAGGTAAACAATAGATAAGTAAATAGCAGATATCAAGAATATACTTAAAAAAGAAATGCGCAGCTTACAAAGAGATCAGCCCTCCTGAAAAGTTCTAGCTCCTGCTGGGTCCTATTGCCTCTGGCTTAGTGTGAATCAATAGTGAAGATTGATTCCTGGAAGATAAAGCACAGTGCTTGCAGTAGGATAAAGAAAACAGATACAGAGAAATTACAAAAAAAAACAACAAAAGCAAACAACTAAATATAAACAATTTACAACCTAACAGGAGGGGGAAGGAAGAGCTTCACCCTCACCAGACTACCACCCCCTGAAGGGAACGCAAGTTATACAAAAACATAAAAAGTATAAAGCCAGTGCTATCACCCACAAAGCCTAAGGACAGGGAGGAGAAAAATAAGCAAAAAAACCTAAACTCACATACATATATAAAGAACGAGCAGGTGTTGGAAAACAAGTGCATACAATCCAATGAGTCCAGTTTTCAAAATTCCAGAAAAACATGAGAGGGAACAGCACCAAAAGACTGTCAAAAAATAAATGTACTGAGAATGTTAAGGGCAGATTTGTTGTCCTCAGAGAAGGGTGTCGAGGAACAGAAGGCCGGAACCTGGAGAGATGATGGAACTGAGAAGGCTGCTGGGAACAGCTTCTAGTTGGTTTCCCTAAACCACATCTGCACACTGTTCATCCACTGCTAGAACTGCTGCTGAGACACTGGACCAGAGGTCTGAGAGTCTCACCCACTCTGTCACATAATGACTGGGAGGCATGAGGCAAATGCTTAAAAGGGATGTTGGTGGCAGATGAGTCCAGAGGACCCGTGCCCAGTTGTGCACTGTATGGCTCATTTGGGGTCCTCCTGAGAGCCTCTATGCCCAGTAGCAACAATGTTTATTGGGATGATGACTGGTCAATTCCAAGAGGATGCTCCATCAGAGACTGCTCTGGATTGGATAATCTGTGCCAGTAGAGGCTGCAACACCAGGACTGATGCTGGCCCCTACGCCAACAACCCTACTGGCACAGACGACAATGGCACAACACCAATGCTGACACCACAAGTGGTGTTGATGCTAAGGCCTGCTGAGACAGCTGAACTGACCCCAGCACTGGCAATGCACTTAGCAAAGACACCAGAATTGGCATCAATGGTTGCCGTGACAGAGGTGACACTGAGGGTACAGACTCAGAGAATAGGGAGGTACGGTGCCGATGGTCCACTTGACACCAGTACCCGAGACTCCATGACAATCCCAGCTCAGTACTTCAACTGACTTGGAGGACTGGTGAGGGGGACAGAGAAATGGTTCACGGACCAACCTGAGGACTGTCTGTGACAACACCTGACCCTGAAGTTAGGGACAGGATGTCCTTGCTTCTGAGCTCAAAGCTCTATATCCAGATATCAAAGCTGGTGCAGACATTGCAGGCTCCACAGTTATGGCTGGGTCCCAGGCAGGAGAAACAAAGTATATCAATCAGTGGAGGCAATATCCTTCACACACCTAAAATGTAGAAATAAGTGCCCCAACGGTTTTGGCTTTAGAAACTCAACCGCAAATGCTGATATAGTTATCGGGCCGGGTCCTAGCACCTTGAGCCACAAAACCAAAGAGTGGGGGCTCTACAGAGAACATCAAGTCTTAGAAGATATTTGCAGAATTCAGAGTTTTCAAAATCTTGATCTTGGTACAAAACAATCAAAACAAGGGTTGTGACCATTTTCTTTAACCAATCAATGCTTACAGAATACACACTACTTAAACCCTGTAGGACCCATTTTAATTTTAGGCTTTCCTGTCATGCTAATTTGACAGAAGGCAAAAGAAAAATACTGTTTTTGGAGTTGTGCCAGGGGGAAGAAGCACAACCGTTAAAAAAACATGTTTTCATGTTTGACTCCATTTGGAACCAGGAACCCTGAACAAGGAACTGGTAAAAATCATGGTCCTCCCGGTTGCTGAAACTGACCAGGAACTAGTTAAAAAAATGTTATTTGCAAAAATGCACAAAAATAAACTAACACAGAGTACTGAATAAACTGTTAAATGTTATAACAACACAGTATGAAAAATAGTCACAGCGGATGGAACAGGACTCCAGGACATCTGACCTCTTCAGTGGACAATTATATCTGCTGTTGAGGGGTGAGGTGGAGCATTACCACATTGCGCAGTCTGAACTTTAATATTTTATAGTTCTATCTCCAGGGCAACACGCCTCAATGCTGAGACGATACAAACTGTACATCACAGTTACATTCTCCGTGCTGAAACAGCTTGTTTACAGATGCATTCTGGGGAAAAGGGATACAGGGGAAAACATTTTAATATTTAACAAATATTGCATGTATAAAATGGGACAGTTCTAACACTGTGCAAGAATGAAGTAAAACTATACAACCCAAACGGGAAGGTTCTAAACCAGTGCAGGACAGTAAACCTGCAACAAAACAGAACAAAAACAAATATATACATGTCTGCTGCAAGGAAAGAGGATGCCTCATACAAGGTATTATATGACTCTGGTAACCTACAAGCAGTAAGATTAAGGCATGAAGGTAAAAAGTGGAATGGGTGGGCGCTGATACCCACATTTAAACTACTGATAAAACATTTATTTATTATAAAAGCACTAGTTTGCCTCAAAGATCGTATTACCTTTACATTGGACTTCTTAGAAAAGTTTACAACCACTCCCCAACCAAAGTCGTCATCTTCATTTTTCACCTAAAAAGATTAAGAACATGGCATCATTTTTAAGAGTTTCAGAGAACAATGACAGACTTATGTAAACTGTTTAAACTGTGTGTATCAACACACTCCATAACCCAAAGATGTCATAAGTTACAGAAATAAAACCAACGGCTAATTTCCTGTCCAGCTGCAAAACACTAAAATCACATGGGAGATGACTGGTGAAAATCAAGCAGTTTTTAGAGCGACATGCTCTTTAGCACTGCAGAATATCATTTGACTTACTGCAAAAACAGCTGCAAACATCTGCCTAAACAGGGAGGTTTAATTACTAGCTTCTCAATAGGAAAATATATTGTTGAACCAATCTGTCTTCATGTTAAATGGCTGTCCAGTTCTTTATAGTAGATACTAAAAGTATAAGAAAATAATCCTCACAGTCAGTGATCTGTAATTCTGCCATCTAGTTAAGGAAAGTAAACTCCTCATTCCCCAGTAGATAGAAGTGTGTCTTTTCAAAACAAACTGCCATATAGTAGATAAGTTAACAAGTTGCTGGATTTCACCATACCAGGTAAGAGTAATGGTTCCTGGTTACGCAACTAAAACACTAAATATCAGGGTACTAGTGTGGATTTGTTTTATGCTGCGATATAAGCAAAGATGCACTAGCTGTGAGTTTCTAAATAAAAAATGAATGATTCCAAACCTGTCAAGAGCAGAGGTGGACAGGGAGGGCTTTGAGTGTCTGTCTGGATGCTCTCCTCCCCAAGGTGGATGGGCTTGGTGCACTGTGTCTGGCGTAACATCGAGGGAGATTTAGCTGTGGTGTTGCTTGTGGCATGCATGACTGCGCTTCCAGATATGCCACCCCGAGTGTCACCAGTGTGACAAACCAGAAGGGATGGTGGGAAAATTGAGCATAAAATCCTCTACTCACAGCAGATGGCTTCCAGTCAACTGCCATCCATGGTCAATGGGCTAGTAAGTGGTACTATGTGGAGAAGTTATTCCGGAAGATCTACAGTTATTGGAAGTATTTTAACTTCTCTAACATCCTAGAATCAACCTTCTCAACAGACTCCCATTTATTACTCTCAAGTACCAAGCTTTAAAAAACGAGTCCCCCAGACCAGGGAAGCTGGAGTCTAGGACTCACTCGGAAAGTAACAGAAATGTAGACAATGTTGGCGGAAAGACTATATTGATTAATCCAGTCTGTCCTGTTGTATCCTATGCTACCCTAGGACCTACTGTCTAGACGGAGTTTATGCCCTCACTACCTCACTGATTTACTATTACTCCCGAGTAACTATTAATCTCTTAATTCTGTCCCAGCTGTGCTTGAAACCATTGATGGTTATCTGCTCAATTTCTAGTCTTGAGGACTTCCTACCAGGCTGACTTCTTCCAGGTGTGGGAGAGATATGTACACAAGGTAATTTTAAGACTTTTGAAGAAGTACAGAGAATGTTTGGGCTTCCTTGTAGGGACTTTTACAGATACCTGCAACTAAGGCACTTCTATAACTCCCTCCCTAGAGGCGTGAGAAACCCTGAACTGCACCCACCGTTGATCACCAAACTGATTAGCTTGAGCTCCACTTGCCTTATACCAACCTATCCTGACCTCCCATGAAAACCTAACTGAAGGTACACTTCTCCAGTGGCAGGAGGAGCTGGGCCACCCATTACCAGAGCAGACTGGCAAATATCCTGCCAAAATGCAGCAAAAGTCACCAGCTCACACCAGTGGAGAGAACACGCTTGGAAAAACCTTATTAGATATTTCAGAACACCGGTCATTACCAGGCATTACTCTCCCTCTGGAACAGCAAACTGCTGGCACCAGTGTGGTGGGAAGTTGATGCATCGCACACATATCATGTGGGCTTGCCCTAAGCTGCGGCCCTTCTTGTACTCCATACAGTCAGAGCTCCAAGAACTGTTTGAGAGGCAGGTACAACTAACAGAGAAACTGTATATGTTGCTACATTTCCCTAGAGGGTTTAGAGACTCGAATTCCAGACACCTATTAGGCCTGCTCATAACAGCTGCCAAGAAAACAATTATTAAAGCATGGCTTAGCCCTAGAATCCCCTCCGTCCAAGACTGGTGGGTAACAGTTAACCAAATATACCAAATGGAAAAGAAAAAAAAAAATCACCCATAGGCTCAATGATCAGCAGGAAAAGTGCAACTCTAGATGGACTGTCTGGAGAGTACAGTTTCGTACTAACTGTAACGGTAGAGCTTCAAGAGGATCTCTTGCAGCAGGTACTACTTCTGGGAGCCTGCCAGAGGGCGCTCTTGTAGACTGTCACTTTCTTCCAGCAATGCCTAGTGGGGGCCGCCCACCTGTGATGTCATCATACGTCGCAGATATAAAGGAAGTGGGCGGCACCCAGTATCATTAGTTCACCGTCTAGCGGCTCGCTGAGCATGGCTCAGAGGGACAACTGAAGAGGCCAGTAGTGCCCCTTTTGTTATGACAGAAGTTGCTCTCTCCGAGAAGGAGGGGGAAGGAGGGTGGGGATGTACCTGCTGCAAGAGATCCTCTCTAACATCTACTGTTACAGTAAGTACGAAACTGTACTATCTTCATCAAGGGTATCTCTTGCCGCAGGTACTACCTTTGGGATGATTCCCCAGCAGTCACTGTAAGGAAGGAAGGATATCATGATAGGAGCCCATGCAATACTGCTCGGCCAAATGAGGTCCTGCGTCTAGAGGCAATGTCTAAGCTATAATGCTCAGTAAAGGTAAGAATTGTGGACCATGTGGCCGCGTTACATATATCTGATATAGACACTCCTCTGAAGCAGGCTGCTGAGGTCGAGAGGCCTCTGGTGGAATGTGAATGCACAGTTCTATAGCAGTATGCAATACAATTTGCCAACCAATGTGACGTTCGTTTTGTTACTGGAGAACCTTCCTTCTGAGGGGCACAGGCCGTAAAGAGTTGGTCCAATTTTCTAGTAGGTTGGGACCTACAGAGGTATACTTTGAGAATACAGTGGATGTCTAGTGTATGGAGTAGTCCTTCTCCTGGATTGGTATAGTTAGGAAAGTATACTGGTAGGTCTATGGTCTGGTTCAGAGTAAAGTCTGAGACCACTTTAGGTAAGAAAGTAGGGTTGGTGTGCAGAGAAACCCTGTCATTAGGGAAAATCAAGTAAGGTTCTTTACACATTAGCGCCTGTAGCTCTGAGATGCATCAGGCTGATGTGATAGCTACTAGAAATAGTGTTTTCCATGACAGTGTAGATCTGTCAGGGCAGCAGGTTTGAACGGTGTCTTAGTGAGCTATTCAATTACAAAATTCAGGTCTCAAGGTGGTATTGGGCGTCTTATAGAAGGTTTCATGTGGAGAATTCCTTTCAGAAACATTTTTGTCAGATCTAGCTGAGCTATTGTCTTCTGACCTATTGGTTCGTAGAACGCCGATATGACTGACACAGGAATCTTAATAGAAGACGACCCTAGATTTTGTTTGAAGAGGTCAGTTAGATATTGTAGAATGTCTGAGGGTGGGCACATAAAGGGGTCAATGGATCTCTGGGTTGTCCATAGTGCAAATCGCTTCCACTTATTACAGCATTTTCTGGAGAAAGGTCTCCTAGTGGCTGGCAGGATTTGTGCCACTTTGTCGGAGATATTATGCCCAGTTTATGAACATGTGTTCAGGAGCCAGGAATGTAGATGCAGTGACCTGAGGTTGGTGTGAAGGATGGTACTTCTTGTTGAGTCAAAATGTCCGCGGTGATTGGGAGGGGAAGGGATCTCTGATTGCCATTTGCTGTAGTAATGGCAACCATATCTGCCTTGTCCAGAAAGGTGCTATTAGGATCATTTTTGTTGGCTCCTTTTGGAGTTTTAACAGGACTCTCTGAAGAAGTGGAGTGGGGGGAAAGGCGTATAAGAATGTCCCCGTCCAGGACAGGGCATCTGCAGAATGACCCTCCCTGTCCGGCACAATGGAACAGTAACATGGCAGTTTGTGGTTCTCTGCTGAGGTAAACAGATCAACTTCTGGAGTATCCCACATCTTGAATATGCTCCATAGGAGTGATGTGTTGACTGACCATTCATGATTGTGGGTCTGTCTGCTCAGGTGGTCTGCTAGGGTGTTCTATGCCCCTGGTACATGTACTGCTATTAGTGTCAGGTTTTGTTGGATGGCAGTGTGCCATACTTTGGATGCTTCCAGACACAGGGGGCCAGATTTGGTACCTCGATTGTTGATGTAGTATACTACCGCAGCGTTGTTGGATTGTACCAGGAGCAGGTTGGGTATGAGGTACGGCTGGAACGTGTAGGGAGAGTCTTACAGCTCTCATCTATAATATGTTGATATGAAGTCTTGATGTGCGTATGTCCCAAACACCTTGTGTTTGGTATCTGCGATCCAAATGTGCAGCCCAACCTGTTGCTGAAGCATCTGTTAGGGTCTGTACTGGGACGAGCATTTGAAATGGTACACCTTTGTTTAAGATGGTTGGGTTTGCCCACCAGTTTAATGCCGCACTCAGGGAGGGGTGATCATGACAACATCCTCCAAGTCCCCTGTTCGTTAGTGCCACTGCTGTCTGAAGGCCCACTGAATTGGCCTCACGTGTAGATGGGCAAATGGGACCATAGATACGATGGATGCCCTGTGTCCTAAGAGTTTGAGGAGTTGTCTGGCTGTGACAGCGGTACCATTCTGTATAGGTTTTTCAGATTTGTTACAGTACAATTTCTGTCTTCTGGCAGGTAGGCTTTTCCTGCTGTGGTGTGCAACACCGCTCCTATATACTGGTGTCTCTGCGATGAATCTAACTGAGACTGAGAGGCTGACAGTAATGACTAACTGGTGGAAGAGTTGCAACGTGGCCTGAAGGGAGTGGGTGAGCCCTTCCTTCATTGAGGCTTTTATAAGCCAGTTGTTGAGATATGGGAAGACAAAGTGTCCCTGACGCCAGAGTGCTGCAGCCACTACTGCAAAGCACTTGGTGAAAACTCTGGGTGCTGAAAAGAGGCAAAATAGAAGTGCTCTGTGTCACAACCCCACTCAGCAGGTCAGGCCCTCTGCTCCCACAGTGCCAACCTCTGAGTGCAGTATTGTGAACAGGAAACAGAAACAGGGTAACCCTCCTGTCTGTTTTGTGGGTTTGAATCAACCTTTGGTCTCAAGTCTTGGAGGGATTCAAACTGTGAACCTCTTGCTAGCGTACCCAGTGTACAGGCTCAGATAATTCTGCTCTTCGGGGGATGCCAGATATCTTTTGCCTACTGGCAACTAACCAGGTGTACAAAATGAACCCTTAAAAACTCTATGAAAGCCCTCAGAATAAATTCTTACCTTTTCTCAGTTTGGTAAACCAGTAAGCTTATGCACAGTGTCAGCTTTAACCATATATGCTTCACTTACCAAAGAAAAGAATTTCAAAGGCACACCAAATAGTCTCTTTAAAATGAGATGTTTACTTAAAAATAGATAAAAATGTAAAATGTAAATACAGAATATATCACAAAATGTACACTCACTTTAAAAGAATAAGGTTTAAACATGCAATTTCCTATCAACCATACACTTAGACTTCTCTAATGTATTCTTCTGATCTTACAGTGCTGAAAGATGTTGTAGCTTCAGTGTCCAAACGTCTCTCTCTCTACAGGTCACTCACAGCATAATTAAAACACTGTCTTGAACCTGCCTTCTCCATGATGTCACCCAGCTCCTCCTCAGTTTATTAAAAATTATACAATCAGGATGTCATATACTTCAGAAGGTAAATTAAATAGGTGACATCAGCAAAACTCATTTCCCCACATGACTTTCCAATCAAGTCTGTGAATTTCCGGTGTCTTCTTTCATTCAGGAGCAGTTTGCTGCTTTCACAAAGACATCAAAGAGCTTTTTCAACTCAACGGATTTCTCACCTAGCCCTAACAGTTATTCCTGCTCCAGTTGAAATTAACTGCCCTTCCCGAGGATGTCATAAAACGGATATTTTTGTTCTTAGCTTCAAACAACCCAGATTATAAATAAGGCTATAAAATAAGAGTTTTTGAAAGTTAATCACCTTACAGAGATCTGCTGTTAACATATCCTGCCCTCTGAAGTGAAACCTGGGGGGTCATCCAGGAGCACAGCCTTTCTCATGACAGACAATCACACTATATTTTTATTTTACAAAAAAATCAGTAATCAGAACCAGCTGTCCAAGCATCACAATCCTCCCTACCTAGACTGTATCTGGGGGCTCTATCCCCTGCATGGAATAAGCTTCCCAAATCGGTTCACTCCTCACAGACGTGAGACAACCCATCTGAGTTCTGATTTTTCCCTCCAGCCCTATGGAGAATTGTCATGTCATACCCTTGCAAAGCAAGACTCCATCTTAACAACCTACCTTATTCTTAACCATTTGCGTCAGCCAAACCAGGGAGTTGTGGTCAGTTTGTACCACAAAATGCTGCCCATATAAGTATGGCTCTAACTTCTTCAGGACCCACACTATGGCAAGACACTCCTTTTCCACAGTGGAGTATGCCTGCTCCCTGGGAAGTAACGTTTTACTCAGATATGCTACAGGGTGATCTTTCCCTTGGCTGGATGTCTGACTCAGTACTGCCTTAATACCCGTCTGGGCGTCAGTCTGAACTATAAAGGGTCTGCTATAGTCAGGACTTGTCAAAACAGGAGCACTGCACAGTGCCTCCTTCAGTCTGGTAAAGGCTTCTTCACAGGCTGGCCCCCAGATCATTTTCTTTGGCATCCTTTTCTTTATCAGGTCAGATGGGGGAGCAGCCAGGGCACTGTAATTGGGTACAAACTTTGTATAGTATCCTGCTGTCCCCAAAAAACTCCTGACCTGCTTCTGCGTTTCTGGTCTGGGCCATGCCTGGATCACCTCTAATTTTATTTTGTTAGGACGGAGCTGTCCCCGGCTGACCACATGCCAGAGGTATGCCACCTCTCCCATGGCCACCTGGCACTTCTCTGCTTTGACAGTGAGCCTGGCTCTCTGTATCCTGCCCAGCACTTCCCTAAGGTGGGACAGGTGTTCCTCCCAGCTGGCACTAAAGATGGCAATGTCATCCAAGTACGCCACGGCGTACTCCTTAGCACCACTGTAACACCTGGCTCACCAACCTTTGGAAAGTGGCGGGGGTTCTTAATTCGAAGGCATTACTTTAAATTCAAATAAGCCTATCGGAGTGATGAAGGCCGACCTCTCCCTAGCTCTGTCCGTCAACTCTACCTGCCAATACCCCTTGGTCAGGTCAATAGTCGTTAAGGTAGGTCGCCCCTCCCAACCTGTCCAGGAGTTCGTCCGTCCGGGGCATCGGGTGGGCATCTGACTTCGTGACTGCATTCAGTCCATAACAGTCCACACAGAAACAAGTAAAGCCATCTGGCTTGGGCACAAGGACTACGGGTGAGGCCCAGGGCTGTGGGATCTCTGGATTACCCCTAAATCCAGCATCTCCTCCACTTCCCTCCTAATGTCCTTTTGGACAGCCTCTGACACACGATATGCTGTCTGCCGTATGGATGTCTGTGTCCGTGGTCTCCACATCGTGCGTCACTAAGGGGGTTAGTCCAGGCTTGGCGCTAAACAATGGGGCAAAGTCTGCTAAAACCTCCCTTACTTCCTGGATCTTGTCCGGGTTCAGCTGGGGAGACTATTTAAATGCCTCTACAAAGGACTCCCACACTTACTTTCTTCCAGCAAGTCCTGAAGGGGGTCTCCTTCATCCGTCCCCTCCCCAGGACTACACACTGCAAACACCATGTCAGCCCTATTTGCATATGGCTTCATCATGCTGACATGGTACATCCTTTGTCTGTCTTCTGTCAGGTAACTCTATAATATAGTTCACATCATTTACCTTCCTAACCACTTTGTACGGTCCTGCCCACTCAGCCTACAGTTCGTCTTTCCGGACTGGGAATAAGGACCATGACTTCCTGACCCACTATGTACGAGCGAGCTCTGGGTCTACGGTCATACCACACCTTTTGTTTCTGTTGGGCAGCTGCCAGGTTGCTCTGGGCTGTCCCCATAAGCTCCTTCAACCTTTCCCTAAACCTAAGGACATAATCCACAATGGGAGTTCCCTGGGTGGCGTGCTTGCCTTCCCAGTCCTCCCAGATCAAGTCTAGGGGCCCACGTATCTAGCGTCCACATAAGAGTTCAAAGGGGGGAAAATCCTGTCGACTCTTGGGGCACCTCCCTGTATGCAAACAACAGGCGGGGAAGGTATCTCTCCCAGTCCCTCCCATGCAGTTCAACAAACGCCCAGAGCACTGACTTCAGGGTACCATTGAATCTTTCCACAAGCCCATTGGCTTGTGGGTGATATGGTATCGTGCATCTCTGCACCACCCCACACTTCTCCCACAAACATTTCATCAGGTCCGACATGAAGGAACCCCTTCGATCGGTGATAACCTCCTGCAGAAACCCAACACGGGAGAAAATCCCAAGTAAGGCATCTGCCACTTTGTCTGTCCTCAGTGAGGATAGAAACATAGACTTTGATGGCAGATAAGGACCGCCTGGCCCACCTAGACTGCCCATTTCCCTACCTAGAGGATAAGCTGCAGATCCTATTTAACCAACAGCCTACTTCTTCCTACCACCCACAAAAATCGCCTTATGTCTGTCCCATGCATTCTGATTCTCCCCAGTTTTGGACCCCTAACCTCCTCAGGAAGGCTGTTCATGCGTCCACCTCTGTATGAAAAATACTTCCTCACATTGCTCCTGAGCCGTCCCCCTCTATCTTCAAATTGTGTCCCTTGTTCTTGCCCATCTCTTTTTCTGAAAGATGCTACCCTCTTGGACTTTGTTGATTCCACTGATGTACTTAAACATTTCTATCATGTCCCCCCTCTCCCTCCTTTCCTCAAGGGTATACATATTAAGCTCCTTTAGTCTCTCCCCGTATGGCTTTTCTTGCAGACCCTGCACCATTTTAGTTGCCCTCCTTTGAACTGCCTCCATCGTGTCTATGTCCTTGCAGAGATGGGTTCTCCAGAACTGGACGCAGTACTCCAGATGGGGTCTCACCAACTGTCTGTACATAGGGATAACAACTTCCTGTTTTCTGCTGGTGATACCTCTCCCTATACATCCCAGTATCCCCCAGCCCTCCCTACCCTTCTCACATTGCTTGCTAACCTTAAGGTCATCTGATATGATTACCCCAGGTCCTTTTCTATTTTGTTGTTGATACTACCCCCCATCTTGTAATCTTCCCTGGGTTTTGTTTCTCACGTGCATTACTTTGCACTTCTTTGCATTGAATCCAAGCTGCCATACTTCTGACCATTCCTCCAACCTTGCCAAGTCCCTTCTCATCCTTTCCACGCCTCCTTGTGCATCAACCCTGTTACTGCAGATCATTGCGTCATCTGCAAAGAGGCATACTTTTCCTTCCAGTCTCTCTGCAATGTCACTTATAAAAGACACTGAAAAGGACTGGACCCAGTACTGAACCCTGAGGTACCCCACTAGTAACCCCTCTTTCTTCAGAGTGGACTCCTTGTTCAGCCAATGTTTTACCCAGGCTACCACCCTGGGACCCACTCCCAGGCTGGTTAATTTGACTACTAATCTTTTGTGCGGGACTGTGTCAAATGCCTTGCTAAAGTCTAGGTAGGCCATGTCCACAGCACCTCCCTGGTCTACTACTATGGTCACCCAGTCAAAGAAATCAATTAGATTAGTCTGACATGACCTTCCCACTGTGAACCCATGCTGCATTGGGTCCTGTGCCCCACTGGCCTCTAGGTACTCAACAATTCTTTCCTTCAGAAGTGATTCTATCACTTTCCCTACCACAGAGGTCCAACCAACAGGTCTGTAGTTTCCTGCAGGGCTAGAAATAATTTTTTGAGAAGCCTGTCCGAGGGACAGGTAGAATGTACATTTTGCCTGTCCAGACAAAGTTTTACCTGTCCACATTGTTGTGAGGTGAATTTTGAACTTAAAACATAAAATGGACTGTAAAGTGGAAAGAGAGAAAACTGTTGCTTTGGGGTGGGGGGGGTTATTTTTCAAGGTAAAACACTGATTGAGTCTAGTCTAGTCTATTTCTGAATCAGAACTTGAATCTAGTCTGCAGCCATATGGTCTCACATGAGGTCTTCTCTTTTGTTTTCCAGATTTGAACCATAGTGTTATGGCATCCTGCAGGTCAAATGTTGCAGCGCTAGCATCTGACAGCTTGACACGCATTAGTTCAGATGTAGTCACAGGAGACAGACAGGACCGCCAGTCAGACTTCACTCTGCCCATCAAGCTGAATCCTCTCTCAACCACTGCAGTTTGGGTTGGGATCAGTAGAGCTATTGTGACTAAGACCAGAATATCAGGGAATTGCTGTTCATGTGCATCATAATGGAGAATTTTTTGCCAGAAATCCAAATAGTGAAATTTCGGAGACAGCTCATTCAGTGATTTTTTCATAAGTGGTTTAAGCTCTAACCATTGCGCTTCAATCAAGTTTACATTATGACTGTGTTTCTTGAGTATGTCACTGTAGTGCTCTGTGAGGGTTCTGACTTCCTTACTGCCATAAAGGGCTAGCTGGTGGTCACTATCTGGTAACTGTAATGGGTTAAATATCCTGAATGACCCTAGGACTTTGTTTTAAAATTGGAAAATCGTGAGTTAATACTTTCAATTGTTGATGAAAGAAGGCTTGTAACATCACGGAACACTGCCTGTTTGGTTCTATCTATAGAATATCCCCTTTCTAAGTTAAGGAGGATATCAGATCCACGGTACTGAACCTGAGTACTGGCTGAGCCTGCCAGTCGACTTGTGCTAGTGTCACTGTCAGCTGTGTCAGAGTCAGGGAGCAAGAGCAATTCCTTACAGACTTTGTCAAGTTTATCCTGCACAGGATAGTTCTCTAGCCAGAGCACTGTGCTTTCAACCTTACTGACTACTGTTTCTACTGTTGAGCTGTCTCTCTGTAGAGTTAGACTGAAGGCCATCATGACAGAAAGGTATTCAGCCAGAAACTGAGAAAAGAGGACAAATCTCACAGTACTTATTGTTTTGAACAACCCACTGGCCTGATCTTTTGTTTGCCCTGGTGTGGAAGCAATGTGCTATAAATGTACAACTAAGGCCTTGTAGCTGGACAGAACAACAGACAGAGGTCTTTCTCTGTGTGCAACCCAACGGGTCCCTGACACGTTAACTGGTTTGTGAATGGTGTAGCTCATATTACTGGCTAACTCTTTGAGACCAGCCCAGTTTTTGGGAGACTTATGGTATATTTTATAAATACCCATTAAGACTTCATCTGTTGTTTTCATGTATGGAATAGATGTTGCTGATTGCCTTATAGCAACCTCCAACTTGTGGGCACTGCACTGAATCCTTAACAAATGAGGTACGTCTTTCAAAATCCTGCCAAACACCCCAGTCACTTTACCAACATGACGGGTGCCCCATCAGATCCAAAAGCAACAATTTTTTCTTTATAGTCCAGGGTGACTTCTAAGGCATCACCTATTGAGTTATAAATGCTTTCACCATTTGGAATAGAGATTGGCTGAAGGGAAACAAATTTGTTTACTGGACGGAAATTTTCCATTGTTCTAATATAGATCGCCTCCTCTTCTATTACTGATGCATCAGTGCTTGAGTCACATAGGACAGAGATAAAAGTGTTACTATTAACCAATTTTGCATCTTTTATCCTTATTGATTCCGAAATAAAATGTGTGAATGTTGCTGCCTGTTTGTCACTTCTATAACTGACTCCGACATTTGCACCATTTACATGTTGTAATTCTAATATGCCAGGGAAATCTGTGAATGGGCGTTCTGAATTAATCAAATAAAGAGTTGTTCTAAACAAATGTTCAACCTGTGTCGCCTCATTTTTTTCCATTTGTATTATTCCTCGTTCTATTGCTAACTTGGAAGGGTCTGTGTTACACACACTATTTTATTCATTAGCTAATTTATGAGGTTTGGAGAGTTCATGAGCACGTACATTTTCAAGTCTCATGCTCTTACAGCCAGTAATGAAAGTGTTTGTCTCTTAAGTATTTTTTGCAATATGAGCAGGTTATGCCCACATCAGCCTCAAAGTAGCCACTCCCTATTTTTCTTCCAGCTCTCCTGGAAGCCTCTTTTTCTTTTTGTCCCAGTTTCCATTATTGGAGTAGCCGGAGTTGCTGCTGGTGTATCAACACTAGCAGTGGCAGTGGCACTACTAGTTGGCACATCTGTGGCCACAACGGTGCCGGGGTGAGTTGCTGTTACTGACTCTGTTACTAATGGAGTAGCAGGTGGAGTACACACAGAGGAATCCAAGCTTTCTCCTCCTCCCCCTTGGCTTGAAGCTGAAGGCTTTGCATTTGCACTAGACGTAATTTTTTTTAATACAAACTTTAACAAAGACATTTTTCCTCTTTTGGTTTCTGCTTAGCTGGGGGGGAATGGGGGTTACTATAGTAGTGCTAATGACAATGTTTAAGTAGAGCAGTAGACACACTACAGTGATGATCAGATAATCTCTTGATGTGACAGTGAAGGTTTGGTTTAGTTTTCTTTTTTAATCAGAGAGAGAGAGAGAGAGAGAGAGAGTTAGAGTAGAACAAACTTAATTAGCTCTCAAGCTGCCAACTTTTTTTTCTCAAGAATGAATCTCCCTTCTCTTTTGTGTTGGTTTTGGTTTACTTAGTTATGTTATCCAAGCCACAAAACAGTATACAGAGTTTGAGAGTGCCTGCCTTCTCTAATTCACACCAGCCTTTCCTTTTATACGGACAACCACCCCCTCCTTTCCCTCCACTGGCAGTGGCAGAGCAGAGTACTTACTCAGCGAAAGTACAGCAGGAGGCTTCAGCTGTTTGTTTTAATAGGCTGGCAGGGGCAGAGGGGCTAGCAGGTAGGTAGGACGTAGGTACCGCAACCGCACAGTATCTTTCAAGCTGCAGCCACCTGGAAAGCTATAAGCTGAGCAGCCAGCTACTTAAAGACTAAGGCAGTTTCAGTGATCTCGAGCTGGTTAGGTTAGGTAGGTTTATACTGGGATGCAAAAGAAATGAACAGAGCAGGAGAGTGGGAGACTAGAGCTGCTGCAGCCTAGATTTATTCAGCCTCCCCTCCTCTCTCCTTCACAGACTACAGTGTCTGCCTACTTTGTTAGTTTTTATTAATTTTTTGTTATCAAATAGTACCCTGCCTCTCCCCTCCCTGGCTACACATAGAGAGGACTGTTTGGGAGAGAACTCAGCTCCACACAAGACCACACACACATTACTCACTGAAGGATGTTAGTGGGATATGGTAATAAAACAAACAGCCCCTCAAGTCTGCCTCTTTTAAATTTAAATTTTTTTTTTCAAAGTTCCATCTGTCCTGTCCAGTCCAGAATCCCTTGCTTTTTTTTAGTGCCTCTTTTGTTCCCTCCCTCCCCTTGCTTTAAGATATTATAATGCAATTTAAGCAAGCTACTTAAAGACTGAGGTAGTTTCAGCCTAAACAACTGCATATGGTGGCGATCTGATCAGTGATCTATCTCAATCTGGTTTTGGTAGGTTAGGGTAAAGGTAGGTACTGCAGAAATTCAAACGAACAGAGCAGGAGAGTGGGAGACTAGAGCTGCTGCAGCTAAGATTTATTCAGGCTCCCCTCCTCTCTCCTTCACAGACTACAGTGCCTGCCTGCTTTGTTAATTTTTAATCAATTTTTTTTTATGAAATAGTTCCCTGCCTCTCCCCTCCCTGGCTACACATAGAGGACTGTTTGGGAGACAACTTGGCTCCACACACACTACTGTCTCAGTCACTGAAGGATGTGAGTGGGATGGTAACAACAGCCCCTTAAGTCTGTCATATATTTTTTTTCAAAGTTCCATCTGTCCTGTCCAGTCCAGAATCCCTTTTTTTTTTTTTTTAGTGCCTCTTTTGTTCCTTCCCTTCCCTTGCTTTAAGATATTCTCCTGTCCCACTCGTCTTTCCTCCACCACCACTTAGCTCTGCTCACCCAACAGACAGCAGATCCAAGCCTGCCAAAATGAACACAGAAGTCAAAATCACATTTACTTTTTTTGTGTATCAGAATTCAGACAGTTATCAGCACAAAAAACGAATGAGCCCTGAAAAGGGCTGTTGTGAGTGTCTGTGTATTTAAACAAGCTGCCTCGTGTCATTTTTCTATAGAACTTGCACTGCGATCACTCCTCGCTCCTCACCATTCAAGTGCCAGACAGAAAATGTTTAGCGCGAGTCGGGCACAGCAACCTCGCATGCGCAGTGGCGTTTAGCGCATGCGCGATTGCAGAACTGAACTCGGCTGCACGCACGGCTCTTCCCGAGCAGGATCGGGATCACTGTCACTTCGGTGAAGGTCAGGTGGCATCCAGTAGCAGGAGTCACCTGACCAGAACAGCAACGGCAGGGCGAGCGGAGCTAGCGGGAGGAGTAGGTGAGTGGCGCTACACTTTCCTGCGGGGCGGGGGCACGCAAGACGTCAGGAGGGACCCCAGTGTCAGGACAGGACTCTGCATGGATTCCGCTAGGTCCTAGTGCCACAAATGGATGGCGGCAAGCAGAATTTAAAGTGCCTGTCAAATGGACAGGCGAACTGAAAAAAATCAGCTGTCCCACTTGAAAACCGGCTGTCTGGGACAGGTGGACAGCCGGTTATTTCGAGCCCTGGTTTCCTGCCTCTGTCTTGGTCCCACTTTTGTGAAGCGGAATCACATCTGTCTTCTTCCAGTCCTCAGGTACCACACCATCCTCCCATGATTTGTTAAAAAGGGTAGTCAGTGATGTCACTAGTTCTCTGCTTAATTCTTTTAGAATTCTGGGGTGAATTCCATCTAGCCCCATTGCTTTGTCCACCTTCAGTTTTAGGAGTTCTTTCAGAACCCTTTCTTCTGTGAAAGGACTGATCGACTCCGTGCTTCTGTTAATTGGATTAGGCACCTCCCTACTTCCTCTTTGTGAATACTGAACAGATGTATTCATTCAGTATCCTGCTTTTTCACTGTCACTCTCTGCCCACCCATCATCCATTCTATTCAGCCTCACTATCCCTCCCTTTGTCTTTCTACGCTCCCTGATATATCTATAAAAGGTTTTACCACCCTTCTTAACTGAGTTAGCTATCTTTTCCTCAGTTTGTGTCTTTGCTATTCTGACTACCCTCCCAGCTACCTTCTGCCTTAACTGGTACAGTTCTCTGTCCTGCTCCTTTCGTGTTTCCTTATACTTCCTAAATGCTATCTTTTTCTCCCTAACATTCATCGCCACCTCTTTTGAGAACCATAATGGCTTTTTCTTTCGTTTTGATTTATTTGCTTCACACAAAGGCTTGTTGCCTCTGTGATGGCAGTTTTGATATTTCCCCACTGTTGCTCCACCCCTCCTTCTAGCCTGTTTGCCAGTACTTTTCTAAGGCACTCTTCCCATCTTGCCAAAGTCAGCCCTCCTGAAGTCCAGAACCCTCACTTTTGTATGGCTTGACTCTGTAGCTGAGTTTATCGTGAACCACACTGTTTGGTGGTCACTTGTTCCCAAATGGCTACCCACTTCTAGATCTGAGATCCTCTCACTGTCTCCATTTGAGTACGAGGTCTAATATTGCTCCCTCATGAGTTGGTTCCAAAACTAGCTGTCTGGGGCATGCCACCTAAAGGGCATCAAGAATGGCCCTGTTTTTGGATGTGGCTGCCGCAAAGGTGCTCCAGTTAACATCTGGCATATTAAGGTCCCCCATCAACAGTATCTCCCCTTTCTCTGCCATCCTAAGTATGCCTTCTACCATATCCTTGTCCATTTCCTCCCCCTGATATGGGGTCTATATACAGCCCCTGTGCAGATTGTGGTGCCATTTCCAGTCTCTAAGGTGACCTACAGTGCCTCCTCTCCTCCCCGTTTACTCTTTTGTTCAGTTGCTTTTATCTCTTCACTTACATAGAGAGCTACTCCCCTCCCCCCCTTCTGCTCTCCCTGTCTCTCCTGTAGGTTGTGTACCTTGGTATGTTAACACCCCAGTCATGGTTCTCTGTGTACCATGTTTCTGTGATAGAGCAACTGCCTCTGGGTACCAGGTGGCATTATCCACCACAGTCAGGATGAATCTCTTCCTTGAGGAGCTGGGGGTATTTAAAGGCCCCACAAAATCCATTCCCACCCTCTGGAATGGCTCCTCCACTATGGGCAATGGAATCAGGGTGGCTTGGGTTTTCTTGCCCACCTTCCCTATTTCTTGGCACTGGTGACAAGACCTGCAATACTCCTAAACCTGCTGGGTAAAGTTAGGCCAATAGAAATTCTGGGCCAACCGCTGCGTAGTGCGTGCGGTCTCCAGATGGCCAGACAAGAGAATATCATGTGCAATCCTGAGCAACTGCTCACGATACCCATGGGGAATGACAAGCTGCCTGCCTAGCACCCCTCCCTCTGTCTGCACAGCCTGAGTATACATAAGTCCATTTTCCCAATAAACCTTATGTCTCCCGTCACCTCCCTGTGCTCCGTCACAGTCTGCCCATGCCCTCAGCTTCTCTAGACTAGTGCCACTTCTCTGAGTAGCTGCAAACTCCTCACACATTCCCAAGGCATGGGACAGGTCCCCTTCTGTCTCTAAACTAGGATCCCTAGCACTAGCATCAGGGCACTCAGGATCACTGTCATCCCTAACCCTCCGACAATGGGTCACCTCTCCCTCTTCGGAGTAACCCTCCATAGCTGTGTGGTTACTTGCTATTGGGGAAATTTCTACCCCCTTTTCATTAGTCTCCATATCAGGAGACACAGGCTGGGGAACCAGCCTCCCAGTGGTTTCCACAATGGCTTCTGTGGGGTTCAGGGAACTACAATTTTCCTTTGTCGCTTGGCTACGGGTAACTACATACACTATCCCCTGTTTAAGATTGTTGCCCAGGATCACATCCACTGCTGAGCTTTTGGCTACAGCCACCTGTTGCACAGTTCCCCCTGTTTCATCCCAGTCCAGGAGAACACTGGCCAGTGGCAATGTTTTCTCTTCACCAGTGAAAACTTGTACAGTGACATATTTATTGGGTATAAGCTGACCAGGCTCTACTATATCCCCCTTTACCAAGGTCAGGGATGCCCCTGTGTCCCTTAACCCCTGCGTCTGTACACCATTCACCATGATTGGGTGCATGTGCTCCCTCATGTTCACAGGCATGCTTCCAGGGACATACAAACAACTCACTTCTTTCCTAGTCCCTGTTGTGTTTTGCTTACCTTTTTGGGACACTGTCTGGCAATATGCCCAGTTTCTTTACACAACCAACATTAATTTCTTTTCTCAGAGAAATCTTTTCTCTGAAACCTGGGGCTAACTGATTTCGGTGGAGGCAGTGAGGGTTTTAGCTGCCCTGAAGGTGCGCTTTTCCCTTTCTGCGCTGCCACGCCCACCCCATTCACTTTCAGAGCTGGTCTGCTCTTGGCATAGCGGTCCAAGAGTTCAGCAGCCTCTTGCACTGTTTTGGGATCTCTGTCCTCCAGCCAGGTTTTCAGCTCTGCTGGGCATGCCCAGAAAAACTGTTTTAACAAAATCACATTTTCAATTTTATCAACAGTTTGCTTCAATTCCTTCCCACTAACGTTTTAAAAGCTGACGCTGTTTCATGGCTAGCTCCTCGTAGCTCATGTTAGGGCTTCTCCTGAGCTTATGGAATTTAGCTCTGTATGATTTAGCAGTTAATTCAAATTTCTTTAACAGTGCAGTTTTAAGTTAGCTGTAATCATCACTGTCCTCATTGTCCATTTGACTCAATGCATCCCAAGCTTGCCCAGTAAGTAGCGGGGATAGCTGGAAGCTCCAGGACTCTCTAGAAATTTTAGCCTGAATACAAACTTTTTCAAAAGAATTTAAAAAGGCATCCATATCCTCCCCCTCTCTAAATTCGGCTATCAATTTGGAATTCAATTTGTAACCCAGTCCTGTAGTCCCAGTTAACCCAAGCCACTTACCTGCTCTGGTGCTGGTGGCTGGAGTCGTAGCTTCTCCAGTTCGTCTTGCCTCTGGCGCTCACACTCCTCATTGTCAGCGTCTTGCTGTTCTCGCTCTGCCTCTCAGCGTTCTCGCTCCCTCTTCTCCTCTGCAGCTCACTGGTCTCACTCAGCCTTCTCCTCTGCAGCTCGTTGTTCTTGCTTCTCTTCTCTCTGGAACTCCAGCTCCAGCTCCATTCTGCGCAACTCAGTCTGCAGCCTGAGTACTTCTGGATCCAGGATACTGGTGACCTTCCCCTGCTGCTGCAGCCCTTCACTGACAGTGGCCCTGCTGCCCTTCTCATCGGATCTGGACACTGCACTGGCCACTAGCCCTTCCACATTCAAGGTTCGGTCCCTTATAGTCACTGTCTGTGACTCGATGCTCTGGGTATCTGCTACCATCAGGGCATCCACGAGGTTCTGCTTGGTGGCTTTCACCTCGAATGGGACTCCTCTGTCCCTGTACAACTGCTTTAAGTAGTCTACAGTGTGCCTGCTGTAGTTGGAAGCCATCTTCTTTTCTAACTACGGCTACTCTGACTTGCACTTTAGAAAAAAAATAACAGATAGGAACTCGACTGTAAGCCAAGTGATATATAGTTCTGTTTCCTTTTAAAAATAAATCGCTGCCTTTTTCTTTCCTTGCAAGTCAGCTGATGGTATCAAGCCGACACACTGAACAATAAAAGCTTTTAATAGCAAACTTATGCATACCGCTGCCAACTAATCTGCCACAACCCCACTCAGCAGATCAGGCCCTCTGCTCCCACAGTGCCAACCTCCGAGCACAGTATTGTGAACAGGAAACAGAAACGGTAACCCTCCTGTCTGTTTTGTGGGTTCGAATCAACCTTTGGTCTCAAGTCTTGGAGGGATTCAAACTGTGAACCTCTTGCTAGCGTACCCAATGTACAGGCTCAGATAATTCTGCTCTTCGGGGGATGCCAGATATCTTCTGCCTAAGGGCACATAACCAGGTGTACAAAATGAACCCTTAAAAACTCTATGAAAGACCTCAGAATAAACTCTTACCTTTTCACAGTTTGGTAAACCCAGTAAACTTATCCACAGTGTCAGCTTTAACCATATATGCTTCACTTGTCAAAGAAAAGAATTTCAAAGGCACACCAAGCAGTCTCTTTAAAATTAGAGGTCCTACCAACCATACACTTAGATTTATCTAATATATTATTCTAATCTTACAGTGCTGAAAGATGATGTAGCTTCAGAGTCCAAACGTGTATGTCACTCCAGTTCACTCACAGCATAATTAAAACACTGTCTTGAACCTGCCTTCTCCCTGATGTCACCCAGCTCCTCCTCTGTTTATTAAAAATTATACAATCAGGATGTCATATACTTTAGAAGGTAAATTAAATAGGTGACATCAGCAAAACTCAATTCCTCACATGACTTTTCAATCAAGTCTGTGAATTTCCAGTGTCTTCTTTCATCCAGGAGCAGTTTCCTGCTTTCAGTAAGACATCAAAGAGCTTTTTCAACTCGGCAGATTTCTCACCTAGCTGTAACAGTTATTCGGGCTCCAGTTGAAATTAACTGCCCTTCCTGAGGACGTCATAAAACGGGTATTTTTGTTCTTAGCTTCAAACAACCCAGATCCTACATAAGGTTATAAAATGCGAGTTTTTGCAAATTAATCACCTTACAGAGATCTGTTAACATATCCTGCCCTTTGAAGTGAAACCTGGGGGGGGGGGTTCATCCTCCAGGAGCATAGCCTTTCTCACAACAGACAATCACACTATATTTTTATTTTACACAAAATCATAGAGTAATCAGAACCAGCTGTCCAAGCTTCACCCTCTGAACTGGTTGTGTTGTCCTAACAATTTGAAACATAGGTACTTTTGATGGGCTAGGTGAATGAGAATGTGAAGGCATGCATCCTTCATATCCAGGGCACATAACCAGTCTCCCTGACGTAAGCGGGGAAGTATGGTTGTAAGAGTGACCATGCGGAATCGCTTGTACTGTATGCATCTGTTTAGTGGTCTTAAATCTAATACTGGATGGAGATCCCCTGTGCATTTGAGGGATGAGGAAGAAATGGGAATAAAAACCCTTTTCTTTATTTAGTGGGACCGGTTGTATTGCTCTTTTTTGTTTTCAAGCGTGCAACTCTTCCAGCAGTATGGGGATGTGGTTGAGTTGATAGGTGACCCACGGCGATGGGTGTCTCGGAGGAAATTCTGCAAGTTCTAGAGTGTGTCCCAAATGAATTATCTGTATGACCCACTCGTCTGCAGGAATGGCTTTCCAGGCCTCTTGATGACTGGAAAAGCGTCCCCCAACTGTCTCCAAGGCCTGCAGAGGAGGGACTGGGGCGCATGGAGCCGAGTCAATTGGACACTGCGGTGCCACTCCTAGAAGTAGGGGTGGAGCGACCACCATGGGAGGTAGTAGAGGTTGGTCTACTGGATGCTTATGACTCAGTTTGCCTCTATACGATTGCCTGCCTGAGCTATGCTGTCATCCAGTACAACGAAATTGGTACTGCTGCTGGTACTTTGATTGTCCCGTGTATTGGGGAGTATGGTACATTCCGTGGACTGACTTTAGGGTTCGGCCCAAGGCTTGTAAGTAGTTGAGAATAGTCTTTGTAGTTGTATCAAACAATTGTTCCCCATCGAAGGGTGCGTTGAATATTTTGTGTTGAATGTCTGGAATGAAGCCTGACACTCTTAGCCATGCAAGGCATCTAAGACTTACCCCAATGGCAGAAGATCTGGCCGAGGCTTCAGCCACATCATATGCTGTCCTTAGTAAGTGTCTGGAAAGACTACCTCCTGTGTTAAAAGTGGCTAGTAGTTTTTCCTTGGACTCCGAGTCAGGAAGTTTATTAGCTACCTATGTGGCAACCACCCAGAGGGTTTTTTGATACTTCAACATATGTCTCATATAGTTAATGGCTCTAATATTTAGGGTGGCTCCTTGGTACACCTTTTTCCCCATATGGTCCAGTTTTCGGGGCTCTTTATCTGGGGGTAGGGACCTTAAATATTTTGGTTTCCTGGTCCTGTCATGTACAGCGTTAATTACTGCTGAGTCCACCTGTGGTGTTGCTGCAAAATGTGTGTGGTCCATTGCAGTCTGGTAGAGGCGATCTGCCTTACGAGACACCAAGGGAATATCAGCAAGCTTTTGCCATGCAGCTAATACTGCGTCTTGACAGGACGGAATAACAGGAAGAACAATTATACAGTGGCGTGAAAAAGTATTTGCCCCCTTCCTGATTTTCTCTATTATTGCATATTTGTCACACTGGATGTTTTCAGGTCTTTAGACAAAATATAATATTAGATAAAGGGAACCTGAGTGAACAAATAACACTTTTTTTTTTTACTTATTTCATTTATTTAATGAAAAAAGTTAACCAACACCAACTGGCACTGTGTGAAAAAGTAATTGCCCCCTAGTTAAATCAACCCAATTAAAGGGATAATTAGAGTCTGCTGATTGAACACAGCCAGGCTTGATTACAGCCAGCCCTGCTCAATATAAACCTCACTTATTTTGGCCCTTACCATCAGAATCACGTTGCCAGCACAAAGATTCAACAAGCACATTATGCCATGATCAAAGGAAGTTCCTGAAAAGATCAGAAAAAATTTGTTGCACTCTATCAGTCTGAAAGGGTTACAAAAGATATTTCTAGGCTCTGGGACTCCATTGAACCACAGTGAGGCCATAATCTCCAAATGAAGAACACTTGGAACAGTAGTGAACCTTCCCAGGTGGGCGGCCTGCCAAAATTACTCCAAGGGCACAGTGTAAAATCATCCAAGAAGTCTCAAAGGATCCTAAAACAACATCCAAAGAACTGCAGGCTACTCTTGCCTCAGCTAAGGTCAGTGTTCATGACTCCACAATCAGAAAGAGACTGGGCAAAAATTGGCTTCATGTGAGAGTAGCAAGGCGGAAACCACTGCTAACCAAGAAGAACATAAATGCTCGTCTCTCATTTGCCAGAAGCACCTGGATGATCCACAAGCCTTTTGGGAAAATGTTCTATGGACAGATGAGTCCAAAGTGGAACTTTTTGGACAACATGGATCCCATAATGTCTCGCGTAAAGCAAACACAGCATTCCACAGTAAGAACACCATACCAACAGTCAAACATGGTGGTGGTAGTGTGATGGTATGGGGATGCTTTGCTGCCTAAGGACCTGGATGACTTGCCATAATTAAAGGAACCATGAATTCTGCTCTGTACCAGAAAATTCTTAAGGAGAATGTCCAGTCATCCTTCCGTCAGCTGAAGCTGAAGCGTAGTTGGGTCATGCAGCAAGACAATGATCCAAAACACAAAAGCAAGTCCACATCAGAATGGCACAAAAAGTAAAATTAAAGTTTTGGGTGGTCTAGTCAAAGTCCAGACTGAAACTTAATAGAGATGCTGTGGCAGGACCTGAAACGAGCAGTTCATGCTCGAAAACCTACCAAATGTTACTGAATTAAAGCAGTTCTGCGAGGAAGAGTGGGTTAAAATTCCTCCACAGCGATGTGAAAGACTGATATTGAATTATAGGAAGTGTTTGGTTGCAGTCATTGCAGCTAAATGTGGAATAACCAGTTATTAAGTGTAAGGGGGCAATTACTTTTTCACACAGTGCCAGTTGGTGTTGGTTAACTTTTTTTCATTAAATAAGTGAAATTAAAAAAAAAAACAAGTGTTATTTGTTCACTCAGGTTCCCTTTATCTAATATTACATTTTCTCTAAAGACCTGAAAACATCCAGTGTGACAAATATGCAATAATAGAGAAAATCAGGAAGGGGGCAAATACTTTTTCACGCCACTGTAGCTAGGTCCTCCGGTAATTCCAAATAATCTGCAAGGTTCTGCCTGTCTGTCAGACTTTTGTCATGCAGCCCATCACGTTTTGTGTCTGCGACATGATTTCAAGAAATGTCGGTTCATCTGTGCGGGTGGGGGAGAGGAGAGACTGGGGTAAGACGGTTTTGGTCCTCTTCCACTGAAGATATAGTGGAGTTAGTCGATGGAGGGCGTAAGCCGTCATCCTCCTCAAAGTCCTCTTCACAGATTCATAGACATGTGATGGCAGAAAAGGGCCTTCCTGGCCCATCGAGTCTGCCTCCCAACCCCCAAGATTCCCCTCGTCCTCCCCTTGACGATACTCTGTGTTTGTCCCAGGCCCTCTTGAATCTCTCCACTGTACTGGCAATCACCACCTTCTCTGGCAGTCTGTTCCAATCCTCAACCACTCTCTCTGTGAAGTAATACTTCCTATCATTTCCCCTAAACCTTCCCCCTCCACCTTCAGTCCATGCCCCCTAGTTCTTGTATCTACCCTCCCTGCAAATAAGCTTTATTGATTCCTTTCACATACCTGAATGTTTTAATCAGGTCCCCTCTTTCCCTTATCTCCAGCGGATACAAATCCAGTTCCCTCAACCTCTCCTCATATGCCATCCCTCTTAGCCCATACACCATTTTAGTGGCCCTTCCCTGCACCCTTTCCATGCCATCCATGTCCTTTCTTAGATGGGGCCTCCAGAACTGTATCCCATACTCCAGGTGTGGCCTCACCATGGAGCTGTAAAGTGGCATCAGCACATCCCTCCCTCCTTCTACTGGTTATCCCTCTCCCTATGCACGCCAGCATCCTGTTAGCCTTGTCCACTGCTTTGCTGCACTGGGTCCTCACCTTAAGGTCATTTGCGATTATAATCCCTAGATCCCTCAAAGAGGTATCTGAAGATGATGCTACGAAATACCTAGAAAAGGCACTCAGAAGATCCAGGCTCAGCAGAGACTCACTGGACCTTAAATTTGTTTGCCTGGCACTAAATTAACTCCTGAGACCACTCACCAAAATAATTAATCTTTCCCTCTGCCACTCCAGATTCCCCCCAATGATGGAAATCTGCAACAGTAACCCCAGTTCACAAGAGTGGGGACTGGACCTTACACAACTAGATATCTATTTCCATACTACCACCACTCTCCAAGGTTTTCAAACGGATTGCGGCAGACCAGATTTTTGAATACCTTAACCAACACCAACTCCTATGCCCACAGCAACACAGATTCCGTGGCAGCCACAGTACCAATACAGCCTTACTTGAATTTACAGGTCTCATCCATAACGCCTTAGACCATGGCCACCTGATAGGGCCTGACCTATCGAAGGCATCTGAAATGGTGCATCATGCGCTCCTCCTTGAACAGCTATCTGGCATTGGCCTTGCTGTAGAAACTATGAACTGGTTCAACAGCTACTTTGAGCCACCGATTCCAGCAAGTCAGGATGGAGAAGTCCTCTTTGACAGCCGGCCTGTCAGATCTGGAGTACCACAAGAATCAGTTCTGGGGCTTTTGTTGTTTAGTGTGTTCCTAAACAATCTCCCTGCCTCCTGCCGCTGTCATATGCTCCTATATGCCGATGACGCAGTCATTTTTACCTGCAACCTACACTCGGAACTTCTTGAGGCAGATCTGCAAAGAGGCTTCACCTGCGCAGAAATGTGGTTTAAAGAACAGAGGCAGGTGGTGAACTATAAAAAGACGAAGCCCATGCTTTGCTCCACAGCTCAAAATCAGTTTAAAAACTAACCCCTGGCAATAAGGAATGACAGCGGCACCATACTGGAGCTAGTTCCTCACTTTAAATACCTGGGTGTAACAACAGACTCATCCCTATCCTCCTCCCATTATACTGATACCACAGTCATGGCCATTAATAATACAAGGGTTGGGATACTCTACCGGCATAGACACTGTCTAATTCACGAAGCACTGGATCTAGAAATCAACAGCTCTATCGTCTGGCCTCATAGATTATGGACTGGCCGTCAACAGATCTGCAACTGACACAGCCCTCCAACGCATTGCAATTGCTCTAAACAAAGCCTGCCACCTACTCACAGGTGCGCCAAGACTCACACACACCTGTGACCTTTACACTCAGGCTGGCTGGCTTCAACTGAAGGACAGAATCTGGTACCAAACCTGTCTACTGTCCAAAAAAGCCTCATTAAAACTGCTTCCATCAAGGGTTCAGAACCGGCTATCTCTGCCTTTGAGGACCAGACATACCAGAAGCTCCACCACTCAAGTTTTCCACGTACCCGGATGCAGCGACTGCCATGGCACAACGTGCTACACACCGCAGACAGCCCTCTGAGTAAACGCAGCTTCCCCCAGATATCTCCGTGCTCAACACTCGGATCCTTTAAACACCGACTGCGCCCAGCACCTCTCTGACTCTCTAGAAACTGTATGTGCATCCGCTAACGCCACTGCTCGCAGCAGTAAATTGCCACCAGCACTTAATCCTCAACTTGGGCTGCACTAGATTGCTCAACCACAGCACTTCTAATACCACCCTACCTCCTCCTGGGTACGGCCCCCCTTGCCCCTGTGCCCTCTTCCTTTCCCGTTTCTCAATCTGTCCTATATGCACTGCCCCTGCATCCCCCCTCCTCCCTATGTTCCTACTCTGTGTTTTTCATCCTGACACAGGCATACGCTGTACAATGTCTCAGTATACCTTTCCCATTCCTTTATGTCTGGAAACTTGTACCTACTATGTTTATTGTCCACAGTCTTTGTACCTTGCTCCCCTATGTAACTGACGTGGAACCTATTAACGGGCATCCGCTCACAGGCGGTATCCAAGATCACAATAAATAAATAAAAGATCCTTCTCTGCCTGGTTGCTGCCATTCCCCAGTGTGTATGTGGTATTTGGATTCATCCTGCACCCCAAGGGTATCGCTTTGCATTTCCTGGCATTGAATTTCAGCTGCCATGTTTCCCACCACTCTTCCAGTAACCTTATATCATTCTTCATTGCCGCCGCCACCCCCGGGTGTCCACCCAGTTACTGAGTTTTGTCTCATCTGCGAAAAAGAAGACCTTCCTCTGAAGCGCCTCTGCTGTCGCTGACGTATATGTTAAACAGAATGGGCCCCAGCACTGACCCCTGAGGGACCCGCTCGACACTCTAGTTTCCCCAGAGTGTACCCCATTGACCACCACCCTCTGGCTTCTCAGTCAGCCAGCTCTCCACCCATCTTACTATTTTCTGCCCACCCTAGACTTCCCAACTTATTAACCAGCATTCTGTGGGGCACCGTGTCAAAGGCCTTCCCAAAGTCCAGGTGGCCATGCCCATTGCCCCAACCTGATTAACCACCCTTGTCACCTCATCGAAAAATTTGATCAAGTTTGTCTGACATGACCATCCCTCGAGTGAAGCCATGCAGCCCCCCCATTCAAATATCTAAATATCCTTTGTTTCAATATTGCCTCCATTACTTTACCCACCACTGATGTGAGACTGACCAGATGACAATCGCCCGCTCCTCCCTGCTGCCACTTTTATGAACTGGCACCACGTCTGCCTTCTTCCAGTCCTCTGGTAACCATCCTATATCCAGGGACAAGTTAAACAGCCCTGCCAGTGGTTCCACCAGTACCTCCTGTAATTCCCTTAGCACCCTAGGGTGAAGACTATCTGGTCCCATGGCCTTGTCCACCCTCAATTTACCCAGTTCCCCCTTTACCTCTTCCACACTGATTGGGCTAGGATCCAGCCCCCCCACCCCAACTTAGATCTGGTCCGCTTCCGTCCCCTTCCGTCATAAAAATTGAGCTGAAGTAAACATTCAGTATTTCAGCTTTCTTGAAATCCCCTTCCACCTGCAATCCCCCCCCTTCCCTTTAATCCTTTCTATCCCCTACCTTGCCTTCTTGCTTTCCCCAATGTACTGAAAGAACATCTTGTCCTCCTTTTTGGCCTGCCTAGCAATTCTCTCCTCAGTTTCTGCTTTAGTCATCCTAATCCTTCATCCTGCCACCCTTAGTTTCTCTTTGTACGTTTCCCTATCCAACTTTCCCTGCATTCTCTTATATTCCCTGAATGTCCTTTTTATTCTCTCCGATTGCCCCCCCTCACTTTCCTACTGAACCACAGTGACCTCCTCCTCCTTCTTACACATCCCTCTGTCACTTTAAGGAGCACCCCCTTGATCTTTTGCCATAGATCCTCCACCCCTTCCCCTATAACCTCCCACCCTTTCACTACCTCCCATCAAATCTCCCTCATCCTGGGAAAATCTGTGCACCTTAAGTCTAGTACCTTCGTGGTGGTACAACTACATAGAAACATAGAATTTGATGGCTGATAAGGACCACTTGGCCCACTCAGCCTGCCCATTTCCCTACCTAATGGATAAGCTGCAGATTCTAGTTAACCAAGAGCCTACTTCCTCCTACCCACAACCCCTAGAATTGCCTTATGTCTGCCCCATGCATTCTTGAATTCCCGCATTTTTTGAGTCCACAACCTCCATGTGAAGGCCGTTCCAAGCATCCACAACCCTCTCCGTGAAAAAATATACTTCCTCACATTACCTCTGAGCCGCCCTCCTCCTATCTTCAAATTGTGCCCCCTTGTTCTTGTACATCTCTTTTCTGAAAGATGCTACTCTTTGGACATTTGTTCGATTCCCTTGAGGTACTTGAAAGTTTCTATCATGTCCCCCCTGTCCCTCCTTTCCTCGAGGGTATACATATTAAGCTCCTTAAGTCTCTCTTCATGTGTCTTCTGGTGCAGTCCCTGCACCATTTTAGTTGCCCTCCTCTGGACTACCTCCATCCTGTCTATGTCCTTGCGGAGATTGGGTCTCCAGAACTGCACGCAGTACTGCAGATGGAGTCTCACCAGTTGTCTGTACAGAGGGGATAATAACTTCCTGTTTTCTACTAGTGACGCCTCTTCCTATACATCCCAGTATCCCCCCAGCCCTCCTTACTGCCCTCTCACATTGCTTGCCCACCTTTAGGTCATCTGATACGACTACCCCAGGTCCCTTTCCATTTTTGCTGTTGTAAGTATCTCACCCCCCATAGTGTACTCTTCCCCTGGATTTTTGTTTCCCAGGTGCATTACTTTGCACTTCTTAGCATTAAATCTAAGCTGCCATACATTTGACCATTCCTCCAATCTTGTCAAGTCCCTTCTCATCCTTTTCACCCCACCTTGTGTATCAACCCTGTTGCAGATCTTTGTGTCATCTGCAGAGAGATATACTTTTCCTTCCAGTCCCTCTGCAATGTCACTTATAAAGACAATGAAGAGGACCACTCCTAGAACTGAACCCTGCGGTACCACACTAGTAACCCTCTTTTCTTCAGAGTGGACTCAGGTTACTATTACCCTTCGTGTCCTGTTCGCCAGCCAATTTTTTACCCAGGCTACCACCTTGGAACCCACTCCCAGGCTGGCTAACTTGTATATTAATGTTTTGTGTGGGACTGTGTCAAATGACTTGCTAAAGTCTAGGTAAGTCATGTCCACATCCCTTTTCTGATCTACTACTATGGTCACCCAGTCAAAGAAATCTATTAGATTTGTCTGACACGACCTTCCTGCTGTGAATCCATGCTGCCTTGGGTCCTGTGCCCCTCTGGCCTCTAGGTACTCAACAATTCTTTTCTTCAGAAGTGATTCCATAATTTTCCCTATCACTAAGGTCAAAGTAACAGGTCTGTAGTTTCCTGCCTCTGCCCTGCTTCCACTTTTGTGAAGTGGAATCACATCTGCCGTCCTCCAGTCCTCAGGTACCACCCCATCCTCCCATGATTTGTTAAAGAGGGTAGTCAGTGGTGTCACTAGTTCTACCCTTAGTTCTTTTAGAATTCTGGGATGAATCCCATCAGGCCCCATTGCTTTGTCCACCTTCAGTTTTAAGAGTTCTTTCATCTTCTGTGAATGGTCTGGTATCAACCACCCTATCCAGAGTGTGTGTTTGTTTGGTTTAGGTACCTCCCCTTCTTCACTTGTGAATACCGAGCAAAAATATTTGTTTAGCATCGCTGCCTTTTCAGTGTCACCCTCTGCCCCCCATTAAGCCTCACTATCCCTCCCTTGGTCTTCATTCACTCCCTGATGTATCTATAAATGTTTTTATCCCCCCTCATAACTGAGTTGCCCATCTTTTCCTTGGTTTGGGCCTTTGCTGTTTTGACTGCCTTCCCTGCTTCCTTCTGCTTTAATTGATACAGTTCTCTGTCCTGCTCCTTCTGTGATTCCTTGTAATTTCTGAATGCTATTTTTTTTCTCCCTAACCTTCCGTGCCACCTTCTTTGAGAACCATAGTGGTTTTTTGCATCGTTTTGTTTTACTTGCTTCACGCACAGGCTTGTTGCCTTAGTGATGGGAGTTTTAACTATTCCTCATTGTTCTTCCACCCCTCCTTCCTGCCCATTTGCTATTGCATTCCTTAGGCACTCATCCATTTCAAAGTTAGTCCTCCTAAAGTCCAGGACCTTTGCCTTTGCATGGCTCAACTCTGTTGCGGTGTTTATTGTAAACCATACTGTTCGATGGTCGCTAGTTCCCAGATGACTACCCAATTCTACATCTGTGATCCTCTCTCCATCTCCATTTGAAATTACCAGATCTAAGATTGCTCGCTCCTGAGTGGGTTCCAATACTAGTCGTCTCAGGCATGCCCCCTGCAGGGCATCTAGAATGACCCCACTCTTTGAAGTGGCTGCAGCAAATGCACTCCAGTCGACATCTGGCATATTCAGATCCCCCATCAACAATATCGCCCTTTTTCTGCCATTTTAAGGATACCTTCTATCATTTCCTTGTCCATGTCCTCCCCGAGATGGGGGTCTGTATACAACCCCTGTACAGATTGTGGTGCCATTGCCTGTCTCCAAGTTGACCCACAGTGCTTCCTCTCCTCCCTGTTTACCCTTTTGTTCTGTTGCTTTGATTCATTCCCTTATGTAGAGAGCTACTCCACCTCCTCTTTTACCCTCCCTGTCCCTCCTGTAGATAGTATACCCTGGTACGTTTACATCCCAGTCATGGTTCTATGTGTACCATGTTTCTGTGACTGCCACGATATCCAGATGTTCCTCTTCCATCAAGGCCACTAGTTCAGGAAGCTTGTTACCCAGACTACGGGCATTGGTACTCATTATTCTCCATTTTTTGATTGCTTTTCCTCTTGTAGCCCCATCCCTGCCCTTACTGACTTTGCTTTCTCTATTTACCCCCGTCCTGCTCCCTACTGACCTTTCTACCTTGGTCTTTACCTCATTTAGTACCCTGTTTTGGAGGGGGAGGCTGGGAATTCCCTGCTGCTCATCAGTGCCTCCCCCCTTGGCTAGTTTAAATGTTGCCAATGAAGCATTTAAACCGATCACTGAGGAGACTGGTTCCTTTCCCAAAGAGATACAGACCATCGTGCCAGTATAGGTGGGTATCCCTCCAGGTGGAACCCCAGTCCCCAATGAAGCCAAAACCCTGAGCTCTAGACCAGTTTTTCAACCATTCATTGAATTGCATGGTACGGAGTAACCACACCTAACCCATGCCATAGACAGGAAGCACCTCCGAGAAGGATACTGTATGAACTACTTGACTAGTCTTATATCCCGTTCTGACCTTGAAGCCCATACTGCTGTGGTCACTATCTCCCAGGCTGGCCCCTTCCTCCACACTGTCTCCATTGGTAAGGACCACGTCAAGTATGTTACCCTCCCTTGTGGGCTCCCTAACCAGCTGATACAGGAAGGCACCTTGGAGTGTCCCTAGAATCTCCCCACTCCTAGTCGACCTAGCCGATGGGATATCCCAGTCTATATCTGGGAGATTTAGGTCTCCCACCAGTAGAATCTCCCTCTTCTGGGCCATTCTTTGAACCTCCCACAGCATCTGTATATCCTGTTCTTCGGGCTGCGTAGGGGGTCTCTATATCACCCCTAGTCTTAATGCTGTCCCAACCTTCCTCTCCAGTGTAGACCCATAAACTTTCCACTTCACCCTGCTCCTCCTTCCGTGACTTCAATTCCTTCCCTAATGTATAGCGCCACTCCTACCCCTTCCTGCCTATCCTATCCCTCCTGAACAACTTGTACCCCGGGACCCCCACCTCCCAGTCTTGATGCTCGGACCACCAGGTCTCGGCTACTGCTACAAAATCCAAATCCTTCCCCTCTCCAGGGGAAGAGATCGAGGGGAAGGGACAATTCTTGTTCTCCTCGATCTCTCCTCAGCCTTTGACACAGTGGACCACTGTGTGTTACTTGACTACCTGAGGGAATTTTGTGGACTCGCCAGCACTGTCATCTGCTGGTTTGAGTCCTTTCTCACAAACAGGAAGCAAAAGGGTGGTGATGGGGAATTTCTCCTCCTCTCCTAGTCTCCTGTCTTGTGGAGTACCTCAAGGTTCGGTTTTGTCGCCAATGTTGTTCGCCATGTACATGCTGCCCCTGGGGAGGCTCAGTAGGAAATACGGCTTGGATTTTCACTGCTATGCCGATGAGACCCAGCTGCATCTTTCCTTTGCACTCGGGTCATCTAACGCAGTAGATATGCTTAACAGCTGCCTTGCTGAAATCAATGACTAGATGCCTCCAGCTGGTTGTGACTGAACCCCGATAAGATGGAGCTACTGGCTGTTGAGTTGAACAGAGGGCGTGACAGGTTGGCCTCGGGTGCTGAGACAGGACTTGTCCTGGGTTCTGTGCCTTTTAAGGCCTCCTCCAGGGTGCGTAACCTAGGCGGTATCCTGGACAGTGGCCTGACACTTGAGGCTCAGGTGTCGGCCGTGGTCCGTACCAGCTTTTACCATCTGAGGAATATCGCCAGGATTAGGCCCCTGGTTCTGCCCCTGGACCTTCCTACCATAGTGCATGCCTTCATGATGTCAAGACTTGATTACTGTAATGCGCTCTATCTCAGGGTCTCGGGAGGTATCCTCCACCGGCTTCAGCTGGTGCAGAACGCAGCTGCCAGGCTACTGACAGGGCAGTCTAAGTACTGCTGCATCACTCTGGAGCTGTGTGAACTGCACTGGCTACCAGTCAGGTGGAGGATCCTCTTTAAAGTGGGCTTGCTCACCTTTAAGGCCCTATGTGGCCTGGGCCCTGGTTACCTGGTAGACCTTCATACACCTGCTACATCAGTCCGCTCCCTCCGTTCCTCCTCGAGGGGCTTCCTTGCGATTCCCAGGATGAGGCTAAAAACTTCCGGCGACAGAGCTTTCAGTGTTGCCGGTCCCATCCTGTGAAATTTGTTTTCTCCATCTATAAGGGAGGCTCCCTCGGTGGAAGTATTCAAGGTATGCCTCAAGGCCTTCTTATCTTTACAGACTTTCCCTGACACAGTTTTGTAAATTTTGCCCTGCTCTGAATATATTTGTCCCAAATTTTTTGAATTTTATTATTTTTTCTGTTTCTTTTTTAATTTTATTTATTGAAATTGTATTTAACTGTTATTATAGTTTTATGAGCATTGTTATTTGTTGTTGATTACTTTGTGGTTCATTTTATGTACAGCACCCAGCGCCTCTGGGATTGGGCATCTTTTAAATAAAACTTGCCTTGCCATTAATGCTTCCGAATCTACCATCTTATTTCCCAGGTTTCTGGCATTTATTTAAAGTTCCTTCCACCAATTATCCTCCTAGTTACCTCTAGGCATGTTATTGTTAACAATTCTGCATTTTCCTGGGGACTGAATACCCTTTGACACTCCTATCTTTTAGCATTTCGACTTGTGTAATTTTCATATTCTCCTCATGCAGAGATTCTTCCTCTAGTGACTCGTAATGAGGGGACCTGGATGGGTCCCGTATGGGTACATATGTAGCCCTGAACGAAAACGCTTATGTGAGGTGGAGGAAGAAGGTTGTAAACCCTGCATAACCTGTAACACAGTTTGCGCCACAGTGGCCACATCTACAGATGGGGTGGTTTGTTGCTGTGATGCAAGGATCCCTACAGCCGGAGGCCCTGTGGCCTGTGAGCTCAGGGGTAGAACAGAGGGGATGGGGCGAGGCTGAGAAACCAGTTGAGCTCCTGGAAGGGACTGGCTTGACCTCTTATTGTCCATGTAGGGACCTCTGTAAGATTCCACCTGCACAGGAGGGGGCAGCTTAGGCAACACAGTAGGGAAAAACCCTTTTCTTTTATTACATATCCCTGCTCCGACAATGGTCTTGTCAACGGAGATTGAAACGGGGACGTATTGGAGTGTCTACACAATGCCGTCGATGGAGAGGCTGAGCAGTCCTGTCTGGAGGCGCACTAGGCCATCCACAGAGTGCTCCTGTCTCATGGAACGCACGGTCGCTGACGAGCGACTCGGGGCAGTGGTGGAGACTAGGAAGGTAACCACTGCCAGAGTGGCGTCAAGCGATGTCGACAAGACAAGACCTGAAGGGCCACCGTTGATGAGGATTTCTGTTTGTCCGATTATGACTTCTGGACCACTACCGCCAGAGTAGAAGATGCGTGTTCCTTCCACAGAAGGAGTTTTGTCCCTGTGCTTATGTTTAGAGCTTTTATGGGACGTTTGTGAAGAGGATGATGCAGGAAGGCGAGACCCCTTCTCCAGTAGGGCAAATTTCTGCTCCATCAAATACGACTATTTCTTGAAGCCGTCGACGAGTCACCTGGTTGAATTTCCTGCAGATGTCACGCTGAAGGACGTCGTGAGTGGCCCCCAAACACCGCACACACACAAACGGTGCTCGTCGTATCGGTAGATCTTTCTGCCGAGGGCACTTTCCAAACGGTTCGAACGGAGACATTCAAGAAAAGAAAAAGGAGAGAACGGCAAGCCGTTCCTGTAGTTCTAGTAGTCAACATCATGGAGGCACATCAGACTGGAAAACTTCTGTGCTGTGACCTGGTAGAAGTTGGAATTAGAACAGAGAATATTGTGGGCGCCCACTTCCTTTATACCTGCCAAGTGTGATGACATCACAGGTGGACAACCCCAAGGCACTGCTGAGAAAGCGACCGTCTGCAAGAGCGCCCTCTGGTGGGCTCCCAAAGGTAGTACCTGCTGCAAGAGATGCCCTAAATGAAGATCTTATATTACATGTTAAAAGACAAAACCTTTGTCCCCAGAAATCCCTCCCATTCCCAGCAGTACATAGCACATAAGCCCTAGAAATTAACCCAGTTGCTCTGATTTACCTGCATGTGCTTCTCTCTTCTGGAATCTGCCCCTCCCCCCCCAAAAAAAAGTGCCCTGGGAGGGGCCCACGAATATAACTAATGAAGGGTACAGAAGAATTGCTTTTTCTGCTAAGAAATATACCCGCAAGACCTCTCCCTTGGCTGTGTTATCAAATGGGAGAGGAATAATAAGACTTCTCTTCACTGTACTCCCACAATGTTAAATTCATGTACTGGTGGACTCCGGTCCGTTGTGTCCAACCCAAATAAGCTCATCAATTACATCATAATGTTACTGTACAGATTCTGTTGACACTATGTCTTTTAAAAAACAATAAAGATGATATTAAAAAACAAAACAAAAACAAACAAAAAAAAAAAAAACACTGATGGTTTTTGCACCCACCATTTCCATATCTTAGTCAGCCTCCCAGTGAAGTAAAAGTTGCTTATGACCCCTCCTGACCCCCACCCCATCAGCTTCCACTTTAAGTCCCCATGTTTTTGACTCCTACCACTAACCAGAGAGGAGATGGATAATGACCTTTAAAGGCAGCAGCCCTAAAGCATGTACCTCTGGCTGAAGAGAATAGGGGGAACAGAAATGGGACCCCTTTGTAACGGAGATATCATAATGTGCCAAAACAAGAATGAAACCCATGGACTCCTGAGGAAAAAAAAAAACAAAACCACCACCACCCCAGGCTACCAGAGAAAGGACTGACGGAACAGTCAGTTAATATGTTCCCTTTCACCCGACAGGGAAGAAAAGGCGGATTCCAGATGCATGTCATGTTGCAGGTCTACAAAGTCCAAAGGAGTCGAGATGTGGTCATCTCCCCAGGAACTCCTATGTCTAGTGGGCTTATAGCCCAGCTGGTGTAAAGGAAGAAAAAGGGAGATCACATGACGGCACACTGAGGAGAAGTTGACTCCCGGCTAGCTCCTTGAGGCACCTGCTAATTTTAGACAATTTCTGTAGTCTAAACGTAATGTACAACTGCCTAAATAGCATCTTTCAACTGAGCTATTTTTCTGCTGCAGTGATACCAGTTTTGTTTGAAACTGCAATGGAAAAGAACCAATCGTGGTAGCAGATCCTCCAACCTCTCCAGCTGATGGATCCCATAAGCTGAGTGATTCTCCACCTGCATCCCTGGCTTGAGTGCATGAAGCACCTATGCTGGAGCAATTTTTTGCAGAGCTCAACTGCATTAAAAAAGTGCTCCTGGACCTACAAGCTGATTTCAGGTCAGTCAAGCCAGCTCTGGATGAACTTAACCAGTGGGGTCTCTGATTTGGAAGCCCATGTTAGTCCTCTGGAAGATCGCCTGGATAAATTGGAGCCTGAGATTGTGGGGTTGCACAGGAAGCTTCAGAAGATGGAGGAGCACCTCAAAGATCAGGAAGGTGGGATCCGTAGCAACAATTTAATGGTGACTGGCCTTCCCAAAAAGCAGAGGGTCCATATACCATTTAGAAAAACTGGCTGGACCCTCTCCTCATGGCCCGCAGTATATTGTGGAGCAGGCGCACCGTGCTTTGAGACCTATGCCAGCTACGGGCATAAGCCTCATCATACAATTCTCAGTTTGCTCAATTATTTAGAAAAAAGCACACATCCAGGCCACAGTCAAACACACAAAAGAAATTTGATGGGAAGGCAGCCGTTTATTTTTAACAATCTCAGCCTACAAGTAAGGGTGAAGCAGGAAGGAATACAGCGAAATTAAATCGAAGCTGTTAGCTGCAGGGATTAAGTTTAGATTGCTCTAACCCGCTCGTCTGCAGATCTCCTGCCGTAATGGGTACACACAGTCTCTTTCTGCAACTGAGTCAAAAGCAGAGCTTCCTAACATCTTTCCCAATTTATTTCCCACTCTCAAGAGCAAGACTCATTGGCTTCAAATGGAGCTGTGGCACTCGACTGTATCCATGACCACTGTCTAGTGGTGCCACTATTTCACCCTTTTTATTCTTTTTTGTGTCTGTTGGGCTTCACAAAGACTAAATATACCTCACACCAGGCCAATCCACACTGCGCTCTACCCCTTTTTGCCTTAGTATTTCAACATGGCGCCACAGGGTCCTTCCTCTGCTCCATTCAGTGTTTCATAGCTCTCACACATCTGTAGTCTCACTGGACTTTCGTCCCTGCAGAAAGCATGGCTTCTGCCCATGCAACTCAAGGGATTACACACAGTTTCTGCTCTCTGGACTCTTTTCTTTCACCCCGATTGGACTCTCACACAACAGGTCACCACTGGGACCTGGATCTTATCTCATTGTTAAATGCTTTGCCCTGCATAACTGTAGTTTCTGCATAGTGACAAGCGATGTCAGAAGCTATATGCACCTGGATGCAGGCTGTTTTATGAACTGGACTCTTGCACTGCATAAGCTGACACACCTGTATAAATGATTTTTGTCTGGTTTACTCCCCATTAGGATGACGAGGAGTACAGCTCGATGTGGTTTAGCAAAGTTGGGGGGGGGGTTACACACTAGGTCCTTTACCCATTAAATGCTGCTTGTTAATGGCTTTCATCGTTTTTAGCCTATATTCTCTTCATATATACGGTGTATTTCAGTGGGTGTTACTCTACTTTTGTTTTGGTAGTAGCTTTTCTAATTTCTTATTTTGTTTAGGTGTTCCCAGTCTTTAATCTTCCTTTGTGTCACAGGCTGCCAGGGTTCTATACTTCCTTTTTGGCTTGCGTGGCACTCCTTTATAATCCTTGAGCTCATGCTGGCCCGTTGGCACAGGGGTTGGATTTCCCCCTGTGATGCCAGTGCCCTGGATTAGAATCTGGACTTGGGATGTGGGAGGCGGCGGGGGAAGAAAAAGGCGACTGAACATCCTATGGACTGCTCTTCTCCTCCAGGGGGAAGGGAGTATGAAGAGCGTCCAGTACACATTTAACCTCTGGCAAAGGCTGGGGGTCATTGCAAGCTAGCGCACCATAGTACATTGTGTGAGGCATGCTGGACGTTAAAGCTTCAGCTCCACTACATCACTGCATGCCATGCCTCCCGTTGTGGGTTTCCAGCATTCAAAAAATGTTGGTCCCGCAGATTGAGGCCCTGCTTCATGGTTGCTCCCGTTGCCCTTTCACTTCCGTGCGGGGGCACGGACCCGCTTTGGGGTAAGCCAGGGCTTGCCATTTCATGTCCACTGGGAGGGGGTGTCCACCCAGGGGGTAAGCCTGGGCATGGGGGGGCCCAAGTGAGGCAGGGACAGAGCTCCCAGGCAGGGAATGGGGTGTCCCGAAACCACCAAACAAAAAAATCCCTGAGCTCCCTTGTGATATAAAGAACATGATCTTAAAAAGGTTTTATCACTACTGCATCCTGAGGAACAGTTAGGGATGATCTCCATTGAACCAGTGCAGACTGACCCGACAGAAGTATGTTCCGGGGGGGGGAGATGAGAGCCCTTTTCTTGAGGGCTGAATTTCACATTCATTACTTCATATGCTGTTCTACTGTTCTGTGTTTATCCTGTATTGTTTGGAATGCGGGGGAGGGGGAATAGTTCTGAGGTAGTATTTCACTGCACCTACTAGACTGGGTGCACAGGAACTTGCTAGTACGTCATACTAGCAGACAAAAAGAACAGTTATGTAAGAACTTACCGTAGCAGTAGAGCTACGAGGGGATCTCAGTCATCCAGTTACACTGTAGGAGCCTTCACTGTCGGAGATGGGGAATCCACACGGAAGATTTTCAGCAGTACATCTGGGGCCACCCACGCCGTCGATGTCATCAACCATATATAGGCATGGGTGGCCCCACTACCTCCTCTGTTCTTTCCCTCCAGAGACGAAGGGAGCATGGCTAATGCCCCGGGGAACCGAGGAGAGAGACTGAGGGACCCAGCTCTAGACAAAAAAGATGGAATACAGCAGACAGCCATATTCTGAACAGGAGCCCCAAGAAGGGGGACAGTGGGAGGGAAATCATACTTGACCCAGATCCCCTCGAAGACCTGCTGTTAAGTTCTTATGTAACTGTTCTGTCTTCTTCAGGGGACTCTCAGTCATCAGGTTACACTGCAGGAACAAGTACCAAGCAGTGACAAGTGAAAAACAGACAGTCTGGGAGGCTGGATCTCCATAAAGTTAAGACAGGAGTTCTTGTAGCACAGCCCTGCCAAATCCTGCATGGGCTCTTGAAGCAGTGTCCAGACTGTAATGTTTGTTGAAGGTGTGGACTGTACTACAGGTGGCAGCAGCACAAATATCAGCAGCTGAGACCCTTTGAACAAGTCACCGAGGTAGCCATGCCTCTAGTGGAATGAGCTTTGACAGCACCCGGCAATTCTTTGCCGTACTACTTGTAGCAGAACACAATGCAATTTGCCAACCTTTTGGATAAACACTGCTTAGAAACTGAAGCACCCTCTCTACCTGGGGTGAAAGAAACCAACTGCTTAGGCTTTCTAGACGCCTTAGTCTGAGGCAGATAATACTTAAAAGTCCTGCGCACATCTAGCGTAGGGAGCAGTGCTACCCTGGATTGGCATGCTTAGGAAAATAAACAGGAACGTGGATAGACTGATTAAGTGTGGACTCAGAAACCACCTTAGGTAAAAACTTGGGATTTGTGCGTAAAGATACCCTGTCTTTGTGAAAAATCAAATAAGGCTCCTCGCACCAGAGGGCCTGAAGCTCAGAAATTCTTTGAGCAGAAATAATGGCAACTAAAAACATTGCTTTCCAAGAGAGGTAGCGCAAATTGCAAGTCACGATTGACTGAAAAGGAGACAGGGTCGACTTTCCCCAAATAAAATTTAAGCCCCAAGCCAGGCCAGAGGAATGGATTGGGGGTTTCAGATGCAGGATGCCCGAGAAATGTACGGGAGACATCCATCTGAGCTATAGTGGGGTCACCCATGGGCTCATAGAAGGCAGAAATAGCCGAAAGGTGGACCTTGAGGGAGGAATACTGGAGGCCTGAGTCAGACAAAGAAATCAGGTAGTCTAGAATATGCTTCACAGTACAGGTGAAGGGGTGTAGGGAATGCTTTGCAGCCCATATGGCAAACAGCTTCCACTTCATGGCACAAGTGGCAGGCACGTGTGGAAGGCTTGCAGTCGGCCACCAGGATGTCCGCCACCCTGTTAGAGACCCTGAAAATGGCGATGGCTACGTCCTCAGGAGCCAAGTATGAAGATGGAGGGACCCGAGGTTAGGATGAACCAGGGTCCCCCGTTTCTGCAAGGTGGCATAAGGACCGGAGGTTCCTCTGCCAGCTGCTGAAGTAGAGGGAACCATATCTGGCGAGGCCAGAATGGAGCTATCAGAATCATGCTGGCCCCCTCATTTGCAGCATGATCAGCACCCTCTGTATTAGGCAAAACAGAGGGAATGCATACAGAAACCTCCCACTCCAAGAGAGGGACAATGCGTCTTGCCATAAAACTCCAGGCCCTGGATCTAATGAGCAGAAATTGGACAGTTTTGCACTGAGTGGGGATGCAAAAAGGTCGAATTCTGGGCGACCCCAAAACAGATCTGCTATGGATGACAGAAGCTCCCATTCATGCATGCTGGACTGAGTCCTACTGAGACTGTCCACCAGGGTGTTTAGGACACCTGGTTCATAGACTGCAGAGTGAGTCAGGACTGTGATCCAGTGCCTAGTACCACACTCATAAGGCCTACCAGCAAAGGGGATACAAGTGTGTCCTGCCCTGTTTGTTGATGTAGTACATTACACTCAGATTGTCTGACTGCACCAGCAGTTGGCCTGGAGCACGGTGTTCCCAAAATGACTGTATGGCATAGAGCACCGCTCTCATCTCCAGGACGTTGATATGCAGGGTGGCTTCCTACTGGGACCAGGAGTCCTGGCCCGACATCCATGGTGAGGATCTGTTGGGGACAGGTGACCTGGAAAGGGATGCCCAGAGGAAGACTTGCGGAGTCTATCCACCACTGCAAAACTCTGCACACTGGAGAGGAGACCAGGACTGGTTGGTCCAGCTCGTCCGTAGACTGATCCCACTGCCCTCTGAGGAATATGCATGTGAAGTCTGGCCAGTGGAACGGTGGGAATGGCCATAGCCATTAAATCCAAGAGCACGAGATACAGCCTGGCAGATATGTACAGACTCTGAGCTACTTCCTGAGCCTGAGCTATAAGGGATTCTGCCCTGTTCTGGGGTAAGAAGGCCTTCCCCTGCTCTGAGTCTAGAACCGCCCCGATGTATTGCAATCTTTGGGATGGTGCTAGAACAGAACTTCCTGTGAGGAGGGAAGACCACAATGTGCAGGTAACCGTCCTGCATGTCCAGTGAGCAGAGCCGGTTTCAAGGAGAAGCAAGAGGCCTGGCAAAGTTACGATCCGGAACGTTTTCTACTGGACAAAGATACTGAGGCCCTTGAGATCCAAAATGGACCTCAGATCTCCGTCTGTTTTGGGGACCAGGAAGAACCTGGAGTAAAACCTCTGACTTCTCAGATGCTTTGGCACCAGCTCGATTGTCTGCTTGTGCGGCAGAGGCTGCACGTCCTCCCAGAGAACAGACAAGTGGGTCAGGGGACAGGTGGAGGGTGAAGGAGGGTATCTGGAGGCTGTTGAATGAGCTCAGGTATGACTACTCTCTAATCTGTAGGAACCAGGCATCTGAAGTTATGGTTCTCCACTAATTCAGATGGAGGGAGAACTCACCTCCGACCAACACCTTCTGGGTCTGGGCCAGAGGAGGTGGGGGGGGGTCTGGCAAGCAGTCAAGCTGAGGCGGGACCAGCTATGAAAGCCGGTCCGTCATTTCTGGGATGCTTGGTTGCTGCTCCAGAGTTAGAGGGGCGGGCAAGGAAGACTGGGTCCTAAGCTTACCCTGGTCTATTGCTCTGTCTACAAAAAGTAGAGTGTCCCCTACCATGGGGTTGAGTGTGGTTGAGAGTAGACTGACTTAAGAGCCATGCCAGAGGCCTGCAGATTATTAATGAGGTCCTGGACATCAGGGCCAAAGAGCTTGGTGTCACTGAATGGGGTGTTGAGCACCTCATTTTGCACATCATTTGCAAAGCCAGAGACCCTCAGCCAGGAATGCCTACGAAGGCAAATGCCTGTGGCAGCCCTGGCCACCGTGGCAGCCAAATCAGAGGGCCTGAAGAAGGTGTTTGCTGACATCCTCTGCAGTTTGCAGGCACTGTAGCAGGTCCTGTTGCTGGGTGCCACCAGGGAGGGCTTGGGCAGTCCCCTTGCCCTTCCTTCAGTTGGTATTTTGGAACTTTACCATATGTGAAAGACAGTTTACAATACTCAGACCTAAGGTAGAGGAAGCGTAAACCCTCTTACCCACAGGTCAATCCTGTGGGATTCCTTGTCTGGGGGAACGGAGCTAAGGTGCTTGGGCACCTTAGACCTGTCATGGGCTGCCTTAGTGACAACCGAGTCAGTTTTAGCCTGGGCTGCAAAGTAAGGAAGGCCCTGGGGGGCATTATACAATCTGTCTGCCCTGCGTGGCATAGCTGGCACCATGTCTGGCCTGTGACAGGCTGACTTAGTATCATTTTTCAGGGCTGGCAGCACAGGAAGGATATTTAGGTGGAGAATCAGGGCTCTCCAAGTAGTCAGCCAGGTTCTTCCTGGTGACATCCTCCTCCGCAGTCTTTTACAGTGCTCCCTCTCTATAGTGAATACCTTGGGAGCCAGCTGGGTGTTCACTATAGCAAAGTGCTAATATGCCTACTTAGTGAACAATGGGAGCCATCAAAGGTGTTCACTATAAGAGGGAGTTTCTACAGAGGGGTTCTTTATAGAGAGGGAGCACTGTATTTATTTCATTCTTCGGAGGTGACCTTTGAGCACAATGCTCTTTTTCAAAGGTTCCACGTCAAGGTTTAGAGACACAATCAATTAAACAGTAACAGTAAACATAACAAGGAGCATGAACAATACATCAGGTATACTGACAGAACAGATTTTCAATTGGCAATGTAAAGAGTTACATTAAGGATGCCTCAAGAGGCAGCTAGGGTTGTAATAAATAATCCAAGTGCAAGAAGCATTGAGAAACCAGGGACATTTGCAAAGGCTAGGAAGAGACAGCTAGAGTTGAAGCCTTTTGGCAATCAAAATGACTCCAGTGTTTATAAGAAATAGCTATGCAGTAGCACGAGCAGCCTGATAAGGCACTGTCGAGAGATTCAAGAGAAGGGCAGAATGGAAATGGTAATTAGCTGAAGGGAAGAAGAAAAATGAAAGTGGGAGAAAAGGATCGTGGAAGGAGGAGGAGGAGGATGGTGAGGGGAGAGTTAGGGTAGGAACAGGAAACACAGTAGGCCCCGAAGGACCAGAGAGAGAATAAGTGCGAGGACAGCTGAGGCAGCGGAAAGGGGGACAGAACCAATTCAGTCTGGAAGTCCGTCGTGGCAGACAGCTGTTTCATGACATTATAGAAAGTAGCATCTTCAGGGGGAGACCTCTGAGTATGTTTAACTGAGTCCTCACTAACCGAAGAGGCAGTAGACTCGTGAGAAAGGAGGATTTCCTCCTCTTCTCTCTTCATCCTCAATGTCATCAGGGAGGATGAGGCCAGGGTGGTACTCCTCCTCGACGTTTACCTCCTCATTTGGGTCTGGTGCTGGAAAAGTTGTCGAAGTCCTGCAGGGAAGTTCCCTTGGACAGCGAATGGGTGTCGACAATGCAGTCGACCATGCTGGTGACAATGGCCTACTGAAGGCAATAAACTGTTGGACCAGGTCCGCCCCAGTGGCACTGAGGGTTGAGGTGCTGGATGCCACACCTCGTGCTACGCCAGCGATCAGAGTGTGGGAGCGAGCTCGGGCGCTGGGGGTCGGCAGGGGAAGGAGAGAACTGAGTGTCCGACGGACCGCTCTCTCTCGGGGGAGGTTGTCTGGCATCCCAGTGACCCCCGGTGGAGACTGGGGGCGCTGCAAGAAGCAGACAAAAAGACGTTTGGGGGGGGGAGGAGTGCAACAGAACAAGGAAACAACCAGCTCTGCAGGGTTAGGCGACGGCACCTGGCCCCCATGCCCAACGCTGGATCTCACCCACCCAGCCTTTCAGTTCCTCCACCCGGGCCCTCACCTGCAGCTTGACCAGTCTATAAGAGAGCCCCCAAGAAGAGGGGTCAAGCTGGGGGTAGTGGCTGCAGGGGCGGGGGGGGAGAGGAAGCTCGGGACAGGGAGACCTCAGGTGGGCAGGATCAGGCCAGGATGCCAGAGAGGTGTCCCGCAGGGAAAAAGACATTTAAAAAAAAAAACAAAAAAAAAACCACAAAACTGCTGGACCAGAACACTGGTAAATTTAACCAAGAAAGGTCTATGGGCGTCCTCAACAGAGGGCGGTTTCGACAGCAAAGCCACCGGTGACCCGCTAACCTGAGAGCCAGATGAGCCCACAGCCCTCGGAGAGAAAGGGGCAGGCAACAACCAGGTGGCCATCGACGACCAGCCCATTGACGGAGGAGGGCCCAACGTCCTGGAGGTCGACGGCTGGGTGCCTGGAGATCCGGGCAGGGAAGCTGTCAGTATGGGTCCAGTAGGAAGAGACCTGAACAGTTGGTCTCTTTGGCAAAGAGCCCCTCCGAAGGAGAGGCTGACAGGGAATGGGATGGCCTGGGGGGGGCGCGGTTGCAATCCCGGTCTTTCCTGTGCCCCCCAAAGGACTTGTCTCTGGCCATGGAGGCCTGGGAGCTCATGGACCCGGTGGGCAACGAGAGAGCCGGGCCCCTGAAGGACCACTGCCAGGAGCTGGCTACCTGCTGCTCCATCAGGAATTTCTTGAGAACCTTCTTGCGTCGCCTAAATGTTATTTGATTGAGTTCACAGTTGGAGACTTCCTGGTTTGGCCCAAGACAGCTGACACAAACGGAATGTTCGTCTGTAGAGGCAATCTTCTTCCCACAGCAGCAGCACTGGAGAAGAGGACAGATTAACTTCAACATAAAAAAGCAAAAAAAAAAAAAATAAAAATAATCGCTAAAAAAGATTTTGTGGAGAAACTGAAGGAAAACAGCTGTAGGCCGGAAAAGGCGCGAACACTATGATGGCTCTTTCGTGGAGACTGCTTGCAAGTCGACGGCGGGAAAGAACTGAGGAGGGACTGGGGCGCCACCCATGCCTATATAGGGTTGGTGACGGCGGACATCGACGGCGTGGGCAGCCCCAGTTGTACTGCTGAAAATCTTCTGTGTGGATTCCCCATCTTTGTCGGAAAAGGATCCTACGGTGTAACCTGATGACTGACATACCCCCAGAGAAGATCTATTTTTTTATTATTTTATGTTTTTGGTAACCGATTAAGGCCCAGTAGGCACAAGTGCCTGTTTTCAGGGGCGACCAGGGAACACTGGGTGGTTAAGCGACTTGCTCAGAGTCACACAGTATGCAAGTGGAGGCTGTGGGAATTAAACTCAAGCCTGCTGGTTGTACCAAGCTCATTCACAGCTCGTTACTCTAACCTCTAGGCTAATTTCTGTTGATCATGATAACACAATCAAATCTAGTATGTTGCATGGAATGTAAAGGGAGGGCGTGCTAAGGTTAAGAGATACCAAATCCAACCGGCCCGGTGGCGCTGAGGGTCGAGGCACTGGATGCCACACCGGCGACCCGGGTTCGGGAACAAGCCTGTGCCCTTGGCATGGAGGGAGAGGATTGAGAGCCTGGAGGACAGCTCTCTTCTTCCAGGAGGGGAGGGGAGGGGAGGGGTTGTGCTCCTGCCGAATGACTGCCCCCAGGTGGTGGCCTGGGGGAAGTGCGGGTCTGTAGGCTGCAGGACTTCTGCAGATGTGCGCGTGCCTCCACGCACGTACGCCTGGTGTGTGTGCCCCAGCAACGGGGATCAGGGGAGAAAAATGGAAACTCCGGCTGCAGGATGAAGCTTGACCCTCTGCAGACTCCGCTCCCAGGTCGGGCAGAAAGATAAGCCCCGGTAGTTCTGGGATGTCGGGGCTGGGAGGGTCAGTCTGAAAGGGGCACAGAGGACAGGAGCATAAATAGAATATGGAAAAAAAGAAAAATAAGAGATACCAAATCCTTAAACATGCTAAACAACTACAAGCACAAATTCTTTTTTTGTGCAGGAAACACACATGGTCACACACAGCGGAGTGTACCCTGTTCTGGAGGGTTTCAGTAGGACAGGCTACTGGACCTGGGGACTGCATTCATAAATGGGGTGCTGCAATCCTCATAAGTAGATCCACTAAATTTTGTCTGACACAATATTTGGAGGACCCTGAGGGCAGATGCATTTTCCTTTGGGGAATGGTAGACACTGCTGAGGTCTTCTTGGGCACAGTTTATGGTCCTAATAATAATAACAACAACCAACGAATTCTCCTCTTGGGGGCGCTGTGGAGCAGCCTATGAGGATGCAGCACATACCTCGTGCTCCTGAGAGAAAACTTTTATAAAAAACTATAAAATTGTAGCGTTTGCTCTCCTAACTATATGATTTTTAGGTTGGTTGATCAGTCAACTTGAAATCTTACAACATGAGAAAATCTAGATGAGCTTCTAAGCCTTCAGCAGACTTTTTTTTACACCTAAGAAGTCGCAACAGGAGGAGTGGCCTGCACAAGAAGGTGGGGCCTCGGGCTCTGGCCATTCGCAGAGAGGAAGTGTCCCCGAGTTCTATTAGCACCACTCTGCATCAATTAGTAAAAACGGTGCATGAGTTGGATAGGAAATTTGACACGATTACCCCGAGATTGACTGCTCTTGAAACTCGAATGGACCAGTGTGAAAAGACAGTCCAGTGCTCCGAGACTTCGGTTCGTAGAAATGTGGATTCAACAGCTAATATAATAAAGAAGAATGCTCTGCTGAGACAGCATCTGGAGACGGTAGAGAACCAGGCCAGAGAGCGGAATCTACGGGTAGTGGGGCTGGCAGAGGGAGAATATTGCCTTACTTTTGCCCGTACATTTTCGCCAACAATATTAGGTCTAACTGAAGCTGATCCTCCCCTATCCATGGAAAAAGCTTACCGGATTACTCCTTGGCGAGCGGCTCTGGACTCTGCTGGGCCTCAAACTTTTATGATCATGTTTATCCGAATTGGGGACTAGGACTGAGTGCTGTCAATGGCGAGAAGATGTAGAAATCTGAGATATGGGGATGCAATGTTGATGCTTTTTTCTGATCTGTCTTTTAGTACTCGACAACGAAGACGGGCATTTGATGGAACGAGGGGCCGCCTGAAACCACTGAAAGTGCAACATCAACTATTAGTTCCTGCTAAACTCAGTCTGGTGTGGAATGGGCATCAGTACTTATTTAACTATCTAAAGAGGCAGATAAGCTGGTACATCACACTGAGGAGGAGATGGCCGAAGGGGAAGAAGCCAAAAATTAGTCAGACAAAGGATGAAAGAGTCATGCAAGTACTTTATGTTTCTGTTGGAGTGATGGGTGGAGACTACTGGACTTGATTTAATTTTATTGCCATCTATGGCAATTTTTCTGCTAATCTCTATTATTTTTGAGACTTTGACATTACTTCCTGACTTTAATATGAACAGCACAAAAGCTTAAACGGGTCTGCCCATATAGATGGCGCTGAATGGTTCTTTAGTTTCGGCTATGAACTTTTCTTAATGGGATCAGGCACCAGGACTTTTAATTATTCAGGGAGCTTGCTCTCTGTAAGCAAATGTATGTGCTAAAAGTTGCTTAATTATCGCACTCTCCTAGTCCCTTAAGGGATAAGATTTTCCCCATCCTATTTGTTTAGTGTATAATGTCTTTAGTACAGTAATGACCTGTTTATTATTTAAAATCCAGACGTGTTGATTCTATACTGATCACTAACTTTTGATATTGATTATTGGGAGCTTGGGGAATTGTTTAAATATTTAAGATATTTTGTATGCTCTGCTGGAATATTCTGATTTACGTCATTTTGGTAAAAGGGTAATTCTCAGAACATATCTTCTACATGATTCTTTGTCCTTCCTGGGCTGTCAACAATAGGGATACAAGCTGTTACATACTATAATGGTATTCCCCCCCATGTTGTACCTAATGAGAGGGTGTCATACTGATCCTTGTTAAATGAAGGATTATTTGTATGCTATACATCTGTTATCCCTCTGTGCATTTGTATCTTGCAAGTTCTTGCATGCAAAATGCATAAAATATAAAAAAAAAATAATAACCAGAAATCTTTATGCCTTTGGTGCTTTCCCCATTTTTACATTTACCCATTATTACTGGGTGACTGGAACTTAATGTTTACACCTGATACGAACAGGAATGGGAGACCTAGGGTGGGCTTATCTCTGGCCCAGCGAGCCTTGCGGAATCTGACTGATACCCTTAGACTCTGTGACTCCTGGTGAATTCTGCATCTCACCATTAAGGAGTATACATTTTACTCTGCAGCACACAATTCATATTCCAGGAATGATTTTGTTTCTTTATTAGTCACACAATTCTTCATGAGCTCTGTAACAGTCATGTAGCCCCTAGAGTTCTTTCTGATCATTTGCTGCCAGTGATCCAACATGCATTTACACAGGTTTCCGATAGAGACGTCACCTGGAAATTAAATAATCAGCTTCTCAAGGATAAATATATAGTTGAGAAACTCAAAGAAGTGATCCATAATTATACCCAACATAATTCTGGTACACTGTCGAGTGGTGACATGGAATGGGTATCTTGTAAAAGCTGTCGGGGGGATTGATTAGGCTGGACTCAAAGAGGAAAAAAGTGAACACAGAAAGCCAACAAACTTCTGGCAGAGATTCGAAACTTGGAGCTAAATAAAAAGGCTGCTTCCCCAGAGAATCTTAGAACAGAATTATGTATTTTGCAAAATCAGTATATTAAGGTAATCTGGGAAGAGCTGAGCAAGCACATACATACAAAATATGTGGAACAGGGTGAGAAAAACAAGAAATACATGGTTCTCAGGCTGAAAAAGCAAGAAGCTTCTCAGTTCATTCCTACAATTACTTCAGATCGGAACAGCTCAGTCAAGACCTCCCCTACAGATATTGCCTAGGAATGTTGGCAGTTTTATAGTGCTTTATAAAATGGTCATAAAATTTCAATACATTTGATTGGCTAGCTGGCCCAGTGGCGTGGAGGGCTGAGGCATCCGTGCCTTACCTCCTGCCACACCGGCGACCCGTGTTCGTGGTGCAAGTGGGTCGCTAGGGGTCAGCTGGGGAGGGAGACGACCGAGCATCCAGAGGACAGCTCTCCTCTCCGGGGAAGGGCGGGGATGGAGTCCACTGCTTGCCTGTCCCCTAGCGGCGGCAGGGGGATGGCGCAATGAACCCACATGAAGGGGGTGGATGCAAGGCAGGCATGGCGTGCCCGCATGTGGAAATGTGAGCGGCTCGGCCACTGGCGTCATTGCATACCTCCGCTCCACAATTGGGGACAGGCGACAAAAAAAAAAAATACCCCAACCGGCGAGATAATGCCGGCCCCTCAAAGGTGCCGCACCCAGTTAGCTGGCACCTCACTAGACATCCAGAGGCAAGTCCAACAGACGCTAGGGTGACGGGGCGGGGGGGCGGCGCAGTGGAAGGGGGCTGTTCAGAAAGTGGGAGTAAAACAGACAAGGTAAAAAAAATAATCTGTTTGGCTGACAGCGCATTTCAGCCATGTTCTTATGAGGCCATAACTGTGCAACGAGCACTACTTATTTCAGGGAAAGCCCCATAACCATAGGTATTCCTGTAAGACCCCAACCTCAGTCAGTAATCGACCGCGATCTCTGAAGCCAACCGCAAAACCGGAACTCAGTCTTCAGCAGGCATCTCACTAAGTGGTCACCTGTAAATGTTAAAAAGCTGACATCCATCCCCTTTTCCTCAAAGGAACAGACCAGAGAGCATACCAGAAACAGTGATGCTGGGAAAACTGACAGTGCCGACCGCGATCTCCAAACACCTCACCAGAAAATCAAAAGTCATTATTTAGTGGTCGGCTCAGCCAACGGTGCTCTATAATCGTTTGCAGCCAGACTATCATCCATCCCCTTTGCAAGCAGGCAGCAGAAGACCAAACCTGAAACTGTAACATAAACCTCAAACAATAAATACAATCTTGGGGGGGGAGAGTGCTCGGAAGTCACTCTTCAGCATCTGGCTGAGTTAATGGCCGTTTGTAAATGTTTGCACGCTATCATCTACCTCCTTTCCACTGAACAGGCAACACAGCATAGAAAAAGAAAGCTGAAAAGGGAACCAAATACCAGAAAAAAAAAAAAGATTACAATCAGGGGGGAGTCGCATACTACTTCAATAACAGTAGGACAGCTACCTTCTACTGGCCTCACCACAAGCTCGCTATTAAAAAGTACTGAGAACGAGAACTAACACCTTTTTCACTTTATTTTATTCTTGCTAATTAAAAGCGCTATGAAGAAAAATACAGGTTACTCACCTGTAACAGGAGTTCTAGGAATGGTATATGTTGTTCATCCACACTGTCTGGCAGGTTCCTTACCGCTTTAAATCTTGCCGGAAGGTCTTCAACCTGGCTCCTCCCACCCACCCGGGTGGTAAAACTCTCAGCTCCACCCCATGATGCCAGATCTAGCCCGCTGGAAGCCAGGTTGTGTGCCGAGAAGCAGGGGAGGCCGGGTGGGTTGTGTGGATGAACAACATATACCATTCCTAGAACTCCTGTTACAGGTGAGTAACCTGTATTTCTAGGGACATGGATGTGGTGTTCATCCACACTGTCTGGCAGACTCCTAGCAGTTCTCCGGGAGGAGGAAGGCAAGGTGCACACCCCCTACTTAGGGAATAATGACTGGAGAACCAAGGCCCCAAAACCAGCATCCCGGCGTGACTCAAGGTCAATGTGGTAAATGGTAATGAAGGTGTGGGCTGACTTCCAGGTAGCAGCCCTACAGATTTCCTGGATAGGGACGTCCCTGGAAGCAGCCACCGATGCAGCAGTATGGCGGGTAGAATGAGCTCTTATCCCTCTGGCAGGCTCCATGCCCGCCAACCTATAGCAAAGATCTATGCAGGAGGTGACCCAACTGCCTATCGTCTGCTTGGCTGCAGGTCTGCCAGGTGCGGCTTCAGCGTAGTTGACAAACAGCTGGCGAACCTCTCCCCGAACTTCAGCCGTCCACTACTTATAATAAGCGAGTGATCTTCTAGGGTCCAGAGTATGGAGCCTATATTCAGCATCCGAGGTGTGACTGGGGTAGAACACCGGCAGAGTCAGCACCTGATTAAGGTGAAACTCCGACACCACCTTCGGAAGGAATTTCGGGCGGGGGCTCAGGACAACCTTGTCCCTGTGGAAGACCAGATAAGGAGACTTGATGGAAAGTGCCTGGATCTCTCCCATCCTTCAGGCTGACGTGATAGCCACCAAGAAGGCGGTCTTCCACGACAGGTGAGAGATGTCACACCTGTGCATCGGTTTGGATGGCTTGCCCATGAGCTTAGCCAATACCAGCAGTAGATCCCACGGAGGTGGAGGTTCTCGCACTGGAGGGGATATGTGATCAAGGCCTTTGAAAAAGCGCCCGACCACCTTCTCCTGCACCATCGACTGCCCGGCCCGCGCCTGGTAAGCAGAGATGGCTGCCAGGTGCACCTTAAGGGTCGTCGACCGAAGCCCTAGCTGAGAAAGGGACCACAGGTAGTCCATAATGCTTGCCATGGAACAGGAGGAAGGGTCCAGGCCCTTGGCCTGACACCAAATGGAGAATCCCTTCCATTTAAAGGCATAGCATTTAATCGTCTACTCCGTCCGGGAAGCCTCAACAATGTTGAGGACCTCGTCAGAAAGACCCAAGGCCTGGAACTCTAGCCGCTCAGGAACCAGGCCGTCAGGTGCAGGGATTGAAGGTCCGGATGGAATACCTTCCCCTGATTGACTGAGTTCAGGTTCAGGCACTCTGGGAGCCGCCTCGGGAGCCTGGAGCTGAGGCTGAGGAGATCTGGATACCAGAACTGGTGAGACCAGTCTGGGGCTACCAGAATCACCTGCACCTTGTCCCTCCTTGCCTTGAGAAGCACCTTGTGGATCAAGGGAAATGGGGGAAAGGCATAGAAGAGGCCCAGGGTCCACGGCCTCGAGAAGGCATCCCCCTGCAGCGAGCCCTGCTGAGGGAGGTGGGCATGGAACAGCCTCAGCTCCGCATTCTCCCTGGAGGCAAACAGGTCCACCTGAGGCATGCCCCAGTGGGAGAAAAGATCTTGTACTACCTCCGTCAGGAGAGACCACTAGTGGGACATAGCTCCTATCCGGCTTAGGGCATCGGCCAGAATATTGGAGGCTCCTGCCACGTGGATGGCAAGGAGATCCGCCTCCAGGCTGCGCACGAGGGACCAAATGCGGAGAGCTTCCCTGCACAGGGGCATGGAGCATGTCCCGCCCTGGCGGTTTAGGTAGTACATGGTCGTGGTATTGTCCGTCCACTCTGGACCTGGACCACCTGACCCCGTACAAACGGAGCGAAGGAGGTGAGGGCTAGACGAACCGCTCGAAGCTCCAGCAGGTTGATGTGGCATCGGGACTCCAGAGGGGACTAGAGGCCGTGCGCTCTGTGCTCCCCCAGACGGGCACCCCAACCCATCAGAGAGGCGGTCGATAGAGAGACCGTCTGCTCGGGGCGGACAAACGGGATGCCCTCCTGCAGATGAGCTGGAACGATCCACCAATAGAGAGCATTCCACATCTCCTGGGTCACTATCACTGGTTGATCCAAAGGACCGAAGCGATGTGACCACTGGCTGGCCAGTCCCCATTGTAGGGGACGCATGTGCCAATGGGTCCAACGGACCACGCTGGTGCAGGCCGCCATGAGGTCCAGGAGGCGCAGGAAGTCTCGGGCAGGGCGCAATTGCCCAACCTGAAATGGTTGGGCAAAGGAGAAAAGAACCTCGGCCCTGTCCGCCGGGAGCCATGCTCTGGCTCGCAGAGAGTCGAGCTCTGCCCTGATGAATTGGATCACCTGCTTTGGCACAAGTTCTGACTTGGCCTCGTTGATAAGAAGGCCAACTTGAGAGCAAACCTGAGGGCCAGATCCTGACCGCCCACCTCCATTCTGGAGGAGACCGCAATCAGCCAGTCGCTCAGGTAGGGTACACCCCGGACGCCCGCAGGGAATGCTGTCACCACTGCTATGCATGGTGAAGACCCTGGGAGCTAGAGAAAGGCCAAGGGCATGGCCCGGAACTCGTAGAGGGACCCTCTGCTCTGAAACGGAGGAATCGCTGGTGGGACGGATGGATTGGGACGTGAAAGAATGTGTCCTGGAGGTCCAGAGAAAAGAACCACATGCCTCGTTCCAAGGATGGAATGATCTGAGCCAGAGTGACTATCCTGAAGGTTCGAGACCTTAGGAACCTGTTCAGATCGTGCAGGTCTAGAATGGGGCGCCAGCCCCCCGCACGTTTAGGGACCAGGAAGTACCTGGACACAAACCCTGGGTCTGGTGGAGGATCCGCCACCTTCCTGATCACCTCCTTTTGGAAGAGCAGGGCTATGTTGGCTCGAGGGGCCGACAGAGGCTGCGGACCCCGTAACCCCCTGTGGGGCGACGGCTCGGAAAGGCGGGGCCTGCTTGAACTCCAGAGGCAGATCCTTTCCTACCACCTCCAACACCCAACGGTCCGTGGTGATAGCGGACCAGGCAGAAAGAAAGTGGCGGAGCTGTTCCCCCATGGGGGGAACCCAGGGGGAAGCGACAAGGTTGGGGGTGACACCCCTCAACCCGTCACTAGGCAGGCTTGGAGGAAGGACCGGCCGAGGGACCTCCTGGGCCTTTTCTCCTGGCTTCTTGTTAGAGGAAGCCGCAGGCTTGGCTTTGGGGTGCCAAGTGCGAGCCTGCTGGCCCTGATGCTGGTGTTGCTGGGCCGGATGTGCCGCAGGGGCAGAAGGGCGAAAGGACTTATGCTGCTGGCGGCGGCCTTTGTCCTTCTGAGCAGACGTGACAGAGTTCAAGGTGGCACTGGACTTTTCAATTCTCTGGAAGTGGCCTTCTACCCCAGGCCCGAACAAGTCGGTACCCAGGAAGGGGACGTCTGCCAGCTTGTGCTGGGTATCTGCAGTAAAGGTGGATTTCTTCAGCCAAGTTCTGTGGCGCATGGCCACTGCGGTCGCTACTGACCGGGCACAGGAGTCTCCGATATCGAGAGCCATTTGGAGCTGCTGTTTCATCACTGCCCTTCCCTGATCCCGCACCTGCATGACCGTAGTCTGCAGATCAGCTGGGAGATGAGGGATCACCTCATCCAGGGAGCCAATAAGGGCATGGGAGAAGAGCGCCATCAGTACAGCCGAACTGGCCTGGCGGAGGCCGAGGAGGACGCCATATGACTAGCCCGGAATAGTCCAGCTTTTGGACTCTTTGTCAGGGGCTTGTCCATCCCTAGCGTTCCCGGAATGCCAGGAAACGCTGTCGGTAACCAACCCCTCCGCGGAGGGGTGTTCCGAGAAACCGGACAGAGACCCGGTAGGGACCACATACATTCTGGCCATCCTGGCCGAAGGAGCAGGACAAGAAGTTGGCCGCTGCCATAACTCCAAGGCTGGGCCAACAATGGCTTCAGCCACCGGAAAGACCTCCATGGGAGAATCCCCTCAGTCCAGTATCTCCGTGAGGGGATACTTGGCCCGATTGGATACGGGCTCGAGCTGCATCCCGGTGGACTCCGAGATGAGCCGAAGCAGACCCATGAACTATAATGGGCTCTCGTCCATGGACTGCCCCCCCGGAGGACTCCAGGTCAAGGGGCCTGGAAAACAGGGAGGAGTCGTCATCAGACTCAGAGGAGTCTGCGAAGAGCTGCCTAGGGCCTGAGCCGCCCTCTATCTGCCGAGGACGGTCGGGAGTGAGGGTGACCGACAACTGTTCGGGCAGTCCCTGACCCGACCGAGAATCCTTGGTCGGAGCCCCCAATTTCGGTTGTGGAGGCGGAGGCTCCACCAAAATCGGTGGGGCAGCTGGTTTCGGCTGAACAACCGGCACAGGTTTGGGCACCTTGACCACCATGAGGGGTTGTTTCGGCCTTTCGGGTGACAGCCACTTAACGGCCGGGGAAGGCGAAAGCGTTGGCTTGTTCCCGGTCAGAAGGAGCTGCTGCCACATTAAGTCCTCATAGCGTCGACGCAATTTGCGCCAAAGCCTCTCCTCCTCCAAGGAGGAAGACGAGGACGAGCAGCACCGCCGCTATCCTCGGTGCCGACACCGAGACCACCTGTGCCGGTGGGATTGGCTGGACTGAGATGAGGTCCGAGACTGAGACCGGTGTTTCCGAGGGTGGGTCTGGGAGGGAGCGGGGCAAACCCGCTCCTCCCCCGGCTCGGGAGCCTTGACTGGGGACTCTGGCACAGGAGGCGCAGGCAAGTCCTCTGTTTCCACCGGGGGAACCGGTGATGAAGGTTTGTCTGCTTCACCAGTCGACAGCCCGTCCGACAGGTCGAGAAAAATCTCGACCGCGTCGACGGGTGTCTCGGACGGCTGACCTGACGGGGACACTGTGAAGCCAGCGGCCTTAGCCGCAACCTCGACCTAAGTCGAGTGTCGACTGTCCGGGGAAGGGGATCTCTCCCATGAACGTCGACAGTGGGACTCACCCTTCGAGTCCTTTTTTGACTGAGAAGACTGTCCCGATGGCCCCTCACCTTTCATGGAGAGGGATTGGCAAAGCTCCTTAAAAGAAGCTGTGTAGGAGGATCCCAAGGAGAGTGGGATAAATGCCGCGACCGAGGATGATGAAGATGCGGCCTGGGACGCCTCCTCCTCGAGGGCTATCATCTGCTCGAGTTGCTCAGCCGAGCCAGCCGCCGCAGACACTGCCCAACGGGCCTCCTTGGACTTCACCGCCGGATAACGCTTCTCAGGGCACCCAAGTTGGAGCCGGGCCGCACGGTCTTCGAGGACATTTGCCGAAAAAGACCTGCACAACTCGCAGGCCTGCAGGTCGTGGTCAAGCCCGAGGCAGTAGACGCACGTGGAGTGCGGATTGGTCCTGGACATCTTCTGCCCGCATGGGCACCGCCGAATACCAGGAGTCAATTTGTCCATCGCAGCCGCGAAGGAAGAAGTAGACCGAAGTCTAGAACACTTTAAAATTATTTTTGGGTGAACCGAAGAGTTTGGATCCAGTCTAGACGCATAGCGCTAAGGAGGGAACCTGAGCTTCCAAGCGGTAAGGAAGATCTGGCGTCATGGGGCGGAGCCGAGAGTTTTACCACCCGGGTGGGTGGGAGGAGCCAGCTTGAAGACCTTCCGTCAAGATTTAAAGTGGCAAGGAACCTGCCAGACAGTGTGGATGAACAACATATCCATGTCCCTAGAAATGTTAATACACTATGTTGGAAATTTTGTGCCCATGTTATAAGCGCAATAAGACACTCCGAGGTGTGGGTCATGGTCTGAAAAGAGCACTTCCCAGGTGCTAAATGCACTCAGACTCCACTGATTTTCCACCACTAACCCTGGAGCAATAAGAGAATTTGTCCAGACCCATAACTAAGCACTGGAATCCGGGATGCCATATTTCTTCCATGCCTTTTGACAAAGTCTGTGGCACGGACAGCATTACAGCCAATTTTTATAAAACATATATGCCAGGACTCTCTCCCTTACTGCTTAAAACTTAACACACATTCACTCTAAGAAGCTTTCTGATCACTCCTTGTTGGAAGCTTTGATAACACTACTCCCAACACCTGGTAAATCACCCAATAAGCTATCTAATTATAGGCGTAGTTCCCTTATAAACCAGAACATGAAAATCCCAGCTAAAATTCTTGCAGGGTGACTCAATAAGGTATTTTTGGTGGGAGGGGACTAACTTGGTCCAAGCAAGTTTGCTTTATGCTTCCCAGAACTCGGCTGATCACCTTAAAACATTTTCCCATGTCCTCTCTGCGTCTGGTGACACCGGAGTCCCTGTGGCTCAGTGTCTCTGGACACAGAAAGTTTTTGATAGGGTCTCCTGAACATCCCTTTTTGCCACTTTAGCCAAGTTCGGCTTTCCAGCAGAATTTATACAATGGGTCCAGGTCCTCTATTCATGGCACTCTGCTCGCATTTATTGTACTGGTGTTCTCTTGCCCTCCTTTCTTCCTGCACAGCGGTACTAGACAGAGTTGCCCTCTGTCCTCAGTCTTATTTAACTTATATGTGGAACCCCTCATATTGAAACTCAAGACCAACCCTAATGTTATGGGAGTCCAGTTAGGGGCGAGACAATTCAAATTATCAGTTTATGCTGATGACATTTTGCTGCATATTACCCATCCTAAAACTTCGATCCTCACAGCAATTAACAAATTTGGACGGGTTTCTAGTTATAAACTGAACACCAATAAAACCTTAGTTACTCCCGATTGTAGTGGTGTGCTTAAACAGGATATTTTAGCCCTGTGGTTAGTATGGTCACCAAAGCAGTTGCGATATTTGGGGATAGATCTAGTGAGGGACATCCTCTGAAGCAAAACCTCGATTTGGTTTCCAAAATAAGTCAAAATTTGGATCAGTGGAAAGTCTTAACATTTAACCTTGTGGGGTAGAATAAATATTATTAAAGTGAATGTGCTACCTACCTCGTATATTCTACACCCTCCATATGCTTTAACATTTTTTTACCTCTTCCCTGGTTTATTAAGGTTTGTAACATGACATAAAAAACAAAAACGAAATGAAGCACTCAGATAGGTGCAAACACACCATGTAGTACAGTAGAAACCGTGGTCTAATACCATAGTAGATCATAGTTTGTATTGTAATACCATAGCAATCCACTACAGGTAAGAAGCAGTACACAAGTGAAAGCAATATGCAAATAGCTTGCAGTGTGTAGCTGTCCCAAATTGTACTTACTAAGAATTTTCCTGGCACAGGGTTTTTGACTTTTTCAAGACTGTTCTATATTGTAACTACAACAGAAGTTCATGAGCTACTAAAGATTGTACATTTAAACTCCACATGTACTGTTAATTATGCTGCAGCAATATTTCTGTAGAAGTGAACAGTTACATACTGTTACCATCCCTTCTGATCTACTGCTTTCTAAGCAACTGTGGATGCAATGCATTGTGGATGACTGAATAATATTATCTGGCCTAGCCTTTTCTTGGTGAATACACAGTGGTAAAGATAAGCATGCAGCTTCTATAACCGAAAGCAAAAATAACAGACACTGAGATAAACAAAGCAAAATTAAAGAGAGAGGATACTTCTGTGGGTGAAAAGAAAAATAAATCGAGAGAAACAAAAAGAAATCAAACAAACAGACTAACAATAGTAGTCAAAACAAGTATTTGAAAGATGAAAGCAGTAAACGTTATGTTGTTCTATGTCCTGCTGAGTTAGGTAGTTTAGAGTGAAAATAATATTCCGCAAAATAGTAGTTGTTCAATAAAGTGTTTTTCAGATTGGGTTAGTTCAGTACATTTGGAGAAAAGGTGCTTGTGCTACTAGGATTGTGTGACAGCCACCTATTGGTCTGCAAAGGAACTGGAGAAAGAAAACTAAAATGTACCATAGCACACTCCCATCATGCAGCGCAGCCCATATCTTCTAATACACAGAGAGGAAAATTAAAGCACCTAGAATAGAAAGTGAATTGCAACTTTTTGAAAAGTTGTAAAATATGTTTTGATGTTAGAAAGCTTAAAGCTTGTAATGAAAGTTATTTTAACAAAAGTGAAATAGTAGCCACGATATTTCCAATAGGTGTGTTCCAATTGTTTTCAAGTATATAGACATATTTAATAGCTCAATTTATAGTATTCTGAAAGTAAATCAGTGTGATTGTACTCATTTATTCAAAGATTATTAGTCATACACTCAGTGCCATGTTACAAGCGGATTAAGCCACTTGAAAGGATGGGTCTACAGTGGAATTAATCCATGTTTGGTTGGTTGGACCCACTCGGCCTTTGGCCTTGTGGTCCAACCCCCCCCCCCAAACCACGGATTAATACCACCGTAGACCCATGCTTTCTCATGGCTTAATCCTTACTTATTCTATTGTTTCCAGTTTTATCTGGGCTGAGAAAGGGGTACATTTACCATATTACAAATTAGCAGCACCCAAACAAGCAGGAAGACTTAGGCTTCATCATTTTACGGTCTACTGTTGGGCAAGTCATGTTTAGAAGCTTATGAGGTCGGCAGAAACAGAGCTACTGGACAATGACACCTCATATACCACAATGGCTCACCACAGAATGGCAAAGGATCAAGAATGCCCATCTCTCTACTAAGGCCAAACTTCAGTCCACCCACAACCTACTGCCACATCAGCTCGAGCATAATACAATTGCCATCTCCTTTAAAGTCCTGAATCAGTTGGGCAATGCCCTTAAGACAAACCTCCACGACGACACTGGCCAGCCCGCATTTAATAATCTTAGTTTTAAAGATTTGGTAATTTGATCCCTCCTGAATATTTTGAGAACAGGGACATTCTTGCTGTATCCACACTGCTACTTAATGGCAGTTTTCTCCCCTTCCATTCAAACTACTTTTCGCTAAATAGACATTTTTTTTTTAGGTTTTTGCAGCTCATGCATGCAACAGCATCACTTATGGGCCCAGTCCCTTTGGCAGAAACGCAGGACAGTCTTGTTCAACCCTGCATTCAAAAAAGCAGGTCAACCCCATATAATTTCTCAGCTCTATGACTTATATGCCAGACTATATATTCCTGCTTAGATGGCACTTGTCTTTACTAGAATGCAGCTTACCCAGATAAGCGTTTTAATCGAGGTAAGATTTGGCAAGACATGTCAAGAATGACAAGCTATGTCTCTCTCAATTTCAGATTTTTAACAAAATTTATTATACTCTGATAGGTCAAAACTGGCCATACGGCCAAAGTACCCAATAACATCTTATGAATGTTAACCAAGATGGTAAGCTGACTTCCAATATATGTACTCAAAGCTAAAGGAACCCTCCTTCATATCCTTTGGCAATGTGTAAAGGTCAAAGGCCTCTGGGAGAGTATGAAGACTAAAGCTGACCCTCTTCTCAGCTTAGACGATTTCTTTACCCCAGAGGTATGTATGACTGGTAACTGTAGTATAATCCCTGGAAAATGGAGACAGTATCAGATGGCCATGATTTTGCTCTCTGCTATAAGGCTGGTTCTCCGTAGTGTATGGACCAAGATACAATTACATATAGCAAATGGTTGAGAGAAAATGATCGCTAGTGTGAGTAACAATTTGACGTTGTATGCTACCAAACGGGGTAAGATCAAGGCCCCTAGAATTCTGCAGTTCTGCGATTGCAGAATTTGCCGCAGAATTTGCATCATGCCGCAGAATATATATAGTGCCGCAGAATTCACTGTTTTTGGTGAATTTTCATGTAAATATACTGTTTTTCCATAGTGTCAGGCTTTCTTTCCCACCTTGTTTATCCTGAAGCCCCTCCTCTATGCTCAGCATTTCATTTGCAGGTTGCATACAGTATGAAGAAAAAGGGAAAAGGCTAATTACAAAACCTTTAGGCAATTTATTAAAAAAAAAAAAAAAAAAAAATAGTGCAGACCTTGGATCTGGATGGAGGGAATGCGAAGTGTGCATCTTACCCAGGGCTCCTGGTGTTCTGCGGCAGAATTTTCTGATTTCTGCGGCAGGGCTCCTTGACTTCCGTGGCAGCATTTTCTGATTTCTGCGGCATGATTTATTCATTTCTCTGGCAGAATGCAGTCCTGTCATTGGCTAAATATGATGTGATGTCATCGATGACATAAGTACCTACCATAATTCTTGATCTTCTCTTGTATTTTCACCATTCATTACTGCTGGGTGTAAGACAGAAGGGCGCATCCGCTACGGAATTTTTTTTTTTTTTTGGAGGGAAGAGTCAGCACCGACAGCGCCGCCCACGAGAGCGACGCACCGCGTGGTGTGGCCGTTAGGCACCGCAGACTCCTCCTCCATCCCAGTTCTGTAAGCCAGAGAGGTGAAATAAAGGAATTAAGAGAAGAGAGCGAGGCAAGAGAGCTGAGGGATAGACAAATGAAAGGAAATAAACTGAAAAAGGAATAAGCCGATAAAGGACAGGAAAGAGGAGAACACTACCATAAGGGACTGCAGGACCTCACTCCTAGGGCGGCTCAGAGGGAGGAACAGATAAGGGAGAGGAACAAATAAGAAAGAGTAAGAGGAGGAGGAGGGGATGTTGGGAGGAGGGAAAGATTCTGCCAAGAGTTGCGAGTTAAACTGGCTTTAAGACTTATCAGCTCGGAACTTAAAAGCAAGGGAGCAAAGATCCCTTCAAACAAAACTGGTCTAGATGGTTCGACTGAACCTTCTGCACAGCTTGGTACAAGAAAGGCAGATTTTCCTACACATCCCGCTATCCTATTACCCATCACTCAAGCTGAGAGCTCACAGATTGCCAAGACAAACAACCTGTTCCGGGGAGGAAGAGCCTCCAACTAGGTAAAGGGAAAAAGACCCCACTAGCACACAGACATGTGTTAGGGCTTCCCCTTCCCCTCATTACTAAGAGAAGGCAACGTCTTGGTAAGGTGGACAGAGACAGAGAAGGAAACTCGTTACGACTCCCTGGAGGAGGCAGGGGCCAAGAGAAACCAGACCACCAGTTCAAGAAGGCAATTTTCGCATCGGGTTACAACAGTCATTAACTAGCCCCGGACTGGCGTACACAAGACAAGATTCAGGGACACCAGCTAGGTCGGAAGACCGAAGGAAGAGGACTGTCTAAAGAAACTAGCTCTGTTGGCTGGTGATTGAACTAACCTGGCCTGAAGGAAAGGTCTCTGAAGGGAACACCTTCAAGGAAAATCACAGAGAGTTCCCTCAGAACGAAAAGACAAAGCTCCACTCGCTCTCCCTCCTCTCCAAATCCTTCGCTGCTCTTCTGAAGAGAACAGAACGTCCCAAGGACCAGGGGATTTAGGCCCCAATAACCTCAAGAAGGGAAGGGGGGAGGGCAAGCAGGGTGGGGGAGACACCCAAGAAATGAGGCCCACGAAGGGAAGGTGGGCAGGATTCAGTAATCAATGGTGAAGATACAAGAGAAGATCAAGAATTACAGTAGGTAAGTAATTTTCATATCTTCCATGTCAATCTTCACCATTCATTACTGCTGGGTGAGTACCAAGCCCCCCCAAGGTGGTCTAGCAAAACCCGGTGGGAATAGGACCCTCAGCCTCCTGCTGGTGGGGAAACAGGAAGAAGAGACCCTGGTTGTACTAAACTGGAAGCCTAAAGCCGAGAAGAGCTAGGAGGTGTCCCCTGAAGATGAGGGGATGGACGAAGCCCTTGCAGAAGCCTCCTAGCCCTGGTGGAAAAAAGGCATGTCCCTCAGAAGGCGGAGCGAATCACCCTACGCCGGTCCAGGGGTGACAATTTCAATAGACAAAGACACGCCGTACGCCTAATGCAGATCGCTGTTTCCACAAGCCTGGAAGCCACCTCACTGGTGTCATAAGATGTCCTTGCTTGGTGCCTTGCCAGTTCCAGTCCTATGGCAGAGAAGGCAATGGCTTGTCGAGATTGCTCCGAATCAGGCATCGATGCTAGCACCTGAGCCAGCATTGACCACAAGTGCCTGTTATAGGCAGCATGGTGTGCTTGATGTGATGCAATGCACAACACTGCATGAGAAGAGGAGAAAACTCTTCACCCAGACTGGTCGAACTGTAGGGAATCGGAGTTCGGTGGTCGGTCATGCGCCAGGCGCCAATGCCTGGAAGGGGTCTCTAGGAAAACCGAGCCAGAGGGAGGGTTAGGGAGAGAAGAAAAAATTAGTCACCTTAGTAATGTTTCTTCTAATGGAGGCTTGCTATATTATGACATATGCAGTATAACCCCAGGTTAGAACTGCTCCGGAAGTGAAAGAGTTAACTTCCATGCAGGGCATGGAATCTTGAGCGCGAGTTCGGTTGAACACTCTGTCTGTTGAAGCTCAAACTTAAACTGTCAGATCTTTACGAGCAAAGACTCACTAAGGTTCTGTGTGGAAGCCGTAAACCTACACTAGCCACTGGCTACTAACTACAAAAACACCTTTTCGTTCATGATCCCAAAACAAAGACTCAAGTCGGGGGATTCAAGAAGGAAAATTTAAGCATAACACCTAAGCACCCTAAAAGGGTGAAATAAAATGGGCATCAAAGGAGTGCCAACATTGCACTGCCCACCCACATCCCAAAAACAGAGGTTCTGAGAGGGAGGTCATAATATAGCAAGACTCCATTAGAAGAAACAACATTACTAAGGTGAGTAATTTTTTCTTCAAACAACATGAAGTCTTGCTATATTATGACATATGCAGACTACACAGCAGTACCTCCATGGAGGAGGGACAGAACCTACTTGGAAATAGGCTCTGAAGCACAGCTGTGCCAATCGAGCATCACTCCTAGCCTGGATATCCAAGGAGTAATGCTTAGTAAAAGTGTGAACTGTTTTCCAGGTAGCTGCTTGACATATCTCTAGGATAGGAATGTCCTGACAGCAGCCAGAGACGTAGCTGTACCTCTGGTAGAGTGAGCCCTCAGGCCTGAGGGAGGAACCTTACCCAGTTTTCGTAACAGAATTGGATACAAGAGACAATCCACCTGGCAATGGATCTTTTAGTGGCAGGTTTCCCTTTACCAACCTCACCATAAGTGAGGAACAATTGGAGGGATTCGAACCTGTGACCCTTGGTACGTTCTATATAGTAACTAAGGGCTCTTTTGACATCTAAACTGTGCAATCTCCTCTCACCAGAGGAGGAATGGTCAGTGAAGTACACAGGAAGAGACATGGATTGATTAAGGTGAGAGTCTGAAACCACCTTAGGCAAAACTTCCTGTTAGTCCTGAGGACTACCTTATCTCTATGAAAGGAGATAAAATCAGGCTCCACTGACAAGGCTTGTAGCTCACTTATCGCCTGGCAGAGGTGATGGCTACCAGAAACACAGTTTTCCAAGTCAAGTACTTCAGCTCTGCTGAAGACAATGGCTCAAAAGGGGGTTGCATAAGCTGAGCGATGCAAATATTAAGATCCCAAGCAGTGGCAGGGTCCCTGAATGGGGGGTTGGTATGAAGCAACCCTTTAAAAAACTTGGAGAACACAGGGTAAGCTGATAAAGAAGAGGGCTTACCTGCTGACAAGAAGACAGACACAGCTGCCAAGTGCACTTTTAGGGTAGCTGGTCTCAGCCCCAAGGAATTCAAATGCACCAAATAATCCAGGATTGTGGGCACACCAGCAGATTCTGGGGAAATATGTTTACCAGCACACCATAGGGAAAATCTCTTCCATTTTGACTTATAGGTAGCCCTGGTGGAAGGCTTCCTAGAGGCCTTCAAGATATCCAATACACCTTGAGAAAGGTGTAGGTCAACAAACTAACTCTTCAAGAGCCAAGCCTTGAGATTGAGAGATTTGAGGTTCGGATACCAAACTCTCCCCTGGGCACAGGTTAACAGGTTGTGATTCCTGGGAAGACATAGGGGAGGGTGGACTGCTAAGGACATGAGGAGTGGGTACCAGGGCTGCCTGGCCCAATCTGGAGCAATCAGGATCATCTTGCAGGATTGAGATCTGATTCTGACTAACACTTTGAAAAGAAGGGGGAAGGGGGGAAAAGCATAGAGAAACTTCCCTTCCCAACTGAGAAGGAAGGCATCCAGAGGGACTGAGCCCAACACTGGGGGCCTGCAGCAGAAAAGGGGAAGTTGGTGATTGTCTGGGGCTGCAAAGAGATCTATTTGCGGAGTGCCCCATCTGGCAAATATTACCTCCAGTACTAGGGGATCCAGTGCCCATTCGTGATGGCCCTGGGAAATCCTGCTGAGAGCATCCGCTAGGACATTGTCCTTGCCTGGGAGGTGAACTGCCATAAGGGAGGCGTTCAGAGAATAAGCCAGAGACCACAACTTCATTGTTGATGCACAAGGCGTGAGACCTAGTGCTCCCTTGCTGATGTACCACATTGTAGTGGTATTGTCTGTTCTGACCTGAACCACCTTGTTCTGGACAGATGTGGAAAAAACCTGGAGTGCTAGAAAAACTGCTCTGAGCTCCAGCAAATTGATGTGGAGCAGAGATTCCTGAGGGGACCACAGCCCTTGGGTGGAAAGTCGCCCATGTGAGCTCCCACCCCAAGAGGATGCATCTGTAGTAAGGGTCAAGGAATGAGACTGGGGAATGAAGGAACCCCTGTCTCAGATTGTTCTGATCCTGCCACCACTGAAGGGCCTGGATCAGGGTCGAGTCACTGGAATCAATTTGGTTAGGGGATCTGTCCTTTGAGACCAAAAGGCTCTCAAATGGAACTGAATGTCCCTCATCTGAAATCTCGCTCCCTGCACCACTGCTGTAGAAGCAGCCATGTGCCCCAGGAGCTGTAGAAAATGCCTTGCTGGTCGAGAGACCTGCAGGGTGAAAGAGAGGCCAGAGACACTAGGGTCCTTGCTCTTTCCAGAGGAAGGAAGGCTCTGGCTTCTTTGTGTTCAGTTCTGCGCCTATAAAGGTGAGAAGCTGGACAGGCTCCAGAACTGACTTTGGAAGATTGAGAAGGAAACCTAGAGATGTAAGCAGCTGCTGGGTTACTTGTAAATGCAGTTTGACCTGTTCTGGAGACTGGCCTACAATGAGCCAGTCGTCCAGATAAGGAAAGATGGTAATCTTTTGCCTTCTTAAATGAGCAACTGCTACTGCCAGGCATTTTGTGAATACCCTTGGAGCCGAGGAGAGGCCGAAGGGCATTGCTCTGAACTGGTAATGGCCTGAGGGCAGTTTGAATCTGGGGTACATTCGATGGGAGCTTCTGATGAGAACATGGAAGTAGGCATCCTTGAGGTCCAGGGAGGCTAGCCAGTCCCCTGGCCTTAGAGAGGGTAAAATAATCCCCAGGGTCACCATTTTGAACTTTGGTTTTAAAAGGTGCTTGTTTAGATACCCGAGATCCAGAATGGGCCGCCAGTCTCCTGTCTTTTTTGGTGTAAGGAAGTACCTGGAGTACAACCCTTTGCCCTGGTGTATGGGTAGAACCCTTTCCACGGCTCTGAGAGCCAGGAGGGAAGAAACTTCTGCTTCCAGGCAAGTGCCTCTGATGGGTTTGCAGGTGGAAAGACCTGGCTCTCATCTTCGGAAATTTTTGAAGCTGAACCAGTCCCTGGCTTACTACTTCCAGGACCCACTTGTCTGGCGTTAAAGACTTCCAGTCCTGGACAAAGTAAGCCAGACTGCCCCTACCGGTAGTGGAGAATCGGCCTGGCTACCCCATCAGGAGCCTGTTTTGCAGGGGCTTTGGGTTGAGGGGTAGAAGCAGGCTTACTAGAGCCCCTTCTGCCCTTCCCTAAAGAACCCCCTCTGGGCATAAGCAGAAGAGGAGGGCTGGGCTTGGTAAAATGGCCTATGAAAAGGCCTGCCCCTGCCCCGCTGCCTTTGAGGAGTGACTTGCCTTTCTTTGGCCTGTGCACTCCTATAGGTGGTCCTATACTCATCCATTTTCTTCATATAATTCTCTGTCTGCTCCCCAAACAGAGAATTTCCCACAACAGGAAAATCCATAGCCTCAGACTGGGTATCCTGTGACAGGGCAGTACATCTGAGCCAGGCCATTCTGCGAAGAGACACAGATGTAGCCATAACTCTAGAGGAAACATCATTAGAGTCTACAGCAGCATGAAATTGCACCTTGGATGCCTCAATACCATCCATGCCACCTGCTCCAGCTCCCTGGCAAGCTGTTCAGGGCCTGTTTGCTAGAGGCCAGGACAGTATCCACCTGGATTTCTGGTACCTAGCTGCGTAAGCCATATAATTTGCCTGTCTGAGTCCCAAAGATGCTGCCATGTACTGCTTTTTTGCCATGGCATCCGTCCTCCTGGAATCCTTTTCAGGAGGGTGAGAGGCTAGAAGAATATTAGCCTTGTCACAGGCTGCAGCCTGCACTACCCCCACATGGCTGCACTGCTGGGATAGGAACTCCGTATCAGAGCCTGATAAAGCATACCTCTTGTCCATCCTTTTATCCACAGGGAGGATAGAATGAGGAGTTTTCAGAATTTTTACTGTCTGTTTCCTAAAAGATTTATGCAAGGGAATAGACAGTCTCCTAGACTCTGGAATATCTATCATTTCCACAAAACCAGGCTCTTCTTGATCATCAACAGCTTCCTCAACAGGGAGTTGCAGAGTGTCAACAACTTTCTTGTAAAACAAAAATGAGAGGGGACTCAGATAGCCTGGGAGGGATACTCTGAGGGTCTGTCTGGAGAGATGTCCGGTTCAATGGGCACATCCAGACTGTCAAAATCACACTCACTCTCCTCGTACCCCTCCTCCCCCTGGTTCATAAAAATCTTCAAAATCATAATCTTGAACCGAAGGAACTGACCGAACCGGGCGCTTGCCCAATGGTGCCGGTTCGGACGGAACTGGGGAAAGAGACTGGACAATCTGAATAGCTTTGGCCATTTCCTCAGCCGTTGAAGAAAGAACTTTTGGCCCCAAACTAGCTGACCTTCTAGCCCTTTTAGTTGGAACCGGCTCCTCAGAGCTGGCTCTTCGTTTGCCCGAGGAAGCATCGCCCTGGTCAGAGGGCACTCCCTCAGGTTCGGTTGGAACCGAACCGGGCTGGCCATCCAGGTCAGCGGACTTTTTGGCCTCCCTTTCCCTGAGCCTGCCAACTCTTTTTCCACGGTGGCAGCAGGAAAATTCTTACAAATCTGGCAGTCTGCATTGAGGTGGTCAAACCCCAGACAATATACACAAATGGTGTGTGGGTCAGCCTTGGCAAAGGCTTCCCCACAGAGGCCACAGTGCTGAAACCCAGTGGGTCCGGTTTTCTTTGGGTTTCTCAGACATAGTGCCAGCCTAACCAAAACTTGCCCGTTAATGGCAATCCACCAAGCAAGACTCTCTTATCGGTTTCAAACACGTGTCACGGGTCGTGGAAAAAACCGTAATAAAATCCGTTTTTTTTAGAACCGATAAGAACCGGGAACCGCACTCTAAAGGGCTAGAAAGTAATTTTAAAACCCCTCTGATCGGTTCAAACCGAACTGAAAAAGACGTTTACAAGTTCCACACAGAAGAAAAATAATAAATAAGCCTATCTATTACTTACAATACCACAGACAGAGCTTGAACCGACGATTGCGGTTAAATTTCGGTAAAATAAACCGAGAATTACACTTTAAAACCGACAAACAAACCGAGCAGCAGGAGAAATCTCCGGAGCGACTGTTCAGTGAGGCGGAGTAAAGAGTCTGACAGTTTAAGTTTGAGCTTCAACAGAGTGTTCAACCGAGCTCGCGCTAAAGATTCCATGCCCTGCGTGGAAGTTAACTCTTTCACCTCCGGAGCAGTTCTAACCTGGGGTTATACTGCATATGTCATAATATAGCAAGACTTCATGTTGTTTGAACCTAGAGACTCCAATTGAGCACAATACCTCCTGCAGTCTGCCAGGCTGGGAAGGGGTCGGCTGGAGACTGCCAGGTGTGGGTAGATGCTTCCTGGAAGGGAATAGGCCAGGATGGCAACACCAGATGCTGGGCACTGAATTCAATGAGGAATTTGCGTGTCTCCCACTCGGTATTGTCCTGTCTGACAAAAGAAATACAGAGATCCCGAACCATCCTCGATAGGAAGCGCTGATATTCAGTGAAATCAGCGTCGGAAGAGAGGTGAATAGTAGGTCCCTCTCCCTCCGAGGAGGGAGTCAAGGAGTATGGAGAATTCGAATGTCCAGAAGACTCTTGTGGCGGTGGGGACAGGTGAAAGACCCGTTCATGCATGTACCTAACGTATGACGGGAAGGCCGCCGCAGTGCCTCTGAACGTCTCCCAGGATAAAGGCCCCGTAGGACCCACGTGGCCTGGGGGTGGTTGCAGATGAATGGGAGAAGGACACCTGCAAGGAGGTGGCTGCCCTCTGCCAGTGCTCTGGAATCCAGGGAACGGTGCCCGAGCTAGAAGGATCCATGAGATCAAACCGGATCGCATGTGGCTCGTGGAAAGCAGAAATAGCCAAAAGGTGGACCTTTAGGGAGGAATACCGGAGGCCAGAGTCAGACAAAGATCAGGTAGTCCAGGACATGCTTCACCAGGCAGGTGATGGGGTCAAGGGAAAGTTTGGCAGCCCAGACGGCAAACGGTTTCCACTTCATGGCATAAGTGCATGAGTGGAGGGCTTGTGAGCGGCCACTAGGACACCTGCTACCTCCCCCTTCCTGCCCCACCACAGGGGAAATCCGTGGGGGAAATGGGGCCAGGGTACCGAAGGAGGATCAAGGTGGGTGGCAGGGGCGGAAAATCCTGCCTGCGGGGCCCCAGGAGAAATGGAGGATGAAAAAGGAAGTACTTTTAAAGGAACAGGGATAGGGGTGCCACTGAATGCCACAGAGTACTCTTAAATGTATGGGGGGGGGGGCACAGAACAAACGGGAGTACTAGGAAAAGGAAAAAAGAGAGGGGTGCCACTAGACACCAAGGACTGTACCGAAAGGACAGGCAGAAGGTGAATGTGGACAGCATGGAATGCTCAAGATGAAGAAGCTCTAAGGGAAAACAGGTTTTTTTTTTTTTGTTGTTAAATTTCACTTGTCGCCCCAAGATTTTACCCAAGAAAAACTGAGTATCTGTTTTTTGTGGTTGTGGCATTATGGTTATTTTTTGTTCTACAATTCCTGGTCTGCCAGTATCTGCTTCAGTGCTGCTGACAGGTTGTTCCGGTTTACTTTTGCTGTCTGCTGCTAAAGCAGAGACGTGGGAACTTGCTGATAATGACCTTATATGAGATTCCTGTGTCAAAACAAGTCAATCCATAAGAAATGACACAGGAACTTACAATTTTAAGGACAGTAACTAATGTAAGTTATATGGAAACAGACATTCAAAAATAATAATAAAACATACAATTACCTTAACCAGTCTGCCAGGCTGTAGGAATGGAAGGCAATAATTTGGTTTGTGAGTGTATTCCTCAATTTCTTTACCAAGCTTAGCAAGCTGCTGCCGGATCTTGTAATAGGTGACCACACTTTCTTCATTTGGAATTTCTATCTCATTGTACTCTTGTTCTAGTTTTTTTATCTCTACAACCAACAAGAGGAAATAATTATTCGCATGCATTAACCCTTTAGCCAGTATTACTTACAATAACTTGATGACTTCTTTCTGTAGAATAATATCTGAGACCTAAACCAAATGCTTGGAAGCAAAATTATCTTAGTTGTAGCTAATCATATACAACAAACTCTGGTCATCGCCAAAATGACTGCTAATACATTAATGTAGCAAGGGATATATAATTATTGTAGCCGTAAAAATTAATCATTTCACATGAAACTCATGCATCTTTATATTCCACACTCCCTTCAATGGTAATACAAAGATAATTAACAGGAGAATGTTTCCTCTGTGCTGGTGACTTTCTTCGAATTTAAATATAACCATAAAGTTATCTGCTTATTCAGTCAAACAGGTGCAAAAGTGAGACTTTCACAAATTACTTGTATTACTTGCACATCCCCAAGATTAAAGGAGATGTGACTCTAAATTCACAGATTTTGTCCTCAACTGCTCAACAAATGCAATACAAATGACAGCTGTACATTTCACAGGCAGTCATTTTCTATCACCTTACTGCTGCTAAACTATGAAAACGCCTAAATTCTAGATCCTCAGAGTTAATACTGTCTCTTGAATGCAGAACACTGCCAGCTTCTGCTACCAGTCACTTGGCTGCGGTCAATTCCCACTGACAATGCCATGCTACTGTGCCAGCTCAGTCAGTGGAAGTTCCCTCCAACAAAACCTGGGACTTGTAGTTCATTAACAGCTCTCCGAACTCCCCAACACAATAAAGTACAGTTACGTAAGAACTTACCATAACAGTAGATCTTCGAGAGAGGCTCTTGCAGTAGGTGTTCACATATAGGACTGACCCGCCAGACGTCAGGACTCCACGGAAACATTTCTAGCTAGCAGTCTCTAGCAGGGGACTGCCCCCACATCAGGTGATCGGCATCATACGACGTCAATATATAGGGGCGGTCCCCCACACCCGCCTTCCAGTTCTTTTCTGCCAAAGGCCAAAAGAGGCAAGACGAGAGAGAAGAGGATATTTCCTCCCATGGAAATGGAGCCAAAAAAGCTTAGGGGGATGGAGGGAAGGAAGGCAATACCTACTGCAAGAGCGCCTCTCGAAGATCTACTCTTACTGTAAGTTTTTACCTAACTGTACTATCTTACTTCGAGAGGGCTCTTGCAGTAGGTATTCACGTACAGGACTGAGTCCTAAGCAGTCTGGAACAAGGAAAAGTACTCGGGAGGAGGATTGTCATCCATAGCATGGAACCTTAGGCTGAACGGGTCTCATGAAAGGACACCTTGTAAAACAGCCAACCCGAAGCCTGCTCTATGGTAAGAGGCAATGTCCAAACTGTAGTGTTTCGTGAAGGTATAGACAGAAGTCCAAGTTGCGACTGCACAGATGTCTGCCGCTGACATTCTTGAAACAAGCTGCAGAGGCAGCTACTCCGCTGGTGGAGAGACCTCTGACCTGACCCGGCAGGGTCTTGTTGTACTTGTAACAGAAAAAGTGATACAATGAGCTAGCCATTTCGATAGGCACTGCTTAGAGACAGCATTGCCTTTCTTTTTGTAAGCAAAAAAGAAAAGCTGATCAGTTTTCCTGAGATCCTTGGTCTGAGTGGTGTACTATCTCAGTATTCTGTGAACATCCAAAGTATGCAAGAGGTATTCCCCTTGACGGGAGTGTTGTGTAAAGAAAGTGGGTAGCTCAATGGACAGATTCAGTGCAGATTCAGCCACCAACTTAAGGAGAAACTTAGGGTTGGTGCGTAGAGCCACAAGTTCCTTGTGGAAAATCAAGTACAGGACTCTGCACTTCAAGGCCTGAAGCTCGGAAATGCACCGAGCAGAAGTAACGGCCACTAGGAAGAGTCTTCCAAGAAAGGAACTTTAAATTGTCTGTAGCTGCTGACTCGAAGGTAGGCAGGGTAAGCTTCTCCAGAATGAAATTCAAGTCCCAAGGAGGGGAAGGAATGCGGATGGGGGTCTCAAATGGAGAACCCCTCTGAGGAAGGTCTTGGAGACCTCCAACTAAGCAAAAGCCCTGTCTCCAAAGGGAATATGGTAGGCTGAAATAGCGGCCATGTGGACCTTTAACGAGGAATGGCTGAGACCCAGATCGAAGAGGTGACGCATGTAGCCCAGGACTTTATTTGCTGGTCATGAGAAAGGTTAAAAGTCTTTCGAATTAGCCCAAATAGAAAATAATTTCCACTTCACGGCATAGGGGACCTAGTGGAAGGCTTTCTGGTCTCTACCAAGATGTCTGCTATGACAGGAGAGACTCCTAAGCAGGCTTGTGCTACGTCTGCAAGAGCGAAGCATGTAAATGAAGGGATCTGAGACCTGGATGAACAAGGGTCCCCTGATCCGGAGTCAACAATTGTTGCAACAGAGGAAGAGGAGGTTCCTCTGAAAACTGTTGCAGAAGAGAGAACCAAGCTTGCCTGGGCCAGAAGGGAGTGATGAGAATCATTCGAGCTCCCTCCAATCTGAGTTTGTTCAGGACCCTTGGAATTAAAGGAAGGCATAAACGAATCTATCCCTCCAAGCGAGAGACAGTGTGTCCTGCCAAAAAATGTCTCGCCCTGGAATGAGCAAGCAGAAGGCGGGAAGTTTTGCATTCTGAAGAGAGGCGAAGAGGTCTATCTGAGGAGTCCCCCATCGCTGAAAAATGTCATTTATGACTTGTTGTCCAACTCCCATTCATGGGACCTGGTTGAGGACCGACTGAGTTGGTCTGCCAGAGTGCTTTCCACTCCTGGAACATGAACCACAGTCAAGTGAAGGTGGTGCTGGGTTGCCCAATACCAGACTCTCATCGCTTCCTGGCACAGAGGGTAGGAGTGTGTTCCTCTCTGCTTGTTAAGATACCAGACTACGCACATGTTGTCTGATTGTATGAGGAGATGACCAGGGAGGATGAAGGAGAGTAGAGCCTGAAGGGCATAAAGGACTGCTCTCAGTTCAAGCACATTTATGTGCAGATTTTGCTCGAACTTGGACCAGCTTCCCTGAGTCCTGTGAGACCCGAGATGGGCACCCCAGCCTTCTCCTGATGCATCTGTCGTCAACGTCTGGGAGGAGGGGGGTTCGATGCAGAAGTGAACTCCCAGGCATAGGTTCTCCTGAGACATCCACCACTGCAAGTCCCTGATCATGAGATAGGAAACTATTACCTCTTGGTCTAGATTGTCCAAGGTCTGGTCTCACTGCGACCGAAGCATCCACTGAGAGATTGTCATATGGAGCCGAGCAAGTGGGACTGTTGGAATGGCAGCTGCCATTAGTCCGGAGGCGGCAGAGGACTGACCTGGCTCCGACTCTCCTGTGAGCAGACAGAAGGCAGACCTGAGTCTGAAGGGTGTCTACCCTGTCCAGAGGCAAAAAAGTCATTAGGAAGCAGGACAGAGGTAAATGTAAAAAAAAGGCAAAGGCAGTAAGGACAGGAATGAGGCTAAAAGGGGTAAGGCCATCAAAAAGTGGAGGGTGATGAGTACCAATGCCCGTAATCTGTGTAACAAGCTCCCTGAACTAGTGGCCTTGATGGAAGAGGGTTGCCTGGATATTGTGGCAGTCACAGAAACATGGTACACAGGGAACCATGACTGGGATGTCAACATACCAGGATACACATTCTACAGGAGTGACAGGGAGGGTAAAAGAGGAGGAGGAGGAGTAGCTCTCTATGTAAAGGAAGGGATCAAAGCAACAGAACTAAAGAGTAAACAGGGAGCAGATGAGACACTCTGGGTAACCCTGGAGACAGAAAATGGCACCACAATCCGCATGGGGGTTGTATACAGACCCCCATCTCAGGGGGAGGGAATGGACAAGGAAATGATAGAAGGCTTCCTTAGAATGGCAGAAAAAGGGGAGATATTGTTGATGGGGGACCTGAATATGCCAGATGTTAACTGGAGCACCTTTGCTGCAGGCACATCCAAGAGCAGGGTCATTCTTGATGCCCTACAGGGGGCATGCCTCAGACAGCCAGTATTGGAACCCACTCTGGAGGGAGCAATCTTAGACCTGGTACTCTCAAATGGGGACGGAGAAAGAATCTCAGATTTAGAAGTGGGTAACCATCTGGGAACAAGCGACCACCAAACAGTGTGGTTCACGATAAACACAGCCATACAATCAAGCCATACAAAAGCAAGAGTATTGGACTTTAGGAGGGCTGACTTTGGGAAAATGAAAGAGTGCCTCAGAAAAGCACTAGAAGACAGGCAAGAAGGAGGGGTGGAGGAACAATGGGGAGTAATCAAAACAGCCATCACAGAGGCAACAAGCCTTTGTGTAAAGCAAAACACAACAAAGGAAAAACCGCTATGGTTCTCAAAAGAGGTGGCAGGGAATGTTGGAGAGAAAAGGATAGCATTCAGGAAATAAGGAAACACAGAAGGAGCAGGACAGAGAACTTTATCAGTTAAAGCAGAAAGAGGCTGGGAAGGCAGTCAGAATAGCAAAGGCCCAAACCGAGGAAAGGACAGCCAACTCTGTTAAGAAGGGGGATAAGAACTTTTATAGGTACATTAGGGAATGAAGAAAGACCAAAGGAGGGATACTGAGGCATAATAAAGGGGAGGGAACGTGGGTAGAGGGTGACAGTGAAAAGCAGGGATACTGAACGAATATTTCTGCTCAGTATTCACAAAGGAAGAGGAGGGGGAGGTACCTAAACCAAACAAGAGAAACACTCTGAAGACAGGGGTCGATACCAGTCCATTTTTTCTGAAAGAACTAATAAAATTGAAGGTGGACAAAGCAATGGGGCTTGATGGGATTCACCCAAGAATTCTAAAAGAACTAAGGGTAGAACTAGTGACACTGCTGACTACTCTCTAACAAATCATGGGAGGATGGGGTGGTACCTGAGAACTGGAGGAATGCGGATGTGATTCCTCTTCACAAAAGTGGGAGCAGGACAGAGGCAGAAAACTACAGACCAGTTAGTTTGACCTCAGTGGTAGGGAAAATGATGGAATCACTTCTGAAGGAAAGAACTGCTAAGTACCTAGAGGCCTGTGGGGCACAGGACCCAAGGCAGAATGGATTCACGATGGGAAGGTCGTGTCGGACGAATCTAATAGATTTCTTTGACTGGGTGACCAAAGTAGTAGACCAGGGAGGAGCTGTGGACATGGCTTACCTAGATTTTAGCAAGGCATTTGATACAGTCCCACACAAAGACTAATACACAAGTTAGCCAGCCTTGGAGTTGGTCCCAAGGTGGTAGCCTGGATAAAAATTAGCTAGACAACAGAGCATAAGGATAGTAGTAAATGGAGTCCACAGTGAAGAAAGGAGGGTTACTAGTGGGGTACCGCAGGGTTCAGTACTGGGACCGGTCCTTTTTACTGTCTGTATAAGTGACATTGCAGAGGAACTGGAAGGAAAAGTATGTCTCTTTGCAGACGACACAAAGATCTGCAACAGGGCTGATACACCAGATGGAGTGGAAAGGATGAGAAGGGACTTGGCAAGGTTGGAGGAATGGTCAAATGTATGGCAGCTCAGATTCAATGCAAAGAAGTGCAAGGTAATGAACCTGGGAAACAAAAACCCAGGGGAAGGGTACACAATGGGGGGTGAGATACTAACAACAGTAAAAATGGAAAGGGACCTGGGGTAATTATATCAGATGACCTAAAGGTGGGCAAGCAATGTGAGAAGGCAGTAAGGAAGGCTGGGGGGATACTGGGATGCAAAGGGAGAGGCATCAATAGTAGAAAACAGGAAGTTGTTATCCCTCTGCACAGACAGTTGGTGAGACCCCATCTGGAGTACTGTGTGCAGTTCTGGAGACCCCATCTCCACAAAGACATAGAGTGGAGGCTGTCAGAGGAGGGCAACCAAAATGGTGCAGGGTCTGAACCAGAAGACGTCTGAAGAAAGACTAAAGGAGCTAATATGTATACCCTTGAGGAAAGGAGGAGAGAGGAGACATGTAGAAACTTTCCAGTACCTCAAGGAAGCAACAAAGTCCAAGAGGTGGCATCTTTCAGAAAAGAGATGTGCAAGAACAAGGGGGCACAATTTGAAGATAGAGGGGAGATGACTCAGAGGTAATGTGAGGAAGTATTTTTTCACAGAGAGGGTTGTGGATGCATGGAACAGCCTCTCTGAGGAGGTCGTGGAGTCAAGAACAGTGGGGGAATTCAAGAATGCATGGGACAGACATAAGGCAGTCCTAGTGGAGGGTAGGAGGAAGTAAGCTGTTGGTTAACTAGGATCTGCAGCTAATCTGTTAGGTAGGAAAATGGGCAGACTAGATGGGCCAAGTGGTCCTTATCTGCCGACAAATCCTATGTTTCTAATGGCTTTGCCGGTGGTCGTGTCCAGGATCACTCCTATAAACTGGAGGTGCTGGCAAGGGACCAAATAGGACTTGGCCTGGTTGATGGTGATACCCAGGCTGGTGAAAACCTGCAGGGAAAGGGAGTGCAGGAGTTCCTCCCTGGATGGGGCCACCAGGAGCCAGTCATCCAGGTCTTGAAATACCTGAACTCCCTGGAGCTACCTTGGGTGGGCCGCTACCACAGACAGACAATTTGATAAACACTTTTTTTTTTGGGCGCAAGAAAGACCAAATGGAGGGCCTTGAATTGGTAGTGGTCCCCTTGAAAGCAAAAACAAAGGAATTTGCAGTGGGAAGGGCATATGGGGATATGCAGGAAGGCATCCTGCATGTCCAGAGCGCACAGCCACTGTACCTGCCAAAGAAGAGGTGGAAGGCTCTGCAAGGAGAACATTCTAAAGCGTTTGTACTCCACGAACATGTTCAGGGAGCTGAGGTCTAAGACAGGCCTCAGATCTCCCGTCTTCTAGGGAACTAGGAAGAAATGGGAATAGTAACTTGTTCCCCAAAGATGAGTGGGAACTGGCTCTATCGCCACCTTCGAGAGAAGGGAGATGATTTCCTCTAGAACCAGAGGAAGATGTTGCAGGGAGTAAGACAACTGGAGGGGGGCAGTCTTTGGGTGGTTTCTGCAGAAACTCTAGAGAGTGTCCTGCAGCTATCAACTGAAGCACGCAAGCATCTGATGTTATCCTCTCCCAACCCAGCAGATGGGAGGAAAATCTTCCCCCCAACCGTTCCTCTGGAACCTCCAGAGGCAGTGGGAGAGTCAGGAGGTGTGGGGCAGCACATCAGTCGAGGCTCCCGTGGCTTTTTTGCTGGGGGGAGTCTTGGTTGTTGGAGGGGCCCAACGTCTGTTGGCCAGTTTGCCCTGTGGTTTTTGGTTTTGTCGGTTTTGTCAACAAAAAGGATGTTGCTGCCCTTGAGGGGGCTGTACATAGAGTTGACAGACTTTAGTGCATGCCCTTCTCCAGCAGTTTGGTAATGATGTCCTTGACATCACCTCCAAATAGCATTGAATCCCTGAAGGAAGCATCCTAAATAGTGGATTGCACTTCAGGGACCAAACCTGACTCGCAGAGCCAGGCGGGACACCGTAGGCCTATGGTGAAGGCCGAGCTCCTTCCAGCTGTGTCCACTGCGTAAGTGGCACGAAGCATGTGCCGACTGGCCGGACGAGCTACGCTATTTCCTGCTTAATCTGTGACTCAGGAAGGGAGTCCAATTTAGATTCCACCTGACTAAGGATGGCCTTCTGAAAATCCCCCATATATGCCAAATAATTAAGGGCCCTAATACCAAGGGTAGAAGAGGATAGATCTTCTTCCGTATTGGTCAAAGCCAGGATTCTTATCCGGAGACTAACTGAGGTATTTGGGATTTGGCGGAGCAGCCGTGAGCGGCACTGATGATAACCAAGTCTGCCTTGGGGTAGAGGCTAAGGCAGTCTACACCCTCAGGAGCCTGGTATAGCCTGTCCGCCTTTCTCGGAAGGGGGGCTCACGCCGAAGGTTGTTTCCAAATGGTGGAAACAAGATCCGCATAAGGCTCTATCGGGAAGGGGGGAGGGAGTCTCCTGTGTCTTACGTTGAGGATCCTGGATTGGGTCCAGTGTTGGCAGATGACTCTCGACCTCACGAGTGAGCTAAGCCTCGGCCTCAGCCCACCAAAAGGCCAAGGTCTCCTTCAGATTCGCCAGCGACTGGGGAATGGCGGTGGAGGTGGAGGAGGGGGATATGGATATTGAGAATATCAGTAGAAAGATTATCCATAACCCGACGGCAGGTAGCCCGGCGTCGGGTACTGTGGCGCTGGATATTGCGGCATCTGGTACCCGGGTGCCAGGGGCTCTAACGGAGCTGAGAGACCTGGCAGAGGCCCTGCTGCTGGGCCAGACGGTGACAACGCTGGCCCCACGGGCATAGGGCCCGGCGTGGGTATATCTTCGATAGTGTCCAAAGGACCTGACAGAAGGATAGGCCTATTGCCAGGCAAGGGGACGCTGGATGGCGTCCGGTAGGCCGGCGTCGGGACCGGTGTCTGAAGGTTCGGTGTCAGAGGGATCTGGTCCAGAAGGAGAGTTCCCTGACGGCAGCATCCCAGTATCCTCCGTGACGACTGGGGAGAGAGGATTATAATCCCCGGGGGTCAGCTGAGGAGACACGAGGACCTCAGAAGGCAACTTGGAATGTTGCGGAGAGCCTGGGGTGTCTGACTGTTCCATGGGGTCCGGCGCAGGCTTCTTGGTCGGGCGGGCGTGGGTGGAACTGGCGTCTGACTTATCGACCTAATCCGGGTGGGAGTCGGAGGAGCCAACAACTGGTTTATCGGACTCACTGCCTGAGGGAAGCCGCCCAGGAGATGCAGCCTTGTCCGGCGTAGTTTTGGCTAGGCGCTCCCCTGAAGGGGCAAGCGGCTTAGCAGCTTTGTCTGGGTGAGCGTCGGTGGGACTGACGTCAGACTTACTGGACCCGCTCTGACCCGAAGGCTGCATGGAAGAAGCGGCCTTCATGGGAGCGGAGGCCTCCTTTGCCTTGGAGGCTCCCGAAGAGCCCAAGCGCAAGCCAGACAGGAGGGGCAACGTCTTCGTGGTAATCACCAAGACGGCCGTCATGGAGTGATCCCCCTGAGATGACCTTACTTTTAGTGACGCGACTCCGGCCAGAGTCGCGGCTGCTGTGGAAGCCAGTTCCTGCTCCTGGTGCTTCTCCTTGTCATGTTTTTTCTTGTTACCTTCATGGGAAGTGGACACCTGCCTGAGTTTCTTTAGCTCTTTTTTCATGGAGACCATTTTTTTCTTTAGAGTATGGGCTTCCAGGGACTGCCGCCTTCTTTTGCAGGTAGTGGAGTTAAACTTCTGGCAGTGCTGGCACTTCTCCACTGGGTGGTCTGGTCCCAGACAGAAGAGGCACAAGGAGTGGCCATCCTTGTGTGTGGAAGCTGGGAACTACATGAGTTACACTTATTCTTATGCGATTCGGAGGGTGTCGGGGACGACATACACAGTGAATCATACAATAAAGTCTAAAGACAGAGAAAAAAGGTCAAAAAGTTTGAAAACTTAGGGACCGACGAATTACTGACGAAGCGTTCTACAGTGAGGAACTTTCACAAGACGACAGCGGGAAAGAACTGGAAGGCGAGGGTGGGAGACTGCCCCTTTATACTGACGTCGTATGACACTGGTCACCTGACGTGGGGGTGGTCCCCTGCCAGAGACTACTAGCTAGAAATGTTTCCGTGGGGTCCTGACGCCTGGCGGGTCAGTCCTATATGTGAATACCTACTGTAAGAGCCCTCTCGAAGTAAGATCTACTAGTCCCGCAGAAATCAAGTACTAGTAATCTAGTATCTAGTACTAGTAGCACGGCATCTTTCAGTCAGTGGGAATTGAGTGCAGCCAAGTGACTGGCAGCAGAAAATGGCAGCGTTCTGTTTACAAGAGATGGCACACCAGAGAGTACCCAAGTACATATATTTTTTGTAGCGCTTTCCAGCCAGCAATGAATCAAGATGAAAGATCTTATCCTGGCACTAAATACAATGCTAAAAAGATGACAGTGGTGTAACAACAAGTCATCTTATATTGTACAGTCTGCAGCAGATGGAAAAAAAAACAAACCACAACTGACACTATGAATGGCTAAATAGAAGCAATCTGTGCTGTGATCAGTTCAGCACGGACTACTGCAATGTTTTCCAGCATCATATTAAGTCTGCGCTGGATGATTATAAGATCCGATTAGCCTGTTACTATCAGCACAGAAACAAAGTAATCTGTAAACAGAGAGGCTGGGAAACAGTAAGAGAAAAATGAAACAATTAGTGCAAAAATACAGTCACATTTATTATAATAATGAGATACTGTTTCAAGGTCAATATTAACAGCACTATAGAAAAAGTACAAGTTACGTAAGAACTTACCGTAACAGTAGATCTTTGAGAACAGCTCTTGCAGCAGGTTACACCATTAGGACTGAAACCAGCAGGCGCCAGGACCGCACGGAAATTTTCTAGCTAGCAGTACTCAGCGGGGACCGCCTCCGACGTCGCTCTCCGCCCGGACGCCGGGCGATAATATGAAGGTGGTCCCCATAATCCCTGTTCTCCCGCTGGAGACCCCGCCGCTGGATGACATCAGAAGAGGAGATCGAGGATCCGCCATCAAATGGCAAACAAAGCGGCAGTAAATGCCTTATCCTAGGAGAAGGATGCTGTAACTACAATCTGCCTCCAGCGGGATGGTGGAAAGAACATGAGTTGCAAGAGCTGTTCTAAGATCTATCACACAAAGTTCTTACGCAACTGTACTATCTTACTTCAAGAAACAGCTCTTGCAGCAGGTTACACCATTAGGACTGATTCCCAAGCAATACTGGTAATCACACACCATCGGGAGGAGGAAAGGTAGAAATCCTTGAATTACATCGAGCCTAGGACAGAAGTCCCTGAAGGACTGCTAGACCGAACCCTGCTCTTCGCCTCGATGCGATGTCCAGGCTGGAATGCCTGATGAAAGTGTATGGAGCTCCAAGTAGCTGCAGCACAAATAGCTGAGGTGGATACATTTCTTAAAACCGCAATAGAGGTAGCCACCCCTCTGGTGGAATGACCCTTAACCACGCCCAGTAAGGGTTTACTGCGCTTCTGGTAACAGAACGTAATGCACTGAATAAGCCACCTGGACAGCGACTGCTTTGAAAAGAAGCTCCCATCATCCTATGGGCAAAGGAGACGAAAAGTTGATCCGATTTTCAGTGGTGTTTGGTTCTGGTCAGGTAGTATCTGAGACACCTATGCACATCAAGAGTGTGCAGGAGGTCTTCTCCTCGATTAGAGTATTTTGGAAAATACACTGGTAGATTGATGTCCTGATTGAGGGTGAGAGCTGAGACCACCTTAGGCAGAAATTTAGGATTACTCCTTAGGGATACCCTGTCTTGGTGGAAAACCAAATAAGGTTCTTTGCACATAAGTGCATGCATTTCAGAAATTCTTCTGGCCGAAGTAATGGAAACTAAAAATAACGTTTTCCAAGAGAGAAAACGTAGCTCACAATCCGCTGCTGGTTCAAAAGGTGGCAGCGTGAGCTGCTCCAAGATGAAGGGTAGATCCCATGGTGGGATTGGATCCTTAATCTGGGGCCTAAGGTGGAGGACACCCCTCACGAAGGCACGTGTCGTGTCCAGTTGAGCCATAGTGCATTGGCCTATAGAGTCATGGTAGGCTGAAATGGCACAGAGGTGTACCTTAATCGAGGAGTAAGCCAGACCGGAGTGGAAAAGGGACAGCAGGTAATCCAGTACCAGCTTCTCTGGACAGTCCAAAGGCGAAAGGCCTCGCGCTTGAACCTATAAGCAAAACCTGCGCCACTTCATGGCGTAGGTCGCGTGGGTAGCCGGTTTCCTGGCCGCAGTAAGAACGTCTGCCACCTCTTGCAGGACCCTGTGTCGCATCATGGCTGTGTCTCTAGGAGCCAAGCATGCAGGTTCAGGGAACGTAGGTCCAGATGGACTAAAGAACCCACCTCCTGAGACAGCAAATGGGAGCCGACTGGTAGAGGCACTGGAGGTTCCCGGGATAGCTGATGCAAGAGAGGGAACCAGATCTGTCTGGGCCAATAGGGCGCGATCAGTATAAGCATCGCTTGCTCCCTGCGAAGTTTTTAGAAGAACTCTCTGGATCAACGGAAAAGGTGGAAAGGCAAGAGAGGAATCTGCCCGCCCAGGAGAGGGACAACGCGCCTCGCCAGAAAACACCAGGCCCTGGATCTAGCGAGCAAAAATTGGACAGTTTTGCATTGGATGGGGACACGAAAAGGTCTAGCTCTGGAGTACCCCATCTGCGAAACAGATCCTCTGCCACCTCCTGCAGTAGTTCCCATTCGAGGACTCCGGCCTGAGAGCGGCTCAGGCTGTCTGCGATGACGTTGTCCACTCCCGGAACATGAACGGCCGTAAGGTTTGGCGCCTGCGGTTGTAAGACCCAATCCCACACTCACCGCCTCCCTTCAAAGCGGGTAGGAATGGGTGCCTCCTTGTTTGTTGAGGTAATACATCACCGTGGAATTGTCTGTTTGTAACAGAAGTGTACCCGGTGGAATCTACGACTGGAAGGCCTGCAGGGCGTAAAGAACTGCCCTCATTTCCAGGATGTTTATGTGGAGATGAGACTCCTGGGCTGTCCACAGGGCCTGAGACTGGACCCCATCGAGGTGTGCTCCCCAACCGAGCCCTGAGGCGTCTGTGGAGAGTGTCACAGTCGGGGACGGTGCTATGAAGGGGACTCCCACCGAGAGGTTCCTTGAATCTAGCCACCATTGCCAATCTCGAATTATGGTCTTCGTGATCTAGAATGGATGCTGCAGATGGTCTTGCCTTTGGTCCCATTGTACCCGTAACATCCAATGGGTTACCCGCATGTGGAGATGGGCTAGCGGGACTGTTGCAATGGCTGCAGCTATGTGTCTGAGCAGGCAAAGGACCAGTCTGGCCGGAACGGTCTTCTTCGACGAAAAGTCCCTGATGAGGGATCTGATGTGTTCCACTCTGTCCGGGGGGAAGAAAGCTTTCCCTTGGACGGTGTCCAGAACTGCTCCTATGAATTGCAGAGTCTGGGATGGAACCAGGTGTGACTTCTCGAAATTGATGTTAATGCCCAGCATCTCTAACAGAGACTGAGTGCAGTGAATGGCAGACATCAAGGCCTCCCAGGAGGGTGCCATGAGAAGCCAATCGTCCAGGTAGGGGAACATGTAGTGGCCCTGTCTCCTCAGAGATGCAGCTACAACCGCCATGCACTTCGTGAATACCCGAGGTGCCGATGACAGCCCGAGGGGAAGAGGTCGGAACTGATAATGGCGGCCCTGAAACTCGAAGCACAGGAACCTCCTGTGCGCCTGAGCAATAGGAATATGCAGGTAGGCATCCTGCATGTCCAGGGACGCTAGAAAACGCCCTGCTTCAGCATGGGAATCAGACCTGGGAGGCTCACCATGCGGAAGCGCTTATACAAGACCGAGATGTTGAGGTCGCTGAGGTCCAGTATTGGACGGAAGTCCCCTGTTTTCTTTGGAACCAGAAAGAAGTGAGAATAATATCCTAGTCCCCTCTGGTTCCTTGGTACGTGCTCTATATCTTCTTTTTCCAGAAGTGCGAGCACCTCCTGCTTTACGAGCAGGGTATGCTGATCCGAGTAACGGGAGAGCAGTTGAGGTCTTGTAGGTTGGTCATCTAGAAACTCTATGCAATGGCCTTTCTTGACCAACTGGAGAACCCACCTGTCGGTGGTGATCGACTGCCACCCTAAAAAGTGGCGAGCGATGCGACCCCCGACTTTCCTTGCCCGTTGATCCAGAGGAGGGGTGGGGGCCGGGAAGGAGTCATGCTGTGGCAGCATTAGTCCCTGCGGGCAGGGCTGACTTTGTGTAACGCTGGCCTCTGCCTGGGCCTTGCGCAAAAAAGTGCCCCTCTGCTGCTGGCCGGAATGTTGCTGCTGCCTTTGTAGCCTGAAGCTGCAGCTCTGGCCAAAGAGTCCGCGGAATCGTATGCGGCTCTAAGCACTTGGGTCCCCACATCTGACCCGGTGTGGAGTAGGTTGAGGAGCTCCGCTTTCTGCTCGCCATCGGGAAGCTTTTCAACCAGGTCCTGGCCCTGTTCCCACAGGGCATTCTGGAACTGTACCATATGGGTAAGGTAATTAAGAGACCTGATGGCGCATGTAGCAGCTGCGTACATGCGCCTCCCCAGGGCATCCAATTGCTTGGATTCCTGGTCCGGTGGCTGAGTGCTCATATGCTGGGGCCTTTGAGACTGGTCATGTGAGACCGTGATGACCAGGGAATCTGCCAGAGGTTGCTTCGCCAAGTACTGGTCTTCTCTAGAAGCCTTGTACAGGCGGTCAGCCTTCTTCGGCACCACGGGAGTGGAGTGCGGACGCTTCCACGCAGCCTTGGTGATGTCCGCGAAGGTGTCCACCAAGGGTGGCACTACCACAGGCTTTGGGTCTTTTTGCCGAAGGTAGCAGGCAAGGCATTGTCGTTCGGGGTCAAGGTCCTCAGCATCCCATCTCATGTTGTCCTGGATGTGCCTCACAATCTCAGCGAAAGAGGGATCATCCGGTTGAGACCTGGGGAGGTCATGTGGGTCAGGAGAGGAGATGCTGAGCAGAGAAGGAGATCTGGAGTATTCCGAAGTGTCCGATCTTGAATACTCCCCCGACGGAGTATACCGGCATCGTCTGGGTCGTTTGGGGCTGGGAGACCATGAAGGAGATCTGGAGGGAGGCCTTCTCCTGTCTATAGATCTGCCCCTAGGAGGTGGAGTCTGCTCCTTGGGGGATGGTGGTCGTCCTACTGGCCCCTTAGGTGGAGGAGGGGGCGTAGGAGGTGAAGGGGGAGGAGGAGGAGGAGGAGGAGGAGGGGTAGGGACCACATCCTTCCTGATGGTGTCCCACCAAAAAGTAAAGAGCTCCTTTACTTCTGCGATGTTCATGCCCGATGATGGGCCTGGCGCTGGTGGTCTGTCACCGGGGTTGGGCGTCGGGTCCCCGGGTGTCTCCCGTCCGGGAGGGTTCCCTGGGAGCCCGGCATCTCGGTGTCGCCCGCCTGGTCTTCGGCTGTGGGGTGTCCTCCTCTGCCTTCCCGCACCGGGCGTCCGCCGGTGACAGGGGTGCGGTCTTCTGCTCCGGAGTTGCCGACGTCGGTCCCCTGGCCGACGTCTTCCGACCTGGCGAACGCCTGGCTGGCGACTGGTGTCTAGCAGGTGTCGTCTGCTCCTGTGAGCGCCAAGCCAATTTTGAATGTTTGGCCGACGTCGGGTAGTGAGCCGATGTCGGGTCAGACGTCCCTTTTAGGGACGTCAGGTCCTTGGTCTTTCTGGGTGCCGGATCAGGACCTCTGGGCGGTTGGGAGACCAACCTGGTGTCGGTGTCCCGACATCGGGTGGAGGAAGATGACTTATGGCGCTCAGCAGACTTCAAACAGGCCTTGGATGGGGTTGAGGAAGCAGAGGGCCTCCATGTCTTAAGAGGCTGGAGCGAGGAAGAGCCGCCTGAAGACCTGACCTTAACCGGGGGAGGCTGCGACCGAGCCCTGGAGGGAGAGCGGTCTGATCTGGAGCCGGAGCTAAGGGAGTCCGAGGCCCGAGTTGGGGACCTAGACCTCACCTTCTCCTGGTGCTTGTCCCGGTGTTTGTGGGATTCTGATGAAGATTCTCCCCTGGAGGAAGGTTCTTGGTCCATCCTTTTTAGTTTTTCTTCCAGTAGATATGCCTGAAGTGCCTTCTGACAGTGGATCCTGGTGCGGCTACTGAAACCCTGGCAAAAGATGCAGGCCTTGGTGTTGTGGTCTGGGCCTAGGCAACACACACAGGAAGAGTGAGGATCCTTGAAAGTGATCTGTTTTCCACAGGCACACTTCGAAAGGCGACCCTTAAGAGATGGAGTTGGAGTGGACATCAGTTGTGTGGAGAAAATATTAGCCGAAAGTTCTGTAGTTGTCGTGCGCTAGAAAGAGGCCGATGCTGGTGAGTCAACGGCCGGAAAAGAACTGAGGATTATGGGGGACCGCCTCCATATGTACTACGCCTGACGTCGGGGGCGGGATCAACGTTGGAGGCGGTCCCCGCTGAATACTGCTAGCTAGAAAATTTCCGTGAGGTCCTGGCGCCTGCCGGCTTCAGTCCTAATGGTGTAACCTGCTGCAAGAGCGGTTTCTCAAAATAAGATCAGAAGTAAACAGTGTAGGTCTGTATGAGAGTATAAGTTGAGTGCGTGTGTGTGTGTTGGGGGGGGGGGGATGATTGTTCTGAGGAAACAAATGAAATCTGGACCTCTTTACATTGCTCATTCAGAACACATCAGTATGTAACACCGTCCACCATGTTTTTTTCCTTTGAAAAAGACAATTTCTTTACTTTTAGAACTTTTATTCATTAGCTACAAACATTCATTTCATTGCTAAACATCATCTCAGGCTGAGCGCTCATGCCTTAAAGAGGGGTCATTACCATCTCTGAGCCTCATTATTTCCTTACAGCTACACTGATGTTGGGAGTTTGGTCCAAAATGTACTGAATGGGGTTGGGAGCAAGACAATACTGCGGAGGGGGAGGGGGGTGCAAAGGAAGCACACTATACTGACTAGAGAGCAGGCATGGAGATGTACTTCAACTCCACGGGGTGGAATGAGCCACGCCCCTAGTGCCCCCTTTTCTGTTATACATCAGCAACACATCAACATAGCTCTTGCTTAGCAGCCATAAAAATGGTACACTTTTCTGTTATTTATTTAGTATTTGTTGACCGGGAAAGGAGGACTAGACAATTCTGCCTATTTTCAGCCTCGTCCCCGGGGAGGGGGATACAGATGGATGTCAACTGACACTGAACCAGATTAAGCTGTTGGTGGTATTTTTAGTGAATGGGGGAAATTTGGCCAGGACACCGGGGAAAGTCCCCTGCTCTTTTCGAGAAATGCTATGGGATCCTAAACATCCACCAGAAAAGGCAGATGGCACCTCGGTTTAACATCTCATCTGAGAGGCACCTCAGGAGTGCAACACCTCCCTCATGCTGCACCACAGTGTCAGTACTGGGATTTAACCCAAGAGCCTGGTGTGGGGATAGAACACAGAGCCTTCTGGCCTCAGAGGCGAGTGTGCAACCTGCTGAGCCACTGTCACTTAACTACAAATACAAGATAAATATTGTATAAAATGTGCTCACAAAAGCAAATTTATTTTAGTCATGTTATTAAAAGGATATAAACTTTTGTCATTTCAGAATATGTTTGATCAGGGTTTCCATAAAGAATCTGGGGAGATTTTTTTTCCAGGGCTGAATGTCTGGGTGTGCTTCACTGGCTATGTAGCACTTAGCACTCATGCATAACAGCTGGCCCTGAAGATGATAGTTTTGTACTTGCTGCTACCAATCCTTACCTTGTACTGCTCCAAAACTGGCACACACTGCTTACTCTGCTGTACCTATTCTAACTAAATGTGCCTCATATGCCTTGTACTTTGAGTGTTCTACATTATGATGTTCGCACGTGACATGTGAGTTTGTTTTTTTCTAACTTGTACCTTGTTGTCTCATGACTTGTAATCTTTTCCTAATTATGTACCATGTTGTCCCAAGTGTATAAGTATGTAATTTCCTGTACTCTCCCGGGTCGTACCTGAAAATAGGCAAATTGTCTTGTCTAGTGTACTTACCTGGTTAACAAAAGCTAAATAAATAAATAAATACTATTTTTGTTTATAAAACACCCTCCAGACACCCACATACTGTACATGATTGCATTTATCCCTGCTTAGGGGCCTGGTTTGAGCATGCAATATTTAGGAACAAGCATCTGTTTTATTTGAGTAAAACAAACTCAAAGGGAGAATAAATTGTTTTTTTTTTTTTTACATTATTTAATATAATTGGTAATTCAGGTGTGTGAATGTCTGTTTAGTACCCCAGTGTTTATTTTGAAACTATTTTTTTCTTAGAGTCCCTAGTTAACTATCTAAAAGACAAAGAATCTTAGCACAACAACGAGACAAGGGTTACCTGGGAAGGAACTGGCAATTAGGCCAGGTTTTAAAGAAATACAGAAATCCCACATACCCCAATAAGGCATTACTGGCATATGTATGACTCTGTAGTGCTAGGTAATAGAGGGAGAAAGGTGAGGTTGGGGTGGTTTACAGACCACCCAATCAGGATGAGGAGAGGGACAGGGAACTGAGCTCATAAATATCAGAAGCTGCGGGGAAAAGAGAGTTGGTAATTGTGGGGGACTTCAACATGCCCAAAGTGGACTGGAGCATATCATCCACTACATGTGCTAGGAGTCAGGTGATCCTGAAAGGACTGCAGAGTGGGTTCCTGACTCGGGGCATCACTGAACCAACAAGAGCTGAGGCAATTCTTGATCTGGTACTCACAAATGGGGAGCATGTACAAGAAATAATGGTCAGAGAGCCACTGGGTGGAAGTGATCATTGCACAGTGTGGTTCCAGTTGGATATGGGCAGGGAAAGCATCCAGACTAAGACCAAAATCTTGGATTTCAGGAGGGCGGACTTCAGGAAAATGGGCAAAGTGCTAAGAAGCCATCTGGTGGGCATCAGAGCAGATATGAGGGTACAACAAAGGTGGTCCCATCATTAAGGAAGGAATACTGGTTGCCACAGATGAGTGCGTTAGGCTCAGGAGGAAGAACACAAGGGCCAAAGCGCTCAGCTGGTTCAGTTCTGGGGTTGCCCAGGTAGTAAGGGAAGAGAGGTTGGCCTATAGAAAATTCAGGAAGCCCAAGAGAGGTGGATAGGGGAAAATTATCTAAGGTTGGCTAGAGAGGCAAGTAAGAAAGTCAGGCGAGCAAAGGCACAGAAGGAGCTGCAGATAGCTGAAGGAATTAAGGGAGAGAAGGCTTTCTTTCACAATATTAAGTGAGAAAATGGACAAGAAGGAAGGGATTGTCAGGCTTAGGAAAGGGGTGGAGGATAATGGGGGAAAAGCAGAGATAATAAATGAATACTTCTGTTCCGTCTTCACCAGGAAGAAGGATGGGCCTGTGCCTTCAGGAACGAAAAGAGAAGTGGGGGTGTGGGGGGGGGTGGACACAGATATAGTGATAGAGGAGGATAGAGTGAAGGAGGGGCTGCTGGCATTGAAGGTGAACAATCACCAGGCTCAGACGGAGTACATCCGAGGGTAATAAAGGAACTGGCTGAGGAGCTGGTAAGGCCACTGGCAGACCTATTTAATAGTTCACTAGAAACAGGCATAGTACTGCAGGACTGGAGAACAGCACATGTAGTGCCGCTCCACAAAAGTGGTCCCAAGGATGACCCAGGGAATTACAGACCAGTCAGTCTGACCTCCATTGTGGGCAAGCTCATGGAGATCATACTAAAGGAGAGGCTGGTGGAATATCTAGAGGAGAATGGTCTCCAGGATGAGAGGCAGCATGGGTTCAAAGAGGGAGAGGGAGAGAGCATGTCAAACAAATCTGATTGCCGCCTTTGACTCTGTCACTAAGACAGTAGACAAGGGGCAAGCGGTAGACATCCTCTATCTTGATTTCAACAAGGCCTTTGACTCTGTGCCCCACAAAAAGTTGATAAGAAAGTTGTGGATCTCGAGGTTAGGGAAAAGATGGCCAGATGGGTGGAAAACTGGCTGAAGGACAGATCCCAGAGGGTGGTTGTGGGTGGGGAAGAGTTATCTGGCACCAGACAGGTAACCAGTGGGATAATGCAGGGCTCAGTGCTGGGGCCGGTGTTGTTCAATGTCTTCAATGACACTGGAGATGGCATTAAGGGCAAAATATGCCTATTCGTGGATGACACCAAGAAAGCAACAAGACACGATGGGGTGTGCATTAGAACTGTCTAATGCACATCCCCGAAGTGGCTTACTGCGTTTATAAAATGGGCCTGTGTATTCTAAATGGGGGTTCTAGTTTTAGCCGTGGATTAGACGATCTAATGTACGGCTAACAACCAATCAGATTGCTTGAAATCCTTTGCCCATTTTATAAATTCTGTTGGAGAGTGGACACAGCTGAAGGGATACAGGACCTACAGGAAGATCTGGAAAAGCCAGGGAGGTGGTCCAGAATATCGCAGCTTGGCTTCAAAGGACCTGGGAGGGATGATTACTAGTGACCTGAAGCACTCCATGCAGTGCAAGAAAGCAGCAGCAAAGGCAAACAAGATGCTGGGATACATATCTAGGAGGATCAGTAGTAGGAGAGAGGAGGTTATATCGCCCTTGTACAGGTCACTGGTAAGGCTGCATCTAGAGTATGGAGTTCAGTACTGGTGCCCACACCTCAAAAAATACATTAACCTGCTGGAGAAGGTCCAGAGGAGGGCTGCAAAGATGATAGCTGGTCAACAGGGTAAGGCATATGAGGAGAGGCTGAAGGCACTGAATATGTACTCCCAGGAAGACAGGAGAGAGAGATAGAGGACATGTTTAGGACCTTCAAGTACCTGAAAGGGATAAATAAGGTTGATAAGGAGAGTCTCTTTAAGCTGAGAGGCAACCATAACATGAGGGGGCACAGTCTTAAGCTGGAGGGTGGGAGGTTTAGGAGGGAGGTCAGGAAGCACTTCTTCACAGAGAGGGTGGTGGACGCTTGGAATGAACTGCCAGAAGAGGTAATCTAATTGAAGACAGTGGGCAGCTTTAAGAGAGGCTGGGACAGGCATAGGAGGAGGGTAAGGATCATGGGTAGGGAGGAGTGGGGAGGGAAGGCAGGGACTTTAGCTCAAGCTATGGACCCTGCAATGTGAGCAGACTTGATAGATCAAATGGCCTTTTTCTGCTAGCTTCTTCGTATGTAATGCTGCCTTTATTCCCGCCCAATATTAATTTTTTAACTACTTAGCTCCAGAACCAAATGACATCAGTTAAGTGAAGCCTTTCATGCAGGCTTCCTCACTCAAGTGATGTGACTGTGTTCTGAACAAAAGAATCACAAAATATTAAATGGGAAACAAGATTTAACAAGGGACCCTAAACAAGGACTATACCAGAACAATACCCTGGGGATAGGAAACAGACACCACACATGCCCAAATTACCAATCATACTAAAACAATGTGAAAAAAAAGGTTCACTTAAAGACAAAGAGACATAGGTCTGAGCTGCTGGAAATGAAAGTTACATACTTACCATAACTGTTTATTTTCCAGAATATCTTCACTATGGATTACCACTTATGGGTCTGGGATGGAGGCATCTGGACCCAGCTGGAGCAAAGCTTTTGTTAGGCGGCCAGCCACGGCTGCTGGACATAGTGCCTGCATATCCCCCACGTGATGCCACGCACCAGTCAATAACTGTTGCTGGCTCCCTTCCTAATCTTAGTTCTGTCAAATGAGGAGTTGGCAATCCCATGTTTTTGACTGGGTTCTAGGGTGGAAGCCCCTGAGACAAACAGTCCAAGTAGCCCTTTCTGGGCAATCACAAGCAGCACTAAGCTGACACTTAGCAACACTGAGACCTTGGTCAGATGGTTCTGTCTGGGTAGGGTGAGAAGGGCATGATATTGTAACAGTATCCACCTGTTCCAAAAGTTGACGTCAAAATGAGCCATATAGAGGAATCTGTGTTTGCAATGCAAAGAGTAATAGCTGAAGATGTGCAAGCCTTGTAGGCTAGACCAGTCTTTTCAGGCCTCAGTCATAAATGGCAAGGGGAGAGCATGGAAACACAGCCGCAGCTCTAGGTACTGAGGGCCACAACATGTGCCATCACCCCTCCACCCTCTCTCCCCCAACAGGGGTGGCCATAAACTGTTAGAGAAGAGATACAGTGGATACATGAAATGGACACACCGAGCAACTCGTGGGGTCTGAATGAAAACACCAACCGGGCAGTGTGCATGGCGAATTACTGAGCAAGGCTAAAAGCATATTAATCCTTACAGGCAATACAGCTATATATAAAAAGGTAAATCAAAATGATCTAGGGTTCATATCACATAAAAAGGTCTTCTTTATGGAGAAAGTTTATCTTTCAACTGTGGACCTGTGAAGTTTTTGACTGAATATTTCTTTGAAGCAAATCTGTGCCAACAACCTCCCTTCTTACCAACCCCACCCCTCATAGAGGCTCCTAGCCAATGCTTGTACCACAATACTGGACATGACTTTCATCCATATACGATTTTAAACCGAGATGAAGTGAGGCCAAAGGGGAGGGTTATAAGCCTGTACTGGCAGTTTTGCAGCCTGAACCTGAGGTATTTTCTGCGAGTGGGTCTGACCGGAATGTGAAAATAGGTGTCTTTCAGATCCACTGATGCCAGCCAGTCTCTTGACTGTAATGATGGCATTACTGTGGTCATCCTGAACCTTTCTTTCCTTTTAGATTTGCCAGAATGACAGGTTACATGTAGCACAGTTTCTAACAGGAATCACCTTATTTTATTTTTTAAACTTCTTTATTAGCACAAGTTTAGTACAGTACATTTTACATCTCATACATAAACCATACTTGCAACCGTTGGTTATTTCATTTCATAACTTTTCAGATTTAACTTAGGAATTTTCAAGAGTACTTTTAACCTTTAACATATACTGCCTGGAGTAACAGCTTACTAAAATAAAAATTTGGTCTTGTGTAGTACTACCAGGCAAGAGTACAACAGGGGAAAAAAGTAGAGAAGAAAAAGTAAGAGAATAGATAAATAAGCAAGAGTGTAAACAGAACATACAACAAGTTATAATAATTTACAATAAACGTCATTGGTCAGCTATATATCATGAAAATATTTTGTAGAGCCATTCCTGAATAATATTACAGAGAGGGTAGCCCTCCCTCTTAACAGGGCCTGTGGGCATGGTCGGAAACAAGGAAACAGTGATACAATTCAGTTCTACCTATATGGTGTTTACATTATGTTTATTCCCAATAGTAAGGGTTAACTCTCATCGTATCTCCTTACCATCTTACAATACAGTCCTACCCCATTACCCAACCATGACATTGCTCTAAGGACCGGGACGTTTAGTGCCTATTTTGTCCACCTATTCAGATACACTGCGGTCCTATACTGGAGGTTATGAGTGAGATACTCAAAGCCTTGTATATGTTCCACTATACATTTCCATTCAGAGACAGTTGTTGGGGGGTGGGGGGGGATCCTGAAGCCATCTTCTGGTTATGGCCTTATAGGCAGCATCCAGGAGAATGGACCACAGATACCTCGTGTCCTCATGTTTAAGTGACTCTGGGGGAATGCCTAGGATCAAGTTCCGCGTGGTTAACTGTTCCTCCACAGACAGAATGTTGGAAATTTGGTGGGTAATGGCTTGTCAGAAGGGTTGGAGTTTTGGGCATTGAAAAAATATATGCGCATGGGTTGCCACCTCTGTATCACAAGCCCTCCAGCATGCAGAAGGGAGCTTAGGGGTTCTTTTAGCCAACAAATGTGTTAGGAAGAATCTAGTTCGGACCTTCCAAATGTAACCCCCTGTTACCCGGGGTTACTAGAATCCCAGTAAGACCTAGGGTAGTCAGGGAAGGCAGCTTGTGAAATTCCAGTTAAATGGATTTCACACTCTCACACTCTGTTCTCAGTCTCAGCTGAGACTGAGGGATGACATCACCATAGAACTATCGCAGCTGCATGAGCCACATTGAAATCTGCAGATGGGAGTTAGATTAGAATGTTGGGAGTTTTTGAGAGCAGAGTTGTGTGAGCAGTGAAGAAGAGAGGAGCACAGCAGTCTGTGCACAGGCTCTTGGAGCCTAAGCTCTGACATAGAGCTACTTCTAGGAAAAGGTGTGTGTTTCCACCTAAAGAGGAACACAGTAAGCTGTTCTTGAAGTGGTGGTGACCGTTGATACTAGTCTCTGTGCCTAATCCCTCGGGGATGGGGGGGGGGGTGGGAGGTTTGCCTGTGATTCCAGGGGCAAGCCCCTGGTTCCTGCTAGAGAAGAAGCTGCCTTATTTTTTCTGAAATGTGTTGTGGCACAAGAAGCTGTCAAGATTCGCCTGTGGGGCACCTGCAACCAAAGGGTGAGTTCTGCTCTTGTCAAAAGGCCTATGTGTCACCTGAACTGTGTTAAAGTGGGGATTGGACTGCTGAATTACTTGGAGGCCTAGAGGAGTAGGCTTAGCCAAAGTAAAACTATGTTCAAGTCCAGCACCATGGGAAAGTCAAGACATGTAGAGGAGATGTGCTATACGTCTACCCTTTAATCTTCATTGCCAAGCTTTCAAAAGAGTTGTTTAATGTCCAGAGAAATGGCCGGTCATGGATTGTGGGAGCTGGAGGTGGGATACCCCCCACCTTTAGTAACCAGGTCCACCTCTACGTATTTGCTCTGTGGATTTCTACTTTGCCTCATGCACTTGGCCAGTGATGAGGGAAGTACCCAGATGTGGGATTGGAAGGAAATTTCCCTTAAGGAGTCGAAGGCTCTAAGGTGGTTTGGGGAGCCACCAACCGAAAATTTGGTTCACTGCCATATGGACCAGGATCAAGAGGCTGGCGGGGGAGCCGGGCCGGGAAAAACCCAAATAGTGTACAAGTCAATCTGTGTACCCAAAGCTGCGTGTAAGTCCGGGCTGTGTGCCTGGTGGGTTCAGAGCCTGAGGGCTGAAATAGTGAAGAAGTGTTCTGTTGCTCTTATCTGCATTACCAGGAATGTAGACCCGTGGGGGTCCATCTATGCTTTGTTTGTTCAGTTTGGATGTGAATAAAAACCACACTTTAGAATCCCATTCCTGGTATTGGACATTACAGTTATTGCTTCCTGTGTTTGGATTTACTTGGGTGCCCCTGTGCAGAGTAGCCAAACCTAGGCCCCTTGTGCCAAGTAACCTAGTCCTCCCCGAACCCAGTCCCCACCAGGTACTGCTGTCAGTTTCAACAGCATACCACCTGTCGTTTTGCAAAAAGGCAGGGGTAGGGCGTTACACAAACATTCATGCCAATTTGGGGAGGAAGCAGTGGACCATGTCATTTGCCATATCTTTGCCCACTGAGGCTGCAATATTGAGGGTTGGAGGTCTCGCTCCCATTTAACTTTAAGGGGTTCCAATATATGCTCCTGCAAGGATACCAGAAATTTATATATGTGGGAGATTGCATGGTCTCCCTCAGTAGCATTCCATATTTGAGTATATGAGGAAGTATCCTCTAATATCTGAGAGCGAGCACTTATTCGTCTGTACTGGGTATTTATATAATCTCTAATTTGAAAGTAGCGCAGCCTCTCCCTGTCCTCCCATTTGAATCTGATCTTGGCCTCCTCGAAAGAGATTATGGTCTGCCTGATGAGTTGCCATGGGGCACAAAGTCCCCTACTAGTCTGTGTAGTATACCAGGCTGACTCCGTAGAGGGGGAGAAATCTGGATTGTTAATTAACCACTTATTCCATGCGTGTTCCTTGATATTTTTCCAAGGGTGTCCTCTTCTCCAATCCTCTAAAATAGAACGTGTACTCCCTCGTGTGTCTAATAGAGTTTGTCTCAGTAGGTTGTTAGAGAATAATATGGAGGGCAAGGGGTGCTGCAGGCTTCTAGTTAAATCTGTTTCCAGTGTGCGCCATAGTGCGTGTTGCCCCACAACAATGCACATCTCATTTGAGCTGCATTCCAGTAGGAAAGTAGATTCAGGGATGCAATTCCCCCGTGTCTTTGGGAGATGCAGTGCCTGAAGCTTAAGTCGTGGCTTCCTACCTTGCCATATAAAAGCCGATAGCATTTGTTGCCAGGCCTTTAATTCTCGTGTTGGGACCACACATGGCACAGACTGAAAGAGATACAACAGCTGGAGTAGTACATTTAATTTTACTGCCTGGTTCCTGGCATAAAAATATAGTGGTAAGATATTCCATCTTCTCATGTCCCTTTTTAGGTTGCTTATCAGCGGGGAATAATTATTTTTGAATGGTTGGCTAAGATCTGTGGGTATTTTAATCCCCAAGTATTTTATTGTGGGGAGATCCCATTTAAATTGAAACTGCCTCCGAATAGCTAGAGGTGCGGAGTAATTGAAGGGAAGAACTTCAGTTTTAGTCGTGTTCAGGGAATAACCTGATAGGGCCGAAAAAGTTTCAAGTTTTTGGAAAATGGCAGGGATAGTCTTGGTCAGGTCTGTAAGATATACCAGCACATAATCGGCAAAAAGCGCCAACTTATGCCCCCCCCTCAAGGTTTATACCTTGTATGTCTGTTTCTTGTCTTGTATATTGAGCCAATGGTTCTATGTAAAAAGCAAATAATAAAGGGGAGATTGGGCATCCCTGTCTAGTTCCTCTACATAATGGGAAATTTCATGAACTATGGCCATTAGATTGTATATATCCCTGGGGGTTCCAGTAAAATTTAAAAATAAGGTTTATGAATTTCTGGGGAAAATCAAAGGCATCGAGGACCCCCTTCAGGAATTGCCATGATACCCAGTCAAATGCTTTTTCAGCATCTAAGCTGATTAGCACTGCCGGTATCATATGAGTTTGGACATATTTAATCAGGTAGATGCTGCGCCGTACATTATCAGAGGCCTGATGTCTGGGTATGAACCCACTCTGGTCCTGATGAATCCGGGTGGTGGCCATCATTTTCAGTCTCTGCGACAACAATGAAGCAAATATCTTCTAGTCACTGTTTAAAACTGAGACAGGGTGATAGGAATTGGGGAGGGTAGGGTCCTTGCCCATCTTTGGGATGACAGATATAATTGCTTGGTCCCAGGATGGAGGAGTCCTTCCTTTGGTGTACAGGATATTAGCAAATAGTCTGAAAAGATGCAGGACTACTACTGCTTTGAGAGATTTATAAAATTCTCCAGGAAGGCCAACCATCCCCGGACACTTAATTGTTTTCAGTCTCCCTATCTCTGTTTCAATTTCCCTGGTTGTTATTGGAGCTACCAAACTCTGACCTAGATGTTTAGGCAGTTTTAGTAATCGGAGGGTTGCTAGAAAGGATTGCATTTGCTCGTCTTTCTCTTGGGTCGGGGGGAGGGGCAGCATATAGTTGAGTATAGCATTGTACAAAAGTATCCGATATTTTAGCCACCGAATGGTCGGGAGCACGCTGATGGGACTGTCTCAAAGCCGATATTAATGCCTTCGGCCTCTGCTTCCTGAGATAGCCAGCCAGTAGTTTCAGAGAGCGTGGTCCACCATCATAATACTTCTGCTTGAGAAACAGTAATTTTTGTTCACTATTATAATCTAGCATAGCATTCAGCTCTTGTTTTAACTTTTTAATTTCTTTTGAGGTTTTAGGGTTGACCCGAGTTATCTGCTGGAGTTCCAGTGTTTGCATTTGGGTAACCAGCGCTGTTCGTTTTTGTTCCCTTTCTTTTTTGTTTCGAACTGAGATTTCAATACACTTTCCCCTGCATATTGCTTTGATAGTGTCCCATAAGAGAGAAATATCGGACTCAGGGCGGTCATTCTCTACCACAGCCTGCTTTATAGTCTCTTCCAGCTTCTGGATGGTTTCTTTACTACGGAGCAAGGAAAGATTAAGCCTCCAGATGGTATTTTTCCAGAAATTATCTGAATAGAGTCTAAGAAAAACTGGGGCGTGGTCTGATAAAATAAAATCACCCAGCCATGTCTTGCCTGCCGACCCTAAATGCTCCTGGGATCGTAATATATAATCAATTGTAGTATAACTAGAATGAGCTTGAGAAAAAAAAGGTAACGTGTTTGGCTGAACCATTCAGGTGTTTCCATGTATCTATGTAGCCCAGATCCTTGAGTAGTTTTGTTAGTTCTCTTATTTTTTTCCCTGTTTTGTTACCCCCCACACATGCTCTAGAAACATCCAAGTTAAAGCTGCCACCACAGATCATGGTGCCCTTGGCCCATTGTGACATGAGCAGGAAGAAGGCTAGCTACGTTTTAAAGTCAGCAGACGGGGGAAAGTATACTGAAGCAATGGTGGTGGGTTTGCCATTTAATTTCCTTTTGATCAATACATAACGCCCTTCCTTATCAATCAGCTGATCATGACATTCAAATGGGACTTCAGAGTGTATTAAGATGGCTGTGCCCCCTTCTATGGCCTCCCTTGAAGGATGAAGAATAGACCTGGGAGAAGCCCAGTCGCTCAAGCTTTCTATGCTCGTGTGTCAAGTGGGTTTCTTGAAGTAGAGAGATCTGCTCCAGAACGTTTAATATATGCCAATACCTTTGAGCACTTGATTGGCCCCGACAGGCCATGAACGTTATAAGTACATATACTGTAACCCATTATAATACAATAATTAACATATAATCATTTTTGTACATATCTTTTTCCCCAATGTAGACAATAACTTTGGTGATGTTTTCATGCTGACCCTGTGAACTATACAAAGAAATCAGAGCGAATATAGCTGACCAAACAATTAACCAAAACTCCGGTGCAAACAGTGCACTAAACTGAACACTTAATAGATTTCAAAGGTAGGAGGTCAAAATATGCAGTAACCTCTTATTCCACCTTACAGATGGTAATGGTGGGGGGAAGAGAGTTTGGATTTTCCTCTGTAGCAAGAGGTGCTCTTCCCAAGCCCTTAAAATAAAGGGCTCTTGAAACACAATGTTCGCCCGGTAACCAGCCAGCAGAGCTGTGCCGCCCAGTCTGTGTAAAGTAGGAACTAATAATTAGCTTTTCCATTGGTCTTCCCCGAGTGTGGCCATGAATATAGATTCATGAAACGGGCTATCAAGAGAGAAGAGGGGGGAAAGAGAAAAACTGCATTCTCCTCCCATGGATACCACAAAAATGCATTCAATTTACCCTTGGTAAGAGTACAGTAGTGAATGGAGCCATTTGTTAAGCAATGTAAATGATATAAGTAATGCCGTCAATATTTTAAGTATTTGTTTCAGTTTCCCATAGGGATTCTCTATCGCTGCCCCATCCCCCTTTTTTTTTTTTTTTTTTGGTCTATACCTCATACCCCGGGCATCCTTCAGAAGTGCCCACACGGAACTCCTCCTTTACTCCCAACCTGAACCCTCCGCATCTCCCCGACTGCCTCCCCCGATCAACCCCAGGCAGACCCAACCCCCGGTACCATCTCCGGGGCTGATTCTGCTCTCCCTTCAGCGATGGCTCCCGAGTATGAGGGGCCTACCTGAACATCGCCGTGACCTCCGGAGACGTTCATGGGCGCGTCTGGGCTGGTATTTGGGATGTGGGAGGATCCACCGGGGCCACTGTCATCTCACCGGCGCACAGGAGGCATTTTTCCGCCTTTTGTTCCCACCCCCTCGGAGCCCGGCTAGCATGGCAACGTAGTGCCGTAGCTCCACCCTTCCCCTGGCGTGCGCCACGCTGCTCAGTCGGCGAACCCCTAGCTGCCGCCAGAGGTTGCTCCATCAGCGAGCATATCCCACCCCCTTCCCTGGGAAGAGAGAGCAGTCCTCCGGAGCTCGATCTCTTCCCTCCCCCCACTTCCAGCTCGCTCTCCCGAACCCGGGTCGCCGGCGTGGCGCCCAGTGCCTCAACCCTCAGCGCCACCAGGCCGGCTCTATCGCTGCCCCTTAAGACTCACCTCCCCCCAGATGCGTTTGGACTATTAACCCAGAGACCTATGTGGCCTTTAACTGGACTATTAAATGTACATCGTTGGAGCAGAGACAAGCAAAAGCCACTCTCATCCTCCAATAAAACTTGGCATCCTCACTTCACCCAGTAGGAAATCCCATCCTCTACATGCTTCTTGCCAGTGAGAATTTAACAAAACTGGAGGGAACACCAGTGGGGCTCCTTAAAAAAAAAAAAAACATCTTGACCCACATATCATTTCCCTCTTAGGTAAACCAGCAGGCTTCCAATGCTAATGCAACCTATAATCCCGGTTTAATGCAAGGTCCTTAAGAGATTAAAGTTACAGTTCCAATTTGCCGATATTGTTCATGCTGCTAGTCAGTCTGCCTCCCGCTGTGGAGATGTTACTCTTGCATCTGTGTGACAGATTCCCCGGAGCGGCAATAAGAGCAAGTGAGTCCCACATTTACCATTGGGAAACCAAGGTTTCGGTTCAATCACAGAAGCTCCAGACCGAGCGTTAAGCTAGTGGGGTCAATGCATAGAGCGCTCTAGTTTGATTCCAATAGAGAAAATAAGAAAGACAAAAGAAAAAGGGGGAAGTCTCACTCTGCCCAGTCCCCAAGGTATTAGAGGCTTTTCATTGAGAATAGCATCCTGAAATCAGCCCAGTTAGCCCACATCATGCAGTCCCAGCCCAAAGTGAAGTACACAGTGTGGTTTTCCGCTCACCCCTCCGCTATCTCCAGGTCCTGTTCTGAAAAACCCGGCAGCTTCTTCAATAAATCTCTAAACTGCTGAATGGTGTCCGAAGTAGTAGTGTTGACCATCGATTTATTCTTCCTCGGGGGAACCATGTGCCATTCTTCTGTGGGTTCCTTCCTTTTGCTCTTATCGACTTTGGTGGTTGCAGGGACCTCGATGCCTCGCTTCTGCAGTGCTTCACTAGCCTTCTGCTGCATATCATAAAGCTCAGCTCCCTCCTTCCAAAAGACCCTCAGTTTCACCAGATATCGAGTTTGAATCTGGAGTTGTTTGCTTTTCAGGATTTAATGAATGGAAAATACTCCGGGCGCCGTTTCTGAATGGTCACCGTGTAATCCTGTTCAAAAAACAACCGGGAATCAAGGTATTTAACCTCTTTTCGTCCAAGTTTGGCGCAGTATGCCTTCCTTGGTGCAATAACTCTGGAATTTTATTATCATTGATCTGGGTCTGGTAGTTGGGTCTTTGGGTTTAGGTCATAAGGCTCAATGAACTTGCTCGATTTTCACTTTGTAGCCATGTGGCAATTCAAGCACATCTTTTAGCAGATTCGATAAAAAAAAAAAAAATCGGCCATATCCCCCCTCCTCAGCACCCTCTTTCAGTTCATAAAGGCGTAGGTTGTCCCGTCTCGATCAACCTTCCAGGTCGCGGTACTTTGGCTCAGTATAAATAGCATGACTACATAGAATGAACATTGTGCGGCCTAAATGTTGCAAACCATCTTCTGGATTGGAAATTCGGTCCTCCGTTTCCTGAACTCGGCCCTCCACCATTGATAGTTTTTGACTGAGCTATTTAAATTCCGCTTTATTCTCGGCCCTCATTTCTTTCAACTCTTTCATAAGTGCGGTTTCTTGACAGGTGCTCTGCTTCCTCATCGGTCTCGTAATTCTTAGCCGCTGTAGTAACTCTTACTGGGCCCGATCCATGTGTTGGAGAGCTAGGTCTAGAATCCAGACTTTCCCTCTTGAGTCAGGACTGCTGCACTATAGATTTAGATCCTTTATCTCTTTGTGTACCTCCTCCAGACATTTTCTATTGATTTTATCTATCCAAATGGTCAGTTTAGGAGGTTATCACAGATGGGGCACACAGCCTCTCGTTCAACTGCTGCTAGATGCCGTGGCGGAGCCGGAGGTCGGAATCACCTTTTTAAATGCTAAAGCTGAGATGAGTATTTCCATTTCCATTAACACAGAGGCTACTCTAATGTGCCTTCTTTAGAAATTATGTAGAAATTCATGCAACAAAATAGTTAGGAAGACCTTTATTGATTTGAAGTGTGAAATATACTCATGGGGAAAGGGTGCAGCACATGCAGTGCTTAGTGCTGTTGAGCAGCTGCTCAGCAAGAGACACTACCATCCCACTGACATCTCTAAGTAATGTAAGTGTGCCCTGCCGGCTGTGACTATAAGAGACTATGCCTCACTGTGCTTCGCACTGCCACACATCAATCAGGAATTGACATACAGATCTGACGTCACGAGGCAGAGTGGAGGAGTATACCACCCGGGTGAGTGGGAGGAGCTTAAAGATGTCTGACAAGTTAATCATTGAAAGGAAGACTGCCAGAAGTGTGGACAACGCACCATTTTCCACGTCCCTAGAAACCTTAACTGTGAACTAAATGACTCACCTTCAGTATTTTATTTAGGGTCGTGAACACAGATTCATATCATTTGCTCATGTCACTTCTACCACAGGTACTATATTTTGCAAATGGTAATTCTTAACCGGGGAAGAGAATACAGTACCAAAGCTCACAAGCTTTTCTTTCACCCTAACTGCTGAAGGGCAGCTGCTGCAGTTTAATGCTTAGCTGTGTGTGTGTGGGGCTCAGAAAAGAAGAATCAGAAAGAAAAAATTACTCACCTTAGTAATGTTGTTTCTTCTAATGGAGTCTTGCTATATTATGACAATTGCAGTATGACCGCAGGTTAGAACTGCTCTGGAGGTGAAATAGTTAACTTCCATGCAAGGCATGGAATCTTGAGCGCAAGCTCGGTTAAGGAAGCTCTGTCTGCTTGCTTTCAAACCGAAACCGTCAGATCTTTACGAGCTAAAACTCACTAATGTTCTGTGTGGAAGCTGTAAACCTACACTAGCCAACTGGCTACTACCCTAACAAACACACTTGTTGGTCTCGAAAAAAGACTCAAGTCAAGAGACCCAATAATGAAATAAAACACACACACCCTAGGGAGGGTGAAACAAAACAACAAAGTGGCAAGAAAACAGAGTGCCAACACTGTGATGCCCACCCACAGCAAAAACGAGGTTCTGAGAGGGAGGAGGTTATAATATAGCAAGACTCCATTAGAAGAAACAACATTACTAAGGTGAGTAATTTTTCTTCAAACATGAAGTCTTGCTATATTATGACAATTGCAGACTACACAGCAGTACCCCCATGGAGGAGGGACAGAACCTACTTAGGGAATAGGCTCTGAAGGACAGCTGTGCCAAACCGAGCATCACTCCTAGCTTGAATGTCCAGGGAATAATGCTTGGTAAAAGTGTGAACCGTTTTCCAGGTAGCTGCTTGACATATCTCTAGAATGGGGATGTCTCTGGCAGCAGCCAGAGAAGCAGCTGTACCTCTGGTAGAGTGAGCCCTCAGGCCTGAGGGGGGAATCTTACCCAACTTTTCATACAGAATTGGATACAAGAGACAATCCACCTGGCAATGGATCTTTAGTGGCAGATTTCTTTCCAACCTCACCATAAGTAAGGAACAGTTGGAGGAGTCAAACCCAGACCCTTGGTACGCCTATGCAGTAGCTAAGGGCCCCTTCACATCTGTTGTGCAGCCTCCTCTCACCAGAGGAAGAATGGTCAGTGAAGTAAACAGGAGAGAAATAGATTGATTAAGGTGGAACCAAACCACCTTAGGGCAGGAACTTTCTATTAGTCCTAAGGACTACCTTATCTCTGTGAAAGGAGATAAAGTCTGGCTCCACTGACAATGCTTGTAATTCACTTACGCGTCTGGCAGAGGTGATAGCTACCAAAAACACAGTTTTCCAAGTCAGGAACTTAAGCTCAGCTGAAGACAAGGGCTCGAAAGGAGGTTGCATGAGCTGAGCAATGCAAACATTGAGATCCCAGGCAGGGGCAGGGTCCCTGAATGGAGGGTTAGTGTGAAGCAAACCCTTAAACTTGGCAAATACAGGGTGAGATGAAAGAGGAGAGGGTTTACCTGCTGAAAGAAAAGCAGACAGAGCTGCCAAATGTTCCTTCAGGGAAGCTAGTCTCAGCCCTAAAGTGTTTAGATGGACCATATAATCTAGAACTGTGGGTAAATCAGCAGTGTCTGGGGAAATATTCTTTTCCGAGCACCATATGGAAAATCTTTTCCATTTGGAGTTACAAGTAGCCCTGGTAGAAGGCTTCCTAGAAGCCTTGAGTATATCCATTACACCTCGAGAGAGGTGTAGGCCAGCAAACTCTAGCTCTTCAAGAACCAGGCCTTGAGATTGAGAGACTTGAGATTCGGGTACCAAACTCTTCCCTGGGCACATGGTAACAGATTGTGATTCTTGGGAAGACACAGGGGAGGATGGACTGCTAAGGACAGGAGGAGAGGATACCAGGGTTGCCTGGCCCAATCTGGGGCAATCAGAATGACCCTGCAGGATTGGGCTCTGGATTTTGACTAGCACTTTGAACAGGAGAGGGAAAGGAGGGAAGGCATAGAGAAACTTCCCTTCCCAGCTGAGGGCTAAGGCATCCAGAGGGACTGAGCCCAAGACTGGGGGCCTGCAGCAAAACAGAGGAAGTTGATGATTGTCTAGAGCTGCAAAGAGATCTATTTGAGGGGTGCCCCATTTGGCAAATACCACTCCCAGAACCAGGGGATCCAGGGACCACTCGTGATGGCCCTGAGAGATCCTGCTGAGAGCATCTGCCAGGACATTGTCTTTGCCTGGGAGGTGAACTGCCATAAGGGAGGTGTTCAGGAGTATGCCAGAGACCACAACTTCATGGCTTCGTGCACAAGGTCAGACCCAGTGCTCCCTGTTTGTTGATGTACCACATTGTAGTGGTGCTGTCTGTTCTGACCTGCACAGTCTTGTTCTGAACAGATTTTGAGAAAGCTTGAAGTGCTAGAAAACTGCTCTGAGCTCCAACAGGTTGATGTGGAGCAGAGATTCCTGTGGGGACCACAGTCCCTGGGTAGCGAGATCGCCCATGTGGGCCCCCCACCCCAAGAGGGATGCATCTGTAGTAAGGATTAATGAGTGAGGCTGAGTGACAAAGGGAACTCCTCGCCTCAGGTTGCTCTGATCCTGCCACCACTGAAGGGCTTGGATCAGGGTTCGAGTTACTGGGATCAGTTTGGTAAGAGGATCCTTCCTTTGTGACCAAAAGGCCCTCAGATGGAACTGAATGTCCTCATCTGAAACCCCTGCTCCTGCACTACTGCTGTGGAAGCAGCCATGTGCCCTAGGAGCTGCAGAAATGCCTTGCTGGTCGAGAGACCTGCAGGGTGAATGAAGAGGCCAGGAGACTAGGGTGTTTGCCCTGTCTAGAGGAGGAAGGCCCTGGCTTCCTGGGTGTTCAACTCTGTGCCTATGAAGGTTAGGAGCTGGACAGGCTCCAGTACTGACTTTGAGATTCAGAAGGAAACCTAGTGACGAAGCAGTTGCTGGGTTATCTGAAGATGTAGGTTGACCTGATCTGGGATTGTCCTACTATGAGCCAATTGTCCAAATAAGGAAAGATGGCAATCTTTTGCTTTCTTAGGCAAGCTACTGCTACTGCCAGGCACTTGGTAAATACCCTTGGAGCCGAGGTGAGTCCAAAGGGCATTGCTCTGAACTGGTAATGGCCTGAGGGCAGCTCGAACCTGAGGTACTTTCGGTGGGAGCTTCTGATGAGAATATGGAAGTAGGCATCCTTGAGGTCCAGGGATGCTAGCCAGTCCCCTGGCCTTAGGGAAGGTAAAATGATTCCCAGAGTTACCATTTTGAACTTTGGTTTTAAAAGGTGCTTGTTTAGGTATCTGAGATCCAGGATGGGCTGCCATTCTCCTGTCTTTTTTGGGGTAAGGAAGTACCTGGAGTACAACCCTTTGCCCTGGTGTAGGGGTGGAACCCTTTCCACGGCTCTGAGAGCGAGGAGGGTGGAGACCTCTGACTCTAAGGCGAGTGCCTCCGATGAAGATGCAGGAGGAAAAGATCTGGTCCTCAGCTTCGGAAATTATTTGAAGCTGAGGACCAGTCCCTGGCTTACTACTTCCAGTACCCACTTGTCTGATGTGAGAGACTTCCAGTCCTGGACAAAGTAAGCCAGCCTGCCCCCTACCGGTAGAGAAGAAGCGGCCCTGGCTACCCCATAAGGGTGCCTGCTTGGCAGGGGCTTTGGGCTGAGGAGTGGAAGCAGGCCTGCTTGAACCCCTCCTGCCCCTTCCTCTAAAGAATCCCCTCTGGGCATAGGAGGAAGAGGAGGCTTGAGCCTGATAAAAAGGCCTATAAAAAGGCCTGCCTCTGCCCCTGGGAGGCTGCTTCTGAGGAGTGGCCTGCCTTTCCTTGGCTTGTGCACCGATAGGTGGTCCTGTATTCATCCATTTTCTTATATAATTCTCTGTTTGCTCCCAAACAAAGAATTGCCAATCACAGGAAAATCAATGGCTTTTGACTGGGTATCCCAGACAATGTGGTGCATCTGAGCCAGGCCATTCTGCAGTGCCACAGAAGTAGGCATAACTCTGAAGATACACCATTAGAGTTCACCGCAGCATGAAATTGCATTTTTGATGCCTCAATACCATCTAAAGCCACCTGTTCCAGATCCCTGGCAAACTTGTCAGGGAGTTGTTTGATTAGAGCCAGCACAGTATCCCATCTGGATTTCTGGTATCTGGCAGCATAAGCCATGTAATTTGCTTGTCTGAGCCCCAAGGATGCTGCCATGTACTGTTTCTTTACCATAGCATCAATCTTCCTGGAGTCCTTTTCAGGAGGATGTGAAGCTAGGGGGATATTTGCCTTGTCACAGGCTGCAGCCTGCACTACACCCACATGGCTGCACTGCTGTGTGAGAAATTCTATGTCAGAACCTGATAAAGTATACCTTCTGTCCATCCTTTTATCCATAGGAGGTATAGAATGAGGAGTTTTTAAAACTTTTACTGTCTGTTTCCTGAAAGATTTATGAAGGGGAATAGACAGTCTCTTAGATTCAGGAATATCCATCATTTCTACATAATCAGGCTCTTCCTGATCCACAGCTTCCTCAACAGGAAGCTGAAGTTTTTCAGCAACCTTCTTGTAAAAAATGAAATGAGCAGGGGACTCAGACAGCCTGGGGAACCCCTAAAAGGTCTGTCTGGGAGGTATCTGCTCAATAGGAGCCCAGATGTTCCAGACCATAATCACTCTCTCATACTCTCCTTCCCCACGGTTCATAAAATTCTCAAAATCATAATCCTGAACCGTGGGACCTGAGGAACCAACGCTCCAGATGGAGTCGGTTCAGGAACTGGGGAAAGAGACTGGACAATTTGGATTGCTTTGGCTATCTCTTCAGCTGTTGGGGAAAGGACTTTTCCACAGCAGCAGACTTTCTAGTCCTTTTGCAGGAACTGGCTCCTCAGAGCCAGCTCGCTTGCCCGAGGAAGTCCCTCGCCCTGGTCAGAGAGCACCCTCAGGTTCGGTTGGCACTGAACCGGCCGCCATCCGGTCAGCGGACTTTTGGCCTCTCTTTCCTGAGCCTACCAACTCTCTTTTCAACGGTGGCAGCAGGAAATTCTGCAAATCTGGCAGTCTGAATCGAGGTGGTCAAACCCAGGCAATAAACACAGGTGGTGTGAGGGTCAGCCTGGCAAAGGCTTCCCACAGACATCGTGAGTGCTGAAACCCAGTGGCCCGGTTTTCTTTTGGGTTTCTCAGACATTATGCCAGCCTAACCAAAACTCTGCCCGCTTATGGCAATCCACCAAGTAAGACTCTATGGGTTCCCTAACCGAAAACACGGGTCAGAAAAACGAATGAAACTGCTTTTTTTTAGAACTGATAGGAACCAGGAACCGTGACTTCTAAAAAGGACTAGCAATTGAAAATGCAACCTAATCGGTTCGAACTGAACCGATAAATGTTTTACAAGTTCCACACAGAATTCGTATGTAAAAACTATCTATTACTTACGTTACCATAGACAGAGCTTGAACCGAACGGTTGCGGTTCAAATTAGACGAAATTTAATATTTTAAACTGTTTTAAACCGCGAAAATGAACCGAGCAAAAGGAGAAATCTCCGGAGCGACTGTTCAGTGAGGCGGAGTAAAGAATCTGACGGTTTTGGTTTGAAAGCAAGCAGACAGAGCTTCCTTAACCGAGCTCGCACTCAAGATTCCATGCCTTGCATGGAAGTTAACTATTTCACCTCCGGAGCAGTTCTAACCTGCGGTCATACTGCAATTGTCATAATATAGCAAGACTTCATGTTGTTTGAACAGCATTTAAAAGATTCTATCCTGGAGAGGCACTAGAGTGTCATCCTCCAGGCAGGAGGTACTCCAAGACCTCTCCTACAGCATGGTAATTTGCTAAATAACCTAAGAGTAAATTTTACTTCTACAAGCATCTAGTTTGATTCAACTTATTCTCCAGAACAGAAAGCTACCACTTTTGTAATGGGTAGACCAAACTCGCAACAGCCAGAAATGTTGAAAGATCCACTGCCCAATCAAAGCCAGGCCACAGGAACATTGGGAAGCGCTGAAGCCAGCAACAGAATGCCATCGACAGAGCCTCACTGGAATACTATGATTGAGTCCATGTGGGCCATGGACCTAAAAATTGATAAAACTCTGCAAAAATCGGAGCAACATGATTCTGCCATTAAGGAACTTACAGAAGTGTTGCCGATTCTGAGAAATGCATCACACTGACCCGAACTGCTGAGGCGACTCAAATAAAGAAAATGGCCAGCTTCGGGGCCGCATGGAGGCACTAGAGAACAAACTGCATTAACTTCCATGTTGTTGGAGTCTCGGAGAAAGCAGAGGGCACGAACTCGCATGCTTATCTGTTACAATGGCTAAAATGCATTGATTCCAGCCCTGGAAGGTCTCGACTGATCCACTTTCAAAAAAGCATACTGGGTGAATACACATGTTTGCACCAGCACTCCATCTCAACCATGCAATGTCTTATCAAAGGAAAAGTCCTCTCAACCCATTATCTGTACACCTTTATTTATTTATTGGATTTTGGGTAGGCTCACTGAGACTGAAAGTCCCTTTTTTAGGAGCAACCCAGAATTAATTACATACCGCAGTCATACAGTTTCAGACATGGTAATACGATGTGCAGTTTGTTGTCATGGACAATGATTCTTTTTCATGCATCCCCCTAATTTGATTTTAATTTAAATATAAATGAGGTTGCTTCACTCTGTTCTGCCCTGATGTGAAAACCTGTTTTACGCAACTGCAAAGACCATGACTATTTATGCAAGGCATCATGGGAGTTAATGCATATCTGCACAAGCCAGTGAAAGTTATAATCACAGTCAGTTCTGTTACATGTCTTGTGAAATCCCTGTATTCTCTAAAGGCATCTTCTTCTAACACAGATACATTTTAAACTACAGAAAACAGCAGGGCACTTTCTGTAGCTTGAAAGGTTTCATGGCCAACACAAAACACAGGGACAGCAGAGGACAGCAACAGCTCTGACTAATACAGTACAAGCACTGCAGGCTTTAGCAATAAAAAATTCCAGGATGCCTTACATGAGTTGGGTCATAACCTTTGCAATGGAGTAGAGCAGGTTTTCACACCAAACTTAAGTAACTTCCATTTACATTTAAATACTGTTGAAATTAGGAGGGTACAATAGAGGCAATCAATGTTTACGTCTACAAACTACACAGGTAAACAGAATAAAAGACTGAAGGGACCTAGCCCTTAAAAAAACAGCAGGCTCAGAGATCAGAGACATGGTACTCAGCAGCGCCGGCAGGCAATCTCATGGCGATCAATGGAGCAGACATAAAACTGTACCCTGACTTGTATTAAACTGTGCCTGCCAAAAGCGTTTTGATGCTGTGAAGCAACAGCTTCCGACATTAGGAACTGTTCACTCTGTTCTCCTACCAGCCAGATTATGTAGTCTCTACAGGGGAAGTCATAGTTCACCGACCTGCAGGATGTGGGTCAATGGACTGAAAAACAGGTGGAAAGTTATGGCTCGGAGGAAAGCCCAGGAAACTCCACAATCAGACTCAGATGGCAACTGAAATATGTGAGATGTTTCTGATTGTGACTTCTAATACTAGAACTTCAGTGATCTGCTTTGGGTTATGGTCTTCCTTCCTTACTGTTTAGGAGGGACTGGTGGGTTATATTATAAGTGTCTTCTGATGATGTATTTAACTGAAGTTAAGAACCAAATACTGTATTTAATCGTGGTGCTATCACGGGGAGGAGCTGACAGCTTTATTGCCATAGTGGCAGTCCCCACCATTCTGTGCTCCTACCAATCATTCTTTCCAGCCTCGGATTGCTGTAGCAACTCGGAGACATTCATTTTGACAAACCTGGGGCATGTACTCTGTCACACCAAAGTACCAGCTGTAGTTAGGTATTTTTGTTAAGAGATTTACTGCTTATATGTTCACAACAAAATGCAAGTTGCTGTGTTTTGCTGGGAAAGTTCGGGGGGGGGGGCACTATTTCTAATTGTTTCTTCCCGGCTTTTTATATCAGGCTCACTAGCAGTTACAAGACAGTGCATTTCTCCCTTTGCTATTATCCCTATGGACATACCTATGGCCACTGAAGAGGCTAGCAATTCTTTTATATAAATGATCAACTTGGATCCCCCACTCCTCCTGTAACAGATTACCTGGATATTATCTGTATATGAAATGTCTGATTTTGCTATTTTTTTTTAACTGTGCTACAATGCCCTAATGCCACGTACGAGTAACTGGATAGTAATCTGTTATGTTCAACAGAAATTAAAACAAAGAACAGATTCTATCCCGGGTGATCAGTCCTGAGAAGGAAACACAGAATGTTAGAAGGATCAGCACAGAAGAAAGGCTACAGCCCATTTCTGCACTAAAAGACTGAGGGCTCAGCATTCTTTCATTTTATCTGGTACCTTAGCACAGCCTTGTTGAGGCTGTGTGGCTTCTAGCCCCTTAGGACCTCATTTTCTATTTTAAACAAACAAAACATAAAAATGATGGGAGGGTGTCACCCTACCGCACCTCCAATGGCTACCAAAGATATTTCAGATTGATTTTAAAGTACTTTCATTGATATACAAATAAAGATCTCCATCAGTGAGGGTTCAAACAGTGTCTGATATACTCACTGAATACTGCCCTGCAAGAGCCCTCTCTGAAATGCAAACATGAAGCTGTTAGCTGTCCCTAAATGTCATCTTAAGACTGTTAGGGCATTTGTGGTCAGGGCTCCACTGTTACAAATTATTTATTTATTTATTTGGTTTTGTTAGCCAAGTAAGCACACTAGACAACAAGTGCCTATTTTCAGGTGCGACCTGGGAGATTACAATACAGAAAACATGGTACAGTGTCATGGTAACATACAGGTGGAGCCAGAGTACAATATAGAGACATGATACAGAGTCAGAAATAGAAACATGATACAAATACATCTTGTATTAATTAGTAGAGAAGACATTGCATCTTGTATTATATGGTAAAGAAGACATTACAACCACAGGGTATCATGGGAGTGTAAACAGTGCACTAACAGGGTGACTGTCAAGTAACAAACAAGGGGGAGTGTAGACAGTCCAGTACACCAGCAGGGTACTTAGCAAGTGTAGAGAGGGGGAGGAACAGCAGGAGGACCACCATGACGGAGTCAGGCTCCAACTGAAGGAAGAGTACTGCCCTACAGTTGCGTGCCCAGAGGGCAGGGCAAGATAACATGGGGTCGTCTAAGTGCTACTAGGGAGGGAGCTAATGGGTAAGGAGGTAAGGGGGCACCTCTCCAGAGAAGGGTGGGAAGTGCTATAGTGGAGAGTGGCAGAGGCAGAATTCAGCATGTAGAAGAGGTGTCGGGGGCGAGGGAGGGACTGCCCTGCATCTAGTTGGCACAAAGACAAGTGGAAGCTGCTCTGAGGAACTTCCATAGGGAAGTTTTGAAGCCGGGGTGGGAAGGGGCGGCCCGGACTAGGGCAGGAAGGGAGTTCCATAGTCTCAGAGCGTAGACGGAGAAGGCCCGGTCACCAGTGAGGGAGCGGGTCCTCAGGACCATGCAAACCTGAGTCGAGCTAGACCTTATGCGGTAGGCCGGGGTACACTGTTTGATGGGAAGGGCAAGAGCAGCGGGACATGCAGTTCGGACTATATTATCCACAAAGTTGCCGAGGACAAAGGCTCTGTGTTTTTCAGGGGGGAGCCACTCCAGTCGGGCGTAGAGGTCACACCGATGCGTAAGGCGAGGCGCAAGGAGGGCGAAGCGACATATGTTGTTGTAGGCCGTATCCCATTTTGCTAGACTGGCGTTCGGGACCGGTGCAAAGGCAACAAGCCCATAGCAGAGTGTGGGTAGGAGAATCCCCCCGGCTATGGCGAGCCGAGCAGCCGGAGCGAGGCAGTCCTTTGCCCTGCAGGCTAAACCGAGCTTGCTGTTCGAAGCTTTGCAGCTGTTCCGGAGCTGCTCAGTGAGATCAAGCTGAGGATCTAGGGTCACACCTAGGTACCTGGCGGATTCCAAGACCGGCAGGAGGGAGCCACTGCCCCCATGAATGGTAAGGGGAGTAGGGCAGGAGGCGGTTTTGGCCACCAAACCGAAAAACATGGCATGGGTCTTGTTTAGTTTAACAGTGAGCTTGTGTCCCACGAGCCAGTTTTGGATACACCCAAAGTCTGAGTTGAGTTGGGAGTTAATGGTTGCGGTGTCCTGGAAACAAGATAATAGTACGAGGTCATCCGCATAGAGTGTGGTGGACCCGTAGGTTGCAACGGAGGGGAGTTTGTTTATGTAAAGGGAGAACAAAATGGGACCAAGAACGGACCCTTGGGGGACTCCGCATCTGACTGGGGAAAGGTCCGATAGGGCACGGTTAAAACAGGTGTATTGCTGTCTACCCCCAAGGTAGTTGGAGAACCAAGCAAGGGCTCGGGGGGAGAAACCAAGCGAGAGTGCAGTGAAGGAGGTTGTGGTCGACCCGATCGAAGGCCTTAGAGAGGTCGACAAAGATGGCTCCAGTCAGTTTACCAAGGTCCGTCGTAGATCTGACCTCTGAGGTGACCACGGCAATAGCAGTCGCTGTACCGTGCCCCTTCCTGAACCCATGCTGCACAGGGGAGAGAACTGCAAACTCCTGCAGGTAATGGGAGACTTGTGCAGCTATGGCCTTTTCAAGTAGCTTGCTGGTAGCAGAGAGTATGGCAATGGGGCGGTGGTAGTTCATCTCCTTGGGGTCGCCGTGCTTAAACACTGGGACAACCCTGGCCACTTTCCAAACATCAGGTAAAATTCTCGAGGTAAGAGAAGAGTTGAAAATGTGAGTAATCGACCGGGCGAGGAGGTGGCACCCCCAAACTAAGTAACTTAGGCTTGAGGTTATCATATTCCACCCCTGTATGGTGTGAAAGACCAGCAAGGAGAGACTGAATCTTTCTAACAGAGATTAGTGTAAGGTAAAATGGTTGACCGGGGTTGCCCAGAGGTTCAGGGGTGGAGAGTGGGGGAGCGCAGGCAGTTCGGAGAACAAGCCGTTGAATGCTGAGGCTATGGTCTGGAGGTTATTACAGTTGGCCCCCCCAACATTCATGTCGGTGACCGAAATCTTGGCGGACCCTCTGACCATATTTTTGATGTTTTGCCAGAAGCGCCGGGGGTTGTAGGCAGAGTTGAGCATGGCAGATTTATAGAACTCACTCTTGGCGGCGTGTATGGCGGACTTGCAGGAGTTTCTAAGCCGTTGATATTCAAGGAGGTCGTATATGTCGCTGGAGATTTTGTGGTTTATCCAGCACTTGTCTCTCTGCTACATTTCAGCTAATAGGCCTCCATGGAGCCACTTTGTGACAGTGTCCCTCACCCTCCTTTTTGTAAGGGGAGCATGCCTGTTTTTCAGTGGGATGAAAACCGCAAGGAAGTGGTCCAGTGCTTCCGCAGGGTCATTGGTGCCAAGTACCCTAGTCCAGTCGGCACAGCGTAGGTCCTCCAGGAAGTCACTGAGGATGAACTTGGAGTAGTCCCTCATCTGTATCACTCTACTGGGAGTTTTGGGGGCTGTGGATCCCCACATGCAGTATACAGGAGAGTGATCAGAGATGGCATCCGGGAGTGTACCAGATTGGAGGATTTTTTCCAATCTGTTGCTCAGTAACCAGTCAATTAGCGAGCCCTTGTGCCCCCGGGAGGAGATCCTGGTGGGTTCCATGATGGTCTGACTAAGGGCGAGGCCTGAGAGAAGTGGCTTGTATTGTTTGGTATTAGGCCCCAGCCAGTTGAGGTTGAAATCCCCCAGGATTAGCACCTCATTTGAACCTACCTTGTCTTTAAGGTGGTCAAGTAGAGAGGAGAGTCCTGGCTCGCCTCCCTTAGGGGGACTGTAGTCACAGACCAGGTGTACCTTTTTTGTGTTTTCAAGCAGGAGGAGGAAGTGAATGAATTCACAACCTGTGGTGTCGGAGGGGGGTGACAGACACCAGAGATAAGTTTTGCCCCCTATAGTATAGGAGTACACCCCCCCACATTTTCTACCAACCCTATCCCACCTAATGAGGCTGTAACCGGGAATGGCACATGCGGTGTCAGGAATACAAGGCTTCAGCCAGGTTTCCGTGATACCCATGATGTCTGGCTCATACAGGGCCACCCAGGCTGTCAATTCCGCTAGGTTATGTAGAATACTGCGGATGTTTAGATGCACTATTTTTAAGCCTTTTTTAGATAGCCAGGCCGGAGGGGGCTTAGGAGGGTAGGGGGGTTGCTGAGGGACCTTGACAGGAGGGTAAGTTGACTGGCTACACGAGAGGAGCCATGGCTCTATCTCGTGGGGGCAGCGTGGTAACCCGGGAGGAACAGGTCCCTCCAGGCAGAAGTATGAGCAGTGCGGACGCTATATACCTCACCCAATGGGCTGCGCCCCTTAGCAATGGGAAGGGTACTACAAGCCAGCGTAAGAAGAGCTCCCTGGAGAGAAAGGGTCTTAAGGCGCAGTGACCAGTGATCCAGGTTTATAAGTGTGAACCTATCAGAGCCCCGGGGACGAATGCTAGCTTGTGAGGTGTCGACTGAGGTGAAAGGGGCAGAGTCAAAGCTTTTGGAAGGGTCAAGGGACAGCTCGTATCCTGTATTTTATGTGCCTTGGTTGAGACTCTGTAATCAGTCAGGCAAGTGCGCACACAGAGAAAATGAGATGAGCCCTCTGGTGGTGAGTAAATATAGCCTGCAGACGGTAAAGTGGGCAGATAGGTTAATTCAGCCCACGTGATGTGGGCTAAATAGCTTAGTGACGATATAGCTCAGTGACAACCACGGGTGGTGGTGGGGGCGGTTGGGCAGCCGGCAAAGCCAGTCCTTTCCAGAGGCAGCAAAGGAAAGCAGCGGTGCTCCACCGCGTGGCTGCGCGCACGCCCAGTGTAAGCGGGGACCACCGTGAGGCTCCACAAACACTCCGGTAAATACAGGTTACTCACCTGTAACAGGAGTTCTAGGAATGGTATATGTTGTTCATCCACAATTATTGGCAGGTTCCTTGCCGCTTTAAATCTTGCCGGAAGGTCTTCAAGCTGGCTCCTCCCACCCACCCGGGTGGTAAAACCCTCGGCTCCATGACGCCAGATCTAGTCGCTGGAAGCCAGTTTGTGCGTCAAGCCGGCGAGGTGGTGGGTCGTGTGGATGAACAACATATACCATTCCTAGAACTCCTGTTACAGGTGAGTAACCTGTATTTCTAGGGACATGGATATGTTGTTCATCCACACTTATTGGCAGACTCCTAGCAGTTCTCCGGGAGGAGGGAGGCAAGGCGCACACCCCCTACTTAGGTAAGAAGACTGGAGAACCGAGGCCCCGACCAACATCCCGGCGTGACCCAAGGTCGATGTGGAAGGGGAAATTGGTATATGCCTGCTTCCAGGTAGGAGCCCTGCGGATATCCTGGACAGGAGTATCCTCGGAAGCAGCCGATGCAGCGGAAGGGTGGGTAAAATGAGCACTTATCCCTCTGGGAGGCTCCATGCCTGCCCACCTATAGTGGAGACCTATGCAGGAGGTGAACCACCCGCTCGTCGTCCGCTTGGCTGCAGGTCTGCCAGGTGCGGCTTCAGCGTAGATGACAAACAGCTGGCGAACCTCTCCCGAACTTCAGCCCTATGCTCCCTGGGAAGGCGAGCGTAAAATAGGGTCCCAATGGATCCTATATACGGCCTCTGAGGCGTGAATCGGGTTGAACCCCGGCAGAGACAATACCCAGTAGGGAAGAGACTTCGCCACCGCCTATGGAAGGAACTTCCGGTGGGGCGCAGGATAACCTTGTCCCTGTGGAAGACCAGATAGGGAGAATCAAAGGAGCGCCTGGAATTCTCCCCCGTCCTTCTGGTTGGCGTGGAAGCCCCAAGAAGGTGTTCTTCCACAACAGGTGGGGAACTCACACCTGTGAAAAGGTTCGAACGGCTTGCCCGTGAGCTAAGCCCATACCGGCGAAGATCCCACAGAAATGGGGATATTCTCCCCAGAGGGAAGGTGTGATCGAGGCCTAGGAAAGTGCCAGACCACCTTTTCTGTGCCACCGACTGCCTTCCGGCCCGCGCCCGGAAGACAGGGGTGACCAACAGAAGCACCTAGAGGGTTGTCGACTTAAGCCCTTGTTCAATAAAGAAACTGACCGCAGATGGTCCGGAATGCTCGCCGAGGAACGGGAGAGGGGACCAGGCCCCATCTGTAGTGATAGTATAATATGTTGATTATTGTCACTCCATTTTGTATGCTATTTCATGTAATGTATGTCATTTTATACTCCATTTTGTATTGTGTGACTCCATTTTACATGCTGCTTCATTTAATTGGTGTTTTGCTCTTTAGATAGCCTCATTATTATGTTTTGCTTCAGACAGTGTATTTTGCCGACTTGAAGGTCGCATATTATCAGGCAACCTGTTTTTATAGTTTTGTTTAAACTCCTGCTTAGCTCATAGTGTTCTAGGCACCCGGCCAGTGTTTGGAGCACAGTGACTCAGCAGGGAGGAATTCTGAGCAGTCCTTGTGGTGAATTTTATGATCCTGGGAGCCCGCCAGCTTCTAGAATGTGGGAAAACAACACTATGAGGGCTGCACGATTATTTTAGCATAGAATAAGATATAAATGTAGCTTTCTCAATGCCTGGTTAGAAGCCTCTCCTGCAGGGTGGACGATCGCTGGGGGGCCAGTTCCCGTTCGAGAGACTCTAGCCAGGCTGACAAGGGGGGCTTCCAGCCATTGGAAGAGGGCTTGGATGATGCTTTATTGAATCGGTGATGTATAACCTTTTGTATTATATTTTGTTATAATAAAGCTTTGGCTTGCTGTACTTATTGTACTGTTATTGTGTGTATGTGAGTGTGAGTGAGTAAATAGCTGCCTGGTTTGAGTTGGCAGAACACCATCCCAACACCAAATGGAGAACTCTTCCATTTGAAGGCGAGGATGTTTGGCCGACTCCTGGCAGGACGCCTCGACAACGTCGAGGACCTTGCCGGAAGACCCAAGGCCTGGCCCCTAGCCGCACAAGGGCCAGGCCTTCAGGTGCAGGGATTGAAGGTCCAGATGGAATACCTTCCCCTGAAAACAGCGATCAGGACTGGGCGGGCTGGAAGCCACCTCGGGAGCCTGGGGCTGAGACTGAGGAGAGCTGGATACCAGAGCTGACAATCGAGTCTGGGGCTACCAGCATCGCCTGCGCCTGGGCCCTCCTCACCTTGCCCGTGGGTCAAGAGAAATGGGGGAGAGGCGTAGAAAAGGCCCGGGGTCTGCGGCCTCGACGGCATCCCCTAGAGCAAACCTTGCTGAGGGGGCAGGCATGAGACAGTCTCGGCCGCGTATTCTCCCTGGAGGGAAGGAGGGAGAAGATCCTGTGCTACCTCCGGCAGGGGAGACCACTCGTGAGGCGCAGCCTATGTCCGGCTTAGGGCATCAGCCAGGGTGCTGGAGGCTCCGGCCATCGAATGGCTAGGAAACTGGCTGCGCGAAAGATCCAATGCGGAGAATCTCCTTACGCAGAGGCAAGGGGCTCGACCGAACCTCGCGGGGTAGGTAGCACATGGTCGTGGTGTTGTCCGCCTGGACTTAAACCACTAGACCAGACAAACGGAGCGAAGCGGTGGCAAAGCGACCGCCTGGAGCTCCTGGGTAGGAAAGACATCAGGACTCCCGAGAGGACCAGAGACGGAGCTCTCTGTATTCCCCTAGATGGGCACCCCCACCCATCCGAGAAGCATCGGTCGGAGAAGACCGTCGACTCAGGGCGGACGAACAGGATGTTCTCCTGCAAGAGCTGGAACGGTCCGAGGGAGAGCATTCCCCTAACTTCTGGGCTGTAGTCACGAACTGGTCCGAAGGAACACAGCACTGTGACCGCTGGCTGGCCAGTCCCACTAGGGGGACGCATGAACCAGCTGGTCCAACAGACCACGCTGGAGCCGGCCGCTGCGAGGCCCAGGAGGTGCAGGAGGTCCCGGCAGGGCACAATTTCCCAGTCAGACCTGACTAGGTAAGGGAGGAAGAACCTCAGCCCTGTCCGCCAAGAGCCGAGCTCGGACTCGAGTCGAGCCTCGTCCTGAAGAAGGATCACCCGATAAGACACTAGTTCCAACGTGGCTCCGATAAAAGAAGACCAGTCTGAGAGCCTGGACTCTGGATCGTCCCTTCCCGCTTGGAAGGGTTGCAGTCAGGCCGCCATCCGGGTGGGGTTACACCCGGACCCCTTGATGCCGCAGAAAGCTGCTGAGCAGAGACCGAAGGGCCTGGAACTCGTAAGGAGATCCCCCGCTTAAGAAAGGGAGGAGTCTCCCAAGAAACGGATGGAACGAAGAGGCACGCCCTGGAGGTCCAGGAAAGAAGCCACACGCCTTCTCTGGAGGATGGACATCTGAGGCAGAGAGACCATCCGACGCAGTAGAAGAATGGGGCGCAAGCCCCCCATCCGTTTGGGACCAGGAATACCTGGACATGAACCCAGGGTCTGAAGGAGGATCCGCAACCTTCCTGATCACCTCTAATTAGAGGGCCAGGCAAGTCGGCTCAGCGGGCCAACAACGAGGCTGTGGACCCCAAGACCCCTGTGGGCAAACGGCTCGAAAGGGTGGTGCCTGTTCGCAATCCCGAGGCAGGGCCTTCCCCTAGCACCTCCAACACCCAAAGGTCCAGGAAAGCGGACCAGGTGGAGGAGGGGCGGAGCCATCTCCCACGGGGAACTCCAGGAGCGACGGGCCGGGACAGCCCCTAAGCCCGCTACTGAGCAGGCTTGGAGGAGAATTGACGAGGAGCCCTGGGCCTTTACCTCCCTGCTTCCTTTTAGAGGAAGACGCTGGCTTGGAGTAAGGACGCCCAGCACCAGCCTGCTGGCCCTTGTGCTGGGCCGGTCGAGCCGTAGGGGCCGGGGGGCAAAGGGGCTTACGCAAAGGCTGCCGGCTGCCCTTGTCCCTCCAGGCGGGAGTGAGCGAGTCCGGAGTGGCATCGGACTTCTCGGTCCCCTGGAGGTGTCCCTCCACTCCAGGGCCGAAAAGGTCAGTCCTCAAGAAGGGGATGTCTGCCAACTTGTGCTGGGTTTCTGATGAGAAAGAGGATAACCTCAGCCATGCCCTGCGGCGCATGGCCACTGCGGCCGCCACCGACCTGGCACAGGAATCACCTAAGTCCAGAGCAGTCTGAAGCTGCTGCTTCGCCACCGCCCTGCCATGGTCCCGCACCCGCCGGACCATGGTCCGCAGGTCGGCCGGGAGATGAGGGAGCACCTCGTCCAGGGAGCCCAAAAGGGCGTGGGAGAAATGTGCCATCAGTGCAGCCGAGCTGGCCTGTCGGAGGCCTAGGGAGGACGCAGCGTAAACCTTGCGCCCGACGTAGTCCATCCTTTTGGACTCTCTGTCAGGGGGCCTATCCACATGCCGAGCATTCCCCGAACACTGGAAAACACTGTCGGTAACTAACCCCTCAGCCGAGGGGTGCTCTGAGAAACCGGGCAAAGAACCGACAGGGACAGAGTACTTCCTGGTCATCCTGGCCGAGGGCGCAGGGCAGGAAGTAGGCCACCGGCAGAGCTCCAAGGCCGGGCCTACAATGGCCTCGGCCACCGGGAAGGCCTCCGAGGGTGAACCTCGGTCTACAATCTCCGCCAGGGATAAGGGGCCTGCTTGGACACAGGCTCGAGCTGCATCCCGTTGAACTCCGAGATGAGCTGAAGCAGACCCATGAAGGACAATGGGCTGTCGTCCACAGATCGTTCCGGAGAGGACCCCGGGTCCTCCCGACTGGGGAACACAGAGGAGTCGACTTCCGACTCCGAGGGGTCTGCAAAGAGCTGCCTCAGGCCTGAGTCACTCTTCGTCTGCCGAGTGTGGGCGGGAGTGAGGGGGACAGACAATCTGCAGGACAGGTTGGGACCCGACCGAGGTTCCACCGAGGGCGGTGGGGCAGCAAAGTTCGGACGAACAACTGGCCCGGGAGTGGGCACCTCGACTGCAGTGAGGGGTTGAGTCGGCCGATCGGGCGGCAGCTGCTTGCTGGACGGGGAATGAATCTGAGTCGATTGATTCCCGGACAACAACTGCTGCCACATGAACTCCTCGTAACGTTGATGCCACCTGCATCGAAGCCACTCCTCATCCGAAGAGGGAGACGAGGAAGAACGGTAATGCCACTTAACTCGGTGCCCCGACCGAGAATGCTGAAGTCGGCGTGAATGGCTTGATCGAGAGGAGGACCGAGACCCGAATCCTTGGGGAAACCGAGGGCGGGCCTGGGAAAGAATGGGACGTGCCCGCTCCTGCCTCGGCTCGGAAGAAAGGGCCGAGGCCTTTCGACCCGAAGGTACAGGCAGAACCTCAGCCTCCGCCGGGGGAACCGGCGAAGGGATGGCGGCTCCAGCAGAAGACAGCCCAGATGACGGGTCGAGAGACTCGACAACGTCGACGGGAGTCCTGGCCGGCTGACCTGACGGGGACACCGTGAAGCCAGCGGCCTGAGCCGCACCCTCGACCGAAGTCGAACGTCGGCCGGCAGGGGAGGGGAACTCTCCCGCTCCCTCCAGCGCCGACGATGGGACTTAGCCTGCGACTCCTTGGACTTGGGCTGAGAGGCAGGTCCCGAAGGTCCCTCTCCCTTCGAGGAAAGGGACTTGCGAAGCTCCTTGAACGAAGCTGAATGAGGAGCACTCAAGGAGAGCGGGATAAGCGCCGCGACCGAGGAGGAGGGAGGGGCAGCCGCCCCCTCCCTGGAGGAAAGAAGATAGAGCTGCTCAACCAAGACAGCCGACGCGGACACTGCTCAACGAGTCTCCAAGGAATTTTCCGGAGCGGGAAAAATTTCAGGTCACCCGAGCCCCGAACGGGCCGCATGGTCCGCCAGACAGCTGGTCGAAAGGGCACAGCAAAAATCGCAAACTTGCGGATCATGATCCAAGTCGAGGCAGTAGATGCTCGTGGAGTGCGGGTCTTTCCTGGAGGAATTAACCGGGCGCCTCCGAGAGCCGGAAAACGAATGATTCATCGCCGCAGCGAGAGAAGAAGATCGAAGTTTAGAAAAACTTCCAATTAAATTCGGAGAGACCAAAAATTTCAGGAACCAGTCAAAACGCAGAGCGCTAAGAAGGAACCTGAGCTTCCAAGCGGTAAGGAAGATCTGGCGTCATGGGGCGGAGCCGAGAGTTTTACCACCCGGGTGGGTGGGAGGAGCCAGCTTGAAGACCTTCCGGCAAGATTTAAAGTGGCAAGGAACCTGCCAATAAGTGTGGATGAACAACATATCCATGTCCCTAGAAACAGCATTTCCCTTTAGGAGAGGGAGCAGACTCTCTGGTGAACAGTTAAGGTAATTTCTTTGCGAATGAACGGACTATCCGGTGAACAGTTTTTTACAAAAAAGTTTTTTAATTATTACACAAGTTGATTCTTTGGAGGGTTTTAAATCCGTCTTTTAAGATACAGGTGTTACTGTAAGTCTTTGAACTGCCAGGAATTTAAGTGTTATCAAAACATTTGATTTTACTGCTACAAGTAAACTTGGTAGCACTGGAAATTGCTGTTTTTTCGTATATACAGATCGTGCCTGTTTATTTTATATCTCGTTTGTACCAGAGTACTCTGTTTTACATGGTACCTATGTATGATGATTTTAAATTGTACAGTGCTCAGAGTTTTCGGATGACCACTTTATAAGTAAAGATCGATTAGATTTGAATGTATGACATTAAACATCTAGCCCTAGATTTCCCCCCCGACTATTTCTCTTATTTTCACATGGTGCCATTTTAAACAGACCGTCCTTTTCATTTCATAAAGAGCTTTCCAAGAACATGCAGTCCTGATACTAATAATAATGGAACACTAATCCCATTTATACAGTACACGTCTACACTCATTTTCCTCCGAATTTAATTGGGAAACTGAATACAGCACTGATTTTTATCCAGATATGCATATATATGGTGTTAAAGGGGAACAGTCAGCATAAACTGCCAGTGGCTCAGCAGGTTGCACACTGGCCTCTGAGACCAGAAGAGCAGAAGATTGAGGGTTCAAGCCCCACACCAGGCACTTAATAGTGTAGAAAAATACTATGGGGTTGATCATCCCTACTCCCTCTGTCTTAAGCAAATATGTCATTTCCTGCTTGATAGTGTTTAAACAACTACCTCACAACATCTCGAAAAACACCCTATAAAGTCCGGTCTCTAAAGAGGCAGGCGGAGGAAACATCGCACTAACATATAAAAAAAAAAAGGGGGCAAAAGAAACTGTTTAATCACATATACCCTTTTTAATTTAGATAACCTCCACCCCCCCTTCATCTACTCACTTTTTATTCTCCCACCTGTAAGACAGATTTCAGTTTTGCACTGCGCAGTCCTCTCCTCCATATTCTACCCCTAAGATTTTAACTGGTTCTTCAATAACTTCTATGCCCTCCACCATACCTCTACGCCCTGAACGAGGTCCTAAATAGAAACCCTTACATTTACGGAGGTTCAGGCTAGCTCCGGACACATGTCCATACTCCCTTTATTTCGTGTAGTAGCACAGCCACACTCTCCTGCGTTTGTGCAAACACACACACACATTGTCTGCACAGCCCAACACATTGATTTCGTCCCCTCTCTGTGCACCTGAAAATCTGCCCCTAGCATTATACTTCTAATTAAGGGGTCCAAAACAAACATACAATAACGGACTCGGGACAGCCCTGCCACATGCCCTTACCTACCTGGAATTGGGTCCTCTATTGAGGAAATAACTGCATTCCGATGAAGTAATTTTATCCAAAGTGAAAATGCTGGAGGCATACCGTACTTCCGTAATTCCTACACCATAACCGCATGGTTTACCTGGTCGAAAGCACTGCATTGGTCCAGAGATAGTCAATTTCCCCAAATCCCTTGTTTCTCACAAAAATAAAAAACATCTTGTATAAGACAAATTAGTACGAGTCTCCCGGGTAAAGCACAGGTTTGTACTGGACGAGTCAGTATTGGAGTTACCTGCTTCAGTCTGGATTGTAATAAAAATGTCAATATTTAAAAAAATCAGAATTCAACAGACACACAGGGTGTCAATTATCAATCAAAGTCCTGTCTCCTGCTTCATACAAATACATTATTAACCCTTGCAGGGCCATGGACCAATGTATCAGTCAAAAATTCCTATACGTTATAATTCTGTCAACGGCCAGAGAGTTAATCCCCTGGTGATATCATCAGGCAATACTTGTAACAGAGGTAAATATGTATAAACCCTAAAAACAGGTTACTCACTTGTAACAGTAGTTCTAGGAATGGTATATGTTGTTCATCCACACTTCTTGGCATGTCCCTTTCTCCTTTAATTCTTGTCGGAAGGTCTTCAAGCTGGCTCTTTCCACCCACCAGGGTGGTATAACCCTCAGCTCCTCCCCATGATGCCAGATCTCAGCCCACTGGAAGCCAGGTTTGTGCGCCACAGCTGGGGAGGTTGGGTGGGTCAGTGTGGATGAACAATATATACCACTCCTAGAACTACTGTTACAGGTGAGCAAACTGTTTTTTTCTGGTGATGTGGATATGTTGTTCATCCACACTTCTTGGCAGACCCCTAGCAGTTCTCTAGGAGGAGAGAGGAAAGGCGCACCCCCCCACTTAGGGAACAAAGACTGGAGAACTAAGGCCCCCAAACCAGCATCCCAGCGTGACTCAAGATCAATGTAGTAGTGGGTGATAAAGGTGTTTGCTGTCTTCCAGGTAGCAACCCGGCAGATTTCCTGGATAGGGATGTCCCTGGAAGCAGCAGTATGGTGGGTGGAATGAGCCCTTAGCCCTACGGGAGGCTCCCTACATGCCAACCTATAGCAGAGATCAATGCAAGATGTAATCCATCTGCCAATCGTCCACTTTGCTGCAAGTCTGCCAGAAGTGGCTTCAGCATGGATGACAAACAGCTGGCGTACCTCTCCCCGTTTTCCGCCGTTCTCTCCTTGTAATAGGAGACAGCTCGTCTCAGGTCCAAGGTATGGAGCCTGTACTCGGCATCCGAGGTGTAATATAGGTAGAATACAGGCAGAGTCAATACCTGATTAAGGTGAAATTCTGACACCACCTTTGGGAGGAATTTCGGGTGGGGGCACAGTACGACCTTGTCCCTGTGGACGACCACATAAGGAGACTCCACTGAAAGTGCCTGGCGCTCCCCAGTCCTTCTGGCTGACGTGACAGCCACCAGGAAGGCCGTCTTCCATGACAAGTGTGATAGCTCACACCTGTGCATTGGTTCGAATGGTTGCCCATAAGTTTAGCCAAGACCAACAGTAAATCCCACGGAGGTGGAGGTTCACGCACCAGAGGGGATATGTGAGCTAGACCCTTGAAAAGGCGCCAGACCACCTTCTCCTGTGCCGACCACTGACCGAACCGTGCCCGGTAAGTGGAGAGGTTGAAGTCCAAAGACCCCCTTTGGACAGAGACCAAAGGTAGTCTAAAATGCTAGCCACAGGACAGGACGGAGAGTCCAGGCCCTTTGCCTGACACCAAATGGAAGATCTTTTCCATTTGAAGGCATTGCACTTTCTGGTTGACTCCTTCCTGGACGCTTCCACCACTGAGTACATCCTCAGAGAGACCCAAAGCCTGGAACTCTAGCCGCTCAGGTACCAGGCTGCCAGATGCAGGGATTGAAGGTCTGGATGGAATAACTTCCCCTGATCGACAGATATCAGGTCCGAGCATGCTGGAAGATGCCTCGGGTGCCTGTTGCTGAAGCTGAGGAGATCTGGATACCTGAACTGGCGGGGCCAATCTGGGGCTACCAGATCACCTGTACCTTGTGCCTTCTCACCTTGAGGAGCACCTTGTGGATCAAGGGAAAGGGAGGGAAGGCGTAGAAGAGGCCTGGGGTCCAAGGCCTCGAGAAGGCATCCCCCAGCAGCGATCCCAGCTGAGGGGGTGGGCATGAAACAGCCTCAGCTTGGTGTTTTCCCTGGAGGCAAATAGGTCCACCATCAGTTTGCCCCAGTGGAAGAACAGGCTGTGAGCTACCTCTGGATGGAGACACCACTCGTGGGATGTCTCACCTACGTGGCTGAGGGTATCTGCCAGTTGATTCAAGGTTCCTGCCACAAGGATGGCTAGCAGATCCGCCTCCAGTCAGCTCACGAGTGTCCAGATGCGGAGCGCTTCCCTGCACAGCAGCCAGGAGTGCATGCTGCTCTGTTTACTGAGGTAGCACATGGTTGTAATATTGTCCATCTGGATTTGAATCACTTGATCCCAAAGCTGCTGAGCGAATACTGATAACGCCAGTATGACCTCTCTGAGCTTTAACAGACTGACATGGTATAGGGATTGCTCGGAGGTCCAGAACCCATGGACCCTGTTCCTCACGTGGGATCCCCAGCCCGTGATAGAGGCACTGGCCATGAGGATAACCGTCGGCTCGAGGCGGACAAACAGGATCCCTTACTGCAGATGGTCTAGGATGGTACACCACTGGAGAATGTCCCACATCTTCTGGTTCACTGTGATCAGCTGGTCGAAATGACCTAGGCACTGAATCCACTGAGCGGCCAGCTCCCCTTGAAGGAGGCACATATACCACCTGGCCCAATGGACCATGGTGATGCAGGCTGCCATGTAACCCAGAAGGCGCAGAAAGTCCCGTGTAGGGCGCAAATGCCCAACCAGAAATGACTAGGCAAAGCAGGAGAGAACCTCCGCCCTGTCCACTGGGAGTCGTGCTCTGGCTCAGCAAGCACATCACCTGAGATGGCATGAGCTCTGACATGACCTCGTTGATCAGAAGGCCAAGTTGAGAGCAGGTCTGGAGGGGCCGGGTCCCTAGATCTTACCACCTCTTGCTGGGTGGAACCTGCTAAGAACCAACTGTCGAGGTACGGGTACACTCTGACCCCTCGACGCCTGAGATGGGCTGCCACCAATGCAATGCATTTGGTGAAGACCCTTTGGGGACGATGACAGGCCGAATGGCATGGCTCAGAGCTTGTATAGGGTTCCTTCTGTTCTGAAGTGGAGGAACCGCTGGTGGGATGGACGGATTGGGACGTGAAAGAATGCGGCCTGTAGATTCAGTGAGCAGAACCACATGTTTTGCTCCATGGATGGCATGATCTGGGACAGAGTTACCATCCTGAAGGTGCGTGGTCTGAGATACTGATTCAGGTCGTGCAGATCAAGAATGGGGCGCCAGCCCCCGTCCTCTTTGGGACCAGGAAGTACCTAGAAACGAACCCTGGGTTGACTGGAGGACACTGCAGAGGGACTGGAAGGAGAAATATGCCTCTTTGCGGATGACACAAAGATCTGTAACAGGGCTGATACACAAGAGGGGGTTGAAAGGATGAGAAGGGACTTGGCAAGGTTGGAAGAATTGTCAGAAGTATGGCAGCTTGGATTCAATGCAAAGAAGTGGAAAGTAATGCACCTGGGAAACAAAACCGGGAAGAGTACACAATGGGGGAGGGTATTAACAACAACAAAATGACAAGGGCCTGGGGTAATCATATAAGATGACCTAAAGGTTAGCAAGCACTGTGAGAAGGCAGCAGAGATGGCTGGGGAGGGGGTACTGGGATGTGTATGGAGAGGCATCACCAGTAGAAAACAGGAAGTTGTTATCCCTATGTACAGACAGTTGATGAGACCCCATCTGGAGTACTACGTCCAGTTCTGGAGACCCCATCTCCACAAGGGCACAGACAAGATGGACAGTCCAGAGGAGGGCAACTAAATGGTGCAGGATCTGCAACAAAAGCCATATGAGGAAAGACTAAAGGAGCTTAAAATGTATAATCTTGAGGAAAGGAGGGAGAGGGGGACATGATAGAAACTTTTAAGTATCTCAACGGAATTAACAAAGTCCAAGAGGGTAGCATCTTTCAGAAAGAGATATGCAAGAACAAGGGACACAATTTAAAGATTTGGGGGCTCAAGGGTAATGTAGTATTTTTCACAAGAGGGTGGTGGATGCATGGAAGGGCCTTCCGGAGGAGGTTGTGGGGTCAAAAACAGTGGATGAATTCAAGAATGCATGGGACAGACATAAGGCAATTCTTGTAGGGGTGGATAGGAAGAAATAGGCTGTTGATTAACTAGGATCGGCAGCTTGTCCAGTAGGTAGGGAAATGGTCAGACTAGGTTGGCCAAGTGGTCTTTATCTGCCATCAAAGTCTGTTTTCCATGTTTCTGCCACTCGAACCACTGCCTCCTTGAGGAGGAGTTGGACTGATACACTCTCCTTCCGTGGGGTGCAGGCTCGGCTGGGAGGGTACTGCTTGAACTCTAGAGGCAGACCCTGGCCGACCACTTCTAAGACCCACCTGTCCGTGGTAACAGCGGACCAGGGGGAAAGGAAGTGATGGAGCTGACCCCCCATGGGAGGACCCAGAGCTGGCATGACAGGGGTAGGGGTGGCAGCCCTATCCAGTCACTGGGTAGGCTTGGAGGAAGAGGGTCCAGACTGGTAAGTGCCTGAACCCTGACCTCCTTGTGTGCGGGCCGGTGGAGGTCCGGGCTTGGGCCGAAGGCGCCAAGTCTGTGCCTGCTGTTGCTGCCCACCCTGAAAGGAGGGCTGCTTGGTCGCAGGAGCAGGGTGCTGAAAAGGCTTCTTCTTCTGCTGCTTTTTACAGCCAGGTGTGACTTTTTGGGCAGAAGTAGCAGAGTCCAAGGTGGCACTGGACTGCTCGATTCGCTGAAGGTGACAATCCACACCTGGGCAGAAGAGATCGGTACCCAGGAAAGGAACATCAGTGAGTTTATGCTGGGTATTCACCGTAAAGGTGGAAAGCCTCAGCCAAGCCCTGCGGTGCATGGCAACCGCGGCTGCCACCGAACGGGCGCAAGATTCCCCGAGATCCAAGGCCGTCTGCAGTTACTGCTTGGCAACGGCCCGGCCCTGGTCCCGATCTGCTTGACCACAGTCTGAAGGTCCACGGGGAGCTGCAGGAGAACTTCATCCAAGGAGCCCAGGAGGGCATGGGAGAAACGCAGCATGACAACGGCAGAGCTTGCCTGATGGAGGCCTAGAGAGGAGGCTGCATAGACTTTCCTGACAGTGTGTTCCAGTTTTTTGGACTCCTTGTCCGGAAGTCTATCAGTGTCAGCAGAGCTGCCTGTGCATCTGAACACAGAAGCGGTCACTAACCCCCTCCACAGAGGGATGTTCCATGGACCCCGAGAGGGGCCCAATGGGCACTGCATACTTGTGGGCCATCCAGGCAAACGGTGCTGGGTAGGAGGCAGGGTGCTGCCATAGCTCTAAAGCCGGGCCAACAATGGCCCCGACCACTGGGAAGACTTCTGTGGGAGTATCCCCTCTTAAGAATATGTGTTAGAGGGTACTTCCAACACCGAGACCCTAGCTAATAGAACATCTAAAATATCTATTTGTGCCTCCAGAAGCTGTAAACTTTCAGTGTTCAGCTTCCACCTTTGAGATGACCTGAAATCATCCAAGCAGACCACTAAAGCAGTAGGTAAGGCTAGGGGGGTGTTGGGATGTATTAGCAGGGGTATCACAAGTCGTAAGAGGAAGGTAATAATCCCTCTTTACAACACACTGGTTAGGCCCCATCTGGAGTACTGTGTGCAGTACTGGAGGCCGCACCTTCACAAGGGCACTAACAAAATGGAGGTAGTCCAGAGAAGGGCAACCAAAATGGTGCAGGGACTGCATCAGAAAACATATAAGGACAGATTAATGGAGTTCAATATGTATACCCTAGAGCAAAGGAGGGAACAGAGGTGATATGATCGAAACATTCAAACACCTTAAGGGCATTAACAAGGTGAATGAGTCTAGCATGTTTCAGTATAAGAAAATAGCAGGACAAGAGGGCAGCATGAGATTAGAACGAGGCCGATTAAGGGATAATGTGAGGAAGTTCTTTTTCACAGAAAGGGTGGTGGATGCATGGAACAGCCTACCTCAGGAAGTAGTGGATATGAATACAGTGCAGGGCTTCAAAAAGGCATGGGATAGGCATAAGGGAGCAATACAGATGAGTATGAATAGATAGGCCATGACAGAGTAAAGGCCTATGGCACATTCATAAGGTAGAAAAAAAAAAAGGTCAGATTGGATGGGCTTTGCGACCCTTATCTGCTGTCAACTTCTATGAGTTGATGTCCTCCCTCCGAGTTCCATGGACACTACCCACACCACCATCACATGATCTGAAAATTCCACCGAAACTGTCTTCATATGGTGAATGCCAATAGCTTTGGATAAAAAAAATTTAATTTTAGACGTAAAACACCTTCTTACATATGTGTAAGCAATCGGTGGTACTGCATGTAAGCTGCAGTCCACTAATTCAGCCATAGTGATACACGCCTTTAAGGCCACAGAATCACAATAAACCTTTTTCCCATGTTAAATAGGGCTGGATTTTCTCCAGCATTTCTACCCTTTCTGCCTTACTTTCAGCTGCATACACCGCTATAAAGCAGCTAGGCAGCCCCTGCCAGATGCCATCCAGAAGAAGTACCCATCTGGGTAATAAGTCTACCAAATTCTGAAAGAGAACACTAGAGCCAGAAAATAAAATGCCCACCCAATCTGCTATATCCTCCCTCAACAACCAGTAAGAGGGGTCCTCCATATCCACTCCTTCCTGGCCCGAGACATATGATATGAGCACTTGAATTAAACCATGTTTCTTGTAAAAGAACAACATCAATCGGGCAATCATGCAATAATGTAAACACAGCTTGATGTTTAACCCGACCATAATGCTGTGAACATTTAGAGTTGCTAGGAAAAATTACATAGCAGATTTAACCCACGGCCCCTCATTTCTCCTTTTTCTTTTTTCCTTTTATGTCTCTGACTCCTGTCTTGTCCTGTTCTTGTGACAAGAGTATGGGAGGAAGAGGCGTCTGATTCCAAATCACCCAAATCATACCCGCTTCTACTAGTCTTAGAAAGCACTTCAAAAGGGTTAGTCATTTATTTTTTTATTTAGTTGTTTAACCAGGTATAGCACACTAAGCTGAAAGCTTTTCTACAGGAGTGACCTGGGAGCACAAGGAGGTTAAGTGACTTGCTCAGGGTCACACAGTATGCAAGTGGAAGCTGTGGGATTCAAACCCAGGTCTGGTCTGCTGGATGTCACCAGATTTGCAGCTCAGAACCTTAGATCACTGCGCTATACTGCCTCCATTTCTATATCCACTAGTTGAATTTTTTGTATATGTAATCTTCTTTGCCTTGGTAGGGGTGCTTTCCATGGGTGCTAAGGTGGGGGTTATCTCCTCCCCAGTCCCTGAAGTTGTGGGCACCACGTCCTGGACAGAAGCCGAAGCGTCTGGCACTGGGGTCCACTACTGTAATCTCATTCTCAGTCTCCCTTTGTACGGAGAGCACGGATGGGTTGGGTGCTCTACTTGAAGGTGGAGCAGAAGTAGTGGGGGCGGAATGGCCCTGTGGCACTACCGTTTGTTTAGCTGGGGTGGGTGCAGGACATGGCTCGGGGCCGTCTTTGCAAAGTTAGTTTCAGAGGGCTTTTCCTTTGTTTGTGCTTTTTTGATACATCAATCTGGATTTACTAGATGTGCCTTCTTATGAGCCGCCCAGGGACACCCCTGAAATGCATGACCAAACGTGTCACACAGGTTACATTTGGCCATACTGGCACACTGATGACTAATGTGTCCTATCTCATTACAAATGCCATATCGTAACCTATCACAAACATTTCCCAGATGTGTCCTAGCCCACACTTGAGGCACGCCTTGGGATGCCCGACATAGCAGCATACCCCCCTGTCCGGACCCAGAAAAAGTTAGGTAAATGGATGGCACCTCATTGGACTGCCATAATTTAACTTTAAAAGTCCAGGCACCAGTCCAAAACTTTTCTCTGTCCAAAACGGCCTCTGGTGCACTCAGCAACGCTGTTGCAACCAATATGTAATGTCACTGATGTGGACCCCCTCATTTCTGAACATAATCGTAACTTGTTTAACAGTTGGCTTAGAGAGAGGACTACACAACTGTCCATACTTCACCCAGAAACGCTCCAAAGAGTGTGGGGAGCGAAAACTAATATCAAAGGTGGCCTCTCCAGACACGTGGATAAGGGCATACACCTCTGAAGCCATGAAACAACAGAACTGTTTATCAGTGTCCGTCCCACAAAATATCTGTCATGTTTCACCTCCATACCCTCTCTGTAACGGAGCCGCTCTGCGTTCCTTCGCTGTGCAGGCTCAGTCCTGGAAACAAAATCCGAATATCTCGGCCTTGAAGCCCTTGGGTTGGGGGGTGGGGGCATCCCACCGACTGTGTCTTAGGGTGAGCCCCCGACCATACTCCCCAGAGGTTGATGCAGACGGTATTCTAGTGTCAGTATTCTTGGGACTTGAATCTCCAGGCATACCCCTTTGTGTCTAAGCCACCACTGATGACCCCTCCTTTGGTATCTCTTTCCCTCCTACCCCTCCGGATCGATCTGAGGAACTATGGATTACATCACTAGTCTCTTTTGAAGTAACGCCTTCCCCTACTGAAGCCAGAACTTCCCATCTGTCCTATATTCAGCTCCTTATCCCCAAATACCTTTGGGGCGGCAGCCCCTGTGCAGAGTCCTCTCTGGCTGTGTACGCAGTTCACTGCCTGTCTCCTACTTCTGGCTGTTCCGTTCCTGTTTCTGAGTGGACCACCACCTCAGCCGCTTGAGATTCCAAAAACCTCAAATCAGTGTCTAGTAACCAATTTCCTGTGGCTGTTTGTTTCCAACCGCCCTCAAGTAGCATCTTGTAGGGCAACTATTCCTGCTCCAGGGGAACCCCTTCTGTGCGAAATGCCACCTGGATCATTTCCTAAGCCGTCATTGGCCTGGCTCTGTCCGCTCCACAATGCGACCGGTCACAACTTCACTCTCCGTTTGAAAAGGTTCCACTGTTAGTCGTACTAGTCCCTGGCTGCTCATCTCCCGGAGGAGTGGGTCCAGAACGGGAGGCATGTCGGGACGCCATTGTCTCCGTTTGTAGCACTCTTCAAACTCTGCTAGTAAGGTAAACAGTACTGTCCTCCTTTCATCAAGCTCTTTTTGTAATTGAGCCTCAGCAGACACTACATCATCCTCCGTGGTATTTAAACCAATACTTAAGGTCGCGTCCATACCAACTGGCTCATTTTCCATTTCTGGTTCCACCTTGTCTTCTTCTGATACTTCGGTCCCCACTTCAGACACCACAGATAACATTTCTTCTTCATCCTCCTTTAGTTTCTGCGACTGGGCCAGAGGACAGACACCCAGCCTGCTGTTTCTCCACTTGCTCCTCCAAGACTGGGTCTTCCAATAGGCTGGTCAACAATACCTCCGCCTGACAGAGTAGGGGACTTTCCCCAGTGTCCGGGCCAAATTTCCTTTATTCACTAAAAATGCCACCAATTGCTTAATCTGGTTCAATTTCAGTTGGTTACCATCTGTATCTTCCCCCCTCCTCCTCCAGGATGAGGCTGAAAATAGGCAGAATTGTCTAGCCCTCCTTTCCTGGTCAACCAAAAAAAACTAAATAAAGGACCCCACACTCAAGTGTGTGGCTGGTCACAATGTGCACTTTGTGGGGAAAAAAATGGAAATGACATACCTACCGTTATTCTTGATCTTCTTGGACGAAGTCTCCACCACTCATTCACACTAATGGGAGTACCCAGGAGGCGCTAGGACCCAGTGGGAGCAAACTTTTTCAGAAGGGCCAGCACCTGAGATGGAGCCGCGAGGAAGTGGCACTGAGAGCCTGGTGCGTGCAGTAATGACCATCTCAGTGTCGACCCTCCAACCACCTGAGTACCCCCAAAGAGGTGCAGCATGACTAACTTAAAAATCGGACATAAGATGGTCCGAATGACCCGTGTAAGAAGGGTCAAAAACAAAGTCTTCACAGCTCAGCCATTGAGGGAGTGAAGACCATAAACAGAGAAGTGAGCTCGGGGGATGGTGGGTGGGCATGTGAATGAGTGGTGGAGACTTCGTCCAAGAAGATCAATAACTACGGTTGGTACGTAACTTCCATATCTTTCTGGACAAAGTCTCCACCACTCATTCCCACTAATGGAAGAGTACCGAGCTAAACAATTCCCCCCCTTCCCGAGACGGGTGGCAGGAGATACAGAGCTCACGTGCTTAGGACAGAAGTCCATTAAGAATGATCCTGCCAAACGATAGATGTCGTCTGGCATGGACATCCAAGGCGTAGTGATTAACGAATGTATGCACGGAGCTCCAGGAAGCCACATTGCAAATATCTGCAATGGGCACGTTTTGGATTTCCGCCAGAGATGCCACGACTGCTCTGGTAGAGGGAGCGTACACTCTGCATTCCAGCTTGACCTGTGCCATAGAATAGCAGTGGCGAAGGCATGCAACCAGCCATGTTGAAATGCATCTGACAGCAACAGGATGACCCAGCCGGGTCTCGCTGAAGGAAACAAAGAACAGGCTACTCACCTGTAACAGTAGTTCTAGGAGTGGTATATGTTGTTCATCCACACTTCTTGGTATGTTCCTTTCCCCATTAAATCTTGTCGGAAGTCTTCAAGCTGGCTCCTCCCACCCACCCAGGTGGTAAATACCTTGGCTCCGCCCCATGACGCCAGATCTTAGCCCGCTGGAAGCAAGGTTGTGCGCCAAAGCCGGGGAGGTCGGGTTGGTGTGTGTGGATGAACAACATATACCACTCCTAGAACTACTATTACAGGTGAGTAACCTGTTCTAGGATCGTGGATATGTTGTTCATCCACACTTCTTGGCAGACTCCAAGCAGTTCTCCGGGAGGAGGGAGGCAAGGCGCACACCCCCTACTTGGGAAATGGAGATTGGAGAACAGAGGCCCCAAAACCAGCATCCCGGCACGACTCAAGGTCGATGTGGTAATGGGTACTGAAGGTGCTTGCTGACTTCCAGGTAGCAGCCCGACAGATTTCCTGGATAGGGATGTCCCTGGAAGCAGCCACCGAAGCAGCAGTATGGCTGGTAGAGTGAGCTCTTATCCCTCTGGGAGGCTCCTTGCCCGCCAACTCATAGCACAGACCTATGCATGATGTAATCCATCTTGCTATGGTCCATTTCGCTGCAGGTCTGCCAGAAGTGGCTTCAGCGTAATTGACAAACAGCTGGCGAACCTCTCCATGAATTTCCGACGTTCTCTCCTTATAATAGGAGAGAGCATGTCTCAGGTCCAAAGTATGAAGCCTGTACTCGGCGTCCGAGGTATAATTGAGGTAGTATACCGGCAGAATCAACACCTGGTTTAGGTGAAACTCTGACGCCACCTTCGGAAGGAATTTTGGGTGGGGGCGCAGGACAACCTTGTCCCTGTGTAAGACCAGATAAGGGGAGTCCACCGAAAGTGCCTGGAGCTCTCTTGTCCTTCTGGCTGACGTGATAGCCACCAGGAAGGCAGTCTTCCACAAGTGAGAGAGCTCACACTTGTGCACGGGTTTGACTGGCTTGCCCATGAGCTTTGCCAAAACCAGCAACAGATCCCATGGAGGTGGAGGTTCATACACTGGAGGGGATATGTGAGTTAGGCCTTTGAAAAAGCACCCGACCACTGTCTCCTGCGCCAACATTGGCTGACCGGCCCATGCCCGGTAAGCAGAGATGGCTGCCAGGTGCACCCTAAGGGTTGATGACCACAGACCTCCTTTGGAGAGAGACCAAAAGTAGTCAAGAATGTTAGCCACAGAGCAGGATAAGGGGTCCAGACTCTTATCCTGGCACCAAATGGAAAACCTTTTCCATTTGAAGGCATAACATTTCCTGGTCGATTCCTTATGGGATGCCTCCACCATGGTGTAAACATCGTCAGAAAGACCCAAAGCCTGGAACTCTAGCCACTCAGGTACCAGGCTGTGAGGTGCAGGGACTGAAGGTCCGGGTGAAGGACGTTCCCTGAACTAGAGATATCAGGTCCGGGTATGTACAAAGCCGCTCCGGCGGCCTGCAGCTGAGGCTGAGGAGATCTGGATACCAAAACTGGCGCGGCCAGTCTGGGGCTACCAGGATCACCTTCGCCTTGTCGCTCCTCGCCTTGAGTAACACCTTGTGGATCAAGGGAAATGGGGGGAAGGCGTAGAAGAGGCCTGGGGTCCATGGCCTCGAGAAAGCATCCCCCTGCAGCGAGCCCTGCTGAGGGGGGGCAGGCATGATACAGTCTCAGATTGAGGTTTTCCCTGGAGGAAAAAGGTCCACCATCGGTTTGCCCCTACGGGAGAACAGGCTGTAAGCTACCTCTGGGTGGAGAGACCACTCGTGGGACGTCTGGCCTATGCGGCTGAGAGCATCCGCCAGCTGGTTCGAGGCTCCTGCCACATGGAGGGCTAGGAGATCCGCCTCCAACCGACTTACAAGGGTCCAGATGGGGAGCGCCTCCTTGCACAGCAAACAGGAGTGCATGCCGCCCTGTTTGCTGAGGTAGTACATGGTCGTAATATTGTCCGTCTGGACTTGAACCACTTGACCTCGGAGCTGAGGAGCGAAAGCTGACAGCGTCAGTCTGACTGCTCTGAGCTCCAACACGTTGATGTGGCATCGGGACTCCCCAGGGTTCCAGAACCTGTGGGCTCTGCTGTACTCCATGTGGGCTCCCCAGCCCATGAGAGAGGCATTGGTCGTAAGAATGAATGTCAGCTTGGGGCAGACAAACGGGATCCCTTCCTGCAACCGTTCTGGGGTGGTCCACCAGTGGAGGGCGTCCCACATCTTCTGGGTTACAGTGATCAGCTGGTCGAAGTGACCATGGCGCTGAGTCCACTGGGCAGCCAGCTCCCACTGGAGGGGGCGCATGTGCCACCTGGCCCAATGGACCACTGAGGTGCACGCCACCATGCAACTCAGAAGGCACAGAAAGTCCTGGGCAGGGCGCAAGTGCTCAACCAGAAATGATCGGACAAAGGAGGAGAGAACCTCCACCCTGTCCGCTGGGAGCCAAGCTCTGGCTTGACAAGAGTCGAGTTCTGCCACGATGCAGCCTATCACCTGAGAAGGCATGAGTTCTGACTTGGCCTCGTTGATCAGGAGGCCGAGATGGAAGCAGGTCCGGAGGGCCAGATCCCTGGACCTCTCCACCTCCTGAAGGGAGGAACCTGCCAGGAGCCAATCGTCTAGATAAGGGTAATTCGGACTCCTCGACACCGAATGCGGGCTGCCACCACAGTAATGCATTTGGTGAAGACCCGAGGGGCCGATGACAGGCCAAACAGCATGGCTTGGAACTCGTACAGGGTCCCCTCGACTCTGAAGCGGAGAAACCGCTGGTGGGATGGATGGATAGGGACGTGAAAGAATGCGTCCTGTAGATCCAGAGAACAGAACCACATGTTGCGCTCCAGGAATGGTATGACCTGGTTCAGAGTTACCATCCGGAAGGTGCAAGTCCTGAAATACTGATTCAGGTTGTGGAGATCTAAGATGGGGTGCCAACCCCCTGTCCGCTTGGGCACCTGGAAGTACCTGGAAACGAAGCCTGGGTCTGTCGGAGGATCCAGCACTGGAGCTATAGCCTCCTTGAGGAGGAGCCAAGCTACGTCATCTCGAAGAGCCGACTGAGTGCAAGCTGAGATCCTTTTCTCCCAGAAGGGGGGCCCGAGCTCTGCTGGGAGGGTACTGCTCGAACTCTAGAGACAGTCCCTGACCAACCACTTTGAGAACCCACCTGTCCGAGGTGATATCGGACCAGACGGAAAGAAAATGGCGGAGCCGGCCCCCCACGGGAGAACCCAGAGCTGGCGTGATGGGAATGGGTTAGGCAACCCCCAACCAGTCACTAAGCAGGCTTGGAAGAGGAGGAAGAGAAGGCCCCTGTGCCTCTGCCTCCCTTACGGGGCTGTTGAGGGCCCTGCAAGGGCCGCGGGCGCCAAGCTTGAGCCTGTTGCTGTTGTTGCTGCTGACCTCCTTGATAGGAGGGCTGCCTGACCGCAGGGGAAGAATGCCGAAATGGCTTCTTCTGGTTCTTGCCCGATGAACCCCTAGCAGAAGTGGCATCCAAGGTGGCACTGGACTGCTCTATACGTTGAAGGTGACCGGCCACTCCTGGACCGAACAAGTCGGTACCCAGGAAGGGCACATAAGCAAGCTTGTACTGGGTATCCGCCGAGAAGGAGGAAAGCCTCAGCCAAGCCCTGCGGCGAGTGGCCACTGCAGCTGCTAAAGAGCGGGACAAGAATCTCCCACATCCAAGGCCATCTGGAGCTACTGTTTTGCGACAGCATGGCCCTGATCGCGGACTTGCTTGACCGTGGTTTACATGTCCGCTGGGAGATGATGGAGAACCTCATCTAATGACCCCAAAAGGGCATGAGAGAAGTGTGCCATAATAACCGCCGAGCTGGCCTGACGAAGGCCCAAAGAAGAGGCCGCATAGACCTTACGGGCAGAATGGTCCATATACTTGGACTCCTTGTCGGGTGGTCAGTCAGGGTCGGCTGAACTCCCAGTATGCCTGAACACAGAGGCGGTCACCAGGCTCTTGGCTGAAGGGTGCTCTGTGAACCCCGCAAGGGACCCCATGGGCACCGCATACTTGCGGACCATGCGGGCAGATGGTGATGGGCAGGAAGCAGGGCGCTGCCAGAGTTCAAGAGCCGGGCCCACGATAGCCTCTGCTACTGGAAAGGCCTCCGTCGGGGTATCCCCTCTCAAAGATGTCAGTGAGAGGGTACTCCGCCTTTTTCTGGATGGACTCTAGGGGCATTCTGGTAGAGTCGGAGATGAGATGGAGGATGCCCTGGAAAGAGGAAGGACCTTCCTCTAACCCTGCCATGGAGGACTCATCATCCCCAAGATGCGAGTGCAGTCCTGTGACGTCAGAGTCCGAAGAGTCGGGATAAAACAGTTTACCGCCAAGTCAACCTCGATGCGCCGAGGGCGATCTGGGGTGACCGTGATAGACAGGCATCTGTGAAACCCGGTGTCTGGCCGATCCTCTTTTGAGGGAGCCCTTCCCTGAGGCTGCTTAGGCGGTGGTTCCACCCGGATAGGTGGAGAAACTGGTTTTGGCCGAACCAGAACACGGGACAGCCCCACGGGTGGGGGAACCGAGGGAGTCGGTTCCGAGGGGGTTGGCTTTGGCCTAGGAGGCAAAAGCCAAGTAATGGCCAGGGTGGATGGTGGAGTCGGCTTTTGCCCAGTCAAAATAAGCTGTTGCCACATAAGGTCCTCATAGCGTCGGAGTTTCCGCCAAAGCCTCTCCTCGTCGGAGGAGGATGAGGACGATCTGTGGCGCTGCTTCTTTTTAGAGCGTTTATGGCTCTTCCTCGGTCACTCGGCCGAGAGGGTTCTAGACCTCGATCGAGATCGGGGAGGCCGACTCGGTCGATCAGGAGACACCGGAATCGGTGAGACCCGAGGGTCTGGAACCGGTTCCTTGATGGGGACACCAGCAGGTTGGGTCTCCTCATTAGGAAAAACGAGTACAGGATTCCTCTCCAAGGAATCGTCGGGCGGAGCTGGCGATAAAGGGTCGATAGGATCGAGGACTATTTCCACCTCATCGACCACCTCCTTGGTCCCCTGGCCAGACGGAAGATCCGTAAAGCCGGCGGCCAAGGATGCGATCTCGACCGAAGTCAAGAGCGCGGTTTCCCGGGACTCGGACCATTCTCGGTCCCAGGAACGTCTTTGTCGGGACGATGACATCAGGTCCTTGTCTCTCTTCTGAGAGCGAGAGGAGTGCGAGCCCGAGGGCGCCTCACCCCGGGTGGGAAGACTGGCACAATTCCTTGAAGGAACCCGAAAAGGTGGAGCCAAGGTTCAGCGGAACGAAGAAGCTTCAACTGGCCGAAGCTTTAGCTGCTTCCTCCTTGAATGCCATCATTTGTTCAGGATGATTGGCGAATCCCGCGGCCGTGGAAGTCGCCCACCTCGCCTCCTTCGCTTTCACCAGCGGGTTCCTTTTCTCCAGCAAAAGGTATATGTTGAGGTGTCATGTCCAGCACCTAGGCAGTAAACACACGTTAGGTGGGGATCGGTGCGCGACATCTTCTGGCCACAAGAGCACCGGCCAAATCCGGGGAAAGATTTTTCCTCCATATCTGATGCAGCAGAATTGCAATTGCTATCTCGAACGAGTTTTAAAAGTAATCTCGGTAAATACCGACATTTTGAATCCAGGGCCTACGAATTGCTGCAAGAGCACGAGGAAACCTGCATCTTCCAGCGGAAAGAAAGATCTGGTGTCATGGAGCGGAGCCGAGGTATTTACCACCCGGGTGGGTGGGAGGAGCCAGCTTGAAGACTTCCGGCAAGATTTAAAGAGGGAAGGGACATGCCAAGAAGTGTGGATGAACAACACATTCACACTCCTAGAACAGTTGTTGAGCTTTGCGAATTTCTTTCGTTCTATCTAGATAGAACTGCAACGCTCTCAACATCCAGCGAATGAAAGGTACGCTCCCCTTCATTCTGGAAGTTCACAAAATTGGTAGGAAGGACTAAAGGTTGGTTTACATGGAATTCTGAGACCTTAGGGAGAAACTTAGGATGAGTCCTAAGAACTACTTTGTCCTTGTGAAACTATACGGGGGTGTCTATGACCAGTGCGTGTATTTCAGAAACTATGGGCTGAAGTAATGGCCACTAGGAAAGCCATTTTCAAAGTGAGGAACTTCAACTCGCAAGTGGCTCGAAAGATTTACGAGTGAGCATGTCTAGCACAAGGTTGATGTCCCAGGCTGCAACTGGACGTCTAATAGGAGTTCTAGTATGCAGAATACCCCCAAGAAACCTCTTAACCACTGGCAACTGAGCCAGCGACATGGAAAGTACCGGCTCATGATATGCTGAAATGGCACAAACATGAACTTTGACTGTGGAATACTGCAGACCGGTGTTTGAGAGGTCTAAGATACTCCAAGAATTTATTTGGTGGGCAGGAAAAAGGGTTCCAAGAGGATTTTACACACCAGATAGAGAAACACTTCCATTTAGCTGTGTAGGTTTTTCCAGTGGCCAACTTACATGCAGCCAAAAGAATATCTGAAACTCTACGAGAAACACTGAACCTTTTCACCTCTCTCTCTTCAGGAGCCAAGCGTGAAAGTGAAGCTACCTCAGGCTGGGATAGACCACAGGACCCTGGGTCAGAAGGTTGGCTCTGAAGGGGAGGTGTTTCCGGGGATTCGTAGCCTGTTGAATAGCGGAACCATAAAAGCTGAGGCCAGAAGGGGGCAATGAGAATCATTCTGCCCCCAAGACTCCAATTTGAATAGTACCCTCTGAATTAGGGGAAGAAGAGGAAAAGCGTATAGAAAGCGTTTTGTCCACCGCAGCCTGAACGCATCCTGACAAAAAATGCTAGGTCCTGGATTTCTGGAGCAGAAGAGAGGCAGCTTTGTGTTGAGTGGGGATGTAAAAAGGTCCAGGTCTGGAATTCCCCACTCTTTGAAGAGTGACTGAACGATGGTTAAATCGAGAGACCACTCTTGAGGATCCGCCTCCTTTCTGCTGAGACAGTCTGCCAGCTCGTTTTGTACTCCTGGCAGGTAAACCGCCTGAATCAGAGCCTTGTGCTCCAGGCACCATTCCCACACTCATTGTTTCCCTGCATAATGGGTAAGAGTGTGCACAAACCTGTTTGTTGATGTAGTACATCACTGCCTTGTTGTCCATTTGAAGGAGAATGTTCTTGTGACAGAGTATGTCCTCCAAAGCTCGGACTGCATAGAGGACAGCTCTCATTTCAAGGACATTTATGTGAAGTTGAGACTCGTCCATGTACCCTGGGTGTGGAGATCCAGGCAGTGAGCTCCCCAACCCATCAGAGACGTGTCCGTGGTAATGGAGATCTGATGATCCAGAGGGGTGAAGGGATATCCTTCCAGAGGGTTGTCCTCTTGAGATCACCAGGTGAGCGATCTCTTCAGAGGTTTCGTCACCTTGATGAGAAAAGACTGAGGGTGAGTGGTTGGGGACCACTGAGCATCCACTGAGAGGTTCTCATGTGAAGATGAGCAAAGGGTACAGTGAACACCGAGGATGCCATGAGGCCCAGCATCTGTTGCATCGAGATAGCTCAAACTGAGCTGTGTTCTCTGGTGTATCGGGCCATCTGTAAGATATCGCTCCTTCTGTCCTCTGGAAGAAAAACCTTTGCACAGGTGGTGTCCAGAAGAGTTCCTAGGAAGAGGAGCTTCTGGGAGGGCTGCAACTGTGACTTGTTGAGGTTCAGCAGGACTCCCATGGACGTGAGGAAGTCTGAAGTCGTGGCCAATGCCTTCAGAGTCTCTTGCCTGGAGGAATTTGCAAAGAGCCAGTGTTCCAGAAATGGGAACACTTGAATTCCGATTTTCCTGAGGTGCGCCGCAAGAACTGAACACTTTGTAAAAAATGAAAATGACGTACCTACCATAATTGTTGATGATCTTTTGTATCTTCACCATTCATTACTGCTTGGGTTGTGCCAGAGGCGTGCACACGCTACGGGAGATTTTTTTTTTTTTGGAGTCGGCTCCAACGGCGCCACCCCCGAGAGCGACACGCTGCATCATGCATGAGAGGCAGCCGTTAGTTGCCTCAGATGACGACTCCTTCATTTCAGTTCTGGTAGCTGGAGAGGCGAAAACAAAGGGTAAGGAAAAGGGAGAGCGAGGCAAGAGAGCCGAGGGACAGAAAAAGGAAAGGATATAAACTGAAAAAGGAATAAGCCAGTAGAGGACAGAAAGAAAGAGAGAGAATGCCTACCCTAAGGGACCGCAGGGCCTCACTTCTGGGGCAGCTCCAAGGGAGGAACAGATAAAGAGAAAGAGAAAGAGAAAAAGGGAGAAGAAGAAAGGGAAGGAAACAAGGGATGTTGAGAGGGGAGAACACTGCCCACAGATATATTGGTTGAGATTCTTATGAGCTCAGAACCAAAAACAAGGGAGCGAGAATCCCTCCTGATAGGACAGAGAAGGTTCAACTGAACTGCGTGTACAGATTGGACACAAAGGGCAGATTCTCTAGCCTCCCATCATCCCAACCCCCTACACTCTAGCTGAGAGCTCACAGACTGCCCAGCCAGAAATTCTGTTCCGGAAAGACAGCGCCCAACTAGGAAGGGGAATAAGCCCCTTAGCATCTTGTTAAGTGCTAACACAGATGTGTGTGGGGAAGGGGTTAGCCCTACAGAAGGCAGCTTTGTATAAAAGGATAGAGTGAAAACTCAATCGGACTCCCTGAAGGCAATGCAGGAACAACAGCTCAAGGTAAATGAAGTGCCAGAAGCTCCAACCAGAAGAAGCTGACACAATATTAATTAATACCTGCCAGAGGGAACCTGAAAATTGGGGCCGAGCCATAGAGGGACGGTCTCTTCAGCTGTGAACTGAACAACATGGCTAAGAAGCCAAGACGTCACCCCTAGGGGCAATCAAAAAGAGTTCCCAAAGGATAGAATAAATCCTACTCATTCCCCTTTACCTTGAGGAAAAAAGATCCGTCCAGAGTAAAACAGAAAAAAATCAAGATAGGGTGCTTTTTTTTTTTTTTGGCTTAAAGGCCAACATGGAAGGGAGAGGAATGAGTAGGGAGGGGGAGACGCTGCAGTAGGAGGCCACTGAGGGAAAGGTGGGCGGGTATCAGTAATGAATGGTGAAGATACAAGAGAAGATCAACAATTACGGTAGGTACATAATTTTCATTATCTTCCCTTGTCAATCTTCACCATTCATTACTGCTTGTGAGTACCTAGCACCTGGGAGAGATAATAGAAACCCTAAAGGAACAAGACCCTCACCCTCCTGCTGGTGGGAAACAGGAGAGGAAGACCCTGGGTAATCAGACGAGAAGCCTATGGTGGAGGAGAGCTAGGAGGTGTCCCCCGGGGATGGGGAGACTGAGGAAGCCCTTGCAGAAGCCTCCTAGCCCTGGAGGAAAAAAGACGGGTCCCCGGGAAGCGGAGCGAATCACCCTACGCCGTGCCAGGGGTGATAACCTTGACAGACGAAGCCATGCTGTCCGTCTAATACAGATCGCTGTCCCTGCAAGCCTGGAAGCCACCTCATTGACGTTGTAAGATGCCCTTGCTTGGTGTCTTGCCAGCTCCAGGCCTATAGAAGAGAGGGCAATGGCCTGTCTAGATTGCTCCGAATCAGGCATTGATGCTAGAAGCTGGGATAGCATTGACCATAAATGCCTATTGTAGGCAGCATGGTGCGCCTGATGTGAGGCAATGCACAGCATCGCACGAGAAGAGAACACCCTTTTCCCCCACCGGTCAAACTGTAAGGAATCTGAATTCAGTGGGCGGTTGTGCGCCAGGCGGTGCCCGGAGGGAATTTCTAGGAATGCCAATCCCGAAGGTGGGTTGGGAAGGGAACCTAGAGACTCCAATGGGGCAGAATACCTTCTCCTGCAGTCTGCCGGGGCTGGAACAGGGACGGCTGACGACTGCCAGGAACGGATAGATGCCTCCTGGAAAGGAATAGGCCAGGACAAGTACCAACAAATGCTGGGCACTGAATTCACTGAGGAATTCACGAGTCTCCCGTTCGGTATTGTCTCGCCTAACAAAGGAGATATGAAGATCCCTCACCATCCTCAAAAAAAAATCACTGATATTCAGTGAAATCAGCATCGGAGGAGAGATGAGCAGGGGGGTCCTCTCCCTCTGAGGAGGGAGATGAGGATGATGGGGAGCTCGAATGTCCAAAGGACTACTGCAGCGGTAGGGATAGGTGAAACACCCGCTCATGCATACATCTAACGTATGAGGGGAAGGCTGCCGCATAGCCTCTGAATGTCTCCCAGGATAACGGGCCATAGGGACCGACATGGCCGGGGTGGCTGCAGAGGAATGGGAGAGGGACACCTACTACAAGGCAACTGTCCTCTGCTGAGGCTCTGAAATCTGGAAAACGGAGCATGAGCTGGCGGGATCCCAGACAACAAACCAGGTCGCAGAACGGAACCCTGGGGATGCGAAGCCTGGAAGAGCCTAGTAGGAGATCCTCCCCTGTGACGAACCTGGGGCTACATGGTCCAGAAGGGCAGCCCACAGCAACGCCACCAGAGGGGTCCCTGGAGCCAGAGAGGGAAAGACGAGGCCCAGCGCTACAGCTCCCACCCGCACTCTGAGGGGTGGCAGGTGAAGACCGAGGCACCTCAACCCCCGGACTCTGAGAACGCCCTCCTCCTGAACCCCAGCGACAACCCACCCTGAGCAGGTGCAGCAGCACTGGGATCGGCAGCTACTGCAACCCCCTCTGGAGGATGAGCCCCTCCCCCCACCTCCACGCCATCCCCCTCCAGGGACCCCAAGCCACCCCCAGCCTGGGAGGCCTCAGGAGAGGACAGCAGAGGAGACAGAGGAATAGGTGCGCTGGCCCGCCTTGCACCTCGTCTCACTGGAGACCCCGACTCCGAAAAGTCAGGGCGCCAGGATGGGTCCATGTCCGAATCACCCTCCTCCGAGGAGGAAGGGACCATCTGGACCTCAATACTGGCCACCCCAGGGGTCTCCAGAGAAACAGCGCCTCGAACGATGCCAGTGCCAGCTACAGCGCCAGGCGGCTTCGGCGCACCAGATATACCAGAACCCAGCCCTGACTCACTAACGGTGCCAGTCAGACCCCCGACACCGCCCTCGGCGTCGGAAGCCGACACGGCGCCACTAGAAGAATCGACCGGGCCCACAGTGCTGCTGGCGGCGCCGAGAGCCAACATGGCACCACCCCGATCACTGACGCCGGGATCTGGAATGGCACCGGAGGGCGACGTCGAGGGTCCACTGGCACCGGGCCCAACAGATCTGGGCCTTGACACTGGGGGAGCCTGCACTCCGAAGAGGTAACTGCCGAGGCGGTGTCTCCACCGTGGCCTCGGGTGAGACTGCAACGTTTCCCCGACACCATGAAAGAGGCCTCCTCCTCGGCAAGACCAGAAGATGAGGAGGCCTCCTCCTCTCCAGACAGTATAGGCCTGGAAGGGGACCTGGAGGAAGGGTCTAAAGATCTTACCTGGGAAGCCCTGGAGCAATGCTGACCCCCGAAAGTCAGCGGAGTCTTGCCGATCTTGAATGCGCGGAATTCTAGGATGTGACAGTCCATCGAGAAATAGGCATCGCACGAATCCATATCATGGTTGGGTCCCAGGCAGCGAAGGCAATCATCATGCCGGTCCGTAACGGAAAAATGCCGGCCACAGGAGCAGACGCATAGGGGCGCGGCCCACTTTAGATTTACACTTTGCTCCCGAACCGGACATGATGTGAAAACAATATAAAACACAGAAAAAGGCTTCCGGCGCCGTATAAATAAGGAACGGTCTTACCGGACTGAAAACAGTTCAACAGCGTTAGGAGGAACTGGAGAAGGAGTCGCAGGAAGGCCTAGGACGCAAGTTCACAATCTCACACACGCGGTAGCAGGTGCAGCCTAGACGGCGGGAGAAACAGAATGAAATGGAGGAGGAGTCTGCGGCACCTAACAGCCGCTCCTCGCGCATGATGCAGCGCGTCACTCTCGGGGGCATCGCTGTTGGAGCAGACAAAAACAAAAACAAATCTCCCATAGCGGGTGCGCACCTCCGGCACAACCCAAGCAGTAACGAATGGTGAAGACTGACAAGGATAGCCCAAAGGGCAGGACTCCGAACTGACAATTTGACCCAATACCATGAACCTTCGGTATTTGTGGTGCTTTGGGTGTATGAGGATGTGTTGGTAGACATCCTGCATGTCCAGGGAGCCAGCCAATAATGTCGATGAATCAAAGGTAGCAGGGTACCGAGTGATATCATCTTGAACTTTTCCTTGTGTAAGAACTTGTTTAACTTTCTAAGATCCAGAATGGGGTGCATGCCGCCGGTTTTCTTTGGGACCAGAAAGTAATGGGAGTACAAACCTGTGTTTTGGCGATCCAGTGGAACTACTTCTACTGCCTTGTTGTTTAGGCCTTGTACCTCGGAAGCAAGAAGGTCTGGGTACCGCCGACAGCCTGAGCTGTCATTTGGGAGGATGATCCCAAGGGGTTTCCGGAAGATTGAGAGAGTACTCCTCGCAGATTATTCTGAGGACCCATCTGTCTGATGTTACAGATTTCCACTGGTTGAAGAACCGAGTCAGACATCTTCCCACTGCTGAGGAGTTCCCCCTCAAGCAGCTGTTGTGGGACCTGGGCTGGAAACTCAGAAGGTGGCATTCCACGCTCTGGGGCCTTGTGCCTTCTGCTGTGCTTTCTTTTGTGGCTGAGGGTTCTGGTTTCTGTTAAAACCTCCTCTGCCTTTGCCCTGAAAGGACTGACGGTGTTGAAACTGGCGCTTGTGTCCACCCCCCAGGAGGGGACGGGCGTAGGTTTGGCTGTCTGAATGGCAGACCTAGTCTTCTGTGTAGCCTCTAGTGCTTGCTCCACCCAAAGTCCAAACAGATACATACCGTCGAAAGGTAAGGCCATGACCTGCTGCTGGGCATCATTCGTGAAGCCCGAAATACGCAGTCAAGAGTGGCGACAGGTGCAGATGTCAGCCGCTGCCGCTCGGGAAGTGGTATCGAAGGCATCCACTGCAGCTTTAACCTGTTGGTTATTGGACTCATTACCCCTAGTTATGGTTTGAAGCAGCTATGAGTTAACCTCCGATTCGGGCAGAGCTTCTACCATTGCTTTGAGCGAATGTCAAAGAACATACTCATACTGAGAAAAATAGCCCTGGTAAGCTGGCAATGCGCATGCCCAGGGTTGAGGCAGCAAAGACTCTCTTACCTAAGGTGTCTATCTTGTGAGATTCTTTGTTTATAGGCCGGGCTGTAGATTCCTGAGGTAGGACAGCCTTATTCTCTGCCAGGACCACTACGGCATCAGCAAAGGCTTGTGAGGCCAAAGTGGGGTGATCGTTGGGAAGGGCATACTTCCTATCGATGGACTTGGCCACGGAAGGAATAAGAGCCGGATTCTTCCACACCATCTGTTAAATGGTCTTGAAAGCCGGCTGTACTGGAGGGGTTAAATCCATAGGGATGTCCGGGACATGAAGATATTGGAGACGCAAAAGCTTCCCGGGATCGATTTCTGTGGAATGGAGAGAAAGAGCAGAATTTAAAATCTTGAGCAGAGACTTAAAGGAAAGGTCCTCAACAACAGGCTCTGCAGGAGGATTGATCCCTGTCCCCAAGGCAGGCGAAGATCTGGATCAGGCTCAAAATCATCTCCTGACAGTCCAGGGGGGACTGCATAGACAGGAAAAGAGTGAAAATCAGGAGGAAGAAGAGAAGAAAAAAGAATCATAGTTGAAAACCCCTGAAGACCAGACGGCGCTGCACTCATCCTCGGCGCCGTTGAGGAAAACGGCGCCGAGAATAAAGAAGGAGCCGTCATAGGAAATGGCGTCGCACACAGCACCGACAAAGAGTACGGCATCACTGCCAGCCCAAATGCCGAGAACTGCGCCGACAGGGTCCCTCGGTACCAGACGGCGCTGACAGAGCCTGCTGCCAAGATGGCACCGACAGAGCCCTGGTGCCAGGAGTAGTTGCACCGCGGACACAATGTCACAGGAGTCAAAGAACTGTGATTAAAAGTAAAAGAAGGAAAAATGGCAGAAGATAGAGGCATCGGCGTAGACCCTGTGCTGCAACTGTGTGAGGGGATAGACACTGAAATAACGGGAGCCACCACCCAAGGTGCTGCGCCACTAGGGAAGGCCCAACTACCCCACCCACCCTTCTGAAACCAAACGCCCAAGGCCCTGGTATCCGACTGGCCGGCTCGGCAACCGGACCAACCTCTGAGCCCACTGCTCCATAACAGCAGCCCAATGGTAAAAATGCTCATCGGAAGCTCCTCCAATAGGTGGAGAAGAGCTCTGGTGTCACGGAAGTTGGCCACCAGAGACCCGAAATCGACTCCGACAGAGGTGGAGACGGTGCCTAGCCTAATAACAGACCGTCTCGTGCAGGCGGCCTGAAGGGCAACCTCTAGTGATGTTGTTTTTTCACCTATGTGTCAAGAACTCAAGCGACAACGGTGCTAGAATGGGACAGTTTTCGTTATGCTTTTGGAAGACCACCCATCTCCCTGAGCATTGGACCGTCCATTGTCAGACCCCCACCGGGGAGGGTGGCGGACCGGACCCGGCCCGGCTGACTGAACAGCTTTCATACGAAGTCTCCCTACCGTCACCTGACCCACTCATGGTTGACTGTTAATGGAGGGCTGAACACTTCTCTTGTACAAGTAGAATTAATAAATATAGTCAGTACTGATCGAGATAATATCCAAAACAATAAATTGAACTAAGCTGCTAGTGAAGTTTAACTCCTGGCGGGCGAGCGACATAGTCACTGAAGCGCACTCTACGGCGGGAAAAAAGGAACTGAGGTGGTTTGAGGATCGACACCGAGACAGTCATTACCGCACGTGCCAGGCTCACGGTGCTGCTTCCTCGCGGCTGGGTCCTAGCGCCTCTGGCGTACTCCCATTAGTGTGAATGAGTGGTGGAGACTATGTCCAGAAAGACTGAAAATTACATACTCAACGTAATTTCTAATCTTCTAGGAATATTAGCCGGCCCAGTGGTATGGAGGGCTGAGGCATCGCTGCCTTACCTCCTGCCACGCGGGCGACCCGTGCTGGTGGTGCGAGTGGGTCCAAGGGGGTCGGCCCGGGGAGAGTGAGGATCGAGCATCCAGAGGACAACTCTCCTCTCCTGGGGAGGGGTGGGGACGGAGTCCACTGCTTGCCTGGTCCCTAACAGCAGCTGGGGGCTGGCATAGTGTACCCACAGACAGAGGGGCAGATGCAGAGCAGACGCCCAGCATGCATGGCACGGCCACTGGCGTCACTGCACGCTCTTGCTCCACACTCGTGGAAAGAAAAGGGTGAAAATGGCGGCCGGCCAGCAGGATGACGCTGGTCCCCTGCAGGCTCCACACCCGGCTAGTTGGGCACCTCGGAGGAGGAGTAAGCGTGAGATGCGAGTCCCAGTGGACGCCGGGGTGATAGGGCTGGAAGGACCAGTGGATGGGGCCGGCAGACCAGGGGATAAAAATACAAGGCAAAACAAAATAAACTTCTAGGCATATCTTCACCATTGATTCAGACTAGTGTGCATTAGCCGGAGGTGGTACGACCAAGCAGGGAGCCAGAAGTTTTCAGAAGGGCTAGTGCCGAGGGTAAGCTGCATTTGAGTGTAGCGCCACAAGACTAGCTTGCAGCACCAGGCTTACCTCGACACGAGCCCTCAACCGACTCAGTACCATTTTTTCCCCAAGGAAGTGCAGCATAACCTAAGAAGAACTTCTGCACTTAACCTAAAGGAATAAGATAGCCCTGGTGACCCATACAAGAAGGGTCAACAAACCAGTAATACAGTGTCTTTACATCCCAAACCAAGAACATGGGGTGAAGACCAATAAAATACACTGTGTCTGAGGGATGCCTCTCTGCAGAAAGATTCTTATCAGAAACATTCCCTCCCCACTCATTGGTTTTCTGTATAATTTACTATTACAATTACACACAGAAATCGATCACCAGTTGAAGGGGGGTGGGGGGAGAAATACACTGACAAAAAGTACTGAAGTCACTGTCAGGATCTGAACCACCACTGTTGCTGAATATACAAAACCATCTGATGTGTGGTAGGATTCATAGCTCACTCACAGATCCACAGCACTAGAACTGCGCTCAAGTCAATGACTGGCAGTGTGGAATACAGGTTTAGTCACGGCAAATGAAGTAGGCAACATGGGTCTGATCCCAGTAGAATTTCACATCCTTTATGGGATATCCCTTGTCCATCCTATAGGTTGATGCACAAAAATCAAATTCAAGCAGAACAGTGGCCGCCCCCTAGTCCATCCCAGGAACTCCTATTTTACTTTCAGCACCGGAAGATGTTGGTCGTGATGCCAGACTGCTCCCAGCTTTTTTTTTTTTTTCCCCCGTCCTGCGGGGCTCGCAGGCAGCTACGGACCCTTCTCAGATGGCTCGTCTTTTGAGCCTGGCTGCCCCAGATCCAGCTCTCCCCTGGTGATTCCCCCTCCTATTCCCCCCTCCGTGGTGGGGCCAGAGGGTGGAGTGCCAGCTCCCTCCCCCCAGCACAATCCAGAAGCTGGGGGAAGCCAGAACCCAAGACGTGGCAAAGCCATCATGGAGCCTGCCAGCTCCATTTTCCAGTTTTCTCCCCTCCCCTTGCTGCAGGCGTGCACATGTGCGCTGCCGCCTGCAACGCCCTCCCTTTGTGTCACTCTCCTGTTACGCACTACCCTCCAGGCCTCCATCTGGGGCCAGTCATTTGGCAGGGAGCGGCAACCCACCCAGCCAGGGAGAGGAGAGGAGAGCAGTCCTCAGGATGCTCAATCCTCTCCCTTCCCGGCCAACCCCCAGCAACCCGTGCTCACTCCCGAACATGGGTTGCTGGCATGTACTAAAATGTAGCGTCCAGTGTCTTAACCCTCAGCGCCACCGGGCCAACCCCTCTGCTCCCAAGTTTTAAGGTACTGTTTCCCAACATTTTGCTCACTAAGCTCTCCTGCTGTAGCCCTAGCTTGCCTTTACTAGAGGTGTTTGATGAACGTTAAAGTGGGTGGATCTAAAACACAATGATCCTGACAGGAACACCTTTTGGTGGGGCCAGTGATATTCTGAAAGTTTTCAATGGAAATCACCAGTAAAAATGGAATTTGTCCTTTAAATCAGCATTAGGGAGTTCATTTTTCCTAAAAAAAAAAAAAAAAAATCACTTTATATTAGCTTTTAGTGCAAACCACTCCATTCTGAACCAAATTTTTTTATATATATATTTGCTCTTTATGCCCCCTTACTCACCAGACTAGAGCCCTTTCATCAAGGAGACCTAGGCTGTGCGCACTTCCATAGTTCCATCCCAGGTAACTCCGTCGGGGCACCACTGGACTTGCCCCCATCCTGCCATGGTTTACCCAGCTGGCAAAGAGGAAGGGGACCCCCCCTAAGTCCCCCCCCCAGTCCATGAATGTGCATTGGGTAGTCTGTCCTGGCTCTCCTAGAAGCCTGGTTATGGAGTTTCTCGGGACAGCTAGGTCCTGTCTTCAGGCATCCGGTCAAGGTTTATCTGCTTTTTCTGGTATCACCTAATGGACGCTGGCACGCTGGGGAGCCAAGGGGCAAAGCATGTTGCAATTTGCTGCCGCTCCAGCTCCAGGCAGACATCCTCCCACCCGCTTCGTGCCATCCCGCTGCACCTCCACCCATGGTCACCCAGGTGGCGGTAGAACAGCAGGATAGGCAACCCACCCTCCCCTGGAGGAGAGCAGCCCAATGGGTGCTCAATCTCTCCCCCGCCAACCCTCCAACAGCACGAGTCCATTCCTGAACCTGAATTGCTGGCGTTGCAAGCAGTAGTTCTACTGCTGTGTCAGCGGCCGCCCCTGAGCTAAATTTTTGTACAGATCATGCTAATTTGCCCCAAATTTGAGGGAAAAATTGAAGAAAGTATTTTAAAGATTTTGCCAAACAGAACTGGCCATTTTTGAAACTGCAAAATCACTGGCTCTACTTGGGGTTGTACCTTGCTGAATACTGTTCGGGGGAAAGGGGCAAGACTTGACCAGATAAACTACTACTACTCTACAGTAAGTAGGCACACAAAAACAAGTGCAAACCAGGGCCTTCTGAAAGTGAATGTTTAAAAAAAGAAAATGTCTCTTGAAAGATAAATACTGAAATTATTGTCAATTACTGAAAACCACTATTACTTACTTTCCACCACCCCGGGGATTGCTATGTAATGCTGGAACTGGTAAAAGGATTTTTCCAACATGTATTCAGGATTGATCTCTTCTACACGCAGCAGGTTTAGTACCATGTTGTAGGTCAGGTGGAAAGCACTGTTGAGAGGATCAGGTGAACCCTGAAAAATGTGTACAAGAGAATACTGAAAGTTACATTTCTTAGGATTATTGCACACACAACCTTACACATCGGGTGCTGATTTGCAGAGGTGAAAATGCGCTGCACAGTTTTACCTAGTCTTTCAAACAGTAAAGAACAGTGGGTGGATAAATGGTGCATTATGCAGAGGACAGTTTCACCCTTCAAACTGCCTACTTTTGGAGAAGTTAAGCCCTCCTTTAGCCAATCCCATACACAATCACTTACGTTAGAAGGAACACAACTTGCCCTTTGAGTCCACTCAGTGGAAGTCTCATTTACACTCACTGTTGGGGGTGGGGGTGGGGAGATAATCACCACTGCCAAGAAAGCGCACTTAGTTTTGAGAACCAAGTGCTACTAAGTGTCTAGGACTCATCTGAAATCAGTGGGGGACCAGGTCCTATGGAACTCCTCCCCGAGCACCTGTCCAGTCGATTTCTAAGAAAAAAACTGTTTTAAGACACAAGCAAGAAAGTGGCTTCTCAGCACAACCTGCACTGGCCCTGCTGCTTTACTTTTAGAGGTTTTAGGTTTGCATGTTTTTCTGACTTTTACGGTAGAATTGCATTTATTTGCCCCTTTTGTTCTAGTACAGCACTCTTGGTCCTTAGAAGGGCACTACAGTAAAAAAAGGGTTCCATCCTCTCTTCTGTCTAACTTAAAATGAGGGTGTGAGCTTTGTTAAACCAGTTTTGGGCTTCATAGCCCATTACTGTGCTGCAGCAATAGTCCCTCCGAGTCAGAATTATAAACTGTAATGCTGTCCTGTAAGACATGGAAGGGATCATAACTCTGGCCATACTGGGGCCCTATCAGGTAAGCGGTGGCTTTCATCTGTGGCAAATGTAGCTTAAAGCTGCACAGAAATGGTTTGAACTCCCCCAAAATAGTATTTAATGGGGTGTGTCGCCACACTCTTCCTGGTAGGACGTCACAAAACGTTAAAGCACAGGGGCATGGTGAACAGACCGGAAAGAGTGGAAGGATCGGCTGACCGGTAGTATGGCCAGAGTTACAGACTCTTCCCTCTCTTATAGGACAACATTACAGTTTATAATTCTGACTAGGAGGGACCATCACCGTGGCACAGTAACAGGCTATGTAGCCCCAAACCATATCTCACACATTTACTTTTAACCATTTCTACTGTTTTCAACACTCATGAAATCCTGCTATTTTTTATAATACAGATTTATGCAAACCTCAATAAATGATCAAATAATTTGTACAATTTATGAAAAGATGGAATTAACTTAATGTTTGAGATCATCATAATTCATACATTTCTCAATAAGCCAGTGACAGAATACTTATGGATTTTGCTACAAACATTGCATGGCTTTTCTGTGGTCAGTCATATTTGGGTAAGAACAGGTTACTCACCTGTAACAGTAGTTCTAGGAGTGATATATGTTGTTCATCCACACTTCTTGGCATGTCCCCATCCACTTTAAATCTTGCCAGAAGTCTTCAAGCTGGCTCCTCCCACCCACCCGGGTGGTATATGCCTCGGCTCGTCCCCATGACACCAGCTCTTAGCCCGCTGGAAGCAAGGTTGTGCACCCGAAGCCGGGGAGGTCGAGTGTGTGTGGATGAACATATACCACTCCTAGAACTACTATTACAGGTGAGTAACCTGTTCTTCTAGGAGCATGGATATGTTGTTCATCCACACTTCTTGGCAGACTCCAAGCAGTTCTCCAGGAGGAGGGAGGCAAAGCACACACCCCCTACTTAGAAAATAAAGATTGGAGAACCGAGGCCCAAAACCAGCATCCCGGTATGACTCAAGGTCGAAGTGGTAGTGGGTAATGAAGGTGTTTGCTGACTTCCAGGTAGCAGCCCAACAGATTTCCTGGATAGGAATGTCCCTAGAAGCAGCCACCGATGCAGCAGTATGGCGGGTAGAATGAGATGTCCTCTTTCTGGACTTCAGCAAGGCATTTGACTCTGTTCCTCATGTGGGCCTGTTGGATAAGCTGGGAGAAATGGGGGTGGGGAACCAGATGATCAGATGGATAGGCAATTGGCTCCAGGACCGGACCCAGAGGGTCGTAGTTGGTGGGATAGTCTCATCCCCAAGGAGGGTCATTAGTGGGGTCCCACAGGGATCAGTCCTTGGGCCCTTCTGTTCAACACCTACGATCTGACATAAGGACAGGAATCAGGAGGAGATGAGTCTCTTTGCAGATGACTCAAACTGGGGAGGTGGTGGATGGGGAGGAGGGGAGGGGAGGGTGGCCCTACAGGGGGACCTGGAGGCTCTGGAAAGATGGTCTAGAAAGTGGAAGCTGAGGTTCAATGCAGGGAAATGCAAGGTACTCCACCTGGGGGCCAGAAACCCAGGTCAAGTGTACACCCTGGGGGATGCTACAAGTCTCGATGGCTGAGAGGGACCTGGGGGTGGTGGTGGATGTCAAGATGAACAACTCGGAGACTTGTAGGAGGGCAGCAGCCAAGGTCAACAGGATGCTGGGATGCATCGCTAGGGGGATCACCTCCAGAAGGAGGGAAGTGATACTCCCTCTGTATAACTGCTTGGTGAGGCCGCACCTTGAGTACTGCGTGCAGTTTTGGAGGCCACACTTAAAGCGGGACATTAACCTCCTGGAGAGGGTCCAGAGGAGGGCAACCAAAATGATTTGGGGCTTGGGGGACAGGACCTATGAGGAGAGGCTCGAAGAGCTAAATATGTACACACTGGAAGAGAGAAGGGACCGGGGGGACATGATAGAGGTCTTTAGGTACATGAAGAGGGTAAATAGGGAGGAACAGTCGAAAGCTTCAAGAAAGGAGGAAGGGGCCACTAGAGGGCATGGCTGGAAGCTGGAGGGGGGAAGATTCAGGGGAGAAAGGAGGAGGTGCTACTTCACTGAGAGGGTGGTGGAGCCATGGAATGCACTGCCTAGGGGGCTGGTGGAGGCAGCGACAGTGGAGGGGTTCAAGAGGGGGTGGGACAGGTACAGGGGAAGGGTTCTGGAAGCAAAATCCAATGCAGCAAGAATATCCGGAACTGGGAAGGGAGAAGCCAGAGAAGGCGAGGGGGACAGCAAGGTCAGCACCCAGGTTGGGGACTGACCAAACGAGCAGACACGAAAGACCGTTAGGCCTATTCTGCTGGCATTTTAGTATTTTAGTATGTTAGATCTTATCCCTCTGGGAGGCTCCTTGCCCGCCAACTCACAGCACAGACCTATGCATGATGTAATCCATTTTGCTATAGGCCGTTTGTCATCTATGCTGAGGCCACTTCAGGCAGACCTGCAGCCAAACAACTGGCGAACCTCTCCATGAATTTCCGCCATCCTCTCCTTCTAGTAGGAGAGAGCATGTCTCAGGTCCAAGGTATGGAGCCTGTACTCGGTGTAAGAAGGGTAGTAAACCAGAAGAGTCAACACCTGGTTTAGGTGAAACTCTGACACCACCTTCGGAAGGAATTTCAGGAGGGGCGCAGGACAACTTTGTCCCTGTGAAAGACCAGATAAGGGGAGTCCACCGAAAGCGCCTGGAGCGCCCCTGTCCTTCTGGCAGACGTGATAGCCACCAAGAAGGCCATCTTCCACTTGTGCATGGGTTCGAATGGATGAGCTTTGCCAAAACCAGCAACAGATCCCATGGAGGTGGAGGTTCACGCACCAGAGGGGATATGTGATCAAGGCCTTTGAAAAAGCACCCGACCACTGTCTCCTGCGCCAATGCCGGCTGACCGGCTCGTGTCCGGTAAGCAGAAATAGCTGCCAGGTGCACCCTAAGGGTTGATTACCACAGACTCCCTTTGGAGAGAGACCAAAGGTAGTCGAGATTGATAGTTACAGAACAGGATAAGGGGTCCAGACCCTTACCCTGACACCAAATGGAAAATAGTTTCCATTTGAAGGCATAACATTTCCTGGTAGATTCCTTTCTAGATGCCTCCACCATGGTGTAGACATCTTCGAAAAGACCCAGAGCCTGGAACTCTAGCCGCTCAGGTACCAGGCTGTGAGATGAAGGGATTGAAGGTCCGGATGGAATACCTTCCCCTGGTTCATAGATATCAGGTCCAGGCGTGTACAAAGTCGCTCTGGGGCCTGCAGCGGAGGCTGAGGAGATCTGGGTACCAGAACTGGCGTGACCAATCTGGGGCTACCAGGATCACCTTCAAATTGTCCCTCCTCACCTTGAGTAACACCTTGTGGATCAAGGGAAATGGAGGGAAGGCTTAGAGGAGGCCTGAGGTCCATGGCCTCAAGAAGGCATCCCCCTGCAGTGGGGGGCGGGCATGAAACAGCCTCAGCTTGGTGTTCTCCATGGAGGCAAACAGGTCCACTATCTGTTTGGCCCAACGGGAGAACAGCCTGTAAGCTACCTCTGGATGGAGAGACCACTCGTGGGATATCTGGCCTATGCGGCTGAGAGCATCCGCCAGACAGTTCGAGGCTCCTACCACATGGATGGCTAGAAGATCCGTCTCCAACCGGCTTACGAGGGTCCAGATGCAGAATGCCTCCTCGCACAGCAGAAGGGAGTGCATGCCACCCTGTTTGTTGAGGTAGTACATGGTCGTGGTATTGTCCGTCTGGACTTGAACCACTTGACCCCGGAGCTGAGGAGCGAAAGTTGACAGCACCAGTCTGACTGCTCTGAGCTCCAACAGGTTGATGTGGCATCAGGACTCCTTGGGGGTCCAGAACCCGTGGGCCCTGTTGTCCCTCATATGGGTTCCCCAGCCCATGAGAGAGGCATCGGTCGTAAGGATGACCGTCGGCTTGGGACGGACAAATGGGATCCCTTCCTGCAACCGGTCTGGGGCAGTCCACCACTGGAGAGCATCCCACATCTTTTGGGTTACAGTAATCAGCTGGTTTAAGTGACCATATTGCTGAGTCCACTGGGTGGCCAGCTCCCATTGGAGGGGGCACATATGCCACTGGGCCCAACGAACCACTGAGGTGCACGCCGCCATGTAACCCAGAAGGCACAAAAAGTCCCAGGCAGGGCGCAAGTGCCCAACCAGAAATAATTGGGCAAAGGAGGAGAGAACCCCCGCCCTGTCCGCTGGGAGCCGAGCTCTGGCTTGACAAGAGTCTAGCTCTGCCCCGATGAAGCCCATCATCTGAGAAGGCACGAGTTCCGACTTGGCCTCGTTGACCAGGAGGCCAAGTTGGGAGCAGATTTGGAGGGTCAGATCCCTGGACCTCTCCACCTCCTGAAGGGAGGAACCTGCCAAGCGCCAGTCATCGAGATAAGAGTAGATTCTGACTCCTCAATGCAAGATGGGCCGCCACCACTGCAATGCATTTGGTGAAGACCCGAGGGGCCGATGACAGGCCAAATGGCATGGCTCATAACTCGTACAGGGTCCCTTCGACCCTGAAGTGGAGGAACCGCTGATGGGATGGACGGATTGGGACGTGAAAGAATGTGTCCTGTAGATCAGGTGAACAGAATCACATGTTTCACTCCACTGATGGTGTGATCTGGTTCAGAGTGACCATCTGGAAAGTGCAAGGCCTGAGATATTGATTCAGGTCGTGGAGATCTAGGATGGGGCGCAAACCCCCCCATCCGCTTGGGCACCAGGAAGTACCTGGAAACAAAGCCTGGGTCTGTTGGTGGATCCGGCACTGGAGCTACTGTCTCCTTGAGGAGGAGCTGAGCTACGTTGTCTCGAAGAGCCGACTGGTTACAAGCGGAGATCTGTTCCTCCCGAGGGGCTCGGCTGGGAGGGTACTGCTTGAATTCTAGAGACAGTCCCCAACTGTCCACTTCAAGAACCCACCTGTCTGAAGTGATAGCGGACCAGGCGGAAAGGAAGTGGCAGAGCCGACCCCCCAAGGGAGGACCCAGAGCTGGCGTGACGGGTGTTGGGGTGGCAACCCCCAACCAGTCACTGAGCAGGCTTACAGGAGGAGGCAGCTCGAGGACCTGCACCCCGGCCTCCTTTATGGTGCTGTTGAGGACCCTGCTTGGGCCGCGGGCACCAAGCTTGAGCCTGCTGTTGCTGCCGACCTCCTTGATAGGAGGGCTGCCTGACCGCAGGGGAAGAATGCCGAAATGGCTTCTTCTTTCTCTTCTGCTGGTTCTTGCCCAAAGAACCCTTAGCAGAAGTGGCATCCAAGGTGGCACTGGACTGCTCTATACGCTGATGGTGACCGACCACTCCTGGACTTGACTTAAGTCAGTGCACAGGAAGGGCATGTCAGCAAGCTTATGCTGAGTATCTGCCAGGAAGGAGGAAAGCCTCAGCCAAGCCCTGTGGCGAGAGGCCCTGTGGCTGCCAGCGAGCGGGCACAAGAATCCCAGATATCCAAGGCCATCTGGAGCTGCTGTTTAGCAACAGCACAGCCCTAGTCACGGACCTGCTTGACCATGGTCTGCATGTCCGGTGGGAGATGAGGGAGGACCTCATCTAATGATCCTAGAAGGGCATGAGAGAAGTGTGCCACGATGACAGCCGAGCTGGCCTGACGAAGGCCCAAGGAAGAGGCCGCACAGACCTTATGGGCAGTGTGGTCCATATTCTTGGACTCCTTGTCCGAGGGTCAGTAAAGTGTCGGCCGAACTACCAGTACGCCTCAACGCAGAGGCGGTCACCAGGCTCTCGGCCTAAGGGTGCTCTGTGAACCCCGCAAGGGACCCCATGGGCACCACGTACTTGCGGGCCATGTGGGCAGATGGCGCTATGCAGGAGGCAGGACGCTGCCAAAGTTCAACAGCCGGCCCAACAATGGCCTCGGCCACTAGAAAGGTCTCCGTCATAGTATCCCCTCTCTTTAGAATGTCGGCGAGAGGGTATTCCACCTTCTTCTGGATAGGCTCCAGCGGCATTCCAGTGGAATCGAAGACGAGGCGGAGAATGCCCTGGAAAGAGGAAGGGCCTTCCCTCCATCCCTGCGTCGACCGACAACTCATCATCCCCAGGATGTGAGTGCAAGCCGGTGATGTCCGAGTCCGAAGAGTCATGATACAGTGGTCTACCGCCTAAGTCACCCTCGATCTGTCAAGGGTGGTCCGGGGTGACTGTTAGACGTTGGGGAAGCCCGGTGTCCTGTCAGTCCTCTTTCGAGGGTGCCCCTCCCTCAGGCTGTTTAGATGGTGGTTCCACCCGAATCGGTGGAGAGACCGGAGTAGGCCTAACCCTGAGACAGCCCTGCCCCACAGGAGGAGGATCCGAAGGCTTCAGTTCCGGAGGGATCGGCTTCGGCCTAGGAGACGAGAGCCAAGTGATGGCCGGGGTAGGCAGTGGAGCCAGCTTCTGCCCCGTCAACATCAGCTGTTGCCACATAAGGTCTTCATAGCGCCGGAGTTTCCGCTGGAGCCTCTCCTCGTCCGAGGAGGATGAGGACCTATGGCGTCGCCTCTTTTCTGAGCGCTTATGGCTCTTCCTCGGTCAATCGTCCGAGGGGGTCCTGGACCGAGATCGAGATCAGGGAGGCCGACTCGGTCAATCAGAAGACACCGGGATCAGTGAGACCCGGGGGTCCAGGACTGGTTCCTTGATGGGAACACCAGCTGGCTGTGTCTCCTCATCCGGAAAGATCAGGACAGAGTCCTTTCCAACAAGTCGTCGGGCACAGCCGGCAACAAGAGGTCGATGGGGTCGAGGATAATTTTGACCTCGTCGGACACTTCCTCAGTGCCTTGGCCAGACGGAAGGTCCAAAATACCAGCGGCTGAGGATGCGTTCTCGACCGAGGTAGAGACCACGTGTTCTTGGGACTCTGACCTCTCCCAGTCCCAAGACAGTCTCTGTCGGGACGAAGACACCGGGTCCTTCTCCCTCTTCCGAAAGCGGGAGGAGTGCGAGCCCGAGGGCGCCTCACACCCCGAGTGGGAAGAGACTGGCACATCTCCCTGAAGGAGCCCGTAAAAGTGGAGCCTAGGTTCAGCGGGATGAAGAAGCTTCGACTGGCCCAAGCACGAGCTGCTTCCTCCTCGAATGCCTTCATCTGTTCCAGCTGATCAGCAGAGCCCGCAGCTTCGGAAACCACCCACCTAGCCTCCTTCGATTTCCCTGGCGGGTTTCTCTTTTCTGGTCTCCCCAGCTTCAGGCGTGCCTTGCGATCGTCCAGAACATTGGGATGGAAGGCCAAACAAAAACTGCACGACAAGGTGTCATGTCCGACACCTAGGCAGTAAACACGTGTGAGGTGGGGATAGGTGCATGACATCATCTGGCTGCAGGGGCACCGGCGAAATCCTGGGAAAGATTTTTCCTCCATAGTCAATGCAACGAAAGCGCGATTGCTAACTCGAATGAGTTTGATTTTCGGTAAAACCGACAATTTGAAAACCAGGGCCTACGAAATGCTGAGAGCATGAGGGAACCTGTATCTTCCAGCGGAAAGGAAGATCTGGTGTCATGGGGCGGAGCCGAGGTATATACCACCGGGAGGGGGTGGTGGGAGGAGCCAGCTTGAAGACTGCTGGCAAGATTTAAAGTGGAAGGGGACATGCCAAGAAGTGTGGATGAACAACATATCCACGCTCCTAGAACAGTTTTTGCTTCCAGTGTCTATTTTGTTTTCCTTTTAACTGTATTTATGTTACACTGGCATCCAGTGGTGGCAGAAGTCTAAACATGAGCAACATGTTCTAGAATCCTAAACAGAGTTTCAAACTGGTTAGGTAACAATTGATCTACCAATACAGAATTCAAGCATACCTACAGCTTATTATGACCTGATCAATGTCACGCACAGCTTCTAATTTAAACAAAATGAAAAAATGTAGGCTGGGGCACTTGGCTTCATTCCGAAGTGCTGCCACCCCCAAAAACACACACACACACACTCTTATGGAGTCAAAGAGAGGGTTCTTTCACACACCAGCACACTCCCCGCATCTTCCAACTGCCTTGGTTCTTAAACCACTTAAAAACTATTCAAACACGTTCTATTGGTCAAACTAAAAAAACAGTCCCAATATATCATACCTAACCTGCCAAAGGTTTAGGGAGCAGTCTGCGATTGATTTCATATTCATTCCCATGACAGCCAGCAGTACACGCCACGTGCGTGGGCACACACACACACACACACATATTCAATTTACAACTGTTTGGGATCAAGACTAAGACCAGCAAGATTCAGCGAAGATGTGAACTAAGTGCATTATTTACTGAACTAAACAGACAATGAGGGGCTCTATGGCCATACAGTTAGAACTGCGTTAAGGTATACGGTTCATTTGTATGGGAAGTTTGCCCTTTATAGAGCAGGTACGATGATGCAGTGGCTGAGGAAGCTCAAATGTCTTGCAGGACACACTCTTCTGGGTTGGGATCCTCTGTTGCAGCACTGCCCTTGATGTACCAGAAAGTGCAATGTGAGCTGAAGAAAATGGTGTTCATAGGACAAGGGTGGAAAGACGAGGGGACTAGTGCCATGACATTTGTGACTGCTCCCACTAAAGTCCTAAGACTTCTCTTGCTCCTGTCGGGTAAGAATGCAGAGACCAAATGAGGTGCAGCAGTTTCCAGAATGGTAGCGAGCAAAGAAACAGATAAGGGGAGTAAATATGAATTTTACCCCCATTTTGCGTTCTACAATCCAAAATTTTTACTGTAAGGATTTATTTCCAATCCTACATATTTAAAGTCAGGTGGTACACATGCACAAAAATACATTTCCCATGCAATGCAAGGAACCCCAAGACCATGCACTAACAAGGGTGGAAGCAGTAGGGGCAGGGACAGAAATGTACAGTTAAGTAAGAACTTGCAGTAACAGCAGATCTTAGAGAGGAGCTCTTGCAGCAGGCTATTACTATTAGGACTACTGCTGCAGGCCTTAGGACCCAACTGAAAACACTTAGCTAGCAGTACCCAGTGGGGACCACCCCCCTGACATCGGCCATGCTACAAAAGGGGGCGGACCCCGGCTCCACCTTAGTTCCCCCGCCAAGACCCACGAACAGATCTCAGTGAGAAAACCGGGCAAAGCCTGTCCTAGACATGCTGAAAAATTCTCCTGGGGACGGAGGGTGGGAAAGCAGCGCCTGCTGCAAGAGCGCCTCTCGAAGATCTACTGTTATGGTAAGTTCTTATGTTACTGTACTATCTTACTTCGGGTGGGAGCTCTTGCAGCAGGCTATTACTATTAGGACAGAAACCCAAGCAGTCCCGCACCGAGGAGGTGACTAGCCCAGGAGGCAGGATGACAGATAAAAGATGGTAAAGCCTATAGCTGGAATCAGCAAACTAGGACAAGAGTCCTTGAAGAACTGCCAGGCCCAAACTGACTCGGCGCCTGGAAGCAATGTCCAGACTGTACTGCCTCACGAAGGTGTGCACTGAATTCCAAGTAGCAGCTGCACGGATGACTCGAAGGGAGACATTTTTTAAGGAGGCGAAGGAGGTAAAGACTCCTCTAGTGGAATGACCTCTGACCAAGCCTGGCAGAGGTTTGTTGTACTTGTTATAGCAGAACACTATACAGTGTACCAGCCACTGGGAAACTGTCTGTTCTGACACTGGTTTGCCCAGGTGTTGAGGTGCAAAGGCCTCAAACAATTGCTCCGATTTGCAGTGTACTGCTGTCTGCTTAAGGTAATACCTCAGCGCCCTATGGACATCCAATGTGTGCAGGAGAGACTCTCCCTGATTAGTAGGGGTAGGAAAATAAACTCGAAGGTCAACCGACTTGTTGAGAGTCAGCTCTGAGACCACTTTAGCTAAGAATTTAGGATTCGTTCTGAGGGAAACTTTCCTGATGAAAAATAATATAAGGCTCCTTACACATCAGGGCCTGTAGCTCGGAAACTCTTCGAGCTGAAGTAACAGCAACTAAAAAGGAAAATTTCCAGGAAATGAACCGCAGCTCACATTCCGCTGTGGGTTCAAAAGAGAGGGAAAGAGTCAGTTTCTCAGCACAAAGAAGAGATCTCAGGGAGGGATAGGATCCCTGCTAGGAGACCCTAGGTGCAGAACACCCTGTAAAAAGGTGCAGGCCACGTCCAACTAAGCCAGGATCCGGTCTCCGAACAGGACATAAGCAGAGATGGCCCACATGTACGCCTTTATGGACGAATAACTCAGGCCTTGCTGATATAAGGAGAGGAGATATTGTAATGCTGAGTTCACCGGGCAGGAAAGGGGATCTGAATGGTGGGACGAAGCCCAAAGACAAAATCGCTTCCATTTTATGGCATATGTGAAGTGGGTCAAGGGCTTCCTCGCAGAAACAAGGATGTCCGCCACCTCTTGAGTAACCCCATACCTGGATTGGACTACGTCTGCAGGAGCCAAGCATGAAGGTGTAGGGACCGGAGATCTGGATGCACCAGCCTACCCGGTCCTGGGCTAGCAGTTGCGAGCATATTGGCAGCAGAATTGGAGGTTCTGATGATAACTGCTGAAGTAGTGGAAGTCAAATCTGCCGGGGCCACAGCAGGGTGATCAGAATCATCTGAGCCCTCTCGGCCTGTACCTTCAGCAACACTCACTGAAGGGAGGGAAGGCATAAAGAAACTTCCCTGCCCAGCAAAGGGACAATGCATCTGGCCAAAAACACACCAGGCACGTGCTCTCGTGAGCAAAAAAATGGTCAGTTTGGCGTTGTGCAGAGATGCAAAGAGGTCCAGCTCTGGATGACCCCATGTGTCGAACAGCTGGTCCGCTATGAACAGTAGCAGCTCCCACTCGTGTGCCTTGGACAGAGACCTGCTGAGGCTGTCTGCCAAGTCGTTTTGCATGCCTGGAACGTGGACGGCGGACAGCAAAATGTGATGCTCCAACACCCAATACCAGACTCTCATCGCCTCCCTGCACAGGGTGTAGGAGTGAGGTCCCCCTTGCTTGTTGATGTAAAAGACAACAGCCATGTTGTCTGTCTGTACGAGAAGAGAGCCTGATATGAGGTCCTCCTGAAGGGCCCTTAGGGCGTTGAGGACCACCTGCATTTCCAGAACACTGATGTGGAGGACGTGCTCCTCTGGAGACCAGACACTCTGAGTCTGATGATCCCTGAGGTGCGCCCCCAGCCCAAGTCAGAGGCATCTGTTGTCAGAGTCCGGCCTGGGGGCTCATGTTGAAAAGGAATCTCTTTGTCGAGATTCAAAGGGTCCAACCACCAACGCAGGGTCCTCCTGACCGTCTCCGAGATCTAGATAACATGGTCTAGACCGTCTGAGCCCTGGTCCCACTGCACCCTGAGCATCCACTGTAGTACCCTCATGTGGAGGTGGGCCAAAGGGGTATGCCCCCGTATGGGAACACAAACACGGCAAACTATGCTCCTGGCGGCAAAATCGACACTTTGCTGACAGGTTGCTGTGATGGTGTGCCCAAGATAGGGGCATGCTGTCTCCCGGTCCTGCATCCACGGCCTGAGTTAACTCTGACTGGAGTTAACAATCCTTTAATCCGGGGTGGTGGGGGCGAGCCCCATGGCCGGTTTCGGGGAGAAGCCCCTACAGAAAAAAAGGAACGGGAGTCTGCAAGGAATCATGCCGACTGCGATTTGCGGTCGACATGATTCCTGTCACTGTAATGACGGTTGACATTAGAGATGTCGAACCGGCGTGGTAGAGACGGCCAAAGGAACTACCAGGATGGCCGCCGCCATATGCCCCAGAAGTCTGAGGAAGGTCCTGGCTGGGACTTGAGGGGTTACTAGGACCAAACTGGCCACCTCTCTCAGGCGATGATCTCTTTCTCAAGGAAGAAAGGCCATGCCCTGGAGTGAATCTAGGATTGCCTCTATAAAGGTGAGTCTTTGGCTGGGCCCTGGGAAAGACTTTGGTAGATTCAGGGTGATCCCCACCTCTTGGAACAATGTACAAGTGTCTCCAAGAGCTCGAAGCAGGCTCTCTCTCTCTCGGGGGCTGCTAAGAGCCAGTCGTCGAGGTAAGGAAAGACGTAAAGTCCCCTGCACCTTAGAGCCGCAGTTATCGCTGCCAAGCATTTGGTGAAGACTCGAGGAGCAGAGGAGAGGCTGTATGGAAGAACCCAGAACTGGTAATGCTCCCCCTGGAAGCAGAACTTCAGAAACTTCCTGTGGGAGGGGAAGGGAAGACCCCCGATGTGCATGTAAGCATCTTGTATGTCCAGGGAACAGAGCCAGTCTCCCTGGTGCAGCAGAGGAATGAGACCTGGGAGGGTCACCATCCTCAACCTTCGGTATTCCATATAAATGTTTAGAGAGCTGAGGTCCAGGATGGGCCGAAGATCTTGTGTCTTCTTTGGAACCAGGAAAAAATGGGAGTAGTATCCCTTTCCCTGCTGTCGCAGAGGAACTGGCTCTATTTTGCCTTTTTCTGCATGAGGGCCTTGATTTCTCCTATCAGAGAAATGTGAGAAGGAGGGTATCGCGAGGACTTTGGTGGAGTTTCTGGAGGAATCTGGGTGAACTCCAGTGTGTGACCTCTCCTTATGATGTCTGACACCCACTGGTCTGATGTGACAGAGCTCCATCCCTCCAAACAGAGGGAGAAGCGACCCCCTACTGCCTCCCCTGAAGCTTCTGCCGGAGGAGGGGGGAGTCAGTGGCGAGTCATTGGGTGGAGCCGGGACTGGGGAGAGAGATGTGAGAGGACTTGGGGCCTTGAAAAGGTGCGCCACCAGGTTGCTGGTTGCCGGCCTTCCTTTTGAAGCCACCTCTCTGTCCCTGGTTGCTACCACAGGCTTGTTGGACTGAGGATATACAAAATGGCAGTTTTCGGAAAGCATCCTTGGTCCCCCCCTGTACATCTGGCAGACGGACCAAATAGATTTGCTAGACTCCTGGAGGCGAGAGATCAAAGCCTCGGTCTCCTGCCCAAAGAGGACGGAACCATGGAATGGGAGGTCCCCGATTTCAGACCGCAGATCATTATGAAAGCCAGAGCATCTCAGCCACATGTGGCGGCGAAGGCAGACCCCTGACGCTGCCGCCCCAGCCGCCGTATCTGCAGTGTCATACGAGGCACGCAGAACATGCATGCCTACATCCGAGCCCGATTTTAATACATCCAGAAATTCCGCCTTTGTGCGGAATCTGGCAAGGCACTGACAAGCTCCTGTCCCTTTTTTCAGAGTGCATTTTGGTACTGGACCATATGCATGAGGAAATTAAGGGACTGGATGGAGCAGGTGGAGGCAGAACAGACTTTCTTGCCCACCTGGTCCAAGAAACAGGACTCCTGGTCAGGAGGCTGGGAGCTTAGATGCTTTGGCTGCTTTGACTTGTCATGAGCAGCTGCAATCACTGTGGAATCCGCGTGAGGGTTTTCTGCCAAAAAAGGCTCATCCCTCGGTGCCCTGTATAGCCTATATGACTTTTTTGGAACAGCCAGGACTGAAGCTGGATGCTTCCAAGTTGTCCTGTTAAGGTCTTGGAAGGTGTCTACCAGAGGAGGCACCACAAGGGGTTTGGTCTCCTTCTGCCTCAGGCAACGAGCCATTCTCCGGTGCTCTGAATCCAGGTCCTCTATCTCCCATTCGTTAGTGGCCTGGATGTGCCTCATGACGTCCTTGAAGGTGGAATCGTCTGGAGGGGAATGGGGTAGATCCCTATTGTCAGGAGATCCCACAACTCTTGAAAAGGAAGAGGAAGACCTGCTCCTGGTCCTCGAGGTGTCCGAACTATGTTTACAGGGACTACCCTCTGCAGAACATCGGTGACCCCTAGACTGACGATGGTTCTGAGACTGATGACAGAGCAGGGACAGACACCCGTCCTGAGACCGGAGTCGGCTAAGGGGGCACGCTCCCCTAGAGGATGACCTGTGTCAGCTGCGGGATCTGCTTCTGGGCTCAGACAGACTATGGCTGACCGACCTTGAGTGATGCTGTCTGCAGTCTCTGGACCGTGACTGGGAACATCTTGCCAAGGGGGAGCAAGGTAAGGAGAATGAGTGCTGGTCCTCAGGGGTTTTAGCCAGTAAGCCAGTGGGCAAACCCCCAGGCTCCTGATTGTCCAGTCAGTCTGGAACCGGTGCCGGCTCTGGTTGAGGTGGAGGTACGTCTTTGTGGACCTGGCACCACCAAAAGGAAAAAAGTTCTCCCAGCTCCTCCTTACCAAAACGGGCCGCTGCCCCCTTCGGAGGGGATCAGAGAAGTTGGGGGCTCCAGAAGGGCTCGCGGTGAAGAACCAGAGGATGAGCCCTATGGAATAGAGGCCCGAGGGGCAGGCGTCGGTACCTTGACCGGTGCCAGCGTGATGGCAGCCCCATCAGCCGCAGGCACTTTGACTGGTGCCAGTGTCTTATCCGGTGCCAGATCCGACGTGGCCGACTTAGGAGGGCGGTACCTGGAGGGGGCCTTGGCCTTCGGGTCCTGGTCCTTGCCAGGTGGCTTACCAGAACCCGGTGGAGCCGAAGTCGGGGCCTTCTTCGGCAGGGCCAAGGTTTGTGCTGAGGAAGAGGCTTTAGTGGACTCTGCCAGGGCAGAGGACAAGCGCAGCGGCGTAGCCTTCGAGTTGGATGGCTCAGAAATAGAAGCAGCTCCCGACGGGACCGATGCCTGTGTTTTGGCAGAAGCATCAGGCCTCAGTTTCTCTCCATGCCTGGAATGCTTGTAGCGGTTGGACCAGCCCGAGCCGTAAGAAGAGGGCATGCTGTGGGGAGAGCGGGATTTTGAGTGGTGATGGGACCGGCTACGGTCCTTGTCACAGGACTTTTGCGACTTCTCCTGGCTTTTACCCTTGTCCCCAGGACAAGATTGCAGGACGTCCATCCCTTTTTCAAGCAGGTGGGCTTTCAAGGCCTTCAGGCGTCTAATCCTCGTCCTGCTAGTAAAGCCTTGACAAATTTCGCAGGTCTTCAGGTCATGGTCTGGTCCCAGGCAGAAGACACACTGGTGGTGGCTGTCCTTGGATGGTATCTGGCAGCCACTGGCACACTTCATCTTCTTGGGACCGGATGAGGAGACAGACGATGGTGATGACGTGATGGTAGTGAAGACGATAGGAGAGAACGAACTGCAGGAGGAACAAATGCGGAGAAGGAACGCAATAAATTCGATGAAAAACCAGAGGTAAAAAAAAAAATTTCAAATCGCTGGAACTGCTGTGAAAAAAATCACTAAACTTCCCAATGTGAGCAGGTTGCGGCGGAAAAGAACTAAGGTAGAGTCGGGGTCCGCCCCCTTTTGTAGCATGACCGACGTCAGGGCGGAGCCGATGTCAGGGGGCGGTCCCCACTGGGTACTGCTAGCTAAGTTTTTTTCCCGGTGGGTCCTGAGGCCTGCGGCAAAAGTCCTAATAGTAATAACCTGCTGCAAGAGCTCCCACTCGAAGTAAGATCAACAAACCACTGTCTCTCACTGCAGACCTTGAAAATGAGAACAACCGCCTCAATTAAGCTATGCAGTTGATTGTGATAGAACAGACACTACCTAATGCATATTTGGATTGATAGGTTTCTGTAATGTTAGACAATGCCTGACAGTTATTGTTTAAGCGAGGACCACACGGTACCATTTTGGTGCTGTTGGCTGTCACATTTTAAACATTTAGGTTTAAATGCTTTGTTCTGGTTGATAATGTCTTTGTTTATACACTTTTTTCCTTTTAAAGTTCTCTGTCTTAGATTTACTGGGCCAGATTTTTAAAGCCAAGAATGTTGCAAGCCCCTGGTGCACCGATCGTACGGCGCACAGGGCTTACAGCATTCTCTCGGCTGACAATCGGGATTTTCACTTCCATGCACCAAGTGCTGCAAGCCTGTGACATTCAGGGGACCCTTTACACAGGGCTTGCATCAAATATTTGGCGCAAGCTGCTGTAAACTGAGGAAACTTGCAACTTCGCTTGATAATTGAATAATTGGGTGCTGTTGCAGCAAAGGTGTTTGGCACAGCTGCTCCAATAAATGGGTTAGACACAGGGCATGACGTAAGCCATGCGTCATGCTTTAAAAATCCAGCCCACTGCTCATGTCTGCTGATTAACCTACCCACTAAGAGCAAACCTGAAATTGAAGCTCCTCCCCCCTTTATGAATATTCGTCATCCGGCACAAAGCCAGCAGTGCTTTCTCATACACTCTGAAGTTGTGCTCGTACATAATGAAACATCAGCTGAGTGCATGCATGGTAAGACATACACACTCTGAGTGAGGCATTCAAACTGCTGCGAAGAGCTTCAGTCGGCCCGACGTGCACAGGTCGACGGCGGGAAAGAACTTGAGGGCAGATGTGGGAACCGTCCACTATATAGTGTCACACTGATGTCTGTCACGTGACGTCAGGTGGGCGGTCTCCCTTCAGACACTGCTTGCAAAAGTTTCTGTGTGGTCCTGATGCCAGGGGGTGAAGTCCTACAAGTTATTACCTACTGCAAGAGCCCTCTCGAAGTAAGATCTGCCACTAGAAAAAGCGCTTTCCAAGACAAGTAGCGCATATCACAGGAACCAGTTAGTTCAAAAGGTGGCAGAGTCAACATTTCCTAAATAAAATTAAGGTCCCAAGGTGGAGCGGGGCTGTGCACCGGGGGTTTCAGGTGGAGGATTCCTTTAAGAAAGGTCTTGGAGACTTCCAATTGAGCCACTGTTTTGCCCTCCACCAGGGTGCGGTAGGCAGAAACAGCCGACAAGTGAACCTTCAGAGACTAGTAGCTCAGGCACAGGTCATAAAGGTGCAGGAGATACTCCAGGACGTGAGGAACTGGACATGAAAAAGGATCCCAACCCTTTGAGGTGGCCCAAATGGAGAAACGTTTCCATTTCGTGGCATAGGTGGTGCTCATAGATGGCTTTCTATCCATCATCAGGACTTGCGTCACTCGGCAAGAGACTCAAAATCGTGAAACATCTATGTCCTGAGCTGCCACGCATGAAGGTGAAGGGACTTCAGCCCTGGGTGGACCAGCGTGCCCCTCTCCTGAGTCAGGAGATCGTGACAGAGGGGTAGGGGAACTGGAGGTTCCATTGCTAGCTGCTGAAGCAGTGGAAACCAAACCTGATGAGGCCAGGATGGGGCGATCAGTACCATGTGGGCCCCTTCCACCTGAATCTTGTGCAGCACCCTCTGAAGAACTGGAAAGGGAGGGAAGGCGTACAAAAACCTCCCTGTCCAGCAAAGATAGAGCCCCCTCGCCAAAAACACCATGCCCAGGAGCAAGCGAGCAAACCCTGGGTAGTTTTGCGTTGTATGGGGAGGCAAACAGATCCATTTCCGTCCGAACCATAGGTCGAAAATGTGGTCGACTACCTCTTGCTTGAGATCCCACTCATGGGCTCTCACTCTGGTGCGGCTGAGACTGTCCGCTAGGATGCTTTGCGTACCTGGAACATGAACTGCCATGAGGTGAATCCAATGCAGAATTGCCCAGTTCCACACCCGCATCGCTTCCCTGCAAAGGGGGTACGAGAGAGTGCCTCACTGCTTGTTGAGGTACCAGATTACACACGTTGTCCGACTGGACTAATAGTGTTCCTTGGTGGAGCAGGTGCTGGAAAGCCTGTAGGGTATACAGCACTGCTCTCATCTCTAACACGTTGAAGTGCAGAGAGAGCTCTGACTGGGACCATACACCTTGGGTTTTGTGGGTCCTCAGATGAGCACCCCAACCCATCCCTGACGCGTCTGTGACCAGAGTTTGGGTCGGAGGAGGGGACTGGAAGGTCACTCCCTTGGTGAGATCTTGCCACCATAAGAGATACCGCTGCATCGAATTGGAGACCATGACCAAGTGGTCCAGGTCATCCAGCCTCTGATCCCACTGTGCCCTAAGCGTCCACTGCGAAATCTGCATGTGGAGCCTGGCTAAAGGAACAGTGGGGATGGCCGCTGCCATGAGCCCCATCAGTCGAAGGATAGACCTGGCTGAGACCGTTCTGCTGGAGGCTACAAAATGAGCCTGTGCCTGTAAGGTTTCCGCCCTGTCTGTCTAAGGGGAGGAAAGCCATACCTTGAACTGCATCCATCACTGCTCCAATAAACTGGAGGCACTGTGAAGAAGCAAGTTGGGATTTTGGGAGGTTCACAGTGATCCCAACCTGCGCAAAGATATCCAGGGTAGCAGAAAGGGATAGCTCCAGCTGCTTCCGGCGGGGCTGACAGAAGCCAGTTGTCAAGGTATGGGAAAAGAGTGGCCCTGACGTCTCAGGGCTGCCACCACTACCGCCAGGCACTTGTTAAAGACTCTGGGTGCCGATGACAGGCCAACGGGGAGGGCTTTGAAATGGAAATGTTTCCCTTGAAAGGCAAAATGAAGGTAGAGGCGATGGGCCTGAAAAATTGGGATATGCAGGTAGGCATCCTGCATATAAGCACAAAGCCACTGTCCCCTGTGCAGAAGGGGCAGCAGGCCCAGGAAGGTCAGTATTCGAAACCTCTTGTACTCTATATGTACAGGTTCAGAGTACTGATGTCCAAAATGGGACGCAAGTCTCTCATCTTTTTGGGGACCAGGAAGAATTGGGAGAATACCCCTTGCCTTCCTGGTTGGACGGAACGGGCTCCATTGCTTTCTTTAGTAACAGAGCCTTGATTTCCTCTCTTAGCAGAGGAATGTGTACCTTTGGATAGTGGGACACGATTGGTGGCCTGTCTGGAGGTTTGCCTAGAAACTCCAAAGTCTGGCCTTGTCTAATTAACTGAAGTACCCATGAGTCAGTGGTTACTGCCCACCACCCTGACAGACGACTGGCAAATCTTCTGCCCACCGGCTCCCCCAATGGACATGGGGGGGGCGGACCGCAAGTCACACGATGGGTGGTTTGGGAGAGCCGTACCTGAGGCTCTCTGGGCCTTTGCAGGAGGGGCAGCCATTGTTGATGGGGCCAGACGTTTGGGCTGGCATCTGGCCATCTGCTGCTGTTTCATCTGCCGCTTTGCTTGGTGACAAAGGCTTTTGGCCTGAAACTTAGGGTGGTAAATGGTATGGACCAACCTAAGGGCCTGACCTTTATCCTGCAGGCTGGTGATATCTTGTGCATCACCCCCGAAAGGGACGGAACCCCTAAAGGGAGCATCCTGAATGGTTATTTGCCCGTCCTGTGCTAGGCCCAACACACTCAGCCATGAGAATCTCCAATGGCTAACTGCCGTGGCACCACCCCTGGTCGAGGAGTCCACCGCATCACAGGTGGCCCTGAGAGAGTGCCTACAAGCCACTTTGGCAGGTCTAACAGAGTCTGCCAAAATAGTCTGACACAAAATCTGGGAGTGCCTCAATGACTGGCTCCAGCTGAGCAAACAAGGATTTTTGGTAGACCAACATGTGGGCTACATGGTTGAGGGCCCGTATTGCCAATGTTGAAGAGGAATAAAATGCCCTCCCGAATTGGTCCAGCTGCCTCGACTCCTTGTCAGGAGGAGAGGTACTCATGTGCCTAGGCTTAGTAGATCGATCATGGGCTGTTGATATAACCACAGAGTCTGCCTTAGGGGGGACGCTGAGGTGGTCCTTCGCCTCTGATGTCCAGTAAGACCGATCGGCCTTCTTGGCCATCACCAGTATAGAGGAGGGCATCGTCCAGATAGTGGATGGCAGGTCCTCGTGCGGTTCTACCCAAGGTGGGGCAAGGATAGATGCTGCCTCCTGCATGTCCAGATGCTCAGCCAGCTGCTGTCTTTTTGGGTCTTGAGCAACCGATTTCCAGTCATAGACCTCTGCGATTTTTCTGAGCAGGTCCGAGAAAGCAGGGTCCTCTGGAAGAGACTTCGAGGACTCCTTTGGCTGAGGCTCTCTAATCAGGGGAGTCTCAAATCCTGATGCTGCTAATGAGGAGTCAGAGTCCGGGTCCGAGTCAGAGGACTGGGCATTGGGACACGCTGGTTTATGAGGCTCTGAAGGCAGTCCTTCTAACATCCGGCATGATGTCTGTTCCCTCGGAGGGCCTGGCATCGGAGGCCACGTGGGTGCCGGGGCAGGACTGGGCGGTTGTACCTCCAGGCTCCTGGGCTCCTCTATAGGGGGATGGTGGCTAACTCTGACATGAGCTGGGCCTTAGTTTCTGACCACCAGGACTGCAGTATAGCCCTAAAGTCCATCGGGGCCTGAGGAGCAGGCTGAGGCGGGGGCAGGTGGTTAATTGGCTGGTAAGCCGTCAGGTAACCAGACGTATGAAAGGAAGATGACTGATACCCGGAAGGATAAGCTGGCGCATACCCCAGCATCTGGAACCCTGATGGGGGATAACCAGATGGGTGATACGATGGGAAATGTGGCGTCAAGTATCCAGATGGAAAGTAACCCAGAAGACCAGAAGGAGGACAATCCAACAGAGGGCCTGACGGCCGCGCCGACAACCCTGATGGAGGCCCCCTGGGATGCTCCAGAACCCATGCCTGAGTGGCCCAGAAGAACTGGATCTGAAGTTGGTCTGGCAGGCAGCTGAGCTGGTGATGGCATCGGGACAGATAGAAGAGAACCCCGTAAAGGTTTCTGGGAACCCACAATGACAAATCCGGAGGCGAGCTGGGAAAGGTGCTGCCTGACTGAAGACCCCCATCCCCCGCCCCTTCCCGATCCAGGGAGTGCGGAGGGACCTCTTCCAACGGGAAGGAAGGGGAGTCCTCGTGGGGAGAACCTACCGGGGAAGGCTGAGACATGTCCAGCATCTCTGCAGCATCCAGGCCCTCACGGGGACCACAACGCCAGATCGGTCGGGTGAATGTCAGTGGGGCTGATGCCAGACTTATCGGCTGTAGAGGTCGGGCGGACATTGGACAAGCAGACGCCTGATTTATCAACCAGAGCTGGACGCTCAGTGTTTCCGACAAGCGACTTATCGACCCCGCCTAACACTGTAGGCCCTCTGGTGGAAAGGGGCCGAAGTGCAACAGAGATCTCAGATGAAGCCGAGGCGCCTGTGGTCACATGAATGTGTGGTGGCACAAGTGCCGAGAACTGACGGCCTGGCCATGGCGAACAACTTCCCGGAAGACGACCACCATCCCCACTCCCGAGGGTGAGAGGGGGACCTGTCTTGGTCCCGGTGTTTCTCCTTCTTATGCCTGGATTCCGGGGGCCAGGATGAAGCGCTGCAGAGTTTCTGAAGCTCCTTCTCCATAGAGGCCATTCTTTGCTTTAATAAATGAACCTCGGGGACCTGCTGGCATCACTTCCATGTGGCCTTGTTGAAGCAGGAACAGGCGTCACAGTCCTCGACCTTGTGCTCTGGGCCTAGGCAGAGCGTATGGGAATCTTTGTGCGGCACTTGTTTTTGTGCTTGATGCTAGATGACAAAATGCACGAAAACTACTAAATACTAAGAATAATCAAAGAAAAACAGATAGTCATCAGAAAAGCGGTCGAAATGCAGCGTACAATCTTCGCGATGTCCAACGTGAATAGGTTGAAGGCGGGAAAGAACTGGAAGGCGGGCATGGGGACTGCCCACTATATAGGGTCACATGGATGTCGGTCCCCTGTCAGACACTACTAGCTAAAAGTTTCCATGTAGTCCTGATGTCAAGGGGCGCAGTCCTCAAGGTGATTACCTACTGCAAAAGCTTACTCGAAGTAAGATCTAAATGAACTGTTCATTTATTAGTATTTGGTACTTGGGAGCACCATGATGGTTTTCCCTTTGTCACTATGTGTAATGTAGTTGCTGGTGAAGGTGGAAGCTATTTTGCATGCAGTTCCTCTAAGATACTGCTTTACTATTACATGCTAATTAATTAGACAGATTAACCGACAAAAATCTCTAGGCGCTTTGTCTTACAGGCTTAAAAAATGTCTGAGGGGTAGAGACAAGACATAAGACAATAATTGTTAGCATGTCTCGTTTTAAAGTTCTGACAGACTCCATCATTTCAAGGAAGCCTCAATCTCATTTTACTTCTGCTATTTAAAACTTTATCTTAAGTCAAGGCATTTTCAAGTATTTCATTTAAAACCGAGACACTGTGCGAGACTCTTCATTTTTTATTTGAGCTGCTGAAAGGTCGGTGTCACAAACCCACTCAGCAGGTCAGGCCCTCTATTCCCAAAGTGCCAACCTCCGAGCGCAGTCTTGTGAACAGTTTAACAGAACAAGGTAACCATCTTGTCTGTTTTGTGAGTTTGGATCAACCTTTTGGTCTCCAGTCTTAGAGGGATTCAAACTGTGAACCTCTTGCTAGTGTACCCAATGCACAGGCTTAGATAATTCTGTCTTCGGGGAGCCAGATATCTTTGCCTACGGGCACCTAAACAGGTGTACAGAAATTAACCCTTAAACACTTTAATAAAGACCTCAGATTTAAAACGCTTCTCTATCCAGTTTGGTATCACCATTCAAGCTTATGCCTAGTATCTGCTATAACCATATATACTGTTCTTGCAAGCGAAGAAAAATCAAAGACAGACCAGGTATGCTCTAAAAAAAGTTTTTACTAAAAATAGATAAAAATATGTAACACAAAATACAGAACTATATCACAAGACATACAACTCTCTTAAAAGAACAAGGTTTTAAACAGTGCAATTCTTACTACAGTACTTAGTCTCTAAATACCTGCTTAAAAGTGCTCACACATGTTTCTTTGTCAGAGTCTAGATAGAAGTGTGTCTGTGAAGTCAAACCGAATAATGTTTAAAATCTGGTTTTCCCCACTTACTTGCATGAGGTCACCTATTTCCTCCCTGTCAGAATATGTTAAAAAAATCTTTATATAAAAAACAAGATGTCTTTTCCAAGTATTAAATTCCACAACCGCATCATGACTCATGTCCTCCAAACAGGGGTGTAGCCAGGAATTTTAAACTTGTACTCAAAACTGATGCACTGTTGCCCCCCCCATTATGTAAACAAACTAAAATATGTGCAGCCATGCCACACCAACAATAGGCCTGCCCCCCAATTTGTCATGTCTGAGTTCAAGTAGTCAGTTTCTTCCTGTAATCCTCCTTCCTTTGTTTTTCTGCCTGCCTGGTGAGTTGTTCTTGTTTGTGCATTTGACTGGTGGCATCAGTGCCCCATAGCAAACAACAAAGGCAAAAGGTCTCAGTGTGACACAGATGCAATGTGACTCACAATGTCCTTGCTTTCATCTTTTTGTTGCCCCTGCCTGATTTTTTTTTACTGTACTCTGCTGAGTACAGTGCGTATGCCTGCCGACACCCCTGCCTCCAAATGACATTTCTTTGATCTCATGATAAGCGTCCCCCTTCCAGGACATGAAACCATCTTTATGATTTCGCATCAGTTTACTAAACCTGGTTTCCTCTCCTAACGTCATAAAATGGATATTCTCAACTCAGGCCTCTTCCAACCTGTAATTAACTTTAGATAAAACAGGATATCCTTGATCAAGGTCTGTTGTACTCTGTTGTCATTAGCTTCAGGCCTGCCATGTAACACCTGGTATCTAAAACCTGTGAGAGTGTGTGTGTGTGTGTGTGCGTGTGTGTGTGATCTTGCATGCTGTTTCAGCATTTTCTCATGGCTTTCATCTTTTCAGCTGAAACCTGGGGGGTGGGTCACTCCCAGCACCAGATTTTTCAGCATCTCTCATAACAGACAGTCCATTACCCATTTTGATATTACAAAAAAATGATACTGCAGCACTCAGAACTGGCTGTCCACGTCACAGTCGGTACTCTGGCAAAGTGGATTTTTGATGTTTAACATGTATCCTTTGCATACATATTCCGAATTAAAATTAAAAAATAAAAAAAAATACTAGAATGTTACTAAAGGTTCTATAGACATTCCTGCTCTGCCGTTTCTGTTGTTGCACTGGTTCACTTAAGGAATTAGACGTGTTTTATGGAATAGGTCTTGATTTTGTGTCTTTACATTTAAACTACAAAACTATGTTTTGATGCCATATATGAATTAGCTATTTAAGATAGATTTAATTGGCTTAGCATCTAGCGAGGCTGTTTAACTTGTCCTTGGTCACAAGGTTGGTGCCAATGGACTGGAAGAGGGCAGAGGTGGTTGCACTACATAGGGGCGCGGAAGGATGAGGTCAAAAACTACTGTCCTATTCTTACCTCAGTGGTGGGGAAGGCAATGGAAATACTACTTAAGATCAGGTTGATAGAATACTTGGAGATGAATGGCATGCAGGATGACATGCAGCATGGCTTCACCAAGGGAAGGTCCTGTCACACTAACCTGATAAGAGTTTTTCGATGGGATGACACAGATAGTGGACCAGGGAGGAGCAGTGGATGTGGCCTATCTGGATTTCAATAAGGCCTTTGACACCGTTCCGCATGGTGGAAAGGTACATAAAGCTGGACAGACTACGGGTAGACAACAGGATCACCAGGTGGGTGGAAAACTGGTTGAAGGGAAGGAGTCAGACGGTGGTGGTAAATGGGACACATTCCAGGGAACAGGTGGTGACCAGTGGGGTGCCATAGGGGTCAGTTCTAGGACCAATACTCTAACATCTATGTTAGTGACCTAGCGGAGGGTCTGGAGGGACGGATGCGCCTGTTCACAGACGATACAAAGGTCTGCAATTGGGTGGATTCACCTAGTGGGGTGCAAGCCGTGAGGCGGGACCTGGAGAGGCTGGAGAGGTGGTCTGACACCTGGAAATTGAAGTTTAATACACAAAAGTGCTCACTGATGCACCTGGGGAGGGCGAATAGGAGGGAAACTTACTCCCTTGGGGGGTTGGTGATTAAAGAGAAGGAAACAGAAAGGGACCTGGGGATTATGGTATCGCGTGACCTCAAGGTGGACAGCCAGTGTAGCAGGGCGGTGGGAAAGGCAAATGGAATGTTGGCCTGCATCGCGAGGGGTTTTAATAGCAGGAAGAGGGAGGTGTTAATGCCATTATACAGAAACATGGTTAGGCCGCATCTGGAGTATGGGGTGCAGTTTTGGAGGCCTCACCTACGAAGAGATGTTGAGCTGATGAAACATATAGAAACATAGACTTTGACAGCAGATAAGAACCGCTTGGCCCATCTAGTCTGAAGAGGGTGCAGAGAAGGGCAACCAAAATGGTACAAGGGATGCAGGATGCACCCTATGAGAGAAGATTGAGAGGGCTGAATTTGTACCTTCTGGAGACTAGGAGGGAGAGGGGGACATGATTGAGACCTTTAAGTTTCTGAAGGAAATAAATAAGGTAGAAAGTAACAGCTTGTTCAAACTGAAGAAGGGAGTGAACACGAGGGGACATAGCCTCAAACTGGAAGGTGGGCAATACAGAGGTAATGTCAGGGGGCAGTTTTCATGGAGAGGGTGGTAGAGGCCTGGAACAAGCAGCCGGAGGAGGTAGTGGCAGCTGAACATTGGAGGGGTTCAAGAGAGCTTGGGATAGATTTAAGGGGTTGGGAAAAGAGGGTGGAAGCATAACAGAAGAGGGAAGGTAGGGTGTTGGGCAGACTAGATGGGCCGTGGTGCCTTTCTCTGCCATCACATTTCTATGTATTCTATGTATATACAATTAACTGCATTTATGAAAATAAAAAAAAAATTCATTTTTGTCCCTTATCTTCTTTTTGCATTTTTTAGGGCATTTCTTACCTTCACCTCAGTGAAGTGAGTGTGTCATGCCGATCGCACTCTATTGGCAGATCGCTAACCTCCTCCTTCAAACACTTTAAGATTTATTATAAGGATTTCCTCAATTTTTTCCCATCGTCTTCACATGTGTTCTCTTTCACTGTGCATGTAGCAGCAATGACTGTGTCAGAAGCATGTTTTGAATATTTCACTGTTTCTAGTTCGGTATGTCTTATTTGGATTGATTTTATTTATTTATTTATTTTATTTATTATTTATCTGGCCAGGCCGACAGTCATTTATCGGCCCTAGTCACGGCCCCGGGAAGCCTCGGCTACCATCTACTGCTGCCGGGGTTCCCCAGTCACCCCCGGCTTACCCCCCGGAGGGTGGGGCCATGGCCACGGTCTTCCCGTGGTCACGGAACTGTAAACTGCTGGGGACCCGCAGCGATTGCAGCCAATCGAGGTCCTTCCGGGAGGGCTTCACTGAGACTGTGGCCCTGCCCGCCTGATTTCTGTGCTTTTTCCTTACGGAGGTGGGGCGATGCAATGACCTGGCGTCCGCCCCACCTCCCGATGTTAAGCGTGCGGCGTGGGTCTCCCGCGCCTCCGCCAGGGGTCCTCAGTGCTCCGAGCACTACCCGCACCCTCCCGGAGAAGGAGCAGTCCATGGGACGCTCCATCCTTCTCCCCCGGCCGGCCCTCCGACGACCCTGGTCCGTTCCCGAACCCGGGTCGCTGGCGTCGCAAGTGGAAATCCCACCGCTGCGCCGGCGGGCTGGCTGGATTGATTCCTTTTAGTAAATGTTCCCTTGTAAATCGAACATTAAAATGAAACTCTTCAAAAAATGAAAAAATAAAACGATATTATACAAGGATATGACCGTATAAAATGTAATGGGTTTACAGGATAAAACATGCCTCCCTCACATTAATACTGAATGCATTATGAAAATTGTCCTGTCTTTTAAAGACTATTTTGATCTTTGGTCTATATGTCTTGTTTTGTATACAATATAAAAATTCTAGTTTACTAGTATTTTTCTTTAAAAAATCTAGAGAGTTATTTATAAAAAAAAATGCAATTAAGATTAAATACAAATATAACATAGAAAGTCACTCCCAGAGTACTTATAACAAACAAAAAATGTATACTTGTAAATAATTAGAATCTGTAATTGTGTCTTTAAATGATCTGATGTCATGACACGTAAATTGTATAAAAAGCATGTAATCTCTTGATTAATTTGCCATGCCTCCTGAGGAAGGGTTGAGGAATCCAAAGTGCCGAGGCTAATGTGGTGCTACATACTTGCTAAATAAAGCTCTTGAATATTTACTTTTGACCTTATTTTTGTTTTGGTGTGCCAGTGTTTTGGACATGTGTCCTTTGCATACAAAATGCATAGAAAGGTCTTTGTATACTGAAAGGGGACTCCTATTTGGAGCAGACTGCCATGACGAGTGAATTTGGGCCTGGCAAAAAAAATTTATATTTGTGGCTTTGGACCCCAGGATTACTGAAATCTTGAGAGCTGAGTTTGTAATGGCCATCAGTAAACTACATTTTATACTTAGCTTTATATCAGGTGGATAAATCCCCAAACTTATCTGGGCGTTCATCTTGTAGACCAGTCCCCAAACTTATCTGGACGTACATCTTGTAGACCAGTCTTGGTGCACCACAATGATTTAATTTTCTGCTTTAAAAAAACCTAAACAGCAGGACTCCATATTAAGGAACACTCACGTTTTACTGACTTAATGGCACACTAGTGCTTCAACTTGGAGCAGTAAGACATTTTATTGTGTGTGCTCTGTTTTCTTAATAGCTGGACTCCCTGCATTAAAGTGGTGCTGCTGCTTTGTTTTGCTGTTTTACTTTTTTTTTTTTTTAGATTTTCTAGATATATAAATGGCAACATAATAATCTGTTTCAATGTAGCAAATATCTGTATTCTCTGAATGCGAATGCACTTTATCCATTTTCTTTTAACAGAAGTCACAAACAATTCATAAACATTTTGGTTTATCATATTAGGAAATTTTCCAACTGGTATTATGTGTTTTATACCCTACATGACATTATATAAAACTTATAAAGCAGGAAACAAAACATGTGTAATCATTTTAGGTTACTGGCAAGTCAGCACTTTTTTATATCCAGCAGGACTGCAGATGGAAATTAATTCATATATATGGTCTCTTCTATTTGGAGCAGGTCTTACAGTGTCAAGATGGATTCTTGAGAGGTAACGGGTATAGGGAGGAAATGAGCCAGGTGGCTGGGAACATTCTTTGTTCAAGAAGGTCTATCGGAGTAAATTTATGATTGTACCTTATGGACCATTTGTAGAGCGGCTTTTCTTAGTGATAATGATTCCCCATTTGACCTTAGAGCCAACGTTTTACTGGACAGACACTATTGCCAAATTGCTTCTTTCTAATGACCACATATATTCTGAATGGCTGAACACCAACATCTGACCTGCTTCTGTGGATAGTGATCAATTTGTGATGGATGCATTGAATATGTAATTTGTATCTACGTTTTGATTAGCCAAAGTTATTTATCAAAGGTTCCCCATGCTTAATATTGGGAACTGCTGGAAAGTGCTGGTTGCAATATCATCTTTTTTGAAAATGGATTTTGACAATTCCTTTTTAATGCAAACTGAATTATTGTACAAGTATAATTTATGACCTATACTGTATGTTTTTAATACATTGTAAAGGCATATAGCCGAACAATAAACTAAACTTTAAGGTAGGCTACATACACTGCTCCACCCTGATCTCTTCCTTTGGTCACACAGTCAAAGAACTCTATCAGATTTGTCTAATATGACCTCCCCCCAGTGAATCCATACTGCCTCCGATCTTGCAAGCCACTGGATTCAAGATGTTCCACAGTTCAGTTCTTCCCTTCAGTAGTGATTCCATTTATTTCCCCATCACCAAAGCTAGGCTGACTGGCCTGTACTTGCCAGCCTCCTCCCTGCTACCACTTTTGTGAAGCGGAACTACATTTGCCCTCCTCCAGTATCATTCCTGTTTCAAGTGAGTGGTTGAAAATGACTGTCAAAGGTGAGCTCCCTCAATATCCTTGGATGTATCCTGTCTGACCCCACTGCCTTGTCTACTTTCAGATTTGCAAGTGCCTTCAGGACTCTCTCCTCTGTTAGTGGACTAGTGTCCACCTTTCTCCCTTCGATGCCCCTGAAATTTGTGGGCCCTCTCCTTCCTTTCCTCCATTAACACTGAAGTATTTTTTTTTTTTTTTTTTTTTTAGTTGTTTAACCAGGAGTAGCACACTAAACTGAAAGCTTTTTTACAGGTACAACCTGGGAGCACAGGGAAGTTAAGTGGCTTGCTCAGGGTCACACAGTATGCAAGTGGAAGCTGTGGGATTCAAACCCAGGTCTGGTCTGCTGGATGTCACCAGATTTGCAGCTCAGAGCCTTAAACCACTGTGCTATACTGCCTCCCTCCATTTGCTCAGGATGTCTGCTTTTTCATTGTCCCCTTCCACACAACTCCTCCCCCCCTTCCCTTCTTAGCCTTACAATCCCTCCCTTGGTCTTTCTTCTTTCGCTTACATACCCAAAAAGTCTTGTCCTTTTCTTTTCACTGCCTGGGTTATTTTCTCCTAGTTTGCGCCTTTGAGCTCCCAACTGCTTTCCCTGCTTCTCCTGATACATCACCCTATCCTCCACCCTCTCTGTCTCCTTATACCTCCTGAATGCTAATTTTTTTGCCCTTATCTTCTCCGCCACCTCTTTTGAAAACCATAGTGGCCTCCTTTTCCTCTTGCTTACCATTTGTTGCCTTCCCTATCCCTGCTGTTATTTTCGCCCACTGCTCTTCCACTCCACCCCACCCATGTCCTCCTCCTCCCCGCAAGGGCATCCCTGAGGATTCCCCCATCTTTGCTAAAATCGGCCATCCTGAAGTCCAGGACCCTTGCCTTTGTGTGGTTCACTTCTGCCATGGTTCTTATATTAAACCACACCGTTCAGTGATCATTGGCACTCAGGTGGCCACCCACCGTAATGTCTGCAATACTGTCCGTGTTAGTGAGTACAAGGTACAACACTGCTCCTTCACGAGTGGGCTCCTTTACTAGTTGCCTGAGGAATGCCCCCTGCAGGGAGCCTAAGTGTGTCCCTGCTCCTAGCTGAAGCATCAGCTGGGATGCTCCAATCTACATCCAGCAGACTGAAGTTGTCCCCCACACAGTAGCACCTCCCCCTTGTTAGCTATCTTTTGGATGGCTTCCACCAGAAACGCATCCCCCCCCCCCCATGCTGGAGGTCTGTAGATCACACCAGTGCGAATAGCTGCTCCCGTCCCAGACTCTAGGGTGACCCTCAGTACCTCCACCTCTCCCTGTGTTCCCTGTAATTCCATTGCTTTTATGCTATTCCCTCACGTAAAGAGCTACTCCTTACCCTTTCTTGCCTACCCTGTACTTCCGGAACAAAGTATATCCTGGTATGGCTATGTCCCAGTCATGGTTTTCATTGCACCATGACTCGGTAATGGTGCCAATGTTCAGGTCAGCCTCTGCCATAAGGGCCATTAGGTCCAGGGGTGCATTTCCCAGACTGTGAGCAACTGCACAAATGGCCTAAATCCTGTTGCCACCCTGCTTTTTAATTGCTCCTTTTCCCTTCTCCCTCTACCCCCTCTTCCCTCAGTCCTATCCCACTTCATTTCTACCGTCTTTTTTTTTTGTTATTGAGTACCCTTGGGGATTTTTCTCCCTCAGCGTTCTCTCTACTGACTACTTCAGCTTTTTTTTTAGGGGGAGGGGCAGTTTGGTCTTCCTGCTTCCTTCTGCCACTGCCCTCCACTTCTTTAAATGCTCACCAATGTACCATTTAAACCGCTCACTGAGGACTTTGGTTCCTATCCTGGATAGATGCAGGCCATCTCCCCTGTGTAAGCCTTTACCCCTCCAAGTGGGACCCCAGTCCCCAATGAAGCCGAATCTCTCCTCCCTGCACCATTCCTTCAACCTCTGGTTGAAGCTCCTGGTTCGGAGTACCCCATCCTTACCCCTGTCCTAGACAGGCAGTACCACAGAAAAGGTCACTGAGCAAGTTACCTGCGTAAGACCCCTCCCTGCTCCCTGAACTCCTCCTGCACAGTCCTCACCTCATCTGTAGCCAGGTCATTAGTCCCTAGGTGGACAACATCCAGCTGCCCCTCCAGTCCTGCCTGCTGCCCTAGTGATCCCCAGGATCTGCTCCCCATCCCTCTGAGCCATGGCGCCGGGTAGGTACCTATCCTCCCCTACACACACTTCCTCCTTCCATTTCAGGTTAGCCCTGCAAATATCAACTGAAGAGGGTTTCTTTGTATTAGTGTATACTGCAATGCAAAATGCAATCTACTGTGCCAAGGCCATTATAATTTTTTCAGGTGAGGTACGTGATTTTTTTAAGAAGGCAGTGTTGCTTTTCTCTTTCAAGTAAGATTTTTGAAGTATTTTTTTTCTTTTATTTCAAGTAATCAATTGCAACAACTTTGGAAACGTGGACAATGTTTTGGTTTCTCTCGTGCAGAACTACTGCTGTCAAAATTAAAGTGCCTTACAAATAAATGGTTTTAAGCTCACGGTAACTATCCCAAGAGGAACAATGCTTGCCAAGAATTACACAATTGTAATAGGATTCTCTCTTATGACCTTCTGATCTATAAATCATGTTTAGGATAAATGTGCATTTTAACCATTTCCCTGTGTCATGGTGTCAGACTTTATGTAGCAGAATGAAATACTTTTTTGTATTCAAACCTTTCCATGGAAAATGGTAATTCAAGAAAGGGCTACTACTATTTTCAAGAGACGACGCACTGCACATTTTGACTGCTCAACATCTCAGTAATTATGACCTACAAAGGAGCACCTTTTCAGAGTAAGGACCTGAAATAAAGTACATTATGGTGAGTTTGTAAAGGTTTTCATCACAAGCAAAGATCTTGAATAGCTGACATAAAATAATAAACAGTGAAAGACAATGAATAGCATTATAACAAATTTTAAGTTACTCCAGTGATCAAGTAGTTAGATTTTTCAATTAAATGTAATTAGTGTCTTCAGTAACACGTAAAAAAAACCCCTCAATTTAAATGTTTATCCCCCACTTTTCCCGGTGCTTATCCTGACAAGTGGGGTCACCTAGGTTGTATCCTTCCTTCAAGCTATCCAAACTAATACAGCAGACAAGTAGCGGCTGCCTTCTCAGCTGATAAAATGCTACTCCTCGAGTCAGCCGAAAAGGGATGTACCTCCATGACACACCTCACTCTCCTCTCCATATAAATGTGGCCCACAAGACCTGCTCTAAGACAGGTTCTGTGTACTTATTTGTTCTTGCCTTTCACTCCTTCTAGATAATTAGTATTCTAAAACAATTTATTTATTTATTTTTTTTTAAAGAAGAATTGGGATTCAAACCCAGATTATCTAGTTCACAGTCCTACTGGGCCATGAAGACTGGTAGCCGTGGGTCTTACAAAAACAAATCTCAGACCAATTCAGCTGGGAAAGAAAAATAGATATCAAAGCGGGTCTCATGGGCCAAAGCTATCTAGAATACACCAAGATGGAACTGGAGAATTGCGTCCAGTCACTGTGCTACAGCACCACCTCAAAATACCTTGTAAATATTGATGTGGTGGGGCCAGGGATAGGGAGGGGAGCTATTTTGTGCAGGAAGGGTGTTATGATGTCACAGCTTTTCCTGTTATAACAATATGCAGTGAGACAATTGCTCATTCTGACTGAAATCCCATTTAAAGCCTTTTCCAATATCCAGGAACAATTTAAAAAAATATAATATTCAGAAGCAACTCAACTTATATTTCTGTATTTATGGCCCCATTTTTTTTTTTTTTTTTTATTGCCGAGGACTTTGCACAATAATTTGGTCCCAGACTTAATCTCATCCAACTGCTTCTCTCACCACTGAAAGTCATAATCCATAGTTAGTGAAGTCAGTCATTTTCACAGCAAACATTATGATGTCACAAGGAGAATTAGGACTTCAGTTGGGGAGAAACTTACATCTGGGTGACGACAATTTCATCCAGATGTCCTCAGTAATAAACAATGAGGAGAGAAACATAAAAGCTGATGACAAATCAGGGCTGTATGGCCCATCCAGTCTGCCCATTTCTGTTACATTGCTTACACTGTAGACCCCTCCAGGTCTACGGTACTTTCTATGCCTCCTCATTACCGATCCCTTATGATTCACTTGTGCTTATCCCTGGCTTTTTTGAATCCCATCACTGTTTCTGCCCCCACAACCTCTGCCAGAAGACCATTCCAGGCATACACCACCCTTTCTGTGGAGAAGTATTTCCTCACATCTCTCCTAAACCTACCCCCCAGCTTCATATCATGGCCCCTTGTTCTGAAGCACACTGTCCTCTGAAAAAATACCTCCCGCTTGTCTGGTGGCGCTGATGGTTGAGGGGCTGGATGCCACACCTTGCGCTGTGCTGGTGACCTGGGTTTGGGAACGAGCCTTGGTTGTTGTGGGTCGGCCACGGGGGAGGGTGGAAACTAGATTAAGCAGCCGCAAGGAAGCTCTTCTCTCCCAGGGAGGGACTTAGCCACTCCCGCTGCATGGCTGCCCCCAAGTGGAGGCCTGGAGGCAGCACAGGACAGACAGCAACACATACAGGGTGGGCACTGCAGGAATGCAGCATGTCTGTTCCTCCACACACGCAAGCAGCCACAGTAGCATGGAGAGAAAACGGAGCTGGCAGACTCCATGAAGGTCCTGGCGGCATTCCCGGTGAAGGGGATGCTGGCCAAGAACAGATGCGAACCGGGGTAACACCTGCTAGCTCCACAGAAACATCAGGGCATAAAATAAGGAAGGATTTAGAAAAAAAAAAAATCCCACTTCTACCTTATTCACCCCCGTGAGGTATTTAAAAGTCTCAATCATATCCTCCCTCCTCTCCTCCAGGGTGTACATGTTTAATTCCTTTAGCCTCTCCTCACAGGACATTTGATGTAGACTCTGTACCATCTTGGTAACCCCTCTTTTGGACAGCCACCATCCTGTCTATGTCCTTCCTGAGATGTGGCCTGCAAAACTGAACACAGTACTCCAGGTGGGGTCCTACTAAAGATCTATGTATTAGCAACAACACTTCCTTCTTCCTGCTGGTAACACCCCTACCTATACATCCCAGCATCCCACTAGCTCTCCCGATTGCTTTGTCGTTTTGTCTGGCCACGTTCAGGTCATCCGATATGATTATCCCAGTTCTCTTTCCTGCTTAGTCGCTGCTAGTATCTCTCCCCCCATTTTGTACTGCACCCCCGGGTTTCTGTGACCCAAAAGCATTATTCTGCACTTTTTTTGCATCAAGCCTTAGCTGCCAAACTTTTTGACCAACCTCCAGTCAATGTAGGTAATTCTGGCTCAGCTCACCTAGGTACAAATAGGCATTTGTCAAAGCTGAATGTTGTCTTGCTGACATTGGCATCGGTAGCGCAGGAGTTGAACAGATGCATAATAGGAATGGCAGTGAAGTATGAACGTGACGTCAAACCCCACATCACCCTACAGAGACTGACAGGCACTGAGGTGTGCCTTTGGGCATCGGCCATAACGTTCATGGCAGTTCAGCTCACCCTACCCTGCAGTGCGACAGATATTGCGTTGTGCCTTAGGGTCCTTGGGCCTTACGTTCACCACATTCGGCCGTAACACTCAATGCATTTTACCTCACCCTATCCAGCAGACACCGACGTGTGCCTTGGGGTGCTCGGCTTTACAGCCACCCCATTTCATAAGGACATATGCTGAAATGGGTGCAGCATAGGAGAATGGGGTGAACTGGGGGGCCGAAGAGTCCAAGGCACACCTCGATGCCTGTCAGTGGCTTGAGGGTGGGGGGGATGGCATGGTGTAAGCATGACTGCCAGCAATGCAAAGACACACCCCTGATGCCTGTTAGTCTGCACAGGGTGAGACGTTATGGTTACAAACCCTAATGCCCCGGCAGTTTATTGGTATTTGCACTACAAATTTGCAACACAGCATTTTTGTGACCCCCACCTCATGAAAGTGTTTGGGACCTCTGCTCATGAATAGTGGAGCTGTGATTTTGTCAATCCGTCCCGAACGTTGATTTCTCACAGCGACTGCGCCACAGTGCATCACTTGTGTGAAAACACATTTCGGGCAGGATCTGAAAAATGACAGCTGTACTGTTCATAAGGACGTGCAAAATTGACAATGTTGAAAATGTTGAGTGAAAATATTACAAATTGTCGAAGTTACGAGTGTGCGCAGAAACTGCACAACACACGCTTGTAACATAGTCACTTTATGGACTTTCGTCACCAGATTTTCAACATAGGCATTTTAGGACCTCTGCTCATAAACAGTGCTGCTGTGATTTTCGTAATCTGTCCCGAACACCGATTTCCCACAGCAACTGCGCTATTCTGCGTCAGTACTGCGAACACACATTTTGGTCAGGATGTGAAAAATGACAGCTGCACTGTTCATAAGGAGGTGTGAAAAAATGCCAATGTTGAAAATCTGGAATGAAAATATTACAAATTGGTGAAGTTACGAGTGTGCGTGGAAACTGCTCAATGCACACTCATAAGTCATTTTTTGGAATTTTTTCACCAGATTTGCAACATAGGCTTTTTGGGAGGCCACCTCATGAACAGCGACACTATCATTTCGTTACTCTGTCCCAAAAGGTGATTCTGCGCAGTGACCACAAAATCACCTTTCAGGACCGAATAATGCCATGACAGTGACTGAATTCATGAGGTGGGGTCCCAAAAACCCCATGTTGAATATTTGGTGGCAAAAATCAAAAAAATGGCAGAGATATCCAAATAAGTTGAAAAAAAAAACATTTAGGCCATTATACAGCTTACCGGCATTTCTTCAGTTCGCGGTTGGCTTTGAAGAGTGCAGACATGTTCCCGGCCCACCGAAGAACATCGTGCTGGGCTCCAGAGGTAAGTGTGGGGTGTGGGGAGGCACAGTGCACAGAGGGTGGGCACGGGTTGGGGGAGGGGCCACCAGACTCAATGAGGGACTGTTTTCTGGTTTACAGGTTAAACAAAAAACATCACGGGACTTTTTTTCTTTACAGGGACATTTGGCAGGGTGAGGTGGGCTCCCAGCGTGCCACCCAAGTGTTTCTTTTTTTGGGGGGGGGGGTGCTTGTAGCCAATGGGGGATTGCTCACCCCCGCTGGCCATATGGAGCTGGGGGGGTTGCATGAGCCAAAGGGGATTGGGCACCCCCTCGGCACACAAGAAATGGGGAGGGGGGGGTACATTATGCCGATGGGGATTGGGCACCCCCGTTGGCTTTCAGAGGGACTGTGGAAGGCAGAAGCTATCCCTTGGCTTCTGTGGGGACAATGAAAAGCTGACGGGAAGCCGCCGCCATGTTGCTTGAGGGAACACCAGATGAGGCAAACAGTAATTGGCTGCTGCAATCAGGGACTGCCGGTGGCGCTCCCTGATTGCAGCAGCTAATTTCTTTCAAGGCGGTGGCACGTTTTCTGAACTGCTGTCACAGACAGCATGCTATGCCATTGGCGCCACAGAGCCCAGCCACGAAAAGCAGTGGCGGCATTGGCTGTACCAGGACCTCCGAAACCCGTTTCTCCACTGAAGCAACCACAATATGTTGTCTGCGCTGTGTGTGCAAGACAACATAAAAATGAAAACCCATCATGAGGGAGGAGCTGGATCCAATCAAGCCTAAATAATGTCTGTATTCACAGATTAGATAAAAGAAGCTCACTCACCAAATTTATAAATTTCCAGAATAGTTTTATTTAGCATAACTATCTCTCCACCAGAAATCACTTCAGTGTTTTGGGTTACCCCTTCACCATGGAAAACTGGCCCAAATGTACATTTATGTGAATAGGCTTTTTGTAAAGTAGCAGGCGCAGCAGCCATATGGGACCATGTGACCCTTTTTGGTCAAGACATGGTCCCCTGCCTTAAATAATTAAAGTTAAAATGATAAAATAATAGTACAAGTATTTGAGAGGGAATGAAGAAAAAAATTACTCACCTTAATAATTATGTTTCTTCTAATGGAGTCTTGCTGTATTCTGACTATTGCAGTTAGCCCCAGCACTCAAACTGCCCCGGAGAGTAGAGGGTTAATTTTCTATGTAGAGCAAAGAACGTTGAGCTCGAGCTCGGTTCAGACCTCTGTCTGCTGCACTTTGAAGTGCAACTGTCAGATTCTTACGAGCTAATATTAACTACTATGTGGAAATTGCAAAATTTTTACTAGCCAAATGGCAACCAAATATTTTGGATCCCCAAAAGACTCAAGTCAAGAAATACAAAATCAAATACCAGGTAGTGAACAACTTAAGACTGTTAAATTAATAATATAACTCACTCCTCCTCTCTGAAAGTAGGGAGTAACCAAATGCACCCCTGGGGTGCAACACTACATCTGCCAGCCCACTTCCCAAAAACAGGTTCTGAGAGGGGAGGTAGGGAGGGAGGTCAGAATACAGCAAGACTCCATTAGAAGAAACATAATTACTAAGGTGAGTAATTTTTTCTTCAAACAACATGAAGTCTTGCTGTATTCTGACTATTGCAGACTACCAAGCAGTACCTCCATGGAGGAGGGAATCAAACCTACCTTGAGAATAGGCTCTGCAGTACTGCTGTACCAAACCAAGCATCACTCCTAGCCTGGATGTCCAGGGTATAATGCTTGGCAAATGTATGGACTGTTTTCCAGGTGGCTGCTTTACATATCTCTAGCAAAGGAATATCCCTGGCCGCAGCCAGGGAAGCAGATGTACCTCTAGTCGAATGAGCCCTCAGGCCTGAGGGAGGTATTTTGCCTAGCTTCTCATAGCAGAATTGAATACAAGAGACAATCCACCTGGCAATAGTTCTCTTAGTGGCAGGTTTGCCCTTACCCACTTCCCATAAGTGAGAAACAACTGAAGGGAGTCAAACTTGTGAGCTTTAGTACGCTCAATGTAGTAACTAAGTGCTCTTTTAACATCCAAACTGTGTAAACTTCTTTCTCCTGAAGAATGAACACTGAAGAACACAGGGAGAGACAGATTGGTTCAGATGAAAATCTGAAACCACTTCAGGTAAAAACCTCCTATTAGTTCTAAGGACCACCTTATCTCTATGGAATGAGATAAAAATCAGGCTCCACTGACAGAGCTTACAATTCACTGATAATGCCTGGCAGAGGTAAAAGCTACAAGGAACACAAGTTTTCCAAGTCAAGTACTTAAGCTCTGCTGAAGACAAAGGCTCAAAAGGGGGTCGCATAAGCTGAGCAATGCAAACATTAAGATCCCAAGCAGGGGTAGGATCCCTAAAGGGGGGGACTGGTATGAAGCAATCCCTTGAAAAATTTACAAAATACAGGGTGAGATGACAGTGAGGAAGGCTTTCCTGCTGACAGAAAAGCAGAAACAGCTGACAAATGTACTTTGAGAGTAGCTGGTCTGAGGCCTAGGCCATTAAGATGAACCATATAATCCAGAACTGTAGACAATTCAGCAGTGTCTGGGGATATATGCTTCTTGAAACACCAAATGCTGAATCTTTTCCATTTGGAGTTGTAAGTTTTTCTGGTGGCAGACTTTCGAGAAGCTTTGAGAATATCCAGAACCCCTTGGGACAGATGCAAATCTGTATGCTTCAACTCTTTAAGAGCCATGCCTTGAGATTGAGCGACTGAAGATTGGGGTACCAAATCCTCCCCTGAGAAAAGGTTAACAGGTTGCAATTCCTGGGAAGAGACAGGGGAAGATGGACTGCTAGGGACAACAACAGGGGGTACCAAGGCTGCCTGGCCTAGTCTGGAGCAATCAGAATCACTTTGCAAGGTTGTGACCTTACCTTGACCAGAACCTTGAACAGTAGAGGAAAGGGAGGGAAGGCATATAGAAATTTCCCTTCCCAGTTCAAAATCAGAGCATCCAGAGGGACTGAGCCCAATACTGGGGGCCTGCAACAAAACAGAGGAAATTGGTGATTGTCCGGGGCTGCAAAGAGATCTATCTCTGGAGTGCCCCACCTTGAAAACATCACTTTCAACACCAGAGGGTCCAGGGACCATTCGTAATAGCCCTGGGAGATCCAGCTCAATGCATCTGCTAGCACATTGTCCTTCCCTGGAAGGTGGACTGCTATCAGAAAGGTCTGCAGAGAATAAGCTAGGGACCACAATTTCATGGCTTCCATGCACAAGGCTGTGGACAGAGTGCCTCCCTGCTTGTTGATGTACCACATGGTGGTGGTGGTGTCTGTCCTGATCTGAACCACCTTTTTCTGCACTGACTGAGAGAAAGCTTGCAGGGCCAGAAAGACCACCCTGAGTTCCAAGAGACTGATATGAAGAAGGGATTCCTGAGGGGACCACAGTCCCTGGGCTGTGAGAGCCCCCAGATGGGCTCCCCACCCCAACAGAGAAGCATCCGTGGTTAGGACTACAGAGTGAGACTGAGTGACGAATGGGACTCCTTGGCTGAGGTTGCCCTGATCCTACCACCACTGGAGAGCCTGGATCAGAGTCTGGGTCACTGGAACTAGTTTGGTTATAGATTCTTTCTTCTGAGAACAAAAGGCCCTCGGGTGAAACTGATGGCCCTCATCTGAAATCTGGCCCCTTGGACCACTGCTGTAGAAGCTGCCATGTAGCCCAGAAGTTGAAGGAAGTGCCTTGCTGGCCGGGAGACCAGAAGGTGGAATGAAGAAGCCAGCTCTACAATAGCCCTTGTCCTTTCCAGGGGAAGAAAAGCTCTTGCTCTGACTGTATCCAACTCTGCCCCATGAAGGTGAGGAGCTGTACAAGCTCGAGAACTGACTTGGGAAGACTGAGAAGGAATCCTAGGGAAGTGACCACTTGAAGGTCTGACTTGACTTGGTCTGAGGACTGACCCACAATGAGCCAGTTGTCCAGGTATGGAAATATTTTTCCTTCTTAATATGCAAAGTACTACCAATTGCTTACATGTCATGATGATAACCATGCCTGTACCCATGCCTGCATCCACTGCTTTTCTTTTACCGTGCCTGTAAGCCACGCCTGTATCCACTGCTTTTCCTTTACAATGCCTGTATCCACTATTTTTCTTTACTATAACCACCTCATGATGTAACTCATGATGCCTCAAATGTTCCTTATGTCCTTGTTCATTCTTATAAGTTGTATTGTTATCCTGGGTCGCCCCTGAAAAAGGGACCTTCGGGGCTCAGTGAGCCTACCCGGTCACCAAAATTTAATAAATAAATAAAAAGGCCACTACTACTGCTAGGCATTTTGTGAATACCCTTGGAGCTGATGTCAGGCCGAAGGGCATAGCTTTGAACTGATAATGGCCTGAAGGCAAGTCGAACCTGAGGTACTTTCTGTGGGAGCACCTGATGGGAATGTGAAAGTAGGCATCTTTTAAGTCCAGGGAGGATAGCCAGTCCCCTGGCTTTAGAGGGGGAAGGATTACTCCCAGAGTCACCATTTCGAATTTTGGTTTTAAAAGATGTTTGTTCAGGTATCTTAAGTCTAGGATGGGTCACCACTCCCCTGTCTTTTTTGGGGTAAGGAAGTACCTGGAGTACAGACCTTTGCCCCTGTGCAATGTAGGAACTCTTTCTACAGCCTTTAGAGCCAGTAGAGATGAAACCTCTGCCTCTAGAGAAGTGGTTTCAGAGATGCTTGCAGGTGGAAAAGATCTGGCCCTCAGCTTTGGAAATTCCTTGAAGCTGAGAACCAGCCCCTGGCTTACCACCTCCAGGACCCACTTGTCTGAGGTAACAGACATCTAGTCCTGGACGAAGTAAGCCAGCCTCCTACAGGAATGGGGCAGTCGACCCGGGCTGACACATCAGGGTGTCTGTTTGGCAGGAGTCTTAGGTTGAGGGATGGATGCAGCCCTGCTCATCCGCCTTCTGCCTCTCCCTCTCCCTCTAAAGAACCCCCTCTGAGGAAAGGGAGAAGAGGCCTGTGCTTGGTAGAAAGGCCTATGAAAATGCCTACCCCTGCCCCTAGCCTGCTGCCTTTGAGGAGTTGCCTGCCTTTCCTTGGCCTGTGCACTCCTATAGCTGGTCCTATACTCGTCCATCTTTTTCATGTAATTCTCTGTCTGCTCCCCAAACAGCGAATTACCTACCACAGGGAAATCCATGGCCTTAGCCTGGGTGTCCTGTGAGAGACTAGTACATCTGAGTCAAGCCATTCTCCGAAGAGCCACAGATGTAGCCATGACTCTAGAGACCACATCACTGGAGTCCACAGCAGCATGGAACTGTACCTTAGATGCCTCAATCCCATCAGCAGCCACCCCCTCCAGCTCCGAGGCTAGCTGGGGAGAGACCTGCTTAGCCAGTGCCAGTACAGTGTCCCACCTGGACTTCTGGTACCTGGCTGCATAGGCCATATAATTAGCCTGCCTGAGTCCCAAGGCGGATGCCATGTACTGTTTCTTTGCCATGGCATCCAGCTTCCTAGAATCTTTATCGGGGGGGTGTGTGAAGCCACGGGTATATTAGCCTTATCACAGGCTGCAGCCTGCACAACCCCAACATGGCTGCATTGTTGATACAAGTACTCTGTACCAGAACCTGATAAGGTGTACCTTTTGTCCATCCTTCTATCAACAGGAGGTACAGAATTTGGAGTTTTTAAAACTGTTTGTGTCCGTTTCTCAAAAGACTTATGAAGGGGAACAGACAGTCTCGTGGACTCTGGGATGTCCATCATCTCCACATAATCAGGTTCCTCTTGTTCCTCTACAGCTTCTTCCACAGGGAGCTGGAGAGTTTCTGCCACTTTCCTGTAAAACATGTAGTGGGAAGGGGACTCACAAAACCTAGGCGGGGAAACACCAGAAGGCCTGTCTGGGGAGATGTCCGGTTCAATGGGCTCAACCAGACCTCCCACACCATCGTCATCATCATCATCATAATCTTCGTCCCCCTCCAAATCCGGTTCATAGAAATCTTCAGGGGCAAAATCTTGAACCGGAGGAACCGACCGAACCGAGCGCCAGATCAGACAGAACTGGAAGAAGCAATTCTTATCGCATTGGCAATCTCTTTGGCGGTCGGAAAATGGGTCTCTGGAACCGAACCGGCCGATTTTTCTTTTTTTCTTTTTGTAGGAACCGATCCCTCAGGATCGGCTCTCTTCTTGCCCGAATAAGTATCGCCCTGGTCAGAGGGAACTCCCTCAGGTTCGGTTGGAACCGAACCAGGCTGGCCATCCGGGTCAGCGGACTTCACGGCCTCCTTATCCCTGAGCCTACCTAATCTTTTTTCCAGGATAGACTTAGAGAAATTTTTACAGATTTGGCAGTCTGAGTCAAGGTGATCAAACCCCAGACAATAAACACAGGTGGTGTGGGGATCAGCCTTAGCAAAGACCTCCCCAAACACACTGCAGTGTTTTAACCCAGTGGGCCTGGTTTTTCTTTTGGGTTTCTCAGACAGCCATCCTAACCACAAACTTACCCTTTTTATGGCAAACAACCAGGCAAGACACCCTTATCGGTTTCCAAACGTGTCACAGGTATTGGAAAAAAACACAAGAAAATGCAGTTTTTTTTTAAAACCAATAAGGACCAGTAACCACACTCTAAGTTTAAAAACAAAGAATATATAAATCACTAAACGGCTAGTTCAGCCAAACCGGTCGAAAAAATAAATTTTTACAATTTTCACAAGTTGACTATGTCTAGTTCACTACCTAGTACTTACTGTACCACAGACAGAGATCTGAACCGAAACTTGCAAAAAATAATCGGTAACACCGAGGACTTTAACTGACTTCCGAACCTTGAGCAAAGGAGAACTCTCTGGAGCGGCCGTTCAGTTAGGCGGAGTAAAGAATCTGACAGTTGCGCTTCAAAGTGCAGCAGACAGAGGTTTGAACCGAGCTCGAGCTCAACGTTCTGTGCTCTGTATAGAAAATTAATCCTCTACTCTCCGGGGCAGTTTGAGTGCTAGGGCTAACTGCAATAGTCAGAATACAGCAAGACAATGTTGTCTGAACTAAAATTCCACTGCATCTAAGCCTATTCACATAAATTTATATGTGGGCCAGTTTTCCCAAATTTATATATATAGTGAGCGAGCTTCTTTGATCCAATCTGTGAATACACTTCTCCAGTAATTTCAAGTCTCTGCCCATCCTTTGTACCCCCTCCAGAGTGTCTCCCCAACCCCGCTGCAGATCGTGGTGTCAGACCTTCCCTTCTAGTTCTTCTGCTATGTCACTAATGAAGACATTAAAGAGGGCTGACCCCAGTACTGACCCCTGTAGTACCTAGCTGGTCACTCTCCCTTCCTTAGAGCCAACTCCATTTACCACCACCCTCTGTCTCCTATCCCCTAACTAGTTTCTTATTCAGGTTAGCACCTTTTTGCCCATCCCCATGCTACCCAACTTCTTTACCAGCCTTCTATGTGGAACGGTGTTAAAGGCCTTGCTTCAGGTGCTGCAGTGCACTGTATTCCAGGTGTTCCACAATTCTTGCCTTTAACAGTGTTTCCGTCAATTTCCCTACTACAGATGTCAGGCTGACAGGTCTGTAATTTCCCGCCTCCTCCCTGCTACCACTTTTGTGAATGTGGGACTACATCCGCCTTTCTCCAGTACTCTGGGACCACACTGGTCCCCCACTGAACTGTTAAAGGAACTCAGGGAGGTGCCTGCTGCACCCCTGACAGACTTGTTTAACACTCTTGGATGCACCCTGTCTGGCTCCATGGCTTTGTTCGCCCTAGATCAGTGAGTGCTTTCCTGAACCTCTCCCTCAGAAAAGGGACAGGTGTCCATTTCCCTCCCCGTCAATCTCTTGGTGCTTATTTGTGGTCCCTCCCCTTCTCCCTCAACTGTGCATACTGAGCAGAGAGATGAATGAACATAGTAAATTAACATAAGTTGTATTCTGTTTAAATCAATCAATCTTTATCCAGGCGATCATCATTGAGCAAGGCTCATTTGCAAGATGGACCTGGGGATAACAGAGTCAGGTACAAAAGGAAATACATTACATATGAAAATAAAAGTACACACATACACAATTATATATACACTATATACAATTTACATCTGAGAACAAAGGCAACAATGAAGACATACGGACAGTAGAGTACCTGGCTGACATAATACAAGAGAACCATATACAGGGTCAGGTACACAGGGAAATACATTACATATGAAAAAGTAGACAATTTTATATACACTGTATATAATTTACATTTGAGGACAGAGGCAACAATGAAGACATACGGTGGAATACCTGGCAGATATAATACAAGAGAACCATATATAGGGTCAGGTACACAAGGAAATACATTACATATGAAAAAGTAGACAATTTTATATACACTGTATATAATTTACATTTGAGGACAGAGGCAACAATGAAGACATACGGTGGAATACCTGGCTGACATAATACAAGAGAACCATATACAGTTGTGAATCAGTAAGTTGTGGTCCAAACACATGATAGTAAGTTGCGGGGAACCATTTATGGGTGGCAACCCCCAAATGCGGTTATAGTTCTGGCTCTTAAACTTGGGAATAAATTTAGAAGCTGCCGGACGGTACAGTGGTGAGCAGGGATGGGCAGAGCCAGGTGGGGGGCGGGTTCAAGACCTAATAGCGTGTATTTTGTTAGGATTCCGTGGTTGCTTTTCAGGTGTCAGGGTAGGGAAGTGGGAAAGGTAGAAGAGCTAGGGTGAGAAATGGGTTGCCAAGGAGGGCTGAGATGGGTAATAGGTACTTTGAGCGGCCGGAATAAAATAAAGGGTCATGAATATGTATAAGTGAACAGAGAGAAAAAAGTGAGATTACGGAGTTATGGATGTAAGAAGCTGATAGGATAGAGGAACTTAAATCGGGATTAAGGAAAGCATTTGTAGGGTTCCTTAATGAGATGAGTGTAAAGCGTTTTGAAGGTAGAGTCACTGACCGGAGTACTCAGCTTCAGTGTTTTCTGAAGTTTGTTCCAGAGAGAAGGCAACACTGTATTTATAGCCATTTTACCAAAGCGAGACCTGTCTCTGGGAACTCTCAGTGAGATGGATGTAAGGCTTCTCAGGGCATACTTGCCTATTTGGTTTAAAGGAAGGCAGTCAGTAATGTATTGTGGAAGTCTGTTTGATATTGCTCTCAGTGTCCATTGGGCAGCATTTCTGTTCCACCTATATTGGAGGGATGACCAGCCCACTGCTGTATATAGGGAGCAGTGGTGGGTAGAAAAGGGGAGACCTGTGATGAATCTCAGAGCTCTATGGTACAACGTGTCCAGTTTTACAAGATAAGAGGCAGGACATTGACTGTACAGGAAATCCGCATAGTCTGTTAAGGAGGGGAACGCTGCTTGGACTAGACGTACTTTAGCATCTCTTGTTAGAAAGCAGCTGATCCTAAAGAAAAGACCCAATCTTTGTCGTAATTTTTTTAGAAGCTGCTCTACATGGCCTATGTAGGACAGCCTGTGGTCCAGCCACACTCCCAGATATTTGAATTTATTGACGAATTCCAATTTTTCACAGAGAATTGTAGAAATCTGCGGTATTAAGCCTGCATTAGCTGGGTTCACTGTATGTACTAGCGGAGAGAAAAGCATGGCTTTGGTTTTCTTAGCATTAAGTACAAGTTTTTTGTTTAGGAGCTGGTTTTGTAATAAGTTGAATTCGGCTTGGAGGTCACTGCATGCAGCTTCTGGGGTTGGGCGGCTTAAGTATAGTACTGTATCATCTGCGAACAGATGGATGCAGGCTCTGGTTATACAGTCATCAATATTGTTGATGTAGATGGCAAACAATAATGGACCTAGTATAGACCCCTGGGGTACCCCTCTAAGTAGAGGTTTGAGGGTTGAGAATTCGCCTTCAGCCTTCACCTGCTGGAGGCGGTCAGAGAGATAGCTACTAAACCACTGCACGGATAGTGAGTCCAACCCTAGTGCACGCAGAAATTAGAGAAGCAGTCTATGGTCGACAGTGTCGAAAGTCTTACTTAAATCTAGAAAGACAGCGCAAACATAGTTCTTATTGCCCAGATCTCTTAGCCAGTCGTCAGTCACCTTTGCAAGTGCTGTAATAGTATTATGTTTCGCTCTGAAGCCTGATTGGGCTGGATTTAGGAGATTCGTAGATTCTAGGTATAGTAGCAACTGATTGCTTACAATTTTTTCCAGTAGTTTTGCCAGTACTGGAGGAATTGAAATTGGTCTGTAGTTGTTCAGATCACTAGGGTCCCCTGACTTAAACAGGGGAATGACATGTGCCATTTTCCATGTAGTTGGGATAGACCCTAGGGACAGGGACAGGTTAAATAGGTGCGTTATAGGTATGGCTAACACGTGCAGCGCCACTTTTATGAAATTGGGGTCAACGGTGTTGACGCCAGCACTTTTTCCAGTATCCAGCTTCAGTAACAAATCTTCAACTTCTTTGAGTGAGGTAGGAGTCAGGGAGAATCTTGGATCAGTGGCATGTGGCTCCATTTCTTTATTGGTAGTCTGTTGACGTAGTAGGTTAGCAGGTGACTTGTCAAATGCTAGGCCTACGGTCGCGAAGTGATTATTGAAGGAATCCAATACTTCCAATCTATCACTAATGATGTCATTGCCAGAGATGATCTTGTTTGGAAGAGAGGTTCCAGGCGTATGTCCAGACAGATCTTTAATATCACCGGGCTCCCAGAACTACAGAGATTCCTTATTGTAAAATGCATCAGTCTAATGAGAACTTGTTACTGCAGACTTCCATTAGTTATGTGGGAAACTGAGCTATTCATGTTCTACAGGAAATAATGTAACCAACATGAAAATCACCCTTGAGTTACAGGAAATTGCCAGAATGATCTGGGACCATGATATTCTTAAAATATTTTCCTGGATACTCGGAAAAAAGCTTTGACTACTTAAATTGCAAAGTTAAAAAAAAAAAAAGCCATCCAGTTCATTCCATCACTATTTAACAGGATCCCTGTGAGGGAGAGTACAGGCAATTTCTCTTCAATACATACTGTTGGTGATGGCAGTATTTGTACACATCTCTGAAATGGGCTATACACAGAAAAAGAAGTACAAAGCCTGCATATGAACATACAAAACTGCCAGCAGAAAAAGGCCTTCCAGCCTACTGAGTCTGTTGCTCAATGCAGAGCTCACATATCTCAAGCTACATTGCACTCTGCAGGAAGGCAGGAGACCCTGTAGCACTGCCAGGCCGAAGCCTGCTGTTCGCCATGAAACGATGTCCAGGCTATAATGCCTGATAAAGGTATGAACAGAGCTCCAAGTGGCTGCAGCACAAATGGCAGAGGTGGAGACGTTTCCAAGTGCTGCAAAGGATGTGGCCACGCCCCTAGTGGAATGGCCCCGGACTGCTCCTGGGAGGGGCTATCATTTGATATCATAACAGTAAGAGATGCACTGGACAAGCCAGCGAGACAGGGACTGTTTGGATACTGGTTGGCCCTTTATCCTTTCGGTAAAGGAGACGAAAAGCTGCTCCGAAATGCGAAGCTGCTTAGTTCTGCTCAGGTAGTACCTTAAGCTGCGGTGAACATCCAGGGTGTGAAGCAGCGCCTCTCCTCTGTTAGAGTAATTAGGGAAGTAGACTGGCAGGTCAATATCCTGATTGAGAGTGAGTGTGGAAACCACCTTAGGCAAGAATTTAGGATTCGTCCTCAAGGATACTCTGTCCCGGTGGAAAATTAAATAGGGCTCTTTGCACATGAGAGCCTGAAGCTCAGAAACTCTTCTCGCTGACGTAACAGCAACCAAATATAACGTTTTCCATGACAGAAAACGCAGCTCGCAATCCGCGGCAGGTTCAAAGGGGGAGAGCGTGAGTTGCTCCAGGACAAAGAGCAAGTCCCATGAAGGCACTGGGTCCTTAATGGGCGGCCTAAGATGTAACACCCCTCTCAAGAATTCTCGACAGGCATCTAATTGTGCCACTGTGCGCTGTCCCACCAGGAGGTGATAAGCTGAAATGGCACAGAGGTGCACCTTAATAGAGGAGTAGGCGAGACCCGAACGGAAAAGGGAGAGCAGGTACTCTAACACCGCTTTCACCGGACAACCTAAAGGGGAAAGGCCGCGTGTTTGCAACCACAGACAAAAACGGCGCCATTTCATGGCATGCGTCGCATGCGTTGCCGGCTTTCTGGCTGCAGAAAGAACTTCCGCAACCTCTTGCGAGACTCCGTGTCGCAAAATGGCTATGTCTCTAGGAGCCATGCATGCAGGTTCAGTGAGCGTAAGTCCGGGTGGACCAGTGAACCCTCCTCCTGAGACAAGAGATGGGAGCTGAATGGCAACGGGAGCGGAGGTTCCCGGGATAGCTGTATTAGCAAAGGGAACCAGATCTGTCTGGGCCAGAAAGGGGCCACCAGGATCATTGTTGCATGCTCCCTGCGCAGTTTGAGAAGAACTCTCTGGATCGAAGGGAGGGAAAGCGTAGAGGAATCTGTCCGCCCAGTAGAGGGACAACACGTTTTGCCAGAAAACACCAGGCCCTGGATCTAGCGAGCAAAAATTGGGCAGTTTTGCGTTGGATGGGGAGGCGAACAAGTCCAATTCTGGAGTTCCCCATCGAAGAAAAAGATCCTGTGCTACCTCCTGGAGAAGTTCCCACTCGTGGACTCTGGCCTGGGAGCGACTCAGGCCGTCTGCAATTGTGTTGTCCACCCCGGGAACATGTACTGTGATCAGGTTCGCGCCGTGTCGAATTACCCAATCCCACACCCTCATGGCCTCCCTGCAAAGGGGGTAAGAGTGTGCGCCTCCTTGTTTGAGGTAATACATCACCGCCGTGTTGTCTGTCTGAAGCAGGAGAGTACTCAGCGGGATTTCTGACTGAAAGGCCTGCAGGGCATAAAGGACCACCCTTATCTCTAGGACGTTGATATGGAGGTGGGCCTCCAGAGGGGTCCACGTACCCTGGTACTTCACCCCGTCCAGGTGTGCTCCCCACCCTAGACCTGAGGCGTCTGTGGTGAGGATTACCTTCGGGGACGGCGCTATGAACGGGACGCCCGTAGAGAGTGTCCCTGGGTCTAGCCACCACTGCCAGTCTCGAATCGCGGTATTCGTGATTCTGACCGGATGCTGCATGTGGTCTTGCCTTTGGTCCCATTGCATCTTGAGCATCCACTGAGTTACCTGCATGTGGAGCCTTGTGAAAGGGACAGCAGGAATGGCCGCAGCCATGTGTCCGAGCAAGCGAAGGACCGACCTGGCTGGGGCGGTCTTGTTCGACGAAAGCTCCCTGATGAGGGATCTGATGCACTCCGCTCTGTCGTCTGGAAGAAATGCTCTTCCCTGAACGGTGTCCAGTACTGTGCCTATGAACTGTAGTTTCTGCGACGGTACCAGGAGGGACTTCTCATGGTTGATTAGGATACCCAGAGATCAAAACAGGTCCTGGGTGCTCTGGATCGCCCGAGACAACGCCTCTCTGGAGGCGGCCATGAGAAGCCAATCGCCCAGGTACGGAACACATAATGGCCCTGTCTCCTTAGAGACGCTGCCACGACTGCCATGCATTTGGTAAAGACCCTGGGTGCCGATGACAGTCCGAATGGAAGGGCTCGGAACTGAAGATGATGGCCGAGAAACTCGAAGCGCAGGAACCTCTTGTGCGCTTGAGCTATAGGGATGTGCAGGTAAGCGTCCTGCATATCTAGAGACGCTAAAAAGGCATCCTGCTTCAGCATGGGAATAAGACCCGGAAGAGTTACCATGCGGAATCTTTTGTAGGCGACCGACAAATTGAGGTCGCTGAGGTCCAGAATCGGACGGAGGTCCCCTGTCTTCTTTGGAACCAGGAAGAAGTGGGAATAGTATCCGTGTCCTGTCTGGTTCTCTGCGACGTACTCTATCGCTCCCTTTTGCAGGAGCGCGAGCACTTCTTGTCTGATCAATGACTTGTGCTGACCCGGGTACCGGGAGAGCAACCGAGGCCTCGAGGGTGGCTTTTCCGTGAATTCTATAAAGTGGCCTCTTCCGACCAACTGTAGAACCCACCTGTCGGTGGTTATAGTTTGCCATCCCGGCAGGAAATTCGCAATGCGACCCCCGACCATGACATCCCGTTGATCCTGAGGGGCGGGGGCCGGGAAGGAGTCAGGCTGTGGTGGTTGAGGGTCCCGCTGGCTGGACCGGCTTAGGAGTGCGCTGGCTCCGACCTGCGGGTTGTTTTCCCTGGGCTCTATGAAAACCGGAGCCCTCTGTTGTGGAACAGGGCAGGACTGTTGTCTCGTCCGTCCACGAATCGGCTTTGGTTCTATGAAAGGAACGAAGCTTGGGTCGGTACATGGCCTGAACCGACCTCACTGCCTTCCCGGCCTCTTGGAGTTTGGAAATTATCTTCTCTGAGGGTTTACCAAACAAAACTTCTCCCTCGAATGGGGAGTCCATGATGTTTTTCTGGACGTCCGGGGTAAAACCGGAGACACGGAGCCAAGAGTGCCTCCAGAGGCATACGCCTGAAGCTGCTGCTCGGGCCGAGGAGTCCGCGGAGTCGTACACGGCTCGTAGCACCTGGGTTCCCACGTCCGAACCCGTACAGAGGAGCTGTAACATCTCCTCCTTCTGCTCACCTTCCGGCAATTTCTCAGCCGCATCCAGACCCTGCTCCCACAGGGCATTTTGGAACCGCACCATGTGGGTCAAATAATTCAGGGATCTGATGGCGCAGGTAGCGGAAGCATACGTGCGCCTACCCATGGAGTCCAGCTGCTTGGACTCTGGGTCCGGTGGCAGGGTGCTCAGATGCTGCGGTCTCTGGGACCGGTCATGAGAGGCTGTTATGACCAGAGAGTCGGCCTGAGGATGCTGGGTCAAGTACTGGTCTTCTCTTGGAGCCTTGTACAAGCGGTCAGCTTTCTTCGGCATCGCCGGGAGCGAGTGTGGACGCTTCCACGCTGCCTTGGTGACGTCCACGAAAGTGTCTACCAAGGGTGGCACCACCACAGGCTTGGGTCCTTCTGCCGAAGATACTTCGCAAGGCACAGCCTTTCCGGGTCTAACTCTTCCGCATCCCATCCCATGTTCTCCTGGATGTGTCTCATGATATCCGAGAACGAAGGGTCATCCAGAGGAGACTTTGGCAGCTCACGTGGGTCTGGAGAAGGGATGGAGAGGGGAGATGGGGATCCGGATGTAGAAAACTCTGATCCCATGTCCTCCGTCGAAGGCGAACGGCGGCGTCTTCTGGGTCTCTTGGGACTGGGTGACCTAGAAGAGGATCTGGATGGAGGTCTCCTTTTATTGAGTCTCCCCCTTGGAGGGGTCCTGGGCTCCCGGGGAGGAGGTAACCGGCCTGCAGACCCAGACGGAGACGGGGGCGCAGGAACCGGAGGAGCAACTGGTGTAGGAGGAGGAGGAAGAGGAAGCAGAGGTGGAGTGGGGACCATGTCCTTTTTGATGGTATCCCACTAGTAAGTGAAAAGCTCCTTCACCTCTGAAAAGCAAAGGCCCGACGACGGTCCGGGCGCCGGTGGACGGTCATCAGGACCCGGCGTCAGCTCCACAGGGGGCTCAGGTTGCGGCGAGGGTTCCCTGGGAGTCTCAACAGGACCGGGGTCGCCCGTCTGGTCCTCGGGCTGGGTAAACTCCTCCTCAGTGATGGTCTCCTGACCGACGTCGGTCGGAGGCGTCGGGGTCCCTCTTCTCAATTGGAGCGGGCGCCGGTCCCCCTACCGGCGTCCGGTGATTAGTAGTCCTGGCCAGCGACGGTGTTCTGGCAGACGACAGCTCTGGGGACCTGTGGCGAGAGGCTGACGTCGGACGAACCGGCGTCGGGTCCTGCGGCCTCTTAAGTGAGGTGAGCTCCTTGGTTTTCCGTGGAGGCAAGGAAGCAGACCTGACGTCTGGTTCAGAATGGTGGGAACCCGACTTGTGGTGAAGGTGGCGATCCCCCGACTTAGCCAGGGCCTTGGAGGACGAGGAAGGCCTGGGAGTCTTGGCCTGAGAAGAGGAAGAAGATTTTCTCACCGCAGCGGGGGGAGGCTGAGAGCTGGCCCGGGAAGGAGAGCGGTCGGACCTGGAGCCAGAGCTGCGCGAGTCGGAGGCCCTAGACGGGGACCTGGAAGGGGCCTTCTCTCTCTGTTTCTCAGCATGCTTGTGGGCCTTCTGCGAAGAATCCCCCTTGGAAGCCATGGTCTTGAGTTGCTCCTCTAACAGGAACGCCTGTAGGGCCTTCTGGCGATGGATCTGGGTTCTGCTGTTGAAACCCTGGCAAAAAGAGCAGGACCGGGTGTCGTGGTCTGGGCCTAGGCACCGGACACAGGCCGAGTGTGGATCCTTAAATGGGATCTGCTTCCCACAGGCGCACTTCGAGGAGTGACCGGAGGTCGGGGAGGACATCAGAGAAAAAACTGAACTCTGAGAACAAATTTCCTGTAGGAAAGCACTTTACCACGCGTTGCGCGCTAGAAACCGAACCGAAGGGTCGAGACATGCAAGTCGACGGTGGGAAAGAACTGGGGAATCTGGCAGGACCGCCCCTTATGTACTACGCCTGACGTCGGAGGCGGGACCGACGTCGGGGGCGGTCCCCGCTGAAGATAGCTAGCTAGAATTTTTCGTGGGGTCCTGACGCCTGCCGGCTTCAGTCCTAATGGTGTAACCTGCTGCAAGAGCTGTGTCTTGAAGTAAGATCCTAGTTTCTCCACTGTTTGACAGGCAGCATACAGTGTACAGGACTCCTCAACTCCTGTTAAAATGCACCTGCAACATCAATTAGCACCTACAGTACTTTCACACATATTCTGAGCAATTACCAATTATAGGGGCACGTCGTGCCCCTATAGTTAGGGTTGAGTAGCCTGTTTAATGTTAAACCTCAGACTTTGCACTTTAAGAACTTTGCACCAATCAATGGATTTTCACAAAATATGGCACCCGCTGTCCTGTGGGGTAGAACTCTTGACAGGGCAAGTTTTGTTCCGGTTGGATGTGCAGATTCTGAGATCCAGATAGTGAAAAAACCTTAAAAGTCGACATTTTTTGCATTTTTTTCCTCATCACCATGAGCCCAGATAGAGTGGAATTTTGGTGTGAATTTTTTATGGTAGAAACAGCTTGGGTAACAGAACTGCCATGCATTTGTTTGATGAAAAAAGCTATTGAACTGTTGCAAAGTTGTTAAATTTTTAAGTTACCATTATTTTCAATGGGAAGATCACTCTCCAGGATAGAGGAATGGGTTTGAAAAAGGATTTTGGCCTCACAAAAAAGGATTCTTTTTCGGGAAGGGCGAATCCTTTTTCGCCAGAAAATTTTCATTTTTCATGAGCCCCCATAGTGCTTTCTTTTTTTTTTTTTCCTCCACACAACAAATTGTCATAATGCTGTCCAGGGAAGTCTTTTACAGACATCCAAACATTTATGTTGCTCATCGGGAGCAGATGAGTTTCACTTTTTTTTTTTTTAAGCTCCCATGGCCTCTGAATTTTTTTTTTTTAAACTAATTAAATCCTTTTTTGTAACTCGACAAGATCCTTTTTTTGTGAACACTTTTTTGTTCAAACGAAAAAAGATCACAAGTCACAAAAATGGATTTGGGACAAAGGAAAAAAAAAAAAAAAGCATTTTCCCAACCTTTTCCCATAATTTTCGATTTCCATAACGTAGTGGGTCACTCCCCCCTCCCGGTCACCGATCCCATATGAATATTAGTTTCCCCATCGTGTAGTGGTTCCTCCCCCTCTCCCCTGTCACTGATCCCATATGAAACAGTTTTCCATAGTGTAGTGTGGTTTCTTCCCCTACCTCCCTAGTTATCAATCCCATATGAAATAGTTTTCTGGGTTCTATGTGATAACGTCGAAAGCCTAAAGGTAATCACTGTTACCAAGAAGTCAAGAGAGGTGAAATTTTTCGGCACTATGACACTAACTTTAGCAAAACAGCGCCAAAGATTTACTTTTTAATGTTTGATGTGGGGCTGTGCCCCGCACCCCATATTAAAGGATTCTCAACTCCAGGTGGGTGCATGTCGGGGGATATTAAAAAATACAAGGTTCAAGCCCGGCCCGGTGGGGCTGAGGCGTTGAACGCCACACCTCGCGCCACGCCGGCGACCCATGTTCAGGAATGAGCACGGGTTGCCATGGGTCAGCTGGAAGGAGATGGATTGAGCATCCTATGGACGGATCTCCATCTTCGGGGAGGGGGGAGCACAGCAGCCGGTGCGTGCCTGACCCCAGCGGAGGCTGGGGCTCGACGGCATGGAGCTGCGTCACAGGAGGCAGGAGCGGCAGACGCTTGACTGGTTTGCGCATGGGAGCGTGCGCAGGCTCAGTTGCTGGTGTCATTGCATGCTGCTCTCCTGCAAGAGGGAGAAAAAAAAAAAAGAAAACAGCTCCCGGAGCATGACAAGAGGGAGCTCACAGGCCTCACACCTGGCTAGCCATGGCGCAAACAGATCTGGTTTCGGTGAGGGAAGGGCCCCCTCTGCAGACCCCGCCAGGGGGGGTAAACCCTGGGGTACTGCACCGGCTGGTGGATGCCTGGGTGATGGGGCTCCCCCCCCCCCCAGATTGAGAGGGCCAAGGAGCAGGAGCATAAACTAACTAAATAAATAAATAAATAAAATGTTCAGGTCAGGTGCAACAAAAACGCACCAGCGCCTGGACCGGAACCCAGTATCCTGCTGACCAGCACTGGCAACCCACCCACCACAGGGTCAGCTCAGAAACCCACTGCAGCACAACCCCTCACATCCCTCCTGTGTGTGCTCGTCCCCATGTACATATAGCGACATCCCGTTGCTAATTTGCTGACCACCCCAATCCGGCCGCCCTACCCTACCATAGCCCTCAAAGGATGCGCTGGGGAACAGGTCATCGTTATTGTCGGCCCCTTTCCCCAGCACCCTCATCAGGGTATACTGTTTTCTGTAGTGTAGTGGTCCCTCCCCCACCCTCCAATCACCGTTCTCCTAGTGTCTAGAGGCACCCCCCACCCACCGATCGCTGTCCCCGTTAGGCTGTATTCCCTGGTGTCTAGTGGCTGAGGTTCCATCTGCATGTTCTGGTGGTTGTTCAGATGGACGTTAAAAGATCCCATGGCACTTTCCTAAAAGAGTAAGGGAATTTCCACAGTGTCCTGGCCAAACTTCCCCCCCATACGCTAAAATAACACCAATAGCTTAATCTGATTCTGTATGTCAGTTTGCATCATTATCTTCCCCCTCTCCCCGGGATGAGGCTGAAAATAGGCAGAACTGTCTAGTCCTCCTTTCCCCGGCCAACAACAAAAAAAAAACTAAATTAAGCTTCCATGAAGGGCCAAGACCACAGAGGGATCACGGTGGATTCCATACTGTATTCCCTGAGGAATGACAGTGTCGTAGGCGCAGAGTTGCATCCTATGAAATGCAACAGGTGCAGCTCCTCCATCATCTCGGATAGGAAATGCTGATATCTGGTGAGATCAGCATCAGAGGAGAAGTGAATAGAGGTATCCTCTTCCTCAGAAGAGGAAGTCGAAGATTTGGAGGAGCTGTGGCTCAGAGGGAGGCGGTGCAGGGTTTTAAGGTCTAAAGGTGACCTCATCCAAGGCTCTGAGGTACTGGCGGTATGCAGCTGTCATGACTCTGAACTGCTTCTGAGTTAAAGGCCCCGTAGGGCTGGAGAAACCTGGGGGAGAAAGAATAGGAGGCAGAGGCAAGGGAGGAGAAGAACGGTCATGAGAGAACACACCAGAACCTCTGTTAGGGCTGTGGGAGCAAGCAGGGGACCCTTCCCTTGGAAGCGGGCTGCACAGGCCACCCACTGAAGGTCACTCAATAGTGGAGGGGCAAGCTGAGTGGTGCCCTCAGGGGGATACACCCAAGTGAGGAGATCGGAGCCATGCTGGTCCACAATGGCGGCCCCTATCCCCACCAATTGTAGATCCTGTCCAATTAGGAGGGGAGAGAAGGCCCGAATCCATGCTCCTGCTTTTCCCAGAGCCTCCAGCTGCTCTCGGGACACCAAGGGGCACTGATCCCGACAGCCTGACCCCTGCCCCACCAGACAAGGACCTGCCCCTCAACAGAGGCTGAAGAGGAGCTGCAGAGTCTGTGGGAGAAATATGATAGGTTCCAGCACCACTGGCAGCTCCAGTACCTCCCTCGGTATCACCCATGGCATTGGCGCCTGATTCTGTGCCTTCTGCGGTACCAGAAACAGGGCCGACACCAGAGACAGCAACGTCCCCTGACCCAGAACTGTGCTTGGCACTGACCGCCCTCTCCAGTGCCAGGATCAGCACTGGATGTGTCCCTGGCATATCGAGCACACCAAGGGACAGCACCAGAGTCGGCGACGAGCTGGGGGCTCCCAGACTGAGCAGAATGCCTTGAGCTAGGCTGAGGGGAGTCCCGGGGCTCCGGGCACTCAATTATCCTGACTATTGTCCGAATCTGAGGACAAGACCAGGGAGATCACCAGAATGGCCTCTCTGGGGATTCCCACACTCCTGGCATGGTGAGCAGTGTTGGAAGGGGACCCAACTGCGCGGTGGGCACTGCCCCGCGGCGCTGAGGAAACCACCAATGCAGGCCCAGCACATAGCTGAGACCAGAGCACAGACTGTGAGGGGTGTGCAGTCCCCCCCCCAGGCTAACGGTCAACCTGACTCCTCGAGCAGGCCTGTGGTTCTAGTGAGACCAAAACCAGACAAGTCCTGCTCTTCCTTGGTACATACAGTACTGGGGAGTGGCCTAGGGACCAGACATTGCCGTCTCTTGTGTGGCGCTAGCCTCCAAAATGTTGGGGGGGGTCCTGCCCCAACTTTAATGTGCACATTTGGAGAGTCCGGTGATCCATGGAGAAGCAGGCGTTGCACTCGTCCATGTTGTGATTTGGACCCAAGCAAGTCAAGCAACGGTCATGGTGGTCAGAGACCGATGTCTGCTCCCCACACTCCAAAATTCTTAAAGCTAATGCTTCCACGAGGGTCCTGTGCCTCTGGCTAAGACCCACCAATCATGAGTGGTGAAGACTGATTTGGGTAAGATCTGCATACATCCGAATGCATACAGGTGGAATTGACTCACTGCATGCTTTTTGGGCTGCCAGGCCACAACACTGCTCTGTTAAATTCTGAATGTGGTGATGTTCAATTAAAACCAGTACTTCTTGCATTATGAAGGCTTCTCAGACAGGCTGAACTAATATCAATCCCAAATAGTGATGTATTGTAAAAATCACAACTTTTAGCAGTTCAACTTACCTTGAAACTCTGGAAATATTAAAATTAAAGATGCTTCCCAAGTCCATATAAACCGAAAGAACAGGTTACTCTTATTGGCATGTCCCTTTCCTCTTTAAATCTTGCCGGAAGTCTTCAAGCTGACTCCTCCCACTCAGCCGGGTGGTATATACCTTGGCTCCGCCCCATGACACCAGATCTTAGCCTGCTGGAAGCCAGGTTGGGTGGGTCCGTGTAGACGAACAACATATACCACTCCTAGAACTACTGCTACAGGTGAGTAACCTGTTCTTCTAGGATCATGGATATGTTGTTCATCCACACTTATTGGCAGACTCCTAGCAGTTCTCCGGGAGAAGAGAGGCAAGGAGCACACCCCCTACTTAGGGAACAGAGATTGGAGAACTGAGGTCCCAAAAATGGAAATTACGTACTTATCGTAATTATTGATCTTCTTGGACAGTCTCCATCACTCATTCACACTAGTGGGATAGCGCCGGAAGTGCTAGGACCAAGCGGGGGCCAAACATTTTCAGAAGGGTTGGTGCCGAGACAGGACCACGTATGCGCGGCACCGCTGGACTTAGCTCGCGTCTGTGTAGGCTATCTCGGCATCAACCCTCCAACCGCCTCAGTACCTTTTCGACTGAGGAGGTGCAGCGTAACTAATGAGAATAACTCATCCTGAGTTTCTGGGCCTGAGAAGGCCCAGATGGCCTTTGCAAGAAAGGTCAAAGAACAATGTCTTCATAGTCTGAACCATAGGACCATGGAGACCAGGAGAAAGCAGTGAACCCAGGGGATTGGGGGGTGTCAATGAATGATGGAGACTGTCCAAGAAGATCAATAATTATGGTAAGTACGTAATTTCCATATCTTCCTGGACTAAGTATCCATCACTCATTCACACTAGTGGGAGAGTACCAAGCTCAAACCAACAACCCTGAGTAGGGTGGTAGGAGATGGGGTTTACTCAGAAAGGATGGCCAAGGACTGTCTTGCTAATAAAAAGAGCTGTCTTGTAAAGAGCATCTAGAACATCGTGCTTACAAGAGAAGCGCTCGAGTTGTAACTCACCACTTTGCAGACTGCAATGGGCACAAAATGAAAGTCTGCCAGGAAGCTGCAACCACTCTAGGAGAGCAGCGAGAACTTGGCCTCACAATTTGGTCTAGGACCAAAATTAATAGTGTCAAAGACATGCACTAATGTAATGTAAAGGGACCTCAGGAACTGAAAGAGTTGGAGGTAAAGTCTACTGATTCAGGGTAGACCGGAAAGTACAGATGGAAACCCCCACTATCAAGTACGGCTGACCTGTAAACAGGTCCAGGAGCACTTGAACCTCTTACTTGGTGAGCAAAGGGGGTCCAGATGGGGTTAGCCCATCAAGGAGAATGGTCTCCACTTAGTCACTGGAATCTTCCTGATGGAAGGCCAAGCACGGCTTAGAAGCCTATTGTGGTGGTCTAGTAGAACCAGATCCTACCCACTGCATATTCCAAAGTTGAATCATCCTGCCTCTGTGTGTACAACTGTAGTAGCAGTCTCTGAACTCAGGGAAGAAAGGAAAACGTGTTACAGGAGGACATGTCCACTGCGGAAAAAACATTCCGATAGAAAAAAACAGGGACTGGATTTCTGAGGCAGATGTGCATCAAGGAGGGACCCAGCAGGACCAAGTTATGGTTAACCCATTTGTTGAAAGTGACTGAATAGTGGCAGAAGTGACAATGCGGTGAGGTACCACTCACTCCGGCCTCCCTGAAGGGAGTAGGAAGGACTCTAGTTTGCTTGCTGAAAAACAAACATCACAGCTCCGTCATGCACTCGGAAAGGATAGCTTCGCGTACAACTGGCATGGAACCAGTGCGCAGGAACCGAAGGTGTGAATATTCGAGAAGCCATCTCAGAAAAAGACCTACTTGACCTACGGTCAAGAAAGAAGCATGTAGTCTGTTAAGCTGAAGCAAGCAAGGAAGTAGGAACTTAAGTTCCGACTCGCTGAAGAGTCACTTCTGTTGCTGTGAGGCTCTGATCAAGAGAAGAAAGCCTGATAAAAAAAGGGGGACCAACAGACTGGGCAGTCGCTTAGGTTTAAGAAATATCTCTGAATAAGAGAAATCTCTCTTGAAGAAAAGAGATGACTCATACCTCCGCTGGATCGGACTCCCCCCTAGGGGTAGAAGTCGGATACTCTTTACCGTAGTTTAGAGACAACTGCCTCAGGGGCTGAGGCAGAACCTGACCAGATCCAAAAGTGTGGTATCCGGTAATTTCGGCTAGGTCCTGTGCTGTGATAATTTTAACTTTTTTTTACCATTAGTCCGAGCCTGACAAGGTTTCAGGCCGCTATCTCGCATGGATTGCCTGATGCAAAAATGATGAAGATGTCATCCCTCTGAGGGGCAGGAGGATCCTGAGCATCCATAACTGAAATCGTGACCGGACTAATAATCACAGCTGAAGAGATGTTAACGACCTGCCGAAGAAACCACCGAAAGGGCAGTATCAGAAGGGGGCTATATACCTCTATCAAAGGAGCGGAAGAGTCTGTGTGGCTCACGACCATTGAATTAGAATGTTTCACAGAGTGTAATTGTCTTGATGACTGAAACAGTCTAGACACAGAGGTGTATGGTCCACAGATACAGTCTGAATACTATGGTGGACCCCATCACTGAGAAACTACTGAAAAGATCTTCCATCATGGACTCTGATAAGAGAGGGCGTGCCCTTCAGTATATAAAATGAGTCATCCGCTGTATCACTGACCAGGACAGGGAGCGACTCATCTAGATGCACTTCTACCCCATAACAGCATTATGGGCTTCGGCCTACTAGCTCTTTCTTCGAACCTTAGTATGAAGTTCCCCTAAGGGAGGTCTAGGTCAGAGCCACTAGAGACTCCGCCACCAGGAAGGATGTCGAGGAGGTTGGCACCACATAGAGAGCCGAGAAAGTGCTGAGCGGAATGAGAGATTCCGCTGGCAGAACAGCACAAAAGAGTTCCATCAGCAGAAAAACCGCTGGATGTCAAAAGATCCCAGGTAGACCGCCACTCACTAAGATGTGTGGAAAAATAAATCCGCAGAAAAGGACTTAATTCTGAGGAAAACATCCCGCCACAAGTTCCGTGGAGAAGAAGTCTGAAGAAGGAAGATTTGTTACTAGTTCTGCCAGACAGCACCCACTAGCACCCAAGCGGCACGAGCATCACTCGTGGCACAGGAGGGCACCAAGCAGTTCCTATGACAACCTGGGCGCACCCTAGGGCACCCATGGCTGTACCCGCAGGCACCCATGCAGCAATGGCACCTGAGGCATCCCCGACACTCATGACAGCCATGGTACCCATGGAACCCATGGCAAGAATGGCACTCGAGGCACCAGCAGCACCCATGAACTCATGGCACCCGCGGTTGCCCAGCACCACCCGCAGGTGCCCGGCGTCGCCTGTGCATGCCCGGCACCATCCGCGGGTGCCCACCACCCTCGGGTGCCCGGAACCACCCCCGGCCCTGCAAGACACACGCAGCACCACCAGCAGCGCCGCAACCAACAGCAGCTACAACAGCACCAAGGCGCCAAGAGACAGTGATGGTCCCAACCAAGGCACCGAGGCATGACACCAAAGGAAAATGCCAATGGAAATCCTGAGAAAAGAGGGGAGAAGGAAAAAGGTGGTGCCCGTTCCAGCCCCAGCATGGGGGGGGGGGGAAGGGGGGGCGGTAGGCACAAGGAGTCGACACGATGGCAAAGGCACCAAGAAGGCGCTGCCTTTATCCTGATCCAATCGACCTGGCTCCGGTCCAACAGCTCCGAAGCCCAGAGGCCCTGAAATCAGAAACACAGCCAGGAAAAAAAGGAAGAGGTCAAACTCCCTACTCCACAGGAGCGGCTCAGAGGTGAAACTGCTCACCAGAGCTCCAACGAGGACAGAGATGGCGTCCGGAGTCAAGAATGCAGCCATTAGGAGCAGGGCCAAGGGGAACCCATCGAAGTTGGTTCAGGCCTATCGCTCCTCCCGATGAACAATCCTTGTGCAGACGTACCAAAGGGCAACCTTGAGCGGCACAGATTCCTCTTCCCCAAATGAGGAAGAAGAGCTTGAGGTTAAGCGGAGCTGGATCCCCAGAACCACTAGATTCGTGCTTCGGTGCACTGTCTCCCCCCCCCAAGCACAGGACTGTCCGTAGTCAGACCCTCCTCCGTTTCTCAAGAGTGGTGGACAGGGCACAGCCCCTCTGCCATAACAACTTTCAAACGAAGTCTTCCTACCATCATCGCTACCGTCTAAGGACGACTCCGTAGATGGCAGGAAATAATTTTTATTTCTTTTCTTCATAATCTTTTCTTGTTCGTAAAATAAACAATTACTACTACAAAGTTAAATTAAATTAAATGCTAAAAGCTGTTGTCGTAGACACGAAAACTTTGACTCTGGCAGACGAGCAATGTCGACATCCAAGCGCACTCGATGGTGGGAGAAAAGGAACTGAGGTGGTTGGAGGGTCGACGCCGAGATAGCCTACACAGGCGCGAGCTGAGTCTCGCGGTGCCGTGCATGCGTGGTTCTGTCTTGGCACAGACCCTTCTGAAATTTTTTTGGCTCCCGCATGGTCCTAGCACCTCCGGCGCTATCCAGAGGGAAGGTGTAGAGGAGGCCCGGGGTCCACGGTCTTGACAAGGCATCCCCCTGCAGCGAACCCTGCTGAGGGGGTGGGCATGATACAGCCTCAACTTGGCGTTTCCCTGGAGGCAAACAGGTCCACCATCGGTTTGCCCCAACAGGAGAACAGACTGTAAGCTACCTCTGGATGGAGAGACCACTCGTGGGATGTCTGGCCTATACGGCTGAGAGCATCTGCCAGTTGGTTCGAGACTCCTGCCACATGGATGGCTAGGAGGTCTGCCTCCAACCTGCTTACGAGGGAACAGATGCGGAGTGCTTCCTTGCACAGCAGACGGGAGTGTGTGCCGCCCTGTTTGTTGAGGTAGTACGTGGTCGTGGTATTGTCTGTCTGGACTTGAACCACTTGACCCCGGAGCTGAGGAGCGAAACCTGACAGCGCCAGTCTGACTGCTCTGAGCTCCAACAGGCCGATGTGGCACTGGGCGGCCAGCTCCCATTGGAGGGGGGGTGTGTGCAACCGGGCCCAATGGACCACTGAGGTGCACGCCGCCACGTAACCCAGAAGGCGCAGAAAGTCCCAGGCAGGGCGCAAATGCCCAACCAGAAATGATTGGGCAAAGGAATAAAGAACCTCCGCTCTGTCTGCCAGGAGCCATGCTCTGGCTCGACGAGAGTCGAGCTCTGCCCCGATGAAGCCCATCACCTGAGAAGGCACGAGTTCTGACTTGGCCTCGTTGATCAGGAGGCAGAGTTGGAAGCAGGTTTGGAGGGTCGGATCCCTGGACCACTCCACCTCCTGTCGGGTGGAACCTGCTAAGAGTCAATTGTCGAGGTAGAGGTAAATTCTGCCCCCCCCCCCGATGCCGGAGATGGGCCGCCACCACTGCAATGCATTTGGTGAAGACCTATGGGGCCAATGACAGGACGAACGGCATGGCTCGGAACTTGTATAGGGTCCTTTTGAGACTGAAGTGGAGGAACTGCTGATGGGACAGACGGATTGGGAAGTGACAAAATGTGCCCTGCAGATCCAGTGAACAGAACCACATGTTTCACTCCAAGGATGGTATGATCTGGGACAGAGTGACCAACCGAAAGGTGCAGGACCTGAGAAACTGATTCAGGTCGTGGAGATCTAGAATGGGGTGCCAGCCCCCCGTCCACTTGGGCACCAGGCAGTACCTGGAGACAAAGCCTGGGTCTGCTGAAGCTACTGTCTCCTTGAGGAGGAGCTGAGCAATGTCATCTTGAAGAGCCGACTGAGTATGGACGGATACTCTTTCCTCCCGAGGGGGCGCGGGCTCGGCTGGGAGGGTACTGCTCGAATTCCAGAGGCAGTCCCTGACTGTCCACTTTGGGCACCCACCTGTACGTGGTAACAGCGGACCAGGCGGAAAGCAAGTGATGGAGCTGGCCCCCCACAGTAGGACCCAGAGCTGGCGTGATGAAGATAGGGGTGGCAGCCTCCATCCCGTCACTGAGCAGGCTTAGAGGAGGAAGAGGCTCCAGGACCTGAGCCTCGGACCCCTTTGTAGGTCTGTTGGGGTCCAGGCTTGGGCGGAGGGCGCCAAGCTTGAGCCTGCTGCTGACCTCCTTGGTAGCAGGACTGCTGAACCGCAAGGAAGAGTGCTGAAAAGGCTTCTTTTTCTTCTGCTGGTTCTTGCCTGAACTCCTGGCAGAAGTGGCGTCCAAGGTGGCACTGGACTGTTCAATGCGCTGTAGGTGACCGGCCACTCCTGGGCCAAACAAGTCGGTCCCGAGGAAAGGCACATCAGCTAATTTTTGCTGAGTATCTGCTGGGAAGGAGGATAACCTCAGCCAAGCCCTGCGGTGAGAGGCCACTGTGGCCATCACTGAACGAGCACAAGAATCCCCAATGTCCAGGGCCATCTGGAGCTGCTGTTTGGCAACAGCACGATGCTGGTCCAGGACTTGTTTACCCGTTGTTTGCATGTCCGGTTGGAGATGTGGGAGGACTTCATCTAATGACCCAAGAAGGGAATGAGAGAAGTGTGCCATGACGACGGCCGAACTGGCCTGACGAAGGCCCAAGGAAGAAGCCGCACAGACTTTCTGAGCCGAATGGTCCAAAAGCTTGGAGGAGATGGTCAGTGTTGGCAGAACTGCCAGTACGCCTGAACACAGAGGTGGTCACCAGGCTCTCGGCCAAAGGGTGCTCTGTGAACCCCGCAAGGGACCCCATGGGTACCGCATACTTGCGGGCCATGTGGGCAGATAATGCTGGACATGAGGCAGGGCGCTGCCATAGTTAGAGTGCCGGCCCGACAATGGCCTCGACCACAGGAAAGGCCTCCGTCGGGATGTCCCCTCTCTTCAGGACTTCCGTGAGAGGGCACTCTGCCTTTTTCTGGATGGGCTCCAGGGGCACCCCTGTAGAATCAGGGATGAGACGGAAGATCCCCTGGAAAGAGGAAGGCCTTCCTCCATCCCTGTGCCAATGGACGACTCATCTCCTGGATGTGAGTGGAGTCCAGTGACATCAGAGTCCGAGGAGTCGGGATAAAGCGGTTTGCCGCCCAAATCACCCTCGGCCCGTCGAGGATGGTCCGGGGTGACTGTGACTGACAGATGGGGAAGTCCGGTGTCTGCTCGGTCCTCTTTTGAAGAAGCCCCTCCCACAGGCTGCTTAGGCAACTGATCCATCACCATTGGTGGGGAGACCGGGTGCGCCGAATCCAGAGGACGGGCCGCCCCAGGGCGGAGAACCAAAGTTCCCCAGTTCCGGGGGTCGGCTTCGCCTAGAGGCGCAGCTAAGTAATGGCTGGGGTAGGCGGCAGAGCCGGCTTTTGCCCAGTCAGTATCAGCTGTTGCCACATAAGGTCATTGTAGCGCCGGAGTTTCTGTCGGAGCGTCTCCTTATCCGAGGAGTACAAGGACGACCTGTGGCATTGCCTCTTCTTGGAGCGCTTATGGCTCCTCCTTGGCCTTTCGGACAAGGGGGTTCTGGACCTCGACTAAGATCGGGCGGGCCAACTTGGTCGCTAGGGAGACACCGGAGGGATCGGTGAAACCCGGGGGTCCAGAACCAGGACCTCAATGGGGACACCAGCTGGCTGGGTCTCTTCATCGGGGAACACCAGGACCAGAGTTCTTTCCAATGAGTCGTAGGTCATGGCCAGCAACAGAGGGTCGATTGGGTCGAGAATGATCCTGACATCATTGGCCATCTCCTCAGTCATCTGGCCAAACGGAAGGCCCGTGAAGCGTGCGGCCGAGGAAGCGATCTCGACCGAGGTCGAGACTGCATGCTCCTGAGATAGATCTTTCTCGGTCCCAAAAGCGCCTTCGTCGAAACGAAGACAGGCCCGGTTCTTTCTCTCTCTTCCGAGAGCGGGAGGAGTGACAGCCCATAGGCACCCCACCCCACCCCGGGTGGGGAAGAGACTGGCACAACTCCTTGAACGAGCCTGTGAAGGTGGAGCCCAGGTTGAGAGGAACAAAGAAGCTTCAATTGGCCGAAGCACTGGCGGCTTCCTCCTTGAATGCCTTCATGCGTTCCAGCTTCTCAGAGGAGCCCGCGGCCGCGGAAACTGCCCACCTAGCCTCCTTAGACTTCACCAGAGGGTTCCTTTTCTCTGGTCTCCCCAACTTCTGGCGCACCAAGCGGTCTTCCAGGACGTTGGGATGGAATGCGAGGCAGAAGCCACAAGATGAGGTGTCATGACCGACACCTAGGTAGTAGATGCACGTGAGATGTGGATCGGTGCGCAACATCTTCTGGCCGCAAGGACACTGGTGAAATACTGGGGAAGATTTTTTTTCCATGATCGAAGATGCAAAAGTGCGATTGCCAAGTTGAATGAGTTTACGTTTTGGTAAAACCGAGGGTTTGAAAGCCAGGGCCTACAAAATGCGTGAGCACGAGGAAGGCAATCTGTATCTTCCGCGGAAAGGAAGATCTGGCGTCATGGGGCGGAGCTGAGGTATATACCACCCGGGTGGATGGGAGGAGCCAGCTTGAAGACTTCCGGCAAGATTTAAAGGGGAACGGGACATGCCAATAAGTGTAGATGAACAACATATCCACGATCCTAGAACTTGTATTTTGTTCTAAATTTTGAGTTTCAAGTTCCTACTATGCCCAAGGGTTCACCACAGCGACTGTTTTTTTTTGTTAATTCTTTTTATTCACTCCAGGCACCAGAACTCTCTTGGGCTACACAGCATTCTGCCGCTTCTACCGCCCACCATGATCCCACCCCCTCAAGGTCATTACTTTCTCCTCTGCGAACCCTCTCTGGCCAGGGTCCACGAGGAGACTGAAGGGGTGGGGTCAGAGATCCGGTGTTGGGCGTGTGGCGTCAGGCACTGCGAGCTGTCACCTATCCGGGCTAGAGGGCATTTTTTTTTTCCGGAAGTTACGCCCCAGACGTGGGATGTGCAATGCCGCCTAGCCCACAATGTGGATGCTCCCACCCATGTCCGGAAGGCAGCTGCCAGACGTCTTCCCCTGCTTGAGAGCCTCTGTGCATCACAATGCCGCCGGTCTTCACTGGGGGCCACTGCTACGCCAGGCTGCCCCTGGATCCCTCCCTGAGAGAGGACAGCAGTCCTCCGGATGCTCAATCCTCTCTTCTCCCCTGCTGACCCCCGGCAGTCTGGGCTTGTTCCCAAATCCGGGTCGCTGGTGTGGCGCAAGGTGGGGTGTCCAGTGCCTCAACCTTCAGCGCTACCAGGCCAGCTTGAATTTGTTAGTTGAGGGTCCTGTATTGCCACATGTGGAAACTGATGCTGAACACAACTCCATGAACATATGGAATAATTAGGTGTTAGAATGTGAATGCTGTGCTTACTGCTCAGTCAGCAGATAAAGGGTTGCAAGTTATACTGGAAAAGAACATAGACCCTGCATGGATTTATCGCATCTGCCTAGTAAGGATATATAAATAATGAAGTCCTGTGGACTTTAGATGCCTTATTTTGTGTACTTTTGTTTCTTATGTACCTTTTCATTATTTTATAAATTTTTTCAACTTAAATTTTATTCATTTAAAAAATGCCTAGTACAGCAGAAAATCAATGGATGCACAGACCCACTATTACAGAAGGATTTTTATCTGCACAGTAAATGTTATAATGTGTGGCGAGGATATATCAAACTAAGGCCATTAAGACGTTTATCCTGAGCCGGCCTGGTGGCGCAGAGATTTGAGCGCTAGACGCCACGCCTCGCGCCATGCTGGTGACCCGAGTTCGGGAACGAACTTGGGTCGGCAGGGGAGGGAGGGGAATCAAGCATCCGGACGACTGTTCTCCCCTCCCGGGGTGGGCTCCGGGGTATGCTCCGCTTAGTGGCGGCTCCTGGTGGAGACAAGGGGCCCTACAGGTAGCAGGGGCTTGACACTACATCGGGGCGTAGCGGCGGTGGCCAGGCTGCATGTAGGTGTGCTGCTGGCATTGCATGTCCGCGCTCTGGGGAGAAACTGCATGGAAAAACCCTGGTGGCCTAGCGGTGGCAAAGGGGGCCCGGAGACCGGCCCACATCCCAGCACCGGACCAGCCTCCCTGGGCTCCAGCTCTACCAGCTCCCGCGGCTGTCCCTCTAATTCACAGACAGGCCACCACGGATGGGGGTGTGCCCTCCCCAAGGGGGGTGATCAAGCCGTGGAGCAGAGTTGAGACAGCCTTCTAGGAGCCCAGCAGAGGAGGTTTCAGGCGAGGAGTAGAGGCAGAGTCGAGTGGTACCCTGGAGAGATGCTCTAGGTCCTCAGTGAATAAAGAAAGTTAAAAAAACAAACTAAAACTTTATTTTGCACTGTAACAAAATGAATGAAAAACATTGTCTTGTTACTTTGCCAACTACTACTGAAACATTATCCAACAGAATACTTGTTAGAGAATCTTTAGTGGCAAGGCTGGCGGTGTAAATCGATGGAAACTCTAAATCTGAATATTTTCTATATTGAGAAACAAAAAAATTTACTAGAAATGTTTACACCGGTGCACCTAGTCAAGAAAGACAGAGCTTGAAAGTTTGAGGAGGATTTGCTCAATAAAGAAGAGGATAAGGAAAAGGAAGAATTGATCCACAGGCATTGGGGCCTGACAGTTGTTACTGCCACCTTGGTTACTTCAAATGATGCAGCTGACGCCGGGGGTGGTCTGATCCTCTTGGCATGTGTTCTTGCTGTGCAAGCAGTCCAACAGTGACGTAGTGCTCATCACACTTCCTCTTGGACATAAGCGGAGATGAAATGTTCTTTTATCTTGAGGGTAAAGTAGGTCAAGCTCAACGTCTTCTGATGAGAAATCCTTAACGGTCACAGTTATCTGCAGTGAGGACAACTTGTATGGGCCTGAGACCATCCCGGTATTGACAGAATGCTCACTCTCACTGTCCGCTGAGGAGAGGCACTGATGGAGCACACTCGTCTAAGCCTTGGGAACTGACCAAAAACCATCTCTTGTTGAAAAAACTTTTTCTGTTGAGTGAGTCAGGCAATTAAGAGAGATGAAGTGTCAAGAATATTAATGGCCTCTCAGTCGGCAGTCACAAAGAACAACTACGAATGCTTCAACTAAACATGAGGCACTATGGAGGGTCCCTGTTATTTGATCAAGCCACCCTTTGTCAACTATTTTGACTTGCTGGACTTCTAAGAGCCTTTCAAGAAGTGCTTCTGGCAGCAAGTGTCAGACAGCACAGACTGACAGAATCCACAGTCCTTGTGTACTGGTCCTAAGCAATCCAAGCAAATGTTAGTGTCTGTAATGGACATCTTTTTCAAGCAGCACTGGTACCATAACTGTCCATGGTCCAGACTGGGAAATCCCAAAATAATCCAAATGTTGACCAACTGGGACAAAAAACTAGCAGTGTAGGATAGCCATGAAAGTGTAGAAACACACTAAGAAGTTGAGAAATTAAAAAAAAAAAAGTCCACTAATGGCAGGAGCTACCAAGTAGCAATTTCCTTCTTCAAGCTGAAAGAAAGAATTGAGGGGCGATAAAACAGGATAAAGGGGATGGGGCAAACCATTAGCCAATGGCTTTCTCAGGGCGTTGCGCATGCTCAGGGGATATATCATGTGACAATCTGGAAGGAATTCAAGTAGTTAAAAGAAAAAGTTACAACCTATATCTGTAGTTTTACTATTAGTATTTCTCCTATAGCCACAATTATGCAGTATATTGAACATATGCAAAGCCTCAAGCTCCTCCCCTATATCTCATGTACTCACCTCTCAATGTCTCAGAGCTTCAGATATAAACTGCAGGAAATGGGAGGCCATGTTAACTGGTAACAAATGAGGGCCAGTTATCAGATGAGGGTGGGTGGTTTAGTAGGACAGAAAAAGGAATATCAGTAGTAAAACAATAGTTACAGGTAAGTAAATGAAAATCACATACTCACTGTAACTGTTGATGTTCCAGATCATCTTCACCATTTATTCACACTTACAGGTCTAAGCTGGAGGCGCCAGGACCCTGAGGGAGCAAAGTCTTTTGCAGCCTAGGGGATCAATATCTGTGCCAGCACCGTCCATGATGCAGTAGTAACATCATGCTTGTGGGCTGGCCAGTAAACGACAGCAGCCCCGTATCTTCCTCAGTTGTGATAGCCAGGAAAGAAACTAATGGGAGAGAAAAGAGAGAGAGGGCTAGACACTCCTAGCCCAAAGGGATAGGAAATTATATAAGATATAGAACCATAAAAATAATAAAACCCAACCATCAACTTAGAGAAGCTAACGGATGGGCCTAAGTGGCACAGGGGTAGTGGGTGCAACAGCCAACGCCTACAAGCCACCTGGACAGGCAGGTGGATGAACGGCAACAGCCCTGGCAGCTAGCTGTCTGACCTTGGAGAGACCTGGGGAAATCTCCAGAGGATTAGGATAGCGGAAGCCAAATTAGGAAGGGTCTTGTACTCCAGCAGGACAAGGACCAAGGATTTAACAAAATCCAAGACAGAAAAAAAAGTGATTAAAGTAGGCCCAGAGCACTGCTACTATTCTCTGGCCACTCCAAGAGACTGAAGAGAGAGAAGAAAGGAGAAGATCCAGCATTGAAGTGAGAAGTAGTATACAGCTTAACAGGCTGAGAATAATAATAACCCCCCCCCCAACCTCTCCAAGCACCGAAGGTGCGTGTTGCACCTTGATTAGAAGCTAACCTGCCAGTTGGCTGTGGCTGGAAAAAAAATTGCAGGGCAGAGACAGAGGTCACAACGGCCCTTGAGGGTAACCAGAAGGCGAATGGTTTTCCTGCTTGTGTCGTAATCCAACATGAAAGACAACAGTTGACTAAGTGTCGATAACAGGCACTTGCCAAAAGTTGTCAGGTGTGCATGATGTGCAGAGATGCACATTGTGGTGCATGCTGCCACAAAGACTCTCCTGCCCCAGCATCGATCTTTGCGGTGTCGGAGGGTGGTCCTGCACTGGGCGCCAATGCCTAGAGGGAGTCTGCAGCACCAAAATCCCTGAGGTTGGATAAAGGATAGAACCGGCAGACCCCGCGGGGGTGCAATACTTGCGCTGGATGTTACCAGAGGCTGAAAGGGACAGAGCCAGACATTTCTGTATGCCTCTGTAAATGGCCGGGGCCACAGAGGAATGACAGTACTGTCACGGCTATATTCTCTGAGGAATAATAGTGCCAGGGTAGCAGTATTGTAACCTGTAAAATGGCAAAGACTCAGCTCCTGCATCACCTCCAGCAGGAACTGCTGGTACAGAGATTACTCTGCATCAGAGAACAGATGGACTAAAAAATCCTCTCCCTTAGAGGAAGTGGGAGAGGAGAAGCTGGATTCAGGTAGCAGCAGTGCAGGAACCTCAGGCCTGAAAATGGCCTGATCAGCTCTAAGGTGAAACTGGTAGAACACACCAGCCGCTGACCTGAACTAATTCCAGGTCATGGGCCCAAGAAAACCAGAAATACCTGGGAGAGAAGTAGAGGGGGGGGGAGAGGAGAGGGAGGAAGATGGTCTTGGATGACTAGGCCAGGTCCATTGCAAGTGCTGTAAGAATGCTCATGAGACCTCGCACAGAAGGAGGGCATGGCAAATTCACCCATCTGTGAATAACCAAAATCTGTGGACCAGTCCAGATGGTGCCTTTGAGGGAAAACCCTTGGGTGGGGACAGCAGAGCCATATGCATCCCATGGGGAAGCCCCGGTCCCCAGCAGTGACAGGGCTAGATGGTTCCTGAGAGAAACTGGGCCCCAAACTAGCACTGTGACCTCTGCCAGAGTTTTCACCACTAGTGGGCAAGGGGTGAGACGCAGGTTCAGTGCCCAGCCTCATCTCCTCACCAGGGCTAATCCTGCTCCCAGGCTAAGCCAAGACTCTAGCAAGGATCACCAGAACAGCTGGCCTCTGACATGGTATGGCAAATGGTGTCAGGACCAGATCACTACTGGGAATGGCACTAGGACCCGAACCGGCACTGCAAACGGCACCAGAAGGGATCCCGATGCTGACCTGAGAGGTTAACTCTAGAGGAGGCTCCTGTCCCTAAGCCAGGTGCTGAACCAGGCCCAGAAAGGCCTTCATTCTCGCTGACCCCATCCACTGGACCAAGGTCGGCACCGACACCCCTCCCCTCCACCCCGGAGTCATCCGACCACTCGAGGAAAGAAATGACAATAACCTCAAGGCCTACAGAGGGACTGGCTTTGGAACACTTCCCTCCTCTGGCACCACCAATGGTGTCTGAGGGGGGCCTGGATCTTGGGGTCGGCACTGTCCTGCTCTCTTGTACCGGCCTTAGTACCAGGAGCCAAGGCAGCACTGGGCCGTAATGCTGAGGTGCCAGTGTAGACTGAGCGTATAGCTTTCGCCTCAATACTCTGGGCATCCGCTGCCCTAAATGGCTGATAGGCTGGGAGAGGTGCTCAGCTGACCTTCTCTCCAGCCCCCCCCCCCATGGCCTCTGACATCTTCAGCGAGGCAGTTGCATGGATGGCCCTGGTGTTTCTCAGTATGTATTGTACTGGGAGGGGGTTCAGGGGACGAGACCAGAGACCTTATCTTTGTGTCCCTGGTGCAATGCCTGCCTCTGAAGATGGGTGGATCATGGTGCCACTTCCAAGTGCACCTCGAGGGTGCCACGGTCCATGGAGAAGTAGACGTTGCACCTATCCATGCCATGGTCGGCACCAAGGCATGTCGAGCAGACGTCATGCCATTCCTGAATGGCAATGTGGCCCCCACAGGAGCAGTGATGCACAAGGAGGCAGAGGCAATTCTTCTTCTTGGCCTTCTTGCCCTTACACTTCTCCGGACCGGACATGGTGATGCAAACAAATCAACAAAAACAGAGCAGGAAAGAGTCTGGCATCAAACGAAACAAGAAAATAAAATGGCAGCAAGAATAGTGGTGCCTAGGAGAACGGCATCAAACTAAGCAGTGACAAAGCTCCCATGGTGTGCACGCGGCGGTCAAAAAAACAGAACTGAGAAAGGCAGGGGTCCGGCATCGGTTACTTGCCAACCCACGAGCGCGATGTCATTGTCTGCCTCATGGGAGATGCTGGCACCAACACTGGTCCCCTAAGCTGCAAAAGACTTTGCTCGCACTGGGTCCTGGCGCTTCCAGCTTAGACCTATAAGTGGAATAAGTGGTGAAGATTGATTCTTGGAAATTCTACCTCTTTCTACATAGTCACACTTATACAGACTATCAACAGTACACAGGCTAGAGGGGAATACGCCCTCAGTTCAACTCGAGGCAGACTTTAGGACAGACTATCCAAAAGTAGCATCCCTCCTGGCCTGAAGTTCTAGGCAATAATGGGTCATGAAGGTGCGTGCAGACAAATCTCACCTATTGGGATGCCCCTGACAGCAGTTTTATGCTTCTTAGAATGGGCATGGATGCCAGTAGGGGGGCCATATGTGAGGTCAGAAGAAAGCAACGTTCAAACCCTGAAACAACCCATTATGAGATAGTCTCCCCCAGGACTGTGCAGTGTGGGTAATGAACAACTGAAAAGTGGAGCCCTGAAACTGCTCAGCTCTTTGATGGTAGAGCAGGAGTATATGCTTGACATCCAGACAAATCTGGCAGCAAGGCTAGCATGCTGCATGGAAAAGTACAACGGCATTTCCAAGGATTAGTTTAAGGGGAATCTGGAAACCATCACAGACACAAATTTCTTACTGGTGCACAGCACAATCTTATTGGTGGAAAATGACATAGGCTTGGTCGATCGAGGGAGCTTCTAATATTTAGACCCATCTGACTGAGCTGACAACAAATGGAAATTACGTATCTACCGTAATTCTTGATCATCTTGGACGAAGTCTCCACCACTCATTAACACTGATGGCATCTACGCCGGAGGCGCTAGGACCCAGCGGGAGCAAACTTTTTGCAAGAGGTCAGCCAGAGATGGAGCTGCGGAGGAGCGACGCCATGGCATCGCCTCGCGCAGCAATTACTATCTCAGCGTCGAACCTCCAACTGCCTCAGTACCTTTTTCTCCGAGGAGGTGCAGCGTAACTAACCTAGAAGGATAGCCTAACAAAAACCAGACATAAGATAGTCCGGATGACCCATAGAAGAAGGGTCAACAAAGAAGTCTTCACAGCCTGAAGATTGAGAGAGTGAAGACCAATAACAGAGGTGAGCTCAGGGGATGGTGGGTGGGCGTCTGAATGAGTGGTGGAGACTTCGTCCAAGAAGATTAAGAATTATGGTAGGCACGTAATTTCCATATCTTGCTGGACATAAAGTCTCCACCACTCATTCACACTGATGGGAGAGTACCGAGCTAATAATCCCCCCGAGAGAGCGGCGGGAGAACCAAGAGTTCACAATTCAGGACAGAAGTCTGTTAAGGATAGTCCTGCCAAATGACAGATGCTGCCTGGCATGGACATCCAAGGCATAGTACTTGACGAAAGTATGCACTGAACTCCAGGTAGCCACAGATTGCAAATGTCCCAAGAATGGGCACGCTATGGATTTCTCAGGCATGCTATGGTGACTGCTCTAGAGAGTGAGCGACACTCTTGCCCTCCAGCTTAACCTGCACCATGGAATAACAGTGGCTAAAGCGCATGCCACCAGCCATGCTGGAAATACATCTGATAGCTACAGACTGACCCAGCCGGGTCTCGCCGAAGGAAACAAACAGTTGTTGAGCTTTGCGAATCTCCTTTGTTCTAATGCAGAGCTCTTTTGACATCTAAAGAATGAAGGGTATGCTCTCCTTCATTTTGGAAGTTCGCTAAGTAGGTAGGACCAAGGGTCGGTTTAGATGGAATTCTGAAATAACCTTAGGGAGAAACTTAGGATGGGTCCTAAGAACTACTTTGTCCTTATGAAACACAATATACCGGGGGGGTGTCTGTGACCAAGGCATGTATTCCAGAGACCCTGTGGGCCGAGGTAATGGCCACCATGAAGGCCGTTTTCCAAGTGAGAAATTTCAGCTCACAGGTAGCTAGAGGCTCGTAAGGCTTTCGAGTGAGCATGTCTAGCACAAGGTTAATGTCCCAGGCTGCAACTGGACGTCTGCTAGGAGGTCTGGTATGCAGAATACCCTTAAGAAACCTCAACTACTGGTAACTGAGCCAGTGATAAGGAAAGTACTGGCTCATGATAAGCTGAAATGGCACAAAAGTGAACTTTGACTGTACAGTATTGTAGACCTGAATTTGAGAGGTCTAAAGGTACTCTAGAACGTTATTTGGTGGGCAGGAAAAAGGATTAAAAGAGATTTTACTACAGAGAAAAACGCTCCATTTGGCTGTGTCTCTTTCTGTAGTTGGCTTATGCCAAGCAACCAAAAGAATATCTGAAACTCTCGAGAGAGACACTGAACCTATTCACCTCTATCTCTTCAGGAGCCAAGCGTGAAGGCGAAGCGACCTCAGATTGGGATGGACCACAGGACCCTGAGTCAGAAGGTTCGTCTGAAGGGGAAGCGCCTTCAGAGGGGTTTCCGACATACTGTTGAGTAACGGAAACCATATCTGTCGAGGCCAGAAGGGAGCAATGAGGATCATTTTGTCCCAGAGACTCGAACTTGAGAAGTACCCTCTGAATTAGTGGAAGAGGAGGAAAGGCGTATAGAAAGCGTTTTTGTCCACTGCAGCCTGAATACATCCTGACAGAAAATGCCAAGCCCTGGATTTCTGGAGCATAAGAGAGGCAGTTTTGTGTTAACTGGGGATGCAAAAAGGTCCAGATCTGGGGTTCCCCACTCTGTGAATAGTGACTGAACTACGGTTGAGTCGAGAGATCATTCGTGAGGATCTGTGTCCGTTCTGCTGAGATGGCCTACCAGTTCATTCTGCACTCCCGGCAGGCAGACCGCCTGAATTAAAGCCTTGTGCTCTAGGCACCATTCCCACACACTCATTGCTTCCCTGCATAAAGGGTAAGAGTGTGCACTGCCCTGCTTGTGGATGTAATACATCACTGCTTTGTTGTCCGTTTGAAGGAGAATGTTCCTGTGACAGAGAATGTCCTTCAAAGCCCGGACTGCACAGAGGATGGCTCTCATTTCTAGGACGTTTATATGGAGTTGGAACTCGACCGGAGTTCACGTACCTTGGCTGTGGAGATCCTGACAGTGAGCTCCCCACCCCATCAGGGACGCGTCCATGGTAATGGGAATCTGAAGTTTGTCCTCTTGCGACCACCAGGTGAGTGACCTCTTCAGAGGTTCTGTCCCCTTGATGAGAAAGGACTGAGAGTGAGTGGTTGGGGACCACTGAGTGCTGAGCATCCATTGAGAGGTTCTCATGTGGAGGTGTGCTAGGGGTACAGTGAACATTGAGGATGCCATGAGACCCAGCATCCGTTGCATCGAGGTAGCTCAAACCGAGCTGTTCTCTCTGATTTATCGGGCCATCTGTAGGATATCGCTCCTTCTGTCCTCTGATAGAAAAGCTTTCGCATAGGAGGTGTCCAGAAGAGTTCCTATAAAAAGGAGCTTCTGGGAAGGCTGCAACTGTGATTTCTTGAGATTTAGCAGGACTCCCATGGACGTGAGAAAGTCTGAGGCCGTGGCTACGGCACTGAGAGTTCCTTGCCTGGAAGGGCTTGCTAGATGCCAGTCGTCCAGAAAAGGGAACACTTGTATTCCGATCTTACTGAGATGCACTACGAGAATTGCACAACACTTTGTAAAAACTCACGGCACCGAGGATACCCCAAAGAGCAGGACTCTGAACTGATGATGCTGGCCCAAAGCCACAAACCTTAGGTATTCGTGATGCTTTGGGTGAATAGGAATATGTTGGTAAGCATCCTGCATGTCCAGGAAGGCTAGCCAGTCATGTTGATGAAGCAAAGGTAACAGGGTTCCTAGTGAAATCATTCTGAACTTTTGCTTGGGAAGAAATTTGTTCAGTTTTCTGAGGTCCAAAATGAGGCACATGCCCCCGGTTTTCTTTGGGACTAGAAAGTAATGGGAGTAGAATCCTGTGTTCCGTTGATCCAGCAGAACTATTTCTATTGCCCTGTTGTTCAGAAGGCCTTGTATCTCAGAAGAGCGAAGCTCTGCCTGAAGTACTGACAGCCTTGGCTGTCGTTTGGGGGACATCTGGAGGGTCTCTGAAAGATTGAGGGAATACCCCTCATGGATTATCTGGAGGACCCATTTGTCCGATGTTATGGACTTTCACCGGTTATAGAACCGAGTCAGATGACCTCCACTGCTGAGGAGGAGTCCTCTCGGGCAGCTGAGGTGGGACTTGAGCCAGAAACTCAGAAGGTGGCACTGGGCGCTTTGGGCCCATGTGCTTTCTTTGTGTTTTCTTTTGAGGCTGGGGGAGCTTGGTTTTATTAAACCTCCCCTACCCTTGTCTCGAAGGACTGACGGTTGTGAAATTGATGCTTATTGACACCCCCCCCCCCGAGAAGGGGCGGGAGCAGGTTGAGCCAATTTAATGGCAGACCTAGTCTTTTGTGTGGCCTCTAGAGCTTGCTCTACTTAAGGACCGAAGAGATACATGCCGTCAAAGGGTAACACCATGACCTGTTGCTGGGCATCATTCGTGAAGCCTGAAGTGCGAAACCAGGAGTGACGGTGGGTACAAATGCCAGACGCCGCTCGGGAGGCAGTACTGAAAGCGTCCATAGCTGCTTTAACCTGCTGGTTGTTGGACGCGATACCCCTGGTTATGCTTTAAAGAATCTCTGAATTAGTGTCAGACTCCGGTAGCGCTTCTACCATTTGTTTGAGCGAATGCCAAAGAACATACTCATATTGAGAGAAATAACCCTGGTAGCTGGCAATAGGCACACTCAGGGTGGATGCAGCAAAGACTCTCTTACCTAAAGTATCTATCTTACGAGATTCTTTGTTTACAGGTCGGGCTGTAGTAACCTGAGGGAGGACTACCTTATTCTCTGCCAAGACTACAATAGGGTCCGCAAAGGCTTGGGAGGCCAAAATGGGTCAATCCTTGGGAGCAGCATACTTTCTATCTATTGACTTAGCCACAGAAGGAATGAGAGCGGGATTATTCCATACCATTTGAGAAAGCGTCTCAAAGGAAGGCTGTACCTGGGGAGTTAAATACATAGGGATTTCCGGGACATGAAGGTATTGGAGCCTTAAAAGCTTCCCAGGATCGATATATGTAGTTTGGAGAGAAAGAGTGGAATTCTAATTTTTCAGCAGAGACTTAGATGACAGGTCCTCGACCACAGGCTCTGCAATAGGATTAGATCCTGTTCCTTCCACGTCATCACCCAGCCGAATGTCTCGGTCAGGCTCAATATCATCTGACAGCCCAGGAGGGACTGTATGGACAGGAAACGAGTGAAAATCAGAAAGAAAAGAGAAAGGAAAAGGGGTTCGGCGTTGAGAAGCCCTGAAGACTGGGAGACGTCACACCAAGCCTCGGCGCCGAAGAAGAGCATGGCGCCGCCTGACCCAGTGCAGCGCATGGTGCCGACAAACCCAACGGCACAGAGGATGCCGCCGACAATCCCAACGGTGCTGAGGATGGCGCAGACAGACGCACAGGCGCCAAGGATGGTGCCGAGCGACCCATCGATGCCGAAATCAACAAAGGGCTCCGAAAACTAGGATTTGAGGAGAAAGAAGGAAGAATACCAGGAGATAAAGGCATCGGTGTGGCCCCCTGTGCCGCAGCCATGTGAGGGGGGATAACACCTGAGCATGGAGTCGACTGCACCGAACAAGGCGCCGCACTACTAGGGAGGCCCAACCACCCTACCCGATCCCCCGAAGAGCCCGAGGGCCCCAGAGTGATCAGGACAGGCAGCTGAACCAACCTCCAACCCCACTGCTCCATCAGAGCGGCCCACTGATGAAACTGCTCATCTGAAGCCCTACCAAAAGGCGGGGAAAGGCTCCGATGTTGAACAGGTTGGTGACCAGAAACAGAAACTGGCGACTCCAGAGAAGGAGACCGGCAATTGACCCCAATGATTGACTGTTGATGCACAGACATACCAGAAGGCGACCTTGAGTGATGCCTTCTTTTTCTGACCTGTGGACCGAAGAAGAGCTCAAGGCCGAACGGTGCCGAGAATGCAACCGTTTTCTTTTATGCTTCCGGGGGGACCACCCCTCCCCTCGGGGACTGGACCGTCCGTTGTCAGACCCCCCCCCCCCGGAGAGGGCAGCAGACCAGACACAGCCCGGCTGACTTAACAGCTTTCATAAGAAGTCTCCCTACTGTCACCTGACCCGCTCATGGTCGACTCTGTCAATGTAGGCTTACACTTCTTTCTTTAATAAGAATAAACATTGATAAGTGGTACTTATTCGAGAAATACTACAAAACAATAAACTGAAAACTATGCTGCTAGTTTGAAGTTTGACTCCCGGCAGGCGAGCGACATCACTGAAGCACACCTTCGGCGGCAGGAAAAAGGATCGGAGGGTCGGCGTGAGACAGTCACTGCCGCACGAGCCGAGGCTCGTATGCCACCCTCATGGCTCCATCTCTGGCGCCGGCCCTCTTGCAAAAAGTTTGCTCCCGCTGGGTCCTAGCGCCTCCAGCGTAGATCCCATCAGTGTGAATGAGTGATGGAGACTTTATGTCCATGAAGATCCAGAAAACCTATTTTCCAAGACAGAAAACCAAGATAACACATTGCTAGTGGCTAAAAGGGGCTTCTACATGAGCATGGCCTAGACCAGGTCAGGTCCCATGCAGGAGGCTCGCGAAGAGGGAGAAAAGTGTGGTAAAGGCCCCTGGAAAAAAAAGCACCTGGCTATCCTTTCACAGCAAAGGAGACGAATATTGCTTTAATACAGTATACCAAACAGCAGTCATGCGCACCATTAAAGAAGCTGTGCAGAGAGAGGCCTGTGGTGGACAAAGCCCAAAGAGAGTCAAGCACAGAACCAACTAGGCACTCCATGGGTGTCAGGCCGTGTTCCTGACACCATTCTGAGAACCTCGCTCACTTAAAGGCATGGGTCTTCAAGTGGGGAGGATCTATGAGATTGCCCTCAAACATCATGACACCCTCTACAGAGTGGACAAGAGATGCAAACTCTAGCCTCTTAGGAATCAGACCATCAGATAAAAAGACCCAAGGGTGGCATGCTGAATCCTCCCTTTGGACCAACTGAGAAAGTCCAGGCTAAGTAGGGGGCAAATCAGATGCTTGGCCCTATTAGAATCATCAGTGCGTCTTCAAGGTGTGCCTTCAGGAAGATCCTGTGCAACCCAGAAAAAAGTGTGAAGTCATACAGGAATTTGTTGGTTCACTTCAGGGCAAAACTTTAGCCTAAACAGTTGCCCAAATCAGGCAACAGTTCAACCACCACAGTAGCATTCCTAGGTAGTTTAGGAAAATCAAGTTCTTTATCTTAGAGTCCTCAGGTAAACCATGGGACGGAGGGCTCAAACCACCAAAGGTGAATGGGAAATCACCAAAATAGCTGGCCCCTTGTTTCTCTACCTACACCCACAATTTCTGTTTCAAAAGGAAGAGGTCTTGTCCTGCTGCAGGAGAAACCTGATAATGCTTGGGGTAGTCACGGACAAGACCACCTACATGGTCGCTTCAGACATCTCAATTTCCTTCATGATGTCCTCTACCTAGGGTTGAACTGCAAAGACTCATCAGATGGGAGATCCAGAACCCTGTGCTGGATGTCCTAATTAAAGGGCAGAAGGACAACCAACTGTGCCTCCTGAGAACTACGCCTGTAAAAGGAATCCAGATAGTTATCAAATACGATTTCTAGAGCAGACTTTCCCATACCATTTTCTTTTTAAGAATGATCATGAAGGTAATGGAACTATCGAGACCTATACAGCTGAGGCCGAAGTTTTCTTCCCAGAGGCAAATGCACTAGATGGCAAGAAATGAAGCTAAGGCAGTGTGTGTGTGTGGGGGGGGTAAGGCACCAACACCTGTGATGAAAAGTTAGTTGAGGTGCAGGTGGGAGATCCTGCCTCCCACTGTAAGGTCTGAGGAAAATGGAAGTCTGGCAAACAGTGTGTCTGCCAGAGGGACAATGTCATGTCTCTTACTTTTGCCATGGTAAGGCCTGGCTTAAGAGTCTCAGTGCCTGGGAAAAAGTGAAGGTGACAAAAAAAAAAGGACACCAGTTCCCTTTCACCCTGGAAAGTGAGATTCAGAGATGTCCATCACTGACGAACAATCACTTTGGCCCACTTTATCTTCAAGAATTTTCTTAACTGGGGTCTAAATAAAAGTAGAACCATCAAATGGAAGGTCTGCCGACTTCTGCTGCAGACCCTATAACTGGCTGGCACAGCTATGCAAAGTCAATACCAAAGCCTGGAGAGGACTGGAATGAGACCTTCTGGGACTGATGAGAGCAGAGATAAGACAAAGATCTCTCGGTGTCTGTATCCCCAGAACTGCTGTGGGACCATGGTGTACTCTGCAACTAACCCTGGCAATGGGAACTGAAGTCTTTTTTTATACTTAGTTTATTAAGGACATTAACTGGTTACATACACTTCATTAACCAAGTATTGTACAAGTTAACATTAGCACATTCATAATGAATTATAGTTCAACTTATCCATTTTTCATTTACTTTTTCCTCACAATCCCCATAGCCATAACAAAACAAACAAAAAAAAAAAAAAAAAAAAGATTTGAACTTTGGGATGTGTTCATCAAGAGCATTAAGTAATCTATTATGCCTAGTTCCATTTAATCAGTAATCAGAGAACAGAGAAGAGAGTCATCTAACCAGGGAGGGGTGTTCCTTAACCTCTACAACTAAAGCCCAGGAGCTACTCTGGTCCCCTAATGGGCGTGGGTGCAAGCAACCCACCCTGCAGTCATTGTCCTATGGTTCCCAGTAAGAAGGTTATAGACTGGGTTCCTAAAGTCCTTCATAAAATAACCATAGAGTCCATCTTTGCTGATACAATTGTGTTTTTTGATTGAGGTTGACTGAATCCATACATAGGATGGAAAATTTAACAAATCACCTCCCTCCATTCTTTTACCCGCGGGAGCTGTGGCCGAAGTCAATTTCTAGTAATAGTTTTTAGCGCTGCTACTACTAAAACTGCCCACAGATATTTTGTATCTTTATCCCTCAGCTCCCCAGCAATGAGGCCTAGCACAAGGTGCTCTGGGCCTAGCTGGGTCTGTATTATGAATATTTGTTTCAGATGGAAAATCACCTCTCTCCAAAATGGGAAGATGACAGGGCAAGACCAAATAATGTGGGCCTGCGTGGTATAGTCATCTCCACAGGACCTCCAACATTTAGGTGTGGCTCACCTTGTCAAATGGGCTGCTTGGGCCGGTACCTAAAAGTACCGGGACCTCAGTTTCCAACAGAAGTCCCTCCATGTCAGCAATCCAGCTGTAGACCATGTGCTTCTCCACATCGAGGACCACTGCTTGTCCATAATGGGGATTGCCAAGTCTTGTTCCCATTTATTTTTCAGATATTGGGACAAATTTTCCATATCAGCTATATATCTAGCATATACCAATGAAATGGCATGATCTGCACCTTGATGACCCCAAATCTTTGGAAACGGAACTGGAGTCTGACTCCAACTTGATCAGCCATGTAGTGTTGGAAACCAGAAGACGCGGGAACCAGGACTGTGTATGGCACCAGTACAGCAAGTCTACTGGGCTACTTCTGTGACCCAGAATCAAGGTGGCTTCCTCCCAGAGACTGGTGATGGTGTCAAGCCAGTAGCTGCAGAGAACTGGACCTGGACCGGTTTTCCACGCTTCTGGAAACAGAAGTAACAGACTCCAATTTGGATTTGGTTTTCTCCTGCAACTCTGACATATTGCGGGCTGTATTTGAGAAGGAGATGTGCTGAAACCAAGCTTCCCAGACATTACTATGACCATCTGCCAAGGAAAGTACAGTTACGTAAGAACTTACTGTAACAGCAGATCTTCGAGAACAGCTCTTGCAGCAGGTTACACCATTAGGACTGAAGCCGTCAGGCGCCAGGACCCCTCGGAAATCTTTCTAGCTAGCTATCTTCAGCGACCGCCCTCGACGCCGTCCTCTCTACCGCCAGGCGTTACGGGTATTAGGGCATGTCCCTACCAGAACCCGCCGCAGGATGACATCAGAAAGTGAGACAGAGGATCCACCGTCAGAAGGCAACCAAACTCAATTCACTCTTCCCAAGTGAATATCCGACTTCTACGCTGCTCAGCCGTTCGGGAGGAAAAGGGTTCCACCCCTTTTTCTTTACTTTCTCCTGATATGTTTGTTCTTGTTTTTTTTTTTTAAAAGCAGCCACGAGCCATACTTCCTCCAAGGGGGACACGGAGGGCGGGAAGGTACCTGCTGCAAGAGCTGTTCTCGAAGATCTACTGTTACGGTAAGTTCTTACGTAACTGTACTATCTTACTTCGAGAGACAGCTCTTGCAGCAGGTTACACCATTAGGACTGATTCCCAAGCAATAATGCTTGTCCCACAAACATTGGGAGGAAGAAGCGGAGAAATTCAAACCAAATCCCGACTCAGGACAAGAGGCCCTGCAACACAGCCAGGCCGAAGCCGACCCCTTCGCCTGAAGCTATGTCGAACTATAATGCCTGATAAAGGTATGCACAGAGCTCCCAAGTAGCCATAGCGCAAATGGCTGAGATTGAGACATTTTGAGAGCAGCAAGGGAGGTGGCCACACCCCTAGTGGAATGACCCCGGATGGAACCGGGAGAGGCTCATGCCTAGCTTGATAGCAATGAAATACATTGCGAGCCAGCGGGATAAGTTGCTTGACACCGACGTCTCTCATCCTCTGTGCGAAGGAGACAAAGAGCTGATCAGAAGCCCGAAAGGGCTTAGTTCTATTGAGGTAATACCTCAGGCTGCGGTGAACATCCAGAGTGTGGAGCAAAGCCTCTCCTCTATTCGAATAACTCGGGAAATAGACCGGAAGGTCGATGTCCTGATTTAGAGTGAGAGCTGAAACCACCTTAGGCAAAAACTTCGGGTTTGTCCTCAGAGATACTCTGTCCCAGTGAAAAACCAAATAAGGCTCTTTACATGAGGGCATGAAGCTCAGAAATCCTTCTGGCTGAAGTAACGGCAACTAAAAACAACGCCTTCCACGACAGAAAACGAGTCTGAATCCGCGCTGGTTCAAAGGGAGAAGAGTGAGCTGCTCCAGGACAAAAAGGAGATCCCATGGAGGAACTGGGTCCTTGATAGGAGGCCTAGGTGTAACACCTCTCTAAAAACTCCCCGAGAAGCATCAAGCTGAGCAATAGTGCTGTCCCACGGCAGATGATAAGCGAAATAGCGCACAGGTGCACCTATAACAGAGGAGTAGGCCAACCCGAGGAAAAGGGAAAGGAGGTAGTCCAAGACTGCTCACAGGGCAACCTTAAGGGAGAGGTCACGAGCCCGTGACCTAAACAAAACCGACGCCATTTCATGGCATATATAGCGTGTGTAGCCGGCTTCCTGGCTGCAGAGAGGACCTCCGCAACCTCTTGCGAGACCCCGTGTCGCAAAATGGCTACGTCTCTAGGAGCCATGCGTGCAGGTTCAAAGAGCGAAGATCCGGATGCAGCAATGAACCTCGCTCCTGAGACAGAAGGTGTGAACTGAGCGGTAGCGGGAGCAGAGGTTCCCGGGATAGCTGTGCCAGCAATGGGAACCAGATCTGTCTGGGCCAAAAGGGGGCCACCAGAATTAGACGGCATGCTCCCCGCGCAGTTTGAGAAGAACCTCTGGATCAACGGGAAGGGAGGAAAGGTGAGAGGAATCTGTTCTCCCAGGAGAGAGAACGCTGCCTCGCCAGAAAACTCCAGGCCCTGGATCTAGCGAGCAAAAATTGGGCAGTTTTGCGTTGGATGGGGACGCGAATAAATCTAGCTCTGGGGTTCCCCATCGAATGAACAGATCCTCTGCCACCTTCTGAAGAAGTTCCCACTCGTGGACTCTGGCCTGAGTGCGACTCAGACCGTCTGCGATCGTGTTGTCCACACCGGGAACATGTACCGCAATCAAACTTGCGCCGTGTCCAATTACCCACTCCCACACTCTCATGGCCTCCCTGCAAAGGGGGTAAGAGTGTGCGCCTCCTTGTTTGTTGAGGTAATACATCACCGCCGTGTTGTCCGTCTGAAGCAGGATGGTACACGGTGGGATCATGGACTGGAAAGCCTGGAGTGCATAGAGGACCGCTCTCATCTCTAGAATATTGATGTGAAGATGAGCTTCCAGTGGACTCCATACACCTTGAGACTTCACCCCATCCAGGTGAGCTCCCCACCCGAGACCTGAGGCGTCTGTGGTGAGGGTTATCTCCGGGGATGGCGCTGCAAAAGGGATGCCCTTGGAAAGCGACCCGGGGGCTAACCACCATTGCCAGTCCTGAACCACCCGTTTCGTGATTCTGACTGGGTGCTGCAAATGGTCTTGCCTCTGGTCCCACTGCGCCTTGAGCATCCACTGCGTTATCCGCATGTGGAGTCACGCAAAGGGTACCGTGGGAATGGCCGCAGCCATGTGTCCGAGCAGATGAAGGACCGACCTGGCCAGAGCGGTCTGATTCGTTGAAAGGTCCTCTATGAGCGACCTGATGCGTTCCACCCTGTCGACTGGGAGGAAAGCCCTCCCCTGGACCGTGTCCAGCACTGCACCTATAAATTGCAGGCTTTGCGATGGTACCAAGACCGACTTCTCCTGGTTTATGAGAATCCCCAGCGATCCAAACAGGACCTGGGTGTCCTGGATCGCTTGTAGGGGCGCCTCCTGGAGGCGTGCATGAGAAGCCAACGTCGAGGTATCGGGAACACATAGTGGCCCTTTCTCCTTAGAGCAGCTGCCACGACTGCCATGCATTTGGTAAAGACCTTGGAGCGGATGACAGTCCAAGGGAGAGCCCGGAACTGAAAGTGGTGGCCCAGAAACTCGAAGCGCAGGAACCTCTGATGCGCCTGAGCTATGGGGATGTGCAGGTAGGCATCCTGCATGTCTAGGGACGCTAAATAGGCGCCTTGTTTTAGCATGGGAATTAGGCCCAGAAGGGTCACCATGCGAAATCTTTTGTATGCGACTGGTAAGTTGAGGTCGCTTAGGTCCAGAATAGGACAGAGGTCCCCTGTCTTTTTGGGAACCAGGAAGAAGTGAGAATAGTACCCTAGTCCTCTCTGGTTTCCTGGGACATGCTGAATAGCTCCTTGCTCAGGAGTGCGATTATCTCTTATAAATTAAGGCGGCGGTGCTGAGCCGAATACTGGGAGGCAGAGGGAGGCCTCGAGGTGGCTGCCTACGAACTCTAAGCGGCCGATGCCGACTAACTGAAGCACCCACCTGTCGGTGGTTATTGCCTGCCATCCCGACAGGAAGTCACTAGCGCACTCTGACCGAAATTCCTGCTGATGCTGAGGGGCGGGGCCGGAAAGGAGTCATGCTGTGGCGGCTGAAGGACCCACCGGCTGGGTGGCCTTGGGAGGCGCTGACCCTGCTGGCGGACTGCTTCCCTGGTCCTCCTAACCCAGAGCCCCTGTGCTGTGTGGCGGGCAGACTGTTGCCTCGAGTCTGCCCACAGGCCTTGGTTCCTGAAGGAACCAAGCCTCGGCAGTACTCGCCTGGACTGACCAGACCGCCTTTCCGTGCCTCTTGGAGTTTGGTAATGATCCTTTCGGATGGATTACCAAACAACACCTCACCTTCAAAGGGTGCGTCCAGGATGTTTTTCTGGACATCCGGGGTGAAACCGGAGACACGGAGCCATGAGTGCCTCCGGAGGCAAACGCCTGATGCAGCCGCTCTGGCTGAAGAGTCCGCAGAGTCATACGCGGCTCTCAGAACTTGGGTCCCCACGCCTGAACCTCCGCTCGGAGAAGCTGAAGCATCTCCTCTTTCTGCTCACCATCTGGCAGCTCTCGCCGCTTAGGCTCTGTTCCCACAGGGCGTTCCTGGAACATAAAAATTGGGTAAGGTAGTTCAGGGACCTGATGGGCGCAAGTCGCGGAAGCGTCATGCGCGCTACCCAAAGAGTCCAACTGCTTGGACCTCAGGGTCTGGTGGCAGGGTGCTCAGATGCTGCGCCTCTGAGACCGGTCATGTGAGGCTGTGATCACCAGAGAATCAGCCAGAGGGTGCTGTGACAGGTATTGGTCCCCTTAGGAGCCCTGTACAACTGGTCAGCCTTCTTCGCACCGCGCGAGCGAAAAGTGACGCTTCCACGCAGCCTTGGTGACGCCCACAAAAGTGTCCACCAAGGGTGGCACCACCACAGGCTTAGGGTCCTTCTGCCAAGGTACTTGGCCAGGCGAACCTCCGGGTCCAACTTCAGCTTCCCACCCCATATTCTCTTGGATATGACGAAAATATCCATGAAGGAAGGGTCGCCCGGAGGAGACCGTGGAGTCTCACGTGGGTCCGGCGAGGGAAGCGAGACCGGAGACGGGGATCTAGAAGTAGAGAAGGATGATCCCGTGCCCTCCGTTGACTGTGACCGACGGCGTCTTCTGGATCTCTTGGGACTGGGCGATCCAGAAGACGAAGATCTGGATGGAGGTCTCCTTTTGGAATGACGGCACCTGGGAGGAGTCTCAGGCTCCCTGGGGACGGAACGGCCGGCTGACCTCACAGGTGAAGGTGGGGCCGGGGCCGGAGTAGGTACAGGAGGAGGAGGAGGGACTGGGGTACCCACGCCCTTCCTAATGGTGTCCCACCAATATGTAAACAGGTCCTTCACCGCCAATGACAACCCGACCGCCGGCCCGGAGGGCGAGGGTGGTCGCCGGGTCCCGCGACGGCCCGCTGGGGCCTCGGGCGGTGGCGAGGGACCCCTGGGAGACTGCTCGCGGCCGGGAGTGCCCGTCTGGTCTTCGGGCTGGACCAATTCCTCCTCCATGAGGGACTCCTGACCGACGGCCGTCGGAGGCGCAGGAGCCCTCGGCTCAGGCAGCACGGACTTCAGACCCCCCACCGACGTCCGATGCGCGGACGAGGCCGACGATGGTCGGCCGGCGACGGCTCAGAGGAACGGTGGCGTGCGGCCGATGACGGTCTGGCCGACGCCGGATCCACCGGCTTCCTCAGCGGTGTCAGGTCCAAGGTCTTCCGGGGGGGACCGAGGAAGACCGGGCGTCGGGGACCAAGGAGCGGGAGCCCGACTTGTGATGATGGTGGTGGCGTTCCCCTGACTTCGCCACGGCCTTCTGGGCTGAAGAGGACGACGGCCTGGCAGAAGAGGCCTGAGCAGGCTTCGGAACTGGAGCTGCAGCTGGGGGAAGAGACGAGGCCCTAGACGGGGACCGGTCGGACCGTGAACCGGAGCTGCGGGACTCGGAGGCCCGAGCCGGCGACCGGGGAAGATCCCTCTCCTTCTTCTTCTTTCCCCGTGTCGTGAGACGATTCCCCTTAGATGACATGGCCCGGAGCTGTTCCTCTAGCAAAATGCTCGGAGGGCCTTCGTCACGGATCCTGGTGCGACTGTTGAACCCCTGGCATAGGGAGCAGGCCTTGGTGTCGGGTCTGGGCCTAAGCACCGGACGACGCGAATGCAGGTCCTAAAGGGATCTGTTTGCCACACGCCAAGATTTGGATAAGTGACCGGAGGTCGGAGAGGACATCAGAGTTCGAAAATTCTTGATTGTAGATAATTTCCCGAAGGAAGTTCTGGAACCACGGTCACGCGCTAGACTGTGACCGGAGGGTCGAGGCATGCAGTTCGACGGCGGGAAAGAACTGGGGATTCTGGCGGGACCGCCCCCTTTTGTACCACGCCTGACGTCGGAGGCGGGACCAACGTCGGGGGCGGTCCCCGCTGAAGATAGCTAGCTAGAAAGATTTACGAGGGGTCTTGGAGCCTGACGGCTTCAGTCCTAATGGTGTAACCTGCTGCAAGAGCTGTGTCTCGAAGTAAGATTGACCATTTCTGCAACTGAATATAATTAAATCCACCCAAAGGGTTTGACATGAAGCCAGAAGTTGCAAAGATATTTAATAAAAAAATGCTTAAAATGGTGAAAAAAGGGCACAGTGTTGGAACCCAAATGGAATGAGGCGGAACAGTAACTGAAAAACTGAGAACCACAGAGCAAATCTAAGATCGACCTATCTACAGCAAGAAAGAATTGATGTTTTGAGAGATGGGCATGAGGTGTTGCGGTGGTGTTTGCAGTGAGGTTCAAATCTATTAAATGGTTTTGAGTGCTGGCTCCTCAAGGTGGAATTAATGTGTGGCTATGGATAAACACCCATTGTAAAAAGAGAAGAAAAAATTACCGTAGTAATACTGTTTCTTCCAAAGGGATCCCTCACTAAGTTTAACAAGTGCAACCATTCCCCTTGAATAAGCAGCCCCAGAGCTTTTAGAATTTTATGCAAATTATGGAATTTAGAATTAAATTCAAATTCAGCTGTGTGGTCAACACTCACCCCTACACTCTAATCTCAGATTTATTTCTAAAGCTAGGGTGAGCAGTGACCACTGAAACTAGCTAAATGGCAACCAAAATGTCTTGTAACATGGCAATAATCAGAATGCTGGAATGGGCACCAGCGATTGGTGAAACGGCATCACAGGGTCCAAGTTGGAGCGGGTATTAATCCACGATAGATGCTGTCCTCAAAATGGTAGTACCAAAGTGAGCCAGACCCCTAGCTTAGCAGCACTGGGCACAGGCGGGGAGCGAGTTGTAGACAGGCAAGTGTGGCAGAGGGAGAGGGAGACTAGCTACACGCAGAGCGCAGCACAGCAGAAGGCAGCACACCGGAGAGGCACTAACAGCACAAGACGCAGTGGCCGACGTCGGACGAGTGTGCGAGAGGGAAGGGGAAGTGACCCGGCTGGCATGTAAATTTGGGACCGATCGCACACGGCGGCGAGTGCGCAGTGCACCAGAGACCTCTAACGCCTGGCTTGAAAGAAATAGCCGCGCAGATCGGCACATTTTCTGGACTGGTATGTGAGGCGCACTGTTTGCTGTAATTAGACATTGTGAATATTTTGACCGCATCAGCATGTTAATGCTGTTTTGTCACAACATTTGAAAGTGCAGTAAAAATGTATCCTCAGAACACAGACTCCCTGGGTGATGCTGTTCAACGCACACGAAATAGGCTCCTGGCGACTCTGTCCTCCGCCTGCTGCCATAAATATATTACCCGCGGTGGCATCTAATGCAACTGATGCATGGTTGGGCGACTGTTCGCCCTCGGCCTCAGGCCACAACCCTCCCAACCATGCATCAATCCAGCATTAGATGCCACCTTCGTCGTGGCTTAATGCTTACTTGTTACTTAGACCACTTAGCAACAGTTGAAGTACTGTGAATGAAAATTATGTACTCATGGAATTTTATTTATTAGTTTCGGTTTACCAGGTAAGCACGCTAGGCAGTTTAATGCCTATTTTCAGGTGCAACCTGGGAGGTTACAACCAAAAATACAGACAGTAGAAATACATGTATTGTAACATACAGCGGAAAGAAACTAACATCGAACAGAGCAAACTGCATCTATAAAGAAAATATAGTTTGAAGTGCATTCAGTTACATAAATAAGCCTTGAAATAAAGCAAATGCTTCAATAAAGGAAATAAATGTGCAGTGCATTCAGTATGCTGTGAAGAGAAAACAAAAGTTGAAGCATAGCAACATGTCTAATTTGTTTGTTTTAGATAATTCTTGATCTTCTAAGAATACCTTCACTACTGATTCAAACAATGGGTCTTAGCTGGAGGTGCTAGAACCCTGAGGAAGCTAGAACTCCTCAGGAGCACTGGTACTGAAGCAAGTTGCATGGCACCATGAGAGTGGCTTGCAGCGCCAGGCCTACCTAAGTACCAGCCCTCAACCACCTCAGTACCTTTTTTACAGAGGAGATGCAGCACAACCTAACTAGTCCTAATGCACTAAACCTAACGGGCATAAGGTTTATTTATTGAACTGGTGAAGGGGGGGGGGGGTAGCAGCCGAATGGAAAAGATGCCTTCTTCAGTGCTCTGCCTTTACTGCACTACAAACTAATAATTTAGTGCCAGGTATTTCGGTATTGCTACTGCCTCCTGCGGATAGTGCCTGTCTGAAGCTAGAGACTGATGCCTTTTGTGAGCTCCTATGGCATGGGATGCCAGAGAAATCAACACCCGTCCAACTTCGTGAAAGGGGAAGCAACCCATGCCAGCTGGACCATCAACGAGCAGTGGACTAACCTTGAACGTAACTCCGGAGGTGGAACCTACCTTGAAAGCTGTGAAAGGCATGGTCTTACATGCCGTACAAGAACTTTCCGCCAAGGTGGACTCCTTTATCTCCAGAGTTACAGTGTTGGAAACTAAAATGGATCAAGTGATAGCAGAATCGAAGTATACTGCTGATTAATCTAAAAAGACTGACAGTGGTCACAGGCCTTGGTAAGTAGAACACACTTTTACGGCACCATTTAGAAAACCTGGAGAACTCAACCAGAGCTTCAAATGTGCGCATACTTGGCATGGCAGGAGGTTTAGAAGGGCAGGACTCTGCCTACTTCATGCAGTCTCTTTCTTATCTGGCTTGGGAACCTACCATGTGTTGAGGTGCATAAATCTTACCCTATTACACCCCGAAATAAACCAGCCAACACGGAGCTACCACAAACATGTCTTTTCATTACAGGTGGCCTACACCAGAGAGATAACATTTTGCTGAAGGCTAAAGTTTGTAGCTAAGAACTCCAGACCTGGGGACTGATCACTGTTTCCAGAACCTCAGCTACACAACCCATGCCCGCAGAAGAGTATCTGATGTTGTCCGTGCAGGGCTCAGAGAACTGGGGGTCACCCCCTGCAATTACTAGGTCAACTTAAAAATCTCTTATGCTGGGAACCCGTTTTTGTTCAACAATCCAAACTATTAAACATCTCCTTGCATACTATAATCTTCCCGGACAGGTGGAAGACTGCCCTGGTCACCCCGGTGTTTAAGAGCGGGGATAGAAATAATATGGGAAAGTATCGCCCTATCTCAACACTATACCCTCTCTCAAAAGCATTGGAAAGGGTTGTTTCTGACCAGCTCACTGAATATCTAAACAAGTACAATCTGCTATGCCCACAGCAGCATTGGTTTCATCTCAAACAGCACCATCACTTCCCTAAATCGACCTTACCTCCCACATCTATGAAGCTCCTGATTCAGGAAGAACGGTGGGGTCCGCATTTATTAGACCTCACCAAAGCCTTCGACACCATTACCCACCAAATCCTGCTAAGACACCTGAGGACCCTGGGACTGTCAGTAGATACAATCTCTTGGCTTAACAGCTACCTTTCACACAGGATGCAGTGAGTTAGGATAGGGAGTGTAACCTCCGACCTCAGAAAGGTATCACTGGGGGTCCCTCAGGTTTCAATATTAGGTCCACTTCTCTTCAGTCTCTTTATAAATTCCCTTCCCAATGCTTGTCCTGCTAAAATGCTACTCTATGCACACGATGCAGTGATCTCAGTGTCTGGCAGCAACGCATGTGGAATCAAAAAGAATCTACAGCGTAGCTTTGCTATGCTTGAGACCTGGTTCTCCCAAAACAGACTCCTTATGAACTATAAAAAAACAAAAATTATGCACCTTACTTTGCCGCACACCAAAAGGAATGCTGAACCCTTGACTATCTATAGCCTGAAAGGGGATGGCATTGAACAAGTCTCCACCTTTAAATATCTCGAAGTACATATTGACTATACACATTCGTGCACCATATTGACCACGTAGTCAAATCTGCTAATATTAAGCTTGTCATCCTCTATAGGCACAGGCAAGCGATGACCCCTGAGGCTAGTCACTCGAAGCTATATACTGTCTATCACAGACTACGCACTAGTCATTTACAGTGCTGCCACTGACTCAGCCTTAAAAAGAGTAAAACGATAAGTCAACAAGGCCTGCTGCCTGGTCCTTGGAGACAAACAGCATACCCATACTTGCACTCTCTACTCCTCTACAGGTTGGCTCCCGTTACACCTTCGGGCAAAGTACCAGGCTTGCCTAATGGGTAAAAAAGGCCTAGTAGGTCTCACTCCCGATCCTACTGCCGCTCTGTTCTAGCGAAACCCCTCCTCAAAGGTCACTAGGAGAATGGCTAAGGGAGTGCTCCATGCCCCCTTCAAAAGAACATGCTTTGCACAGTGGTCAGTCTCCTACCGTGGACCCACTTGGTTTAACTACCTCCCTACCACCACATTGGAGCACACGAACATTGGCCCCTTTAAGAGAGACCTGCTAACCCTTCTGGCCCAAAATAACCAACGTGATTGCAATTACTAAATGTCACCATGAGTTATCCCCCCTTTTTTCTCCCCCTTCCTACTTCCCCTCCCCCTTCCAGATAAAGCCCCCTGGTGGCTGTCCCCTTAATCCTGCTGTTCCCCATACCTCTCTTTCCTACCCTATTACAAATCCCACTCAGGCTACTTCCAAGCTACTCTGCGGCTAACTTCAGCTTGATTCCTTGATGCTTTTATCCGTACTTTTAACTACAGTCGTGGCCAAAAATATTGGCGCCCTTGCACTTTTTCAAATAACTCACAGTTTCCTCTAAACATAAATTGAAATTAACAACAGTACAGTATTTGGTCTCCACAATTCTTTATTTCTCTGTTAATATTACAGAACCTTTGTTTTTGATTCAGAATTTAATATATCCTTTTAAATCAGAAAATGAAAAGAAATGGCATTGACAAAATTATTGACACCCTAGACTTAATATTTGGTACATTGCCTTTGGTCAAAATAACTGCAATCAACCGCTTCCTATAGCCATGGATGAGCTTCCTGCACCTCTCTACTGGCAGTTTGGCCCGCTCTTCTTGTGCAAGCTGCTCCAGTTCTCCCAGATTTGAAGGGTGCTGTCTCCCAACTGCTGTCTTCAGATCTCTCCACAGGTTTTCAATGGGATTTAGATCTGGACTCATTGCTGGCCAATTCAGAACAGTCCAGCGTCTTGTCTTGAACCATTCCTGGGTGCTTTTTGAAGTGTGTTTGGGGTCATTGTCCTGCTGGAAGACCCATGACCTTCGACGGAGACCCAGCTTTCTGACACTGGGTTCAACACTGCGCTCCAAAATGGCCTGGTAATCTCCAGATTTCATGATGCCATGCACACGTTCAAGGCATCCAGTGCGAGAGCAGCACAGCAACCCCAAAACATCACTGAACCTCCTCCATGTTTGACTGTAGGGAAGGTGTTATTTTCTTTGAAGGCTTCATTTTGTTTTCTGTAAACATAGAGATGATGTGCTTTACCAAAAAGCTCTAATTTGGTCTCATCTGTCCACAGGACATTCTCCCAGAAGGATTTTGCCTTGTTCAGGTGTGTTTTGGCATACCCCAGTCGGGCTTTCTTATGTCTCTCTCTCAGCAGTGGGGTCCTCCTGGGCCTCCTACCATATAACCCCCTTTCATTGAGTTGGCGACGGATGGTACAAGTTGAAACTGTCGTACCTTGTGTCTGAAGGTCAGCTTGAATCTGTTTGGCAGTTGATCGAGGTGCTTTCACCACCATTCGAACAATCCTGCACTGCAATCTTCGATCAAGTTTTCTCTTGCGGCCACGTCCAGGGAGGTTGGCTACAGTGCCATGGGCCTTAAACATCCTGATAACATTACGTACGGTGAAAACAGGAACGTCAAGGTCTCTGGAGATTGATTTGTAGCCTTGAGATTGTCCATGCTTGGCTACAATCTTCTGTCTGACCTCCTCAGACAATTCTCTGGCTGTCTTTCTTTTCTCCATGCTCACTGCGGTACACACAGTGACACAAAACAGGAAAATGAGTCCTTTTCTCTATTCAAACTGGTTGAATGAGTGATTTTTATATTGCAGGCACCTGCAACTCACCTCAGGTGAGTTCAATTCCAAAGTGAAGGAGAATCATCTGCTTGAAATCTAATTATTTCTAACTACTTCTAAAACGTGCCAATAATTTTGTCCGGGCCATTTAAGGATTTCTGAGTGGAATAAGCTAAGCCTTAGTACATTATTCTGCTTTTTGCATTTTATTCCACTGCAAACCAAAGAAATACATATGTGGATACCAAAATATTTTTTAATTTCAACAATTTTCTGGAAGGAATGGTGCATTATTAGAAAAAACTGCAAGGGCGCCAATATTTTTGGCCACGACTGTAAACATTGATCCATATGTCAAAATGCACTTCTTATACCTTTAACAATACAGTCAATGTAACTGCCTATTTGTCTACTTGTACAACCAGTTAATATTCTGTCCTCCTGCAATGTTTGTCAGTCTGCCTTTGTAATTTTGTCTCTTGTCCACTTGACATGGAACCTTTGTAATTTTTGTCTTTTGTTTACCTGACAATGGAACCTTTGTAAAGGAGCCATCCTGGCTCAAAGGTATTAATCTGCAACTGAAATAAATATGTAACCTCCCAGCAAATGGGGGTTCCCAAAAGTCTTCCAGGAGCTTGCCTGAATACTCCAAGTCTGGGCGGTGTTCAGTGTCTGAGTTGTTTAAATGTGGTTCCAAGTGAGTACTATTTGAGCCTCCACGTATTGTCTCTTTAAGAGCTGTCTGCTTGCAGACTTAATTAGTTTGTATGGGGGGACTGTGTATTTAATGCTCGAATCCCGCCGGGCTGCTGTCAATTCACTCCGTTTCTGCCGTTGCTACATGTGCAGAGGGAGCCTTGTTGAAAGATAACTGTTTGCCAGAAATCATTTAGAGTGACTGAGAAAATGTAGTTTGTCTAACCTGTCTTCATTTCAGCACGAACTGTTTCAGTGTAACTCTCATTTTGATCCTGAATAGCTGACTTGGACCAATCAGGATGATAGGGAGACCCTAAAATGGAGCCTGTGGACGAATCGGAACTTGGACTCTCAATTTTGAGCCAGCCACAAGGGGACTGTATGGGCAGTGACTCTGAGAAATGCAGTTTTAACCTTGGCACCTTTTTCCGCCAACAGAGGGAGTCTTACTGTGAGTGACAGCTGAACCAGCCAACAGAATGGTGTGGAGCTAAAGGAAATGCCCTGCTCTGTGACTGGAAAGATTAGATCAGTTGTGACTGTGAAGAGAGAAGGAGCTCTGTGCTTCTGTGGTGTATAGTTTCGCACGGGAAGCGCGTGTGAGGCCCTGAGTTTCGGTCTGCAGCCTTTGTGAGTGCCAGTTTAGACTGAATCAGAGTTGTGAGAAGAAAGAAGCACTAGAAGTGTGGAAACCAGGCTCACCCTGTAGAAGACTGGAGAAATTGCTGAATCGTGCTCAGTCTGTCAGAAACTGAAGCTGCTGTGTGTGCTCCCGGGTATTTTGCAGTAATTGCAATCAGGATCGAGGAGCAGTCTGCCTGGTATAGTACTTTCCTTTTACATAAGAATGTGCATAGTGCTTGTGGGGAATCGCTATTTCCAATCCCCAGTGATGTGTGCTGTGTGTTGAAGCTGGAAGCTAACCCCAGCTTGTCTCGGACTAAATCTGTCTGCTATCAACTGCAGTGGGGTCCAGCCACAAGGACTTTGTCTCCATGCCTTGTTGTTCTGGCAAGCCAGAAGAACATCCACCATCCGGTTTACAGCTTGGGTATTGTGAGTACAAGTCAGGGTATTTCCCTGCAGCCTGTTTTCAATCACAAGTGTGTCATCTAATTCTTGTTGTTTCACTGTTTCATGGACTGAGCCATCCGGCTCCGGATTACAATTGGGTGTTGTGCATATATTTTCTTCTACAGGGCCCTATCCATCTGCATCTGCACCTGCCGGCCAACCCCAGGCAACGGACCTGGCTAGCGCCACCCCCCCCCCACCCTCAAAAAACCTGGGTACCCAGAGTGTGACTTTTCAGCCCCTGTATGTGTGCACAGTACTGTGATTTAATGCCACCAATTAACCTGATTTCCCCCTCCAGTGTTACTGCCCCCTAAATAAATCAGATGTGCTGTTATACTATATACTGTCTGTGGTGTTGGTACTTATGGAAACAGTATTGTGTTTTGCTGTGCATGTTGTTTAACCTTACTTTACAGGGGGTCCTCAGAGACGGGCTGCAGAATCAGTCTTGAGGGTAAGTGGTATCGATATGAGTGAACAGTGTGTATATGTGGGGTATTGGAGCTGTAACTCCGGTGTACTGTGTGAGCCACTAGAGGGAATAAAAAGGGGGGGTCTCAGTGTCCCAGAGGGCTGTGACCAAGCTAGTCTAACCACTATAAACCCTGAGCTCTGGGTGGAGGCAACCGCCATAGGACCTAGGCCCCTCAACCTGTCCGTAGTCAAACAGGCAAGGGGTAGTAGCCCTTGGGATAGCGCCACCTAGGGGTTACAAATAAATAAAATAAAACAATCCAAAGGAGGCTAGCAAGAGATTGGAAAAGACTAAACAGAACTTTCTGGCTAGAGAAGCTCAGCATAACACTCTGGACACTGACGACTTAAGGGAAGGGTAGTGTAATCCTTCATATTCAAATGTTTTAACGACACTTTATTACAAGTTGTTGCATTGCTGTTTACTACAATTTCGCCATGTTATAACCGGTTATACTGCTTGGGGTTAACTGACGGTGGTTGGGTGGCATAGATGTGCTGTGTTTTCTCCTTTAATTAAGACATTCTAATTTTTTTAGACTACCAGCAGGCTTCGGGCATCTGGCTTGTGTTAGAGTTAAGATGGCGATGACCTCATGGCTCATTGTTGTTCTCGTAGGTAGCGTGGTGTGTGACAGTGGGAGGGCCAGCATTGAGGAGCCAGGAGTCAGTGGCGCTCAGCCTTCTTGCCCCTGTCCCACACAGGTAGCTGTTTCTCAGATTGATGCTGTTTATCAACATTTTTTATTTACTCTGTACTTTGGCATGAGTACAATGTTACTAGTTTTTTTAAATGATCTTCTGTGATTTCGTAGCTGTGGAGGGAGGGGAGTTTGGGGGATCGTAGCTGTCTCATTAAGGATTGCTTACATTTTTTTTTTTCTGGAGCTTTATAGCTTCTGAAGGAGCATAGTTCCTCGCTGGAAAGGACAAACTGCTGGACTTCTAAAAATATCTCTTCCATAGGTCCAGCGTCATGCTGCAAAAGCTCATCAGTACAGGACTTTGTATGGACTGTATTTCATAGACTTCAGTTGACCCCCCCCCCATGCTGCAACACAAGCTGTCTGTCTTGTATCCTATCATAGTTATCTGCTGCAATCCATCTACACGTCTCTCAGCTATCTATGCTTGATTTGTCATGTTTTATAGCAAAATGAATAGTTTAAAAAACTGGTAACCAGAAGAGGCACACTGAGCCAAGGCTCCTTTGCAGATGTGAACCATTGGGGGATTAGAAGAATAGCAGCACAATAAATACTAGCAAAATGGTAAACATTTGGTGAAAAAAAGAAAATGAGTACAAAATTAGAAGAGATGCAAAAAGTTGTATGTGAAGAGAATGAAGTGTGGTACAGCTCAATAAGAACACTTGGCTTCTGAAGCGACACCACCAACTGGTGAATAAGAACAATACTGACAACTGGCGATTGACCTGATGGGCGAGTTATTGCTCGGCCTTCTAAAGGAGACAGAAAATTGTAGTGTTGTAGAATTTAACCCAAGGAAGAGTGGCAGCCAGCTGACTGCTTACCCGGATGGTTAAGACATGGCAGTGTAGGAATCAGGAGGAGGTTAACAAGAACAGGTGGTGAAAGGTTAAGTTTCAACTGGTGCTTGAATGAGCCAGTGAATGGGAGGAAGGCAACTGGTTCCAGAGTGATGCAAGTCGATAGGAGAAGGCAGATTGCCCAGCGAAGCATGGCTAAAGAGTGGCAAAAATGCGATGGTCACTGGAATGGAGGGAAGAGGAGGCAGGGGGGGAGTTGGGAGTGGAGAGGTAAGTGAACCAAACCAGTATTTGGATATGAAGGTGGTACAGTGAGAGCCTGCTGAAGAGAGGATGGATAGGGATGAATACAGTGACAATGGTGGGTATTGGGGGGTGTAGAAAAACAGCAGAAGGAGTTGCAGAGGGTGTCCAGTCTGGTGATGGAAGTGGAAAGGGTGGTGCCACATCCATGTAGCTGAAGACGAGAACACCATTTTGATAACAAGCTCCCTTCGAATATGTGGAGATAAGCAATCTTTGTTGTGGTACAGGGCACTAAGCTTGGGACTGTTCTGCATGGACGGCATCAATGTGGGCTGAGAAGTCAAGCTTACTGTCTAGCCACATTCCATGGTGCGTGAAGAGCTGAACTGCTTCAAGAGGCATGCCATCCAGAGTGCTGGGGGGGGGGGTCTGTCCACTTCCTGACCGGTCCCAAAGGTCATAGGCACCTTTTCTTTACTGTTGACTGAGCAGGATGGATTGGAAGCACTGTAGAATGCTGCTGGAAGTTCAGCTGGAGTAGGTCTTACACAGCTGTGGCGGAGGGACCAGAGATGAAGATGACTGCCTCATCTACATACATGTGGATATGTGAGTCGACAGAGGCAGAGCTAGCCCTAACAACTCAAGGAAGATGGGTCAACAAACCAGTAACAGTGTCTTCACAGTCCAAACCAAGAACAAGGAATGCAGACCAATAAACAGACTGGAGTGAGCCCAGGGAAATAGTGTGTGGGGATGTGAATCCATGGTGAATATATTACTAAAAGATCACGAATTACGGTGAGTATTTCATTTTCACATCTTCCAGGAATCTGTCTTCACCACTGATTCACACCAATGGATCAGAGTACAAAGCTCAGACAAAATCCCCCAGACTAGGGCAGTAAGGGCTGAGGGCTCACTCAGGACAGAAGTTCGTTCTGGACAGTTCTGTCAAAGGTGGCATACTGCCTGGCATGGACATCCCAGACATAGTGCTTAAAGTGTGCACTACGCTCCAAGTTCCAGCTCTATAATACATCAACAGGCACACAGTGAATCTCTCCCAGGGATGTGACAACTGCCCTAGTCGAGTGGGCACGTACCTGACCTTCCAGCTTCACCTGCACCATGGCATAGCAGTGGCATAGACAGCTCACAATCCAGACAGAAATGCACTTGACTGTAACAGGCTGTCGCTCTGATTGGGACTGAATGAGACAAGCAGCTGTTTGGACTGCCTGGATTCCTTAGATCTGTCCAAGTAAAGCGTAAGGACACTCAACATCCAGAGAATGGAGTGCGCGCTCTTCTTTATTCTGGAAGTTGGCAAAGTAGGTAGGCAGCACAAGTGTCCAAATAAGACAGAACTCCGACACCACTTTAGGAGGGAGTGTGGAGAACTTTGTTGTCCTTGTTGAAAACAGTATTGGGGGGGAGGAGAAATCTGTGACCAAGATACGGATTTCAAACACTCTGCAAGTAGAAGAGATGGCCACTAGAAAATCTGCTTTCCAAGTTAAAAAGTTCAGCTCACATGTCACAAGGGGCTCAAAAGGCTTGCAGGTGAGCATATGCAGCACAAGGCTAATATCCCAGGCAGTCACCGGCTTCCTGATGGGAGGTACTGTGTGTAAGATGCCCTTAAGGAACCTCTTGAACAGAGGCAGCTGTGCCAGGTAGAGGGTACAAACAAGCTTATGGTATGCAGAAATAGCATACAACTGGACCTTGACTGTGGAATACTGTAAGGCAGCATCAGAATGGTCCAGCAAGTACTCCAGAACCTTGAGAGGTGGGCACCCAATGGAGTCCATGCGGGTTTTGGAGCACCTGATGGAAATCTTTCCTATTTAACTATATGTCCTCCAGTGGAAGGTTTCAGGCAGTCGAAAGTATTTCAGAGATTCTCTGAGACTTGCACCTATTCACTTTCAGGAGCCAGGCCTGAAGGTGAACAGAGTGAAGGCGGGGATGGACCACGTGACCGTGAGTGCAAAGATCCTTGGCTGCTGACCGACAGTCTGTTCAACACAAGAAACCATATCTGTCAAGGTCAGCAGGGGGTGATCAGAATCATCTTGTTCCTGTGCACCTCCAGTTTGAGCAATACTCTCTGCACTAGGAGGACTGGAGGGAATGCATACAGAAATGGAGTTTGCCACTGCAGTCTGAATGTATCCTGACAGAAAATGCCATGTCCTGGAGTTCTGGTGCAGAATCGAGGCAGCCTGGCGTTGTGTGGGTATGCAAAAAGGTTCACATCTGGGGTGCCTCACTCATTGAACAGAGATTGCACAATGTCTGAAGCTAGTGACCACTCATGAGGAACGACCTCTGTTCAGCCAAGCTCATTTGCCAGAGTGTGCTGGCCTTCTGGCAGATAAATAGCCTGGAGTAGGATCACCTGCTCCAGACCCATTCCCCCACTCTCGCTCCTTCCCTGCAGAGAGGGCAAGAGTGTGCTTCTTATTTGTTGATGTAGTACATCACAGACTAGTCTGCATGGAGGAGGACTGTTCTGAGGCCAACAGATCCACTAGGGCTTGCAGGCCATTCAAAAATAGCTCACACCTCTGACACAATAATGTGGAGATGATGAGACTGATGGTTTTCACGCACCTTGTGTTTGGAGACCCTGACAATGGGCTCCCCACCCCAACAGGCAGGCATCAATGGCAAGAGTCATCTGAGCCTCTGTCAGGGAAAGCCCAGGAGGAGACTGCCCTCCAAAGACCATCATGTGAATGACATAACCCGGGGTTTGGTCACCTGAATGGGGTAGGTCTGAGAATGTGATGCCTGTGACCACTGTGCACTGAGCATCCACTGAATCGCTCACATGTGTAACTATGCCAGGGGCACTGTGAACACTGAGGTGGCTATCAGACACAGCATGCCTTGCATGGAATGGGCTTAAACAGATTTGTGCTCCATGATGTAGCATGCTATCTGTAGGACTGCCTGCATTCTGCTCTCTGGAAGGAAGGCTCCAGCCCTGGTTACATCCAGAAAAGCTCCTCTGTACAGCAGCTGCTGTGAGGGCTGGAGAGGAGACGTCTAGATTCAGCAGAACCCCCATGAAGATAAGAAAATGAGAGGCCATGGCCACTGCTTGTTCCATTTTGTGGTTGGATAGACAGGCTGTCAGCCAATCATCCAGGTAAGGGAAAAACAGGAATCCTCATTTTCTCAGGTGCACCACGATTACTACAAAGCACTTGGCAAAGATTGTCCAGGTAAGAGAAAACCTGGAGCCCTGATTTTCTCAGGCGTGTTACGAGTACTACAAAGTACTTTGCAAAGACCTGAGGCACTGAAGAGAGCCCAAAGGGCAGGACTATGAAGTGGTAAGCTGCCCCAGTACAAAGAATCAGAGGTATCTGCAGCAGCTGGGGTGTACCAAAATGTGCTGTTATGTATCCTGCATATCCAAGGAGCTAACTAATCCAGGGAGAAAAAAATTGTACATTTCTAGATTCAAGAAACTGAGACTTCTGAGGTTGAAGAAGGGGTGCATTTCCTCCTGTGAACGAACCAGACGGTCTGAGCCACAGATGACTTCTGATGCAGATGAGTAGTGGTAAGCAGAAGCAAAGGCATTTAAGTAGCTTAGAGTTGATGACTGTTGGACTAAATTCCATATATGGCAGTCAGCAGAATCCTTTTTTTAGCCTCTGCTAACTGGAGTGCAGTTGCAGTAGCCACTTCTAAGAGTGGGGTTAATTCTAGATGCCCTACAGGGGGCATGCCTTAGACAACTAGTATTGGAACCCACTGGAGAGGGAGCAGTCTTAGACCTGGTACTCTCATATGGAGCTGGAGAGAGGATAACAGATGTAGAAGTGGGTAGCCATCTGGGAACTAGCGACCATCGAACAGTATGGTTCATGATAAACACAGCAGTAGAGTCAAGCCACACAAAGGCAAAAGTACTGGACTTTAGGAGGGCTGACTTTGCCAAAATGGGTGAGTGCATAAGGAATGCACTAGCAAATGGGCAGGAAGGAGGGGTGGAAGAACAATGGGGAACAATCAAAACTGCCATCACAGAGGCAGCAAGCCTTTGTGTTAAAAATATAAAAAAAATTATGTAAGAAACCACTATGCTTCTCAAAGGAGGTGGCAGGGAAGGTGCGAGAGAAAAAGAAAGCTTTCAGGAAGTACAAGGAATCACAGAAGAGCGGGTCAGAGAATTGTATCAGTTAAAGCAAAAGGAAGCTGGGAAGGCAGTCAGAACAACTAAGGCCCGAACCGAGGAAAAGATAGCCAACTCAGTTAAGAAGGGGGATAAAACCTTTTTTAGGTACATCAGGAGCAAAAGGGAAGACAGAGGAGGGATTGTGAGGCTTAATAAAGGGAGGGAGTGCAGCAGAGGTGACTGTGAATAGGCAGAGATACTAAACAAATATTTTGCTCAGTATTCACAAATGAAGAGGAGAGTACCTAAACCAAACAACAGAAACACTCTGGATACGGAGTTGATACCAACCCATTTACAGAAGAAAGGGTCCAAAGAACTCTTAAAACTGAAGGTGGACAATGCAATGGGGCCTGATGGATTCATCCCAGAATTCTAAAAGAACTAAGGGTAGAACTAGTGACACCACTGACTACCCTCTTTAACAAATCATGGGAGGATGGGGTGGTACCTGAGGATTGGAGGAGGGCAGATGTGATTCCACTTCACAAAAGTGGGAGCAGGGCAGAAGCAGAAAACTACAGACCTGCTAGTTTAACCTCAGTGATAGGGAAAATTATGGAATCACTTCTGAATAAAAGAACTGTCGAGTACCTAGAGGCCAGAAGGGCACAGGACCCAAGGCAGCATGGAGTCACAGCAGGAAGGTCATGTCAGATGAATCTAACAGATTTGACTGGGTGACCAAAGTAGTAGATGAGGGAGGGGCTGTGGACATGGCCTACATAGACTTTAGCAAGGCATTTGACACAGTCCCACACAAAAGATTAATATACAAGTTAGCCAGCCTGGGAGTGGGTCCCAACATGGTAGCCTGGGTAAAGAATTGGCTGGAGAACAGGACACAGAGGGTATAGTAAACGGAGTCAACTCTGAAGAAAGAGGGTTACTAGTGGTAAATCGCGAGGGTTCAGCATTAGACCGGTCTCCTCTTCAATGTCTTTTATGCTTACATTGCAAAGGGACTGAAGGAAAGTATGTCTCTGCAGACAACACAAAGATCTGCAACAGAGTTGATACACAAGGTGGGGTGGAAAGGATGAGAAGGACTTGGCAAGGTTGGAGGAATGATCAAATGTATGGCAGCTTAGATTCAATGCTAAGAAGTGTAAGGCACCTGGAAACAAAACCCAGAGGAAGAGTACACAATGGGGGGTGAGATACTAACAACAACAAAATGGAAAGGGACCTGGGGTAGCCATATCAGACAACCTAAAGGTGGGCAAGCAATGTGAGAGGCAGTAGGGAGGGGCGGGGGTACTGGGATGCATAGGAGAGCATCAACAGTAGAAACAGGAAGTTGTTATCCTCTGTAAAGACAGCTGGTAAGACCCCACCTGGAGTACTGCGTGCAGTTCTGGAGAACAAATCTCTGCAAAGACAAACAGGATGGAGGCAGTCCAGAGGAGGGCAACTAAAATGGTGCAGGGTCTGCACCGGAAGACATATGAAGAGACTTAAGGAGCTTAATATGTATAGCCTCGAGGAAAGGAGAGAGAGGGGAGACATGATAGAAACTTTCAAGTACCTCAAGGGAATCAACAAAGTCCAGGAGGGTAGCATCTTTCAGAAAAAGGGGTGTGCAAGAACAAGGGGCACAATTTGAAGATAGAGGCTCCAGAGGTAATATGAGGAAGTATTTTCACAGAGGTTGTGGATGCATGGAGCGGCCTTCGGAGGAGGTTGTAGAGTCAAAAACAGTGGTGGAATTCAAGAATGCATGGGGCAGTCATAAGGCAATTCTAGGGGGTGGGGGTAGGAAGAAGTAGGCTACTGGTTAACTAGGATCTGCAGCTTATCCATTAGGTAGGGAAATGGGCAATCTGGGTGGGCCAAGCGGTCCTTATCTGCAGTCAAATTCTATGTTTCTATGTTTCCAAAGGGGATAGTCATAAAAGGAAAAATGCCTTTTGTAGCTAGTAATCCGCATGCCAAGTGCTGCATCTGCGCAGGCCCATTCTCCCACAGTGTCCAACTTGCGTGAGTCCTCGTGGTGAACAGCCTTGTCCCATTCTCCAGGAGAATAACAAAGACGTCAACTAAGGCTGAGAAACACACTGTACCATCGAGGGGCAGTGCAGTGATTTTGTTGTTTTTAATCTAGCTGCTTTAAACCGATTGGCATTGCAGAAACATTAAACTACTGCAGACAGAGATGTTTATCTTGCTCAATAGCTATAGGCTCAGAATTGGGTGAAGCATCTCTCTAAGCAAAGCTCTGAAAGTTAGATCCTACTGAGACACAGCAGCAGGGCCTCAGTCAGAAGAGGCCAGGCTAAGAAAGTCATCACCACAGACCTCAGAGTAGATGAGGCTGGGGTCAGACATGTCCCCATCTACATCCTCCCTTTTTGTAAATTCACTGAAGTGACACAAAAAATCCTCTAGCTTTAAACACAAACTGAGAAGAACTGAACGCTGTTGTCGGACAAACATGAAGTCCTGACTCCTGGCGGTGAGCAACGTCACCACTGATGTGCATTCGATGAAGGAGGAAAAAAAAAAATGAGGCAGTGGAGAGCTGGTTCCAGATAAGCCTGGTGCCACAAGTCACCCTCAAGATGCCATGCATGCAGACAGCTTGCCTCGCCATTAGACTTCCTGAAAAGTTCTGGCTCCTGCAGAGTCCCAATTCCTCTTGTTAAGACCCATTAGTGTGAATCAATGGTGAAGACTGATTCCTGGAAGACTAAATAATGCTCAAGCAAGCTGAAAACTGATTATTGTATGAACCTTTTTCCAGGTTCTGGAAGGGGAGGCAGGATTAAGGATTGTTAAACTTGGTGAAAGATCACTTTGGAAGAAACAATAACACTAGAGTGAGTTTTTCTTTAAATCTCCTGGAATCCTTCTCAAATTAAACAAGTGTAAACTACACAGCAGTATCTCGAGAGGATGAGTACAGAACCTATTTCATGGAAAAGTTCTGGAAGACAGCAGAGCCAAAATTAGCATCCCTTCTGGACTGTATGTCCAGACAGTAATGCTCTGTGAAAGTGTACACTGTTTCCAGGTAGCTGCTTTACAAATCTCTTGCAGAATACCCCTTGATGCTGCCACAGAGGCAGGAGTGCCTCTTGTAGGGTGTACCCTGAGCCTGCTTGGATGCAGTTTGCCAGCTTTGTCATAACAGAACTGTATACAATATACTATCCAACAAGAAACTGTTCTCTTAGATACTGGTTTGCCCTTCCCTACTTCACAATAGGTCAATGAAAATTATGTACTCATCATAATTCTTTATCTTCTTGGACTACCTTCACCAGTGATTCACAGTGATGGGTTCTGAGCCAGAGGTGCTAGAACCCTGCAGGAGCCAGAACTTTTCAAGAGGGTCAGCACTGAGGTAGGCTGTGTGCATGAGTGGCACCGTGAGACTAGCTCGTACTGCGTGGCTTACTTCGGCACTGGCCCTCAACCACCTCAATACTTTTTTTTTTTTTTTATAAAATCAAGGAGGCACAGTGTAACCTAACTAAGAATAACACCAGACCTAAAAGGGCATAAGACAGCCCTTGCGACCCACGTAAGAAGGGTCAACAATGAAAGCAGTGTCTTCACAGCCCAAACCAAGATTTTGTGTGTGTGTGCGTGCATGTAGACCAATGAATAGAAAGAGCGAGCCCGGGGGGTGGAGGGTGGGTGTGTGAATTAATGGTGAAGATCATCCAAGAAGATAAAGAATTATGGTGAGTACAGCTGACCTGGTGGCACTGAGGCACTGGATGCCTTACCTCGCGCTATGCCAGAGACTCGTTTCTGGAACAAGCACAGGCCGCAGGGGGTGGCAGGGGAGGAGAAGGATCAAGCATCTAAGGAACTGCTCTCCTTCTCCGGGGAGGGGGAGTACCAGTGGTTGGCGTAAGACTGGCCCCTAGCAGAGGCAGGGGGGCAGTGCGCCGACGCTGTAGATGTGGGTGGAGATAGGGACAGACACCTGGAGGAACGCGTGCGGGTGCACTCCCTCCGACGATGTCACTGCACGCTCCATCTCCTAAGGGATAAAACAATGGTGGCGAAAACAGGTTGCTGCAGCGCGCGACAAAAGAGTGCCTTGCAGGTCCCGCTCCCAGCTAGCCACAGCACTGGCTGAAATTCTTTTTCATGGAGAGAGTGGTGGACGCATGGAACCGCCTTCCTGGAGAGGTTGTGGGGTCTAAAACAGTGGTGGAATTCAAACATGCATGGGACAGATATAAGGCAATTATAGTAGGGGGTTGTAGGAAGTAGGCTGTTGGTTAACTAGAATCTGCAGCTTATCCAATAGGTAGGGAAATGGGCAGACTGGGAGGGCCAAGTGGTCTTTATCTGCCGTCAAAGTCTATGTTACACTGGATTCTGTCTCTCGGGGAGGGAGTAGGCTGGCTGGTGGGCTGACGGGCTTCTCAGAGGAGGGGCTGCAGCAACAGGAGCATAAAAAAAAAAAAAAGGAATTATAGTGAGTACGTACTTTTCATATCTTCCAGGACCAATTTCCACTACTTATTCACACTGATGGGTTACAGTACCCAGCTCAAACCAAAGTCCCCCCAGAAAGGGCGGTAGGAGCCAGAGCTCACTCAGGACAAGAGTCCATTAATCCTTAGGCTGCCACCAGAATTAGAATATGTAGGAATTCTGGACTTGTACAAGTCCATGGCACAGCAAGGGTTAAGGATTGTCCTGCCAAGAGAGATGTGTTGCCTGGCATGGACATCCAGGGCATAGTGCTTAATGAAAGTGTGCACTGTGCTTCAAGTGGCAGCTCTGTAAATATCAGTGGTAGGTACAGAGCGAATCTCTGCCAGGGACACAGCAACTGCTCTGGTGGAGTGGATACGAATATGACCTTCCAACCTGACCTGTGCCATGGAAAAACATTGGTGGGGGCAAGCGACAATCCATGCAGAAATGCATTTTGACTGTCCTTAGTTCTACTGAGGTAGAACATGACGGCTCTTTTAACATCCAGAAAGTGGAGGGTGCTCTCCCCCTTGTTCTGGAAGTTGGGAAAGTATGTAGACAGCACCAAAGGCTGGTTCAAGTGAACTCCGACACCACTTTAGGCAAAAACTTGGGGTGTGTGCAGAGAACCACCTTCTCTCTATGAAAGACAGTGTATGGAGAGTCTGTGACCAACGATTCAAATGACTTACGAGTGAGCATGTCCAACACAAGGCTGAGGTCCCAGGCAGCGACAGGTTTCTTGACTGGGGACCTTGAGTGCAAAATGCCTTTCAAGAACCTCTTAAAAAGAGGCAGATGGGCTACAGCGCGGTTCTGAACTGGCTTGTGGTACACTGACAAAGCGCACAAATGTATTTATTTATGACTTTGGTAACCGGGCAGGTGTGCTGATCCCAGGGACTGTTTTCAGGCACAACTCAGGCCACATACTGTGGCACAGGAACTAATGCAACAAACAACAAAGCATGAAACAGCTGACAAAAGCAAAACAAAAAGACAACATAAAGGTTACAATAGTGCATTGGGAATAGCAAGTAGAAGAGCAACAAAAATTATAGGATTCCATAAACCATACATCAGTTAGGCATTACAATAAGTAGGGGTATTCATAAACGTACAGTTCTCTCAGCAGCAGTTTCAATAGAAGACAAACAAGGGAGTGTAAGTAGTAAAAGGGATAAGGCATAGCAAAGTATAGGGGAGGGGAGGGGGAAGGGGTGGGAGGCAGGATTAACAAACACAGGTACTAAAGCTCAAGTGCACAAGCAGGCCCGCTTAACTGATTCCCGCTTGACCTAATACACATACACATTCCCTGGTAGGGTGCAGTCAGGAAAGTGAGTGAACTACCCATGGAAGCAGTGGCAGCAGGAAGTTGTCAGAAGCCAATCTTTAAGGCGGGTTTTGAACTGGCAGTGTGGGTGTCGAGGGAATGGAGCTTGGCAGGCAGTTTATTCCACAGTGTAGGGGCTGTCACAGACAAGGCTCTGCCACCCATGCTGACAGATACCCTGGGGATATTCAGAGGGGGGGGATGATGTTTGAGCGGAGGCTACGGTGCAAGGTTCATACAGGAAGCAAGGGTGCAAGGGGATATACCTGGCCAATATGGATGGCGGAGGTGTGTGTGATAATTGCACGGCAAGATAAGTGCCTACAATATGGGCACGTAAATAATGCCACAGCGTTTCAGAGCGTACTTAGTTATAGCGTTCAATGTAACATATAAACACAGACACCAGTATATACAAAATCCAGAATTTATTGAAGTAAAAAAAAAAGCAATGGTAAAAAACACCAGCACACCATTTTCAATGTAACATATAGACACAGCACACTATTTTCAAACTTAAATTAGATAGCAGCTATGCAGATCCATAATTTACTGAGGTAATATTTAATTAAAAAACACCTTCACACCTACACACCATTACCGAATAAAGCATTTCAAGTAAATAACTGACATATAATAACTCATCTAAGCTGATGCATAACTGTGAAAATATTAGCAGACAATGACACACTGTGCTTGCAACTGGAAATTGTAAGCTATTCCCTTAACATATTCATACATTGACCTTGCACCATACTGAGAGACTATCCCTTGAATACGCTTGACAGTATCTTTGTATTTTTCCTTTGTACCTGCCACAACAGAACCTGCTACTAGTTGCTCCACCATAGCGGTATTGTACCGCTGCTCAGATTTAACAAAATCTAGGAAGCACCAGACTGATGCGCACCCACAAAGTGGTTAAATTTGCAGTGCCATGCTTCCACCGCGTTGATTGGTCTCGGTAATTCTGACTGAACAGAATCGTAGCAGTTCCTTAAATCAATTGCGAACATTGGTCTCCGCTGCTCCCCTCTGCCAAGTGGTCTACCCAGCCATGTATCCTCATAATAATCCAAGAATGGGACCAGTATGTCTGTGTTGCTGGTAAAAAAAAACTCTTGTGTCATTAAGTCATCAAATGCTGAAATAACATCAGCTTTGGGAACGCAAGCCAACACCGGCAAACATCTTATGTGCAGGGCAAATACTGGGTAGGATGAATAGCTGCTACATATTTCTGCATGCTCCTGCACTTTGCGCCACACAGATTGGCACAGATGAAAAAAAACTGCCAAGCAACTGTGCTTGCAGAAAAGATGGCCTAAAAGATTTTATAGCAGCATGCTCAAAGTCAATAAGCACAGTTTCAGCAGTGAGTGTAGAACACAGGGTATTTATCTCCGCAAGTACCTTATTATAAGTTGCTGCACTGCGAGATGTCATCAGCACATACACGAGCGGAATAACAGTACACAATTTGATAGTGTAACTGCCCAAAAATTGATGGACAGCTTTTAAATGTGCCATCAGCAAACAGATGCTTACATGCCTTCAGCGTGTCCACATCTCGCACTATGGAGAATATCAGGAATCGATCGCTGGCAGGTCCCAAATCGAAAAATAACTTCTCCACAGTATCGGTCGCACAGTACTCAGGGGGGCAATACAAGAGAAACTGTGTCTAATGGCTCAGGCGGAGGCCTTGTCGTAACTCGTCATGTTCTCCAGACAGTTCTTTTGAGCAATGGCAAAGTTGGAAGCTGCGCGGACACTTCTGGCGACAGTTTAGAAAGACTAGCAACCACGATCTGGTGGGTGGTTTCTGTGGTCGATGCTACCTTTGATTTCATCTCTGCAACGGCTTCTTTACGCATAACAGATGCAGGATCGGGGACACGGTTATGTTCACCCATACATTTTACGACTTGATCACCACTTATATGGACCCTTGCAGCACAGTGTCCATTGGCATATTGCAGGCATTTCCAGTAGGATTTCTCCCCGAAAATTCGCTCTCTGCAGTATAGAAAACTGCCACAGTGCAAGATCACCTCCTTTCTAACTTTTTTAAGTATCGGACTTCCATGATTCAAACACTGCTACTGCGACACTACTAGACAGGTAATGAAATCTGGGGTAATTAGGGGAGCATACGTCATTGTTTCACCTGAATTGCCTTAATTTACAGCACTATGAGTGCACCGAGGATGGGCAGAGTACAAAACAGTCGCGCTTACCCTAAGCATTGCACCCATTTCTCATTGACGCTATAAATGAACACGCTCATATGGCAGCGCTATTTTTGACGTGCTACTATCACTGGATACTGGATGGCGGAATCCACCATGCAGCACAGGGCTAGGTCAAAATTGACTTGCAGCGGGAGCCATCCTAGTGAGCTGTAGAGGACACAGTGGTGTGCGGTAATAGGGGCCAGCAAGGTGAAACAACATGCACTGTTATAGGCAGAGAAGAGCTTGGCCATGAGGGTGGCAGACGTCCTAGCATAGATAGGGAAGCAGTAGTCCAGGGTAGAGAGTAGATTTCCCTGTATGATGGAAAGTTGGGATTCCGGAAAGACGTATTGCTGGAATCTGTAAGCAGCACATAATTTTTGGTGAAACCTTCGAACTAGTGAATAGATGTGTTCAGAAAAGGAGAGGGAGGGGTTGAGTGCAACTCCTAGGTATTTGAAAGTACACACATCTTCAAAGGCTTGGCCATCAGGGGACATGATGTTGAGAGGGGGGTGAGTTTTGTATTTAGCTAGAGAGGGCTTTGATCCGAACAGCATAGATTTTTTTTTTTTTTGGCATTAACCAGAAGGAGGTTATTTGTGAACCAGTTATGGGCCGCAGCATAGTTTGGGGAAGAGAACCGAGGAAATATTGTTTGGGGATTTTATTGCTGTAGAAGAGCACAAGGTCGTCAGCATAGAGGAGAAAGTGACAACTGAGGCAGTTTGTGGGAAGGGAGTTTATAAATAAAGAGAATAGCACGGGGCCCAGTAAGGAACCAAAGGGAACACCTGTAGAGACGGGCAAGGAAGGGGAGCAGGCAGGGCCAATACACACAAATTGGGAGCAGGTGGTGAGGTAGCTCTTGAACCAGGTAGTAACCTCTTGAGAGCAACCAAGGCTACGTAGTTTGGAGAGGAGAAGGGCATGGTTTACCATGTCGAATGCCTTGGAGAGGTCAACGAAGACTGCTCTGGTGGCATTACCATGGTCCCTATTAATGAGGATGTGGTTGGTCAGAAGAGCGAGGGCAGAGGCGGTGGAGTGTTTTTTTCCAAAGCCATGCTGTTGGCTGCATAGAAGGTTGTGTTTGCCTATGTAGTCAGCAAGTTGATGGTGGACAGCTTTCTCGAGCAGTTTACTTAGGTGGGGGAGGATGGAGATCAGATGATAGCTGTCTGTAGATAGAGGGTTCCCGGCTTTAAAAATGGGAATCACCTTTACAGTCTTCCAGGGGTCAGGCATGGAGGAGGAGGAGAGGGCGAGGTTAAAGATACAAGTGAGTGGTTCAGTGATGGCTGGGGAGATGAAACTAAGGAAGACCGAGGACAGACCATCAGCACCAGGGGAGCCGTGGTTTATGGAACTTAACTGAAGAGAATTGATGCCCAGCATCAGAAAGGTTCAGTAGATACTCCAAAACCTTGTCTGGCTGGCACAGGAATTAATCTATATGGAATTTGGAGCACCATTCAGCGAAACATCTCCATTTGGTTGTGTATGTCTTTCTGATAGAGGGCTTACAAGCAGCCAGGAGAATCTCAGAGACCTTCTGAGAGACCTTGTACCTGCTCACTTCTATTTCTTCAGGAGCCAGGCTTGCAGATGGAGAGCACAGGCTGGGATGAACCAGGGACCCCCGCGTTGGAAGGTCTGTATGCAGGGGAAGGGGCACCCGACATGTTGTTGAGTAGTGGAAACCATTTCTGCCCAGGCCAGCACAGGACTATGAGAATCATTTTGCCCCCGTGGGCCTCCAACTTGAGCAGTACCCTCTGAATTAGAGGAACAGGATAACATGATACAAAAAGATTTGTTCACCACAGCCTGAATGCATTCTGACAGAAAATGCCACGTTCTTAATTTCTGGAGCTGAATCAAGGCAGTTTGGCATTGACTGGGTATGCAAAATGGTCCACCTCTAGGGTGCCCCACTCGAAGAGAGAGAGACTACACGACATCTGGTGTGAAAGACCACTCATAAGGATCTGCTTCTGACCAATGAGCTTGTCTGCCATGCTGTTCTGAGCCTCTGGTAAATAAACAGCTTGGATCAGAGCATACTGCTCCAGACACCGCTTTCTCAGTTTCCCTGCAAAGAGGATAAGAGTGTGCTTCCCTGTACTTGTTGATGTAGTACATGACTGACTTGTCCATCTGAAGGACGACAACCTTGTGGCAGACAAAGTTCACCAAGGCCCAAAGGGCATACAGGACTGCTCTCATCTCTAAGACATCGACCTGGAGATGAGACTCTGTAGGGCTCCAGACTCCATGAGTGTGGTAGCCCTGACAATGGGATACTCACTCTAACAGAGACGCATCTGTGGTGAGGGTTATCTGAGGCTCTGAGGGAGTGAAGGGGAGATCCTGGAAGAGAACATCCCCTCATGTGCCCACCAAGCAAGTGATTGAAGTAGAGGCATCGCTACTTTGATGGAGTAAGACTGAGGATGTGTTGTTGGAGACCACTGTGCGCTCAGCATCCACAAGTTGTCCTCATGTGTAAGCATGCCAGAGGCACTGTGAAGACACAGGAGGCTGTAAGACCCAGCACTTGCTGCATGAAGTGAGCCCAAACGGACTTGTTCTCCATGAGGAAATGAGCTATCTGAAGGATGACTTTCCTTCGGTCTTCCGGGAGGAAGAATCTCACTTTGGTGGTGTCCCAAGTGAGCTCCAGTGAACAGGAGCTGCTTGAGAGGGTAGAAGCTGCGACTTCTTTAGATTCAGAACCCCCATGGAGGTCAAGAACTGAGCTGCTGTGATTACTGCCTATTCTATACCCTGCTTGGACAGGGTGGCCAACAACCAGTTGTCTAGATTAGTTAAGACTTGGAGTCCAAATTTTCAGAGATGTGCTGCGAGAACTACACAAAGCACTCTGTAAAGACCTAAGGCACTGAGGATAGCCCAACGGGCAGGACCCGGAAATGGTAATGCTGGCTGAAAACCATGAAATGGAGACATTTGTGGTGGCTGGGTGGACCGGAATATGCTGGCAGGCATCCTGCATGTCTAGGGAAGCCAACCAGTCCTGGGGTTTGAGAAGCGGCAACAGGGTTCCCAAGGAAACCATCTTGAACCTCTCCCGGTGTAGAAACCGGTTTAGTTTCCTGAGGCTGAGAATGGGGTGCATGCCCCCCGACTTCTTCGGAACAAGGAAGCCTGTATTGTGCTCTGCTTCTGACACTACTTCCACTGCCCTGTTACTCCAGAGGCCTGCAATTTCTGTGGCAAGGAGGTCCAACATGAGGGCTGAAAGAGGGTACTGCCTCTTGGGCGGATAATCTGGAGAGATCTCTGAGAAATTCAGTGAGTACCCCCCTACTGGATAATTCTTAAGACCCATTTATCTATGGTGATGGATTTCCACCAAAGGTAAAACTGAGTCAGATGCCCCCCCCCCCCGGAGAGGAGAGGTCTGCCTCGGGCAGCTGAGGCAGAACCAGGGCTGGAGCTTCAGAGGGTGGCACCAGGTACCTTTGGGGCCTGTGCCTTCAGATGCGCTTTTTTCTGCTGCTGTGGAGGCTGGGACTTGACTTGGATTCCCTGGCCTGTTCCACAAAAGGTCTGTTTATTGTGGTAAAAGACTCGTCCCTTTCCTCTTTGAGGGTGAGCAATGGGCAGGCTGAGAAGTCTTAATGGCTGTTCTAGTCTTCTGAGAGGCTTCAAGGGACTGTTCTACCTGTTGGCCGAACAGACAGAAGCCACTGAAGGGGGCATTCATGACCTGCTGCTGGACATCATTGAAAAAGCTCGATGTCCGAAGCCAGGAGTGTCTCCTGATGCAGATTCCCGTGGCAGCAGAATGGGAAGACATATGGCAGATAAGGACAGTTTAGCCCACCCAGTCTGCCCATTCCCCTACCTACTGCATAAGCTGCCAATCCTAGTTATCAAACAGCCTATTTCTTCCTACCCCCCCACAAAATTGTCTTATGTCTGTCCCATGCATTCTTGAATTCCCCATGGTTTGACTCCACAACCTTCTCAGGAAGGCCGTTCCATGTGTTCACCACCCTCTCTGTGAAAAAATACTTCCACACATTACCCCTGAGCCATTCCCTCTCTATCTTCAAATTGTGTCCCCTTGTTCTTGCACATTTCTTTTTCTGAAAGACGCTACCCTCTTGGACTTTGTTGATTCCCTTAAGGTACTTGAAAGTTTCTATCATGTCCCCCCTCTCCCTCCTTTCCTCAGGGATATACAAATTACACTCCTTTAGTCTCTCCTCGTATGACTTCTGTTGCAGACCCTGCAACTTTTAAATTGTCCTCCTCTGAACTGTCTCCATTCCGTCTATGTCCTTGTGGAGATGGGGTCTCCAGAACTGCATGCAGTACTCCTGACGGCGTCTCACCAACTGTCTGTACAGTGGGATAACAACTTCCTGTTTCTACTGGTGATGCCTCTCCCTATACATCCTAGTATCCCCCCAGCCATCCCTACTGCCTTCTCACATTGCTTGCTAACCTTTAGGTCATCTGATATGATTACCCTCGGGTCCCTTTCCATTTTTGTTAATACCCCCCTCCCCAAAATGTGTACTCTTCCCCTGGGTTTCTGTTTCCCAGGTGCATTACTCTGCCCTTCTTTGCATTGAATCTAAGCTGCCATACTTCTGACCGTTCCTCCACCCTTGCCAAATCCCTTCTCACCTTTCCACCCCCCCCCGTGTATCGACCCTGTTGCAGATCTTTGTGTCGTCTGCAAAGAGACATACTTTTTCTTCCAGTCCCTCTGCAATGTCACCTATAAAGACATTAAAACAGACCAGACCCAGTACTGAACCCTGCAGTACCCCACTAGTAACCCCCCTTTCTTCACAGTTTTACTATTTAAGAATCCCAATTCTGTTTAAATTCAGTGACTAATCAGTAAAAGGTTGCAGTCCAGTCTGAAGGATCAAATTTGTATAGCAGTGACGCTGAAACCACAATAAATCTGAGTGGAAGGAGGGAGCAAAGACGGCTCCAAAGTAACCTGGGCATTGCCGTACTGGCATACCTGTTAAATTTGTTCTGGGCATGAAGCCAGTCCTCCTAGCAGCTATACAACGGCTCAATGAAAATGTGAGGCCTTCAATGCCTGCACTACCTTACTGAAAGCTAAATCTGCTATAGTAGAGTCATTGACAGACGACTCCAAGAAAAACGAGGTAAAAAGCTTTGTTGATGTACACCAGCTTAAAGGAAGACAGTGTTAAAGGTAGGCTAGGAGAGACTTGAAAACACAGCACACATCTGAAATGTGTGCGTTACCAGTTTGCCAGAAGGCTTTGAGGCGGAGAAGAAGCCTAAAACTTTAATGGCTGCATGGATAACAGAGGTGCTATGGTTGTCAACACCAGTAGTTATAAAAACAAGTTGGGCTCAGGGACAGGTGAGCTGGGCTTCATTAAGCCTCCCGATATTCATTTTTCAGTTTTTCTCCCTGCCCAACTGTAGGGCGTCTGACTCCGGCGTGGAGGCACACCATTCGATGTTCCTCACAGTGCCCTCCCTATGTTGCTGCCCGTGTACTGCTCTGCCACCAAGACTCCATCTGGTGGCAGTCAAAGGTAGGCAAACATGCCTCCCCACGCCAGAAGAGGAGGAGAGACAAGCCTCGGATGCTCTGTCTTCTCCCCCCCCCGATGACCAGAGTCCTTCCCCAAACCTGGGTCACCAGCATGGCAGGATGTAAGGTATTAGCACCTTAGCTCTCCGCACCATCAGGTCGGCTAGTTTTTGATATTTTCAAGTGACAAACCCATAATTTTGTGCCTTCCCAATGCAAAGCACTTGGCCTCCAGTTGGCCCCATGTGGGATTCTGGAGTCTGCACAACAGACCTCGCAGCAGTATACTTCCTCCTGCCACTGGGCCATCCTACCAAAGTAATTTTTAACACGTATATGTTTGCTGATGTGCTTCCACAGAAAATGTCAACACAGATGTCATTTGTTTAACAAAATGGTTACGTGACTTTTCATGACTTTTACTACAATTACCATGACTGATCATTTGGACCATGACAATACCACGATTTCCTCCAGAATTTACCATAACAAAAGTATGGCCCTTACTTATGATGGATGGGACTGAAGAGACATTTGGGGGTGATGAAGACTGGTTCTCTTGGTAATGCCACACTGTCAGGCCAGCTTTCTTCCTTCACTGGAATGAATGATGCAATACCCATGAGTCACTATTTTTCAAGTGACATGGAAATTACGTCAGAAAGTTTTTCTTGTGTCAGAAGGAGGACTTCCTGGGGGGATGGGAATCGAACATCAATAGGACTGGTCTCCTCCTCTGGGAGAGGTATGTGCAGAGCCCAGCGCTTGCCTAATCCCTGGTGGAAGCTGGGAATAAGGCAGCCTGGGCCAGAATGTCAGGAGGTGTGGGAGACATTGGCACATCACAAAGAGCATGTGGCATACGCCCCGACGTCACTACACCTCTCGGGGGCACCAGGAAATGGGAGGCAGAATGGGGACGAGCGGTCGCAGGCACCCCACCTAACTAGCTGGGCACGCTGGACCAAACTGGATCCAGATGACAGCGGGGGTTGGGGAATGCCATGGACTGCACCGATGGGCAACCCTTGGGGGAAGATGTCTGGTGGTAAGTTCCAGAGGAGGTCACGGTGACAGGGCTGGGGCAGTCGTCTGAAAGAAGCCAATCATGAGTAGATAAACAGAAGAGAGAGAGAGAGAGAGAAAAAAAAATAAAAATAAATTGCATCAAATAGTCACTGACCACTGAAAAACTACTACATAAAGTAAAAGATCTGCACCCATATTTTATTTTCATTTTTCAGTGCCAGACCAGCTAACAAGAAAAGTATGAGAACTAAAGTTTGACCCATAACTACAGTGTTAATGAACAGTCTTTATGAAACAAGCATTTTCCTGATGTACGATGTCATTTTGGTTATCTGTTTACAATGGGATTCAAAATATTGTTCACTGATCTAAGGAGAGCATATAAAATGATACTGTACATCAATAACGTTTAGTGAACACGAAACAATGTTTGTGCTATATATTTTATTAGAGTCCTATATCTTTTCATATAAGAAAAAAATGGTAAGACTAACTTCAGCTTCATAACACAAACGGCTGGTTAAATAGCTGCCTAAATATTTTGAACAGGTTTTATATACTGTGGTATAAATTAGTCTCCTGCATGTAAATGCAAGCTCTGTAGTCCACTATGTGCACCACTGCACCTTTCTGCTCTGGAGCATTTCCAATATAATCTGAAGGGGGAAAACCGCTAGACTTGCTATAAAAAGTTTTGACAGACAAAATATGAATTATGGCATTTATTATCTGAAAAAGGGCAACGCTAGGGATCTGAGAATTTGGAAAAAAAAAAAAAAAGATTCCTGTTCATGTGGACTGGTAGCAGTTAGTACCATCGCCAGAATTAAATCAAGAGTTAATGATGAATAGCAAATTTATGCCTAACTTGACAGTTTGGAGTTCTCTAAATGTTTAAATATTATTCTGTTTCAAGGCTCTACTCAGATGTATACATAGCCTGTTCATAATTAATAGCAAGTAAATACCACCTTGTAAAAATTAATAGCACACCCCCTTCATAAAAGGAAATAAAATCTACATTTTTTTTTTTTTTTTTAACTCTATTTATGCTCCCATTTCACTGGCCCCTCAGACCTCTCTCTAGTGAGGTGTCTCGGTGCGGCCGTGTCCTGCCCGGCCTGAGATTCCCCCAATCTGGTCGCCGCTCCCAGGAGTGCCGCCTGCCACTGCCATTGACCACCCCACCCCCTCGGCTCTGAGCCCCCTGGGGTGGGACCGCCCCAACTCCTCTGGCGCTCTATCTAGAAGGGTGGCTGGGGAGTGGAGGCGACACACAGCAACCAGCTGGGGATGTATCCAGTTGAGGACGTGGGGGCCGACTACTGGACCCACCTTCGCCTGTCCAGGTGCCAGGGTCCATTTTCTTTTTTCCATGGAGGCACGGACGTGCAATGACGTCCAGCGTGTGGCGGGTGCGGGACATCCACTGCCCAATCCCCTCTGTGAGACTCCCGCTTGATGCACTGCTCCCAGCCTCCACTGGGAGCTGCAAGTGCAGCAGGAGTCGTAACCCACCCTCCCCCAGGAGCGGAGAGCAGTCCTCTGGATGCGCAATCCTCTCCTGCCCCTGCCGACCTCAGATGACCAGAGTCCATTCCCGATCTCGGGTCACCGGCTGGTACAAGGTGTGGCATCCAGCACCTCAACCCTCAGAATCACCGGGCTGGCTAATAAAATCTATATTAAGTACATGGAATTACATATTCTTTTGGACAATATCTTACCCCCTTCCCCATTTAGTGCCTATGGGAGTTTGTCCAAGGAAGTCAGCCTAAGGAGGCAGCTGGTGGCCAGAAACGCTGCCCAACCATCCTGAAAGGACTTGAACAAAGGACAAATAAATATTAGTAAGTTGTGCATGTCATGTGTATCAACTGCATTCTATGAATACGTTATAAAAGTAAGACTGTAGCATAGTAAATCAGTCACCTGCAGAGTGAGTAGCTCAGCCTGCGTTTCTGTATCAGAGATACCCTGGTAATGCCTGTAAACAGGTGGCGATAACTGAGGGCAGATCGCTAGACGCTACCAGAGTATACAGTTTGGCTTTCCGTAGAGTACTATAACTTGCAGGGCTACTAGCATACTCAATAATTCATTTAAGTGTCCCTAAACATGAGTGCTACTAATAGGGTCCACTGCTGTTACTCAGTAAAGCTCTCTACCGTCACTTGTGCCACATAACTTGCCTATGTGTTTAATCCCTCTGGAGTGTTTATGTTAAGTAAGCTGCCTAGCCTATACAAATCCAAATCTGACACGGCTCATGTATCTGTATTGTTTAACGTGCAGAGTATTGTTTAACGTTCAGTGTTTGTGGTAGCTGATACTATTCTCTGAAATGGAGCTCGTTAAATTGCCCTGCTGCGTACTTTCACAGAGAAGCTTGTAACTGCAGTCAGATTGTCAAGTCAGTACAAAGCTGTTCTATATACCTGCGTATTACCTAACCAGAGCTGTGTTAGTACATACCCTTAGAGTGGTATTTATTTCATAGAGTCTGTATTGAAATTACCCAAGAGTACTGGTTTGCCTTTCCTTTATGACTTCCCTGTATTGTGACTTCAGGATGTCTGCAGTTTCCCCAAGCCTCTGCTTAAGCTGCTCTGCCTACCTATAAGATATTTACCCTTCAAGTAACTTGTAGATATTTATAGTGGTGGTATAGAAACTATACTGCATTTAATCTAGGAGCTCATAATAGCAACATAGCAATTCATCTAGGGGTTATGCGTTTCTCCTTGGTGGCCTCCCATCTTATGATTACTAACCAGCACTGTTAGGTTATAAATCTACATTATCTGAGGGTGTAGCAGCCCAGGTACCTTACCTGACATTACCCCTCTCCCTGCCATCAATCACAGGGCAAATAAATAAGCTAATAATGGTTATTTATTTATTTAGCTTTTGTTGACCAGGTAAGTGTACTAGATAAATCCTGCCTATTTTCAGGCACGACCCAGGGGAAGGGGATACAGATTAATGCCAACTGACCTTGAACCAAATTAAGCTGTTGGTGGTATTTTTAGTGAAATGGGGGAAATTTGGCCAGGGCACTGGAGAAATTCCCCTATTGCTTTGCTGGCGGTAGGGGGAGCTGTTGACTGTTCCACGGACTGGCAGTCTGTGCTGGAATTGTGATGGAGACGGACATCTTACCTGCAGTTGGCAGGAGAGCTCTACTGAGCAGTCGGAAAGGGATCAGTCCCATATGGAGTGAGTTTCTGCAGATGTCCCTGTGGAGCTTCAAGAAGATAGGCACGGTGTGATCCATATAGCAGGAGTTTCAGTGGTTGCGGTTTCACCGGAGCCGATGATTACGGAGGTTTCCTTGCCTGTTTCTTCCATTTTGGCTGACCGCTGAACTTCGGCGCAGGCGGATGGCATGCATCCAGAGCAACCGACTGAAATTGTGGTGGGTTTGATTGCTTCTGAGGATCAAGTGCTGCCTTGTGCATTAGAGGATCTGCATGCTGGAACGCGGAAGTTACCTCCATCTGCGGGCTCGTTTCTCTTGAGAGACTAGAGTAAGGAATCGGCCCTGCTAGACACTGGATGGATGTGTCAGATGGGCATTGGATACCGGATTCCAACTGGATTTGTTTTTCATCGCAGGAGACACCTGCTTCTGGGATTTCTGCGACTGTGCAACCCTCGGATCAACAACCTTTGGATCCCAGTGCTTCGGAGACTACTGGTGAGACTTTACATAGTTCTGTGCCTGATACAGGTATGAAGCCTGATTCTGACATACCGAATGTTCCCCCCCTTCCTCTCCTAGATGGGAACGGTTTTATCCTGGCCCCCGCTTTTCGGACCTCTTTAGGAATAATCGTTTGGACCAGGCTCCTAGATGGAACACTGTACGCCTCAGGTATAGGGGGGTCTTCAGGAGCATCCTAACCATTTCTTTGTCGCCCGACGACTGCTTAAAAACTCAATGAATTTTCAAGCCTCAGAGATACATGCCCTTATAAATATTCGGAGGCAAGACACTTTTGACATTAGTTTCAAATCCTTTGTGGGCCTAGATTAATTCTGGCAAAAATACGACTCATTGAAATCTACTCCTTTATGGACTCCGTTCTGGGCTATTCCCATTATGAAGCCATTGTTTAAAACTGTTCATATAATGTTTCGAAATGAGGGGGTGAATGTGGGGGATATTTTGTACTGGTTAGAAAGTAAATGCACTGTGTTGGGGCCTCCTGAGCCAGTTATTGATGGGGAGGGTATCTGGACAGGAAGCTGGAAATTTAAGGTTAAACTGCGCATTGTAGGGGATTTAGTCCAGCACGTTCCAAACAGCTTCTTTTTGGGTAGGGATAGGGGAGTATGTTTTTACCCAGGCCAACCCAAAGCTTGTTATAAATGTGGTAGCCCTCGTCATCTCAGTAGCACTTGTGATGAAATCAAATGCGCTTTGTTTGGCGAACTGGATCATGACAGCAGCACTTGTCGAAATATTTTTCGTTGCAATCTCTGTGATGCTCAGAGGCATGCATACCACCAGTGTCCATATGCTGGCCAAAGTAATTCAGGGGGCCTTGATAAGGAGACCTTGATTTCCGATGCCCAGGGCCGTTTTAGGCCTACCACTGAGAAGACTGTCTCCCCTGACCCTGATACATCTGGCCCCCACCCTTCTGCCTCAGCCCCTCCTGGTGGAGTTGTGTCCCACCCCACTAATGAGTCTTCTGATATTTGTCAATTAAACGTTTTGCAACCCCCTGAGGTTTCGGGGCTTCTAGCTCCTACCTCACTCACTTCAGTCCCCCAGCTCCTGAGTTTCAGAAACCTCATCCAAGATGCGTGACAAGGTCTCATGCTAAAATGTTAACTGTACCAACTACCACTCCTACGCACAATACATTTCAGGTTCTGCAGGATCCAGATGGGGATTCTGAATCCGACCTGTCTGTTAAATCTGGGGCCTTGTCTGGTATGGAGTGTGATGATGGAGGTCCTGATCTACTGGAGTCCAAGAAGAAGTCAGGAAGGAAGCGTAAAAAGGACAAATCTTAGTTTAGCTCCCCGACTTCTTTAACTATTGTTTCTTTGAATTGTTGTAGTATTAAGAATTCCAGGAAACGTCTAGGACTTTTACATTATTTTAAGTCCCTTTCTACGGATATTATATTTTTGCAAGAGACGCGTTTTTCTACTCTCTCGGACATTAATTACACTAAGAAACTGTGGCATTCTGGGCCTTCCTTTTGGTTCTATGGTCATGATGCTGCAGATGGGGTGGAGATCTTATTTTGTCATACTGCTGTGCAGGTCATTAGCCTAGTTGATTTGGCCCCAGGGAGAGCCTTGCTTCTAGATTGCAATTACCAGGGTCTTTCCCTTCGTCTCATCACCATTTCTGTTCCCCAGGTTAAATCAGCCAGGACTGCTCTGTTTAGTGAAATTAAGCATTATCTTTTTATCCCTAGACGTATTATATGGGGAGGGGGGGAGCGATTTTAATTGTAGCCTTCATTTAAAATTTAAAGATCAGTCAGAATGTAAGAAATATTGTGATTCTAATGCTCTGTTTAAACTGATTCTGAAAGCCTCTTTAACGGATGCTTATAGAGCGCTTCATTCTGGCCCAGGGCCTACTTACAAACGTAGAAGTTTTGCTACCAGGATTGATTTTGTTTTTGCCTCAAGATATTTATTGCCATTTTCCTTTCATTTCACCCCTTGTGAATTTTCGGATCATCTGTTATTGACAGTACGTTTTTCACTTTCCCATATTCCACCTTTTTTTTCCTGCTCTTCCTGCAACATGGAAGATGAATCCAATTTTTTTGACTGATGAGTGGTTTCAGTCTCTTCTGTCTCAGACATTTGATAGACAGCGCTCCGTAGCCGGGATGTACGATTCCTGGGGTGATTGGTGGATGGATACTAAACTTGAGTTTAGTCGGACTTCCACGACCTATCATCATAGCACTCATTCGGCAGATTATATTACTTATTTAGGACACAAATCACAGTTTTATAAATTACTGTCATTTCCCTCTTGTTCTGATGTTCGGATACAGGAACAACTTGCTGTACTTCGAAATCACATGAGAAATTTTCATTAAAGGAAAGCTTGTAAAATTCATGAAGACCTGTCCTATGGACTAAAATCTTCACCCAGTTCGGACCCTTTTGCAGCCTGTAAACAAGCCCTGGGAAAAAAACTCATGGATGGCCTTTATGATAATAAGGGGGTTTTGAAAACAACGGACATTGAAATGTTACATATTGTTTGGCTTTTTTTTTTTTAACGGACCCAACGTGGTCAGGCTTTTCAGCCCACCACTACCTGGGAATCATTGTTTTCCTTCCAACCACCCACAATTTCATCCGCTGATTCCCTTTCTTTAGATATGCCCATAACTCTGGACGAGGTCAGGTCAGAAATTACCCATTTGAAGTCTGGTATATCACCTGGTCCCGATGGCTTAATCAATGAATTGTATACATTTTTTTTTTTAGATATCAGTATTATTTTGACACATATTTATAATGAAATCTTGCAAATTCAAAACTGCCTCCTGGATTTTCAGACACTTTCACTTTTTTTTTTATTTAACAAAGGGAGTAAACACTTTGTTGAAAATTGGAGACCGCTATGCTTATTAAATATGGATTACAAGATTTTGTTCGGCTATTTTATGCCATAGGCTCCAACGTGTTGCTTCTTCATTAATACATCCAGTCCAAACTTGCTCTATTCCAGGTAGACATATCCATCAAAATTTGACCCTGCTGAGGAATATTTGTGATTCTGGCCGATTGGGAAAACTTTCCGGATATTTACTTTCTTTGGACCAGGCCCAAGCCTTTGATAAGGTTGCACACGGGTTTTTGTTTGAAATTCTTCAGCAGTATGGGTTTTCAGTTAAACTTAGGGCTTGGGTGGCACTTCTGTATAGTGCTGCCCAAAACTTTCCTCTTGTTAATAGGTTATTGGGGGAAGGGGTTGATTTTTGCAAGGGGGTATGTCAGGGCTGCCCGCTTAGCCCTTTATTGTATACATCTGTTTTGGATCCTTTAGTTCGGGAACTTCATCATCATCCTCATATTATAGGACTGTCACCATCTCCTGATATTCCACCACAGGCTTTAGCTGTCTATGCAGATGATATGTGCCTTCTGCTTCGAAATGCAGTTTCTGGCCTTTTGGCATTGAATATTTTAGCACAGTTTGGTCTGATTTCAGGAACTTCTGTGAATTATGAAAAGAGTGTTGATATTTTTTTGGGGGAGGGACCTTTTGAGTCCAAGATTGGGCAGATAGCTATCTCCGTGGGTCCTATTAAAATTTTAGGTTGTTTTTTTGGTACTGGTGAGTTGAATGATCTTAATTGGAAACCGCGTATTGAATTAGGTGAAAGAAAGGTACAGTTATGGAAATCCTGGACGTTTTCTAAGCAAAAACGTGTTTTGATCATCAAAAAATTCTTACTCCCTCTGTTTATTTTAGTTCAGTTTTTCCCTTGCCTAGGCAATGTGAAACCTGTTTTTACAGTATTTTTTTTCAGATGTTGTGGGGAAGCCAAATGAACCTGGTAAAGCGTGATTTTACATATCTGCCAATTATGTGGGTGGCCTTGGTATAATTAACCCGGTTGTTTTTTAATTTTCCTTCTTTATTAAATCTACATTCAAAGAGGTTGCGCAGTATCAGTCTCATATTGGCACACCTGCACTTTTTTCTCGCTTCAAGATTTTTTGTTGCGATGGTCTACTGAAGCACCTATTGTTAAATCTAATTCTAAAATGCCCTCATTCCTTCCTTTAGTGGTTGCCAAACTACGTCAGTGGCATCTCACTCAAAGCGAGGTTCATCGGCTTTCCCGGAAGGGCCTGTATAATAGCATAATGTCTCTGAATTTTTTTGCTCAGGTTGATTTTCCCAAATGTTTTCCTACTAAAGTACATTTAGCTTATCTGAATCTAAAATTGTCCATTTACCAAACTGCTTTTTTATAGAGTGGGATAAAGGTTTTCTATTTTATCCAGGTCAACCTTGTACATGTTTCAAATGCGCTTCTAAAACAATTATTGGTACGAATTGTGAACTTCTCAAATGTGTGCATTGTGGAGAGCTAGAGCATCCAAGTGCGCCCTGTTTCAAGGACCCAAAATGCAACCTTTGTGACGATTTAGGCCACTGTTTTACTGATTGCCCGTGGGCATCTAGAAATAATGGTAATTCTGACGTTGGCACTCAAGATTTTTATATTACAAGAGCTGCTAAATAAACTTCTACACCCTTTGACTGGCGATCTAGAGGAGACCACCTGACTATGCCATGACCAGTGCCCATAGGTACTGGGGGACAGGGCCAGCAAACAGAACATAATCCTCGGGAAGAGTCAGCAAGGATTGACATGCGCCCACTCCTTCATGATTTGACTTTCACAGTGGTTACAAAAAAAAGTGAAAAAACACACAGCAAAGCACAAACAACCAGTTAGGAATGTGTCTCTTCCAGAGGCCGCTACTGCAAATAGATTTTCAGGATTACAAGGAGCAGACTCTGAAATAGACATGGAATAGGATAACGTCTCCATTCATTTATTCATTCATCGCAATATGGGATGTTGTCTGACTGAGAATATGGAAGATTCCCGGCCTATAACACAAAAATCTGGAAGAGTCACGAGGGTTTCCAGCAAAATTAAATGATGTATTTTATGAACTAATCTGGCTTCTAGGGGACAGAAACAGGAAGCAGCACTGCGAGCCCAGTGTGTGCGGTAATGACCATCTCGGTGTTGACCATCCAACCGCCTCAGTACCTTTTTTCCGAGGAGGTGCAGCATAACTAACCTAAAAATCAGGCATAAGATAGTCCAAATGACCAGTGTACGAAGGGTCAACAATTAAGCCTTCAGCAGCTCAGCCATTGAGGGAGAAGACCATAAACAGAGAAGTGAGCTCGGAGGGTGGGTGGGCATGTGAACTGGTGGTGGAGACTTCATCCAAGAAGATCAAGAATTACGGTAGGTACATAATTTCCATATCTTCCTGGACATAGAGACACCACTCATTCACACTAATGGGAGAGTACCAAGCTAAACATCCCTCGAGACGGGCGGCAGGAGATAAAGAGCTCACGTGCTTAGGACAGAAGTCTGTTAAGAATGGTCTTGCCAAATGACAGAGGTCGTCTGGCATGGACATCCAAGGCGTAGTGCTTAACGAATGTATACACGGAGCTCCAGGTAGCCACATTGCAAATATCTGCAATGGGCACGTTATGGATTTCTGCCAGAGATGGCGCGACTGCTCTGGTAGAGTGAGCGTACACTCTGCCTTCCAGCTTGACCTGTGCCATAGAATAGCAGTGGTGAAGGCATGCCATCAGCCATGCTGAAATGCACCTGCTAGCAACAGGTTGACTCAGCCGGGTCTCACTTAAGGAAACAAACAGTTGTTGAGCCATGCGAATTTCCTTTGTTCTGTCTAGATAGAACTGCAATGCTCTCTTAACATCCAGCGAATGAAGGGTAAGCTCCCATTCATTGTGGAAGTTCGCAAAGTAGGTAGGAAGGACTAAAGGTTGGTTTAGATGGAATTCTGAAACAACCTTAGGGAGAAACTTAGGATGAGGCCTAAGAACTACTTTGTCCTTGTGAAATACAGTGTACGGGAGAGTTTGTGACCAGTGCGTGTATTTCAGAAACTCTACGGACCGAAGTAATGGCCACCAGGAAGGCCGTTTTCCAAGTGAGGAACTTCAACTCGCAAGTAGCTAGAGGCTCGAAAGATTTACGAGTGAGCATGTCTAGCACAATGTTAATGTCACAGGCTGCAACTGGGCGTCTAATAGGAAGTCTAGTATGCAGAATACCTCTAAGAAATCGCAACTATGGGCAACTGAGCCAGCGACATGGAAAGTACCGGCTCATGATATGCTGAAATGGCACAAAGACGAACTTTGACTGTGGAGAACTGCAGACCTGTGTTTGAGAGGTCTAAGAGATACTCCAAGACTTTATTCGGTGGGCAGGATAAAGGATTCCAAGAGGATTTTGCACACCAGACAGAGAAACGCTTCCATGTAGCTGTGTAGGTCTTTCTAGTGGTCAGCTTACGTGCAGCCAAAAGAATATCTGAAACTCTACGAGAAACACTGAACCTATTCACCTCTATCTCTTCAGGAGCCAAGCATGAAGGTGAAGCGACCTCAGGTTGGGATAGACCATAGGGTCCTGGGTCAGAAGGTTTGTCTGAAGGGGAAGCGTTTTCGGGGGGGGGGGTTCCGATAGTCTGTTGAGTAGTGGGAACCATATCTGCCGAGGCAAAAAGGGGGGCAATGAGATCATTCTGCCCCCGGGACTCCAATTTGAGTAGTACCATCTGAATTGGGGGAAGGAGGAGGAAAAGCGGACAGAAAGCGTTTTCTCCACCGCAGCCTGAATGCATCCTGACAGAAAATGCCAGGTCCTGGATTTCTGGAGCAGAAGAGAGGCAGTTTTGCATTGAGTGGGGATGCAAAAAGGTCCAGGTCTGGAGTTCCCCACTCTTTGAAGAATGACTGAACGACGGTTAAGTCAAGAGACCACTCGTGAAAATCCGCCTCTGTTCTGCTAAGATGGTCTGCCAGCTCGTTCTGTACTCCTGGCAGGTAAACCGCCTGAATCAGAGCCTTGTGCTCCAGGCACCATTCCCATACTCTCATTGCTTTCCTGCATAATGGGTAAGTGTGTGCACCACCCTGTTTGTTGATGTAGTACACCACTGCTTTCAATCAAATCAATCAATCAAAATTTTATTTATAAAGCACTTTTCAATAAATCAAAGCGCTAATACGTAACAAGAGATAAAACATCAACAATAATAAATAGTAACATCAACAATAAAATAACCATAAAATAATCTATCCGAATGCCAGTGAAAATAAATGACTTTTCAAAGACCTCTTAAATGATTCCACGGACAGGCACTCTCTAATCTGACGAGGTAGAGAATTCCACAGGGTCGGGGCCATAAAAGAAAAAGCCCTTGCCCCCAGATGATTGAAGATAAACCCTGGGAATCTCTAGCAATCCCTCGCCAGTGGAGTGGAGTGGGCGGTAAGGACAAAGGAGATCTTGCAGGTAGCTCGGTCCCTGACCGTGTAGGGTCTTATAGGTCAGCAATGCGACCTTGAAGGTGATTCTCCACCGCACTGGCAGCCAGTGCAGTTCGCGCAGCACAGGTATGATATGGCAAGTTCTTGATAACCCAGTCAACCACCTGGCTGCCGCGTTCTGCACCAGCTGCAGGCGACAGAGATCTACCCCCCCGGCAACCCTAGATATAAAGCATTACAGTAATCAAGGAATGAAGAAACAAAAGCGTGGACCAACACAGGAAGGTCATCATGCGGAACAAGGTGTTTTATCCGGGCGATATTTCTCAGATGGTAAAAGGATGACTTGACAGTGGCCAACACCTGCGTCTTCAGTGTCAGCGTACTGTCAAAAATTACGCCCAGATTTCGCACCTGTTCAGAAGGTCTCAACTGGGTATCCCCTAATAAAAGGCCAGAGGGGACCCCAGGAGTCAACTTCTCTACATAATGACCCGGGTCCACAACCAACACCTCAGTCTTATCCGGATTTAACTTCAACCAGTTTGCACTCATCCAGTCCTGAATCTCAGCGAGGCAGTTAAAACCCGACACGCGCCATTTTGTTCAGGTACAAGGACATATAGAGCTGAGTGTCATCTGCATAGCAGTGAAAACTCAGCCCATAATGCCTTATAATGTCTCCCAACGGCAGCATATACACTGTGAACAACATGGGGAAAGCACAGAGCCTCATGGCACCCACATGGAGAGGAGAAAAGGAGCGGAAGAGAAAATCCCTGAAACTACCCTTGACTTCTGCCTGTGAGGAAAGAGTGGAACTATCTGAGGACGTCCCTGACAGTCCGCAGAGTAGCCGTGAGGCGATCCAGCATATCCCATGGTCCACAGTGTCAAACGCTGCAGAGAGATCAAGGAGAACTAAGATTGAACGGCTCTTCTGATCTCTCGCTATTAGAGATCATTAAGTACCGAACTAATGCAGTCTCGGTACCGCGCTCTTCCTGAAACCGACTGGCAGGATCAAGACTTCATGGATGGTAAGAAAGTCATCGAGCTGCAACGCAACTATTTTCTCAATAACCTGCCCAAGAACGGCAGGTTAGAGATCGGTCTGTAGTTAGCGAGGCAGTCGGGGTCAAGGGAAGGTTTTCAAAAGGGTGTCACGACAGCCTCCTTCAAAGACTCCGGGAACACCCCTTGATCCAAAGAACTCCAGACTATCTTCGCAAGGACTGGTCCGATCACATCCATGCACCCCACAAGGAGGCGCGTAGGACCAGGATCCAAACTACAGCAAGTCGGTCGTAGGCCCTGGACAATCTTCATGATATCCATGATCGCTGGCTGGTCAAAATCCATCCAGACAGACCGAGGGCATGTAGCCCCGCATCGATCACTGCAATGCTCATTTGAGCGTATGCTGCGGATCTCTTACCTGATTTTTGACACCTTATCATCAAAGAACCGAGCAAACTCATCACACTGTATTTGTGAAAAGGCTCTCCGACCCTGTAGACAGGCTGGATTGCACAGTCTGTTGACGGTCCGGAAGAGCTGAGCAGGTTGGTTTCTCGATGCAGTTATCTCCCTGGACAGGAACTCTGCCTTCTTATGGGAGATTACTGATTGATAGTCCACATAATGGGTCATCAATCTAAGTCTGTCAGCCTCCAGGCCAGATTTACGCCAACAACGCTCCAATCTTCGCCCGACTTTCCTCAGCTCCCTCAATGTCCCATCAAACCAGGGGCACCGAGGGCGAAGGGAGAGGGAGCGAACGCGGACAGGTGCAATGGAATCCAGTGCCCTCAGCACCATATTATTATAGTGCATCACTAAGGCATCTGGTTCCATGCACTCCATAGGCCAACTCGATAGGTCCAGTACCGCCATCAGACCCTCAGGGGTAACTCCCCTCAAAGGGCGATACTGGACCATCTCCAAAGGGGTGGGTCTCATAAGGGGGCCTGAGAAATTAAACCTTATAGAGTGATGGTCAGACCACCCAACTGGTTCCACCACCAGTTCCGTGATCTCCATCCCCAGGGTGAACACCAGATCCAAAGAGTGACCTTGAATATGGGTAGCAGCGGTAACCACCTGTGTGGAGCCCAACAAACTCATTAGTTGGAGAAAGTCTTGACCAAACTGCGAGAGTTCATTGTCGACCCAGGCATTGAAGTCCCCCAGGACCAACCACCTGGAGGGCTCCAACACCAGGTCGACAATGAAGTCTGCAACTTCTTGCAGAAAAACGTCCTCGCTACCGGGTGGACGGTAAACAAGCAGGATTCTGCAGCCCACACCTGCTCCCATAATACACTCAAAGGATCTAGGGGACGCCACTGGAACCTCTACAAGGCCCAATTCCAATTTAAAACAAATAGCGACCCCCCCACCCTTACGATCCAACTTCGGGCGGTGTATTACCGAGTACCCGGCTGGAACAGTTGACTCCAAAATGGGACCAGCATTTTCGTCTCGGTAATGCAAGTCAGGTCAGATGATTCAACAAGATCAGCAATAATTGCTGTCCTGTTTTTTATAGACCTGGCATTGCATAACAACGCCCGGGTTGGATGAGAGGCCCTGGAGGTGCAGGCTACGTGCCCACTCTCAGTGGAGCCCTTGGGTATGGGAACCAAGCAACGCACTCCCCTATCCTGGACCCATTTCGCCCCAGGGCATCTCCCTGACCTCACCACCCTTATTCGCCCACTCCGCTCCTCCCCCTCGTAGCCGGGGACCCCTCGCTGCCTCCTCCAGACAATCCCCAAGGCACGGTAACGCCTATATACTTCGGGTTTCAATGGGGGGCTATCAAAAGGGCACAGGTCCCTCAGCCTAGAGGGGGAATAGCGCCTGTCAATGGATATTCGGTCCCAACACATAATGATCTAAGTATTTAAGAAACAATCTTAAACAACCCCTATAATATAAATATTGTCAACACCAGCACTGATTCAAGATAACTAAAAACAATAATCCAATTTCTCTTCAGGCCGACTCCTTAAAGAAAAGTCTTCAAGCAAATCTGGGCAAATTTTATAAATTCCTCAAAGAGAAAAAGTTTGTAATAGCAGAAGTCACAATTTCTTCTAGTTTATACTTTTACTAGAGCAATGAAAATCCCTCGGAGCTCTCACACCTGGGGGAATCTGTCCCATAGCCTATCTCTCACATAGGCACTAAACAGAGATCAAATAAGGGATGCTTTATAGCTGTACCATGTACTCCAAAAAATATATAAAATGAAAGACAGTCTGCAGAAAATTAATCCAGCTGCTTTTTTTGGGGTATAATTAATCAACCAACTAAGAAGAAACTCTCCCTATGGTCGTTCCCGAGGTATTATCTAGGAGACCAGCCTGTAACTGGATCTGTGTGAGCAGGCTCTCCAGCCTACCCCAACAGAAATCCATAAACCATGGGTGTCCTATGCCCATCCTCCAATAGCACTCCCCGAACTCCCATGGTGGCTGTTCACCCCAGCAAACAACCCGGGTTCAGGCCAACGTTTTTACAGATGGAGAGAATCCCCTTGATCGTTCCCCAAGGCGCCGCTGGGAGATCGATTAGCAACCGGGGTTCACACGAGCAGGCTCTCCAGCCTGCCCGCTGCAAAGCCCAGGAACCACAGGCACTCTGGGGCCCGTCCTCCGACAGCACCACCCTAGTCTGCCCAACCAACCACCCCAGCAGACTACCCTGGGTTAAGATCAAAAGGCTGACAAACTCACCCACTCCCCAACGATGGTGAAATGAATGAAAAAGTCCATAAATCCTAAATGTAGGAGTAAAGCCGAATTCTTCCATGAGTAAGCCCAATCGAAATCCCAGTCTCCAATTACGAACACACCGAGACACAAAAACAAATCCAGATGGACAGTAAATCCATAAAGTCAATCAATCCACACAGGAGACAAACCAAACATTCCGAAGTAAATTCCTCGGTAAAATGCCACAACTAAAAGGAGTTCATGCGTTCTCGGCGATAAATCCTCCAACAATCCCCCGGAAAAGAGAGAATTCCAGAACAGACTCCTCGATAAAATATTGCAACCCAGAAAAATCCAGGCAATCCCGAAGGCAGATCCTCAGGCAATCCCAAAAAGGAAGCACCACAAACGCAGCTCCAACTCCAACAACTCCAACGCCAACATAGAGTAAATCGGGGGCAATCAGGATCACACAGCAGTAAAACGCACGCCAAAACTACCTCAATGCCGCCGCACCGCAGCAGCTCGGACCCGACGCTACCGACAGTACAAACTCGATAACGTTTGAGGAATGTAAAACTATTCAAAACAAAATAAAAATTAAACAGAATAAAGCAAATTAAAATGGAACTAAAACAGAGCTAAAACAGAGGCTGACCCAGCGTGGTCGCCATCTTTAGCCATTATCCCTGTAGCCAGGGTGAGGCTTTGTTGTCCGTTTGAAGGAGAATATTCTTGTGACAGAGCATGTCCTGCATAGAGGCTGGCTCTCATTTCCAGGACGTTTATGTGAAGTGGAGACTCGTCCTCAGTCTACGTGCCCTGGGTGTGGAGATCCCAGCAGTGAGCTCCCCAACCCATCAGACACGCGTCCGTGGTAATGGAGATTTGATAATCCAGAGAGGTGAAGGGATATCCTTCCAGAAGGTTGTCCTGAGACTACCAGGTGAGCGACCTCTTCAGAGGTTCAGTCACCTTGATGAGAAAGGACTGAGGGTGAGTGGTTGGGGAACACTGAGCATTCACTGAGAGGTTCTCATGTGAAGACGAGCCAAGGGTACAGTGAACACCGAGGATGCCATGAGGCCCAGCATCCCCGTTGCATCAAGATAGCTTGAACCGAGCTGTGTTCTCTGATGTATTGGGCCATCTGTAAGATATTGTTCCTTCTGTCCTCTGGAAGAAAGGCCTTCTCACAGGAGGTGTCCACAAGAGTTCCTATGAATAGGAGCTTCTGAGAGGGCTGCAACTGCAACTTGATGAGGTTCAGCAGGACCCCCATGGACATGAGGAAGTCTGAGGCCATGGCCACGGCCTCCAGAGTCTCTTGCCTGTAGGGACTTGCTAGAAGACAGTCATCCAGATATGGGAACACTTGTATTCTGGTTTTCCGGAGATTTGCCACGAGAACTGCGCAACACTTTGTAAAAACTCGAGGCGCCAAGGATAGCCCAAAGGGCAGGACTCTGAACTGATAGTGATGACCCAATGCCACAAATCTTGGGTATTTGTGGTGCTTTGTGTGTATAAGAATGTGCTGGTAGGCATCCTGCATGTCCAGGGAGGCTAACCAATCGTGTCGATGGATCAAAGGTAGCAGGGTACAGAGTGATATCATCTTGAACTTTTCCTTATGTAGGAACTTGTTTAACTTTCTGAGATCCAGAATGGGAAACATGCCGCCTGTTTTCCTTGGGACCAGAAAGTAATGGCAGTAGAAACCTGTGTTCCATTGATCCAGTGGAACTACTTCTACTGCCCTGTTGTTCAGAAGGCCCTGTACCTTGGAAGCAAGAAGGTCTGATTGTACAGTCGACAGCCTGGGCTGTCATTCGGGAGGATGATCCAGAGGGGTTTCCGAAAGGTTGAGAGAGTACCCCTCGCGGATTATCCCGAGGACCCATTTGTCTGATGTAGATTTCCACTAGTTGTAGAACTGAGTCAGAATGTCTTCCCTCTGCTGAGGAGGAGGAGGAGTCCCCCTCAGGCAGCTGAGGTGGGACCTGGGCAGAAACTCAGAAGGTGGCACTGGGCACTTTTGGGCCTTGTGCCTTCTGCTGCGCTTTCTTTTGTGGCTGAGGGTTCTGGTTTCTGTTAAAACGTCCTCTGCCTTTGCCTCGAAAGGACTGGCAGTTGTGAAACTTGCGCTTGTTCCCACCCCCTCAGGAGGGGGCGGGCGTAGGTCTGGCTATCTTAATGGCAGACCTAGTCTTCCGTGTGGCCTCTAGTGCATGCTCCACCTGAGGTCCGAACAGATACATACTGTCGAAAGGTAAGACCATGACTTGTTGCTGGGCATAATTCATGAAGCCCGATGTACGCAGATTGCCAGCGGCCGTCGCCCAGGAAGCGGTATCGAAGATGTCCATTGCAGCTTTAACTTGTTGGTTATTGGACTTGATACCCCTAGTTATGGTTTGAAGGAGCTCTGAGTTAACCTCAGATTCAGGCAGAGCTTCTACCATTGCTTTGAATGAATGCCAAAGAACATACTCATATTGAGAAAAATAGCCCTGGTAGCTGGCAATGCGCATGCTCAGGGTTGAGGCAGCAAAGACTCTCTTACCTAAGGTGTCTATCTTGCGAGATTCTTTGTTTATAGGACGGGCTGTAGATTCCTGAGGGAGGACAGCCTTATTCTCTGCTAGGACCACTATGGCATCGGCAAAGACTTGTGAGGCCAAATGGGGCGATCCTTGGGAGGGGCATATTTCCTATCTATGGACTTGGCCACAGAAGGAATAAGAGCTGGATTCTTCCACACCATCTGTGAAAGGGTCTCGAAAGAGGGCTGTACCGGAGGGGTTAAATCCATAGGGATTTTTGGGACATGAAGATACTGCAGACGCAAAAGCTTCCCAGGATCGATTTCTGTGGTCTGGAGAGAAAGGGTAGAATTTAAATTCTTGAGCAGAGACAAAGGAAAGGTCCTCAATAACAGGTTCTGCAGGAAGATTGATCCTGCCCCTAAGGCAGTGTCAGCATCAACCTCATCACCCAGTCTAAGATCTGGATCGGGCTCAAAATCATCTCCCGACAGTCCAGAGGGGGACTGCATAGACAGGAGCGGAGTGAAAACTAGGAGGAAGAAGAGAAGGAAAAAGAATCGGAGTAGAAAACCTCTGGAAACTAGACGGCACCACACCCATCCCCGGCACCAAAGAAAACGTCGCTGAGCACAAAGAAGGAACAGTCACAGAAAACTGCATTGCACATGGTGCCAACAAGGAGTGCAACACCGCACCCGGTGCCGGAGGCATGCCAGATAGCGCGGTGCTGCCACCAGCCCCGACATCGAGCATGGTGCTGACAGCACTCGAGGCACTGCAAGGGACCTCGGCGCTGGGGAAGTCTGCACCGGAGACGACGCCAATGTCACAGAAGTTTGAGAACTGCGATTTGAAGTTACAGAATGAAAAATGGCAGGAGAGAAGGGCATCAGTGTAGACCCCTGCGCTGCAGCCGTGTGAGGGGGATAGACACCAGAGTGTGGAGTCGACAGCACTGAAGAAGGCACCGCACAACTAGGAAGACCTAACCACCCCACCTGCCATCCTGGAACCGAATGGCCCGAAGGCCCCAGTGTTGGACTGGCCGGTTTGGGCAATCGGGCCAATCTCCGAGCCCACTGCTCCATAAGAGCAGCCCACTGGTGAAAGTGCTCATCGGAGGCTCCTCCATTGGGGGGAGAGGGGCTCTGGTGTCGAAGAGGTCGGCCAGAGACAGAAACTGGCGACTCTGAAAGAGGTGGAGACTAGCGCCTGGCCTAATAACTCGACAGTCTATCATACATGACATACCAGGGGCTGCACTCTGAGGATGTAGTTTCTTCTTCCGACCTGTGTTCAAGAAGAACTTGAGGCCGAATGGTGCCGAGAATGGGACCACTTCTTTTTATGCTTTCGGGGAGACAGCCCATCTCCCTGAGCATTGGACTGTCCGTTGTCAGACCCGCGGGAGGGCGGCGGACCAGACCTGACCCCGCTGGCTAGAACAGCTTTCATACAAAGTCTCCCTACCATCACCTGCCCCACTCACGGTTGACTCCGTCAAAGGAGGGCTGAAGACTTCTCTCTTAAAAGTTAGAATTTATTAATATAGTCAGTACTTATCGAAGATAATACACAAAACAATAAACTGAAAACTAAGCTGCTAGTTCGAAGTTTCACTCCCGGCAGGCGAGCGACGTCATCACTAAAGCGCACTCAATAGCGGGAAAAGGAACTGAGGCGGCTGGAGGGTCAATGCCGACAGTCATTACCACACGCGCCAGGCTCCGCGGTGCTGCTTCCTGCAAGCTCCATCTCAGGCGCTGGCCCTCCTGAAAAAGTTTACTCCCGCTGGGTCCTAATGCCTCCGGCGTACTCCCATTAGTGTGAATGAGTGGTAGAGACTATGTCCAGGAAGATCTGCCCACTGGAACCCTCACTTAGGATGGGGACTCCGGGACTGAGACAGCAACCTCCCAGGGATAGAAGTCCCTGGTGTCTGTGAAAGTGAGGACCTCCAACTCTAGGAAGTCAAATGGGCAGACTGGATGGGCCTTGCGGTCCTTATATGCTGTCAACTTCTATGTTTCTAAATGTCTCACAGCAGATCTCACAGAAGGAGACTTCAACTGGTGCTGCTTCTTCCCCTTCTTGTGAGAAGAGGCAAATGCCGAGCAGTACCTGGACCCTGAAGCACAGCATAACCAGAATTGGAACCCCTTCTTTTTATACTTACAGTGAGACTGCCTGTCCTCCCGAGCACTGGACTGTCTGTTGTAAGAACCGCTCTCTAGAGGAGAGCGTGGAATGGCCACGGCCTCGCTGCCAGAGCAAACTGCCTCTTCAGGCTCCCTACCATCCTCCATGGTGAACTGCTGACACTCGATATGGCTGAGAAAGAACTAAGTTATTTAACTGTGACAAAAACTAAACTGTTGCAAAAAATAAACTAGCTTTAATCACAAAAACGGAGAAGGACTAAACATTGTAGAACTTAACGTTGTTGTCATATAGATGTAAAGTTCTGACTCCCGGCGGAAGAGCAACGTCATCACTGATGCACACTAGACAGCAGGCAAAAAATGAACTGAGGCAGTTAGGGGCGGACGCTGAGGTTAAACTAGTTGCCGTGTGTGCTGACCAGTGATGTTGTGCATGCATGCTGTTTACTGCGACACAAGCTGTCTGAAAAGTTCCATCTCTTGCTGGGTCCTTGCACCTCTGGCTCAGATACACTAGTGGGAATCAATGGTGAATATTGATTTTTGGAAGATCTTCTCTATCTTTCTAACATCAATCTTCCCCATATAGTTCCATTTTATGGTCCTAGACCCGGAGGGGCTAGGATGCCGGGAAGTCACAACTTTTGGTAACATGGGGCTAGGGGGAAGAATGCAGTGATACATAAGGGAGTCAGCCACCAACAGCTCCTTACCAATGCTGCAAACCTCCACGTCTTGCCCTCCCCCCCCTTAGAATCCTCTGGTGCAGCAAGGTTGGGTTTGGGTACGAAAGAGTGCAGTGGTCTTCGCTCTGGCTAATACAGTCCCCACCACAGCAACCAAGGATTCAGAATATGGATCCCACATCACAGACACACCAGGCTAATGTATTCACCATCCCTGGAGACTGACACCACCTAGGAAGACCCTGCCTTAGCCTCCTGCTGACACACAACAGTCCGGACTCAAGACACAAAAACCTGGGTCATCAATATTGAAAGACGCACCCTGCCACTGTGCTAATGGTTCTGCATATTTATCCTGACTTTCTCCAAAAATGGATCTCTTGTGCAACACACTGCTGAAGACAACTGCAGTTAAAACCAAATACAATTTCAGACATTATATAACCTGTCAAGTCAGCAAAAGTTTATTTACTGCAACAGAGAAACTGTTTACTACAAAAATCAGTCTTTTGTGAACACAGAGTTTCACTGACCTGAGGTTGTATGGAATCACACATAACAGTAACAGAAATGCTTATACTGTTGGTCCAAAAACACTTATGTTTCTGCCATCACTACACACAAGCAAAACATTGCAAAAGAGTACGAGGGGGAGAGAGCCTACTTCCAAGGTTGCAAAACCATAAATCTGGCAGGCTCATATGATTCCAACGATTACAGAAATGCGGTGTTCTTAAGGGAGTACACTTTTGTGATTTTAATCTAAACAAAATCTGAAGTGGATTACTGTTACAGACATGCTCTAACCCTCGTCCTTATGTTCATTTGATAATAAGAGTTGACCTGGGATTCTGTTCAATACAGATTATATTTTAACAACAATCCCAGCATCCCAGGAGATAAATTTAAAAATGTGTGTTCAACCAAAGGGTTTTAAATGAAGCATGCAAACCTCCCCATGTAAATGAATGTGAAGGACATAAATCTAAGTACGTCAGTTTTTTTTGTTGTTTTACTAATCCAGGGTCAAACTTGGCCATCTCTAGTTTACATCTGAAATTCAGACTTCAATTTCTGATTTTTTTTTTGGGGGGGGTTAATGAAATTGCCAATATGCAAATCCTGTAAGCAACACACACACAAATACTTTGTTTTTATTATATTTCAACTTAGTACAAGTCAATCAATGCTTTGTCAGCGTCGGTCCGCTGGTGCAGTGGTAGCTCTACTGCTTGCGATGCCAGTGACCCCAGTTCGGTAGTGAACCCAGGTTGCCAGAGAATCGGCCAGGGGGGGAAGAGGGACTGAGTGCCCGTCGGGCCGCTCTCCCTCTCTGGGGTGGGGTGGGCAGCACTCCTTGCCGCAATACCACCACCACCTGGGTGAACTTGGGTAGTGAAGGTGCAGCAGAGGAGGCAAGAGCTAAGGGAGGGGCAGACATCGGTCAAGGACCGGACCGGAGGTGCATCTCCGTGCACCTCCGGCTCATTGGTCCTCCCTGTGTCTCAGCATCAGGAGAACATGGGGAGAAAAGAACTCCATGACCATGCCAGTAGAAGAGTCCCCAGTGCCACAGCTCCGGTGTACACTCCCTCCTGAGATATGGGAGACAAGGGGGAGCTCCTCCACCCCAGTTTGGGGAGGGGGAATCCGAAGGCTCTAATAGGTGCCAGCTGGCACATTGGGACCCCAAAGAGTGAGGCAGTCGTGGAGTGAGGGAGTAAAAAAGAATAAGGAAAAATAAATAACTAACTAAATAAATACTTTGCCACAAGTTTGTTTTAGACCGGAGCTCAGAATTTTCTGTAGAAATTACTGCAGGTCTACATCTTTTTTGCTGTGATGTCAAAATCAACACTCTAGCATTAATGGCCCTAGATAACGCCTCTTTATTGCGGGAAAAGAAAGAATGTTCTTTTTAATTATGTAATCTGTCACCCCCACATAAAATAGCTTCTGATGGAGTAAACAAGAAACAGTATTTTTACAATGAAGCAAAAATACTGCTGATTTTCAGCTGGTCTGGAGTAGTCAGATTGGAGGATGATTCTACCACTCCAGAAAGTAAAAGTCAGATGAAAAATGGAAGTATACCAAAGAGCTGCCTGAAATCAAAGAGAAGTTAAACAGTGTAGATCTTTCTGAATATCTTCCCTCGCAGATTACCACTTATGTGTCCAAGTTAGAGAAGCCAGGGCCCTACAGCAGCTAGAACTTTTGGGGGCTGGCGGCATGTATACCCCGTGCATGACTCCTGCACAGCGCCCACTGGTACATAGCAGCAACAGCCCCCAACCGTATCACTACCTTTTTTTTCTTTCCTCTAAGGAGGAGAGCTAGCAAATGAATCAAAAATCTATGAGCAACCTAACCACTAAGGGCTTAAGATAGCCCTGCTGGACCCTAAAAAAAGGGAAAACATGTCCAACATGAAACACATTGTCTTCACAGCCCTTGCCTACTGATTGGGAAGGGAGGAAGACAATATAAAAATAAGAACACTGCAATGAATCCAGGAGATGGAGGATGGGTCACAACACTATGGAGAAGATATTTAGGAATCAAAAATTACTCACTGTAGGATCCGTCCGTAATATACATAAACAGCAATCAGTCCAGACTGAGTTGCTCCAGAGACAGAACTTGCGCTAATTATGAAATTCAGAATTAGAATCAAGTTCAAACTATACACTGTGGTCACCCTCCCCTAACTGCCTTTCACTAAATTTGTTTCTAAAGTTAAGGGAGTTGTGACCACTAAAACTAGTTAAATGGCTACCAAAATGTTTTCAAAAGTTAATAAAAGTTTGAAAATAACTGAAAGCAGACTCGTGATCAGACCACTTATTCAGCATTGTAATACACTGTAGTAAGTAAAGCTCAAGCCAATAAAAAACTGATTATTTTCTGAACTTATTTCCATGGAAGGGGAGGCAAGGTAAGGGACTGCAATCATTTCTGATGGATCCCTTAAAAAGAAACATTACAACAGTGAGTCATTTTTATGTTCTAACCCCAGGAGTCCATCAGTATATATTCAAAAACAGCAGACTCCATAGCAGTGCCCTGGGAGGCTGAGTCCAGAACCTATTTAGGAAAAAGGTTCTGAAAGACAGCAATGCAAAAGCTGGCCTCTTTCCTGGACTGTATGTCTAGTCAGGAATGTTCTTGTGAAGGTGTGTACTGATTTCCAGGTAGCTGCTTTACAAATCCCTTGAAAGGGATGCCTCTTGCTGCTGACAGAGTCAGAGGTGCCCCTTGTGGAATGTGTTTTCAGACCTCTTGAAGGCAATTTGCCCGCTTTCTTATAACAGAATTGAATGGAGGACACAGTCAAGCCAGTCACCTAAGAGAGGCAATTACTACTGGTCCTGAGAACTACTATACTCCTATTAAAGATTATACAGTTTAGATCTATGCAGAGGGCTTGGAGCTCACTCACCCTCCTAGCAGATGTCAAAATTATCTTAAGCTGTTTCACTCATAACAGCCGTTCAGTTACAGCACTGCACTAGATTTTAAACCCCTGTGCTGTGTAATTTTACTCACCAGACCATGCCTCTAGCCTAGTACTTAAAAAACCCTCTCTCCTCACTTCCAAGGGTTCCAGCGTCCATTGCAGAGACCACAGAGGGTCGTGAGGGCTCAGAGAGCCTGCCCTCCCTGGGACCTCCACAGAAGGACTCACCCCCACCCCCTGGACTGCATAGGTATGCCTTGACATAAGTTCTGTGGAGCTGGCGCTTGGCTGCCTATGAGAGAGCGTTCCTTTGTCTTTCAACTTTATTTGGCCCTTGTCACTGTCACCGCCTCCCACCACCACCCTTGATCGGCCTCTGTTTTATAGCTATAGTCACATGGGTGCCAGAACCAATCAGCCAACTTCTCCATTTGCAGGTTATATCTCCTCAACACTAGAGGGAGCCTGCTCTCTAAGCCTATGTTTACTGCTACAAAACCACACACAAGCATGTCCCTTGCAATACTATGGAGAATCTCATCACTCCTCCTGCTACTCCACCCTCCCACCACCATGGATCCCTATAAATCCCCCACATATGTGCCCCTGCCTGTATCCCAGCCCGTCCAGACAGAGTATCTCTATTATCACAACCCACCTACCCTAAAGCCCATCTTCACCAACCCATCCCACACACTGGACTACCACTCTGACCCCACCCACCCACCAGCAGTACACAACCCCCTGTCCCCCGAATACTGTATCCAATGGTCCCTCTCCTCACTAGCTACACCTGCACTTCTCGCTCCCTATCCAATGCACCACCCACCTGAGATCGTGGCAACCTCAAAAACGTCTCATCCACAACAACCACAGCCCTGTGATGCATCTAATTACCCTACTCCTCCTGCTTTCAGGAAATGTGCACCCAAACCCTGGGCCGGGCGTTACTGCAATGCCACTGCCCAACCCTGGCAAAGGTCTCCGCATTGCATTTATGAATATATGCAGTCTCCCCAAGAAAACTGCGACACTCCAATGCTGGGTTGCACAGCACACACCAGACATCTTTATATTAGTGGAAACCTGGCTCTCCCAGTCTACTCCAGACTCAGCTGTCTCCCTCCCAGGCTTCACCCTGTTCAGGGCTGATCGGGTGGGTAAGTATGGAGGGAGGTATGCAAACTACCTGCGCGACTCCATCCTAGGTCATGCGTTACCAACCCCTTGAGCTTGGCCATTTGGCACAAGCTATTACCTTGAAAATCACCCAGCACCCCAGTCGTGGCTCCCTATACCTTACCATCGCCTACATACCCCACATGCGAAAAGCATAGCTATCCACTCCCTCATAGACTATCTCTCCACCCTGCCAGACAAGGCTAAACAGCTAATTCTGGGAGACCTCAACACCAATTGGCTCAGCCCCTCATCACAAAACATAAAGGATGACCTCGTGGCCCTTAACCTATCCCAATTGGTCACCCAGCCCACTAGACTTAACCAAGCAAAGGGGACCAGCTCCCTCCTAGACACAGTGCTCTCTATTCAACCACACAAATTAAAATCGGTTAACGTCCTAGTGGACTTGCTCAGTAACCATTCTCCTGTTCTATGTTTCTGGTCCTCCCCCACACTCAGCCCTGAGTATAATAGCACCCCTCGTCGTCATTTCCACCCCAGGGGCTTGACAATCTTAAGCGACACCTTGCACAACTCTACTGGACCCAAATCACCCTTGCATCAGGCATAAATACTGCCCTAACCTACCTCACTAGTGTCTTCAGCAATTCCTGTGACCTATTTGCTCCCATCGCTCCCATCACCATATCTCGCCCAAAAAGACGGGCTGCTGCATGGCTTTCCCCCGCACTGATCCAGCAACTAAAACAGAGGGACAATCTATGGCACACTGCAGTCGAGTACAGCAGAACGGCGGATAGGCTATCCTACAGAACAGCCCGGAACCAATGCACCTGGGCCATCAAACAAGCAAAAGCCAGACATTATCAGGCAGCTCTAACATCTTCCTGGGGCTCAGCCAGAGCTTTCTGGGATAATATAAAAGAACTGAATGGCAATACTCGCTCCCCCCCCCCCCAGATCGTTATCAATGGGGCTGTTTCGACAGACCAAATGTGCACTGCAGACTGCCTAAACAAAACTTTCTCTGACCTTTAACGGTTCTTCCTGCCCAATTCTTTGACCCCGTCCCCCCATCACCCACACAATTACCTACGACCCTATTCCACTTCAGAACCATCTCACCCCGTGACGCCAAACCTTTCTTCTTAAAAGCCCTCACCTCCCACAACCCGAGCAGTGACCCCCTTGACTCCAGGATACTCCGCCTCGCGCTGTATGTCATTCTAGTCCCCCTCACGAATGTCCTCAACCGTTCCCTATGCCTTGGTCAATTCCCGGATGCATGGAAACAGGTTGAAATCACCCCTATCCATAAGTCCGGAGACCGAACACTACCATATAGCTACAGGCCCAACTCCACCCCCACCCCAAAAAAAAAAGCCCTGGAGAAAATAGTATCCATACAGCTCATAGAATACCTATCTAAATATGATATATTATGCCCTGAGCAACATGGATTCTGCCCGGGTCACAGCACATCCACAGCCCTTCTGGAATTCTCCCACCATATCCACTCAGCGCTTGATGCTGGGAAACTTGCAGGTGCAGTATTCATCGACCTATCTAAGGCCTTTGACACTGTGTCACCCTCTGCTGCTAAACTCCCTTAGCCAACTGGGTTTCTCACCTGGCCCACTGAACTGGTTCTCAAGCTACCTACAAAATAGATCCCAAAGGGTCCAGCTGAATGGGACCTTGTCTACTAACCTACCAGTACGCTCTGGGGTCCCTCAAGGCTCCATCCTTGGGCCTACCCTTTTAGTCTCTTTCTAAATACCCTCCCAAGCTCCTGCACTGACAAAATACTTCTATACGCTGATGACGCTGTCATCATCGCATCACATTCAGACACACTCTAGCTCCAAAGCACTCTACAATGCACCTTCAGCCAAGCAGAAAAATGGTTCAACAGCCATCGGCTAGTCCTAAACCTGAAAAAAACAAAATCAATGCTTTTTGCACAGAGACAAAAACAGCGCCAGTGATTCTCCCCTTCTCATCACCCCCAGCACTCTACCCACTTGAACAGGTAACAACCTACAAGTACCTGGGCATCACCTTTGACTCAGGCTTTACCTTCCACAAACATTTAAAAACTCTGTCATCAGCCATGAATTCCAGGACTGGTCTCCTCTATCGCCGCAAAGACTGCCTCCCTGAATTTGTCTTAAAACTGGCCATCACCTCGTCCGTACTGTCTCTGGCAGACTACAGACTCCCGACCTATGCAGCTGTAGACCCTACCGCCCTTACTAAAGTCCAGACCTCAATTAACAAAGCCTGCAGGCTCCTGACCGGTGCCCAAAACAGAACCCACACTTGCCTGCTATACTCTACCTTGAACATACTCACCTTTGAGGAATGGCTGAAATACCACACCTGCCTGCTGGCTAAAAAGACCCTATCTGGGCTATGCCCCCCAGGGGTCACTACATCCCTGCAACAGGCCACCCGGCCTGCACTCACCCATAATTCCACTAAAGCCACCTTCCTAGTACCTAGAGCCAGGGCCTCACTCTGCCAAAGATCCTTTCACCATAGAGCACCAGTCTGGTACAACTCTCTCCCAGTGAACATCACAGGCATTCCCAGAATTGGCCAGTTCAAAATAGCCCTTCGGAAATACACTGTCGACAGTCTGAGCTGTAACTGCCAATAATTGGAGTCTGCTCCAAATAGTACCTCCCAGACTTTCCTGGGATCCCACAGACTTCTAAGCACTGGTTTCTACTGCAGAGTATGATTTTGCCTTGTATAGTTAAAACACTTTGTTTATCTACGCCCGTATCTCACTTGTATTGTTACCTCTGTCTAAACTTCACCATTGTTCGTCCACCCTCCCTGCGACGAGGTACCTTTGTAAACGAGCCTCTGACTCAAAGGCTGTAAATCTGATTAGTTGAAATAAAATAAATAAATAGCTACTAAGAATATTGTTTTCAAAGCGACACATTTAAGGTCAGCAGCAGCCACAGAATAAATGAGAGCTTCCATCAGCTCGGCAGTTTACACATTTACGTCCCAGAGAGGGACAGGGTCCTTCACTGGAGGGTACAAATGGCTGAGACCTTTAAAGAAACTTCTGAAAATAGGTTGTGAGGTCAAAGACCTTTCCTTGCTAGGTAATGTGCAAGCTGACACTGCTGCCAAATACGCCTTCAGGGTGGAGGGCACAAGGTTTATTTATTTTTATTCTATTTATTGAAATGTTTTACCAGGAAGGCACGCTGAGCAACAAGTAGCTCATCTCCCCATGCGACCTGGGGGGTAGGGGAACACGAGGATAGCATACAGAGATTTGGTACACAATATAGTTATACAATTTGATTAACATTCAATAAAGTGAGCAGACTATACAGAAGTACTGAAAAGGAGGAATGCTAACAGGTATGAACTAGATGGATACAATGCTAACAGTCTTGAACTAGATAGATACGACAGCACAAATCTTTGGCGAAGTTGGTGGGACACAGCTTTGTAGTTAGAAAATGGCTGGATTGATGGTGGTGGATGGGGAGGAGGGGAGGCTGGCCCTACAGGGGGACTTGGAGGCTCTGGAAAGATGGTCTCGAAAGTGGAAGCTGAGGTTCAATGCAGGGAAATGCAAGGTACTGCACCTGGGGCCAGAAATCCGGGCTCAAGTGTACACACCGGGATGCTACAAGTCTCGATGGCTGAAAAGGACCTGGGGTGGTGATGGATGTCAAGATGAACAACTCGAGACTTGTAGGAGGGCAGCAGCCAAGGCCAACAGGATGCTGGGATGCATCGCTAGGGTGATCACCTCCACAAGGAGGGAAGTGATACTCCCTCTGTATAACTACTTGGTGAGGCCACACCTCGAGTACTGCATGCAGTTTTGGAGACCACACTTAAAGAGGGACATTAAACTCCTGGAGAGGGTCCAGAGGAGGGCAACCAAAATGATTTGGGGCTTGGGGGACAGGACATATGGGGAGAGGCTCAAACAGCTAAATATGTACACACTAGAAGAGAGAAGGGACCTGGGGAACACGACAGAGGTCTTCAGGTACATGAAGGGGGTAAATAGGGGAGGAGCAGTCAGGGTGCTTCGAAGGAAGGAGGAGGGGCAAATAGGGGCCATGGGTGGAAGCTGGAGGGGAGAAGATTCAGAGGAAAAAGGAGGAGGTGCTACTTCACTGAGAGGGTGGTGGAGCCATGGAATGCGCTGCTCCGGGGGCTGGTGGAGGCAGAGATGGTGGAGGGGTTCAAGAGAGGGTGGGACAGGTACAGGGGAAGGGTTCTGGAAGCAAAATCCAGTGCAGCGAGAATATCTGGAACTGGGAAGTGAGAAGCCAGAGAAGGTGAGGGGGGGCAGCAAGGTCAGCTCCCAGGGTGGGGGCTGACCAAACGAGCAGACACGAAAGACCATCAGGCCTATTCTGCTGGCATTTTGGTATGTTAGTATAAGGAGGTTGAACTAGGGCAAGATTGTGAGGAGGGACAGATGGAACAAAATTTGCAAGGTGCAACAAAAGTGCAAGGTTGACTATAAGTGCATTAGAGATTAGGGGTTAGCCAGTAACTATGGCTAGGAAGTGAGGAGGTGGGTGGGGGGCATATGAGGCAGACAGTAGGGGGTGGAAAGGGGATTTGGAGGAAGGGAAGACATGGGGTGGAGGAGAAGGGTCTGCCAGGGCCTGACCCGTCCAGAATGCTGGGGACCCTGCCTGCACCAGGCGGAGGTCAAATAAGAACAGGAGGGAAGCAGGTTGTAGGCAGTGGGAGTCAGAGCATGTCAGGAAGGAAGATAGGGTGAAAAGAAAGGTCTGCCGGGGCCTGGCCCCTCCAGTATGCTGTAGACCCTGCTTGCACAATGCAGAGGTAGAGTATGATAAGAGGGAAGCAGGTTGCAGGCAGCAGAGGTAGAGCACGACAGGAGGGAATTATGCAGCGATGGGGAGTAGACTTTCAGAAGGACCAAGAGAGAAAGAGGTGGGAGAGAAGAGAGTCCGAGACCCAGCTCTTTCAGGAAAGAACAGGGTGGGAGTAGGAGGCGAGGAAGGTGTTTGCCTAGGTTCTGGACCCCTCCAGCATGCAGAGAACCCTTCCAGGGGCCTAGGCCAAGCGACAGCGAGGGCAAGGAGGGTAAGCTGTGTACACAGAAGGGAACCGGGGTGGCGTAAGGTGGAAAGGTAATCCAAGACTGTAGGCAAGACCTGCCTGCATAGGGATGATCTTTCTGGGAATACAACAGAATGAAAATCTCTTCCATTTTGAAGCATATGTTCTTTCTTGTTGCTGGTATTCTAGAAACCTTCAGCACTCATAACTTCCTCTGATAAATTTAGACTAGAGAAAGTACAGTTACAAGAACTTATCGTAACAGTAGATCTTCAACAGGAGCTCTTACCATTACCATTGCTATTAGGACTAAGGCCGCCAGGCGTTAAGACCACATGGAAAAATTTTCTAGCTAACAGTCTTTGGCGGGGGATCGCCCCCGATGTCAGCTCCGCCTGACGTCAGATGTAGTATAAAGGGGCAGTTCCCCGGCATCCCCTCAGTTCTCCCGCTGGAGACCCAAATGAAACTATAGATGGAGAACCTAGGATCATCTCCCATCCCCAAAGAGAAGATGTAATAAGTTGCCCCCCGGGGGCAGGTGAGTGGGAAAGCCACCTGCTGCAAGAGCTCCTCTCGAAGATCTACTGTTACGGTAAAGGAAGCTCTTGCAGCAGGTAATACCATTAGGACTGAGTTCCAAGCAATGCCCAAGGAGAGACCCAGATCGAAAAGGGCGGAGGACAATAAACACTGCGGTAAAATAGGAAAGCAGTCCCTGAAGGACTGCCAGGCTGAAACCTAGTCTCCTTCTGGAAGCAATGTCCAGACTGTAGTGCCTCACGAAGGTATGCACTGAACTCCATGTAGCGGCTGCACAAAGGTCCGCTGAAGATACATTCCGAAGGGAAGTGAAAGATGTTGCCACCCCTCTGGTAGAATGACCCCCTCACCAGTCCCAGTAGGAGTTTTTTGTGGTGCTGGTAGCAAAAAGTGATGCAGTGCATGAGCCACTTAGGGTTTGTTTTGTGACTGGTGCTCCAAGTTTCCTGTGGGCAAAGGAGACAAACAACTGGTTTGTCTGTCTGGTGGATCTAGTCCTAGCTAGATAGTAAAATAAAATTCTATGTACATCCAGAATATGCAACAATGCCTCCCTGTTGTTCGAGTACTCTGGGTAGTAAACTGGTGGTTGAATGTCCTGGTTCAACATGAACTCAGACACTACCTTTGGTCAAAACTCTGGGTTCGTATGCAGGGCTACTCTATCCCTGTGAAAAACTAGATAAGGCTCTTTACACATCAGAGCTTGTAGCTTGGAAATCCTTCGTGCTGAAGCGATGGCAACTAAAAATAGTGCCTTCCATGAAAGAAGGTGGAGCTCACAGCTTGCAGCTGGTTCAAAGGGTGACAAGGTGAGCTTTTCTAAAACGAACAGCAAATCCCAGGATGGACTGGTCTCTCCGGGGTTCAGATGCAAGATACCCTCAGGAAGGTCTTGCAGATGCCCAGCTGTGCCAGAGTCTTCCCGCTTAATGGCGTGTGGTAAGCTGACAGAGCACAGAGATGCACCTTTGCAAATGAGTAACTAAGACCCAAGTCTGACAGGTGGAGAAGATACTCCAGCATAGATTCCATCGGACAACCCAGGGGATCCAGAGAATGAGGAATCGCCCATAAGCAGAAATGCTTCCATTTCATGGTGTAAGTTGCCCTGGTAGAGGGATGTCTCGCTGCTGCGAGTACCTCTGCCACTCTAAAAAGATACTCAGCCTATCCCTGGCTAAGTCCGCAGGAGCCAAGCATGCAGGTGCAAGGACTGGAGGTTCAGATGGACTAATGTCCCTTGCTCTTGGGACAGCAAATGAGTGGAGAGGGGCAACAGAACTGGCGGTTCTGATGTCAGCTGTTGCAACAGTGGGAACGAAATCTGTCGAAGCCAGAATGGTGCTACCAGTATCATCCTGGCTTCTGCTTGCAACTTGAGCAGGACCCTCTGAAGCAGAGGGAAGGGAGGGAAAGCATACAGAAACCTCCCTGTCCAAGAGAGGGACAATGCATCTCATCAGAAAACAACAGACCCTGGATCCAGCGAGCACAAACTGGGCAGTTTGGCCTTGTGTGGGGACGCAAAGAGGTCCAGTTCTGGCTGACGTCACCTTTCGAAGAGGTAATCTTCGACTTCCTGCTGTAGTTCTCACTCGTGGTTCTGAAATCAAGAGTGACTTAAGCTGTCTGCAAGGATGCTGTGGATTCCTGGAACATTAACTGCTGCGACATCCAGTTTGTAATCCACCGCCCAAGACCAAACTCTCGTTTCTCTGCATAGGGGGTACAAGTGTGTACCCCCCCTTGCTTGTTGAGATGGAAGACTACTGGGGTATTGTCTGACTAGAGTGGAAGAGGCCCAGGAAGGAGCACCCCTTGGAAAGCTTAAAGGGCATACAAAACGTCTCATCTCCAAACTTTATGTGGCAAGCCTGTTCTGTTGAATTCCAAGAGCCCCTTGTCTGATGCACAGCAAGATGTGCTCCTCATCCCAGTCCCAATGAGCCGGTGGTGAGTCTCTGCAGTGGACTGTGTTTTTGAAACAGAACCCCTATGCTCAGCTGGGCTGGGGTGAGCCACCAGATCATGGACTGTCGGACTGCACTGGAGATCCGAATGGGCTCTTCCAGCTTGTCTGTACCTTGATCCCATTGAACCTTGAGGTGCCACTGCAGAATCCTCATGTTCAGATGCAAGAGTGGAATTGTTACTATAGCTGCTGCGATGCAACCCAACAATTGAAGAACCACTCTTACTGGAACCAAGTCAGAGTCTTGTATCCTGCGAGCGACTTCCCTTAGCTTGCTGCCCTTCCTGCAGGCAGAAAGGCTCTCCCTTGGACTGCGTCCAGGACTGCTTCAATGTATTGCAGCCTTTGAGCTGACCACAGTTGTGACTTGGACAGATTCAGGGTAATGCCTAAAGTCTGAAACAGGCTGAATGTCTCCTCCATGGTCCTGTTTAGTTGGTCTTCTGTTGATGCCGTAGGAAGCCAATCGTCCAGGTAGGGGTATACGAAGTGACCCCTTCTCCTGAGGGCCACCGCTACCACTGCCAGGCACTTGGTAAAGACCCTTGGTGCCGAGGACAGGCCGAATGGCAGTGCTCTGAACTGGTAGTGTCCTCCTTGGAAGGTGAAGCGTAGGTACTTCCTGTGGGATGACAGGATCTTGATGTGCATGCAGGAGTCCTGCATGTCCAGTGAGCAAAGACAGTCTCCTTGGTGAAGCACTGGTAACAGGCTTGCCAGGGTCACCACTCTGAACCGCTTGTATTCGATAAAGTTGTTCAGTTGACTGAGGTCCAGAATGGGACACAGGTCTCACGTCTTTTTCGGGACAAGAAAGAAATGGGAATAAAATCCCTTCTCCCTTTGAGCAAAGGGAACCTCTTGTATGGCTCTTTTGTCCAGTAGGCCTGTATCTCTTCCCTCATGAGGAGTGCATGGGAGGGGGAGCAGTGGGAAGGCACTGGTGGGTTGTCCGGTGGAAACTAGGTGAACTCTAGGGAGTATCCCCTTTCTACCATCTGGATAACCCACTGGTCTGAAGTTATACTGGACCATCCAGATAGGTAGAGGGAGAATCTCCCTCCTACTGCCTCCCCTGCACATGCTGTGGTACAGGGGAGTTGGCAGGGAGTCATGCGGTGTTGGAGGGTGTAGGCAGGGGAGGTCTTGGTGCCTTGGGGTTTTTGGGACCCTGGGCGCCTGAAGGGACAGGGTGTCCTTTTCCTTTGAAGCCTCCCTTATGTTGAGTCTGGTGTCTTCCTTGCTGTCCCTGATTTTTCCAAAAGGGACAGTGACGTGTGGATTGTGGCTCCAACCAGTACATCCTGTGGCTTTCAGACACAGCTTTACCCAAGTCTTGAAGTCCAGTTACCAGTTTTTCTGTGCCCTGACCAAACAGGACTGGTCCTTGGAAAGGAGCATCCAGGATAGCATCCTGAAGATCCTGTATGAAGCCCGAAACTCTGAGCCAGGCATGCCTCCGCATGCAAATGCCGGTGGCTGCTGCTCTTGCTGCTGAATCCACAGAGTCTTAAGAACTCCTGAGGACATGCTTGACCACGTCCATGCCAGACTGAATCACAAGAAGTTCCGCCTTACCCTCTGAATCTGGCTGTATTTTAGCCAGGTCCATTACCTTTGCCCACAGAGATTTCTGGTAGGTAACCATGTGAGCCAGAAAGTTGAGTGACCTGACTGTGCAAATTGCCAAGGAGTACACCTTGGGCCTGATCTGGTCTAGTTTCTTAGATTCTTGGTCCGGTGGCTGGGCATTCGTGTGGCGTGGTTGTTGTGCCCTGCCATAGGCAGCTGTCAGGACCCTCGAGTCTGCCTTTGGGTGCTCGCCCAGAAAAGGCTACCCCCTTTTGGTGTCTTCTACAATCAATCAGCTTTAAGAGTGACTGTGACTGTAGTGCCCAAATGACACCACGTAGAAATGGTCATATCTTGAAAAGGTCCCACCAAAGGAGGAATGACCAATGGTTTGGGATCTGTGGCTCCCAAGAATTTGGCCAGTCTGCGCCTTTCTGGATCTAATTCCTCAGTGTCCCATTGGTAAAGGGCCTGAATATGGTGCATGATGTCCAAAAAGGACGGGTCATCCGGGGAGGTGACCTCGGTGAGCCTCTTGGATTTGAAGACGAAATGGGAAGCTCGTCTACTGAAGAACAGTCAGATGATGAGTCCTCTGCGTCGTCTCCAGAGGACGACGGGCGGCCGATGGATGAAGGGACAGATGATGGATGCCTCTTGCGGCGTCTGACACAGACATCTGCTTGTCTTCCTTGTCATGCGGCGGGTCCTTTGGTGATAAAGGCCGCTCAGGAGTTAGGTCTCCGAGTGGTGGGCATACTGGGGATGGATCTCTGGACCTACGGAGGAGATCCCCTTTGACTGTATTCCCCCACGTGTTAAAAAGTGCTCCCACCTCAGCTAGTGGAATGACTGGCGGTGGGGGTCTGATTTGGAGCACCAGAGGACACGGGCATCTGGTCCAAAGGTGGATGTGTTGGGTCTTCAGGTTCTGTGTCCACGGTTGCAGTGGGCGACAGGTTCGTGATGTCTGGTGGACTGACGTCCAGCTCCTTAGATGGAGGTTGTTGGGCTTCCGGTACACCTGCATCTGGGGAAACAGTCAACAGGGCCGACAACCTTTCTTTTGCTGGAGGCACCTCCTTATCCAATGTCTAGTCAGAATGCCACGTCGTCTGGAAAGCAGACAACACCCGGTGTATCCGGGTGGTGGAGGCCCGTCTCAAGACCCGCTTTCTGATTCATCCTTTTCTTGTGCTTATTGGACATCTCAGGAGGCTTATGAGTGGTGGGCACCGTGGACTTGCCCGAAGCCAATGCCGGTCCCCTCATGGGTTGACCCATGTTTATGGGGTCGGTGGGCCAAGGGTATCTGGGTGGATGGCTGTCCTGTGGAGGAAGACTCCATACCTTTCGCCCGAGTGAAAGCATTCTACTTCCTCAGTGTCTCCCCAGAAGCTGCTTTGGTACCTGGAGGGGCAGATTCCAACCTCCCGCCGGAGGTGGAAGCAGTAGATGCCCGATGAGGTGAATCTGGGTGGGACTCTGATCTGGCCCTCTCCTTCTCCCGGTGGTGGTGGTTCCCTCCCTATCTCTTCCCTTTGTGGGGGGACTCCCTGGTGGAAGAGGACAAACTGTGACCTAATGGGGGGGCCTTCTGCACGGCGGCTACTTGCTGCTCGAGAAGACAGGCCTTTAAAGTGTTGGCGTAGCAAATCCTGGTCATCTTGTTAAATTTAATGCAATGCGGGCAATAGTCTGGCCGGTGGTCTGGGCCTACGCAGATCAGGCAGGCAGAATGGCCATCTTTCACCGGAATCTGCTTCCTGCACACTCATTTCGATTTTTGCCATTGAGATGAAGAAGACATGAAAATGTGACTGAAAAAAGTATAAAAACGGTTGTTTTATGAAAACCAAAATACTGCGCGATGTGGGAGAAAAAAGGCGGTTGATTGCAACTATGGCATCCATAGAGCTGATGTTCGCAGGTCGATGGCGGGAAAAGAACTGAGGTAGTGCTGGGGGATCGCCCCCTTTATACTACATCTGACGTCATGAGGAGCTGACGTCAGGGGTCTCCCGGCACAGACTGCTAGCTAGAAAATATTTCCGTGGGGTCCTAATGCCTGGCGACCTTAGTCCTAATGGTATTACCTGCTGCAAGAGCTCCCCCTCGAAGTGAGATCTCTAGCTCTTCAAGAACCATGACTAAGGTGCAAGTTTCTGAGGTATGGGAATGTTTACTCTGCCCTGAGACACTGTCAGCACATAGTGCCTAAGTGTCAACTTGACTGGAGGCTTGCTCGACAGTGCCAAGAGCAGAGTGTACCAGGTCTGCCTAGCCCAGTCTGATGCTATCAGAATCATGATTGCTGGCTCCCTCCTGAGCTTTATTTATCCCCCCCCCCCGGGGCTGGCCCTTTCTGCCCCTGTGGCTCCCCTAACCCCATCACCTGCTGTCTCCAGGACTTGTGCTGAGGATTCATCTGCTTCTCCACAGCTTTCTCCCTATAGCGGGCCATCGGGGGGGGGGGTCGTCCCAAACCCCTTCTGGATGGCTCTGAGGTGGTTCCTGTGCCTAGTAGGTGGCATGGTGTCTGAGGAGCAGTAGGCTTCATCCTGCCATTGGTGGTGTTTCCTGTTTTTACTTTTTCCCCAATTCACGTATGCTCCACAAAGATGACAGCTTGACATATGCACGTCACTAAACGTGCGGACATCTTCCTTCATAAGAATGTGACGGTAGAAGGGCACCATATGATCCATCTAGTCTGTCCAGATAGCCTACCCCCCATTCTGCTCTTCCGAAATTACTGAAGTACTTGTCCCACGCTAGCTTAAAAGCAGTGATCGTTTTGGCCTCCACAACCTCTGATGGTAAGCTATTCCAAGGGTCCACAACCCTCTGTGAAGTAGAACTTACGAATGTTGGTTTTAAACTTAACTCCTGTTAGTCTCAAACTGTGCCCCCCTCATTTGTGTGGTCTTGTTTTTGTGAAAGAGGTTTTCTGCTTGTACCTTATTTATGCCCTTTATGTATTTGAAGGTTTCTATCACACTCCCCATTTCTCCTTTGTTCGAAAGGGTGCATTTGTAGTTGCTGTAGTCTAGATTCATACTGCTCCTGGTGCATTTCCTGTACCATTTTAGTAGCGCTCCTCTGTACAGCTTTCAAGCCATCTATATCTTTTTAGGTGTGGCCTCCAGAACTGTATGCAGTATTCAAGATGTGGCCTCACCAAGGACCTGTGCAACAGGAGTATGACCTCTTGCTTCCTACTTGTAATGCCCATGCCAATACATCTGAGGATGCTACTAGCTTTCTGCGCCGCCTTGTCTACCCACCCTTAAATCATTAGAAATAAGCACTCAGAGGTCCCGTTCAAGTTATGTTTCTGGTTATTGTTCACTATCAAGTGTGTATGTTTTGTTTTTTGGTTTTTTACCTAGATGCACGACCTTGCACTTTTTGGCGTTGAGTTTCAACTGCCAGTCCCTAGACCATGCTTCTAGGCTCTTTAGATCTGCTTCCATTGCTGCCATTCCTTCAATTGTAGCTACCCTGTTGCAGAGCTTGTGTCATCTGCGAACACGCATACCTTACCCTGCAGGCCATCCGCAATATCACTGATGAATATACTGAAGAGGACTGGGCCAACGACAGATCCTTGAGGCACACGACTGATCACCCTTCCCTCGCAATACATGTTCCATTAACTATGACCGTCTGCGTTCTATTGTGGAGCCAGTTTTGAACCCACTTGACTACTGTGTGCCCTAACCAGGAATGCTCTAGCTTACTGACCAATCTTCTATGAGACACAGAGTTAAAAGCCTTGCTGAAATCCAGACAGACTGTCTGCCACCCCTCCCTGGTCCCTATTTTGGAGACCCAGTCAAAGAATTCAATCATATTCATTTGGCATGACTGTCCTGCTGTAAATCCATGCTGTTAAGCATCTTGCTGCCCCAGTTTCCATCAGGAACTTCACTATTCGTTCCTTAAATAGGGATTCCATAAGCTTCCCCACTACAGAGGTCAAGCTCACTGGCTGGTAGTTTCCGGCATCCTCCCTGCTTCCACTTTTGTGCAAGGGTACCACTGTGGCCCTTCTCCAGTCCTGAAAAATTTCCCTGCTCTCTAGAGACTGTGTGAATAATTCTGCTGGTGGGCCTGCAATTTCCTGTGCCAGCTCCTTCAGAATTCTAGGGTGGATTTCATCTGGGCCCACTGCTTAATTTGCTTTTAATCTGAGAAGCTCTGTTAGGACACAGTAAATTGTAAATGGCACAGCATCTGCTTCTATGGCGAGTCTACCTGTGTTCTGCATTTTAGGTCCATTGTCAACTTCTTTCGTGAAGACTGAGCAGAAAAAACTGTTTAGAATCTTCTCTTTTTCATTATTTTCTGCCCGTTTGCCGTCCTTGGTTGCTATTCTTATAATGCCTCCTTTTGTTTTCCTTTTTTCCCCTGACGTAGCTATAAAAAGTTTTGTTGCCCTTCTTCACTCCTCGTGTGATTCTCTCTTCTGTCTAGGCTTTGACTTCCCTTACTGCCTTTTCTGCTTCTTTCAGCTTGGTATTGTAGACTTCCATATCTGCTTCATTTTTAGTATCCTTGAATCTCTTTAATGCTTTCCTTTTATCCTTTAATTTTGTTGCTACATCCTTGGTATACCATAGTGGTTTCCTTCTTTTTCTTGACTTAGAGATCTGCTTCATGCACTGGGCAGTTACTGCAAGTAAAGCTTCCTTCAGGGCTTTCCACCTCTGTTCCACTGTGTCCCGTTTCCTTGCCAAGTATTTGTTTTATGGAAACCCTCATTTGAGTTAAGTCAGCCTTCCTGAAATCCAGGACCCCGCGTTTGCTGTGGCTGACTTCCTCTTATTTCATTTTTATTTATTTTATTTGGATTTTGAAGACTGGGTGACTGGTGATGGTGATCCAGACGGTCCTATGGTCACTGGTACCCAGACTGCTGCCCCCTACTGTGTCCTGTCACATTTGAGAGCACGAAGTCCAGGATGGCTTCCTCTCATGCTGGAATGGTCACCAACTGTTCTAGCCCTGCTCCCTTTAGTGCTAGGAAGGATTCGCTGCTCCTTTCCTTACAGGCAGTGTATGAGAGCCAATCCACATCCGGTAGATTGAAATCACTGACTAGCAGCAGTTCTCCTTTGTCTGCCATTTGTAGGATGGCCTCCAGGACTTCCCTGTTCAAGTCTTTATCCTGGGCTGGGGTTCTGTATATAACCCCAACTCAGATAGGGTATTTACTTCCTCCTCCGGGGATGACCCACAGGACCTCCGCATTGCTGTTGTGTCCCTGGGTTTCCACAGAACTGATTTTTACTCATTTATTTTTAAACATACACCGCTACCCCTCCAACTTTCTTATCTTTGTGGTCTCTTCAGAATAGTGTTTATCTGGGATAGCTACATCCCAGGTGTGATTATTTATTTATTAGATCATCGGTTTACAGACCTTTGAGTAAAAAAAAATACTCATTTACAAAGGCACCTCGTAAAGACAGCAATACATCACAGCAAACAAAACAGAACAGTACATAACGCTTAAAATAGCAACCAGTGTTACAGGCATTCACTGGTGGTACAAGCTTGGTAATAGGTAGATCACAGTAGTCGTAATATAGGTACACGAGTACCATGTCAGGTAGCAACCAGAGATATTTTATTACATTAGTCAGCAGATGTTGCCTGAGACCCCAGGCATATACAGCAAAAGTAGACAGGGCAGACCCAGCCTAGGGGTAAGGGGCAGGTGGGGGATTATGTGCAGTTGCAGCAGCTAGTGCTTGTCAGATGGCTTTTGAGGGAGACACTGAAAGGACCAAGCTTAGTGGAGTCAGCTATGCTGGCTGGGAGGGAAGCGAATCAGGAGGGAGCCCGATAGCAAAAGGATCTCTGGGCCATAGAGGTCCTTACCCTGGGGACAATAAGGGAGTTTTTGACAGCGCTGCGCGTGGAGACTGAGGGGGAGGCACGCTACAGGGAGGTGGCGACACTGGGGGGGGGGTGAGCTCTAGCAGGGTCTTTTTTTTTTTTTTAACAAGAAGACAGGTTTGGAAGCGGAGTCTTCCTTCAAGATTGAGCAAGTTGGTGGTGGAGTACAGCAGGCACATATGGGTGCGCGCCTAGGGGCTCCCAGCATTAGCCTGCAGGCCCTGTTTATAGAGAATTGGATTCTTGCAAGCGCAGTGTTGTCGGTTGCAGCATAGATGGGCAGCCCATAGTCGATTAGCGACAGGACAGAGGAGATGATTGCCAATTGAAGGGCCTCTTGTGGTAGGCAGTCCCTACGGCGGTATAACAGTCCAATCCTAACATTGGTGGCAGCAGAAAGGGCATTGATATGGGAATGGAAGGAGAGTGCCGAATCAAAGGTAATGCCCAGATACTTGTAGGAGGGAACCTGCTCAATGGAGTTTAGTGTGCTAGGCAGTATCACAAGAGGGGCACCACTGGCTTTGCTTTGGCGATGTGAGCATAGCTTTGGTCTTTTTTAGGTTCAGGACTAGCCTTCGTGATGAACCATGTTCTCGGTGAACTATGTCTCTGTGACTGCGACCCAGCAGAGGTCTGCCGCCACCATTATGGTGGTGAGATCTGGGATTTTGTTCACCAGACTATGAGCACTGACGCACAATGCTCGCCTTTCTTGGTAAGAATTGATCACTGCGAAGCTTCCCTTTTTTCTGTATTTTTGCAGGAGATGTCTTTATACTAAGTTGCCTTGTAGAGTTCTTAAGTGTGCTAACAAGGTGTGTGTTAGTGTTGTTTTGATCTGGTTGTGTGTTCATAGGAGATTGTTGAGGAGTGGCAACAGTTGTCCCCTGCAGTTCCCTTGGTGCTGCTGCCCACTCCCCATTAACTAGATTAAATTAGAAATGAAAACGTTAAATTTCTGGCTTAGCGCCCAGGTGCCCTCCTTGGTGAAGTGCAGGCCATCATATAGAAAGAACTGCCTTTCCCAGAACATATTCCAGTCCCCTATGCATTTGTAGCCCCTCTATGCACACCAGTCTCTGAGCCAATTATTGAGCTCAGAGATGTCCATCTCTGATCTTCTTCCTGTTAGCTCCTTTTTCACATACCGAAAGAATCTGAGAATAAGACAGTGGACAAAATAGGAGATAGTTCATCACCTACAGAGATCAGATGTCTCTTGGTCTCCTCCACCAAATGACTGGCCAGGTCGTTGGTGCATAGGTGGACTAAGATGTGCAGTTTGATCCCCGTGTTCCATAGAATTTTCTTAATGCGGTTAGTGTCTCTATATGGGCACCCAACTGCAACTTTTGTATTTTTGATCTGTTGTAGGTGAGAGACTATTCCCCGAACCAGAGTCCCCTATGACTAGTATATGATTTGTAGTTATGTCCTGTGTCTTCCTGTAGCTTATTTTTTGCTCATGAGCCCTGTGGTAGGTCTGGGCTCCCTGTGACCTCTGCCTCGTCGAATGGCATGGGTGACAGTGGCTCGAATCTGTTTGACATTTTTATCGGACCATTTGTCTTATTGTGCAGCTCAACGGTTTTTGACCGTCTGACAGCCCCCAGGTTTAGCTGCCCTCTGTGGTAGAGGTATCCATGGCTAGGGTGCGTGCTTAGGGGCTGGTTGAGTATAATGCTGTGTGGTCTTTTCAATCTTTGCTCTAAGAAAGGTTATTTCAGACCAAGTGGCATGGAGCTGGTTTCTTAGATGTTTTAGAGCATAACATGTGGGGCAGTGTCCTATATCATGGACAATTGTTCGGTTGAAAACAGTCCCACAGCACCTGCAGTGGACATAGTCCATTATGAGTTTGTTGAGCAGTGGATAGAAGAAGAGGCGACGGTCACTACTTGTGAGAGAGCAGCAGACAGAAGAAGAGCTGCAGTTTTTTTTTTTTTTTTTTTTTATTTAGGAGAGAGAACGGACGGCAGCGGACAAAAGAAAGTGAAGGTTAGAGAGAGAAGAGAGGCTGACATTTTATTTTTTCTTTGTTTATGCCCCGATGCACCTATGTGTGGGCAGGTAGTATGGGGCTGTGGACAAAATATACAGGCATGTCTTAGATAGTGGAGATATAAAAGTAAATGTGACGCTTAGGACAAAACAGAAATACCAGTATTGTATGTATGCCCTGCCTATGTAATTAGGAGAGGCAGGAAGTGGGCGGGGCCATGCAGACCCTATAAAGGAGGATGACCCAGGGGTAGGGTGGGTGAGCAGAACCTTTGTTTCTGCTACCTGTAAAATCAATCAGTGATCTGCCTTTTTAGATGTACCAAGCTCTTGTTCCATCAACTGTACATAAAACCATAGGACACACAGAACTGATAGGAAGGAAAGGAAACATTTTTATGTTAAGGGTGCGGGGAGTAAGTGTTCCAACAGCTCCTTATGCTGAGAGAGCTATCACTGGCTGGGTCTCAGCAGAGCGAGTGAGGAGAGAAGCTGCCTCAGCAGAGAAATGAGCCCAGACTGAGCACTCTCAAGGGGGATTCAGATTGAACTGCTGTCAAGGAATCCCTGCTTCTGCACCTGTTGGAGTCTGCCTTCCCTCCATGATTGATCTCTCTCCCAGTTGATGAAGATCAGTGAAGCTCAGCAGACAGTAAGGCTAGGGGCTGGACCACACTTGGCGTATGCCTCCTAGGGCTACCCTGTGTGTCTAAGTTGTTGCTTCTGGTTGGGTCTGGCTGAGAGCTTTCTATTAGCCAACCACTATTTCAGTAGTGGGTACAGTCGGTGAAGATCAGCAGACAGTAAGGCTAGGGGCTGGACCGTTCCTGGCATATGCCTCCTAGGGGTTCCCTTTGTATCCGAGTTGTTGCTTTTGGCGGAGAGCTTTCTACTAGCTGACCACTAGTTCAGTAGTGGGTACAGCAGTACACATGCTGATTTACATAAAGCAACCAGGAGTTCTGGGTAAGTGTTCCAACAGCTCCTTATGCTGAGACAGCAGCCACTGGCTGGGTCTGAGCAGAGTGAGCGAGGAGATAAACTGCCTCAGTGGAGAAAGAAGCCCGGACTGTGCTCTCCAAGGGGGATTCAGGTAGAACTGCTGTCAAGGAATCCCTGCTTCTGCACCTGTCAAAGTCTGCCTTCCTTCCGTGATTGGTCTCTCTCCCAGCTGGTGAAAATCAGTGAAGCTCAGCAGATAGTAAGGCTAGGGGCTGAATGGCACCTGGCATATGCCTCCTAGGGCTGCCCTTTGTGTCTCTGAGCTGTTGTTTCTGGCTGAGAGCTTTCTATTAGCCCACCACTACTTTCACTTCGGGAGCGTTCCTCTCCAAGAAGTTCTGCCCTTAGCTGCACTGCCACACCTGGTCACCTAGGTGGCGGTTTTGCAACTGAGAAGGCTGCCTTCCCTCCCCAGAGTGGAGCGTCTGCTGGGACACTCAATCCTTTTCCCACCGGCCGACCCCTAGCGGCCCAGGTTCTTTCCCGAACCGGTGTTGCTGGCATGGATGCCTTAGCCCTGACCAGCTTTCCACCTGAGCTTTATAAGTACTCTCTGCAAGAGTGGGAATGGAGGAAAGGCATATAGGAATGTCCAGGACAGGGCATCTTCCGGAACTGTTGCCACTGCTAGGCCTACAACAAAAAATGTGGGGGATGACTGTTCTTCCAGGAAGTAAACGGATCTATTTCTGGTGTACCCCATCACCTGAACACTGATGCCAGCACCTGCTCATGGTTTCCCTGGCTGATTCTGCTTTTAGAGTCTGCCAGGATGCTGTCCTTCCCTTACACATGTACTGCGGATAGTTCTACACCTAGAGAATATGCTGGGTTCCAGATTTTCCATGGATTCTATGCACAGCCTTGAGGACCTTGTTCCTCTCGCTTGTTTATATAATACATTGACTCTAGTACTGTCTGTTTGGGTTTGGACAGACTGACCTTTGATCTGGAAGTAAAATGCTTACAATACCAGGAACACTGCCTTGAGCTCCCGGAGGTTGATATGTTCCCGAGTCTCCTGTGTGTGAGGTGTCACTCACAGTAAGATCCTCTAGGTGGCACCCCACCCTAGAAGTGACATCTGTTCTAAGGATAATTGTTGGGGATTGCTGGATGAAGGGAATACCCTCCCTGATGTTGTCTTCTTCCTTCCACCACTCTAGTACCCTTAGCAAAGGTTTTGTAACTGGCACTAGTTTGGACAGAGGGTCCCCACTACTTGGACCAGTAGTCACTTAACTGGTACTGAATGTCCCTCATCTGGAACTTGGCCCCTAGCAGTAATGCAGTGGAGGAGGCCATGTGTCCCAACAGCTACAGAAAATCCCTTGCAGGCCTTGGCAGACTTGCTCTGAAGGATTTTGCAATGGAAATCAAATCTGATACCCCTGCCTGTTAAGAAAGGCCTTCCCTTGCAGGCTATCTAGCTCTGCACACCTACAGTATAAAGTCCAATTATTGAGCTGGTTCCGTTTGTGAATTCTGTAGCATTATGAGGAAGCCCAGCTTTTCCAAGGTGCTTCTTACTAGCTGTTTAGAGTGCCCTGCTTCCTGTTGCATTTTTCCTGACACTAACCAGTCATCCAGGTATGGAAAAACCACCACTCCTTGCCTTCTTGGGTAGGAGCCACCACAGATCAGCACTTTGTGAAAACACCTGGTGCTAAGGTGGGGCCGAAGGGAAGGGTTGTGAACTAGTATTGGCAGTTTCCTATCCTGAACATGAGGCATTTTCTGTGGTTGGGTCTGATTGGAATGATAAAGAAGGCATCTTTCAGATCCAGTGAACCCAGCCAATCTCCCAAATGCAGAGATGGTTACACTGTGCCCAGTGTAGCAATTTTGAATCTTTCCTTTTTTGTGTGTTTGTTCAGATATCTCAAGTTTTAAAATGGGTCGCTACTCCCAATTTTTCTTGTAGGTCAGGAAATGTCTTGAGAAGAGACCCCTGCCCCCTTGTGTAGCATGGACTTTTTCCAGTGCTCTTGCTGCATTCGTTTCTTTACCTCCCAGCAGGATTTTTTTCCCCTGTGGCCAGTTTTAGTTTCTGCAGTCTGAGGAATTTTTTTTTTTAACTGCAAGAATGAAACTTGGCTCACTATTTCTAGAACCCACCTGTCTGCGGTAATTTTTGACCATTAATGGAAGTAGTAAGCCAAGCCTCTTCCCCCCATTGGCAATGGCTGGACGACCTGGTCAGGACTGCCAGGGGTTTCCCTTCTGTTGTGGCTTAGGGTCTGGTGTTACAGCTGCAAACCTAGTGCCCCTTCTTTGATGAACCAGCAATAGTTCAGGAGGAGTTTAGGGAATCACGAAGCCAGGAGACAGGCAGCCCGAGCCAAAAGAGGTGGGGAGACATGGCAAACAGCACATGCATCTTGACATCAGCACATGCCATGTCTCCCAGGGGAGAAAACAGAAAATCTCCCGGTCACACAGGATGACCGCTGGCCTCCGCAGGCTCTGCACCTGGTGACTCAGGCACCTCCCGGAATCTGGATCTGATCCTGGCGGGTCGAGGGATTCCTTGCTAACCTAACATGGAGGGCACAGAAGAGGTAAGTCTTGGGGAAAGCCAGGGTGACGAGGTGGGTGGACCGGAGGGAAGGGGGTCCGACTGAGATGGGAAGCATAACAAACCAAAAATAACCCACAACAGAAGCAGTCAGATAAATTCATAAAGGGAAGAGCAAGAAAATGAGTAATACAGGGTCAGAAGGAGCAGAAATGAAAAGAGAAAAGGGGTTGTGGGAGTGCTGTGCAGGAGCTGTGAATGAAATAGAAAGGAGCAGCATTCATGCAATCCATGTTCTGCCTCTTACATTATTTGCTATTTAAACTAGGAATTTACTTAATTTCATACCAAGTAACAACTGTTTGCTACTGTGCAAAAAATGTAAGTCTTGATACCTTACCCACCTCCAGGAAAGGGTGAACTGCTGTTTGGGGACAAGTCTAATGCTGATGTAATTCATTGCCAAAGATTTATTTCAACTAAGAACTCCCATCGGAACTCTTGAATGTCTTACAGATGTTAAACTGCTGAATAGTTCACTCCCTACTTGTCTGCAACTGTCACTATTATGCAGCATTTTAGACAAAAAGGAGACCTCCGCCAGCTTCCTGTTAGTGGTCTCCATTTGATCATGGCACCACAAAAGTCCAGATTTCACAATCCTACACTCTGGGGCACTGCAAGCAAAATAAGGAGTTTTCAAAGTAAAGTTGTGAATTTATACTTGTTTTGTTTAAACAAAAAATGTTTTGTGCAGTTATTTCACCATACACAGTTTTTTACGTATATGTATAATACTTAGTACTGTATTTTAGCATGCTGAAAGACTAATCCATTCCCACACCAAGAATCTAGTATTGTAAGATTTGGTGGAATATTATGATTATATATCAACTCTGCGAGAGGAAAATTGGTTATACTGCAGCATTTTAGTGCAGTCCGCCAGCAGTGTTGCAGAATATTTCAAATTTGTTCCCAAGGCATGTAACAGACAAACAAGATGAGAAAACTGTATGAATGACATTTTTTAAGAGCTTGAAATGCATAATTATATAGAGGATACGCAATAGCCTGGCTCAGAAAATACAAATCTTCAAGTGAGATGGGGCAGGACCATAACTCATAAGAGTGAAAGTCACAGGTGAGATATAAAGGTCCCGTCTCCCAAACAAATGATGATAAATCACATATTGACTCATACTACTGCATATTTTATTTATACAAATATTGGTTTACTAATTAAAGCTTTTAAACCTGCTGTTTGTTTGAAGACTGAACTGTTTCTCTTTCGTTTCAACTGCTGGCTTCAGTGCTGCAAAGGTCAATTTTGGTATCAGTTTTTTTGAATGCTACTCTGATTGGTTTAGCACTCCATTGTGATGAACTAACTTTCAAGATATTACTTATAACACCAACAAGACAGCATAATCTTCTAACTACAAATGTATCACTTATCTGGCAGTTTTCATTTCCACAGGTGTATAAATGTTCATAATTGTAGTATTGTAAGAATGATATACATTGGGGAAGAAGAAGACCTGGAGGTCATAACAGGCTGCAGAGTGGAGGAACCGATGGAAGACTTGACCGTGACCGGGGGAGGCTGAGAGCGGGCCCGGGATGGAGAGCGGTCAGACCGGGAGCCGGAGCTGCGGGAGTCTGAAGCCCTAGAAGGGGATTTAGATCTCACCCTCTCCCTGTGTTTTTCGAGGTGCCTGCGGGCTTTCTCAGAAGATTCCCCCTTGGAGGCAGGTTCCATGGCCTTCAATCTTTCTTCCAGAAGGTAAGCTTGGAGGGTCTTCTGATGACGGATCCGGGTCCGACTGTTGAAGCCTTGACAAAAGGAGCAGGCCCGGGTGTCATGGTCCGGGCCTAAGCACCGCATGCAAGCCGAGTGTGGATCTTGAGAGAATTTGCTTCCATGAGCACATAGGCGGATGGCCCTCCGCGGATGTTGGTGAGGACATCAGATGGCAGACAATTGAAGAAAAAGAAGTTTCTTGTCAAAGAGCGGGAAAAAGAACTTTTCAGGCAGGCGTAGACACTGACGGAGGGTCGAGACATGCAAGTCAGCGGCAGGAAAGAACTGGAGATTCTGGCAGGACCGCCTCCTTATGAACTTCGCCCGGCGTCCGGGGCAGGGCGGCGTCGAGGGCAGAGCCCGACGTCGGGGCGAACACGACGTCGGTATGTCCAGCTGAAGACTGCTAGCTAGAAGATTTCTGTGGGGTCCTGACACCTGCCAGCTACACTCCTAATGGTGTAACATGTTGCAAGAGCTGTATCTCGAAGAAGATCCTAGCTTCTTTACTTATTACATGTAAATGAGGCTCAAGCCATCACCATCACTTGCCTTTAGGTCGTCACTCTGGCACCTCCAGCCCCATCTGGTGCTCCCCTCCCCTCGCAACCAGTGGGGACTGAAAATGCCAGTGACTGCCACTATGACGGTTGTGGTACAGGGTTTCACCACCAGCCCCTATTTTCTCCACTGTGACCCTCCCACTTGGCCAACTACCGGCCTATGCACGCATAAAGCATAATGCAGGGAAGCCATCATCCTGGCCCTTCCCTCAGATGTTGCTATGGAGGTGAAGCACTAACTTCTTTATTTTACTGGTTTCACAAACTACCGAGAGACAGCAGTACTGAGTTTAAATAAAGTAGGCAGTCACATGGTGTTAATGACTGAAGGTGCAGTATCCTAGAGATAAAATAGTGTATGGCCCAATCCTGTTTTCACTCTTTAATGACTTACGCTGTGCATCTGAGAATGTCAACATCCATCCATCTGAAGACGATACCATTCTATATACCCATGATAACCATTATTTCTAATGACTTGGATTCAGTTCACAATCCACACTTAAGCAGACTCCTAGCAGTCCTCCTGGAGGAGGTAGCAAAGCACCCACACCTACTTGGTAAAGAAAAGTACAGTTACGTAAGAACTTACCGTAACAGTAGATCTTCGAGAACAGCTCTTGCAGCAGGTTACACCATTAGGACTGAAGCCGTCAGGCGCCAGGACCCCACGGAAATTTTCTGGCTAGCAGTCTTCAGCGGGGACCGCCCCCGACGTCAGGCGTAGTACATAAGGAGGCGGTCCCTCCAGAATCCCCAGTTCTCCTGCCGGAGACTCCCGGCGGCTGGATGACATCAGAAGAGGTAAAACTCTCGGCTCCGCCCCATGACGCCAGATCTGGCCCGCTGGAAGCTCAGGTTGTGCGTCAAAGCCAGGGAGGTCAGGTGGGTCATGTGGATGAACAACATATACCATTCCTAGAACTCCTGTTACAGGTGAGTAACCTGTATTTCTAGGGACATGGTTATGATGTCCATCCACACTGTCTGAGCAGACTCCTAGCAGTTCTCCGGGAGAAGAGGAGGCCAGGCGCACCCCTCCTAGGGAATAGAGACTGGAGAACCGAGGCCCCAAAACCAGCATCCCGGCATGACTCAAGGTCGATGTGGTAATGGGTGATGAAGGTGTGTGCTGACTTCCAGGTAGCAGCCCTGCAGATTTCCTGGATAGGGACATCCCTGGAAGCAGCCACCGATGCAGCAGTATGGCAGGTAGAATGAGCTCTTATCCTCTGGGAGGCTCCATGCCCGCCAACTTATAGCAGAGATCTATGCAGGTGGTAACCCACCTGCCTATAAATCGCTTGGCTGCAGGTCTGCCAGGTGCGGCTTCAGCGTAGGTGACAAACAGCGTGAACCTCTCCCAATTTCAGCCGTCCTTCCTTATAGTAAGTGGCGCCCTTCTAGGGTCAGAGTATGGAGCCTATATTGAAAGCCTCGAGGTGTGATTGGGGTATAACACTGGCAGGAGTCAACACCTGGTTAAGGTGAAACTCGACACCACCTTCGGAAGGAATTTCAGGTGGGGGTGCAGGACAACCTTGTCCCTGTGGAAGACCAGGTAAGGAGACTCGATGCAGAGCGCCTGGAGCTCTCCCATCCTTCTGGCTGGCGTGATAGCCACCAGAAGCGGTCTTCCACGACAGGTGAGAAGATCACACCTGTGCATTGGTTCGAATGGCTTGCCCCATGAGCTTTGCCAGTACCAGCAGTAGATCCCACGGAGTGGAGGTTCTGCGCACCAGAGGAAATGTTGATCAAGGCCTTTGAAAAGCCAGACCACCTTCTCCTGCGCCACTGACTGCTTCCGGCCAGCCCGATAGCAGAGATGGCTGCCAGGTGCACCTTAAGGGTCGTCGACCTAAGCCCTTGCTGAGAAAGGGACCAAAGGTAGTCCAATATGCTCGCCAAGGAACAGGAGGAAGGGTCCAGGCCCTTGCCCTGGCACCAAATGGAAAATCTCTTCATTTGAAGGCGTAGCATTTTCTGGTCGACTCCTTACGGGACACCTCAACTACGTTGAGGACCTCGTCGGAAAGACCCAAGGCCTGGAACTCTAGCCGCTCAGGAACCAGGCCGTCAGGTGCAGGGATTGAAGGTCCGGATGGAACACCTTCCCCTGATTGAGAGCAGGTCTGGGCGAGCTGGAAGCTGCCTCGGGAGCCTGGAGCTGAGGCTGAGGAGATCTGGGGGCCAGTCTGGGGCTATCAGAATCACCTGCGCCTTGTCCCTCCTCGCCTTGAGAAGCACCTTGTGGATCAAGGGAAATGGGGGAAAGGCGTAGAAGAGGCCCGGGGTCCACGGCCTCGAGAAGGCATCCCTCTGCAGCGAGCCCTGCTGAGCGGGGGCGGGCATGGAACAGCCTCAGCTTCGCGTTCTCCCTGGAGGCAAACAGGTCCACCTGAGGTGTACCCCAATCGGAGAACAGATCTTGTACTACCTCCAGCAGGAGAGACCACTCGTGGGACACAGCCCCTATCTGGCTTAGGGCATCGGCCAGGGTGTTGGAGGTTCCTGCCACATGAATGGCTAGGAGATCCGCCTCCAGGCTGCGCATGAGTGACCAGATGCGGAGAGCTTCCTTGCCTAGAAGCATGGAGTGCGTCCCACCTGGTGGTTTAGACAGTACATGGTCGTGGTGTTGTCCGTCTGGACCCAGACCACTTGACCCCAAGAAAGAGCAAAAGCGGTGAGAGCTAGGGTGGACCGCCGGAGCTCCAGCAGGTTGATGTGGCATTGGGACTCCCTGGGGACCAGAGGCCGTCGTCGCGTGTTCCCCAGATGGACACCCCAACCCATCAGAGGCATGATCCGATGAGAGACCGTCGGCTGCAGGCGGACAAAGCGGGATGCCCTCCTGCAGATGAACTGGAGCGGTCCACCACTGGAGGCGTTCACCATCCCCTGGGTCACCGTCACTAGCTGGTCCAATGGATGCAGTGTTGGGACCACTGGCTACAGCTGCCCCCCACTGGAAGGGGACGCATGTTCCAGCGGCCCAACGGACCACGGCTGGTAGGTCGCCAGTGAGACCCAGGAGGCGAGGAAGTCCCGGTGGGCACAATTGCCCAACCAGAATGATTGGGCAGGAGAAAGAACCCTCACCCTGTCCGCCGGGAGCCGTGCCCTGGCTCAAGAGAGTCGAGCTCTGCCGGCGAAAAGAATCACCTGCTTGACTCGAGTTCCGACTTGGCCTCGTTGATGGGGAGGCCGACCTGAGAGCAAACCTGAGGCGAGATCTCTGGACGCTCCACCTCCTGTCTGGAGGGCTGCTATCATGTCGTCCAGGTAAGGTAAACCTGGACCCTCGGTGCTGCAGGAATGCTGTCACCACTGCCATGCATTGGTGAAGACCTGGGAGTTGGAGATAAGCCGAAGGGCATGGCTTGGAACTCGAAGGATCCCTCCGCTCGGCGAAGGAACCTCTGATGAGGCGGACGGATAGGGATGTGAAGAACAGCGTCCTGCAGGTCCAGAGAGCAGAACCACACACGTGTTCCAAGGATGGTATTATCTGAGCCAGGTGACCATCCTGAAGGTTCGAGACCTTAGGAACTTGTTTAGGTCGTGAATGGGCGCCAGCCCCGTCCGTTCGGAACCAGGAAGTACCTGGCACGAACCCGGGTTTGAGGGGTCCGCCACCTCTCTGCCTCCTTCTCGGGAGGAGGCGATGTCGGCTCGGCGGAGCTGACAGCGAAACCTCGACCCGAGGCCCCGAGGTGCGCGACGGTTTCTGAAGGGTGGGGCCTGCTCAGACTCGAGGGCCCTTTCCCCACCACCTCCAACACCCACTGGTCTGTGGTGATAGCGGACCAGGCGGAAAGAAAGTGGTGGGGCACCTGGGATGAGGCGGCAGGTTGGGGCGACACCCCTCAACCCGTCACTGGGCAGGCTTGGAGGAAGGACCGGCCGAGGGACCTCCAGGGCCTTTACCTCCCTGCTTCCTGGAGGAGGGCACGAGCTTGGGTTTGGGGCGTAGCCGTGAGCCTGCCTGGCCCTGATGCTGCTGGGCGGACGTGCACTTGGCCCGTGAGGCAGACGAAAGAACTTGGGTTGCGGTCTCGGCCTTGTCCCTCTGAGCCGGATGAGACCGAGTCCAAAGTGGCATTGGACTTTCGATCCTCTGGAGGTGGCCTTCCACTCCAGGGCGAAGAGGTCGGTCCCCAGGAAGGGGACATCCGCCAATTTATGCTGGTATCCGCCCGTGAAGGTGGATATCTCAGCCATACCCGACAGGCGCATAGCCACTGCTGACGCTGACGACCTGAAGGCATGAGTCTCCAATGTCCAGAGCAGTCTGAAGTTGCTGCTTGGCCACCACCCTGCCTCGGTCTCCACCCCGCCTAACCGTGGTCTGCAGGTCAGCGGAGATGAGGACTACCGCGTCCAGGGAGCCCAACAGGGCATGGGAGAAATGTGCATAAGCGCCAAGCTGGCCTGGCAGAGGCCAAGGGAGGGGCTGGCAGACTTTTAGCCAGGCATAGTCCAATTCTTGGACTCATTGGGAGGTTGTCCGTCCTAAGCGTTTCCCGTACGCCCGGAAAATGCAGTTAGTAACTAACCCCTCGGCTGAGGATGTTCGAAACCGGACAGGGAACGGTAGGGACCGCATACTTCCTAGCCATCCTAGCCGAAGAGCTGGGCAGGAAGCAGGCCTGCTCAGAGCTCCAGGCCGGGCCCTGGCCTCGGCCACAGGAAGAGCCTCCGTGGGGAATCCCTCGGTCAATATCTCCGTGAGGATACTTGGCCCGCTTGAATCTGAGCTCGAGCTGCATCCCGGTGGACTCCGAGATGAGCCTGAGCAAACCCAGGAAGGACGAAGGGCTGTCGTCCAACGACTGACCCTCAGAGGACTCCAAGTCCACTCGCCTGGAGAAAAGGGAGGAATAGTCGTCGGACTCAGAAGAATCCGCAAAGAGCTGCCTCGGGCCTGAGCCACCCTCCACCTGCCGAGGGCGATCGGGAGTGAGGGTGACCGACGCTCATGGGGCAGACCCTGAGCCGACCGAGAGTTCTTGAGTCGGAGCCCCAAACAACGGCTGTGGGCGGAGGTTCCACGGAATCGGTGGAGCAGCTGGTTTGGCCGAACAACCGACCTGGAACAGGCTCCTCGGGTAAGATGAGGGTTGTTTTGGCCGCTCGGTGACAGCCACTTAATGGCCAGGGAAGGCTGACGGCGTGCCGGCTTGTTCCCAGTCAGGAAGGAGCTGTTGCCACATGAGGTCCTCGTATCGTCGGCGTGGCAACCCGTCGAGCCTCCCCTCATCCGAGGAGGAGGCGGCGGGCACCGCCGCTTACGCGATGCCGAGACTGAGACCGCCTATGATGGCGGGATCGGCTGGACGCCAGAATCGAGACCAAGACCCCTCGGCCCTTCTGAGGGCGGTGCAGGAGGGGCGGGTGGGACACCTCCTCCCTCGGCTCGGAGGTTCACCGAGGAGCTCCGGAACCGAGGCACTGGCAAGCCAGCGGGATCCCAACTCCCCAGAGGGACCCGATGGAAAGTTTCGACTGGCGGTTGACAACCCGTCCCAGCGGGTCGAGAAAAGATCTCGACTGCGTGAGCGGAGTCTCGATCAACTGACTTGGCAGGGGACACCGTGAGACCAGTGGCGAAGCGAGCGATCGAGCCGAGTCGATGGCCGACAACTCGGGAGAGGGACCTTTCCCGCTCCCAAAAGCGTTGACGGGAGGGACTTGCCCTTGTCTTTCTTCTTGGACCGAGAAGAAGGTCCAGCAGGCGTTGGTCCCTCTCTCTAGTGGAGGGACAGACAAAACTCACAAAGGAAGCTGTGTAAGAGGAACCCAGGGAGGCGGGATAAATGCTGCGGTCGAGGAAGATCGGCCCGCGCGCCTCCTCGTAGGCGATCATCTACTCTAGCTGATCCATGAGCCACGCCCATGGAAACCGTAACTAGCCCGCACGACTTCACGAAGAAGCGTTTCTCAGGCGGCTCCAGTTGTAAGGCGCGCTGCGGTCTTGAGGGCGTGGGCTGAGAAGGAAGAGCACAGGTCGCAAGCCTGCGGGTGCGTGCTCAAGGCCTAAACAGTAGACACACGTGGAGTGCGGATCCGTCCGAGACATCTTCTGCCAGCAAGGGCACCTCCGAAACCGGGAGTCGATTTGTCCATCGCAGCCACGAGGGATAGAAGACCGAAGTCTATAATGCAAAAAACTTTTAAATTCGGAAAACCGAAGAATTAGGAACCAGTCTTAACGCATGAGCGTTGAAGGAGGAACCTGAACTTCAAAGCGGTAAGGAAGATCTGGCGTCATGGGGCGGAGCCGAGAGTTTTACCACCCGGGTGGGTGGGAGGAGCCAGCTTGAAGACCTTCCGGCAAGATTTAAAGTGGCAAGGATACCTGCCAGACAGTGTGGATGAACAACATATCCATGTCCCTAGAACCTGCCCTTCGCCTAGAAACGATGACCAGGCTGTAATGCCTAATAAAGGTATGCACTGAGCTCCAAGTAGCTGCAGCAAAGATAGCTGAAGTGGAAACGTTCTTCAGCGCTGCAAAGGAGGTGGCCACCCCTCTGGTAGAATGGCCCTTAGCCACACCTGGCTGCGCTTGTCATAACAGAAAGAGATACATTGGATGAGCCAACGTGAAATGGTCTGCTTCAGAACAGGATCCCCTTTCATCCTCTCAGCAAAGGATACAAACAGCTGATCCGCTTTCCGGTACTGTTTGGTTCTGGTCAGATAATATCTGAGGCACCTGTGAACATCCAGGGTGTGAAGCAGTGCTTCTCTTCGATCGGTGTACTTAGGAAAGTACACTGGTAAGTAGATATCCTGATTAAGGGTAAGGGCTGACACCACCTTAGGCAGAAACTTAGGATTTGTCCTCAGGGACACCCTGTCCTGGAATAAAACTAAATAGGGCTCTTTACACATGAGCGCATGTAATTCAGAGATTCTTCTCGCCGAAGTAACTGCAACTAAAAACGTTTTCCACGACAGAAAACGTAGCTCGCAATCCATGGCTGGCTCAAAAGGTGGCAGCGTAAAGCTGCACCAGGACAAAGGGCAGGTCCAGGGAGGAACCGGGTCCCTGATAGGTGGCATAAGGTGGAGAACCCCCCTTAAAAAGGCACGAGTAGTGTCCAATTCAGCCACCATACGATGGCCGATGGGAGCATGATAAGCCGAAATTGCACACAAGTGCACCTTAATTGAGGAGTAGGCTAGTCCGGATTGAAAAAGTGAAAGCAGGTATTCCAGGACCAGCTTGTCGGGACAGTCTAAGGGTGAGAAACCACGCATTTGAGTCCATAAGCAAAACCTGCGCCACTTCATGGCATACGTCGCGTGTGTTGCCGGCTTTCTAGCAGTGGATAGTACTTCCGCCACTTCCTGCGAGACCCCGTGTCGCATCATGGCTATGTCTCTAGGAGCCAAGCATGTAGGCTCAATGAACGCAAGTCTGGATGGACTAGTGAACCTTCCTCCTGAGACAAAAGATGGAAGCTGATTGGCAAAGGAAGCGGAGGCTCCCGGGATAGCTGATGTAGAAGCAGGAACCAGATTTGTCTGGGCCAGAAAGGCGCTACCAAGATAAGCGTCGCATGCTCCCTGCAAAGTTTTAGAAGAACTCTCTGGATCAATGGGAAAGGAGGGAAGGCATAGAGGAATCTGCCCGCCCAGGAGAGGTACAACGCGTCTCGCCAGAAAACACCAGGCCTTGGATCTAGCGAGCAAAAACTGGGCAGTTTTGCGTTGGATGGGGAGGCGAATAGATCTAACTCTGGAATGCCCCATCTGTGGAACAGATCCTCTGCCACCTCCTGTAGAAGTTCCCACTCGTAGACTCTGGCCTGGGAACAACTCAGGCTGTCTGCGATGGAACTGTCTACTCCAGGGACGTGAACTGCAATGAGGTTTGCGCCGTGTCGTATTACCCATTCCCACACTCTCATGGCCTCCCTGCAAAGGGGGTAGGAGTGTGTGCCTCCTTGTTTGTTGAGGTAATACATCACCGCAGTATTGTCTGCTTGCAACAGAAGAGTACTCGGTGGAATGTCCAACTGGAAGGCTTGCAGGGCATAAAAGACCGCCCTCATCTCCAATATGTTGATGTGGAGATGAGATTCCTGGGCTGTCCATGTTCCCTGAGACCTCACCCCGTCCAAGTGCACTCCCCTCCCCAGCCCTGAGGCGTCTGTGGAGAGAGTGACCGTCGAGGACCACGCTTTGAAGGGAACCCCCACGGAGAGGGTTTCCAGATCTAGCCACCATTGCCAGTCCCGAATCACGGCCTTCGTGATCCAGACCAGATGCTGCAGATGGTCTTGCCTTTGGTCCCACTGCACTCTCAACATCCACTAGGTTACCCGCATGTGGAGTCTTGCCATCGGGACTGTAGGAATGGCCGCAGCCATGTGTCTGAGCAGGTGAAGGATGAGTCTGGCTGAGACGGTCTTCTTCGCTGACAGGTCCCTTATGATAGATCGAATGCGTTCCGCTCTGTCTTCGGGGAAGAAAGCTTTCCCCTTGACGGTGTCCAGAACTGCCCCTATGAACTGCAGTTTCTGGGACGGTACCAGGAGAGACTCCTCGTAGTTGATGAGAATACCCAGAGATTGAAAAAGGGTCTGGGGTACATTGGATAGCTATCCGTAATGCCTCCTTGGAAGGGGCCATGAGAAGCTAATCGTCCAGGTACGGGAACACATAGTGGCCCTGTCTCCTCAGAGACGCTGCCACCACCACCATGCACTTGGGAAAAACCTGAGGTGCTGATGACAGTCCGAAGGAAGTTCCTGGAACTGATAGTGGCGGCCGAGAAACTCGAAGCTCAGGAACCTCCATTGCGCCTGAGCGATAGGAATGTGCAGGTAAGCATCCTGCATGTCCAGGAACGCCAAGAAAGCGTCCTTCAGCATGGGGATTAGCCCCTGAAGGGTCACCATGCAGAAGCGCTTGTAGGCGACTGACAGATTGAGGTCGCTGAGGTCCAAAATTGGACGGAGGTCCCCTGTTTTCTTTGGAACCAGGAAGAAGTGTGAATAATATCCTGCTCCTCTCTGGTTCCTTGGAACATGCTCCACAGCTTCCTTCTCTAGAAGTGTGAGCACCTCCTGCTGTATGAGCCGGGCATGCTGAGCCGGGTAGCAGGAAAGCAAAGGAGGCCTTGTGGGCGGGTTGCCTACAAATTCTATATAATGGCCTTTTTCGACTAACTGTAGCACCCACCTGTTGGTGGTGATCAACCGCCACCCTTGCAGGTGGTCCGCGATGCGACCCCCGACCTTCATTTCCCGTTGATCCTGAGGAGGGGCGGGGGCCGGGAAGGAGTCATGCTGTGGCAGCACTAGGTCCTGCAGGCTGGGCCAACTTTGTGGCTCGTTGGCCTCTGCCTGAGGATGTCTTGGCATGGGCTTTCCAAGTGAAGGAGCCCCTCTGTTGCTGGCCGGAACGAGGTTGTGCCCTTTGAGTCCAGCTGCCAAAGCGACTCTGGTTCTTGCGAAAGGAACTGAGCCGAGTTCTGTATATGGTATGAACAGATCTAATCGCCTTCCCGGCTTCTTGCAATTTGGTGATGACCTTTTCCGAGGCTTCATCAAAGAGAACTTTGCCATAAGTGGTGTCCATGATGTTCTTCTGGACGTTTGGGGTAAACCCGGAGACACGGAGCCATGAGTGTCTCCAGAGACACACGCCTGAGACTGCAGCTCTGGCCAAAGAGTCCGCAGAGTCGTAAGTGGCTCTAAGAACCTGGGTCCCCACGTCCGAACCCGTATGGAGGAGCTGCAGCAGCTCCTCCTTTTGGCCACCGTCTGGCAATTTTTCAGCCAGGTCCTGTCCCTGCTCCCACAAAGCATTCTGAAACTGAACCATGTGGGTGAGGTAATTCAATAACCTAATGGCGCAAGTCACGGCCGCAAACGTGTGCCTGCCCAGCACGTCCAACTGCTTGGACTCCGGGTCCGGTGGCTGTGTGCTCAAATGCTGCGGTTTTTGAGACCGGTCATGTGAGACTGTAATGACTAGGGAGTCGGCCAGAGGATGGTTCGCCAGGTACTGGTCCTCCCTTGGGGCCTTGTACAGGCAGTCGGCCTTTTTCGGTATTGCCGGGGTTGATTGTGGACGCTTCCACTCAGCCTTGGTGACGTCCACAAAGGTATCCACCAAGGGTGGCACCACCACAGGCTTGGGATCTTTTTGGCGAAGATAGCGGGCAAGGCGTAGTCTTTCGGGGTCCAGCTCTTCAGCGTCCCACCCCATGTTCTCCTGAATATGCCTCATTATCTCGGAGAACGAGGGGTCATCTGGAGGGGACCTGGGAAGGTTGCGTGGAGACGGAGATCTGGAGCACTCGGAGATGTCAGATCTGGAATCCTCTGTGGACGGGGAGTACCGACGTCTCCTGGGTCTCTTGGGGCTAGGTGACCCAGAAGTGGATCTTGACGGAGGCAGTCTTTTCTCCAAAGATCTGCCCCTAGGAGGTGATGCTGGCTCCTTAGGGGTCGATGCCCGTCCTGCAGACCCCCTAGGTGGAGGAGGGGGTGCAGGGGTCGAAGGGGGAGCGGGCACAGGAGGAGGTTGCGTGGAGACCACATCCTTCTTGATGGTGTCCCACCAGAAGGTGAAGAGCTCCTTCACTTCTGCCAGATTTAGACCCGACGGGCCGGGCGCCGGTGGTCTGTCGTCGGGACCTGGTGTCGGGTCCCCGGGGGTCTCTGGTTCGGAGAGGGTTCCCGTGGAAGCTCGACGGGTCTGGGGTCGCCTGCCTGGTCTTCGGGCTGAGTAGACTCCTCCGACAACAACGCCTCCCGACTGACGTCAGTAGGTGGTGGTGTGGACCTCTTATCTGCGGTGGCGGATGCCGGTCCCCCTGCCAGCATCCTCGGGGGAGACTGCCTCACCAGCGACGGTCGTCAGTTCCTTGGAGTGCCTGTGGGCCTCGGCCGGCATCGGGTGGGCGCTGGGGTGGGCCGGCGTTGGATCCGACGTCCGCTTGAGAGAGAGAGAGGTCAGTTCCTTGGTTTTACGCTGGGGAGGCGGCGGTTGGGAGACAGACCTGACGTCAGAGGCCGGATGCCAGGAGGACGACTTGTGGCGCTCCCCAGACCTGAACGAGGCCTTAGCCGGAGTGAAAGGGGCAGGCCTGGAGGTCTTTACAGGCTGCAGAGAAGAGGAGCCACTTACCGATCTGACCAGAACTGGGGGAGGCTGAGAGTGGGCCCTCGGAGAGCGGTCTGACCTGGAGCCGGAGCTGCGGGAGTCCGAGGCCCAGGAGGGGGATCTAGGTCTCTCCTTCTCCCGGTGCATTTTATGGTGCCGGTGGGACTTCCTCGAAGATTCCCCTCTGGAGAGACGTTCACAGTCCATAGCCTTGCTTTTCTCCTCAAGGAGGAAAGCTTGGAGGGCCTTCTGGCGGTGGATCCTCGTGCAGCTGTTGAAGCCCTGGCGGAGGGACCAGGCCTGGGTATCGTGGTCAGGGCCTAGGCAGCGGACATAAGCCGAGTGAGGGTCCTTAATAGGAATTTGTTTGCCGCAGGCCCACTTTGAAGAATGGCCCTCCACGGAGACTGGAGATGACATCAGACGTAAATCGGAAGAAAAACAGTAGAAATTCTCCTAGACGTCGAGCGCTAGAATCAACCGAGAGGCCGATGCTTGCTAAGTCGACGGCGGGAAAAGAACTGGGGATTCTGGCGGGACCACCTCCTTATGTACTACGCCTGACGTTGGGGGTGGGACCGACATCTCGGAAGCGGTCCCCGCTGAAGACTGCTAGCTAGAAAATTTCCGTGGGGTCCTGGCGCCTGACGGCTTCAGTCCTAATGGTGTAACTTGCTGCAAGAGCTGTATCTCGAAGAAGATCTGGAGGACCGAGGCCCCAAACACAGCATTGTGACTGCTGAGCTGGGTGATGACTGTGTGCATGCTAGACCAGGTAGAACCCCTGCAGATCTCCTTGACTGGGGTGTCCCTGGGAGTGGCATGCCTGGTGAAATGAGCCTTCAACCCCTTGTTGGCTCCCTACCAGCCAACCTATAACAAATCTCAATGCAGGACGTGGTCCACTTGCGACTCATCCATTTAGCTGCCTGTATGTCTGGAGCGATTTCAGTGTAGGTCACAAACAGCTAGCAGAGCTTGCCGCGATCCCCTGCCATGCATCATTTCTAATAAATGTGCACCTTGTGTATGTCCAAAGTATGGAGCGCACTCTCTGTGTCAGAAGTAGGCTTCTGAAGGCAGATGGGGAGACATCACCTGATTAAGGTGAAACTCAAGACTGCCTTGGGCAGAAACTTCACATTAGAGCGAAGGATAACCCTATCCCCCTGGAAGACCAGATGGGAAGACTCCACAGAGCACCTGGAAGCTCCCTCACTCGTTCGGCCGAGGTGATAACAGATCAAAAGTGTGATCTTCCACAAGTGTAACATCACACACCTGTGCATCAGCTCGAATGGTTTACTCATCAGTTTAGCAAGCACCAGCAGTAGGTCCCATGGAGGGAGGTAGATAGATAGACAGATACACAGATACTGTAGGTACGTAGATAGATAAAACCTTTATTTTTTGACACGAGGTAACCTTTTGGACTGTGATGCCCTGTTTTACAAAGTTGTCCTCCGGAAAGCTTACCATTACATCGAGAGAGTTTCACACTTGGGTTTGTCATGGTTCCACATAAAAAACAATTGAAGCATTACAATTACATTTTAATGTGGTAGTTCACAGACTAGAGGGGACAGGTGGTCAAGGCCATTGAAAAAGTGCCCACCACTTTCTCCAGATGGCCACCAGCTGCAACCTATGAGTTACTGCCTGTAAACCCAAGACACAAATCACAGGTAATCAAGGATCATCGCCAATGGACAGAAAAGGGGTTCCAGATCTTTGCCTGCACACCTGAGCAAGAACCTCTTCTACATGAACACGTATATTCTATGAGTCAATTTCTTACAGGACACCACCACAATGTGAAGAATGTCTTCTGAAAGGCCCACAGCCTAGAACTCTAGTTGCTCAGGTACCAGGCAGAGGTGCAGGGACTAAAGGTCCAGAACTGGATCATTCCCCTTTGTCTCATCAGAAGGTCCAGACAGACATGAAGCTGCCATGGAGGTCTGCTGCTGAGGCTGAGTAGATACTGGTACAAGACCTGCCAGGACCAGTTTGGTGCTAACAGGATCTAATTTCCTTTGTCCCTGCAAGCCTTGAGAACAACTTTGTGAATCAAAGGGGAAGGGAGGAAAGGCGTACAGAAGTCCTGAGGTCCAGAGCCAACAGAAGGCATTCTCAGTCAGAAGTGCAGACTAAGGGGGCTGGCACAGAAGAGCTTCATATTTCTGTTTTCACAGGAGGCAAACAGGTAAACCAAAGGTGTGCCCCCCTGAACAAACTGCTTATCACCACATCCTGGTGGAAGGACCAATGGTAAGACTTCTCTCACATGCATCTGAGAGTATCCACCAACTTAGTTGTCCTGCTGTGCTACACGTACTGCAAAGGGGCCCACCTGCACACTGCAAACCAAGGACCAGGTTTAGAGTGCCCCCTGACAAAAGGGAAATGAGTGCATCCTGCCCTGTATGTTTAGGTACAATGTGGTGGTTGTCAGTCTACACTTGTATGACCTGACCTCAAATCAGCAGAGCAAACTGTCAGCGCCAGACACACTGTGTGGAGCTCCAGCAGGTTAATAAGCAGGCAGGTTTCGCTGTGCGACCAGAACCCGCAGTCGAACAGCTGAGCACTCTAGCCCACCAGAGATTCATCTGTGGACAAGGTAAGGATTGGCTCTGGGCAGACAAAACTTCATTCTTTCTACAAGGTTCTGAGGACATAGCCACCACTCGATGGCTTCCTAGGCAGCTGTGTCAACCAGGACCAACTGGTCCAGATGACCATTGACACCCAAGCTCCCACTGGAGGGGGCACATGTGCTAACGGGTCCAACAGACCACGATGGCCCAAACCGCCAAGTACCCTAACAGTCACAGCAATTCCCAGTCCTTGCATGACTGGTCAACCTGAAATGACTGCGTAAAGGAGTTAAGATCCTACACCAGGTAAATGGGTAAGCGAACAATGGCTTGAAGGGAGTTCAACACCCCCGCTTGGTAAATATCCTCAATGCTAAGGATAGACCAAATGGCATGACCAAGAAACCAGAGTTAATGCCAGTGGGATGGACAATCAGAAGGTGGTGCCCTGGAGGTCCATGGAGCAGAACCACACTCCAGGCTACAGAAATGGTATTATTTAATTCAGAGTGACAATACAGAACTTCCACCTGTGGAGTAACTTATTAAGATCATGCAGGTATTTTGCCATTGGAGGGGACTCTGGAGGACTGGCCACCGGATGCATCACTGTCCCCCTCCTTTTTATGTCCCTGACCACCGGACTTGGGCTTTGCCGGTCAGCTGTAGTGGAGCTGCTGCCTCTACTATTGCTGGAGCTATTACTAAGGCTGATATCCTGAGCCATGAAAAACAGGTTACTCACCTGTAACAGTAGTTCTAGGAGTGGTACAGTATATGTTCATCCACACTTCTTGGCATGTCCCTTTACCCTTTAAATCTTGCCAAAAGGTATTCAAGCTGGCTCCTCTCACCCACCCGGGTGGTATAACCCTCGGCTCCACCCCATGATGCCATATCTTAGCCCGCTGGAAGCCAGGCTGTGTGTCGCAGCCAGGGAGATCAGGTGGGTCAGTGTGAATGAACATATACCACTCCTAGAACTACTGTTACAGGTGAATAACCTGTTTTACTAGGGATGTGGATATGTTGTTCTTATCCACACTTGTTGGCAGACTCTTAGCAGTTCTCCGGGAGGAGGGAGGCAAGGCGCACACCCCCTACTTTGGGAACAGAGACTGGAAAACTGAGGCCCCCAAACCAACATCCTGGCGAGGCTCAAGATCGATGTGGTAATGGATGATGAAGGTGTTTGCTGTCTTCCGGGTATCAGCCCAGCAGATTTCCTGGATAGGGATGTCTCTGGAAGCAGCCACTGACGCTGTGGTATGGCGTGTAGAATGAGCCCTTAGCCCTACAGGAGGCTCTCTACCCGCCAATCTATAGCAGAGATCAATGCATAATGTAATCCATCTGCCAATTGTTCACTTTGCTGCAGGCCTGCCAGGTGCAGCTTCAGCATAGGTGACAAACAGCTGGCGAACCTCTCCCTGAACTTCTGCCATCCTCTCCTTACAGTAGGAGAGAGCACGTCTCAGGTCCAGAGTATGGAGCCTGTACTCGGCATCCGAGGTATAGCTGGGTAGAACACAGGCAGAATCAACACTTGATTAAGGTGAAACTCTGACACCACCTTCGGAAGAAATTTCGGGTGGGGGTGCAGGACAACTGTGTCCCTGTGGAAAACCAGATAAGGAGACTCCACCGAGAGTGCCTGGAGCTCCCCAGTCCTTCTGGCAGATGTGATAGCCACCAGGAAGGACGTCTTCCATGACAAGTGTGACATCTCACACTTTTGCATTGGTTCGAATGGCGTGCCTATATGCTTTGCCAAAACCAGCAATACATACTGTACCACAGAGGTGGAGTTTACACACCGGAGGGGATATGTGATCGAGGCCTTTGAAAAACTGTTGACCAGCCCACGCCCGGTACGCAGAGATGGCTGCTAGGTGCACCTTAAAGGAAGACCCCCTTTGGACAGAGAGCAAAGGTAGTCTAGAATGCTAGCCACAGGACAGGACAGAGGGGGACTAGGCCCTTGCCCAAAACACCAAATGGAAAACAGTTTCCATTTGAAAGCGTAGCACTTCCTGGTTGACTCCTTCCTGGATGCTTCCACTACTATGAGTACATTCTCAGAGAGACCCAAAGCCTGGAACTCTAGCCACTCAGGTACCAGGCTGTCAAGTGCAGGGAATGAAGGTCCGGATGGTTGACAGATGTCAAGTCTGGGCATGCTGGAAGACACCTCGGGAGTCTGTTGCTGAGGCTCAGGAGATCTGGATACCAGAACTGGCGGGGCCAGTCTGGGGCCACCAGGATCACAAGTGCCTTGTCCCTTCTCACATTGAGAAGCACCCCGTGGATAAAGGGAAATGGAGGGAAGGAGCAGAGGAGGCCTGCGGTCCATGGCCTCAAGAAAGCTTCCCCCTGCAGTGATCCCTGCTGAGGGGGGCGGGTGTGAAACAGCCTCAGCTTGGTGTTTTCCCTGGAGGCAAACAGGTCCACTATCTGTTTGCCCCAATGGGAGAACAGGCTGTAAGCTACCTCTGGATGGAGACACCACTTGTGGGATGTCTCACCTATGCAGCTGAGAGCATCCGCCAGTTGATTCGAGACAACTGCCACATGGATGGCTAGGAGATCTGCCTGCAGTTGGCTCATGAGTGTCAAGATGCAGAGCGCTTCCCTGCACAGCAGCTGGGAGAGCATGCCACCCTGCTTGTTGAGGTAGTACATGGTCGTGGCATTGTCCATCTGGACTTGAACCACTTGACCCTGAAGCTGCTGAGCGAATGCTGACAATGCCAGTCTGACCGCTCTGAGCTCCAACAGGTTGATATGGTATCGGGATTCCTCGGGGGAGTCCAGAACCCATGGGCCCTGTTGTTCCCCACGTGGGCTCCCAAGTCCAAGAGAGAGGCATCAGTCATGAGGACGACCGTCGGCTTGGAGCGGACAAACAGGATCCCTTCCTGCAACTGGTCTAGGACGGTCCACCACTGGAAAGCGTCTCACATCTTCTGGGTCACAGTGATCAGCTGGTCGAAATGACCTAGGCGCTAAATCCGCTGGGTGGCCAGCTCCTATTGAAGGGGGTGCATATGCCACTGGGCCCAATGGACCACGGTGGTGCAGGCCACCATGCAGCTCAGAAGGCGCAGAAAGTCCCAGGTAGGGTGCAAGTGCCCAACCAGAAATGACTGGGCAAACAAGCAGAGAACCTCCACCCAGTCCACCGGGAGCCTAGCTCTGACTCGGCAAGAGTCAAGCTCTGCCCCGATGAAGCATATCGCCTAAGGAGGCATGAGCTCCAACTTGGCTTCATTGATCAGGAGGCCAAGTTGAGAGCACGTCTGGAGGGCCAGGCCCCGGACCTCTCCACTTCTTGCTGGGTGGAACCTGCCAAGAGCCAGTCATCGAGGTAGGGGTACACTGACCCCTCGATGCCTGAGATGGGCTGCCACCACTACAATGCATTTGGTGAAGACCCTTGTGCCGACGACAGGCCGAATGGCATGGCTCGGAACTCGTATAGGGTTCACTCTGCTCTGAAGCGGAGGAACCGCTGATGTGATGGACAGATTGTGACATGAAAGAATGCGTCCTGGAGGTCCAGTGAGCAGAACCACATGTTTTGTTCCAGGGATGGTATGATCTGGGAAAGAGTTACCATCCTGAAGGTGCGCGGCCTAAGATACTGATTAAGATTATGCAGATCTAGAATGGGGCGCAAGCCCACCGTCCGCTTCAGGACCAGGAAGTACCTGGAAACGAACCCTGGGTTGACTGGAGATCTGCCACTTGAACCACTGCCTCCTTGAGGAGAAGCTGGGCTATGTCGTCTCACAGAGCCGACAGAGTGAGCGCAGATTCTCTCCCCTCCCATGGGACGTGGGCTCAGCTGGGAGGGTACTGCTCGAATTCCAGAGGCAGACCCTGGCTGACCACTTCTAAGATCCACCTGTCCATGGTAAGAGCAGACCAGGTGGAAAGAAAGTGGTGGAGCCGACCCCCCATGGGAGGACCCAAAGCTGACGTGACAGAGATAGGGGTGGCAACCCCTATCCCGTCATTGGGCAGGCTTGAAGGAAGAGGGCCCAGGCCTGAACCCCGACCTCCCTGTCTGCCGGCTGGTGGAGGCCCGGACTTGGGCCAAGGGAGCCAAGCCTGTGCCTACTGTTGCTGCCCGCCATGATAAGAAAATACCTCTGAAATACGATACTCCTCCTCCAACTACTCCTTTACCTCTGCCCTACACAATTACCTTTCCCTTAGCTGTCCCTGCTTTAACCCACCTTAATACTTATCCCCCGTTTCTGCCTTCCTACCATGAGCCCCTCCAACAGGGTTCTCAACATCCTGAAGGGGGAAATCAGGAAATGGCTACCCCTTCTCCTCATATTCAGTTCTTGCCTCTCCACCTGCCCTTCTGGGTCACCAATGCGCACAACCTAACCCCATTCTTTTTACTCCAACAGCACTTGCGTACTACCTTGAGCTTTCTCCTGGTACACATGCACTATAAATGGTTCTATCCCATTATTACTGTTTTGTACGTTTATATGTTCTTTTGTACGATTCTGGACATGTATAGTACAGTTATATAAGAACTTACCGTAACAGTAGATCTTCGAGAACAGCTCTTGCAGCAGGTTACACCATTAGGACTGAAGCCAGCAGGCGCCAGGACCCCATGGAAATTTTCTAGATAGCAGTATTCAGCGGGGACTGCCCCCAACATCAGTCCGCCCCGGCGTCAGGCCATCCCTACAAAGGGCGGTGGCCAAGTCCCCGAGATCTCCCGCCGGAGACTCCTGGATGCTAGATGACATCAGAAGTGGAGACTGAGGATCCGCCATCAAAAAGTAATCAGAGCGGTGTCAGAAACACCTAATCCTAGGAGAAGGATATCGGAACAACTCTTCCTCCAGAGGGGATGGTGGGAGGGAAAGTACTTGCTGCAAGAGCTGTTCTCAAAGATCTACTGTTACGGTAAGTTCTTACGTAACTGTTATATCTTACTTCGAGAGACAGCTCTTGCGGCAGGTTACACCTTTAGGACCGATTCCCAAGCAATACTGGAAATCCCTCGCGGGTGGGAGGAGGCAAGGTTGAGATCGCGAGTTGGACCAAAGCCTAGGATAGACGTCCCTGAAGGACTGCTAGACCAAAACCAGCTCTTCGTCTTGATGCAACGTCCAGGCTATAATGCCTGACAAAGGTGTGCACAGTGCTCCAAGAAGGTGCTGCACAAATGGCTGAAGTGGACACGTTCTTCATGGCCGCAAAGGAGGTAGCCACCCCCCTTGTGGAATGACCCTTAACCGAGCCCGGTAAGGGTTTGTTATGCTTCTGGTAACAGAACGTGATACAACGGATAAGCCACCTGGACAGCGATTGTTCAGAAACGGGAGCTCCCATCATCCTGCGGGTGAAGGAGACCAAAAGCTGGTCAGATTTTCGGTGGTCTCTGGTGCTGGTCAGGTAGTATCAGACACACCTATGCACATCTAAGGTGTGCAACAGGGCCTCTACTCGATTAGAATACTTGGGGAAGTACAGTGGTAGATCGATGTCCTGATCAAGGGTGAGAGCTGAGATCACCTTAGGCAGAAACTTAGGATTAGTCCGTATGGATACCCTGTTTTGGTGAAAAACCAAATAAGGCTCTTTGCACATGAGTACATGAAGTTCAGAAATTCTTCTGGCCGAGGTAACGGCAACTAAAAACGTCTTCTAAGTAAGAAGACGTAGCTCACAATCCACGTCTGGCTCAAAGGGTGGCAGCGTAAGCCGCTCCAGGACAAACGGTAGATCCCATGGCAGAATCGGATCCTTAATTGGAGGTCTAAGGTGGAGAACACCTCTCAGGAAGGCTCTTGCCATGTCCAACTGAGATAGGGTGCATTGGTCTATAGGAAAGTGATAGGCTGAGACGGCACAGACGTGTGCTTTGATCGAGGAGTAGGCCAAGCCTGTCTGAAAAAGAGACAGGAGGTAGTCCAAGACCGACTTTTCTGGACAGTCTAGGGGCGAACCCCCCTCGCGCTTGAGCCTGTAGGCAAAAACGGCACCATTTCATGGCGTAAGTAGCATGAGTGGCAGTTTTCTCACTGACCTGGGGCGATACCTGCCTCTTTACGAGACCCTGGTCGCAAAATGGCTATGTCTCTAGGAGCCATGCAGTAGGCTCAGCAATCCAAGGTCCAGATGAGACAAGGAGCCCGCCTCCTGAGACAACAAGTTAGAGCTGATTGGCAGATGCACCGGAGGTTCCCAGGATAGCTGATGTAGTAGAGGGAACCAGATCTGCCTGGGCCAGAATGGCACGATAAGTATCAGCGTCGCTTGCTCTCTGCGAAGTTTCAAAAGGACCCTCTGGATCAACAGAAAGGGAGGAAAAGCATAGAGGAACCTGCCCGTCCAGGAAAGGGACAACGCGTCTCACCAGAAAACACCAGGCCCTGAATCTAGCGAGCAAAAATTGGTCAGTTTTGCATTGGATGGGGATGCGAAAAGGTTTAACTCTGGTGTACCCCATCTGCGAAACAGATCCTCTACTACCTCCTGGAGTAGTCCCCACTCGTGGACTCTGGCCTGAGAGCATCTCAGGCCGCCTGCGATGACGTTGTCCACTCCTGGGACATGGACAGCAATGAGGTTTGCGCCGTGTTGTAATACCCAATCCCAACCCTCATGGCCTCCCTGCAAAGTGGGTAGGAATGGGTGCCTCCTTGTTTGTTGAGTTAATACATCAACGCGGTATTGTCTGTTTGTAACAGAAGAATACCCGGTGGGATCTCTGACTGGAAAGCCTGCAGGGCATAAAGAACTGTTCTCAATTCCAAGATATTTATGTGGAGATGAGCTTCCTGAGGTGTCCATGAGCCCTGAGACCTGACCCTGTCGGGGTGTGCTCCCCAACCAAACCTTGAGGAGTCAGTGAAGAGCATCGCAATCGGAGACGCGCAATGAAGGGGACCCCGGCAATAGGTTCTTTGAATCTAGCCACCATTGCCAATCCTGGATTATGGCATTCATGATGTGAATTAGAAGCTGCAAATGGTCTTGCTTCTGCTCCCATTGAACCCGTAACATCCACTGGGTCACCCGCATGTTGAGACGGGCTAGCAGGACTGCTGCAATGGCCGCAGCCATATGTCCGAGCAGACAAAGGACCAGTCTGGCTGGGACGGACTTCTTTGCCAAGATGTCCCTGATGAGGGATCTTACGTGTTCTGCTCGGTCCTGGGGCAGAAAAGCTTCCCTTGGATGGTGTCCGAAACTGCGCCTATGAACTGCAGATTCTGTGATGGAACCAGGTGCAACTTCTCCCGATTGATAATGATGCCCAACGTCTCGAACAGAGACTGAGTACAGTGAATGGTGGACATCAGGGCCTCCAGAGAGGGTGGCATGAGAAGCCAGTTCTCCAGGCAGATGAACACACAGTGGCCTTGTCTCCTTAGAGCCGCCGCTATGACTACCATGCACTTCGTAAACACCCGAGGTGCCGATGACAGTCCGAAAGGGAGGGCTCGGAACTGATAATGGCGACCTAGAAATTCAAAGCGCAAGAACTTCCTATGCGTTCAAGCAATGGGTATGTGCAGGTAAGCATCCTGCATGTCCAAGGACGCTAGGAAGGTGCCCTGTTTGAGCATGGGTATCAAACCGGGAAGGGTCACCATGCGGAAACGTTTGTAGAGGACCGAAGTGTTGAGAACGCTGAGATCCAGTATCGGATGGAGGTCCCCTGTCTTTCTGGGAACCATAAAGTAGTGGTAATAGTAACCTGCACCTCTGGTTTCTCGGTACGTGCTCTATAGCGTCCTTTCCTAGAAGCACGAGCACCTCCTGCTGTATGAGCAGTGCGTGCTGACCCGAATAACGGGAGAGCAGGGGAGGTCTTGACAGTGGGTGGTCGAGGAATTCTATAAAGTGACCTCTCAACCATTTGGAGTACCCACTGGTCGGTGGTAATAGACTGCCACCCTGAAAAGTGGTGAGCGATGCGACCCCCGACTTTTTCTGCCCATTGATCCAGAGGAGGGGCGGGGGCTGGGAAGGAGTCATGCTGTGGCAGCGTTGGTTCCCGAAGGATGGGCCGGTTTTGTTGCTGGCCGGAACGTGGTTGCTGTCGTTGCTGGCCGCGAAAACGGTTCTGGTACCTATGAAAGGAACCAGATTTTGATCCGTACATGGCCTGTACAGACCTTACTGCCTTCCCGGCGTCCTGAAGCTTGGTGATAACCTTTTCCGAGAGTTCATCAAACAGGACTTTTCTGTTGTACGGGACGTCAAGTATACTTTTCTGTACGTCCAGGGTAAAACCGGAGACACAAAGCCGGAGTGTCTCCGAAGACAGATGCCCGAGGCTGCGCCTCTGGTGGACGAGTCCATAGCATCGTATGCGTCTCGTAACACTTGGGTCCCCACATCTGACCCTGTGCGGAGGAGGATCAAGAGTTCTGCCTTCTGTTCACCATCCGGCAGCTTATTAATTAGGTCCTGACCCTGTTCCCACAGGGCATTCTGAAACTGAACCATATGAGACAGATAGTTCAGGGACCTGATGGAGCATTTAGCAGCCGCACACATGCACCTCCCCAGGGCATCCAACTGCTTGGATTCCTGGTCCGGTGGCTGTGTGCTCAGATGCTGTGGTCGTTGGGAACCTGTCATGAGAGGCTGTAATAACCAGGGAGTCAGCCAGAGGTTGTTGCGCCAAGTACTGGTCTTCTTTCAGGACCCTGTACAGGCGGTTAGCTTTCTTCGGCACAGTGGGGGTGGAATGCGGACGCTTCCACGCAGCCTTGGTGACGTCCGCGGAAGTGTCCACCAAGGGTGGCACTACCACAAGCTTAGGATCCTTCTGCCGAAGGTAGCGAGCAAGGCACTGTCTCTCGGAGTCAATATCTTCCGAATCCCATCCCATGACCTCCTGGATGTACCTCATAAACTCGGAAAAGGAGGGATCATCCGGAGGTGACCTGGGCAGGTCTTGTGGGTCAAGTGATGGGATGCTGAGTGGAGGAGGAGACCTGGAGGTGTCTGAAGTGTCCGGTCTAGAATCCTCCCCTGACGGAGTGGACCGTTGGCGTCTGGGCCGCTTAGGGCTGGGAGACCCTGAGGGAGATCGTGAAGGAGGCCTTCTCCGTTCCTTGGATCATCCCCTAGGAGGTGGAGTGTGCTCCTTGGGGGTCGGTGGTCGTCCTGCTGGCCCCTGTGGTGGTGGAGAAGGGGGAGTAAGAGGTGAAGGAGTACGAGGTTTAACTGGGATCACATCTTTCTTTATTGTGTCCCACCAGAAAGTGAAGAGATCTTTGACCTCTTGGATGTTCATACCTAACGAAGGACCTGGCGCCGGTGGTCTGTCGCCGGTGTCGGGCATTGGGTCCGAAGGCATCTCCGGAATGGGTGAAGGCTCCTGTGGAAGTCCAGCATACTCACTGTCACCTGCCTGGTCCTCAGGCAATGTCAGATCCTCCTCTGTGAGTTCCGGTGACGGTGTCCACCAGGCCAGTGACGGAGGGCAGTCTTCAGCTCAGCAAACGTGTCACAGACGTCGGGTGCTTTGTCGACGTCTTTGGCTCTGGCGAATGCCTGACCGTGGTCTGGTATTTGGCAGACGTTGGGTCCACCGTCTGCTTCAGGGACGTCAGGTCCTTAGTCTTCCTAGGCGGGGTATACGGACCCCTGGGAGACTGATCTGGAGTCGGGGTCCTGGCATCGTTCTGAGGAAGAAGACTTGGACTGGTGACGGTCTGAAGGCTTCGAAGAGGCCTGGGAGGGAGTGGAGGAAACTGAAGGCCTGGAAGTCTTGATAGGGTGCAGAGAAGCCGAAGAGCTGCCTGAGGCCTTAACCTTTACTGGAGGGGGCTGAGAGCTAGCCCTAGAGGGAGAGCGGTTGGAGCGCGTGGAGCCTGAGCTGGTGTGCGAGTCCGAGGCCCGGTTAGGGGATCTGGACCCGGCCATCTCCCAATGCTTGTCCCAGTGTTTGTGGGCCTTAGAGGTAGATTCACCTCTGGAGGAAGGTTCCTTATCCATACTGTGTAATTCTTCTTCCAAGAGGAACCCCTGAAGTGCCTTCTGGCAGCGGATCCTGGTGTGACTATTGAACCCCTGACAGAAGGAGCAAGCCTTGGTATCGTGGTCCGGGCCTAAGCACCGCAGGCAGGATGAATGAGGATCCTTGAAAGGGATCTGCTTGCCGCAGGCACACTTGGAAGGATGTCCTTCTGACGAAGGAGTTGGAGATGCCAACATTTAATGTTGGTAAAACTGTAAAGTTCTTAGTCGTCGTGCGCTAGAGTGGGACCGTGAGGCCAATGCTGGTGAATCGATGGCAGGAAAGAACTGGGGATTCGGGGAACCGCCCCCTTTTGTAGGACGCCTGACGTCGGGGGCGGGACCGACGGGGACGGGCCCGCTGAATACTGCTAGCTAGAAAATTTCTGTGGGGTCCTGGCCCCTGCCAGCTTCAGTCCTAACAGTGTAACCTGCTGCAAGAGCAGTTTCTCGAAGACAGACTGTAATTTATCCAATGTTCCACTACTGTGTATTGTACAATACCTTGTGTTCCAACTGTTGCACAATCTTGCAATGTTGTACTGTTTGTACTACCCACATACTATTGTAACTGATCATCCTTCACAACCCTATGTAAACCCTCCCCCCAGGTCGCACCGTGAGATGAGCAACTTGTTGTTCAGTGTGCCCTCCTGATGAAACAGTTCAATAAATAAAACAAATAAATGAGGGCTGCTGTGCCGCAGGAGCAGGCTGCTGAAAAGGCTTTTTCTTGTTCTGCTGCTTCTTGGCACCAGGGGCGCTTTGAGCAGAAGTTGCAGAGTCCAAGGTGATATTGGACTGCTCGATTCTCTTAAGATGCCCATCCACACCTGGGCCGAAGAGATTGGTACCCAGGAAAGGAACATCAGTGAGTTTGTGCTGTGTGGCCACCGCAAAGGTGGAAAGCCTCAACCAAGCCCTGTGGAGTGGGGCAACCGTGGCTGCCACAGAATGGGTGCAGGAGTCCCCAAGGTCCAAAGCCACCTGAAGCTGCTGCTTGGCAATGGCATGGCCCTGATCCCGGACTTGCTTGACGGTAATCTGAAGGTCCGCCAGGAGATGTGGGAGAACTTCATCTAAGGAACCCAATAGGGCATGAGAGAAGTGCGCCATGACAACGGCCGAGCTCACCTGATGGAGGCCTAAACAGGAGGCTGCATATCCCTTCCTGGCTGTGTGGTTCAGTGTTTTGGACTCCTTGTCAGGATTGCTATCAGTGTCAGCACAGCTGCCTGTGCGTCTGAACACTGAGGCAGTCACCAACCCCTCAGCTGAGGGGTGTTCAGTGAACCCCGAGAGGGATCCAATGGGCACCGCATACTTGCGGCCCATCCGGGCAGATGGCACTGGGCAGGAGGCAGGATGCTGCCAGAGCTCCAAGACCAGGCCAACAATGGCTTCAGCTACAAGAAAGGCTTTCGTGGGTGTATCCCCTCTTTTAAGAATATCTGTAAGAGGGTACTCCGCCCTTTTCTGGACAGGCTCCAGGAGCATCCCTGTGGAGTCAAAGATAAGGTGAAGAATAACTTGAAAAGATGAAGGGATGCTCCTCTGTCGACAAAATACTGATAGACTCATCGTCCCGCGGGTGAGTGTAAGTCAGTGTCTTCCGTATCTGAAGAATCCGGATAGATCGGTCAGCCACCAAGGTTCCCTTCAACACGCCCGGGACAATCAGGCACATAAGGGTGACCGACAACCTACGTGGGAGTCCTGGAACCATATGAGAATCCTTCGTAGGAGCCCCTCCCAAAGGCTGTCTAGGTGGTGGCTCCACCACAATCGGCGGACAGACTGATTTTGGCTGAACCAGAGTGGGTTTGGCCAGCTCTGCGGGGGGGACACACAGATATGACTAGTTCCAAGGAGTTGGCTTGACCTAGGAGGTGAAAGCCAAGTATGGCCAGAGTAGAAACTATGGCCTGCTTCTGTCCAGACAGAATCAACTGCTGCCACATCAAGTCCTCGTAGCATCAACGGACTTTCAGCCAAAGCCTCCCCTTATCTGAGGAGGATGAGAATGACCAATGGCGTCGCCCCTTTTTAGAGTGCTTGTGTACCTTCCTCAGCCTGTCGGTCAAGGGGGTCCTAGATGTCAATCTTGATTGGACTGGTTGATTCAGTCGCTCGTAAGACACCGGGGGAACCGGTGATTTACTCTGATCAGGGATTGGTTCCTCAATGGGATTCCCAGCTGGCTGGATCTCCTCATCAGGAAGAGGCAGGACCGAAGTCTTTGTTAAAGAGTCATCGGCCTTGTCTGGCGACAACAGGTCAATGGGATCGATCTCAACCTCGTCTATCGAGACCTCACTCCACTGGCCAGATGACAGGGCCAACAAGCCAGAGGCCAAGGGAGCAATTTCTACCGAAGTTGATACTGCCGGCTCCTGGGACAGAGATCGCTCATGATCCCAAGAGCATCTTCGGCAAGACGAAGAAGATTTCAGATCCTTTTCCCTTTTACAGGACAGAAAGGAATGCGAGCCCGCAGGTCCCTCGCCTTTAGTGGGGAGGGATTGACACAGCTCTCGGAAGGAACCTGAAAACATGGAGCCCAGGTTGAGGGGAAAAAAAAAATGACCAAAAAGGGGATTCCGGGGCCCGTGCCACTGCTTCTTCAAAGACCTGCATGTGTTCCAGCTCCTCGGTGGACCCCGCAGTCGCGGAGACCGCCCACTGGGCCTCTTTGGATTTCACCGTAGGATTCAGTTTCTCAGGCCTGCCCATCTTAAGACGTGCGAGACGGTAGTTGAGGATGTTTGGGTGGAACGCGAGATATCTCGCAAGTCTGGGTGTCATGGCCAACAATAGACACGCGGTATGCAGATCCGTGCGCAACATTTTTTGGCTGCATGGGCACTGGCAAAATCCGGGGGAAGATTTATCTTCCATGACCAAATAACTAAGAACACAGTCGCTAGCTCGAACGAGCCTAATTTTCGGAATAACCGAAGGGTTAGAAGCCAGGGCCTACAAAAGGCAAAACAAAGAGGAGGCAACCTGAATCTTCCAGCGGAAAGGAAGATCTGGCGTCATGGGGCGGAGCCAAGGGTTATACCACCCGGGTGGGAGGAGCCAGCTTGAAGACCTTCCGGCAAGATTTAAAGGGGAAAGGGACATGCCAACAAGTATGGATAAAAACAACATATCCACATCCCTAGAAAAGAGCTTTACTTCAGCTTAGGAGGCTGCTGAGCCTGCTGAAATGAGGCCACTGAGTCCAGGGTGATGTTGGATTTCTCAATTTGTATGAGATGGCCCTCTACCCCGTGGCTATTCCGTGCCATGTAGACAACAGGCTTCAGCAGAGACATGAGGCTGGGAGGCAGTTTAGTGGGCATTTGTCAAAGGACACTGGGTGGAGGGCTTCACCATAGACTGCTCAACAGGGTGCACCCTAGAGCCCCCCTCCCCTGCCGGGGGGGGGGACCAAGTAGAACCAGGGTCTTGGGAGAGTGATGAAGCCTCAGGCCTCATCTACAGACACCTAGAAAATCTCGACCAACTCCTTGACAGGTGTCAACGTTGACTACACCAAGTGGGGCTCCTTGGTGGCATCTACTGGCCCCATAACGGGTGGAAGTTCAACCAAGGTCAAACATAGAAACAGACTGACGGCAGATAAGGACCACTTGGCCAACCCAGCCTGCCCATTTCCCTACCTGCTGGATAAGCTGCAGATTTTAGTTAACCAACAGCCTACTTCCTGCCACCCCCCACTATAACTGCCTTATGTCTGTCCCATGCATGTTTGAATTCCTCCACTGTTTTAGACCCCACAGCCTCTCCAGGAAGGCGGTTCCATGCGTCCACCACACTCTCCGTGAAAAAATGTCCCCTCTATCTTTAAATTGTGCCCCTTTGTTCTTACACATCTCTTTTTCTGAAAGATGCTACCCTCCCGGACTTTGTTGATTCCCTTGAGGTACTTGAACTTTTCTATCATGTCCCCCCGTCCCTCCTTTCATCAAGGGTATACATATTAAGCTCTCTCAGTTTCTCTTCATATGGTTTCTGATGCAGACCCTGCACCATTTTAGTTGCCCTCCTCTGGACTGCTTCCATCCTGTCTATGTCTTTGCGTAGCTGAGGTCTCCAAAACTGCACACAGTACTCCAGATGGGGTCTCACCAACTGTCTGTACAGAGGGATAACCACTTCCCTTTTTCTACTTGTGAAACAGGGAAGTGAAACGATCAGACAGTGCAAACACTCCCTCTCCCAAGACAGACGGTGGTGGTGCTTCTCATGTTTCCTGTACTCTAGTCGAAAGTTTGGAGAGACATATACATCTCAAGAAACTCTGGGCAGTCCCCAAAGAGAGTGACCATTGCCGGCCCCGATGGAACAAAGGCCAAGACTGACAAGGAACCTCCTGCTACCACCTCTTCCTCCATGACAGCAATCTGGGCTGTGGACCTGGCAGCCACAAAGGCCTGTTGATGGTCCTGAGGCCTATTCTGAAGGAAGTGCACCCTCCTTTTTACCAGTGACAAAGGATGCATTGTCTGGCAAGATAGGCACCCACCATTATCATGGTTTGCCCCCAGACTGTATAGGGATGTGTCATGTGGATCTGTAGCAGACACTGTCTGCCTTATCTAACCTACGGTTAAATTCAAGTGTTTTCCAGACAATTCTTGGACTGTTGACCCAGCATAAAGCGGAAGACAAGAGAAAACAAACTGAACTTACAAGCTCAAATGGGCAGACTGGGTGGGCCATAGGCCCTTATCTGCCGACACTGTCTATGTATCTATGTATTAAAATATCAAAAGATCACCAAAAAATTAGCACTTGAAAACTGGTTTTCTCACATGCTGCATGAACTGCAAAGGGGAAGATCTTTCCCTTCTAGTGTAAAAGACAATTTTTTTTCTTCCCCAATTGTTTAACCAGGTGAGACACACTAAGCTGAAAGCTTGTTTACAGGTGCAACCTGGGAGCACAGGGAAGTTAAGTGACTTGCTCAGAGTGCGACATCAGATTGTGGTAACCCCATGGACAACACCATGGGTGATGAGAGGAGCAAAGCTTGAAGACATCCGATGATTGAGCTGTGCCCCCTGAACTGCCTAAGAAACAGACTGTGATGGCAGACGAGGACCTCTCGTTCCATCTAGTCTGCCTGGTTTCCTACCCCCATCCCCTACAGGACTTATGTCCTGATGACTGCCCTGTGTCTGGCTCATGCAGTCCCGAATCCCCCAATCGTTTGTTTCCACCACGTCATGGGGCAAACTGTTCCAGGGTGCCACCACTCTTTCTGTAAAAAAGAACTTCCTCACATTCCCCTTGAATCCCCCCTTTGAAGCCTCATGCTGTGACCCCAGGTTCTTGTGCAATCTCTGGTCTGAAAGAGGTCCTGCACCCGTTTCCTGTTTATTCCCTTGCGGTATCTTAATGTTTCCATCACATCACCCCCTCTTTCCTTTGCCCGAGTGAGTACAAGTTTAGTTTGCTCAGTCTTTCCTCACATGGTCTGTGGTGTAGTCCCTGAATCATCTCTGTAGCCCTCCTCTGCACCGTCTCCAGCCAGTCTATATCCTTTCTGAGGTGTGGCCTCCAGAACTGGACACAGTACTCCAGCTGGGGCCACACCAGGGACCTATACAGTGTCAGTACCACCGCCCTCAGCTCGTAGCGCCCCTCCCGATGCACCCCAGCATAACACTAGCCTTCAGTGTCCCCTTTTCATACTGTTTTGCCACCTTCAAGTCTTCTGATATGATGACACCCGGCTTGTTTCTTCCTAAGTGTGGACAGTGAACTGAATCCAAGTCAGAGGAATGACAACCTACACAAACCTTGTTACTCAAACTTCAAAAACTGCTACATTCTTATTTGGAATTATGTACAGTATAAATACAAATATTTTTAGACAGTGTGGCTTACAAGAGTTCGGGAACTATCAGCCTAAAGTAGGGTTTATACTACATCACACATTCATCTTCAGAAGTTTTTGACACAAGAAGGGGATCTGAGAAGAAAATGTGCGACTATGTATGATTTTAACAGAACTACTGGGGGTAAAATGACCTCAAAATTAACAAGGCAGGGCTTCAATAAAGATATTGTAATACTACTGAAAAAAAATGTGGAAGTTATAAGTATACACTGCTAAGCTTTCCTTCATAACTTCCTGCACTGTTCACTGTACGGCGACTGTTAGTAGCAATTACTTTTGTAACCCCTACAGAAAACATATTAAAGTTCCATGGGTTTCTGCATTTGTGAACCGAAGATGGGAGCCGTACAGAAACAGAACGCAAGAATAGAAAAAGACCCCGAAGCCCATCTAGCCTGCCGAATTTCCAGCCTGTCTCCATTTCCAGCCTTACGTTCAGCTGAATTTTATTTATCTATTTGAATTCTGGTAACTGGTTAAGTCCACTGAGACAATTACAGTCCCTTTTTCAGGATCGAGCCGGGAGAGACAGCAATAAAAAAAAATACAGTAAGTAAATACAGGTTACTCACCTGTAACAGGAGTTCTAGGAATGGTATATGTTGTTCATCCACACTCATTGGCAGGTATCCTTGCCGCTTTAAATCTTGCCGGAAGGTCTTCAAGCTTGCTCCTCCCACCACCGGGTGGTATAACTCGGCTCCGCCCTGGCGTCAGATCTGGCCGCTGGAAAGCTCAGGTTGTGTGTCGAAGCCGGGAGGTCGGGGTAGTCGTGTGGATGAACAACATATACCATTCTAGAACTCTGCTATACAGGTGAGTAACCTGTATCAGGGACATGGATATGTTGTTCATCCACACTCATTGGCAGACTCCTAGCAGTTCTCCGGGAGGAGGGAGGCAAGACGCACACCTCAATACTTACTTGGGAAAGAGAGACTGGAGAACCGAGGCCCCAAAACCAGCATCCCGGCGTGACTCAAGGTCGATGTGGTAATGGGTAATGAAGGTGTTTGCTGACTTCCAGGTAGCAGCCCTGCAGATTTCCTGGATAGGATGTCCCTGGAGCAGCCACGTTGCAAGCAGTATGGCGGGTAGAATGAGCTCTTATCCTCTGGGAGGCTCCATGCCCGCCAACTTATAACAGAGATCTATGCAGGAGTGACCCACCTGCTTATCGTCTGCTTGGCTGCAGGTCTGCCAGATGCGGCTTCAGCGTAGGTGACAAACAGCTGGCGAACCTCTCCCCGAATTTCAGCCGTGCGCTCTTTGTAATAAGCGAGCGCCCTTCTAGGGTCCAAAGTATGGAGCCTATATTCGGCCTCCGAGGTGTGATTGGGGTAGAACACCGGCAGAGTCAACACCTGGTTAAGGTGAAACTCCGACACCACCTTCGGAAGGAATTTCGGGTGGGGCGCAGGACAACCTTGTCCCTGTGGAAGACCAGGTAAGGAGACTCGATGGAAGCGCCTGGAGCTCTCCCATCCTTCTGGCTGACGTGATAGCCACCAAGAAGGCGGTCTTCCACGACAGGTGAGAGAGAGCACACCTGTGCATAGGTTCGAATGGCTTGCCCATGAGCTTTGCCAGTACCAGCAGTAGATCCCACGGAGGTGGGGTTCCCGCACTGGAGGGGAAATGTGATCAAGGCCTTTGAAAAAGCGCCAGACCACCTTCTCCTGCGCCACCGACTGCTTCCCGGCCCGCGCCCGGTAAGCAGAGATGGCTGCCAGGTGCACCCTTAGGGTCGTCGACCTAAGCCCTTGATTAGAAAGGGACCATAAATAGTCCAAGATGCTTGCCAAGGAACAGGAGGAAGGGTCCAAGCCCTTGCCCTGACACCAAATGGAAAACCTTTTCTATTTGAAGGCATAGCATTTTCGGTCGACTCCTTACGGGACGCCTCAACTACATTGAGGACCTCGTCGGAAAGACCCAAGGCCTGGAACTCTAGCCGCTCAGGAACCAGGCCGTCAGGTGCAGGGATTGAAGGTCCGGATGGAACACCTTCCCCTGATTGACTGAGAGCAGGTCCGGGCGAGCTGGAAGCTGCCGCGAGTCCTGGAGCTGAGACTGAGGAGATCTGGGTACCAGAACTGGCGAGGCCAGTCTGGGGCTATCAGAATCACCTGCGCCTTGTCCCTCCTCGCCTTGAGAAGCACCTTGTGGATCAAGGGAAATGGGGGAAAGGCGTAGAAGAGGCCCGGGGTCCACTGCCTCGAGAAGGAATCCTCGCAGCGAGCCCTGCTGAGGGGGCGGGATGGAACAGTCTCAGCCGCTGTCTCCTGGAGGCGAACAGGTCCACCTGAGGTGTGCCCCAATGGGAGAACAGATGCTGTACTACCTCCGGCAGGAGAGACCACTGTGGGATGCAGCCCCTATCGGCTCAGGGCATCGGCCAGGGTGTTGGAGGCTCCTGCCACATGAATGGCTAGGAGATCCGCCTCCAGGCTGCGCCATAGTGACCAAATGCGGGAGCTTCCTTGCATAGAAGCATGGAGCGCGTCCCCGCCTCTGGCGGTTTAGATAGAACATGGTCGTGGTATTGTCCGGCTGGACTTGACCACTTGACCCGGAGGAACGGAGCAAAGGCAGTGAGAGCTAGGCGGACCGCTCGGAGCTCCAGCAGGTTGATGTGGCATCGGGACTCCCGGGGACCAGAGGCCATGAGCCCGGTGTTCCCCCAGATGGGCACCCCAACCCATCAGAGAGGCATCGGTCGATAGAGAGACCGTTGGCTCGGGGCGGACGAACGGGATGCTCTCCTGCAAATGATCTGGAACGGTCCACCACTGGAGAGCGTTCCACATCCCCTGAGTCACCGACACAAGCTGGTCCAAAGGATCGCAGCATTGTGACCACTGGCTGGCCAGTCCCCATTGAAGGGGACGCATGTTCCAGCGGGCCCAACGGACCACGCTGGTGCAGGCCGCCATGAGACCCAGGAGGCGCAGGAAGTCCCGGGCAGGGTGCAATTGCCCGACCAGAAATGATCGGGCAAAGGAGGAAAGAACCCCGGCTCTGTCCGCCGGGAGCCGCGCTCTGGCTCGAAGAGAGTCGAGCTGCGCCCCGATGAATAGAATCACCTGCTTTGGCTCGAGTTCCGACTTGGCCTCGTTGATAAGGAGGCCCAGTTGAGAGCAGACCTGGAGGGCCAGATCTCTGGACCACTCCGCCTCCTTCCTGGAGGGAGCTGCTATCAGCCAGTCGTCCAGGTAAGGGTACACCCGGACCCCTCGGCGCCGCAGGAATGCTGTCACCACTGCCATGCATTTGGTGAAGACCCTGGGAGCTGGAGACAAGCCGAAGGGCATGGCTTGGAACTCGAAAAGGGATTCTTCCGCTCGGAAGCGAAGGAATCTCTGGTGAGACGGACGGATAGGGACGTGAAAAAACGCGTCCTGCAAGTCCAGAGAGCAGAACCACACGCCGCGTTCCAAGGATGGTATTATCTGAGCCAGAGTGACCATCCTGAAGGTTCGAGACCTTAGGAACTTGTTTAGGTCGTGTAGGTCGAGAATCGGGCGCCAGCCCCCCGTCCGTTTCGGAACCAGGAAGTACCTGGACACAAACCCTGGGTCTGAAGGAGGGTCCGCCACCTCTCTTATCACCTCCTTCTGGAGGAGGAGAGCGATGTCGGCTCGACGAGCCGCCAGTGAGGCTGGGGACCCCGAAGCCCCCCGAGGGGCGACGGCTCTGAAGGGTGGTGCCTGCTCGAATTCCAGAGGCAGGCCTCTTCCCACCACCTCCAAGACCCACCTGTCCGTGGTAACAGCGGACCAGGCGGAACGGAAGTGCCGGAGCCGTCCCCCCACGAGGGGACCCAGGGGTAAGGTGACGGGGATGGGGGCGACACCCCTCAGCCCGTCACTGGGCAGGCTTGGAGGAGGGACCGGCCGAGGGACCTCCTGGGCCCTTTCCTCCCTGCCTCCTGTTAGAGGAAGCCGGCGGCTTGGGTTTGGGATGCCAAGGCCGAGCCTGCTGGCCCTGACGTTGCTGGGCCGGGCGCGCCCGGGGCACAGAAGGACGAAAGGGCTTAGGCTGCGGTTTGCGGCCTTTGTCCTTCTGAGCGGAAGAGACCGAGTCCAAGGTAGCACTGGACTTCTCGATCCTCTGCAGGTGACCTTCCACCCCAGGGCCGAAGAGGTCAGTCCCCAAAAAGGGAACATCCGCCAACTTGTGCTGGGTATCCGAAGTAAAGGTGGATATCCTCAGCCAAGCCCGCCGACGCATAGTCACTGCGGCCGCCACCGATCTGGCACATGAGTCCCCTATATCCAAAGCAGTCTGGAGCTGCTGTTTGGCCACTGCCCTGCCCTGGTCCCGCACCTGCTTAACCGTGTCTGCAGATCGGCGGGAAGATGAGGATGACCTCATCCAGGAGCCCAACAGGGCATGAGAAAAATGTGCCATGAGGGCGGCCGAACTGGCCTGACAAGCCGAGAGAGGACGAGCGAGACTTTTCGCCCGACATAGTCCAATTTCTTGGACTCCTTGTCAGGAGGTTTGTCCACATCCTTGGCGCTATGCCGGGCCGAAAACGCTGTCGGTAACCAACCCTCAGCAGAGGGGTGTTCCGAAAAACCGGACAAGGAACCGGTAGGGACCGCATACTTCCTGGCCATCCTGGCCGAAGGCGCAGGGCAGGAAGCAGGGCGCTGCCAAAGCTCCAGTGCCGGACCCACTATGGCCTCGGCCACCGGAAAGGCCTCCGTCTGAGAATCCCCTCGGTCCAGAATCTCCGTGAGGGGATACCTGGCCCGTTTGGAAACGGGTTTGAGCTCCATCCCGGTGGACTCCGAGATGAGCCGAAGCAGTCCTAGGAAGGACGACGGGCTATCGTCCATTGACTGACCTCCTGAAGACTCCAAGTCCAGTTGCTTGGAGAAAAAGGAGGAATCATCTTCGGACTTGGAAGAGTCCTCGAAGAGCTGCCTCTGGCCTGAGCCACCCTTCACCTGCCGAGGTCGGTCGGGAGTGAGGGTAACTGACAGCCGATGGGGTAGACCCTTAGCCGACCGAGAATCCTTGGTCGGAGCCCCAATTGGTGGCTGTGGAGGCGGAGGTTCCACCGGAATCGGTGGAGCAGCTGGTTTTGGCCGAACAACCGGCCTGGGTATAGCTCCTCGGATAAGTCGAAGGGTTGTGTGGCGCCCGGTGACAGCCACTTAATGGCGGGGAAGGCGGCGGGTCGGCTTACTCCCGCCAGGAAGGCTGTTGCAACATAAGGTCCTCGTACTCGTCGACGTAATTTCCTGAAGCCTCCTCGTCGCCGAGGAGGAGGACGAGGAGCAGCGGCGACGCTCGCTTATCAATGGTGCCGAGACCGAGACCGCCTATGACGGTGGATCGGCTGGACCGCCGAGGTCCGAGACCGAGACCGAGAGTCCCGGAATTTCCGAGGTCGGTGCTGGAGGTGTCGGCGGAACCGGCACCTTCGGCCTCGGATGGTCCATCCGAGGGCTCCGAACGGAGGCACAGGCGAGCCACAGGATCCCCAACTCCTCCCGGGGAACGGGGAGGGAATCTCGGCTGCTAAAGGCGACAGCCCGTCCAAGGGTCGAGAAAAATCAAACTTGTCGGTGGGAGTCTCGGTCAACTGACCTGGAGGGGACACTGTGAGGCCAGTGGCGAAGCAGCGGTCGACCGGCCGACGGTCGACGACTCGAGGAGGGACCTTCCGCCTCCCAAGAGCGCCGACGGAGGGACTTACCCTCGTCCTTCTTTTTTCGATCGAGAATAAGGTCCAGCAGACGTGAGGCCCTTCTCCCTTAGTGGAGAGGGACAGACAAAGCTCCTTAAAAGAAGCCGTGTAGGAAGAACCCAGAGAGGCGGGATAAATGCAGGACCGGGAAAATCGGCCCGCGCCTCCTCTTCAAGGGCGATCATCGCTCGCGACTGATCCGCCGAGCCCGCCGCCGCGGACACCGCCAACCGGCCTCCTTGGACTTCACCGGAGGGAAACGCTTCTCGGGACGGCCCAGTTGCAATCGGGCAGCACGGTCTTCGAGGACGTAGGCCGAGAAAGATGAGCACAGGTCGCAAGCCTGCGGGTCGTGCTCAAGGCCTAAGCAGTAGACACACGTGGAGTGTGGATCCGTCCGAGACATCTTCTGCCCGCATGGGCATCTCCGAAATCCGGGAGTCGATTTGTCCATCGCAGCCGCGAGGGATCGAAGACTGAAGTCTTTTCGCAAAATTTATTTTTAAATCCGCAAACGGAGAAATAGGAACCAGTCTCAAACGCAGAGCGTTAAGGAGGGAACCTGAGCTTCCAAGCGGTAAGGAAGATCTGGCGTCATGGGGCGGAGCCGAGAGTTATACCACCCGGGTGGGTGGGAGGAGCAAGCTTGAAGACCTTCCGGCAAGATTTAAAGCGGCAAGGATACCTGCCAATGAGTGTGGATGAACAACATATCCATGTCCCTAGAACTAAGAAATTCAGAAAAACAAAGGCATAAAATTCTGAGCAGCTGACAGGACTAATGGCTTACTGTTATCTTCTTCCCCAGGTAGCCCATTTTCTCTTCTGTGTTTGGGTCTCACTATTCCCTTATATCTGTTCCAGCCAAGTTTAAATCCCATTACCGCCCGCTCCAAGAAGTAGTAGTTCCTCACATCCGGTCTGACTTTCCCTCCCACCAGTTTCCACCTTGCCCTTCAGTCACTGTGTCTGTTCATCGTGAACAGATCCTTACAAGTCTACCCTGTTGATTCCTCGCAAGAGTTTGTACGTTTCAATCCAGCCCCCAAACCCTCCTGCCAGTATACACATGCCAATATTTACCAATGTTTCTTCATACGTCTCCCCTGCTGCCCCGGATCATCCTTGTGGCACTCCTTTGTATGGTCTACATGGTGCCTGTGCTTAAGGAGCAGACTAACTGTCCACAGAACCCTAGGCAGGGCCTGATCAGGGACCTGTACATTGGCAATATCACATCCCTTCTCCTACTATAAAATCCCCTTCCTGCACATTCCAGCATCCTGTTTGCTTTCTCGAACACTACTGCAGCATGAAGGTGAGTGCTGCTCTCCTGAGGTGCCGTTCTTTGGATGAGACGTTAAACTGAAGTCCCATCTTGTTCTGGTGGCTATTAAAGATCCCATGGCACTTCTTGAAACAGTAGGGGAATTTCCCTTGTGTCCTGTCCAAAGTCCCCCCATCCACTGAAAATACCACCAACGGCTTAATCTGGTTTGATTTCAGTTGGTTTCTGTCTGATGTAGTTTTAATTTTTTTAGATTAAAAAAAACAACAAAACAAGATAGCTGACCCAATAGCACAGCGGTAAAGCTACCATCTGATAAGCCTGCATCCTGGGTCCAGGAATGGACTCAAGACACTTAATTGGTGACCGGGAAAGGCACGCTGAGCCAAGGCTCATTTTCAGGTGCGACCCAGGTGAGAGTAACAGTGGCAGATCAAAGTAACAGTACAAGTTACATTACATAAAGTTTACAGAGATCTGCAGGAGTTACATGTGGGTTCCAGTACAAGTTGCTGTTTAGAAATTTACAGATATATACATGAGTTAAATATGGTTTAGGCCTAGTGTTATACAGGTGAAGCACAGTCAAAGGCAAAAAAATACATAAAACAAAGCTTGACCTGAGACAATCTGAGGTCCCCTAGGAGGGATCTGGAGTGAAGAGAGGCACAGTAAGGGAGACTGGGTAACCAGCTCAGGCCAACAGGAACCTGAAGTCACAGTGGGAGGGGTACAAGAGGACATGACAGAGTTGAGTGGGGGACAAACGCACAGAGTCTGGAGGGAGATGTAGGGGTTAGGAGCACTGGAGGCAATGGGGAGGGGGGAGGAGTCTAAGGAGTCTCTTGAGACTGGGTCGGGTGCTGGATGGGAGAGGGAAGGTGAATGTGTTTCACTGGCTGACTGCCACCTGAAGGAATTCGGATAGCAGCACAGTGGGACCATATGGGGAAAGGAACCTACACGAACACGGTGTGTCTCCGGAACAGCTGCATTAATCCAATCCATGTGTATGGGAGCAGGGCAGAAAATGGAAGGAAAAAACTCTGGTCATGGTTAAATGATGGCCCAGTCCCGCACAGGCCACAACCATGGTGACTGGGTATCTCCGATTATGGTCCAGCGGTACAGTACAATAGAGAAAAAGTTAAGCCCCAGAGAAGTCAAGAGATGGGGGTTAGATGGGGGCAGCTCAGGGGAGAAACTGGAGAGAAATAATAGACTGGAAAAAGGAAAATAAAAAAAAAACTAAGGGATTTAATTATTTTACATGTCAACACTAGTTTGGGATTTGCACTCTTCGGGGCAGGAGTGTAGTGCACAGGGTGGGAGGGTTCTGTCCCCTACTTCTTTCCAGTACAAAAACAAAATCCCTGAGCACACAGCGTGAGAAAGAAAAATAGGTTACTCACCTGTAACCATAGTTCTAGGAGTGGTACATGGTTTACAACCACACAATGGCAGATCTTCCGGAAGAGCCGATTTGTTGGAACTTCTAGCAAAGCTCCTCCCGCCACCCGGCCAGTACATCACTTGGCTTTGTCATGTGATGTAAGATCTTGGCACACTGGAAGCAGGGATCTGTATGCCACTTGCCAGGGGAGGTCAGGTGAGTGGTATGGATGTGAACCATATACCACTCTTAGAACTACAGTTACAGGTGAGTAACCCGTTTTTCTAGGGGCGTGAATACAGTTTATGGCAGATTTTCATCAGTGCTCCAGGAGGAAGGGGAAAGTGCGTAACCCTACTCTAGCAAAACAGGGATTGGAAAACTGAGGTCTCAAATGCAGCCGGACTTCAGATCGATGCTATAATGGGAGATGGTATACGCTGACTTCCAAGTAGCAGCCCTGCAGATCTCCAGGACAGGAATATCCCTGGAAGCAGCTACTGAGGCAGCAGTGTCTGGTGGAATGAGCCCTGAGCTCTATGGGAGGCTCCTTACCAGCCAAACTATATCAGGTTGATGCACAACGTTATTCACCTGCCAATCGTCCACTTAGCTGCCAGTCCACCAGATGCAGCTTCAGGGTAGGTGACAAAGAGCTTGTGAGCCTCACTCTGAACTCCAGCTGTGTACTCCATGTAGTAGGAGAGCTTCCACCTCATGAGCATGTATGGAGCCTGCAGTCAGCCTCCGAAGATGGAATCGTAAAGCAGACCGGGAGATTCATCACTTGGTTAAGATGGAACTCTAAGACAACCTTTGGGAGGAACATATCGGGTGAGGGCAAAGGACTACCTTGTCCCTGTGGAAGACCAGATAAGGAGGTTCCACTAAAAGCACCAGGAGCTCATTAATCCTGGCTGATGTGATGGCCAAGAAGAATGTCTTCCACGACAGGAGTGACATATCACACCTGTGCACAGGTTCAAAAGGCATGTCCAAGAGCACTGCCAGTACCAACAAGTCCCAAGGTGGTGACTCATGCACCAACAGTGACAAGTGGTCAAGCCTTTAAAGAAGTGATCAACCACCTTCTTATGTGCCATCATTGGCATACTACCAGCCCACACCCAGTGTGCAGGGATGGCTGCCAGATGCACTTTCAGGATTGTCAACTGCAGCCCCAGCTGCAACAGGGACCAGAGGTACTCAAGGAAGCATAGGGCAGGCAAGGGTATCAAGCTCTTTGTCCTGACACCAAATGGAAAATCTTATCCATTTAAAGGCGTAGTACTGGTAAGTCAACAAAGACGCAAATCCTGGAACTCCAGCTGCTCAAGAACCAGGCTGTGTGCTGCAGGGACTGAAGGTCCAGGTACAAGACCATACATCTTCTGTTGTCTGGTCTGTAGATGCCTTTGTGAGGCCCTGGACCATGACCTCTCTAAGATCCCATTAGCAGCCTATACCTCCTGACCGCTATGGGCTGCTGCTGTCCTCCCTTAAAGTCCGAACAGAAATGATAACATGAGCAAAGAATTTCAAGGAAACTGACTGGATGGTACCCGTGTGTTACAAGTGTCTAACACACGGATAAAACTAGTCCTGTTAAAATGGGCACATCACATCCAAGAAACCCTTGTGCCACGCTTTGGAATCTGAAAGAAAAAAAAAATGCAGCAGCGGTTGACTACCCCACCACCAAACGTGTGTCCACACTGTAACTCTTCTATTTCTGGTGTCCCATAAAAAGCTTCTTACTATTTGCCACAACACAAATTAAAATCTGAAAGCAAAACAGCAATCAATTTTTTTGTTAATTTTAACATGCCGACCTGCTTCCCTACCTGCTCGTCTGCCCAAGTGCCGGATGCTCGGTCACTCATTCCCAACCACAGCTCTCATTAAAGTACATTATTTAGCTGTGATTCTAAAGTTTTTTTTCCCATTCTATTTTTGCGTTAGCTGCCACTTAACTGTTTTGTTCCTCTTATCTTTTACACAGTTTGAACGCCATCTAGCTAGTGACAGTTCGTGCATGCGGTCGCTCTCCTATTCTCACTAGCCCTTCCTCTGAAGAGGTGCTCTGCGTCACTATTCAAGCAGGTTTTTTTTTATCTTTTATTTCCTTTTAACTCGGAAATCACTTACCAGCACTTGCTGCAGTGCTGCACTAGAATCTTCTGCTTCTTGTGCACGTGTGCTCATTCGCTCCTTGTCGGCTCCTCTCATCAGAGCTTACATAAACTCGGCATACGGCAAAAATACATACTGTAAATAAACAATACAGACACACATCCTGCTATGTACCTCACGATTTGTGTGTCAGTGATAGTCAAGACTGTGGGGGTGGGGGGCGCACCTACTTACCATACCAGCCATGATGAACTACAATGGGCAAAAACAAAAACAATACTGTATATTCCAGGTGGAGGAAATATTTTACTTTAAATGACAGTACATATTGTAATTTTTTTTTTCTATTTAAACATACAAATTATTACCTTTACATATGCGTTACATAAAAAAGCTAATTTTATAAGTGCAATAAGCCACTCCAGGGTTTGCGTTAGTTCTAACACACGGCTAGGGGGCTGGATGCACTTGACCTGTGGTCTCGTCCCTCACTACGCCCCCTAGCAATGTGTTAGAACTGTCTAATGCACACCCTGTCACGGCTTACTGCTTACTTATCACATCCCATCGCAACTATCGGTTACAAGTTTACAAACCTCCACGTCATATGACAAATATTCCCCCCCTTCCTAGCAGATGGTTACTGCTTCCCAGTTTTATATGGTGGTGAGATTCAACCTCCAAACATGGAGTCCTTTCTCCACATATAACTTGTAACCTTACCCATTAGACCACATTACAGGATACTATTGTCAGCTGCTGGGACTCATGCACTTGGTGAAGACTCTGGGCAAGGATGAGAGGCTGAAAAGAATGAACTGGAATTGATACAGCACCCCTTCTGTGTGGAACCAAAGGTACCGCCAATGAGGCAGACAGACTGGGATGTCGAAGAGCGTATCCTGGAAGTCCAGTGAGTTGACATACATACCCTGCTCCAGTGATGGTATGATCTAGTTCAGAGTGACCATTTGAAACTTGTGCTTCCGTATAAAATGGTTTAGATCCTAAAAATCCCTCTCCCGCTCCATTTCTGGACCAGGAAGTATCTGGTCATGTACCCCTGACTTGCAGGTCATCTCGGACAAGGGCTATTGCTAATTTTTCGAGGAGCTAAGCAGTGTCCTCCCGGAGGGCAGACAACATGTCTGTGTTCTGTACATCCTCCTCCACCATCTGCAATTCTGGAGCACTGTATTTACTCTCTTCAGCTGTTGCCACCTGTCCTCAGCAAACAGTGGCCTGGGCACCCCTGCCTTCAAATGCTCCACTTTCTACCCCCTCCCCCCCACTGGAATTAACCTTCTACCATCACATCTTATCTAAGATCCTCTCACTTATGCCTACTGGCAAGCTCCATGCATATTTTGTATACATTGATCTCAGGGTATTTGACAATCTCATTCATTCCATATATTGTATATTGCTTCTTGTTAAATTTACATTTGTATCACGGTTCTGTTGTAAACCTTTTGTGTATGTAACCCTTTACTATGTACTGATTATGTATCTTGTCCAGGTCCATTTCAAAAATGAGCTTTGCTCACTGGTATTCGCCTGGTTAAATAAAGATCTGATTTGAACATTGAAGACTTCATCACAGAGTGGGATCTGTTAAGACGGGACAGCCCCAAAGTCGAGAGGCAACACTGCCTACCACCTCGAGAACCCACCTGTTCATATTATTGACAGGCCAGTGAGGCCAGAAGTGGCAAAGCCGACTCCCAATGGGGGTCTGGGTCAGGGACTGGACAAACGGGAGGTAAACACCACCCCAACCCATCACTGGGCAGCTTTGGAGGGTCACCACTTCCCCTACTCCGCCTCCTTTTGGTCCCTGGTCTGAGAACTTGGCCTTGGTACGCCAGGCCTGAAACTGACCCTGCTGGCGCTGCTGCTGCAGAGGATACTGTGGCTGAAAGGACTGAAATGGAAAAACCTCTCTTTTCTGCTTCTGGGTCCTTCTGGGATGAAGCCACAGAATCCAAGATGGCACTGGACTTCTCAATCATAGTAGGATGACCATCCACCCCTGGGCCAAAGAGGCTGGTGCCCAGGAATGGGACATCAAGAAACTTATGCTGGGTGTCCACCATAAAGATAGAGAGCCTCAGCCAGGCCCTGTGACACACTGTGAAAGCCGCTGCCATTGCACATGTGCAGGAATCACTAATGTCCAAAGCTGTCTGGAGCTGGTGTTTAGCCACCGTTGGTCCATTTCTGATCACTCAGACTGATACCTGCTTGTCAGCAAGAAGGTAAAGGAGGGCATTATCGAGCACTCCCAACAGGAAGTGACCAAAGTAAGCTATCCTCAAAGTGTAGCTTGCCTGATGGAGACCAAGTAAGGAAGCAGCACTGATCTTCTTAGCTGCATGAACAAGATTCTTCAATTCCATGTCAAGCTGCTTGTCCACGTCCCCAGTCTTTCTGGCAGAGAGTTTGAGACCATACCCTCGGCTGAGGGGTGGTCCGAGAACCCGGACAGGGAGCCAGTAGGGAGTGTGCATTTGAGGATCACATTGGCAAAGGGTGTCTGGCAGGATGCTGGATGCTGCCAAAGCTCCAGGGTCTATCCCATAATGGCCTCAGCCATGGGAAAGGCAACCCTCAGGGATACGGCCTTATCCAGGAGGTCAATAAAAGGGTATATAGCACTTTTCTGGATAGGCTGCAGAGGAACATTGATGGACTTGGACCAAAGTCTGAGGAGAGCTCCAAATAACACTGGCCTGTAGTAGGTGGCTAAATTCCTCTACCAATTTCTGGTCAAAAGAATGCTTTGTCAACGACTGCATGGAGGACTCAGTGGAGTCAGAGGATTTGTCAAAGATGGTCCTTGACCGTTTACCGTCCTGAACCACACTCGAGTTATCAGATTGGGTGATGTCCACAAATAACTGGTCTGGCTAGGCACAGAACGAGAGTCTCTACATGGGGCTCCTCACAATGCATCCTGTGGAGGCAGTTGCAGTTGGAAGTGTGGAGAAACAGGTGTCGGTGACAGCTGCCTCAGAAGGACTGGTGTGGGCTTGACTGGCACTGGCCAGTTAACCAAAGGGATTGGGGGGAGGGCTCCATACTGCCCTGCCTAGGTCAACTGTTGCCAGAGGAGCTCCTCGTAGCACTGCAATATGTGCCCGTGGAGCATCTCATCATCAGAGGATGAGGAGCACAGATGGCAACACCTCCTGGTTGAGCAGGATCGAGAGCTTGAGCAGCACTTCAGTCTCAACCATTGACCCAGAGGGCTGATGTCGAGGAGAAGCTGCCAGAGGTGCCATGTAAATGACATGCATTTTTTTTTTCTATATGCATTTTAGAGTTTTCCCCCCATTTTCTCTTCCGTAATGCCCAGGACCCTGGCAATCACAGCAGTGTATGTACTTGGTGGCACACATGCACTCTGGGCGCTGACTCGGTTCCTTCCACCCCACACCCGGCGATCGCCGGGCTCCTCCGTGGCCCAACTGCCATCTGTCCTCCACTGGGTGGCAGCCAAGGACCAGGGAAACCCCTCATCGCTCCCGAGGAGAGCCATCTTGCGGCAGCTCGATCCGGCCCCATGCCCCAACCTCCCCAAAATAAAAAAACGGTCTCATTCCTGAACCCAGGTCACTGGCACGAGGTGCGGTGTCCAGCAACTCAACCCTCAGTGCCAATGGGCTGGTTTACATGCACCGGTTTTGAATGCACTACCTCCAGTGGAGGCTGAACCCAACTGGCAGTGGCTGGGGACACCAACCACTCCACGTTCTTCAAGGTGAGGACCAAGAAGACTTGGAAAATCGACTCCTTGTCGATTCCCTCTGACAACTGGTTCACTGGGTCAAGAAAGATCTCCACCACCTAATTAACCTGTGTCAGGGTCATCGATCCTGATGGAGACACCATGTAGCTAGTGACCTGTCCCTTGACCAATTTTGCCTCACCCTTAGCGGGGCGCTCAACAAGCTCTGAGCAGACAGAGCAGTCGAGAGAGCAGGAGGTGCACGAGCTCTCCTGTTCCCACAATCAATGACAGTGTTTCTTATGCTTCCTACCATGGCAGGTAGAACACTCCCCGAAGGTCTGGAGGACCCCCCCTCCAGACACATTTTACAAAACTTTCCTGCGAAGCATGTTCCAACCTTGGCCCCAGCTGGAAGGAGCACCGAGACAGATAAGATGCCTGCCATGGCTTTAGCCACCATCTATTCAATGGCCACAAGTTGTGACACGGACCCCGTCAAAGAGCAGGCTGTCTTGCGACCACCATTTAGCCACAATTTAAGGTTTCTGTCAGCCAGCAGGCCTAGCAGAAGATGAGCCTTGAGTTCTTCGAAAGATGATGGTAGCACTCTGACAGAGACCACTACCTGTGACATCATATGCCATCCTTAGGCAGTAGAGGCATGACACATATGGGTCAATCTGTGACATCTTCTGCTGGCATGTGAAACACTGTTTGAAGCCAAGAGCTTGCTTCACTTCCTTGTGTTCCCTCTTCCATCACTGAGGGCTGGAGAAGTACAGAGGAAAGAACAGAATACAAAAAAGTTGAAGAAAAAAAAGTTTTCCAAAGGTGCAATTTTTAGGCCCTACAACGTGCAGAGCTGGGAAGGAGGAAACAACTTTCTCAGTGGAAAGGAAGCTTTGATGACACGGGGCGAAGCCAAGGGATATACAGTATCACTCGGCAAGTGGGAGGAGCTTTACTTAAAGATGTTCCGATGAAACAGCTCATCTGGAAGATCTGCCATCATGTGGATAAGTGAACTATATCGATGCCCCATAAATTATATTTACGCAGAGTATTTCAATTCAAGTTATCCTTGGAATTTATTAAATCTACCACCTCCTTAGTTCTCAAGTTTTCTACAGCCATGAATACTTTTAAACATTTAATTAAATGTACACTGCCAATGGTACTGTAGAACCGTTATATTTTAATATAAAAATATATTCACTACGTTCGTGGACTTATTGCGAGCACAAAGTTATATTTGCAGCATTTAAAAAGGGATGCTTATAACTTTAATCATATTTTTTTATTGTTTGGCAACAGAAACAAATGCAAAAATGGCAAAAGCAAAAGTTTGTAAAAACAGCAATCCCACTTTGTGTTGTCATAAGAAGACACTTGTTGCCAGCACAGTTTTTGAAAGCTTAATGCTAACATTTAATATCTTACTGTTTTTGTGCCTGAACCAAGAGTTACATTTTTGGGAAGACAGGCAAGCACAGTCAAGTAGCAGGCACGGTGTGCTACGTGGGGCTCTCTCTGACACCTTGTCCACAATGTCGCCCAGTGCCACTGGTGACATGCAGGAGATGCAGCTTGGATATAATGGCCATACAGCAAAGGGCCAGGACAGCGAGCTCTGCATCTCGGGGGAGAAGGATGAGGACCAGACCCTCCCCGGGCGCTGCTGTGGCATGAAGAGGAAATGAGGATATGGGGCAGCCAAGGCAGTGGTAGGGCTCACCTGTAGCCTAAAGGAGGGCAAGCAGTCGCAGAGGAACGCCGCTAACGCCCGGGAAGAAAACATTATTTACCACAGTAATCCTGTTTCTTCTAAGGGAATCTTACTGTATTCTGAAAAATACAGTATGGTCGCATCATAGGACTGCCCCAGAGCCGAAATTGTTAATAGAACCTATGCTAATAGTGGAATGTTAGGCTCAAGCTCGGTTTTCAAATCAGTGTCCCTGGTTGCACTTCCTGCAACCATCAGATTCTTATGAAGCATGGAGAAGCTAAAAGTACTAACTATCCAAACTAAATTTACTATCCATAAATACCCCTATTCAGGGGAAAAAAAAACCTCCTACCCACAGGTTTCCAACATCAGTTATACAGGTAGTGAGCAGAGCCCTGTAGGCCTTAGCAGGGGAGGAAGGGTGGGAGCTCAGAATACAATAAGATTCCCTTAGAAGAAACAAGATTACTATGGAAAGTAATGTTTTCTTCAAATCCCAGGAAATCTTACTGTATTCTAACAAATGCAGACTACCCAAGCAGTGCCTTTGGAGGTGGGCAGAGGACCCACTTAGGAAACAGGCTCTGAGGAACTGCTGTGCCAAACCTAGCATCACTTCTAGCCTGAGTATCCAGGCAGTAGTGCTTGGCGAATGTGTGAACTGTTTTCCAGAAGAGGGATGTCTCGAGAAGCTGCTACTGATGCAGCAGCCCCTCTAGTAGGATAGGCCCCGAGCCCTTGAGGGGGCTGCTTACCCACTTAGCCATAACAGCACTGGATACATGACACGATCCATCTTGCTATAGGGTCTCTTTGTGGCAGGTTTATCCTTACCCACCTCTCCATAAGTCAGAAAAAGCTGGGTTCTATCTCCTCTGTGATCTTTTGTGTGCTCTAGGTAGTAGCTAATGGCTCTCTTGACATCCAAGCTATGTAGCCTATGCTCACCTGAGGAGGAGTGGTCAATAAAGACTGGATGGGTGATTGACTGATTAATGTGAAAATCAGATATCACCTTAGGAAGAAATTTATTATTTGTCCTGAGGACCACCTTGTCCCTATGGAAAGCCACATAGTTGGGTTACATAGACAACGCCCTGAATCTCACTAATCCTTCTGCCAGAGGTGATGGCCACTAAAAACACAGCCTTCCAAGTAACATACTTAAGGTCAGCTGATAACATGGGCTCGAAAGGGGGTTGCATAAGCTGTGCTACGCAAATATTTAAGTCCCAAACAGGGGTAGGAACTCTAGGGGGGGGGGGGGTTGCAAATGCTGCAGCCCCTTATAGAACTTCTGAAACACTGAATTAGAAGCCAGAGAGGATGGCTCATCTGCTGACAGGTAAGCAGATACTGCAGCCAGATGCACCTTCAGAGTAGAGGGCCTGAGGCCTAGGACATGAAGATGGGTCAGATAGCCTAGTATTACTGATAACCCAGCCTGGGTGTGATCCAGATTTTTGTTCCTGCACCAGAAAGAAAATATTTTCCACTTGGAAGTATAAATCTTCCTGTTGAAAGGTTTTCTGGATACCCTAAGGACCTCCATGACCCCTTCTGAAAGATTCAGATTTGCATACTCCAAGTCCTCAAGAACCAGGCCTTGAGCCTGAGGGATCGACAGTTGGGGTACAGGATCCTGCCTTGGGAGGAGGTTAGCAAATTGTGCCTCCTGGGAAGGCTGATTGGCTTGGTTACTGATAGGGACAGAACCAGGGGAGTACCATGGTTGCCTGGCCCAGTCTGGGGCAATAAGGATCATTGTGGCTGGCTTGGATCTGAGCTTGTTCAGGACTCTCAACACCACTGGGAAGGCATATACGAACTTCCCTGTCCAATTTAGGGTCAATGCATCCAGTGGTACTGAGCCCCTCAGTGGGGGCCTGCAACAATACTGACGGAGCTAGTAGTTGTCTGGGGAAGCAAAGAGATCTACCTCTGGAGTGCCCCACCTTTTGAACATCAACTGTAGTACTTGCTTGTTTAAGGACCATTCATGATGGTTTTGATTTATCCTGCTCAGTCCATCTGCTAGCGCCATTGTCCTTCACTGGTAGATGGGACTGCTGACAGCAAAATGTTCAGGGGAATAGGCCACGGTCCATATTTTCATAGCTTCTGTGCACAAGGGTGTGGACCTTGTGCCTCAGTTTGCTGATGTAGTACATAGTGGTCATGTTGTTTGTCCTGACCTGAACCACCTTTCCCTGCAGCATGCTGGCGAATGCCTGAAGTGCTAGGAATACTGCCCTGAACTCCCAACAGGTTGATGTGAAGCAACGATTCCTGTATGAGCCAGGTACCGTGGACAGTATACTCCCGACCCTAGTAGGGATGCATCTGTGGTGAGCACCAGAGATGGTTGCTGTTGGAAAAATGGAACTCCCTGTCTGAGGTTTTCCAGATCCCTCCACCACTGAAGTACTTGCATGAATGTTTGTGTGACTGAGACCAGCTTTGATAACTGATCTCTTTTCTGGTGCCAGTACTGCTTGAAGTGATACTGAATATCCCTCATCTGGAATCTTGCCCCTGAAACTGTGGCAGTTGAGGCTGCCATGTGGCCTAACAACTGAAGAAAATGTCTGGCCGGTCTGAGACTGTGAGGCTTGAAGGAGCCCAATAGCTTTATCAGAGTGTCTGCCCGCAGCAGAGGAAGAAAAGCCCTTCCTCTGACTGAATCCAGTTCTGCCCCTAAGAACTCCAGGATCTGTACTGGCTGCAACACTGACTACTTCTGGTTTAGCAGGAACCCTAGGGACTGTAACAGTTCCTGTGTCAACCCTAGGGACTGTTTGACCTGCTGGGGAGATGGCCCCACTAATAGTCGTCCAAGTGTGGAAAAACTACCACTCCTTGCTTTCGCAGGGGTGTCACAACTACAGCCAAGCATTGTATGAACACCCTTGGAGCAGAAGTAAGGCCAAAAGGCATTGCCCTGAACCGAAAGTGGCCTGATGGCAGTCTGAATCTGAGGAATTTTCTGTGGGACTGTCTTAAGATACGGAAGTAAGCATCTTTTAAATCCAGAGGTGCCAACCAGTCTCCTTGCCTTAGGGTTGGCAGAATTGTGTTTAAAGTGACCATTTGGAATTTTGGTTTCAGTAAATGCCTGTTAAGTGTCTGAGATCCAGTATGGGTTGCCACTCCCATTTTCTTGGTTGTAAGGAAGTATCTAGAGTAGAGGCCCTTTCCTCCCTGTCAGAGAGGAACTGGCTCCACTGCTCCTAATCAGAGCAGATTTAACACCTCCCTTTCCAGTACAAGTGTGTCTGATGGGGAGGAAGGTTGAAAAACTCTTGTCCTCAGTTCTAGTCTGAGTTTGAAATTGAGTGCAAGGCCCTGAACCATTATCTCCAGGACCCACCTGTCTGTGGTGATGGACTGCCATTCCTGGAGGTAGTAGGTCAGCCTGCCCCCTGCCTGAACTGGGGAGGTGACCCGAGCAGATCCCTCAGGGCGTCTGCTTATTTTTAGGTGCTGACTGGGTGCTGGGGCTGGTTTGGTTCTTGCCTCTCCTGCCCCTACCTCTGAAATAGCCTCTCTGCTGCTCATATTGTGGATAAGCTTGAGGCTGGAAAAATGGCCTGTAAAGTCTGCATCTATGACCCATGGCATGCTGTTTTTTGGGGGCAAGAGCCTTATCCTTAGCAGCAGCACTTTGATATGCTGCTTTATATTTGTCCATCTTCTTCATGTAAGCCTCTGTCTGTTGTCCAAACAGGAACAAAGGCTCACATGCAAAATCCATGGCTTTGGACTGGGTAACTTGGGTAAGATTGGTAGTCCTCAGCCAAGCAAACCTCCTAAGAGACACTGAGGAAGCCATCTGTCTGGCTGCAGTGTCACTGCTATCCACTGCCATCCTGAATTAAACCTTGGAGGCCTCTATACCTCTCCAAGCAGCTTCCTCCAGGTCTGCTGCCATAGGGGCTAGCACAGATTTCGTAATCTCCAGCAGTGTCCCAAAGTGTCCTTTGATACCAGGCAACATAGGCCATGTATGAAGCCTGCCTAATTGCCAGGGAGGAACCCAGGTATTGCTTCTTTGCAACAGAATCCAGTTTTCTGGAGTCTTTATCAGGAGGATGTGAGCCCAGGGGAATGCCTGCTTTATCACAGGCTGCTGCCTGCACCACCCCCTCATGGCTAGGGTGTCCGAAGAGCAACTCAGCCCCACCCGTAGCCACCCAATACTTCTTATCCACATTTCTATCAACTGGTGGTATGGAAATAGGGGTATGAAGGATTTTCATGACCTGCTTCTTCAGGGACTTATTGATGGGCAGTAAAAAAAGGTTACTCGCCTGTAATAATAGTTCTAGGAGTAGTATATGTTGTTCATCAACACTCTTTGGCATGTCCCTTTCCCCTTTAAGGATTGCTGGAAGTTTTCAAGCTGGCTCCTCCCACCTACCCGGGTGGAATAACCCTCGGCTACGCCCCATGATGCCAGATCTTAGCCCGCTGGAAGCCAGGTTAGTGCGTCCGCAGCCAGGGAGGTCAGGTGGGTCCGTGTGGATGAACAGCATAATCATCTGTATCCCCCTCACCCGGGTCGTGCCTGAAAATAGGCAGGATTTGTCTAGTGCACTTACCCGGTCAACAAAAACTAAATAAATAAATAAATAAAATAATATACCACTCCTAGAAGTACTGTTACAAGTGAGCAACCTGTTTTTTCTAGGATCGTGGATATGTTGTTCATCCACACTCTTTGGCAGACTCCTAGCAGTTCTCTGGGAGGAGGGAGGCAGGGCGCATACCCGCCCACTTCGGAAACAGAGGCCCCAAAAATGGAAATTACGTACCTACCGTAATTCTTGATGATCTTGGACGAAGTCTCCAACACTCATTCACGTTGATGGGGTCTACAATGGAGGCGCTAGGACCCAGCGGGAGCAAACTCTTTTTGCAGGAGGGCCGGCGCCAGAGATGGAGCCGTGAGGAGCAGCGCCGCGAGCCTCGGCTCGAGTGGCAATGACTATCTCTGTGTCGACCCTCCAACCGCCTCAGTACTTTTTTTTTTTTTTTTTATTACGAGGAGGTGCAGCGTAACTAACCTAGGATAGCCTAACAAAAACTGGACATAAGAAAGTCCGGACGACCAGTATAAGAAGGGTCAACAAAGAAGTCTTCACAGCCTGAAGACTGAGGGAGTGAAGACCAACATCAGAGGTGAGCTCAGGGGATAGTAGGTGGGCGTGTGAATGAGAGGTGGAGACTTCGTCCAAGAAGATCGAGAATTATGGTAGGCACGTAATTTCCGTATCTTCCTGGACATAAAGTCTCCACCACTCATTTACACTGATGGGAGAGTATCGAGCTAATAATCCCCCGAGAGGGCGGCAAGAGAGACCACGAGCACACAATTTTAGGACAAAGTCCATTTAGGATGGTTCTGCCAAATGAGAGAGTTCGCCTGGCATGGACATCCAGGGCATAGTGCTTGATGAAAGTATAAACTGAGCTCCAGGTAACCACATTGCAAATATCTGCAATGGGCATGTTGCAGATTTCCGCTAGGGATGCCGCGACTGCTCTAGTAGAGTGAGCGTACACTCTGCCCTCCAGCTTAACCTGTGCCATGGAATAACAGTGGCGAAGGCATGCCACCAGCCATGCTGAAATGCATCTGATAGCAACAGGCTGACCCAGCCGGGTCTCGCTGAGGGAAACAAACAGTTAAGCTTTGCAAATTTGTTTTGTTGTATCTAAATAGAAACACAAAGCTCTTTTGACATACAAAGAATGAAGGGTACACTCTCTCTCATTTTGGAAGTTCGTAAAGTAAGTTGGTAGGACTAAAGGTTGGTTTAGATGGAATTCTGAAACATCCTTAGGGAGGAACTTCATATGGGTCCTAAGAACTACTTTGTCCTTATGAAACACAGCACACAGAGGGTCTGTGACTAAGGCATGCATTAGAGAGACCCTGTGGGCCGAGGTAACGGCCACTAGGAAGGCAATTTTCCAAGTGAGAAATTTCAGCTCACAGGTAGCTAGAGGCTCGAAAGGCTTTCGAGTAAGCATGTCTAGCACAAGGTTAATGTCCCAGGCTGTGACTGGACGTCTGATAGGAGGTCTGATATGAAAAATACCCTTAAGAAACCTCTTAAATACAGGTAACTGAACCAGTGACAAGGAAAGTACTGGCTCATGATAGGCTGATATGGCACAAAGGTGAACTTTGTAGAGTATTGTAGACCTGAATTCGAGAGGTCTAAAAGGTACTCTAGAACTTTATTTGGTGGGCAGGAAAAAGGATTCAAAGAGGATCTTGCACACCAGAGAGAAAAACGCTTCCATTTGGCTGTGTAAGTTTTCTATGGTGGCTGACTTCTGCTGGCGTAAAAGAATATGAGACCCTAGAGAGACATTGAACTTATTTACTTCTCTCTCTACAGGAGCCAAGCGTGGAGGTGAAACGTCCTCAAATTGGGATGGACCACAGGCCCGAGTCAGAAGGTTCGTCTGAAGAGGAAGTGTTTTTGAAGGGATTTCCAACATACTGTTGAGTAATGGAAACCATATCTGTCGAGGCCAGAAGGGAGAAATGAGGATCATTTTGTCCCCCTGGGACTTGAACTTGAGAAGTAGCCTCTGAATTAGAGAAAGAGGAGGAAAGGTGTATAGAAAGCGTTTTCTCCACTGCAGCCTGAATGCATCCTGACAGAAAATGCCAGGCCCTGGATTTCTGGAGCATAAGAGAGGCAGTTTTGTGTTGCGTGGGGATGCAAAAAGGTCCAGGTCTGGAGTTCCCCACTCTGCGAATAGTGACTGAACTACGGTTGAGTCTAGAGACCACTCGTGAGGATCTGTCTCTGTTCTGCTGAGACGATCTGCCAGTATGTTCTGCACTCCCAGCAGATAGACCACCTGAATTAGAGCCTTGTGCTCTACACACCATTCCCACACTCATTACTTTCCTGTATAAAGGGTAAGAGCGTGCAATGCTCTGCTTGTCGATGTAATACATCACTGCTTTGTTGTCCAATTGAGGGAGAATGTTCTTGTGACAGAGAATGTCCTTCAAAGCCCGGACTGCATAAAGGATGGCTCTCAATTCTAAGACATTTATGTGAAGCTGGGATTCGTCCTGAGTCCACGTACCTTGGGTGTGGAGATTCTGACAGTGAGCTCCCCACCCCACCAGGGACGCAACAGTGGTAATAAAAATCTGATGATCCAGGGGAGCAAAGGGATACCCTTCCAGAAGATTGTCCTATTGCAACCACCAGGTGAGTGACCTCTTCAGAGGTTCTATCACCTTGATGAGAAAGGACTAAGGGTGAGTGGTTGGGGACCACTGAGTACTGAGCATCCATTGAGAGGTTCTCACGTGGAGGCATGCTAGGAGTACAGTGAACACCGAAGATGTCATGAGACGCAGCATCCGTTGTATCGAGACAGCTCGAACCGAGCTGTTCTATCAGATGTATCCGGCCATCTGTAGGATATCGCTCCTTCTGTTCTCTGGTAGAAAAGATTTCACACAGGAGGTGTCCAGAAGAGTTCCTATGAAAAGGAGCTTATGGGAGGTCTGCAACTGTGATTTCTAGAGATTTAGCAGGATTCCCATGGACGTGAGAAAGTCCGAGGCCGTGGCTATGGCGTCGAGAGTTCCTTGCCTGGACAGGCTTGCTAGAAGCCAGTTGTCCAGATATGAGAACACTTGTATTCCAATCTTTCTGAGGTGCGCTGAGAGAATTGCACAACACTTTGTAAAAACTTGAGGCACCGAGGATAGCCCAAAGGGCAGGACTCTGAACTGATAATGCTGGCCCAAAGCCACAAACCGTAAGTATCTGCAATGCTTTGGGTGAATGGGAATATGCTGGTAAGCATCCTGCATGTCCAGGGAGGCTAGCCAGTCGTGTTGATGAAGCAAAGGTAACAGGGTTCCTAGCAAAATCATTTTGAACTTTTCCTTGGGAAGAACTTTGTTCAATTTTCTGAGGTCCAAAATGGGGTGCATGCCCCCAGTTTTCTTTGGAATCAGAAAGTAATGGGAGTAGAACCCTGTGTTCTGTTGATCCAGTGGACCTATTTCTACTGCCCTGTTGTTCAGAAGGCCTTGTATCTCGGAAGCGAGAAGCTCTGATTGAAATACTGACAGCCTGGGCTGTCGTTTTGGGGGGGGTTGAACGATCCGGAGGGGTCTCTGAAAAATTGAGGGAATACCCCTCGCAGATTATGTGGAGGACCCATTTGTCTGATGTTATGGACTTCCACTGGTTGTAGAACTGAGTCAGACGACCTCCCACCGCTGAGAAAGAGTCCCCCTCGGGCAGCTGAGGTGGGACTTGGGCCAATAACTCATAAGGTGGCACTGGGCGCTCTGGGCCCTTCTGCTTTCTGTTGTGTTTTCTTTTGAGGCTGAGGCGCTTGGTTTTTATTAAAACCTCCCCTGCCCTTGCCTCGAAAGGACTGATGGTTGTAAAACTGACACTTATTAACAACCCCCGAGAAGGGGCGGGAGCAGGTCGAGCCAATTTAATGCAGACCTAGTCTTTTGTGTGGCCTCGACAGCTTGCTCTACTTGAGGACCGAAGAGATACATATTGACAAAGGTAACGCCACGACTTGTTGCTGGGCATCATTCATGAAGCCTGAAGTGTGCAGCCAGGAGTGATGATGGGTACAAATGCCCACCACCGCTGCTCAGGAGGTAGTATCGAAAGCGTCCATAGCGGCTTTAACCTGCTGGTTGTTGGACTTGATACCCCTGGTTATGGTTTGAAGAAGCTGTGAATTAGTGTCCGACTCCGGTAGAGCTTCTACAGTTTGTTTGAGCGAATGCCAAAGAACATACTCATATTGAGAGAAATAACCCTGGTAACTGGCAATCCGCATACCTAGGGTGGATGCAGCAAAGACTCTCTTACCTAAAGTATCTATAGTACGAGATTCTTTGTTTATAGGTCGGGCTGTAGTAGCCTGAGAAAGGACGACCTTATTCTCTGCAAGACCACAACAGGGTCCGAAAAAGCCCTGGGAGGCCAAAATGGGTCGATCCTTGGGAGCAGCGTACTTTCTATCTATAGACTTGGCCACAGAAGGAATGAGAGCGGGATTATCCCATACCATTTGAGAAAGCGTTTCAAAGGAAGGCTGTACCAGGGGAGTTAAATCCATAGGGATCTCCAGGACATGAAGGTATTAGAGCCTTAAAAGCTTCCCAGGATCGATATCTGTTGTCTGGAGAGAATGAGTGGAATTCTAATTTTTCAGCAGAGACTTAAATGCCAGGTCCTCGACCACAGGCTCTGCAATAGGATTGGATCCTGTTCCTTCCATGTCATCACCCAGCCTAAGGTTTGGGCCAGGCTCAATATCATCTCCTGACAGCCCAGAAGGGACTGTATGGACAGAAAAGGAGTGAAAATCGGAAAGAAAAGGGTTCCGAGTCGAGAAGCCCTGAAGACTGGAAGACGTCATACCCAGCCTCAGTGCCAAAAAAGAGCACGGCACCATCTGACCCAGTGCCGCGAATGGCGCTGACAGAGCCCCTGGAACAGACAAGCCGCACGGTGCCGAGGATGGCGCAGACAAGCGCATGGCACTGACAAGCCACACGACACCGAAGACGGCGCCGAGAATGGCACAGGACAAACCCAAAGGTGCCGAGGACGGCACCGACAGATGCATCGGCGCCAAGGGCGGCACCGAGCGACCCATCGACATGAAGGTGCCGAAACCAAAACAGGGCTCCAAAACCTAGGATTTGAGGAGAAAAAAAAGGATGAATACCAGGAGATAGAGTCATCGGTGTGGCCCCCTGCGCCGCAGCCATGTGAGGGGGTAAAACACCTCAGCACGGAGTCGACAGCACCGAAAAAGGCGCTGCACGACTCGGAAGGCTCAAACACCCTACCCGATCCCCTGAGGGCCCTGGAGAAACTGGGCCAGGCAGCTGGACCAACCTCCGAGCCTACTGCTCCATCGGTGCGGCCCACTGAAGAAATCGCTCATCGTAAGCCCTACCAGAAGGCGGGGAAGGGCTCCGATGTCGAAGAGGTCGGTGACCAGAAACAGAAACCGGCGACTCCGGAGAAGACCAGTAACTGACCCCAATGACCAACCGTCAACGTGCAGATATACCAGAAGGCTACCTCGAGTGATGCCTTCTCTTTTTTGACCTGCGAGTCGAAGAAGAGCTTGAGGCCTAACGGTGCCAAGAATACAACCGTTTTCTTTTATGCTTCCAAGGGGGACTGCCCCTCCCCTTGGGCACTGGACCATCCACTGTCAGACCTCCCTCCAGAAAGGGCGGTGGACCAGACCCAGCCCGGCTGACTGAACAGCTTTCATACGAAGTCTCCCTGCCGTCACCTGACCCACTCATGGTCGACTCAGTCAATGTAGGCCGAGATTTTTTTTTTTTTAAAGAATAACGGCTCAGTTGCGTAGAGGGTTGAGGCACTGGCACCTTACCTCCACCCATGCCAGCAACCCGGGTTCTGGAACAGACCTAGGCCGTCGGGGGTCGGATAGGATTGAGCATCCGACGGACTGTTCTCCTATCCTGGGGAGGGTTAGGGTCTGGCCTCGCTCTCATTGCGGCCCCCAGTGGAGACTGGGGAGCACTACAAGAAGCTGTGCACAATAAGGGGAACAAGAAAAGCAGGAAAATCCGCGCCGCAAGTCTAGCCGGATGACGGCTGCCTGCCCTGAAGACTCCCCTGGAAGCCACAAACACCTCAGCAGATCCCGGAGACTGGAAAAATAGTGTGCTGGTGCCTCCCCCCCGGAGGAGTGGGGATCCACCCGGTGAAGGGTTACACCAGTGGTTAATCATGGACAGCTGCAGATGTGGGGTAGATGGTTGAAGGGGGGGATAGTAGGGAATGTCTGTGGTCCCTGGCGGCCTGAAGGAGAGGCAGCTCTGGTGCATGTAGGGAGTGAAAAGAGTTAGTCAAAAAACAAAAAAAGAATAAATTAAAGTAAGCGGTACTTATTTGAGATATATTACAAAACAATAAACCTGAAAACTATGCTGCTAGTTTGAAATCCGACTCCCAGCGGGCGAGCAACGTCGTCATTGAAGCGCACTCGGCGGGAAAAAAGGAACTGAGGTGGTTGGAGGGTCGACGCCGAGATAGTCACTGTCGCACGAGCTGAGGCTCGCGGCGCTGCTCCTCGCGGCTCCGTCTCTGGCACCAACCCTCCTGCAAAAAAAGTTTGCACCCGCTGGGTCCTAGCACCTCCGGCGCAGATCCTATCAGTGTGAATGAGTGGTGGAGACCATGTCCAGAAAGATCTAACATCCCGGCATGACTCAAGGTCGATGTGGTAATGGGTAATGAAGGTGTTTGCTGACTTCCAGGTAGCAGCCCAACAGATCTCCTGGATAAGGATGTCCCTGGAAGCAGCCACCGATGCAGCGGTATGGCCGGTAGAATGAGCTCTTATCCCTCTGGGAGGCTCCATGCCCGCCAACCCATAGCACAGACTTATGGAAGATGTAATCCACCTTGCAACAGTCCATTTTGCTGCAGGTCTGCCAGAAGCTGCTTCAGCGTGCGTGACAAACAGCTGGCGAAACTCTCCCCAAATTTCCACCATCTTCTCCTTATAATAGGAGAGAGCTCGTCTCAGGTGCAGGGTATGCAGCCTGTATTCGGCCTCCGAGGTGTAATTAGAGTAGTATACCAGCAAAGTTAACACTTGGTTAAGGTGAAACTCTGAAACCACCTTTGGAAGGAATTTCGGGTGGGGGCGTAGGACAACCTTGTCCCTGTGGAAGACCACATAAGGGGAGTCCACCGAAAGCGCCTGGTGCTCCCCTGTCCTTCTGGCAGATGTGACAGCCACCAGTAAGGCAGTCTTTGACAAGTGTGACACAGCACACTTGTGCATTGGATCTAATGGCTTGCCCATGAGATTTGCCAGTGCCTGCAGTAGATCCCACGGAGGTGGAGGTTCATGCACTGGAGGGGATATGTGATCCAGGCCTTTGAAAAAAACGCCCAACCACTGTCTCCAGCACTGTTTGCTGACTGGCCTGTGCCCGGTAAGCAGAGATGGCTGCCAGGTGCACCCTAAGTGTCAATGACAGAAGACCCCCTTTGGTCAGAGACCAAAGGTAGTCAAGAATGTTAGCCACCGGACAAGACAGAGGGTCCAGGCCCTTGCCCTGACAGCAAAGAAAAAATGACTTACCATGGTAATGTTGTTTCTTCTAATGGAGTCTTGCTGTATTCTGACAATATGCAGTTAGACCAACCGGTTCAACTGCCCCGGAGAACGAAGAGTCAACTCTATGCAAATGCATAGACCGTTGAGCTCGGTTTTCAAACCACTGTCCGCGGTACATTCTAGTAACTGATCAGATTCTATGAAGCGAACTAGATATATATACATATATAAGGCGAAACTAAGCCTAAACAGGAGGTCTCCGACAGGGGCAACATAAACAAAACAGAAAGGCATGTATAAGACTCAAGTCACAGATGCCCAAAGAAAACCAATACCTACTAATGGTTTAAGTCACAAAGGTGCTGCAGAAGAGCCACCCTTCCCCAGGTTCTGAAGGGGAGGTAGGGCAGGAGGTCAGAATATAGCAAGACTCCATTAGAAGAAACATTACTATGGTAAGTAATTTTTTCTTCAAATAACATGAAGTCTTGCTGTATTCTGACAATATGCAGACTACCAAGCAGTGCCCTATCGAGGTGGGCACAAAGCCTATTTGGGGAATAGGCTCTGCAGTACTGCTGTACCAAACCTGGCATCACTCCTAGCCTGAATATCCAAGCTGTAGTGCTCAGTGAATGTATGGACAGACTTCCAAGTGGCAGCCTTACATATCTCAAGCAAGGGGACGTCCCTGGCAGCTGCCAGGGAGGCCGCAGTGCCTCTGGTAGAGTAGGCCCTAAGACCTGCTGGTGGGTCCCTACCCAGCTTGCTGTAGCAGAACTGGATGCAGGCCACAATCCATCTGGCTATAGTCCTTTTTGGAGCTGGCCTGCCTTGACCAACATCCCCATAAGTAAGAATAAGCTGGGAACAATCCTTCCTTGGCTGTTTTGTCCTGTCCATATAATAGCTAATAGCCCTTTTAACAACCAGACTGTGCAGCCTGTGTTCACCTGAACTAGAGTGATCTGAGAAAAATACAGGCAAAATAATGGATTGGTTCAGATGAAAATCAGAAACCACCTTAGGCAGGAACTTCCTGTTAGTTCTGAGCACAATCTTGTCCCTGTGAGGTAAAATACAGTTGGGCTCCACAGACAAGGAAGGCTTGCAGCTCACTGATTCTTCTAGCAGAAGTGATAGCCACTAGAAAAACAGTTTTCCAAGTGAGAAACTTGAGTTCTGAAGAAAATATAGGTTCAAAAGGAGGCTGCATAAGCTGACCTATACATATGTTCAGGTCACCTATGTGGGGGATGAAGCTGCAACAACCCCTTGAAAAACTTTTGAAAACTGGGTGTGCAGCTAGAGAAGATGCCTTCCCTGCTGAAAGCTGAGCAGAGACAGCAGAAAGGTGTACCTTTAGTGTACATGGCTGTAAATGCAGAGACTGGAGATGAACCAGAAAGTCCAGAAGCTGTAGTACTGCCGTTTGAAGTGGATCCAAATCCTTCTGTGCACACCAGATAGAAAATCTTTTCCATCTGGAGGAATAGGTTTTTCTGGTAGCAGGCTTTCTGGCACCTTTCAGAATATCCAGGACAGACTGAGACAGTTGTAAATCTGCATATTTTAGGTCTTTAAGAGCCAAGCCCTGAGGTGAAGGGACTCACGATTGGGGTACATTAGTCTGCCCTGAGAGAATATCAGCAGGTTGTACCTCCTGGGTAGAGAAATCGGTTTGGTCACTGAGTGACAACAGCATCGAGTACCAAGGCTGCCTGGCCTTGTCTCGGGCTATGAGAATCATTGTGGCAGACTGAGACCTCAACTTGACCAGGACTCTGGCTATCAGAGGAAAGGGAGGAAAGGTATAAAGGAACCTGTCTGACCAGTCTGGAAGGAGAGCATCCAGTGGCACTGAGCCCTGGAGTGGAGGCCTGCAACAGTACAGAGGCAACTGGTGATTGTCTGGGGCTGCAAAGAGATCTATCTCTGGGACCCCCCCACCAATATCTCCTGAATACTGAAAGAAGGACCTGCTTGTTCAAGGTCCATTCGTGATGGCCCTGGCTGATTCTGCTAAGAGCATCTGCCTGTACATTGTCATTGCCTGGCAAGTGAACTGCTAACAGTGACATGTTGAGAGAATATGCCAGCACCCAAGCCCAGGAGAGAAGCAACCATAGTCAGCACCAGAGAGGGTGCCTGAGAGAGAAAGGGGACCCCCACTCTGAGGTTGTCCATCTCTGGCCACCACTGAAGAGCTAACAGAAGGGTGGGAGACACTGGAATTAGTTTGGACAGAGAATCCTTTTTCTGAGACCAGAAGGATCTGAGGTGGAACTGAATGTCCCCCGTCTGGAACATGGCTCCCATGACCAAAGCTGTGGTGGAGGCCACGTGTCCCAGGAGTTTTAAGAAGTACCTTGCCGGCTGAGGAACTTGAAAGGATTTTGCCAATTCTATGAAGGTCTGTGCCCTTGCAACCGGTAAGAAGTCCCTTGCCTGAATGGTATTCAGTTCTGCCCCTATAAAGTCTAGTACATGTACAGGGTTTAAGACAGACGTTTGAAGATTCACCAAAAACCCCAGAGAGAGGAGAGTAATCTGGGTGAGTTTTAGGGCTTCTGTGACCTGCTGGGGGGACTGACCCACCAACAGCCAGTCATCCAGATAGGGGTAAACTGAAACTCCTTGGCTTTCTGAGGAATGCCACTACTACTGCCAGACATTTTGTAAACACCCTTGGTGCAGATATCAGGCCGAAGGGCATAGCCCTGAATTGGTAGTGGCCTGAAGGCAGTCGAAATCTGAAGTATTTCCTTGGAGACTATCTGATGGGGCTGTGGACGCAAGCATCCTTTAGGTCTAGGAATGCCAGCCAGTCCCCCTGCTTGAGAGTAGGCAGAATGGTAGCCAGGGCTGTTATTTTGAATTTTGGCTTTGTAAGATGCCTGTTCAAGAACCTGAGATCCAGAATGGGTCGCCACTCCCCATTTTTATTTGGTGCCAGAAAGTACCCTGAGTACAGTCCTTTTTCCCTGTGTTGATGTGGCACAGGTTCCACTGCTCTTGACTGAAGAAGTGTGGAAACCTCTGCCTCTAGCTGTGCTTTTTTTTTTTTTATGCATTTCTTCCGAGCTCCCAGCTTCTGCCATCAGTTGTCCCCCAGCGCAGCCCTCCCCCGAAGGTTAGACCCCCTTCCTTGTGCACCCCACAACTTACCCTTCACGGCAAGGTGGTGGGGAGCGACTCAACCCACCCCAAACGGATCCATGCCAGGGAGGTGCCTTCTTGGAGGTGGTGCTGCGGGGACCACGTCATCCAGCTGGAGCTATTTTCTGCTTTTCTCCCCTTGTGAGGAGGCAGGATGTGCAATGACACCTGCGGTGAGCGGGCTCACGCTACCGCATGTGCTCTCACCAAGCATCTGCCTGTCTCCTCCCCTTCAGCTGTAGCATCAGTGCACTGCCCCCCAGCAGCCGCTAGGGGCCAGTGGAGCGCCAACAGCTAGTGTACCCCCCAACCCGGAGAAGGAGAGCAGTCCAACAGACACTTGATCCTTCTCCTCCCCGCCAACCCGTGCTCGTTCTCAAACATGGGTCATCGGCGTGACTTGAGAGCTGTGCTGTTTCTGCAGTGCTGGAAGGTCTGAAAATTCTTGCTGACAGTTTTTGGAGGCACCTTGAAAGTGAGAGCAAGTCCCTTACCCACTATCTCTAGGACCCATTTGTCTGAAGTGATGGAATGCCAAGCCTGGAGATAGTGGGTCAGCCTGTCCCCAACAGGGTAAGGGGAGGCAGAACAAATAGAGCTTTCAGGGTGTCTGTTTTGCTGGGGTAGTAGACTGAGGAGTGGGGCGGCCCTGCCAGCACCCACCCGCCCCTCCTCAAAGAACTCCCTGGGTTGCTGGTAAGAGGGAAAAGCCTGGGCCTGGTGGAAAGGCCTAGGATAAGATCTGCCCCTACCCCTGGCCTGCTGCTTCTGAGGAGTGGCAGCCTTCTCTTTTGCTGAAGTACTCCTGTATGCTACTCTGTACTCATTCATTTTCTTCATATATGCCTCAGTCTGTTCCCCAAACAGAGAGTTCTGGACAAGGGGAAAATCCATGGCATTATCCTGCATGTCCTGGGACAGGTTAGTACAACTGAGCTAGGAAAAACACCTAAAGGATACAGCAGAAGCCATAGCCCTGTAAATTGCATCACTGGAGTCCACAGCCATGTGGAACTCTGACTTAGATGCCTGTACCCCCTTAGTGACCAACTCCTGAAGGTCAGGAGAAAGCTCAAGAGAGGCCATTTTTGCTAGCTGTTCGACAGCCTCCCAAAGGGACTGTTGATACCTGGAGGCATAAGCCATACAGGAGGCTTACCTAATACCCAAGGAAGATGCCAGGTACCCTTTCTTGGCAAGAGAATCCACCTTCCTGGAATCCTCGTCCGGGGTGAGAGGCCAGAGGAACGCCACCCTTCTCACAGGCTGCAGTCTGAACTACCCCTCCATGGCTACAATGACTAGCTAAAAAGTCAGTGTCACTGCCAGCCAAAAGGTACTTCCTGTCCATCTTCTTATCTAAAGGAGGGACAGAACTAGGGGTTCTGAGGATTTTTAAAGTCTGCTTCCTAAGGGACTTATGGATAGGAATTGAAAGTACCTGGGATACAGAAAGATCCATTATCTTCTTATAATCCTCTTCCTCATCCTCCTCCTCCTGCCTGGCCTCTTGTACAGAGAGCTGCAGGGTCTCAGCTACCTGCCTCATAAAAGCAAAATGGGAGGTAGCCTCAGAGACAGGCCTAGGAGGGGATTCGTACTGGGGATGGTCAGGGGAAACCACAGGGTCAGTAAGTTCCCATTCATCTGGTTCCTCTTCCTCCTCCACGAATTCAGAAAAGTAGTACTCTTCAGGATCCATGTGTCCTGAAGGAGTTGGACCGATATCTGGAACCGTTGGCTGCCCAGATGGTACCTGCGATGGTTCGCCAAACCCAGATTGCAAAGACTGCACTATTTGGATGGCCTTTGCAATTTCATCCGCGGATGGAACAGAGACCGATTGCTTACGCGGTTCCGAACTAGAGCATTTGGCTTTCTTTGACGGTGCGGGTTCGGAAGCAGACTCAGTGTCGTTTAGCTGTTGACTGTTCACCCTGGCCGGGAAGGTCGGTTGCAAGATCTGAAGGTTCAGTAGAACCGGAACCGGCCTCAGCAGTCTTGTCCATTTTTTCCCTCAATTTACCGAGGCATCTGTCTAAAGTAGACTGAGGGAAATTCTTACAAATATCACAGTCTAAGTGGTTAAAACCCAAACAGTACAGACAAACCGAATGTGGATCAGCTTTTGCAAATTGCTCCCCACACTCAGAACAATGCTGAAACCCAGTGGGACCAGTTTTTCTCTTGGGTTTCTGTGACATAACCCTAAAATTTGGAGCTTAACCCAGTGGCTTAGGCAGGTTAAGCAAGAATCAAATCCCTACTTTATCCAAAGTGGCTTAGTCAGGCCACGATAAAGAACTAAGAAAGAATAACAAAATTACCCCTGAAGGCTTAGTTAGGCCAGGTAATAGAGAAAACAAAGTCTGAACCAGCCAACGGTTTAGCGCCAGCCAAAACTGAACCAAGAGCACCCGATCCTGGTCGAGACTTTGCACCGGTGTCCCAAAACAGTAAAAATTTAGATAAAGGGAGAGATTCTGAAGCTCAGCCCCCCTCACTGTCACAGAACCAATCGGAAACCGAACACTTACCCAACCTAGGAAACGTGAGCTATACCGAAGACAGTGGTTTGAGAACGTACTAAATTAAAACAAAGCGGTTTGAAAAAGACCGACAAAACTACGCTTGACCGAAAACAGCTAGGAGAAATCTCCGTGACGTCTTCACTGGTGAGCGGAGTAAAGAATCTGATCAGTTACTAGAACGTACTGAGGACAGTGGTTTGAAAACAGAGCTCGAGCTCAACATTCAAAGCATTTGCATAGAGTTAACTCTTTGTTCTCCGGGGCAGTTGAACTGGTCGGTCTAACTGCATATTGTCAGAATACAGCAAGTCTTCATGTTGTTTGAATGGAAAACCTTTTCCATTTGAAGGCATAACATTTCCTGGTCGATTCCTTTCTGGATGCCTCCACCACGGTGAGGACATCCTCAGAAAGACACAAAGCCTGGAACTCTAGTCACTCAGGTACCAGGCTGTTAGGTGCAGGGAATGAATGTCTGGATGATATACCTTCCCCTGAGAGAGAGATTAGGTCCGGGCATGCTGGAAGCTGCTTCGGGGGCCTGCAGCTGAGGCTGAGGAGATTTGGATACCAGAACTGGCGCGGCCAGTATGGGGCTACCAGAATCACCTTCGCCTTGTGCCTCCTCACCTTGAGGAGCACCTTGTGGATCGAGGGAAGGCATAGAGAAGGCCTAGGGTCCACGGCCTTGAGAAGGCATCCCCTTGCAGCGAGCCTTGCTGAGGGAGGTGGGCATGAAACAGTCTCATCTTGGTCTTTTCCCTGGAGGCAAACAGGTCCACCATTGGTTTGCCCCAGTGGGAGAACAGGCTGTAAGCTACCTCTGGATGGAGAGACCACTCGTGGGATGTCTCGCCTAAACGGCCGATAGCATCCGCCAGATGGTTTGAGGCTCCTGCCACATGGATGGCTAGCAGATTCGACCTCCAAACAGCTGACGAGGGGCCAGATGTGGAGCGTCTCTCTGCAAAGCAGATGGAAGTGCATGCTGCCCTGTTTGTTCAGGTAGTACATGGTCGTGTATTGTCCATCTGGACTTGACCCCAGAGCTATGGAGCGAAAGCTGACAGTGCCAGTCTGACTGCTCTGAGCTCCAACAGGTAGATGTGGTATCAGGACTCCTCGGGGGTCCAGAACCCATGGGCCCTTTTGTCCCCCATGTGGGTTCCCCAGCCCATGAGAGGCACATTGGTCATTAGGACGGCCGTTGGCTCTAGGCAGACAAACGGGATCCCTTCCTGCAACCTGTCTGGGGCCGTCCACCACTGCAGAGCGTCCCAGATCTTCTGGGTTACAGTGATCAGCTGGTCGAAATGACCATGGCACTGAGTCCACTGGACGGCCAGCTCCCACTGGAGGGGACGCACGGGCAACCGGGGCCAACGGACCACTGAGGTGCACGCCGCCATGTGACCTAGAAGGTGCAGAAAGTTCCAGGCAGGGTGTAATTGCCCAACCAGAATGATTGGGCAAAGGAGGAGAGAACCAGCACCCTGTCTGCCAGTAGCTGAGCTCTGGCTGGACGAGAGTCGAGCTCTGCTCTGATGAAGCACATCACCTGGCAAGGCACGAGTTCCGACTTGGCCTCATTGATCAGGAGACCGAGTTGGGAGCAGGTCTGGACTTCTCCACCTCCTGTTGGATGGGACCTGCTACGAGCCAATCGTCGAGGTACGGATAAATCCTGACCCCGCCGATGCCAGAGATGGGCTGCCACCACTGCAATGCATTTGGTGAAGACCCGTGGTGCCGATGACAGGCCGAATGGCATAGCTCGGAACTCGTATAGGGTCCCTTCATCTCTGAAGCAGAGGAACTGCCGATGAGATGGACGGATTGGGACGTGAAAGAACGCGTCCTGCAGATCCAGTGAACAGAACCACATGTTTCGCTCAAAGGATGGTATGATCTGGGACAGAGTGACCATCCGAAAGGTGTATGACCTGAGATACTGATTCAGGTCGTGCAAATCTAGAATGGGGTGCCAGCACCCCGTCCGCTTGGGTACCAGAAAACACCTGGAGACAAAGACTGGGCCTGCTGGAGGATCTGCCACTGGAGCTACTGCCTCCTTTAGGAGGAGCTGAGCAATGTCGTCTCAGACAGCTGACTGAGTCTGGGTGGATACTCTTCCCTCCCAACGAACACAGGCTCGGCTTGGAGGGCACTGCTTGAATTCCAGAGGCAGTCCCTGACCGACTACCTTGAAAACCCACCTGTCCGTAGTGATAGCGGACCAGGCGGAAAGGAAGTGGTGGAGTCGGCCCCCGCACGGGAGAACCCAGGGCTAGCATGATGGGAGAGGGGGAGACAGCCTCCGCCCCGTCACTGAGCAGGCTCGGAGGAGGAGGATGATCCAGGACCTGAACCTCGGCCTCCTTTACGGGCCTGGGAGGACCCAGGCTTGGGCCAGGGGCACCAAGCTTAAGCCTGCTGCTGCTGCCACCCTCCTTGAAAGAAGGTTTGCTGTGCCATAGGGGAAGAGTGCCGAAAAGGCTTCTGCGGTTTCTTGCAAGAAGAACCTTTAGCAGAAGTAGTGTCCAAGGAGACACTGGACTGCTCAATATGCTGAAGATGACTAGCCACACCTGAACCGAAAAGGTCGGTACCCAGAAAAGGCACATCAGCTAGTTTGTGCTGAGTATCTGCTGGAAAAGAGGAGTCTCTCAGCCAAGCCCGGCGACGAGAGGCAACTGCGGCTGCCATCGAGCAGGCACAAAAATCCCCAATGTCCAGGGCCGTCTGAAGTTGCTGTTTGGCAACAGCCCGGCACTGATACTGGTCCTGCCTGACCGTGGTCTGCATGTCTACAGGGAGGTGTGGGAGGACTTCAAAGACCGCAAGAGGGCATGGGAGAAGTGTGCCATGACGACGGCCGAACTTGCCTGACAAAGATCTAAAGATGAGGCCGCACAGACCTTTTGAGCCGAATGATCCAAGAGTTTGGACTCTTTTTCGGGAGGTCGGACAGTGTTGGCAGAACTGCCAATACACCTGAACACAGAGGCAGTCACCAGGCTCTCAGTCGAAGAGTGCTCTGTTAACCCCGAAAGGGACACCATGGGCACCGCATACTTGCGAGCCATGCAGGCAGATGGAGCTGGACAGGAGGCAGGGTGCTGCCAAAGTACTAAGGCCGGGCCAACTATGGCCTTGGCCACAGGGAAAGCCAATGTCTGGGTATCCCCTCTCGAGGATGTCCGTGACAGGGTACTCTGCCTTTTTCTGGATAGGTTCCAGGGGCATCCCTGTAGACTCAGATGAGGCGAAGAATGCCCTGAAAGGACGAACGACCTTCCTCCGTCTCTTACCCACCAGCCGATTTGTCATCCCCGGGATGAGAATGTAGGCCGGTCTCATCCGAATCCAAGGAATCCAGACACAACTGTCGACCGCCCAGGTCACCTTCGACCCGCTGAGGGTGGTCTGGGGTGACTGTGACCAAAGATGCTGGGGAAGCCTGGTGTCTGATCTATCTTCCTTAAAAGGAGCCCCCTCCCACAGGCTGCTTGGGCAGTGGTTTCACCACTAATCGGTGGAGAGACCGGTTTAGGCTGAACCGGAGGTTTCACTGGCTCTGCAGGCCAGGGAACTGACTTAACTGGCTCCAAAGGAGTCTGCTTCAGCCTGGGAAGCTAAAGCGAAGTAATGGCCGGGGTCGGCTTGTGCCCGGTTAAAATCAGCTGTTGCCACATGAGGTCCTCGTAGCACCAGAGTTTCTGCCAGAGTCTCTCCTCATCCAAGGAGGACAAGGACGACCAATGGCATCGCCTCTTTTTAGAGTGCTTGTGGCTCTTCCTCAGCCTTTCGATCGAGGGGGTCCTGGACCTCGATCGAGATCAGACAAGCCGATTCGGTCACTCGAGAGACACCGGTGATTTCCCAGGGCCGGGGACCACTTCCTCAATGGGATCCCCAGCTGGTTCATCGGAGAAGGAAAGGACCAGAGTCCGAATGAGAGCATTGTCGACCGGAGTCGGTGACAATGGGCCAATCGGGTTGATGATTATTTCAACCTCGTCAGTCGACTGGCCAGATGGCAAAGCCAAGAAGCCAGCGGCCAAAGAGTCAATTTCGACCTAAGTCGAGACTGCTGGTTCCTGGGGACCGATATCTGACCCGATCCCAAGAATGTCTTCTCTCAACGAAGATGATCACGGGTCCTTTTCCCGCTTATGGGACCGAGAGGAGTGCATGCCCGGAGGACCCTCCCCCTTAGTCGGGAGAGACTGGCACAACTCTTGGAAGGAACCTGAGAAGGTGGGGCCCAGGCTGAGCAGAACGAATAAGCTCCGAGAAGAAGATTCTGTGGCCCGAGCTGCTTCCTCCTCCAAGGTTTCCATGTGTTCCAATTGCTCGGCGGATCCCGCGGCTGCAGAAACCGCCCACCGAGCCTCCTTTGATTTCACCAGAGGGTTCCGTTTTTCCGGCCTCCCCAACTTCAGGCATGCAAGACTGTCGTCGAGGATGTTGGGGTGAAATGCAAGGCAAAAATTGCACTTCGAGGTGTCATGTTCGACAGCTAGGCAATAGACGCACATGCTGTGTGGATCAGTGCACAACATTTTCTGACCACAGGAACACAGATGAAATCCAGGGGAAGACTTGTCTTCCATAATCAAAGCTAAATAGTTGTAATCGCTAATGCGAACTACACAAATTTTCCGAATGACTGAAGGTTTTGAAGCCAGGACCTACAAGATGCGGGAGCACAAAGGAGGCAACCTGAATCTTCCAGCGGAAAGGAAGATCTGGCATCATGGGGTAGAGCAGAGGGTTATACCACCCAGGTGGGTGGGAGGAGCCAGCTTGAAGACTTCCAGCGATCCTTAAAGGGGAAAAGGGAAATGCCAAAGAGTGTGGATGAACAACATATCCAAGATCCTATAAAACTCTTAGGAGCCTGGACATCAATTATTTTCCTATAATCCTGTTCCTCATCAGCTGACTCCTGTGTGGAGAGGTCCAAGGATTGAGCCACTTATTTCACAAACTGAAAATGAGAGGTATAGTCCTCGGTTCCCTTGTCAGGGGAGTCAAGATGAGGAGGATCCGGTGAAATATCCGGATCAATGGGTTCACCGTAATCCTCATTCTCATCAGCATCATCATATTCCTCCACAAAGGTGTCCAACTCAGGTTCCAAGGAACCAGGAACTGGAGTAGAACTTGACGGGTCCAACCGCGGCCGCTTCGGAACTTGAACGGGGTTACGGTTGAAGCGACTGGATTACTTTAATAGCATTTGCTATTTCCTCAATGATTGGAACTGGGGAACTTGGTTTGCGGATTCAACATGAGAGTACTTTTCTTTTCCGCGTTCCTGAAGTTGCCGAGTTAGCGGCAGGGTCAGCAGGTCTCTTTTTTAACCAAACTGTCACCCTTGTCAGAGGGCTGATACTCAGATTCCTTCTGGCTCAAAATCAGTTTGTCTGCAGCCGGTTCAGCAGCCTTCTCAGACATCTTCTCCAGCAGTTATTTTAAGTGCCCCTCAGGCGTCGACTGAGGGAAGTTTTTACAGATCTCGCAATCCTCTTTGAGGTGGTCAAACCCCAAACAAAACACATATAAGATGAGGATCTGCCTTTGTGAACAGTTACCTACACTCTGTACAATGTTGGAAACCTGTGGGGCCCATTTGCTTCTGGATCTGAGACATTTATCGGTTGTTAAAAACCTAAGTAAACCGTGAGTTACCCCGGTGAATTTAAATCTACCAAAAAAACACCTTACCGGGCGGTATAAAATTAAATTAATCTAGTAAATGAAGTAAAATAATATTGGTTCCTTCCCTGTTGGAAAACCCAAGGAGGAACTCAAGAGACTTACCAAAACTACACTAATCTAATTCTACCTGTGAACCAAGGACAGTGCTTCAAAAATCGAAATAAACGGACTTTCAAATAAACAGAGAAAATAATTTCAGTTAGAGCGAAGGAGAGCTCTCCGGAGACGTCTTACTGAGGCAAGCAGAGTAAAGAATCTGACGGTTGCAGGAAGTGCAACCAGGGACAGTGATTTGAAAACCGAGCTCAAGCCTAACATTCCACTATTGGCATAGGTTCTATTAACCATTTCAGCTCCAGGGCAGTCCTATGGTGAGACGATACTACATTTGTCAGAATACAATAAGATTTCATGGGGTCTGAAAGGGCTAGGATGAGGGTGCTGAGCAAAGCTTTCTCCCCGCTCAAGATGAACCTACCATGGGTGCCAATGGACACCAAACTCTCCATGACATCAATAAGTGATGTTTCTTAGTGAAACAGACAGCACAAGCTGATTCAGAAGTGCGAAGTTACATTTGCGTTTACACGTCGACTCAGGCAACACCATGAACTTTTGTTTGCGTTTGAATTAATAGTTCTACAGTATACTGCTGTCCCTTACCGCATGCCCCAGCGTTTCAACTCTGATGATTCTTCATCAGCGGGCCAAGTTAAATAGGGCTGTTTAAAAATGAAAATTCAAATGCTAGCCCAGTGGCATGGTGGGCTGAGGCACCGCTGACTCACTGCCTGCTTCACGGACAAGCAGGTTTTTTTGGACAGACTAAGCATATGTAAGACAGCTCCCTCGGGGGGAGGACAGTTGTCCCATGATTTGACTGCCACCTACAGAAATCTAGGTGGTGGTGAAGTGGGACAGTGAGGGGAGGGGCCATGACCGGATGTCAGGGGCATCTCCGCACAGACAGACTACGCATATGTGTCACTGCATGCATGTGAGCCTCTCTGGAGAGAAAACAGAAGAAAATACCTACGAGTGTGGTGATGGTACGATCCCTCACAGGCCTCCCGTGACGCTTGGGCACATCTGGCCAGGTCATGTGGCAAGACAGCCATGGAGAAAGTAAATCCCAGGGATGATGGGTGACAGGGCCGGGCACACCATCCAGATGAGGACTAACTGGACCAACCAAGGCGAGAAACACAAGGTGGAAATAAAATTAAAAAAAATAATAAATAAATAAAAAATCAACTGTTAAAGGCCAAACTGGGGATCTAGCTTTTAGGTTTGGGGATTCAGATTTTTGATGAAGGGAAAGTTCAGAGTTGGGTAGATCCGGCTCATGCTGATTACACAGTAATCAACTTTAAGGATCACGAAAAGAAGACTGCTCTCATTAGGTCCCTCAAGACACAGTTTAACTCTGCACCACTGCCCTATGGGTGGCAGAAAAATAGAAACAAAATTAAAGTTAAGACGGGCACCCTACAATTACACAAATTCCTGAATAATGCATTTGTGCACTCACATCCAACTGTCACAAAGAAAGAGAACCAATACTACTGGGAAGCATTCACTAGAGAAGGGGACGCAAACGTTTGATACGTTTTGGCCGCCCCCCAAAAAAGTTTCAATTTAGCAGGCATTCACCCTTTCCATAACATATCTTTTTGCTTTCATCTGTATATATTTTTAGTATTACCCAGCAGATCAAACACTGCAGAAAGAGGTTTGTGTAAACAATGCACTTTTTTCCAACCACTTAAACAACAGATTAAAATATGTTTACAAAAAGAATGTTCTAGTCCATCCCACTAAGTAGTTCCTACATTTCCAGAAATCTCAAATTTGATCTTGCTTTTACCTTCACAAGTTGCTTTCCAACTGTTGGGCTCATCTTTTCATCTACCATGAGAATAACTATTCCTCTCTCATCCATTCCACGTCTTCCAGCACGACCAGACATCTGAATATATTCACCTGAAGAGAGCTACAGAATCAAGTAAAAGAGTTAATTTGCCATCTGTCATCGAGACACGGGTCAGGAAGCATAGGATGACCAGGAGCAACTGTAAAATTTGCAATGAGCGTTTTATTATGAACAGCAAAATAAAAAATAAAATTGTTCGGTATAGCTATTTACAAAGAGAGTACAAACAAAGAAAAAGTCCTTCATCTGAGATCTCCATTTTATATTTATTCATTCTTGGATTACAATACCTCTGAGCACAGACAGCTCATGCCTGAAAATAGGCAGGATTTGTCTAGTGCACTTACCCAGTAAACAAAAACTAACTAACTAAATAAATAAATAAATAAAAAATTTACAAAGGTTCCATATCCGCGAGGAGGGGAAGACAAAACATACAAAGGGGTAAAACAATGTTTCCAAAACAGTAAACTAAAGTGAGCAAATATGTATGTATCTATACGCAGTTTTATCGTTCTAATAGGAGGAAAGCGCAGATGAGAGGGGAAGGAAGGGAGGAAGGAAAGAAGAAAGAAACATAGGCAGGAAGTGGCATCCATAGCTTTAATCAAGCTGGTGTGGGAGGGTAGGGGGGGGATGAGGTGGGACGGGGTGGTAGAAAGGTAGGAAGTGGCAGCCATAGGCCTTGTCAAGCTGGTGTGGGAGGACAGGGGAAAAGGTGGGCAGGGGTAAGAAAGGTAGGAGGTGGCAGCCATAGGCCTTCTCAAGCTGATGTGGGAGGGTGGGGGATGAGGTGGGCAGGGTGGTAAGAAAGGTAGGAAGTGGCAGCCATAGGCCTTGTCAAGCTGGTGTGGGATGGATGGGGGTGTGAGGAGGACAGGGGGTAGCCAGGGCCTTGTCAAAGTGTGAAAAGGAGGGTTAGCCTCAGAATTAGAGAGGTTAACAGCAGAGATACAGGGTTACCCAGTTGTGAGGAGAAGACTGAATGCTAGAAGATGGGAGTCTCAGGTGAAGCAGTCAAAAGAACTGTTGGCCGTGAGATGAGGGCACAACTTCAATTTGAATGGTCCCAATTTAGGTAGGGTAGTTACACCACTATGAAAAGTATTAAACCAGTGAGGTGCTCAGTAGGCAAATGAATGTTGCCCCTGGACTGTCCAGCATCTAGAAACATGGAGATGATGGCTGTTCGAGCTTCTAGTATACTGTGAACTACAACGGGTGCTTAGCAGGTTTGCGGTGTCTGTTGACAGGAGGCTAAGAAGTGCTTCTTTGGCTAAAAGACAGATTTGGTATTGGATCCTCCCAGAAAGCTGCAGCCAACCAGTCTCAGCGTAAAGATCACAGGTGTGGGTGAAATGTGTGGACCCCGTGAGTAGTCTGCATGCCTTGTTCGGAGCAATGGATATCCTGCACAACAAAGTCATGGGGGCTGCTCCATAGATTACAAGACTATAGTCTACAACGGATATGACGGAACTATATATAGCAAGTCGGAGGGCTTCTGGAGTAATGCAGTGTTTATGTCTATGTAGGAGACTAATCTTGATGTTGACAGCCTCTACATTATCTATATGTTTAGCATAGGACAGACAGCTATCTAAGGTGACCCCCAGGTATTTGAAATGTGGTATTTGTTCAAGAGGGACTCCAAGACAGCTTCTGAGGGTAAGTGTATAGGATTTATGCTTGCGTAGGGTGCTGCTGAACATTACTTTGGTTTTCTTGTAGTTGAGGATAGTTTATGTTTAGAGAACCAATCTTACACTTCCGCAAACCCACTCTGAAGGTGAAGTTCCAGTTGCTTGGAGCCATGGCTGCTGGAGTAGATGACTGCATTGTCTGCACAGAGGAGGATCATTTGGTGGCAGAAATTAGGTAGATTATTAAGGAAGATGCTGAATAGGAGTGGCCTCAGGATTGAGCCTTGTGGGGCATGCCAGAGCAGATGGGCTGCTGGTCAGATACGACGGATATTTTCACCCACTGAAAGCGGTCTTCAAGATAGCTTCTGAACCAAAGTGTTGTGTCAGAGGAGAGGCCAATAGCAGTAAGCTGTTGGAGGAGTAGTGAGTGATGGACAGTAATGAATGCCTTAGTGAGGTCTATGAAGGCAGCTCCTACTAAGGTGTCCTGATCCAGAGATTGATGAATAAAGCCAGTGAATTCCATCAGGGCCAAGGTGGTACTGTGCCCCTTCCAGAACCCATGTTGCTGCGGGCACTGGAAAGAGTATTTTTCAAGGTAGACCACCAGTTGGTCAGCAACAATGCGCTCAAGTGCCTTGGATATCGGTGAGCAGATAGATATGAGTCTAATTTGCATGATGGTTCCTGCCTCCATTCTTGTGCACCGACGTGACTAGTGCTGATTTCCAAACATGAGGAAATTGCAAGAGTTGTAGCGATAGATTGAAGATATCAGTGAGGGGCATCAGCACTTCCTCAAGAGTGACAGCTATGAGCTTAAAATCCAGTGAGTCACCGATATGCCGTGATTTATCTAACACTTTGGTAAGATATTTCCTGGCCATTCTTGCCAAGACCATTTTGAAGTAAAAAGGAGGTGGTTCAGAGGGGTTATTAGCAGGACAGTAGGTACTGGGAGAATCATTATCCATGAAGAAGTCTGAAGGGAGGACACTGGAAAGGTCCATGAATGCATTGTTAAATGTGCTTGTTACGGTTAGTGGGTCCGGGGTTGAATTCCATCGATACTGAGCATGGAGGGTGAAATCTTAGAGTCTTTTCCGGTGTCATTTTTTATGTTGCTCCAGAAGTTTTTGCTGTTTTCCTCAGGTACTGGCGAGCATTTACCTATGATGTTTGGATTTCATGGTATGGTTTCCACGTGTACAGGCATTCCTCACCTTCTTGTATTCCTGAACATCTGCTTGTTTGCCTGATGTCCTGGCACAGTGCCAGAGGTGATCTCTATGCTTTATCATAGCAATGAGTTGTGGTGTAATCCAGCGGTTTACAGCACCACAAACTTTCATTTTGTTAATGGGAGCATGGACATCACAGGCATTGTTGAATTGTTTTATGAAATAATCCAGTGTCAGGTTGACGTCATCAAAGGTATCAAGAGGGGATCAGTCAATGTTGCTGAGGTAATTTTTTAGATGTTCAAGATGTCCATGTTTTAACAATCAACCGTAGATAGAGATGGGGCCTGCATAATTTATTGGACCAAGTGCAGGAAACAGGGGAGTGGTCACTCTCAGAATCTGGATGTACTGCCACGTTGGAGATTCACTGTGGGTGGCTGGAGAGTATTAGCTCCAGAAGGGTACTTGTTCCTGTCTCATAGTTAGTCCTTGTTGGGGATGTCGCAAGATAGCATCTTTGTATGGAGAAGCACTAGCAGATAACCAGTTGACATTTAGGTCACCCAGTACTAAAGTTTTGGATTTGTCGTTCAGGCTAAAAATGTAGTCTATTAAGCTGTGAAAGTCTGTCCTATTGTCTTTTGGAGGAACACAGGCAGAGATCACTGTCAAAGCTTTACTTTGGGCCCCAAGCAGTACTTTAATGGTTAGCGCCTGGGCCATGCAGCCCAGATTGGCCAGAGGCAGGGCGTATCCTTTAAGTGTCTCTTTTAGGTAGACGGCACAACCACTACCTCGCTTGACGAGCCTATACAGCCAGTAAAGGGTATATACAGGTAGCGCAGCTGCAGAGTCAGGAACCTTTGGGGAAAGCCACGTTTCCACCATTGACAAAATGTCAGGGCTATGTTGCGAGATCCATAAGTGGAGGTTATCCAATTTAGTCTGCAAGCTGCAGATGTTAATTGTCAACTTAATGGATCCTTTTTAGGGTGGTTGTGTGTGGACGCAGGGCCAGGGTTAGAGTGAACGTTGCCTGACATAAGCAGTAAAAGTAGGATGATTCTGAGCAAGCTTCCTTTAAGTTGTTTATAAAATAGTTTATTGGATCTTCTGGGGCTGATATGCCTTAGGTGTTCCAAGCACAGTACCGTGAGCTTAAGTGTAGTAATTAGGGTAGGGTATGAGGCAAGGGACCCCAGCAGTAAGCTACCCCGTGGAGACAGCAGGAGCCAGTGGCAGGATCAGTGACCCTTGGTTAACAGTTTAAAATTACCTGTGATAAAAGCAAGGGTCATAATGGAGATTATGCTCGATAGTGGTATGGGAAAGGGGAAATGGCACATCCTTTTGTGAAGTGATATTGCTTAAAATCAACAGAAATATGAAAGAGAGGGATCGGAGGAGGTGGACGTAGCCTAATTTCAAGTTTCAGTCTTGCTCTCAGTCTTCCCCTCTCTCTCTAGCAAAACTACTGCTGCTCTTTTTATAAGTCTTGGGAACTCGTTAAGACGACATCCTGTTTTTCAGAAAATGTTCTTGTCAGTTTCCTTCTTTCCAGGTGCAACAAAACAGTACATGGTGTCCCAGAACTGACCTCCTGTTAACAGCTATGTAAAAGAGCTAATGTTGCATTCCAGGTTAACCCCTAAGTTCCAAATAGCTTTTTGCAATCATTTCAACGCTATAACCATATACAGTTTCAAACCAAGGGATCTCAGTTTCTCAAAGATTCACATGTATATTTTATAACTTCAGATATGCAAGGGGGGAAGAAAGAAAAAATTACTCACCTTAGTAATGTTGTTTCTTCTAATGGAGTCTTGCTATATTCTGACATATGCAGTGAGTCCCAACCTTCGAACTGCTCTGGAGGTGAAAGAGTTAACTTTCCATGCCAGGCATGGAACGCAGAGCTCGAGCTCGGTTGAAACTCTGTCTGTTCTTCAAACTCAAACCGCTAGATCTTTACGAGCTAAACTCACTGAGGTCCTGTGTGGAAGCTGTAAACCTACACTAGCCAACTGGCTACTAAACATAGAACACATTTTGGTCCCAAAACAAAGACTCAAGTCAGGAGACCCAAAAATGAAAAACACAACACCAAGTCACCCCAAGAAAGGAGGGATGAAAAACAACAAGGTGGCACCTACTATGCCAACACTGCACTGCCCACCCACATCCCAAAACAGAAGTTCTGAGAGGGGCAGGCAGGGAGGTCAGAATATAGCAAGACTCCATTAGAAGAGAAAACCACTAAGGTGAGTAATTTTTCTTCAAACAACATGAAGTCTTGCTATATTCTGACATATACAGACTACAAAGCAGTACCTCCATGGAGGAGGGACAGAACCTACTTAGGAAATAGGCTCTGAAGCACAGCTGTGCCAAACCGGGCATCCCTCCTAGCATGGATGTGCAGGGAGTAATGCTTGGTAAAAGTGTGAACTGTTTTCCGGGTAGCTGCTTGACATATCTCTAGAATAGGCATGTCCCTGGCAGCAGCCAGGGAAGCAGCTGTACCTCTGGTAGAGTGAGCCCTCAGGCCTGAGGGAGGAACCTTACCCAGTTTTTCATACAAAATTGGATGCAAGAGACAATCCACCTGGCAATGGATCTTTTAGAGGCAGGTTTCCCTTTACCAACCTCACCATAAGTGAGGAACAGTTGGAGGGAGTCAAACCTGTGACCCTTGGTACGCTCTATGTAGTAACTAAGGGCTCTCTTCACATCTAAGCTGTGCAGCCTCCTCTCGCCAGAGCAGGAATGGTCAGTGAAGTACACTGGAAGAGATATAGATTGATTAAGGTGGAAACCAAACCACCTTAGGCAAGAACTTCCTGTTAGTCCTGAGGATCACCTTATCTCTATGAAAGGAGATAAAATCAGGCTCCACTGACAAAGCTTGTAATTCACTTATGTGTCTGGCAGAAGTGATGGCTACCAGAAACAGTCTTTCAAGTCAAGTGCTTAAGCTCTGCTGAAGACAAAGGCTCAAAGGGGGGTTGCATAAGCTGAGCAATGCAAACAATAAGATCCCAGGCGGGGGCAGGGTCCCTGAATGGAGGGTTGGTGTGAAGCAATCCCTTGAAAAACTTGGAGAATACAGGGTGAGCTGAAAGAGAAGAGGGCTTACCTGCTGAAATAAAAGCAGACACAGTTGCCAGATGCACTTTTAGAGTAGCTGGCCTCAGCCTCAAGGTATTTAAGTGGGCCATATAATCCAGGACTGTGGGTAAATCAGCAGACTCTGGGGAAATATGCTTTCCAGAGCACCATATGGAAAACCTCTTCCATTTGGAATTATAAGTAGCCCTGGTGGAAGGTTTTCTAGAAGCCTTCAGAATATCCATTACACCTTGGGAGAGGTGTAAATCAGCAAACTCTAACTCTTCAAGAGCCAGGCCTTGAGATTAGAGGTTCTGGTACCAAACCCTCCCCTGAGCACAGGTTAACAGGTTGTAATTCCTGGGGAGACACAGGGGAAGATGGACTGCTAAGGACAGTAGGAGTGGATACTAGGGTTGTCTGGTCCAATCTGGAGCAATCAGGATCATCTTGCAGGGTTGAGATCTGATTTTGACTAGCACTTTGAACAGGAGAGGGAAGGGGGGAAAAGCATAGAGAAAAGTACAGTTACGTGAAATTTACCGTAACAGTAGATCTTCGAGAACAGCTCTTGCAGCAGGTTACACCATTAGGACTGAAACCCCGGCAGGCGTCAGGACCAGGAAAAAATTCTAACTAGCTATCTTCAGCGGGGACCCCTCGACGTCCGGTCCCGCCTCCAACGCCAGAGATAGTATATAAGGGAGGTCCCCGCCAGATTCCCCAGTTCTCCGCTGGAGACTTCAGCGAGCTGACATAGAAATGGGAGACTGAGGGATCCACCGCCAGAAGACAGAAGGCATAAATCCCTGTTCAGAAAGGCTGAAGCCATGCCTCCTCCAAGGGGGATGGTGGGCAGGAAGGTAACTGCTGCAAGAGCTGTTCTCTAAGATCTACTGTTACGGTAAGTTCTTACGTAACTGTACTATCTTACTTCGAGACACAGCTCTTGCAGCAGGTTACACCATTAGGACAGATTCCCAAGCAGTAGCACTTGCAAACACTCTGGGAGGAGGAAACTACAAAGTTCGTTCCAGGTCCTGATTCTAGGAAAGGAGACCCTGTAGCACAGCCAGACCGAAGCCAGCTCTTCGCCGTGAAGCGATGTCCAGGCTATAATGCCTGATAAAGGTATGTACAGAGCTCCAAGTGGCTGCAGCACAAATGGCAGAAGTGGAAACGTTTCGGAGTGCTGCAAAGGAGGTGGCCACTCCTCTAGTGGAATGACCCCAGACAGATCCCGGGAGGGGCTTTTGTTTGATCTCGTAACAGTATGATATGCACTGGACAAGCCAGCGAGACAGGGACTGTTTGGATACTGGTTGGCCCACCATCCTCTCAGTAAAGGAAATGAAAAGTTGTTCCGATTTACGAAGCTGTCTAGTTCTGCTTAGGTAGTACCTTAAGCTGTCGTGAACTTCCAGGGTGTGGAGCAGCACCTCTCCTCTATTGGAATAATTAGGGAAGTAGACAGGCAGGTCAATATCCTGATTGAGAGTGAGTGTGGAAACCACCTTAGGCAAGAATTTAAGATTCGTCCTCAGGGATACTCTGTCCCGGTGGAAAATTAAATAAGGCTCCTTACACATGAGAGCATGAAGCTCAGAGACTCTTCTCGCTGAGGTAACAGCAACTAAAAATAACGTTTTCCATGACAGAAAACGCAGCTCGCAATCCGCGGCAGGTTCAAAGGGGGGAGCGTGAGTTGTTCCAGGACGAAGAGTAAATCCCATGGAGGCACAGGGTCCTTAATGGGAGGCCTAAGATGCAACACCCTCTCAGGAATTCCCGACAGGCATCTAATTGCGCCACAGCACTGTCCACCGGAAGGTGATAAGCTGAGATAGCACAGAGGTGCACCTTAATAGAGGACTCATGAGACCTGAACGAAAAGGGAGAGCAGGCACCTAGCACCGCCCACCGACAACCTAGAGGGGAAAGGCTGCTTGTGACCACAAACAAAACGGCGCCATTTCATGGCGATGTTGCATGCGCTCGGGCTTCTGGCTGTGGAAAGGACTTCCGCCACTCTTGCGAGACCCGTGTCTCAAAATGGCTATGTCTCTAGGAGCCATGCATGCAGGTTCAGAGAGCGTAAGTCCGGTGGACCAGTGAACCTCCTCCTGAGACAAGAGATGGGAGCTGAACAGCAGCAGGGAGCGGAGGTTCCCGGATAGCTGCATTAGCAAGGGAACCAGATCTGTCTGGGCCAAAGGGGCCACCAGGATCATTGTTGCCTGCTCCCTGCGCAGTTTGAGAAGAACTCTCTGGATCAACGGGAAGGGAAGGAAAGTGTAGAGGAATCTGTCCGCCCAGGAGAGGGACAACGCGTCTCGCCAGAAAACACCAGGCCCTGGATCTAGCGAGCAAAAATTGGGCAGTTTTGCGTTGGATGGGGAAGCGAACAAGTCCGATTCTGGAGTTCCCCATCGAAAAACAAATCTTCCTACCTCCTGAAGAAGTTCCAACTCGAGGACTCTGGCCTGGGAAATGACTCAGGCGCTGCATTGTGTTGTCCACCGGGACATGTACTGTGATCAGGGTCGCGCCCGTGTCGGATTACTCCAATCCCACACCTCATGGCCTCCTGCACAGGGGTAAAGAGTGTGAGCCTCTTGTTTGTTGAGGTAATATCACCGGGCCGCGGTTGTCGTCTGAAGCAGGAGAGATCAAGGGATCTCTGACTGAAATGCCTGCAGGGCATAAAGGACCGCCTCATCTCTAGGACGCTGATATGGAGGTGAGCCCTGAGGTCCACGCTCCTGGGACTTCACCCGTCCAGGTGTGCTCCCACAGCCCTGAGGCGCCTGTGGTGAGGATTACCTCCAGGGACGGCGCTTATCAAAGGGACGCCTGTGAGAGAGTGTCCCTGGGTCTAGCCACCACTGCCAGTCTCAGATCACGGCGCTCGTGATTCTGACCAGATGCTGCATATGGTCTTGCCTTTGGTCCCACTGCACCTTGAGCATCCACTGAGTTACCCGCATGTGGAGCCTGCGAAAGGGACAGTCGAAATGGCCGCAGCCATGTGGAAAGCAGGTGAAGGACCGACCATGGGACGGTCGCTTTACCTAAAGATCCCTGACGTAGGGATCTGATGCGCCCGCTTCTGTCGCCTGGAAGAAATGTTTCCCGAACGGTGTCCAGAACTGCACCTATGAACTGCAGTCTCTGCGACGGTACCAGGAGAGACTTCTCATGGTTGATTAAGATGCCCAGAGATCGAAACAGGTCCTGGGTACTCTGTATCGCCCGTAACAACACCTCTCTGGAGGCGGCCATGAGGAGCCAATCGTCCAGGTATGGGAACACATAATGGCCCTGTCTCCTTACAGACGCTGCCATGACTGCCATGCATTTGGTAAAGACCCTGGGTGCCGATGACAGTCCGAATGGAAGGGCTCGGAACTGAAGATAGTGGTCGAGAAACTCGAAGCGCAGGAACCTCCTGTGCGCTTGAGCTATAGGGATGTGCAGGTATGTGTCCTGTATGTCTAGAGACGCTAAGAAGGCCCTGCTTTAGCATGGGAATAAGACCCGAAGAGTCACCATGGAATTCTTTTGCATTAATCGACATGTTGAGGTCGCTGAGGTCCAGAATCGGACGGAGGTCCCCGGTTTTCTTTGGAACCAGGAAGACGTGGAAATAGTATCCATGTCCTCTTTGGTTCTCTGGGACGTACTCTATCGCTCCCTTTTGCAGGAGCGCGAGTACTTCTTGTCTGATCAATGACTTGTGCTGACCCGAGTACCGGGAAAGCAAAGGAGGCCTCGAGGGTGGCTTTTCTGCGAATTTTATAAAGTGGCCTCTTCCGACCATCTGGAGAACCCACCTGTCGGTGGTTATAGACTGCCATCCTGGCAGGAAATTCGCAATGCGACCCCCGACCATGAAATCCCGATGATCCTGAGGGGCCGGGGCCGGAAAGGAGTCAGGCTGTGGCGGCTGAGGGGCCCGCTGGCTGGGCCGACTTAAGAGAGCGCTGGCCTCGACCTGCGGGTTGTTTTCCCTGGCTCTAGGAAACCGAGCCCTCTGTTGTGGGAACGGGCAGGACTGTTGTCTCGTCGTCCTCACAAATCGGCTTTGGTTCCTACGAAGAACGAAGCTTGGGTCGGTACATGGCCTGAACCGACTCACCACCTTCCCGCCTCTTGAGTTTGGTACTATCTTCTGGAGGGTTTAACAAATAAAACTTCTCCTCGAATGGGGCATCCATGATGTTTTTCTGGACGTCCGGTAAACCGAGACACGGAGCCAAGAGTGCCCCGAGGCATACGCCTGAAGATGCTGCCGGGCCGAGGAGTCCGCGGAGTCGCATGCCTGTAGCACTTGGGTTCCCACGTCTCAACCTGCACGGAGGAGCTGCAACATCTCCTCCTTCTGCTCACCTTCTGGCATTTTCAGTCAAGATCCAGACCCTGCTCCCACAGGGCATTTTGGAACTGTACCATGTGGGTCAAATAGTTCAGGGATCTGATGGCGCAGGTAGCGGAAGACACGTGTGCCCCCATGGCGTCCAGCTGCTTGGACTCTGGGTCCGTGGCAGGATGCTCAAATGTTGCGGTCTGGGACCAGTCATGTGAGGCTGTTATGACCAGAAAGTCGGCCTGAGGATGCTGAGTCAAGTACTGGTCTTCCCTGGAGCCTTGTACAGGCGGTCAGCTTTCTTCAGCATCGCTGGAGTGAATGTGGACGCTCCACACTGCCCTGGTGACGCCCACGAAGTGTCTACCAGGTGGCACCACCACAGGCTTGGGGTCCTTCTGTCAAGATATTTCGCACAGGAACTTTTGGGGTCTAACTCTTCTGCATCCCATCCCATGTTCTCTTGGATGTGTCTCATGATATCTGAGAACGAAGGGTCATCCGGAGGAGACTTTGGAAGCTCACGTGGGTCCGGAGAAGGGATGGAGAGAGGAGATGGGGATCTGGATCCTGTTGAAAACTCTGATCCCGTGTCCTCCGTCGAAGGCGAACGGCGGTGTCTTCTGGGTCTCTTAGGGCTGGGTGACCTAGAAGAGGATCTAGACGGAGGTCTCCTTTTGTCTGGTCTCCCCCTTGGAGGGGTCCTAGGCTCCCGGGGAGGAGGTAACCGGCCTGCAGACCCAGATGGAGAAGGGGGCGCAGGAACCAGAGGAGTAACCGGTATAGGAGGAGGAGGAGGTGGGAGCGGAGGTGGAGTGGGGACCATGTCCTTTTTGATGGTATCCCACCAGCAAGTGAAAAGCTCCTTCACCTCTGAAAAAGAAAGGCCCGACGACGGACCGGGCGCTGATGGTCAGTCGTCGGGTCCCGGCGCCGGTTCCACAGGGGGCTCGGGTTGCAGGGAGGGTTCCCTGGGAGTCTCAACAGGACCGAGGTCGCCCGTCTGGTCCTCGGGCTGAGTCAACTCCTCCTCAGTGATGGTCTCCTGACTGACGTCGGTCAGAGGCATCGAGGTCCTCTTCTCTGCTGGCGCCGGTCCCCCTACCGGCGTCCAGTGATGAGTTGGCTTGGCCGGCGACTGTCTTCTGACAGATGACGGCTCTGGGGACCTGTGGCGAGAGGTCGACGTCGGTCGAACCGGCGTCGGGTCCAACGGCCTCTTAAGTGAGGTGAGCTCCTTGGTCTTCCGCTGGGGAGGAGGAGGCAAGGAGGCGGACCTGACGGGTTCAGAATGGCGGGAACCCAACTTGTGGTGATGGTGACGATCCCCTGACATCGCCAGGGCCTTGGAGGACGAGGAAGGCCTGGGAGTCTTGGCCTGAGAAGAGGAGCCTGAAGATTTTCTCACCGCAGTGGGGGGAGGCTGAGAGCTGGCCCGGGAAGGAGAGCGGTCGGACCTGGAGCCAGAGCTGCGCGAGTCGGAGGCCCTAGATGGGGACCTGGAAGGGGCCTTCTCTCTATGCTTCTCAGAATGCTTGCGGGCCTTCTCCGAAGAATCCCCCCTTGAAGCCATGGTCGAGTTGTTCCTCGAGCAGGAACGCCTGTAGGGCCTTCTGGCGAGTGATCCGGGTTCTGCTGTTGAAACCCTGGCAAAAGGAGCAGGACCGGGTGTAGTGGTCTGGGCCTAGGCACCGGACACACGCTGAGTGCGGATCCTTGAAAGGGATCTGCTTCCCACAGGCACACTTCGAGGAGTGACCGGAGGTCGGAGAGGACATCAGAGAAAAAGCTGAACGAAGAGAACGTATTTCCCATAGGAAAACACTTTACCACGCTGCCGCTGCTAGAAACTGAACCGAAGGGTCGAGACATGCAAGTCGACAGCGGAAAGAACTGGGATTTCATGGACCGCCCCTTATATACTACGCCTGACATCAGGGGAGTCCCCGCTGAAGATAGCTAGCTAGAATTTTTATGGGGTCCTGACGCCTGCCGGCTTCAGTCCTAATGGTGTAACCTGCTGCAAGAGCTGTGTCTCAGTAAGATCTTCCTTCCCAATTGAGAACTAAGGCATCTAGAGGGACTGAGCCCAACACTGGGGGCCTGCAGCAAAAGAGGAAGTTGGTGATTGTCTGGGGCTGCAAAAAGATCCATCTGCGGGGTGCCCCATCTGGAAAATATCACCCCCAAGACCGGGGGTCCAGCGACCATTTGTGATGGCCCTGGGAAATCCTGCTGAGAGCATCTGCCAAGACATTGTCCTTGCCTGGGAGGTGAACTGCCATAAGGGAGGTGTTCAGAGAGTAAGCCAGAGACCACAACTTCATTGCTTCGGTGCACAAGGCCGTAGACCGAGTGCCCCCCCTGCTTGTTGATGTACCTCATTGTGGTGGTGTTATCTCTTCTGACCTGTACAACTTTGTTCTGAACAGATTTGGAAAAAGCTTGAAGTGCTAGAAAAACTGCTCTGAGTTCCAACAGATTGATGTGGAGCAGAGATTCCTGAGGGGACCACAACCCCTGGGTGGTGAGGTCGCCCATGTGAGCTCCCCACCCCAAGAGGGATGCATCTGTAGTAAGGATTAAGAAGTTAGACTGAGGACAACAGGAACCCCTTTGTCTCAGACTGCTCTGATCCTGCCACCACTGTAGGGCCTGGATCAGGGTTCGAGTCACTGGGATCAATTTGGTTAGAGGGTCTTTCCTTTGAGACCAAAAGGCTCTCAAATGGAACTGAATGTCCCTCATCTGAAATCTTGCTCCCTGCGCTACTGCTGTAGAGGCAGCCATGTGCCCCAGGAGCTGCAGAAAATGCCTTGCTGGTCGAGACACCTGCAGGGTGAATGAGGAGGCCAGAGAGACCAGGGTCCTTGCCCTGTCCAAAGGAAGGAAGGCTCTGGCTTTCTCTGTTCAGCTCTGTGCCTATGAAGGTGACGAGCTGGACAGGCTCTAGAACGGACTTTGAAAGATTCAGAAGGAAACCTAGAGAGGTGAGCAGTTGCTGAGTTATCTGTAGATGTAACCTGACTTGGTCTGGGGACTGACCTACTATGAGCCAATCGTCCAGGTAAGGGAAGATGGCAATTCTTTGCCTTCTTACAGAAGCAACTGCTACTGCCAGGCATTTTGTGAATACCTTTGGAGCAGAGGTGAGGCCAAAGGGCATTGCTCTGAACTGGTAATGGCCTGAGGGCAGCTCGAACCTGAGGTACTTTTGGTGGGAGCTTCTGATGAGAATATGGAAGTAGGCATCCTTGAGGTCCAGGGACACTAGCTAGTCCCCTGGCCTTAGAGAGGGTAGAATAAGTCCCAGAGTCACCATTTTGAATTTTGGTTTTAAAAGCTGCTTGTTTAAGTATCTGAGATCCAGGATGGGCCGCCATTCTCCTGTCTTTTTTGGGGTAAGGAAGTACCTGGAATACAATCCTTTGCCCTGGTGTAGGGGTGGAACCCTTTCCACAGCTCTGAGAGCAAGGAAGGAAGAGACCTCTGCCTCTAAGGCAAGTGCCTCTGATGGATTTGCAGGTGGAAAGGATCTGGTTCTCATCTTTGGAAACTTTTTGAAGCTGAGAACCAGTCTCTGGCTTACTACCTCCAGGACCCATTTGTCTGATGTCAGAGACTCCCAGTCCTGGACAAAGTAAGCCAGCCTGCCCCTACAGGTAGCTGAGAATCGCCCTGGCAACCCCATCAGGGTGCCTGCTTGGCAGGGGCTTAGGGCCGAGGGGTGGAAGCAGACCTGCTCACCCCGGCCTGCCTCTCCCCCAAAGAACCCCCCAGGCATAAGCAGAAGAGGAGGCCTGGGCTTGGTAAAAGGCCTATGAAAAGGCCTGCCCCTGCCCCTGGAAGCTGCCTTGAGGAATGGCCTGCCTTTCCTTGGCCTGTGCACCCTATAGGTGGTCCTATACTCATCCATTTTCTTCATGTAATTCTCTGTCTGCTCCCAAACAGGGAATTACCCACAACAGGAAAATCCATGGCCTTAGTCTGGGTATCCTGTGACAGGCTAGTACATCTGATCCAAGCCATTCTGCCAAGTGCCACAGATGTAGCCATGACTCTCGATGACACATCATTTGAGTCCACTGCAGCATGGAATTGCACCTGGGATGCCTCAATACCATCAGCAGCCACCTGCTCCAGCTCCTTGGCAAGCTGGCCAGGGACCTGTTTCGCTAGAGCCATGACAGTGTCCCATCTGGATTTATGATATCTAGCAATAAAAGGCATATAATTTGCCTGTCTGAGTCCCAAGGATGCTGCCATGTACTGTTTCTTTGCCATGGCATCAATCCTCCTGGAGTCCTTGTCCTAGGGGTGTGAAGCCAAGGGAATATTTGCCTTGTCACAGGCTGCAGTCTGAACAACCCCAACATGGCTGCATTGTGTGTAAGGAACTCCGTATCAGAGCCTGACAATGTGTACCTCTTGTCCATTCTCTTATCCACAGGAGGTATAGTGTGAGGAGTTTTTAGAATTTTAAATGTCTGTTTCCCAAAAGATTTATGCAAGGGAATAGACAGTCTCCTAGACTCTGGGATGTCCATAATTTCCACATAGTCAGGCTCCTCTTGATCATCCACAGCTTCCTCCATAGGGAGCTGGGGGGTTTCAGCCACTTTTTTATAAAACATAAAATGAGAAGGGGACTCAGAAAGCCTAGGAGGAGATACTCCTGAAGGTCTGTCTGGGAGATGTCCGGTCAATGGGCACATCCAGACTTTCAAACCACATTCACTCTCCTCATACTCCTCTTCCCTCCTCCGGTTCATAATATTCCTCTAAATCATACTCTGAACCGGCCGAACCGGCGCTTACCTTGACTGTGCGGTTCGGTCGGAACCGGGAAAGCGACTGGACAATTTTGATCGCTTTTGATTTTTCTTCAGCGGTTGGAGAGGAAAGTTTTGGCTCCACACCAGCTGATTTCCTAGTCCTTTTTGCTGGGACCGACTCCTCAGAGTCGGATCTCTTTTTGCCCTAAGAAGTCTCGCCCTGGTCAGAGGGCACTCCTTCTGGTTCGGTTGGAACCGAACCGGGCTGACCATCCGGTTCAGCTGACTTTTTGGCCTCCCTTTCCCTGAGCCTACCAACTCTCTTTTCCAGGGAAGCTGCAGGAACATTTTTACAAATCTGGCAGCCTGCATTGAGGGGGTCAAACCCCAGACAATAAACAGGTGGTGTGGGGGTCAGCCTTGGCAAAGACTTCCCCACACACACTGCAGTGTTGAAACCTAGTGGGCCTGGTTTTTCTTTTGGGTTTCTCAGACATAGTGCCAGTCCTATCCAAACTTACCCATTTATGGCAATCCACCAGGTAAGACCCTCTTATCGGTTCCCAACCGTGTCACGGGTTGTGGAAAAAAACATAATAAAATCCGTTTTTTTAGAACCGATAAGAACCAGTAACCACACTCTAAATCACAGATTAAGATATTTTAAACCACCTGATCGGTTCAAACCGAACCGATAAACCGTTTACAAGTTCCACACAGAATAGAATTAATGTAAAACCTATCTAGTACTCACAAATACCACAGACAGAGCCTGAACCGACCGGTTGCGGTTTAAATTCGGTCGAAAACTGAGAAAAACAATACTTTAACCAACAAAATGAACCGAGCAGAAGGAGAAATCTCCGGAGCGACTGTTTAGTGAAGCAGAGTAAAGAATCTGATGGTTTCAGTTTGAAGAACAGACAGAGTTTCAACCGAGCTCGAGCTCAGCGTTCCATGCCTGGCATGGAAAGTTAACTCTTTCACCTCCGGAGCAGTTCGAAGGTTGGGACTCACTGCATGTCAGAATATAGCAAGACTTCATGTTGTTTGAAATGATAATCAAGAGGAGCAAAGGGATACCCTTCCAGAAGGTTGTTCTCCTGCGACCACCAGGGGAGTGACCTCTTTAGAGGTTCTGTCACCTTGATTAGAAAGGGCTGAAGGTGAGTGGTTGGGGACCACTGAGTACTGAGCATCCACTGAGAGGTTCTCATGTGGAGACGAGCTAGGGGTACAGTGAACACCAAGGATGCCATGAGACCCAGCATCCGTTGCATCAAGATAGCTCGAACCGAGCTGTTTTCTCTGATGTACCAGGCCATCTGTAGGATATCGCTCCTTCTGTCCTCTGGAAGAAAAGCTTTCGCACAGGAGGTATCCAGAAGAGTTCCCATGAAAAGGAGTTTCTGGGAGGGCTGCAGCTGCGATTTGTTACGATTTAGCATGACTTTCATGGATGTGAGACAGTCTGAAGCTGTGGCTACGGCATCCAGAGTTCTCTGCCTAGAAGGGCTTGCTAGAAGCCAGTCATCCAGGTATGGAAACACCTGAATTCTGATTTTCCGGAGATGTGCTGCGAGAACTGCACAACATTTTGAAAAAGCTTGCGGCGCCGAGGATAGCCCAAAGGGCAGGACTCTGAACTGGTAATGGTGACCAAACGCTACAAACCTCAGGTATTTGTGGTGCTTTACGTGTATAAGAATGTGTTGGTAGGCATTCTGCATGTCCAGGGAGGCTAGCCAATTGTGTTGATGAATCAAAGGTAGAAGGGTACCTACAGATGTCATCTTGAACTTTTCCTTGTGAAGGAATTTGTTTACCTTTCTGAGATCCAGAATAGGGCGCATGCCTCCAGTTTTCTTCGGAACTAGAAAGTAATGTGAGTAGAAACCTGTGTTTCGTTGGTCCAATGGAACTACTTCTACTGCCCTGTTGTTCAGAAGGCCTTGCACCTCACAAGCAAGAAGGTCTGACTGTACTGCCGACAGTCTGGGCTGTCGTTTGCAGGGGGCAGATGATCTGTTGGGGGGCCTGAAAGATTGGGCACACTTCCCGTGGATTATCCGAGGACCCATTTGTCTGATGTTATAGACTTCACCGGTCGAGAACTGAGTCAGGCGCCCTCCTACTGCTGAGGAAGAGTCCCCTCGGGCAGTTGAGGTGGGACCTGGGCGAGAACTCAGAAGGTGGCACTGGCGCTTTGGAGGCTTGTGCCTTCTGCTGCATTTTTTTGTGGCTGTGGGTGTAGCTTTGTTAAAGCCTCTCGCCTTTGCCCCAAAGGACTGACGGTTATGAAGTTGACGTTATTAGTACACTTCCGAGAGGGAGTGAGTGCAGGTCGAGCTATCTTAATGGCTGACCTAGTCTTCTGTGTGGCTTTCACAGTTTGTTCCACCTGGGGTCCGAACAGATACATACCGAATGGTAAGGCCATGACCTGCTGCTGGGCATCATTCGTGAAACCCGAAGTACACAGCCAGGAGTGACGACTGGTACAAATGCCCACCGCCGCTGCCCGAGAAGCAGTATCGCAAGCGTCCATTGAAGCTTTAACCTGTTGGTTATTGGACTCGATGCCCCTGGTTATGGTGTAAAGTAGCTCTGAATTAGTTTCAGACTCAGGCAGACCTTCTACCATTTGCTTGAGCAAATGCCAAAGGACATATTCATGTTGAGAAAAATAGGCCTGGTAGCTGGCAATATGCATACCCAGGGTGGAGGTAGCAAAGACTCTTACCTAAGGTGTCTCTCTTACGAGATTCTTTATTGATAGGCCGGGCTGAAGATGCCTGAGGGAGGACGGCCTTGTCATTCTCTGCTATGACTACAATGGGATCAGCAAAAGCTTGTGAGGCTAATATGGGTCAATCCTTGGGAGCAGTGTACTTCCTATCTATGGACTAAGCCACTGAAGGGATGAGAGCAGGATTGTTCCATACCACCTGAGAAAGGGTCTCAAAAGATGGTTGTACCGGAGGAGTTAAATCCATAGGGATCTCCGGCACATGTAGGTATTGGAGTCTTAAGTTTCCTAGGATTGATTTCTGTAGTCTGTAGAGAAATAGTGGAATTTAAATTTTTCAGCAGAGACTTAAAGGAAAGGTCTTAGACCACAGGCTCTGCAGCAGGATTAACTCCTGCATCATTCATCATCATCATCATCATCATCATCATCATCACCCAGCCGAAGATCTGGGTCAGGCTCAAAATCATCTGACAGTCCGGGGGGATGGTATGGACAGGAAAAGAGTGAAAATCAGAATGGAAATTAGAAGAGGAAAGAACTGGAGTCGAAAAGCCCTGGAGGCTGGACGGCGCCGCGACGAACCCAAGGAAGTCGGCGCCATTGGAAACAGTCAAGCACACGGCACCGACAAAGGCAACGGCGCAGACAGAGCTCTCAGTGCCGTGGCCAGCACCTGACAGAGCCCAAGGCGCCGCAGACAGCACCAACAGAGCCCTCGGTGCAGCGAACGGCACCAACAGAGCCCTCTGCACCGTGGACAGCTCCAAGAGTGTCCCAAGGTTTCGAACACTGCGATTTGAGGGAAAAGGAGAAAAATTAACAGGAGAGAGAGAGGGATCTGTGTGGGCCCCTGCGCCACAGCCATGTGAAGGGGGAAAACACCTGAGCACGGAGTCGACGGCATCGAAGGCGCAGCGCAACTAGTAAGGTCCAACCGCCCTACCTGGTACCTCGAGTGGCCTGAAGGCCCCGGAGTGACCGGGTCAGGCAGCTGGACTAACCTCCAAGCCCACTGCTCCATAAGAGCAGCCCACTGGTGAAACTGCTCATCGGAGGCCTGTCCAATAGGTGGGGACCGACTCAGATGTCTAACAGGTCAGAAACCGGCAACTCCGAGAGAGGAGGAGACCGGTGCCTAGCCCCAATGACCAACCGTTGACGCGCAGACATACCAGAAGGCAACCTCGAGTGATGCCTTCTCTTTCTCGACTTGTGCGCCGAAAAAGAACTCTAGGCCAAACGGCGCTATGACGGGGACCGCCTCCTTAAGCATTGGACCATCCGTCAGACCCACACCCGGGGAAGGCAGCGGACTGGACCCAGCCCCCCTGACTAATCAGCTTTCATACGAAGTCTCCCTACCATCACTTGACCTGCTCATGGTCGACTCAGTCAATAGAGGGCTGAAGACTTCTTTATTAATCAATAAATTAAATTAAAATTTACTTGGTACTTTCAAGGATAAATTACAAAACAATAAACTGGAAACTATGCTGCTAGTTTGAAGTTTGACTCCCGGTGGGCAAGCGACGTCACTGAAGTGCACCTGATGGCGGGAAAATGGGAACTGAGATGGTTGGAGGGTCAACTCCGAGGTAGTCTTTACTGCAAGAGCCACGGCTCACGTGCCACTTCCTCGCGGCTCCATCTCTGGCACTGACCCTCTCAAAAAGTTTGCTCCCACTGGGTCCTAGTGCCTCCAGCGTAGATCCCATTAGTGTGAATGAGTGGTGGAGACTTTATGCCCAGGAAGATCCACATGTTTCGCTCCAAAGATGGTATGATCTGGGACAGAGTGACCATCCGAAAGGTGCGTGACCTGAGATACTGATTCAGGTTATACAGATCCAGAATGGGGCACCAGCCCTCCATCCACATGGGTACCAGGAAGTACCTCTAGACAAAGTGTGGGTCTGCTGGAGGATTCGATACTGGAGCTACTGCCTCCTTGATGAGGAGCTGAGAGATGTCTTGGAGAGCTGACTGGGTCTGAGTGGATACGTTTTCCTCCCGAGGGGCACGGGCTCGGCTTGGGGGGTACTGCTCGAATTCCAGATGCAGTTCCTGATTGACCACTTCGAGAGCCCACCTGTATGAAGTGACAACGGAACAGCCAGAAAGGAAGTGGCGGAGCCAGCTCCCCCATGGGAGGAACCAGAGCTGAGGTGATGGGAGAGGGGTTAACAGCCCCCACCCCATCACTGAGCAGGCTTGGAGGAAGAGAATCCAGGACCTGAACCTCGGCCTCCTTTATCGGCCCTGTTGGGGTCCAGCTTGGGCCGGGAGTGCCAAGCTTGAGCCTGTTGCTGGTGCTGCTGTCCACCTTGAAAGGACGACTGCTGAGCTACAGGGGAAGAATGCCAAAAAGGCCTCTTTTTCTTCCGCTGGTTCTTGCCCAAAGAACCCTTGGCAGAAGCGGAATCCAAGATGGCAGTGGACTGCTCAATGCGCTGAAGGTGACTGGCCACTCCTGGGCCGAACAGGTCGGTCCCGAGGAAGGGTACATCAGCTAGTTTGTGCTGGGTATCCACCAGAAAGGAGGAGAGTCTCAGGCAAGCCTGCGACGAGAGGCAACTGCGGCTGCCATCGAACGGGCACAAGAATTCCCAATGTCCAGGGCTGTCTGAAGCTGTTATTTGGCAATAGCTCGGCCCTGATCCAGGACCCGCTTGACCGTGGTCTGGATGTCCATGGGGAGATGTGGGAGGGCTTCATCTAGCGACCCTAGTAGGGCGTGAGAGAAGTGTGCCATGAGGACGGCTGAACTTGCCTGACAAAGGCCAAGGAGGAAGCCGCACAGACCTTCTTGGCTGAAAGGTTCAAGAGCTTGGACTCGATCAGGAGGTCGGTAAGTGTCGGCAGAACTGCCAGTACACCTGAACACAGAGGCTGTCACCAGGCTCTCAGCAGAAGGGTGGTCTGTGAACCTCGCAAGGGACCCCCATGGGCACCGCATACTTGTGGGCCATGTGGGCAGACGGAGCTGGACAAAAGGCAGGGCACTGCCAAAGATCTAGGGCCAGACCAAACATAGCCTCAGCCACAGGAAAGGCCTCCGTCGGGGTATCTCCTCTCTTAAGGATGTCCGTAAGAGGGTACTCTGCCTTTTTCTGGACTGGCTCCAGGGGCATTCCTGTAGATTGAGAGATGAGGTGGAGAATGCCCCGAAAAGATGAGGGACCTTTCTCCGTCTCTAAGCCAACGGTTGCTTCATCATCACCTGGATGAGAATGCAAGCCAGTGACGTCCGAATCCGAGGAATCCGGGTATAACGGCCGACCACCCAGGTCACCTTCGACTAACTGAGGGCGGTCCATGATGACTGTGACTGTGACTGACAAACGCCAGGGAAGCCAAGTATCCGGTCTGTCTTCCTTGGAAGGAGACCCTCCCGCAGGCTGTTTGGGCAGTGGTTCCACCACACATCGGTGGAGAGACAGTTTTCGGCCAAACTGGTGGTTTTACCGGCTCCGCGGGCTAGGGAACTGACTTAATCGGCTCCAAAGGAGTCAGTTTCAGCCCAGGAGGTGAAAGCCAGGTAATGGCTGGTGTGGAAGCTGGAGTTGGCTTGTGCCCAGTTAATATCAGCGGTTGCCGCATGAGGTCCTCGTAGCGCCGGAGTTTCTGGCAAAACCTCTCCTTATCCGAGGACGACGACTGATGGCGTTGCCTCTTTTTACAGCACTTATGGCTCTTCCTCGGCCTGTCAGTCAAGGGGGTCCAAGACCTCGATCGAGATCAGACGGGCCGACTCAGTCGCTTGGGAGACACCAGCGGGAACAGTGATTTCCCGGGATCAGGGACCACGTCTTCGATGAGAGTCCCAGCAGGCTGGGTCTCGTCATCTGGGAAGACCAAGTTAGGGGGTTCGATCAAGGAAATCGTTGACCGGAGTCAGCGATATCGGACTGATCATGATTTCATCATCAATCAACAATTCGGTCGACTGACCAGACGTCAAAGCCGAAAAGCCAGCGGCCGAAGAAGCGATCTCGACTGAGGTCGAGACCACATGTTCCTGGGATTGAGAACTCTCTTGCCCCCAAGAATGTCTCCGTCGAGACGCAGACGATCCTGGATCCTTCTTCCGCTTACAGGATTGAGAGAAGTGTGAGCCCACAGGTGCCTCTCCCTCGGTCAGGAGAAACTGGCACAACTATCGGAAGGAACCCGAGAAGGTGGAGCCTAGGTTGAGCAGAATGAAGAAGGTCAGAAGTCACTGCAGCACGAGCCACTTCCTCCTCGAACGCTTGCATGCATTCCAATTGCTCGGCAGATCACGCGGCCGTGGAAACCGCCCAACGAGCCTGCTTGGATTTCAACAGAGGGTTCCGTTTCTCTGGCCTCCCCAGCTTCAGGCGTGTGAGACGGTCATCCAGGATGCTGGGATGAAAGGCGAGACACATATCGCATTTCGAGGTGTCATGGTCGACACAGAGGCAATAGACGCATGTGGTGTAGGGATCGGTGCGTGACATTTTCTGGCCGTGAGGGCACCAACGAAATCCAGGAGAAGACTTGTCTTCCATAATCATAGCGGTAAACTTGCAATCACTAAACGAGAACAATGCGAATTTTCGGAATAATCGAAGGTTTGAAAGCCACGGCCTACAAAATGTGTGAGCACGAGTGAGGCAACCTGAATCTTCTAGCAGAAAAGAAGATCTGGAGTCATGGGGCGGAGTCGAGGTATATACCACCAGGGCCGGTTCTACGACTTTGGGGGCCTCCAGCAAACTCTATGACTGGGGCTCCACAGACGGGGCGGGGCCCCCCCAGTAATCATTCTACAATCAAAAGCATATAGTTAAGGAAACAGAGCTCTCCCTGCTCTATTACCTCTGCCCCACTCTGCTGCATTAAACATCTGCATTGTCCATATAATCCAATATGCTTCCTTATTGTAAATTGTTGAGGGATTCTTAGTCTCATCATCCAGCTGAATTATGATTAAGCCTGACCACTACGGCAAAGTGACCACCTCCATCGGTCAGGAACAAATATTATGGTATAAAACTGGAGGATTTCTTAGTCTCATCATTCAGCTGAATTATGATTAAGCCTGACCACTACGGCAAAGTGACCACCTCCATCGGTCAGGAAAAAAATTTCATCTTGCCTTTAAGACCTGATGTCCTCCTGCTTTCAGTCTTGTGGGGTAAACCACACTCCAGCTTTATTATTAGAAAGTATACTTAGAATGGCAGAAAAAGGGGAGATATTGCTGATGGGTGATCTGAATATGCCAGATGTCAGCAGCCATTTCTAAGAGTGGGGTTATTCTAGATGCCCTACAGGGAGCATGCCTTAGACATCTAGTATTGGAGCCCACTCGAGAGGGAGCAATCTTAGACCTGGTTCTCTCAAATGGAGATGAACAGATGATCACAGATGTAGAAGTGGGTAGCCATCTGGGAACTAGCGACCATCGAACAGTATGGTTCACAATAAACACAGCAATAGAGTCAAGCCATACAAGCGCAAAGTACTGGACTTCAGGACGGCTGACTTTGCCAAACTGGGCAAGTGCCTAAGAAATGCACTAGCAAATGGGTAGGAAGGAGGTGGAAGAACAATGGGGAATAATAAAACTGCCATCACAGAGAATAATGCAGTACCCTTTTGGCTTTAACAGGAGTCAGTAGCAGTCATCTCATTCCCAACTATCCTTACCTTAATTGCAGGCAGTATCAGTAATACACTGACAGCATCAAACAATTGAAACAAATATACATACCTAAGAAGAAACTTGGTCTCTGACTCTGGGCAACAGTAGTACAGACACTGGATTTGTGGTCTTGGCCAAGCTGCTGCTGCTGCTTGCTGAGCGTAACAGTTATTTCTTAAAAGAAATAAATGATTTACAGAGACAACACAGCAGTCAAGCACAGCAAGCAGTACTGAGCACACTAGCACTGAGGGCTGTATCAGCGGTGGCGAGGATAAGCAGGCCAGCAGTACTCAAGATCAGAATGGAACCGGGTTACCAGTTGAGTGGCTGTGGCTTAAGATGCATGCAGAATTGCAGATAGCAGTGGTCTTCTCTGTGTGACTGAGTTGTCTCTCACGGCGGCGTTCTCTCTCTTTCTCTCTCCCAGTCCCCGAGTCCGATTCTCTCTCTCTCTCTTCTTCGGCTCCTCCAAGTTCAGTTGCGAATCGATAGCGACGCCTAAGCGACTTACCCAGCGAGATTCTCCTTCTCCGACTCCAACGCTCGACTGGAACTAGTCCTTGGTTGAATAGGACTCCAAGAGCGCCAAAGGGATCATCTTTATGGAGCCGTCACGGACCTGAGTGGGAACCAAATCTTTCAGGTCCGAGGGGGAGGAGGTGCAAAAAATAGCAAGGGACTGAGTGACTGAGTGGAGCCCTGTGATTGGCTCCAACTGCTCCTCCACGTCACCATGATGTGCAGCATATAGGGGAACGTGTGAAACATGCTGCAGTTTTACAGTCTGAGACAGGCTCTCTGTCCACATCACTGTGTGGCCAGGACAATCAGCGTGGAGGGCAGGAGCTGCATGTACAACAAATGGGCAGGATATATTTTTTTTCCCCAATGGGCGAGCAGCTGAGATCGGCAGGGCCCCGACTTCTTACACTACAGTCAGTAAAGCGAAGGAACCAGCAACTACCGTCTACGAAGCAACTATGTGATGCTGGCGCTGCCTTTTTTTTTCCGTTTTAGCAAGTTGAGGTGATGAAGGCGGAAGGTAAGGTAGCGTGGCGTTTATATAGCATCAGTCAGGCTGAAGGTGTACTGTGTCTAATGTTACCCTTGCCCCAGAAATATTTGTGTGTGCGCAGCAGCAGGGATTGCAATTGTATTGTTTGTCTACTGACCTTGTTGTTGGATCTCGGGCGGGGGGTCAGCGGGTGGAGTCAGTGCCAGTGGGGCGAGGAGACCCATGCCGCTGGCGCTCGAAGCTTTGATCTCACGTGCCCTGTATACCACCCAGGTAGGTGGGAGAGCCAGCTTGAAGACTTCCAGTCCATCTTAAAGTGGAAGGGGACATGCCAAAGAGTGTGGAAGAACAACATATCCACACTCCTAGAATAGGGATTTCAGGAGAGAGGGGTCTCTGCCAAGCCCACTGCCGTTCACAAAAGCAAGGGCTCGGCAGTCTACACCAATGACCATGGGCTATGGTCCCGCCATCACTCTCTCTTCCTGGTGGGCTGAAACTTTGTGTATTTCAAAGGACCGAGTTGCTCCAATCAGGAGGGCTTCAGTCCTTTGATCTGCAAGAAGCTGTCAGCAAACAGCTGAGCAGCTTGTCTTTAGTCTGTTTGCTGACGGCTTTCATATCTTAACAAAAAACAAATACATCCATCGATGTCCGTCCCCCAAACATAACACTGACACTGGGGGTGCCCAATTTAAGACCGACCACAGGAAACATTGTTTTACACAGAGATTAGTGGATAGGAGGAATTCACGTCTGTGTTAATAGCTAATGCCAGTACATCAGTGGCATTCCAGGAAAAAGCAGATGACTATACAGAAACATAGAAATGGTCAGCAGATAAGAACCGCTAGGCCCATCCAGTCTGCCTGCAAGTCCTGTACTTAATTACGGCTTTTCACCCTTCCCCCGCTTAACCTCTATGGTTCCTCTCTGCCTGTCCCATACATGTTTAAATCCAACCACAAGGCTCGCTCCCACCACCTCCTGTAGCAGGCCACCTCCTGTAGCAGACCATTCCATGTGTCCACCACCTCTCCATGAAGAAAAACTTCCTCACATTCCCTCTTAACCTGCCACCTTCTAATTTCATGTCATGCCCCCTAGTTCTTGTGCTCCTCCTGTATTGGAAGACCCCCCATTTATGCCCGAGGTACTTGAATATTCCTATCATGTCCCCTCTCTCCCACCTCTCCTACAGCGAGTACATACTGAGGCCTCAGTTTCGTCTCATAAGTCTTGTGGTGCAAGCCCTGTACCATTTGATTCACCCTTCTCAGAACTGCTTCCAGCCTGTTAATGTCCTTTCAAAGGTGCCGCATCCAGAACTTCACACAGTACTCCATGTGAGGCCTGACCAGGGTTTTGTATAACTGGATCACTACCTCACGCCTTCTGCTGGTGATATGCCAGCATGCCACTGGCCCTCCCTCCCTGCTGCCTTTGCAATCTGTTAGGTCATCTGAAATAGTAACCCCAGGTCTCTTCTCTTTGGTGACTGTCAGCAACTCCCCCCAATCCTGTAGCTCTCCCCAGGGTTACTTTGTCCCGGGTGCATAATTCTGCACTTTTTTTTAATTAAACCTCAGTTGCCATTGTGCAGACCATCTCTCAAGCTTCCCCAGGTCCCTCCTCTTTTTCTCCTCCCCTTCAGGAGTATTTACCCTGTTACAGATCTTTGTGTCATCTGCAAACAGGCAGACCTTTCTTTCTAGCCCCTCTGCAAGGTCACTGATGAAGACATTAAACAGAACTGGTCCAAGGACTAATCCCTGAGGTACCACGCTGGTCACCCTCCTCTCCCCAGATTGTGCTCCATTTACCACCACCCTCTGTCTCCTGTCCATTAACCAGTTCCTAATCCAGTCTACCACCTTGTCTCCTATGCCCAGACTACCCATGTTGTTAACCAGCCTCCTATGTGAGACGGTGTCGAAGGCTTTGCTGAAACTGAGGTAGGTGACGTCCACTCCTGCAATTTACTTCCTTCATCACCCAGTTGAAGTCGCCTACAAGATTTGTCTGACTTGACCTACCCGCTGTGAACCCATATTGCCTAGGGTCCTGGGCACTGATGGCTTCTAGATGTTCCACTATCCTTTCCTTAAGCAGTGCCTCCATGATCTTCCCCACTACCAAGGTGAGGCTGACCGACCTATAGTTGCCCGCCTCCCCCCTACTGCCCGATTTGTGTAGAGGCATGACATGTGCCCTCCTCCAATCCTCTGGCACCGCTCCTGTGTTAAGTAACTCAGTGAACAATGCTGCTAGGGGTTCTGAGAAATCTCACTGCAGCTCCCGTAGTATCATCCTTGATGTATTCCGTCTGGTCCCATTGCTTTGTCCACCTCCCCCCCCTTGGCATCTGATGCTTGGCTGTGGTCCCTGTCCCTCCCCCTCTTCTGTGAATACCGAACAGAAATATTTCTGCCTTAACCATGTCCCCCTCCTTACACTCCCCTTTAAGTCTTACAATCCTCCCCTCCGCCCCCAGTTTTCCTCCTTTCACTGATGCACCTATAGAATGTCTTGTCCCCTTTCTTTAGTGTCTATGCTAAACTTTCCTCAGTCTGTGCCTTTGCTCTCCTCACCCCCCCCCCGCTTCCTTTAGACACTCTTGGTACACCTCTCTGTCCTCCCTTTGAGTCTCCTTATATTTCCAGAACCCTGCCCTTTTATATGAACACAGTATGCAATTATCAAATAACTCATTGAGTGGTGGTTAGTGGTCTCGAAGAGCAAAGTAGCACTTTACAGCCTACAAAGAAACATAGTATCTGACGGCAGGCCTGGCCCGGTGGCGCAGAGGGTTGAGGCGCTGGACGCCACACCTTGAACTATGCCGGTGACCATTGGTTGGGATAGAGTTTGGGTTGCTGGGGGTCGGCCGGGGAGGAGAGGATTGAGAGTCTGGAGGACAGCTCTCCTCTCCTGGGGAGGGTGGGGGACAAGAACCGCTGCAGCACTGGCTCTTGGTGGTGGCAGGGGGTGGTGCGCGGTAGCATGAAGCGTGTAGAATGGCAGGGCAGACATTGGACATGCACCGGGTGAGCACACACACTGCGTCGTTCTGGACGTCACTGCACACCCTCACCAACTAGGAGGAGGGGGAGGAAAAAGAGTGGAAAAAGGAATCCCCTGGCACGCATGAAGCCTCAGCCGACTGATGCCACACCGGATGCACCAAGATTCTCCCTCCCAGCCCAGCTCACCAGAAACTCCCCAGTGTGTGGGGTACGTAACCACTGTGTACAGACCCGGGTTGTGTGTAGGGGGAAGGAGGTAGAGAACAGGAGCTGCAGCCAGTGGGAGCCGGAGATCGAAGGCTGATGGGGAACCATAGGTACACCTCCAGCCGAGGAGGTAAGAAGTACATATAATAAGAATAATACTAGAATCTGATGGCAGACAAGGATCGCTTGGCCCATACAGCCTGCTTATTTCTCGCCACCTACACTATTACCTCAGACCATGGCCGATCTACAGCTCTTGTCTATGATCCATGGGTCTTATGTGGGCTCGAAAACTGCACACACTACTCCAGGTGTAGTCAAACCAGTGACCTTTACAGTTCAGTATTACCTCCCTTCTTCGACGGATGAAGCCTCCTATGCATCCCAGCATCCAGTTTTGTCTTTCCATAGGCTATACTGCACAAGGGTCCAGATCCCCTTCTGTCTGAGTACACAACTTCCATGTGCTACTTTTCCCTCCCTTTCTCATTATTATTTCCTCTATTAACCAGTAAGCCTTTCTTAAAGGACAACTAAACAGGCTAATTAAATGAAACGAAGAAGGGAAAGTTTGAAAATGTACATAGATACATAGACAGTATCGGCAGATAAGGGCCTATGGCCCACCCAGTCTGCCCATTTGAGCTTGTAAGTTCAGTTTATGTTTTCCTAGAAGTCAGTTGCCCCTTAACCCTGACCTCCAGAATTCCTTCATGTCTATCCCATGCATTCTTAAATCCCATGATTGTTTCAGCCCCCACCACTTCCTCTGGCAGGGTGTTCCACTTGTCCACCACCCGTTCTGTGAAGAAATTCTTCCTCACGTTTCCTCTGAATTGTCCTCCCTCCAACTTCATCCCATGCCCTCTAGTCCTGGAACATCTTTTTCGCTTAAAAATAGTGTATTCCTGCACCCTGTTCCTCCCTGTAAGATACTTGTATGTCTATCATATCCCCTCTCTCTCCCTCCTCTCTTCCAGGGAGTACATGTTCAGTTCCTTCAACCTGTCTTCATAGGACTTGTGATGCAATCCATGCATCATCTTTGTTGCCCTCCTCTGAACCTTCTCTACCCTATGTCCTTACGTAAGTATGGTCTCCAGAACTGTACACTGTACTCCAGTTGGGGCCTCACTCCTGTCTTGTATAGTGGAATTATGACCTCCCTTTTCCTGCTGGTGATGCCCCTGCCTATACATCCCAGCATCCTATTTGCTTTACCTTCTGCCTTGTCACACTGTTTCCCTACCTTGAGGTTATCAGAGATAACCCCAAGATCCCTTTCCTGCTTGGTGCATGCTATATTCTCACCCCCCAACTGATATATTGTGCCAGTGTTTTTGTGCCCCATATGCATTATCTTGCACTTCTTTGCATTGAATTTCAACTGCCAAACCCTGACCATTCTTCAAGTTTCTGCAGGTCCCTTCTCATTCTGTCTACACCCTGGTGTGTCTACTCTGTTACAGAGCTTTGTGTCATCAGCGAACAGTGAAATTCTGCCTTCTAGGTCCTGCAATGTCACTGATGAAGATGTTGAATAGGACCGGTCCCAGCACTGATCCCTGTGGTAACCCACTGGTCACTCTTCCCTCTGTGGAGTGACAGCCATTTACCACCACCCTCTGTGTCCTGCCACCCAGCCAGTTACTTACCCACCACACTACTTTCCTGCCCACACCCATATTCCCCAGTTTGTGTAATAGTCTTCTATGTGGCACAGTGTCAAAGGCCTTGCTGAAGTCCAGATAGGCCATGTCCACTGCCCTCCCCTGATCCACCTCCCTAGTCACCCAGTCAAAAAATTCAATGAGGTTGGTCTGACATGACCTCCCCCTGGCGAAACCATGCTGCCTTGGGTCCTGTAGTCCACTGACAACCAGATGTTCCACCAATCGCTCCTTTAGTAGTGCTTCCATGATCTTCCCCACTACCGAGGTGAGGCTGACTGGTCTGTAGTTCCCCGCTTCCTCTTTGTTCCCACTTTTGTATAAGGGGACTACATCTGCTGTCCTCCAGTCTTTGGATACCTCCCCTGTTTCCAGTGATCGCCAAACAGGATAGCCAGAGGTTCAGCCACCACCTCTCTTAGTTCTTTAGGACCCTGGGGTGAACCCCATCTGACTCCATTGCTTTATCAATTCTTATTACTTCCAGTTCCTTCAGGACCCTTTCTCGTGTAAAGGGACTTATGTCCATTTCTGCACCATTCTCACCCCTTGTACTCCCTTCAGATCCATTACCCTCCTCTTCCTCAGTAAAGACTGAGCAGAAATACCTGTTCAATATGTCAGCTTTACTGTTGTCCTCCACGCGGCCCCCATCCTCACCCTTCAGCCTCACTATCCCTTCCCCTTTGTCTTTCTTTTTTCACTTATGTACCTGTAAAAGGTTTTGTCCCCTCTACCCACTGATTTTGCAATGTGTTCTTCTGTCTGAGCTTTGGCTTCCTACTGACCTCCCTGCCTCCCTTTGCTTCTCCTGGTACTTCTCCCTATCCCCTTCTGCCTGTGTCTTTTTGTATTGCCTGAATGCAATCTTTTTGGCTTTCACTTTCTTTGCTACCTCTTTGGAAAACCATAATGGTCTCCTCTTCCTTTTCCTCTTGCTAACCTGCTTAATGCATAATTCTGTTGTTCTTGTAATCCCCGTTTTAAATGCTGCCCCCACTGTTCCTCAACCAGATTCCTGTCCCATTCCCCTTAATGCCTCTCAAGTATCTCCCCATTTTCCCAAAGTCTGCCCCCCCCTAAAATCCAGGATACGTGTTTTTGTGTGGTTTGATTCTGCTCTTTCTGTGATTTCAAACCACAATGACTGGTGGTCACTGTTCCCCAGGTGCTCCCCCACTGTTACCTCCATCGCACTGTCCCTGTTTGTGAGCACAAGGTCCAGTATTGCCTTCTGCCGAGTTGGTTCCATGACCAGTTGCTTGAGGAAGGCACCCTGAAGGGAGTCCAGGATAAATCTGCTCCTAGTTGATGCTGCTGCTGGGATGCTCCAGTCCACGTCTGGAATATGTAGGGCTGTAGAATAAGCCCTTAACTGTGATATACTGTGCTTTGCTTCTTCCAGAAACACTTTTTAGCAGCATTTCGTCAAGTTTGAAAAACATAAACAAAGAGCTGATTTTTCCAAAGTGCCCACTCCCGGTAGCAGCCTAAGATGACCGCGACGTGTGTATATGTGATGTCATCAGAGTCACAGCGCTCCGGAGCGATCATAGGATGAAGATATCACACATATACAGTAAAGGATTTTAGCCATATATGCAGTCCGAGGGAGTTAAAAGTATATATATTTAATAGGTCCCTACAGAGATCCTATGATCGCTCCAGAGCACTGTAGCTCCAATGACATCACGTACACACGTTACGTTTCAGATTTTGCCTTCTTCTTTTCATTTAGTCTGTTTAGTTGTCCTTTAACCTCAGACTCCCACCTGACTTTCCCATGTGTGCCTAATTGCTGCTGCAAACTGTTCACAGACTACAAAGCGTGTATAAGGTGCCATACAAATCCAGATTCCTTTCCTTAGTTTTATGTGAATTAAAAAAAAAACTGAGCACTATCAAATAAAAAAGATTTAGTTAAAATTGGAGGGTTATGTACTCAATGTTTAGCAGTGCTGTTCAAGTCAGAGATTTAACTTTTTTTTTTTTTTTAATAAAACAAACAGAAAATGCATCTTCCTTACCCAGCTGAAATCCTTCCCATCAAACTTCCGGGCACTTGAAAAGAGGACAGTCCTTGCAGGCATATTAATACCCATTGCAAAGGTCTCGGTTGCAAACAAGGCCTAAAAAAAAAAAAAAAAAAAAAAATTCAAATATCAGGAACAAGCATCAGTTAACTAGAATTTCGGTTTTTAAAAGACTTTAAATGTTCAAAGAAATACAAAATAGCTTACATAACATCACTGAAGTGCCAATATTCCCTACCCATATAAAGTAAAATTATGTAGTAGGTTAATTACAAACCATTATCAGTTCTTTTCTTCAACAGAAACAAAGAATGTATTTATTTATTCAATTTTGTTAACCGGGTAGGTCCACTGAGCCCTGAAGGTCCCTATTTCAGGGGTGACCTGGAGTTAGTTACATATAGTAAAAACATTTTGCATATACAATACATGAGAGTGCAAACCACAGTTTGTTACAATCAAGACACTGCACAGCAGGAATCAGACAGTTACCAGTAGACAATTCGATTATACTGTCACAGTAGGACTGGACAGAACAACAACTGACAGCACACTTTCAACTCTATTGCTAAAGAGCTTTCAGCAGGACTGTTCGAGTTGGGGTAGGCTAGGTTTTAGATCTTGGTACAGTGATGCTTGGGTGCAAGAGCATTTGCTGTTGTCCTGCAGGTGCTCCTGGAGCCCTTTACAGAAGGATCCCAGGGAGGCAGTTTCCTGTAGGTTGCCATCACAAAAGGACCACTTGGCCCACCAAGTTGAGACGGATGTTCCCTGCCTGTTCTGCCTTCAAAGACACTATCAGGTATCCGGCGACCCTCCTGCCTCTTGTCTAATATACCCCATGTTTATCCCATCCATGCATGCCTCTGCCATTTCCGCTGCAGTCTACTCTAGGCATCTACCACCCTTCCAGTGAAGAAATATTTCTCGACATCTCTCTAACCCCCCCTCCAGCTTCATCGCATGTCCCTACTCCTGGTGCTCATTCTCATATGAAACTGACTCCACACCTGCACACTGTTCACCCCTGTGAGGTACTTGTAGGTCTCCATCATGTCACCTCTTGTAAAATCCTTCCTTCTGAAATCATTGAAAAACCAACATATAAACAATGGTACAACTACGTGACATCATTTAAAATAACAGATTCCCAGCAGTCAGGATTTTATCATAGATATTTTACCTGTACAGCATTACTGGAATTTACAGACCATATTTTCAACAGTATTAATCAGCGACATAATTTCAGAACCAACTTGTACACCTGCAAAGGCTTTGTATAAGTAAAAAACTATGTTGTCATCAAACTATGCATCATCAGCGTGAGCTGTGCTGTGGTTTAAATCATATGCTAAAGATAGATATCAAGAAAAAGAACAGAGGAGGTTACTCACCTGTAACCATAGTTCTACTACCAGTATTCAGTTCACATCCACACTTAGCCAATATCCACAGAGTGTAGATAGCTCAGTCAGCAGATGTCATCAAGCTGGACTTTTCCCACTACCTGTAGTGCCACCTTGCTCCGCCTGATGTCAAATCTGCACACCTGAAGAAGGAATCAGAGCAAGTGCTGCCAGGGGAAGTCGCGTGGATGAGAACTGAATATCAATAGTAGAAATACAGGTTACTCATTTATAACCGTAGTTCTAACCACCTAAATTCAGTTCCCTATCTAATTTTCCTGGGAGGGGGAGGAAAGGCACACACAACAAAATTTGGTGAAGAGAGACTGGAAAACAGAGGTCCCAAACAGTAAATCACAATAACTCAGCATAGTGATGCTATAGTGGAATATGAACATGTCTGCAGTGAATAAGGTAGTAGCCCAACAGATTTCCAAATTCAGGGTTGTACCTGGCAGCAGTATAGCTGGTAGAGTAAGCCATCAATCCCATGGGCATTTCCTTCCTATCCAACCTGTAACACACACCGATGCAAAACATTATCTATTGACTAATCATCTTCTTAGCTGCTGGTCTGCCCGGAACAGCTTCAGTACATGTGAGGAATAGCTGGCCAGCCTCACTGTGAACTGCTATGTTCTCCTTGAAGTAGCAGCTGGTGCACATCCAAAAAGTGGAGCGTATGCTTGACATCCGAAGAATGGTTAGTGGTACGGCAGCTGGGTTTCAATGCAAAAAAGTTCCATATCATGCACCTTGGGCACAGGAAACCAGAGGAAAATTACTGAAGATTGTGTGTGTGTGTGTGTTTTTTTGGGGGTACCTGGCAGTTACCAAACAGGAAAGGGGGGGTTGGTATTGGCGAATACCAAACAGGAAAGCGACCTGGGAGCAATCATAATGGATGACCTCAAGGTGGCAAGGCAATGCAACACAGCAATAGGGAAAGACAATGGGATGTTGGAGTGCAATAGTAGGGGTATCACCAGTGGAGGAAGGGAGTTGTGTTGCCACTTTACCAGTCATTGGTGAGGCCACACCTGGAGTACTGCATTCAGTTCTGCAGACCACACCATAGAAAGGACACACTCTGGGAAGAAGCCACCTAAAGAAGGGCAACAAAAATGGTGCAGAAGCTGCACCAAATGTCCTACAGGTAGAGACTGATGGATCTGAACATGAAGAGATCTTTAAATACCTCACGAGGTTAATAGGGTACAGGAACGGATGCATTTTCCAGATAAGGTGTACAAGAACTAGACGGCACAATATGAAGCAGGAGGAAGGATGTATAGGAAGAATCTGAGGAAGTATTTCTTCACTGAGAGGGTCACAGATGCATGGAAAAATCTTCCAGTGCATACGGGAGGGGCAAAAACCGTGATGGGCTTCAAGCATACATGGGACAGTTATAAAGGAAAATGAGTATCAAAGTGTGTGTTGGGGGGGTGCAACCAGTTACAGTTTACAGTGGCAAATTAGGCAGGCAAAACAGTGGCAGACTAGCTTGGCCAAGTGATCCTTATTTGATGACAAACTAGGTTTCTATTTTTTAATCTATTTATTGATACTAGGATTATAACCTTTGAGCTAGAAGCTCATTTACAGAGGTTCCACGTCAGAGAATAGTCAGACAAAGTGAATACATTACAAACAGTACAAAAAATAAGTTAAGATACATAATGGTAACACAGCATATAGAAAATGGAAGGTTACAAAACAAGACAGTAATGTGTATTAGGATGGAATACAATTTTTTTTTTAAGGAGATGGTATTCAAGACATTAAATTTGCAACAGCTGGATGAAAATACTATAATATAGGGGGTATTACAGGATCAAGTAGCGGAGTCTAGGCAGCTTGGTAAAGTGTTCTCAAGGTAAGGGAGGCAAAAGAGCAGCGAGAGTTGCGTTGTCAGGGGTGTGGAAAAAGGGGGGAGAGGAAGGGAGTGGAGTAGCAGACAGGGAACTGGGATGTGAAGGGGTAAGGAGTGAGGGGGAGAAGGGGGCGAGTCAGAGGGCCTAGGGAGTATCTTCTCCCAAACAAGGAGGTAAGCAGGGGGCCAAAGACAGGGCCTAGGGAGTAGGGAGGGAAAGTGGGGGTGGGTGGTTAAAGGCCACAGTTGCACTTGGAGTTGTTAGAAACCAGGTGAGCCTTCAGTTCTGCCTTAAATTGGCCTAGCTTGGGACAGGCGAGGAGATCTGGGCTAAGAGAAGTTAGCCAATTTGGGGCTCTATACTTGAAGGAGCATCAACCTTGAGAGGTCCGGCGGAAGGGGATTTTTAGAGTTAGAGTACCCTCCCTCCTGGTACCCCTGTTGGAGTTACAGGGGTGGAGACCTGCAACCCCACGTCTGTTAAGGCCCATGATGGACTTCTTGGCTAGTAGGCAGGTTTGGTTTCTATGAAACATGTGGCTTCAGGAAGAAGATAAGGAGAGAAATCACCTGGTTAAGATGGAACTCATGAGACCACCTTTGGCAGGAACTTCCCACGACAGTGAAGGACACCTTGTCCTTTTGGAAAACCAGATAAGCAGACTCCATGTAAAGTACCTAAAACTCACCCATATAGCTGAGGTAATGGCAACCAAAAGAACAGGTTACTCACCTGTAACAGTAGTTCTAGGAGTGGTATATGTTATTCATCCACACTTCTTGGCATGTCCCCTTCCACTTTAAATCTTGCCGGAAGTCATCAAGCTTGCTCCTCCCAACCACCCGGGTGGTACATACCTCCGCTCCGCCCCATGATGCCAGATCTTAGCCCGCTGGAAGCAAGGTTGTGCGCCCGAAGCCAGGGAGGTCGGGTGGGTGTGTGTGGATGAACATATACCACTCCTAGAAAGTACAGTTACGCAAGAACTTACCGTAACAGTAGATCTTCGAGACAGGCTCTTGCAGTAGGTAATTACATATAGGACTGATGTCGGCAGGACCCCACAGAAAAATTTCTAGCTAGCAGTCCCTGGCGAGGGACCACCCCCACGTCAGGTGACCGGCGTCAGACGACGTCGGTATAAAGGGGCGGTCCCGGACGCCCGCCTTCCAGTTCTTTCCCGCCACAGGCCCGGACGAGATAGAGAAGCAGATATTTCCCTCAATGGAAAAGGAGCTGAAAAAGCCTAGGAGGATGGAGGGCAGGAAGGTATTACCTACTGCAAGAGCCTCTCTCAAAGATCTACTGTTACGGTAAGTTCTTCCGTAACTGTAATATCTTACTTCGAGAGGGCTCTTGCAGTAGGTAATTACATATAGGACAGAATCCCAAGCAGTCTGGAACAAATGAAAGGCACCGGGAGGAGGAACTACTCCAAGAAGTAGCAAACAACCTTGCAAACCTCAAGATAGGAGGCTTTGCAAGACAGTTAAGACGAAGCCTGCTCTACGGCGAGAGGCAATGTCCAAACTGTAATGTTTCGTAAAGGTAAGGACGAAGTCCAGGTGGCGGCAGCACAGATGTCTGCCGCGGACACATTCTTGAAACAAGCCGCAGAGGCTGCTACTCCGCGAGTGGAGTGACCTCTGACTTGACCCGGTAGGGTCTTGTGTTTGTCATAACAGAAAGTGATGCAATGAGCCAACCACTTTGACAGGCATTGCTTGGAGACAGCATTGCCTTCCCTTTTGTGAGCAAAAGAGTTGAACAACTGATCAGTCTTTGAGATCATTCGTCCTATCTGTGTAGTAACTCAGAATCTTGTGGACATCCGTGGTATGGAGCAAGTATTCTCCCTGGTTGGAGTACTGCGTGAAAAAGGCAGGTAACTCAATAGACTGATTTAAGGTAGACTCCGCTACCACTTTCGGAAGAAACTTAGGGTTCGCGCAAAGAGCTACTCGTTCTTTGTGAAAAATCAGATAGGGGACTTACACAAGGGCCCGAGCCAGAAATCTTCTTTATAGAAGTAATGGCCACCAAGAAGAGAGTCTTCCACGATAAAACTTCAACTCATGGAAGCCGAGGCTCAAAAGGAGGAAGGGTAAGTTTCTAGAACAAAGTTCAAATCCCAAGGGGAGCAGGAGTCCTAACAGGGGCCTGAGATGAAGGACCCCTCAGAAAGGTCTTGGATACCTCTAATTGGGCAAAGGCTTTATCAGCAAAAGGAACATGGTAGGCTGAAATAGCAGCCATGTGAACCTTCAAAGAGGAGTGACTGAGACCCAGGTCAAAAAGATGATGCAAATAATCGAGCAGAACGGCCACAGGACAGGAGAAAGGCTCCACATTCCTGGAGGCAGCCCAAATGGAAAATCGTTTCCATTTCATAGCGTAGGTGGATCTAGTGGAGGGTTTTCTAGCCTCCACCAGAATCTCGGCCACCTTAGGAGAGACGCCAAATCGAGATTGGGCTAGGTCTGCAGGAGCCATGCATGAAGTTGAAGGGACTTGAGTCCCGGATGGACCAGGGTCCCCTGATCCTGGGTCAGCAATCCCGAGATAAAGGAGAGAGGAAGAGGAAGACCTCTGAGTATTGTTGTAGAAGAGAGAACCAGATTTGCCTGGGCCAGAAAGGAGCGATCAGAATCATTCTCACTCCTTCCAATGCAAGTTTCTGCAACACACGAGGGACCAGAGGAATTGGGGGAAAAGCATAGACAAATCTGTCCTTCCAGCTTAGAGACAGAGCGTCGCTCTGGAGCAAGCGAGCAAAAGGTGGGAAGTTTTGCGTTTTGGGAAGAGGCGAACAGGTCTACCTGTGGAGTCCCCCAAAACTGGAAGATGCCGTTTAGAACCTTTTGGTCCAGTTCCCACTCGTGTGGCAGAGCCGAGGAACGACTTAGCTTGTCTGCCAGGATATTGTCGACTCCTGGAACATGGATCGCTGTGAGGTGAAGGTCGTGAAGCGTTGTCCATTCCCAAACCCTCATTGCTTCCCTGCACAGCAGGTAGGATCGAGTCACTCCCTGCTTGTTGATGTACCACACCACGCACATGTTGTCCGTTTGGACAGCTAGGTGACCAGGAAGGATGTATTGGTGAAGGGCTTGGAGAACATACAGAACTGCTCGTAGCTCGAGCACATTGATGTGGAGGGCTAATTCCAATCTGGACCATAAACCCTGGGTTCGGTGAGGACCCAGATGGGCTCCCCAACCTTCGCCTGATGCGTCCGTGGTCAGAGTCTCGGAGGGGGGAGGATGAAAGAAGGGGACCCCCCAGAACAGGTTCTCTCGAACCATCCACCATTGCAAGTCTTTTGTCATCGGCAAGGAGATCAGCACCAGATGATCTAGGTCATCTACAAGTTGATCCCACTGAGAGCGGAGAGTCTACTGAGAGATCCTCATGTGGAGACACGCGCGGAACCGTTGGGATGGCGGCCGCCATAAGCCCCAAAAGACGGAGCACCGACCTCACTGGAACCTTCCTGCATTCTGCCAGTAGGGAAATCTTGTGACTGGAGGGAGGCCCTCATGTCCGAAGGCAGGAAGGCCTTGCACACTGTCGTATCGAGGATTGCCCCAATGAACTGGAGTCTCTGGGAAGGGTCCAGATGAGACTTGGAATAGTTGATGGTGATACCCAGACAAGTGAAAACCTGCTGGGTGAGGGAGAGAAAATGCAGGAGTTCCTCCCTGGACGAGGCCGCCAGGAGCCAATTGTCCAGGTAGGGAAACACCTAAACTCCCGAAGTACGCAGGTGGGCCGCTACCACCGCCAGGCATTTGGTAAAAACTCGGGGAGCCGAGGAAAGACCAAAAGGGAGCACCCGGAATTGGTAATGGTCCCCCTGGAAAGCAAACCGGAGGTACTTTTGGTGCGAGGGACTAATAGGGATGTGCAGGTATGCATCCTGCATATCCAGTGCACAAAGCCATTGGCCCGGCCGAAGAAGGGGCAGAGGGGTTTGAAGGGAGAGCATCCTGAACTTCTTGTATTCTACATAGAAGTTCAGGGAGCTGAGATCGAGAATGGGTCTGAGATCTCCAGTCTTCTTTGGTACAAGGAAGAAATGGGAATAGTAACCCGTCCCGTGGAGGTGAGGAGGGACGGGTTCTATGGCCTGCTTCATGAGGAGAGAAGATATTTCTTCCTTGACCAAAGGAAGATGGTCCCTTGAGTAACAGGACTTCAGAGGGGGGTGGCATGGAGTTTTCTGCAGAAACTCTATAGAGTGCCCCTCTGCAATAATCTGAAGCACCCACGAATTCGATGTTATCCTCTCCCAACCCGGAAGGTGGAGGGAGAACCTCCCTCCTACCGGTTCCTCCGGGGAGTCCGGAGGCGGTGGGAGAGGAAAGGAGTCAGGTGGTGTGAGGCAGTGCCACAGCTGGGGCACCTGCTGCTTTTTTGGGCGGCGGGGGCCTGGCAGCTGTGGGGGCCCAGCGTTTGGTGACCCGCCTTTCTTGGGGTTTCGCTTGAGACCGGCTGCGTCTGCGAAAAGGACGGCGCTGTGGGGGATGGGGACAGTACACGGAATCCACACATTTCAGGGCTGTCCCTTCTCCTGCAAGTCGGTGGTGTCCTTGACATCACCACCGAAGAGCATCGAACCCCTGGAAGGTGCTTCCTGAACTGCTGACTGCATCTCCGGGACCAAACCTGACACCTGGAGCCAGGCATGACGCCAAAGAATTACGGCGAACGCGAAGCTCCGCGCTGCGGTGTCCACTGCGTCGTAGGTCGTCCTCAGAATGTGACGACTGGCCGAACGAGCAGAACGGACAAGGTCAGCTAACTCCTGCTTGACTTGGGAGTCAGGCAAGGAGTCAATCTAAGATTCCGCCTGGGTAAGGACAGCCTTCTGGTAATCCCCCATATGTGCTACATAATTTAGGGCCCTGATCCCCAGTGTGGAAGAAGCATAGATCTTCCTTCCATACTGATCCAGAAGGCGAGACTCCTTATCCGGAGGAGACAAGCTCAGATGTTTAGGGTGTGCCAACCGGCCGTGAGCGGCGCTGATCACAACCGAGTCTGCACGGGGGTGAGAATCTAAAGAGTCTACACCCTCCGGAGCCTGGTATAGCCTGTTGGACTTCCGAGGAAGTGGGGCTAAAGCCGACGGTTGTTTCAAAATAGTGGAAACAAGGTGGGCCTGAGGCTCGATATAGGGTGGCACTAGAGTAGGGGCCGTGAGGGCAGAGTCAGATGTTCGGCGAGAGTTTAACCGCTGAGGATCTGGCTCTAAGGAACGCCACTGATTTACTTCCTGGATCTTCCTGAGCAACTCTGTGAAGGAAGGATCCTCTGGAGGAGACTTTGGAGGAGTCCTCGGCTGGGGCTTGGACGGAAAGCGAGGCTCGTTGTCTTTCTCGGAGCATCCGTCGTAGGAATCCGAGGAGTCCGAGAGAGAAGAAGAAAAAGAGTTGGAAGCAGAGTAAGACTCCCTGACTCATCTAGGGGGAGGAATGGGTTCCTTAGGGAGAATCCCTGGACGCGTGTCCTGCCCCTCTCTGGATCCAGAGGGAAGAGCTCGGGAATCTGGAGGCAGAGAAGGCATGTACCGTCTGGGGCGTATGGGGGCCGGAGGTGGCACCGTCGCCGTAAGGCGGCTTTCTACTTCCTTGGTGAGCTGAGCCTTGGCCTCAGCCCACCAGGAGGCCAGAGTCTCCTGAAGATCCACCGGCAGTCTAGGGGGCGGTGGAGGAGGAGGAGGAGGGGGACAGTTATATGGATTATATCCGTAAGGAGAGTATCCGTAACCCGGCTGCGGGAATACCGAAGCCAGGTATTGCGGCGTCGGAGGAGCTGGTGTCGGGTACTGTGGCGCAGGATACTGCGGAGCCGGGTATTGCAGCGTCGGATACGACGGCGGATATCCAGGTACCGGAGGAGCTGCCGGAGCAGATTGCCTAGGAGCCCCACGGGCGGATCAACAGTGATAGGCCCGTGGGGTGGGGAGGGCCTGCTGGAAGCAGAATATCCCCCCCTGGCATCGGAACCGGCGTCGGCGGGGCCGGTGTCGGAGCCGGCATCAGATCCGGTTCAGTGGGAGGAGGGTCTGACGGTGGAAAAGCATCCCGAGCATCGCCTGGGGACGGAGGGGAAAAGTCCCCGGGGTCAGGCAGCGGGGACCCGGGCTCCCCGGATGGCAGCGAAGGCTACGGGGGAACCTGGGACGACAGACGATGGAGGGTCTGCCATAGGCTCCGACGCCCGGTGCACATCAGAGGAGCCGACGTGCGACTTAGGGGCAGAATCCCGGCGGACGCCAGAGGAGCCGGCGCCCGACTTAAAGGAAAACTCCATGTTAAAATCAGAAAAAGATATGTAGTAGTCTTTTTTCTGTGTTCTAACCAGTGCCCAGCATTTTCTTTTCCTCTGGCTGTGAGAGATGTTTTTTCCAACTTTCCCTGTTTTATTGCCCTTGGAGGTTGCCATTCTGGTTTCTTTTATGGCCTCTAGTCTTCCCAGAGTGCCCTTTGGTGTGATGTCTAATTGCCCCTGTAGTAAGCCAGTGTCTTGTTATAGGGTCTGTCACAGCTCAGCCACAGAGTAAATACTTCTTCCAGATAAGACAAACTGCTAGATTTTGGGTGAGTGTAATCATTATTATTTTTTGATATCAGTACCTTGTCTGCTATGCTCTGCTGTAGGTGTGTGTGTTTGAGTGTGTGTGTGAATCATGTCACTGTTTACTCTATTCCTCTCAGTCACTTTCAGTTTTTGCACCAGTACTAAGTAGCAAAAATTGAACACCACCTTATAGGTTGTAACACAGCAGGACAAGGTACTAATATCAAAAAATAATAATGATTACAGTTACCCAAAATGTAGCAATGTGACTTCTTCTCTGAAAGAAGTATTATCTTTGTGGCTGAGCTGTGACAGACCCTGCTAAATCTAGGGGCATAGCTACATCACTGTCACACGAACCAGGGTGCATCGTAGGAGAAAGAAAGCCAATAAACCTATGTGTGATGGAGATCCCCAGGGGTCGTAAAACTACCATACAGCTAGAAGGCTAATTTAGGAAAAACTCCTAATAGCAGACAGAGAGAAGGACACACTAGGACTTAACATACATACATATCAAAACACTCTACATAACATATGTTTTTGCACATTCTGGGTGGACTTCTCCTTTAAGGGGTCCCTCGTTGGAGGCGGGCCGAGGGTGGGAAGCGGCCTGGACCAAGGGGGAAACTACCATGCGCCGCCCTGAAGGGTCGGGCGTCTTAGCGGCCTTCTCCCGGCGGACGTCGGAGGAGCCGACGTCCGGCTTATGGGAGGCACCCGCGCCAGTAGGCCACAAGCCTGCAGCAGTACTGGGGGCAGAAGCCTCCTTTTGCCCGGAGGCGCCCAAAGGGCCCGAACGTGAGCCCAACGCCTCCTCCAAAGCCTTGGAGGCTGCCGGCGGGCGATCCCCGGAGGACGCGTTACTGAGCCGCGGCTCCAGCGGAGTCACGGATGAGGAGGCCTTCTCCGGTGCCTTTCTTTGTCCGCTTCTTGTGTCCTTCTGGGAGGTCGGCGCCTGCCCTAAGCTTCTTCAACTCCTTCTCCATTGCAGACATTTTCTTTTTAAGGAGATGGGCTTCCAAGGACTGCTGGCGTCGTCTGCGGGTGGCCGCGCTGAAATGCAGGCAATGCGGGTACTTATCGACCGCGTGGTCGGGGCCCAAGCAAAATAGGCAGAGGGAGTGACCGTCCTTGTGAGGCAGTTGGGCGCTGCACTTATTTTTTGAAGGGGACGACATAAACCGACGTTCACCTGATGAAAGAATACCAAAATACTGATAACTTTCGGTAAAAAAACGGCGAAGTAACAGCGCAGAGCACGAACTTCACCGAGAGGCGTTGCACAAGCTGATGGCGGGAAAGAACTGGAAAGGCGGGTGTCCGGGACCGCCCCTTTATACCGACGTCGTCCGACCCCGGTCACCTGACGTGGGGGCGGTCTAGCTAGAAATTTTTCCGTGGGGTCCTGCCGCCTGCCGACATCAGTCCTATATGTAATTACCTACTGCAAGAGCCCTCTCGAAGTAAGATCTACTGTTACAGGTGAGTAACCTGTTCTTCTAGGAGCGTGGATATGTTTTTCATCCACACTTCTTGGCAGACTCCAAGCAGTTCTCCGGGAAGAGGGAGGCAAGGTGCACACCCCCTACTTAGGAAATAAAGATTGGAGAATAGAGGCCCCAAAACCAGCATACCAGCATGACTCAAGGTCGATGTGGTAGTGGGCAATGAAGGTGTTTGCTAACTTCCAGGTAGCAGCCCGGCAGATCTCCTGGATAGGGATGTCCCTGGAAGCAGTCACCGAAGCAGCAGTATGGCAGGTACAATGAGCTCTTATCCCTCTGGGAGGCTCCTTGCCCGTCAACTCATAGCACAGACCTTGCATGATGTAATCCATCTTGCTATTGTCCATTTGGCTGCAGGTCTGCCAGAAGCAGCTTCAGCGTAGGTGACAAACAGCTGGCGAACCTCTCCCCGAAATTCTGCCGTCCTCTCCTTGTAATAGCAGAGAGCACGTCTCAGGTCCAAAGTATGGAGCCTGTACTCAGCGTCCAAGGTGTAATTAGGGTAGAAAACCGCAAGAGTCAACACCTGGTTAAGATGAAAAACTGACACCACCTTCGGAAGGAATTTCGGGTGGGGTCGCAGGACAACTCTGTCCCTGTGAAAGACCAGATAAGGGGAGTCCACCGAAAGCGACTGGAGCTCTCCTGTCCTTCTGGCAGATGTGACAGCCACCAGGAAGGCCATCTTCCACAAGTGTAAAAGCTCACATTTGTGCATGGGTTCAAATGGCTTGCCCATGAGCTTTGCCAGAACCAGCAACAGATCCCACAGAGGTGGAGGCTCACGCACTAGAGGGATATGTGATCCAGGCCTTTGAAATAGCGCCCTACCACTGTCTCCTGCACCAATGTCGGTTGACCAGCCTGCGCCCGGTAAGCAGAAATGGCTGCCAGGTGCACCCTAAGGGTCGATGACCGTAGACCCTCTTTGGAGAGAGACCAAAGGTAGTTGAGAATGTTAACCACAAAACAGGATAAGGGGTCCAGTCCCTTACCCTGACACTAAATGGAAAATCGCTTCCATCTGAAGGCATAACATTTCCTGGTCGATTCCTTTCTGGATGTCTCCACCACGGTGTAGACATCTTCGGAAAGACCCAGAACCTGGAACTCTGACTGCTCAGGTACCAGCCTGTGAGGTGCAGGGATTGAAGGTCTGGATGGAATACGATACCCTGGTTCAGAGATATCAGGTCCGGGCGTGTACAAAGCCGCTCCGGGGGCCTGCAGCTGATGCTGAGGAGATCTGGGTACCAGAACTGGCGTGGCCAATCCCAGGCTACCAGATCACCTTCACCTTGTCCCTCCTCACCTTGAGTAACACCTCGTGGATCAAGGGATGGAGGGAAGGTGCAGAGGAGGCCTGGGGTCCACAGCCTCAAGAAGGCATCCCCCTGCAGTGAGCCCTGCTGAGGGGGGTGGGCATGAAACAGCCTCAGCTTGGTGTTCTCCCTGGAGGCAAACAGGTCCACCATCGGTTTGCCCCAATGGGAGAACAGGCTGTAAGCTACCTCTGGATGGAGAGACCACTCGTGGGATGTCTGGCCTATGCGGCTGAGAGCATCTGCTAGCTGGTTCGAGGCTCCTGCCACATGGATGTCTAGGAGATCCGCCTCCAACCGGCTTGCGAGGGTCCAGATGCGGAGCGCCTCCTTGCACTGCAGATGAGAGTGTGTATGCTGCCCTGTTTGTTGAGGTAGTACATGGTCGTGGTACTGTCCATCTGAACTTGAACCACTTGACCCCGGAGCTGAGGAGCAAAAGCTGACAACACCAGTCTGATGGCTCTGAGCTCTAATAGGTTGATGTGGCATCAGGACTCCTCAGGGGTCCAGAACCCGTGGGCCCTGTTGTCCCCCATGTGGGCTCCCCAGCCCACGAGAGAGGCATCGGTCGTGAAGACGACCGTCAGCTAGGTGCAGATAAATGGGATCCCATCCTGCAACCGGTCTGGGGCAGTCCACCAATGGAGAGCGTCCCACATCTTCTGGGTTACAGTGATCAGCTGGTCAAAGTGACCATCTCGCTGAGTCCACTGGGCGGCCAGCTCCCACTGGAGGGGGCGCATGTGTCACCGGGCCCAACGGACCACCGAGGTGCACGCCGCCATGTAGCCCAGAAGGCACAGAACGTTCCAGGCAGGGCGCAAGTGCCCAACCAGAAATGACTGGGCAAAGGGGGAGAGAACCTCCATCCTGTCCTCCGGGAGCCGAGCTCTGGCTTGACAAGAGTCGAGCTCTGCCCCGATGAAGCCCATCACCTGAGAAGGCACGAGTTCTGACTTGGCCTCGTTGATCAAGAGGCAGAGTTGGGAGGGCTAGATCCCGGGACCTCTTCGCCTCCTGAAGGGATGAACCTACCAAGAGCCAGTAGTCGAGATAAGGGTAGAGTCTGACTCCTTGACGCCGAAGGTGTGCGGCCAACACTGCAATGCATTTGGTGAAGACTCGAGGGGCCGATGACAGGCCAAATGGCATGGCTCGGAACTCGTACAGGGTCCCTTCGACCCTGAAGTGGAGGAACCGCTGATGATATGGACGGATTGGGACGTGAAAGAACATTTCCTGTAGATCCAGTGAACAGAACCACATGTTCCGCTCCAGGGATGGTATGATCTGGTTTAGAGTAATCATCCGAAAGGTGAGTGACCCAAGATATTGATTCAGGTCGTGGAGATCTAGGATGGGGCGCCAACCCCCTGTCCGCTTGGGCACCAGAAAGTACCTGGAAACAAAGCCTGGGTATGTCGGAGGATCAGGCACTGGAGCTACTACCTCCTTGCGGAGGAGCTGAGCCACGTTGTCTCGAAGAGCCGACTGGGTGCATGCAGAGATCCTTTCCTCTTGAGGCGTCTGGGCTCAGCTGGAGGGTACTGCTCGAATTCCAAAAGCAGTCCCTGACTGACCACTTCCAGGACCCACCTCTCCGAAGTGATAGTGGACCAGGCAGAAAGGAAGTGGCGAAGCCAACCCCCCCACAGGAGGACCCAAAGCTGGCGTGATGGGTATAGGGGTGGCAACCCAAACTGTCACTGAGCAGGCTTAGAGGAGGAGGAGGCTCCAGGACCTGAGCCTTGGCCCCCTTTGTGGGCCTGTTAGGGACCCTGCCTGGGCCGAGGGCGCCAAGCTTGGACCGCTGATGCTGCTGTCCTCCTTGATAAAAGGGCTGCCGGACCGAATGGGAAGCATGCCGAAATGGCTCCTCTCTTTTCTGCTGGTTCTTGCCTGAAGAACCCTTGGCAAAAGTGGCACCCAAGGTGGCACTGAACTGCTGTATACGCTGAAGGTGACCGGCCACTCCTAGACCGAACAAGTCAGCCCCCAGGAAGGGCATGTCAGCAAGCTTATGCTGAGTATCCGCCAGGAAGGAGGAAAGCCTCAGCCAACCCCTGCGATGAGAGGCCAATGTAGCTGCCAGGGCCAGGTCAACAATGTCCTCTGCCACTGGAAAGGCCTCCTTCGGGGTATCCCCTCTCTTGGGTATGTCAGTGAGAGGGTATTCCACCTTTTTCTGGATGGGCTCCAGGGGCATTCCGGTGGAATTAGAGATGAGGCAGAGAATGCCCTGGAAGAGGAAGAGGCCTTCCTCCATCCCTCGCCCACAGACTTCGTCATCCCGGGATGGATGAGGATCCAGTGAATGTCAGAGTCGAAGAGTCTGAATACAGCGGTCTACCGCCTAAGTCACCCTCGATGCGCTGAGGGCGGTCTGGGATGACTAATCGACAGACGCTGGGGAAACCCGGTATCCTGTCAGTCCTCTTTTGAGGGTACCCATCCCTCAGGCTGTTTAGGCGGTGGTTCCACCCGAATCAGTGGGGAGACCGGAATAGGCTGAACTGGGGGACGAGACCGCCCCATGGGTGGAGAAATCAATGGCTTTGGTTCCGGACGGATCGGCTTCAGCCTAGGAGGCGAGAGCCAAGTAATGGCCAGGGTAGGGGGCGGAGCCGGCTTCTGCCCTGTCAAGATCAGCTGCTACCACGTAAGGTCCTCACAGTGCCGGAGTTTCCACTGGGCCTCTCCTCATCTGCGGAGGATGAGACGACCTGTGGCGTCGCCTCTTCTTCGAGTGCTTATGGCTCTTCCTCGGTCATTCGGCTGAGGGGGTCCTGGACCATGACGAGATCGTGAAGGCAGACTCAGTCGATCGGTGAAACCCTAGGGACCGGAACTGGGTCCTTGATGGGAACACCAGTGGGCTGGGTCTCCTCATCTGGAAATACCAGGACCAGAGTCCATTCTCTTGAGGCACTGGCCGGCGACAAAGGGTCTATCGGGTCAAGGTTTATCTCTACCTCGTCGGCCACTTCCTCGGTCCCCTGGCCAGATGGAATATCCGTGAAGTCGGCGGCCGAGGATGCGATCTGGACCGAGGTCGAAAATGCGTCTTCCTGGGACTCTGACCTTTCTCTGTCCCAAGAGCATCTTCGCTGGGACAAAGACAAAGGGTGTTTATCTCTCTTCTGAGAGTGGGAGGAGTGTGATTCTCCCCGGGTGGGAAGAGACTGGCACATCTCCTTAAAAGATCCCGTAAAGGTGGAGCCCAGGTTCAGCGGGACAAAGAAGCTTTGACTGGCTGAATCACAAGCGGCTTCTTCCTCCAACTCCTTCATTTGTTCCAGCTGATCGGCGGAGCCCGTGGCCGTGGAAACCGCCCACCTAGCCTCCTTCGACTTCAACGGAGGGTTCTTTTTTTCCGGTCTCCCCAACTTCAGGCATGCCTTGGTCATCCAGGAGGCTGGGATGGAAGGCCAAGCAAAAAGCTACACCACCAGGTGTCACAGCCGACACCTAGGTAGTAGACGCACATGAGGTGGGGATCAGTGTGTGACATCTTCTGGCCTCAGGGACACTGGCGAACTCCCGGGGAAGATTTCTCCTCCATGATTGATGCTGCAAAAGCACGATCGTTAACTCGAACGAGTTTGAGGTTCGGTAAAACTGATAGTTTGAAAGCCAGGGCCTGCAAAATGCGAGAGCACCAGGGAGGCAACCTGAATCTTCCAGCGGAAAAGAAGATCTGGTGCCATGGGGCGGAGCCGAGGTATATACCACTCGGGTGGGAGGAGCCAGCTTGAAGACTTCTGGCAGATTTAAAGTGGAAGGGGACAATGCCAAACAGTGTAGATGAACAACATAGCCACGCTCCTAGAACGGCTATTCTGGAAGAAAAGACAGGATACAGGTCATTACCCCCCCACCCCCCTTGAAATCAAGTTTTGGTGTAAGAAAACTAGTTTCTTAAATTAATTTGAGGGTTGCGTCCTAAAGGACAAAAAAAAATAAATTTAAGGGAAAAGCTGATGGAGAGAGAACAGAAGAGAGGGCACCACCAACCCCCAACACACTGAAGGAAGAGTGCCCCCCATCCCGACCACTCTCCCCCTAGAAGAAAAACATCCCCATATGTGCCCAAGGTCACCCACACCTGACCAATGGAAAGGAGGTGGGGAAAGAGAGATCACAGAGAGGGAGGGGGACCCAGAGACTGAGGCTCCAGGGGGATGGAGGGTAGAATTGTAAAGAATGGTGAAGATATACAGAAAGATCAGAATTATGGTAGGTACGTAATTTCCATATTTATGTGTGTCAATCTTCAACATTCATCACCTTAGGGCGAGTGCTGAGCCCCCCTGAAGGGGGCCCTAAATCCTAAAGGACTAAGTCCCTTAGTTCTCAGTGGGTGGTACACCAAGGGTCTGGAGAGGCTAGAGACTGTTAAGAGTGAGACGGGACACCCCCTCCCCCCCGAGGGGGTAGGAGGTCGCCCCAACAGACGACGTCTCACCCTACAGGAGAAGAGGTGGGTTCTCTGGTAAGCGGGGGTAATCACCCTATGCCAGGCCATGGGTAACAACAGGGGGAGAGACAGGCATGCCGTCCGCCTAGTGCAGATCGCTGTCCCTACAACCCCGGAAGTTACCTCACTGACGTCGTAAGATGCCCTCGCTTGGTGCCTTGCTAGCTCCAGACCACGTGCAAAGAGTCTGGTTACCTCCATATCAGGCATCGAGGCTAGGAGTTGACCTAGCCTGGACCACAGGAACCTGTCATAGGTAGTGTAGTGGGCCTGATGTGCAGATATGGAAAGAAGCAACCATGCAGAGCAGAAAGTCCCAGTATCCCATCCCAGAAGTCGAAATCTATGGAGTCCGCATCTAGGGGCCGGTCACGGTGAAGGGCGCGTAGCCCATCGGGAGTATACAGTTGTGTCAGTCCTAAGCTAGGATGAGGCAGACTACCTGGAGACTCCGGGGGGGGGGGGGGCGCCATAATACCACTGGTAGAGATCCCTAGGTGCTGGAACTCCGAAAAAGGGTCTCTGCCTGAAGCGCAACGATGCCTCCCGAAAGGGAGCAGGCCGGGGGAAGCACTACAAGAGTGTCTGCACTGAAATCGCCAAAGGCGCGCGTCGAATGCCCTGGACTGTGCTGAGTGGCTGAGGTGATATGCAGGTCCTCCAACATCCTCACGAGGAAACGCTGATACTCCGCGAGATCAGCGACTGGGGAGATGTGGACAAATAGTTCCTCTCCTCCTGAAGAAGAGGACGAAGTGGAGGACCTCAAAGGTTCAGAGGCTGGCTGCTCAGGGGGAGGTTGGAAAACCTGCCTGTCCATGGCCCTAACATAACAGGGAAATTGAGCAGCCACAGCTCTGAACTACTCCCAGGACAGAGGGCCGCTCAGACCAAGAATGCCTGGGAGAGCAGGAGGAGGTGGAAGAGAAGTGAGGGCAGAGCCGACAACAGGAATCGGCTGTCCTCTGCTTGGGCCAGAGAGCGCACCTGGAGCCCCAAGGGAAGAGGGAGCTCCGCAAAACTCAACTGCCAACAGCTGGTCAACCATAATGTAACTGCCTAGGCTGAGCCATGAAGATTCTACCCCCTGTGAGGTGACCAGGGCCATGGAACTCCAAAAGGATGGTCCCCTACTGCCAAAGAAAAGGGCCCTCCCAAGGAGACTGAAAAGAAGGGCAGAGGTCCGCACTACGACTCCTTCCGGAACCCGGGTGGGTCCCAGAAAAGGGTCGCCGTGCCGAACCCCTACCCCTCGAGCCTTCAGAATCTGAAAGAGTTCTTCTCCTCGAAAAAGCCAGCCTAGGCAGCTGGCAACCCTGGTCAGTCCCCGAAGGGACCATCCAGGGAGCAGCACCCTCCCCTCCTGTGGGTGCTTCCATCAGCCCCAAAGTTGGGCGATCCAGGCACACCACCGGGGTACCACCACTGAGGGGTCATAAAAACCCTCAGAGGCCAGGCTGCAGAGCAATTGGCCCGCACCACTGCCTGCTGGTCAGCACCCCTGACTGTGGACCCAGGAGCAAATGTCCACTCCTCAGGGGGGGGCCTGTTGCCAGGTCTGTCAAGGACACTACCAAGGTGCCCACGTGAGCAGCCAACTCCAAAAAGTCAGACTGCCGATCTGACTGAGTCCGATTCCACCTCTGAGGAGGTGGAGACCGAAGACTTGTGCTGGATGGTACGTGAACGCACGCTGCCATCCCGACCGAATGGGGCACCAGTTCGGGGGACTGCACCAGATTTGGAGCCGGGTTTCAACCGCACTGCCCATAAATGGTGCGGCGTTACGGTGCCAAGGATGGCAGCGGTATCGAGCCAGAGCCTGCCGCCGGCGCCAAGGCCAGGGACAGCACCAATGATGGCTCCAACAGCTCTCTGTGCCAGATCGGAAACCCCATGGCGCCGTGTCCTCCCTCTGCGCCACAAGCGGCAGAGCTGGACACAGCTCCATGCTCAACCACGGCACTGTGAACGGTGCCGAGGCGAGAAACAGTCAAGGACGGCACCATAGAGCCTCTCACGGTGCCATCATCACCATTGCGCCGACAGCAGAGACGGTGTCGAGCGATGGACCGGCACTGACCCCGGTGCCATCAGGGCCCACGGTGCCAAGAACAGCGCCGAGACCCAAGACGTCGCCGACCCAGGCTTTCCAGCCTGAGGAAAAGACACAGGGGGAGCCTTCACCCTCGAAGGGGCGATTGCCAATGCCGTGCCCCCCGCCCGTTCCCAGGAGGGAAAGACTAGGCCTCCTGCACCGCGGAAGGGGCTTCTGCAACGGCGAGGATACTTGGAGCAGAAGCCCCCCTCCTCTGTGATCCATAAAGAACCGGGAGGGAACCCGGAGGAAAGACCGAAAGATCGTGGCTCGGCCCAAGTGCACGCCTGTCCCCTGAAAGTCAGCGGAGCTTGTCCAGCTTTCCACGCACGTTGTTTGATGACACGACGGTTCATGGAGAAGCAGGCATCGCATGAATCCATGTCATGAAGCGAGCCAAGACACATGAGCCAATGGTCATGCTGGTCGGTGGTGGATACTTACAGCCACACTATCACCAACGCATAGGAGGCTGTCCAGTCTTTGAAGTTTTCTTGCCCCCCGACAGAGACATGATCTATGAAAAAAACAACCAAACAGACTTGACGTCGCTAACAATGAAGAAAAAGGAAGTCTTACCAGCGACATAGAGAGGTGGTGAACAGCGGAACCGGCAGGCTAGAAAAACGGCGAACTATGTCGGTGTTGATGGATTCGGCGTCAAGAAAGTGGCATCGAAATTTAAAACTAAGGCTTGAGAGAAGACAGCAGGCCTCTTGTGCAGAGCTTCCCTTGAAGTGCTCTATGGCAGGAGACAGAAGTGGCGGGAGGGCGGGTTCAACTACACCTAACGGTCAACCAGCGAGCACCACGCAGTGCATCGGCCTTGAGGGCGGCGACGATGGTGCATCGACTCCACTAGCTTAAAAAAAAAAAAAGGAGCTCTCGCTAAGTCGTGATCACCTCCGGCCACTATAGCCAAAGGTGACAAATGGTGAAGATGGACACAGATAAGATCAGCCTCAGCTTCGCATTCTCCCTGGAGGCGAACAGGTTCATCTCGGGGGGTTACCCAGTGGGAGAACAGATCTTGCACTACCTCCTGGAGGAGAGATCATTCGTGAGACACCCCGCCTATCCAGCTGAGGGCATCGGCCAGCTGATTCAAGGCTCCTGCCACGTGATTGGCAAGGAGATCTGCCTCCAAGCTGAGCATGCGGGACCAAATGCAGATAGCTTCCTTGCAGAGGGGCAAGAAGCGCATCCCGCAAGACGCTGCCACAGCTCCAAGGCTAGGCCCACAATGGCCTCAGTCACTGGGTAAGGCCTCCACAGGAGTATCCCCTTTATCCAGAATCTCTGTGAGGGGGGTACTTAGCCTGTTTCTGCACAGGCTCCAGCTCCATACCCGAGGAGAAACTAAAGCAGCTTAATATGTATACCCTTGAGGAAAGGAGGGAGAGGGGGGACATGTTAGAAACTTTCAAGTACCTCAAGGGAATTAAAGTACAAGAGGGTAGCATCTTTCAGGGAAAGATGTGCAAGAACAAGGGGGCACAATTTGAAGATGGGGGGGGGGGAACGGCTCAGAAGTAATGTTAGAAAGTATTTTTTCACAGAGAGGGTTGTGGGTGCATGGAACAGCCTTCCTGAGGAGGCTGTGGAGTCAGGAACAGTGGGAGAATTCAAGAATGCATGGGACAGACATAAGGCAATTCTAGTGGGAGTTCGGAGGAAGTAAGCTGTTGATTAACTAGAATCTGCAGCTTATCCATCAGGTAGGGAAATGGGCAGACTGGGTGGGCCAAGCGGTCCTTATCTGCCGTCAAATTCTATGTTTCTATTCAGAGATAAGCCGACAAATTCCCATCAGCGAGGTAGGGCCCTCTTCGATGGAGAGATCCCCCAAGGACTCTGGACAGGAGACCATGGAGGAGGCCTCGTAAAGAGGGCGCACAGCCGTGTCGCCATCCACCCATCTTGGGTGAACTGGAGCGAGAGCGACCGACAACAGATGGGGCAGGCCTTGGGCTGACCCAGAATCCTTTGGTTGGAGCCCCAGACTTTGGTTGCTCGGGTGGCGGCTCCACCTGGATTGGAGTAGCAGCCGGTGGGGCCTACTAACCAGCACCTCAGTGACAGTGGCCATGGCCAACGGTTGTCGCTCGGGTGAAAGTCACTGAATGGCTGGGGTGGAAACCAGAATCGGCTTCAACCCAGACAGGACCAACTGCTACCACATGAGGTCTTCATAGTGCCAACGCAACTTGTGCCGGAGCCTCTCCTCACCTGAGGAGGATGAAGACAAAGAGCGCGCCACCACTTCCCATGGCATCGGGAAGGTGATCGTTGGTGAGGGTGAGTCCTGTCTGACGCCAAAGTCGAGGAATGTGGGTGGGACCAATGGGGGACCTCAGAAGCAGCTGGGGAAACCTGCAGCTCCTCTTGGTCAGGCTCCTTGGTGGGTGGGTCCTGCCCAGCGGGCTGAGCTGACCCATCCTTGGACACCAGGAGCACCGGTGTCCGAAATAAAGTGTCGACCACATCGGGCGACAACCCACCGATCGGCTCGAGAAAAATCTCTGCCGCATCGACAGGCATCTCAGACTGGTCTAATGGGGTTACCATGAAACCAGCAGCCTTGGCCACGACTTCGGCCGAAGTCGAAGCAGGGGTTTCCTGCGAGCGGGACCACTCCTGGTCCCAAGAACATCGACATGTCTACTGTTCTTTTTCCTTCTTCGACGACTCCTCCTTGGAGCGCGACACATGAGACTCCGAAGGGCCCTCTCCCTTAGTAGAGAGAGACTGGCACAACTCCTTGAAGGAAGCCGAATAGGAGGATCACAGCTAAAGTGGAGTGAAGGCCGAAGCCGAAGAACAGCCTGCTGCGGTCTGAGCTGCCTCCTCCTTGAAGGCCTTGAGCTGTTCAGGCTGCTCGGCAGAACCCGCAGCCGCAGATACCACCCAACGGTCATCCTTCAATTTGACCAGCAGGTAACACTTCTCCAGTTGCCCCAGCTGGAGTTGGGCAGTGCGATCTTAGAGTATGTTCGGGGAAAAGGACCAACAGTGATTACAGACCTCGGATCATGGTCCAGTCCCAGTCAATGCACACATGCGACGTGAGGATCTGAGAGTTTCTGCCCACAGGGGCACCGGCAAAACTGGGGGGCCGATTTATCTTCCACTGTGGGAGTGAAAGAAGTATGAACTCGAGAGAGTTTAAGAACTAGTTTTTGGAAACGAATCCGAAGACTCAGAAGCCAGAGCCTACTACACGTGGGAGTGCTAAGGAGGAAACTAGAGTCTTCCAGCTGAAAGGAAGATCTGGCATCATGGGGCGGAGCAGAGGTTTATACCACCCGGGTGGGTGGGAGGAGCCAGCTTGAAGACTTTCCGTCACATCTTAAAGCAGCAAGGTACCTGCCAACAAGTGTGGATAGAACAACATATCCACAATCCTAGAAGGAGGGGTTCTCTGAGGGGGGGATCTCATGGTGTGTTTCACTGAGTCATCGTTCCCTGAAGAGACAGTGGACCTATCTAAGGAAAGAGCTTCCACATCAGGCTCTTCATCCTCCTCCTCATCAGGAAGGTTAAGGTCAGTGTGGTACTCCTCTTCTTCCACTTCCCCCTGTTCTGGAAGAAGAACCAACAGCAAAGACTCTGATGACACCTGGGAAAGCATCAAGCAAGAAGACTGAACTGGCGTCGATCCAGAGGCAGCACTCGATGGCAATAGCAACTAAGGCCCTGGCTGTTTGAACAGGCTGCTGAATAAGGGCCATGGCAATGGAGGAAAGTACCACGTTTATACAGACGGGAGGCACAGGAAGCACCATCATTGCTGAGTCAACGGGGGCATGGAGCCCAGTGTCAAATTGGTGCCTGACACGGCAGAGCTGGAGAGGTCTAGCGTCTGAGGACCATGCTGTGTAGGAGGTCACTACAGCAGCATGGGCGCAGACAACCTGGGGATAAACGGACATTCACCAGCCAATTGAGGGTTGGGAGAACTTGCTAATGTGGAAGGCCTGGGGAAAGGCAAGATCTGGGCGGCAGGAGAGGCAGTCACCGAACCTGGTGATGGAGTCAACCCGGATAAGAAGTGGAAGTCAGTGAGGACCGGGAGAGCAGCAGAGGGGAACGGTCCTTGGAGCATTCCTTGTCCCAGTGAGACCGTTTCCACGAAGACTTAACCCTGGCCTTGGCAGCCTGGGAGCCCAATGAAGAAACCAGTGACTGGGAGGGGGAATCCCAGACAGTCCCTGCTCTCATATGGCTGCTTGCTGCTCCATCAGAAGTTCTCTAGGGCTTCCTTTCAGCACCGCCAGGTAGTGAGACTGAATTTCACACAAAGCTTGCAGGCAAAGGCGTTGTGGCTAGGCCCGAGGCAGCAGACAAAGATTGCGGTTGCCCATCGAAGCAATCTTTCTGCAGTGGCAGCGAAGGAAGATGGCAGAAGAAACTAGTTCTCGACATACAAAAGGAAAGGGAATCAATTTTGAATAAAGTGATTTCAAAGGCAAAGGAAAATAAAAGGTAAGTAAACTTTTGGCAGTCGACTGAACGACGAAGCTTCCATGGAGTACATGCGCATTAGGTCAACAGTGGGAAAAGAACTGAGGAGGCAGTGGGGCCACCCACGTTTATACAGCATGGCAGCGTCAGCATGACATCGGAGTGGGCAGCCCAGAGTAGACTGCTACAGAAAAAGCTTCTGTGTGATCCTGAAGCCTACGTCGGTAGATCCATAGGTGTGACCTGATGAATGATATCCCTGAAGCAGGTCCACCTTGTTCTTGTGGATAATGGTATATGGAGGATCTGTGACCAACGCATGGATTTCAGACACTGCAAGCAAGTGATGGCTACTAAGAAAGCTGCTTTCCAAGTTAAAATCTTCAACTCACAAGTTGCAAGGGGCATTAAAGATATGCAGGTGAGCATTTCCAGCACAAAGCTGATATTCCAGGCAGTCACCAGCTTCCTGATGGGAGGTCCTGTTGTCTAAAATGCCCTTACAGAACACCTCTTGAAGGTGGCGGATGTGCCAGGCAGATGGTACCAACAGGCTCACTGCATGCAGAAACAGAACAAGATTGAACTTTTTTTTTTTGACAACTTTGTTTCGCTCTGGTCACAGGGCATCTCTCTGGTGGGGCCCATTCAGATGCTCCCCTACTGCCGCCAGAACCACTCCCCTAACCAAGAAATAGGGTGCTGGGTCCCCCCTCTCCTGCGTCCCCATACGGGAGGAGGCAGGGACCACGGAGAGTCAAGTCGGGATTAGGGCCGGCATTGGGCATGTGGGAGCAGCCCTGGAGCATCCGCCATCACCTCCCCACCAACCAGGGTTTTCCCCTTTAATTTGGTTCCCCCTGAAGCGTCAGGCATGCAGTGATGCCTGCGTGGAGGACATACCTCTGCTGACGTCCACCAGCACCTCTCCCTTGAAGCACGTTCCTTGTAGTGCCCCTGGTCTCCACCGGAGGCTGCCATATAGCGATGCATCCCTACAGGCCCACCCCAGAAGAGGAGAGCAGTCCTCCAGATGCTCAATCCTCTCCTCCCCTTGCCGACCCCCGACGACCAGAATCCGCTCCCGAACCCCAGTCGCCAGCGTGGCACGAGGTGTGGTGTCCAGCACCTTAACCCTCAGTGCCACTGGGCCTGCGGCACAAGAGTGGACCTTAACTGTGGAATATTGTAGACCAGCATCAGAAAGGTCCAGCAAGTATTCCATAACCTTCTCAGGAGCACCCAAAGAGGTTCATGTGGGTTTTGGAGAACCAGATGGAAAACCTTTTCCACTTGGCTCTGTAGTTCTTCCTGCTGGAAGGTTTACAGGCAGCTGAAAGTATTTCAGAGACCCTCTGAGATACCATGCACCTGTTCGCTTCTATCCCAGACTTTGAGGGAGTCCATTTCAGCTCCAATCAGGCCAAGCTCCCAAAAACATTTAAGAGGGCCAGATCCCAGGACAGCTCCAACACTTCTCTGGTACTGCCCACAATGAAACAGTCATCCAGGCACAAAAAGACACTGGCACCTCTGCTCCAGATAAAGGCTGGTGTGACCAACAGGCACATGGTGAACACCCTGGGTGCCAATGACAGGCTGAAGGGCACAGCCGTGAATGGTCAAAGTATGCCCACTGAGGGGATGGATGAATCATAATGTGAAAATACGTGTTCTGGAACTTCAGGGAGTAGAGCCAAGCCCTGGGCTCCAGAGATGGCATTATCCGATTGATAGTGACCATATAAAATCTATGTTTGTGCACAAATGCGTCTAGAACGTGCAGCTCTAGAATGGGGCACCAGTCCACCCATCTGTTTCAGTACTACAAAGTAACAAGTCACGAACCTCTGCGAGGCTAGGGCATCCAGGACAATCTCCGATAGAACCGCACTCCAACAGCTGAGAGACTTCACTCTGCAGTGCAGCCAGTGTCCCCAGTCACCAAAGACTCCAACGGCACTCTGAGTAAACACAAAGGAAGAGTACCGAATGCTAGAGACAAACCCAACCCCAGAACTTCCAGGACCCACCTATCTGAGGTGAAAACATACTACTGTGGTAGGAAGTGGGACAGCCATAGCAGGTACTCCAAAGGGATCCCTGCTGCTTGGGCTTTGTTGGCATCTTAGCCTCCTGGGCACATGTCACAGAGTTCAAGGGGATGCTGAACTTTTCAAGTCAGGTGTCATGATCCTCCACCCCAGACCAAAAACACTGGTGCCCACAAAGGGCAAATCCCCCAATTTGTGCTGGGTATCTGGGGTAAATGGAGAAGCATGCTGCAAGTGCCAGGCCCTCCTGAGTAGGAACACCGCTACTGCCACTGTTAGAGATCAAGAATCAGTAGACACAGGAGCATCTGCTACTGGTTCTTCAAGAGAGAGATGCCCCGATCAGGAAGCCCATCACTGGGTTAGCTATCTGCTGATGGCAGAGTGACCATGTCAGTGAGCTTGAAAAGCACCAAATAGCCAAACATGGCAATCAAAGTGCATAGCTGGCCTGCGTAACCCCAAAGGAGGCAACTGCATACATTTTAAGGCCAAGCAAGTCCAGTCTGTTGGACTCTGTTTTCCATGCATTGCACCTTAGCCTTGTGGAAGACGGTGACACAAGGCCCTCCGAGGAGGACCATTCTAAGAAGCTGGATAACCCTCCTAAAGGGACCACATAATTGGTGTCCATACAGTGGGGAGGTACCTGGCATGAATCTGGGTGCTGCCAAACACTGACTTGCAGGGCCCAATATGGCTTGGGCAACAGGTACCACCACCCCGGGTGAAGAATCCGGGCCCACAATTTTTATAAAGGGGGACTCCCTAGCACTAGACAGGGGTTGCTGCAGTGTTGGGAGTGGTGCTACCTCCACCATAAGCTGGGAAGAACTACCACTGGCAGAAATATTTCCCAGCCCTGGCCACTCATCAGCATATCTGAAGATCACCCAAGCAAGCCAGTGAACCTTTCCAACTAGCAGACCCGTGTTGTCCTTTTTTTCCCCAGGAGGGGGAAGAAGCAGCTACCTTCATAGCAGTTATCAAAGCTGCTTGGTCAGCTAGCACAGGAGCTAAGCTCATCACCTCAGAGTGAAATTACCGGTATGCGCATATTAACTCATGTTTCACAGGTAGCAGGGAACTGCACTGACACTGTGCCAGGCCTTGAAATACCTCATAACTTACCCTGCAACCATTGCAGATTGTACATTGTAGATGATGTGCGTCTTGAATTTTGGATTTTCGCACAGGCAGAACTTTGCAAGGCTGCAATCTTTTTTTAAATTATGATCTGGCTACTTTACACATTTACCCCCTTGCTCTGTTTTCTTTATAATATCACACGGTATGAGGGTATACTGGCAAGTCACGTCCATCACCTACAGATGGTGCAGAATACTGCTGTTAGGCTTCTGACTTCCACTAAATCTCACAGCATGCAATACTGATGTTCTGCGAACTGCACTAGTTGCCTATATGGTGGAGGAATACCTTTAAAGCACTGATACAAAGTCCTAAATGGATTGGGAACCCCTAAACCTCCATGACTTCTGGATATCCATATCCTACCATGATCCTTATTGTCTTCTGTACAAGTTCTATTGGAGGTACCAAGATCTAAACTGAAAGCAGCAAGAGACTGAACATTCTCGGTAGCAGACCCAATGACTTGCACGTAGCCCCAATGCTTAAAAAAGGGCTTAACTGGGGGCTTAATAAAGGGCTAAACCAGTTGTTTCCGCACTGATGTACCGTACCACGTAACATGTATATACCAGTTCATTTTCACAAATTGTTTAACGTTTCTACTTGTATTCTGTGAGGTTCCATGGATCACAGAAAGGGGCTAGATGCCCTCCCCCTTGTTGGCCCAGCAGTAGTACATTACATTTCCATATTGAAGCCCAGAGTTCGAGAGTGGACTCTGAACAGGCGGCCAGGCCAGGAGATGGAATGGGCAGTGTCAACACATCCCAGCATGGGGTGGGGATGCCACTACAGCTAGTGCTGCAGTGACCCCTTTGGTGGACCAGGAAGCTTGCCACCTACCCAGAGGTTCCACTGCGGATACCAAGGCCATCACTAAGTTGGCACTACAATCTAGAGGGAGAGGAAGGGGGGAAAAATGTGGAAAAAAAAAATCTCTGATGCCATTGACCTAAGGGGGTGACATGCATCAATGAAGGGAGATAAAACAGGTGCATGCTGTCGAGGCACAGGTCAGGAAGCATAGGAAAACCAGGAGCTGCTATAAAATTTGCAAGTAGCGTTTTATTTTCATCAGTAACGATAAAATAAAAAATAAAGAGTGTTCAATATAACTGTTTACAAAGACAGCACACAGAAAACAAAGTCCTTCATCTGAGGGTATATTTAATTCCAAGGTTCAGTCTTGCTAACAAAAATATTGCTGTTCTTTTTGTAACAAGTCTTTGCCTAGCAATTAACTTCTTTCATCCTGAGCTTGTCTAGCAGACATCCTGTTTTTTTGTGTTTTTTTTGCAAGATGCATCAGTTCTTGTCAATTTTCTTTGCAGAGCAGACTTGCAAATAGAAGTGTCCCAAGCTGGCCTCCAGCTGACAGCTCTGCTCAAGAGTCTGCAAACAAGCCTGAGAGGAGCTCAAACTGCATCTCAGGTTAACCCCCTACATTCCAAATAGCTTTTTGCAATCAACAGTATAACTATACTTACATTTTAAACCAAGGAATCCCAGTATCACTTACAGTTTCACATAACGATTCACATATACCACAGATACGCAAGGGAAAGAAAAGACAGAAACAGCATGTGAAGGCAAAGATAGCGAGAGGCGGAGATTCGCGAGGCCGGAGTGATCAGTGCCTAGGTCTCACAAGAAATACAGGTTACTCACCTGTAACAGGAGTTCTAGGAATGGTATATGTTGTTCATCCACACTGTCTGGCAGGTATCCTTGCCGCTTTAAATCTTGCCGGAAGGTCTTCAAGCTGGCTCCTCCCACCCACCCGGGTGGTAAAACTCTCGGCTCCACCCCATGACGCCAGATCTGGCCCGCTGGAAGCTCAGGTTGTGCGTCGAAGCCAGGGAGGTCGGGTGGGTCGTGTGGATGAACAACATATACCATTCCTAGAACTCCTGTTACAGGTGAGTAACCTGTATTTCTAGGGACATGGATATGTTGTTCATCCACACTGTCTGGCAGACTCCTAGCAGTTCTCCGGGAGGAGGGAGGCAAGGCACACACCCCCTACTTAGGGAATAAAGACTGGAGAACCGAGGCCCCAAAACCAGCATCCCGGCATGACTCAAGGTCGATGTGGTAATGGGTGATGAAGGTGTGTGCCGACTTCCAGGTAGCAGCCCTGCAGATATCCTGGATAGGGACGTCCCTGGAAGCAGCCACCGATGCAGCAGTATGGCGGGTAGAATGAGCTCTTATCCCTCTGGGAGGCTCCATGCCCGCCAACTTATAGCAGAGATCTATGCAGAAGGTGACCCACCTGCTTATCGTCCGCTTGGCTGCAGGTCTGCCAGGTGCAGCTTCAGCGTAGGTGACAAACAGCTGGTGAACCTCTCCCCGAATTTCAGCCGTGCGCTCCTTATAATAAGCGAGCGCCCTTCTAGGGTCCAAAGTATGGAGCCTGTATTCGCCTCCGAGGTGTGATTGGGGTAGAACACCGCAGAGTCAACACCTGGTTAAGGTGAAACTCCACACCACCTTCGGAAGGAATTCGGGTGGGGGCGAGGACATCTTGTCCCTGTGGAAGACCAAGTAAGGAGACTCGATGCAGAGCACCTGAGCTCTCCCATCCTTCTGGCTGACGTGATAGCCACCAAGAAGGTGGTCTTCCATGACAGGTGAGAGAGTTCACACCTGTGCACTGGTTGAAATGGCTTGCTCATGAGCTTTGCCAGTACCAGCAGTAAATCCACCGGAGGTGGAGGTTCTTGCACGGAGGGAAATGTGATCAAGGCCTTTGAAAAGCACCAGACCACCTTCTCCTCGCATCCGACTGCTCCCGGCCCGGCCGGTAAGCAGAGATGGCTGCCAGGTGCACCCTTAGAATTAAGTCGACCTAAGCCCTTGACGAGAGGGACCATAAATAGTCCAAGATGTTTGCCAGGAACAGGAAGAAGGGTGAAGCCCTTGCCCTGACACCAAATGGAAAACCTCTTCCATTTGAAGGCATAGCATTTCCTGGTCGCTCCTTACGGGCGCCTCAACTACATTGAGGACCTCGTCGGAAAGACCCAAGGCCTGGAACTCTAGCCGCTCAGGAACCAGGCCGCGGGTGCAGGGATTGAAGGTCCGGATGGAACACCTTCCCTGATTGACTGAGAGCAGGTCCGAGGCGAGCTGGAAGCTGCCTCGGAGCCTGGAGCTGAGGCTGAGGAGATCTGGTACCAGAACTGGCGGGGCCAGTCTGGGGCTATCAGAATCACCGCCTTGTCCCTCCTTGCTTTGAGAAGCACCTTGTGTATCAAGGGAAATGGGGGAAAGCGTAGAAGAGGCCTGGGGTCCACGGCCTCGAGAAGGCATCCCCCTGCAGCGAGCCCTGCTGAGTGGGGTGGGCATGGAACAGCCTCAGCTTCGCGTTCTCCCTGGAGGCAAACAGGTCCACCTGAGGTGTGCCCCAATGGGAGAACAGATCTTGTACTACCTCTGGCAGGAGAGACCACTCGTGGGATGCAGCCCCTATCCGGCTTAGGGCATCGGCCAGGGTGTTGGAGGCTCCTGCCACATGAATGGTTAGGAGATCCGCCTCCAAGCTGCGCACGAGTGACCAAATGCGGAGAGCTTCCTTGCATAGAAGCATGGAGCCGCGTCCCATCCTGGAGGGTTTAGATAGTACATGGTCGTGGTATTGTCCGTCTGGACTCGGACCACTTGACCCGGAGAAACGGAGCAAAGGCGGTGAGAGCTAGGCGGACCGCTCGGAGCTCCAGCAGGTTGATGTGGCATCGGGACTCCCTCGGGGACCAGAGGCCGTGCGCCCGTGTTCCCCCAGATGGGCACCCCAACCCATCAGAGAGGCATCGGTCGATAGAGAAACCGTCGGCTCGGGGCGGACAAACGGGATGCCCTCCTGCAGATGAACTGGAACGATCCACCACCGGAGAGCATTCCACATCCCCTGGGTCACCGTCACTAGCTGGTCCAATGGATCGCAGCGTCGTGACCACTGGCTGGCCAGTCCCCACTGAAGAGGGCGCATGTGCCAGCGTGCCCAATGGACCACGCTGGTGCAGGCTGCCATGAGACCTAGGAGGTGCAGGAAGTCCCAGGCAGGGTGCGATTGCCCAACCAGAGATGATTGGGCAAAGGAGGAAAGAACCTCGGCCCTGTCCGCCGCGAGTCGTGCTCTGGCTCGAAGAGAGTCGAGCTCTGCCCCGATGAAAAGAATCACCTGCTTCGGCTCGAGTTACGACTTGGCCTCGTTGATGAGAAGGCTGATTTGAGAGCAAACCTGGAGGGCCAAATCTCTGGACCGCTCCACCTCCTGTCTGGAGGGGGCTGCTATCAGCCAATCGTCCAGGTATGGGTACACCCGGACCCCTCGGCACCGCAGGAAGGCTGTCACCACTGCAATGCATTTGGTGAAGACACTGGGATCTGGAGACAGGCCGAAGGGCATGGCTTGGAACTCGAAAAGGGATCCCTCCGCTCGAAAGCAAAGGAATCTCTGATGTGACGGACGGATAGGGACGTGAAAGAACGCGTCCTGCAGGTCCAGAGAGCAGAACCACACGCCGGGTTCCAGGGATGGTATTATCTGAGCCAGAGAGACCATCCTGAAGGTTCGAGACCTTAGGAACTTGTTTAGGTCGTGTAGGTCGAGAATGGGGCGCCAGCCCCACGTCCGCTTCTGAACCAGGAAGTACCTGGATACAAACCCGGTCTGAGGGGAGGGTCCGCCACCTCCCTGATCACCTCCCTTTTGGAGGAGGAGAGCATGTCGGCTCGGCGAGCCGACAGTGAGGCTGCGGATCCCGATCCCCCCCCGAGGTGCGACGGCTCTGAAGGGCGGGGCCTGCATGAAATCCAAGGGCAGGCCTTTTCCCACCACCTCCAACACCCACCTGTCCGTGGTAATAAAGGACCAGGCAGAAAGGAAGTGACGAAGCCGTCCCCCCACGGGGGGAACCTGGGGTGAGGTGACGGGGTTGGGGGAGACACCCCTCAGCCTGTCACTGGGCAGGCTTGGAGGAGGGACCGGCCGAGGGACCTCCTGGGCCTTAACCTCCCTGCTTCCTGTTGGAGGAAGCCCCGGGCTTGGGTTTGGGATGCCAAGCCCAAGCCTGCTGGGCCCTGACGCTGGTTGGCCGGGAGTGCCGCGGGCGAGAGGGACGAAAGGGCTTAGGGCTGTGGTTTGCGGCCTTTGTCCTTCTGAGCCGGATGAGACCGAGTCCAAGGTAGCTGACTTCTCGATCCTCTGCAGGTGACCTTCCACCCCAGGGCCGAAGAGGTCGGTCCCCAAGAAGGAACATCCACCAACTTGTGCTGGTATCCAAGTGAAGGTGGATATCCTCAGCCAAGCCCGACGACGCATAGCCACTGCGGCCGCCACAGACCTGGCACATGAGTCCCCAATGTCCAAAGCAGTCTGAAGCTGCTGTTTGGCCACTGCCCTGCCCCCGTACCTGCCTGACCGTGGTCTGCAGATCCGCGGGAAGATGAGGGACGACCTCGTCCAGGGAGCCCAACAGGGCATGAGAGAAATGTGCCATGAGGACGGCCGAACTGGCCTGGCGAAGGCCGAGGGAGGACGCAGCGTAGACTTTTCGCCCGGCATAGTCCAATTTCTTGGTCTCCTTGTCGGGAGGTTTGTCCACATCCCTAGCGTTCCCGGCACGCCGGAAAACGCTGTCGGTAACCAACCCCTTGGCCGAGGGGTGTTCCGAAAAAACGGACAAGGAACCGGTAGGGACCGCATACTTCCTGGCCATCCTGGCCGAAGGCGCAGGGCAGGAAGCAGGACGCTGCCAGAGCTCCAAGGCCGGGCCCACTATGGTCTTGGCCACCGGAAAGGCCTCCGTAGGGGAATCCCCTCGGTCCAGAATCTCCGTGAGGGGATACCTGGCCAGCTTAGAAACGGGTTCGAGCTTCATCCCGGTGGACTCCGAGATGAGCCGAAGCAATCCCAGGAAGGACGAGGGCTATCGCCCACCGACTGTCCCCTGAGGACCCAAGTCCATTCGCTGGAGAAAAGGGAGGAATCGCTTCGGACTCGGAAGAGTCCTCAAAGAGCTGCCTTGGCCTGAGCCACCCTCCACCTGCCGAGGTCGATCGGGAGTGAGGGTGACAGACAGCCTATGGGGCAGTCCCTGAGCCGACTGAGAATTCTTGGTCGGAGCCCCAACTAACGGCTGTGGAGGCGGAGGTTCCATCGGAAATTGGTGGGGCAGCTGGTTTTGGCCGAACAACCGGCCTGGGAACAGGCTCCTCGGATAAAACGAGGGGTTGTTTCGGCTGCTCCGGTGACAGCCACGTAATGGCCGGGGAAGGCGACGGCGTCGGCTTGTTCCCAGTCAGAAGGAGCTGTTGCCACATGAGGTCCTCATATCGTTGACGCAACTTACGTCGAAGCCTCTCCTCGTCCGAGGAGGACGAAGGGCGGCGCGCTGGCCAGCGCGGTGCCGAGACCGCTTATGACGGGCGGGATTGGCTGGACTGCATGAAGAAGTCAGGAGACTGAGAACCTCTGCTTTCCCGAGGACGGTGCGGGGAGGTGTCGTGCGGAACCGGCACTCCCCTCGGTTCGGAGGGTTCAACTGAAGGCTCCGGAACCGGAGGCACCGACAAGCCAACGGGGTCCTCAACTCCCACCGGGGGAATTGGGGAGAGGGGATTCTCTGCTTCTCCTGCCGACAACCCGTCCAACGGGTCGAGAAAAATCTCGACTGCATCGATGGGAGTCTCGGTCAACTGGCCTTGACGGGACACTCGTGGAGACCAGTGGTCAGCCGAGCGGTCGACTGAGGGGTCGACGGCCGACAACTCGGGGAGAGGGATCTTTCCCACTCCCAAGAGCGTCGACGGTGGGACTTACCCTAGTCTCTCTTTTTGGACCGAGAAAACGGTCCAGCAAAAGTTGGTCCCTCACCTTTAGTAGAGAGGGTCAGACAAAGCTCCTTAAAAGAAGCTGAATAAGAGGCACCGAGAGAGAGCGGGACAAATGCCGCAGCCGAGGTAGAAGCGGCCCGCGCTGCCTCCTCTTCGAGGGCGATCATCTGCTCGAGCTGATCCGCCGAGCCCGCCGCCGCGGAAACCGCCTTTTGACCAGGCCTCTTTGACTTCACCGGAGGAAAACGCTTCGGACGCCTAGTTGTAAACGGGCAGCACAGTCTTCGAGGACGCATGGTAAAAGGAAGAGCACAGGTCGCAGGCCTGCGGGTCGTGCTCCAGGCCTAGACAGTAGACGAACGTGGAGTGCGGATCCGTCCGAGACATCTTCTGCCCGCAAGGGCATCTCCGGAAACCGGGAGTCGATTTGTCCATCGCAGCCGCGAGGGAGAGAAGACCAAGTCTTTAAGCAAAACTTTAAATTCAAAATTCAAGAATTAGGAACTAGTCTTATACGCAGAGCGCTAAGGAGGAAACCTGAGCTTCCAAGCGGTAAGGAAGATCTGGCGTCATGGGGCTAAGCAGAGAGTTTTACCACCCGGGTGGGTGGGAGGAGCCAGCTTGAAGACCTTCCGGCAAGATTTAAAGCAGCAAGGATACCTGCCAGACAGTGTGGATGAACAACATATCCATGTCCCTAGAACATCTGGTTGCGCAACCAGACAGAAAAGGAGGATAGGACAGATCCTTGCTTTTAACTCTTTCTGCATAACAAATGGGACAGGGCCTTATTCAACCCTGTCACATGCAGCACTGGACAAGTGCACAAGACAGGATTCAAATCCACTCAAAATATTTTTTGAGGGGTTGTGCATGTACAGAAAATATTGCTAGTATGGGGAGCTGCAGATGAGTCCATTTTGTTAGAAGGATTACTGGAGAGTGTGGCTGCACATTTTCAGCACCAGGAAACATTTTCTCAGTTTGACACAGACATTTCATTTACAAAGTTAAGCAAACATTCAAGCTGTATGCTGCCAACAACTGAAATCCTTCCTAAGCATTTGGATAATCAACAGAAAACATATCGTTTAAATATAGAAACAAAGTTTCTTTCACAGTGAGCCAGACTGGTATGTCTCCTGCTGTAGTAGGAAGGAAAACTACTACCTTCACAGCATCCAAGATTCTGCTGGAATAATGAGTTTGATTATCTGAAATTCTTGTCTATTTTTATGATTTCTGAATTCAGAAATTACAAGCATAGCAATTAATACTGCTCTAGATGTACTATATTAAGAAAAACAACATACCTTTAATAGCCCTTCTGAAAAAAGGATTTCTATAGTCTCCTTTAAGATGGGAAGCAAACCTCCATGATGGATTCCAATCCCTCTTTTTAAAAGTGGCAGTACATGTTCAACCTGTTTTAGTGCAGATCACAGCAATATCAAAATGTGGGTTTCTGTTGCATTTGAAATAGTATAAAACGTCTCTGCTGTTAATACACATGCACACTATATAAAATAGTAGATTGCTAGCCATAGGCACAACAAGCCTGACTTGCTACCTCGGCGCTGTGAATACGTCAAACCTCAAGCTTCATTCTCGAAGTCAGTGATGTAATTAGAACCCCTAAGTGGCAGAACTAGGAGTCATACTAGGAGGATTAGATGTACAGAAGGCTGTTGGCCCATTTATACACATCTCCTACAATGTAGGCATGAGTTCCCTCAACCCAAGTTCATTAGATAACTGTCAAGTTTAATCTTAAAGCAGTCGAAAGAGTCAACTTCTACGACGTCCCTAGAAGGAGTATTCCACATAGGAATAATACGTTGTGTAAAAAAATTTATTCTTGGTTGGCTTTTTGGGTTGGTAAGCTTTAGTTGATATTTATGGCTTAATAGAAAGTCCCTTTGGATGTGAATCAAACCTGGTTCTGAAAGTAAGGTTGGATCCCTTATAATTTTAAACATTAATAATAGATCTCCTCTATATCTCGTCATCTCCAATGAATAAAGATTTAATGAATGTAATCTAGAGCCATAAATCGGTCCCTTGAAATCCTTTAACCATTTTTGTGATTCTCCACTGAACCTCCTCTACTTTTTTAACGTCCTTACGTAAGAAAAGGCTCCATAATGGAAAGCAATAGTCCAAAATTGGACGTACATAGGCCTTATATATAGGAATTAAACAAGCCCTGTCCCTAGAACTTACAGATCTTCTACTACAGCCAATAAGTCTGTTAGCCTTTTTTGTTAGTTCTGTACGATGAGAACTAAATTTCAAATCACTGGAGACTAATACACCCAAGTCCCTTTCATTATCCACAGACTGTAACTGCTTCCTGGCTAAAGTATAGTTATAACATGGGTTATTGTTTCCCAAATGTACAACTACACTTTTGTCAAGGTTATACAGCATACCATTACTATCTGCCCAGTTCTCCATTTTCAAAAGATCATTACAAAGATTAGTGTATCCATCCTCAGTGCTTACGTCCGTAGCAATCTTTGTATCGTCAGCAAATTTAACTGTGTCCATTTAAGTCCCTGTCTATATCAGAGACAAAAATAGAGAACAGGCTTGCTGTGTATAGTTGCCCATCTAGTTCTTTTTTTCCCTATTAATTTTCAAAGAAAAACTGAACATACAAGATCCACAGAGCGTATACATCAATAATATCACACACCATACATTACATTAGGAATCACAGTAAAATGCCCTCAGGTTATCCAATGTATAAAGAATGCACAACAATATTAACTGGCTATTGCCACATGCGTCACAGCCTAGACCAGTAATTAAACAGTTTACAGTTCATGATCAGCTTGTTTCAGAAAAATGATAATTCATACTTGAGTGATCAAAGCAAATAATTCAGTTTAGAAGGTGAATTATTTCTCTACACTGCTACCTAAACTAGCGTCATGCTCCAGCCAATCAGACATACAGCTTGGAGAATGAGCTTATTAAGACAGCTGCAGCTAAAGTCGGCACGTCTGCACAAAAGTGGTACCGATACCAACATCACTGATCCGGGCTCAGAAATGAGCTTGAATCACCTGAGGTCCGGCTGGTGGAGGAGACTGAACATCTTAGGGGACTCCTGCATCCTCTGAAGAGGGAGGGTACCCTCTCCCACCACGCTACTGCCACCTGGCTGGAAGTGCAGGTGGGGAGCAAGGGTGGGAGGAAACACCTCTCGGCTCAATGGGATGTAGCCACGCCTGGAGTGCATGCACCCAACATGAAGCGTGGTGTATGTGTGTGTATGGGGGGATCCCAGAAATTAGGAAATGGCCACAGCATGCAGGGTGAGGTAGTGTTGGTACTCCCAGGTTACGACGTGTCAACTGTCCTCCAACCTCCAGAAACAGAGCTGTTCAGGGGACCTGTCAAACTCCTCTAACCCTACCTCAGAGGGGGCAGTCCGAGGTGATGGAGGACTAGGGTAAGTGGCAGAGTAGGCTCAGATGGGGGTAGCTGTGGGGACTCACCCAATTCACAGTCACTGTCTCACAATGGCAGCTCAGCTAAAAAAAAAAAAAAAAAAACAGACCCTGGTGTTGGGGATGGGGGACTTAAGTGCCATAAAACATCATTCCCGAGGTAACTCAAAAACAAAATCTTTATGAAAAAGGCCGATACTGCATTATGTGTAATAAAACAAATCCGTAAAGAACTCACCGGTAACATCACACCTTATGAGAGTGCTGACCATCATGAGGGCTCCTGAGCATTGCTCTCATGCCCATGATGTCACCACTGCATGTTACCACCCTCTCTCAGTGTGAGGTTACCTTGGTGTTCTTCATTGGTTGGGGGGGGGGGAGTAATGTAAACAAATATAACTGATTGGGGGGGCAGTAAATACAAGTTACTCACCTGTAACAGGAGTTCTAGGAATGGTATATGTTGTTCATCCACACTGTCTGGCAGGTTCCTTGCCACTTTAAATCTTGCCGGAAGGTCTTCAAGCTGGCTCCTCCCACCCACCTGGGTGGTAAAACTCTCGGCTCCGCCCCATGATGCCAGATCTAGCCCGCTGGAAGCCAGGTTGTGCGTCGAAGCCGGGGAGGTCGGGTGGATGAACAACATATACCATTCCTAGAACTCCTGTTACAGGTGAGTAAATAGAAATTACGTACCTACCGTAATTATGGTCTTTCTGTGTATCTTCACCATTCATCACAGATGGGTACTGGCCGGAGATCAGGACCCCGCGGGAGCCTTTTTTTTTTTTTAAAAGGATAGGTGGAGTCGACGCAGCATTGGCACCGCACTCGAGGCCGACGTACTACGTGGCGCTCGAGGATTAGCTGTTAAGCTGTATCGACTCCGCCTGCCTACCAGTTCTGAGTCGCCGGAGAGGTAAGAGGAAGGGATGGAGGGTGGGACAAGACAGTCCAAGGGACAGAAAAAGGAAGAGAAAAAACTGAACTAAAAGGAGAAATAACGACTGAGAGGACAGCATAGAAGAATTAAGACTAAGGGGATTGGGTAGGGGCCCCAATATCTGGAAAAGGAAGAAGGGAGGGAGGGGGGAGAGAAAATTTAGCAGAGAGAGTGAGAGGTAATAAGGATCCAGGACCCTTGTCCGCCACCAGACTGTATAGGAACTGCAGGGAGTAACAAAGCTCATTTGCCAGAATTCAAGGCACAGAATAACTGGCAATACCCCAAAGCAGAGTCAGCTATTCTGGAGAAGGACAGGGTACAGGGACTCAGTACTCTCTCTCTGTAAAGATATTTGGTGAAATAAAGGGGGTCCCCTTTTTTTTTTAAAATCAGATGGATAACAGAAGGAGTGCAACCACCAGTTCTCACCCCGTAGGGGTGAAGATAAGTAGTAGAGAAGAAGTGCCACTCAACTGTACCCTTAGGAAGAAAACTACCCCCTGTGTGTCCCAACTTTACCCCACTCAAAAGAGGGGAGGCACAGAGGAGGAGGATCCAGAGACTGAAGCCCCAGGGGATGGAGGCAGTAGATAGATGAATGGTGAAGATACAGAAAGATCATAACTACGGTAGGTACATGCATTCTATATCTTATCTGTGTCAATCTTCACCATTCATCACAGATGGGTGAGTACCAAGCCCCCAGAGGTTGATAAATTGCACCTTAAGGGACAGTGTCCCTAGCCCTCAGTGGGTGACACACTAGGGGAACCTTCTGGGCCTGAGGAGGCCCGAGGAGGTGGGGAGGCGAGACTGGGTCCCCCCGGAGGGGGAAGGAATTTGCCCCGACAAACGTTGTCTCGCCCTACGGGAAAAGAGATAGGTTCCCTGGTGAGCGGAGCAAATCACCCTACGCCAGGCCAAGGGTGACAACCGGGAAAGGCGAAGCCACGCCGATCTCCTGGTGCAGATCGCTGTCCCTACTACCCTGGTAGCTACCTCAATGGCGTCGTAAGATGCCCTTGCTTGGTGCCTTGCTAGCTCCAGGCCACGTGCAGAAAGTGCGATGGCTTGCCTGGTTTGCTCCGAGTCAGGCAAAGCAGCTAGGATCTGACCCAGTGCTGACCACAAGAACCTGTTGTAGGCTGCATAGTGGGCTTGATGAGCGGAGATGGAGAGAAGCAACTGTGCCGAGTAGAAAGTCTCCTCCCCCAGAAATCAAACTCCGAAGAGTCCTGATCTGGGGGCTGGTCACGGTGGAGGGCGCGAAGCCCGTCAGGAGTGTCTAGGTGCGTCAATCCGGATTGTGGATGAGGCATAGAACCTGTAGACTCTGGGGGAGCGCAATACCTCTGGCTGAGGTCCCTAGGGGCAGGAACTCCGGAGAAGGGCCTCTGCCAGAAACGCATGGACGCCTCCCGAAAGGTAGCAGGCCAGGGTGGCACCACAAGGGTGGCCGCACCGAAATCGCCTAGAAAGGCGTGCGCCGCATGCTCAGGATTGCTGACCGACAGGGGAGAAAGGTGAAGGTCCTCCAACATCCTCACGAGGAAGCGCTGATACTCAGAGATCAGTGGCAGGAGAGATATGGACAGATGGTTCCTCTCCCCCAGAAGAGGGGGATGAGGAGCTGGAGGTCACCATACGTTCCGAGGGTGGTTGCTTGGGGAGGTTGAAAAACCTGGCTGTCCATGGCCCTAACGTAGGCAGGGAACCGAGCAGCCACCACTCTGAACTGCTCCCAGGTGAGAGGGCCGCTAGCACCAAGAATGCCTGAGAGTGCTGGAGAATGAGGCAGAGGGATAGGGGCAGAGCAGAGAGAAGAAGTCGGCTGACCTCTGCCAGGGCTAGAGAGCGGACCATGGACACCTGAGGAGGGTGTCCCGGAAGACTCCGCAGCCGACAGCTGTACAACCACGTTGGTACTGCCTAGGCTGCGCCCAGAAGAATCCCCCCAGTGAGGCGACCGGGGCCGTATAGATCCAGAAGGACGGTCCCCTGCCTCCTAAGAATGGGACCCCCTCAAGGAACCGGAGGGGGAAGGGCGGAAGTCCGCACTACGGCTTCGTCCAGGGCTGGGGTGGACCCCAGAGAAAGGCCGTCCCGCCGAACCCACACCCCTCAGAGTCCGAGAGGGTCCTGGTCCTTGAGAGGGCCAACCTAGGCAGCTGGCAACTCTGGGCTGCCCCTGAAGGGGAGACCCAGGGAGCAGCACCCTCCCCTCCTATAGGCTTCCCGATGGGCCTCAAAGTTGGGCAATCGAGACACACTACGGAAGAGGGTACCACCGCCAAGGGGTCAAGGAACCCTCCAAGGCCAGGTTGCATGGCAATGGTGGCTCGCACCACAGCCTGCTGGTCAGTACCACTGACCCCAACCTCGGGGATAACCTGACGCTCCTCAGAAGGGGGCTGGCTGTGACTCGTCGTGGAGACCACTGGCTCGTTCTCCTCTGCAGACAACCCCGGAAGGTGTGACTGCTCGCTCGACTCCGAGCCCGACTCCGATGAGGTAGAGTCCGAGACCCTAAGCCAAACGGTAGGAGGGCGAGGAAGGCACCTTACCGAGAGGCCGGAAGCCAAAGCAGTGGCCGAGGCGGCCCCCGCGCCCTCCACAGCCCCGCAAGTGGGGCTGACAGAAGGCGGCGGGGCAGCTCGGGCCAAAGGTCCTGAGCCAGGGCCAGCCCGCCAAGTCCACTGGCACCGGCGGTACCAGGAACAGAGACGGCGCCGGCAGCCCCAGCAGCGGCCTCGGCGTCAGCGCGCCACCAGGCCCCTCGGCGCCGCGAGCGGCACCAGGACCGAGCGGTGCCAGCGGCCCGGGCGGACTCGGCGCCGAACAGCGGCCGTCAGGCCCCTCGGCACCGTGCGGCACAGAAAGCACCAGCGGCGCCGTGGGCCAGGTGCCGACAAGCGCTCGAAGGCCCCACAGCGCGTGCTCAACCTCGACGCCACAGAGACACAGCGAGGAGGCGCCGAATCCAGGTCACCGGCGTCGAAAACAACGTCGGCGCCAGAGATGAGTTGGTGCCGAAGGTCCCGATGGCATAGAGGGCAGCGCGTCGACCGGGCCTTCCGGACCGCGAGCGACACCGGGGAGCCTTTCACCCCGAGCGAGTGATTGCTAACAGCGCCCCGCCCGCCTCCGGGAGGAAGCGGGATGGGCCTCCTGCGCCAAGGGAGGAGCCTCGCCAAGGCTAGGCTGCAGAAGCTGAGGCTCCCTCCTCCTCGGTCCGTATAGAACCGGGAGGGGACCCGGAGGAAAGGCCGAGAGAGCGCGGCTTGGCCAGAGTGCGAACCCTACCCCCGAAAGACAGCGGAGCTCGCCCTACTTTGAACGCGTGCTGTTCTAGGACGCGGCGATCCATGGAGAAGCAGGCGTCACATGAATCCATGTCGTGAAGCGGGTCAAGACACGCGAGACACCGGTCATGCTGGTCGGTATCGGAGTACTGGCGGCCGCATGGGCACCGACGCATAGGGGCCGCCTCACGGAAAGTTTTCGCCCGACCGCGACATGATCTGCGGAAAAAAACACCAAAAATAGACTCGACGTCGCTATACTGTAAAATAAAAGGAAAGATCTTACCGGCGACGTCGAGTGGAGGCAGAACCCAGAACTAGCAGACCGACGGACTGAAACGCACAAATTCCAAGGCTAAGGCCTAACACAGTCAAAAAACTTCTTCTGTGGCTTCCCACGAGGTGACCTCGACGGCGGGAGACGAAGAACTGGTAGGCAGGTGGAGTCGACACAGCTTATCGGCTAATCTCAGCGCCACGTAGTACGTCGGCCTCGAGGGCGGCGCCAACTGCGCGACCCCTATCCTTTAAAAAAAAAAAAAAAGGCTCCCGCTGGGATCCTGATCTCCGGCCAGTACCCATCTGTGATGAATGGTGAAGATTGACACAGATAAGATCCTGTATTTCTAGGGACATGGATATGTTGTTTATTCACACTGTCTGGCAGACTCCTAGCACTTCTCTGGGAGGAGGGAGGCAAGGCGCACACCCCCTACTTAGGGAATAATGACTGGAGAACCGAGGCCCCAAAACCAGCATCCCGGCGTGACTCAAGGTCGATGTGGTAGTGGGTAATGAAGGTGTGTGCTGACTTCAGGTAGCAGCCCTGCAGATTTCCTGATAAGGGACGCCCCTGGAAGCAGCCACCAATGCAGCGGTATGGCGGGTGAATGAGCTCTTATCCTCTGGGAGGCTCCATGCCCGCCAACCTATAGCAGAGATCTATGAGGAGGTGACCCACCTGCCTATCATCCGCTTGGCTGCAGGTCTGCCAGGTGCGGCTTCAGCGTAGGTGACAAACAGCTGGCGAACCTCGCCCCGAACTTCAGCCGTCCGCTCCTTGTAATAAGCGAGCGCTCTTCTAGGGCCCAAAGTATGGAGCCTATATTCGGCCTCTGAGGTGTGATTGGGGTAGAATACCAGCAGAGTCAACACCTGGTTAAGGTGAAACTCCGACACCACTTTCGGAAGGAATTTGGTGGGCGAGGGCAACCTTGTCCCTGTGGAAGATCAGATAAGGAGACTCGATGGAAAGTGCCTGGAGCTCTCCCATCCTTCTGGCTGACGTGATAGCCACCAAGAAGGTGGTTTTCTACGACAGGTGAGAGATATCACACCTGTGCATTGGTTCGAATGGCTTGCCCATGAGCTTAGCCAATACCAGCAGTAGATCCCAAGGAGGTGGAGGTTCACGCACTGGAGGGGATATGTGATCAAGGCCTTTGAAAAAGCACCCGACCACCTTCTCCTGCGCCACAGACTGTTTCCCGGCCCGCGCCCAGTAAGCAGAGATGGCTGCCAGGTGCACCTTAAGGGTCGTCAACCGAAGCCCTTGCTGAGAAAGGGACCACAGGTAGTCCAGAATGCTTGCCAAGGAACAGGAGGAAGGGTCCAGGTCCTTGCCCTGACACCAAATGGAGAATCTCTTCCATTTAAAGGCATAGCATTTTCTGGTCGACTCCTTACGGGACGCCTCAACAATGCTGAGGACCTCGTCGGAAAGACCCAAGGCCTGGAACTCTAGCCGCTCAGGAACCAGGCCGTCAGCTGCAGGGATTGAAGGTCCGGATGGAATACCTTCCCCTGATTGACTGAGATCAGGTCTGGGCAGGCTGGAAGCCGCCTCGGGAGACTGGAGCTGAGACTGAGGAGATCTAGATACCAGAACTGGCAGGGTCAGTCTGGGGATACCAGAATCACCTGCGCCTTGTCCCTCCTCACCTTGAGGAGCACCCTGTGGATCAAAGGAAATGGGGGAAAGATGTAGAAGAGGCCCGGGGTCCATGGCCTCAAGAAGGCATCCCCCTGCAGCGAGCCCTGCTGAGGGGGGCGGGAATGAAATAGTCTCAGCTTTGCATTCTCCCTGGAGGCAAACAGGTCCACCTGAGGCATGCCCCAGTGGGAGAACAGATCTTGTACTACCTCTGGCAGGAGAGACCACTCGTGGGACACAGCCCCTATCCGGCTTAGGGCATCGGCCAGAATGTTGGAGGCTCCTGCCACATGGATGGCAAGGAGATCCGCCTCCAGGCTGTGCACGAGGGACCAAATGCGGAGAGCTTCCCTGCACAGAGGCATGGAGCATGTCCCGCCCTGGCGGTTTAGGTAGTACATGGTCATGGTATTGTCCATCTGGACCTGGACCACTTGACCCCGTACAAACGGAGCGAAGGCGGTGAGGGCTAGACGAACCACTCGAAGCTCCAGCAGGTTGATGCGGCATCGGGACTCCCGAGGGGACCAGAGGCCATGCGCTCTGTGCTCCTCCAAATGGGCACCCCAACCCATCAGAGAGGCATCGGTCGATAGAGAGACCAACGGCTTGGGGCGGACAAATGGGATGCCCTCCTGCAGATGAGCTGGAACGGTCCACCACTGGAGAGCATTCCACATCTCCTGGGTCACTGTCACTAGCTGATCCAAAGGATCGGAGCGCTGTGACCATTGGCTGGCCAGTCCCCACTGCAGGGGACACGTGTGCCAACGGGCCCAATGGACCATGCTGGTGCTGGCCGCCATGAGGCCCAGGAGGCACAGGAAGTCCTGGGCAGGGTGCAATTGCCCAACCTGAAATGACCGGGCAAAGGAGCAAAGAACCTCGGCCCTGTCCGCCGGGAGCCGTGCTCTGGCTCGCAGAGTCTCGAGCTCTGCCCCGATGAATTGGATCACCTGCTTTGGTACAAGTTCCGACTTGGCCTCGTTGATAAGGAGGCCAACTTGAGAGCAAACCTGGAGGGCCAGATCCCTGGACCGCTCCACCTCCATTCTGGAGGAGGCCGCATTCAGGCAGGGGTACACCCAGACCCTTCGGCGCCGCAGGAATGCTGTCGCCACTACCATGCATTTGGTGAAGAGCCTGGGAGCTAGAGAAAGGGCGAAGGGCATGGCCCGGAACTCGTAGAGGGACCCCTCTGCTCTGAAGCGGAGGAATCTCTGGTGGGACGGATGGATGGGGACGTGAAAGAACGCGTCCTGGAGGTCCAGAGAACAGAACCACATGCCTCGTTCTAAGGATGGAATGATCTGAGCTAGAGTGCAGTTCTTGAGACCCAATCTCCGCAAAGACATAGACAGGATGGAAGCTGTCCAGATTAGGGCAACTAAAATGGTGCAGGGTCTGCACCGGAGGACATATGAAGAGAGACTTAAGGAGCTTAATATGTATAGCCTCGAGGAAAGGAGGGAGAGGGGGGACATGATAGAAACTTTCAAATACCTCAAGGAATCAACAAAGTCCAAGAGGGTAGCATCTTTCAAAAAGAGGTGTGCAAGAACAAGAGGGCACAATTTGAAGACAGAGGCGGGCTCCAGAGGTAATTTAAGGAAGTATTTTTTCCAGAGAGGTTGTGGATGCATGGAATGGCCTTCTGGAGGAGGTTGTGAGTCAAAATCAGTGGTGGAATTTAAGCATGCATGGGATAGTTATAAGGCAATTCTGGGGGGTTGGGGTAGGAAGAAGTAGGCTGCTGGTTAACTAGGATCTGCAGCTTATCCAGTAGGTAGGGAAATGGGCAGACTGGGTGGGCCAAGCGGTCCTTATCTGCCGTCAAATTCTATGTTTCTATGTTTCTAGAGTGACCATCCTGAAGGTTCGAGACCTTAGGAACCTGTTCAGGTCATGCAGGTCTAGAATGGGGTGCCAGTCCCCCGTCCGTTTCGGGACCAGGAAATACCAGGACACAAACCCCGGGCATGGTGGAGGATCTGCCACCTTCCTGATCACCTCCTTTTCGAGGAGCAGGGCAATGTCGGCTCGACGAGCCGACAGAGGCGCTGCGGACCCCGTAGCCCCGCGTGGGGCGATGCCTCGGAAGGGCGAGGCCTGCCTGAACTCCAGAGGCAGACCCTTTCCTACCACCTCCAACACCCAGTGGTCCGTGGTGATAGCGGACCAGGTGAAAAGGAAGTGGCGGAGCCATCCCCCCATGGGGGGGAACCCAGGGGGGAGCGATGAGGCTGGGGACGACACCCCTCAACCCGTCACTGGGCAGGCTTGGAGGAGGGACCGGCCGAGGGACTTCCTGGGCCTTTTCCTCCCTGCTTCCTGATGGAGGAAGCCGCAGGCTTGGCTTTGGGGTGTCAAGCGCGAGCCTGCTGGTCCTGATGTGCTGCAGGGGCAGAAGGTTGAAAGGACTTATCTTGCTGACAACGGCCCTTGTCCTTGTGAGCGGAGGTGACAGAGTCCAGGGTAGCGTTGGACTTTTCGATCCTCTGGAGGTGGCCTTCCACTCCAGGGCCGAACAGGTCAGTCCCGAAGAAGGGGACGTCCACCAATTTGTGCTGGGTATCCGCCGTAAAGGTGGATATCCTTAGCCAGGCTCTGCGGCGCATGGCCACTGCGGCCGCTACTGATCGGGTACAGGAGTCTCCAATGTCTAGAGCTGTTTGGAGCTGCTGCTTCGCCACTGCCCTTCCTTGATCCCGCACCTGCTTGACCGTAGTCTGCAGGTCGGCCGGGAGATGAGGGATCACCTCATCCAGGGAGCCCATGAGGGCGTGGGAGAAGTGCACCATCAGTACGGCTGAGCTGGCCTGACGGAGGCCGCAGCGTACACCTTGCGCCCGGCATAGTCCAGCTTTTTGGACTCCTTGTCGGGGAGCTTATCCACATCCCTAGCGTTCCCGGAGCAGCGGAAAACGCTATCGGGGACCAACCCCTCCGCGGAGGGGTGTTCCAAAAAACCCGACAAAGAGCCGGTAGGGACCGCATACTTCCTGGCCATCCTGGCTGAAGGCACAGGACAGGAAGCAGGCCACTGCCTAAGCTCCAAGGCTGGGCAGACAATGGCTTCAGCCACCGGAAAGCCTCTGTGGGAGAATCCCCTCGGTCCAGTATCTCCATAAAGGGATACTTGGCCCACTTGGATGCGGGCTCAAGCTGCATCCCGGTGGACTCCGAGATGAGCCAAAGCAGACCCATGAATGATGATGGGCTCTCGTCCATCGACTGCACCCCGGAGGACTCCAGGTCAAGGGGCCTGGAAAACAGGGAGGAGTCATCGTCAGACTCCGAGGAGTCTGTGAAGAGCTGCCTGGGGCCTGAGCCACCCTCCACCTGCCGAGGACGGTCGGGAGTGAGGGTGACCGACAACCGGTGGGGCAGACCCTGACCCGACCGAGAGTCCTTGGTCGGAGCCCCCGATTTTGGCTGTGAAGGCGGAGGTTCCACCACAATCGGTGGGGCAGCTGGTTTCGGCCGAACAACTGGCCCAGGCTTGGGCACCTCGACCACCACGAGGGGTTGTTTCAGCCTTTCAGGCGACAGCCACTTAATGGCCGGGGAAGGCGACGGTGTCTGCTTGTTCCCAGACATAAGGAGCTGCTGCCACATTAAGTCCTCGTAGAGTCGACGTAATTTGCGGCGAAGCCTCTCCTGTTCCGAGGAGGAGGACGAGCGGCACCGCCGCTTACCTCGGTGCCGAGACCGAGACCGCCGATGTAGGCAGGATCGGCTGGACCGAGACGAGGTCAGAGACCGAGATCCTTGGTGTTTCCGAGGGTGGGTCTGGGAGGGAGCGGGGACACCCGCCCTCCCTCAGCTCGGGAACCTGACGAGGACTCCGGCACAGGAGGCGCAGGCAAGTCTCGGTTTCACCGGGGAACCGGTGATGAAGGTTGTCGGCTTCACCAGTTGACAGCCCGTCCGACGGGTCGAGAAAATCTTGACTGCGTCGATGGGTGTCTCACCCGGCTGACCTGACAGGGACACCGTGAAGCCAGAAGCCTTAGCCGCAACCTCGACCGAAGTTGAGTGTCGACTGTCCGGGGAAGGGGACCTCTCCCGCTTCCACGAACGTCGACGGTGGGACTTAACCTTCAAGTCCTTCTTTTTTGACCGAGAAGAGTGTCCCGATGGCCCCTCTCCCTTCGTGGAGCGGTACTGGCAAAGCTCCTTAAAAGAAGCTGTGTAGGAGGATCCCAGAGAGAGCGGGATAAATGCCGCAACCAAGGAAAATGAGGATGCGGCCTGGGCCGCTTGCTCCTCGAGGGCGATCATCTGCTTGAGTTGCTCAGCCAAGCCAGCCGCCGAGGACACCGCCCAACGGGCCTCCTTGACTTGACCTCCATGGATAACGCTTCTCAGGGTGCCGGGTTGTAATCAGCAGCGTCTCAAAAACTACGAAAAGACCTACACAACTCGTAGGCCTGTGGGTCGTGGTCAAGGCCAAGGCAGTAGATGCATGTGGAGTGCAGATCTGTCCTGCACATCATCTGCCCGCATGAGCACCGCCGAAATCTGGGAGTCGATTTGTCCATTGCAGCCACAAGGGAAGAATCTGACCGAAGTCTTGACAATTTTAAAATTATTTTCGGGTAAACTGAAGTGTTAGGATCCAGTCTATACACAGAGCGTTAAGGAGGGAACCTGAGCTTCCAAGCGGTAAGGAAGATCTGGCGTCATGGGGCAGAGCAGAGAGTTTTACCAACCGGGTGGGTGGGAGGAGCCAGCTTGAAGACCTTCCGGCAAGATTTAAAGCGGCAAGGAACCTGCCAGACAGTGTGGATGAACAACATATCCATGTCCCTAGAATGAGCAATACCGGACCGCCCAGGGGCGTAATGAGGCCAGATGCTGCAGGCGGAGGACCTTACAGCTCCTGGAAGGTCCGGTATTGCCCGCTACCACACACCCTGTTGGGTATTTTTGTGCTTAGAAAATGGGCTACACGTGGCATTTTTGTATGGGATTTTAAAACACAAAAAAAAGTGTCAAAATGACATTTAAAGCGTCTTTCTTGTAAAGTAGTCCCTCTACTGGTATTTCTGCCAGTAGAAGGCGCAGCAGTCTTTGACAACTGTTTCTTTAACTTAACCTCAGTGGTAGTACTTTGTACTCGGTTTACATCTGTTTCAGTTGGTTAGGAAGTGCACCTGAATTGGGCAGGGCAGCTGGATATACGGCAGAGAATGGTCATGTTCATTTCTTTGTTGTTGTTGATTGTTGTTTTGAATACGTGGAACCATTTTCTAGTACAAGCAAAAAACAAGCAGGAAGGGGTGAGACAACGGGACATTAGCTGGACAAATGGTCGCATCTGGAGAGTAACGCTAAATTGCCGACTAGGAGCCTAACAGTGATCAACAGGAAATGAAAATTACGTACCTACCGTAATTCTTGATCTTCTCTTGTATCTTCACCATTCATTACTGCTTGGGTTAGTGCTGGAGGCACCGCACCCTTCTGGGTTTTTTGGTCGGCTCCAGGGCCCCTCGCCTTGACGGCTCGGCGTCAGCGAGGGGCAGCCGTTAGTGCCAGAGACTCGTCCTCTATCAGTTCTGGTAGCCGGAGAGGCGAAAATAAAGGGTAAGAAAAAAGGAAAGCGAGGCAAGAGAGCCGAGGGACAGAAAAAGGAAAGGATATAAACTGAAAAAGGAATAAGCCGGTATAGAATAGACAGAGAAGAAGGATTCCTACCCTAAGGGACCGAAGGGCCTCCTTTCCGGGGCGGCTCTAGGGGAGGAACAGAGAGAAGAAAGAGAAAGTAGAAGAAGAAGAAAAAGAGGCATGTTGAGAGAGAGAACAGTGCCCATCAAGCATTGGTTGAGAGGCTTATAGGCTCGAAACTAACAAGTGAGCAAGAATCCCAGTTGCTAGGACTGAGGGGAGGTTCAACCGAACCACCTGAACAGATCCGAAAGAGGGCAGACTCTCTGAACTCTCAACATGCCAAGTCCCTTCATCCTAGCTGAGGGCTCATAGACTGCCCGGGCAGAACCTGTTCCGGGTAGAGCGATCACCCAGGAAGGGGACTAAGTCCCTTAGCACCTTGTTAAGTGCTAACACAGTAGTGTATGGGAAAGACTATGCCTTCTCGAAGGCAGTTTTGTAAGAAAGAGAGTGGAACTCGATCAGACTCCCTAAGGCAAGGCAAGCAGACGCTCAGAGCTGACAAGTTTAATCAGCAGCTAGAAGAGCTCAAAATAATACCTGCCAGGAGGATTCTAGACTTCGGCGAGGCCAAGTCAGAGCATGGCCTCTTAGGCTGTGAAACTGCATAACCTGAAGAAGGTATTTTAGGAATCGCACCCTAAGGGCGGTCATAAAGAGTTCCCTCAGAATTTAGATAAAAGTACACCCGTGTTCGTTCCTCTTTACCTTAAGGAAAAAAGAGAACCATTCATTAAGAATGGAAAACAAAATTTTTTTTTTTGGCATAAAGGCCAAGGGAAGGAAGAGGAACGAGACGGGAGGAGGAGACACCACAGGAGGAGACCACTGAGGGGAAGGTGGGTGGGTATCAGTAATGAATGGTGAAGATACAAGAGAAGATCAAGAATTACGGTAGGTACGTAATTTTCATATCTTCCTTGTCAATCTTCACATTCACTTACTATCAAATAAGCTAAAGCCCCCTTAGAAAAAAAAGGGGGTAGAACCCTGAGGGAACAAGACCCACAGCCTCCTGCTGGTGAGAAAGAAGGGAAGACCCTGGGCTAATCAGAGAGAAGCCTATGGGGAGAAGAGCTAGGAGGTGTCCCCGAGGATGGGAAGACAGAGGAAGCCCCTGCAGTAATCTCCTAGCTCTGGAGGAAAAGAGACAGGTCCCCCGGGAAGCGGGACAACTACGCCGGGCCAGGGGTGACAACCTTGACAGACGAAGCCATGCCGTCCGCCTAATGCAGATCGCTGTCCCCGCAAGCCTGGAAGCCACCTCACTGGCGTCATAAGATGCCCTTGCTTGGTGTCTTGCCAGCTCCAGGCCTATAGCAGAGAGGGCAATAGCCTATCTGGTTTGCTCCGTATCAGGCATTGATGCTAAGAGCTGAGAGAGCATCGACCACAGATGCCTACTGTAGGCAGCGTGATGAGCCTGATGTGAGGCAATGCAAGCCATCACACGAGAGGAAGAGAACACTCTTCGCCCCCACCGGTCGAACTGTAGGGAATCCGAATCCGGTGGACAGTTGTGCGCCAGGTGGTGGCGCCCGGAGGGAGTCTCCAGGCACACCAAACCCGAGGGCAGGTTGGGGAGAGTACCCAGGGATTCCGAAGGGGGCACAACACCTTCGTCGACAGTCTGCTGGGGCTGGAGAAGGGGCGGCTGGCAACTGCCAGGAATGGATAGACGCCTCCTGGAAGGGGATAGGCCAGGAAGGTACCACCAGGTGCTGGGCACTGAATTCTCCAAGGAATTCATGCGTCTCCTGTTCGGTATTGTCTCGCCTAATGTAGGAGACTCGAAGATCCCTCACCATCCTCGAAAGGAATCGCTGATATTCAGTGAAATCAGCATCGGAGGAGATATGAGCAGAGGGTTCCTCTCCCTCAGAGGAGGGAGACGAGGATGATGGAGAGCTCGAGTGTTCAGAAGATTCTTGCGGCAGTGGGGATAGGCGAAAGCCCCGCTCATGCATATACCTGACATATGAGGGGAAGGCCACCGCAGAACCTCTGAACTGCTCCCAGGATAACGGGCCCGTAGGACCGACATGGCCTGGAAGAGCGGGGGTGGCTGCAGAGGCACTGGAGATGGGCACCTCTGAAGAGGCAACTGTCCTCTGCTAGGGCTCTGAAATCGGAGAACGAGCCCAAGCTGGCGGGATTCGGACAACAGACCAGGTCGCAAAACGGAACCCTGGGGATGCGAAACCTGGAAGAGCCCAGAAGGGGATCCTCCCCTGTGACTGCATGGATCCAGAAGGGCAGTCCGCAGCAACGCCACCGGAGGGGATCCCGGGGTCCAAGAGGGAAAGGCGGGGCCCAGCGCTACGGCTCCTAGCCACCCCCCGAGGGGTGGCCGGCAGAGACCGCGATGACTGCACCCTGCCACTCGACCCCTCAGACTCCGAGAGCGCCCTCCTCCTCGACCCCAGCATTCTCCCACCTCGAGTGGCTGCAACAGCACCCGGGAGGGTAGCTGTCACGAGCCCCCCAGGAGAGAGAGACCCTCCCTCCGCCCCTACTCCATCGCCCCCCTGGGACCCAGGACCACCCCTAGCCCGAGGGCCCTCAGGGGAGGACAGCAGCGGGGGCAGTGGGAGAGGCCTGCTGTGCTGCCTAGCACCACGTGCCACTGGGGACCCCCGACTCCAAAGAGTCAGGTTGCCAGGATGGGTCCACGTCTGAGTCATCGACCTCCGAAGAGAAGAGACCAGCTGAACCCACAATACTAGCAACCCGGAGAAAGCGGTGCCGTTCCACGGCGCGGTGCCAGTGCCAGGCTCTCGGCCTACCACAGAAGCCTGGCGGCTGGCTCCCACCGCAGGCGGCTAGGCCCCCGCGGCCCGGAACCCAACCCGCACCACTGAGATTGAACTGGGCCTGCAGCACGAAGGCCGAGGCGAGCGGCGCCATCTCGATCACCAGCGCCAGTAAGCAGCGCCAGGATCCAAAAGTGCCGGAGGGCGGCGTCGAGGGTCCACCAGTGCCAGGCCCAGCAGGCGCGGGCCTCGACACTGGGGGAGCCTGCACCTCCGAGGAGGTGACTGCCGAGGCGGTGTCCCCACTGAGGCCCCGGGAGGGACCACAACGTTCCTCCGACACCGCGCAAGAAGCTTCCTCTTCGGCAAGAGAAGAGGAGGAAGTCTCCTCCTCCACGGACCGTATAGGCCCGAGAGGGGACCCGGAGGAAGGGCCTAGAGACCTTACCTGGGAATCCCTGGAGCGACGCCATCCCCCGAAGGTCGGCGAGGCCTTGCCAATCTTGAACGCGCAGACTTCGAGGACACAATGGTCCATGGAGAAACAGGCGTCACAAGCGTCCATATAGTGGTCGGGTCCCAGGCAACGGAGACAGACATCATGCCGGTCCGAGATGGAGAAATTCCGTCCACAGGAGCACCGACGCATAGGGGCACGGCCCGCCTTCGACTTACGCTTTGCCCCTGAACCTGACATGATGCAAACTAAACAAGGCAAAAACAGCAATAAAGCACTCGCCTGGCGACAGAAAATAAAAGAACGGCTCATCGGGAGACGGGCCGAAGCGAAGTCAATGTAGAAGAAACGAGGAGTCTTGAGAAGAAACGAGGAGTTTGACGAGAAACCGTTAACTACATTAACTACCGCACAGCAGGTGCAGCCTCGGCGGCGGGAGAAACAGAATACTGAGATAGAGTGGGTGTCCTCGACTTTCGCAGCCCCTCTGCGATGACGATGCGTTCGCGCTTAGAGGGCGGTGCCGCTGGGAGCCAACTCAAAAAGAAAAAAAAAAACTCCTCAGAGCGGGTGTGCGCATCCGGCACCAACCTAAGCAGTAATGAATGGTGAAGATTGACAAGGGAAGATCTGAACTGTCTCTTCCACATGTAAAGTAAGTAGAAACTGCCTTCTATGTGGCGGGGGGCCGGGTGGGATTTAACTTCTGGATTCTCATGTCAGCAGTATATCTGAGTCAATTTATGCCTTTTTTGCGACTGCCGTCTGTCTGAGTGCGCGCAAGGGGAGGACGGACATGTACCACGGGTGGCTTGCACTGTAGTATCTGTTTAAAGAACTATGGCTGTTCAATGAAGCAGTTTACTTTTTTTTTTTTAATGAAAGGAATGGCAGTGGAGCTGTGGGCAGGGGTGTGCATGGTGGGGCTGACTCGGTCTTTTATCTCACTTAGCGAGCGGAAAAAAATGGTGGCTACTGAGTTTTCAAATTTGGACTGGCACAGGGATAACAGTTTCTCAATGAGGCATGGCAGGCTCTAACTTTTTATTTCCTGGGGGTCTACTGAAAGTTAATGTACCCCCCCCCCGGTAGGGGTACCAGACAATCAGAGCCCAGGAAATAAAAAGCCCATTTTCTAAACTGTATATAAAATCTTAGATGTAGAGAGTCTTTCTACAGGCATATAAGAACAGCCCACTTATCTGGCAAACATGACTAGCTCAAGGCCAGCTAGAAACTTGCACCCAAATAATACATAGAACAATGTATAACACTTTTGACCTTTTTACAAATGTTAGGTGTAATAATCCATTCTGGGTGTGTGTCAATGCGGTAATAATTTCATTTCCTGGGTGTCTGAATGCCCTTGAGTGCACCTCTGGCCTCACAATCCACCTAAGTTGTTCAGTTATTACAATACTGCTGCACACCTAACTGAAGATTTTCCCTTACATAACACTTTTAAAACTGGAGCCCAGCAGCAACTGCTAGCTGATATACAAATCAGTCTCTTTTAGTTAAAAAATTAAGAAAGTCTGTAAGAAAAAGTAATTAAGAGTGGCTGCAAGTTTTAATAGTAAACAGACTGAGAACATGCTTCTGCTATACTGTACGGGGGTGGGTGTTAAATCTCACAACCAGTGCCATTATAAGACAGGATATATCTGCCTTGTGACTGTGAATTTTAATAAAGACATCACCCAACATATATGCGCTATGCAGGCAGACAAACAGATTACTCACCTGTAACCGTAGTTCTAGGAGTGGTACATGGTTCACATCCACACTCCGGCAGTTTCAGTGGAACAATGTTATTGGTCAGAACGTCTTTAAGCTAAGCTTGTCCCATCACCTAGACAGTATAACCCACAGACTCCACCTCGTGATGTCGGATCTCACACGCTGGACACAGGATGAGCTGCAGCTTGCCAGGACAGGCTGGGTGGGTTATGTGGATGTGAACCATATACCACTCCTCCACTCCAGTGGTGGCACATCCCCCCATGAATGTCATCATCTGTGCTTCCACCAAGCAGTAGTCCTGCAGCAGGAAGCACCCCCGAGGTTAGAGAGCACTAACTAGGACCCCCGGCCATCCAACAGTAAACTGCGCTAGTTTCCAAACACAGCAAGCTGTAATGCTGCCACTGTGCTATTGGGTCAGTCCTCCCAAAATGTTATTAATATTTGCAAGCAGATTACCAGCTCCAGCAGGGTCCCCAAAAATATGGACTTTTCTAGAGTATATGATTTTCAGTTTACCTGGAAACTGGTGCTAATGTGAAGCTCTCAGCTCCCCAAGAGTCGCCCTTAAAGAGTTAAAAACTTAAGCTGGTCCTGAGAAGGGCAGCTCAGGTCTGGATGTAGAGAGGTTGACCAAGAAACAGAAACAATTTTTTTTTTTTTAATATCGTTTTTATTAGGATTTTTCAACTTTACATAGTCACAGTTCCATTCATCATTAAAAAAAGCTTTGCTTATTTTTGACAGGAATATATGTTGCATAGCAGAAGGAACTAGAAGGGGACAGGATCAGATGTTTTTCAGTACAGTAGCTGCTTCTTGTTTTTACAGGGTTTCTTGTGGATTTTACTTGGTAGGTTATTTCTTTTCAGTCTTACTACTTCTAAGGGGCTAGCAGGGTATTGTTTTTGGGTCTGTTGGAAGTTTTAAAACTGGTTTGGTGGCTGTAAATGGGCTCATTTGTTGGATGTTTTACTGTGTAACAGGCTGCGCTGGTGGAGGCCTATTTCTTCTGATTTAAAATCTATTTGGTGGGATTTATATTTATAGGGGAACACCTGCCCTGCAATTGGAGGAAAAGGCTGCAGGTGCAGCTCATGTAGTTCTAGCCACTGGGGGTTGGATTTAAAGGCTGGGAGAGAGGAGCTTACGGAGTTGTTCACTTCCCTTATAAGTTTACTGTGTTGTACTGCACCTAGTAACAGGGTTATCGGTTTACTGTGGGACTGTATCTAGGATTAGTGGGTGACCTGAATAGTCAGTAGGGGGGTATCTTGGACTAGTGGGGAACGGTGGCTCACCCAAGGAAACCTACTTGGAGGGGGATGGGACCACACGTCATCAGGGCCGGCATCTTTGGGAGGGTGGTAGGGTGCACAGGGTGTGGGGCAGCCATGATACTGGACTGGGCTTGGTATTTTGGTGGTTGCCCAGTGTGCTACCAGCTTGCACAGCTTAGGGAGGAGGTTGCAGGGATTAGGAGACAGCTGGGGAAAGGTATGGTTGGGGGAAAGGGCAGGGCATCTCCCACGGGGTTCACTAAGCACTAGGGGCGGGGCATAGGGAAAGGAGTGCAGGAGAATACTCTGGGATCACATAGGGACCCTGGCAGAAGGGGCCCAAAAGGAGGACACTACCAAGGAAGCAGGCAGGTAACTGGGGACCCTCACAAAGGGGGGCCAGAGGGACAACATTCTCAGGGAAGTAGGCAGATGGCTGGAGCTGGACAGAAGGAAGCAAGGTGGGAAGGTGGATCAGACCTTACGCTCAGTAACCGCTTCAATTCTCTTCTTCAGCCTGAGGATGAGGGGGGAGATGTAGCCATGACAGGGGTGGTTAGAGATGGAAAGGCAGTGGGGGGCAAGAGGCGGGGGCCGGATAGCAGGAGGAACGTGGGGAACCTGGAATGCAGGAAAAATTGGGGCAGCAATGTATCAGAGCAGGAGGGGCAGGGGGAAGAGGGAGGAAAGCGCAAGGAGAAGGACCAGAAGTACAAGGAGGATACAGTAAAGGGAGCTGAGGATTTAGGCCAGGGGAGCATGACAAGCAAGGAGGGACTGAACAGAGACAGGAAGGAAGAGAAGACGAGCCAGGCTAGTTTAGTGGATGGGGGAGAAGGACCAGTCACAAGCAGTGAGGGGGGAGTTAGTGAGGCACAGAATGATACTCGGGAGGAGGAGGAGAGGAGGCGGTGGCCAGGGTAAATGAGGGGGCAGCATGTGGCACCCAGATAGGGGGAGGAACAAGGAGCCGGCTAGGTGGAGGGGCCGGTAGAAAGGATGAGGGACATGGAAGGGAGGGAAATGGAGGAAAAGGAGCAGTCAAGAGTGCTCCTGTTGGGGGATTCTATGATCAGGGGTATCAAATGGGATAGGGAGGGGGAAACCTGGCCAGTTAGAACAAAATGCTTCCCAGGACTAACAGTGCACCGGGCCAAGCATGAGGTATATCAGCTGGCAAAGGATTGTGGGGGTTCCCCGGACATACTGGGCCAGCTGGGTACAAATGACATTGAGGGAAATAGTGAGCTACAGATACAGGCAAGGTTCAGGGAGCTTGCCAGGGTCTGTCATGACAAAGCGTGCATGAGTTCCTTCTCGGAAATACTGCACGGTGACAAAGGACGTAGAGAACACAAAAAGATTAGGAGATAAACCATTGGCTCAGAGAGTGGTGTGAGGCCAGAGGGTATGGGTTGATGGGGGATTGGGGAGACCTGGGAGGATAAGGAGCTGTATGCTAGAGATAGGCTCCATCTCAATTTGGAGGGGAAGGGAATCCTTAGGTTGAAAATAGAGGGGTTCATTGGTGAAAAGTGGGGTTTAAACTTGTGAAGGAGGGAGGGAGGGATGGGAGAAATGGCTGTCGAGGGGGGTCCGATAAAGAATGGACTCTGTCTCCACCCCCCCTTGGGAGCTGGAGGAATGCGGGAAAAGGCCGACTGGTAAAGGGCAGACCAGGGGAAAACTGAATCCCCATGGAAACACGAGCAGGGGAATGGAAGTATAGGGAAAAGGTGGAAGGTAGTCCCGCTAAATGTCAGGAGCTTGGGCAATAAAATGCCTGAGCTCCAGGCGATGCTAACTGAGGGAGCGGTGGACGTGACAGCGGTCACTGAGACCTGGGCCACCGTCAGAACACGACTGGGACCTGAACCTGGAGGGTTACACTATGTTCAGGAAGGACAGGGGAGGGACGGGAGGAGGGTAGCAATAATAGTCAAAACGCATTGGCATAGGGGAGTAGGAGGCAGAGGAACCGTGGAGGCGATTTGGGTCACCTGATAACAGGGGGAGGTAAAATAGGAGTGGTGTATAGACCCCTGCGCCTGGCGGGAGGAGCTGGAGGAGAGTCTGGTGGCACATGTTGGGAGACACTGCAGATTGGGTAGGGGAAGGGTGGTGGTGTTGGGGGACTTAAACATGCCAGGAACAGACTGGGAGACTATGATATCCTCGGTGGAAAGGGAACAGAGGTTGTTGGATGTCTTTCAAAATGCGTTCCTAACTCATCAGGTGGGGGAACCGACCAGGGGGGCACGGGTACCGGATGTGGTCCTGGCAGACAGTGACCAGATTGGGGGCCTGGAGGAAAGGAACCCGTTGGCGGGGAGTGACCATGCCACGGTCTGGTTCTGCCTGGACCTAGGAGGGGTTGAAGGCTGCACAAAGATGGAGGTAACTGACTTCAGGGAGGCGGATTTTAAGGAAATGGGAAGGATTCTTAAGGAGCATTTGGATGTAACTGGGTCAGACATGGACGCTGACTGTAGGTTGGAAAAAAATCGGGACAGGGGTGCAGGATGCTACCAGCACCTGTGCCAGAGTAAGACGAAAATACGGTAGGGCCCGAAAACCCTGCTGGTGGACCAAGGAGGTCCAGGAGGTGGTGCAGGGAAAGAAGGCAGCCTACAGGCAATTCAAGTGCTCAAGGAGTGAAAGGGATTGAGGGAAGTATGAACTGATGACTAGAAGGGCTACTAGGGTGGTGAGGGCGGCTAAGGAAAGAGCAGAACCTGGCCAGGGAAATTAGGAGAGGGAACAAGGGGTTCTTTAGATACATTGGGGAAAAACAAAGGGTGAAGGGGCAGATTAGCTGGATTAAAACAGGGGAGAGATGGGCACAAGACCCGGGGGAGCAGGCTGAGGTACTAAATGAGTACTTCACCTCAGTTTTCACCAAGGAAAATGGGGGAGCTGCATCATACATGGGAGGAGACAGTGATACTGAGAAGGGGGACACCTACTGATCAGCGGGTCTGGGGAGAGGGGGAGGCATCACTGGCAGGAAGAGGGAAGGCTAAGCAGGGAGAAGAGGTAGCGGAGGTGGAAATCACAGCAGAGGGCGTGAGGGAAGCCCTCAGGTCCCTTAAGACGGAGAAAGCACCGGGGCCGGATAAATTACATCCCAGAGTGCTGAAGGAACTTGCGGATGTCCTGGCGAAAACCCTGGCAGAGCTTTTCACCACCTCTCTGAGGACAGGGTGGGTACCCCAGGACTGGAAGGTGGAGCATATAGTGCCTATCCACAAAGGGGGGTCAAGGGAGGTGGCAGGGAACTACAGGCCTGTCAGCCTGACATCGGTGGTGGGCAAAGTGATGGAGGGCATTGTCAAGGAGAGGGTGGTGGGGGACCTGGAAAAGTCAGGGTGCCTGGACAATAGACAGCATGGATTTGTCCCACGGAAATCATGTCAGACAAATCTTGTGGAGTTCTATGACTGGGTGACAAGTGCCTTGGACCTGGGTAGACCAGTGGGCGTCCTCTTTCAAGACTTCAGCAAGGCATTTGACTGTTACTCACGAGGGCCTGTTGGATAAGCTGGGAGAAATGGGGGTGGGGAACCAGATGATCAGATGGACTGACAATTGGCTCCAGGACCGGACCCAGAGGGTCGTAGTTGGTGGGATAGTCTCATCCCCAAGGAGGGTCATTAGTGGGGTCCCACAGGGATCAGTCCTTGGGGCCCCTCCTATTCAACGCCTACGTCTCTGACATAAGGACAGGTATCAGGAGTGAGATGAGTCTCTTTGCGGGATGACTCAAAATTGGGGGCGGTGGTGGATGGGGAGGGTGGCCCTACAGGGGGACCTGGAGGCTCTAGAAAGATGGTCTAGAAACTGGAAGCTGAGGTTTAATGCAGGGAAATGCAAAGTACTGCACTTGGGGGCTAGAAACCCGGGCCAAGTGTACACGGGGGAGAGATAGAAACATAGACTATGACGGCAGATGAGGACCGCTTGGCCCACCTAGTCTGCCCATTTCCCTACCTAGAGGATAAGCTGCAGATCCTATTTGACCAACAGCCTATTTCTTCCTACCCCCCAATGCTACAAGTCTCGATGGCTGAGAGGGACCTGGGGGTGGTGGTGGATGTCAAGATGAACAACTCGGAGACTTGTAGGAGGGCAGCAGCCAAGGCCAACAGGATGCTGGGATGCATCGCTAGGGGGATCACCTCCAAAAGGAGGGAAGTGATACTCCCTCTGCATAACTGCCTGGTGAGGCCACACCTCGAGTACTGAGTGCCGTATTGGAGGCCACACTTAAAGAGGGACATTAAACTCCTGGAGAGGGTCCAGAGGAGGGCAACCAAAATTATTTGGGGCTTGGGGGACAGGACCTATGGGGAGAGGCTCGAAGAGCTAAATATGTACACATTAGATGAGAGAAGGGACTGGGGGACATGATGAGGTCTTCAGGTACATGAAGGGGTAAATAGGGAGGATCAGTCAGGGTTCTTGCAAAAGAAGGAGGAGGGGCAACTAGAGGGCATGGGTGAAAGCTGGAGGGGAGATTCAGGGAGAAGGAGGAGGTGCTACTTCACTGAGAGGGTGGTGAAGCCATGGAATCGCTGCCCAGGGGCTGGTGGAGGGTTCAAGAGGGGTGGGACAGGTACAGGGAATGGTTCCGGAAGCAAAATCCAGTGCAGCGAGAATATCCAGAACTGGGAAGGCAGAAGCCAGAGAAGGCGAGGGGGGCAGCCAGGCAAACGAGCAGACACAAAAGACCGTTAGGCCTATTCTGCTGGCATTTTAGTATGTTAGTATATTAGTATAGCATTTCATCATTGGAGATGGTGGCTTTACACAATTAAAAAGTCAAAAAACATTTAACTCAATTAAATTATATTATCATCATAGTTTGGTCTTTCCCTGGGGTCTTCCATTTCCCCTTCCCACACACTCCACAGGCCACATGATACTCCTCACCTCCCTCCTCTATATAGTAGAGCCAAGCCTGTGGGTGGACTTCCCCTGATGTCATCTTTGTGAGGGTAGATGGGGATGTTCAAGAAGGCTCCCGAGCTATGTCCCTCCTCTCTAGGGGACAAAGCCCACATCCTTAGACATGACATATATGAGCCATCTGTTCCACTTCATTGAGTATAATACTGCTGTGTCATTCAGGGACTAAGTAATCCTCTCTGATCTGTAGATACCATTTACTATAGTTCTCCAGGATTCTATTGTGGGTATCGTGCTGGTAAGCCAGCATTTAGTTACTGCCTTTTTTGCAGCAAGCAGCAATATCCCCAACGGGGGGGTGCTGTATGGGCCTCTTAATTCTGGAGGAAAGAAATGTAACAGAAATAGCTCCCCGTCCAAGGGAATACCAGGGCCCCAGATTTCCTGCACTCTCTCCTGAGGGTCTCAATGAATGGCTGCAGTTTAGGGCACAGCCAAAACACATGCGAGTGGTGGGCAGCTGTCTCACCACAGAGGCGCCAACAGGAAGCTGGTGCAGTTCTGCTAAAGTGTGAGGTAATGGCTGGGGTACGGAAGTACCTAATGAGACGCTGCCAGGAAAAAAGTTGCCACGCATGGGAACAAGTCAGTTTGGAGAAGGTATAACAGATGGTCTCCCATATTTCCTTGGTGAGGTGGAGCCCCATCTCTGAGTTCCATCTGTCCATCCGAGATGGCATGCGGTAGGTCATCAGCTCGAAGCACCTGAATTAGTGACCTTATTAGATGTGGGTATCCCTCCGGGTTATGTACCCCAGTTGGAAGGGAGTTGAAATAATGCCGCATTTGTAGATATCAAACAAATCCGAGTGCCGCAGTTCAAATTCCCGCTGGATCTCAGCAAATGTTTTAAACTGCGGTTCCCTGAGAAACTGTGTCAAGGTATTAAGGTGTAGGTGTCTCCAATGTCAGCAGCGGTCGAATCATTGGGGTGAAAGTCTTCTAAAGACCTATTAGGTTAATAAAACTGGGTATGGGGTGAGCTGCAGAGCTTTACAAATAGTGCGCCAGGCTCAGATTTCGTGGTAAATTCAGGATTCACAGCGCCGCTTTTGGGCGGGGTTCGTAGAACAACGCTTGTTCCCATTCTGGGTTAGGCAAGATGCCCTCTTCTATCTCTCTCCACCGGGCCAGAGTGGTAGTTGTGCTACATCGAATCAGAAACGCTATATGAGAGGTCCAATCATACAGCTTAAAATTGGAGAGTGCCAGGCCACCCTGTGACCTGGGTAGGGTAAGGGTTTTGAATCAGACTCTGGGTCGCTTACCAGCCCATATGAATTTGGAAATCACAGCGTTCCACTTTCGAAACAGCTTCATTGGGACACTAACAGGGACATTTTGAAAGAGATATAGGGTCTTTGGGAGCACGACCATCCTTATCACCGCTACCCTTTGTATCAGGTTTAAAGGAAGGAGGTCCCATCTCTCCAGGTCTTGTTTCACCTGCTTCAGGAAGGGGTCATAATTATGATGGACGGTATCTTCCGATTTGTGAGTCAGGAAGATGCCAAGATATTTTAATTTGTCTAGCTTCCATCTGAATAGGTATCTTTCCTTCAACCATCCTGGAGGATCAAAATTAAAGACATGGGCATCAGTTTTGTTAGTGTTAAGCTTATATCCTGAGCAGGACCCAAATTCCTCCAGTATGTAAAACACTGCCAGGACAGACTCTATGGGGTTGGAAAGGAAGAGGAGGACATCATCTGCGTATAAAGCAATACGATGTTCTGTGTCTGACATCTTCACTCCCGGGATCCCCGGAGCCATTCATATTGCTTGTGCCAGTGGCTCAATAAAAATAGCCAAGAGGCCAGAGGACAAGGGGCATCCCTGCCTTGTGCCCCTTCTCAGAGGGAAGTAGTCAGAGTGGTGCCCAGATACCTTTACACACGCCTGTGGGGAGGAATAGAGAGCTCAAATAATGCCTATAAAGCATAGGGGGAATCCAAGTTGATCAGGGTTGGTAAGACTGCATCGAGTCTCCGAGCTAAAATGGATGTAAAATATTTGTAATCTGTGTTAAGCATGAACTACACTGGAGGGGATCCTTTTCGGGTTTGGGAATAAGGGAAATGGTCGCATATGCCCAACTTGGGGGGTTATCACCCTGCGCCACCTCATTTAGGGCACTTAGAAGGGGGCTTACAGATTGGGACATGCTTTATAAACTTCTGCCCCATACCGTTGGGTCCGAGGGCCTTTGGCTTTGATCGGCTATCGCTGCAGCCAATTAGGCAAACACAATACTGTCTGGTTTCAAATAAGCATTTGGGGAGAGAGATCTAGGACACTGGCAGTGGACTTCAGGGGGGGGGCAGACTTTGTGGGCATGGGAAATATTCTCAAAGATCACCTGAAGGGGATTACAACAATGACAAATGTGGAAAAGAGATGGGAGGTCATAAAATGGGGACTTCATGAGGCAGTCAGGACCTGCGCTAAGGTGAAACGTAAGGGAGCACGGTCACATAAACCATGCTGGTGGTCCACTGAGGTTCAGGTAGCGGTCAGAGAAAAGAAGGCGGCCTACAAAAAATATAACACAACAAGAGGGGATAGAGATAAGGAAATGTACCATCTTGCATCTAGAAAAAGTCACCGGATGGTGAGAGGGCAAAGTCCAGTAAAAGAGCAGCGGCTGGCACAGGGATACATGGAGGGAAAAGGGGTTCTTCCGGTACATTGGGGAGCAGAGAAAACTAAGGGCCATCTCAGCAGATTGAGATCAGAAGGAGGGTGGGTGGAAGAGGCAGGGACCAGGCAGAGGTATTAAACGAGTACTTCGCCTCTGTGTTCACTAGGGAGGGGGATGGGATATCTACAAAGCAAGGCACGATGGGGATAGAAGCGGCAGTGAGTGGGATCAGGGGAGCAACAGAAATGGAGCAAGAGGGAGGGGAGGGGAAGGAGAGGTACCCCAGGGGTGTCACATCAGGATAAGGATACAAAGGCCAGTAAGGTGGAGGGGACGGATGATGCTGTCTCCACTGAAAGGGTGTGGTTAGTTCTCAAGGCCCTAAAGAAAGACAAATCTCCTGGGCCGGATGGCATTCATCAGAGAGTACTATGGGAATTGGCGGACATACTGGCTGCACCCATGGCTGAGCTCTTCAACAGGTCGCTTGAGACAGGGAGGGTACCTAGGGATTGGCGAGAGGCACATGTGGTACCAATCCATAAAGGGGGGTCGAGGGAAGTACCAGGTAACTATAGACCCATCAGTTTGACCTCAGTGGTGGGAAAATTAATGGAGAGTATACTAAAAGAATGATTGGGGGTGTACTTGGAGGAGGTGGGAGGTCTGGATATTCGGCAACATGGGTTTGTGCCAGGTATATCATGTCAAACCAATCTTGTGGAGTTCTACGAATGGGTAACATCAGAACTGGACAGGGGAAAGCCTGTGGATGTATTATTCTTGGACTTCAGCAAGGCATTTGACTCTGTCCCCCACAATGGTCTGGTGGAGAAACTGATGGGGTTGGGAGTAGGCCCTTTGATGGTCAGATGGATTGAAAACTGGCTAGCTGGGCGCACCCAGAGAGTAGTGGTCGGTGGGAGCTCTCAAACCCTAGAGAGGTCGGTAGTGGGTACCGCAGGGCTCTGTCCTGGGTCGATCCTGTTTAATGCATACATATCAGACATCAGGGAGGGTATAGGGTGTGAAATGAGTCTTTTACTGATGACTCCAAGATGGGAGCAGTAGTTGAGGGAAGTGGGGAGGTTGGCCTGCAAGGGGACCTGGACACCCTGGAAAGCTGGGCTCACACATGGAAATTAAATTTCAATATCACCAAGTGCAAGGTGTTACATCTTGGGCGGGGAAACCCTAAACACAGGTACACCATGGGAGGGGAGGTGCTGGAGGCCTCAATAGGGGAAAAAGACCTAGGGGTCATGGTGGATGCCTGTATGAATAACTCTGAGCAGTGCAGGAGAGCGGCTAGCAAGGCAAACAGGATGTTGGGATGCATTGTAAGGGGGAATCACCTCTAGGGGCAGGGAAGTGATTCGTCCGCTGTACAATGGACTGGATAGACCACACCTTGAGTACTGTGTATAGTACTGGAGACCACACTTGAAGAGGGACATACAGCTCCTGGAGAGGGTACAGAGGAGGGCAACTAAGATGATACGAGGACTAGGGGATTTGACGTACGAGGACAGACTTGAGCTCTGCCTGTTTTCATTGGAGGAGAGGAGAGACAGGGGGGACATGATTGAGGTCTTCAAGTACCTCAAGGGAATAAATAGGGTAAACATGGAGGGGATCTTTAGACTAAAGCAGGGAGGTATCTCCAGAGGGCATGGTCTGAAGTTGGAAGGGTGAAGGGGAAAGAGGAGGAGGTTTTTCACTGAGAGGGTGGTGGACCTTTGGAATGCACTGCCTGGCAAGCTGGTTCAGAGATCCACAGTGGAGGGCTTCAAAAGAGGGTGGGACAGAAAGTGGATGTATCAGATGATGGCCTGACCCACGGGGGTGGGGATGGATGATAGGGGTTTCTGGAACACAAGGTTGGGGGGCCTCAGCACCCAACTAGGGATCTGAGGTTTGAGCAGACTCAATAGACCGTAAGGCCTAATCTGCTGGCAATTAGTATTTTTTATTTTTTTATTTTAGCTTTTGTTAACCGGGTAAGTACACTAGACAAGTATTATGCCTATTTTCAGGAACGACCCGGGAGAGTACAACATAAGGATACAGACAATTGTATACAGTATGTTAGTATGTTGGTAATTCTGGGAGGGTGATGGGGGCTATGAGGGAGGTCTGTTGGTCCTCAGTAAGCTTAGGGAGATCTAGCTTGCTTAAAAAGGTGCTGATTTGATTAGGAGCTGGCTGCTGTTCAGGTGTGTATAGCTCGTTAAAGTACTGTATAAATGTTTGGGTGATATCCTTAAGTTTGGATAAATGATTACCCATGGTTGGATCCTTGATGGCCACAATCGTGGATGCCTTGTGTTGCCCACGCAGCCGGTATGCCAATAAGCGGGAGGCCCTCAGGCCTATCTCACCGTATTTCTGCTTTAAAAATGCTAGTGCCATTTCAGTCTGTTGAATGCATATATCACCCAACTCTTAATTTATTTAAGCTGGCGCAAAACTGAAGTATCACCATGTTGGTGAGCCAGTTGGAGAAACTGCAATGTCTGCTCCAGTAGCCTCTGCTTCTCCAATCTTACTTTGGTAAGGTGAGCCGTGTGCTTTATTAAGTGCCCCCTGAGGACCGCTTTCAAGGTGTCTGTCCCACCTCATCACCGCTGGGCTGTCCGGATGTGCGTTATCCCCAGTGATCTCCTCAATTTCACCTCTGAGGAATTCCCGGAAGGGCTTGCTCTTTGAGGTGTGCTGGGTTAAACCTCTACCTAGTGCGGCGTCTTTCTGCCCCCCACTGCCAAGTGGTCACCACCAGAGCATGGTCAACATGTGCTACGGCTCCCATTTTGGCATCAAATTATCTAGGTTTTCTTTTTGTGTATAGCAGTGATCTATGATAGTATAGGTGCCATGAACTGCCAAATAGTACGTATAACCCCTAGCACCAGGGTGCAGAGACCGCCACACATCCAGCCATCCTACTTCAGGAACAAATCGTTTGAAGAACCTGTGGGAAGCAGGCTGCTTGCCTCTCTGAGCCTTTGTGGTATCCAGGGAGGGGGTAGGGACTATTTTAAAATCGCCTGCTAGAAATAGGGTCCCCTTGGTCACAGCGACTACTTTGTCCACTAAGAATTTAATGGTTGGGGTGTTTGCTCCTGGGGTGGGAAGTACATGTTCGCCAGTGTAACCTCCTGTTCCTGTAGCCATCCTTGTGTGATTATTAGCCTCCGCTCTGGGTCTGCCCATTCTTTTGCTAATCTAAATGGAGTATGAGTTGTGATCAGAATGGTAACGCCTCGCCTGCTGCCTCCACTCCTCACTGCTGAGGAAAAGACCTTGGAGAAACCCCTTCCCCTTAATTTCCCCATGTTCAGTTTGTGTCATGTGCGTTTCTTGGATATACACCACCTCTGCTTTAGTTTTTTCAGGTGAGTAATAACCCTGGACCACTTAATGGGACTCCCCAGGCCGTTAGCATTCAGAAAGCACACTGTTATATGTTGGTTATACATTTTTAAAACATTTTAAAGATTCTGTGTTCTTATATCCACCTAATGATATACTCATTGTCGAAACCCCTGTCATGCATAAAAGGAACCAGTGACCATCCATCCTTTGCTTAAAGAGTATCCTCTTTGAGTCCATAAACCCTACCTTATATGCAACCAGTGCCATTTGGCAGCTAACTTGTTGGTGCACAACTAGAAAAAGAACCCATTCACTAACTCTCTGACCATTAGAAGAAACTAGTCGGGAGTGAGTCCCCCCATCTTGGTGTGACCGTTTAACTATTTGGGCCAACTGGGCCAACATAAACAATCTGGTCAGCCATCGGGAAATGAAACTTCCATTGTGGTGGTCATGCATCATGACTTTGGTGTGTGTCCGAGACACTCACCTGCACTCCTCTTGGCATTGAGAGCATTAGACACCTCCGCTGTCAGTGGGGAGATGGTGTCAGGACATCACTTACATTCCGTTCCTCACCACTAGTTTGTCTCAGGTGTTAGAGAGGGGTATGAATTTGGGGAGTTGGGCGAGGGGGCCAGCCCTTCAGCTGATCCTAATATGTAGACTTCACGTCAGGATCGGAACCTGTACCATCCAGGGTCGGGAAATAAGAAACATAGAATTTACGGCAGATAAGGACCACTTGGCCCACCTAGTCTGCCCATTTCCCTACCTGAAAAATGCTACCCTCTTGTACTTTGTTAATTCCCTTGAGATACTTGCAAGTTTCTATCATGTCCCGCCTCTCTCTCTCTCTCTCTCCTTTCCTCAACAGTATACATATTAAGCTGCTTTAGTCTCTCCTCATATGTCTTCTGGTGCAGACCCTGCACCATTTTGGTTGCCCACCTCTGAACAGCCTCCACTCTGTCTATGTCTTTGCGGAGACGGGGTCTCCAGAATTGCACGCAGTACTCCAGATGGGGTCTTACCAACTGTCTGTACAGAGGGATAACAACTTCCTGTTTTCTACTGTTGATGCCTCTCCCTATGCATCCCAGTATCCCCCCCAGCCCTCCTTACTGTCTTCTCACATTGCTTGCCCACCTTTAGGTCATCTGATATAATTACTCCTAGGTCTCTTGATTTTTGTTGTTACTAACTCACCCCCCATTGTGTACTCTTCCCCTGGTTTTTTGTTTCCCAGATGCATCACCTTGCACTTCTTTGCACTGAATCTGAGCTGCCATATATTTGACCATTCCTCCAACCTTGCCAAGTCCCTTTTCATCCTTTCCACTCCACCTTGTGTGTCAGCCCTGTTGCAGATCTTTGTGTCATCTGCAAACAGACATACTTTTCCTTCCAGGTGCTCTCCAATGTCACTTATAAAGACATTAAAGAGGACCGGTACCAGTACCGACCCCTGCGGTACGCTGCTAGTTACCCTTTCTTCACTGTGGACTCTGTTTACTATTACCCTTTGCGTCCTGTTGTCCAGACAGTTTTTTATCCAGGCTACCACCCTGGGACCCACTCCAAGGCTTGCTAACTTGTATATTAATCTTGTGTGTGAGACTGTGTCAAATGCCTTGCTAAAATCTAGGTAGGCCATATCCACAGCCCCTCCCTGGTCTACTACTTTGGTCACCCAGTCAAAGAAATCTATTAGGTTCGTCTGACATGACCGTCCTGCTGTGGAACCATGCTGCCTTGGGTCCTGTGCCCCACTGGCCTCTAGGTACTCAACAATTCTTTCCTTCAGAAGTGATTCCAACATTTTCCCTACCACAGAGGTCAAACTAACTGGTCTGTAGTTTCATGCCTCTGCCCTGCTCCCACTTTTGTGAAGTGGAATCACATTTGCCCTCCTCCAGTCTTCAAGTACCACCCCATTCTCCCATGATTTGTTAGAGAGTAGTCAGCGGCATTACTAGTTCTACCCTTAGATCTTTTAGAATTCTTGGGTGAATCCCATCAGGCCCCACTGCTTTGTCCACCCTCAGTTTCAAGAGTTCTTTCAAAATCCTTTCTACTGTGAATGGACTGGTATCGACCCCCCTATTCAGAGTGTTTCTCGTTTGGTTTAGGTACCGCCCCCTCCTCTTCCACTGTGAATACTGAGTAGAAATATTAGTTCAGTATTCCTGCTTTTTCACTGTCACCCTCTGCCCACATTCCCTCCCCTTTATTAATTCTGTGTATCCCTCCCTTGGTCTTTCTTCGCTCCCTAATGTACCTATAAAAGGTTTTATCCCTCTTCTTAACAGAGTTGGCTATCTTTTCGTCAGTTTGTGCCTTTGCTATTCTGACTGCCTTCCCTGCCTCCTTCTGCTTTAACTGATAAAGTTCTCTGTCCTGCTCCTTGTGTGTTTCCTTGTATTTCCTGAATGCTATCCTTTTCTCCTTAACCTTCCCTTCCACTGCTTTTGAGAACCATAGTGGTTTTTTTTCCTTAGTTTTGTTTTGTTGATTTGCTTCACACAAAGGCTTGTTCAATCAAATCTTTATTTATCCAGATGGACATCATTGAGCAATGCTCATTTGCAAGATGGACCTGGTTAGGTCAGGGACAATTACATAAACATAGTGCAACGCAAGGAAAAGATACAATATTCATATTGTTGATTTATACAATATACATATTTGAAGTATCAGGAAATTCTGATAACTATACTATTTTTCCGTAACTTTAAGGTCATAGACAGAATATTGAAATGTGGCATGGAGGAAGTGTTGTTGATGACTTGCATACACGGTTCAGAAGATGGATTTGATAGGGCGCAAGGAAGTAGTCAATGAAGGGTCTGGGTAGGAGGTGGGTGAGGGGCTTCGGCAGCTTTAGTAGCAGGGGCTAAGAGGCGGGTGGCCAGAAGGGGAAGAGAACAGTTAGCAATAGGGGGAAGGATGTACAAGAGGGAAACGCCATGGGAGAAGTATGGAGGGATTGCAGACCGTGTGGAATTATGGAAGGGATTTTCTCAGAAAAAGCCAGAAGGGGAAGGAAGGAAACATATTCAATTCAGTGCTTTAGAGTAATTGCTATTTTTCTTTTAAACTTAGATTGTGGGCTTTTAGTGACACTGTACTTTCTTTGTTGTCTTTACTTAGAATTGTTTTTGGGCTGTTGAAAATTTAAAATGTAGTGGTGGTGTAATTCTGTGCTGTCTTTAATTGCTGCAAATTTTATCTTGGCTTGTCTGACTGCCCTGTAGTTGGGTGAGGGGTGTTAATTGTCTGGCCTCTGACCTCAGCTACGTGATAACTGGAGGTGGGGCTTAGTCAGAGTTGAGGTAGCAAGTGAGTTTTATTTCTCAGAAGAAGCCAGAAGGGGAAGGAAGGAAGGAAGGAAGGAAACATATTCAATTCAGTGCTTTAGAGTAGCTGGTAATTGCTATTTTTCTTTTAAACTCAGATTGTGGGCTTTTAGTGACACTGTACTTCTTTGTTGTCTTTACTTAGAATTGTTTTTGGGCTGTTGAAAATTTAAAACGTAGTGGTGGTGTAATTCTGTGCTGTCTAATTGCTGCAAATTTTCACCCCCCCCCGTCCCCCAACTTTTAATTATATGCCCTGTTAAATCTGATTGACAGGAGCTAAACACAGGGTACAGTAAGGGGTGTGAAGTAGGAGGGGCATAAGGGGGAAGAAGCCCACCCTCAGCACGACAAGTGTTTTGACTCATTTATTTATTTATTGGTTTCTTTTCTTTTCTTTTTTTTTTATAAAGAAAATTAGCTGAGGATCAGTAGCAGGATTTTTAGGACAGTAAATTAATAAAAAGGGAACTAGGAGAGCTTCAGTAGTAGACAAGTAGTGGAATAGCAGTATAATGTGGGGAGTGGTGAAATGCAGTGGCTGTGGGGCAGCCATATTCAGGCAGACCTACTGGACACTGAGGTGCTGCCCTATCTGCATGCATCTCTCTGGACTGCGGGATGAGGTAGCCAGACTCAGAGCGGAAGTAAACTGGGTCAGGAGTACCATCACCCCTATCCAGAGACCATCCAGTCCAAAGCAACTGCCTCAAAGGATGCTGAGAACAAGGAGCACTTGGATGACAGTGGGCTCAGAGAGGGTTAGAGCGGTCAGGCAGAGGCACATTCCAGATCCTATTCCACTCAAGAACTCATATGCTACACTGGCAAACGAGGACAACCAAATAGAGGTACCCAGAGAAGTGGAAGGAAAGGATGTGGAGGTTAGCCAAGGAGGTGACCTCAGCGGGGAAAGCAGTGGACCCCAGAGGAGGAGGGAGCGAATTCTGGTGGGGGACTCCCATCATAAGAGGATCCAGCTAGGAACACAGGAGGGAGGACAGGGAGGTGAGGTGCCTACCAGGTGCCCGCAGCATGGAGGGATGGAAGTAAGATCCTGGGGATCACTGGGAAGACAAGGCGGGAGGGTGAGCTGGATGTCATTATCCACCTAGGTACTAATGACCTGGCAAATGGGGAGCCAAAGGAAGTTCAGGAAGAGTTTAGGAAATTGGGAGGGGTCTCAAGCAAGTAGCTACTTCTGTCACTTTCTCAGAAGTACTTCTCACGAGAGGCAAGGGAGAGCATAGGAGTGCATGCACCAGGAACTTTAACTCATGGTTGAAGAACTGGTGCTGTGAAAGGGTTTAGATTCATTGGTGACTGGGGACCCACCTGGAGGATGGAGGGTTTGTTCAAGCCTGGCGGCCTGCATCCATCCTGGAGAATCAAGCACTCAATGATAGTTCATATTGCTACACTGACAAGCATTTAAACTAGCAAAAGGGGGTGGCAGGCCAGCAAGGAGGGTACCTACTTGCTCACCCTCCACACCTAGCAGTGGAATTAGTGAACCAGAAGAGTGGCTATCTCTGCAAAGCAGTGTGCAAAGATGGAGATTAGTGCCCAAGAGGTGGAGAGGCAGAAAAGGGGCAAAATTCAGCAGAAGGGCAGACAGCAAGGAGAACCAGGGATAAAGGATAACCAAGGAAGGGGCTGGAGTAGAACAGCGAAACAGTCTACGGAGGTCAAATCATAGAAAGCCATGTGTGCAAATGCCAGGAGCCTTAGCAACAAGATGGAAGATCTGGAGGCTGTCATGCTGCAGTCAGACCTGGACATTGTGGCCATCACTGCAACCTGGTGTAATGATAACCACGACTGGGAGATGGCCATACCTGGCTACAACATATTCAGAAGAGACAGAGCAGGCAGGAAGGGAGGAGGAGTGGCACGGTATGTGAAAAATGACATAAGGGCCACAGAGATCCAGGAGGAACAAAATGGGGGAGAGATACTGTGGGTTAAGCTGGAAAGGAAAATGGGGACAGCCATCCGCACAGGTGTGGTCTATAGAACCACCAGCCCAGGAGGAAGAAACAGATGAGGAGCTGATGCTAGCCATCCAAAGGATGGCAGACAAGAGTGAGGTAGTACTGGTTGGAGACTTCAATATTCCAGGCGTGGACTGGAGCATCCCAGCAGCAGCATCAACTAGAAGCAGATTTATCCTGGACTCCTTCAGGGTGCCTTCCTCAAGCAACTGGTCATGGAACCAACTCGGCAGAAGGCAATACTGGACCTTGTGCTCACAAACAGGGACAGTGTGATGGGGCTAACAGTGGGAGCACCTGGGAACAGTGACCACCTGTCATTGTGGTTTGAAATCACAGAAAGAGCAGAATCAAACCACACAAAAACACGTATCCTGGATTTTAGGGCGGCAGACTTTGGGAAAATGGGAGATACTTGAAAGAGGCATTAAGGGAATGGGACAGGAATCAGGGGTTGAGGAACAGTGGGCAGTATTTAAAATGGGGATTACAAGAACAACAGAATTATGCATTAAGCAGGTTAGCAGAGGAAAAGGAAGAGGAGACCATTAAGGTTTTCCAAAGGTAGCAAAGAAAGTGAAAGCCAAAAGATTGCATTCATGCAATACAAAAGACACAGGCAGAAGGGGATAGGGAGAACACATTGCAAAATCAGTGGGTAGAGGGGAAAAAACCTTTTCCAGGTACATAAGTGAAAAAAGAAAGACAAAGGGAGGGATAGTGAGACTGAAGGGGGAGGATGGGGGCCATGTGGAGGATGACAACAGTAAAGCTGACCTTATTGAACAGGTATTTCTGCTCAGTCTTTACTGAGGAAGAGGAGGGTAATGGGTCTGAAGGGAGTACAAGGGGTGAGAATGGTGCAGAAATGGACACAAGTCCCTTTACACGAGAAAGGGTCCTGAAGGAACTGGAAGTAATAAGAGTTGATAAAGCAATGGGGCCAGATGGGGTGCACCCCAGGGTCCTTAAAGAAAGCACAGTTACGTAAGAACTTACCGTAACAGTAGATCTTCGAGAACAGCTCTTGCAGCAGGTTACACCATTAGGACTGAAGCCGGCAGGCGTCAGGACCACGGAAAAATTCTAGCTAGCTATCTTCAGCGGGGACCGCCCCCGATGTCGGTCCCGCCCCCGACGTCAGGTGTAGTACATAAGGGGGCGGTCCTGCCAGATTCCCCAGTTCTCCCGCCGGAGACTTCCGGCCGCAGGCTGACATCGAAATGGGAGACCGAGGATCCACCGTCAGAAGACAAACGGGAAAAATTCCTGTTAACAAAGGCTTAAGCCATGCCTCCTCCAAGGGGGAAGGTGGGCGGGAAGGTACCTGCTGCAAGAGCTGTTCTCGAAGATCTACTGTTACGGTAAGTTCTTACATAACTGTACTATCTTACTTCGAGACACAGCTCTTGCAGCAGGTTACACCATTAGGACTGATTCCCAAGCAATAGTGCTTGCAAACACTCTGGGAGGAGGAAATAAGAAAGAATGTTCCAGGTCCTGAATCTAGGACAGGAGACCCTGTAGCACTGCTAGGCCGAAGCCTGCTCTTCGCTGTGAAGCGATGTCCAGGCTATAATGCCTGATAAAGGTATGAAAAGAGCTCCAAGTGGCTGCAGCACAAATGGCAGAAGTGGAGACGTTTCGAAGTGCTGCAAAAGATGTGGCCACGCCCCTAGTGGAATGGCACCGGACTGCTCCTGGGAGGGGCTTTGTTTGATATCATAACAGTAAAGAGATGCACTGGACAAGCCAGCGAGACAGGGACTGTTTGGATACTGGTTGGCCCTTCATCCTTCGGTAAAGGAGGCAAAAGCTGCTCCAGTGCAAGCTGCTAGTTCTGCTCAGGTAGTACCTCAAGCTGCGGTGAACATCCAGGGTGTGAAGCAGCGCCTCTCCTCTGTTAGGTAATTAGGAAAGTAGATTGCAGGTCAATATCCTGGTTGAGAGTGAGTGTGGAAACCACCTTAGGCAAGAATTTAGGATTGAGTCCTCAGGGATACTCTGTCCCCTGGAAAATTAAATAGGGCTCTTTGCACATGAGAGCCTGAAGCTCAGAACTCTTCTCGCTGGCAATAACAGCAACCAAAATAACGTTTTCCACGACCAAGCGCGGCTCGCCAATCCAGCGGCAGGTTCAAAGAGCGTGAGTTGCTCCAGGACAAAGAGCAATTCCCAGGAGGCACTGGGTCCTTAATGGCAGCCTAAGGTGTAACACCCTCTTAAGAATTCTCGACAGGCATCTAATTGTGCCACTATGCGTTGCCCCATCGGGAAGTGATAAGCTGAAATGGCACAGAGGTGCACTTTAGTCGAGGAGTAGGCTAGACCCGAACGGAAAAGGGAGAGCAGGTATCCAACACGCTCACGGACAACCTAAAAGGGGAAAGGCCGTGCTTGGGACCATAGACAAAAGGCGCATTTCATGGCATATGTCGTGTGTTGCCGGCTTTTCTGGCTGCAGAAAGGACTTCCGCAACCTCTTGCAAGACCCCGTGGCGCAAGATGGCTATGTCTCTAGGAGCCATGCGTGCAGGTTCAGAGAGCGTAAGTCCGGGTGGACCAGTGAACCCTTCTCCTGAGACAAGAGGTGGGAGCTGAATGGCAATGGGAGCGGAGGTTCCCGGGACAGCTAAATTAGCAAAGGGAACCAGATCTGCCTGGGCCAGAATGGGGCCACCAAGATCATTGTTGCATGCTCCCTGCGCAGTTTGAGAAGAACTCTCTGGATCAACGGGAAGGGAGGGAAAGTGTAGAGGAATCTGTCCGCCCAGGAGAGGGACAACGCGTCTCGCCAGAAAACACCAGGCCCTGGATCTAGCGAGCAAAAATTGGGCAGTTCTCGTTGGATGGGGAGGCGAACAAGTCCAATTCTGGAGTTCCCCATCGAAGAAACAGATCCTCTGCTACCTCCTGGAGAAGTTCCCACTCGTGGACTCTGGCCTGGAGTGGCTCAGGCAGCTCTGCAATCGTGTTGTCCACCTCGGAACATGTACTGTGATCAGGTTCGCCCGTCAGATTACCCAATCCCACACCCTCATGGCCTCCTGCAAAGGGGTAAGAGTGTCGCCTCCTTGTTTGTGAGGTAATACATCACCGCCAGTGTTGTCTGTCTGAAGCAGGAGAGTACTCGGGGATTTCTGACTGAAGGCCGGCAGGGCATAAAGGACCGCCCTCATCTCTAGGACGTTGATATGGAGGTGGGCCTCCAGAGGGTCCACGTACCTAGGACTTCACCCGTCCAGGTGTGCTCCCACCCTAGACCTGAGGCGTCTGTGGTGAGGATTACCTCAGGGGCAGGCGCTATGAACGGACGCCCATAGAGAGTGTCCTGGGTCTAGCCAACACTGCCAGTCTCGAATCGCGGTACTGCGGATTCTGACCGGATGCTGCATGGTGTTTGCCTTTGGTCCCATTGCACCTGGAGCATCCACTGAGTTACCCGCATGTGGAGCCTGCAAAAGGGACAGTAGGAATGGCAAGCCATATGTCCGAGAAACAGCGAAGGACCGACCTAGCTAGGCGGTCTTGTTCAACAGCTCCCTTATGAGGGGATCTGATGCATCCGCTCTGTAATCTGGAAGAAATGCTCTTCCTGAGCGGTGTCCAGTACTGCGCCTATGAACTGCAGTTTCTGCGATGGTACCAGGAGGGACTTCTCGTGGTTGATTAGGATACCCAGAGATCGAACAGGTCCTGGGTGCTCTGGATCGCCGAGACAACGCCTCTCTGGAGGCCCATGAGAAGCCAATCGTCCAGGTGCGGGACACATAATGGCCCTGTCTCCTTAGAGAGCTGCCACGACTGCCATGCATTTTGTAAAGACCCTGGGTGCCGATGACAGCCCGAATGGAAGGCTCGGAACTGAAGATGATGGCCGAGAAACTCGAGCGCGGGAACCTATTGTGCGCTTGAGCTATAGGGATGTGCAGGTAAGCGTGCATATCTAGAGACGCTAAAAAGCATCCTGCTTCAGCATGGGAATAAGACCGGAAGAGTAACCATACGAATCTTTTTTTGTAAGCGCATCGACAAACTGAGGTCGCTGAGGTCCAGAATCGGACGGAGGTCCCCTGTCTTCTTTGGAACCAGGAAGAAGTGGGAATAGTATCCGTGTCCTCTCTGGTTCTCTGGGACGTACTCTATCGCTCCCTTTTGCAGGAGCGTGAGCACTTCTTGCCTGATCAATGACTTGTGCTGACCCAGGTACCGGGAGAGCAACGGAGACCTCGAGGGTGGCTTTTCCGCGAATTCTATAAAGTGGCCTCTTCCGACCAACTGTAAAACCCACCTGTCGGTGGTTATGGTCTGCCATCCCGGCAGGAAATTCGCAATGCGACCCCCGACCATGACGTCCCATTGATCCTGAGGGGCTGGGGCCGGGAAGCAGTCAGGCTGTGGCGGCTGAGGGTCCCGCTGGCTGGACGGCAAGGAGCGCTGGCTCCAACCTGCAGGTTGTTTTCCCTGGGCTCTGCAGACGGAGCCCTCTGCTGTGGAGCAAGGGCAGGACTGTGCTATCAAGTCCGTCCACAATCTGCTTGGTTCCAAGAAAGAACTAAGCTTGGGTCGGTAAATGGCCTGAACTGACCTCACCGCCTTCCCGGCCTCTGAGTTTAGTAATTATCTTCTCTGAGGTTTACCAAACAAAACTTCTCCTCGAATGAAGCGTCCATGATGTTTTTCTGGGCGTCCGGGTAAACTCGAGAGACAGGCCAAGAATGCATCCGAGCATACGCCTGAAGCTGCTGCTCGGGCCGAGAGTCCGCTCGAATCGTGACGCGCTCATAGCACCTGGGTTCCCACGTCCGAACCCGCATGGAAGAGGCTGTACATCCTCCTCCTTCTGCTCACCTTCGGAAATTTCTCAGCCGCATCCAGACCCTGCTCCCACAGGGCATTTTGGAACTGCACCATGCGAGTCAAATAATTCAGGGATCTGATGGGCGCAGAGTTAGCGGAAGCTTGTCGTCAGCCTACCCATGGAGTCAACTGCTTGGACTCTGGGTCTAGTGGCAGGTGCTCAGATGTTGCGGTCTCTGGGACCCGGTCATGAGAGGCTGTTATGACCAGAGAGTCGGCCCTGAGGATGCTGAGTCAAGTACTGGTCTTTTCTTGGAGCCTTGTACAAGCGGTCAGCTTTCTTCGGCATCGCCGGGAGCGAATGTGGATGCTTCCACGCTGCCTTGGTGACGTCCACGAAAGTGTCTACCAAGGGTGGCACCACCACAGGCTTGGGGTCCTTCTGCTGAAGATACTTTGCAAGGCGCAGCCTTTCGGGGTCTAACTCTTCCGCATCCCATCCCATGTTCTCCTGGATGTGTCTCATGATATCCGAGAACAGAGGGTCATCCGGAGGAAACTTTGGCATCTCACGTGCGTCCGGAGAAGGGATGGAGAGAGGAGATGGGGATCTGGATATAGAAAACTCTGATCCCGTGTCCTCCGTCGAAGGCGAACGGCGGTGTCTTCTGGGTCTCTTGGGACTGGGTGACCTAGAAGAGGATGTGGACGGAGGTCTCCTTTTATCGAGTCTCCCCCTTGGGGGGGGTCCTAAGCTCGGGGAGGAGGTAACCGCCTGCAGACCCACATGGAGGCAGGCGCAGGAACCGGAGGAGCAACCGTAGGGGGAGGAGGAGGAAGCGGAGGTGGAGTGGGGACCATGTCCTTTTTGATGGTATCCCACCAGTAAGTGAAAAGCTCCTTCACCTCTGAAAAGGAAAGGCCCGACGACGGTCCGGGCGCCGGTGGACGGTCGTCTGGACCGCGTCGCTCCACAGGGGTTCGGGTTCGCGGAGGGTTCCTGGGAGTCTCAACAGGACGGGTCGCCCGTCTGGTCCTCGGGCTGGGTAAACTCCTCCTCAGTAATGATCTCCTGACCGGCGTCGGTCGGGAGGCGGTCCTCTTCTCAATAGAGGGCGCGGTCCCCTCGGCGTCCGGTGATGAGTAGGCCTGGCGTGACTGTCTTCTGGCAGGCAGTGGCTCTGGGGACCTGTGGCGAGAGGCCGGCGTCGGGCAAACACGGCGTCGGGTCTCTCCGGCCTCTTGGTGAGGTGAGCTCCTTGGTTTGCGAGGAGGCAGGAGGCAGACCTGACGTCGGGTTCAGAATGCGGAACCCGACTTGTGGTGATGGTGGCGATCCCCGACTTAGCCAGGGCCTTGGAGGGACGAGGAAGGCCTGGGAGTCTTGGCCTGAGAAGAGGAAGATGATTTTCTCTGCATGGCCGGGGGGGCTGAGCTGGCCGGGAAGGAGGGCGGTGGATCTGGAGCCAGAACTGCGCGAGTTGGAGGCCCTAGAAGGGACCTGGAAGAGCCTTCTCTCTGGGCTTCTCAGCATGCTTGCAGGCCTTCTCAAAGAATCCCCCCCTTGGAAGCCATGGACTAAGCTGCTCCTCTAAAAGGAATGCCTATGGGGCCTTCTGGCAGCGGATCCGGGTTCTGCTATTAAAACCCTGGCAAAAGAGCAGGACAGGTGTAGTGGTCTGCGCCTGAGCACGGACACAGGCAGTAGCGGATCATAAAGGATCTGCTTCCCACAGGCGCATTCGAGGAGGTGACGGAGGTGGGGAGGACATCAGAGAAAAACTGAACTTCGAGAACAAATTTCCCGTGGAAAGCACTTTACCACGCATCGTGCGCTAGAAACCAAACCCGAAGACCGAGACATGCAAGTCGTCGGTAGGGGAAGAACTGGGGAATCTGGCGGGACCGCCCCTTATACTGCCATGCGTCGGATGGAGGACCGACGTCGGGGGCGGTCCCCGCTGAAGATAGCTAGCTAGAATTTTTCCGTGGGGTCCTGACGCCTGCCGGCTTCAGTCCTAATGGTGTAACCTCCTGCAAGAGCTGTGTCTCCAAGTAAGATCTAAGAGAGGTGGTGGCTGAACCTCTGGCTATCCTGTTTAGTCAATCACTGGAAACAGGGGAGGTACCCAAAGACTGGAGGACAGCAGATGTAGTCCCCTTATACAAAAGTGGGAACAAAGAGGAAGCAGGGAACTACAGACCAGTCAGCCTCACCTCGGTAGTGGGGAAGATCATGGAAGCACTACTGAAGGAGAGATTGGTGGAACATCTGGTTGTCAATGGACTACAGGACCCAAGGCAGCATGGTTTCACCAGGGGGAGGTCATGTCAGACCAACCTCATTGAATTTTTTGACTGGGTGACTGGGGAGGTGGATCAGGGGAGGGCAGTGGACATGGCCTATCTGGACTTCAACAAGGCCTTTGACACTGTGCCACATAGAAGACTATTACACAAACTGGGGAATATGGGTGTGGGCAGGACAGTAGTGTGGTGGGTAAGTAACTGGCTGGATGGCAGGACACAGAGGGCGGTGGTAAATGGCTGTCACTCCACAGAGGGAAGAGTAACCAGTGGGGTACCACAGGGATCAGTGCTGGGACCGGTCCTATTCAACATCTTCATCAGTGACATTCACGTGGGACCTAGAAGGCAGAATGCCACTGTTAGCTGATGACACAAAGCTCTGTAACAGAGCAGACACACCAGAGGGTGTAGACAGAATGAGAAGGGACCTGCAGAAACTTGAAGAATGGTCAGGGGTTTGGCAGTTGAAATTCAATGCAAGGAAGTGCAAGATAATGCATATGGGACACAAAAACCCTGGCACAATATATCAGTTGGGGGGTGAGGATACAGCATGCACCAAGCAGGAAAGGGATCTTGAGGTTATCTTTGATGACCTCAAGGTAGGGAAACAGTATGACAAGGCAGCAGGTAAAGCAAATAGGATGCTGGGATGTAAATAGGGGCATCACCAGCAGGAAAGGGAGGTCATAATTCAAGCTATACAAGACACTAGTGAGGCCCCACCTGGAGTACAGTGTACAGTTCTGGAGACCATACCTACGTAAGGACATAGACAGGGTAGAGAAGGTTCAGAGGAGGGCAACAAAGATGGTGCATGGATTGCATCACAAGTCCTATGAAGACAGGTTGAAGGAACTGGAACATGTACTCCCTGGAGGAGAGGAGGAGAGAGGGATATGATAGAGACATACAAGTATCTTACAGGGAGGAACAGAGTGCAAGAATACACTATTTTTAAGCGAAAAAGATGTTCCAGGACTAGAGGGCATGGGATGAAGTTGGAGGGAGGACGATTCAGAGGAAACATGAGGAAGAATTTCTTCACAGAACGGGTGGTGGACAAGTGGAACACCCTGCCAGAGGAAGCGGTGGGGGCTGAAACAATCACGGGATTTAAGAATGCATGGGATAGACATAAAGGAATTCTGGAGGTCAGGGGTAAGTGGCAACAGACTTCTAGGAAAACATAAACTGAACTTACGAGCTCAAATGGGCAGACTGGGTGGGCCATAGGCCCTTATCTGCCGACACTGTCTATGTATCTATGTAGTGCAGACCATGTGGAAGTTGGTAGGAAGGAGAAGAGATGCAGAAGGCAGAGAGGGCACAATTCACTTTTGTGGTATCGAAAACATTTGTATTGCTCCTTGACAAGCTTTGAGTAAAGGGTTTTGAGGGACACAATGGATATGGGAATACTCAGTTTCATGACTTTCTGCAGTTTGTTCCATAGTGAGGGCAGCATGAAACTGATGGCTGTGCTTCCAAAGTAGGTATTGACTTTGGGTACTTTGAGCAGGATGGAGTAGCAGCTTCTTAGAGCATATTTGCTTATAGGAGTTTGTGTGAAGCAATCCGAGATGTACTGCGGTAGCTGCTTGGATATAGCTCTGAATATCCAAATTGCTGCATTTCTGTCCCTTCTGAAATGGAGTGAGGTCCATCCAACTGCTGCATATAGAGAGCAATGATGGGTGTCATATGGCAGTCCTGTAATACACCTCAGTGCCCTATGATAGAGCGTATCCAACTTACCCAAATGGGAGGCAGGGCAACGACTATATAAGAAGTCAGCATAGTCAATTATAGAGAGAAACGTGGCCTATACCAAACTTAGCTTAGCACTGCTTGTGAGGAAGTGCCTGATTCTAAATAGAAGCCAAGTCTCTGACGGAGTTTTTTTTAATAGTTCTCCCATATGTTTGATGAAGGAGAGTCTGTTGTCGAGCCAGACTCCCAGGTACTTGAACTTGGATATAAAATCAAGATTTTTGCTGAGGACAGTGGATAAGTGTGGGAGTGTGTGCGCGCCTGTATGTCCTGCATGCTTATACGGAGAGAAACATTGCTTTTGTCTTCTTTGCATTAAGCAAAAGGTTTTTGCTCAGCAGTTGGTGCTGGAGTAGGCTGAAGTCAGTTTGTAGATCTTTGCAGGCTGCCTCTGGGGAAGGGAGACCGACAGAGTACCGTATCATCGGCGAACAGGTGTACAGTGGCCTTGCTAATATTAATATCGATGTTGTTGATATAGATAGCGAACAGGATAGGACCGAGGATAGATCCCTGTGGTACACCTCTTTGTAATAGTTTAAAAGGAGACAGATCACCTTCGGCCTTAACCTGCAAGAGCCGTCCAGAGAGGTAGTTATTGAACCAATGCAGGGAAAGAGAATCCAGACCTATGGATTTCAAGGATGTAAGGAGAAGGTCATGGTCAACTGTGTCAAATGCCTTACTTAGATCCAGGAATACAGCGCAGATACAATTTCTGTTATCCAATTCCAATTGCCAGTCATTGGTTACTTTTGCTAGGGCTGTGATGGTGCTGTGCTTGGCCCTGAAGCCAGATTGTACAGGGTTGAGGGGATTATTAGATTCTAAGTAGGCTTTCAGTTGAGTACTTACAATCTTTTCCAGTAGCTTAGATAGTACAGGGAGGATAGAGATTGGCCTGTAATTGTTGAGGTCGCAAGGGTCTCCTGATTTGAATAACGGGATGACCTATACAGTTTTCCAGATTGAAGAGATGGTTTCTTGTAGCAGTGAGAGGTTGAACAGATATGTTATCGGTACCGCAAACACATGGATGGCAACCTTCAGAAAATAGGGGTCAAGGGCATTAGCACCTGCACTTTTCTCGATATCTAGCTGCCAAATCAATTCTTCTACTTGTTTCAGCGTAGCAGGTTGTAGTGAGAAACTAGAGTCTGTCACCGTGGTTTCGTGGGGGTTGTGTGCCTAACCGGGAACGCAGTAAATTAGCTGGAGAGTTGTCGAATGCCAAGCCTGCGGTCAAGAAATGGTTGTTAAATGAGTCTAGGATTTCCATTCTGTCATTGAAAATGGTAGTCCCAGACAGAATTTTAGCTGGGAGTGACTTACTTGGTGTGTGTCCAGATATGTCCTTAATGGTATTCCAGAATTTAGCAGGGTTTTGGGAAGAAGAGTCTAACTCGGTACGATAGAAAATTGCCTTTGTCTCTCTGATCTTTCTGGTACATACATTCCTAATTTTTCTAAACTGGTCCCAATCTGACCGAGTCCGTTTTCCCTGCTTTTTTCCATAGTTTGTCTCTTTCTAGGAGCGCAATTTTAAGGTCTGAAGTAAACCAGCCTCTGCAATGGCTGTTTTGATTATTCCCCATTGTTCCTCCACCCCTCCTTCTTGCCCGTTTGCTAGTGCTTTTCTGAGGCAATCTCATTTTCCCAAAGTCAGCCTTCCTAAAGTCCAATACTCTTGTTTTTGTATAGCTTGATTCTATGGCTGTGTTTTTGTGAACCACACTGTTTGGTGGTCACTTGTTCGCAGATGGCAGCGAACTTCTAAATCTGAGATCCTTTCTCCTTCCCCATTTGAGAGTACCAGGTCTAAGATTGCTCCCTCCCGAGTGGGTTCCAACACTAGCTGTCTGAAGCATGCCCCCTGTAGGGCATCAAGAATGACCCTGTTCTTGGATGTGCCTGCAGCAAAGGTACTCCAGTTAACATCTGACATATTCAGGTCCCCATCAACAATATCTCGGGCTGCTGTGGAGCCCATATGCAGCAGCAGATTTTACAGCTCCAAATAACTAAAAGGAGTTTTGCCTCAAAACTCAAGTTGGGCGCTCCACTCGACCTTTTCGACCCCACTACTGGAAAGAGAGGCCCAGAAATAGCTAGCATGGGTAACCCTAGAAAAGAAAAAGGACCAGGAGGAGCTGGAAAATGCAAAGTAGCGTGGGGTCTCGGAAGAGCAGAGGAAGCTACAACATCCGAAGAGAGGCCTGAACCAGGGGAAACCATCACCACCCTGGGCTACAAACTCCAGACTTTGCTCAAATCCATGTCCACCCTTAATCAAAAAGTGGACAATTTTAATGCCCGTGTTATTACTTTAGAGTCTGCAATGAATGGCCTTAAAGTTGACCTCCATGATGTGCGCAAACAGGCTGACGCGTCTACTGGTGCGACCACACTAATGCTTAAAGAAAACCAGCATCTGAGGGCAAGGCTGGAGGTACCTGAAAACCAAGCAGAATGGTGAATGTTAGAATCGTTGGCCTCCCTGAAGGCATGGAAGGGGATCACCCACTTTTAAATATAAAAGAATGGTTAACCGAAAAGTTATCACCAGAAGTCCCTGATAATACCAGGGAAGTGCAAAAAGTTTACAGAATAGCCCCTCGTGGTCACCCACAGAACATGGAGGAACCATGTACCTTGATGTTGGTGACTTCAGGCGTTGCAGCTCGAGACAAGATTCTCCCGTGTTCCCATAGGGCAGCTCCCTTGCTCCAAGACGACCATCAGATCCACATATTCCCTGATGTTAGCTACGCGACGAGACAGCGGCATAAGAAGTTTGAGGGAGTGAGAAGAATCCTCTGGGAGTTGGGCATATCGCATTCTATTATTTTCCCCGCTAAGCTTCGGATTGTCCATCAAAGCAAGGTGTTCATATTCTCGGATCCAATCGAGGCTGGTAAATGGGCCAACCGGAGAGCTGCGGAGTCGCACAGAAGAGCTAGCGGATCGGATGATGAGGACGAGGAAGCCGCAACTTGAAGTTTTTCTTTCTGGGATATTACTTTTTATTTTTTGGTTATATTAAATAGATTTACCTCAGCATAATGGGATTCTATAAAAATTAAAATCTGTTCAGTTCATTTACCCGAAGAAACAGAATTACTAATCTTATTTTTGCAGTTCTGGACTCAACTCTGAACAGGTTATTAAATAACTTTCAACTGAGGGATATTATTTTACAGCTTTAATGTCCTGGTGTGTTTTGAACCAGGGAACTGTAAGACATTGTTTTCCCTTTAAGGATGAGCTTTAATAGTCTGCAAGCATATCTAAAAGGGGGTGTTTTTTCATTACATTAAGGTATAAATATGGCACCAATAGTCCCTTTATTAGGGGCATTGCTTATTCTTGGTTAAAATTGTTGGGCAATTAAATTACATTAGGTAAGGCCATATGGCTCATGGGCTAGTACCACAGCACATAATTAAGAATAATTTTAATCAGGTTTTTATCTTAGTAGGGACCCCCATATGCTGTAACACTATACAGTGGATGCATGCTTTTACTTTAAGGGGACTGTCTGCACCCCCAATGGTGATAATGGCATTATAATGGACTATCTGCTATATGATATATACCTGTCATGTATATGATAAAAAGTAAAAATAAAGTATAAAAAAAAACAAAAAAAAAACAAAAAAAAAAACAATATCTCCCCCTTTTCTGCCATTTTAAGGATGCCTTCTATCATTTCCTGGTCCATTTCCTCCCCCTGAGATGGGGGTCTGTACACAACCCCCATGCGGATTGTGGTGCCATTTCCTGTCTCCAGGGAGACCCACAGTGACTCATCAACTTCCTGTTTACTGTTTAGTTCTGTTGCTTTAATCCCTTCCCTTATATAGAGAGCTACTCCTCCTCCTCTTTTACCCACCCTGTCCCTCCTGTAGACTATATATCCTGGTATGCTGACATCCCAGTCATGGTTCTCTGTGTACCATGTTTCAGTGACTTCCACAATATCCAGACATCCCTCTTCCATCACGGCCACTAGTTCAGGGAGCTTGTTACACAGACTGCAGGCATTGGTACTCATCACCTTCCATTTTTTTTATGGTCTTACCCCTTTTAGCCCCAACCCTGTCCTTACTGCCTTTTTCTGCATTTACCCCTGTCCTGCTCCCTACCGACTTCTCTACCTTGGTGTTTACCTCACTAACTACTGTGTTTTCTGGGGGGAGGCTGGGATTTCCCTGCTCCTTTTCAGTGCCCCCCCCGGCTAGTTTAAATGCTTGCCAATGAAGCATTTAAACCTATCACCTAGGATCCTGGTTCCCCCCTTGACAGATGCAGACCATCACGCCAGTATAGGCCTGCATCCCTCCAGGTGGCTTCCCAGTCCCCAATGAAGCCAAAACCCTGAGCTCCAAACCAGTTTTTCAACCATTCATTGAATCCCATGGTGGGGAATACCCTAGCATCATCCTTACCATAGACAGGCAGCACCTCCAAGAAGGTTACCATACATGCTACTTGTCCAAGGCCCCTCCCCAATTCTACAAACTCCTCTTGCACTGCTCTCCCATTCACAGCCAGGCCATTTGTCCCTAGGTGGACAATGACATCCAGCTCCCTCCCTCACGCAGCTGCTCCCGCTATCCTGAGGATTCGCTTCCTCTCCCTCCAAGCCGTGGCACCAGATTGAAATTAGCGCCGTCCTCCGAGCAGCTTCCAAAAACAGCTCCAGACATTAGATCTGGTTATGACTTGAGCCGGCCTGGTGGCATGGAGGACAGAGGTACTATGTGTGCCTTACCAGCTGCCATGTTGGCAACCAGAGTTCAGGAATGACCTTGGGTTGCTGGGGGTTGGCAGGGGCAGGAGTGGATCATGCATCTGATGGACTGCTCTCCTCTCCAGGAGAGGGGTAGTTTGTTAGTTTGTGTCTTAGGCAGTTGCCAGGTGGACGCCTGGCGGCAGTGCAGCTGTGGGTGGCACAAAGGGAAAGAATCTTGACATGAGAGTTGTTTGCTTCCACATGCACGCCAGCACGTCTGATGGCAGGGGCACAGGTTGAAAACCAGGAAAAGGGGAGTCAGCTGGGCTTCATGAAGCCCCACCCACTCCCCTCTTAGCACAGGCCGCTGGCAAGTTCTCTGGGTACATATGGATTATGTAAAGGTAGAGACAGCACCCCTCCCCCGGTGCCGCCTGCTGTGGTAATCTGTAGGGGACACTAGACTGTGGAACCACTGAGGTGTGCGAAAATCGAAGGGAGCAGGGACGGGGATGAGAGGCTGCCTACTTGAAGCCCGAGAGGTAAAAAGCATTATGGAAAAAAAAAAAGATTTGGTTACAGCTAGGAGAGTTCAAGACAATTCCGCCCATTTGATTCTGCAGCAGGGTATGCTCCTATAAACTTTGAAAATCTCTGAAGCCAGCTCCAACTTAAAGGGGAACTGTCATCAGCAGGATATCTTAATGTCTGAAATACCATAAACAGCTAATTTGAGTGAGCCATTGTGTTTATCTGTGAGTCTTTGCAGTCCAGAGTTATTCATATGTAAACCAGCCTGTAATTAAGGGCTGGGGGCAGCCATATGTTTTAGGCTCTTGACAGGAAATTATGTCACCAAGGATCTTAGCCCTACATTGACTGTAGGTTAAATAGGAAATTGTCTGCTTTATTAAGTGTTTTTAAAGTGTTATTACAACACTTTCTACATTTATAATACTTATTTTGTATGTGCATTGAAACTAGTGAGTTATCACCTTTATATTTCAAACTGTTAGTAAAAATAATCCATCTTTAGGATTGCTTTAACCTTTAGGCTACACTGCCAGTTGATCATCAAAAACTACACATCTCAAGGATGACTCTGTGGTGCCAACAGGTATTGGGGCCCCATATCAGAATTTCTAAACCCCATCTGTGTTCATGTCAGTACAGATTTCTGGGGCTTCCACGGCACCAACTTCTGTCTTTTTCCATTCCCTCTCTTACAGCCTTTTCTCTTACAATTTCGGGTGTGAACTCAGGTCTACAAGATGCAAATGTGACTACGTACCTACTGGCCTAGCATCATGGGGCCAGCCTTGAAATGTGAAGTTTTTGATCATCAGCTGGCAGTACAACCTAGAGGTTAAAAGCAAAGAGCTGAGAGCAAGCTTCGTTCATCCAGCAGAATGTGTTTTGATTCCATCTTGCTCTACTTGTATATTGTGTGACCAGAGCAAGTCACTTAACCTCCCTGTGCTCCCAAAACACACCCAGGAACAAGCTGTAGCTAGCTGTGCCTTTCCTGGACAAAGACAGTAAAAACAATCTGAGCATTTGTTATGATTCTGAAAATGTTATGCTCTTTCTATCCTGATTTGACTTTAAAAGAAAAAACTAGAACACCATTATTTATTAATTGCAAAAAATGAAAATTACGTACCTACCGTAATTCTTGATCTTCTTGGACGAGTCTCCACCACTCATTCACACTATTGGGATCTGCGTCGGAGGCACTAGGACCCATCTGGAGCAAACTTTTTGCTGGGAAATCGATGCCAGAGATGGCGCTGCGAGCCCCAGCTCGCGCGGCAATGACTATCTCAGCATCGACTCCCCAACCGCCTCAGTACCTTTTTTACCAAGGAGGTGCAGCGTAACTAACCTAGAAGGGTAGCCTAACCTAAAAACCGGACATAAGATAGTCCGGAGGACCCGTATAAGAAGGGTCAACAAAGAAGTCTTCAAGGCCTAAAGATTTGAGGGAGTGAAGACCAACAAGAGAGGTGAGCTCGGGGGATGGAGGGTGGGCGTGTGAATGAGTGGTGGAGACTTGTCCAAGAAGATCAAGAATTACGGTAGGTACGTAATTTTCATATCTTCCTGGACATAAGTCTCCACCACTCATTCACACCACTGGGAGTGTACCGAGCTAATAATCCCCCGAGAGGGTGGCAGGAGAAACCAAGAGCTCACGTTTCTTAAGACAGAAGTCCATTAAGGATGGCTCTGCCAAAGGAAGAATGTCGTCTGGCATGGACATCAAGTGCATAATGCTTAACGAAAGTATGCACTGAGCTCCAGGTGGCTGCATTGCAGATGTCTGCAATGGGCATGTTGCGGATTTCCGCTAGGGATGCCGCTACCGCTCTGGTAGAGTGAGCGTAAACTCTACCCTCCAACTTAACCTGCACCATGGAATAGCAGTGACGAAGGCACGCCACTAGCCATGCTGAGATACATTTAATAGCGACAGGTTGACCCAGCCAGGCCTCACTGAAGGAAACGAACAGTTGCTAGGCTTTACGAAAATCCTTGGTTCTATCTAAGTAGAAACGCAAGGCCCTCAACATCCAGAGAATGAAGCGAGCGTTCCCCTTCATTTTGGAAGTCCGTAAAATAAGAGGGAAGGACCAAAGGTTGGTTAAGATGAAATTCTGACACAACCTTAGGAAGAAATTTAGGATGAGTACGAAGGACTACTTTGTCCTTATGGAACACAGTATACGGAGGGTCTGTGACCAGGGCATGTATCTCAGAGACCCTACGGGCTGAGGTAATGGCCACTAGGAAAGCAGTCTTCCAGGGGAGGAACTTTAGTTCACAGGTAGCTAGAGGCTCAAAAGGTTTCCGGGTGAGCATGTCTAGCACAAGATTAATGTCCCAGGCTGCAACCGGACGTCATGTAGGGGGTCTGGTGTGCAGAATGCCCTTAAGAAATCTCTTAACCATAGGTAACTGAGCCAGTGAAAGAGAAAAAACAGGCTCATGATACGCTGAAATGGCACTAAGGTGAACCTTAACTGTAGAGTACTGGAGACCTGAATTTGAGAGGTCCAAAAGGTACTTTAAAACTTTATCTGGAGGGCAGGAAAAGGGATTCAAAGAGGACTTTGCACACCAGAGGGAAAAACGCTTCCACTTAGCCGTGTAAGTTTTCCGAGTGGCTGGCTTCCGCGCAGCCAGAAGGATATCAGAAACTCTTCGAGAGACATTGAACCGATTTACTTCTACCTCTTCAGGAGCCAAGCGTGAAGGTGAAGAGATCTCAGATTGGGATGGACCACCGTCCCTGAGTTAAAGGTTCATCTGCAGGGAAGTGGTCTGGAGGAACTGCCAACATACTGTTGAGAAGTGGAAACCACAGTTGTCGAGGCCAAAAAGGAGCAATGAGAATCATCTTGTCTCCCTGAGACTCTAACTTGAGGAGTACTCTCTGAATTAGAGGAAGAGGCGGAAAGAAAGCGTTTTGTCCACCGCAGCCTGAACGCATCCTGACAAAAAATGCCAGGCCCTGGACTTCTGGAGCAGAAGAGAGGCAGTTTTGCGTTGAGTGGGGACGCAAAAAGGTCCAGGACCAGAGTTCCCCACTCTTCGAATAGTGACTGAACTATGGTTGAGTCGAGACCACTGTGAGGATCTGTCTCTGTTCTGCTGAGACGGTCTGCCAAGTCATTCTGTACACCTGGCAGGTAGGTGCTTGAATTAGAGCCTTGTGCTCCAAGCACCATTCCCAGACCCTCATCGCTTCTCTGCATAAGGGGTAAGAATGAGCACCGCCCTGCTTGTTGATGTAATACATCACTGCTTTGTTGTCCGTTTGGAGGAGAATATTCTTGTGACAGAGAATGTCCTTCAAAGCTCGGACCGCATAAAGGACTCTCATTTCTAGGACATTTATGAAGCTGGGACTCGAGTTGAGTCCACACACCTGAGTGTGGAGAGCCTGACAGTGAGCTCCCACCCCATTGAGAAGCGTCTGTGGTAATGGAGATCTGATGGTCCAGAGGGGCAAAGGGGTATCCTTGCAGGAGATTGTCCTCTTGAGACCACCAGGTGAGAGACCTCTTTAAGGGTTCTGTCACCTTGATGAGACAGGACTGTGGGTGAGTGGTTGGAGACCACTGAGTACTGAGCATCCACTGGGTGGTTCTCATGTGCAGGCGGGCCAGAGGTACAGTGAACACTGAGGATGCCATGAGGCCCAGCATCCGCTGCATCGAGGCGCTGTAACTGGCGTGTTCTCTCCGATGTAATGGGCCATCTGAAGGATATCATTCCTTCTGTCCTCTGGGAGAAAAGCCTGCACAGGATGTGTCCAGAAGGGTCCCTATGAAAGGAGCCTCTGGGAGGCTGCAGCTGCGATTTCTGAGGTTTAGCAGGACTCCCATGGACGTAAGGAGGCGAGAGGTTGTCTCTACGGCATCCAGAGTCCCTTGCCTGGAAGGACTTGCCAGAAGCCAATCGTCCAGATAAGGGAACACCTGTATTCCGAGTTTTCTGAGGTGCGCTGCAAGAACTGCACAACACTTTGTAAAAACTCTCGGCACCAAGGATAGCCCAAAAGGCAGGACTCTGAACTGATAATGTTGTCCTAGAGCCACAAACCTCAGGAATTTGTGATGCCTCGGGTGAATGGGAATGTGCTGGTAAGCATCCTGCATGTCTAGGGAGGCTAACCAGTCATGCTGATGAAGCAAGGGTAACAGGGTTCCTAGAGAAATCATTTTGAATTTCTCCTTGGGGAGAAATTTGTTTAGCTTTCTGAGATCTAGAATGGGGTGCATTCCCCCAGACTTCTTTGGAACCAGAAAGTAATGAGAGTAGAACCCCGTGTTTCGTTGATGCAGCAGCACAAGTTCTACTGCCCTGTTGTTTAGAAGGCCCTGAATCTCGGCCGTGAGAAGGTCTGACTGAAAGGCAGACAGCCTGGGCTGCGGTTTGGGAGGACGATCCGGAGGGGTTTCCACAAAATTGAGTGAGTACCCCTCGCGGATTATCCGAAGGACCTATTTGTCTGAGGTTATGGACTTCCACTGGCTGTAGAAGTGCATCAGCCGACCTCCCACTGGAGAGGCAAAGTCCACCTCGGGAAGCTGAGGTGGGACCTGGGCCAGCAATTCATAAGGTAGCGCTGGGCGCTTTGGGCCCTTGCGCTTTCTGCTGCGCCTTCTTTTGAGGTTGGGCAGGTTGGTTCTTATGGAAACTTCCTCTGCCTCGAAAGGACTGACGGTTATGAAACTGACGTTTACTGGCATGCCCTCGAGAGGGGGCAGGAGGGGGCCTAGCCAACTTAATGGCTGACCTAGTCTTTTGTGTAGCTTCTAGAGCTTGCTCGACCTGAGGACCAAAAAGATATGCACCATTAAAGGGCAATGCCATTACCTGTTGTGCATCATTGGTGAAGCCTGAAGTGCGAAGCCAAGAATGGCGGCAGGTGCAAATACCAGCAGCTGCTGAACGGGAAGTGGAGCCGAAAGCGTCCATGGCTGCTTTAACCTGTTGGCTGTTAGATTCAATATCCCTGGTAATGGTTTGAAGAAGCTCTGGTTTTGAATCAGACTCTGGAAGAGCTTCAACCATTTGCTTGACAGAGTGCCACAGGATATACTCGTACTGAGAAAAACAGCCTTGGTAACTGGCAATACGCATACTTAGGGTTGAAGCAGCAAAGACTCTCTTACCTAAGGTGTCCATCTTACGAGATTCCTTGTTAATAGGTCGAGCTGTGGTGGTTTGAGGAAGGATGACCTTATCATTCTCTGCCAGGACTACAATAGGATCCGCAAAGGCTTGAGATGCCAAAATGGAACAATCCTTGGGGGCTGAATATTTTCTATCAATGGATTTAGCCACCGATGAAGAGAGAGCAGGATTATTCCATACCATTTGAGACAGCGTCTCGAAGGAAGGCTGAATCGGAGGAGTCAAATCCATAGGGATCTCCGATGCGTGAAGGTATTGGAGTCTTAATTTCCCAGGATTGATGTCTGTAGTCTGGAGAGAAAGTGTGGAAATCATATTCTTCAGCAGAGACTTAAAAGACAGGTCCTCGACCACAGGCTCTGCAGCAGTAAAAGATCCTGCTTTGTCCACCTCATCGCCCAGCCGAAGGTCTGGGTCAGGCTCAACGTCATCTCCTGACAGTCCAGGAGGGACTGTATGGACAGGAAAGGGATGAAAGCCAGAAGAGGAAGGAGGAAAAGAGACAAAAGGGAAGTCTCTGAGAGCCCCCGGCGCCGAGAACGATGCCGAGGAACCACGCGGTGCTGAAAATGGGCGCGAAGCCGCGCGGTGCCACCGAGAAGCGCCGCAGTGCCGAGAAGCCATGCAGTGCACGAGCGATGCCGAGGATGGCGCCGAGGCTACACGCGCCGAAGGCACTCCCAGAGACCTAAAAACAGGTTTTGAAGGAAAAGAGCAGAGATAAGGGCATCGTGTGGCCCCTGCGCCAAGTCATGTGGGGGACACCTAAGCAGTAGTCGACGGCACCAAAGAAGGTGCCGTGACCAGGAAAGTCCAACCGCCCTACCTGGTCGCCCAGAGAGCCCAACGCCATGAGCGACCGAGCCAGGAAGCAGAACCAACCTCCGAGCCCATTGCTCCATAAGAGCGGCCCACTGATGAAACTGCTCATCTGAAGACCTACCTGCGGGCGGGGTAGGACTCCGATGTTGAAGACGTCGGCTACCAGAAGCCGCTGTTGGTGACTCCGAGGGAGGAGACCGGCAACTAGCCCCGATAACCGAACGTCTACGCGCAGACGTATCAGAGGGCGACCTCGAGTGATGCCTTCTCTTTTTAGACTTGCGGGCCGAAGAACAGCTCGAGGCCGAACGGTGCCGAGAATGCGACCGTTTGGCTTTATGCTTCCGCGGGGACCGCCCATCCCCCCGGGCATTGGACTGACCGTTGTCAGACCCCCCTTCCGGAGAAGGCGGCGGACCAGACCCAGCCCGACTGACTGAACAGCTTTCATACGAAGTCTCTCTACCGTCACCTGACCTGCTCATGGTCGACTCCGTCAGTGTAGGCTGAGACTTCTTTATCGTTTTTATTTAAACATGAGAATAACTTAAGCGATACTGAATCGAGATAAAACTACAAAATAATAAAACTGAAAACTATGCTGCTAGTTTGAGATTTGACTCCCGACAATGGCGTCGTAAGTCACTGAAAGCGCCTCTTTCGGCGGAAAAAAGAACTGAGGCGGTTGGGGAGTCGGCCTGAGATAGTCATGCTACTTGCGAGCTGGAAACTTGGCGCCATTCCTCGCGCGCCATCTCTGGCATCGACTCCCAGCAAAAAGTTTGCTCCCGATGGGTCCTAGTGCCTCCGGTGCAGATCCCAATAGTGTGAATGAGTGGTGGAGACTTATGTCCAGGAAGATCATATAGATGGACAACATAGTTAAAACATGCATAACCTGAAATGCATTATTAAAAGAGTATTTTAGTTCTTTTGACAAAGTTAAAAGCATAACAGTTTTGACCGAAATACTTTAGATTGAATGGGATTTTCTACTGTAAAGGAAAAAAATCAATCTTGTTAATCCTGACGCCCATGCCCTTTGAGCGCGTCACACACGCCGCAGCTATGCAGATGGACCGCAACTTTCCAGAATGCCATTCCCACTGTAATGTAAAAAAAGAAAAAAAAAAACAAAGGGAGAGACAAGCTGTGTGTGTGTGTGTGCGTGCATCTCTGACAGAAGTGCTGCACTAACAACTGTGATGAAAGGGAAAAAAATGATCATTAATTAAATAAAATAATATATGAGTGGGTAGAAAAAACAGAATGTTGCACACACCCTCAGTGTGGGATGCTTTTACAAACCACTCGGACTTTGCCATTGGGGTTAATGTAGCATCCCACACCTCAGGTGTGTGTGTACAATTTTGGTTACACACACACACCCACATATTCTAAAATAATGCAGTTCAGACTATGCTTTCTTTAAATAATGTTGTCCACCTGACGAAGGGGCCCTGGTGGAAGGACCTGATCCAGCATCGGTGCCAATGGTTGAGGCTGGTCAACCGGTCCAGGCTGCGGGACTGTCATCAGGAAGTCTGGCGTCAGAGGGGCCAGAATCCCACCCAAAGGTGGAGGAGGGGCCTCCATGGTAAGGCCTGCTGGCTGAGGAGGAGCCTCCTTCTCCTTGACCCTGAGAGGGGAATATGGAGCTGACCCCAAAGTGCCGAATACATCGAGGGGTTCTCTGGTATCGTTGTCAGAAGTACAGGCCGGAGAAGGGGAGGGTACAGGAGAGGGAAGAGGGTCTTCATCCCTCTGGTTCCGCCGGACGTCGGGTGAGGCGCAGATTGGGCCCCAGCCAGAACCACACCCGTGCGACCGTCAGGGGATGGCCCGTCTTAAGCGAGGTGGAGTTGGGCGGGCAGGAGGCGCCCCGACTGGCTTATCGACTGGTGCCAGGCGAGTACCCACATTCTGGGTAGTCGGCTTACCAGCCGCTGCATGATCCCCAGAGGAGCTGGGGGCAGACTTATTGGCTGAAGCGGTACGTTTATCGGTGGAGCCGACGACCGACTGACCTGCTGCGGTCTTAACAGACTTACTGTCAGATTTTCAGGATGGCGGCTGGGTCTTGCTTGTAGATGGCAGCGCATCCGTGGAGCACTCCCGCTCCCTGTATTTCTTCTTGGAAGACGATTTTTCGGCCGTGCACTCTCTTAACCAGTCCATCTTCTTTTCAAGGGAAGCCAGGGGGGCTTTTAAAACATGGGCCTTCAAAGTCTGCTGTCTCCTTTTCATTGAGGCCTGATTGAAGGTCTGGCACTCGGGGCAGGAGGAAACAGGATGGTCCAGGCCTAAACAGAGGACGCACTTGAGGTGACCATCTTTGTGCAGGATCTGCGTGCCACACGACGAGCACTTCTCAGGTGAAGACATCAATGAAAAAGGCATAAAAGATGAGAATTTCAGCAAAGGAAATTCCGGCGCAAGAACACTCATGACGATCGCTATATGGAAGTCTGCAATGCAACTGACACGAGGCGATGGTGGGAAAGAACTGGAGGGCGGGCGTGGGGACCGCCCACTATATACAGTCACACTGACGTCAGTCACGTGACGTCAGGTGGGCAGTCCCCTATCAGGTATTGCAAGAAAAGTCTGCCATGCGGCCCGATACCAGGTGGCGCCAGTCCTATATGTCATGGCCTACTGATGGAACCCTCTCGAAGTAAGATCTACTGTTACAGGTGAGTAGCCTGTTTTTATAGGAGCATGGATAAGTTGTTCATCCACACTCTTTGGCAGACTCCTAGCAGTTCTCTGGGAGGAGGGAGGCAAGGCACACACCCCCTACTTAGGGAACAGAGATTGGAGAACTGAGGCCCCAAAACCAGCATCCCGGCGTGACTCAAGATCGATGTGGCAGTGGGTGATGAAGGTGTTTGTCGACTTCCAGGTAGCAGCCCAAATTTCCTGGATAGGGATGTCCCTGGAAGCCGCAACCGATGCAGCAGTATGGTGGGTAGAATGAGCTCTTATCCCTCTAGGAGGTTCCTTGCCCGCCAACTCATAACACAGACCAATGCATGATGTAATCCATCTTGCAACAGTCCACTTTGCTGCAGGTATGCCTGAAGCGGCTTCAGCATAGGTGACAAACAGCTGGCGAACCTCACCCTGAATTTCCGCCATCCTCTCCTTATAGTAGGAGAGAACACGCCTTGGGTCCAAAGTATGGAGCCTGTACTCAACCTCCGAGGTGTAATTTAGGGTAGTATACCGGCAGAGTCAACACCTGGTTAAGGCGAAACTCTGACACCACCTTTGGAAGGAATTTTGGGTGGGGGCATAGGGCAACCTTGTCCCTGTGGAAGACCAGATAAGGGGAGTCCACCAAAAGCGCCTGGAGTTCCCATGTCCTTCTGGCAGACGAGATAGCCACCAGGAAGGCCGTCTTCCATGACACGTGTGACAAGGCACACTTGTGCACTGGTTCGAATGGCTTGCCCATGAGCTTTGCCAGTACCAGCAGTAGATCCCACGGAGGTGGAGGTTCATGCACCTGAGGGGATATATGATCCAGGCCTTTGAAAAAGCACCCAACCACTGTTTCCTGCGCCAACGTCGGCTGACCGGCCCGTGCCCGGTAAGCAAAGATGGCTGCCAGATGCACCCTAAGGGTCGATGACCGCAGACCCCCTTAGGAGAGAGACCAAAGGTAGTGGAGAATCTTAGCCACTGGAAAGGATAGAGGGTCCAGACCCTTGCCCTGACTCCAAATGGAAAACCTTTTCCATTTGAAGGCATAACATTTCCTGGTTGATTCCTTTTTGGATGCCTCCACCACGGTGTAGACATTTTCAGAAAGACCCAAAGCCTGGAACTCTAGCTGCTCAGGTACCAGGCTGTGAGGTGCAGGGATTGAAGGTCCAGATGGAATACCTTCCCCTGACAGAGACAGCAGGTCCAGGTGTGTGCAAAGCTTCTCTCGGGGCCTGCAGCTGAGGCTGAGGAGATCTGGATACCAGAACTGGTGCGGTCAATCTGGGGCTACCGGGATCACCTTCGCCTTGTCCCTCCTCACCTTGAAGAGCACCTCATGGATCAAGGGAAATGGATGGAAGGCAAAGAGGAGGCCTGGGGGTCCACGGCCTCGAGAAGGCATCCCCCTTCAGCGAGCCCCGCTGAGGGGGGCGGGCATGAAACAGCTTTAGCTTGGTGTTTTCCCTGGAGGCAAACAGGTCGACCATCAGTTTGCCCCAACGGGAGAACAGGCTGTAAGCTACCTCTGGATGGAGAGACCACTCGTGGGATGTCTGGCCTAAGCGGCTAACAGCATCCGCCAGATGGTTTGAGGCTCCTGCCACATGAATGGCTAGGAGATCTGCCTCCAACCGGCTCACGAGGGTCCAGACGCGGAGAGCCTCCTTGCACAGCAAATGGGAGTGCATGCTGCCCTGTTTGTTGAGGTAGTACATAGTCGTGATATTGTCCGTCTGGACTTGAACCACTTGACCCCCGAGCTGAGGAGTGAAAGCTGACAGTGCCAGTCTGACTGTTCTGAGCTCCAACAGACTGATGTGGCATCGGGACTCCTTGGAGGTCCAGAGCCCGTGGCCCTCTCGTCCCCCATGTGGGCTCCCGAGCCCATGAGAGAGGCACTGGTCATGAGGACGACCGTCGGCTCGGGGAGGACAAACAGGATCACTTCCTGCAACCGGTCTGGGGCAGTCCACCAGCAGAAAGCGTGCCACATCTTCTGGGTTACAGTGACCAGCTGGTCGAAATGACCGTGGCGCTAAATCCACTGGGCGGCCAGCTCCCATTGGAGTGGGCGCATGTGCCACCGGACCAATGAACCACTGAAGTGCACGCCACCATGTAACCCAGAAGGCGTAGAAAGTCCTGGGCAGGGTGCAATTGCCCTACCAGAAATGACTGGGCAAAGGAGGAAATAACCTCCGCCCTGTCCGCCGAGAGCCGAGCTCTGGCTTGACAAAAGTCAAGCTCTGCCCTGATGAAGCCCATCACCTGAGACGGCACGAGTTCCAACTTGGCTTCATTGATCAGGAGGCAGAGTTGGAAGCAGGTCTGGAGGGCCAGGTCCCTGGACCTCTCCACCTCCTGTTGAGTGGATCCTGCTAGGAGCCAATCGTCGAGGTAAGGATAAATCCTGACCCCCCAAGACGCCTGAGATGGGCCGCCACCACTGCAATGCATTTGGTGACAACCCGTGGGGCCAATGACAGGCCAAACGGCATGGCTCGGAACTCGTACAGGGTCCCTTCGACCCTGAAGCAGAGGAACCGCTGATGGGACGGACGGATTGGGACGTGAAAAAACACATCCTGCAGATCCAGTGAACAGAACCACATATTTTGCTCCAAGGATGGTATGATCTGGGACAGAGTGACCATCTGAAAGGTGCGTGACCTGAGATTGATTCAAGTTGTGCAGATCTAGAATGGTGCGCCAGCCCCACATCCGCTTGCTCACCAGGAAGTACCTGGAGACAAAGCCTGGGTCTGCTGGAGGATCCGCTACTGGAGCTACTGCCTCCTTGAGGAGGAGCTGAGCAATGTGGTCTCAGAGCCAACTGGGTCTCAGCGGATACTCTTTCCTCTCGATGGGTGCAGGCTCGGAGGGTACTGCTCGAATTCCAGAGGAAGACCCTGATCGACCACTTCGAGAACTCACCTGTCCGAAGTGACAACGGACCAGATGGAAAGGAAGCGGCGGAGCCGGCTCCCCAAGGAAGGACCCAGAGCTGAGGTGACAAGAGAGGGGTTGACAGCCCCCGCCCTGTCACTGAGCAGGCTTGGAGAAGGAGGCTCCAGGACCTGAAGCTCAGCCTCCCCTACGGGCCTGTTGGAGTCCGGGCTTGGGCTGAGGGCACCAAGCCTGAGCCTGCTGCTGGTGCTGCTGTCCACCCTGAAACGAGGACTGCTGAGCCGCAGGGGAAGAATGCTGAAAAGACTTCTTTTTCTTCTGCTGGCTCTTGCCTGAAGAACCCTTGGCAGAAGTAGCGTCCAAGGTGGCATCGGACTGCTCAATGCGCTGAAAGTGACCGGCCACTCATGGGCTGAACAAGTCGGTCCCGAGGAAGGGCACGTCAGCTAGTTTGTGCTGGGTATCTGCCAGAAAAGAGGAGAGCCTCAGCCAAGCCCTGCGACAAGAGGCAACTGCAGCAGCCATCGAGCAGGCACAAGAATCCCCAATGTCTAGGGCCATTTGGAGCTGCTGTTTGGCAACAGCTCGGCCCTGATCCCGGACCTGCTTGACCGTGATCTGCATGTCCGCAGGGAGATGTTGGAGGACTTCATCTATCGACCCAAGAAGGGCATGAGAGAAGTGTGCCATGACGACTGCCGAACTTGCCTGACGAAAGCCCAAGGAGGAAGCAGCATAGACCTTCCTGGCTGAATGGTCCAAGAGCTTGGACTCTATCAGGAGGTCAGACAGTGTCGGCAGAACTGCCAGTATGCCCGAACACAGAGGCGGTCACCAGGCTCTTGGCCAAAGGGTGCTCTGTGAACCCCGCTAGGGACCCCATGGGCACTGCGTATTTGCGTGCCATGCGGGCAGATGGAGCTGGACAAGAGGCAGGATGTTGCCAAAGTTCTAGGGCCATTCCAACAATGGCCTCGCCACAGGAAAGGCCTCCATCAGGGTACTCCTCTCTTAAGGATATCCGTGACAGGGTACTCCGTCTCTTTCTGGACTGGCTCCAGGGGCATCCCTGTAGACTCAGAGATGAGGTAAAGGATCCCTGAAAAAGACAAGGGACCTTCCTCCGTCTCTAGGCTAGCGGATGATTCATCATTGCCTGGATGTGAATATAAACCAGTGACGTCCGAATCCGAGAAATCCAGGTACAATGGCCTACCAGCCAGGTCACCTTCGGCTCACTGGGGTGGTCTGGGGTGACCGTGACCGATAATCGCCGGGGAAGCTCGGTGTTCAGTCAGTCTTTCTTGGAAGGAGCCCCTCTCCCACAAGCTGTTTGGGCAGTGGTTCCACCACAATAGTTGGAGAGACCGTTTTGAGCCGAACAGATGGTCTTGCCGGCTCCACAGGCTGGGGAACCGATTTGGTTGGCTCCGAAGGAGTCAGCTTCAGCCTGGGAGGCGAAAGCCAAGTAATGGCCAGGGTGGAAGCCATGGTAGGCTTATGCCTGGACAAAATCAGCTGCTGCCACATGAGGTCCTCGTAGCGCCGACTGAGTTTCCACTGGAGCCTCTCCTCATCTGAGGAGGACAAGGATGACTGACAGCGTTGCCCCTTTTTGGAGCACTTATGGAGCTTCCTCGGCCTGTCGGTCGAGGAGGTCCTAGACCTCAGTCAAGATCGGGCAGGCTGACTCAGTCGGTCAGGAGACACCGGCGGGGCCAGTGACTTTGCAGAGTCTGGGACAGGTTCCTCGATGGGGACTCCAGCAGGCTGGGTCTCATCCGGGAAAACAAGGACCGGAGTCCTCTCCAAGGAGTCGGCGACAAAGGGTCAATAGGATCGATGACAATTTCTACGTCGTCGATCAAACCCTCGGTCGGCTGGCTTGATGGCAACTCCGAAAAGCCGGCAGCTGAGGAAGCGATCTCGACCGAAGTCAAGACTGCATGTTCCTGGGACAGAGATCTCTCCCCGCTACAAAGACCGTCTCCATCAAGACGAAGACTCACTCGGATCCTTCTCCCGCTTATGGGATCGAGAGGAGTGCGAGCCCGCAGGCGCCTCTCCCTTAGTAGGGAGAGACTGGCACAACTCTCGGAAGGAACCAGAGAAGGTGGAGCCCAGGTTGAGTGGAACAAAAAGCTCAGAGAAGACTCCACGGCACAAGCCGCCTGCTCCTCGAACGCTTGCATGCGTTCCAACTGCTCGGGGGATCCCATAGCTGTGGAAACTGCCCAATGAGCCTCTTTGGATTTCACCGGAGGGTTCCTCTTCTCTGACCTCCCCAGTTTCAGACGTGTGAGATGGTCATTAAGGACGTTGGGATGAAAAGAGAAACAAACTGCAAGTCAAGGTGTCATGGCCGACACCGAGGCAGTAGAGGCACGCGGTATGGGGATCGGTATGTGACATCTTCTGGCTGCATGGGCACAGATGAAATCCGGTGGAAGATTTTTCTTACATGATCGAAGCTGCAAACTTGCGATCGCTAAAACGAACAATGCGAAGTTCGTCAAACTGAAGGTGTGAAAGCCAGGGACTACAAAATGCGACAGCACGAGGGAGGCAACCTGAATCTTCCAACGGAAAGGAAGATCTGGCGTCATGGAGTGGAACCGACGTATATACCACCTGGGTGGGTGGGAGGAGCCAGCTTGAAGACTTCCAGTGAGATTTAAAGTGGAAGGGGAAATGTCAAAGTGTCTCCACGCTCCTAGAACACCACTATCTTTCCCGGTCCAACGACATGCGACAAAACTGCTTCTTATGCTTTCTGCTAGACTGAGAAGGGCTCTCCCCTAAGGTCTCAATGGCCATACATGTTTCCCTGAAATCATCCAAGCATGACCCTTTGACGCTGGCCTCAGTGAGGAACAGCACCAACACTGATGAAGAAATGAAATTTATGTACTCACCATAATTCTTGATCTTCTAGGAAATCTTCATTTATTACCACTAGTGGGTCTGTGCCAGAGGTGTTAGGATCCAGCGGTAGCCAGAACTATTCAGGAGGGCTAGTACGGAGATAAGCTGAAAGCGTTCGCGGCTCCCCGAGACTGAGCTCGCAGGTGCAGGCTTACCTTGGTAACAGCCCTCAGCCGCCTCAGTACTTTCTTTACCAAGGTGGTGCAGAATAACCTAACAAGTACAAGCACTTATTCACTCAACCAAAGGGCATGAGACCAATGTAAGAATGGTCAACAAAACAGTAACGGTGTCTTCACAGCCCAAACCAAGAACAAGGGGTGAAGACCTATAAAACATACTGGAGTAAGCCCAGGGGATTGTGGGTGGATGTGTGTCTCAGTGGTGAAGATATTCCTAGAAGATCAAGAATTATGGTGAGTATGTCATTTTCATATCTTCCAATAATTCAGTCTTCACCACTGATTTACACTAGTGGGTCAAAATACCAAGTTCAGACAAAATACCCAAAACTAGGGCGGTTGGAGCCAAAGGCTCACTCAAGACAGAAATCCATTCAGGACTGTCCTGCTAAAGGGATGTCCATTCAGGACTGTCCAGCCAGAGATGGCATGCTGCCTGCATGGACATTCAGGGCATAGTGCTCAACAAAAGTGAGCACTGTGGTCCAAGTTGAGCTCTACAGATGTCACCAATAGGTACAGAGCAAATCTCTACCAGGGACATGGCAACTACTGTAGTGGAGTGGGCATGTACCTGACCCTCTGGCTTGACCCGAGCCATGGCAAAGAAATGGTGTAAACAGCTCACAATCCAGTCAGAAATGCACTTGACTGTAACAGGCTGTCCCTTTTGATTAGGATCAAAGGAGACAAAAGAGCGGTTTGGATTGCGTGAAGTGCTGTCCAGGTATGCGTGCTCCTTCATTCAGGAAGTTGGCAGGGTATGCAGCACTAATGACTGGTTAAGATGGAAATCCGACACCACTTTCAGTAGAAAGGTGTGTGAAAACTATCTCGTCCTTATGGAAAACAATATACGGAGGATCTATGACCAGGGCACGGATTTCAAACACACTGCGAGCAGAGGTGATGGCCACTAGAAATGCTGCTTTCCAAGTTAAAAACTTCAACTCACAAGACACAAGGGGCTTGAAAGGTTTGCGAGTGAGTATATCTAGCCCAAGGTTGATATCCCAGGCAGCCACCAGCTTCCTGACAGGAGGCCTTGTGAATAAAAAACCCTTAAACAGAGTTCTGTGCCAACTGGCAATAGTCAGCAATGTTCTTACTGACAAAAATTAAATTTGTGCCTCCAAATGATCCATATGAAACTGCACCTAAATGAACCCGGATTTCTTTTCATGGACAACACTGTGTGCAGTTTTCTTCATAGAGACAATAATTTGGAGTTTTCACTATGTCATGGGTTGTGTATAGAATGGTAAGCATGAGCTGTTGATTTATCAGAGCCACACTTTGAATTCTGTACAAAAACCATGACAAAGTTAAAACTCCTGATCACTGGTTCCATTAGGAGAGCTGTAACAGAATACTGCCCATGAAAACAAAAATGCAAAATACAGTTTTCATACTCTTCATTCAAGTACACTTAAAAGGAGCAGTCCATTCAAAATTTGGAAAAACATATGCTGTGCAGTGTGTTTTGCTTTGTGTGTGAAGTCCTACTGTGTCCTTCTCTCTGTCTGCTAGTAGGAGTTTTTCCGAAATTAGCCTGCTAGCTTTGTGGTAGTTTTATGACCCCTAGGCATCTCCATCAAAGCCAACTTTATTGCATTCCTTGTTCCCACAATGCATCCAATCTCATATGACAGTGATGTAGCAAAGACCCAAGATTCAGCACATACGCCAAACTAAATATCTTGGAAAAATTATAAGCTGCACAAAAATGACCAGCAGCACAGTTGTTCAGGACAGAAAGACCTTTACAATGAGGGTAGTCACTAAGCTGAACTCTATAGATTTTAAAATACAGCCATCTCTACTGTTGTGAACTGACTGTAAAGCAGTGCTTTCTGTTGAATTTATGATCGCTGCTACATCACTGTCACATGAGACAGGATACACTGTAGGAACAAGGAATGCAATTAGGTTCTCAGATGGAGATCCCCAGGGGTCGTAAAACTACCATAACGCTAGCAGGCTAATTAAGGAAAACTAACAGACAGAGGGAAGGATATACTAGAACTTCACACACAAATCAAAACACTCTGCACAACATGTTTTTGCAAATTTTGGGTGGACTACTCCTTTAACTCATTCAGACCTGGATACGCATGTAGGTGGTGTCTGAAAGCATAGCCACTCAGGTCAATAACGACTGAAGACGTACTCAGCTGACTTTCACTCAAGCATGGAAACGTCTGAGGAAGTCAGCAGTTTTTACCTAAATATTAAACTGACCTGCTTAGAATTGCATAGCACTGTTAGGTAATTTTGTGCTGAACAACTTTGCCGCTGATACTTTGTGTCCATCACATATACTTTAGGAGTTATTTGCATTTGTTTATGGTATGGTGTGCACGGCTGACAATTGTCTTTCAAGCCTCACCTAAGCATATTGAATAAATCAGAAAAAAAAAACACACAGTTGTTTGGTATTTCAGCTAGCATAAAAGAAAAACCTACTTGATTACAATTGATTGCATAGCACCACTGGAAAGGTAATTTTGTGCTTAACAACTCTGCCACTCATACTTTGTGTGTAGCACTTACAGTTCAAGAGGTATTCGCATTTGCTTGTGGCATGCTGATTAAGGCTAGAATTTGCTTAGAAAGGCCCAGGATGCAGTGTTAAGAGTATATAGGAGACAAGCGGTAAAACTCTCAAAGAGCTCTTGTGGTGTGAATGAGCTAAATATGGATCATTTAAGGGTATGAATGTCATTTCTCTAAATGAGATTATAGGCCTGCCCAGTGGCGCAGAGGGTTGAGGCACTGGACGCCTTACCTTGTGCTACACCGGCAACCCGGGTTTGGGAACAACCTTGGGTCGTTGGGGTGCTGGCATGGGGAGGGGCAGAGCAGGACTGAGCATGCTGGTGGGCAGCTCTCCTCTCCTGAGGGTGGGTTGGCGCCCCCCGTAGTTCCGCTCCCACCGGGTGGCAGTCCAGTGAGTAGCGTAGGTGGGGAGGGGATGGAAAAATATCAGGAGGTGGAAGGAGCTGAGCTGGCACCAAGGGGTGCGAAGCGTGCTTCCACACACCCGCATGGCTGTGTGCCGGGGCCTCGGGGAGAAAACACAAAAAATATATATGTGCCCCCGTTACTAGTTGGCGGGAGGAGGCAACAGGGACCAAACAGCTGAATTAAAAAAAATAAAAAAAATTGTGATTATAAACAGCTTTCAGGAACCTCTTGAACAGTGGCAGCTGTGCCAGGTAGATGGTACCAACAGGCTCGTGGTATGCAGATATAGCAGCTAGGTGGCCTTTACTGTGAAATGAAGGCCAGCATCAAAGAGGTTCAGCACGTACTCCAGAACCTAGTCAAGTGGGCACCCAAAGGGGTCCATGTGTGTTTTGGAGCACCAGATGGAAAATCTTTTCCACTTGGCTGTGTAAATTTTTTCTAGTTGGAAGGCTTATGAGCCACCAAAATATTTCAGAGACCCTCTGACATAGCTTGTACCTGTTCACTTCTATCTCTTCATGAGTCAGGCCTGAAGATGAAGGGAGCACAGTTTGGCATGGATCAGGTGACACTGAGTCAGCACATTTATCCTGAGTGGAAGAATCCTCAGTTTGCTGACTGGCAGTCTGTTGAACAGAGGAAACTATATCAGTCAAGGCCAGCAGGGAGCCACCAGTATCATCTTGCCCTTATGCATCTCCAATTTGAGCGACACCTTCCACACCAGAGGAAGAACTGGTGGGAATGCATACAAAAATAGACTCTGCCATTGTAGTATGAATGCATCCTGACAGAAAATGCTGTGTCTTGGATTTCTGGAGCAGAACTGAGGCAGTTGCTGTTGAGTGGAGATGCAAACTCTAGGGTTCCCTACTCATCAAACAGTGATCTTATGACGTCTGGAGCTAGTGAACACTCATTAGGATCAGTGTCTGTTCAGCTGAGCTTTTTTGCCAGAGCGTTTTGGACTCCTGGCAGAGAAATTGCTTGGAGCAGGATTCGCTTGGTCCAGGAACAATTCCCACACTCTCACCTCCTTGCATAGAGGGGAAAAGCGTGCGCCTCCCTGCTTGTTGAAGCAGTACACAACAGACTTGTTTCCTGCCTGGAGGACTGTTGTGTGGTTAAGTCCACTAGGGTTCTCAAGCCATACAAAACAGCTCGTATATCCAACAAACTGATGTGGAGAGGAGTCAAACAGGTCCCAGGTACCCTGTGTTTGGAGGCCCTGACAGTGGGCCCTCCACCCCAACAGGGAGGCATCCATGGTGAGTCACCTGAAGCTCCGGTTGAGAGAAGGGGAAGCCCTAGAGGAGATGTTCCTCCACTGATCATTACATAAGTGGCCTAACCAGGGGTTTGGTTAACAATGAGGTAGGCGAGCATCCACCGAGCCATTCTCATGTACAATCATGCCTGGGGCACTGTGATAAATGAGGGGGCTATTAGACCCTTCATGTGTTGCATGAAGTGGACTTGTACAGCCTTGCGCTCCAGGATGTGGCATGCCAGCTGCAGGATTGCCTGCAGCCTGCTCTCTGGAAGAAAGGCTCAGGCCTTGGTCATACCCAAGAGAGCGCCTATAAACAGCATCTGCTGTGAGAGTTGGAGTGAAGACTTCTCCAGATTCAGCAGAACCCTGATAGAGATGAACAGGTAGATAGTGGCCACTGCCTGTTCCATCACCTGCCTCTATGGACTGGCTATCAGCCAGTGATCCAGGTATGGGTAAACCTGGAGTCCCATTTTTCTCAGATGCGCTGCAAGTACTCCAAAGCACTCTGTAAAGACTCAAGGCACCGAAGAGAGCCCAATGGGGCAGGACTCTGAACTGATAAAAGCTGCCCCAGCATGAAGAAACTGAGGTATCTGTGGTGGCTGGGGTGCACCAGTATGTGCTGGTATGCAGCCTGCATATCCAGAGAGGCTAGCCAATCCTGAAGCTTCTGGAGGGGAAGCAGAGATCCCAATGAAACCATTTTTAATTTTTCCTCGATCCGTGAATTTGTTCAGATTTTAGAGGTTGACAGTGGGGCGCATCCTCGATTTCTTTAGTACGAGGAAGTAGAAGCCTGTGTTTCGCACCAACTCTGGCACAATCTCCACTGCCCTGTTGCTCAGAAGGTCTACAATCTCCTGTGACAGACGCTCTGACATATGAGGTGATAAGAGGATCTGTTTTCTAGGTGGACAGTTCAGAGGTATTTCTGTAAAATCCAGGGAGTATTACTCCCAGATGATCCTGAGGGTCATTTTTTTTGTAAATATATTTTTATTAAACTTCCTATGCGCAAAATCAAAGAGCAATAAATGATGCATCATACAGTCACGGTGTTGAGCATTCGTGTAATGAAAGAATCGCGTTACAGCATAATAAACAACTGGTACTCATAGCCTGGAACTCCCTCACGACACAGAGGACTCCCACTGACAGTACAATCAGGTCAAGCAGCCCCCCCCCACCCAAAACACTGGGGAAGACAGATCTGCCTCAGGCACTTAAGGCAGAACCAGGGTCAGAGCTTCAGAGGGTGACACTAGGTGCTTTTAGCACATGTGCCTTCGGCTGCGTCTTCTGAGGCTATGGAGGCTGTGATTTGTTGGGGGCTTCCCTGCTTTTTCCACAGCCATCATGGTACAAAAGGCTAGCTCTTGTGTGGGTCATTAACCTTAAAGCCCCGGACTGGGGTGAAACATTAGCTTGTGTGTTGTGCCCACTGGTGCTGCTGCTCCTGACTGTGGTGAGGGAGCTACGTGTATGGTTTCTGTGCAATCAGTTAGCACACTTTTGTTCACAGAAGTGTTTCAGTCGTTCTTTAAAATTCCAGATATGGGGTCACGTGATGCAGTGCAGCTAGAGGCAGCGTTTTTGCGGAGCTCCCGATATACACCCTCTTTAAACCACTTTTTACCCTACAAAAACCGAAGTTTAAAGTTCTGATTTACATCTGGAGTATTGATAACATTTCTGGTAGCACTTTGCTTTGTGTATATCAACGCATTCGGGGGAAGACTGAGATGGAAGCGGAGATGAGACCTGCTGGCATGAAGCACACTCCACCATCCACACCTGAAGAGTCTTCTAAAAAATCTAAAAACCAGAACTCGGGGTCTGCAGCTAAATTAACCCCATCCAATGCTTCACCAGTTCCTCTTACTGAGGATCGTTTCCTTCAGGAGCACTTACCGTTTAAGGAAACGCTGGACGACATTTCTACCGAGCTGAAATCACTAAGAGGAGACCTCAGCACCCTAACCACCAGAATGGGGGACTTGGAGGCAAGAACTACCTCCCTGGAGACCTGGAGGGAGGAGGGAGAAGACAGACCCAGAGATTGTCCATCTCAGGCAGCAGATCAGTAAACTGCAACTTAAAAAGGAGGATTTGGAAGGAAGGAGCCGGAGAAACAATCTGGTGATCCTGGGCCTCCCTGAGACCAAGGAGGGCCCCGATATTCTCTTCCTCCAGAAGTTTCTGTGCAAGGTTGTTGGGCCTTCCCCTCTCAACCCACAATACCATACAGAACATGCTCATCGTTCTCTCAGGCTGAAACCTACAGCTGGAGCACCGCCTAGGCCCATCATCAAGTTTTTAAGCTTCTTGGAGAAGCAACATGTATTACTAAAGGCAAGAGAGCTGCAAGCAATTTTATGGAGTGGTTCGAAGCTATGCATTACTCAAGATCTTCCCTACGAGACGAGGCAGAAACGCTCAGCTTTCCATTCTACAGTTAGCATGTTGATTGCAGCGGGTATTCGCTACAAAATGAACTACCCTGCCAAGTTACAAGTAGCCATCGAGGGTTCTTGGTATTCCTAGGAATCCCCAGAGAAAGCTGCACTGGATCTCTCTCTCAAGTTACCCAACTTGTTCAAATCGGGTTGAATCCCTGACGAAGTGTCAAGAAGCTATCTCCTGCTCTAAATAATATTCTTGGACTCTCACCTTTTGTTGATGTTTCTCTCTCTCTCTCTGGTTTTCTGGTGATTGGGGGGTAAGCAGGGTAGACCAGTGTGCGGCCTGGTAGGCCTGGTCTCCGCGATGGCTCATGAGGCCTGCTGGTGGACTGGGGGAGAGGGAACCTTTGGTGTTGCTGGGGTTTCTAAACAACGCAGGACCGGTCGGACCATTTGGTCCCCTCAGCACTTATTGTTCCCCTGGCTCCTCCCATACTTCCCCGGACCAAGTAATTTCGGCTTTAGTGAATTTCCATAAGCAGTTTATGAGAGGCCGCTAGGCAAGTTCTGGATACCTGTTAGTTAAGATCGGGCTGTTCAGTTTGGGATGCCCTTTCGAGAGGGGGGGCAATAGACTGGGGTGATAGTGGGCAGCGTGGATTATGGGTGCCGCTATCGTGAGCATTCCAGTGAGGTGACTGTTAGATGTTAACATGGTCCTGTTTCCTAATGCCCAACAAAATCACATAATCTGGGGTACGACCCCTCAGCACGAAACGGTAATGTCTGCGGTGAAGCCTGGTTTCAGTCCCTGGGGTTAGATGGACCGATGGGCATTTTTATCGTCGATACTGGGGTTTCAGGGTTTTACACCCCTAAGCTTGCCAGCCTTAAGCTCGTGCTTGCTGTTTAGCATGGTCAGGTTCTTGAGGTGCCAGGTGGATCAGACAGCAGCTAGTTGTTTAGGATTATGGGGTAATCCAGATAGGCAGCATTTCAGCTAGGGACCAACTTTCCCACAGTGGGGACTAGAACTTATCCAGGGGACATTCTTTTAGGGAGCTCCAGTGGGTTCCCATCCTCAATCACGGCTTTGACAATCGTGCCTGGAAGTAACGGTGCACCCTCCCGAAATATTTATTTTACCTACTCTATATGAGCTACTCCACTCTTCTCCAAGGCTGCGAGTGTTTGGCATGTCTATAGATTAGAGGGCTCCCAGGTTCTGGTCAGGTCCTCAATTTTCAGGTCTATTTTGTAGGGCTCACTTGGACTCCTCAGGGTGGGGGAAGCTCCGCGAGGGAGCTGGCCCTGGAGGAACTGCTAAGCGCACCAGGGAGAGGGGGAAAGGCATCCCTGTTGGGGGATCTCTCAGTCAGGGAGTTCCCAGCGCTCATGGGGCAATAAGTTTAGGCTTAGCAGGGGGTACTTCCTTACTACACTGGTCCGTGGATATCGTCTGTGTCTCCCATCAAGAGGATGCTTTTGGGGTTTTGTTCCCCAACCCAAGTACTAGCATCCTTAGTATGTCTCAAGGGGTTATCGGGAGAACATTTGTACATAGTTGGGGGTTGGGGAGAGGGTGGGAAGCGTGGTTTTCTTTCTGGTATTAGATTGGGTAAGGGTAGTAGTATTACGTTTGGAATCTACGCTAATCCAGCTACTCTTTAATGGTTTTGACAGGAGGGGGGGTGGAGGGGTGGGGTACGGTTGGGAGGTTGCTCATGTGTGGTGGGGGGAGGTTAGGATGTGCCTTCTGGGGTGGTTTGTTTCTCCAGGGTTATATATCTTACTGTTGTCTTGTTTAATTACGAATGAGTGTTACAGCGATTAAAATTGCAACGTGGAATGTAAGAGGTGTCAGAGATCTAACTAAAAGGTACCAGGTTCTCAAAAACTGTGCTCTCCTAAATGTAGATATTCTCTTGATGCAAGAGACCCATCTGTTATCACCAGAAATCAATGGGCTTCGCCAGCAGGGCTATGCCCAAGTTTTTGCCTCATGTGGGTCGTCCTTTAGTAGGCGGGTAGCCATTTTGGTCAAGAAACGTGTACCTTTTCTGGCAGAAGAGTGCTTAACGGACCATGAAGGCAGATTCATCATTGTGAGGGGCTTTCTATACAATGTTAGGATAGCATTAGGGGCAATTTACGGTCCAGTGGGTGGGTACCCAGATTTTCTCACGAACTTACCCGAAAAGCTGAGTGGATTCTTGCCCTCAATGCTAATACTGGGGGGAGACTGGAATATTGCTCCGTCGCAAGATGTGGATAAATCTTATAGAACCCTGAAACCATTTTCCTCCCCACAACTGGCTATGAGGAATTTTATGGACCTACTGGGCTTATGCGACCCATGGCATCTATTTTTTTTTTTATTTAGTTGTTTAACCAGGTATAGCACACTAAGCTGAAAGCTTTTTTACAGGAGCGACCTGGGAGCACAAGGAGGTTAAGTGACTTGCTCAGGGTCACACAGTATGCAAGTGGAAGCTGTGGGATTCAAACCCAGGTCTGGTCTGCTGGATGTCACCAAATTTGCAGCTCAGAGCCTTAGACCACTGCGCTATACTGCCTATTTAATCCCACAAGACAACTATTTTCTTACTACTCTCAGGTGCATAAGTCGTGGTCCAGAACTGACCTAATTTTGGTTAGCAATAACCTTCTGTCTGGCGTGCTGCAGTCGGGCATCGAGCCCATTGTGGTATCGGATCACTCTGTGGCATGGATTCTGGTTTCCCCGAACCCACAGGTGCAAAGAGACACCTCCTGGAAACTAAACACCCAGCTCTTAAAAGAAAAGCATATAGTCTCCCATATTAGATCTCTAATCTCTTCCTTTGTGGAGACTAACTCAGGCTCAATTGAGAGGGAGGACTTGTTTTGGTGTTCCCTTAAATGTTTCATCAGGGGGGAATTTATTAAACTCGCATCCAGAAGGAAAAAGCAGAGGGAAGCTAAGATCATGTTGTTGTCGAATCAAATTAGGTTGGCGGAAAATAAATTATCCTCCTCATCTTCCCAAGTAGATATGGAAGCCCTAATGAAACTTACAAATGAGTACTCAGACTGGATAAGGGATAAGGCAGAGTACGCCCTCCTCAAAACCAAGGCCCATTATTTCGATCAAGGGGAGAAGTCTGGTAGGATGCTAGCTCTTCGCTTGAGAGAAGTGGAGGGATCAAGATGGATCCCCTCTTTACTATCCTCTGATGGCTCGCTTAAAACTTCTCCCAGGGACATCTCATGAGTTTTTGAGTCCTATTACAGGGTACTTTATGGCAATGGCTCCTCCCACTTTTCTCATTCCCAAGTGGACCAGTTTCTGGAGGGTCTTCCCCTTCCCTCCCTGCAGACTCACCAAGGGGAGGCTCTGATTGCCCCTATCATGGTGGCGGAGGTGGAAGAGGTGATCAGAGAACTAACTCCGGACAAGGCTTCGGGGCCTGATGGTTTTCCTTCCAACTTTTATAAAGTTTTTGGTAAAGAACTTGCTCCCCTCTTAATCAAATTGTTCGAGTACATGTTTACTTCCGATATTCTGGACCCTTCCCTGCTAGAAGCCACTATTGTTTTGATATTGAAATCAGACAAGTCTCCGACGGACCCATCTAGCTACTGACCAATCTCACTTCTAAACTATGACATTAAAATTCTAACGAAAATTCTATCCCTTAGAATCAAACGGGTCTGGTCCAACTTGTTAAGTCCCGAACAAGTAGGGTTTGTCCAAGGCAGATCCTCAGTTGACCACCTGCGCGCACTCTCACATATTTTCCAGGCCGCCCAAGACTCCCAAGCTCCTATGGCTTTAGTATTACTGGATGCGGAGAAAGCCTTTGACAGAGTTCACTGGGAGTTTCTCTGGATTATATTGGAGAGAATGGGCTTCCCGGAGACTTTCATCCAATGGATTAAGTCAGTTTACAAATCTCTCACTGCTAGAATCTACTGTAATGGGGTATTTTCTTCTCGATTCCCGTTATTTACAGGCACTCGGAAAAGGATGTCCCCTGTCACCTTTCTTGTTTAATTTATATTTGGAGCCTCTCCTTCTCAGTATCAAGAACTCACCCCTGGTCACAGGTTGTCTCATTCAGCAACAGTCTCTGGTTCTTTCGGCCTATGCCGACGATATTCTCTTACATTTGACTAACCCGGAATCGTCTTTAACACACATATTGCATATTATTGCCCGGTTTGGCCAGGTGGCAAACTACAAGCTGCATTTGGCTAAATCAATCATATTTCCGCTGAACGTCAAACACACCTCAGGTTAACTTCTCCCAGTTTGGCATGAAATGGGCCCCTTTGTCCTTTAAATACTTAGGTGTTTATCTTACTAAAGACCCTGAAGCTTTCAGGAAGCTTAACCTGGATGACTTGCTGACTAAAATACAGCACGACCTTCCTCTATCTCTGTGGGGTCGTATAAATATCGTCAAGATAAATGTTTTACCTCGGGTTTTTTAACCATTTAGTTTAATGAATATATACCTACCTATGTCCTATTTCCAACACCTCCACAGGTTTATTTCCAAGTTTATTTGGCAAGGCAAACAACACAGGAAAGCCTTTTTAAAGCTTAACTTACCTAAGGAAAAGGGGGGGCTTCGTATTCCCAATTTCATGCTATATTACTGGGCAAGTCACATGTCGAAAATCGGGAGGTGGTACAACTCTAGGGCAGAGGATTATCTACCAATTTGGTTACAACTCGAGAGAAACATTTTAGTCGAGCATGGTCTCCAGCTATCTAGGATTTTTTACTATACTTTTTCCATACTACCTCCCTCTCTACAAGGTAGTGTCATAGGTATCTCCATTAAGGTGTTGAATCAATGCTGGAATTTCTTTAACCTCTCTCCTAGGAAAGACACTACCCAGCCTCTTACTCTAAACCTAAATATTAAGATCGGTGGTCTCCCGCTCGCCCTTAGACTGGCTTCCTCAGCTGAGGGATTGTTGTGTCGATGACTTGTTCCTGAATAACTCTCTTTTATCCTTGGGAGAGGTTATGGCCAAATATAACATCCCTCAGAAATTTATTTTCAAAGTCTTCCAGCTAAGACACCTATTGGCCTCCAGTTTTGGGTCTACCCCCACATCGTCTCAAGTTAGGCCTTTTCTAGACCAGATACAAGAACATGCAAATAAGGCCCATAGCATTTCCAAGATTTACTCCTTCCTATTGGACATTAAATTCCCTAACCCCCTTACTGGTTCTAAATGTTGGTCCTCTCTTCTGCCAGAAACCCCTCTAGTCTGGGATCAGATTTGGGTAGATACGTACTGGTATCTCTCTCAGGATAGGCATAAGCTCACCCAATATCATATATTGAATAACTTGTACTATACTCCGGTCAAGTTGGCTAAATTAGATAGACTACCTTCAACTCTTTGTACAAGGTGTGTAATGGTGGAAGGGAACCTGGTACATATTTATTGGCACTGTGACAAGGTGGCTCGCTATGGCAGACCATCCAGTCCAACCTAGACCCTCTTTTGGGTCTGGGAGATTTATTTACCATAGAGGTATGTATTCTAGGTATGTTCTCCAATATACAGGTTATGGAGCGTAGATTCCATATGGCTTTAATTTCTATAGTTGTTAAAAAAAATGGGCCTCAGGCACTGGATGGATCAACTGGTTATATCGTATGCAGAACGGATCAGTGAAATTTCTCTCCGCTTTCGGACTGAAAGATTAATAGCAAGCTCCCGGAATTGCTTGACCTCATTTGATCGGAAATGGGGTAAACTGTATGCTCTTTATTTGAACTAATGTCTTTATGGGAACACCTCTGGCTCCTTTAGCTGTTATTAACTCATTGTGTATTCCTTGTCTTATATAGGTTACATTCTAATGTATGCTATATGTAGTAAGATTTGTCTCTCTTTTAATAAGGCACATCCTGGGGTGGGGGGATTGGGGTATGGAGATAAAGGGAAGGGGGGTTTCTTATTATTTTATAGGACTCAATAATTCCTACAGAATTCTGTAGTCTCTTACTGTTACCAATAAGTAATTACTGTCATCTACTATGGTTTGTGTTCCCTGTACCACTCGCTTATATTTTTTATCTTTCTATAAACTAATAAAGAAATTAAATTTAAAAAAAAAAAAAATTCCAGATACACAGATACATAGAAAATGACAGCAGAAGACGACAGATGGTCCATCGAGTCTGCTCATGCAAAACCCAGGACCTCTTATAGATCCTGAGATCTACCCACGCCCAGATTTTTCCATTTGTACCTGTAGCAATACCCCTTAGCTGAGCTCTGTATCTGTCCCACCACTGCCTGAAGCTCATCACAGACTCTGCTCACATCACCTCCATCGGCAGGCTGTTCCATGGCTCCACCACTCTTTCTGTGAAGAAGTGCTTTCTTAGATCTCTCCTGAAGTTATCCCCTCAGTTTCCACTCATGTCCCTTAGTCTTTGATCGGTGATCCTATGGAATAACTCCTCGGAATCTGGCACCTTGTTTTTACCTTTCAGGAACTTAAATGTCTCAATCATGTCTCCTTTCTCCCTTCTGGTTTCCAGTGAGTACATATTCAATGATGTTGGTCACTCCTCATAGGCGACTCCCTGTAGACCCTGGATCATCTTTGTCACCCTCCTCGGAAATGCCTCCAGTCTGTCTCTGTCATCCCTCACGTATGGACTCCAAAACTGAACACAGTACTCCAGGTGTGGTCTTACCAGAGATCTGTAATCAAAGAATTTCTCTTTCTCTTCCCAGTTAGTTTTACTGGTCACTGCTTCCTTGGCTACAGAAGCAAATCTGATGTTAGGACAGTGTGGGGGGAAGAGAACCACAGTGCAGAGTCTGAACTTGTATTCCAAGTTCCACTAATTAGTATAAAGTTCTATCTCTGGGGCATCATACTCTGCCAGGATAATGGATTTTGCAATGCTTACAGATGGATCCCTAAGAAGAAACACAGCTACAGTGTGTACTTTTTTCTTTCGTCCCCAAGGACAAGATACTGCTCGTCTGCCTTCCTAGGGACTTCCAGTAAGGTACTGGGTCTGAGCTAGGAAGTCAGGATGGCATCCTTCAAAGCATCATAAACAGGAAAGGATGACCACGTTGAGGATACACTTTTTACCTCTAAGAAATCGCACACTCTCCCCCCCCATTTCTTATTTATCCTCCTATGCCTCTTGCCAGCCCCCCTGTCTGGACATCCCCCAAGCCTAGTTACCCATCATGCCTGGGGTTTACCCCTTCCACCATTTACCCCTCATGGTGGGGTCGGAGGTGCTTGCCCCTCTGAAACAGGATACAGATGGCTGCCCAGCCGATGGTGTCAGGCCTAGAAAGGGTCATCCTTCATTCCGCTGCAGCAAGTGAGGTATTTCCTACAGTATGTCCACTGGTATGGCGACTTGCAATGGATTCAGAGTGCCTGCCGATGTCCCACACCTTTCTGAGCCTCCCATGTGCCTTGATATACAGCCTCCATTAAGACTGAGGTACATTACGGGAAGTGTGACATCCCCCCTAACCCCAGGAGAGAAGAGTGCCTCGGTTGCGCGAGCCTCTCCTCCAGCGACCAAAGTTTGCTCCCAAACATGGGTCACTGCAGAGCTGGCAGTAGTGTTACTGTTGTGCTACCAGATTGGCACAAAGATTCTTTTCTGAAGACTGTTTCCTCCATGGAAAAGTTCAACGTCTCCTGGATTTGCCTCATTAGGTCCTGGAAAATAGGGCCTCTGAAGAAACCAGGGCCAGTAAAGGACTGTATTTCACTCCCTGAAGTTACAGTTAAACCACCTGAATCTTCCTGCTCCAGAGGGCAAAAACAATCGGGGTCCTCCTCCTCATTCAGATCAAGAGTGTACCTCCTCATCCTCCTCTTCCTAGGCAGAAGCGTCAAAGACCTTGGAGAAGGTGCTCGAGGATATATATCTGAGCCAGCCGGTAATGCTAGAGTTGGTAGATGTGAAAACAGCCAATCTCTGTCAAGTCAGAGAATGCTGACAAAACTTCACCTGGAACAGCAAAAACAGCCGAAGCAGTCACTGGGACTGGTCCTGTTGGTGGTGCTGATGTGAGCGGACCATGATGCAGTTCCAGAGATGCTAGAGGGAGGCTGCAGTACCTTGGATATCAGATCCAAGCCTTCTGCAGGCTAGCATTATGACCAAGACCCTCAGTTTACAGCAGTTCTGTTGGGGGAATCAGCAGAACTCCGGCCCACCACAGAAGTCACAGTTGTTAGAGATGTTTTTTCTTCTAGTGGTTGAAACATGTACAGAGCCTCAGTGAAAGGAAAACACTGACTTTTATTCTAGGAGCAAGTGGATTCTAGCTTTCTTGGTGGGGGTGGGGAGAATCCACTACTCTATCCTGCAGCTTCCTCTGGCAAAGGGTGGCATGACTCTTCTGAATCTTTTTAATTATGCTCAGGCATTTCATTTGAATATCATATTTACTTGTTTTTTTCCTCAAGCCACCCCAACCTGGAAAAATACAGAAATGACAATTAATGATTTGATATAGATCCAATCCTTTTTTCAGCACAGGCCTCCACTCTATCTCTTACCCAGTTTACACACTTTACAGCCCAAACCCTGAAGGTCTGATATATGCTCAAACAACTCCCCAGCTCTGCCCCTCTTTTTCACTTCTGTAGAGTTCTGTATACGGATGATGAATTTCTCCCATTGGCTATGGACCTTACTTTTCAACGCTGAAGACAAAGCTGTCTTACTCACATATACCAATTCCTGGATAATCATGGGGAGGTACCCTTTGAGACAATTCAACAACATTTTGGACACACATGTAGGGAACACTACAGATATTTACAGGTTTGCACCTATTTACGTCATCAATGTAAAGAATATATCAAACTCGCTGCTAGACCTCCCCTTAGCTCTGGCCATGATTATGATTGCCCTTGGGACCACGTGATTGGAAATGTGTATAAGGCACTGCACGAATACAATAAGTAATGGAATCAAGAACTTCAACTCTTCATTGATTACGAGTAATGAAAGAAAATATACAATCCCAGCATTTAAAATCACTATCACCCCATGGCATAACTTTGTATGGCAGTGTCATTCATGCTACTTCCATAGCCGGTCATTCTTTTGCATTTTCTACTGCACCATTACAAGGATTGCTGGTGAGGTTGTGGGTTTAACAGACCAAGCCCATATTTTTTTATTTCTGTCCAACACTGCAGCCTTTTTGGATGGCAACAGTGTCTCAGATAGCCGATTTGATCAGTTTCTCACTTCCAGTTACCCTTAAATTTATCTTAGTGTCAATACCCCCTCCAAATACCCACCTGCCCCACAAGTCGTTACTCTGGATCTACATTCTGGCAGCTAAAAAGGCTATTACTCGCTTATGGAAGAAACCAGTCTTACTGACCTTGGAATCATGGCATTCTACCATGTTGGAAATCTATGCTATGGAAAAGCTTACGGCCATTCAACAAAACCGTCAACCACAATTTGAATTATGCTGGAGGCCTTGGGTGTTCTGCTACTTGTCCACAGATCAGCATTGGTCCTCATAATAACTACTACTCATTCTGGTCCTCTGTCACTTCTCTATTTCTGTAAAAGATGGCCTTGATAGACTAATTTTTTTCTGAGCCTCTGGCTTGTATTTGGGTCTTAATATATCTGCCTGTGCGCCCCCCCCCCCAATTACTGTCGTTCAAACTGATCTATATTCTCAGCTTATTGTCATGATGATGTCTAAAGGTTTCTTCAACCTGTCTGTACTTGGTTGTCAAACCCTCTTTATATTCTATTTCAGAACCTGTTTGTTATGCAAACCGATCTAAGTGTCTACCAATGTTCTCCGTTATGTCAATAAACATTAAATAAAAAAATATGGCCAGGTGACTGGCCTCGTCGGTGACCACAGAATAAATTGACATGGTGTTTTTGACATGTCCCCCTTATTACAACATTAGGGATTTCTGCTTTGCTGGTGTCCATGGCAGATTTTGCGACTTGACACTGCAGCAAATCTTGTCCTTTGGCAAAAAAAATTGCATGCAAAACCTTTTGTTTGCATCTCTGTGTAGCTTCATTAAAACCCTAGCAAATGTCATAGTATTTTTCCTTAATCTTATGGGACAGGCCCAATAAACACACACCCACACCTCGGAGGTGTCCTCAAAATAAAGTGGGTTCCGTCAGTGACAATGGCAAAAAAATGCCTTAGTGACAACATGCAGATGTGACAATTCCAAAATGAGAAGCTGCCAGAGTAAAAAAAATAAATAAATAAATTGCAATGATGAAACAGTGACACCAGAAAAATGTCCACTGTTCAGACAGTCTCTGTTTCAATGCCAGGGAGAAAAATAACTTAAGTGGCTGGGGTCCGACCATGTTACGCAGGTGCTGTGGGTAAACACACAGGCACAATGTGGGTGGCCCTGTCTTGCAAAAACTTCCTGCAAGGTCCTGATGCAGACATCTTACAATCCAGTGAATTATGGCGCCACCCTCTGACGATGTCTACCTAGTGGAACAGGTTGTGCAAAAATGGAGTAAACTGCCCAGAGAGGTGTTTAAAGCCAAGACTAATGGGATTTAAACTTGAATGGGACAATTAAGGGAACAATGAGACCCACAGGGAGAAGAAAGAAAGGGATACGTAGGGAAGGGGGTGATAATCAGCCACTAGGTCTATTGACTCTTTAAATAGAGTCCAGCATTAGGTTGAGCAGGGAAGCTAGACAGGGAATTACCTGACTAAATGGACCTCTGGATATTTTTTTCTGCTGACATGTTCTACGTTTTCTGTGATAAGGCTCAAAGCTTAATCATCAAAAGCAGTGTTCATTACAACTTTACTGATAGTGTCAGGACATTATTAACATTTATTACCTGTGGAAGCTTCTTGTCTTCATCAGACAAACAGTCTATTGCATTATTAAATACTTCTTCCACCAACTTCTTTTCATCATCTGTAAGATGAAAGGACAAATGTGTTAATGTGCTGAAACAGTATAAACAAAGTTATTTTTGTGTCATAATATCACTGTAAAACAAATCCTTTGGGTGGGATATTCAGACTGTGTCAAGCAGGCGCGCAAGCCTGAGCGCAGCACAACTGGGCTGAGCCAGGACATGGACCAGGCGATATTCAACGGTGCTGCGCCATGGCTCAACACTGTTGAATATGGCACTGGATGCCACCATGGCACAGTGCGCGCAGTGCATGGCAGAAGGGAGCAGGGGCTGCGCCAGCACAAGTGCGTTACGCTTAGCCGCAGCAACTGCGATATTTAGCTGTGGGCATGCAAATGAGGCCATTATGCATGCAAGTCGCAAATGGGGCCATTTGCATGTCATTATGGCTCCATTTGCATGTGGTGCGCCGATCCCCGGTGACTTGCACCCGACACCCTGACAGGCAGCAGCCATTGTGGGGCGACGCCCTGCTGCCCCTCGGTGGGCTCCGTTCACAGGCATATGTTAAATTAATCCCTGGTGGTGCAGTGGACCGATCCCCACCGCCTGATCGCGGGCATATGTTAAAGTAATCCCTGGTGGTCCAGTGAACCCCCCTCCCCAGCGCCCAATCGCAGGCATTCGCATAGTGTAACCCTGGTGGTCCAGTGGTACCCCCCTCCCCACCCACCCACTGAGGCCCTCGCCACCCAGTACACCACCCCCCCCAGTCAGCGGTGGGCAGCAACACCCCTCCCGCATGCCGCCCGCTGACTGACAGCATACAGTGGGTCTGTACGCATATTGGTCCACTGTGTGGGCTAATGGGCATCCAGACCATACTGTACTACACAGGCCCGAATTGTGAATGAGCGTTCATTCACACACCACCAATTGCCCAACCTGAAATGACTGGACAAAAGAGGAGAGAGCCTCCACCCTGTCTGCTGGGAGTCGGGCTCTGGCTCTGCAAGAGTTGAGCTCCACCCCGATGAAGTTGATCACATGTGAAGGCACGAGTTCCAACTTGGCCTTGTTGACCAGGAGTCAAAGGGAGACGCAGATCTGGAGGGTCAGGTTCCTGGACTGCCCCAACTCCGGCCTGGAGGGACCTGTGATCAGCCAGTCACCAGGTAGGGAGAAATATGGACTCCCTGGCGCCTCAGGTAATCTGCCACCACTGCAGTTCATTGATAAAGACCTTGGGGCCGAGGACAGGCCGATTAGCATGGCTTGGAACTCGTAGAGGGCTCCCTCTGCTCAGAAGCGGAGGAACCTTCCGTGAGAGGAATGGATCGGGACATGGAAGAACATGTCCTGAAGATCCAGGCAGCAAAACCAAATGTTCTGCTCACCAAATGTTCTGCTCCAGAGATGGCATGATCTGAGACAGAGTTACCATCCTGAAGGTGAGCGACTTGAGAAACTTGTTCAGGTCATGCAGACCTAGAATGGAGCACCAGCCCCCATCTGGTTTGGCACCAGGAAATACCTGGAGAAAAACCCTGGGTGTTCCAGAGGATCCATGAAAGGAACCATGGCCTCCTTGCGGAGGAGCTGGGCAATGTCATCCCAAAGAGCTGACAGGATATCTGCGGATACCAAGTCCTCCCGTGGGGCGCGGGCTCAGCAAGGAGGGTACTGCTCGAATTCCAGAGGCAGATCCTGACCCATAACCTCAAGGACCCACCTGTCCATGGTGACAGCAGATCAGGCGGAAAAGGAGTGGTGGAGCTAGCCCCCAATGGAAGGACCTGGGGAGGTGTGTTGGGCATGAGGGAGGCACCCCTCACCCAGTCACTGGGCAGGCTAGGAGGAGGAGGAAGGAGGATCCGGCTGAGGAGCCACTGGAGCCTCTCTCCCCAGGCTTATGGATGACCGAGGCCACTGACTTTGGCTGAGGTCGCCAGGCCTGGGTCTGGTGTCCAGCTTGGGGCTGGGCTGGTTTTGCCGCAAGAGTAGAGGTGAACTGAAAGGGCTTCCTTTTCTGCCGCTGCTTAGAGCCCTTGAGGTACTTTTGGGCAGAGGTCAAGAAGTCCAAGGTGGCACTGGACTTCTCGATGCGAGTGAGGTGGCCCTCGACCCTGGCCACCTCACCCCTCGAACAAGCCAGTGCCCAGGAAAGGGACATCTGCCAGCCTGTGTGGAGTGTGAACCGTGAAGGTAGAGATCCTCAGCTAAGCCTTGCAGTGTATGGCCACTATGGACACGACAGAGTGGGCACAGGAGTCCCAAATGTCCATGGCTGTCTGGAGCTATTGCTTAGCTACAGCCCGGCCCTGGTCCCGGACCGGTTTGATTGTGGTCTGGTGGTCCGCCAGCAGATGAGGAAGTACCTCATACAGGGTGCCAAGCAGGGAATGGGTGAAGTGGGCCATAAGGAGGACCGAGCTTACCTGGTGAAGACCAAGCGAGGAGGCAGCACAGACCTTAGCCGCATGGTCCAACTTCTTGGACTCTGTCGGCGGCTTGTCAACATCCCCAGTGTTGCCACAACACCTGAACACAGAATTGGCGATCAGTCCCTCGGCCAAGGGGTGTTCTGTGAATCCCAACACAGAATTAGTAGGTACCGCATACTTGTGGGCCATCCGGGCAGAGGGCGAAGCGCAGGAAGCAGGGTGCTGTCAAAGCTCCAAGGCAGGGCCAAGGATGGCCTCTGCCACTGGGAAGGCCTCCCCAGGAGCATCTGCCCAGTCAAAGAGTATTGAGCCCATTTCTAAACGGGCTCCATTTTCATACCCACGGACTCCGGGATCAGGCGGAGAAGGCCAATAAAGGAAGTAGGGACCTTCGCCCATCGAAAGATTCCCCCGCTGACTCCACCTCAACCGGACAGGAGTTCAAGGAGGAACACTCCAACTCAGAGGAGTAGTTAAAGAGGGGTCACTCACCAGAGTCCCCGCTGACTCTCCGCAGACGGTCAAGGGTGTTGGTGACTGACAGCCAAGGGGGAAGTCACTTGGCCGGCCAAGACTCCTTGGTCGGAGCCCCGGTTTTCAGCTGTACAGGTGGTGGCTCCACTGTGATTGGTGGAGACGCCGGGAGCAGCTGAGCCAGGACCATCTTAGGTGACATCTGAGGTGGACAAGGCATCAGTCTGTCAAGCGAGAGCCAGGTGATGGCCGACGTAGGAGTCGAAACCGGCTTCATACCAATGAACACCAACTGCTACCACATGAGATCCTCTTAGCGATGACACAATCTGCGCCAAAGCCTCTCCTCACCTGAGGAGGATTAAGAACAGCAGTGGCGCAGCTTCTCGGAGCATAGAGAGTGACAGCGCCGATGGAGGGAACTGCTCGACCCCCGGGAATAGGACCGAGACCTTGACCACCAGGGAGACAGTCGGCGGGACTCCGAGTCGGCGAGCACCAAGACTCCTCCGGGTCTTGGTCGATGACCAGAGGCAGTGGATCAGCGGACTGATCCATCCCTGAAAAGGTCTGTGTCAGGACCGGAGTCCTGGACAAAGAAGTATCGGCCTCTTCAGTCGACAACTGGTCAACTGGCTCGAAAAAAATCTCTGCTGGAAGATCAACCAGCGTCTCGCACAACTGGGTTACCATAGAGCTGATGGCCCAAGCCAAGCATTTGATCAAAGTCAGATACAGAGAAGCGCGGGAATCCGAAGCCCTCGACCGAGAGCACTCCCGATCCCACGATCAATGGAGAGACTGTTTTTTGGTCTCTTTCCTTGACTTGGATTTGTGCCCAGAGGGGCCCTGACCAAGGGTCAGCAGAGACTGGTCCAATTCTTTGAAAGACCCCATAAATGAGGCACCCAGCTCAAGCAGCACAAAGGCTGAAGCCGAGAAGGTGTGAGCTGCGGCCAGCCTCCTCAAAACACCACAAGCTGTTTGGTGGACCCTGAAACTGCGGAGACCACCCAATGGGCATCTTTGGATCTGACCGGAGAGGTCCGTTCACTCGGTCAGCCTCACTTGAGTGGGGCTAGATGGTCCTCCAAAGCGGTAGGATGGAAAGTCCGACAAATGTTGCAGGCCTGGGGATCGTGCTCGTGCCCCAGGCAGTAGATGCACGCGGTGTGTGAATCCATTCGGGACATTTTCTGCCCACAAAGGCACTGGCAGAACCCAGTAGTGGACTTATCCATCACGGTCGGAATCGATGCTCAAGCTGAAGAAAAAAGTTTTGAAGCGTTGTAGGAAGTAAATCCTAAGATTTAAGTTGCAAGGGCCTACTCAGCGTGACAGCAGTAAGGAGAGAACCTGCTTCTTCCACGCAGAATGGAAAATCTGGCCTCATGGGGCAGAGCCGATGGAGTTACCACCCGGGCGGGTGGGAGAAGCCAGCTTAAAGACGTTCCAGCCAGAATTAAAGGAAAAGGCAACTGTCAGAAAGTGTGGATAGATCATATCCATGTCCCTACAAACATTCATTATGGATGTTATACTTCAGAAATGTCTTCCTACTATCACAAGCTTAAATGCAATGAGAAGGCTCAATAAATTGTAAATATCTCTAGTATCTGCATCCAAATATACTAACTTTCGTTATGTTCTATACTACTATACAGTCAGAAGGGAAAGAACTTCAACAACATAGTCTAACCTGGCTAACACAACTGACATTGCTGACATACTGGGGTTCAATTGCCATTAGTAGTACACAGGTATAATCAAATTCTCTTTTTGTTAAACAAAACAAAAAAAAAGTTGTCCAGGAATCCCCTTCGCTTAAAGAACTGGAAGATAAATGGGCCACAGAGGCTGAAATGAAACTGCGGGAAGGGGATTGGGTACAGATTTGGAAGGGGATACATCTCACCTTGGCTTCACCATCCTAGAGAGAGCTTAGGTGGAGGGTAGCCACGAGATACTTTCGGACCCCTGTAATCACAAAATACTATGGCACCTCATATACTAATCTCTGCTGGAGGGGCTGCGGAGACGAGGGCAATCATACACATACTTTCTGGTCTTGTAACAAAATTAGAGTATACTGGGATCAGATCATAGAAATGATTGACCAAATTTTGGGGATTCACTTCCCGGCAGCCCCAGAGGTGTGGACAGTGGGCCTGCCACCAAGAGACCTGAAAACAAGGCCACAGAAATATCTATTTTATATGTTTCTGGCTGCTGCCCTTTAAACCATCACAAAAAAATGGCTCACCACAGTAACCCCCAAACTGGATTCCTGGTACTTAATCTGTCTTAAAATAACGGAAATAGAACAACTGACAGCCAAACAGAGTTCAGTCGGAAAAATTGAAGTCCAGATGGTTGCCCTTCGTCCATTATCGAGCAGAGAGAGAGAATAAAGACATTCTGCAAATACTTGCGGAACGTTCTTGGCTTAGGGGACACCGTGGTGCCCTTTCTCTGCATTCCCCTCGTCCCTCTGTATAATGCAGGGGTGAGTTAACTGGAGAGTGGGCACCAGAGTTTACACAAGTTGGCAAGATGTTGATCTCTTCCTGTCCCCCTGCCCCCGTTTCCACCCTTCCCTGTAGAGTTTGGATGCTAGCTTTCTACTCCTCTTTCACTCTCTTCTCTTACTTTTCTTCTTGCTCACTGTTCTGTATTGTTTTGTTTGTAAATCACCAACCAGTATTTGAGGTTCTAACTAACTGAACAGTCAGAGTTGTTTACATAGCAAGGTTATAATAATTGCTGTGGACAGACCGGTCCTCCATGGTTTATTAATTATGGACTGTAAAAGTAGCATGGTTATAGAGCCTGATGACAATGTACAAATTGGATCAACTAACTGATGTTTTGATTGGTGCTGTAAATTGTTGTCTATTTGGAAAATTCTTAATAAAATTACTCTCTCAAAAAAAAAAAAGGTGTCCAAGTTACAGCTCTGTTTTTTCAATATTGTCAGGTGCTTCCAAGTCCTCAGCCCAACTCTGCCCCTCCCTGTACTCCATCAAGCCAATACTTCTGTATGTTTGTCGAGGGTTAATTTAAGTTTTGCTGTCAGTTGCTCCATCCTCCGTATTCCTCCCACCCTTTTCACCCAAGATGCAAAGTAATGTGGTGTTGCCTTAAGCAAATTTGCCGTAATTTCTTCATGGACTGCTGTATGCAAGATTCGGAGGTGGTGTTGCTGTTTAGCTACAGATTTCTGCAGCAGAAACACTCTAAAAACAAGCTACGGGAGAGGCCATGACTCTACTGGAATGACCATGAATCACACCAGGAAGTTCCTTCCTGTACTTCTTGAAAAAGAACGCAATATAATGTGCTAGCCATTTGAACAAGTACAGTTTAAAAACTGGAGCTCCCTCTTTCCCTGGGGAGAATGGAAAAAAAAAAAAAACTAAGGACCTTCTGCAGTCGTTTGTACGGTGTGTATAGTACCAGCGTATTCTTTGTACATATAAGGTACAGAGCAATGCTTCCCCTGGATTGGCATGGCTAATACACTGGTAGGTGGATGGTTTGATTTAAAGTAAACTCAAACACCACCCGTGGCAGAAACTTTAGGATTGATACACAAAGACGTCTTTGTGGAAAATCAAATAAGGAGGCTCACACATTAGACTGCAGCTCTGAAATCCTTTGAGCAGAAATGACTGCAATTAAAAATAACCCTTTCTAGGAAAGGAAGCTTAATCCACAACTCTCAGCTGGCTCAAAGGGAGCCAAAGTCCGTCTTTCCAAAATTAAATTCAGATCCCAAGCCAGGCCTGGATATCGAATGGGAGGCTTTATGTACACAAAATGCCTCTCAAGAACTTATGGGTGGCCTCCAGCTGAGCAATTATATGGCCGTCCAGTCACGTGGGAAACTGATATAGCAGCAAAGTGCCCGTTGACTGAGGAATACAGCGGGCCTGAATCTGATAAGGACAGCAGGTACTCTAGAACCTGATTGACTGGGCAGGTAAATGGATACAGGCTATGTGAAACTGCTCACAAAGCAAACCGCTTCCATGTCATCGAAGAAGTGTGTGTGGTGGACAGTTTTCTAGCAGCCACCAAAACATCCACTGCTTTGTGTGATACCGTAAAGCGAGCCATGACTGTCTTTAGGAGCCACACGTGCAGATGTAGGGACTTCAGGTCTGGATAGACCAAGGTCCCTGTTCCTGTGACAGTGGACTCTTGCACAGGTGCAGAGGTACTGGGGGTTCCACTGCCAGCTCTTGCAACAGGAGATACTCATTGTTCCCCTATGGCCTTGACAAATGTGGTATCAAGAGTTGTCCCCCTACCCTCAGTTTGAGTAGGTCTTTCTGAAGTAGTGGAAAGGGAAGGAAAGCATAGAGATAACCTCCCTTTACAGCAAAGGGACAACGCGTCTTACCAGAAAATCTGAATTAGTGGGAAGAAAAGGAATGCATACAGAAAAAAAACACTTTCCAGGAGAGGGACAACGCATCTTGCCAGAAAACTCCAGGCCCTAGAGCAAGCGAGCAGAAATGTGGCAATTTTGCGTTGTGTGGGGATGCAAAAAGATTAGACCCTGGATGCCCCCATCTTGCGAAGAGCTTGTCGACCACCAAGGTCAGCAGCTCCTGACCTGCTTAGCTTGTCTGCCAAGATGTTTTGGATACCTGGAACATATACTGCTGATGCTTCTAGACATGTTACAGAACCCAGTACCAAACTTGCATTGCTTTCCTGATGTAGTGCATCACACTGACTGTATTAAGAGGACCTGAGGACAAGTGCTTATGGAATGCCTGGAGTCCGTATAGGATTGGTCTCATTTCCAGGACACTGATGCACAAAAGGCGCTCCACCTGGTTCCACTTGCCCTGTGTCTGAAGAGGTCCCAGGCGTGTTCTCCACCTGGATCCTGAGGAATCCACAGTGAGGATCTGCTTATGGGTAGGAATCAAGAATGGGACACCTTTGATCAGGTTGCTCTGGTTCATCCACCACTGCAATGCTTTACACTAGGAAGACGCAACTAAAACCATTTGCTCTACATCATCTGTAAGTTGGTCCTATGGACTCTGCAGAGTCCACTGTGATCAGCATGTGCAGCCTGGCCAGTGGCAGTGTAACCATGGATGCTGTCAAAGATAAGAAGGCGTGGACACGTCCTCGCTGCGGCATAACGGTCGCTGTGTACCCACTGTGCTTGTGCAATCAGGTATTCTGCCCTTTCCTACAGCAGGAATGCAAAACCCTAGGCTGCATCTAGAACTGCCCCTATGTACTACAGACACTGGCAGGGTGGCAGTACTAACTTTAGGATGCTGACCGTCACCCCCAGGGCATCAAACAGTGGTCTGGCTCAAACCAGGGTTTGCAGTAATTGATCCTTGAAGCATGCTTTCAACAGCCAGTCATCCAGGTAAGGGAAGACTTACAGGCCTGCCCTGCGTAGGGCTCCTGCCACCCCAGCTAAACATTTGGTAAAGACTCATGGCACAGAAGATAAGTCAAAGGGCAACACTCTGAAAAGAGAAAATCCCTGCATGTCACTGTCTCGAAGGGGCGGGGCCTAAAGCTTTTTCATGCAGTTAAGGCCTGTACGGTGCCTTGCAACAGGGTACATATCACTGTAAATAAAGTGTAACCACCGAATAGCATGGTTAATGTAAATGAATACTACTTGCACCTTGTGAGTAAGGAGGCGAGACAGACAGGAGAGGTATCCTGTATGTATGTAGGCCTCTGTTAGAATGTCAGCCTATGAGCCAGTTTGCTGGTAGTGCATAACGTTGAAGACTACATGCCCTATGGACAAGGGTGATGTCCTAAAGACCGCTGCTAGAAGCACTGTGGCCTGTCAGTGAAAACAGCAAACTGAGTGGATGAATGCTGATCCAGCTTGGTGTGAATAAAAAGAGGTAGGGCCTACTTGCCACAGGCCTACCCCAGAGACTGACGATTTGTGAAACCAAGGTACACGGAATGCATGGATATACTGAGGACCCATGGAAAACATGGATATATGCTGGCATACCCATGGCCTGACCACTCCTGGATTCCATAACAGGAGTTATGATTGTGGTGGTAGGTGCCCTGTTATGTTGTGGGCAGCACTAACTGCAGGAGGGGTGATGAAACATGCAGCCGGTTCCTATCTGCCCGTAAGAAACAGAGCCGGCATAGTTATGTATGTGCCAATCAGCCAAGGTGGCACTCTTCTCTCAGGTCTAGGCTACTGAAGGAGTAGACAACAACAGACTGCCCAAAACACCATAGGTGGTTTCATGTAGCAACATCATCCTCCACCACCACATAACCCATGGCAGACTGCCTACGGAGCTGAAAAATGGGTATGCTTGTACAGTTTGGGGATATATACTGTACAGTGTAGCCCTCCTTACGAGCAAAATCCCCTTTTGTATCATGGGAGGACAGGTAGCCATGTCGTCGATGCCATAATCGACGATGGTAACAAGAAACCGCTCAGACAATGGCACAGGGGTTAAGGAAGGCGGTATATACCATATACTGGTATGGGTTGTCATCCAGCTCTCCCACGTCGCAACTGTCATCAGTGGCTGAACAGGCAGCTCACGTAAACCTGTATTTACAGTGGACACCAGGACAATGTCCATCTTTGGGGCAGAAGAGCCGCAGGCAACGAGGGAACATCCGGAGCGCAGTGGAAACCGTCCTTATAGGCACAGCCCCAGCAGAGGCAGTACCAGGTAGGGCACCACAAAGCCCATGTCATGGGGGCCAGGGGCCTAAAAAAAGTGGGGGCAAGTCTGTTGGTGCCTCTCCAGCTGTAGCCACTGGTGCCCCCGCAAAAACTGCCCAATAACAGGATGGGGGTATCATACCTCCACCCATCCTGTCCCTGTCTGCACTCCCCATACGAGGTTGGCTACATCACTTCTTGCCACGTTGATCCGCTATCACAGTGGACACGTACGTGTAGTTAGCAGAGGGTTGCCTCTGGACTTCAAGGCTCTCCCGACTTAACTGCCTCCATGGGCCTCGAGAGTTGCAGGACACGCTGTCTGCCCTTCAGGAAGACACTGCTCACCTCCTTACAAAAGGGGCAATAATAATAAATAATTTTATTTAATATAGCGCCTTTCAGAATATCAAAGCACTTCACAAATACAAACACACTCAGTTAAACAATAAATAAGCATAAAATCAGAGGAAATGCTTTTTCCCATAGAAATAGTCCATGTCCAGGATGACCTTGCCAGTCAGGGATGCGTGTCCAGGTACTTACTGGCCCTGAAACGGATGGGGGGCTGGTGCCCCATTTTGGATCTGCACGATCTGAACCAGTTCATGCATAAGTGCAAGTTCCAGATGGTGACTCTGAATCAGATCATGCTGCCTCTGGAGCAAAAGACGTGGTTTTGCTCCCTGGACCGCCAGGATACATTCTTCCATGTCCCAGTCCATCCGTCCCACCACCATTACCTCAGTTTCCAAGCAGAAGGGGTCCTGCACCAGTTTCAGGTCATGCTCATTGGTCTCTTCTCAGTGCCCAGGGTCTTCACCAAGTGCACAGTAGTGGTGGAAGCCTACCTGGAATGCCTAGGCATTCAGGGTGTATCCCTATCTGGACAAATGGCTGCTAAGCCAGTCCGTCCAAAGAGGCCGTAGAGAGGTCCAGAGATCTGGCTCTCTAGACCTGCCAAGATTTGGGCCTGCTGGTCAACCTGGATGAGTTTTAATTGGTACCCATGCAGGTGATCAAGTTCACTGGCAAAGAATTAGATTCCCTGTGAGCCAAGGCCCACCTCCCTGCGGACTGGGCACTGGATCTTACCTCCTGTGCCCAATCATTTCAGGTTGGGCTCTCATGCCCTGCCTGGGATTACCAGTGGCTGCTGGGGTACATGGTGTCATGCACCAGCGTGGTCTGTTGCGCCCACTGGCAGACACACCACCTGCAGTGGGAGTTGGTCCATCAGTGGTCCCAGCAACTAGGCAACTTGGACGGCTAGTCACAATGACCCAGCCGATGTGGGATACCATCCAGTGGTGGCTGATCCCCAAACACAAAGAGTAAGGAATCTCATTTGGCATTTGTCTACTCACAGCTGACTGTCACACTAACGACACACATGTCTCTGTGGTGGAAAGCGCAGCTGGAGGAACCACAGTGCACATCGGTTCTGGTCACAGAGTCCCATCACCACATAAACCTGCTGGAGCTGTGTGCAGCGCGGCTTGTACTGATGGAATTCAGTCTTCTTGTCAGGGGTCAGGTCATGAAGGTCCAAGACAGACAATACTATGACCATGTTCTTCCTGAACTAGCAGAGCAGAACACACAAACTTCTTGTGTCGGGAGGTCCTCTGCATCTGGACCCTCATACACAGCCAGGGTGCAGACCTCCTGGCAATCCATGTCATAAGAGTTCACAGTCAGCTGGCAGATGCTCTCAGCTGAGTAGGAGAGATGTCACACGAGTGGTCCCTGCATCAGTAGGTGGTGGATCACCTATTCTTGCTGTGGGGCACTCCTCTGGTGGATCTCTTGGCCTCCTGGGAGAACGTCAAACTGAGGCTGTTTTGTGCCCACTCCCTACAGTCCAGGACATTATTAAGGGATGCCATTGCAAGGTCTTGGACCCCAGGCCTTGTGTACGCCTTCCCACCCTTCCCCATGATCCAAAAGGTGGTCAAGGCCTGGAAGAACAAGGCACAGATGATCGTGGTAGCTCTAGACTAGCCTCAGCAGCAGACCTCTGTGGCGGCTGCCTCTCTGCCTGGATCTGCTTATCAGACAACAGGGGATGGTCCTGCAGTCCCTGCACCTCACGGCCTGGTTCCTAGGCAGCTAGAGTTCCTATCTTTGGGTCTCTCGGATGATGTGCTCCATGTTGTGAAAGTCTCTTGAAAATAACTGACTTGCTGGTACTATGCCTTTAAATGGAATACATTCTCCATTTGGTACCAGGGCAAGGAGCTTGATCCCCTTACTTGCCCTGTGGTGAGCATCTTCAAATACCTGTGGTCACTCTCTCACTTGGGACTGCAAGCAATGTACCTTATGGCATACTTGGCAGCCATTTCTGCTTACTGGGCACTGGCTAGTAAGCCACCAGGGGGCCCAGGAGAACGTGGTTGGGCACTTTTCAAGGGCTTAGATCACCTGTCCTCTCTGGGATGTGAACCAGCTCCACTATGAGACCTACCGCTGTGCTCAAGGGCAAGCCATTTGAGTTCATGCACAGGTGAGAGATGTCACACCTGCTGTGGAAGATGACCTTCCTTGTGGCCATTACGTCAGCTAGAAAGATCGGGGAACTCCAGGCATTCTTGGTGGAGTCTCTCTACCTGGTCTTCCACAGGGACAAAGTCGTCCTTCATCTCAGCCCTAAGTTCTTGCCAAAGGTAGTATCAGAGTTTTGCCTTAACTAGGTGATTAACTTACCTGTATATTTTACCAATCCTTCTTCAGGAGGTTGGTCACCGGCTCGACACTCTGGACCTGTGGAAGGCACTTTCTTATTATGTAGAGTGCATGCCAGGAGTTCTTTGAGAAGCTCACCAGCTGTTTGCAACTTACACTGAAGCATGCCTGGCAGACAGGCAGCTGAGTAGATGATTGCCAGGTGGATCACATCCTGCATCGACCTGTATAATAGGTTGGCTGATAGGGACTCTTCTGTATGACCTGGAGCTCATTCTTTCACACATACCGCTGGACTGGTGGCAGCTTTCAGGGCTATCCCTATCCAGGAAATCTGCAGGGCTGCTACCTGGAAGTCAGCACACATCTTCATTTCCCACTACTGCATTGATCTAGAGTCACGCCAGGATGCTGGTTTTGGGACCTCAGTTCTCCACTCTTTGTTCACCAGAGAGAGGTGTGTGCCTTGCCCCCTCCTCCTGGAGAACTGCTAGGAGTCTGCCAAAGTGCATATAGTGAAATATATCCACTACACTAGAAAAATGGGTTACTCATCAGTAACCATAGTTCTAGGAGTGGTATACAGTTCACATCTACACAACCCACCCGGCCTCCCCTGGCAAGTGGCACACTGAGCCCTGCTTCTAGCGTGCAAGATCTGATGTCATGGAGAGGAGTCAGGGGATATACCAACAAAGTGGTTGGAGGAGCTTAGCTTAAAGATGTCCTACAAATCAGCTATTCTGGTGGAATTGCTAGAGTGTGCCTGTGAACCAATATACCACTACTAGAACTACAGTCATAGGTGAGTAATCTATTTTTCTAACCCCAGGAATCAGTCACTTAACGTTTACACTTTATGCAGTTTTACAAATTGAGCATCCAAAATAAAGAATTCTCATTGGTCAAAACAGATCATGTGACCGTGCATGAAATCCATTTCATGCAGTCATCCTGGTCCTAACCACATCATACAATGAGCAAATCAGTCCTCCTACAACTAGAACCATCTTCCATCAGTCCACCTACAACCAGATTAATCTTCCATCACAAACATGGCTGCTACCTTTACAGTGCAAAAAAAATTTCAACTGTGCCCTAAAAATTAAACTACCTTAAATAAAAAAAATAAAACAAATGAAGTGTTTCCATGATCATCACACTTTCTTTACACACAAACAAATTAGAAAGATTAAGTATCGTTTATAGTTTTCATTGCAACTGTTTATTTGCTTACAATGAAAAATCTCCTTCCATCTTCACCTGCTCATCAGGGAAATCTCTTCTTGTCCGGACAGTGAGATAAGTGAGTCTCTGGCTGCAGAAGAGGCCTTTGTTTTGTGTGAGTGTGTGTGTTTACAGTCTGTTCAGAGAGGAACATTCTGCCAGTGGAACTGAGCATAATTTTGAATCCATATATTCCATGGTAAACATTCCATATCTTGAATCCAGATGTCAGCAAAGGACAAACTTAGCCCAGTAGTAATACAATAACATCATCAATGACAATTTGCAGTGGGTGGAAGGACTATTTTATCATAAATGCAAATAAGTAAATCTATTTTTTCTACATATAAACATGCTTTTCCCAACAGTATAAAGTTCTAAAAAAGGAGCCCATTTTATAAGCGCAGTAAGACACTCCGGGGGTGTGCATGGAACAGATTTTACCACACTTCCAGGGGATGAAGGTATGAGGCCACAGATGCCCCTGGGCATCCGGGGGGGGGGCCGGACACAAGGGGGCATGGGCTAAGAATAGACAGGGGAAGATTTCGGAGAGAAATGAGGAGACACTATTTCACGGAGGGAGGTAGCAAAATGGAATGCACTACCAGAATGGGTGGTATGTAAATCTGTAAACAGCTTTAAAAGGGCATGGGACAGGGAACAGGGGAGAGTTAGGGTTGGGGAGATGGGGTGACAAAGGGAAGGGGGTGGGGCAGCTGCAAACCAGGGGTGCTAGCTGCACACTCGAGCAGACAGACCGGGTGGTCCGTTTCTACTGGCACATTCGTATGTTCATATGTAAAATCTGTTCCATGCACAACCCGTGTCTTATTGCTTACATCTCAGCTGAGAGAGACTCCCTTGAGACAGAACCTATGCAGATTTTAGAATCTGGAATGTTGGTTCAGACTCTGCATCTGTACTCCAATTTGGCTGTTGCTCATAACTTTCTCCATGTTAAGAGAGCAGTCTACAGTGAACTCTGGTAATTTCTAGTACTCCGGTTTGGTTTTTATTTTGTAGTTATATTAAAAAAATGTTCTTTAGTCAGTTTTCTTGATTACTCTGCTTTTACATAGGGTTGTCTTTAAGATAAAGTTTCTCCAGTTCCCATTCGATTCTCAGGAATGTGAGGATATCCTGCTTGGCTACTATGAATAATTTTTACGATTTTAGCTAGTAGACCATGTTCCTTCTTGCTAAATTTAGAGATTTACTATTTTTTGCTAACCAGTTTACAGAGAACAGTGTTTTCACTTTTCCTTTCTGTTTGTGCCCCTCCACCTTAATTGTCAGTGTCAGTGGCTCAGTAGGTAGCACACTTGCCTCTGAGGCCGGGAGATCAGAGGGCTGTGGGTTCAGTTCCCACATCTGGCACTTGGGTTAATATCCCAGTACTGACACTGCAGTGCAGCATGAGAGGGGTGCTGCACTTCTGAGGTGCCGTCTTTCGGATGAGATGTTAAACCGAGGTCCCATCTGCCTGGATTGGTGGTAGTTCAGGTGGATGTTAAAGATCCCATGGCACTTATTGAAAAGAGTAAGGGTAATTTCTTTATTAGAATAAGACATGTAACAAAATACACAGTACATTCAAGGGGTACATTCATCACAATTAGTTACAAATTACAGATTTCATAACACCAAAATGAAAAGGAAAACAACAACTTAAGTTAAAAACACAACCTTTGAAGCAACACAATTTGATAACAAATAGCAAGTAAATACAAATCACACCTATTTATACTTTATGTGTGAAAACCCTTTCCACCAATTTTTAACTTTATCAGTAGTATACATTTGCATATCTGTCAGATAAACTTTTTTTAATTAATTTAGGATATACTGACAACATCCTTCTACAGTGGGTTTCTTTTGATATAAGACCCATTGACAACGTGTTTGCCATAAACAAAACTGTAATACTGCAAGAAATACCCTTAACGTTCCTATATCATACATACAGAATTGTGATGAAAAATTACCAATTACCAATAAATCATAGGCAGGATGTGCCAACCAGGCCATTACCCATTTCTTAGCAAATATCCCCACAATTTATTGAAAAGGAGCAATACAGAAGAAAATGTTCCATAGTTTCCTCATATTGGCGCATTCAAATATGGACAGTTTCTTTCTTCTATTGCCTTGTATTTGCCAGTACCCTAATATTGAGGCGACCATACATAATGAGCACTGTACTTCCCACATATACGATGGCGTAAACGGGATTATTCAACTGATCCAATATGTTATGGTTCAGGACAGAAGGACAATTCTTGAAACTGGGTAACACCGGATAGATCAAAGACATAACCACTTCATACAGTGTATGTGAAGAACTATTACGGATTTGAGTTTTAGTCATCTGCCATTTATACAGTTTTTGAGCAGCAGGCCTAAAATAGGCAGGGATGAATAATTTGGGATGTAATTTAGGGGCACAATGTATCCATCCAACACAATAGCGATCCAAAGTTGTCCGAAACCACATAACTTCGGCCGTTATAGGAAGTTTAAAACAATTTTGCAAAGATTTTGTGAAAAATAACGTGTGACAAAATACTACCGGGTCAATCATCCCTGTACCACCTTCCTGTTTATCCAAATAGGTGCAACATCTCTTAACTGGATTAAGCCGATTACCCCAGAATAGCTGGAAACTCAGGCTATAAAGTCTTGTTTCCAAATGGGAAGGCAATGGGTACAGAACAGCAACGTACTGTAGACAGGGTAATATAAACTGTTTAAAAATCAGTACTCTCTTCAGTTTTGAAAAACGAAACTGTTTCCATCGAATAACTTTGGTTTCTACTGAGTTCAATACCTTCATCCAGTTATCATCTGGGAGATTCGATGGACCATAAACAATCCCTAATATAGTAATGGGCTCAGCAGACACCTGAATAGACTTGAATACAACAGCTTTCTGATGTGAACATCCTAACAAAACTCCTCTAGATTTCTCAAAATTAATTTTGGCATTGGAGAAAACTGCATATGTCTGAAAAATCTGGAAAAACCTACCCATTTGTTCCTTATGTTGAAAAAAAAGGCATAAATCATCTGCATAGGCCTGTATGTTCAAAACATAATCTGAAGTAGGTAAATAAAATCCTTCCCACTGAGGAAAAATGTTAATAGCTCTAACCAGGGGTTCCAATGAGCAGACATATAATAGTGCACTCAAAGGACAACCCTGTCGCACCTGAGACTCCAGTACCCAACCCTCTCAATTCTACCTTTAATTACAGGATGAATCAATGCACCTGCATACAATTTCTTTATGATAGCGAGTAAGGCACTGGGAATGCCTAGAAAATCCAAAGTAGCAAACATAAGGGATGACTGACCCTATCAAAAGCTTTTCTAGGTCCAGAAGAAAGCAAAATACCAGAGCGTCCAGTGATCACAAATATTCAGTTAAATCCCTTATCAAGTATAATAACGTCTGAATTTTCCGTTTAGGCAAACTACAATGCTGCATAGGAGAAATAACCATGTCCATACAATTGCAGTCTATTAATGATTAACTTGGCAAAAATTTTGTAGTCCGTATTTAGTAGGGTTATTGGTCTCCAATTTCGAATCTCGCCTCTATTACCTGATTTATAAATGTAAGTCTGTACACCTACCGAAAAATAATGGGGGATTGGGTCACCTGCCAAAAATCTATTAAAAAGTAATTGTAAACAAGTAACCAATTCAATATGGAAAGTTTTGTAAAAAATATTGGGAAGTCCATCCATACCCGGGGAAATATTGATCGTCAAATTTGAAATAATCCCCTCTATTTCCTGTGACAAAAATGGCTTTATCATAGCCTTTAGTATTGTGGCATCAACCCTAGGACCGCGTAAAGGTAGTAAATAATTATATATTTCAGCATGAGATATATTAGTGTGAGGACGAAGCTCCTGAAAATACCGTGCAATACAATTGGCAATAGTTCCAGTGTCTTCTAATTTACCCAACTCAGAGTCCAAATATTCCAAATTAGAGGCATCTTTAATAGTTTTACAGAGGAGATAAGGATCACCCACAACTGATTTTTTTGTATGATTATTTATCAAAGCTTGCAGAGTTTTCGCTGGTCATTGAACCTGCTTCATTTGTGATTTAATAATCTCAATTTGTGCAGAATAATCCTGTCTAGAGGAATTAATAGCAAAAGTAAGGCTTGTATGGACCACAAATTTCAAATAATCAAAAACTTACTGTTCTTTAGTCGGGTTCCATATGTCTTGAACCAGTTGATACAATCCCGTTTAGTTTCCACCCACCATACCCCTAGATCTGAATATAAAAAAACTACAGAGAGTCTAGCTTGCAAGATCAATCTGATGGAATTTACAACTAATTGTTCTTTCAAAATAGAGGAGTTCAGCTTCCATCGCCGTCTCCTGTCACATTGTACAGAGTTAACCTCTACCAGCACTTGTAGCATCATGTGGTCCGAGAACTCCATAGGTACCCTTTTAAAACTGGCAACATTCAAATTCTTTGAACTAAATAAATAATCAATACAAGATCCCTTAATTCCTTTACAAAAAGTGAAACCAAGGTTCTTTGACTCCAAAAAATTACAATTCGCTAAATCTGCCAACTTAATAATTGATTTCAAGCAGTTAGAATCACAATAAACTTTACTTAAAACAGATGTAGGGGACTTAATACTACAGTTAAAGTCACCGCCCCATAGAATAGGTAACGTAGTGACCAAATAAGGTTGTACCTCTTTCATACAGGCTATCCTGGATGTTTTCGTCTGAGAGTTATAAATGTTAATGAAACGGTAAATTTTGGAATCCCACCACCGTCTATAATCAAAACCCATCCGGGAATCAAATCAATCAATTTTAGCAAACCAAACCGATATGAACTAAACAAAATCCCGACTCCGTCTGCTTTGCCCTCTTCGAAAGACAAATAAGAAGGTCCCCACAGCCAATCATATTGAAATGAAGTAATCTGATTCATGGAAAACATCCAGGTTTCTTGTAGGAAACAAATATCTATCTGCTCCTCATATATTACATTAAAAATGGCTTTCCGTTTACTACTATGAAGAATACTATATGTATGCAATGAAGCCCAACGAAAACCCATATGTAGGAAAAAAGAAAAATCACCCAAATAAGAGATCTAACTCTCATTTCTTTCTCCTCTTTTTTTTTATCTTTATAATCCTCCCGTGTAACCCCTGTAACATCCAGAATAGATTTTTGAGAATCATAATCTCCCATATCCACTTCCGAGTCACCCCATGAAGTAGAAAGGGCAGCATAAGAGTTCTGAAATTCTATCGGTTCAGATATTGGAATAGGAATTATTTTCAAATTCCTATTTGACCTCCTAGGAGGTAATGTAGGTTGTTGAACTACAGTCACCCGTGGCCTATCCACAATATCTTTATAGCAAACAGGCTTCAATAGTGCCATATCCAGAGGAGCATCCTCCACTTTGAGCAGTGGAACAGTCACCCGGAGGGAACACCTTGTCATCAGGTGCCGGTCTGGAGGATAAAGGGGTGGGGCTCACATGAAGTAGTGCACAGGGCTCATCTTCCAAAGCTTCTTGTGCTTTTTGAATAAGCAAGTCAGTGTCACCACAAGAAATCTTATTTTCATGCCAAGGACATTTTTAAAACAATGTTCAATTCCTTCACAAAGGTCACATCTAGTTGGATTATTACACTGTATGGTCACATGACCCACTTCCCCACAATTATCGTAGAGCATGGGCGGTCACATACACTGAAAGAGATGCGTTGATCCGTCATCTGTAACAAGCTCTGGGTTAGTGCTGTAAAAACATACTCCCCTATCCCTACCCAATAAAAAGGAATTAGGAATGTGTTCAAAACCCTGAGCAGTCTGACAAAGTTTTACTTTATACTTCCATCCCCCAGTCCAAAATTTCTCTGAATCCAAGATCGGGTCAGGCTTGCCCTGAATGTCACATTTAGGGACAACCAATAGGTAATGTCCTCAACATGTACTCCTTCCGTTTCTAAACATCACTGTCACCAATTTAATAGCTGATTTGCGACAGTGGGACTACTAAAAAGGCCCACATTGGGAAAACTTCACCTGATTATACCTGTCCCAGAATAAATCCAACAAACTCGCTGAGCGAAAACTGACGTCATAATTATCCTCCCGAGATGTTGATGAAAGCAAAACATCTCTGGGGGAAAAATGTAAATTCTTTAATTAACGTTTCCCACAAAATATCAGTCAGGCGCCTCAGCCATACCCCCCTTATATCGAATGCGCACTGCATTGCGGCGTGGAGCCGCCTCCCTTTTCACTCGAGTAAATAAGTCAGATAAAAGAGGTTTTTGGGCAGGTAAAGGCCCAGAGGTGTCATTATGGACAACACCAGTGGGATCAGTAACACCACCCCCTTGGTCAAGAGGAACCTGTTTCACAAATTTATCATCTAGGGAACTGACCCCTGCCGACCCAGCCAACCCGTGTGTATTACATGAGTCACCCGGTTTCCACCCTGGGGAATGGCTACGTAAATCAAATGTTGGATCCCAAGCTAAATCTGAAGACCAAGAACCATTCACCTGTTGTTGCCAACCAGCCGCTAATAATGCACCCTGTGGAGACCAAGTATGATCATAACAGCGTGGACCAACAACAACAGTAGATAAATCAGTATCAGGGATAAATGACCCCAAAGTAGAAACAGTAGGTTGAATCTTAATGTCTCACTCAGGCATGGTAACCAGAGGAGGAGTAGCCAGGTCTTTACAGAAGCTAAACTCAGTCACCCCGTCTTGATGAGTCCCATCCGTTTGATAAATAACAGCAGGAGGAGAGCACATAGGCAAAGTTCCACCCGAAACAGGATGAAAATCAAAACCTGTCTCTTTATCCAAAAAACGCTGAGATCCCTCAGAACATTCAGTTGATACACTCACCAGGGCGTTATCCGTGAGCAGGGTAAAATCGGTACAGAAGTCCTTAATCCATGGTTAGAAGGAGAAACCGGAGGAAGCAAAAAGACAGACGCCTTCTGTCTGAAAATCTTTAGAAAGAAACCGGTAAGCGAACACCTCTCCGTGTACAGCGGACGTCACGCACACTGGGATTGCAACACAGGCGATGCATTCTCTTCCGCTCGTACGCAGGCGATTTCATCACTGAGAGTCGACACCTGCTGACGTCGTCACACACACAGCACGCACAGGAAGCAGTGTACCTTCAGAACAGTCCTTCACCGAAATCTTCCGAGAATTTTCGGCTAATGCAGGACCAGACAAATCGTCCGACTGTAGAACAAAATCAACACTCGCAGACAAAGCCTCATGGAAGATTTCCTCACTGTCTGCCTCCATTGTAGAGCAATCAGATGTAGTAGCACTAACATATTGTGGAATCAGAATCCTCTCCGAATCCACCTCCGTCTGCTGCAAAGACGATACAGAAGTGGCCATCTCGACTGTCGAGACCAACACCCCTACTGGCCGCAGAACGCCAGCAGAGTAGGGGAATTTCCCCAGTGTCCTGGCCAAATTTCCCTCATTCACAAAAAATACCACGAACAGCTTAATTTGGTTCAAGGTCAGCTGGCATTCATCTGTATCCCCCTCCCCTGGGTCGTGCCTGAAAATAGGCAGGATTTGTCTAGTGCACTTACCCGGTTAACAAAAACTAAATAAATTAAAATAAAACTAAATAAATAAAATTAATGAGTTTGTTACAGGAGCTGCAATTTGACTCTTGGCGCAGTTTTTGCTACTTGGCTCTTGCACTGCATCTTTTTTTGAGAATCGTTTTGATTTCAAGGCTCTCTCTAGTTAGTATATCAGAGGGACCTTAAAGATCAAATGCACACATATTTCATAAACAGCTTGAATTCACTTGAATACACATCCCTGTGTCATGAGTAGTGTTTCCTGAAAATATCATGCTGTTTGGTTTTGTGGTTTTCTTTAAATCAGCATCTGTTAATGTGCTCTGCAATAACTGAAAACAGTGAAGAAACAGGAAGATGTTTCTGTCCCTGTCAGTGAGCAATAACATCATACTTGTCCTGCCTGCTGCTTCTGCAAGCAAGTCCCTGACTGCTAAATAAGCTGTTGCAGTCCCTAGTTACAACAGTCTGTAGAACTAATTGTTTTCAATCAGAGTTTGTTACTAACCCATGTGGTTTGTGTTTAAAGAGATGTGCTTAAAATCTTTCTTTTCTCATAAAGTTTATCATTTGGGGGTTCAGTGCTACATTGAAGTGGTATGAATGAATCTGTGAGAACATTTTCTGTATCACAGCTCTCAGTTCTTTGTCACCACAACTCTGCATTCTATTCTGGATATAACATGGTTATTTAATGGATGTAAAATAAACTACATTCCATTAATTCACTGAAGCAGCATGTATTTAATGTAGCCTCAATAAATATGTTCATGTAATAAATTTTGTTTCCATGTCAGATTGACAAATGTGTATCTGCCATACTCTGCTATTTCAGGACCATGTACTTTATCAACTCATAAAATTCAGTTCTTTGAGGTGTTCAGTGTGGAAATACATCATGTATATGTATAACTATAAATAATATACGGCATCCTGATGCCCGTCTTCTGCCTTTCACTTGAGGCTACTGCACCCTGCTTCCCTCTGTACCCCACCCTCACAGTAAGGGCCAATGCACTCTGTTGCCCCCTTTTCCTGTCTCCATAGACAAGGCTGATATGCTCTGCTAAGTCCCAGGGCCTCTGCTTCCACAGTTTGGGCTACTGCACCTTGCTGCCCCAGGCCAGCAAAGGTGGGGCTTTTGCTGCATCCTGATACCCACTTCCATTGCCCCAAATGGGCAGGGCCACTGCACCACGTGTATGTACCCCGGCACACAGTCAGGGCTGCTGTACCCTGATGCCCCACTGTGTCCTGCATCACAGTCAAGGCTTCTGCATCATGCTGTCCTCTGTCCCCTGATATCACTGTGCCCTGCTGCACCACAGAGCCTCTTGCCTGCAAAGTTAGAGTTGTTGCACCATGCATGCTGCTCCCTGCCACGAGAGTCAGATCCTTTAGTACACTGCCAAAACTACTCAAAAGAAAAAACAAAAAACACTTTCATCTTGTGTTATGGGGTGGGGGAAAGAGGGTAGCAGGGTGCAGCAGCCCTGACTGTGTGGAGAAGACGGTGGGCAGCGGGTTGCAGCAACCTCAAATGGGGGCAGGAGACAGAGGGCTTTTGGGGGAGGGGGAAGCAGAGAGCTGTTGCCAAAACTGTCAGGCAGGAGACAGGGGCATCGGGATGCCATATAGTATTTTTAGTTATACACATACATGATGTATTTTCACACAGAAACCCTCTAAGAACTGAATTTTATGAGTTCATACAGTACATGTTCCTGAAACAGAGTGTGGCAGACACATCTGTCAATCTGACATTAAAACAAAATTATCACATGAACATATTTATTGAGGCTACATTAAATACACATTGCTTCTATGAATTAATGGAATGTAGTTTGTTATATGCATTATACAGCCAGAATAGAACTCAAAATTTTGATGACAGAGAACTGAGAGCTGTGATACAGAAACTGTTATTTCTCACAGATTCATTTATACCACTTCAATTCAGCACTGAATCCCAAGTGATCCACTTTTTATGTAAACAGAAAGATATATTTTAAGCATCTCTCTCTAAACACAAACCAGATGGGTTAGTAACAAACTCTGAGTGAAAACAATTAGCTCTACAGACTGCTGTAATTAGGGACTGCAACAGCTTATTTAGTCAATCAGGGACTTAACTGCAGAAGCAGCAGACAGGACAGGTATGACGTCATTGCTCACATACAGGGACAGAAACATCTTCACTGTTTTCAGTTACTGCAGAGCACATTAACAGATGCTGATTTAAAGAAACTCACAAAACCAAACTGCATTGTATTTTCAGGAAACACTAGTCTTGACACAGGGATGTGTATTCAAGGGGATTCAAGCATTTTATGGAATATGTGCATTTCATCTTTAAGGGCAATCAAAAAATTGTACAAATTGTTTTTAGCTCCTGGGAAGGGCAGACTGTCACAAGCTAGAAATGTTCAGGCTGACAACACGACATACATTTTAAGTCATGTCATATTTTTTGCCCAAAAGCCTCACTTAAAAGGGTAAACATTTTAAAAAGCATGTCTTCTCAGTTTGCCTCTGTGTCATCTTAAAAACAAAACAAAAAAAAACACAGAAGGTGAACCCCGAATATAGTGAAGGTAAAAATGAAAATAGAGAGCCTTAGAACAGGCAATGGGAATAATAATAATAATAATAATAATGATGATGTGCATACGAAGGAAGGTGACCCCATGGAGTTAAGATGGCACACCTAAGCAATAGTCTGAATCTTTTTCAAGGCAAATGGAGGATTACTCCTCTTTTTCCTCATTTGTCAGACAAATGGTTGATACCCTCAACATCTTCCCACTAGAAACATAGCAGGATGAAGAGGATGTTGATTTTGTGGACATGCTGGGAGTAGCTCCACCAAGAAGGATGTTACTTTCCATATATAAACCACTTAAAAAGGCCATGCCAAAAATCATGGCTGCACCCAATTTTAAAGAGAAATCTGTGGGCTTGTTTTGAGTATCCTGGGAAAGGATGGTAGTCCTCAGCACCCTTGTTTGTTGATATAATGCATCGCACTGACACGGTCTGTCGAGGACTTGGGGGGAAAAAAGTGGTTCTAGAAGGCCTGGAGTCCGCACAGGACTGCTCTCATGTCCAGAACATTTATATTCAAAGCACGGTCCATCTGGTTCCAAGTACCTTGTTTCTGAAGAGGTCCCAGGTGAACTCCCCAATCCCTATCCCGAAGCATCTATGATGAGGATCTGATGTGGGGTAGGAATCAAGAATGTGATGCCCTTGAGCAGTTTGTTGCATTCTGTCCACCACTTGAGCACTTTACGAAAGGGAGACGTTACCAGAACCATCTGTTCTAGAGCGGTCAGCTGATCCCACTGAACTTTCAGGGTCCACTGTGGGATCCACATGTGCAGCCTGGCCAGTGGCACTGTGATAATGGCCGCCGTCATGAGGCACAGAAGGTGTAGAATCATCCTTGCTGAGACATGACAGCTGTCATGTACCAGTTGTGCTTGGGCAATTAGGCGGTCTGCCCTGTCCAGCAGTAGAAACACAGAACCCTGGACTATATCCAGAACTGCCTACATACTTCAGTCATCGAAAGGGTGTCAGTACAGACTTTGGGATGATGACGGTCCCCTTCAGAGCATCAAACACCTGCCTGGTTTGAGCTAAGGTCTGCAGAAGTTGGTCCCTAGAGTGGACTTTTACTAGCGAATCGTCAAAGGTAAGCAAAGACATACAGGCCTTCCCTGCAAAGGATTGTTGGCACCACTGCCACGTATTTGGTAAAGACTCGTGGTGCGGAAGATAAGCCAATGGGCAACAATCTGAACTCATAGTGCTCCCCCTGAAAAAGGGACCTCTGATATTTCCTGTGAGGTTTCCTGATCTTGATGTGGAGGTAGGCATCCTTCATATCCAGGGAGCAAATCCAGTCCCCTGTTTGCAAAAGAGGAAGGAGAACCTGGAGAGAGACCATGCAAAACATTTTGTATTCTATGAAGAAGTTCAGATCTCCTAGAATAGGCTCAGATCCCCTTTCCACTTTGGAACGAGTAAGTACCTGGAGTAAAGACCTTTGTGCCTCTGTTCTGAAGGTGTTCTATGGCTCATTTTTGAAGTAGGATCATACTTCCTCCAACAACAGGGACACCTGCCTTGGTGGGTATGATGTCACAACCAGTGGATGATCTGGAGGGTTGTCCAGAAGCTTCAAAGCATAACCCTTCTCTATAATCTCCAGAACTCATTCATCTGTAGTCACCACCCTCAACTGATCCAACTGGAGGGATGGGTGACCCCCACAACCACCCATGGAGGTAATGGGTGTATAAGGAGGAGTACTGAGCTGGGGTGGGGAGGGGGTGCAAAGCCACTGGCTCCACTATCTCTAGGTGCTTTTGTATAGGCACCTGGGGTTGTGATGGGGACTGGCAAGGTCCCTGCATTTTTGCCTCTTCCCTGATGTCTGCAGGCCAGACTGTGTCCTCTGACAGTGGACTGGCAAAAATTACCCCCTGTTCCTATCCGTTTTGGGTATGGTACTGGGATTTCACTGAATTCAGAGTTTTGCCAGATGATTGAAGGTTTCTCTAAGCTTCATTTGAATCATGGACAGTTTCTGATCTCTGAATGGGGCACTGAGAACTGTTTACTGCACATCAATGGCAAAACATGCTACTCTGAGCCAAGAGTAGCACCTAAGACAAATGCCAAAGGGCACAGCCCTGGCAGAGGCATCAGAAACATATGCTGTGTGGGTCAAATGTTTCCCCACATCAGCACCAGCATTAAAAGTTTTGCTTTTCTTCCGTTAAGCAGAACCCTCAGCAAGGCCTGTGCAGCAGCCTTAGCCTTCCTCCACAAGGGGTACTGATATTTGATCATATGAGCCTGGTAATTAGCAATACGTAGGGCCCAACGAGGCACAGGTGTATGTGCACTTGTCTAGGGCATCCAGCCTCCTGGATTCTATCTCAGGAGGAATGAAGCTCAGGTGCCTACATGCCCTGGACCGATCATGGGCAGCTGTGATCATCACTGAGTCAGTCTCAAGCTGGTTAGCATAGAAGGGTTTTCCAGAAGGGGCAGAATGCATTCTGTCCGCCTTTCTTGGCACAGCTGGTATATTGTTTGGCCTATACCACGCTGCATAAGTGGCATCCTCGAAGGCTGGAAACAGGAGAGGAACCACAGCAGAGGGAGATTCTGGCATCTCCAAAAACCCCAGCAGGCTCTTTATGGTAGAATCCTGCTCCTCCTAAGGTGAAGCCCATGGCAGCCTGCATTTGCTGCATCACGGCAAAGAATGAGAGATCCTATAGACATGATCTTGGTGTATTCACAACAGAGTCCCCACTTCAGGAAGAGACACTGGAGCTGATGCCATGACCATAGTGGCTCTCCACAGCATAGTCTTCCTCCTCCTCCTCCATTACAAAGTCAGGATTATATTCATATTTGTTGTCAACTCTGTCACTGATGGGAATAAACGACTGCACCAGAGATGTCTGCGATGACAGAGGTCATCTATTCTGCAAGGTATTAGCTTGCGATGTTGATAGGGTAGTTGTAGGAGTCCCCATGCACGAACCCGCTGGAGCAGGTAGTCCTGGTAATAGACAATTTCATGTCTGAAGATAAGAGTACTGCCTGTGTCTCAATGCCACTTAGAGTAGTAGGCGCGACTCCAGTAGCTGACACTGGAGGTTGGGTCTCCATTGATGACAGTGATGTACTGGCTGTAATAGGGCTGGTAGTGCCTAAACCAAGCCCTGACCTTGCTTTCTGGTCGACAGTCCGGGGGCAGTCGGTGATGCCGCCGGAGCAGACAATGTCAAAGTAGAGATTGTACCTGCAGTTCACAGGGCAACTGGATCTCACCGGGACGGCCTTGTCCTTGTCCCGGTGCCTGTGCCTGTGATTCCTCAATGAGGATTTTTCCCAGGACTTCGACAACCGTGATTTGGTCAACAGGAATGGCGACGCGGATTTACCCTGAAGCTGCTTCTCCACTGCTTTTACGGTCTTCTTGAGGAGGAATTTCTCCAAAGTCCCACATCCTGCATCGCCTGGCAGCGGAGTTGAACACCCCGGAAATCTCACAGACTGTCATGCTGTGAGAGAGGCCTAGGTAGCAGACACACAGGTTGTGGGTGTCGTCCTTATAGATCTTCTCTCCACACTCGCAATACTGGAAAAGTTTAGATGGTTCTTTGAGCAGCATACAGGTCGCTTAAAAAAATTCACTCAAAGTGATTACTTTTAGTATAAAGAAAAATAAAATGCTTGCTTTGAATAGCAACGTTTCTGATGGTGGGTCTGATGAGTATAATCGATGACGGGAAAAGAACTGAGGAGAAGAGGGTTGCCCACTTTTATGTAGACACTGATGCCGGATGTCTTCATGGGAAGGGCGCCCCCCCCCCGACTGCTTACAAAAGTTTTCATGTGGTCCTAGTGATGATGCAGGTATAGTTCCAAAGGTGTGCCCGGGTGAAAGAGATATCCTCGAGAAAGATCAATATGATAGATAAACCCAGGGTTAAGTTTCATAATTTTAGTTGGGGTACAAAGATCATGCTATTATAAAGATTTTTAGCCAGACTTAGTCAGAGTATTGACCTCTGGGACCGAAGAGAAAGGGTTACAACTCTAATGGTCAATACTCTTAAGAGTCTTTGATATGGACCACTTGGCAGCAGGTTAGGTGTGGATACTTACCCAAGTAGTCCTAAGGAACAGTTAGCAACTGTTAGGTTTAAAACAGATGTCTAAGTCACTGGCATTGTTCCCTACAATCTGTGTACGTATGCATATCCTTTTGTCTCTTTTTCTTACTGTACTTTCATGGAAAGTCAAGATACTGCTGGTCTAAATCTTGACAATATCTGTACCTTTGTCACCGTTGGTGTCAATTAAAATGTACAAGTTTTAGAAATCTTCAGCATCCTATCATGCAGCAGGAGCTGTGAATGAGGAGACCTCTCCTTTCCTTTATTTGTTTGTTTGTGAAATCTCTCCCCCAGTCAGCCACCTTCACTTGGATACCCCAGCCCCACCACCCCGCCATCCACCAGGGCATACCGCCAGCAGTCTTCCCCAAATGCTTACCTCCCTCCCCACCCCACCACAGAAACAGATCCAGGTTGCTGACAGCTGGCCCAGCTGGTCGGATGCAGGGCCTACGGGTGCCCAGCGTCATCCTGCTGCCAGAATCTCCTCCTCTGTTTTGGGTGTGGTGCGCAATGATGTCATGACCCACTACGCACAACCTTTTTTTTTTGGTTGTCTTTGGTAAAGACATTCAGGGAGGCCAAGGAGCACAGGGAATCCAGGAATTTGGCAGTACTAACAAATGGATCACAGGTAGTGAGGAAGAGCTCCAGCAGCATTATCTGTAGAGAAAAACCAGGGCTTATGTGATTTTTTATACACAGCAGGGTTCATTCATTTATGTTAGCTGTATGAAGTACAATGGAGGACGTTTAATTCTCAATATAAACAAGCCTTCAAAAGATCATTCTACTGTAAGAAAGCATCTAGTCTATACAGCACTGTTTTGGTGGTAGGAAATATGTCTGTGACCAAGGATGGGAATTACATGCCGTTTTTTTTGGCATGTGTGCACAAACAGTGATTTGGCCTCTACCTTAGACCATGTGCGGCCATAGGAACGTTATATATGCAGAATGAGAAAAAAATAAAAAAAAAAGAACCCTAGGTCCATCTAGTTTGGTCTCTGCCATGGAAGCAGCTGCAATTACCTAAACGAATGAATGTAGCAGCAGCTTTGGGTTGTGTTTGTGTAATACTGTCAGTTGTATTTATGGATCTTGGCACCAAGGGGCAGCTCAGACCATCTGAATCCTCTTGCTTTTCTCTCTGTTAAAGTTATAAGCCACAGTCTGTGACATCAATCATTTCCAAAGCAACATAACTATGGTGTCATAAATAGGATTCTAACCTTAGGGGAAAGGATGATCGTATTACGATCCTCAAGTTCCTGTTTTCATAAAGAACGAGGGGCGCTACAATACAGAAAATACTGAAACAAGCTGAATTGTGTCTGAAGATTATACTTCTAAAAATGCTCCTGGATACTGGGGAGTCACTTTAAACGTAACTATAGAAACACACACTTTTTACAGTGGTAAATTCAATGGTCTCAGTACAGTACTACACAGAGTTCACTAGCAAGGAATATACTGTAACTTACATAATCTTAACAGGAAAGAGTATTAGAATTTTGCACGAGGACAGCCTCATTTAGGTCAAACACCAATTTTCGAAAGGGTCCAGAAGTACTGTGCTCTGTTCTAGAGTCCCCACCTCAGGAAAGGCAGGAGCTGCTTGCAGATGGTTCAGATCAGGACTATGAACATGATACAAGGGTAGCAGGGAGGGTCGTAAAATGAGGAGGCTGGAGACCAGAAATTCACTCTTAAGGACAGAAAAGGGGTGGGGGGGCGGTGACATGAAGGAGACTTACAGGTTCTTGAGGGGTATCAATGCTACACAGTGGGAAGTACTCAGGAGAAATGAAAACACAGTAAACTGGGGACATAGCTGGAGACTGGTGGTGGTGGGGAGATTCAGAAAAGGGTGCCAAGATGTGTTTTGTCAAAGAGAGGATGTGCACATAAAAATAGGCCTGGGAGGGCTAGCTCACCTTTTGACTTTGGTACCTTAAGTCGTTTGTTGGCTATTCTGCTACCCCCCTTTAAAGAGAGAGTTTAATTCATTCCATTTTGAATTCTTTTTGCCCTGGCAGAAGTGGCAGGGACTGAAACAAATAGAGGAAGCGGGGGTGTATATTCAAAGGATAGAATGTACTTTATTTAGCATTGTCAATGGTGAGGATAACAAGGGTCCTCCTGGACTCCATGTTCAAATCCAAGGAAACTTTCTATAAAGATTGGTGAGGTCCACCCCCAGGCAAAACCCTAAATACTTAATACAGGGACTACCCCACTTAATGGTGCACTGAAGCCTTGTCTCTGGTTCTGCAGGGAAATGAATTTGGAGGACTTCCCAGCTTGTCCTCGTTTATTTTATAGCCTGCCAGGCCATCTATAAGCTTTAGACATTCTATGTGGTTAGGGAGGGATTATTTATGTACCATAAGTCATCCACATAGTATGCAACCTTTTGCCTATGTCCATTACTACCCCCCCCCCCAACATTACTTCTGTCTGTTACAGGAATGGTGCCAGGGGCTCCACATATTTATTTTTATTTTAGTTTTTGGTAACCGGGTAAGGCCCACTAGACACAAGTGCCTGTTTTCAGGGGCGACCTGGGAACACTGGGGAGGTTAAGTGACTTGCTCAGAGTCACACAGTATGCAAGTGGAGGTTGTGAGAATCAAACCCAGGTCTGCTGGATGTATCAAGCTCATTCACAGCTCGTTGCTCTAACCTCTAGGCTATACTGCCAGCCCCAATATATAAAGTAAACTGGTACGTGGATAAGGGACAACTATGATGCATACTTCAGTTAAGGGAAATCTTGTCGAAAGGGCACCGTTGGTCTTGACCATTGCTTTGGCTGCAGTATGAACGCCCGGCAGTATCTGAAGGAATTGGGTGGGAAACTAAGTTAGACAGGGTCTGACGAACCCCTAAATACTTAACATAGGGTCTATCCCACTTAAAAGGGTATCGAAGCCTCGTCTCAAGTTCTGGATGGTTATGATTTTGGAAGATGTCTGTCTTGTCCTCTTATTTTATAGCCTGCCAGTTCCTTCATCAGCTTTAGTCATCCCAGAAGGTTAAGGAGGGATCGCGCCAGGGTAGTTATGTTTAATAAGTCATCCACATAGTATGCAACCTTATACGTATGTCCGCCTATTACTATCTCCACTACCTGTGTGTCATAGGAATGGTGCCAGGGGCTCAATGTATATAGTAAACTGGAATGGGGATAAGGGACAACACTGATGCATACCTCAGGTTAAGGGAAAACTCGGTTAGGGCAATGCTGGCCTTGACCACTGCTTGGGGTGCAGTATAAATGACCTGTAGTAATTGAAGAACTGGAGAGTAAAATTTAAGTGAGACAGGGTCTGATGCAGGAAGCACCATGGCACCCTGATAAATGCTTTTGTGCATCTAAACTTAAAATAACCGTGAGTAGAGTGGCTTGTTCAATTAACAGTAATGTTTGTTTAATATTGTCAGACATCCATTTCTGATAAATCCAGATTGGTCTGGAGCAATAACGGCAGGGAGGATTGTGTCCAGACAATGGACTAGGATGCTGGCAAACTGCCTGTAGTCCATACGGAGGATGACAAATACAGCTTTACAGTAGACACATGTAAAAGACTGGTGCAAGTGACCTTTGTACCAGTCCTAGGATTATGGTGACTTGACATACCCATGCAGTTCTGCCACCCACTTGTCTATGATGGATGTACTCTATCACAGGCCCTCTGCTTTATCACCAGTTTAACTCGTATGACCCATCCATGTACTTTCTACTCCACCATGGGTTGGCCCTCCCTGGCCATTAGATGGCTACAAAATCTCTACATATGGACACACAAGGCACTACAAAATGTTCTACCTCAGTATATCATGGCTGTGTTCCATAGAACCACCAGTACTTAGGAGCTGAGGAGGAGCAATGTTTCATTCTCTTGATATACCATGATTTCTCTTTCATTTTGGAAAAGCTGCACTCAAGCTGGTTTGCCCCTACATCTTGGAACCAACTACAACAAACTTTGGCACCTTATCTAGTATCACTGCTTTTAAAAACCTCCTGGACACACACTGTGTCAATGTGTGTAATTACAGATATTCCCCTTGAAGCTCATACAAAACTGAAATTATTTCATATATGTAACTGTCATGCCATAATTCATATATTCCTTGACATACTGTATTGCTCTAATGTGTTATGCTATGCTTTTTTGTAAACTCTGTATGTATAGCCTGTTATCAGACAACGTATTATGTTCTTAATTATTTTATCACTCTGCTTGATGTCATTGTTTGGGATCCCTGTCATTGCTTACAATGTATTCTGTACCATATGCCATTCTGATTTTATGATCTGCTGTCCTGACCAGGACCTCCTTGCAAATTAGCATCACTCAATGGAGGCTTCTCCTGATAAAATAAATACATGCAGTACAAATACACATTTCTTTACCTCCAGGTTATTTACACACTTTTTGACCCCAGTTCATTTCTTTTAATCTCAGGAGGCGAAAATATACTCAACTACTTGGGCCTCTTAAATGTATACAGTCAGCAAAATTTAAAGATGAAAAGGCAGGTTACACAAGGGAAGAATACTGACAGGTTCTAGTCTAATAAAAACTTGAAACGTTTTACCTAGTCCTATACTTGCACACAAAGTCTGCCAGATAAAGCATGACCAGAGGACTACAGTAATTGGACATCAATTGACAGTGACAAAGCTTATACACATTGTATGTTTTCAGTAAAGTGGCTGAAATGTATTCAGAGCACATGGCAAAATTCATATAAAATGGATGCCTTGATCTCCCCGTTTTGTGAAGCCTGAAGTTCTGACTTCCTGTTTGCTTAGACAATGCATTTTCCTGTGCCTACACATTTATTAGTTTACAGGCTCTTCAAAAGCCTCTTATGGAGCTCTGGGACTCTACAACCACATCTGCATTAAGAAAGAAATCTACTGCAAGCATTCCTGGTATTTACGTTCTGCAACACACTTTTTTCTTAAGACAGCTTTATATTTTCATCTACTGGAAAACCTCACAAATATTTTGAGCGCAACTACAAACAGGCCCTGCTGCCTTTGCCATACTGAAAAGGTTATCCCTTATGCCATTCCCTGGAAGATTTTCAGTGTTTGTCAGGCCTCATTTTATACGTCGTCACAAGCCAAGAATATTCCTGTAAATCAAAGGCTTCCACAACTGGACTCAGTATATGAATCAACGCAACTAAACTTTTTTTTTTTTTTTTTTAACAAGTCAAATATGATTCATGAGCAGTCTAGGTCTGGACACAAAATTCTCAGACTGATAAAATGCCAAACCAGTGAATCTTTGCATTATACAGGGGGTTTACATCTCTAAAAGCCTTATCCAGGCAACACTTTAAGACCCCATAAACCTTTAATTAACGGGCACTGGAACACCATCCCAGTGCTCTAACCACGTGGCTAGACCTGTCATTCCCAGACACTTCCTTTCTCTGGCATTGCATATCCCGCAACTAGGAACAATCGAGATGACAACCGGATGTTTTCTGTGCAGTATTAGCCACAGCTTTGCAATTAAATCACAAACTGTAGTGAGAAAGAAATGACGTGACCTGCAAGGAATTGAACCCAGGCCACTAGAATACCATCCCAGTGCTCCAACCATGCTTCTCCGATACTGCATATCCTGCAACTAGGAATGATTGAGATACTGTAACTGGATTTTTTTTTGCACTGTTAGCTACTGCTTAGCAATTAAATCACAAACAGTAGTGAGAGAATTTATTTCTGGTAGATTATTGCAAGATAACATTAGAAGACTACTAAATATACCTTCATCTCAGTTGGGGCAGGGGGCATTTCAACTGGCAATCTCCGTGGATATAGAAAAGGGTTTTGATACGGTTAATTGGCATGCATTACAAAAAAAAATTGACTAATTCCGTTTACATTCACCTCTCCAGAGGCACCAGACTGGGATGGATGCCCCCTCTGTCTGCACTGTATCAAGAGCCATCAGGAAATAAGAGCAGGGTGGGTGGGGTGGGAACAAAATTCTCTCTATGTGGATGATACTGTTTTTTCCTCAGTCATTCTCAAGACTCTAACTCGCCTAACACATTTGCTGGAGATTTCTGGCCATGTTTTGGGTTATAAAATTAATGACAAATCAAAAGCCTTCTTTATTAGTGGGACCTGTCCCAGAGAGTTTCAGGAATACTTCCTCTTCACATGGGCCAAACAACCAAACTCAGTACTTACGAATCCACATTAATGTTACCACCAAACTTTTTGGCATTAATTATGAAAAGATTGGGGGGTGGACAAGCCGGACTTGGCCATGTGGTCTTTGTTGCCCCTGTCCCTGGCAGGTCAAGTGGACACTGTCAAAATGAACATATTACCATGGTTCCTGTTTTTATCTGCAGCCCTGCCTTTGCCCATACCCATGTCATTTTGGACCCCCTGAACAAAGGTATACAAAAGTTTATAAGGTGGGGGTGCACAGGGCACGTATTAGCCAAAACATTCTGACGCTGCCTAGGGAACAGGGGAATTAGCCCTGATGGACAGGAAAAATATCTGGCTGGACAGACTATGGCAGCGTGCTCTTGGGCATAGCAACAAGTAACCATAGGGTGGTATGATCTTGAAAACGTAGAGGCAGTAGGATAGTTGCTATTCAATCTGGCCCTCACCCTAGCCTCAGACGACTATGCACACTCAATCCCAAATGGCCGAGTGAAGTACACTCTAGCCATGTTGAGTAAGGTGAGGAAGATGCTAAAATTGGGTGACTCACTGAGGCCCAACTCGCTGATCAGATGCCATCCTGATTTTCTCTCTCCCTGGCTAGATCAAGGATATCCTCAATGGGAATGGAGTAGTCTCACACACACTTCACAGTTGCTTGAGAATGGGTCCTGCATGACATTTCAAGCTCTGAAACAAAAGTCAAAACTGGAACACACAGATTTCTACTGGTATCTACAGGTGAGACTTCATAAACTCAGAGACTAATACCACATCCCCAACTAGACCAACATCTGTATGGGAAGACTGTTATGGGGTGGCTACCATATGGAGAAAACAGCGGTATATTTCTGCCATATACAAAATGCACCAGTCTGCTAAAGGGGACTCCTCAGATAATGTTAAGCATGTTTGGGAGGTACAGGCGGCCTGTGTCATCTCAGAAAGACTGGAGCAAGAGATCAGAAAGAGGTTGGAGGGTCAGCTCCTATCTGAGCTGGAGGGAGATTGGAAGGTGTCAGTCCACTACTTCCAAACTCCTACATTCACTCAAAACTTCCACACAACATACACAGTGGACTGTTGGAGAAAACGTGGGCGGTTTCCCACTGGCACATTTTTTTTGGAGTAGTCACAAACTTCAACCTTTTTGGGCAGAGGTACAGGCTACTGTTTCATAAATCCTAAACAAAACTATTCCCAATACTTCTACAGACTGGGTCCTGGGTCTCCCCAGGATGGTAAAAATGACGACACCCGACCAGCGACAGGTGACACTTACCTTCGGGGCAGCTGCACTAAAATGCATCACATCCCACTGGTTAGAGGAGACTCACTCCACTAAGGAGGAATGGAGGAACAGAGTGCAAGCCATACATGATATGGAAGGTCTCACAGCTACACTACCTCTCCAGGAAGAGAAACACCTACTTAGGCAGCTAACATGGCAACGATGGGACCCTTGAAATGCGGTGACACCAGAGCTTCCTAATACGTGAAGCCAGGGTGTACAATAACTCCTCCCGGGTCCCAGATATGCCCCAAAACAGATATTACCCTCTTTCCCAGAGGGTGCTTTGGAAGGAGTCAGGCCCACATGCACTCAAGTTGACAGTTGGTGGTAGGTCTGCCCTATATTGCCTTCTAAAGGCCCTCTCTGATCCTGCCCCCAGGGTACTTTCCTTTGTCCTCCACCAGTGCTCAGGGTTCCCAAATTAGACTCCCGGTCACCGATTTCTTAGGCAGATAAAATCTTAATGCGCACGTTGTTTTACTGGTTTTATGTATTTATTATTCACTGTTCTTTTAACTTGCATCTATCGTAAGTTACACTGGATGTTTTGCACTTAACTCAGTAGCTTTGTCAGATATGTAATTGTACACCTAGGAAATGCTTGAGATGTAGATCAATTCGTGCAATACTATTCAAGCAGCTTTTGTACGATTTTTTTCCATCAAGTAGATTTTGTACAATTTTATTCTCCTGCTGTCTGAATAAGGATGAGTCTAAAAAAAACCCAACAACAAAAAACTAGTGTGAAAAATAACGTGACCTACAAGCCTACATGACTGGACCTGGGTTCTCGGACATATTTAATTTCTCTGGTACTGCATATCCTGCAACTAGTAAATCAAAACGACAATTAAGGATTTTTTTTTGTGCAGTATCAGCCACTGCTTAGCAATTAAATCTCAAACTGCAGGGAGAAATAAATAATGTGACCTACTGGGAATTGCACCCAGGCTCACGGAATACGGTCCCAGTGCTCTTACAGGCTCACATGGCTGGACCTGGGGTTCCTGGACACACTTCCTTTCTCAGGTATTTGTGATTCAACTGCTAAGCAGTGGCCAGTACTGCACAAAAACATGTAATTGTCATCTAAGTTGTTCCTAGTTGCAGGATGTGCAATACCAGAGAAAGGAAGTGTGGCTGAGAACCCCACATCCAGACATGTGAGGCTACAGCTCAGTGGTTAGAGCACCAGAACGGTATTCCGGAGGCCTGGGTTGAATTCATCTAATTGTCATCTCAATTGTTCCTAGGTGCAGAGTATGCAATATCAGAGGGAAAAAAATTATCCTGGAACTTGGGTCCAGCCATGTGAGCCTGCATCCAACTGTCATCTTAGACATTAAAGGAAAGTATCATGTAAAGGTGGCTGGGTAGAGCCCCAAGTACTCATAATATTTATGTATGCAAAAAAGGTAATTTGCTGCAAACACAAAGACAATGTTTTAGCAACAAAACGGCTCTCAAGTTTAAGCTAATGATGTATAATGAAGTCTGAATAAGTATACTGGGGTGAATATCATGGGGAAGCACTCATCTGTTTAAACAGGCACAGAGAATCAGTTCAGATACACAGTAATGAACCTCTGGTAGGAAAAACTTAATCCCCACCCTCCCACCAGTGCCATGAAAAACAAAGTATATGAGTTTCCATGAGAAGCTTAGCTGGTAAAAACAAGTTCCAATCCTGCTGTGCAAAATTAACCAATGTGCATGCAGATTTCTTCTATCTGAATTACTGTTACTGGCTGATGAAAGTTAAAGGGCTGGTTGCAAAGGAAATGGAAATCCTCTGTTCAGATCAAGGTCAGGAGCACTCCATCCAGCCTACATGAAGAAAAGTGCTGCCCCTTACTGCACACAGACTAAAGAAAACATTCATATTGATAAAACCACTAGTTCCCACAGTGTTCCCAGCCTGTATGTCAATGATCTAAGGATGTGTCACATGATTTTTGGCCCCATCCCATTATGGGTACAGTTTCACATTTGGGTATGAAAAGATTGACAGCTATGAATCGTTCTCTGGTGATCTTCCATGTGCATCCCATTTTGTGTCTCCTGAACAAAGGCTGCCCCCCCAAATCAAGTTCCTAGGAAGAATGCTGTACTGGATATGGAAATGTTTCAGATATGGACAGCTGCCCACAAGGAATTGAAAGTTAAGACCACGAACCTTACTTTGCTTCAGGCAAGAGCCACAATTCATACTTTATGCACAGGTATGAATTTGCCCTTGCTTATTAACAGAAAATAAATGTTTCTAGCACTTATTTATATAAGTAAGAGTTTTATCAGGAAAGGCCTACTGAGCTGCGAAACAGCTAGTTTCCAAAGGCATCTTGAGGGAGAGAGAGAGAGAGAGCACAAAGGGAAGGAAAAAGAAAAGCGGCACAAGTAAATACAGGTTACTTATCTGTAGCTGTAGTTCTACTATGGATATCTGTTCACATTCACACACTCCTCCTCCAACATCAGATCTCGCACGCTGGATTCGGGGAACAGTAAAGTTACGAAGAATTTACCACAACAGTAGATCTTTGTTTGAGAGGATCTCTTGCAGCAGGCCACATCTATGGAACTATAGCCACCAGGCAGTATGACCACATGGAAACTTTTCTAGCTAGCAGTCTACCAGGGGGTTGCCAATTCCAACATTATACTCAGACGTTGACCTATAAGAATGGGCGGCAGCCAGTTCTTTTCCCGCTGACCATCGCACGTCAGACTTCACAGAGATCTGCCAGCTTCAGTCGACCACCATTTTGCCGAATTTCTTCGCTGAACCTTTACTTTTTTGGTTTTCTCTCCCTAATGTGCATCACTTTAGCGACAAAGGGATTTTCCCTCTTCATTTATGCCAAAATCCACCTCAGGGAATCTCTTCAAAAAGTATGCCTACAAGCAGAAGATCCAAGAGAAGGACGATTGCAAGGCCTGCATCTGCTGCCTAGGCCCAGAACATGACACAAAGGCTTGCGTGATCTGCTGCGGCTTCAACCAGACCACTAGTAAGCGCATAGAGCAGACCCTCAAAACTTTTCTGTTGAAGCAAAAGGTTGCCCAGATGGAGAAGGAGCTTCAGGCTTGAAGACAGATTTTTTTTTTTTAAACTTTCTCTTTATTCTCCTCCTGTTCCCTAAGCCTCGCACCATCAGGAGTCACATATGGCATCTGCCCCCATCTCATCCTTACCTGGAGCCCGTGGGTGGTCCTCCATGGAGCTGTGGTTCTTCCCCCCAGGCAGGGACGAGGTGGGGCCCATAAATCCAGAGGTTTTTTTTTTTGTTTTTTTTTAAATTTGGTCCTTACCCCGCCGTCAGGATCCGCTCTGGTCACGGACCCCCTTGCCTCCACCTCCAGATATGCCTGCACTAACCCAGTTATCCCTGGCTTCCCCCCAGAGAGCAGGGGTAACAGCACCGACTCCCTATATCGGGCAGCGATACTAGTGACTGGTCGGGGAGCCGGCTCCGGGGGCTGATCGAGGCACCAGGGGCAGAGGGTCATATAGACGGCCAGGTTTGGGGTATTTTTTCCCCTGTAAGTAGGGCAGGGACATGCAATGACGGACAGCGTCTGCCCCACCCTGACGTCTTGAGAGTGTCGGCACGGTGCGGTAACCCCAGCCTCGGCTAGGTGCTGCTCGTGCGCCGAACACTACCTTCCCCTTCCTCCCGGAGAAGAAGAGCAGTCCTAGGGATGCTCGATCCTTCTCCTCCTGGCCGGCCCTCTGACGACCCGGGTCCGTTCCCGAACCCAGGTCACCAGCATCGCAAGGGGAAATCCAACTGCTGCGCTGACAGGCTAGCCGAGCTTCTTGTTTTGTCCAGCAAACAAACGGGACAGGCAAGGAGAGTTGTGGGAGGTCTGCGCTGGGCGCTCAGTCTTCCCGGTATACAGGGAACTTTTTCCACTGTTCTTTTTGTGGTGGGTGTGATGTGCACCCAGACGTCAAAGTGCAAGTGCTCACGTCAGTCACGCCCCCTACCCCTCAATGTGGCTTGGTGCTTGCTATGCCTCCGGCTTCTGCCAAAACCAGTCAAGCACCAACCCTCATCCCCCTCCCTCCCGGAGAAGGCTAGCGGTCCTTGGATGCTGGATCAAAACTGAGGGAAGACTGGGGGGGTGACGGAGGTAGGAAGAAATAAATCGGAAGGGCGGGCAAGTGAAGGAGCAGCTGCAGTTTAATAGACTGGGTACTGCACAGTCGAGCAAACTTCATAAGACTATAAGGCTTGTATCTGTTGGCAATTTTGTATATTCATATATGTATACTGTACTTTAATCTGCCACGTGCCCACGCCTCTGAACCTTCGTAGGTTTTCCGGGAGCCTGGATTTTCTTTGCTCCTGCCCACCCATCTCTGCTCCTTTTGTAATCCCCTTCAGAGGAGCGCCCAGAAGGAGAAGAAGATATTCCAAAACCTGATCCCCTGGACTGGTGTAGGGATCCAAATGGTTCAATGCAGCCCAGAGAGAGAGAAACGCTTCTATTTCATAGAGTAAGTGGCCCTGGTGGAGGGCTTCTGGCCACCACAAAGACATCAGTCACTCTGGAAGAGACCCCAAATGTGGCAATGGCAACGTCCTCAGGAACCATGTATGGACATGAAGAGACTTGAGGTCTGAATGGAACAGGGTGCCCCGTTCCTGGGAGAACAAGCCTGTGCATAGGGACAGCAGAGATTCCACTGCCAGTTACTGCAGCAAGGGGAACCAGAATTGACAAGGCCAAAGGGGGAGAGAATGAGGACTACTGTAGCCCCCTCCATCTGGAGTTTGATCAGAACTCGTTGAAGGAGCAGGAAGACATACAGAAACCTCACTGTCCAGGAGAGGGACAATGCATCTCACTAGAAAACTCCAGGCCCTAGATCTAGTGAGCCGAAAAGTGGCAGTTTTGCGTTGTGTGGGGACACAAAAAGGTCCAACTCGGGCCAACCCCATCTGTCAAAGAGGTCTTCTACCATTAAAGTCAGGAGTTCCCACTCATGAGCCCTGGACCACGAGCGGCTTAAGCTGTCCGCCAGGATGTTTTGGTCGCTAGGAACTTGGACTGCCAATAATTCCAGACCGTGGTCAATGGCCCAATACCAGACACTCACTGCCGGAATGAGTCCCCTGCCCCACCCCCACCCCCGTTTATGTAATAAACTACGCACATGTCTGTCTAAACTAAGAGCAGACCCAGGGAGAGCAGAGTCTGAAAAGCCTGCAGGGCGTACAGAACTGCTTGCATCTCCAGGACATTTATGTGGAGATCCCTTTCTAACTCATACCATGTCCCTTGAGTTTGGTGGGTCCCCATGAGGGCTCCCCAACCAAGGCCGAAGGTATTCGTCGTGAGGATCTGCTGGGAGGTATAGAAAAAGGGACTCCCTGACAAAGGTTGCTGGGTTTCAGCCACCATAACAGCATCCTCTTGACTGGGCCAGACACCAGCACTAGTTGATCCAGGGCATCCATGCGCTGGTCGCTCTGGATGTGCAGTGTCTGTTGAGGAATTCACACATGCAGCCTGGCCAGGGGAACTGTGGCAATGGCTATGGTCATGAGGCCTAAAAGCCTCAGGAAGACCCTCGCTGGAACATGATACTTGGAATAGAGTAGACAGGCCTGGTCCATCAGATGGTCCACTCTGTCTGGGAGTAAGAAGGCCTTCCCCCGGGTGGTGGCCAACACTGCCCCGATACACAGGAGGTGCTGAGGAGGGGTTAAGAAAGACTTTGGTAAGTTGATAGTAATGCCCAAAGCTTGGAACAGGCTGCAGATGTGAGAAAGAGTGTGGAGGAGTTGGTCCCTGGACAGAGCCGCTAACAGACCATCGTCCAGGTAGGGAAAAATGTAAAACCCCTGCCATCTCAAGGCAGCTGCCACCACCGCCACGCATTTGGTAAAGACCCTGGGGATGAGGACAAACCAAAGGGCAGAGCTTTGAACTGGTAGTGCGCTCCCCGGAAGTGGAAGCGGAGGAAGCATCTGTGGGAGGTGAAGACCCTGATATGCAGGTGGACATCCTGCATATCCTGGGAGCAAAGCCAGTCCCCCCGATGTAGCAGAGGCAATAAACCCTGACGGGTGACCATCCTGAACCATTTGTACTCTATGAACAGGTTCAGCTGGCTTAGGTCCAGGATGGAATCGAAGGTCTCCTGTCTGCTTGGGGACCAGGAAGAAATGAGAGTAGAACCCTCTTCCCTGCTGACTCTGTGGGACTGGATCTATGGCCTGCATTTCCTCCTGCATGAGAGGGGCATGGACTGGAAGATGCAAGGAATTGCCTGGAGGATTTTCTGGAGGCCACTCTATGAGCGAGAGTGTGCTGTGTTCGATGAGCTGCAGCACCCAGTTGTCTGTGGTGATCTCCCTCCACCTGTCCAGGTGCAGTGAGAAGCAACCCCTGATGACCCCCTCCTGGGGAACAACATGGGGGTCTGCTAAGGAGTCAGGAGGTGGGGGTAGCTGCTGCACCTCTAGCGTGGAGGGTGGCAGCTGAGAAGGGAGTAGAAAGCGCTTCCCCCACTTTGCGCTTGTCCTGGGTTTTGGGAGGGGGAGATGGGCCTGTCTGTGGGAAGAGTGACAAAAAGTAGCCTTCTGTCCCTACTTTGGCAGGATATGGTATATACAATGGACGGATTTGGGAGCCAGTCCTGAGGTCTGAAGCTCGGAAATTATGTCCTGGACATCTCCCCCAAAAAGCTTGAACCCCCTGAAGGGTGAATCCATAACTGCTAGACTGGACATCCTGTGCAATACCAGAGACCCGAAGCCAGGAGTGGAGTCTCATGCAGATGCCAACAGCCACTGCCTCGTCTGAAGCGTCTACTGCATCACAGGCGGCCCTGAGGACATGGGTACAGAAGTCAGAGCCTGGTTTGAGGACCTGGAGGATCTGCTGCTTGGAAGGGGTGTCCAGCATGGCTAGGACAGCCTCCCTAGCTTGGTTCCAGAGCAGGTTCTGGTACTGAACCATATGGGCCAAATAACTGATGGCCAGAGTAGCAGATGCGAAGGCACACTTGCCCATCTGGTCTAAATGGCGAGACTGTGTCTGGAGGAAGGCAGCTTAGGTATTTCCGTCTTTTGGTGTGGTGATGTGCTGCATTCGTAACAACGAAACTGGCCTTGAGGTGTTCGCCAAAGTATGGCTGGTCAGCCGGGGCGTGGTAAAGCCAGTCAGCCTTTTTGGATACCACCGGTACAGTATGGGGGCAGTTCCAAGCGGCTTGGGTAATGTCCTCATAGGAGTCTATTATCAGAGGGGGCCACCAAAGGAGGGGTGGCCGGCTTAAGAATATGGCAAGCCAACGCTGCTCTGGGTCCTGCTCCTCTGTCTCCCAACTGGCCTGAATGTGCCTCATGATGGCCATAAACATGGGATGGGGGACTTTGCTGGGTGCCTCTTCCCCTTCTAAGGAGTCTGGCCCCAAGGACGACTCACTGCTGAAGCTCTGGTCAGTGTAGTCTGCGTCGTCATCCCCACTTTCGCCGGGGTGAAGATCATCCGAGCACCCGACTGACCTGAGGATCACTATGGCCTGGCCTAACCAGGGCCGGGGAAGTGGGACCCAAGGGAGGTCCTTGGCAGGTGGTTGTGGCCAGATCCCACGGAACCAGGTCCTGCGTCTGCATGAAGCACCAGAGGGCAGAAATCAGGCCATGATAATCTAATGGGGCCAGTGTCGGTCCCACTGGCGTTGGATAAGTGGGGACCAGCGACGATCCCGCAGAAGCCATGTATGGGTAACCTGGCGTTGGTCCCGATGGTGGACAGGGGTGCAAAGGCACCGGACCAATAGGAGCCGGCACTGGGTATCCAGGGGAAGGTCCTGTGGGCTTGGGTTGTGACAGGATGGACTGTGGACCCACTGGGGTGGGTAGTGGGAGAACTGGCGACGGGCCCTCAGGTGCTGGCTGATGCAGCAGGGCCAGCAAAGGACCCACAAGCTGCAGCCAAGGAAGGACGGGTGCAGATCCAGTGGGAACTGGCATAGACAATGTCGAAGGGGTGTCCATGGACCCCAGTAGTAAGAAGACAGACGCTGGAGTGGAAGGCGATGAACCCCCCGACAGCTAAGAAGAGACCAGGCTCTGTGAGGCACTGGTGTCAGGTAGCGTCTGCCCTGGAAAAGGAGAGGCAGAATCGATTGTGGTCTCAGAAGAGGAGACCAGCTTCAGTGGTGCGGGTGTCAGCTGGTGCTGGTAGCACCTGCTCAGGCCGAAGAGACTCAGGCTGATCTGCCTGAGAGCCCGCGGAGAACAAGGGCTGGAACACACATCCCCTGAGGAAGGCTGGGATAGCCGAAGTGCCAGGGAGAGCTTGCCAAACTGTACTAGTGAAGGAGAGTAGAAAAACAGCAGAGACCACTGAGCTACTAGGACTTTACTGCCACATCTGTGTTTCTGTTATTTTGCCTCTGTTCAAGCGCCCACTTGCTTTGTCTCCCACTATGGAGCAGTTTTGTCCTTTATTCAAACACATTAAATCTTTTTGCATTTTTAAAAATTGTCAGTGTGCTTTCGTCTATGAGAGTGCCATCAGTCTGTGGATTGACAGGAACAGCAGGGGCTGGGGGGCAGGATACAGAGAACCCTGCCCTGAAAAGCCACCACCTGCGAGTGAGACCCGGGTGGGTGGCAGGGCCACCGGTATACCTGTGGAGGTTGGGGCGTGAGAGGAGCTCACACCCCAGGAGAAGACTGCCTGCTGCCATAGAATCCTTGTGTGGGGATCCAAGAAAGGTGAAGCAGACTGGGTCAGATCCGACCGTGTCCTCATGCTTGTGCTTCCCTGAAGATCTGTCCCTGGACATCGATATCCAAGAGGCCAAGAACTGAGCCAGGGAAGTGGAAGGAGTTCCTGGTCTGCAGCTTCTGTTCCACTGATGGGACACACTGTTTAAGGGGCAATTCTCCAGGATCTACTGGCGATGTCTGTGGGTGGCCAGGATGAACTTCTGGGAGGCCCTGCAGGTCTGGACGTCACAGTCTGGGCCTGGGCACATGACGCAGGTAGAATGGCAGTCCTTGTCTAGGATCAGTTTGCCACAGGCACACTTCATGGAGCGGTCAGAAGACTAGGAAGGTTGTGAAGACATAAGCCATCCAGTAAGAACATCGAATTTTCGATGCTGAACTGAAGAAATAAAGAAAAATAAGAAAACACGGTTAAATGTGGGAAAATGGACTGTAGCTGCGGCGGTATCAGCAGTCCGAACTGCGCTGGTTGATGTCTGGAAAGAACTGAGGAGGTTGTGGGGGCCACCTGTCTTATATAGGTAGACTGCTAGCTAGAAAGGTTTCCATGTGTTCCTGGCACCGGATGGCCAAGTCCTACCAGTGATGGCCTGCTGCAAGAGATACCCTCGAAGTAAGATCCATCTTTACCAAGCATTTCTGATAGTTGTGCAGCTTTATCTTTTTTCTTGTCACCTTTCAAATTATTTGCTGCTGAACATGAGGAGATGGACCCTTCTGATGTGTGCTCTTCGCCTTTACTGGGAACTCCCTCAGAGCCTTTTTTATTATTTTTTGGTGACACAGAGGCAGACTGAGAAGGCATATTTTTTGACTTTACCATTATTAATTAATCCCCCCACCCTCATAAAGTGTTTTGCTTGTTATTTAACTTGTACCCATGTTTTGAGTTATTCAGTAAGTTCTGAATCCAAGCTGTATTATAGTGTATAGTGGAATGTTGTCGTTCACTGAAATCTAGCACTCTCAAAATGTTGTTCTGCTGCACTAGTGACGTCCGCAGGACAGCAGAACGAAAAAGACTTTGTTCTGCTGCAGTGCGGACGTCACACATGGTGTCCTCGAGCAGCAATCTGACAGTCTTATTCAAAAAAAAAAAAAAAACGTAGTATTTTATTTTTTTTTTGGAGTCAACGACGTTCCACTATACACTATACAGAACAGTGCATGAGTACCAGTTAACAGGGCTGTTCTTTCACCTCGTTGGTACTATGATGACTGATTACCTCTCGAGCTGCGCTCTCAAGGTAATCTGTTGTCATAGTACCAACTCGGTGAAAGAATAGCCCTGTTAACTGGTACTCATGCACTATCCTATATGTTCATTGTAATGTGCCTTTGCTTTTTCCTATTGTACTTTGTTTTGCAATCTATGATGTGGAACCTTTGTACAAGAGATTGCGCTCAAAGGTCTTTTCCGAATCACTAAATAAAATGAGGTACTGGGTAAAACATATGACAGGACTTAACAATTTACAAAGTCAGGTTCTGGACCAAGACACTTTAAACAAAGCTCATGGCATTTTACCCTTGCCAGGAGTTAGAAACTGTAGGTCCACAAGATCTTGCCGACACACCAATTTGAGAAGACCCTAAAATATTAAAAACGATTCCCCAAAACACTATAGTACAAGAACCCAGAAGTAAAAAATGGCTCTTGTACTAAGGAAACTGTGCCAAAAGTCAAATTGCAGTTCCTGTAACAGGAACCAATAAACTAAGGTGAAAGGGCACAGAAAGAGATGAAAAGTGCAAGAGTTCTGTCTTCTGTGGGTTAAAAGGGTAAACCACTGTTAAAGTAAAAAAGGTGTTTTTTAATTAGCCAAACAGTCAAAAAGGAAAACGGCAGCCAGCTAGGGTAGTCTCTGGTTCCTCGGAATCAACTGGAACCGAAGAAACCATGGGTTCGATTTTCATATGACCGCAGAATCGGCGCATGGTGCACCAATCCATGGCTGTGGAAAACTCTGGGTGCATCAGGGACCTTGTGAACTATTCCAGTAGAAAGGGAGTCCCTGCGCCAAAGTCCCAAGAGTTGACACAATCACAATGTTGCGGCAAAGAAGTGGCACACAGGAGGGGTTCGACAGAGGGTCCCGACAAGCCCCCCCCCCCCCTTTGCTGGCACAACGCTGGTCTAGCTGCATAGTTTTGTGTGGGGGAAGGGAGAGAAGCCTGCAAGGTCAGGAACCAGGACATAGGGACCAGAAGAGGTGCCAAACTGGGCGGTGGGGGCCACGGTGGCAGTGGCAGGGTACAGAGGTGGCAACTGGCAGTGGTGCCATGGCCAGTGGGACACAGTCGCTTGGACCAGGTACCCTGTGGTCTGCACACACGGATCCTGTCCAGGAGCCCCAGGTGCCATAAGCCATGGCACCTGCCCCGTCGCTGACAGTCCCATACAGTGTAGTTGGGCATCAGCATGGCTCCACACAGCAGGTTGTTTAGCAGGGGATGTCAATGCCTGGGGGATGTCCCCATCCACCGAATGCACCTAGTATCCCACAGCCAATGCCATTTGCCGTATGTTGGGGACTGGGTCAGTGACTGGGCAGGTGCCAGTGCTGGTCACAACCGGGAGTCCAGGATAGGGTGCGTGCGTGCAGACCATGGTGTACCCAGTCCAAGCGGCTCTGTACCAATGGCCACTGCACCAGCCAGGTGCCACCTCTGTACCCTGCCACTACCACCGTGCCCACACTGCTCAGTTTGGCACCCCCACTGGTTGGTATGGCCTGGTTCCCCACCTTGCAGGCCCGACCCACTTGCCTCCCTCCAAATCACCAGCGCAGGCCCCTTAGGTGGGCTCATGGCTGATCTAACCTCAGCCCTTCGTGCAATCATGGTGGGGCTTCCAAAATCCCAAATAAGAGGATTCTGCAGCCCTGCTGTGGTGCAAGTCCCCTTACATCCTGGCACACCACCTCTCGTGGTGTTGGGGGATTTGGCATATGGCATCCCACTTTCCACACAGCTTGTGTTCGAAAACTGGGGCTGCAAAACATTTGGCGCAAAGTGCCACTCGTGCCAATTCCTTCTGGCACAGGCACCTTGCACCAAATGTCCGCTTTTGAAAATTGAGCGCCACAAATTAATAAACAACCCCTAAGTAATGGAGTCTAATCGAAAAACTAACTAAAAAAACTTTAAACTGAAAGAAATAGCCCTACTGGAGAACCAGCCATTACCAGAGTTCACTAAGGGACTGCTCTCTTCAGGAGGAAAAAAGATCAAGGCAATGGCCTGAGTGCAGCGCAGATGCAGAGTTTAAACTTACATTCCTAAATTCTAAAATCTGCACAGGTTCTAATCTCCAGGGTGTCACTCTCAACCAAGACGACTGCATGAAGAGTAAACATTATGGAGGGATTCCTGAGGTTAGAACCTACTATTATATTTGTGTTTCTCTAGACATATATCAACAATGCCATTAGAATATTTTATTCTCCGATTTTTATTGACAACACATAATATACTAGGAGTTATTCAGTAACTGACCTGCATGTCTATACCTCTTCACTGTATATAGTTTACGTTGTCTTTTTGCTTCTTTAATAAAAACTCAAAAATTCTATTTTAAAAAAATAAATAAATAAAACAATCTGTACCTGAGTTGAAGTCCAGTTTAGACATCTGAAGTGCATACGCTTCACAATCCTTCTTACTGAAACTGAATATGATGACAGGTTGGAAATTCCTCTCCATGATCATTTTCACTATCTTAAACACATTGGATGGACCTGTAAGTAGACATTATTTCATTAAAATATATGTTATATATTCATCAAGGGAACTTCCAAGGGCCTTTTCCATAGGCATCTCCTCCCTCATATATTAGGCCAGAAATAATTCTGGACCATACCATGACCGTATCATGACGATCCTGTGAAAAACTACCTTAAAGAGCAACTTTACTGCCATTTTGTAAATCTCCCCTCCATAAACACTATTGAAGCTTTACCAGCCCCAAAGTCGGCTGGTGTAAAAATTGCATTATTTCTGTGGCCCTATTTCAGGAGGGAAGGGACTGTAATTTGGCTCAGTGGAGCACACAGCCTAATCCCTTCCACTTCCTGATTTAGATACACGCCCCATTTTGTGATGTAATAGTATGGAGACGGCAGGGGTGCACTCCACTGAGTTGTATTAGGGACCCTTTTTTTGAACGTTTTAGGGTGCCGATGTCAACAAATCAAGGCCACCACTCAACTAACAAGGCCCTTGCTAGTTGAGCGGTGGCCTTGACGTTTTAAAATTGGTACTCTAAAATGTTCAAAAAGGATGTAAAATCGGTCCCTATACAACTCAATGGAGCTTAACCACCGCACTCTGTGTTATTGCATCACAAAACGGAGAGAGCCGGGGCGGGTGTCTACATCGGGAGGTGGAAAGGATGGGGCTCTGTTCCAAGCAGCCAAATTACGATCCCTTCCCTCCTGAAATACAACCACAGAAAAATTGTAAATTATACACTAGCACACTGTGGGGCAAGTAAGTCTCCTATTGTGAGGTTCAACAGAGCACCAGTAAAGCTGCTCTTTAAAGCAGCAGTACTCGTTAGTCATCAAAAAACATACATTTTTGCTAACAAAAAAAAAAAAAAAATTATTTCTGATATCTTTAGGTTCATCCCTGCTGTATTTTTGGTTTTCTAAGATATTTGCAAAACAGTTTCTTTTTTGCTTCTTTTGCAATTAATTAATGACATCATAAAAGGGGACGACCACTCACGATTTTTAAAAATCTCTTCTGTTGTGGTTATCTGCTGAATGTACTTACTAGACTCACTCTGACACTGTATTAGGATGGTGCTAGCATGCATCTCTTGATGGTAAACGGCACACCAATGTACCAGGATATTCACATTTTCATGGTGGGCATGGCATGGGAACGGGACATTTTAAAAACTCAGAACTCCATCTTAGTTCAGGAATGAAACAACATAAAAAGAAAAATAAGTATATATTTTTGCTAGAAAACCATTACTGTTAGAAAAAAAAAACTATATGGTGACTAACATACTGCTGCCTTAACGACTCCTGTCATTAAAGACTGCCACAACTGGCAATTTTTAAAAATCTCTTCTGTTGAGGTGACCTGTTAAATGTACATGCTAGATTCATAATGTGAATGCATCAGAATGGTGTTACTATGTTTCTGATGGTAAACAGCACAACACGGTACCAAGATATTTAATTTTTTCATGGCGGAACAGAAGCTGGAACTTTTAAAAACTTCAAAATATTGTATTTTGGTTCAGGAATGAAAGAAAACAATAAGAAAAATAAAGTTGTTTTTGTCAGACAAACATTATTGCTGGAAAAAACTGTATGGTGGCTAACAAATACTGATGCTTTAAATAAGCAAGGATTATCATGGCAAATCACTGGAGATCTTCATTTCTCAATCCTTTTTTCTCTGTAATTATGTTCATTATTAAAAAATTATTTTAACATACAATAAGATTTGCTTGTCCATAAATCAGAGTGGAATTCTTTGCCAGAGGAAGTAGACGTGGTTTTGTTGTAACAGTGAATTACGTAACTATTAGCAATAATGACAGAAAGCCAGTCATTTTCGAGTATTAACAACTGGTTTGGGGGTGGCCTGGTGCAGCCAAGGACTACCTCCTGTTAATCCAAGGAAATAACTGGCTTCAAGGTTATTATTGCACTGTAAGGCAATCGCAAGGACAGTATTCCCCTCGATATTTAAGGTTTTAGGCAGAATGGCATGAGCTATGCATGCTGCACAGCTACTGCCTGGCAGCTGGATTGGTCATTTCTAAGACATTAGCGACTGATCCAGTAGCCAATCAGAAGTCTACCTAGGCTCATGTATAATTAGACTTGTAATAGTTAATTTAACACTATTATTTCCTACCACAAATTAAAACAGAGGGCCACACATGTCGTTACAATACAAAGTGTGGTGCATTGCACATGTAGTACATTTGCCATGGACCCAAAGCATTTCTTTGCTCCCCTATAGTTTGTAGGTCAGTTTCTCCAGCTGGTACACAAATGCACAATTTGTTGCCACTGCTGGATTGTAGGTGAAGCCAACACCTGGCAACTGCCTTCTTTGTAGCTAAAAGCAAGACGGGTGCAATGCAAGAGATTTAGCATTCACCTTGGTTCTTCGTGGTGGGACTGAAAGCAGAAGCACCAAAGTAGGTAACAGTGAGGGTCCAAGAATAAATTGGGAAAGTGTTGCTTCAGGTCATACCAAAACTTCTTAAACTGTGGACAAGACCAGAAGATGTGTGAATGATCTGCCTCCGCAGTGCCACATGACTAACAGTGGCTGTAGGTCTGTCCCATAAATTCTGCCTGGATCTTAAGGGTATGGGAGAACCTGGATCTATACTTCCAGCTGAATTCTCACCAAAATATCCACGAGGTCACCTTTACTTTTCTGCTTACTAGTCATGTATTTATTTTTTTTGGTATATTACTATAATTAATGTTTTGCCCTTACCTGTGCAATTACTTTTTCTTGTCAATGCCTCTCTACTGCTTATTCTTTTGCTTGCCATAGTTCACTTGTTCTATTGTTTGCTCTGTTGTCTCCTATATGCTGCATTGTATTTCTCCCGGGTCGTACCTGAAAATAGGCATATGTATGCCTAGTATACCCCCACCTGGTTAACAAAAGCAAAAATAAAAATAAATAAAATAAAAAGGGAGTGCTTTGTCCACGTTCCCCTAGGGTATGTCTCCTGCAGCTTCCTATTCCACTGTGTCAAGATATGATCTGTGTTATGGACCACAGTTCTTATATGCTTTTGTAGAGATGGCCTATTAGATGATACCAAACATCTTCTTTTAACACAGCCATAAAAATTCGCAATAGCAGCAGGGCTAGATCCGAGAGCTTAGGTGGGGTCTCTCCAGGCATGCAGGAAATGGGTTCTGAGAAGGAGATAATGATAGTGTTCTCGCCCAGTTAATCAATAGGTGTCTGTAGGGTGGAAGAAATTAAGGGGAATGGAAATGGAAGCATTAAAAACAGAGGGGGTAGGAGGGAGATCAAAAAGGAATAAAGAGGGGTAATAATCAGAGTGGTAAAATCTGGAACGCAATGTGTGCAAATTAAGTCTACGAAATATGATTATGGACACAGAGGCCATGGCAGAAGCAGACATGGATACTGTGGCCATTACCAAGTCATGGTGCACTGAAAACCATAACTGGGATATTGCCATACCAGGCTACACTCTGTTCAGGAAAGAGTGGGAAGAAAAGGAGGGAGTGTGGTGCTTTCTGTGAGGGAAAGCATAAAAGTGACAGAGATACTGGGAATACAAGGGAAGACTGTGGGTCATGGGTAGCGTTAAGGGTGTGCTCCATGCTTTAAGCATAGCCAGTGATCACAGGAACACATTTTCTTTGTAAACCAGTTCATTGAACTATGCTCAACCTGCCTTTCTGGAGCACAGTTAGGGGTGGGAGTTGATGGCAGTGGGACAGTAGTGGGGGGACTCCAGCAGGGGCACTGCGATACAAGTCGGGCTTTAGGTATTAATTGACTGGAGTTCAAAGTTGTATCAGCAACTGACTGGGTGAGCAGGCAGCTGTTACATTAACAAGTGGGCCGGCAGAGATCAAGTGTATGGGTAGCCAGCAAGTTAGTGTGCACTTTGACATGCTGTCAAGGAACATGCATATTGGTAGCCAGCACAGATTAGAGGGTGAGCTGATAGGCAGGGAAAGAGCATGAGAGCAACTGGCAGACTAATGTGCATGTGGTCAGACAGGGAGGGACTGAGCATGTGTGGTTCAGAGTGAGTTTACAGGTACGTAACAAACAAAAGTATAGAAGGATGACAGGGAAGGAATGAGCATCAACCAGAGGTGAATGAAAAGCAGGTGATCTAGCAAAGAAGGAAAGATAACAGATTCTCAGCATGAATTTCGTTCTAAACACAACACAGAGACTGTCTTGGTGAGGTTCACGGGCCAGATTGTTAAGGCAACTGACGAAGGAAAGCTTGTCGCCTTGGCCTTCGTGGACCTCACCAAGGCATTCAATCTGGTTGACCATGCTGATTTATTAAAATCATTTTCTGCTGTCCATTTCTCAGATGGTGTGGTCACCTGGTTCGGAAACTACCTCTCCAACAGGAGCCCGAGAACTTCGATTGGTAGAGTAACATCTAATGAGGCTACTATGAGTTGTGGAGCCCCACTGGGCTCCATACTTGGATCCTTACTTTTTTCTCTCTGTTAACTCACTCTCCAGTTTATTCAAACACACTGAACTTATTTTATACGCAGATGATGCGGTTCTTTTTTGCTCTGGATATGGCTTACCCATACTGCAAGCAATACTGCAATCTTAATTTAGTCTATTACACTCTCGGTTCGAAGTTCACAAATTAGTACTAAATTCTACTAAAACAAAAACAATAGCTTTTTTCTAGTCCTAGGAAATATCCCATATCTGAAATACTATTGTGTGATAATTTTGGTAATCAAATTGAGCAAGTAAGGGTGTTCAAGCATCTTGGCCTACTGTCAGACTCCCACCTCTCATATGAGCCTCATGTCACTGACCTAACTGCTAAGCTTCATAAAACACTGGGTTTTCTCTTTAGATTAAGGAAAAGTCTTACAGATGAAGTCAGGTACAGTATATGCCGACTCACAGTCTACTATTGTCAGTGCTAGACTATGGTTCCGTGATCTACTCCTATACTACTGAAGGAATGTTTACTAAGCTAAGGTCAACATATAGTATTATTCAATTTGCCATATGTTGTCCAAGGTCTATGCATCACTGGTTTTTATACAGTTTATTTGTTTACCCTTAAACCAACATTTTAACTTTTGTTCACTATTGTTTCTCCACAAAATTCAACTTGGCCTGCTCCCACAAAGTATAATCACCTTGTTTGTCAGAAATGATCATTCAGTACGCACCAGAATGCACAACAGACTTTCCTTTATGGCCCCGTTTTCAAATACAAAGTTTGCTCAAAATTCCATAACTTTTTTACCCATCTTTTATAATAAACTACCCAGCATTATAGTAGGCGTCCCCACAATGTCTAGTTTTAAAGGAAAGTTACAGAGCCATATGTTTTATATAAGTGCAATAACTGATCTTAGCTATTGTTTGCAAGTGTCTACCGTACTTATAACTCTGGACAGCTGTTAAAGTGTGCTGATGGAATCTATATGTAAGTGCAAATACTGATTTTTAACTATTGTATTTAAGTATTTATTGTATTTGTTTAATGTAGCTATTTGTAGCACTGGACATCTGTGAAAATGGGTTAACAACCCACAGATCTTTCAGTATAAAATAAAAATGAAATATTTTAAAATCCGCAGACAAAGAAATGAAAAGAAAAAAAGGTGGACCAGGGACTGAGGGAATTGTGGTCACAGAAAGATGAGAGTGAGAGCAAATATGAGGGAAGAAGGCCAGATTAAGAAGCAAAACAGGAAGGAAAGAACAAAGATCACAGAGGAATAAAAATGAAAACAGAACAATTTTTCTGACGTCTAGATAATGATAGTCCTTGGTGGTGGGAGCCCAGGTGGTGTGGCCCGGACAAGTGACTGTGGACTGTATTCCAGAAGTGGGTGAAGAAATCAGTGGTGTTTGTGTGTCTGCAGATGGCCACGGTGCTTGAAGATTCAATGTGTAGTAGTAAATAGGTGTGTGCATTTTTAACACTTCATGGCATCAGTAGCGCACAATAAGGTGTCACACTGTCATGTGTGAAACAGGCAACAAAACAGAGAATTGTGGATGGGCAACTATGTACAACCAGTGTGTTCTGTCAGAGGGATTCTGACTCCTCCTGACCTCGAGAGTGCATAAATTACCCAGAACCTTTACTACAAGCAAGAAATTAACAAACCAGTATATTAAAAAGAAGATAGGCAGAAGCACAACCAATGTCCAAAGGAGCATATATTTCAGGATACAATTTAGAGTTTCTGTGCTGTTCTATTTTGGAGCAGCACACCACGCTAAATCCTTAACACCACCCCTGCTGTGGGTACTCCTGAGAAGGGGAACAAGGCCACTATTCGCACTGGTGTGATCTACAGACCTCCAGCACAGGAGTAGTTAAGATAAGTTAATGGTGGAAACCACTGGCAAGATGGCAGAAAACGGGGAGGTACTGCTGGTAGGGGACTTCAATCTGCCAGATGTAGATTGGAGCCACCCAGCTGGGGCTTCAGCTAGAAGCAGGGAAATTCTGGACTCGGTGCAGATTCATTCCTCAAGCAAACAGTCAGCAAACCCACTCATGATGGGGAAACACTTGACCTGGTACTCACTAACAGGGACTGTGTTGCAGATGTGAAGGTGGAAGGACTCATGGGGCCAGTGATGACTGTACAATCCGATGCAATATAAGGACCGCTGTGGAGCCAAAACACAATGGCAAGGACCCTGGACTTCTGGAGGGCAGATTTTACGAAGATAGGTGAATGCCTTAAGGATGACCTGGGTGGGGTGGAGGAACAGTGGGCAAAGCTAAAAGGGGACATACTGAAGGCAACAAACCTCTGCATCACGCAAGTGAGTAAAAAACAGATCGCTATGGTTCTTGAAAGAAGTGGCTGAAAAGGCAGCATTCAAAAGATACAAGACACAGAGGGAGGAGGACAGGGAGATGTATCAGGAAAAACAAAGAAGCTGGGAAAGCAGTAAGCAGCACAAAGGCATAAACTGAAGAAAGAAAAGCCCAAGTGCTAATGAGAAAGGACAAGACATTTTTTTTTTTTTTTTTTTTTAAGTACCTGAGAAGAGGAAGACCAAGGGAGGGACAGTAAGGTTAAAGAGTGATTGGGGGAGGGGCCTGTACAGAGGGGAGCCAGAAAAAGACAGACATTCTGAACAAATACTTTTGTTCAGTCTTCACAGTGGAAGCAGAAGGGGAGGGACACAGCAAAGTAACAGGAGCTCTGAAGGGAGGGAGGCAGACGCTAGTCTTTTTTTCAGAGGACACCATCCTAAAGGGGATTGCTAATCTGAATGTTGACAAAGCAATGTGATCAGATGGAGAACATCCTAGGGAATTGAGGGAGCTCAGGGAAGTACTGGCTGCACCTGTGACAGTCTTATTTAACAGCTCACTGGAAACAAGAGTGGTTCCAGGGACTGCAGGAGGGTAGATGTAGTCCCACTTCACAAAAGTGGTAACAGGGAGGAGGCTGGCAATTATAGGCCAGTCAGTCTAACACACTGGTAGTGGAAAGATTAATGGAATCTCTGCTGAAGGAGAGAATAGCAGAATTTCTTGACTCTAATGGGTTACAAGACCCAAGACAGCATGGATTCATGGGCATGTCAAAGGAATCTGTTAAATTTCTTTGATTGTGTGATTGAGGAGTTGGATCAGAGTAGAGTGGTGGATGTGGCCTACCTAGATTTCAGTAAGGCATTCAACACTGTTCCACGTAGGAGACTAGTAAGCAAGCTGGGTAGCTTAGGAGTGGGTCCAAAGGTGGCAATCTGGGTAAGAAACGGGTTAGGGAATGGGTAACAGAGGGTAATAAACAGGGCAATTTCTGAGGAGGGCAGGGTGACAAGTGGGGTGCCTCGGGGATCACTGCTGGGACCAGTCATCTATAATGTCTTTATAGGTGACATTGAAGAGGGGCCAGAGGGGAAGGTGTACCTCTGGGGATGACATTAAAATATGCAATGTGGTGGACACTCTGGGGGGGAAGGGGTCGCGGGTGGAGATGAGCAGAGATCTGGGAAAACTCGAGGAATGGTCAAGGGCAGGACAGCTGGGTTTCAAAGCTAAAAACAACAAAATTATGCACTTGGGGTAAAGAAACCTAGGGGCAGAGTACACGATGGGGGGAAGGGGAGACAGTTATTGATTACCACCAAGCAGGAGAGAGAGATGGGGGTAATCATCCCTGATCTAAAGTTGGCCAGGCAGTGTAATATAGCAACCGGGAGGGCTAGTTGAATGCTGAGGTGCATAAGGAGAGGCATCACCAGCAGAAGGGAGGTGGTGTTGCCTCTGTGTACATCACTGGTAAGACCTCACCTAGAATACTGTGTACAATTCTGGAAGGATGTAGAGAAGCCGTGGTTCAGAGGAGGGCAAATAAAATGGTGTGGGGTCTACATCAAAGGCCCAATGAGGAGAGACTAAAGGAACTCAATATGTACACCATGGATGAGAGGAAGGCTGGGGGGGATATGACAGACTTTTAAATACCTCACAGGGGTAAATAGGGTACAAGAGGAAAGTCTTTCAGGAATAAAAAGTGTTCAAAAACAAGGGACATGCTATGAAGTTGGAGGGAGTTAGATTTAGGAGAGATGTGAGGAACTACTTCACAGAAAGAGTGGTGAATTCCTGGAAGAGCCTACCAGCCAAGATGGTGGGTGTGAAAACAGTGGTGGGGTTCAAGAATGCATGGGATAGTGGTAGGCATAAGTGAAGCTTAGTGGAAAGGAGTTTGGGGGGGACCAGAGATCAAATAGGGTCTGCGGTGATACTGTAGGTAGGGAAAAATGGGCAGAATGGTTGGGCCAAGCAGTCCTTATCTGCCAAAAAATTATCTCTCTCTATGGTGTAGATGTTGAAGAGTATATGCCGTTTTCATTCATAAACTGGAATAAGTAGCTTAAGCCAATTTGGCACCATCTGCGAAACAATGTCTGTCTGAAACAGCTGAAAGTTTAATGAGTCTTTCTCTAATAACTTGAACTTGGCAATACCACAGTGTATTAGCATGGGTGGGATTTCTCAGAAAAAACTTTCCAGTGTCTTGGAGTGAGAGCTGTATAATTAGTGTCTATGATCGATATCTGGTGGGAAACAGGTATCTGGCCGTGTCAAATAAACAGCTGAGATGCAACTTAACATGCTTCCATGTAGATATGCAAGACTGAGATAGTAGCATACAATGTGTACTTGAGTTGCTAAGGCATATTTTTAGACTAAGGTGACTGAGGCCTCCCTTATCGTTAGGGTGCTGTAATATTTTATATTGGATTCTGAGTCTATGTCCATTCCAGATATAACGGAAAAAAAAAAAAATATATATATATATATATATATATATATATATATATATCTCTCATTCCACAAAGTAAAGCTCAGAGAGCATAAGCAGGACTGTTAGCAAGAAGAAAAAATTACTTACCATAGTAATCTTGTTTCTTCAAAGGGATCACTCATTGTGATTAAACTAAATGCAGTCAGCCTCCTGTGTTGAACTGCCCGGAGAGATGGAATTATATGCAAATTATGGAACTCTCATGTGGCTCATGCCACTTTCAAACTGCTGCCTTAGCAACTGCTGCACTCTGAGTGCTTCAGATTCTTACGTAGCCTAATTGGGTATAAGACCCAAAATTAACAACTAACATCCTAATAAAATAACAGAATAAAATAAAGTTTTTTGGCCCTTTCAGGTCAAAAATGCCCCATACCAATAAATCTAAGAAACTTGAGACCACAAGGAAACCAACTGGTTAAACACAAAAGTGAGTCTCTAACCTAAGCCCTATAGGCCAAAACTTCCTACAGCAGGGAAGCAGAAAAAACTTTATAGGTTCTAGTAGGGGAGGCAGGGAAGGAGCTTTAATCATAATGAGTGATCCCTTTGAAGAAACAAGATTACTATGGTGAGTAATTTTTTCTTCTAACCCCAGGAATCACTCATTATGATTAAACTAAATGCAGACTACCAAGCAGTACCTTTGGAGGTTGGGCCCGAGAACCTATCTTAAAAGCAGGTTCTGCAGTACTGCTGTACCAAATCGAGCATCACTTCTGGGTTCAATGTACCATCTGAAATGGTTTGTAAAGGTGTGTACTGTTCTCATGGAGCTGCTTTACAGATTTCCAGTAGTGGAATTTCTCTTAAAACTGCTATTGACGTAGCTGTGACTCTGGTGTAATGTGCCCTCAAGCCCAGGGGTGTCTAGTTATCCACCTTGGCGTAGCAAACTTGTTTACATACCACTCTCCAGTGAGCAACTGTACATTTTGTGGAAGGCCTACCTCTACTTACTTCACTATAGGCAAGGAAGAGTTGTGACTGACTTGATCTGTAAGACTTGGTTTGTCAATATATTGGCTAAGTGCCCTTTTGACCTCCAGTGAGTGAAGCTTTATTTCCGGAGAACTAAGTTCTCTGAAAAGAAAAAGGGGGTAGGATGAGAGACTGATTTTAAATGGAAAAAAATGAGATACCACTTTAAGAAGGTATTTCTATTGTTCCTGAGGACCATCTTATAGCTGTGGATCAAGATGTAGTGTACAGGACCTGTACTGATCTTTCTGGTTATAGTGATAAACAATAGAAACAGAGCTTTCCAAGTGACATATTTCAAATCTATAGTTTCCACAGACTCGAATGGTCTGTCCATGAGTGTGGCAATACAGATATACAGATTCCAGACTGGAACTGGTTCCCTCAGTGGAGGGAGACGAAGGCTGAAGGTCTTTAAATATTTTCTGAAGACCAGATGAGAGGTCATGGCTCTCTCTACACCAGCAGAAAAATAAACAGCGACTAAGTGTTTGAGGCAGTCTAGGCAAAAAACAAGTCAGCCTTGCAGTGGTCAATACCCTTCCCTGCAAACCACATATATAAGAAACCCTTTCCATTTACAAGAATATGTTTTCTTGGTGTAAAGAGGTTTCCTGGAACCGTTAAGCACAGGCAATACTGGATCTAGCAGTCTAAGGTTAGCAATTTCTAATTCGTCAAAGGGCCAGGCTTTGAACCTCAGTGACTGGAGGCTGGAATACAGGATCCTGCCTTGAGAGGAGGGCAGCAATTTGTGCCTCCTAGGCAAGTGACTTGGAGGAACTACTAACAGAGTTAAGAGAAGCCAGTACTCATGCTGTCTCTGCCAATTCAGTGAAAAGTACAGTTACGTAAGAACTTACCGTAACAGTAGATCTTCGAGAGAGGCTCTTGCAGTAGGTAATTACATATAGGACTGACGCCGGCCAGCGGCAAGACCCCACGGAAAAATTTCTAGCTAGCAGTCCCTGGCGAGGGACCGCCCCACGTCAGGTGACTGGCGTCATGCGACGTCGGTATAAGGGGCAGTCCCAGACACCCACCTTCCAGTTCTTTCCCGCCACAGGCCCGGAAGGCCCGGACGACAGAGAAGCATATATTTCTCAATGGAAAAGGGAGCTGAAAGCCTAGGGGATAGAGGATAGTTATTTACTGCAAGAGCCTCTCAAAGATCTACTGTTACGGTAAGTTCTTACGTAACTGTACTATCTTACTTCGAGAGGGCTCTTGCAGTAGGTAATTACATATAGGACTGAATCCCAAGCAGTCTGGAAAAAATAAAAGGCACCGGGAGGAGGAAACTACTCCTGAAAGTAGCGATAGCCTTGCAGTCCTCAAGACAGGAGGCCCTGCAAAACAGCTAGCCTGAAGCCTGCTCTACGGCGAGAGGCAATGTCCAAACTGTAATGTTTCGTAAAGGTGTGGACGGAAGTCCAGGTGGCGGCAGCACAGATGTGTGCCGCAGACACATTCTTGAAACAAGCCGAAGAGGCTGCTACTCCACGAGTGGAGTGACCTCTGACTTGGCCCGAAGGGGTCTTGTTGTACTTGTCATAACAGAAAGTGATGCAATGAGCCAACCACTTCGACAGGCATTGCTTGGAAACAGCATTGCCTTCCCTTTTGTGAGCAAAAGAGATGAAGAGCTGGTCAGTTTTTCTGAGATCCTTTGCCCTATCGGTGTAGTATCTCAGAATCCGGTGAACATCCATGGTATGGAGAAAATATTCTCCTTGGTTGGAGTACTGTGTGAAAAAGGCAGGTAACTCTATAGACTGATTTAAGGTAGACTCCGCTACCACTTTTGGTAGAAACTTAGGGTTTGTGCGAAGAGCCACTTGTTCTTTGTGAAAAATCAAATAGGGAATTTTACACATAAGGGCCTGGAGCTTGGAAATTCTTCAAGCGGAAGTAATGGCCACCAAGAAGAGCGTCTTCCACGACAAACTTCAGATCTGCGGATGCCGCAGGTTCGAAGGGAGGAAGGGTAAGTTTCTCGAGAACAAAGTTCAAGTCCCAAGGGGGAGCTGGAGTCCGGATGGGGGGCCTCAGATGAAGGACCCCTCTAAGAAGAGTCTTAGACACCTCTAATTGGGCAAAGGCTTTATCAGCGAAAGGAACATGGTAAGCTGAAATAGCGGCCATGTGCACTTTCAAGGAGGAATGACTGAGACCCAGAGATGACGTAAATATTCAAGCAGAACGGCCACTCAACAGGAGAAAGGCTCCACCTTCCTAGAGGCAGCCCAAATAGAAAATCTCTTCCATTTCATGGCATAAGTGGACCTAGTGGAGGGTTTTCTAGCCTCCACCAGAATCTCGGCCACCTTTGGAGAGACACCAAAATCGAGATTGGGCTAGGTCTGCAGGAGCCATGCATGAAGTTGTAGGGACTTGAGGCCTGGATGGACCAGGGTCCCCTGACCCTGGGTCAACAATCCTCGAGATAAAGGAAGAGGAAGAGGAGGAACCTCTGAGTATTGTTGTAGAAGAGAGAACCAGATTTGTCTGGGCCAGAAAGGAGCGATCACAATCATTCTCACTCCTTCCGTTGTTAGTTTCTGCAGTACACGAGGGACCAGAGGAATTGGGGGAGAAGCATAGACGAATCTGCCCTTCCAGTTTAGAGACAGAGCGTCGCTCCAGAAATCGCCTCGCTCTGGAGCGAGCGAGCAAAAGGTGGGAAGTTTTGCGTTTTGGGAAGAGGTGAACAGGTCTATCTGTAGAGTCCCCCAAAGTTGGAAGATGTCGTCGAGAACCTTTTGGTCCAACTCCCACTCGTGTGGCAGAGCAGAGGCGCAGCTTAGCTTGTCTGCCAGGGAATTGTCGACTCCTGGAACATGGATCGCCGTGAGGTGAAGGTTGTGAAGCGTTGCCCAGTCCCAAACCCTCACTGCTTCCCTGCATAGAGGTTAGGATCGAGTCCCTCCCTGCTTGTTGATGTACCACACCACACACATGTTGTCTGTCTGGACAGCTAGGTGACCGGGAAGGATGCATTGGTGAAGGGCTTGGAGAGCATATAGTACTGCTCGTAGCTCGAGCACATTGATGTGGAGAGCTAGCTCCAATCTGGACCATAAACCCTGGGTTCGGTGAGGACCCAGATGGGCTCCCAACCTTGCCTGATGCGTCCGTGGTCAGGTCTGGGAGGGAAGATGACAGAAGGGGACCCCACCCCGAAACAGGTTCTCTCAAACCATCCACCATTGCAAGTCTCTTGTCATCGGCGAGGAGATCAGAACCAGAAAATCTAGGTCGTCTACAAGTTGATCCCACTGGGAGCGGAGAGTCCACTGAGATATCCTCATGTGGAGCCGCGCGCGGGGAACTGTCGGGATGGTGGCCGCCATGAGCCCCAAGAGACGGAGAACCGACCTCACCGGAACCTTCTTGCATTCTGATAGCAGGGAAATCTGTGACTGAAGAGAGGCCGCCCTGTCCAGGGGAAGGAAGGCCTTGCTCACCGTCGTATCGAGGATAGCCCCGATAAACTGAAGTCTCTGGGAGGGATCCAGATGAGACTTGGAATGGTTGATGGTAATACCCAGGCAAGTGAAAACCTGCTGGGTGAGGGAAAGAAAATGCAGGAGCTCCTCCCTGGACGAGGCTGCCAGGAGCCAGTCGTCCAGGTAGGGGAACACCTGAACTCCCATAGTACGCAGGTGGGCTGCTACCACTGCCAGGCATTTGGTAAAAACTCGGTGTGCTGAGGAAAGACCAAACGGGAGTCCTCCTGGAAAGCAAACCGGAGGTACTTGCGATGCGAGGGACGAATGGGGATGTGCAGATATGCGTCCTGCATATCCAGCGCACAAAGCCATTGACCCGGCTGAAGAAGGGGCAGAAGGGTTTGTAGGGAGAGCATCCTGAACTTTTTGTATTCCACGTAAAGGTTCAAGGAGCTGAGATCGGGAATGGGTCTGAGATCTCCCATCTTCTTTGAGACCAGGAAGAAATGAGAATAGTAACCCATCCCTTGAAGGTGAGGAGGAACGGGTTCTATGGCCTGCTTCGCGAGAAGGGCAGATATTTCTTCCCGGACTAAAGGAAGATGGTCCCTTGCATAGGACGACTTCAGAGGGGGGTGGCGGGGTGGTTTCTGTAGAAACTCTATGGAGTGCCCCTTCGCTATAATCTGAAGCACCCATGAATCCGTTGTTATCCTCTCCCAACCCGGAAGATGGAGGGAGAACCTCCCTCCTACCGGTTCCTCTGGTGTGTCCGGAGGCGGAGGGAGAGGGGAGGAGTCAGGTGGTGTGGGGCAGCGCTGCAGCTGGGGCACCCTCTGCTTTTTTGGGCGGTGGGGGCCTGGCAGGAGTCGCGGGCGAGGAGGCCTTCTCCCAGTGCCTTTCTTTGTCCCGCTTTTTACGATGCCCTTCTGGAGAGGTCGACGCCTGCCTGAGCTTCTTCAATTCTTTTTCCATCGAAGACATCTTTTTCTTTAGAAGATGGGCTTTCAGGGACTGTTGGCGTTGTCTGCGGGTAGCCGCGTTGAAGTGCAGGCAATGCGGGCACTTTTCGACAGGGTGGTCGGGGCCTAGGTAAAATAGGCAGAGGGAATGGCCGTCCTCGTGTGGCAATTGGGCGTCGCATGGGTCGCACTTGTTTTTGGAAGGTGTAGGGGATGACATACACCGACGCTGACCTGACGCTGAGAAGAAAAAATACTGAAAATCTCGGTAAAACCGATGAAAGAACTGGGCTGACTAAGCACGAACTTTACCGCGAGGTGCTACGAGCTAACGTGAGGAAAGAACTGGAAGGTGGGCGTCGGACACGCCCCTTTATACTGACGTCGCGCAGCACGGTCACCTGGCGTGGGGGGCGGTCCTCGCCAGGGACTGCTAGCTAGAAATTATAGTCCTGCCACGCCGCCGCAGTCCTATATGTAATTACCTACTGCAAGAGCCCTCTTGAAGTAAGATCTCTTGTTCCCAACTTGGGAAATGAAATGAGATAAAGTTGAGTGAAGTGGTGATAATATGCTACCCTTGGAGGCAGTGAGAAACTGCCGCCCATTGTAGTTCCAGAAAAGGGAGATGTGACCTGAAGCAGCCCATCAGGTGTTCTGTGAGGGTTGTGTCTGAGCCTGAGGAAAAGCAGACGCTCTTCTCATCGCTCTCCTGCCCCTTCCTCTGAAATAGCCACTCGCTTGCTGTTGTGGCTGAGAGGCCGGTGTCTGAAGAGAGGGTTTGGGAAAAAAAAAAAAACCTAACCCTGCCCTCCCCTATTCTGGGATCTATCGAGAGTAGGAGGTCTGTCCTTTGAGCTGCTATGAAAAGTAGACTTGTATTCCTCTACTTTTTTCATACATGCTTCGGTCTTATCACCAAAAGATTGATTTATCCTCCACAGGGAAATCCATTGCCTTGGCCTGTGCATCTGTGGTAAGGTTGGTGACCCTTAGCCATGCAAATCTCCTAAGGGAGACAGCTAATGCCATTAACCTGGCAGCTGTGTCACTGGCATCCACTGCCATGTGGAACTGATATTTAGTGGCATCAAGTGCAGTCCTTGCTGTTTCTTGCAGATCCACTGCCAGTTCACCTGGAACCTTGTCAACAAGGCAAAAACTGTGTTCAAGTGCCTTTTGGTACACTGTACACATATGCCATGTAGTTGAGCACTGATTAATTAACAAGGAAGCAGCCGTGTAGTCCCTTTTTTCCCCATGGCATCCATCCTTCGTGAGTCCTTATCTGGAGGGTGGGTAGCCAGTGGTATTCAAGCTTTGCTGCAGGCAGCAGCCTGAACCACCCCTTCTGGGTCGGGATGGTGAAACAAAAATTCAGCAGTCGATCTGTCTAGCTGATACTTTTTGTCAGCTTGTTTATCTACCCCAGGGATAGAAGTTGGGGTCTGCCATCTCTGCAATGCAGCCTTTTTTAAGGACTTATGCATTGGCAAAAGAACATAGAAACATAGAAGTTGACGGCAGATAAGGACCGCAAGGCCCATCCAGTCTGCCCATTTCTTTTTCTACCTTATAAATGTGCCTTCGGCCTTTGCTCTGTCAGTGACCTATCTATTCATAGTCATTTGTATTGCTCCCTTATGCCTATCCCATGCCTGTTTGAAGCCCTGCACTGTATTCATAGCCACCACTTGTGGTAAGCCATTCCATGCATCCACCACCCTTTTCTGTGAAAAAGAATTTCCTCACATTCCCCTTAATCGGCCTCCTCTAATCTCATGCTGTGTCCTCTTGTCCTGCTATTTTTCTTATATTTAAACATGTTAGACTCTTTCACCTTGTTTATGCCCTTAAGGTGTTTGAATGCCTCGATCATATCACCTCTCTCCCTCCTTTGCTCAAGGGTATACATATTGAGCTCCGTTAATCTGTCCTCATATGTCTTCTGATGCAGTCCCTGCACCATTTGGTTGCCCTTCTCTGGACTGCCTCAATTTGGTTAATGTCCTTGTGAAGGTGTGGCTCCAATACTGCACGCAGTACTCCAGATGGGGCCTAACCAGTGTCTTGTACAGAGGGATTATTACCTCCCTCTTACGACTTGTGATACCCTACTAATACACCCTAACACCCCCTAGCCTTACCTACTGCTTTAGAGGTCTGCTTGGATGATTTTAGGTCATCAGTGATGATGATGCCCAAGTCTCTTTCTTCCTTTGTGACTGCTAGCAACTCCCCTCCCAGCCTATAGGTGGCTTCAGGGTTTCTCTTCCCTATGTGCATGATTTTGCACTTGTTTGCATTAAATCCCAGTTGCCACTCTTCTGACCATTCTGCTAGTTTATCCAGATCTCTTCTCATTCTGCCCACCCCATCTGGATCATCTACTCTGTTGCAGATCTTGGTGTCATCTGCAAACAGACAAGCCTTACCCTCTAGTCCATCTGCAAGGTCACTAATGAAGATGTTGAAGAGGACTGGCCCCAGGACTGATCCCTAGAGGTACCCCACTTGTGACTTGCATCTCTTCTGACTGTACCATTTACCACCACTCTCTGTTTTCTGCCCAATCAACCAGTTTGCCACCCAGTTGACCAACTTCTGACCCACCCCAAGCCTACCCAGCTTATTTATCAATCTGCTATGTGGAACAGTGTCAAAAGCTTTGCTGAAGTCAAGGTAGGCGACATCAACTGCTCCCCCTTGGTCCACCACTCTGGTTACCCAGTCAAAGAAATCTATGAGATTAGTTTGACAGGACCTTCCTTTTGTAAACCCATGCTGTCTTGGATCCTGTGCCCCTATGGATTCCAGGTGTTGCACTATCCTTTCCTTAAGGAGTGCCTCCATAATCTTGCTGCCACTACTGAGGTAAGACTGACTGGTCTGTAGTCCCTGCCTCCTCCCTGCTACCACTCTTGTGGAGCGGGATCCATGAGCCCTTCTCCAGTCTTCTGGACCTCTCCTGTGCTCAGAGACTCACTAAACAATTCTGCTAATGGCTCTGCTAGTTCCTCCTTTAGCTCCTTAAGTACCCTGGGATGTATGCCATCAGGTCCCATTGCCTTATCCACCCTGAGCTTAGCAAGCCCTTGTAGGACCCTTTCTTTTGTGAAGGGGTAGTGCTCACCTCCTCCCCTGTGTCCATGATGCTGAGCTGTGGGCCCTGTCCTACCTTCTCTTCAGTAAATACTGAGCAAAAGTATCTATTTAGGATAGATGCCTTTACAGGGTCCTCCTCCTCACATGCTCCCTTTTCTCCATTAAGCTTAGCAATACCCCCTCTGGACTTTCTCCTTTCACTAATGTATCTATAGAAAGTCTTGTCACCTTCTTTTACTGTTCGTGCTAGTGTTTCCTCAGTTTGGGACTTTGCCTGCCTTACCTGCTTCCCTTAGGGCAGTTTGGTATGCCTCCCTATCTTCATCCCGCTGTGTTCCCTTATATTTCCTGAAGGCCAGCCTTTTGGCTCTGACCTTTTCTGCTACTGTATTTGAGAACCAAAGTGGTTTCCTTCTTCTTTTGCACTTCCTTTTCTGTCTAACACAATGGGATGTTGCTTCAAGTATTGCATCCTTAATGCTTGCCCACTTTGCCTGTACCCCTCACCTGTGTTTCTTTTGCCAGGGCTAGCTTAACTCTGTAGGCCATCTTATCAAAGTCAGCTCCTCTGAAGTCCCATATTTTTGCCTTGGAATGGGATGATTTAGATGTAGTAGCCAAACTGAACCATACCATGTGATGGTCACTGGCCCCAGGTGACCTTCCACCTGGAGATCTGTGATCCCTTCTTTGTTAGTCAGTACTAGATCTAGGATAGCCCTGTCTCTTGTGGGTTGCTGTAGTCGTTTTGTTGGAGTTAAACCCATCATATTGAGGAATTCTGCTTCCTCCACCTCCTCTTCAGTCTCCTGAAGAGGGAGATTAAGGGTTTCCACCATGCTTCTTACAAAAGCATAATTTGAGGAATACTCTTCTGGGCCCCTAGGAGGGGACTCTAACTCCTGCTCAGGGGAAACTTCAGGGTATAATCAGTTCCCCTTCAAAATCCTCCTCACCATAAGTAATTTGAGGCTCCTGTGAAACAGGAACCGAAGGAAGAACCGATGCAGCCGGTGTAGGAATCGGGGCTGCACCCTGCAGGGCTTGTAGGACCTATAATGCTTTAGCAATGACCTCAGCAGAGGGCATACTATGTTTGTCTGCTGGGAACTCCTTAGCCTTCTCAGCTGGAGGCGCAACGACATGCTTCTCTTTGCACTTTTTCTTAAGAGGGACAGCCTCAGCCACCATCTCCACAGTCCTCTTTGTCTTACCTTGGTCAGGTTTCTCAGAACTTTTGTTTATGTCCTTAGCCTTGCCTCCATCCCTTTTAGGGACTGAGGTAGATGCGCTCGCATCAGCAGCAGAAGCTATTTCCTCTAGCTTTTTTGCCCTCTTTCTTAATGTTTTTGGACAGAAAGATTTGCAAATCTCACAATTGGCCAAAATATGATTGGTGCCCAAACAGGAAATACAAAGAGAATGTCCATCTGCCTTTGCTATAATCAGACAACAGGACTCACAATATTTAAACCCAGTGGGTCCTGTGCGTTTCTTAGGCTTATTTAAGTAGGTTTCTGACAGTGAGTAAGCCAAACAATTACCAATCTCAGGACAATATCTATCTATATATGTGAACCGGTAATTTTAAATATTAACAAACACTAACAGTTCCTGGAACCAAGCGCTGTTCGGTTCCCTGACCGTAGATAGAAAGCTAAACAAAAAACTAATGAACTCCAGACAGAGGGAGCGGAACCCTCGGTTCCAGGTAACCGCGAGGGAACCACTAAAAACCCAAAACTACACTACAATATTAAAAACTAAACTTCTAACTCAGCAATCTGAAATAAAACTCAAAATGAGTACTAATCTACACAGATAATGACTTCTGAAGACAGTTCAAGGAGAGCTCTCCGGGACGTCCTTACTAGGCATGCGGAGTAAAGAATCTGAAGCACTCAAGAGTGCAGCAGTAGCTAAGGCAGCAGTTTGAAAGAGGCATGAGCCACATGAGAGTTCCATAATTTGCATACAATTCCATCACTCCGGGCAGTTCAACACAGGAGGCTGACTGCATTTAGTTTAATCATAATGAGTGATTCCTGGGGTTAGAAATGAGGGTTACTCTCCTGAGGTTCAATGCAAAGAGGTGCAAAATAATGCACCTGGGTAGAGGGAACCCTGGGAAGAGCTACAGGTTGGGGTGGGGGTTGGGGGAGCTGACTGTCACCAAAGAGGAAAGGGACCTAGGGGTCATCTCTGATGACCTTAAGTTATCAAAGCAGTGCACAAAGACAGCAGGGAGAGCCAGTGGTATGCTGAGGTGCATAGGCAGGGGTATCACTAGCAGGAGGCGGTGCTGCCACTGTATAAAACATTGATAAGACCACACCTGGATAAGGAGAGTGTTCTTTGGGAGAAGGTTTAGTGGGTGAAGGAAAGAGGTATAAAATCCTACATCAAGTCAAAATGAAGTGTTGGGGAGCTACAGGGGACAACAGCTTTACGTTTAAGTTTCAGTATATTGTATCTAGTTCTTTTTAGTTTTAAAGTTATATAAGTCCAGGATGGATGTTTTATGCTTAGTGTAGCAGTAATAATAGAAACGTAATATCGATAAAAGCTAAAATGTGCAGAGAGTTGGCTTTTCACCTATCTGTGTTGCATTGGGTCTTGACAGTGTAACATTCAAAGGATGTCGATGTACTGTATAATTAGTAATTTGAAACTGACTGTAATGTGAACGCCAAACTTTGTTGCAATAAAATGAAGTTATAAAAAAAAAAGGCCACACCTGGAGTACTGCGTGCAGTTCTGGAGGCCACACCTGCTCAAGGACATAGGTAAGGTGGAGACCATCTAGAGAAGGGCAACTAAGATGGTGCAGGGCTTGCACCACAAAACATATGAAGCGAGACTAAGGGGCCTCAATATGTATTCACTGGAGGAGAGACAGTGGGAGGACATGACAAACTCTCAAATATCTCAAGTGCACAAACAAGGTGCAGGTAGGGGACCTTTTCCAATGTAGAAAAAGTACTAGAACAAGGGGGCACAATATGAAATTGGAAGGGGGTAGATTAAGAGGTAATGTGAGGACGTTTTTCTACACAGAAAGGGTAGTCGACCCTTGGAATAGTCTGCCACAGGAGGTAGTGGGGGCAAGCACAATGGAGGGGTTTAAAGAACTCCTGATGAGATGTGTGTGTCTGCTCGTTCTCTGGCTTCTTGAGCATTTTAGTTGGTGGTTCAGTATGCGTATGGCACTCGTGTTTTGGCCCTTTTCCTTATTTTGTTTCAACTCTCTGTATGTCTCGTTTCCCTGTGTGGCTACCAGCAGCTTGGCTGTGTCATGGCTGAGGTCATATGTAGGGTGCACTGTCCTGCTCGCGGAGCAGTAACCACGGTTTTGATCACCTTCATAGTGTGGAATCGCTGTGAATGCTATTCCTTTCTGTTTTGCGTTTTTCCATCGCGGTCTTTGTCAGAGGCAAAGTCAGTGTTCGTTCGGAGAAGAGCAAGTGATAGCTGGTTAGTAGGAGCACTGTCACATAACCTTTTTTAAAAAGTGTTTATTTTTCAAGTTTCATTTGCTTTTGATAGAGTTGACAGTGACTGTTTGGCTTTGTTGATGGATAGTCTGCCAGCACCTCCTTAGCTTGCCTGAAGTTTGAGAAACTGTAACTGGGACATGTCCTGTGTGGTGAAGGCTTTTTTCTCCTCAGTTTGATAGTGTACCACTTCTGTTATGTCCCATATGTTATTCCTTGGTAGTCATGACATGCCCGACATAAGGAAGGTTGAACAGTGTTTGGGGTTTTTATACGCAAGTTACCAGCTATTCCACATAGTTTGCACCAGGTGTCACACTACCTGCAATAACAGAACTGGCTGTTCGTGCAATTTGAGTCTGGCACAAGACGCACTGCAGACATTGCAGATAAAACCAAAAAAATGTAATCTTCCTCCACTGAAAGAGGTGCAAATCATGATGAGACCCTATTTCAATACTGCTTCTGCCCAGCACAACACAACACAATTCATTCAGAAGACAGCTACAGGGGAAACAATGTAGACAGAGATAACATGGTGCCACTTATTCACTGGGTACTATCAGGCGCCTGTACAACAATGGACTGACTCAACGTGACAGATTACTGCCAAGCATCAGAAAGAAATGATACCAACAAGCCATGACATCAACACCAAAGACTACAGAACGCATTGCTGTCAGAGTCATCGTCACAGCTCATTCAAATAAATGCAACTGATACCAGTTAGACCCACCGCTACAACGACAAGAAATAAACCACATCCACGGTTCAGTCCACAGACATTGCATGTTAACAGGAATCTGGAGGTTTATAAACCAAAAAACTATAAAAAGACAAAAAGACTGATGTAGTTCACAGCATGGGATGACTCTCAAACAACAGATCCACAGTATTTCCATTCAGGTCTTCATAGTTCCATGACAACTGCAACTTTGAAGTGCTATGTACTGTAGCCGTCTTGTGAATGTTTCGTGTTATGTTGGGCACATGCAGTACTGTAATAGGGGCTCACCATGATTCGCATGCGTCTCAGTGGAGGAAGGGTATTTTTGTGCATTTTATTTCTCAGTGTCCAAACTGCAGTATGCTGTGCCAGACGTCAACTGCATGAACAGCCAGTTCCGCTATTCTACATTGTGTGATACATGCTACAAACTATGTGGAATAGTCGGAACTTGCATCTGTAAGGCCAAAACTGAGGCAAAATGTGAGTTGGAGGGACAAGTCTGGGACCCAGCTATATACAAGGGTGTAGGGGGCATACCACGGTTGGTTACTGCTGTCTCCCCATCTCACGCCTCTCCATGTCCCCATAGAATCAGAGTTGTGCTGTTTATTCCAGACTGTTTAATGTAGTGTATGGTAGGTGCTGATTGCATTTTGTGTCTGCCTGTGGTAGGTTGTGGTGGACACAAGTCACAGAATGTAGCTCGGGTAGGAGGGGAGAGAGTGGGTTCGATCATCAGTGCCTATGGGGGCTCGGGGAGTATGTGGGACTAGTAGTGTACCAGAGTGTACAGTATTTTTTTTCTGTTCTGTTCCGTGACATCATGGATGGGGAGCGCTAAATGTCATCGTGTAACATTTACTACTGTGTTGGGGTTGATCGTGAATATGGGGTGCACAATTTCCTATTACTGAGTGTACTGTGACATCAGAATTGGGGGCGGGAGCTGCAATACTAGTCCATGTATTGTACATGGTTCGGCATGGTAATTTCTGATGGAGCAGGTATAGCTGTGCCGTGCCACTCTATGGTACCTACTATGCCCTTATGGTGCCCACATGCCACTAATCTTCCATGTCCCGTGCCTCATTTGCAGGGGGCTTCTTAAGTGTCTGAAGTATCATCCAACCGGGGTCCATGTTTGGCAGTGGTCAGCCCCCCTAGGCTGGCTGGTTGGTGCCACAGAATAGTAGTCAGTTGTATTTAGGGGATTGAGTGGTACTGCCACATGCTATGGCATGTTACTGCTGATAACTTCACCGTGCCCTCAGCACCCCTTTGCAATTTGCAATAAATACATAGGGTAGTGCTATCCTTGAATGGGTTTAGTGGAGCTGCTAAGTAAAGCGCACAGAAAGCGCATCGCGCAGTTTGACTCTGGGTGCGTTTGGGGGCATTGTACTGTAAAAGTCACGCATCTTGCACTAGTCCTGCAGTGTGTGCAACTTGCTCCCGTTCACCACACAACAATGCACATTTCCAAAGAAACAGACACGCACACGGTGAACTGTCTCCTTCTGAAAACCCACACCCACGCTCTTCTTTCCCTTTGTCTGCGGCTGGGACTGCTGCAGCCAGCCGGCCACCCACAAACTATTTCTCCACACTGCTGGGAGCCTGTACCTAAACTCCTGTCAGCAACATTCCAGACCGCAAAACAAAGGACAGTGCAGTGTCTGCCTTCGGAAGAGAAACACTTGTGTTTTTTTGGGGGGAGGCATGTGTACGTCACACACCGTTTCCACCACCCTGGGACAAGTGACAATTGACAGACATGGACAACAGAGCACTACCTCTGCTGTATTACTATCCTCAGGGTTGTTAAACATCTGAGGGTGCTTGGGTTACCCTGTGCTGCTACAGAGCATATTGGCTGGTGCAGAGAGACGGAACCACGCTCGGTGTCACAATCCAGCAAGCACTCTATTACTGTCCGCTGGACTGTGAGACACTACTGTCTGCAACTACACAAATCACTAGAATACCAAAAAGCCACAGAGCCGATCCTCCAAATCGTGATAACACAGTTGTCTCTCATCCCAGCTCGCCGTCGCATGCGATTTTCTCTCGCGCTCTCTCTCTGTCCCCAAAAATGCTGCAGTTCAAATGGCACCACAAACTAAATGACCGACATTACTACTACTTCTAGGCTTCGATATTGCTGCTTGAGCTGTGTGAGTGTGTGCGTGGGGGGGGGCCACGCACAGACCGCATTCCACATCATACCTCAATTTTCCCACTACAAACACACATAAAAAGCTCCAAAAGACAGTAGAAAAAAATTACCAGTCACTGCTGACAAGTCTGTCCTTATCGACACGTTCAACTTCTTCAGTGCAGTCATTCACATCACTGTCATTTTCATCAATGGAATCAGACAGTACAAGCTCAAACTGATAAGGTAAAACTAAATTGCTATTGACAGCCATTTGGACACCATACTGCTCATCATTATGAATGTAGTCTTGCTGATAGTGTGAGGTGTCAGCTGTCACTGAGTACAAAGATACTAATTTTGTTAGCAAGCAGAGCGATACTATGGAAACTGCAGCACCACAGAGCGTTCCCTACAAATGATGCCAGCGCTTCACTCGCACTGACTTTGCCACACAAAGGCGGGCTTTTGCTATGCTACCCTCATGCTGTGCATACAATCAACCAAAGATGTTCTTAAAGTTAAAGCTAAGAAAACCTCATTCGCCAGACCACACATGCCATCTACTGTCGCCCTGTCCCAACTATTCAGAAACAATGTCAGGAGCTCTTTAAGCATGCTTGGAACAGGCACAAGGGAAGCTTGAGAGGGGAGAGTGTGATGAAAAGCCTTTGATCACATAGGGTCAGTGGCCACATACAATGTGTAGGGCCTATGGGCAGATTGGATGGGCCTAGCAGTCCTTATCTGCCGACAATTTCTATGTTTCTACGTAACCATATTTCTAGGAGTGGTATGTGGTGCACAGCCACACTCCTGCTGTTTTCCTTCCCTTTTAAATCTTGCCGGATGTCTTCAAGCTAAGTTCCTTCCACTCACTCAGCCAGGTGATATACACCTCAGTTTCACCCTGTGAGGCCAGATCTTGTATGCTGGAAGCAGGGATCCTTGTGCCACTTGCCAGGAAAGGTTGTGTGGATGTACACCATACACCACTCCTAGCACTACGGTTACACATGATGATAACATTTTATTTTTTATACAGGATACAAATTGTTATGGTTTTACTCCTATTTACAATGTCCTGTACAGTACATACATATATACAGTACTTAAAAACAAATACTAACATAACACATTATACATTGTTGCTACACATTTTTACATACATGATTGGTTGTGGTGCTATGTCATCAAAAGCATTTAAAATTAGAGCGTCCATATTTCTTTAAGTGCAATTTGAATTCTGTGAATGAATATATAGACTTCAAATCGTTGGACAGCACATTCCAGAACCTAGCAATACTCATCTGCAGAGTGGCATCCCCCAGCCTAATAAAAGTCATATGCACAGGTAAATTAAGTAATTGTGTCTTCAATAATGCTTATAATTTGGAAACTCCAGTTTTCTGCCGGTCTGGTGACGCAGAGGGCTGAGGCGCTGGATGCCTTACCTCGTGTCACCCGCAACCTGGGTTTTGGAATAAGCTTGGGTCGTCGGAGAGCCGGCATTTGGTGGGGCAGGACTGAGCAGCCGAAAGGCAGCTCTCCTCTTCCACGGAGGCACCCAGTCACCCACTGTAGTTCCACTGCCCACTGATGGTGGTCTGAGGGTAGTGTAGCCGTGTAAGCGGCAAGTAGCGGTACAGCAGCGTGCGCATGCCTCCACAAACGCACGTCCAGGACAAGGGCCGGGGAAAAATTAGGATAAAAATCTATATAGAAGGGAAAAAAAAACCTCCAGTTTTACCAAATTACGTAATGGATGGGTCCCTATTGTATTTATAAACTTATGGCATCATATTGACCAAGTATATTGTCTTTTCCACGGGTTTCAGCCAGTCCAGCATTTCATATAACTTACAATGGTGAATTACATATTTGCTTCTGGCTGCAGATCTGGCTAATCTGTAGTACCATCTGGTCTGCTTGATCCAAGAATAGGCTGCGAGCAACAAAAAGCGGGTCCAGTGCTCCCCACAAAGGAGGCGGCTTACCTCCAGCAACAACACCACCAAAAGTTAGTAGGAGCACTAGAAAGGACAGCACGGAGGCAGCAAATGCTCAGTACACACAGAATTTATTCCAAGTGTCCATGCAAAGATCTGCAGGTTTCAACAGCACAGCTCTGACCCCAATTTGAGTGCTCCTACTAACTTTTGGTAGTATGTTACATCTGGTCTGTCTTTCTGAATGATGTTTGGGGCAAATTAATGTATAGTTGGGAACTACATTCTAAGACAGGAATTAACAACTGTCTAATCAGTTTACTCCTCATCTCTTTTGTGAGACAATTTGAAACCCTTCCTATTGCCCCTAATCTTTGATTTAATTTTTGACTGTTGTGTTTATATGGTCAATGAATGTTACTCTATAATTAAACATCTTTATACAATAGGGGTTTAGTGATATGCGTGAAGTAAATAGTCATATTCTTACCGCATACTGATATCAGGAAGCTGACATGTACACAGTGAGAAAATGCACCAGACAAATATACTATATACACGTCAGCAAAAAATATCACTATTCTCTCTACGTCAGCTGCGCTAGCAGCCGAACGCTATGGAAGAAAACCAGAAACGGGGAAAATACACAGGTATCACAAAAACTCTACAAGTTAACTGACGAAAACTAAAAAGCCCCTATTGTGTAAAACGGATATGTGATGGTAAGGGGCTTGATAAGTGTAACACCACAACTTGAGGTAACCGAGCTCGGAAAAATCACTCGTGGCTCCACTACGCAGAGCCACTCATGATAATCTTGAGCTCACTTGCCACTCGTTGAGATATTACATATATCAAGCCCTTTACCATCACATATTCCCTTAATATATTTGTAATCATTAACACTGGTTACATTACTACCATTTGAAAGTTTTATGTTCAATCCTATTTTACGGTTTACTTGAGAGCCCAGTGAAAATAAAATACAGAGGGTTTTTTTTTCCCCACTGACTAAGAGGCCCGAATCCTTAAACCAAGCTTCCATCGAGGTCATATCTTTTTGGAGTTTTTGCTCCAAGGAGGCATGGCTATCAGCAGATGCCACCAAAATGGTATCATCCGCATATAGACAAACCCCACTTTTAGAAATCATTTAAGTCAGATCATTAATATACACATTAAACATCAGTGGGCCCAGTATAGAGACCTGTGGGACTCCTCTTTTTACTACTTTTAGTTTGGATACAGAAGTTCCATACATCACACTCTGTTTTCTTTCGGAAAAATAGGTCGTAAACCATTGTAATGACTTCTTGAACCTCAATCCCATACAGTCACTTTAACAATGTCCTATGATCTACCACACCAAATGCTTTACTGAAGTCCATGAACACTGCCCCAGTACTTTTGCTCAAATTCAGTGATGTGACCGGCCCGGTGGCAGAGGGTTGAGGCACTGGATGCCACACCTCGCTTCACGATGGTGACCAGACTTTGGGAACAAGTCTGGGCCGTCGGGGGTCAGCAAGGGAGGGAGGGAGAGGATTGAGCGTCTGGAGGACAGCTCTCCTCTCCCGGGAGGGAGGGAGTGGGGTCTCTGCTTGGTGCTTAACTGGTCTCTGGTGGAGGCCTGAGGCATGGCAAGTGTGGAGTTGATGCTGGGGGGGGGGGGGGAGTGGTGACGTCGGTGGTGATGCCTTGGCATTGGACATGCGCCACTCCCATAACGAGCAAGCACTCTCCGAGCTCCGGGTAAACGGCAAGCACTGAGGTAGACCCTATCTGCTCCCTCCTGCCTAGTCCCAGGGTCTCCTGACGAAAGCTGAATAGTTCGGGTGTTCTGCCCCACCTCGGCCCCATCCAGGGGGGGAAGATCCGCGGCTCCATGGGGGGGGGGGTTTGACCGTGAGACCAGGTAGGCGACAGGAATGGGGGCAGTCCTTCACTGGAGCTCCCGGAGAAGCGAAGCTCAGAGACAGTAGGCGGGGAATAAAAATAAATAAAAATTAATTTCAGTGTTGTCACCAAATCATTGAACTCAACTAGGGCAGTGTCCATGGACATTCCAGCCCTAAAACTGTGCTGATGATCTGATAACAGTCCATATAGTTCTAGGTACTGATAAAATTGTGCACTTGTTTTTCCAAAACTTTGGGCATGATTGAAAGCAAAGCAATTGGTCCATAGTTTGTCGGAGTAGTGTTATCCCCTCCTTTAAATATAGAGACCATCTTCCCTGCTTTCCAGATATCTGGGAAAGTAATGCTACACAGACTCCAGTTAAAGAAATGAGTTATAGGTGCCAAGATGTTTGCACCCAATCTTAAAAATCTTGCCTCTATGCCTTACAAACCTCCAGCTTTATTAATTTTTTATTTGCTTAGTTCCTTTTCCAAAGTCTCACTCGGTCCCAGGCGGCCATTTTGAATAAGGTTAAGCATAGAACATTTCGACTCATATATGAGTTCTGGGGCTGAAACCTATTTTAAACCGAGGTTTGAGTATTTTGCCAAGAGAACTCCCCTTTTCTTGATTTACTTGATTTATAATTTCTTGTAATAAAATTTCCAACGTTTTAGTTACAGGATCCTGTATTTAAGTATGGCAGGCAGGTCTGTACCAAAATATTGCTTTCTATTAACTGTATTGGAGCTCTTGTTTTTATTGGATTTTGCAGGTTCTTAACAGTCCCAAAATTTCTTGGGGTCTTTTACTTGATTTATACTTTTCTTATAGTAATTTTTTTGTCAATTTTATTTCGTCTGTACATTTAATGCACTATTTTTTGAACTTAATCTAGTCTTCTTCTCGTTTGGTTTTTCTTTTTTTTTTTTTTTTTTTTGCTTTTTCCATAAATGGTTTTCAATTCTTATGATTTTTGAGTTTATCTGTTAACCAGAATACATTTTTCTTATCCACTGTTTTTAATGTCTTTGGTGCGTGATGATTGATTATATCCACTATAGTATTAGTGAAGTCCTGGACAGTCAAATTTAAATCTGGGATTAATAATAACCTATTCCATCTAATGTTCAATAGGCTATTCCTAAAAGCTTCAAAGTTAAATCTTTTTAACCTTTGCTGGCCATGGACTGATCTCAGTCCAGAATTCCTATACGTTCTAATTCTGTTGGCAGCCAAAGGGTTAAGTTAGTTATCCAATATGTTTCTGTCTCGCTTTTAAGGGGTTTCTGTAGATCTAGGCAGCATGTTATTGGGTAATGGTCTCCTAAGTTCAAAGGCAGAACTTCCGTAGATCTCCTAAATTCGAAGGCAGATGAGTAATCCTCATTCTTAGGGGCATGGATATGGTGCACTATCCACACCCTGGCAGACTCCTAGCAGTCCTCTGGAAGGAGGGGCAAGGCAAGGTGCACACCCCTACTTGGCAAACTAGGACTGGAGAACCGGGGTCCAAAAAGCTGCATCCTGGTGTGACTCAAGGTCAATGTTGTAATGGAAGATGGAGGTGTGTGCTGAATTCCAGGTAGCAGCCCTGCAGATTTCCTGGATAAGGATGTCCCTAGAAGCAGCCACTGAGGCAGCAGTATGTCTGGTGGAATGAGCACTAAGCCCTATGGGAGGCTCCCTACCAGCCAACCTATAGCAGAGGTCGATGCAGGAGACTATCCACTTGACGATCATCCACTTAGATACCAGTCTACCAGATGCGGCTTCAGCATATGTATCAAATAGCTGGCGAATCTCTCACTGAACTCCAGCCATATACTCCTTGTAATAAGCGAGCTTTCCTCTTAGGTCCAATGAGTGAAACTTGAGCTCGACCTCAGAGGTCGGAATAGTGAAGTACACCAGGAGGTTAAACACCTGATTAAAGTGAAACTCTGATACAACTTTTGAGAACAACTCTGGGTGTGGGCGGAGGACTACCTTGTCCTTGTGGAACACCAGGTAATGACACTCCATTAAGAGCACCTGGAATTTATTGATCCTTATGGCAGAGGTGACAGCCACTAAGTAGGCAGTCTTCCATGACAGAAGTGACATCTCACATCTGTGCATTAGCTCAAACGGCTTGCCCATAAGCACTGCCAACACCATTAACAAGTCTTAAGGTGGTGGTGGTTCACACACTGGCAGGGACAGGAGGTCCAGGCCCTTGAAGAAGTGCCCGACCACCTTCTCCTGCACCACCGTCAGCACATCAGCCAATGCCCGATATGCAGATTGCATGGTGAGGTGCACTATGAGGGTAGGGCTGGAAGTTCCTGCCATATGGATGGCAAGGAGATCCATATGCAAGCTGCACCAGAAGGTCCAGGTGCAGAGCCGGCCTGCTTGTTCAGGTAGTACATGGTCGTGGTATTCTCCATCTAGACCTGCATGACCTGACCCCAGACAAATGGAGTGAATTCCATCAGAGCAAGACAATGCACGGAGCTCCAGTAGATTGATGTGGTGACGGGACTCCCTTGGGGTCCAGAACTCATAGGTCCGGTGGTTCTCCAGGTGCACTCCACATCCTACAGAGACACACTGGTTGTCAGGGTGACGGTCTTCTCTTGGTGGGCAAATGAGAATCCTTCCTCCAGATGTTCTGGGAGGAGCCACCAATGGATGGCATCCCACATCAGCTAGGTCACCGTGGACAGCTGGTCCAGGTGACCTAGGAGAAAGGACAACTGGTGGCCCACCTCCATCAGCGGGCCTATCTGACCACACTGGTGCAAGATGCCATGTACCCCAGCAGCTGCAGGAAGACCCAGGCAGGGCGCAAGCATCCAACCTGAAATGATCAGGCAAAAGAGGGAAGATCCGATGCCCTGTCTTTTTCAAATTGAGTAAACTTTACTAAACCACAAGAAAAGAAAAAAACAACAGTACATACAGGAATAATCAATATCATGGACAGAATGAATAACTCCTCACCCCAACACCCTCCCCCCACCTCACCCTCAAAACCCACCCATCCCGCCACGAAAGGTACTAGGTTGATTTATCAAGGGGGACACGGGTCAGAATCATCCGACCCAATGAAGAACAGTCCACATCTTCCAGAACTTCCGCTGTTCTCTCCTTGTAATAGGAGAGAGCTCGTCTCAGGTCCAGAGTATGGAGCCTGTACTTGGCATCCGAGGTGTAGTTTGGGTAGAACACAGACAGAGTCAACACTTGATTAAGGTGGAACTCTGACACCACCATCGGAAGGAATTTCGTGTGGGGGCGCAGGACAACCTTGTCCCTGTGGAAGACCAGGTAAGGAGACTCAACTGAGAGTGCCTGGCACTCCCCAGTTCTTCTGTCTGACATGATAGCCACCAGGAAGGCGTTCTTCCATGACAAGTGACATCTCACACTTGTGCAGCTGTTCGAATGGCTTGTCCATGAGTTTGGCCAAAAACAGCATTAAATCCCACGGAGGTGGAGGTTCATGCACCGGAGGGGATATGTGATCTAAGCCCTTGAAAAAGCAGATCACCTTTTCCTGTGCCACAGTATACTGACCGTCCCACACCTGGTAAACAGAGATGACTGCCAGGTGCACCATAAGGGTCGTAGACCGAAGACCCCCCTTTGGACAGAGACCAAAGGTAGTCTAAGATGCTAGCTACTGGACAGGATAGAGGGTCCAGGCCCTTGTCCTGACACCAAATGGAAAACCTTTTGGTCAGCTCTTTTATGGTTGCTTCCACTACCGTGAGTACATCCTGAGCGAGACCTAAAGCCTGGAACTCTAGTCACTCAGGTACCAGGCTGTCAGGTGCAGGGATTGAAGGTCTGGATGGAATACCTTCCCCTGATTGACTGAGATCAGGTGCGGGCGTGCTGGAAGACGCCTCAGAGCCTGTTTCTGAGGCTGAGGAGATCTGGATACCAGAACTGGCATGGCCAGTCTGGGGCTACCAGAATCACCAGTACCTTGTCAGTCTTCACCTTGAGAAGTACCCTGTGGATCAAGGGAATTGGAAGAAGGAAGGCGTATAAGAGGCCTGGGGTCCACAGCCTCGGGAAGGCATCCCCCTGCAGTGAGCCCTGTTGAGGGAGGCGAGCATGAAACAGCCTCAGCTTGGTGTTTTCCCTGGAGGCAAACAGGTCCACCATCGGTTTGCCCCAGTGGGAGAACAGGCTGTGAGCTACCTCTAGGTGAAGAGATCACTCATGGGATGTCTCGCCTATGTTGCTGAGGGCATCCGCCAGTTGATTTGAGGCTCCTGCAACATGGATGGCTAGGATATCCGCCTCCAATCGGCTCACGAGTGTCCAGATGCGGAGCACTTCCCTGCACAGCAGTCGGGAGTGCGTGCCACCCTGTTTGTTGAGGTAGTACATGGTCATAGTGTTGTCCATCTGGACTTGAACCACTTGACCCCAAAACTGCTGAGCGAATACGGACAGCGCCAGTCTAACTGCTCTGAGCTCCAGCAGGTTGATATGGTATCGTGCTTCTTCAGGGGTCCAGAACCTGTGGGCCCTGTTGTCCCCCATGTGGGCTCCCCAGTCCATGAGAGAGACATCGGTCATCAGGAATACTGTCGGCTTGGGGCGGACAAATGGGATCCCTTCCTGCAGATGATCCAGGATGGTCCACCACTGGAGAGCATCCCACATCTTCTGGGTCACAGTGATCAGCTGGTCAAAATGATCTTGGTGTTGAGTCCACTGGGAGGCCTGCTCCCATTGGAGGGGGTGCATATGCCACCAGGCCCATCAGACCACAGTGGTGCAGGCTGCCACGCACCTCAGAAGGTGCAGAAAGTCCCAGGCAGAGCACAAGTGCCCAACCAAAAATTATTGGGCAAAGGAGGAGAGAACCTCCGCCCTGTCCGCCAGGAGCCGGGCTCTGCAGGAGTCAAGCTTTGCCCCGAAGCATATCACCTGCGAAGGCACGAGCTCGGACTTGGCCTCAGTCAGGAGGCCAAGCTGAAAGTAGGTTTGGAGGGCCAGGTCCCTGGACCTCTACCTCTTGCTGGGTGGAACCCGCTAAGAGCCAATCAATGAGGCAGGGATATATTCTGACCCCCTCAATGCCTGAGGTGGGCTGCCACTACTGCAATGCATTTGGTGAAGACCCGTGGGGCCGAGGACAGGCTGAATGGCATGACTCAGAACTTGTAAAGGGTTCCCTCTGCTCGAAAGCGGAGAAACCTCTGATGAGACAGACTGGGATGTGGAAAAACGTATCCTGGAGATCCAGTGAGCAGAACTACATGTTCTGCTCCAGGGATGGTATTATCTGGGACAGAGTTACCATCCTGAAGGTGCGTGGCCTGAGAAAGTGGTTCAGGTCATGCAGATCTAAAATAGGGTGCCAGCCCACCGTCCACTTCAGGACCAGGAAGTACCTGGAAACGAACCCTGGGTCAATTTGGTGGTGGTGGTGGTGGGGGGGGGATCTGTCACTCGGGCCACTGCCTCCTTGAGGAGGAGTTGGGCTACGTCATCTCTCAAAGCCGACTGAGTGTGGACTGATGCCCTTTCTTCCCGTGGGATGTGGGCTCAGCTGGGAGGGTACTCCTCGAATTCCAGAGGCAGACTCTGGCCGACCACTTCTAGAACCCACCTGTCCTTGGTAACAGCAGATCAGGTGGAAAGAAAGTGGCGGAGCTGACCCCCATGGGAGGACCCAGAGCTGGCGAGATGCGAACAGGGGTTGCAGCTCCTATCCTGTCACTGGGCAGGCTTGGAGGAAGAGGGTGCAGACTGGAAACGCCTGAACCATGACCTCCTCTGCGGGCCACTGGAGGCAAGGGCACCAAGCCTGTGCCTGCTGTTGCTGCCCACCCTGGAAGGAGGGCTGCTTGGCCACAGGAGCAGGGTGCCGAAATGGCTTCTGCAGTTTCTTGGTGCCAGGGGCGTCTTTCTGAGCACAAGTAGCTGAATCCAAGGTGGCAATGGACTGCTCAATTCGCTGAAGGTGACCATCCACACCTGGGCCAAAGATATCAGTGCCAAGGAAAGGATCAGTGAGTTTGTGCTGGGTATCTGCCGTGAAGGTGGAAAGTCTCAGCCAAGCCCTGTGGCGCATGGCAACCGTGGCTGCCACCGAACGGGCGCATGAATCCCAGAGGTCCAGGGCCGTGTGAAGTTGCTGCTTGGCAACGGCCAGGCCCTGATCCCAGACCTGCTTGGTCATAGTCTGAAGATCTTTAGGGAGGTGCAGGAGGAACCTCATCCAAGGAGCCCAACAGGGCACGAGAGAAATGCGCCATGACGACAGCCGAGCTTGCCTGACGGAGGCCTATGTGGAGGCGGCATAAACCTTCCTGGCAGAGTGGTTCAGTTTTCTGGACTACTTGTCTGGAGGTCTATCGGTGTCGGCAGAACTGCCTGTGCGTCTGAACACAGAAGCGGTTACCAGCCCCTCAGCCGAGAGATGTTCCGTGAACCCTGAGCAGGACCCAGTGGACACCACATACTTGCAGGTCATCAGGGCAGATGGCGCTGGGCAGGAAGCAGGGTGCTGCCAAAGCTCCAAGGTTGGACCAACAGTGGCCTCGGCCACTGGGAAGGCTTCCGTAGGGGTATCCCCTCTCAAGAATATCTGAGAGAGGGTACTCCGCACGTTTCTGGCAAGCTCCACAGGCATCCGCGTGGATTCGGAGATGAGGCGGAGAATCCCTAAATAGGATGAAGGATCTTCCACCATCGACAGACTGCCCACTGACTAATCATCATGTGGATGAGAGTGTAGGTCGGACTCATCAGAATCTGAAGTATCCAGATAAATCGGCTGGCCACCAAGGTTCCCTTCTACGCACCTGGGGCAGTCAGCCACCCAAATCCTATGGGGAAGACCTGGAAATGGAAATTACATACTTACCATAATTGCTGATCTTCTTGGACAGTCTCCATCACTCATTCACACTAGTGGGATAGCACCGGAGGCGTTAGGACCAAGTCAGAGCCAAAATGTTTCAGAAGGGTCAGCGCTGAGACAGGACCACGCCATGCGTGGCACTGTGATACTAGCTTGTGCCTGTGTAGGCTATCTCAGCGTCGACCCTCCAACCACCTCAGTACCTTTTCCACCGAGAAAGTGCAGCGTTAACTAAAGAAAATCACTTATCCTGACTTTCTGGGCCTGAGAGGGCCCAGATGGCCCTTGGAAGAAGGGTCAAAGAACAATGTCTTCACAGCCTGAACCACAGGACCATGAAGACCAGGAAAGAAAACGAGAGAACCTAGGAGATGGTGGGTGGGCGTCTGAATGAGTAATGAAGACTGTCCAAGAAGTTCAACAATTATGGTAAGTACATTATTTCCATATCTTCCTGGACTAAGTCTCCATCACTCATTCACACTAGTGGGAGAGTACCGAGCTAAAACCAACAACCTTGAGTAGGGTGGCAGGAGATAGGGTTCACTCAGAAAGGATGGCCAAGGACTGTCCTGCTAATAAAAAGAGCTGTCTTGGAAAGAGCATCTAGAACCTAGTGCTTATGACACTTGGACAGCTGGTTCTGATCACTGTATCATTTTGTGTAATATAAAAATGGGTTATGGACTGTCTTTTATGAAAAATGCTGAAACAGCATGCGAGTATGACACACACACACACACACAGGTTTTAGATACACGGTGTTACCTGGAAGGCTAGAAGCTAATTACAGAGTATAACAGGCCTTGATCAAGGATCTCCTATTTATCTAAAGTTAATTATAGCTGTAGTTGCTAGAAGGAAATCATAACGTTTATGATGTCCAGACGAAACGCAGTTAAATTTTCACATGTTGATACAAAGCATGTTGCACCTCTGTGAGATCTGGCAGAAAGACACAAATGCTCTGATGTCTGTGTGAGAGAGGATACTGCTTAAAGATCAAAGAAATGTCATTTGAAAAAAGAAAATTAGTTGTGCTGAGATCACAGAATATTAATTTACCTTCTGGAAAAGAACCTGTTTTTGTATAGATATATTTCTTTATATATTCTGACAGGGAGGTTCTAGGTGACCTCATGCAAAGGGGGGGGGGGGGCAAAGCCAGCTTTTAAACAATATTCTGTTTTCCTTCAGGGGAGACACTTCTCTAGACTCTGACAAAGAAACATATTTTAGCACTTTAAGTAGATATTTAGAGAGAGAGACAAATGTAAGTACTGTAGTAGAAAATGTACTGTTAAAACCTTGTACTTTTAATAGATTTGTATGTCTTGTGATATAGTTCTGTATTTTATGTTTTACATATGTTTTATCTGTTTTAGTAAAACTATTTTTAGAGCCTACTTGGTCTGTCTGACTTCTTTTCTTTTACAAGTGGAGTATATATGGTTAAAGCAGACACTGTGATAATAATAATTTTATTTATAAGGCGCCTTTCGATTACTAAGGCACCGTACATAAATAACAATGTACATAAGCTTGAATGGTGATACCTAACTGGAAAAAGGTAAGCGTTTTAAATCCGAGGTCTTTTATTACAGTTTTTAAGGGTTCACTTCTGTACACCTGGTTAGGTGCCCATAGGTAAAGATATCTGGCCCCCCAAAGACACAATTATCTGAGCCTGTACGTTGGGTACGCTAAGAAAAAATTACTTTCCATAGTAATCTTTCTTCCCAGTGATGCTCAGATATTCATAACTTTGTGCAGTCAGCCTGGTGGGCTGGACCACCCGGAGAGATGGAACACATGCAAATGATGGAATTCTTTGCACTCGAGCATCTTTCAAATACTGCCTCTACCAACTGTAGTGTTCAAAGCCCTTCAGATTTGTAAGCAGCCTGGAAGTCAGGCAATATGAAAAAATTTTGACAACTAATTATTTAAAACATTTTTTAGGATTAGCCTAATAAAACAATTTACTTCAAAGAACCTCCAAGGGAGGGACTATATCTATAATAATGGTGTTCACCAGACAGTGAGAAAACTATTGAGAGACAGAAAACTCTGTTAAAACCTACTTAGCACAGAGAAGTGTACCCAGAAGGATATGGCTATGTGGCACTAGCATGCGGAATGCAGAGGCTGAAGTTCTGGAAAGGGAGGATGGGAGGGTGTTATGAATATCTGAGCATCACTGGGAAGAAAGAAGATTACTATGGTAAGTAATTTTTTCTTCTAACCCCAGTAATGCTCAGAATATTCATAACTTTGTGCAGACTACCAAGCAGTACCCCCTGGAGGTGGGCACAGAACTCCATTTTGGAAACAGACTTTGCAAGACTGCTGTGCCAAACCTGGGTATCACTTCTGGACAAAACATCCAAGTTATAATGCTTTGTAAAGGTGTGCACTGATTTCCAAGTAGCTGCTTTACAAATGTCCAATAATGGCATTCCTCCCTAGCAGCTGCAAGAGTGGCAGCTGTTCCTCTTGTTGAGTGAGCCCTCAGCCCGGCTGGGACTCCCTACCTGCTTTAATGTGGCAGAATTGAATACATTGGACAATCCACCAAGAAATGGATCTTTTTGAGGCTGGTTTGCCCATTCCGAAATTCTCATATGTAAGGAAAAGTTGTTTCTTGTCTTGCCTATGGCCTTTAATACAGCTTCAGAAAGGTTTAAGTCTGCATATTCTAACTCCTCAAGAGCCATGCCTTGAGGTGGAGGGACTTGAGATTTGGGAACAGCAAAGTTCTCTGATTGGAGGTCAGAAGATTGTGCCTGAGAGGCAAGCTTATTGGCTTGCTCACTGACATGGAGAGCAGAACAGAGTACCATGGCTGCCTGGGCCAATCTGGAGCTATCAAGATCAGAGAAGCTGAGAGGGATCAGAGCTTCAGCAGTACCCTGAAGACCAGAGGAAAGGGGGGAAGGCATAGAGAAACTTGCCTGACCAATCCAGTACCAGGGCGTCCAGAGGGACTGTGCCCTGGGCTGGTGGCCTGCAACAATACTGAGGCAACTGGTGGTTCTAATGGGATGCGAAAAAGTCTATCTCTGGAACGCCCCACCTGCTTGTTCAGTGTCCATTCGTGATGGGACTGATTGATCCGACTCAGTGTGTCTGCCAAGATATTATCCTTTCCTGGCAGATGGATGGCTTGCAGGGACACCTTAAGAGAATATGCCAGAGTCCAAATTTTCATAGCTTCTGTGCATAGGGAACCTGATCTGGTGCCACCCTGCTTGTTTATGTAATACATAGTGGTGGTATTGTCTGTTCTGACCTGTACCACCCTGCCCATTACCAGTGTAGAGAAAACTGTTAGTGCCAGCCGCACTGCTCTGAGTTCCAGCAAATTTATATGCTGGAGGGACTCTGCCTCTGACCAGGTACCCTGAGTTGTGTGCTCCCCTAGATGGGCACCCTAGCCCAGAAGGGATGCATCTGTTGTGAGGACAAGTGAAGGATCCTCCTTCTGGAAGGGACCCCTGCCTTAGGTTGGATTTTTTCCACCACAAGAGGGCTTGTAACAGAGGCCTTGTCACTGGAATAAGTTTTGAAAGGGATCTTTTTCTGACTCAATGATTCCTGAGGTGAAGCTGGATGTCTCATGAAACCTGGAACCCTGCACTGTGCCCGTGGATGCAGCCATATGACCCAAGAGCTGCAGGAATTGCCTGGCTGTTTTCTGACCGTGCAACTTGAAATAGTTTGCTATGGCCTGAAGGCCTTGCACCCTGTCTAGTGGTAAAAAGGCCCTGGCCTGTAGAGTACTGATCTCTGCCCCTATGAACTGTAAAGTCTGTGTAGGGGTGAAGACAGATTTTTTTCTGGTTTACTATGAAACCCAAGGACTCCAAAAGATCCTGTGTGAGCATTAGAGAGGTTGTGACTTGTTCTGGTGATTTGCCAACCACCAGCCAGTCGTCCAGGTATGGGAAAACAGTCACTCCCTGTCTTCGAAGAAATGCCACCACAGCTGCTAGGCATTTTGTAAACAACCTTGGTGCCGAGGAAAGGCCGAAGGGCAGGGTTGCAAACTGATAATGACCTGATGGAAGTTTGAATCTGAGAAATTTCCTGAAAGATTCTTTTATGGGGATGTGGAAATAAGCGTCCTGTAAGTCCAGAGATGCCAGCCAATCCCCTTTTTGGATTGTTGGCAGAATCCGAGCCAAAGTTACCATCTTGAACTTTGGCTTTTTCAGGTGCTTGTTTAAAGCTCTGAGATCCAAAATTGGCCGCCACTCCCCATTTTTCTTTGTTGTTAGGAAGTATCTGGAGCAAAAACCTCTTCCTCTCAGGGTTGCAGGGACTAGTTCCACTGCTTTGAGCTGAAGCAACTTCTGAACCTCTGCCTCTAGCAACGAAATTTGTGCTAGGGATGGGGAGGTGGAAACCCTGGGGTTTTTTTGAGGAAGAATTTGAAGTCCAGAGACAGACCTTTGCCCACTACCTCCAACACCCACTTGTCCGTGGTGATGGTTGACCAGAGGGGGAGGAAATGGGACAGTCTGCCTCCAACAGGTAGGGAGAAGGCGGCCTGCATCTCAGGGGTTCTGTTTAGGCTGGGGTTGAGGTTGTACCTGAGCCCCTCGCCTAGAGCCCCTTCTACCCCTAGCCCTTGAGTAGCCCTGTGGCGGGTACTGCTGATATTGGGGCATGGCTACTGGCTGGAAAAAGGGTCTTGACAAGAAAGAACGACCCCTAGCCCCCCTTCCATAGGGCCTGGTGGATGAAGAAGCTCTGTCTCTAGCAGAGTTACTTCTATAAGTAGCCTTATATTCATCCACCTTTTCATATAGGCCACTGTGGACTCTCAAAGATGCATTTCCTCTAATGGGAAATCCAGGGCCTTGATCTGTATCCTGAGTGAGGTTTGTAGCCCAAGCCAAGCAAACCTCCTCTGAGCCACTGTATTAGCCATCCATCTGGCTGCAGTGTCATTTAGATCAGCAGCCATTTGGAATTGGTACTTGGCCGCCTTTAGCTCAAACCTGGCAGTTTCAGCCAGGTCATCTGAAAAAGGTGTGGTGGCCTTCATGGACATTGCCAGTACCGACTGCCACAGGGATTTCTGATACTGGGCAGCATAAGCTTGAAAAGTAGCCCGTCTCATGGCCAATGAGGCTTACAAATAGCCCTTTTTGGCCATACCGTCCAATTTTCTGGATTCCTTATCCGGTGGGTGTGAGGACAGAGGGACTTTAGCTTTATCACAGGCAGCTTGCTGTATTACCCCTTGATGATCAGGATGGGAGAAGAGGAAGTCAGCTGCCTCCCTGTCCAGCTGGTATTTTTTATCTATTCGCTTGTCAACTGGAGGAATAGAATTTGGGGTTTGCAGGAGCTTCATAGCATTTCTTGAAAAATTTATATACTGGGAGAAGGAGGGCCTTTGTGGGTGTTAAACCCATCATATTAAGGTACTCAATCTCCTCCTCATCTTCCACTTGTTCTGTTGTGGCAATATCCAGAGCAGCTGCCATTTTCCTTACGAAAGAAAAATGGGAGGAAAAATCCTCAGACACTCTGGGAGGCGAGCCAAATTCCTGCTCAGGGGACACCTCTGGGGGGATAGGTTCGTCCTCCTCATAAGGCTCCTCATCCACTTCGAAATAGTGTTGCTCCGGAGCAGGGGGCAACACAGTAGCAGCAACCTGGGGACCCTGGGAAGGGGGCAGGAGGCTGAGGGATAATGCCCTGCAGAGCCTGAATAATTTTAAACGCCTGAGCTGAAGGCATTACAGGCAGCTGCGCAGAAGTCCCTGGTTTAGCAGGAGAGGGTTCTGCATGCTTGAGCTTCTTTAATTTCTTTAAGGAGAGTCAGCCAGTTCTTTCCCTCTTTTTGCCCCTTTTTCGCCCGTATCAGGGGCAGGGGTAGTAGCACTTGTTGCTTCAACCACAACAGACTGGGGTGTCAGCTGGTCAGAGCCTGAGGGACCCCTAGGAAACTTTTTATTAAGCCTTTCAAGGCGCTTTTCAACAGTTTTTTTCTGGGAATGTTTTACATATCTCACATTCCTGGTCCAAATGTTCAAAACCCAGACAAGCTACACATAAAGTGTGCTTGTCTGCCTTGGCAAACACATCTCCACACTTTAAACAGTTTTTAAAACCGGGCTCCCTGGTTCTCTTCTTAGGTTTCTCAGTCATGGTGAAAGAAAGTGAAAAACCCTAACCGCTAAATGCTGCTGCGGTTATTTAAACAGCTTAAAAAGGGTTTTCCTTTTTTTTTTTTTTTTTGCGGTCGGTCCCGGAACCAATAGGGAACCGATGGAACCAAGAGATGAGATGAAATGTGAATCGGTTCAGCGGTTCTGTAACCGATAAAAAAACGGTTACAACTAAAGTTTTTAAAGACCAAAAATTAGCAATAATGAATATGTTCTTTAGTCAGAGAACCAAAATAAAATTAAACTAACTTTGATCCCTCACGGTTATGCCAAACCGCGAGGAACTGAGAAAAACAACTATTTAATTAATAAACTAGATGTAAACTAACAATTAGTAGAGGCAGTAAAAAAAAACTAAATATACTTATGGTTTTGGTGATTTTTTTCTATCTTCTTCACGCAAAAGAGGGTGACAGAGACTCCGAGCAACCAGACTTTCAGGCGGAGAAAAAAATCTGAAGGGCTTAGAACACTACAGTTGGTAGAGACAGTATTTGAAAGATGCTTAATAGTGTCAAAGACTTGTACTAATTTGTAAAAGGACCTCAGGAACTGAAAGAGCTGGAGGTAAAGTCTACTGGTTCAGGGTAGACCGAAAAGTGCAGATGGAAACCCCCACTACCAACTATGGCTGACCTGCGAACAGCAGGTCCAGGAGCACTTGAACCCCTTACTTGGTGAGCAAAAGAAGGTCCAGGTGGGGTTAGCCCATCAAGGAGAATGGTTTCCACTTAGTCACTGAAACCTTCCTGATGGAAGGTCAAAGTACGACTTAGAAGCCTCTTGTGGCGGTCTAGCAGAACCAGATCCTACCCACTTCATATTCCAAAAAGAAAACATCCTGCCTCTGTGTGCCTACAACTGCAGTAGCAGTCTCTGAACTCAGGAAAGAGAGGGAAAGTGTACAGGACCATGTGTCCACTGCAGAAAAACATTCAGACAGAAAATAAGAGAGAGGCTGGATTTCTAAAGCAAATAGAAGCAGATGTGCAGCAAAGAGGGACGCAACAGGACCAAGTTAGGGCTAACCCATTCGTTGAAAGTGAGACACCTCTCACTCCAGCCTTCCTGAAGGGAGTAGGAAAGGACTCTAGTTTGCTTGCTGATGAAAAAAACAAACATCACAGTTTCTTCACGCATTCGGAGAGGATAACCTCATGAGTGACTGGTACGGAACCAGTGCGCAGGAACCGAAGTTGTGAATACTGAGATACCATCTCAGAAAAAAGGCGTACTTGACCTACTGTCAAGAAAGGAGCATGTCGTCTGTTAAACTGAAGCAAGCAAGGAAGGAGGAACCTAAGTTCCGACTCGCTGGAGAGTCACTTCTGTTGCTGCGATGCTCTGATCAAGAGAAGAAAACCTGGTTAAAAGAGAGGACCAACAGACTGGGCAGTCGCCTAGGTCTAGGAAACATATCTGAATAAGAGAAATCTCTCTTGGAGAAAAGAGATGACCCATATCTCCGCTGGATCGGACTCCCCCTAAGGTTAGAAGTAGTCAGGTACACTTTACTGTAGTTTAGAGACGACTGCCTCAGGGGCTGAGGCGGAACATGACCAGATCCAAAAGGGTGGTATCAGGTCATTTCAGCTAGGCCCTGTGCCGTGATAATTTTTTTTTTTTCCATTAGTGCGAGCCTGACGAGGCTTTCAGGCTGCTATTTCGCAAGGATTGCCTGATACAAAAATGACAAAGATGTCATCCATCTGAGGGGCAGGAGGAGCCTGAGCGTCCATAACTGAAATCGTGACCGGACCAATAATCACAGCTGAAGAGATGTTAACCACCTGTGCTGATGAAGCCACAAGGGGCAGTATCACAAGGGGGCTATATACCCCTATCAAAGAAGCGGAATAGCCTATACAGCTCTCGACCATTGAATTAGAATGTTCCACAGAGTGAAATTGTCCTGACGACTGAAGAGTCCAGACACAGAAGTGTTTGGTCCACAGGTGCAGTCTGAAGTATTATAGTGGACCCCCTCACTGAGGAACAACTGAAAAGATCTTCCATCACAGAGTCTGGTGATAAAGAAGGCTAACCCTCCAGTCAATAAATGAGTCATCCGCTGTATCACCGAAAAGTAGGACAGAGAGAGACTCATCCAGATGCACTTCTAGCCCAGAAGGACCCCTAAAGGGAGACCTAGGACAGAGCCACTAGAGACTCGGCCATCAGGAAGGGTGTCGAGGAGCTCGGCACCACTTAAGGAGCTGAGAAAGTGCTGAGCGGAAGGAGGGATTCCGCTGGCAGAACAGCACATAAGAGTTCCATCAGTGGAAACTGCTGGATATCACAAGATCCCATGCAGACTGCCACTCACTAAGATCTGAGGAAAAATAATCTGCAGAGCAGGACTTCATCCTGTGGAAAACATCTCGCCACAAGCTCTGTGAAGAAGAGGTCTGCAGAGGGAAAAAAAGCGGCACTAGTTCTGCCTGACAGCACCAACTGTCACCACTCGTGGTACCAGCATCACTCATGGCACAGGATGGCACCAAGCAGTGCCTATGCCAACCCGGGCGACACCCATAGTGGTACACGCAGGCACCCCCGACACCCATGGCGGCCATGGCACCTTTGGGCACCAATGGCATTCAGGGTACCCATGGCACCTGCGGGCTGCAACTGCGGGTACACGGGGCAGACACCCGCAGGACTGCCAGTGGCACCAGGAACCAACAGTGCCAATAACAGCACCTGTGGCACTCTAGGGCAGAGCAGCGCCGACCCACGGCGCCAACACCAACACCAGCGGTGCTGACCCATGGCACTGACACCAACCCACGGTGTAGACAGTGACACCAGCGGAGTCGACACCAACACCAGCGATGCCACCCACAGCACAGATGCCAATTCCAGTGGCACCGGATCTGCAGCGCCACCCATGGTGATGGCCGGCTGCACCAGCACTGAGGAAAATGCTAATGGAGAAAATCCTGAGCAGAAAGGAAAAAGAGGTGCCCATGCCGGTCCCTGCAAGGAAAGAGGAAGGAAAAGGCACAAGGGGTCAACGCGATTGTGTAGGCACCATGAGGGCACTGTGCACATCCTGATCCAATCGACCCGGCCCCGGTCCAGTGGGTCCGAGGCCCGGAGGCCCTGAAATCAGGAACACTGGCCAGGAAAACTGGACAGAGGTCGATGCCCCTGCTCCATAGGAGCGGCCCAGAGATGAAACCACTCACCGGAACTCCATCGAGGACAAAGATGGAGTCCGGAGTCAAAGAAGGCAGCCATTAAAGGCGGGACCAAGGGGAACCCACTAAAGTCGGTTCAGGCCTATCGCCCCTCCCTCCCGATGATCCCCATGCAGACATACCAGAGGGCAACCTCAAGCGGCACCGATTCTTCTTCCTCCCCAACGAGGAAGAAGAGCCGGATCCACCAGGTTCATGCTCGTGTCCTGTCCCCCGAGCACAGACTGTCCGTAGTTGGACCTCCCCTTAGCAAAAGGCGGCGGACCAGACACAGTCCCTCTGCTATAACAACTTTCAAACGAAGTCTTCCTACCGTCACTGCTACTGTCTAAGGACGACTCCGTTGATGGCAGGTGAGAAGAAACAATTACTTACCATAGTAATGTTGTTTCTTCTGATGGAGTCTTGCTGTATTCTGACTAAATGCTGTTAGCCCCAGCACTTGAACTGCCCCGGAGAGTAAGGAGTTAACTCTATGCAGAAGCATAGAACGCTGAGCTCGAGCTCGGTTTTCAAACCTCTGTCTCTAGCACTCTGAAGTGTAACCGTCAGATTATTACGAGCACTAACTATAAAAGTAATAGGTGGAAATTATTTCAACTCTTGCAAGCCAAATGGCTGCACAAATTGTTTTTAGGGTCAAAAGACAAGTTGAGAACCCCAAAAAGAAAGCTAAATATAAAACCAAAATAGGTAGAGAGCTAAAACATAACTAAAACCCATAAGATAGGGCAAGCCAAGTACACCTCTGGGGTGCAGCACTGTGCCGGCCCACCCACATCCCAAAACTACTGGGTTCTAGGAGGGGAGGCAGGTCAGAATACAGCAAGACTATGGCAAGTAATTTTTTCTTCAAACAACATGAAGCCTTGCTGTATTCTGACTAAATGCAGACTACCAAGCAGTACCCCTTGGAGGAGGGAGTCACAGAACCTATTTTGGGAACAGGCTCTGCAGTACAGCTGTGCCAAACCTAATATCACTTCTAGACTGAATATCCAGAGAATAATGTCTGGTAAATGTGTGAACAGTTTTCCAGCTGGCTGCTTTACAAATTTCCACTAAAGGTATATCCCTAGCTGCTGCGAGTGAAGCAGCTGTACCCTTGGTAGAATGAGCCCTCAGGCCTGAGGGAGGTTCTTTCCCAAGTTCTGAATAGCAGAATTGGATACAGGAGACAATCCACCTGGTAATAGTTCTCTTGGTGGCTGGTTTGCCCTTTCTCACCTCACCACAGGTGAGAAATAACTGAGAACATCCATTCCTATAGGCCTTAGTATGCCACACATAGTAACTAAGGGCCCTTTTCACATCAAGACTGTGTAATATTCGTTCCCCAGAGGAAGAATGGTCAGTAAAAAACATAGGCAATGTCAGATTGGTTCAGATCAGGGGTTCTCAAATGGTGAGGCCAGCCTCCCTTGGGAGGCCCCAGCCTCTTCCAGGGGAAGCTCAAGCAAGTCTTGAAAAAGTACTGTATTTCAGTTTTGAACTTTATAGATTTTGTGTGAAGGAATAAACAAGGCAAACTGAAAGAGGATAATAGTAGGTGAATTTATGTATTTATTCACAAGTCTGTGACCAGGGAAGGTACTGTACACTGAGCCATGGCTTATTTCAGGTGTACCCAGGGAAAGGTAGTGAGAGAATACAATTCAAAATGTAACTGCAAAACACTCAAGCAATACAAAATGAATAAAAGTGCAAACAAATTAAGAACAATAAACTAACAATGCAAGGAACAATTGCTCAATTAGACTGGCAGCAGAACTGTCCAAACACAAGAGTTAACCATACAGATACTAGGAACAAGAGCAGGAGGGAGCAAATGAAAAAATTACTCACCTTAGTAATTGCTTTTCTTCTCATGGAGTCTTGCTATATTATAACATTAGCAGTCAGCCACTGCAGCTGAACTGCCCCGGAGAGGAAGGAGTTAACTCCAGAGGATCTGGAGTTCTACACGCGCGGGCGCTGTGCCCAAACTCTATCTGGCAGTTTCAAATGAAACTGTCAGATCTTCTGAACTAACATCAAAGAACAGAAAGTCTGTGTGGAAAAACTACACTAGCCCATGGCTACCTACTAGTAGTAGTAACAACAATATAAACAACAAAGAAACACCCAGAACCATAATAACAAAATTGATGGTATTATGGTTCGTTTACCACCTGTAGAGCAAGCATTATGAACCCCTTCCCCAAGACTCAAGTCCAGGAAGGGGGCAATATAAATAACCTAAATGAAAGCAACCAGATCCCTAACCCAAAGGAAAGAGGGTAAAGGGATAACTACAATGGCATGGATACAGTGCTTGCACTAATTCGCCACCCCTACCCAAGTAGAGGTTCTGAGAGGGCAGGAGGGAGGGTGTTTATATATAGCAAGACTCCATGAGAAGAAAAGCAATTACTAAGGTGAGTAATTTTTCTTCAAACACCATGAAGTCTTGCTATATTATAACATTAGCAGATTACACAGCAGTACCTCCATGGAGGAGGGTCAGAACCTACTTAGGAAATAGGCTCTGAAGCACAGCTGTGCCAAACAGAGCATCTCTCCTGGACTGACATCCAGGGAATAATGCTTGGTAAAGGTGTGAACTGTCTTCCAGGTAGCAGCTTGACAAATCTCCAGAATGGAATGTCCTAGCAGCCGCTAGATGCAGCTGTACCCCTGGTGGAGTGGGCCCTCAATCCTGAGGGGGTACTCTACCTAGTTTCTGATAACAGAATTGGATACAAGAAACAATCCACCTTGCAACTGTTCTCTTAGTGGCAGGTTTTCCTTTGCCAACCTCGCCATAGGTAAGAAACAGTTGGAGGATTCGAACCTATGACCTCTGGTGCGCTCTAAATAGTAGCTAAGGCTCTTTTGACATCCAAGCTGTGCAGTCTCCTCTCACCTGAGGAAGAATGCTCAGTGAAAATACTGGGAGAGATAGATTGATTCAGGTGGAAATCAGAAACCACCTTAGGCAAAAACTTTCTATTAGTCCTAAGGACTACCTTATCTCTGTGGAAAGAGATAAATCTTCTTCCACTGACAGGGCCTGTAACTCACTTATCGTCTGGCAGAGGTGATAGCTACTAGGAAAGCGGTTTTCCAAGTTAAATACTTGAGCTCTGCTGAAGACAGAGGCTCAAAGGGGGTATTAACTGAGTAATGCAAATATTCAGGTCCCAGGCGGGAGCTGGTTCCTAAAAGGAGGGTTAGTATGAAGTAACCCTTTAAAAACTTGAGAACACAGGGTGAGAAGAAAGGAGGCAGGCTTCCTGCTGACACAAAAGCAGAGACAGCTGCCAGATGAACCTTCAGGGTAGCTGGTCTAAGGCCTAGGGAATTCAGATGGACCAAATATTCCAGAAGAATGGGAAGATCAGCAGATTCTGGGATAATCTGCCTCTCAGAGCACCAGATGGAAAACCTCTTCCACTTAGAATTATAAGTGGCCCTGGTGGAAGGCTTCCTGAAGCCTTTAAAATATCCATGACACCTTGAGAAAGGTGTAAGTCAGCAAATTCTAGCTCCTCAAGAGCCAAGCCTTGAGGTGGAGGGATTTGAGGTCCGGATACCACACCTCCCCTGTGCACAGGCCAGTAAGTCGTGGACTCTGGGTAGGCTCAGGCAGGTGGACTGCCAAGGACAGAAGCAGAGGGTACCAGGGCTGTCTGGCCCAATCTGGGGCAATCAGAATCACTCTGCAAGGTTGAGATCTGATTTTACTAGTACCCTGAAAAGAAGAGGAAAGGGAGGAAAGGCATACAGGACGTCCCTTTCCAGTCCAACAGAAAGGCGCCCAGAGGGACTGAGGCCCAGTACTGGAGGCCTGCAACAGAAAAAGGAAGTTGATGGTTGTCTGGGGCTGAAAAGATCTATCTGAGGAGTGCCCCATCTGGCAAAGACAGACCCCAGCACTTTGGATTCAGAGCCCATTCGTGATGGCCCTGAGAAATTCTGCTGAGGGCCCGCCAGGACATTGTCCTTCCCTGGGAGGTGAACCGCCATCAGGGAGGTGTTCAGGAGTAGGCCAGAGACCACAACTTCATTGCTTCGGTGCACAAGGCTGAAGACCGAGTGCCCCTTGCTTGTTGATGTACCACATTGTGGTGGTATTGTCTGTCCTGACTTGAACCACTTTGTTCTGGACAGAATCTGAAAACACCAAGAGCTAAAAGAGCAGCTCTGAGTTCCAACAGATTGATGTGGAGCAGAGATTCCTGAGAGACACACACCCCTGGGTGGCAAGATCGTGGTAGGTGAGCCCCCACCCTAAGAGGGAGGCATCCGTGGTGAGGGAGGAGAGAAATGGGAATGAAGGGAACCCCTGTCTTAAATTGCTCTGGACCTGCCACCAGTGGAGGGCTAGGATCAGAGTTTGAGTAACTGGAACCAGCTTGGTAAGGGGTCCTTCCTTTGAGACCAATAGGCCCTCAAATGGAACTGAATGTCCCTCATCTGGAATCTTGCTCCCTGCACGACAGCTGTGGAAGCAGCCTATGCCCAAGGAGTTGCAGAAAATGCCTTGCTGGTCGAGACCTCAGGGTAAAGGAGGATGCCAGGGCGTGAGTCTGTCCGCCCTTTCCGAGGGAAGAAAAGCCCTGGCTAACCTTGTGTTCAATTCTGCGCCTATGAAAGTTAGGACCTGAACCAGTTCCAGAACTGACTTTGGTAAGTTTAGCAGGAATCCCAGGGGAGTGAGAAGCTGCTGGGTGACTTGCAAATGGGTATTCACCTAACCTGGAGACTGACCCACAATGAGCCAGTCGTCCAGGTAGGGAAACACAGCAACCCCTTGCCTTCTTAAGTAAGCCACTACTACAGCGAGACATTTTGTGAATACCCTTGGCGCAGAGGTCAGGCCGAAGGGCATTGCCCTGAACTGGTAGTGGCCTGAGGGCAGTTCGAACCTGAGGTACTTTCGGTGAGAAAGCCTGATCAGAACATGAAAATAGGCATCCTTGAGGTCCAGGGAAGCTAGCCAGTCCCTGGCCTTAGGAAGGCAATATCATTGCCAGAGTCAACATTTTGAACTTTGGTTCAAAAGATGCTTGTTCAGGTACCTTAAATCTAGAATGGGCCTCATTCTCCTGTCTTTTGGGTAAGAAAGTATCTTGAATAAAGCCCCTTGCCCTGATGGCAAGGAGGAACCCTTTCCACTGCTTTGCAGTCCAGAAGAGAAGAAACCTCTGCTTCCAAAGCAAGGGCTTCTGAAGGATTTGCAGGTGGAAAATGTCTGGCTCTCATCTTTGGAAAGTGTTTGAAGCTGAGAACCAGACCCTGGCCTATTACCTCCAGAACCCATCTGTCCGTGAGTTAGGGACAGTCAGTTCGGCTGAAATAAACCAACCTGCCCCACTGGTACAGGAGAATCGGCCCTGGCACACATCAAGGGTGCCTGCTTAGCAGCAGCCTTAGGCTGAGGGGAGGGGACTACTCTGTGCCTCTGCCTACCCCTGCCTCTGAAGAAACCTCCAAGTGAGACAAGCAGAGGAGGCTTGAAATTGGTAAAAAGGCCTGCCCCTACTCTCTGGGAGCATGCCTTGTGGCATGGCATGCTTCTCTCTTAGCCTGGGCACTTTGTAGGTAGTTCTGTATTCATCCATCTTTTTCATATAGTTTTCTGTTTGCTCCCAAACAGAAATTTCCCACTACAGGAAAATCCATAGCCTTTGACTGGGTATCTTGGGACAGATTAGTGCATCTGAGCCATGCCAACCTCTGAGGAAAGCTACAGAAGTGGCCATGACCCTAGAGGAAACATCATTAACATCAACAGCAGTATGAAATTGAACTTTAGAGGCTTCAATGCCATCAGCAGCCACCTGTTCCAATCCTCACTAGCCAGCTGGCCATGGGCCTGTTTATTAACTGCAATACTGTGTCCCACCTAGATTTCTGATATCTAGCCACATAAGCCATATAATTTGCCTGCCTGAGTCCCAAAGAAGCTGCCATATACTGTTTCTTCGCCATGGCATCAATCTTCCTGGAATCCTTATCAGGAGGATGTGAGGCCAGAGGAATATTAGCCTTGTCACAGGCTGCAGCTTGTACCACACCTACATGACTACACTGTTCAGTAAGGAAGTCTGTATCCGAGCCTGACAAAGTATACCTTCTGTCCATTTTTTTATCTACAGGAGGGACCGAATGAGGATTTTTTAAAATCTTTGTTGTTTGCTTCCTAAATGACTTATGCAAAGGAATAGACAACCTCCTAGACTCTGGAATATCCATCATTTCCACATAATCAGGCTCCTCTTGCTCATCCACAGCCTCCTCTAAAGGAAGCTGGAGGGTTTCGGCAACCTTTTTGTAAAAAATAAAGAAAGAAGGGGACTCAGACAGAATAGGAGGAGACTCTAAAGGTCTGTCTGGAGAAATGTCCGGTTCAATGGGCATGTCCAGACCCCCCCAGCCACACATATATTGATCAAATTCCTCCTCCCCCTCCTGTGGTTCATAAAAATCCTCAACTTCAAAATCCTGAACCACTGGGACTGAACGAACCAACCTTTTACCAACTGTTGGTGGTTCTACAGATCCCTGAGACAGTGACTGGACAATCTGAATGGCTTTAGCTATCTCTGCAGCAGTTGGAGACACAATTTTGGACCCCAAACCTACTGATTTCCTTGTCTTTTTACTGGGACTGGTTCCTCTGAACCAGCCTTCCTTTGCCCGAGAAGTCTCGCCTGGTCAGAGGGCACTCCTCTGGTCCAGTGGGTACTGGACCGGCTGGCCATCCGGGTCAGCGGACTTTTGGCCTCTCGTCCCTGAGCGGCCCAATCTCTTTTCCAGGGTGGCTGCAGGGAAATTTTACACACCTGGCAGTCTGACAGGAGGTGGTCAGCCCCCAGACAATAAACACAAGTGGTGTGTGGGTCAGCCTTGGCAAAGGCCTCCCCACAGACATCACAGTGTTGAAACCCAGTGGGCCCGGTTTTTCTTTTGGGTTTCTCAGACATAATGCCAGCCTAACCAAAACTTGCCCTTTTGATGGCAGTGCCAGGCAAGACACCCTTATTGGTTCCTAACCGTGTCACGGGTATTTGAAAAAAACGTTATAATTCTGGTTTTTTTAGAACCGATAAGAACCGGGAACCGCACTCTAAAACCCATCTGTACACTTTTAAAAAGTAGAAATAACAAACCGATCGGTTCAAAACCGAACCGATAATTTTCCACACAGACTTAAAATTTAGTACTTACGGTTACCAGATACAGCTTTAAAACCAAAATGCGGTAAAATTAATGACTTTTGCCAGTTCAAATGACCGAAAAATACTCGCTTGAACCGAGAATGAACCGAGCTGAAGGAGCTGATCTCCGGAGCGACTGTTCAGTGAAGCGGAGTAAAGAATCTGACAGTTTCATTTGAAACTGCCAGATAGAGCTTTGGGCACAGCGCCCTCGCGCTGTAGAACTCCAGATCCTCTGGAGTTAACTCCTTCCTCTCCGGGGCAGTTCAGCTGCAGTGGCTGACTGCTAATGTTATAATATAGCAAGACTTCATGGTGTTTGAATGATCCTGAGAAGTTGCTTAAGAGCAGGGGCAGAGGGGGTGAGGCAGAGGTCAGCAGGAAGGGTATTCCAGTATGAGGGGAAACAGAAAAGCAGTCTGAACCATGAAGGTATGGCAGTAAGAGGTAACAATGATTCAAGAATCAAAATATTGGAGCAAGTAGGTTGTCCTGTTGGGGGAAGGGGTACAATAAGCTTAATAACATGACAGCCAGGTATGCAAAGAGGTTTCAATTTATTCCTGATGTACTGTGAAAAGCAGGCTATTTTTCTATGGGGAGGCCCAAAAATATTTCAGTATTTTGGGGGAGGCTCACAATCTTTTCCATGGCTTAGGGGAGGCTCACTATGACAAAGTTTGAGAACTGTTGGTTCAGCTGAAAGTCTGAGACCACTTTGGGAAGAAACTGTTAGTTCGAAGGACCACCTATCCCTGTGAAAAGAAAAATCAGGTTCCAATGATAAAGCCTGTAACTCACTGATCCTCCTGGCAGAGGTAATGGCTACCAGGAATACAGTTTTCCATGTCAAGTATTTCAGCTCTGCTGAAGATAGAGGCTCAAAAGGGGGCTGCATAAGCTGTGCTATACAGATGTTCAGATCCCAAGAAGGGGTAGAGGGTCGAAAGGGAGGATTAACATGCATCAGACCTTTGAAGAATTTCTGGAAAACTGGATGAGAGGCTAAGAAAGAGCCCTTCCCAGCTGAAAGGAAGGCAGACACAGCTGCCAAATGCACCTTAAGCGTAGTGGATCGAAGGCCTAAACTATTAAGATGCACCAAATAGTCCAATACAGTAGCAATGTCAGCTAATTCTGACTGAACAGGTATTTGGGAACACCAAAAATCAAATCTTTTCCACTTGGAATTTTAAGTTTTTCTGGTAGCAGGTTTCCTGCTAACCTTCAGAATATTCAAAACCGATTGAGAAAGGTTTAAATGTGCATATTCTAATTCTTCAAGAGCCAGGCCTTCAGCCTGAGAGCCTGAAGATTGGGATAGAGGATCCTCCCGAGAGGATGTCAGCAGATTGAACTGTCTGGGAAGACAAAGAGGCCTTGTCACTGACAATGACAGTAGTAGAGGATACCACAGCTATCTGGCCCAGTCTGGTGCCACTAGGATCACTCTGCAAGGCTGAGATCATGCCTTGATCAGAACCCTGAAGATCAAAGGGAAAGGAGGAAATGCATACAGTAACCTGCTTGTCCAATCCTATAGTAGAGCCTCCTGTTGTACAGAGCCCAATAGAGGAAGCCTGCAACAAAAAAGAGGAAGCTGATGATTGTCCAGGGCTGCAAAGAGATCCATCTCTGGAGTCCCTCACCTGCTGAAGATAACCTGAAGGACCAGGGGATTCAGAGTCCATTATTGATGACCCTGAGAAATTCTGCTGAGAGCATCTGCTAAGATGTTGTCCTTCCCTGGCAGGTGTATAGCCACCAGGGAAGCGTGAAGGGAATAAGCCAGAGACCATACATTCATGGCCTCCGTGCACAAGGCTGAGGACCGAGTGCCTCCCTGCTTGCTGATGTACCACATGGTTGTGGTATTGTCTGTCCTAATTTGTACTACTTTCCCCTGAACCACAGTTGAGAATGTCTGCAGAGCTGGAAAGACAGTCCTCAACTCCAGAAGGTTTATGTGAAGAAGGGACTCCTGGTGAGACCAGGTTCCGAGCAGTAAGCTGGTCCAGATGGGCCCCCCAGCCTAGGAGGGAGGCGTCCGTGGTGAGAATCACTGAAGAAGCCTGACTGATGAATGGGACACCTTGCCGAAGGTTGTCCTCCTCCAGCCACCACTGGAGGGCCTGAACTAGAGTCTGGGACACTGGAACCAATTTGGAGAGAAGGTCCTTTTTCTGAGACCAGTAAGATCTGAGATGAAACAATCTCTCTCATCTGAAACCTTGCTCCCTGGACCACAGCTGTGGAGGCTGCCATGTGGCCCAGTAACTGAAGAAAATGCCTGGCTGGATGAGAAACTAGAGGTTGAAAAGAGGAAGCCAGAGTGACTAGAGACTGAACTCTTGAAAGAGGAAGGAATGCTCTTGCCTAGGTAGTGTCTATGTCCGCCCCTATGAAACTGAGCAGTTGAGTTGGTACTAGAACAGACTTTTCTAGGTTTAGAATGAAGTCCAAGGACTCCAGGAGCCTTTGGGTGACCTCTAAGGCTGACTTGACTTGCCCTGGGGACTAACCTATTAGGAGCCAGTCATCCAGGTATGGGAACAGAAAAATACCCTTTCTCCTGAGGAATGCCACCACTACTGCCAGGCACTTGATAAACACCCTTGGAGTCTATGTTAGGGCGAAAGGCATGGCTCTGAACTGAATGGCCTCAGTGCAATTCGAACCCGAGGTACTTTCTGTGGGAATGTCTGATGGGTATGTGGAAATAGGCACCCTTGAGATCCAAGGAGGCTAGCCAGTCTCCTGGTCTCAGAGAGGGAAGAATTACTCCCAGAGTCACCATCTTGAACTTTGGTTTTGTTAAGTGTTTGTTGAGGTACCTTAAATCTAGGATGGGTCGCCACTCCCCTGTCTTTTTTGGGGTAAGGAAGTATATGGAATAAAGTATTTTTTCTCTGTGACAAAGAGGTACCTTCTCTGCTGCTCGCATGAGCAGAAGAGAGGAGACTTCTGCCTCTAAGGCGTTTGTCTTCAAGGGGGAGAAGGGGGTGAAAGATCTTGCTCTTACCTTTGGGAACCTTTTGAAGCTGAGAACTAGTCCCTGGCTCACTACTTCCAGGACCCATTTGTCAGAGGTAATGGAATCCCAGGCCTGGGAATAGTGAGCCAACCTGCCCCATACAGGAATTGGGGAGGCGACCCTGACTGACCTCAGGGTGTGTCTGACAGGGGGCTTGGACTGAGTGGATGCTGGGGTTCTGGTCATCCCTCGTCTGTGTCTTTCCTGAAGAACCCCCTCTGCCAGAAAGAAGAGGAAGCCTGGGCTTGGTAAAAAGGCCTGTTAAAAGGCCTGCACACAATAATACAATACCTACTACTACCACTTACTGTTACCGAGACAGAGGTAAGAAGACCAAAATAAAGAAACGGTTAGGTAAAACCGACCGATTTCAACTGATACCGAACCAAAGTGCAGGAGGAATCTCCGGAGCGACTTCACAGTTAGGCGGAGTAAAAATTCTGACGGTTACACTTCAGAGTGCTAGAGACAGAGGTTTGAAAACCGAGCTCAACGTTCTATGCTTCTGCATAGCGTTAACTCCTTACTCTCTGGGGCAGTTCAAGTGCTGGGGCTAACTGCATTTAGTCAGAATACAGCAAGACTTCATGTTGTTTCAATTTCTTTTTCTTCATAATCTTACTGACATACTAAAATGCCAGCAGAATAGGCCTAAAGGTCTTTCGTGTCTGCTCGTTTGGTCAGCCCCCACCCTGGGAGCAGACCTTGCTGCCCCCCTTCTCCCTCTCTGGCTTCTCCCTTCCCAGTTCCGGATATTCTCACTGCACTGGTTTTTGCTTCCAGAACCCTTCCCCTGTACCTGTCCCACCCCCTCTTGAACCCCTCCACCGACTCTGTCTCCACCAGCACCCTGGGCAGCGCATTCCATGGCTCCACCACCCTCTCAGTGAAGTAGTAGCTCCTCCTTTCTCCCCTGAATCCCCCCCCACCAGCTTCCACCCATGCCCTCTAGTTGCCCCCCCTTCTTCCATCGCCGCACCCTGACTGCTCCTCCCCTATTTACCCAGTTCATGTACCTGAAGACCTCTATTATGTCCCCCGGTCCCTCCTCTCTTCCAATTCTTTTCTTCTTTGTAGAATAAGAAAATACTACTTAAACTGTTAAATAAAACAAACACTAAAAAAAGCTAAAAGCCGTTGTCATATAAATGAAAACTTTGACTCCGGCAGACAAGCGACATCGACAACCACACGCACTCTACAGCGGGAGAAAAGGAACTGAGGCGGATGGAGGGTCAACGCCGAGATAGCCTACACAGACACGAGATAGTCTCACAGTGCCGTGCATGCATGGTCCAGTCTCGGCGCCGACCCTTCTGAAAAAACTGTGGCTCCTGCTTGGTCCAAGCGCCTCTGGCACTATCCCACTAATGTGAATGAGTGATGGAGACTTAGTCCAGAAAGATCAAACAGAGCTTCCTTCAAAGGAGCCCCTCCCATGGGCTGTTTAGGCGGGGGCTCCACCACTATCAGTGGAAAGGTAGATTTTGGCCAAACCGGGGCCGGTTCTACCAGCTCCACGGGCAGAGGAATCGAGATGATCAGTTTCGATGGAGCTGGCTTCGGCCTAGAAGGCGAAAGCCAGGTAAAGGCTGGTGGTGAAACCAAAGCTGGTTTCTGGTTGGACAAAATTAGCTGTTGCCACATGAGATCTTTGTAGCGTCGACGGAGTTTCCGTCGAAGCCTCTCTTCATCCGAGGAGGACAAAGATGAATGTCAGTGTCGCCTTTTCTTTGAGTGCTTATGTACCTTCCTTAGCCTATCGGTCGAGGGGGTACGAGATATCGACCTCAATCAGACTGGGTCGCTCAGGAGACACTGGGGGAACCGGTAATTTTCCCGGATTAGGGACCGGCTCCTCGATGGGACTGCCAGCAGGCTGGGTCTCCTCATCGGGAAGAAACAGAACAGGGGTCCTGTTAAGAGAGTTGTTGGCCTCGTCGGGTGACAACAGATCAACAGGGTCAAGAGTGATCTCAACTGCGTCGATCGAGACTTCGGTCGGCTGACCAGATGTGGGACAGGGGCGTAGCGGTAAGTCGCAATCTCAACTGAGGTTGAGACTGGAGATTCCTGGGACCGAGATTGCTCTCGATCCCAAGAATGTCTTCACCTAGACGAAGAATCTCTCTGTTCCTTGTCCTTTATGGGATTGGGAGACATACGCACCCAAGAGTCCCTTGCCCTTAGTGGGGAGAGACTGGCACATCCCCTGAAAGGAGCCAGAGAAGGTGGAGCCCAGATTGAGTGGAACAAAAATCAGCAGAGAGGAGAGTTCTGCAGCTCACGCTGCTTCTGCTTCGAGGACCTGCATTTGCTCTAACTGCTCGGCAGACCTTGCAGCTGCAGAGACCGCCCACCAGGACTACTTCGATTTCACTGCTGGATTCCATTTTTCGGGCCTGCCCAGCTTGAGTCATGTGAGATGATCATCGAGGATGTTCAGATGGAACGCAAGACAAATCTCGCTGGCCTGGGTGTCATGGCCAACACCCAAACAGTGACACACGCATCAGTATGTGGATCTGTCTTGCGACATTCTGTAACGCATAGGCACCCGAAACGAAACTGGGGAAGATTTATCTTCCATGATCAGACAACAATTGCAATCGCTAGTTAACGAGTTTAATCTTCAAAAGAATCCAAAGGAAACAAAGCCAGGGCCTACAGCGCAGGAGCGAAGAGGAGGAGAACTGTATCTTCCAGCGAAAGGAAGTTCTGGTGTCATGGGGCGGAGTCGAGGTTATACCACCGGGTGGGTGGGTGGGAGGAGCCAGCTGTAAGACCTTTCAGTAAAATTAAAGGGGAAAGGGACATGCCAAGAAGTGTGGATGAACAACATATCCACGTCCCTAGAATGTATAGTATATATGTTCTGGTTATTTTTCTACAACTATATGCAGCAAAAAAATTGTATAAATAGGATTAACAAATGTAATTGACTTTTGAGGATTGCTTATATTCACAAAAATACTAGCTGCACTTGCTTGCATTGCATGCTTACTCATATTTGCATATGAAGCAGGGGACGTCCCTTCCAACCTTACATTACAAAGCAAAATAAACTTAGCTGTGCTTCAGTTTTACAAAGTAGAATGGTACAGCAATATCTCCTAACTTATTAGGCATACTCCCATCATCTAGCACACAATGCTACTAGTCCTGGAAAATGAATCCAAAGCATCAGGGTTATTTATCCTGAACATGTGTCCAGCATAACAAATGGGATTTACTCGTACGTTTAACAAAGGCAGTAATGATGTTTACCTCAGAACACCTACAGTTAAATTCACACTTCTCTTCCCATGCCCACCTTGACCAGCATAATTCATCATTTTAGTTTACAGTGATTTTGTACACTTGCAGACCTATGGTACCAGTTTTGGGATATGGTATCTTTGGTCCGCGATAGTCCTTGTGTGTTAAATATTTTATTTTGAACCTTTAGTAGTAAGTGATCATAGTGGGCCCCAACAAGGCAACCAGCCAATCCTTTCCACTTCCTGATTCATCTCCATGCCCCAGCATACAGGCATGTTGTTGTGATGTGCAGCAAGGGAGAGTGTGGTGGGTACACCCCACTGAAATGAATGGGACTGAATTTTCATTACTCCAATACATTATGATGGTGAGTTGTAGATTAATGAAAGCCACTGTTCGACTAACAAGGGCCTTGTTAAAGAAGCGGTGGCCTTCATTAATCTCCAACTCACCATCACAATGTATTAAAGGGTAATGAAAATTCAGTCCCATTCATTTCAATGGGGTGCACCCACCACACTCTCCCTTGCTGTGTCATAACGTGCCTGAGCGCGGAAGCAGTATAGTGGAGTGGTTTAAGGCTCTGAGCTGCAAATCTGGTGACATCCAGCAGACCAGACCTGGGTTTGAATCCCACAGCTTCCACTTGCATACTGTGTGACCCTGAGCAAGTCACTTAACTTCCGTGTGCTCCCAGGTCGCTCCTGTAAAAAAGCTTTCAGCTTAGTGTGCTACTCCTGGTTTAACAACTAAAAAAAAAAAAAAAAAAAAATGAATCAGAAAGTGGAAGGGATTGGCTGGCCACCTTTGGCCAAATTATGATCCCTTACCCCTAAACAAAGGCTCAGAATAAAATATTTAAAGTAACGCATCATGTACCATATCCCGAAATTGGTACCTTAGGTTCTCAAAATAATAATGTGATGCCTGTGAAAAAGGCAATAAGGTATTCAGAAAAGAAAATGCTGCAAATTTGGAAGGGAGGTTGCAAATCTATTTTTCAAAAACCAAAAAAAAAATCCAGAGAGTCCAATGGTGCATGAAGGAGGTCTGGATTTGATCCTTAGACTGTGACCCCAGGGAAGTCAGCTCTAAGTGTTTCACACAGACATGATGTGCTTTTAGGTATAGTCTTTTTCTGGTTTGGTTTTTTGTGGGGGAGGGGGCAGAAGAGGCCAACATCACTCTCTGTTCAAGCCCATCCCAACAGTCTGTCAGCCTTAGTGGTACTCACGACCACGCAGGCAAAATGGTATTCGTTGTTGCTGGAAAGAGTTCTTGCAAATGACTCCCAATTGTGGACGGGGGTGGGCTCTAATAGAAAAACATGGCTCCTCCTTTCCATTATGGCAAAGGTGCTATTCTGACTTAGCTCTGGGTCTTGTTCCTGGTCCCCAGTCAAGGTACCAATTTACAGCCTTCTTACATAAGGGGTGAGCAGCAAACAGACCAGGTGAGTAAAGTAACAATTTATTTATAAAGCGTCCTATCCTGAAGGCTCAGGGCGCTGTACAGTGCATTCAGACAGGTAATGTGCAACTGGCACAATATAAAAGCAAGCAGCATTAACATCGGTAACAAAAACAATGCAACCTAAAAACTAGCACCTAACGACTTCAAGGAAGGCCAGTGCAAAAAGACTCAGCTTCAGAGCACGTTTAAATATCTCCACTGATGAGCAATAACAAAACTGCAGTGGCAGCTTCGTGCTGCGATGCACCCAAGCCAAACACCCAATCCCCTGATGACCTTCGAACAGGCAAGAGGAGCCATGTTCTCTCCAGAGAAGCGGAGAGGGCGACCGTGAGCACAGAAAAGAAGGTCATTAATGTAGCAATGACCCATCAAATGCAGGGCCTTTAAAATAATCAAGCAGCCGGCCTGGTGGCGCTGAGGGTTGAGGTGCTGGATGCCACACCTGGCACCACACCGGCGACCTGGGTTTGGGAACATCCTCGGGCCACCACAGGCTGGCAGGGGAGAGGAAGAACTGAGTGTCCCATGACTGCTCTCCTTCCTCTGGGGCGGGTGGGAATGGCGCACTGAGCTGCAGCGGTGACTGGTGGAGGCCAGCTGCACTGCAGTGGCATACCTAGTAAGGAAAGGGAGCGCAGCAGGCATCAGTATGGATGTGCTTGGATGCCATTGCATGTCTGGCTCCCTGGGGACTAGAAAGGCGGAAAATGGCGGGGCGACCTCAGTGGCTGATGGCCATGCCCCGGACATGAGAGGCGCCTTCGTTAAGGGTGTGGCTGACCCTGTGCAATGAGGCGATTATCCGCGCACCAGACCAGGTCTGGGGGTGTGGGTGCCGGCAGTCATGGGGCCCGCTCCGCTAGGGAGAAAGTGTTCAATGATGTAAAAAAAAATAATCAAGCAGGTCTTGGAGGCTGTATGCCATCTTACCAGAAGCCACTGCAGGTGGAGACCCCAAAAACACACGATAAAAATACTAATGAAAAAGGCATTTACCCCAATGACAATGTGAAAAGTTCAGTATTCTAAATAACCAGCTGGCATTTTACACAATCTTAAAGTAGTGTAGCTGCAAAAATACAGGTTACCCACCTGTAACAGGAGTTCTAGGAGTGGTATATGTTGTTCATCCACACTGTCTGGCAGGTTCTTTGCCACTTTAAATCTTGCCGGAAGGTCTTCAAGCTGGCTCCCCCCACCCATGCGGGTGGTAAAACCATCGGCTCTGCCCCATGACACCAGAACTAGCCCGCTGGAAGCCAGGTTGTGCGTCGAAGCCAGGGAGGCCGGGTGGGTCGTGTGGATGAACATATACCACTTCTAGAACTCCTGTTACAGGTGAGTAAATACAGGTTACTCACCTGTACAGGAGTTCTAGGAATGGTATATGCTGTTCATCCACACTCATTGGCAGGTATCCTTGCCGCTTTAAATCTTGCCGGAAGGTCTTCAAGCTTGCTCCTCCCACCCACCGGGTGGTATAACTCGGCTCCGCCCATGGCGCCAGATCTGGCCCGCTGGAAGCTCAGGTTGTCGTGCCGGCAGGGAGGTCAGGTGGTGCGTGGATGAACAACATATACCATTCCTAGAACTCCTGTTACAGGTGAGTAACCTGTATTTCGGGACATGGATATGTTGTTCATCCACACTCATTGGCAGACTCCTAGCAGTTCTCCGGGAGGAGGGAGGCAAGACACCCCCAATACTACTTGGGAAAGAGAGACTGAGAACCGAAGCCCCAAAACCAGCATCCCGGCGTGACTCAAGGTCGATGTGGTAATGGGTAATGAAGGTGTTTGCTGACTTCCAGGTAGCAGCCCTGCAGATTTCCTGGATAGGGACGTCCCTGGAAGCAGCCACCGTTGCAGCAGTATGGCGGGTAGAATGAGCTCTTATCCCTCTGGGAGGCTCCATGCCCGCCAACTTATAGCAGAGATCTATGCAGGAAGTGACCCACCTGCTTATCGTCCGCTTGGCTGCAGGTCTGCCAGGTGCGGCTTCAAGCGTGGGTGACAAACAGCTGGTGAACCTCTCCCGAATTTCAACCGTGCGCTCCTTATAATAAGCGGAACGTCCTTCTAGGGTCCAAGTATGGAGCCTGTATTGAGCCTCCGAGGTGTGATTGGGGTAGAACACCGCAGAGTCAACACCTGGTTAAGGTGAAACTCCGACACCACCTCCGGAAGGAATTTCGGTGGGGCGCAGGGACAACCTTGTCCCTGTGGAAGACCAGGTAAGGAGACTCGATGGAGCGCCTGGAGCTCTCCCATCCTTCTGGCTGGCGTGTAGCCACCAAGAAGGTGGTCTTCCACGACAGGTGAGAGAGCACACCTGTGCATAGGTTCGAATGGCTTGCCCATGAGCTTTGCCAGCACCAGCAGTAGATCACCCAGTGGGGGTTCCCACTGGAGGAAATGTGATCAAGGCCTTTGAAAACCGCCAGACCACCTTCTCCTGCGCCACCGACTGCTTCCGGCCCAGCGCCGTGAAGCAGAGATGGCTGCCAGGTCACCCTTAGGGTCGCGACCTAAGCCCTTGATTAGAAAGGGACCATAAATAGTCCAGATGCTTGCCAAGGAACAGGAGGAAGGGTCCAAGCCCTTGCCCTGACACCAAATGGAAAACCTTTTCCATTTGAAGGCATAGCATTTTCTGGTCGACTCCTTACGGGATGCCTCAACTACATTTGAGGACCTCGTCGGAAAGACCAAGGCCTGGAACTCTAGCAGCTCAAGAACCAGGCCGTCAGGTGCAGGGATTGAAGGTCCGGATGGAACACCTTCCCTGATTGACTGAGAGCAGGTCAGGCGAGCTGGAAGCTGGCGGAGTCCTGGAGCTGAGACTGAGGAGATCTGGGTACCAGAACTGGCAAGGCCAGTCTGGGGCTATCAGAATCACTGCACCTTGTCTCTCCTCGCCTTGAGAAGCACCTTGTGGATCAAGGAAATGGGGAAGGCGTAAAAGAGGCCGGGGTCCACTGCCTCGAGAAGGCATCCCCCTGCAGCGGCCCTGCTGAGGCGGGCATGGAACAGTCTCAGCTTGGCGTTCTCCTGGAGGCGAACAGGTCCACCTGAGGTGTGCCCCAATGGGAGAACAGATGCTGTACTACCTCGGCAGGAGAGACCACTCGTGGGATGCAGCCCCTATCGGCTCAGGGCATCGCCAGGGTGTTGGAGGCTCCTGCCACATGAATGGCTAGGAGATCCGCCTCCAGGCTCTACGAGTGACCAATGCGGAGAGCTTCCTTGCAGAGAAGCATGGAGCGGCGTCCCGCCCTGGCGGTTTAGATAGAACATGGTCTGGTATTGTCCGTCTGGACTCGGACCACTTGACCCCGGAGGAGCAGAGCAAAGGCGGTGAAGCTAGGCGGACGCTCGGAGCTCCAGCAGGTTGATGTGGCATCGGGACTCCCTTGAGGACCAGAGGCCATGAGCCGGTGTTCCCCAGATGGGCACCCCAACCCATCAGAGAGGCATCGGTCGATAGAGAGACCCGTCGGCTAGGCGGACGACAGGATGCCCTCCTGCAAATGATCTGGAGCGGTCCACCACTGGAGGCGTTCCCACATCCTGAGTCAGCGACACAAGCTGGTCCAAGGATCGCAGCGTTGTGACCACTGGCTGGCCAGTCCCCATTGAAGGGGACGCATGTTCCAGCGGCCCAACGGACCACGCTGGTGCAGGCCGCCATGAGACCCAGGAGGCGAGGAAGTCCGGGCAGAGCAATTGCCCAACCAGAAATGATCGGCAAAGGAGGAAAGAACCCGGCCCTGTCCGCCGGGAGCAGCTCTGGCTCGAAGAGAGTCGAGCTGCGCCTGATGAATAGAATCACCTGCTTTGGCTCGAGTTCCGACTTGGCCTCGTTGATAAGGAGGCCCAGTTGAGAAGCAGGCCTGGAGGCCAGATCTCTGGACCCTCGCCTCCTTCCTGGAGGAGCTGCTATCAGCCAGTCGTCCAGGTAAGGTACACCCGGACCCCTCGGCCGCAGGGATGCTGTCACCACTGCCATGCATTTGGTGAAGACCCTGGGAGCTGGAGACAAGCCGAAGGGCATGGCTGGAACTCGAAGGGATCCTTCCGCTGGAAGCGAAGGAATCTCTGGTGAGACGGACGGATAGGGACGTGGAAACGTCCTGCAAGTCCAGAGAGCAGAACCACACGCCGCGTTCCAAGGATGGTATTATCTGAGCCAGAGTGACCATCCTGAAGGTTCAAGACCGTAGGAACTTGTTTAGGTCGTGTAGGTCGAGAATGGGGCTCCAGCCCCCCATCCGTTTCGGAACCAGGAAGTACCTGGACACAAACCCTGGGTCTGAAGGAGGGTCCGCCACCTCTCTTATCACCTCCTTCTGGAGGAGGAGGAGATATGCCGGCAGCGAGCCGCCAGTGAGGCTGGGACCCCGAAACTCCCCGAGGGCGACGGCTCTGAAGGGTGGTGCCTGCTCGAATTCCAGAGGCAGGCCTCTTCCCACCTCCTCCAAGACCCACCTGTCCGTGGTAACAGCGGACCAGGCGGAACGAAGTGGAGCCGTCCCCGCGAGACCCAGGGTAGGTGACGGGAATGGGGCGACACCCTCAGCCCGTCACTGGGCAGGCTTGGAGGAGGGACCGGCCGAGGGACCTCCTGGGCCTTTCCTCCTGCCTCCTGTTAGAGGAAGCGGCGGCTGGGTTTGGGATGAGCCAAGGCCGAGCCTGCTGGCCCTGGCGTTGCTGGGCAGGCGCCGCGGGGCACAGAAGGACGAAGGAGCTTGGGCTGTGACCTGACCTTTGTCCTTCTGGCGGAAGAGCGAGTCAAGGTAGCATTGGACTCTCGATCCTCTGCAGGTGACCTTCCACCCCAGGGCACAAGAGGTCAGTCCCAAAAGGAACATCTGCCAACTTGTGCTGGGTATCGAGTAAAGGTGGATATCCTCAGCCAAGCCATGACGCATAGCCACTCGTCGCCACCGATCTGGCACATGAGTCCCTATCAAAAGCAGTCTGGAGCTGCTGTTTGGCCACTGCCCTGCCTGGTCCGCACCTGCTTAACCGTAGTCTGCAGATCGGGCGGAAGATGAGGATGACCTACTCATCCAGGAGCCCAACAGGGCATGAGAAAATGTGCCATGAGGGCGGCCGAACTGGCCTGCGAAGGCCGAGAGAGACGAGCGTGACTTTAAACTGCCGACATAGTCCAATTTCTTGGACTCCTTGTCAGGAGGTTTGTCCACATCCCTGGCGTTGCCGTGGCGCGGGCAGCTGTCGGTAACCAACCCCTCAGCAGGTGTTCGAAAAACCGGACAAGGAACGTGAGGACGCATACTTCCTGGCCGAGCACAGGGCGGGAAGCAGGCTGCCACAGCTCCAGTGCGGACCCACTATGGCCTCGGCCACGGAAGAGCCTCCGTCGGAGAATCCCTCGGTCCAGAATCTCCATTGAGGATACCTGGCCCGTTTAGGCGGGTTGAGAACTCCATCTCTGGTGGACTCCGAGATGAGCGAAGATCCTAGGAAGGACGGCCGGGCTATAGTCCATTGACTGACCTCCTGAAGACTCCAAGTCCAGTCGCTTGAGAAAAAGGAGAATCATCTTCGGACTCGGGCGAGGTCCCTCGAAAACTGCCTCTGGCCTGAGCCACCTTCACCTGCGAGGTCGGTGGGAGTGAGGGTAACTGACAGCCGATGGGGTAGACCCTTAGCTTGGACCGAGAATCCTTGGTGGGAGCCCCAATAGGTGGCTGTGGGCGGAGGTTCCACGGAATCGGTGGAGCAGCTGGTTTTGGCCGAACAACGACCTGGGTATGACTCCTCGGATAAGTCGGGGGTTGTGTCGGCACGCTCGGTGATCAACCACCTAATGGCAGGGGAAGGCGGCGGGTCGGCTTACCCCGCAGGAGGCTGTTGCAACATGAGTCCTCGTACCGTCGGCGTAGGTGCGGATGAAGCCTCCCCTACGTCCGAGGAGGAGGGCGAGGGCAGCAGCAACGCCGCTACACCGATGCCGAGGCACGAACCGCCTATAACAGTGGGATCAGCTGGACATGAAAGGTCCAGACTGAGAAGTCCCCGGAATTTCCGAGTCGGTGATGCGGGAAGGTGTCGGCGGAACCGGCACTCCCTGGCTCGGATGGTCCATCCGAGGCTCCGGAACGGAGGCAATGGCGACCCACGGGATCCCAACTCCTCCGGGGAACGGGAGAGGAATCTCGGCTGCTAAGGCGACAGCCCATCCAGGTCGAGAAAAATCTCGACTTAGATAGGTGGGAGTCTCGGTCAACTGACTGGCGGGGGACACTGTGAGGGCCAGTGGCCAAACCCGGCCTGATCGAGCCGAGCCCGGCGACTCGGGAGAGGGACCTTTCCCACGCTCCCAAGGCGTCGTGCGGAGGGACTTACCTAACTGTTTGGACCGAGTAAGGTCCATGCAAGCGTAGACCTTCTCCCTTAGTGGAGAGGGACAGACCAACTCCTTAAAAAGCCGTGTGGGAAGAACCCAGAGGCGGGATAAATGCAGCGGCTGAGAAGATCTGACCGCGCCGCCTCCTCTTGAGGAGACCATCCTTTCGACTGATCGCACGACCCGCGCCATGGTTACCGCCAACCGGGCCTCCTTGGACTTCACGGAGAAGCGCTTCTCGGGGCGGCCCAGTTGCAATCGGGCAGCACGGTCTTGAGGGGCGTGGGCAAGAAAAGATGAAACACAGGTCGCAAGCCTGCGGGTCGTGCTCAAGGCCTAAACAGTAGACACCGTGGGTGTGGATCCGTCCGAGACATCTTCTGCCCGCATGGGCATCTCCAGAAATCCGGAGTCGATTTGTCCCGCGCAGCCGCGAGGATCGAAGACTAAGTCTTTTTGCAAAATTTATTTTTAAATCCATAAAGCGGAGAAATAGGAACCAATCTCAAGCATGGGCGTTAAGGAGAACCTGAGCTTCCAGCGGTAAGGAAGATCTGGCGTCATGGGGCGGGCGAGGAGTTATACCACCCGGGTGGGTGGGAGGAGCAAGCTTGAAGACCTTCCGGCAAGATTTAAAGCGGCAAGGATACCTGCCAATGAGTGTGGATGAACAACATATCCATGTCCCTAGAACCTGTATTTCTAGGGACGTGGGTATGTTGTTCAATCCACACTGTCTGGCAGACTCCTACCAGTTCTCCGGGAGGGAGGGAGGCAAGGCGTGCACCCCCCTACTTAGGGAATAAGGACTGGAGAACAGAGGTCCCAAAACCAGCATCCCGGTGTGACTCAAGGTCAATGTGATAATGTGAAATAAAGGTGTGTGCTGACTTCCAGGTAGCAGCCCTGCAGATTTCCTGGATAGGGATGTCTATAGAAGCAGCCACCGAAGCAGCGGTATGGCCGGTAGAATGAACTCTTATCCCTTTCGGAGGCTTCATGCCCGCCAACCTATAGCAGAGATCTATGCATGAGGTGACCCACCTGCTGATTGTCTGCTTGGCTGCAGGTCTGCTAGATGCGGCTTCAGCGTAGGTGACAAATAGCTGGCGAACCTCTCCCCGAACTTCAGCCGTCCGCTCCTTATAATAAGCGAGCGCTCTTCTAGGGTCCAGAGTATGCAGCCTATATTTGGCCTACGAGGTGTGATTGGGGTATAACACCGGCAGAGTCAACACCTGGTTAAGGTAAAACTCCGACACCACCTTCGGAAGGAATTTCGGGTGGGGACACAGGACAACCTTGTCCCTGTGGAAGACCAGATAAGGAGACTCGATGGAAAGCACCTGGAGCTCTCCCATCCTTCTGGCTGACGTAATAGCTACCAAGAAGGCGGTCTTCCATGACAGGTGGGAGATAGCGCACCTGTGCATCGGTTCAAATGACTTGTCCATGAGCTTAGCCAATACCAGCAGTAGATCCCACGGAGGTAGAGGTTCTCGCACCGAGGGTATATGTGATCAAGGCCTTTGAAAAAGCACCCGACCACCTTCTCCTGCGCCAACGACTACTTGCCGGCTCACGCTCTATAAGCAGAGATGGCTGCCAGGTGCACCTTAAGGGTCGTCGACCGAAGCCCTAGCTGAGAAAGGGACCACAGGTAGTTCAGGATGCTAGCCAAGGAACAGGAAGAAGGGTCCAACCCCTTGTCCTGACGCCAAATGGAGAATCTCTTCCATTTGAAGGCGTAGCATTTTCTGGTTGACTCCTTACGGGATGCCTCAACTACGCTGAGGACCTTGTCAGAAAGACCCAAGGCATGGAATTCTAGCCGCTCAGGAACCAGGCTGTCAGGTGCAGGGATTGAAGGTCCGGATGGAGAACCTTCCCCTTGTTGATTGAGATCAGGTCCGGGTGGGCTGGAAGCTGCCTCGGGAGCCTGGAGCCGAGGCTGAGGAGATCAGGGTACCAGAACTGGCAGGGCCAGTCTGGGGCTAACAGAATCACCTGCTCCTTGTCCCTCTGCCTTGAGAAGCACCTTGTGGATCAAGGGAAATGAAGGGAAGGCATAGAAGAGGCCCGGGGTCCACGGCCTGAAGAAGGCACCCCCCTGCAGCGAGTCCTGCTGAGGTGGGGGCGGGCATGAAACAGCCTCAGCTTCACATTCTCCCTGGAGGAGAAAAGGTCCACCTGAGGGGTGCCCCAATGGGAGAACAGATCTTGTACCACCTCCGGTAGGAGAGACCACTCGTGAGATGCAGCGCCTATCCGGCTGAGAGCATCGGCCAGACTGTTGGAAGCTCCTGCCATATGGATGGCTAGGAGATCTGCCTCCAGGCAGATCACGAGGGACCTTGTGCAGAAAGCCTCCTTGCACAGAGGCAAGGAGTGCATCCCGCCCTGTCGGTTGAGGTAGTACATGGTCGTGGTGTTGTCCATCTGGACTTGAACCACTTGACCCCGTACAAATGGAGTGAAGGTGGTGAGGGCTAGACGCACCGCTCGAAGCTCCACCAGGTTGATGTGGCATCGAGACTCCTGAGGGGACCAGAGGCCGTGGGCTCTGAGTGCCCCCAGATGGGCACCCAAACCCATTACAGAGGAGTCGGTCATCAGAGTGACCGTCGGCTCGGGAAGGACAAATGGGATACCCTCCTGCAGATGAGCTGGAACGAGCCACCACTGGAGGCCGTCCCACATCTCCTGGGTCACCGTCACTGGCTGGTCCAGAGGACCGGAGCACTGTGGCCACTGGCGGGCCAGTCCCCATTGCAGGGGATGCATATGTAAGCAGGCCCAATGGACCACGCTGGTGCAGGCCACCATGAGGCCCAGAAGGCAAAGGAAGTCCAGGGCAGGGCGCAATTGCCCAACCAGAAATGATTGGGCAAAGGCAGAAAGGACCTCGGCCCTGTCCGCCGGAAACCGGGCTCTGGCTCGAAGAGAGTCGAATTCTGCCCCGATGAACTGAATCACCTGCGATGGCACGAGTTCCGACTTGGCCTCATTGATGAGGAGGCCAATCTGAGGAACAGACTTGGAGGCCAGATCCTGGACAGCTCCATCTCCAACCTGGAGGCTGCAATCACCCAGTCGTCCAGGTAGGTACATCTGGACCCCTCGGTGCCATGAAATGCTTTCACCACTGCCATGCATTTGGTGAAGACCCTGGGAGCTGGAGAGGCCGAAGGGCATGGCCCGGAACTCATAGAGAGATCCTCTGCTGGGAAGCGGAGGAATCACTGATGAAGACGGATGGATGGAAGTGAAAGAACGCGTCCTTAAGGTCCAGAGAACAAAACCACACACCTAATTCCAAAGGTGGAATGATCTGAGCCAGAGGGACCATCCTAAAGGTGCGCTGCCTTAGGAACCTGATCAGGTCGTGCAGGTCGAAAATGGGGCGCCAGCCCCCCATCCATTTTGGGACCAGGAAGCACCTGGACACAAATCCTGGGTCTGGAAGAGGGTCCGCCACCTCGCTGATCACCTCCTTCTGGAGGAGCAGAGCAATGTCGGCTCAACGAGCCGACAGAGAGGCTGCGGAACCCGTTGCCCCCCATGGGGTGATGGCTCGATAGGGAGGGAACTGCTCTAATTCCAGAAGCAGATCCCTGCCTACCACTTCTAGCACCCAGTGGTCCGTGGTGATAGCGGACCAGGCGGAAAAGAAGTGGCGGAGCTGTCCCCCCATGGGGGGAACCCGGGGAGGAGTGGAGAGGTTGGGGGGGGGACACCCCTCAACCCATCAATGGGCAGGCTTGGAGGAAGGGCCCGCTGAGGGACCTCCTGAACCCTTGCCTCCAGGCTTCCTACTGGAGGAAGCGGCAGACTTGGCCTTGGGGCGCCAAGTGCATGCCTGCTGGCACTGGTGCTGCTGGACCGGATGTGCCACAGGGGTGGAAGGGCGAAAGGGCTTACACTGCTGCTGGGGGCCTTTGTCCTTCTGGGCAGACGTGACCGAGTCCAAAGTGGCACTGGACTTCTCGATCCTCTGGAGATGGCCTTCCACCCCCAGCCCAAACACGTCGGTGCCCAGGAAGGGAACATCTGCCAGCTTGTGCTGGGTGTCTGCCGTGAAGGTGAAGATCCGCAGCCAAGCTCTGTGGTGCATGGCCACTGCGGCCGCTACTGATCGGGCACAGGAATCACCTATGTCCAACGAAGTCTGGCGCTGCTGTTTTGCCACCGCCCTTCTCTGATCCCGGACCTGCTTGACCATCGTCTGAAGGTTAGCCATGAGATGAGGAACCGCCTCATCCAGGGAACCCATAAGGGCATGTGAGAAATGTGTCATCAGAACGGCCCAGCTAGCCTGACGAAGGCCTAGGGAGGAAGCAGCATAAACTTTCCACCCTGCGTAATCCAGCTTTTTGGATTCCTTATCGGGTGGTTTGTCCACGTCCCAAGCATTCCCAGAGTGCCGGAAAACGCTGTTGGTCACTAGCCCCTCTGCAGAGGGGTGCTCTGAGAAACCGGAGAGTGAGCTGGTGGGGACTGCATACTTTCAAGCCATCCTGGCCGAAAGCACGGGACAAGATGCTGGCCACTGACACAACTCCAGGGCCGGGCCAACAATGGCTTCGGCCACAGGAAAGGCCTCCGTAGGGGAATCCCCTCGGTCCAGTATCTCCGTGAGGGGATACTTGGCCTGTTTTGAAATGGGTTCGAGCTGCATCCCGGTGGACTCCGAGATGAGCCGAAGTAAACCTAAAAACAAGGATGGTCTCTCGTCCACCAACTGGCCTCCAGCAGACTCTAGGTCAAGCGGCTTGGAGAACAGGGAGGAGTCTTCGTCAGACTCCGAAGAGTCTACAAACAGCTGCCAGGTGCCTGAGCCACCCTCCACCTGCCGAGGTCGATCGGGAGTGAGGGTGACTGACAACCTGTGGGGCAAGCCCTGACCTGACCGAGAATCCTTGGTCAAGCCCCAGTCTTCGGGTGTGGAGGCGGAGGTTCCACCACAATGGGCAGAGCAGGCAGCTTCGGCCAAACAACTGCTGCCAGGGTCTGCTCTTCGACCAATACGAAGGGTTGTTTCTGCCGCTCTGGTGACAGTCACTTAATGGCTGGAGAAGGCGACAGTGTCGGCTTATTCCCGGACAATAAGAGCTGCTGCCACATTAACTCCTCGTAGCGTCGATGCAACTTGCGCCGGAGTCTATCCTCCGAAGAGGACGATGAGCGGCGATGCCGCTTTCCATGGTGCCGAGACCGCCAATGTCGGTGGGACCGTCTGGACCTGGAAGAGGACCGAGAGAGACCTTCAGGGGTTCCGAGGGTGGGTCAGAGAGGGGACGGGACGGGGAAGCCTGCCCTCCCTCGGTACAAGGGACCTTAACAGGGACTCCGGCATAGGAGGCACACGTAAGTCCTCTGTTTCCACTGGGGGAACCGGTGAAGTAGGGCTGTCGGCGTCTCCAGTCGACAAACCGTCCGACGGGTCGAGAAAAATCTTGACCGCAACAACAGATGTCTCGGCCGGCTGACCCGACGGGGGCACCGTGAAGCCAGTGGTCGCAGCCGCAACCTCGACCGAAGTCGAAAGTCGATGGTCCAGTGAAAGGGATCTCTCCTGCTCCCACTAACATCGACGGTGGGACTTACCCTTAGACTCGTCTTTCTTGGACCGACTGGAATGTCCCCAGTGGCCCTTCTCCCTTGGTGAAGAGGGACTGGCAAAGCTCCTTAAACGAAGCCGTGTAGGAGGAGCCCAAGGAGAGCGGGATAATGCCGCGGCCGATGAGGAAGCGGCCTGGGCGCCTACTCCTCGAGGCTATCATCTGCTCAACTGCTCGCGAAGAGCACACTGCCGCGAACACCGCCCAACGGGCCTCCTTAGACTTGACTGGCAGATACCGTTTTTCGGGTCGCCTGAGAACAAGTCTGGCAGTGCAGTCCTCCAAGACCGAAGCTGAAAAGGACTTGCACAATTCACAAGCCTGTGAGTCATGGCCAAGCCCCAGGCAGAAGACGCACGTGGAGTGCGGATCGGTCCGGGACATCATCTGCCCACACGGGCACTGACTGAAGCCAGGAGTCGATTTGTTCATCGCAGCCACGAGGGAAGAAGACCACCGAAGTCTTGTAAATTTTAAAATAAGTTTCGGAAATTCTGAAGAGTGTGGTGGATCCAGGCCTAAAACGCAGAGCGCTAAGGAGGGAACCTGAGCTTCCAAGCGGTAAGAAAGATCTGCCGTCATAGGGCGGAGCAGAGGGTTTTACCACCCGGGTGAGTGGGAGGAGCCAGCTTGAAGACCTTCTGGCAAGATTTAAAGCAGCAAGGAACCTGCCAGACAGTGTGGTTTGAACATATCCACGTCCCCTAGAACACTTCCTCTTTTCTTAAGGAAATCAGGCATACTGTAGGTTCCATTCATAAATTACGAGCATTTGAATTGCCTTTGAATCATCCCTGGGCTTACTCTACTTTTAATAAGAAGAAATTTTGTCATTTCTATTTTTATACCTTTGGTTCCTCCTTTACGTCCTCCTCTTAGATCCACTTTTCCCACGTCCCCTACATCTCTGAGAACCTGCATTGCTGTATTGAAGTTGTCTTCTCTAAATTCACCCTGAAAAGAAAAATCGCAAAATATTTATACAGTATGTACACAACACCCTCATAGTGTATTGCACATTGGTGAGACCTTCAATGGAATACTGTGCTCAAGTATGGTCACCATACAAAAAAAGAGAAGTCGACTTGATGGAAAGGGTGCAAAAGAGAGTAACAAGGGCTGTTTCAGATCTTAAAAGGGATGGACTATGATTCTAGGCTGACAGAATTAAACCTGTTCACACTGGATTATAGGAGAATTGGGGAGGGGGAGCATGTGCTTTTTGTAGAAGACTCAGACAGACTGTGATTAATGGGAAAGACTGGGTCTAAATTTTAGAGACCAAATCTATAGTACTGGAGCACATACTCTTCATTTATGAGGGGGAGACTTGTAATTCATTAAAGTGACAAAAAGTGGTTCAATCACAGGGTGGTATCTATCTGGAATGCCTTACCTATGGAAATAGTGGGGAGCACATCTGTGGATAGTTTTAAATCCAAATTGGACATACATTACAGAAATGGTATGCTGTCTAGATAATTTTGAGGCGAGCATTATGGATGAAAGTCTTATGGCTCTGATAAACCTATGAAACCAGACACAACTGTTACCATGTCCAAGGAAGAGGAGAGGCTGGACAATAACTCAGGGGTGGACCCCCATGTCTAGGAGTATTCTGGATTGAACTTTCTAACTAACAGCCACCCCTGTGATATGTTTTACAAAGATATGTCTCCCTTCCCCACACTCTATAGGCTTGGCCACCAGGGCACAATCTATACAAGTCTCTGCAACACCCTGATGCATTTGCTCTGACCATGCTACCCAGGACATCTCAGGGAGAACACTTACTGTCCTCTTCTTCTTTTGCTCATGCTCTCCCATACTCTGCATCTAATCCTCCCAAAGGGTGGCGATTCCTATCTCCCCCATGAACTACCGCCCTATTCCTCTCCTCCCAACGTTAGCCAAACTTCAAGAACACCTAGTCCTCGGCCAACTATCATCGTACCTCTCTGACATTAATTTCTTCACCCAATATCAATCTGGGTTCCACAAACATCGCTACTCCGAATCACTGATGCAATCCTGACAAGCATGGATTGTGGTCACATCACTACTGCCATTTTTTATTGATCTTGCTAAAGCGTTTGACACCATATCCCACTCCCTCTCATCAGTCGGGCTGTCTGAACACGCCATAAAATGGTTCAATGCCTACCGAAACAATCGCTCACAGTCTGTAAAAATATCCGACTACATCTTTCCTCCTCTACCAATATGCTCTGGTGTCCCTCAAGGGTCTATACTAGGCCCAATTCTCTTCTCCATTTTTCTAAACAACCTGCCATCCATCTGTACCTCATCTTCTATACATATGTATGCTGATGATATGGTTCTTTTTGGCTCAGGGTCTTCACCCGTGGATGTCGCTTCTCCAAGCTCCAAAGTGATTTCAATAATGTCCAGAGCTGGTTTCAATCTCACAAACTCTTCCTAAACGTCAAGAAAACTGTGTCCATGACATTCGGCATGTGCCAGAAACTGTCCAAACTCCAATCTCACCCCTCTTTCACTACCCTCAACGGGTCAACCATAATGACCACTGAGTTGTTCCAAGTATCTGGCCGTTTGGTTGGACCAACATCTCACTTTCTCGGCCCACATAGATGCCATAATAAAAAAGCTTTGCCCCAAACTCGGCGCCTTATACAGAAACCACTTCAGCCTTCCGCCCCAGGCAAGATGTGAACTGATCCAAAAAATGATCCTCCCGAGTTTTGACTAGTGCGATATCGTTTATTACTCGGCTCCTGCCTCCTCCTTAGCTAATTTGGATACCCTCTTCAACTCCTTCTGTCGGTTTGTTCTGGATGCACCTCCTCTTACCCACCACTGTCACTTGTACCGAGCTTTAGCCTTTCCTTCCCTGACAAATAGGCGACTACATCACTGTGCAAATTTCATCTCTAAGTACTGGCTTGGTACACTCCCTGCCTATCTAAATTCCCTAATCTCCCCCCACCTACTCCCTCTCAACTTCTAAGATCCCATGACCACAGAACTCTGTTCCCTGGAGATCCACCTCTAGTGGATAGGCCTCCCCCTCCTCTCGTCTCCCTAAATTGTGGGATGCTCTTCCTACTCAAATCCGTTCCTGTTCTTCACCTGGCTCATTAAATCAAGCTCTACACAACTTCCTCTTTGCAAATTGCACTTGCCCCTAGCTCCCCCCCTTCCTTCTTGTCTCACACCCTGCCTGTTGCCCTGGTCGCCAAACCACTACCAAATCGATGACCTTATAGTTTCGGAGCTAATCACAGCCCCTATTATTATGCCAGTTTCAATTCTGCTGTGTCTCTCTCTCTATCTTTACTGGTCTATCTCCTGAACCAGCTAACCTAGCCCTAGGCTCTGACTCGCTTCTCTACCACTCTTCTCACCACCACTTGTCTGCTCTGTGGTACTATTGTCTGTAGTGAGCTAGTCCATTGTCCCACTTGCTATTATGTTTACCGCTGAGTCTGTCACTCCAAGACGGTATAGCTACAGGATTTTACTCTACTCTACCCTGCACTTCTTTGTTCTGCTTGCTAATGTTTTCTATGCTATTGTGTAATTTGTGCATAGTCATTGTTACTATGTAAAGTACAGTTACGTAAGAACTTACTGTAACAGTAGATCTTCGAGAGGAGCTCTTGCAGCAGGCTATTACAATCAGGACTACGCCGCAGGCACTAGGACCCTTCGGTGAAACTTCTGCCAGCAATACACAGCAGGGCCCGCCCCCGACGCCAGCCCCGCCACGGTGGTCAGGGTACAAGAGGGGGCGGACCCAGCTCCACCCCAGTTCTCCCACCAAGACCCAGAAGAAGGCCTGACAAGAGAAGGAGACGAAGCCTACTATGAAGAGAATTGGAGAAGAAAACGAAAATGGATCTGCACACCTCGAGGGGGAAGGCAGGTGGGAAGTAGCGCCTGCTGCAAGAGCTCCTCTCGAAGATCTACTGTTACGGTAAGTTCTTACGTAGTTGTACTATCTTACTTCGAGTGGGAGCTCTTGCAGCAGGCTATTACAATCAGGACCGAGTCCCAAGCAGTCCCACAAAAAGGAGGTAGACGACCCCGAGAAGTGGAATATGCTGACCCCAGAGGCCTTAGGACAAAAGCCCTTGTAACAGGGCTAGGCCGAAGCCAGCTCGGTGTCTGGAGACGATATCCAAGCTGTAATGCTTGACGAAGGTATGCACCGAGTTCCAGGTTGCGGCCGCACAGATGTCCTTTATGGCGACATTTCGCAGGGCGGCGAAAGAAGCTGACACTCCTCTGGTGGAGTGACCCCAAACCGGACCCAGTAGGGGTTTATTGTGTTTCTCGTAACAAAATGAGATACAATGAACTATCCATTTAGAGGTTGTTTGCTTGGACACCGGTCGATCCAAGCAATGTGGTGCAAATGCCACAAAGAGTTGCTCGGATTGACGGTGCTGAGCCGTCCTTTTGAGGTAATACCTCAAAGTCCTGTGGACATCCAATGTGTGGAGGAGAGCCTCCCCTCTATTGGAAGGGGAAGGAAAATAAACAGGAAGGTCAACCGACTGGTTGAGGGTCAATTCTGAGACCACTTTCAGAAGAAAAGTACAGTTACGTAAGAACTTACCGTAACAGTAGATCTTCGAGAGGAGCTCTTGCAGCAGGCTATAACAATTAGGACTATGCCGCAGACACTAGGACCACACGGAAAAACTTCTGCCAGCAATACCAGCGAGGACCGCTAGCATGACCCGCCGGTCAGGGTACAGAGGGGGTGGACCCAGCTCCACCTCAGTTCTCCCGCCAGTACCCAGCAGAAGGCCTGACAAGAGAAGGAGGCGAAGCCTACCATCGATAAGAGAAGAGAAGATACCTGCACACTCCGAGGGGGAAGGCGGGAGGGAGAGCAGCGCCTGCTGCAAGAGCTCCTCTCGAAGACCTACAGTTACGGTAAGTTCTTACATAACTGTACTATCTTACTTCGAGATAGAGCTCTTGCAGCAGGCTAGAACAATTAGGACTGAGTCCCAAGCAGTCCCATAGCGGAGAGGTAGCCGACCCCGGGAGGAGGAATATGCTGACTCCAGAGACCTTCAGGACAAGAGTCCTTGCAAAACCGCTAGGCCGAAGCCAGCACCGCGTCTGGAGATGATATCCAAGCTGTAATGCTTGACAAAGGTATGCACAGAGTTCCAGGTCGCGGCCGCACAGATGTCCTGAATGGCGACATTCCACATTGCGGCAAAAGAAGCTGACACTCCCCTGGTGGAGTGACCCCGAACCAGACCCGGCAGAGGTTTTTTGTGATGCTCGTAGCAAAACGAGACGCAGTGGACTATCCATTTGGAGATAGTCTGCTTGGACACCAGTTGACCCAAGCGTTGTGGCGCAAAAGCCACAAAGAGCTGCTCCGATTTACAGTGTTGAACCGTTCTATTGAGGTAATACCTCAGGGACCTGTGGACATCCAATGTGTGGAGGAGAACCTCCCCTCTATTGGAAGGGGAAGGAAAATAAACTGGAAGATCAACCGACTGGTTGAGGGTCAACTCCGAGACCACTTTGGGAAGAAACCTAGGATTAGTTCTGAGGGAAACCCTTTCCCTATGAAAAAATCAAATAGGGCTCTTTACACATCAGAGCCTGCAGCTCGGAAACTCTTTGAGCGGAAGTAACAGCAACCAGAAAACAAACTTTCCAAGACAGGTATCGCAGCTCACAAGTCGCTGCGGGTTCAAAAGGGGGAAGGGTGAGTTTCTCCAACACAAAAAGGAGGTCCCAGGGTGGGACAGGGTCCCTGATGGGAGGTCTCATGTGAAGAACCCCCCTAAGGAAGGTGTGGGCCACTTCCAACTGGGCCAATGCCCTGTCTCCCACTAGAGCATGATAGGCCAAGATCGCCCACATATGCACCTTGATAGAGGAATAGCTCAGGCCTTTCTCGTATAAGGAGAGGAGATACTGCAAAGCGGAGTTCACAGAGCAGGTGACTGGGTCTAAATGCTGTGGCAAAGCCCAAAGGCAAAAACGTTTCCACTTCATAGCGTAAGCGGAGTGAGTAGAGGACTTTCTTGCAGACGCTAAGACCTCAGCCACTTCCGGGGAAACCCCGTATCTGTTCTTAGCTACGTCTGGAGGAGCCAAGCATGAAGGTGCAGGGATCTGAGATCCGGGTGAACCAGAGAACCCTGGTCCTGGGATAGCAGTTGCGAGCACATGGGCAGCGGGATTGGAGGTTCCTGGGACAACCGCTGCAGGAGTGGGAGCCAAATCTGTCGGGGCCAATTGGGGACCACAAGGATCATGCGTGCCCCCTCTGCTTGTAGTTTGAGCAGAACCCTCTGGATGAGAGGGAAGGGCGGAAAGGCATAAAGAAACCTCCCTGCCCAACAAAGGGATAACGCGTCTGGCCAAAAAACACCAGGCGCGTGCTCTCGCGAGCAAAATCATGGCAGTTTGGCGTTGCGTGGTGACGCAAAGAGATCTAGCTTGGGAAGGCCCCACCTTCCAAAGAGCTGATTCGCTACGGATTGAAGCAATTCCCACTCGTGCGCTCTGGCCCACGACCTGCTGAGATTGTCGGCCAGCGTGTTTAGAACTCCTGGAACGTGCATAGCCGACAGATGAATGCCCCGTTCCAGCGCCCAGTACCCGACTCTCATCGACCTCACGGCAAAGAGGATATGAATGGGTGCCTCCTTGCCTGTTGATGTAAAAGACTACCACCATGTTGTCCGTCTGAACTAGAAGAGAGACGGGTACTAGGTCCTCTTGAAACGCCTGAAGAGCGTACAGAACCGTTCGTATTTCCAGGACACTGATGTGGAGGGACTGTTCCTCGGGTGACCAACCCTTAGACTTGGCGAACACCGAGATGAGCCCCAACCCGTCTGAGGCATCCAATGTTAGAGTCCGACCTGGAGGCACGGACGACTGACCCCTTTCTCCAGATTGCTGGGGTCCAACCACCAAAGCAACGTTCTCTGACTGGCTCCGAGATCCTGACTAAAGCGTCCAGGTCGTCGGATATTGATCCCACTGCACCCTGAGCATCCACTGTGGGATTCTCATGTGGAAGGCGGGCCAAGGGTACTGGGATCGCCGCCATATGCCCCAGTAGACTGAGGAAGTTCGAGCCAAAACTCGAGTGCTATAGAAATCCGTTCTGCCAAACTCATGGGTGAATTCCCTGTCCTGTGGGAGAAAAGCCATGCCCTGGACGGAGTCCAGAGTCGCTCCAATGAAGGCGAGGGTTTGGCTGGGCTCTGGGGACGACTTTTTCAAGTTCAGGGTGATCCCCAGCTCTCGGAATAGAGTATAGGCATCTCTAAGAGAGCGTAGGAGGCCGTCCCTTGACGGGGCTGTGAGAAGCCAGTCGTCAAGGTAAGGAAAAACATAATGGCCTGATCGCCTTAAGAGCTGCAACCACCACTGCTAGGCATTTGGTAAAGACTCATGGAGCGGAAGAAGGCGAGCAGGAGCACCGGTGGTAATTGCGCCCTAGGAAGTGGAACCTCAGAAACTTCCTGTGAGGAGAAGACCCCGATATGCATATCGCATCCTGCATATCGAGAGAACAGAGCCAATCCCTTGGTGCAGTAGAGAGGAGATCCTGAAAGTCACCATCCTGAACTTTTGTACTCTATAAAGAGATTTAAAGGACGGAGATCCAGAATGGACGAAGGTCCCCCGTCTTTTTTGGGGATCAGAAAAAAGTGGGAGTAGAACCCCTGACCCCACTGCTCCATGGGAACTCTCTATTGCTCTCTTTTGCAGGAGGGCCTGAATTTCTCCTTCCAAGAGTGGAATGTGAGAAGGAGGGTAACGGGAGAGCTTTGGCGGAGTATGTGGAGGGAACTCTGTGAACTCCGTGTGTCCTCTCCGAATGATGTCCAAGACCCATTGATCTGTGGTAAGAGAGCTCCACCCTTGAGATGAAGGGAAGCGGACCCCAACAGGTTCCCCTGGACGTCTGACCACGGGCGCAGAATGGAGTCATGGCAGGACCGGGGTAGGGAGGCGAGACTTGGGCCACAGGCGGAAGGTCCACCAGACTGCTGGTTCCGGATCTCAGGCGGAAGCCACCTCTCTGCCCCTGCTGGGAACCTCGGGCTAAGTCTGATTGCCTGAGGACTTGCGAAACAGCCGACGGCAATGGGGGAGTCGCTGGTCGCCACGGTACATCTGGCGGACCGACCAGATCGACTTACCCGATTCCTGGAGACCGGAGATCAAAGCCTCTGTCTCCTGCCCAAACAAAACGGTACCCTGAAATGGTAGGTTCTGGATACCGGACTGCAGATTCTGGTGGAAGCCCGAAAGCCTCAACCAGGCATGGCGCCTGAGACAAACCCCAGAGGCGGCTGTCCTGGCTGCTGTATCTGCAGTGTCGTACGAGGCCCTCAGAACATGAGTGCCTATGTCCGAGCCCAACTGTAAGAGGGCCAGGAGCTCAGTCTTCTTACCGGAGTCTGGCATGGCCTGTGCCAGCTCAAGACCCCGTTCCTACAACGCATTCTGGAACTGCACCATATGCGTGAGGAAGTTCAGGGATCCAATGGAGCAGGTGGAAGCAGCGTAAACTTTCTTGCCCACCTGATCCAGGTAACGGGACTCCAAGTCGGAAGGCTGGAAGCTGAGGTGTCGCGGCTGTCAAAACTTGTCATGAGCAGCCGTGATCACAGTGCAGTCTGCCTGAGGGTGTTCCGCCAAGAAGGGTTCAGCCCTCGGAGCCTTGTAAAGCCTGTCCGACTTTTTGGGAACTGCCGGGATGGAGGCTGGACGCAGCCAGGTGGATCTAGTCAGGTCCTGAAAAGTATCCACCAGAGGAGGAATGACCAAAGACTTTGGCTCCTTCTCCCTCAGGTATTTGGCCAATCTCCGGCGTTCGGGTCCAGGTCTTCGTGTCCCTCATTGGAAGCCTGAATATGCCTCATGGCGTCCCATGAGCGTGGGATCGTCCAGAGGCAAGTGAGGAATGTCCTTCTCCTCAGGGGAGCACTTGAGGCTGAGGGAAGACGAAGAGGATGACGAGGAAGAGGAGGACCCGACTATCCGACAGAGTAGTCTGGTTCTGCCTCATGTCCATGCCTACGCTGACGTCAGTATGCAGGGGACCGATGGCGGTCCGAGACAGACTCCGGTCCCTGGACGGCAGCGGAGGCGATGACTGGCGTCGGCTAGGAAGCGTCCGCTGAGTGCGAGAAGGGCTCCGGGGCGAGACCGGGACGGCGCGGTCAGTCGAAACCATAGAAGCGTCGGTGGTCCTCTGATAGGGAAGCGGGGTGAGCCCTGAGGCGGGCGATAAGCGGTGCTCCGGGGACCTCAGCGGTGAGGTTTGCCCTCTGGCTGTGGTTCACCCGCAGGATCAGTACCGGTCTGGGCTGGCATCGGGGTGATGCAGCTTGTGAACCTGCCCCCACCAAAGCGAATAAAGCTGTTTAAGCTCATCCGGGAGAATATTTCCAGCGCGCCGCTCTCGGAAAGAAGTCTCCTGGCCGGGTCACGATGGCAAGCTCTCCTGATGGCCCAGGGAGGAGGACTTGGGCGACGGGGATGTCGGCTGGACAATGACCGACCCCGAGTCCTTGGCCCCTTCAACCGGCGTCGGTACAGCAACCGACGATGGGGTGACGACAGGGGGCACCGGAGAGTCCTGCACGCTCGGGCGCACCTTTAGCAGGCGGCGCGGTGCCCGTGGTCGGTAGGCGGCAGGTACCACCATGGACTTGGTAGTGACTTTGATCAGGTCACCTTTGGCAGCTTGACTGCTCCCCGTCGGGCTGGCCTTAGCCTGAGGCAGCTGGCGACTCACCCGAGCCGAAGGGCGGGCCTTCTTCAGGAAAGGTCACGACCGGGACCGAGACCAGGACGGTGCGGGACCGACTGCGCTCTTTACTATGACGCTTTTTCTCCTCCTTCTTCCCCTCGGATGAGTGCAGGTCCATTTTCTTCTCTAAAGGTGGGCCTTCAGGTGTCGGATGAGGTCCAGCTTAGCAAAAGCTTGGCAGTGTAGCAGTTAAGCGGTGTAATAAAGGTCCGAGCCCAAGTGAAAACGCACCTTCGATGAAGCCATCTTTGGCGGGAATTTGCAGCCGCACTCGCACTTGTTTAGGTGTTCTGGAAACAGGCAGCCCGGGAGAATGTCAGACGCGGGGAAGAAACTTCGGTACTGACGTCAGCACCAAGGCGGTAGCTTACCGAGGAAATACTGATGAAACACTGGAAAAAAAGCAGGCCACTAGGTAACCCGTACAAGCGAGTCATGATGAAAGAGAAAAAAGCAGTAAAACCGTGAAACCTTGATGAAGATCTTTTTCCCGCAGTGAATCGCAGGCAGCAGCTATTCCACCGCGATGCGTGGTGCAGCGGGAAAAAGAACAGTGATGGAGCTGGTCCCGCCCCTCGTGTCCTGACCGGCGTCAGGGGGCGGGGCGGTCCCCGCTGTGTGCTGGCAGAAGTTTTCCAGTGTGGTCCTGGTGCCTGCGGCATAGTCCTAATTGTTATAGCCTGCTGCAAGAGCTCTATCTCGAAGTAAGATCTTAGATTCATTCCAAGGGAAACCCTTTCCCTGTGGAAAACCAAATAGGGCTCTTTACACATCAGAGCCTGAAGCTCGGAAACCCTTCGAGCTGAGGTAACAGCAACCAAAAAACAAACTTTCCAAGAAAGGTAACGCAGTTCACAATCCGCTGCTGGTTCAAAAGGAGGGAGGGTGAGTTTCTCCAACACAAAAAGGAGGTGCCAGGGTGGGACAGGGTCCCGGATAGGAGGTCTCATATGAAGAATTCCCCTAAGAAAGGTGTGGGCCACATCCAATTGTGCCAATGCTCCATCTCTCACGAGAGCATGATAGGCGGAGATTACCCACATGTGCACCTTGATAGAGGAGTAACTCAGACCCGTATCGTACAAGGAGAGGAGGTACTGCAAAGCTGAGTTCAGAGGGCAAGTGATGGGATCCAAATGCTGCAGCAATGCCCAAAGACAAAAACGCTTCCACTTCATAGCGTAGGCGGAGCGAGTAGAGGGCTTTCTTGCTGACACTAGGACCGCCGCCACTTCCGGAGAAATCCCGTATCTGTGTTGCGCTACCTCTGAAGGAGCCAAGCATGTAGGTGTAAGTACCGAACATCCGGATGGACCAGCGACCCTTGGTCCTGGGACAGCAACTGCGAGCATATGGGCAGCAGAATTGGAGGTTCCGTTGATAACCGCTGTAGGAGTGGGAACCAAATCTGCCGAAGCCATTTGGGGGCCACTAGGATCATTCGAGCCCCTTCTGCCTGTAACGAGCAGCACTCTCTCTGAATGAGAGGAAGGGCGGAAGGCATGAAAACCTCCTGCCCAGCAAAGGGATAGCAGCGTATGGCCAGAAAACTCAGGCGCGTGCACTCGAAGCAGAGAATGTTGGCAGTTTGGCATTGCGTGGTGGCGCTAAAGAGTCCAACTCTGGAGACCCACCTGTCGAGAGCTGGTCCACCACGGACTGTAGCAGCTCCCACTCGTGCTCTGGGCGTGACCTGCTGAGGCTGTCGGCCAGATCGTTGAGGATGCCTGGGCAGTGCACTGCAGACAGCAGAATGCCCGCTCAGCACCCAGTACCAGACTCTCATTGCCGCCCTGCAAAGAGGATACAGATAGTACCCCTTGCTTGTTGATGTAAGGCGACGCCATGTTGTCTGCCTGAATTAGAAGAGCCTGGCTCAGGTCCTCCTAAGAAAAGCCTGTAGGCAGAGGACCGCTCGCATTTCCAGCACACTGATGTGAAGGGACTGCTCCTCGGGTGACCAAACCCCTTGTGTTAGGCGGCACCCAGGTGCCCCACCCCAGGTCTGAGACATCTGTTGAGTTTGACCTGGTGGCTCTGGGCACACTGCCCTTTCTCTGGGTGCTGGGGTCCATCCACCAAAGCAGAGTTCTCCTGACTGGCCCAGAGATCTTGACCGGAGAGTCTAGATCGTCGAGGCTCTGGTCCCACTGCACCTTCAGCATCCACTGCGGGACCCTCATGTGGAGGCGGGCCAAGGGAGTGACAGGAATGGCCGCCGGCATGTGCCCCAGTAAACTGAGGAAGTTCCGAGATGGAACTCAAGGAGTTATGGAGATCCGTTCTGCCATCTCTCATAGGTGAACTCCCCTGTCCTGGGAAAGGAAGGCCATGCCCTGGATGGAATCCAGGATCGTTCCTATGAAGGCGAGTTTTTGGCTGGGCTCTGGGGACGATTTTCTTATGTTCAGGGTGATCCCCAGCTCTCGGAACAGAGTATAAGTGTCTTCGAGGCTCAGTAAAAGAACTTACTTGACATGGCCGTAAGCAGCCAATGCGTCTAGGTAGGGGGAACACGTGGTGCCCATGCGCCTTAGAGCCAGCCACCACTGCTAGGCATTGGTGAAAACTGCGGAGCAACAGAGAGGCCAAGCAGGCTTTTCAGGCTGAAATGCTCTCATGGAAGTGGAACCTCAGAAACTTCCTGTGGGGAGGATAGACCCCGATATGCATACAAGCATCTTGCATGTCGAGAGAACAGAGCCAGTCCCCTTGGTGCAGCAAGGGAAGGAGTCCCTGAAGAGTCACCATCCTGAACCTTTCATACTCGATAAAGAGGTTTAGAGGACTGAGGTCCAGAATGGAACGAAGGTCCTGAGTCTTTTTTGGGGACCAGAAAGAAGTGGGAATAGAACCCCTGCCCCTGCTGATGCACGGGGACCCTCTCTATTGCTCTTTTCTGCAAGAGAGTCTGGATCTGTCCGATTAGTGGGATGTGAGAAGGAGGATAACGGGAGAGCTTTGGTGGAGTGTGCGGTGGAAACTCTGAACTCCAGCGTGTGTCCTCTCCTGATGATATCCAAGACCCACTGGTCTGCGGTGATTGACTTCCACCCTTCGAAATGAAGGGAGAAGCGGCCCCCAACTGGCTCCCTGGATCTTCCCAGGGAAGGGGGGGGCGGAAGGCAGTCATTGGGCAGAGCCGGGAGTGGGGAGAGAGGCCTGGGAGGACTTGGGCCCATGGGCAGGAGGTCCACCAGGTGCTGGTTTCTGGATCTCCTGCGAAAGCCTCCTCTCTGCCCCTGCTGGTTGCCACGGGCTGGACCTTGACTGCCTGAGGACTTACGAAAAGGCCGTCTACGGTGTTGTCGTCACTGGTCGCCACGGTACATCTGGCGGACTGACCAGATCGACTTGCCAACTCCGAAGGCACGGAGATCAAGGCCTCGTCTCCTGCTCAAACAGCACAGTACCCTGGAACGGCAGATCCTGGTGAAAGCCCGAGACTCTCAACCAGGCATGGCGCCGGAGGCACACCCCAGAAGCGGCTGCCCTGTCTGCAGTGTCATATGAGGCCCTCAGTACATGGCAGCCTATGTCTGAGTCCGACTGGAGGAGGGCCAGGAGCTCTGCCTTTTGGTCAGAGTCTGGCATGGTCTTCATCAGCTCTAGTCTCCTTTCCCACATTGCATTCTGGTACTGTACCATATGCGTTAGAAAATTGATGGAACAGGTGGAGACAGCATATAATTTCTTTCCCACCTGGTCCAGGTAGCGAGACTCCGGGTTGGGAGGCTGGAAGCTGAGGTGCTACGGTTGCTGGGACTTGTCATGGGCAGCCATGATCATCGAAGAATCGGCCTGAGGGTGTTCTGCTAGAAAGGGTTCTGCCCTCGGGGCCTTATACAGCCTGTCCGACTTTTTTGGAACTGCCGGGATTGAGGCCGGATGCATCCAGGTGGTTCTGGTAAGGTCCTGGAATGTATCAACTAAAGAACGGATAACCAGAGCTTGGCTCCTTTTGCCTCAGGTACATGCCAGTCTCAGGCGTTCGGATCCAGGTCCTCAGTGTCCCTGCGTTGGACGCCTGGATGTGCCTCATAGCGTCCATAAATACAGGTTACTCACCTGTAACAGGAGTTCTAGGAATGGTATATGTTGTTCATCCACACTCATTGGCAGTATCCTTGCCGCTTTAAATCTTGCGGAAGGTCTTCAAGCTTGCTCCTCCACCACCGGGTGGTATAACTCGGCTCCTCCCCATGGCTAGATCTGGCCGCTGGAAGCTCAGGTTGTGCGTCGAGCGGGGGAGGTCGGGTGGAGTGGTGTGGATGAACAACATATACCATTCCTGAAGCTCCTGTTACAAATGGTATTCTATTTCAAGACATGGATATGTTGTTCATCCACTCATTGGCAGACTCTATGCATTCCTCGGGAGGAGGCAGGCAAGCACACTACCCATATACTTGCCAGGAAGAGAGACTGGAGCAGCAGGGCCCCAAAACCAGCATCCGGCGTGACTCCAGTTGATGATGGTAATGGGTAATGAAGGTGTTTGCTGACTTCCAGGTAGCAGCCCCGCAGATTTCCTGGATAGGGCGTCCCTGGAAGCAGCCACCGTTGCAGCAGTGGCGGGTAGAATGAGCTCTTATCCCTCTGGGAGGCTCCATGCCATCAACTTATAGCAGAGATCTATGGGAGTTACCCACCTGCTTATCGTCCAGCTTGGCTGCAGGTCTGCCAGAATCTGGCTTCAGCGTAGGTGAGCAAACAGCTGGCGAACCTCTCCCAATTTCAGCCATGCGCTCCTTATAATAGCGGCGCCCTTCTAGGAGTCCAGAGTATGGAGCCTATGTTGGCCTCAGGGTGTGATTGGGGTAGAACACCGGCAGAGTCAACACCTGGTTAAGGTGAAACTCGAGCACCACCTTGGGAAGGAATTTCGGGTGGGCGCAGGACAACCTTGTCCCTGTGGAGACCAGGTGAGGAGACTCGATGGAAGCGCCTGGAGCTCTCCCATCCTTCTGGCTGGCGTGATAGCCACCAAGAAGGCGGTCTTCCACGACAGGTGAGAGAGAGCACACCTGTGCATAGGTTCGAATGGCTTGCCCATGAGCTTCTACAGTACCAGCAGTAGATCCCACGGAGGTGGGGTTCCCGCCTGGAGAAATGTGATCAAGGCCTTTGACACCCGACCTGCACTCCCTCGCACCGACTGCTTCCCGGCCCCGCCCGGTAAGCAGAGATAGCTTACCAGGTGCACCAAGGTCGTCGACCTAAGCCCTTGACTAGAAAGGGACCATAAATAGTCCAAGATGCTTGCCTGAGGAACAGGAGGAAGGTCCAAGCCCTTGCCTGACACCAAATGGAAAACCTTTTCCATTTGAAGGCATACTTGTTACTGCAGTGGCGACTCCTTCAGGGACGCCTCAACTACATTGAGGACCTCGTCGGAAAGACCCAAGGCCTGGAACTCTGGCAGCTCAGGAACCAGGCCGTCCAGGTGCAGGGATTGAAGGTCCCGGATGGAACACCTTCCCTGATTGCGGAGAGCAGGTCAGGCGGGCTGGAAGCTCCGCGGAGTCCTGGAGCTGAGACTGAGGAGATCTGGGTACCAGACTGGCGAGGCCAGTCTGGGGCTATCAAGAATCCTCGCCTTGTCCCTCCTCGCCTTGAAGCACCTTGTGGATCAGGGAAATGGGGAAAAGGTAAAGAGGCCGGGGTCCATTGCCTCGAGGCATCCCCTGCAGCCCTGCTGAGGCGGGCATGGAACAGACTCAACCCAGCGTTCTCCATAGGCAAACAGGTCCACCTGAGGTGTGCCCAAGGGAGAACAGATGCTGTACTACCTCCGGCCGGAGAGACCACTCGTGGGATGCAGCCCCTATCCGGCTCAGGGCATCGGCCAGGGTGTTGGAGGCTCCTGCCACGTGAATAGGCTAGGAGATCCGCCTCCAGGCTGCGCAGAGTGACCGTCTGGAAGCTTCCTTGCATGAGCATGGGCGCGTCCGCTCCCGGTTTAGATAGTACATGGTCGTGGTATTGTCCGTCTGGACTCGGACCACTTGACCCCGGAGGAGCAGACAAAAGCGGTGAGAGCTGGGCGGACCGGCTCGGAGCTCCAACAGGTTGATGTGGCATCGGGACTCCCTCGGGGACCAGAGGCCATGAGCCAGTGTTCCCAGATGGGCACCCCAACCCATCAGAGGCATCGGTCGACAGAGAACCGTCGGCTCGGGGCGAGACTGAGCAGGATGCCCTCCTGCAAATGATCTGGAGCGGTCCACCACTGGGCGTTCCACCATCTAATGTCACCGACACAAGCTGGTCAAGGGATGGCAGCGTTGTGACCACTGGCTGCCAGTCCCCACTGAAGGGGCGCATGTTCCAGCAGACTTGAGGACCACGCTGTTACAGGCGCCATGAGACCCAGGAGGCGCAGGAAGTCCCGGGCAGGAGGCAATTGCCCAACCAAGAAATGATCGGGAGCAAGGAGGAAGAACCTCGGCCCTGTCCCCGGGCAGCTCTGGCTCGAAGAGTCGAGCTGCGCCCGATGAATAGAATCACCTGCTTGACTCGAGTTCCGACTTGGCCTCGTTGATAAGGAGGCCCAGTTGAGAGCAGACCTGGAGGCCAGATCTCTGGACCACTCCGCCTCCTTCCTGGAGGAGCTGCTATCAGCCAGTCGTCCAAAGGTACACCGGACCCCTCGGCGCCGCACAGTGCTGTGACACCACTGCATGCATTTGGTGAAGACCCTGGGAGCTGGAGACAAGCCGAAGGGCATGGCTTGGAACTCAGAGAGATCCTTCCTTTCCGAGGCGAAGAATCTCTGGTGAGGCAGACGGATGGGGCGTGGCAGCGTCCTGCAAGTCCAGAGAGCAGAACCACACGCCCGCGTTCAGGATGGTATTATCTGAGCCAGGTGACCATCCTGAAGGTTCGAGACCTTAGGAACTTGTTTGGTCGTGTGGAGGTTAGGATGGGCGCCAGCCCCGTCCGTTCGAACCAGGAAGTACCTGGACACAAACCCTGGGTCTGAGGAGGGTCACCACCTCTCTTACCACCTCCTTCTGGAGGGAGGAGTGATGTCGGCTCGACAGGCATGGTGAGCTGGGGATCGAAGAAGCCCCGAGGCGGCGGCTCTGAAGGTGGTGCCTGCTCAATTCCAGAGCAGGCCTCTTCCACCACCTCCAAGACCACCTGTCCCAGTAGTGACTGGCGGACCAGGTGGAGCAGGAAGATGTGGAGCCGTCCCCCTGAGGGGACAGGAAGTGAGTGGCAGGATGGGCGACACCCCTCAGCCCGTCACTGGGCAGGCTTGAGGAGGACGGCCGAGGGACCTCCTGGCCCTTTCTCCCTGCCTCCTGTTAGAAGCAGCGGCTTGGGTTTGGGATATAGCCAGAGCCGTGCTGCTGGCCTGGCGATTGCTGGGCAGGCGCGAGGGCACAGAAGGACGAAAAGGGCTTAGGCTGTGGTTTTGACCTTTGTCCTTCTGACGGAAGAGACCGAGTCCAAGGTGGCATTGGACTTCTCGATCCTCTGCAGGTGACCTTCCACCCCAGGGCCGAAGAGGTCAGTCCCAAAAAGAGACATCGCCAACTTGTGCTGGGTATCGAAGTAAGGTGGATATCCTCAGCCAAGCCAGCTGACATATAGCCACTGCACGCCATGCGATCTGGCACATGAGTCCCTATATCCAAAACAGTCTGGAGCTGCTGTTTGGCCTACCCTGCCCTGGTCCAGCACCTGCTTAACCGTAGTCTGCAGATCGGGGGAAGATGAGGATGACCTCATCCAGGAGCCCAACAGGGCATGAGAAAAATGTGCCATGAGGGCGGGGCTGGCCTGGCGAGAAGGCCGAGAGGGCATGGCGTGACTTTTAAGCCCGGCGTGGTCAATTTCTTGGACTCCCTTGTCAGGAGGTTAGTCCACATCCTGGCGTTGCCAGGTGCGCTGGCAGCTGTAGATAACCAACCTCAGCAGAGGGTGTTCAAAACGGACAAGGAACCGGTAGGGACCGCGTACTTCCTGGCCATCCTGGCGAGCGCAGGGCAGGAAGCAGGCGCTGCCAAAGTTCCAGTGCCGGACCCACTATGGCCTCGCCACGGAAGAGCCTCCGTCCGGAGAATCCCTCGGTCCAGAATCTCCGTGAGGGATACCTGGCCCGTTTGAAAGCGGGTTGAGCTCCATCGGTAGACTCCGAGATGAGCCAAGCAGTCTAGGAGGACGACGGGCTATCGTCCATTGACTGACCTCCTGAAGACTCCAAGTCCAGTCGCTTGGAGAAGAAGGAGGAATCATCTTCGGACTTCGGAAGAGTCCTCGAAGAACTGCCTCTGGCCTGAGCCACCCTTCACCTGCCGAGGTCGGTCGGGAGTGAGGGTAACTGACAGCCGATGGGGTAAACCCTTAGCCGACCGAGAATCCTTGGTCGGAGCCCCAATTGGTGGCTGTGGAGGCGGAGGTTCCACCGGAATCGGTGGAGCAGCTGGTTTTGGCCGAACAACCGGCCTGGGTATAGGCTCCTCGGACAAGTCGAGGGGTTGTGTCGGCCGTTCCGGTGACAGCCACTTAATGGCCGGGGAAGGCGCCGGAGTCGGCTTATTCCCGGCCAGGAGGAGCTGTTGCAACATAAGGTCCTCGTACCGTCGACGTAATTTACGCCGAGGCCTCCCCTCATCCGAGGAGGAGGACGAGGACGAGCGGCGACGCCGCTTACCGCGGTGCCGAGACCGAGACCGCCTATGACGGTGGGAACGGCTGGACCGCGAAGAGGTCCGAGACCGAGACCGAGAGTCCCGGAATTTCCGGGGTCGGTGCGGGGAGGTGTCGGCCGGAACCGCACTCCCTTCGGCTCGGAAGGTCCATCCGAGGGCTCCGGAACCGGAGGCACAGGCGAGCCCACGGATCCTCAACTCCTCCCGGGAACCGGGAGAGGGGAATTCTCGGCTGCTAAAGGCGACAGCTCATTCAATGGGTCGAGAAATCTCGACTTCATCGGTAGGAGTCTCGGTCCAACGACCTGACGGGGACACCCGGTGAGGCCAGTGGCCGGGTTGAACTGTCGGATCGAAGCCGGCTTGACGACGGCCGGGAAGGGACCTTCCCGCTCCCAAAAGGCGTCGACGGAGGGATTCTACCTTGTCCTCTTTTTGGACCGAGAATAAGGTCCAGCAGACGAGGCCCTTCCTCCTTTAGTGGAGAGGACAGACAAAGCTCTCAAAAGAAGCCTGTAGGAAGAACCCAGAGAGCGGGATAAATGCCGCCGAGGAAAGATATGGCCTCGCCGCCTCCTCTTCGAGGGCGACCATCCGCCGAGCTGATCCGCAGCCGCCGCATGACACCGCCAACCGGGCCTCCTTGGACTTCACCGGAGGGAAACGCTTCTCGGGACGGCCCAGTTGCAATCGGGCAGCACGGTCTTCGAGGACGTAGGCCGAGAAAGATGAGCACAGGTCGCAAGCCTGCGGGTCGTGCTCAAGGCCTAAGCAGTAGACACACGTGGAGTGTGGATCCGTCCGAGACATCTTCTGCCCGCATGGGCATCTCCGAAATCCGGGAGTCGATTTGTCCATCGCAGCCGCGAGGGATCGAAGACTGAAGTCTTTGCAAATTTTATTTTTAAATCCGCAAACGGAGAAATAGGAACCAGTCGAAAACGCAGAGCGTTAAGGAGGGAACCTGAGCTTCCAAGCGGTAAGGAAGATCTGGCGTCATGGGGCGGAGCCGAGAGTTATACCACCCGGGTGGGTGGGAGGAGCAAGCTTGAAGACCTTCCGGCAAGATTTAAAGCGGCAAGGATACTGCCAATGAGTGTGGATGAACAACATATCCATGTCCCTAGAAAAGTAGGATCGTCTGGAGCCGAGCGAGGCTGGTCCTTCTCTCCCTGGGAGCACTTGAGACTGAGAGAGGAAGAGGAGGTAGACATCGGTGAGGAGGATCGACTATCCGACTTGGAATAGTCTGACCCCATCCTATGACCATGCCTTTGCCGACGTCGGTAGCTAGGGGACCAACGTCAGTCCGAAGACCGACTCCGGTCCCTGGAACCGGCGACAGAGCAGTGACAAACGTCGGTCAGAGGACCGATGTCGGGAGTGTTCTTGCCTGGAGCAAGAAGGGCTCCTGAAGCGTGACCTGGACCGATGTCGGTCACCCGAGTCCCGGGAGTGACGTCGGTGGTCCTGAGACCCTGTGCAGGAATGCGCCCTGGAGGGAGGTGAAGGCTGGCGCTCTGGCGACTTCCTCAGGGAAGACTCACCTCCCGGCTGTGGTTTTTCCGCAGGGTCCGGTACCAGTGTCTGGGCCAGTGACGGGGAGGACTGCATGTGGACCTGCCCCCACCAAAAGGAAAAAAGATCCTTGAGCTCATCCTTGGTGAATATTTCAGCCGCTCGTTTTGGGAAGGAAGTCTCCGGAACGTCGGGGCGCGAAGGAGAGCTCTCCTGAGGGCCCAGGGGGGAGGAGGACTTAGGCGTCAGGGACGATAAGCTCTTCTCGTCATACGCCTGACCGGCGTCCAGTGTAGGAACCAATGGTGGGGGCGCTGGAGAGTCCTTGGTCTCCAGAGGTGCGCCTTTAGCAGGCGGCGGTGCCTTAGCAGGTGGGGCCAAAGCAGGCACCTCTAAGGGCTTAGCGATGACCCTTAGAGGGGTCACCTTTGGCTTGGCCGGCTTCTCCCCCTACGGGCCGGCCTTAGCCTGGGTATTCTTCGGGAGCTCTCCAGAACCCGAGGGACGGGCCTTTTTAGAAGAGGGCCGCAAGTGCGACAGTGACCGGTGTTGGGACCGACTATGGTCCTTGCTATGGTGCTTTTTCTCTTTCCACTTCCCCTCTGAGGACTACAGATCCATCTTCTGCTCTAACAGGTAGGCTTTAAGGGCCTTGAGGCAGCGGATGCGTGTCCGGCTGGTAAGGGCCTGGCAATCTGCGCAGTTGACGGTGTCGTGGTCCGGGCCTAGACAAAAAAAAACACCGCCGATGGCTGTCCTTCGCTGGGATCTGCCTCCCACACTCACACTTGTTTAAGTGTTCAGGAGATACTGAAGCCCAAGAAGACATCTGTCGATCTCGGCCAGGCAACGGCTGACGTTGGACTCAGTAATGGAGCTAAGAGCGAGGAAAACACTCAAAAGGCGGAAAAAACAACCGAAGGGCAGCAGACTGACGTCGGGTACCTTAAGAGGAGAAAACCCGTCGAAAACGAGAGAATAATCTTGATTGAAGATCAAATCCACAAGGTTTTTTTAGCTGCAACTGCAAGCAGAAGCTGTTCCTTCAACTTCATGTGCAGGACGCGGCGGAAAAGAACTGAAGTGGAGCTGGGTCCGCCCCCTCTTGTACCCTTACCGACGTCGGGGGCGATCCCTGCTGTGTATTGCTGGCAGAAGTTTCACCGGAGGGTCCTAGTGCCTGCGGCGTAGTCCTGAATGTAATAGCCTGCTGCAAGAGCTCCCACTCGAAGTAAGATCTCCCTTCACCCTTTCCCCCAGGTCGTGCCAGGAGACGAGCAACTTGTTGTTCAATGTACCTTACCTGGTGAAACTTTTCAATAAATAAATAATCCTCAGTATTACCAGCCTAAAGCGACAGGTTTGCCACTCCACAGTTATGCCACATTTTATTTACAAACAGGAAAAGAGGAGGTTACCCAGGATGGATCCTTATGGGATGGCATCCTTAAGACGCTGCCTAAACAGGGCACCCTTCATTTTTACCCACTGTATCCTGTTAGACAGATAAAGTACAGTTACGTAAGAATGCGCAAGAACTTACCATAAAACAGTAGATCTGCAAGGGGATCTCTTGCAACAGGCCACACCTATGGAAATGTAGCTGCCAGGCACTAGAACCACACAGAAACGTTTCTAGCTAGCAGTCTACCAGGTGGCCACCCACCCTGTTGTCAGGCACTGATGTCACCACATGCTGTAAGAGTGGGCAGCCCCTATGCCCTCCTCAATTCTCCTGCCAGAGACCATAAGTAGGAGAGTCCTGCAGAGGAACCGAGGATGGACCAAAGGTTCCCCCCCAAAAAAGAGACAGAGAAGAGAAGCAGACACAGAAAAGCCTCACAGGCTCAGTAGGAAGGAGGGAGGGACGGCATGACCTGCTGCAAGAGACCCCCTCGCAGATATACTGTTACGGAGAGTTCTTACGTTAACTGTACTATCTGACTTCGGGGGTATCTCTTCCAGCAGGCCAAACCTATGGAACAAGTCCGAAGCAGTTTCTAACATCAAGAAAAGTAGTTTGGGCTGTAGGAAAGAACAAGCCTAAGAAAGTAGACCCTGTAGAACAGCTAGGCCAAAATTGGCCCTATGCCTAGAGGAAATGCCCAGATTGTAGCGCTTGGTAAAGGTGTGGACAATACTCCAACTGGCAGCATCACAGATATCTGCAGCTGACTCATTCCTGAAAAAAGCTGTAGAAGTGGCCATGCCTCTGATGGAATGACTACGGACAACACGAAGAAGGTCCTTGCCATACTTCCTGTAGCAGTAAGTGATATAGTTGGCCAACCATTTGGACAAGCAATGTTTCGAAACAGGGATGCCCTCTTTCCCAGCAGCGAAAGAAACAACTGTTTGGACTGCCTATAGTCCTTAACGCAGAATTCTATGTACATCTAAAGTATGGAGCAATGCTTCCCCTGGATTGGCATGCTCCAGGTAATAAACTAGAAGGTGGATGGATTGGTTTAAAGTGAACTCAGTCACCACCTTAGGAAGAAACTTGAGCTTACAGTACACAGAAACATCCTGTCTTTGTGGAACATCAAATAAGGATGCTCGCACATGAGCGCATGTAGCTCTGAAATTCGTTGAGCAAAAATAGCAGCAAATAAAAAGAATGCTTTACATGACACAGCCTCCAAAGGAGCCAAAGTTAGCTTTTCTAAAATAAAATTCAAGTCCCAGGGCGGGGCTGGATTGCAGACCGGAGGCTTCAGGTGAAGAATGCCTCACAGAAAAGTACAAGACCCCTCTAGTTGTGCCAACGCATGCTCCTCAATAGGCACGTGGAAGGCAGAGATGGCAGACGTGCACTTTACCAGAGGAGTACTTCACATCGGAGTATGAAAGGGACAGACAGTACTCCAGAATCAGATTCACAGGAAAAGCCAAGTGGCAGATGATGTGAAGCGGCCTACAGTGCAAAACACTTCAATTTCATAGAATAAATTGCCCTAGTGGATGGCTTTTAAGCCAGCACCAGGATATCAGCCCCCCAAAGGGACACCCAAACCGAGCCATGTCTATGTCCTCAGGAGCCAGGCATGAAGATGCAGAAATTTGAGGTCCGGATGGACCAGGGTGCCCCAGTTCTGGGAGTGCAAGCCAGTGCACAGAGAAAGAGGAACTGAAGGCTCCACTGTTAGCTGTTGCAGCAAGGGGAACCAGATCTGACAAGGCCAGAATGGGGCTACGAGTATCACAGTGGCCCCATCCAGCTGGAGCTTGATCAGTATCCTATGGAGCAGGGGGAAGGGAGAGGAGGGAATGTGTACAAAAACCTCCCTTTCCAAGAGAGGGACAACGCTTCTCGCCAGAAAGCTCCAGGCCCAGGATGGAGAGAGTAGAAAAGCGGTAGTTTTGCATTGAGTGGGGATACAAAAAGGTCGAATTCTGGACAACCCCACTTGTTGATTTCTACGACTGAGGTCAGCAGCTCCCACTTGTGTGTCCGGGACTGTGACCGGCTTAGGCTGTCTGCCACGACATTTTGGGCACCCAGGAACATGGACAGCTGACAGTTCTAGGCCATGGCCCAGTACCAGACTCTCAAGGCCTCCCGATAGAGAGTAGGAGTGAGTACCCCTGTTTGCTGATGTAGAGGACTACACTGATGTTGTCCATCTGCACAAGCAGAAGGCCCAGGGACAGAGAAATCTGGAAGGCCTGCAGGGCATACAGCACTGCTCTGATTTCCAGAACACTGACGTCAAGCAAGGACTCCAGTGGAGACCAAGTCCCCTTGGATTGGAGGGGCCCCAGATGGGCCCCCACACCCCGTCCCTGAAACATCTGTGGTGAGAATCTGCTCAGGGGAGAGAATGAGGAAGGGAACCCCCAGTAACAGGTGGCTGGATTCCATCCACCAAAGGGGAACCTTTTTTACTGGAGAGAAGACACTGGTTCCACTGGACCCTGAGTGTCCACTGGGGAACCCTCATGTGCAGTCTGGCAAGAGGCACTGTGGCTATCAGGCCCAAAAGCCGCAGGAAGGTACAGGCTGAAACATAGTGGCTGTTGTATAATAGACGGGCCTGGGCTATCAGGTTCTCTGCCTTGTCCTGGGGCAGGAAGGCCATGCCCTCTGCAGTCTCCAAGACTGCCCCATTATACTGGAGACAGTGGCATGGAATCAGAACTGACCTGGGCAGGGTCACAGCTATCCCTATATCCTGAAATACGCAGGTGGTATGTTCCAGCATCTGCAGCAGGCGGTTTCTGGACTGGGCCTTCAGAAGCCAGTTGTCCAGGCAGGGGAAGACATACGGGCCCTCCAGCCTGATGGCAGCGGCTACCACTGCCTGGTATTTGGAAAATATCCGATGGGCCGAGGTCAAACCAAACGGCAGGACCCTGAATTGGAAGTCTTCCCCTTGAACTGAAACCTCAGGAACTGTCCGTGGGATGTGTGAACCTTGATATGCAGGTAAGTACCTTTCATATCGAGGGAGCAAATCCAATCCCGCTGGTACAGTAGGGACAACTGACCCAGAAATGTCACCATCCAGAACCTTTTGTGCTGGATGAATAGATTGAGTTCTTGGAGGTCTAGGATGGGCCTGAGATCCCTGTGCATTTGGAGATCAAGAAAAAACGAAAAATAGAACCCCCTGCCCTGCTGATTCACTGGGATGGGTTCCATTGCCCCTTTTGCAGCAGAGATGGGATTTCCTCCCAGAGCACTGGTATGTGGTCTGGAGGGTAAAAAGACGATCTGTTTTTTTTTTTTTTTCCTGGAGGTCACTCTAGAAGTTCCAGAGTGCAGCTGTACTCTATGAGCGGTAACACCCAACCATCACTGGTCATCTCCCACCACCTGTCCAGATGTAAGGAGAAGCAACCCCAAACAACCACCTCCTGATGTGTAGGGGAGGGGGCAAGGAGTAAAGCAGAGGTGGAGGAGGCCACAGCGGCAGCTGCACTACTGCCTCTGGGAGCCTTGCTGGCTACGGCAGCAGAGGTAGGCAAAGGGGAAGACCCCTGACACTTGCTCTGAGGTCTAGCAGAGGGTCTAGACTTGTAGGTCACCCGACAAAAGGGCACCCGTTGTCCACTCTTAGCTTAGGTGTGATACATGGAGTGGACAGATCTTAGAGTAAGTCCAGAGGTCTGTAGGGCATCAAGGATCTGCTACACATCGGCACCAAACAATTTGAATACCCTGAAGTGGGCATTCAGGATAGATAACTGAATGACCTGGATGAACCCTGACACCCTGAGCCAGGAGCCGGTGGCAGGAGACATGGACACAGTCACAATTACAGGAGACCTGGTACAATGATAACCAGGACTGGGATGCAGACATAGGAGGTACGGGGTAGGAAAAAATGTGGGAGGCGTGGCTCTTTATGTGATGGAGAACATAAAGGCAACGGAAATACGGGGGATCAGGGAGCAGCTACAGTACTGCGAGTTACCCTAGAGGCAGGGAAGAGGGCCGCCATTCAAACAGGGGTGGTCTACAAACCTCCAGCACAGGGAGAGAAGGTAGATAAAAAGATGGAGGAAATACAAGGGATGGCCAACAAGGGGAAGGTATTGCTGTTAGGGGACTTCAATATGCCAGATGTGGATTGGAGCATCCCTGCTGCAGTTACCGGCAGAAGTAGGAAAATCTTAGACTCTGCAGGGGGTGTTCCTCTGGCAACTAGTTGGAGAACCTACTTGTGAGGGGGCGATACTAGACCTGGTACTGTCAAACGGGGACAGTGTCGCTGACATCACAGTGGGGAGTCACCTGGTGACAAGTGATCACCATATGGTGTGGTTCAATATAAGAACTGGGCCAGAAACAAACCACACTAAAATGAGTGTCCTGGATTTCAGGAGGGCTGATTTCAAGAAAATGGGAGGGTGCCTCGGGGAAGCGCTTGCAGGGACAGGAAAAATAAAGAGGTTAGAGGAGCAGTGGGTAAAAATAAGGAAGGCCATCAAGAAGGCAACAAACCTCTGTTGTCAGGCAGATTACCAAGAGCAAGAGAAAAAAAGAAACCGCTATGGCTTTCCAAGGAAGTAGCAGAGAAAGTAAAGGCAAAGAAGCAGGCATTCAAAAGGTACAAGGCAACACAGAATAGGAGAATGGGAAGAGTTAGCAGGAGAAACAAACAGAAGAGGCAAAAGCAGTTAGAAGCGCCAAGGTACAGACGGAGAACACTGCCAAGTTAGTAAAAAAAGGGGGATAAAACATTCTTTTGGTATATAAGCGAAAACAGGAACAAGAAGTCAGGGATAATAAGACTAAAAGAGGAGTGTGTGGAGGACAACGAGAAGAAAGCAGACATATTGAATAAGTACTGTACCTTTGTTCAACATTTACGAAGAAAGGGGCAGATGATGGTCCACAGATTAGGAAAAAGGGCAGTAATGGAACGGAGGTAGACACCAGTGTGGAGGGGTTGTGGGATAACAGCTAGACCAGGCACAGAACTTCAGGTTCAACACACAATCTCTGTGATGTTTATTTAAAACATAAGCAATAACCTTAAGCAATGGCATATCCTTTCTTCAATACATCAGTTTGCAGCAACAGACTATGCATGTCCTTCCTCTGCACTTAGTACCTTTTGATCTACTGATCTGTCACTTTAGTGAAAATTATTTTATTCCCTATGTTTGATTGTGTGTTTGGGTAATGGGGAGCTCAATATAGAACAACTCAAAAACAAGCTAAAGAACCTCAGTGCAGAAGCACTGAAGTAAGGGTTACCCCAAAGGGCATTGGCAATAAAGCCAAGTTTCAAAGAGAAACATCACACATACCTGCATAATGCAAAGCATCATGGGATGTATATGCAAATCACCATGACATTTTAGGCTGGTTCAGTTTACAGCAGGAATGAATGGTACCAAAGGGCCTCTCAAACAATCGATAATTTAAATAAGCAATAACCCATGCCAGGATGTGCGGTTATTGGAGATTAACGCATACCCGGGTGAGTTGTGAGGCACAAGGCTGCAGGCTGAGTGCCTCACAGCACCCGTGTGTGCATTAATCCCCAATAACTGCACACCCTGAAGTGGGTTATTGTGCTTATGACATGGGGTATGTTTAAACAAAAAAAGGTTTTTTCTTTGGCTGTTTAAACAGCAAAAAAGGTACTGTATCCTGTCACCTTGCAAAATAGTCCCAACTATGCCTGAACTAGAATGTAGTCTGCGGCTCAAACAACATTACTATATCACACAGTAGGTGTGCATTAATGTGTGAATGTTTCTACAGATCGGGAACAAATGTAATGCACATGAAGTCGGGTAACACATTGCACTGTGCGTGAACAGCAAAGTATTGTTTTCCCTTTTAGAGTTATTTTTAGGAGGGGAGAGATCGCAAGGGAATGGAGCAGACAAACTTTTACTTACAGGCTTGCATCACACAGCAGAGGAACCAAAGTAGAAGTAACTTGTGTCGTTCTGTGTGTCCCTATGGCTCTGACTTGGTCTCTCTCTCCACACACGGCTGAGTAAAGCTGCTTGGTCCTTCACACCAACATCTCTCCAACAGGCTTTCGGGGGTGGGGGTGGGGAGCGCCCATCATTATTGTGCAGGGACTGACAGTATGCACTGCTCCCTGTACAGATAACAGGATTCGGTGCAGCTCCTCAGTGAGCGGGGGGAGGGGGGTTCATGGAAGAGAGGTGCAGTAGCACATATTGGTGGCACTCTGTCTTTCTCTCCCCTGTGCAAAAACGGACAGCGGACCACAAAGACAACAGACCAAGGACACTGTTGCTGCCGCACTGTGTTTCTCTGTCCCAGCCACAAAGTGCGACTCACACAGTGCGTTTTTTCCTGTCGCTCAGCCCAGGAGCGACTGTCGTCACGCTCTCTCTGTGTCACTGTCAGGAGACTGCAGGACAGCTTGAGTACACTGCAGCGCAATGACTAAGCCAACTGCTATGAACTGCTGCCAGTTACCAGATCCATGCTTCTCCACCGGGCCCCATACAGATCACTGCCATGGAAACAGACAACAAATAAACATGGCGATTGTATGGTACTGCAAGCATGGATTACCAGATGGGAGAGAAGTGTACAGGCAAGGATGCTGCGAGGGATGAACGGCTGAGCACGTGATTGTTGGACAGCAACAGACGGTGATTTCATGCAGGGTGTAGTGATCTCTCCCTAGTCAGTATGTGGGACACATCTGCACTGCCTCTCCCCAGGCACACTGCAGGTACCCAGAGAGCTGCTGGGCATCTGGGGTGACAAGACACTGTGCGACCCACCATGTGTCTGAGGCGGGCACAAAAATCCACACTTCTCTGCTGCACCGCAGTTCGGGTGGGTGGGAATAAAGGATTTCATGGGAGAGAGCGTTTGTGTGGGTACATACAGATCCGTGAGGCAGATGGGTGGGTATAAGGTACAGTTACGTAAGAACTTACCGTAACAGTAGATCTTCGAGTACAGCTTTTGCAGCAGGTTACACCATTAGGACCGAAGCCAGCAGGCGCCAGGACCCCATGGAAATTTTCTAGCTAGCAGTATTCAGCGGGGACCGCACCCGACGTCAGGCATCGTGTATAAGGGGGCGGTCTCCCAGAATCTCCAGTTCTCCCAGAGACTCCCGGCCGCTGGATGACATCAGAAGAGGAGACTGAGGATCCGCCGTCAAATGGCAGTCCGATGCTGAGACACCTGATCCTTGGAAAAGGATGTTGAAACTAGAGTCTACCTCCAGCGGGGATGGTGGGAGGGAAAGTACCTGCTGCAAGAGCTGTTCTCGAAGATCTACTGTTACGGTAAGTTCTTACATAACTGTACCATCTTACTTTGAGAAACAGCTCTTGCAGCAGGTTACACCATTAGGACCGATGCCCAAGCAATAATGGAAATCCCACACCACTGGGTGGAGGGAAGGTAGAAATTCTTAATGGAACCTAAGCCTAGGATAGAAGTCCCTGAAGGACTGCTAGACCAAAACCTGCTCTTCCCCTCGATGCGATATCCAGGCTATAATGCCTGATGAAAGTGTGCACGGAGCTCCAAGTAGCTGCAGCACAGATAGCAGAGGTGGACACATTCTTAAGGGCTGCAAAGGAGGTAGCCACCCCCCTTGTGGAATGACCCTTGACCGCGCCCGGTAAGGGTTTGTTATGCTTCTGGTAACAGAACGTGATACACTGAATGAGCCACCTGGACAGCGACTGTTTAGAAACAGGAGCTCAAATCATCCTGTGGGCAAGAGAGACAAAAAGCTGGTCCGATTTTCGGTGGTGTTTGGTTCTGGTCAGGTAGTATCGGCGACACCTATGCACATCTAGGGTGTGCAACAGGGCCTCTCCTCGATTCGAATAGTTGGGAAAGTACATTGGTAGATCGATGTCCTGATTAAGGGTGAGCTGAGACCACCTTAGGCAGAAATTTGGGATTAGTCCGTAGGGATACCTTGTCTTTGTGAAAAACCAAATAACGCTCTTTGCACATGAATGCATGGAGTTCAGAAATTCTTCTTGCCCAAGTAACGGCAACTAAAAACAACGTGTTCCAAGTGAGAAGACGCAGCTCGCAATCCGCGGCTGGTTCAAAGGATGGCAGCGTAAGCTGCTCCAGGACAAATGGTAGATCCCATGGCTGAATTGAGTCCTTAATTGGAGGTCTAAGGTGGAGAATACCTCTCAGGAAGGCTTGTGCCGTGTACAACTGAGATATGGTGCGTTGGCCTATAGGATAATGATAGGCTGATACAGCAGAGGTGTACTTTGATAGAGAAGTAGGCCAAGCCTGTCTGAAAAAGAGACAAGAGGTAGTCCAAGACCGACTTTTCTGGACAGTCTAGAGGTGAAAATCCCCGAGCTTGAGCCCATAGGCAAAAACTGTGCCATTTCATGGTGTAAGCAGCATGAGTGGCTGGTTTTCTCGTGGCCACCAGAACGTCAGCTACCTCTTGCGAGACCCCGTGTCGCAAAATGGCTATGTCTCTAGGAGCCAAGCATGCAGGCTCAGCGAACGCAGGTCTGGATGGACCAAGGAGCCCTCCTCCTGAGACAACAAATGAGAAGTGATTGGCAGAGGCACCGGAGGTTCTCGGGATAGCTGATGTAGTAAAGGGAACCAGATCTGCCTGGGTCAGAATGGCGCGATGAGTATCAGCATCGCTTGCTCTCTGCGAAGTTTCAGAAGAACCCTCTGGATCAACGGAAAGGGGGGAAAGGCATAGAGGAATCTGCCCGCCCAGAAGAGGAACAACACGTCTTGCCAGAAAACACCAGGCCCTGGATCTAACGAGCAAAAATTGGGCAGTTTTGTGTTGGATGGGGATGCGAAAAGGTCCAACTCTGGTGTACCCCATCTGTGAAACAGATCCTCTACTACCTCCTGGAGTAGTTCCCACACGTGGACTCTGGCAGTCTGCAATGATGCTGTCCACTCCTGGGACATGAACAGCAATGAGGTGCACCGTGTTGCAAAGCCCAATCCCACACCCTCATGGCCTCCCTGCAAAGTGGGCAGGAATGGGTGCCTCCTTGTTTGTTTAGGTAATACATCACCACGGAATTGTCTGTTTGTAGCAGAATGGTACCCGGTGAAATCTCCGACTGGAAGGCCTGCAGGGCGTAAAGAACTGCTCTCATTTCCAGGATATTTATGTGGAGATGAGTCTCTTGGGCTGTCCACAGGACCTGAGACCAGACACCGTTGAGGTGTGCTCCCCATCAGAGCCCCGAGGCGTCTGTGGAGAATGTCCTGATCGGACACGGCGCAATGAAGGGGACCCCTGCCAATAGATTCTTCGGATCTAGCCACCATTGCCAATCCTGTATTACGGTCTTCGTGATCCGGATTGGAAGCTGCAGATGGTCTTGCTTTTGATCCCATTGGACCCATAACATCCACTGGGTGACCCGCATGTGGAGACAAGCAAGCGGGACTGTTGCAATGGCCGCAGCCATGTGTACGAGCAGGCAAAGGACCAATCTGGCAGGAACGGTCTTCGTCAAAATGTCCCTGATGAGAGATCTGATACATTCCGCTCTGTCCTGGGGAAGAAAAGCTTTCCCCTGGACAGTGTCCAGAACTGCACCTATGAACTGCAGAGTCTGTGACGGAACCAGGCTGACTTCTCGTGATTGATCACGATGCCCAGTGTCTCAAACAGAGACTGCGTATAATGGATGGTGGACATCAAGGCCTCCTGAGAGGGTGCCATGAGAAGCCAGTCGTCCAGGTACGGGAACATGTAGTGGCCTTGTTTCCTCAGACCCTCCGCTATGACTGCCATACACTTCGTGAGTACCCGAGGTGCCCATGATAGTCCAAAGGGGAGGGCTCGGAACTGATAATGGTGGCCCTGGAACTCGAAGTGCAGAAACTTCCTGTGCGCTTGAGCAATGGGAATATCCAGGTAAGTGTCCTGCATGTCCAAGGACACCAGAAAGGCACCCTGCTTGAGCATGGGAATCAGACCTGGGAGGGCCACCATGTGGAAGCGTTTGTACAGGACCGACTCGTTGAGGTCCAGCATCGGACAGAGGTCCCCCTTTTTCTTGAGAACCAGAAAGAAGTGAGAATAATACCCTGCACTTCTCTAGTTCCGTGGTACGTGCTCTATCGCTTCATTTTCCAGGAGCGCAAGCACCTCCTGCTGTATGAGCAGAGCGTGCTGACCCGAGTAAAGGGAAAGCAGGGGAGGTCTTGCCGGCGGGTGGTCGAGAAATTCTATGAAGTGACCTTTCTTGACCAGTTGGAGAACCCACCGGTCGGTGGTAATCAACTGCCACCCTGAAAAGTGGCAAGGGATGCGACCCCTGACCTTTTGTGCCCAATGATCCAGAGGAGGGGCTGGGAAGTAATCATGCTGTGGCAGCACTGGTCCCTGCAGGCTGGGCCAGTTTAGTGTAGCGTTGGGCTCTGCCTGGGGACGACTTAGCCTGGGCTTTCTGCTGAAAGGTGCCCCTTTGTTGCTGGCCGGAACATGGCTGCTGCCTTTGTTGCTGACTGTGAAAGCGGCTCTGGTTCCTATGAAAGGAACCGGGCCTGGATCTATACATGGCCGGTACAGACCTGACTGCCTTCTCAGCGTCCTGGAGTTTGGTGATGACCTTCTCCGAGGGTTCACCAAAGAGTACTTCGGCGTTGTTGGGGACGTCAAGAATGTTCTTCTGTACGTCCAGGGTGAAGCCGGAGACACGGAGCCAACAGTGTCGCTGGAGACAGATGCCTGAAGCTGCAGCTCTGGCAGACAAGTCCGCAGAATCGTATGCAGCTCATAATACTTGGATACCCACATCAGACCCTGTGCGGAGAAGGTTTAGGAGCTCTACCTTACGATCACCATCCGGAAGCTTACTGACCAGGTCCAGGCCCTGTTCTCATAGGGCGTTCTGAAACTGTACCATGTGGGTTAGGTAGTTCAGGGACCTGATGGAGCATGTAGCCGCCGCACACATGCGGCTCCCCAGGGCATCCAATTGTTTGGATTCCTGGTCCGGTGGCTGTGTGCTTATGTGTTGTGGTCTTTGGGACCAGTCATGTGAGGCTGTAATGACCAGGGAGTCTGCTAGAGGTTGTTGAGCCAAGCACTGATCCTCTCTCGGGGCCTTGTACAGGTGTTCAGTTTTCTGCAGCACCGCAGGAGTGGATTGCGGGCCGGCTTCCACATAGCCCAGGGTGGCCGTCCATAAAGGGTGTCCACCAAGGGTGGCACTACCACAGGCTTTGGGTCTTTCTGCCGAAGATAACGGGCAAGGCGCTGCTTTTTGCGGTCGAGGTCTTCAGCATCCCACCCCATGTTGTCCTGGATGTGCCTCATGATCTCAGAGAAAGAGGGATCATCCAGAGGAGACCTGGGAAGGTAATGTGGGTCAGGTGATGAAATGCTGAGTGGAGAAGGAGATCTGGAGTAATCAGAGGTATCCGATCTGGAGTCCTGCCCCGGAGTATACCGCCGACGTCTGGGTTGCTTGGGGCTGCGAGACCCTGATGGAGATCTTCAGGGAGGCCTTCTCCGATCCTGGGATCTACCTCTGGGAGGTGGAGTCTGCTCCTTAGGGGCTGGTGGTCATCCTGCTGGCCCCTGTGGTGGAGGAGGGGGAGAAGGAGGAGGAGGCTTTACTGGGACCACGTCTTTACGGATGGTGTCCCACCAGAAAGCAGAGAGATCCTTTATTTCTTGTATACTCATGCCCGATGACGGGCCTGGTGCCGGTGGTCTGTCGCCGCAGTCAGGCGCTGGGTCCTCGGGTATCTCCGAGGTGGGCAAAGGTTCCCTCGGAATCCCGGCATCCTCTGTGTCACCCGCCTGATCTTCAGGCAATGCGGTGTCGTCCTCCATGGAATCCTTGTGACCGGTGTCCACCGGTGACTGGGGGGCGGTCTTCGGCTCCGGAGAAGCAGACGTCTTTCGGTTGGCCGACGACTTTGTGTCTGGTGAACGCCTGGCCGACTTCGGGTGTTTGGCTGATGTCGGGTGCTTGGCTGACGTCAGGTCCGTCGTCCGCTTGAGGGACGTCAGGTCCTCCGTCTTCCTGGGTGGTGGATCCAGGCCCCTAGGGGGCTGGGAGACCAACCTGGAGTCGGGGTCCCGACGTCGGGTGGAAGAGGAAGACTTGTGGTGTTCGGAGGACTTAGAAGAGGCCTGAGAGGGAGTAGAGGAAGTCAAGGGCCTGGAAGTCTTGATGGGCTGAGGAGTTGAAGAACCGCTGGAAGCCTGGACTTTAACCGGAGGGGGCTGAGACCAAGCCCTGGAGGGAGAGCGGTCCGATCGGGTGCAGCCTGAGCTCCACAAATCCGAGGCCCGTTTCGGGGATCTGGACCTTGCCTTCTCCTGGCGTTTGTGGACCTTGGAGGAAGAATCTCCCCTGGAGGAAGGTTCTTTGTCCATCCTACTAAGTTTTCCCTCTAACAGGTAAGCCTGAAGTGCCTTCTGACGGCGGTTCCTGGTGTGGCTGTTGAACCCTTGGCAAATGGTGCAGGCCTTGGTGTCATGGTCCAGGCCTAAGCACCGCAAGCAGGAAGAATGAGGATCCTTGAAAGGGATCTGTTTTCTGCAGGCACACTTTGAAAGGTGTCCCTCAAATGAAGGAGTTGGAGAGGACATTAGTTATGTAGAAACTCTTGAAGTTCTAAGTTGTCGTGTGCTAGGTAGAGACCGAGAGGCAGATGCTGGCGAGTCAATGGCGGGAAAAGAACTGGGGATTCTGGGGGACCGCCCCCTTATATACTATGCCTGATGTCGGGGGCGATGCATGCTGAATACTGCTAGCTAGAAAATTTCTGTGGGGTCCTGGCGCCTGCCGGCTTCAGTCCTAATGGTGTAACCTGCCGCAAGAGCTGTTTCTCGAAGTAAGATCGAATGGTACGGGACTGAGTGTCTGTGGGGGTACAGAGAGGCCTGCGGGGCAGGTGGGTGGGTATTACAGAATGCACACTTTCTGGGGAGACATGCAGATCTGCTGGGAGCCAGGTGGTTAGAACGGGCTTCATGGCACCGAAAATGGTGCTGACTGCACCTTGGTTCATCTTGCTTAGTGAGCATTTCAATGGCTGCCACATCGCAATATCTGCTTGAATGCTGAAAAAGTCCAGCTGCTGCAGAGAGACTGCCGCTTGGACTTCTCACCTTGACTGTTAATAGTCACATGGTGGGATTTAGCCAATTCAGTTTTTGTACTTCCTACCCCATGTTATAAATGCATTTATACAACACAATGAGGGGTTTCTGATATCTCTACCCAAGTAATTTAATTTCTATAATAGTCACCTAGTACCTTTTACCTTTATGAAAAAACACCTAGTGCCATTCATTGTATCTTCAGCATTTGTAGGTTTCATACACTTAAGGCATATACATCAAGGTATTTTATGACAGTGTTATTGCATACTAAATCCAAAAATGAGGAACACAACCTGTTTTACATCAGCTCAGAGGTCACCACAATAACCTCCTTGTACGAGGACCTGAGAGGGAAAAGGAAAATTAAAGAGGACACTATGGCATAGCCAAGAAAGGAGAGGGGCACCCGTAAGTGGACAACCTTATGAACTAGAAATTGTAAAGAATAGATTAGAGTAAGAAACGGAAGAAATCTTGCAACAGATTTAGGAAAAGGTCGGTCCTCAAGAATGGCAGGATCTCATGTCACATATTCCCCACCTTAAGAGGGAAACAGTTATCTCAGACTGCTTACCACCTTCCTGTCCCAAGAAGGGATGGAGCTTCCACCCATCCATCTTCAGAAGCTGTGTCTCAGGGTCCCTATTATTGATAAACATTCCATCATAACATAGTGGATATCATTTTTTACCCTGAAGTGTTAACATTTCTCAGATATAATTTGTACCAGTCTCTGTACTCTCTCATTTTAGGGAACGTCAGCAACATCAATATGTGAACTAACAGTACCAAGGACTGCTACCACCTGGTACCATGTGACCTGGGCGGGAGGCTTCCCCTATTCCAAGTGCACCATTTCTTCTCCATAATGACCCCCTTCCCTTTGGGACACTCTTCCCACTCCCCATGAACCAGTACCTCAGCTGAACGGATGTCTTCTGTTCCCAGCAGGAACCTCCATTGCACTGCACGCTGGACAGGTCCTAATATATCCCCACACCAGGCACTTGGGTAAGATCCCAATACTGACATTGTAGTGCAGCATGAGGGGGGTGTTGCACTCCTGAGGTGCCGTGTTGTGGATGAGATGTTAAACCGAGGTCCCATCTGCCTATTCTGGTGGTAGTTCAGGTGGATGTTAAAGATCTCATGGAACTTCTCGAAAAGAGTAAGGGAATTTCCCCAGTGCCCTGGCCAAATCCCCCCCCCCCCAATTCACTAAAAATACCACCAACAGCTTAATCTGGTTCAAGGTCAGTTGGCATTCATCTGTATCCCCCTCCCCCGGGTCGTGCCTGAAAAGAGGCAGAATTTATCTAGTGCACTTAACCGGTCAACAAAAACTAAATAAATAAATAGGCCGCCACCTGTCTGTACATACCAGGCCAGTAATTAGTAGTTAACCGAGCCGAGACACTGCTATGGCTCAGATGTCCACAAGGACTGGAGTGAGCAGCCTCCATCACCTGTTGTCTATAGGCCTCAGGCACTACTACCTGGGCATCCACACTTTCTGTATAGGGGTTGGGCCTCATGTGATACAGAACACCCTTCTTTAGTTCATGCCACCAACATTGTTTTGCCCCCACATCACCATTAATCTGCATACTCTCCTTGACCTTAACATACTGTAGCAGTTTGGCAACATTAGCATCTGTAGCCTGCAGTATACCTCAAGTCAATACTGTTAATAGATTTAACTGTATCAATACAAGTCAATGCAAGAAAAAGTCCCTTCAGCCACGTAGGCTTCTTCTTGCTTGGAGTCTTCAACCCCAGCACAATATCACAAGGCACAGTCTTGCCTGGGGTCTCACATTCAAGTTCCATACCTGCATCTCCGACCTCCAACAGGTAACTTCCTGGGAACAGAGGCAACAAAGGAATATTCTGCTCAGCCGGGGGGTCCTCCTCCAGCTGAGCCCACAAAAAATCCACCTCCGATTCTTTATCCAAACTCTCCAGCAGGGACCTCTCAAGCACCTGGCACTGGTGTTCCGCCTCTCTGCGTAGTCTGTCCATCTCAAGCCATTGCCCATTCATCCACCGTATTAGCCTCATCAGGTTTCCCACCATTGGGGTGTCGTCTTGCATCTCTGGTCTTACTCGACCCCACAGTAGTTCCTCATCCCCTTGCATCTCCGTCGTTTTCAGGCTTGGCCTTCCTCCGAGCTTTCAGGTCTAGTCTAGGCAGCAGCTTCTCTCCCAGACTATCAGCCATGGCTCTGGTCAGAACTCCAGACTCTTCTCCGGGTTCTCCTCTGGCAACTCCTGGTACATCGGATCACCTAGGATATCTAGACGATGTCCACTGGAAAATGTCCCCCCCAGCCCAGTCCAGACGTTTCCAGCAAGTTATCCCACTTCTCACACCAAGTCTGTGGAGGGGTTGTGGGTTAACAGATGAACCAGACAGAACATCAGGTTCAACACACAATCTCCATATGCTGTTTATTTAAAACACAAGGAATAATCTTAAGCAATGGCATATCCCTTCTTCAATACATCAGTCTGCAGCAACAAACTATGTATGTCCTTCCTCTGCACTTAGTACCTACTGATCTATCTCTTTAGTGAAAATTATTTTATTATCTATGTTTGTCTTGTGTGTTTGGGTGATGGAAAGCTCAATAAAGAAAAATTCAAAAACAAGCTAAAGAACTACCCCAAAGGGCATTGGCAATAAAGCGAAGTTTCAAAGAAACACATCACATATACCCCATACTGCAAAGCATCATGGGGCGTATATGCAAATCACCAAGAAATTTCAGACTGGTTCAGTTTACAGCAGGAATGCATGGTACCAAAGCGCCTCTCAAACAATCTAATTTACATGCATTTAAACACAATTTTGGGAGGGGGGGGGTTCTGATATCTCTACCCCAGTAACAATTTCTATAATACAGTCACCTAGTACTTTTTACCTTTACTGAAAAACACACCTAGTGCCATGTATCTAACATTTACAGGTTTCAGACTCAAAAGGCATATACATCAAGGTATTTTATGACATAGTGCTGTTGCACACTAAATCCAACAACGAGAAACACAGCCTGTTTTACATCAGCTCGGAGGTCACCACAATAACCTCCCTGTACGAGGACCTAAGAGGGAACAGGACATTAAAGAGGACTCTATGGCATAGTCAAGAAAGGGGAGAGGGCGGCTACAGGTGGCCAACCTCACGGACTAGAAATTGTACAGGATGGATTGGCCTAAGAAATAGAACTGTTGCAACAGATTTAAGAAAAGGTCGGTCCTCAAGAGTGGCAGGTTCTCCCTGTCACACAGCCCTTTTACAGAGGAGAGTCCTCAAGAAACTAGAGTAACTGAAGGTGGAAAAGGCAATGAGGCCAGACTGGGCTCACCACAGGATACTGAGGGAACTTGGGAAGGAGCTCAGTGCACCTTTGACAGCCCTGTTCAACCTATCACTGGAGACGGGAGAAGTCCCAGGGGACTGGAGGAGGCCGAATATGGTTCCACTTCACAAAAGTGGAAACAGAGAGGAGGCAGGAAACTATAGACCTGTAAGCCTGACCTCGGTGATAGGCAAAGTTATGGAAAAACTACTAAAATAAAGGATTGTGAAATATCTTGTGACCAATAAATTGCAGGATCCGAGGTAGCATGGGTTCACAGAGGGTGATATTGCCAGACAAACCTGATTGATTTAGACTGGATGACTAGGGAAGTGGATCGGTGAAGGGGGGTGAGGTGGATGTGGCCTACTTAGATTTCAGTGAGGCCTTCGACACTGTTCCACATCAAAAACTGGTAAACAAGCTGAGCTGTCTGAGACTGGGTCCAAAGGTAGTAAAATGGGTACAAGTTGGCTGGGTAACAGAAGCCAGATGGTGGTGGTAAATGGGGGTTCACTCGGAAGAAGGCACTGTAACCAGCAGGACACCACAGGGGTCAGTTCTGGGACCAGTGCTCTTCAATTTCTTCATTAGCAACATCACAGATGGGCTGGAAGGGAAATAATGCTTTCGTTTGCAGATGACACAAAATCTGCAGAGAGGCACACTGGGGTTAGGAAAAATGAGGAGGACGGAAAAGCTGGAAGAATGGTCAAGGATATGGCAACTAGTCTTCAATGCCAAAAAGTGCAATTATGCACATGGCGCACACGAACCCAGGGGCATAGTACCAAATGGGGACGAGAGTTGGTGGCAACAAAGCAGGAAAGGGACCTGGGGGTAATCACAGCTGATGACCTGAAGGTAGCAAAGCAGTGTGACAAGGCAGTGGGAAAGGCTAGTAGAATGCTGGTGTAATACCATCAGCAAAAAGAGGGAGATGGTATTACCACTGTATATATCAATGGTGAGGCCCCACCTGGAGAACTGTGTCCAGTTCTTGAGGCCCCATCTCAGGAAGGACATAGATAAGGTGGAGGCGGAACAGAGGAGGGCAACCAAAATGCTGCATGGCCTGCATCAGAAGCCCTACGAGGAAAGGCACAAGGAATTAAATATATACTCTCTAGAAGATAGAAGGAAAGGGGAGACATGACAGAAACACTGAAATACCTCAAGAGTATTAAGAAGGTATAGGCGGGTGGCAACTTGCATAGAAAGATGTTCAAAGACAAGGAGCCATGATATGAAGTTGGCGGGGGAGGGGCTCAGATGGTATGTGAGGAAGTACTTCTTCACAGAAAGGATGGTGAACATCTAGAACAGACTCCCAGCAGAGGTGGTGGGTACCAAAATGGTAGCAGGATTCAAGCCTGCATGGGATAGACACAGGGGGACCTTAGTAACAGGCTTGGTGGAGGGGAAAGTCCAGAGATAGAGTAAGGTCTGCGGTAAAACAGTAAGTAGGGGAATTTTAGGGCAGACAAGGTGGGCCAAGGAGTCCTTTTCTGTCGACAACTTCTATGTTTAGGATTGCCAGTGTAGCCAGATGCCAGCTGCAGCCACCCAGGCCAAAGCAATGATGGCACTGCAGGCTGAGCGGAGGAGATGCAGACCGACATCAGACCCCGGCTGAAGGCACTGCAACAGCTACTGCTTCTTCTGCTCATTGAGGAGGGAAATGGCCAATTCCTAGGCTTGGTCCAAATGAAGGTTGAGGAACTGGACCATATGGGCCGTATAGTTCAGAACCCTGATGGACAGAGTGGCCGAGGTGAAGGCTCTCTTGCCTAATAAGTCAAATCTCCATGATTCTTTGTCCAGGGGGAGTGAAGTTAAATGTTTTGGTCTTTTGGTGCGGTTGTGGGCCGCGTTAATGACTGAGTCAGCCTGCATCTGCTCTGCAAAGACTGTCTTCTCCGCTGGGGTGTGGTAAAGTTTGTCTGCCTTCCTGGGCATGGTGGGGGGGAGAGAGGGGGAGAGAGAGATCAGGTTAGGGTGGTGCCAAGCTGCCATTGTGGTGTTCTCAAATGGTTCAATCAGGAGGAGGAACCACCAGGGGAGGAGTGTAGGGCAGCCGTAGGTATGTAGCTAACAGGTGTCTGCTGGGGTCTTGCTCCTCCGTGTCAAAATCCATCGCCGCCTGCCTCTGATGGAGAACCCCCATAAACAGCGAGTCATCTGGGGGGACCGTGGAATATATTTTGGGATCTTCTCATCAGATGAGACTTTGGAGGTAAAGTAAGAAGGGGTAGCCCCCCATGGTTTTCATCCCCATCCATTTGAAGATTCAAGTGATATTCAGTCCTTTCTCCCAAATGTCTAGACGGAGAATGGTGTGTCCGGCTGCATGGGAAATGATGCAGGCCCACTTGAGGCATGGGTGTGGGGATCGGAGTTGGGGGTTGCCTACAGGTTGGGCCCTGAGGGGGAACTAGGCAGGCCTGCCTGAAGTCCAACAGCGGAGAGAGTAACGAAGGAAAATCCACCGTAACTGGTACTGGGAAGCCAGGCGGCACCGGCTGAGGCGGGGTCAGCATAGGCCTCAGAGGTGGAGCTGTCGACGGATGCTGGATTGACCTACTGTAGATCTCGAGGAGGAGTCCTCGGCCTGAGTCCTCCTATGGGACAGTGAAAAAGGCTGGAAAGTGGCCTGGGGCAACACTGGGTAGGGAGGAGGGGCCCACACTGTGGTGGCAGACTGCAGTCGGGTAGGCACAGAATCTCTCGAAACCACTACGTCCATGCTGTTTGAAGACAGACTGGCAGAGCCTCCTGACTGCGAGCCCAATGAAAATAAGGGCTGGAACAGTAGGGGCTGGGATGGAGTCCGGCCCCTAAGGACCTCCACCTACCAAAGTAAAGCTGACTGGAGGCGCCGACAACTGTAGCCCTGTAGAAGACAGGACATGCGAAGCAGGTGTTACTGCCCCCGAAGCATGGGGAATCACCCCATTGCTGTCATCGAGCAATGCAGAAAACGGGAGGGAGGGGGCCTGGGTTTGACACGGTCCTTGTCCCTATGCATAGGTTTACCAAAGGATTTATCCTGGGATTTTGACAGTTGAAAAACTGAGGAAGTGGCCGGGGAGACTGAGGAACCCCTGGCCTGCAACTCCTTCGCCATACTGGCTACCTTTTGCTGGACGAGAAAGTTTTCCAAGGTCCGCTAGCATTAGGTTGCCTGGTTGAAGCTACAACAGATGCAGCAGGCATCGATGTTGTGGTCTGGGCCTAGGCAGAGAACAAAGAACACATGCAGAATGGCCATCTTTCTCTGGGAGTTGCTTTCCACAGGCACACTAGGTTGAGCGGTTGGAAGACAAAGAAAGCTGAGAAGACAAATGAAAAAGGGAATCACTGGTAACCGAGGTGAGAAATCAAAAATCAAAGAAACGTTTGTAGAAAGAATGGCAGTTGACTGAAGCTGTGTCATTCAGAAAGATTCGATGTGCACTGGTAGACAGCGAGAAATGAAATGAGGAGGGCACGGGGACTGCCCACTCATAGTACGTGGTGACATAGGCACCTGATGGGATGGGCGGCCCCCCTGGAGATTACTAGCTAGAAAAGTTTCAGTGTGGTCCTAGTGCCTGGGGGCTATAGTTCCATAGGTGTGGCCTGCTGCAAGAGATACCCCTGAAGTCAGATCTAGAGAACCAGTAGTGGGACAAACTGAAAAGGCCCAGGTGTTTCAGGTTATCTGGCAGAAGGCTATGACTGACCAGGTCAAAGGCTTTGGTGAGGTCTATGAAGACTACACCAGTCAGCTGCTCATTGTCAATGGTGCCTAAGATAACTGTGGTCAGCCTGACCAAGGCCATATCTGTCTTATGGTTCTTTCTGAACCCATGCTATCAGTCGGTAGACCCCACCATTCAGCACAGTCCTGAAACTGACTGTAAAGTAATCTTTTCTGGATTTTGGCCAGGAAGTAGAGGACAGAAATGTGGCAACAGTTTTTTTTTTTTTTTAAATAGGTTCCTTATGGCCACCCTTGAGTACCAGTATGACATGGGCTACCATCCATAATGGATCTGATAAGAGCACTGAAGCTAGGGAGGCAATTATAGGGGCAGCCAGTTTAAGCAGTTTTTGTTCTAGTTTATCGCACCTAGCTGAACCTCCTGCTTTGAGCTGCCTTAGTAGTTTGAGCACCTCTTTACAAGTTACCAGTCTTAAATGGAATTCACAGACTTGGCTCGTTGGGACTGGTAGGGCGGCGGAGGTGCTGAGGGGATCCAGGGGACTGAATCTTGAATCTGTTCAGACTGGTGAATGAGGCATTTAATGCATTGGAAGAAGCTAGTGTGTTGCAGTAGTGCTGACCCTCTGCCACAATATCACCCAGGTTGGAGCTGGTACTGCCCTTTAGGAGGGTATTTGTTTGCGCCCAGAATTTTTGGGGGTCAGAAAGGTTGTCTTGAACGGTCCTATGGTACTTTATGAATGTCACATAAATGCGAAGCACAGAAAATGTTTTGCTTAGTCTGATTTATATTAATGAAAACACCAAATGCATATCGCAAACTCAGCTACCAAGTGGATGTAATATATTTAAAAAATGCCTCAGAAAAAATGCATCAACAAATGCAAAACAAAAATGAGCTCAATACAGTTAAAAAAAGCAACGTAATGGATAACCGTGATCACAACACAGGCAACCCAAGTTTGCATCTTTAGCGTGACATGCTTAAAGAGCATGTGGAAGGAGGCCAGAGCATCCCACAGGAGGCCCTAGTCTGGGAAGGGGTCTGCATGCTTCGCTGCTCCACCGCCACATGCATAACCACAGGTAGCAGTGAAGCTGGAGGTGGTGCTGAGGGAGGGTGAGGACATATACATAGGTGCAGCACACCTGGCATGCAAGCAAACGTGTCTTTGGGGATAAAACGTAAAATGATGCCTCTAAATGGCTGGATAAGATATCACTCACAAGGTAGCCTCCTTCTGTTCTCTTAGAATGGATTCTAGTGCTTCCAAGCCTCCCCTTTTATGGCTAGATTAAGTAGGCAGATTCTGCCCCCATGCATAAGCAAAGGGACTGAGCAGCGAGGCAGTGGGCCGAATGCCTCATCCTGGCATCCTTGTAACACCAGATCAGAGCAACTGTCACCTTTTCTTTAGTCTGTGATAGGCGCTTCTGAGAATCAGTCACTGGGACTTCCTGTTTGTTTTGGTGCTCAGTCTTGGAGGAGTAGAGCCAGAAGTTTTCTGTGAGGTGTTCATTCTTCTCTTTCGGTCCGGGAAAAGTTCCATTACTTTTTGTGGATGTCAGTTTATCACTTGGCTGAATCCCTGGCAGATTACACAGGCCATCATGTTGTGGTCTACTCACAGATAGACACACTGAAGGAATGGATGTCATCCTTATAAATTTTCAGGCCACAGTGGCGGAGCCAGAACATGGCGCCTGACAGCGACAAGCAACAATGTAGAGACAACAAAAGCAACGATCTTACAATAAGAAGTTGAGTAAAATGAGGCCACTGTTTCTTAGTGGACTTACAGGCTTGAGGATGGCGAGAAAGAACCATGGAGATATGGGACCACCCATGTTATATAGACTGCATCGACAATACATCAACATGGTCAGCCCTGGCTGACAGAAGTTTGAGTGGTCCAGGTGCCGGGCGCTTATAGTTGCAAAGATGTGGCTCAATGAAGAAAATGTCCTCGAAGATCGACAAGACAGCCAGACTACAGAGGGAAACATTTCTGATTCTTGCTTACGCAGCACCAAGCAGCATTATTAGTAACATATTGTATAGTACACGTAATTGGAAAAGAGTCAAGAGCAGACTACAGCAGACCACTGAGAGCTAAACTGATCCATTTTCTCTCGGCTGCTGAAATCAAAGGGCCAATTAAGAGGCACCTGCATTTGGGGGAAGAGCAATGTTGGGGTATCGAAAGACAGAGGGCAGAAGCATTCCAAAACGCAACAAAAGTACTCGAAAATTCACCACAACGCATCTGAAATCCACAGGATTTTACAGTGACCAACCACAAAAATGTTTAAAAGTTGCCATCCCTGAAAGTAAAATGCAGCAGCAGCACAAATGGAGATAGCACGGAAAGGAGAGCTTGTTAATCACAATCTCATGGGAGAATGGAACCATGGAGCCATGCATTACTTCGAAATGGTGGCTAAGGGAAACGTTAATGGCCACCCCGCGCCCCCCCCCCTTTTGGTATGATCCCGTAGTAGTCATCAAGGTTGTGCGGCTCCCCCCAAGGGATGCAGCCTTAAGACTAGGCAGCTGGTGAGGAGAAAAGCTTGAAGGAAAACAGAATCTAAGAACACCATGCATTATGGTGTGGTTTCAGAATAGTGATTAGTAATGTGTATTTAGGCCACCCTGATGGCCCAGTGGATGTGCACTGTGATACAGGCACCCAAAATTCAGGAGCATACTCTGGACTTCACATCGGGAAGCAGGTCAGACCGCAGAAGCTGTCGTGCGGCAGTGTGCTGCAATCAAGGAGGTATGGCATTGGGCTCTGGTGCCACAGCTACCCTTGCGATGGGTCAAAGGAGCTTGATTCCTCCGCAGGACATCACTGTGTTCAGCCACGGCCACTTGATGGACTGTGTTTACACCAGGGGAGGACGGAATAACCAACGGACAAAAAGGAAGGGGAAAACCATGTCTATGGATATGACGGTCTGGGCTGCCCACCAATGCGGAATCACTGTCCATATACTGGGGATAGCTTCAGGGGAGAGGGTGCTCTCCTCCTGGAATCCCTGTCACAGAGGGAAGACCCATGGGAGAGGTCAGTGGGGCAGGAGTGGATGTGGGGTGGGAGTCAAAAAGGGTATATAGCCATGACCGAGGAGAAAAAGCTCAATTGGGGAGGGGGAGAGTGGTATATTTTGTTCATCCACACTTCTTGGCATGTCTCTTTCTCCTTTAAATCTTGCCAGAAAGTCTTCAAACTGGCTACTCCCACCCACCCAGGTGGTAAATACCTTGGCTCCACCCCATGACGCCAGATCTTAGCCCGCTGAAAGCAAGGTTGTGCGCCTAAAGATGGGGAGGTCGGGTGGGTGCGTGTGGATGAACAACATATACCACTCATAGAACTACTGTTACAGGTAAGTAACCTGTTCTTCTAGGAGCGTGGATATGTTGTTCATCCACACTTCTTGGCAGACTTCAAGCAGTTCTCCGGGAGGAGGGAGGCAAGGCACACACCCCCTACTTAGGAAAGAGAGACTGGAGAACAAAGGCCCCAAAACCAGCATCCTGGCGTGACTCAAGGTCGATGTGGTAGTGGGTAATGAAGGTGTTTGCTGACTTCCAGGTAGCAGCCCAACAGATTTCCTGGATAGGGATGTCCCTGGAAGCAGCCACCAATGCAGCAGTATGGTGGGTAGAATGAGCTCTTATCCCTCTGGGAGGCTCCTTGCCCACCAACTCATAACACAGACCTATACATGATGTAATCCACCTTGCAATGGTCCATTTGGCTGCATGTCTGCCAGAAGCGGCTTCAGATTAGGTGACAAACAGCTGGCGAACTTCTCCACGAATTTCCACCGTTCTCTCCTTATAATAAGAGAGAGCACATCTCAGGTCCAGAGAGTGTAGCCTGTACTCAGCGTCCGAGGTGTAGTTAGGGTAGTATACTGGCAGAGTGAGCACCTGGTTAAGGTGAAACTGTGATACCACCTTTGGGAGGAATTTCGGGTGGGGGTGCAGGACAACTTCATCCCTGTGAAAGACCAGATAAGGCGAGTCCACCGAGAGCGCCTGGAGCTCCCCTGTTCTTCTGGCTGACATTATAGCCACCAGGAAGGCAGTCTTCCACGACAAATGTGAGAGCTCACACTTGTGCACGGGTTCCAGTGGCTTGCCCATGAGCACTGCCAAAACCAGCAAAAGATCCCACGGAGGTGGAGGTTCACGCACCAGAGGGGATATGTGATCAGGCCATTAAAGAAGCGCCCAACCACTGTCTCCTGTGCCAATGACGGCTGACCAGCCCACACCCGGTAAGCAGAAATGGCTGCTAGGTACACCCTAAGGGTCAATGACCGTAGACTCTCTTTGGAGAGAGACCAAAAGGTAGTTGAGAATGTTAGCCACGGAGCAGAATAAGGGGTCCAGACCCTTACCCTGGCACCAAATGGAAAACCTTTTCCATTTGAAGGCATAACATTTCCTGGTCAGTTCCTACGGGATGCCTCCACCACGGTGTAGACATCCTCGTAAAGACCCAGAGCCTGGAACTCTAGCCACTCAGGTACCAGGCTGTGAGGTGCAAGGATTGAAGGTCCGAATGGAATACCTTCCCCTGGTTCAATGATATCAGGTCCAGGCGTGTACAAAGCCGCTCTGTGGGTCTGTAGCTGAGGCTGAGGAGATCTGGGTACCAGAACTGGCACAGCCAATCCGGGGCTACCAGGATCACCTTCGCCTTGTCCCTCCTCACCTTGAGTAACACCTTGTAGATCAAGGGAAATGGAGGGAAGGCGTATAAGAGGATTGGGGTCCACTGCCTCGAGAAGGCATCCCCCCTGCAATAAGCCTTGCTGAGGGGGAAGGCATAGTACAGCCTCAGCTTGGTGTTTTCCCTGGAGGTAAACAGGTCCACCAACGGTTTGCCCCAATGGGAGAACAGACTGTAAGCTACCTCTAGATGGAGAGACCACTCGTGGCATGTCTAGCCTATATGGCTGAGAGCATCTGCCATCTGGTTAGAGACTCCTGCCACATGAATGACTAGAAGATCCGCCTCCAACCAGCTTATGAGGGTCCAGATGCGGAGTACCTCCTTGCACAGCAGACGGGAGTGCGTGCCACCCTATTTGTTGAGGCAGCACATGGTCATGGTATTGTCCACCTGGACTTGAATCACTTGACCCTGGAGCTGAGGAGCAAAAGCTGACAGTGCCAGTCTGACTGCTGTGAGCTCCAAACAGGTTGATGTGGCATCGGGATGCCTCAGGGGTCCAGAACCCATGGGCCCTGTTGTCCCCCATATGGGCTCCCCAGCCCATAAGAGAATGATCAGTCGTAAGGACTACCGTCGGCTCGGGGCAGACAAACGGGATTCCCTTCCTGCAACCTGTCTGGGGTAGTCCACCACTGGAGAGCGTCCCACATATTCTAGGTTACAGTGATCAGCTGGTCGAAATGACCGTGGTGCTTAGTCCACTGGGCGGCCAGCTCCCACTGGCCCAAAGGACCACTGAGGTGCACGCCACCATGTAACCCAGAAGGCACAGCGAGTCCCGGGCAGGGCGCAAGTGCCCAACCAGAAATGATCGGGCAAAGGAGGAAAGAACCTCCGCCTTGTCCACTGGGAGCCAAGCTCTGGCTTGACAAGAGTCTAGCTCTGCCCCAATGAAGCCCATCACCTGAGAGGGCACAAGTTCCGACTTGGCCTTACTGATCAGGAGGCCGAGTTGGGAGCAGATTCGGAGGGCCAGATCCCTGGACCTCTCCACTTCCTGAAGGGAGGAACCTGCCAAGAGCCAGTTGTTGAGATAAGAGTAGATTCATACTCCTCGACGCCGAAGATGGGCTGCCACCACTGCAATGCACTTGAAGACCCGGGGAGCCAATGACAGGCCAAACGGCATGGCTTGGAACTCGTACAGGGTCCCCTCGACCCTGAAGCAGAGGAACCGCTGAAGGGATGGATGAATTGGGACGTGAAAGAACGCGTCCTGCAGATCCAGTGAACAGAACCACAAATTTCGCTCCAGGGCTAGTATGATCTGGTTCAGAGTTACCATCTGGAAGGTGCGAGACCCGAGATATTGATTCAAGTCATGGAGATCTAGGATGGGGCGCCAACCCCCTGTCCGCTTGGGCACCAGGAAGTACTTGGACACGAAGCCTGGGTCTGTAGGAGGATCTGGCACTGGAGCTACCACCTCCTTGCGAGGAGCTGAGCTAGGTCATCTCGGAGAGCCAACTGGGTGCAAGCTGAGTTCCTTTCCTCCTGAGGGGTGCGGGCTCGGCTGGTATGGTACTGCTCGAACTCTAGAGGCAATCCCTGTCCGACCACTTCGAGAACCTACCTGTCCGAGGTGATATCGGACCAGACAGAAACAAAAAATGACTGAGCCGGCCCCCCACGGGAGGACCCACAGCTGGCGTGACGGGTGCAGGGGTGGCAACCCCCAACCCGTCACTAAGCAGGCTTAGAGGAGGAGGCTCCTGGACCTGCGCCTTGGCCTCCTTTACAGGGCTGTTGAGGACCCTGTGTGGGCCTTGAGTGCCAAACTTGAGCCTGCTGTTGCTGCTGGCCTCCTTGATAGGAGGGTTGCCTGACCACAGGGGAAGAATGCCGAAAAGGCTTCTTCTTACGCTTCTGCTGGTTCTTGCCCGAAGAACCCTTAGCAGAAGTAGCATCCAAGGTGGCACTGGACTGCTCTATGCACTGAAGGTGACCGGCCACTCCTGGACCGAACAGGTCAGTGCCTAGGAAGGGCATGTCAGTTAAGTTGTGCTGAGTATCCGCCGGGAAGGAGGAAAGCCTCAGCCAAGCCCTGCGGTGAGTAGCTACTGTGACTGCTGAAGAGCGGGCACAAGAATCCCAATGACCAGGGCCATCTGGAGCTGCTGTTTTGCAACAGCACGGCCCTGATCATGGACTTGCTTCACTGTGGTCTGCATGTCCACCGGGAGATGAGGGAGGACTTTGTCTAATGACGCAAGGAGGGCATGAGAGAAGTGTGCCATTTTAACAGCCGAGCTGGCCTGACGAAGGCCTAAGGAAGAGGCTGCATAGACCCTACAGGCGGAATGGTCCATATTTTTGGACTCCGTGTCCGGGGGTCGGTCAGTGTCAGCTGAGCTACCAGTACGCCTGAACAGAGAAGAGGTCACCAGGCTCTCGGCCGAAGGATGTTCTGTGAACCCCGCCAGGGACACCATGGGCACCGCGTACTTGCAGGCCATGTGGGCAGACGGTGCTGGGCAGAAAGCTGGGCACTGCCAAAGCTCAAGGGCCTGGCCAAGAATGGCTCTGACCACTGGAAAGGCCTCCATCACGGTATCCCCCCCATTGAGGATATCCGTAACGGGGTACTCCGCCTTCTTCTGGATGGACTCCAGGGGCATTCCGGTGGATTTGAAGATCAGGTGGAGAATGCCCTGAAAAGAGGAAGAGCCTTCCTCCAAACCCGCCACGGATGACTCATCATCCCCAGGATGGGAATGCAATCCGGTGGCGTCCAGATCAAGAAAGTGGGACAGAGCGGCCTCTCGCTAGGTCTCCTCGTCGCCCGAGGCCGATGAGGGAACGATCATAATCGACAGATTGGAAGCCCAGTGTCTGTTCGGTCTTCTTTAGAGCCCTCCTGAGGCTGCTTAGGCGGTGGTTCCACTATAAATCGGTGGAGAGACCGAGGCAGGCCGAACCGGGATACGGGCTGGCCCCACGGGCGGGGGAACTGAAGACTTCAGTTCCGGAGGGGTCGGCGTCGGCCTAAGAGGCGGAAGCCAAGTGATGGCCATGGTGGCCGGCTTCTGCCAGAACAAAATCAGCTGTTGCCACATGAGATTTTCATAGTGTTGATGGAGTTTCCCCCAAAGCTTCTCCTCGTCTGAGGAGGATGAAGATCTGTGGCGACGTCTCTTCTGTGTTTATGACTTTCGGCCGAAGGGGTTCTGGACCTCGACAGAGACCGAAAGAGTAGACCCGATCGATCGGGAGACACCGGTGTCGGTGAAAACCGAGGGTTCGGAACAGCTTCCTCGATGGGGACACCAGCAGACGGTCTCCTCATCAGAAAAAAAAAAAGGACCGGAGTCCTTTCCAAGGAGTCGACCGGGGTCGGCGACAGAGAGTTGATTGGGTTGAGGGTAATCTCAGCCTCATCGGCCATTTCCTTGGTCCCCTGGCCAGACGGGATGTCCGAAAAGCCGGCGGCCGAGGATGCGACCTCGACCGAGGCAGAGACTGCGTGGTCTTGGGACTCGGACCTTTCTCATTCCCAAGCGTCTTTGCCTAGACGAAGACTTTGGATCCTTACCCCTCTTGCGAAGGCGGGAGGAGTCCGTGCCTGAGGGCGCCTCACCCCTGGTGGGGAGAGACTGGTACAACTCCTTGAAGGAGCCCATAAAGGTGGAGCCAAGGTTGAGCGGAACAAAAAAGCTTCGATTGGCCGGAGCTTGAGCTGCTTTCTCTTCGAATGTCTTCATTTGCTCCAGCTGCTCGGCGGATCCCACGGCCGCAGAAACCGCCCACCTCGCCTCCTTCAATTTCACCAGCAGGTTCCTTTTCTCCAGTCTCAGGTGCGCCATGCGGTTGTCCAGGACGTTGGGATGGAAGGCCAGGCAGAAAGTGCAAGACAAGGTGTCATGTCCGACACCTAGGCAATAAATGCACGTTAGGTGGGGATCGGTGCGCGACATCTTCTGGCCGCAGATACACCGGCGAAATCTGGGGGAAGATTTATCCTCCATGTCCGATGCGCTACAATCGGAATCGCTAACTCGAACGAGTTTTAAGGTTATTTTCGGTTAAAACCGAAGCTTTGAATCCAGGGCCTACGAATTGTTGTGAGAGCATGAGGAAACCTGTATCTTCCAGCGGAAAGGAAAATTTGGCATCATGGAGTGGAGCCGAGGTATTTATCACCCAGGTGGGTGGGAGGAGCCAGCTTGAAGACTTTCTGGCAAGATTTAAAGGGGCAAGGGACATGCCAAGAAGTGTGGATGAACATATCCACGCTCCTAGAAGTGGTGTTTCCCAACTGAATATTTCCTCCACTCTCTGAAGTTCCATATCCCAAACAGCACTCAACCCACATTATCACGTTTCTTTTTTATTTCTCTAACCCTCTATGTGTAAATGTATTTTTTTTCCACCGTACCTTGTTTTTTTGCAATTGTTTTACATTATCTTTTTACACAATGTCTCACTATTTACTGTATTTATCACTTGCATGGTACCAATATTTTGCTGCTGTTTTCTCCCCACTGTAGCCCCCTCCACCACCTACAGGTGTCACACCTGGAAATGAGCAATGGCTCAGTCTGCGTTTCCAAGGCAACAAATTTCACATAAATACATTTCTGAGGCATAACCCCAATGACGTCTAGAACAACAAGATATACAGTTGTGCAATTTAGAAATGGCTTACATTTTCGTCAACCACTAGGTGGAGTCCATCGCCCCCTGCTGGGAAGATGTAGTGTTGCAGAGGAGTGGGTCGATAGTCTGTGTAGATCACATGACAGGCCTGTACAATTAAATAAAAAAAGTTGAAAATACTGTTATTAACTGTCTTTCTTGTAGTCACTTTCATGAGACTAGCTCTTGATCCCAGAAATACTATATTAGCCAGGCAATCAGAAACAAAAAAATATATAAATAAGATTTTATACAAAACTATCCCCTTACAGGAGTTCTAAAAGCTGAAATAATTCATCAAAAGTTAGTTCAGACTTCTTTGAGTTTACTTACCTACGTAGTTCTAAAACTAGTATTGAGTTCACATTCACACTTAGGCAGTTATCCACAGAGCATGCTCAGTTGCCGCAACAGCTTTCAAGCTAGACTCCTACCACACAGCTGTGTGTTCTCCCAGATCTGCCACAACTGGTCTCAGATCTGGACACTGGAAAAAGGAGGGGGGAATGCCAGAAACCAGTTATGGAGGTTGGGTGGCATAAGTGGGAACTGAATACTAGTAGTTATGGTAACAAATAATGTTTCTAGCAACCCAGGTTCAAGTTCACTATCCACAGTTAGGCAGACTCCAAGCAGTCCTCTGGGAAGAGGGGGCTAGGTGCACACCTCAAGATTTTTAGGTGAAAAGCTACTAGAAGAATAAGGGCCCACATGCAGCATCCCAGTGGCTCTGCAGGTCGATGCTGTAGTGGGGAATAACCATGTGTGCATTAGACCAGGTATCAGCCCTGTAAAGCTCAGAGATGGGGGACCTGCCTTGCAGCAGTATGTCATGTAGACTGAGCTTAAGTAGCTCCTTCCCTGCTAACTGATGAGACTGAATGCAGGAGATGATCCATCTGCCAATAGTCTGCTTGGCTGTCAGTCTGACCAGGGCAGTTTCAACATATGTGACGAACAGCTGGCATGACTTGCACAAAATTTTGCCATTTGCTCCTTTTAGAAGAACATGGACCATCGATCATCCTAAGTGTGGAGTGTCTGCTTGGGCTGACTGGGTCCTGGTAATAGTGCAGGTGGAGGGTCTGACTCTTCAGTTCTTATGTAACTTTTCTTTCTTCGTCGACAATATCTCCTCCATTAGGCCACACCACTGGAACAACTCCCAAGCAGTACAAAGCAGTGGGGAGACAGAAATAGTCTGATACGTAATCAGGACAGAAGGCCTTGCAGTACAGAAAGCCCAAAACCAGTACGTCTATGACAGACTGTCCAGACTGGAATGATTAGTGAAAGTGTGAACAGCGCTCCATGTGGCTACAGCATGTATGTCGGCAGCAGGGACATTTTTTAAATAAGCAACTAAAGTGGCCATACCTTTGGTGGAGTGACCACAAACACCATCACCAGGAAGTTCCTTACCGTACTTCCTATAGTAAGCGTAATACAATGTGCCAACCATTAGGACAATAATTATTCAGACAAAGGAGTGCCCTCTTTACCAGAGGTGAATACAACAAAAAAGCTGAGAGGATGAGAGGACTTTCTGCAGTCCTCAGTGTGATCAATATTTTATCTCAGTATTCTAAGTACATCCAAATTTTGGAGCAGCATCTCACTCTGGTTGGCATGCTTGGGAGATAACACAGGAGGGTTTATTGTCTGATTCAGTGCAAATTCTGATACCACCTTTGGCAGATTCCCATGCAAACAGACTGTCTTTGTGAAAGCTCAAATAAGGAGGCCCACAAATTAAAGCCTGAAACATGGAAATCTTCAGAGTAGAGGTTATCACAACCAAAAAGAATGTTTCCCATGACAGGAAACATAATTCACAACTCACAGCAGGCTCAAAAGGAGCCAACGTAAATTTTTCAAGAATGAAATTCAAGTCCCAAGGAGGAACTGGTTGACAGTTTCCTTCAGGAGGTCTAAGGATGATCGCCAGCTGGAGAAAGAACTGAAGAGTGATGTGGCCACCCACATTATGTATGTGTCAATGCTGCACATCATTGCAAATGGCCCCCAGCTAGCAAAAAGTTTCCAAGTGGTTCTGATGTTGATGGTTTACAGATCCAAAGATGTGGCCTACTGGAGTAGATATCCTTGATAAAGACAGCACAGTTATGTAGGAACTTGCCATAACAGCAGATCTTCGAAAATAACTTTTGCAGCAGGCTACACCATACGGATACGACACCAGGCACTAGGACCCCACAGAAAAATTCTAGCTAGCAGTATACAGTGGGGACCACCCCCCTCGATGTTGGACCGCCTCAGACGTCGGTCAATGGTATAAAGAATTGCAAAGAGGGGCTGTAATCGCTAACTGCTTGCTGCAGTTTATACACCCGATTACACCTTTCAATTTGATCTGCAGCCAATCGCAGTGGTGGCAGCACTGACTGATTTGGAGAGCCTGCAGTTTAAATTGGCTTTGGATGTGGGAGCAGCAGTGGTGAAATGCAGAGGGAAAGTGTGAGCGCTGGAGTCCTACTGGTACATAGCGAGGAATAGGACTGTGAGCAATACAGGAAGAGTACAGTAAGGCTTGGATACCTGAGGTTGTGTAAAATAGTTAATATGGGGATTGTTGTGGAGATTATATAAGTGCTATGTATGTTGGGGACAGACATTGCTATTAAGTATAATTTAAATCAGTTTGCACATGCATCTGACCCAAGTAATGTGGGTTATACACAGGTGCCAACTGAAAATGTTTTGCAACAAAGTCATCTATTGGGCATGTGTTATACAAGTATGTGTGTTATGACACTGGGTTTGTAATGAGATCCTCTTGTGGGATATTAGGGTTCTTAACTTTAGCAAGAGGTATTAATGGCCAATCTGCTATTGAGAGCAGAGAACATTGCGAGTAACCCCGGTCCAATGGATAATGAGTTGGTAGATTTGGATTATTTTACCAGTGTTCCCAAGGGTATGCGAATAATTCACTTTAATGCTTGCAGCTTAGTTTCTAAATTTCACGAAGTTGAGACCTGGGTTGCAAATTATCAGCCAGATATTTTGGAAATTAGTGAAACGTGGTTGCAATACTCAATAACTAACAGTGAAGTTTATACACCAGAGTTTAATGTTTATAGGAAAGACAGGTTGCCAGGTAGGGCGGGGGTTACGTTTTATGTAAAGGACTGTTACACAGCTTATGAGATAAGTATTATGCCTAACCCCCACACTGTTAAATCCTGACAATTCAGGTTGTTATGGTGAGGTTAAGAAACTCACTGTTAGCTGTGTGTACATACCCCCAAAAGTGAGCAAGGCAGGCCTACTCGAGTTCTCCAAGTTGCCTCTCAGTACTGTGGGTGAAGTCATTGTGCTGGGGGACTTTAACTTGAATTGGTCTGGTAATGAAATTCCCAGGTTGATGGATGTTTTGTCACACACTGGCTTACGGCAACTCGTTAATATGCCCACAAGATTGAATTTGAAAACAAAGAGGCACACTGTGCTTGATTGGCTTCTCACAAATAAGGTAAACCATATTTTAAAATGTGGTCCGATTTCAGATTCACTTAGTGATCACCACCCGATATTCTGTTTGTGAAAACACTCATAAAGAACTACATTTAAACCTAGGGTTACGGAATTTAGGAACTTCTCTGGATCTGCTGCTTGTAGCTTTAGAAATAGCTTACAAAGCACTGACTGGTTGTTTCTTGAATTAATACCAGATATAAATTGTGCACTGGATAATTTTATTTTAGAGTTTACCAAGGTTTTGGATTCTCATGCTCCTTACATTAAAAGAAGTGTTAGAGGTGTAAAATCAAAATGGTTAACATCATCTCTCTTTAGATGTATGAAAGAAAAGGATAAGGCATGGAATTTATATAGGAAAGTCAAACACCTGTGGACTTTCAAAACTACAGGTGCTTGAGAAACAAGTGTAAGGATGAGATCAAAAAAGCAAAGGTCCAAAATTTAAGGCAACAACAGACAGAGGGATTGGCAAATAGTGCTAAATTCTGGAAGACAATCAATAGCATGAGTTCTAATTCAGAGACTATCATGAATAAGGGTGATGAAAAACGAAGCTCTGTTAATTGCAAATGAGTTCAATAGATTTACTAATCTGGATAATTATAAGGTTGATTCTAGTCTAAATTTGGTTAAGGGCAATTTGGAAGGTTGTATGGGTAAACCAAAATTTTACATTAAGGCAGTAAAATATCAAGAGGTGTATCAACTTCTGAAACAACTTAAAACAGACAAATCCTGTGAATCTGATGGTTTGTCTCCTAAATTGTTAAATTAGGTTTCAGCAGAGATAGCATATCCAGTTAGTTTGCTTTTTAATTTGTCTATTTGCTTGGGAGAAGTGCCTGATATATAGAAGCACTCATTTGTGATACCGATTCATAAAACAGGTCCAATGTGTGACCTTACTAATTACAGACCAATTTAAATCTCGTTAGCTTTGTCCAAATTACAAGAGAATTATATTTGGACAATTAGTTGAGTACATTGAAACATGTGGTTTGTTATCGCAATGTCAACATGGTTTTGGGGAAGGGGGATGGGAATGCCTTGGTCGAGTTCACAAGCACAGTCCTTGATGGCATGGAGAGTGGTTGCCTGGTAGGGGCCGCGTTCATGGACTTGACCAAGGCATTTGACCTGGTAGATCAATCTCTTCTCATTGAGAAACTTGAGTCTATTTGGGTGGGGACACCAGTATTGGGATGGGTATCTAATAACCTCTCAAATAGGTTCCAAATGGTAAAAATTGGAAGCAGTGTATCTGAGAAAGCTCTGGTTAAGTGTGGAGTCCCACAGGCCTCCATACTGGGACCAACTTTATTTTCCATCTTTTCTGATTCTGTAACATCTATTAATAATGCACATATTGTCACGTATGCAGACAACACTGTTTTGCGTCAGGGAGCAGAACTGTGAGCTTAATTGAACACTGACCAAGGAACTTAATGCTGTGCAAGAATGGCTGATAAATAACAATTTGGTGTTAAAAAAACAAACTGTGTTGCTGGGTACCTCAGTTAAGCTGCGTGAAAACGGTTACAGATTACGAACTGAATCACTGGACGGGACTCTATATGAAAATGTTAACACTAAATGTTTGGGGGTTGTTTTAAACCCTACATTAACCTACGATTTGCATATACAGGCAATTACAGCTAAAATACACTAAATTTGCACTATACAGGCGTCAGTTTTCTTACTGATGACGCACAATTAGCAATTGCAAATCAGTGTTTGTTGCCCATATTGCAGTATGCCTTCACTGTGGTGGCTAACACACCTATTGGTATTGAGAGAAGAAAATCAGTGCTATTACATAAAACAGGCAGATTTGTCTTTTTATTACCTAATAACGTGCATCATTGTAATATATTGGAAAGCCTTGGGTGGTTACCAGTCAAACAATACCATAAGTTTGTTATGGGCAAATTTGTGTATAAAATACAACAAACAAGTGTGCCTTTTGGCTTAAGAAGTCAACTTGTGGCTTATCGTATACACTTTCATACAAGACCCTCAGGGGATCTAACTTTGTTGAGAATCTCATTTAAGCATACATTAAGAGGTCAGCGTTCCTTTTGATCCTTTGCACCAACAATATGTAATAATATTCCTGTACAAATTAGAAGCATAGGTAATCAGGTGTCATTTTCTAAGGTATTGAAAGCATATCTCAGGGATTTGTCCAAGTGTAACTGTTTTTAGTTAGGGATCTTTAACAAAAGCAGTATTAACAGTATGGAATGAACATTCTTGTAAAACCTGAAGTAGGAAAAACTAAAAGTTGTTTTAAAAGGTACTTAAATACTTTAGAGATTTATTTAGTGTGTTTGTTATTAGGATCTATTTTATGATGAGGAATTTGTACCACGGGTCGTACCTGTAAAAGGGATTGTATCCCAGAGTGCTTACCCGTATACAAATCAAAATCAAATCAAACAAAAGGGCGGACCCCAGCCTCACTTCAGTTCTCCCGCTGGAGACCCAGCTTATAGAAAAAATGGAGACCAGAAGAGGTTTGAATGTTCCCAAAACAGAGGAACTACAAAGATCGGGGGAAGGAGGGAGGGAAAACAGTGCCTGCTCCAAGAGCTCTTCCCAAAGAACTACTGTTATGGTAAGTTCCTACGTAACTGTACTATCTTATTTCAAGTTGGAGCTCTTGCAGATGGCTATACCATAAGGACCGAGTACCAAGCAGTACAGAGTAAACCCAGGTTGGAAGGGAAGTGGAAACTAAAGTCAGCAGGAGCACTCATGATAGGAGTCCTTAAAGGACGGCTAGGCTGAAGTCTGCTCTCTGCTGAGATGCAATGTCCAGGTTGTAGTGCCTCACAAAGGTATGCACTGAGCTCCAGGAAGTCCAGATGTCTGCTGCAGAATGAAACAGCAACCTCCGTGGTAGAGTGACCCTTAACCGAGCCCAGTAAGGGTTTGCATACTTGCTGTAACAAAAGGTGATGTAGTTCATTAGCCATTTGGATAGCATCTGCTTAGTCACTGGTGCTCCCATGGATTTTGAGGTGAAGGAAACAAATAACTGGTCAGATTGCCAGGTAGATCGGGTGCAATCAACACAATAACGAAGCACCCTATGGATGTCTAGAGTATGCAGAACGGCCTCCCCCGATTAGAATATTCTGGGTAGTACACAGGCAAGTGGATGTCCTCCTGACTGTGGGTAAACTCGGACACTTTAGGAAGAAACTTAGGATTGGTTCTCAAAGACACCCTGTCTTTGTGGAAAACCAAATAAGGCTCTTTACACAGCTCGAAAACCTCCGGGGCAGAAGTAATGGCAACTAAAAATAACGCTTTCCACGACAGAAAGCTAAGCTCGCAGTCTGCGGCTGGCTTGAAGGAAAGCTACGTAAGCTTCTCTAACAAAAACAAAAGGTCCCATGAGGAACAGGGTCCAAGGTCCCTAATGGGTTCAGATGCAATATGCTGCACAGAAAGGTGCGGGACAGGTCCATCTGGGCAACATACGTGCCCTCCACAGGTGCATGATAGGCTGAAATTACTGAAAGATGCAACTTAATGGAGGAATAGTGGAGTCCGGAATCTGAAAGGGAGAGGAGGTTCTCCAGGACAGAGTTCACCAGGCAGGTGAACAGGTCCAGGCCATGGGCGGAAGCCCTTAAACAGAAATGCATCCATATCATGGCATAAGTAGCCCTGGTGGAAGGTTTTTGAGCCGCAACCAAGACCTCAGAAATCCTAGGGGAAACCCCAAAGCAAGCCATGGCTAAGTCTGCAGGAGCCAGGCATGCAGGTGTAGAGATCTGAGATCTAGATGGACCAGGGTGCCCTGCTCCTGGGATAGCAAGTGCGAGGTCAGGGGTAGGGGGGAATCAGAGGTTCCACTGCCAACTGCTGAAGCAGAGGGAACCAAATCAGACATGGCCAGAGAGAAGCGATCAGGATCATGTCCACTTTTTCTGCCGGACGCTTGAGCAGGACTCTTTGGAGGAGGGGAAAGGAAATAAAGGCATACAGAAATCTCCCTGTCCAGGAGAGGGACAACGTGTCTCGGCAGACGCCAGGCCCTGGATCTAGCAAGCAGAAACTGGGCAGGTTGACGTTGCACAGGACGCGAAGAGGTCCAACTCTGGACATCCCCTCATTTCGAAGAGAGGTCCTCCACTATGGTATAAAGGGACTCCCACTTGTGGACCAGAATCTGCTTAGACAATCAGCCAAGGTGTTTTGGACTCCTGGAATATGAACCGTGGTGAGGGACAGACTGATCTACGGCCCAGAAACCACACCCTCATAGCCTCCCGACAGAGAGGGTAGGAGTGGGTCTCCCCCTGTTTGCTGTTGTAAAAGACCACGAACATATTAGAAGGATGTTGGAAAGGCCTAAGACTCAGAAGGGGAGCCAAAGGCACTTGCCCCAAAGACCCCCACCTGATGTCTGGACCAGGGCAGGTGCTTCATCAATGGGAGCCCTAAGGAGATAGAGATGCTGGGGCTTAGTCCGACCTCCAGCGGGAGTGGGGACTTGAGGAATCCGCCTTTCGATGCAGATATCTGGAGCAGGAGTCCAATCTGGGTCTCTCCTTGTCTTTGTGGTGGTGTTTCCTGCTGGCCTTCTTGTCATTGTGGGAAGATGTGGAAGACCCTGGGATCTAATAGGAAGAGGAGCCATGACTGGAAGGGGTCCTCTGCATGGCAGTTAGATGTTGCTCCAAACAGGTGGCTCTTCAAGGCCTTCAGGCAATGGATGCATGTCCAGCAATTGAAACTGCAGCAATGCAGGCAGGCCTCCGAATCATGGTTGGAGCCTAAACAAATCTGGCAGGCTGAATAGCCGTCCTTAGTCGGAATCTGTTTCTCGTAGGCACACTCAGATTTCCGCAGCTCTGTGTAGGAAGATGGTGAAGACATGCCAGAAAAACTTGGAAATATAAAAAAATAAGAAAATGCGAAAATCACAAAAAATGGCAGTTGACTGGTAGCAGGAGGCGACCGTGAAGCCTAAGTACATGGGTCGACGGCAGGGAAAGAATGGAGGTCGGGCTGGGAGCCATCCCTTTAAACCACTGGCTAACGCCGGAGGTGGTCTGATGTCTGGGGATGGGTGGGGGGTCCTGCTGTATACTGCGTAGCTATAATTTTCCGTGGGGTCCTAGTGCCTGGTGGTATAGTCCTTATGGTGTAGCCTTCTGCAAGAGCTCCAACTCGAAGTAAGACAGAATAGTTACTTACCATGACAAGAGACAAACAAGAAATATTCAAGACAATCTCCTCCACTGAGCCACCTCATGGAACTCTATGTAGTCGGCATCAGAACCACCTAGAAACTTTTGCTAGCTGGACCCATCCACATCGACATGCGTCATCGCTGCCTAAGTAATGTGGGTGGCCTCATTATGCTTCTTCCTGCAGGAGACTAGCGCTTTGTGTGAAAGGTGTGATTCTTGTATGAACACAATGTCTGCATCTAGCTGTTTCAATTCTGCCAATACTCTGCTCCTCTTAATTGGCAAATTAATGCCCTCAACATTTTATGTGACAAGTTTGTTTAATCATGGATGATCATAACAATGCTTTGTTTTCCTAAGGCTGCACCTTTTCCCAGCAAAATATTCAGACTACTGACTTTAGGATGGCTGAGAGCACAAATCCGCTGCATACACATACTGTTGCAGAGCTTCTCTACCCAATACAAAAAAACATATGAACTAGGGTATCTCAGAACTTAACACAGTGTCCCGGTCCCTTCTGAACAGTTAAAGCAATTAGTCAAATTAACATATTTACATTGTACAGTGCGTGCTTCCTAAATGAGAAAAGAGAAAAAGTATGAAACTCTGAGGATCTGGGTTCCATGGAGTGCACCTATAACAGTCCACTCATGCCCATGATGTCGAGGCAGACGTGTCTCCCCCCCCCCCCAAACTGAATAAGTAAGGGTCAATGCCGTGTTACAGGTACTAGAAAGATAAACATATATAGTTAAAGAACTGATGGAAAAAGAAAAGGAAAGGAAGTGGTATGATGTGAAAGAGATGCAGGCACTAACCTCGCAATTGCACCAACTCCACAATCATTCCCCACTCCCCACCAGCATCCCCTTGATTACTACTATAAGAGCTGAGGTACATCTGCAGAAAGCAGGGCAAAATGTGGCCTTGCCCAGAGGGAGTCTAGGTACTTGCACTAGTGACCTTTCAATCCACTGCTTCATATTAGATTATAACAGCCAGTGTGAATTTAGAAAAAGGGGAGGGTGCTCTCCAGGACCCCTGCCCCCAACATGTTCTACTGTCAGCTACACAGCCACAAAACAGAGGAGCCCCAAGCCAGCAGCAGGGGTAGCCCACATGCACACGCTAGTCGTACCTTCCTATAATGTTTATGCCTGCAGGGAGAAGTGGAAGAGGTGGACCCGAAAAAGTAATAAGGATTGTGCCTTTTTCATGCAATCAGATTCATTTGCGCAAAACACACCCGTGGTTATACGCTGGGTTAAACAGACTTTGATGGTCTGTTTTGTGTGTCACCCAAGGCTGCATTTGTTGGTTTGCACACCACCATCCCCATTCCCGGAGATTTGATATGCATGCAGTGTTAATCTGAAATGGCTTGCAAACAGTGCCCATTCACTGAGGTTACCTTCATCCCACAGTGTGCAATACTTGCTTATTTCCTTCATGCATTCTCTTTAGGCTGTGTGCTACAGTCCAGGGCACTATTCATCGGGACTGCTGTGGTTCCAACCTCCTCTCACCTGCTGGCATCAACACGATTAGTGATCCATACCGTACCTGAAGACTGATCAGCTTAATTGCCTGGTGGACACATCCCCTCAACAGAGGCCCATCTCTACAGCTTTCGTCAAGAACTGTGACAGTCCAGGTGCCCCCCGCCCACTACCAGTCTTCAAGTTGCCCCATCAACAGGTGCCCATCTAATTTGGAGTGATATCTTGCCATTCAACAGCGTGGGTTTCCCCTCCTCTCCGACCCACTGATAGTATGTAGCGTACCAAGTGCATCCCTGCTATACTTTAGTCAATTAGACCCCCCACCCTTAGTGTTAGACTTTGATCCAGCCTTAAGCAACAAGATAAAGAAATATAAAAGAATCCTCAGTAAAGAGAGTTAAACATATCGAAACCTAAAACATTATGACAGTCATACCTAGCCTACTCCCCGCCCCAAGAGATAAATGGTTACATATCAGTTGAGACAAGTTCCTCACTTGGTAGCTTCTAACGAAGCTTGCTTATTTAATTTTTTTGAAAAGGATATAAGGTTTGTGCACTGTTTAGCCAACTCTGCTGACAGTCCTTATCAACTTTGCTCTGCATGGTTTTCTAAAGATAGTTGGGTCCCCAGAAAGGTGGATTGGGAGCTCTCCCTCTGCCCTCGTTCTTTTCCTATGGCCTGCCACCGTCCATGCCATGCACTTTCACTTGTCCTCAGCTGCCACCACTTCCTCATCAGGGCAGTATAGTTTAAGTTTTCCCAGGAGTGGGATGACTTCAATAAGCGAATGGAAAAATTTTATTCCTGTGTCCAGATGAATTTTAATTTTGACAGAGTACAAGAGCTGGGCTTTTATGTTGTGCTTGACCTTCAGTACTGTAATAACCTGGCCTTCTTCATGCTTTTAGTGTGAAGTGAGGTTTAACAGTTCAGGTAAAACACAATTCTGATGTTTTCAAAGTTTACGATTTTTGCTGACCAGGCTACAGACAAGACAGCTTCTCTGAAGCAATACTGAAGCATTTTCACAATCAACAATCGAGGTCTTGCTGTTGGGTCACTGGGTTTTGGGCACAGGGAATCTATGAGCACTCAATAGTCAGTGGGAAATCAGGGGGCAGTTAGCCATGTTTTATGTAAATGTAGCACAAAGTCATTTGGCAATGCAAATCTGCTCCCTCTAACTCCATGAATATGGAAGTTGTTATGTCATGCTCTATTTTCGACATCTTCCATGCGGTCATGGAGCTCCCTCTCTCTGTGCAGTAGATGGAACACTAGTCTATCATGCCAGTCTACTTTGGCCAAGAGGTCCATTACTGTTTGCTGCGTTTCACTTTGCCTTCGACTGATGGTCTTTAGTTCAGCCTTGAGATCAGCAAAGGCTAACTCAGTTCTGTTGACCATCTTCACTATTTTCTGATCGCCTGCTCTGACACAGTAAGCAGCCAGCTCCTCATTGTCTGCCCAAGATCAGCCGAAGACATAATTGCAAGGGAATGGCTGGGGAAGTGTCCACGATACGAGGCCTATTCGTCTCACACCTCCTCCGCTAACACACTAAGATTTGCTGCTGTACTCGGTGGGGGGGGAGACTGTTAATCAAGTTGTCGCTGCAGTGTGTTAATATCACTGTAAGTAAATAAATAAGGGTGCCCCAAACCCCTTTGAAAGTCTTGCTTAGTACAGGAGGGTGCTAGGCGGGTGGTGCATAGCCTGCAAGGGGATCCCGACTTAATCTTGACTCTGCCAAGGTGTTCTCCATTTTCTGCCTTCCTGTCCCCAGTGATGCCTCATGGGTTAGGGAGGCCTGATGTTTGCACACAGTACTGCTGTTGAAGGCCCTCCCACAGAGAATTCTCAGGGTGCAGAGGTGTCATAAGGACATGAACATATGAAGAAATCAGCAGAATGAGGCCGTTCGGTCTATCTAGTCTGCTTGTATTGCAGAGTCCCTTAGTGTATACTACTGACCCTGCTCCCCCTTCCCCAATTCTCCCTTCTTTTCATCTGCGCCCACCCCCCCCAATGCCTTGCACGTTCCCCTTCTATTCCGGACTCTCTAGAAGCTGTCCACCAACTTCATTGAGTACTTCCTCCAGCAGCGCATTCTAACTGGCCAGCACCCTCTCAGTGAAAAAGTGCTTCCTAACCTCCCTCCTAACCCCCCCGCCCCAGCTTTAGACTGTGTCCCCTTGTGATTCAGCTGCTACTTAGCTTAAAGAGACCCTCCTTGTCCATCCTATTTATCCCTTTCAAGTACCTAAAGGTCTCCACCATGTCCCCTCTCTCCATCCTCTCTTCCAGGAGTACATATTCAGGGCCCCCAACCTCTCTTCATATGTTTTACCCCGTTGACCCGCAATCATCTTAGTTACCCTTCTCTGGACAGTCTCCAGCAGGTTGATGTCTTTCTTAAGATCTGGGCACCAGTATCTTACTCCATACTCCACTGTGGCCTCATCAGTGACCTGTATAAGGGCAGTATAACCTCCTTCCACCTGCTGCAGATTCCTCTGGCTGTACACCCCAGCATCTTGTTTGCCCTTGCAGCTGCCTTTTTGCACTGAGCGGAATGCTTCAGGTCACAAGTGACCATCACTCCCAGATCCTTCTCCTCCTCTGTTGCTGCTACCAGGACCCCAGGTAGTACTCCATCCCTGGATTTCTGGCTCCAATGTGCATGACTTTCCATTTCTTGGCACAGCAGCATAGCTGTCAAATCTCGGACCAGCTCTCAAGTTCTCTCAGGTCTTCTTGAAGGTCTTGTATCCCTTCTACTGTGTCCACCCTCCCAAAGATTCTGGTGTTGTCCGCGAAGCTCTTAATGCCATCCCCAACATCACTGATGAAAACACTTAACACTAGCCCCAACACGGAGACCTGTGGGACACCACTTCTGACTTCCCTGGTGCCAGATAACCCTCTCCCCACCACCATGACCCTCTGGGTCCTGTCAGTCAGCCGGTTTACACCCACCTGGTCACCTTCACCTCTACTCAGAGATTGGCCAACTTCCTGATCAACCTCTTGTGAGGTACAGAATTAAAGTCTAGATAAAGGATGTCCACCGCCTGACTCCTGTCCACTGACTTGGTGACCCAATCAAAGAAATCAATCAGATCAGCCGGCCCGGTGGTACAAAGGCACCAGATGCCTTACCTCACGTTACGCCGGCAACCCGTCTTCGGAAATGAGCACAGGAGGCCGGGGGTCAGTAGGGGAGGAGAAGGATCGAGTCGAAGTAATGGCCACTAGGAATAGCAGCCATGAGGACCTTTAATGAGGAATGGCTGAGGCCCAGATCAAAGAGGTGACGCATGTAGTCCAAAACTTTATTGGCTGAGCATGAAAAAGGCTCGAAGTCTTTAGAAGTAGCCCAAATAGAAAATCTTTTCCACTTCATGGCGTAGGTGGACCTGGTGGAAGGCTTTCTGGCCTCTACCAAGATGTCCGCTACAAGTGGAGAAACTCCAAAGTGGGCTTTTTCTACATCTGCAGGAGTCACACATGTAAATGAAGGGATTTGAGACCTGGATGAACAAGGGTCCCATGATCCTGGGTCAACAATTGTTGCAACAGAGGAAGAGGAAGTGGAGGTTCCTCTGAAAACTGCTGCAGAAGACAGAACCAAACTTGCCTGGGCCAGAAGGGAGCAATGAGAATCATTCGAACTCCCTCCGATCAGAGTTTGTTCAGGACCCCCGGAATTAACGGAATAGGAGGGAATGCATAAACAAATCTGTCCCTCCAAGCGAGAGACAGAGTGTCCCGCCACAAAAAGTCTCGCCCTGTAGCGAGCGAGCAGAAGGCGGGAAGTTTTGCGTTTTGGGGAGAAGTGAAGAGGTCTATCTGAGGTGTTCCCCATCGCTGAAAGATGTCGTTTATGACTTCCTGATCCAATTCCCATTCGTGGAACCAGGCTGAGAAGTGAATGAGTTGGTCCGTCAGCGTATTTTCCACTCCCGGAACGTGAACCACGGCCAAGTGAAGGTGGTGCTGGGTTGCCCAATGCCAGACTCTCATCGATTCCCGGCACAGAGGGTAGGAATGTGTTCCTCCCCGCTTGTTGAGATATCAGACTATGCACATGTCTGATTGTATGAAGAGATGACCAGGGAGGATGAAGGAGAGTAGAGCCTGAAGGGCATAAAGGAATGCTCTCAGTTTGAGCACATTTATGTGCAGGTTTTGTTTGAACTTGGACCAACTACCCTGAGTCCTGTGAGACCCTAGATGAGCTCTCCAGCCTTCTCCTGACTCATTTGTCGTCAGCATCTGGGAGTGGGTTCGATACTAAAGTGAACTCCCAGGCATAGGTTCTCCTGCACCATCCACCACTGTAAGTCCCTGATCATGGGATCGGAAACTAGTACCTCTTGGTCTACATTGTCCAGGGTCTGGTCCCATTGCGACCAAAACATCCACTGAGAGATCCCCATACGGAGCCCAGCGAGTGGGACTGTCAGAATGGCAGCCATCATTAGCCCGAGGAGGCGAAGGACTGACGTGGCTCTGACTCTCCTGTGACTGGACAGAAGACAGGCCAGAGTCTGAAGGGTGTCTACCCTGTTCAGAGGCAAAAAGGCTTTGCCGATGGTCGTGTCCAGAATTGTCCCTATGAATTGGAGGCGTTGGCAGGAGACCAAATGGGACTTTGCCCGGTTGATGGTGATATCCAGGCTGGTGAAAACCTGCAGGGAAAGGGAGTGCAGAAGTTCCTCCCTAGACAGGGCTGCCAGGAGCCAATCGTCCAGGTACGGGAATACCTGAACTCCCTGGGTACGCAGGTGGGCCGCTACCACAGTCAGGCATCTGGTAAATACTCGGGGGGGGGGGGGGAGAGAGAGGAAAGACCAAATGGGAGGGCCTTGAATTGGTAGTGGTCCCCCGAAAGCAAAAATGAAGGAATTTGCAGTGGGAACGGCATATGGGGATATGCAGGTAGGCATCCTGCATGTCCAGAGCACATAGCCACTGTACCTGCCGAAGAAGTGGTAGAAGGCTCTGCAAAGAGAGCATTCTGAAGCGTTTGTACTCCACAAACATGTTCAGGGAGCCAAGGTCTAGGATAGGCCTCACATCACCAGTCTTCTTTGGAACTAGGAAGAAATGGGAATAGTAACCTGTCCCCCAAAGATGGTTGGGGACTGGTTCTATCACTGCCTTCGAGAGAAGGAGATGATTTCTCTAGGACCAGAGGAAGATGTTGCAGGAGTAAGACGACCGGGTTTTTGGGGGTTGGGGGTTTCTATAGAAACTTTGAGTGTCCTGCTGATATCAACTGGAGCACCCAAGCATCTGACGTTATCCTCTCCCAACCCAGCAGATGGAAGGAGAATCTCCTGCCCTACCAGTTCCTCTGGATCCTCCAAAGGCAATGGGAGAGGTAGGGAGTCAGGAGGCATGGGGCAGCACAGTAGCCAAGGCTCCTGTGGCCTTTTTGCTCGGGGAAGTCTTGGTTGCTGGAAGAGCCCGTTTGCCCTGTGGTTTTTGTCTTCGTCAGTTCTGCCTACGAAAAGGATGCCGCTGCCCTTGAGGGGGCCTGTACACAGAGTTGACAGACTTGAGTGCAGTACCCTTCTCTTGCAGTTCAGTAATGATGTCCTTGACATCACCCCGAACAGCACCGAACCCCTGAAGGGAGCATCCTGGATAGTGGATTGCACTTCAGGGACCAAACCTGACATGTGGAGCCAGGCATGACCCCGTAGACCTACGGCAAAAAACAAACTCCTTCCAGCTGTGTCCACTGTGTCGTAAAAGGCACGAAGCATATGCAGACTGGCCAAACAAGCAGAACGGACAAGATCCGCCACTTCCTGCTTAATCTGAGACTCATGAAGGGAGTCTAATTTGGATTTCACCTGACTAAGGATGGTCTTCTGGAAATCCCCCAAATGTGCCACATAATTCAGGGCCCTAATACCAAGGGTAGAAGAGGAATAGATCATCCCATATTGGTCCAGAAGCCAGGATTCCTTATCAGGTGGAGACGAGCTGAGGTGTTGGGATTTGCAGATCGGCCGTGAGCGGTGTTGACGACGACTAAATCTCCCTTGGGGTGTAGGTTAAGAAAATCTACACCCTCAGGAGCCTGATATAGTCTGTCCACCTTCCTCGGAAGGGGGGGTTAATGCAGAAGGTTGTTTCCAAATAGTGGAAACAAGATCAGCGTGAGGCTCTATCCAGGGTGGAATCAGCGTAAGAGCGGTCATGGGCAGATCCAGATGAGCAGCGAGTTTCTTATGCTGCGGGTCTGGCTCCAGTGATTGCCACTGATGGACTTCCTGGATTTTCCTTAACTCCATAAAGGAGGGATCCTCTGGAGGAGACTTCGGAGGGGTCCTTGGCCTGGGGCGATCTGGAGTAAGTGGTTCGTCTTCGTGATCAGAGTGTCCAGTCTGGGAGAGTTGGACGTATCTGATGAGGAGGAGGAGGAAGATTCCTCCCTTCAAAGGGGAGGGACGGTCCCTTTGGGGAGTTCCCTGGGGTGCGTATCCTCCCCTCCTCGGGCGCCAGAGGGCTCGCCTCTGGTGTCAGGAAGGAGGGAGGGAGTCTCCAGTCTCCAATGCAGGGGATCCTGTAGAGGGTTCTGCATTAGCAGATGACTCTCTACCTCCCTAGTGAGCTGAGCCTTGGCCTCAGCCAACCAGGAGGCCAGTATCTCCTTCAGATCCACCAGCAGCTGGGGAGTGGGTGGTGGAGGTGGAGAAAGAGGGGGATACAGATATTGAGGATATCCGTAGGAGGAGTATCCATAACCGGATGGCGGGTAGCCCGGCGTCAGGTACTAAGGCGCCGGATACTGTGGAGTCGGGTATTGTGGCACCGGATATTGCTGTGTCGTACACCCGGGTGCCAGGGGCTCTAATGGAGCAGAGGGGGCCTGAAAGAGGCTCAGCTGGAGGGCCAGACGGTAGGCTGGATGGCCTGCAGCATCGGGCCCGCATAAGGCCACCTTCGACAGGGCTCAAGGACCTGACAGTTAAGGGGACGCCCGATGGCGGAGGTACGCCAGCGCCTGAGGGTCCAGCGCAGGGTATCAGGCCCCGAAGGAGGGTTCCCTAACAGCAACATCTCTGTATCCTCCATGACGACTGGGGAAGGAGGACTTTAATCACCGGGGGTCAGCCAAGGAGATGCCGGGACCTCAGAAGGCAACTTAGCACGTTGTGGACAGCCTGGGGTGGACGGCTGCGGAGGTTCCGGCGCAGGCTTCTTGATCGGGCATGCATCGGTTGAACCGGCGTCCAACTTATCGGCCGAATCCGGGCAGGTGTCAGAGGAGCAGATGTCCAACTTATCGGACTCCTTGCCTGAGAAGGCCGTGCTGGAGATGCGCACCTTGTCAGGCAGAGGTTTGGCTGGGCGCTCCCCTGAAGGGGTAAGCGGCTTAGCAGCCTTGTCCGGGCAGGTGTTGGTGAGACAGACATTCTACTTACTGGACCTGCTCTGACCCGAAGGCCATATGATACAAGCGGCCTTCACGGGAGCGAAGGCCTCCTTTGTCCTGGAGGCTCCCGAAAAGCCACAGCGTGAGCCAGACAGGAGGGGCGATACCTTCTTGGTTACCACCAAGACGGCAGTCATGGAGCGATCCCCCGGAGGGAACGTTACCTTAAGGGCCACGACTCGGTCCGGAGTCGCGGCTGCTGTGGAAACAGTTTCCCGCTCCCGGTGCTTCTCCTTGTCACGCTTTTTCTTGTGACCTTCAGGAGGAAGTGGACGCCTGCCTGACTTTCTTTGGCTCATTCCATGGAGACCATTTTCTTCTTTAGGATATGGGATTCCAGGGACTGCTGCTTTCTTTTCCGGGTAGCGAAGTTAAATTTCTGGCAGTGCTGGCACTTCTACATGGGGTGGTCTGGGCCCAGACAGAAGAGGCACAAGGAGTGTCTGTCCTTGTGTGGTAGTTGGGAACCACAAGTCGCACTTATTTTTGTGTGATTTGGAGGGTGTCGGGGATGATATACACAGCTAATCATAAGACAAACTCGAAAAAACAGAGAAAATAGGTCGAAAACGAATGGACTGACGAAAGACTGATGAGCGTTGATTCTACCGCGAGGAACTTTCATAAGACGATGGCAGGAAAGAACTGGAAGGCGGCGTGGGGGACCGCCCCTTTATACTGACGTCGGGGCGGTCCACCGCCAGAGACTGCTAGTTAGAAATTTTTCCGTGGGGTCCTGATGCCTGGCAGGTCAGCCCTAAATGTGAATACTTACTGCAAGAGCCCTCTCGAAGTAAGATATATTGTTTGCGACGCCGGCGACCCAGGTTCGGGAATGGACTCTGGTCGCTGGAGGGCCGACCAGGGGGAGAAGGATGAAGCGTCCGGAGACAGCTCTTCTTCTCCGGGGGGAGGGTGGGGATGTGCGCTGGCACCTGCTGACCACTGGTGGAGGCTGGGGACACAGCAGAACGTCGGGCTCAGTGCACAAGGGGAGTGGCAGACGTCGGTGTTAGCCTTGACGTCAGGAGGTCACTCCCCCAAGAAAAACCAGAGAAAATGTTTCCTGGCTAGCCGGATGACGGTCTCCAGCCCTCCGTTGCCACCGAACCCATGACCGGCTCACCTCAGCGACACCCTGGGCCAAAGTATGAAAGGCAACGTCGCCCCACAGGTGCCTTACCTCGGAAGGGATCGCACGGGTTACCTGGGGAAGCCACAATGTGAGTGAGTGGCTGGCGGGGACGGCAGGCAGTTGGGAAGGGCCTAGGGGACCCGAAGGAGTGGGCAGCCAGGGAGGAGGGGAGGCGCGCAAAAAAAAAAAAAAAATCTATTTTTACTGAGAATTTTTATTCAGGATTTTTTTTTTTTTTATTGTATGTATACACACTTAATTTTGCTAATCAAATTGAGGCAAGTGCTCTGCATCTTCACAACTGGTTAGAACTAAGTGCTAATCAATTTTCACAGCTTATTTAAAACCCTGTGACACAGTACTCTGAACCTTGTAACAAGATTAGTTAGCTCATTCAGATTGTGTGCGTGCAGCTGTATACTGAATTAGCCAATTGTTGGTCAGGGAAAAGGTATGGTACCCCCCTCCCCCCCCCGGCTCCATTCTGCACAACACTTGTAATCCGCAGCAGTAGACATTTAACAGTGTCAAACCAATTCAACAGCATTAGTGTCCCTGTAAGGGACAGGGAAGAGCCAACACACTTGTGCATTTGGGGAAAGAACTAGTAACAAGCCTGGGCAAAGTGACTCCAACTGGGAGCCAAGGAGCAATAAAACAGAAGTAGGTGCTTCCAACAGGCAAGTCTAGAAGAGACTTGGGTGACAAGGTATAGCCCTTGCCAGGAGGTGCTGCCTCTAGCAAGAGGCCTCCCAATGTAGAAGATGTCTAGGGGAAAGGAGGCAGGGACAAATATGTCAAGTCTCCATTCCTTTTCAGTTGGGAGTGTCTAGAATTTTAAGTTATACAGCTGGGAAGAGAAGGGGTGGTTAAGCCTGCTTGCTGTGGAGAAGATCTCTGTAAGCTTTGCTATTGTTTTTTTAAACTACAGGAGAGAAGGGTTAGTTAATTCTGCTTCCTGTTGAGGGAGTTAATGTGTACAGGATGTTTGTAAGTTTTGATATTGTTTTACTTTTTTTTTTTTTTTAATTTAGTTTAAAGTTGAATTTAGCTTAAAGGTTTCTGTGGCTGGAGTGACTGCATAGGGCATTCCCAGACTTGCCCACCCACATAGCCTTTAAATTCTGAGTGAGTCATCAAACTGCAGGAGAGCAGGAGTGGTTCAGCCTGCTTGCTGTGGAGAACAGCTCTAAGTTTTGCTATTGTTTTTTAAACTACAAGAGAGAGGAGCTGGGGAGGTTGAGGGATGAGGGGAGGATTGCAACGGTAGGAGGGCTGATATCTGAGAGTATTGTGGAGGTGCCACAGAGAAGGAACAGTGAGTCAAGGGAGTGGTCAGGTGAAGGGGGCAAACTAGACAGGAAGCCTGCTGATGAAGGATGGACTCAAGTAGGACCTAGAAAAAGCGGAACAGCAGGAGGGAGGAGAAAACACAGTACGGCAAAGGGAGTAGGGAACATGTTTACTTTACTAGCAACACATGGGAAAGAGGACGCAGGAGGGGACTGCACAAAGGATAGCACAAAGAGGAGAGAGTGAGGGGCATTACTAGTGGAGAGATTCAGCAAGGTGTGGCAGGGGGAGGGATAATACTCAGAAAGGTGAGGAGGGAGAGGGAGGTTGGCAGTCAAACAGGAGGAGGGGCAGGGGTCTCAATCCAGAAGGGCGAGGGGAAGACACTGGGGAACATGGTAAAAGCAGTCTTGAGTAGCCCCAGAAATAAGAACCTGGGTGGGGGTGGCGGCGACAGGCATAAGGAAAGAGGAGAGGGATGTATTGGTGTTGGGGGACTCCATGCTCAAGGGGATCAGATGGGGCAGCAAGGGGGGGTAGAAGCACAGTCATATATGGGTGGAGTCCATACCAGGATTAAAGGCAGACAAGGCAGGACAGGTAATCCTAAAGTGCGTAAGGAGGGGTAGGAGGAAACCACACATTGTGGTACATGTGGGGACAACCTAACGGGGGAAACGGTGGAGGCAACGAGGTAGAGGACTGAGAAAGTGGGAAGGTTGTGTGAGGAGACTGGGGAGTCTGACCTTCTCCGAGGTGCTCCCAGTACCCTGCGCAAGCACAGTGAGAAAGAAGAAAATAAGGGAGTTGAACACATCGTTTGCAGAATGGTGTCGAACTAAGGGGTATGGGGTTGTGGGTGGCTGGGGCAGTACCTGGGATAATAATTTGCAAGGGATAGGATGCACCTGAGTGGGAAGGGGAAGGAGGTATTAAAGCAAAGACTGGGGAGGTATACTGCGACAAAGGTGGATTTAAACTAGATGGGCGGTGGCAAGTGAACGGCAGGTAGGCAGGGATCCGATAAAGTGGAGTCACAGCCTACCCCCCAGGCTAGCAGAGAAGGACTTGGAGCGGCCAAAAAAGGAGTGAGTAGAAGGGAGGAGATGGAGGCCAGTGAAGGAAAGGGGGCAGAATGAAGGATGGTCTTGTTGAATGCAAGAAGCTTAGGAAACAAATCAGCCGAGCTACAGGCACTCGTAGCAGTGTGGAGGGTGGATACTGCAGCTGTCACAAACGTGGGCAGCTGAGCACTGGGACTGGGATCTGGCAATCCCAGGATACACATACAGGAAGGACTGTAAGGAGGGGGAGTGGGATGGTAGTCTATGTGAGGGATGGGATCAAATGCACAAGGGACGAGGGGGAAGAAAGGAGAACAGAGGCAATCTGGTTGCAGCTCCTAGACTCAAGGGGCAGGAAACTGAGGTTTGGGGTGGTATACAGGCCACCGTCCCAGTCTGATGAGCTTGACAGGGAATTAGCAGGACAAATCAGAAAGGTATGTAGAAAAGGGAAGCTGGTCATCGTGGGGAATTTCAACTTGCCGTGGGCTGACTGGAGCATTCCAGTCACCTCCAGTGCTAGGGAGCAAGTGCTCCTGGAAGCGATCCAGGAGGGTCTCCTGACACAGTTGATTAGTGTACCTACTAGGCTAAAGAACACTTTAGATCTGGTACTGTCGAATGGGGAGGCAGTAAGGAAAATAAAGGTGGAGGACCCACTAGCCGACAGTGATCACCAAACGGTGTGGTTTAATATCACAAAGTGCAGGGAGCCAGAGAAATCAGTTACTCAGGAGGTAAACTTCAGGGGGGGGTGGACTTTGGGAGAATGCAGAAAGTACTGAAAGGGAAACTGGAGGGCATAATGCAGGAGACTGACATGGAGCAGAAATGAGATATCAGGGATTAAATGAGGGATTAAAGAGACAACAGGAGCCTGCACCAAGACACAGAGTAAGAGGAGCAGAGCAAGAAAACCATGCTGGTTGAACAGTGAGGTTGTAGAGGTGGTGAGGACAAAACAAGTGACGCACCAGAGGTATAGGGGGACGGGGAAGGAAGTGGACAGGGAGGAAGATGCAAAATGGTCCAAGAAGGTGACCAGAAAAATGAGAGAGACTCCAAGGCCCAGAGGGAGCTGAGATTAGAGCAAAGAATTAATGGGGGGGGGGGACTTTTTCAGATACATCAGGGAGAAAAGGAAGTGTAAGGAGACAATAGTGAGGATGAAAAGGGGTGGGGAGTGGACAGAAAAAGAAGAGGAGCAGGCAGAAGCACTGAATGAATACTTTTGCTCAGCGTTCACGGAAGGGGGGACCGCTACCACCATGGGCTGGGAAGGTGGGGACAGAGGGGAGAGGAGGCGCCAGATGGAAGAATTGAGGCAAGTAGAGTCCTAGAGGGACTGAGGGAACTGAAAGTAGACAAGGCACCAGGGCCAGATGGTATCTACCCCAGGGTGCTGAGGGAGATGGCGGAGGTGTTGGTGGAGCCGCTGGCGGATCTGTACAGCACCTCACTGCAGTCAGGATGTGTGCCACTGGACTGGAGGATGGCACATGTAGTACTATTACAGAACAGCGGGCCAAGGGATGAACTGGGTAATTATCCAGTAAGTCTCACCTCCATAGTGTGCAAACTCATGGAAATGATACAAAAGGAAAGACTGGTGTCGTACCTGGAGGTCAATGGCCTCCAGGATGTGAGGTAGCATGGGTCTGTTTCAGGGAAGTCTTGTCAAACCAACTTGATACAATATTATGATTGGTTGACAGGTGAGCTGGATAAGGGTCATGCGGTGGATGTTCTTTACTTGGACTTCAGTAAGGCCTTCAATTCTGTGTCTCATGGGCGGCTTGGGGGGAAGCTAACCGGTGTAGGGGTAGGGGCCAAAATGATGAACTGGATTACAAGTTGACTGAGTGGGAGGCTGCAACGGGTGGTGATGAGAGAGGAGCTCTCAACTCCAAGGCTGGTGATGAGTGGGGTGCCACAGGGCTGTGTGCTGGGGCCAGTATTATTTGGGCTCTTCATATCAGACATTGCACATTGGATGGTGAGCAAGGTAAGTCTGTTCACTGATGACACCAAAATCAGAGCAGTGGCGGATGGAGAGGAGGGATGGAAGTAGCTGCAGGTGGACCTAAGCAAGCTAGAGAAGTGGTCAGAGATGTGGCAGATGGGGTTCAATGCAAAGAAGTGTAAGGTTATGCACTTTGGGGTGAAGAAACCAAAGAAAGAATACTGACTTTGGGGGGGGGGGGTTAAGCTGGGGATCACTGAGGAGGAGAAGGACCTAGGGGTAATAATAACAGGGACCATGAATAGCACTGCCCAGTGCAGGAGAGCGGCTGCAAAAACAAACAAAATCTGGGGTGCATAGCGAGGGGGTTTTCATCCAGGCAAAGAGAGGTGATCTTGCCCCTCTACAGGTTGCTGGTAAGGCTGCACTTAAAGAGAACTGTGTGCAGTTTTGGAGGCCATACCTAAAGCGTGATATCAGGCTACTGGAAGGGGTGCAGAGGAGGGCAACAAAGATGATATGTGGAATGGAGGGGAGAGACTATGAGAGCAGACTTGGAGACCTGAATATGTACACTCTGGAGGATAGAAGGGACAGAATGGACATGATAGAGACATTCAAGTATCTGAGGGGAATCAATAAGGATGAGGCAGACGGGGTCTTTAAGCTAATGAGGGGGAGGGACACCAGGGGGCATGGGCCAAGAATAGAGGAAGGAAATGAGGAGACACTATTTCACAGAGATGGTGGTAGCAAAATGGAATGCACTACCAGAATGGGTGGCATCATGTAAATCTGTGAACAGTTTCAAAAGGGCATGGGACGGGGGTGGCAGTGGGATGACAAAGGGGATGGGGCAGCTGCTAACTAGGGGTGCTAGCTGCACACTCGAGCAGACTTAGACCGGATGGTCTGTTTCTGCTAGCACATTTGTATGTTCGTATGGAAGGAAAGATTAGGAGTGTTTCTTAAGGGAAGATGTCACTAGATTAACCATATGTGTAACTGGAGTTAGTGCATTTCAAGCTGGTATGTTCATTTGTACTTAATAGGTCGGGGATGGGGCCAAGGCATCTTTGGCGGAAGTCGGGTCACCACTGAAGGGGGCTCAACCTGTGCCAGGAGTGTGGAGTAAGTGGCCACAGGAAATGCCCCACGCCTGGGAGCCCAATCTCCCCACCCATGAGGTTTTGAAGGGGGTAAGCATATATCCTTTTCAGGGCATTGGGATGCCCAAGGATATCTCCACTGTCCTGATCTAGCTGATTTGCGATCAGAGGCACTATATGGAGCAGTCATGGTAGCTATGTTTTGCCTACAAGCTGGGAGGTGCATATCTGCTTCTCTGCCCTTATACAGATGGGTTTTCACCTTCAGGAATGTTTTCCAGGTCCGGGGAGTAGTGTACATCAGGGGTACAGTATCAGTGTTCCCCATTCATTACTTTAGCATGCTGGATCACCACTATTTTTTGCCACCACCCTAAATTTTCAGCCATTACCAATTTTTTTTTTTTTTATAAAATCCTCCATAATTGCTTTTTACTGCTATCCTTTATTGCACTAATGCCCTTGTTTTAATACCATCACACTATATTTTACTTAAAATCCACTTATGCACAAGTACAGTGCATATAGGAGGTTCAAAAAAAATAATGCACCTTTTGACCCAATCAACACCACCACTGCCCTATATTTTCAGACTGTGGGGAACCCTGATTATGCAGGACATGCTGCAAAGACCCCCACCCCCAAAAGACCAGCTTACAGTGAAATTCTGGAAGCCCAACTGATTCATCACTGTGCAGTGGTCTGGCTCCCAAAATCCACAGTGTACGTAGGCTTCCAGTAAGTAAAGTTCACTCGGGGAAGTCGACACATAATTCCTGGTGGTGCGGCACTCTGCACTGAAAGAAGGCTGAAGTTAGTGTACTATTCATGCGTAAAATGACAGTCACTAAAGAACAGGTTACTCACCTGTAACAGTTCTAGGAGTGGTATATGTTGTTCATCCACACTTATTGGCATGTCCCCCTCCCACTTTAAATCTTGCTGGAAGTCTTCAAGCTGGTTCCTCCCACCCACCCGGGTGGTATACACCTCGGCTCCGGCCCGTGAAGCCAGATCTTAGCTCGCCAGGAAGCCAGGCTGTGTGCGTCTGCAGCTGGGGAGGTCGGGTGGGTCCGTGTGGATGAACATATACCACTCCTAGAACTACTGTTACAGGTGAGTAACCTGTTCTTCTAGGATCATGGATATGTTGTTCATCCACACTTATTGGCAGACTCCTAGCAGTTCTCTGGGAGGAAGGGAAGCAAGTCACACACCCCCTACTTAAAGAACAGAGATTGGAGTACTGAGGTCCCAAAACCAGCATCCCGGTGTGACTCCAGGTCGATGTGGTAGTGGATAATGAAGGCGTTTGCTGACTTCCAGGTGGCAGCCCGAAAGAGTTCCTGGATAAGGATGTCCCTGGAAGCAGCCACCAATGCAGCAGTATGGTGGGTAGAATGAGCTCTTATCCCTCTAGGAGGCTCCTTGCCCGCCAACTCATAGCACAGACCTATGCATGATGTAATCCATCTTGCAACAGTCCGCTTCGCTGCAGGTCTGCCAGAAGAGGCTTCAACGTAGGTGACAAACAGCTGGTGAACCTCGCCACGAATTTCCGCCATCCTCTCCTTACAATAGGAGAGCGCACATCTCAGGTCCAAGGTTTGGAGCCTGTACTCTGCCTCTGAGGTGTAATTAGGGTAATATACCGGCAGAGTCAACACCTGGTTAAGGTGAAACTCTTGACACCACCTCCTTCGGACGGAATTTTGGGTGGGGGTGCAGGACAACTCTGTCCCTATGGAAGACCAGATAAGGGGAGTCCACTGAGGGTGCCTGGAGCTCCCCTGTCCTCCTGGCAGATGTGATAGCCACCAGGAAGGCCGTCTTCCATGACAAGTGTGACAGCTCACACTTGTGCACTGGTTCGAATGGCTTGCTCATGAGCTTCAATACCAGCAGCAGATCCCACGGAAGTAGAGATTCACGCACTGGAGGGGATATGTGATCCAGGCCTTTGAAAAAGCGCCCGACCACTGTCGCCTGTGCCAATGTTGGCTGACCAGCCCACGCCTGGTAAGCAGAAATGGCTGCTAGGTGCACCCCAAGGGTCGATGACCGTAGACCCCCTTTGGAAAGAGACGAAAGGAAGTCGAGAATGTCAGCCACTGAACAAGATAAAGGGTCCAGGCCCTTACCCTGACACCATACAGAAAATCTTTTCCAGCGGAAGGATAACATTTCCTGGTCGATTCCTTCCTAGATGCCTCCACTACCGTGTAGACATCTTTGGAAAGACCCAAAGCCTGGAACTCTAGCCGCTCAGGTACCAGGCTGTGAGGTGCAGGGATTGAAGGTCCGGATGGAATACCTTCCCCTGATTTAGAGATATCAGGTCCAAGCATGTACAAAGCCGCTCCGGAGGCCTGCAGCTGAAGAGATCTGGATACCAGAACTGGCGCAGACAGTCTGGGGCTACCAGAATCACCTTCGCCTTGCCCCTCCTCACCTCGTGTAACACCTTGTGGATGAAGGGAAATGGAGGGAAGGCGTAGAGGCGGCCTGGGGTCCACTGCCTCGAGAAGGCATTCCCCCTGCAGCAAGCCCTGCAGAGGGGGATGGGCATGAAAGCCTCAGCCTGGTGTTTTACCTGGAGGCAAACAGATTCGCCATCAGTTTGCCCCACCGGGAGAACAGGCTGTAAGCTACCTCTGGATGGAGAGACCACTCGTGGGATGTCTGGCCTATGCTGCTCAGAGCATCTGCCAGCTGGCTCGAGACTCCTGCCACATGGATGGCTAGGAGATCCACCTCCAATCGGCTCAAAAGGGTCCAGATGCAGAGTGCCTTCTTGTACAGCAGATGGGAGTGCGTGCCGCCCCGTTTGTTGAGGTAGTACATGGTCGTGGTATTGTTTGTCTGGACTTGAACCACTTTAGCCCGGAGCTAAGGAGCGAAAGCTGACAGTGCCAGTCTGACTGCTCTGAGCTCCAACAGGCTGATGTGGCATCAGGACTCCTTGGGGGTCCAGAGCCCATGGACCCTGTTGTCCCCCATGTGGGTTCCCCAGCCCATGAGAGGCGCATCGGTCATGAGAACGATCAGCGGCTCAGGATGGACAAACGGGATCCCTTCCTGCAACCGGTCTGGGGCGGTCCACCACTGGAGAACGTCCCACATCTTCTGGGTTACAGAGATCAGCTGGTCGAAATTACCATGGCGCCGAGTCCAATGGGCGGCCTGCTCCCACAGGAGGGGGCGAATGTGCAACCAGGCCCAACGGACCACCGAGGTGCATGCTGCCATGTAACCCAGAAGGCGCAGAAAGTCCTGGGCAAGACGCAAGTGCCCAACCAGAAATGATTGGGCAAAAAGATAAGAGAACCTCCGCCCTGACTGCCGGGAGCCGAGCTCTGGCTTGACAAGGGTCGAGCTCTGCCCCGATGAAGCCCATCACCTCAGAAGGCATGAGTTCCAACTTGGGAGCAGGTTTGGAGGACCAGATCCCTGGACCTCTCCACCTCCTGTTGGGTGGAACCAGCAAGGAGCCAGTCATCGAGGTAGGGGTAAATTCTGCCCCCCTCCCATGCCGGAGATGGTCTGACACCACTAAAATGCATTTGGTGAAGACCCGTGGGGCTGATGACAGGACGAACGGCAAGGCTCGGAACTCGTACAGGGTCCCTTAAACCCTGAAACGGAGGAACCGCTGATGGGATGGATGGATTGGGATGTGAAAGAATGCGTCCTGCTGATCCAGTGAACAGAACCACATGTTTCGCTTCAAGGATGGTATTATCTGGGACAGAGTGACCATCTGAAAGGTGTGTGAACCGAGATATTGATTCAGGTAGTGGAGATCTAAAATGGGACGCCAGTCCCCCATCCGCTTGAGCACCAGGAAGTACCTGAAGACAAAGCGTGGGTCTGCTGAAGGATCCGCCACGAGAGCCACTACCTCCTTGAGGAGGAGCCGAGTGATGTCGTCTCGAAGAGCCGACTGGGTGTGTGCGGAAATCTGTTCTTCCAGAGGGGCGCCAGCTCAGCTGGGAGGGTACTGCTCAAATTCTAGAGGCAGTCCCTGACAGACCACTTCGAGGACCCACCTGTCCGTGGTGATAGCAGACCAGGCGGAAAGAAAGTGGTGGAGCTGGCCCCCCACAAGAAGACCCAATGATGGCATGACGGGAAATAGGGGTGGCAACCCCACCCCATCACTGAGCAGGCTTGGAGGAGGAGGAAGCTCCAGATGCTGAGCTTCGGCCTCCTCTGCGGGCTTGTTGGGATCCAGGCTTGGGCCGAGGGCACCAAGATTGAGCCTGCTGCTGATGCTGATGCTGCTGTCCTCCTTGGAAGGACGACTGCTGAACCGCAGGGGAAGAGTGCCGAAAAGGCTTCTTTTTCTTCTGCTGGTTCTTGCCAGAAGAACTCTTAGCAGAAGTGGTGTCCAAGGTGGCACTGGACTGCTCTATACATTGTAGGTGACCGGCCACTCCTGGGCCAAACAAGTCGGTCCCAAGGAAGGGCACATCAGCTAACTTGTGCCGAGTATCTGCCAGGAAAGAGGAGAGCCTCAGCCAAGCCCTGCCTCGAGAGGTAATTGTGGAGGCCATTCAGCGGGCACATGAGCCCCAATGTCCGGGGCCGTCTGGAGCTGCTGTCTGGCAACAGCTCGGCTCTAGTCCCAGACCTGCTTAACCGTGGTCTGCATGTCTGTGGGGAGATGTGGGAGAACTTTATCTAATGATCCGAGGAGGGCATGAGAGAAGTGTCCCATGATGATGGCCGAACTTGCCTGACGAAGGCCCAAGGAAGAAGCCGCATAGACCTTCCGCGCCTAGTGGTCCAAAAGTTTTGACTCTGTCGGGAGGTTGGTCAGTGTTGGCAGAACTGCCAGTATGCCTGAACAGAGGCGGTCACCAGGCTTTCGGCCGAAGAGTGCTCTGTGAACCCCGCAAGGGACCCCATGGTAAACCGTGTACTTGTGGACCATGCAGGCAGAAGAAGCTGGACAAGAGGCAGGATGCTGCCACAGTTCAAGTGCCAGACCAACAATGGCCTCTGCCACAGGAAAGGCCTCCGTCAGGGTATTCACTCTCTTGAGGATGTCCGTGAGAAGGTACACCGCCTTTTTTTGGATGGGTTCCAGGGGCATCCCTGTGGAATCAGAGATGAGGTGAAGGATCCCTTGGAAGGAGGAAGGACCTTCCTCCATCCCTGTGCCAATGGACAACTCATCATCCCCAGGATGAGTGTGAAGCCTGGTGACATCAGAGTCTAAAGAGTCGGGGTACAGCGGCCTACCGCCCAAATCACTCTCAACCCGCAGAGGGCGGTCCGGGGTGACCGTGACAGACAGACGTCGGGGAAGCCCATTATCTGGTCGGTCCTCTTTGGAAGGAGCCCTTCCCACAGGCTGCTTAGGCGGCAGCTCCACCACTATCAGTGGAGAGACTAGTATAGGCCAAACAGGCAGTCACGCCGGCCCCACGGGCAGGGGAACCGAATGCTTCGGTTCTGAGGGGGTCAGCTTCAGCCTAGGAGGCGAAAGACAAGTAAAGGCCGGAGCAGGAGTTGAAGTCGGCTTATGCCCAGACAATATCAGCTGTTGCCACGTGAGGTCCTCGTAGTGCCGGAGTTTCTGTCTGAGCATCTCCTCATCCGAACGGTGGCGTCGCCTCTTTTTGGAGCGTATGGCTCTCTTCCTCGGCCGTCTGACAAGGGGTTCTAGACTCGACCAAAATCGGGCAGGCTGGCTAAGTCGCTTGGGAGACACCAGCGGGACCGGTGAAATCCGGGGGTTCGAAATGGGTCCTTGATGGAGACACTAGCGGGCTGGGTCTCCTCATCGGGGAAGACAAGGACCGGAGTTCTCTCCAAAGAGTTGTCGACTGGAGCCAGCAACAGTGGGTCGACAGAATCGAGAACAATCTCTACCTCATCAGCCGCATCCTTGGTCGGCTGGCCTGACAGAAGGTCCGTGAAGCCTGCGGCAGAGGAAGCCAGCGCGACCAAGGTCGAGACCGCATGCTCCTGGAACTGAGACCTCTCTTGGTCCCAAGAGTGCCTTTGCTGAGACGAAGACGTGCTCTGTTCCTCATCCTGCTTGCGGGATTGGGAGGAGTGCGAGCCCGAGGGCACCTCTCCCCAGGTGGGGAGAGACTGGCACAACTCTTTGAAGGAGCCCAGGTTGAGCGGAACAAAGAAGCTTCAAGTGTCTGAAGTGCGGGCGGCTTCTTTGAACACCTTCATGCGTTCCAGCTGTTCGGCGGAGCCCGTAGCCATGGAAACCGCACACCTAGCCTCCTTGGACTTCACCGGAGAGTTCCTCTTCTCCGGTCTCCCCAGTTTAAGACATTCAAGGCGGTCATCCAGGATGTTGGGATGGAAGGACAGACAAAAACTGTAGGATGAGATGTCATGCCAGACACTGAGGCAGTAGACGCACGTGAGATGGGGATTGGTACACGACATTTTTTGGCCACAAGGACAGCGGCGAAATCCAGGCGAAGATTTCTCTTCCATGATCGATGAAGCGAAGACGCGATCGCTAACTCAAACAATCTTTAATCTCGGTAAAACCGAACTTTTGAAAGCCAGGGCCTACAAAATGCGTGAGCACGAGGGAGGCAACCTGTATCTTCCAGCAGAAAGGAAGATATGGCATCACGGGGCACAGCTGAGGTATATACCACCCGGGTGGGTGGGAGGAGCCAGCTTGAAGACTTATGGCAATATTTAAAGTGGAAGAGGGACACGCCAATAAGTGTGGATGAACTTGCCGGCCCGGTGGCGTGGAGGGTTGAGCCGCTGGATGCCACACCTCACACCACACCAGCAACCAGTAGGACTACACTCTCTTCCCAGGGGTGGGTACGGGGTGCAGTCACTCTTGGAGCGACCTCTGGCAGTGGCTGGAGGATCGCCAACTATAGCAGTGCGGTGTATGCCTGGGGGCAGAGCCACAGCAATTTGTTGCCTTGCTGGCAGGGCTCTGCGGGGGGTGGTCGGGACTAAAAAGTACAAAATCCCCAGCTCGACGAGGAGATGATGAGGGCTCCAGGGATCTCCCTCTCATCCCCAATGCCGGGCCAGGCCACACCAGGGATCCATGGCCAACCTCCCAGAGGGATGGACCCCCTAATTTCATAAAGAGCCGCTGATGGCGGGCGGGCCCTGTTCCGTGGGCTGATCCAGAGCGCTGGGAAGTTCCTCTGGAAAGGGGTGAACCGGTGATGGTTGGCCACGGTGAGGAGAAGGGGTAGAATTGAGTGGGCACCTCTGAAGGATGCCTCGGAGAGTATCAGTGCATAAATAAAGTTAAAAAGAAGTGTGGATGAATAACATACCCTAGAAATGCAGTTCCATGGCCCATCACAAAAGTCCCCTCCTGCTTGGGCTTCCCTGGATTATTTATTTATGTCTGTTAACCGGATAGGTGCACTGATCCAAAGGACCATTTTCAGTCATGAGTCGGGCCACGAAGTGGCAAACAACAAGAGCACAGCAGAACATACAGGTTTGGTAATACACACCTCAAGCATGAGGGGGTGAGGAATTTGAGAAATATTCAATGGTGCATACAAACATATGAACAATCACTGGGAAGCATGGTAATTAGTAGGTAAAACAATGGATCAAGTGGTAACAGAGAATGGCTAAGTCAGAATTTCAGTACATCCTGACGGTACAGTAGAATAGATGCTGGGGGGTGGGGGGATTGTTTTGTTAGGTAATGGGTATTAGGGCAGGTTATGGGACCTGGATCTGTTAAGGGGACCATTACAGGTACAAGTGGACCCGGTCAGTACACAGAGGGTGGTCAATACTACACATGCAGGGAGGCCTTACAGTACTTTAAAATGAGAATTGTATCCTGGAGGCTGAGAAACATATTTGGCAGTAAATTGTATATAGTTCTCTGGACCACTTCCATTCACAGATGCCCCTAGTAACCTGGGTTTCCCTGTATCTCACGGAGGTCCACATGATACATGCAGTTTGTCTAGCCAAGTAATTTGCATCATATTACTTTTGGGCAGTATGTCTGTCTGTCGGCACATGAGCCGAAACAGTGGAGATTAATTAGATGACTGGAGCCCCGGTCCTCTACGCATTTTTGAATGTCTCTCTTGTGGATCTGGCAGCACCCCGCCCCACTTCTCACTGCGTCCTCCACAACAATGATCTCTTCGACCCTCCCAGTCCCTAACATCCCACCAAACCCCCTCCCTAGCCCTTCTGTAAATCCAACCACAAAGACGCTGGTGGTACCTGCATTGCTACTGCTGCAGGCAGTCCCCTTGTTACCAGACAGTATCAATGTCTCCAGCATCCCCGCTCCACTGCTGAGTCTACATTTCCATTACAGTGAACAGGTTCTGGGCCCTCCCGTATCCACTCCAAGACCACATTGTTACGATCTGCTGATATGTTGTGGTTGATGCACTTGCACCGGCGACCACACAACCATGGCACATAAGGTTGCTCCACGTTGCGGGCGTGTGATATAGGCCCTAATCTCCCCCTCCATGTTACACTAATGGGGAACTAATGTGTTTACAGGCATGTGGAATACCAGATGTGGAGGTTTGCAGCAGTGTATCAGGCCCAGAACACCGAATTGCAGCAGAGAACGGGGTGCACCAGAGGATCGTTAGGGGGAAGCAGTCTGCAGAGAGCAAGGCATCTGTGGTGAAAAGCCACCACTGGATAGATCAGGTACACACACCAGCAAAGTGAAATCTGTGTTCAGGCGGAGAGGAGACTGGAGGAAGATGAGCGAGGCAGGAAGTGTGGGGGTAGGGGACAGGACGACAATGGTCACAGCCCTTAGGGACCAGTGCGGCTTCCTAGCCAGCTCAAGGCTAAAATATTACATCTAGATTAAGGGGTGGGGGGGTGCAGGACGAGCTAGGCAGTGGTATGTACCAGGCATCCTTTACTGTCCTCAGGTATTATGGGAATGGGATACCTGCACAGGTATCTGATTAACAGTATTCCTCAGGTTCACCACAATTTTTTTTTTTAAATGCTGCTGCTCCCTCCTGCCTACAGCACTCTTTCTGTGTGGACTGGAACCAAAGACTGCAACAGCTTATGGGCAAGAATGGGTGCGGAATCTGTGCACTGCAGTAGTGGGACCTCAATTTTCTTGTGGCGTAGCTCCTGGGCAACAGCTTCCACAGATTCCAAAGTCTGGGATCCTGCCTTGAAAGAGGCAGTCATTTTTGCTGGGTAGGGTGTGCAAACCTTTATTTGCTGGGACCTTAACATTTTCATTACTGGGGAAAAGACTCTTCTGCAAGCTGCCAGAGAGGGAGGGTAATCATTACTGAAGTAGGGCCTGGAGTCTTGATATTTAATGATTTTCTTCTGCCATGCAAGATGCAATACAGTTTCTTTTTCCAGAAGCTAAAGAAATTCAGGACCACTGATCACATTATAAAGCCTGGGGCTGTGAGTTTGGGGCAGAGTGCCCGGTGTGCTCGCTCCAGTTCCAGTAGTGCAGTCTGGGGGAGGGGGAGTTCCGACCAGAGTAATTGTTGGAGAAACTGCATAACATTAATGCCTTCCACATTCTCTGGAAGGCCATACAGTATATACAGATATTGTTTCTCTAGTTGTGGGATTTCACATCCTCAGCTCTGTCTTGCAGGGCCTAGACTGTGTTCTGGAGTTCGACTGCTGCCCGCTCGACGATGTCTAGGCGGGCATCAGAGGTTGAGAGAAGCCTGTTCTTCTGTAGTGTCCATCCTTTTTTCAGGCTTGCCAATGTCTGTTCATAGTGCTGTGGTGGTGAGGTGCATTTTTCTTACAGCAATCCCCGATTTCTGATAGTATGAGTGCCATTTGTTTTTTGTAGGATTTTAGAGCTTGAAGAAGCATTACTGGAGCAGCCTCAGCGGGAAGAAGCCTGGGAGCCCTCGCTATCCGATCCACCATCCAGAAATCCTTCTCCATCCATCGAGTATAGAGGAGATGCAGCGCATTTCCCCATTCCAGTAGGCATTACTGATCTTCCTCTGCAGTTTTTTTCCTTGTTTTAAATCACAAAACTGTGTATTTCAGAAGTTTATTAGCCCAACAGGAGATGGAGCTAGGAAGTCAAGGTGCTTCCTGGTTCACAATGTCACCGGAAGTCCCATACAACAATATTCTTGACTATTTTCAATGTGCCCAATTCCTCCCCCCCCCCACCCTGGTAGAACTGAATGCTGTGCTGCTGGCTCCTTTGTCATTTATTTGTTTATCTGTAGTTTGGAAAATACCTTTGAGCAGAAGTGCTCTTTTACAAAGGGTTCCACGTCAATGTAGGAAAAAGAACACGTAGGAATAAAACAGACATTCACCAGCTCAAGGGGTGCCCGTTTCTATTCTTAGCGAACTGTTCTTTTTATATCCAAAGGCAACAGACTCTAACATACTAAAATGCCAGCAGAATAGGCCTAACGGTCTTTTGTGTCTGCTCGTTTGGTCAGCCCCCACCCTGGGTGCTGACCTTGCTGCCCCCCTCACCTTCTCTGCCTTCTCCCTTCCCAGTTCTGGATATTCTTGCTGCATTGCATTTTGCTTCCAGAACCCTTCCCCTGTACCTGTCCCACCCTCTTAGACCCCTCCACTGTATCTGCCTCCACCAGCCCCTAGGCAGCGATTCCATGGCTCCACCACCCTCTCAGTGAAGTAGCACCTCCTCCTTTCTCCCCTGAATCTTCCCCCCTCCAGCTTCCACCCATGCCCTCTAGTGGCCCCCTCCTCCTTCCTTCGAAGCACCCTGACTGTTCCTCCCCTATTTACCCTCTTCATGTACCTGAAGACCTCTATCATGTCTCCCCGGTCCCTTCTCTCTTCCAATGTGTACATATTTAGCTCTTCGAGCCTCTCCTCATAGGTCCTATCCCCCAAGCCCCAAATCATTTTGGTTAACCTCCTGGAGAGGGTTCAGAGGAGGGCAATGTCCCTCTTTAAGTGTGGCCTCAAAACTGCAGTACTCCAAGGTGCGGCCTCGTCAACAGCTATACAGAGGAGTATCACTCCTCCTTCTGGAGGTGATCCCCTAGCGATGCATCCCAGCATCCTGTTGGCCTTGGCTGCTGCCTTCTACAAGTCTCAGAGTTGTTCATCTTGACATCCACCACCACCCCCAGGTCCCTCTCAGCCATCGAGACTTGTAGCATTTCCCCCAGGGTGTACACTTGGCCCGGTTTCTGGCCCCCAGGTGGAGTACCTTGCATTTCCCTGCATTGAACCTCAGCTTCCACTTTCTAGACCATCTTTCCAGAGCCTCCAGGTCCCCCTGTAGGGCCACCCTCCCCTCCTCCCCATCCACCACCGCTCCCAGTTTCGAGTCATCCGCAAAGAGACTCATCTCACTCCTGATTCCTGTCCTTATGTCAGAAACGTAGGCGTTAACAGAAGGGGCCCAAGGACTGATCCCTGTGGGACCCCACTAATGACCCTCCTTGGGGATGAGACTATCCCGCCAACTACGACCCTCTGGGTCCGGTCCTGAAGTCAACTGCCTATCCATCTGATCATCTGGTTCCCCACCCCCATTTCTCCCAGCTTATCCAACAGGCCCACATGAGGAACAGAGTCAAATGCCTTGCTGAAGTCTAGAAAGAGGACGTCCACTGGTCTACCCAGGTCCAAGGCACTCGTCACCCAGTCATAGAACTCCACAAGGTTTGTCTGACACAATTTCCCCGGGATGAATCCATGCTGTCTATCGTCCAGGCACCCTGACTTATCCAGGTCCCCCCCTAGCCTCTCCTTGACAATGCCCTCCATCACCTTGCCCACCGCCGATGTCAGGCTGACAGGCCTGTAGTTCCCTGTCACCTCCCTTGATCCCCACTTGTGGATAGGCACTATATGCGCCACCTTCCAGTCCTGGGGCACCCACCCTGTCCTCAGAGAGATGGTGAAAAGCTCCGCCAGGGGTTTCAGCAGGACATCCGCAAGTTCCTTCAGCACTCTGGGATGTAATTTATCCGGCCCGCTGCTTTCTCCATCTTAAGGGAGCTGAGGGCTTCCCTCACTCTCTCTCTGCTGTGATTTCCCCTTCCGGTACCTCTTCTCCCTGCTTAGCCTCCTCCCTCCTGCCAGTGATGCTTCCCCTCTCCCAGACCCGCCCGATCGGTAAGGGTCCCCCTCTTCAGTATCTCTGTCTCCTCCATGTACATGATGTCACATTCTCTATTTTCCTTAGGAAAACTGAGGTGAAGTACTCATTTAGTACCTCAGCCTACTCCCCGGTCTTGTGCCCATCTCTTCCCTGATTTAATCCTGCTAATCTGCCCTTCACCTTCGTTTTCCCCAATGTATCTAAAGAACCCTTGTTCCCTCTCCTAATTTCCCTGGCCAGGTTCTGCTCCTTTCTTGCCTAGCCGCCTCACCACCCTAGTGGCCCTTCTAGCCATCAGCTCGTACTCCCTCGATCCCTTTCACTCCTTGAGCACTTGAATTGCTTATAGGCTGCCTTCTTTCCCCGCACCACCTCCTGGACCTCCCTGGTCCACCGGCAGGGTTTTTGGGCCCTACCGCATTTTCGTCTTACTCTTGCACAGGTGCTGGTAGCATCCTGCATCCCTCTCCTGATGATTTCCCACCTACTATCAGCGTCCATGTCTGACCCAATCCCATCCAAATGCTCATTAAGAATCCTTCCCATTTCCTTAAAATCCACCCCCCTGAAGTCGGTTACTTCCGTCTTTGTGCAGCCTTCACGCCCCTAGGTCCAGGCAGAACCAGACCGTGGCATGGTCACTCCCGCCAATGGGTCCCTTACCCAGGCCCCCAGTCTGGTCACTGTCTGCCAGGACCACATCCAGTACCAGCACTCCCTGGTCGGTTCCCTCACCTGCTGAGTTAGGAGCAGCGTCTTGAAAGACATCCAACAACCTCTGTTCCCTGGTCACAGAGGATGTCAGTCTCCCAGTCTGTTCCTGGCATGTTTAAGTCCCCAACACCACCACGTTCCTCTGCCCAGTCTGCAGTGTCTCCAACATCTGCCACCAGACTCTCCTCCAGCTCCTCCGCCAGGGCAGGGTCTCACACCACTCCTATTTTACTCTCTTGCCCCCTTGTTATCAAGGTGACCCAATCGCCTCCACGGTTCCCTCTGCCTCCCACTCCTCATGCCAATGCAGTTTTGACTATCATTGCTACCCCATCTCCCTTCCTCCCCCTGTCCTTCCTGAACATAGTGTAACCTCCAGGTTCAGGTCCCAGTCGTGTCCTGCAGTGGCCCAAGTCTCAGTGACCGCTGCCACATCCACTGCTCCCTCAGTTAGCATCGCCTGGAGCTCAGGCATTTTATTGCCCAAGCTCCTGGCATTTAGCAGGACTACCTTCCACTCTTTCCCTATAGTTCCATTTCCCCTGCTCATGTTCCCATGGGGATTCTGTTTTCCTCTGGTCTGCACTTTGCCAGTCGGCCTTTTCCTGCAATCCTCCAGCTCCCCAGGGGGGTGGAGACAGAGTCCCTCCTTTATCGGCACCCCCTTGACAGCCTTTTCTCCCATCCCTCCCCCCCTTCACTCTGCTCCAAAACTCTTCTGTGATAGCTAAGGCTCATTTATTACCCTTTGCTCTTTTCAACTTATCTCCTTTCATTCTGCCATCTCATCTACATCTTCAACCTTAGCTAGCATTTCTGTAAAGACCAGATACATATCTTTACTTTTAATGATCCTCGTCCCTTTTTACCAAAGCTAATTTCCATCTCAACCTAAATTTCCTACAATGAGCATGTTCCTTCTCACCATGGCTACATGTTTCAGCCAAGTTACATTAAAGCTTGTCCTAAACTTCCTATATCTTGAGATAAGACAGACTTACATGTTCTGCTGTGACAAGAGAAGCATCCTAAATGAATTCTTGAAATAAAAATTCACTTTTAAGCCTCTGACCATCCACGGCCCCTCGTCCACAGCCCCAGAATTGGCACACAGTGGTCCTCTGCTACAGGAGACTGCCCGCCCACCCTTGAGTCAAGCCAGGTAATTGAAAACAGGAGCGCGGCCGTCTGCTTTGTCTGAGAACACAAGCAGAAAGTTTGAAAGTGCTCGTTTGGCACCTTTTTTCCCCAAACTTGAAATTCGCAGTACAGCTGCTCAAAACCCCTCTTGGTTGGCACTGTCTACACAGCTGCACTGAAACATCGGATTGGATGTTGCACCGAAGCACCTGTACTGCAGTTTACTCTTATTAGAACAATTTTATTCTGCCCAGTCCAGGAGTATTTCCAAACACAGCTGCAACTCTCCCAGTACCAGTCTCACCGGGCGCCTGTATGGCTCCGATCTACCGCCTCTATCTGGGCATTTAATTATATAGCCCCTGTATGTCAATTTCATTCAGAACCAATCAGGCCATTTTGCCATTAGCTCCTTATATAATTCCAACACTAGGGGCGTCTGGTTACTTCTCATGCTTACAGTTCCACATAAAACTAGTTCTGCTCTATGTATGCTGACTTCTTTGCAACAATAGATCTTTCTCACACAATGACGCCGAAATTCCTGCTGTTACTTGCAACCAGCCTGCTGGTACTCATTCCCAAAGCTCTCCCTGGCCACAAGCTCCCATAGGAATTCCTGGGAGCATTACTCTGCTAATGATTTCCTCTTTTCAAACTCGCTTGTCAGACAGACCATGCATTTCGACCTCACTCTGCTACTGATCCCCAAATTCCTCAACTACCTAATTACTGCCTATCTGAATGTAAGTCTCAGCCCTAGAAAGAGGACTGTTCACACTTACTTCCATCATACTCTCTGATATCTTATGCTGTTAGCCATTCTGCTAGCAGGCGATGTGGAACAGAATCCTTGTCCCTCACAGCATCTCTCTAACAATGCTGTCTCCTGGACTACTTCCTCTGGGCTCCGCATAGCCCACTTAAACATAAGGAGCCTGACGCACAATTTCCCTGATCTTGAGGCTTGGGTCTCCATCTATAACCCAGACATTTTGGGTCTATCTGAGACATGGCTTAAGCCCTCTACCCCCTATTCTGTCTGCTCTCTAAGTGGCTACAATCTTCTTAGACATGACCGATTATCCTCTAAGCGGGGTGGGGGTGTTGCACTGTTTTATAAAGCACTTCTCCATATTACTCAGATTAATATTCCTCAACCTCCCTTACGTGAATCCCTTCATACACTCCTCCACCTAGGTCCTAAAAAACTTCACATAGTTGTTGCCTACAATCCACCCCTCAGGGGGCTGCCTGCCTTCTCCAATTTGTTGGGAGAAATCGATAAAAATATCAGGTCACAATGAACTGCTCATTATTGGGGAAATTAACCTAAACTGGCTCGGAAAAACTCATAGCTCCCTTCTATCTTCGATCCAAAGCTACCACTTCCACCAACTTATATCTGTACCTACTAGGGTCTCCCCTAAAGAAACTTCTAGTACGCTATTGGACTGGGTACAACAGGATAGACAGAATTGTAAATGCAGGCATCCTGCCAGATTCTATATCTGACCACTCCCCCATCTTCTGTGTGTGGCAACACTCTAGCCCCCAGCCTTCACCACCATGCTTGATCACCTTTAGGAACTTTGCCAACCTAGATGAAGTGAAGTTCCTACATGACACCGCGGCTATTGACTGGACCTATGTTTTGCAGACCCAAGATGTCCAAGCACCTCTTGAATACTTTTTAGAACAATTTCTAGCAGTTCAAAATAGACAACACACCCCTCTTGACCCGACATGTTAGAGTGAAACCTTCTAGGTGGTTACATAAGAATCTACTAGCTGCACTTCACACCAGAGATAAAAGTTGGAAGCGCTATAGGAAATTCGGCCTTAACACAGTTACCAGATCTACAGGGCCCAGCGCAGCGAGTGTAAAAAGAAGATCAGACTAGCAAAAAGCTCCTACTGTAAGGGTCTTTTGCTGGACGCATTTAATGATCCTAGGAAATTCTGGGTGCATGTAAAAACATTTCTAGGTGCCAAGAAACCTCACTTAGACAATGATATGATCATTGATGGAATCCACTGCAACAACCCCCGAACTACTGCTGAAGCATTTAACAAGCAATTCTCTGACCTCTCACAGCTCACATCCAAGTTACTCCCTGCGCAGGTTTTATCCCAATCCACTTTGCCCCCACCTTCAGTTGCTGCCCCTCCCTTTTACTTTAAGGCGGTATCAAAATCGCAAGTCCTGCACTTACCTAACACCGTTTCTGATAATACTAGTGTAGGCTCGGATGAACTTGAGCCCAAATTTAAAACTTGCCGCGCCATTCACTGCCCTGCCATTGTCTAGGATTTTCACCCTCTCCCTCTGCACTGGATTTGTCCCCGAGATCTGGAAAGTGGCTAAAGTCACCCCGGTTCCAAAGAAAGGGGATAAAAGAGATATGGCAAATTACCGTCCTATTGCTATCCTGTCAGTCTTGTGCAAACTCCTGGAAAAAATTGTATCTATCCAAGTTACTGAATTCCTGACCAAATACAACCCTCTCTCATCAATTCAGCATGGCTTTTGTAAAGGTCATAGCACCTCCACTGCCTTGCTTCACCTTACAAATGACATCCTTACTGCAATGGACAAAAGCCAATTAACAGGAGCAGCATTTATTGACCTCACCAAGGCATTTGACTTTGTTGATCATCCTCTCCTGCTTGATAGCCTCCAAGCCCTTGCTTTCTCGCTTAACTCAGTAACCTGGTTTAAGAGCTACTTATCAAACAGAACCCAGATTGTCAGATTCAACTCTGGGGTGTCCAGCCCTATGGCAGTTAACCTAGGTGTTCCACAAGGATCAATACTAGGCCCCCTTCTCTTCACCATTTTCATTAATAGTATCTCATCAGCTATCCCATGTTGCAATGCGATCCTTTACGCTGATGATCTAGTCCTCTACTGTACTGATAATGTACACTGCATCACCCAGTCTCTTTCTTCTGCTTTCCTGTCTACTCAATCTCGGCTTCTCCATCATAAGTTAATTCTTAATGCTAATAAAACGCAAACAATGCTGCTTGGGATAACAGTCAAATTAAAACACAACCGAGACTTATTTAAGGTGTCGGGTGGTCAGGGTGGGCTAGACCTTGAATTGGTACGCTCCTTCAAGTATCTTGGAGTCCTCCTTGATGAAAACCTTAACTTTGACAAACACATACTGAACACCTGTAAATCAGTCAATACTAAAATTGGAGTAGCCTTCAAAGCCAGCTATGTCCTCACAGTCAGCTAGATTAGCCATAGCTAGGGGGATCTTGCTCCCGTCGCTATCCTATGGGGTAGTCCCATATCTATATGCATTTCAATCTAGTCTCAGTAAATAGGATACCACCTACAACAGTATTTGCAGGTATGCCTCTGCTTCCCCCGGTCTAAACACCACTGCCAACTTTATGTGGACCTAAACTGGCTCCCCACTATTTCAGTCCGTACTCTGGCCCTTAGCTCCCTGACAGACAACGTACTCAGAAATGGTATCCCAACTGTGCCTGCCTCCTTGTCATCTCTGCTGTCCTCCTCGCATGGCCTTCGATCAGCTAATAAATCACTGCTGCTTATAACTAGATGTAAATCTAAGAAAGGGACCCTAGCTTTCGCACACTGCAGCTAAACTCTGGAACTCCCTACCTCTGGACATCCGCCTAGCTCCCAGTCATGCCCAATTTAAAAGCAAATGTCGCTCCTTCCTCTTTAGTCAGGTCTCCTGTACCTGCTTCAAACCCCCCTAAACGTGCCATTTCATCTCTACGGTCCTGTTGACTTACCTCTCACTGCTGCTAGCTGAACCCTAAAATTTATCCAGCCTACCCAGTCCTGATGTTCAAGGTACTTATGTCTCAACCAACTACGCCACTTATACCAAACTGTCGTTTGCTAATTGTTACACTGTTATCCGAACCCTGTTTTGTATCCAAACTCTATAACTTTACTGTAAACAACCATGTACTTGTGTACCTTGGTTTCTCTTGAATACCGTTCTCTCCTCTACCCAAATGTACTCCCATTTGTTCTACCTCGTCAGTTGAAATATTGGCTATCGCAAAGTATGTTGTCATCAGTCATGTTTGTTTCTGTATGCATCGATTGTACTGTACCCTCCCAGGTCGCACCTGAAAATAGTTATTTCCATGGCTAGTGCACCTACCCAGTAAACAAAAACTAAATATCTCTGTTTTTGTACATTTTAACACGGTTAAATTTTAGCTACTCTTGACCTGTTATCAAGCGTCCTATTAGGATTATAATTCCTATGTATTCAAATTGTTTCTATTATGTCAAATCGTTGCATTTCTAGGTGTACATGCCCTGTTTTGTACTGCACCCTCCTGGGTCGTGCCTGAAAATAGTCATTGCTATGGCTAGTGCACCTACCCGGTAAACAAAAACTAAAATAAAATCTCCGTCCTTGACAACAGGTGTGGTCACACGACCTACCCTGTTCACAGCTGTGTTGTGGCACAGGCTGCTCTATTCAAGCTGCAGAGATGAGGCTCACGTTCACATAGCAGCCCCCTACACTTGTGCAACTGACCTTGCGGTGTTTTAACTGAATTTCAGTTGGGGGGAAATCAACAGTGTTCAATGCAGTTTGTAGTTGGTTGAAGGGGGTGTGCGTGGGGGGCTCGCTCATTAGGCAGGTGACATCAATAGTGCAAACATGGGTGTTAAATCGGGTAAAACAGAAAGCACCGCTCCCTGAACTGATAGGAGCAGGAGAGAAGAATGCTTTCCACAAACCTGTATGTTAAATCACCTGGTAAACTTGTGAGTGGTGTCAGCAGTTCAGATGGTTATGCTAAACGCCTACACCACTACGCGATACCAAGAAAAGAGGGATCACTGTGAAACAACACATGCAGAAACTGCAATGCGGACTGCATTTACATGAAAAAAGCAGCAACACCATAACAGCTCTGCACCACTCAACAGTGCAGAAAATGCTGTGTAAACATCCCTAATGACTGGATTACTGCCACCTCTGTTCACAACCTAGGGTGACCTCATTGACCCTGAGCTCCCCTTATCCTCCCACATATTAACTGCAAAATCATCTTCGCAGCATTGCCGGTTTCTGCTACAACCTTGATCCCTCATCCAAAGTCCATCCTTAAGCACGCTTTCATCACCACTTGCCTAGATTATTGAAACTCCTTATCTGATGGCATCCCAAAGACCCAACAACCAACAATCCAGTTTCTCCTTCTCCTCTGCACCATTAAACTTGAAACATCACTCCTGCCATCAGAGTGTTCCACCTCGTCGGTTTCCTCAAGGATTCAAATTAAGACTTCTCATATATTGTTTTTAAATTTGCTGCAGTCTTGCCCCTGCCTAGATTAACTAGTATCCCTCTACTCCATCAGAACTGTCACTCCACTTCATTTCACCTTCTGTCTCTCCCAAACAATTAGTAGTAGATAACATTTATTTATACAGTGATACCACCATTAGAGCTGTATACGCCCTTTTCTCAAGGTGCACCTGTTTAAAAGTATCAAGTTTCAAATATGAATACAAATACGAGTGTAAAAGCAATACATATCCCAAAACAAATTACATACAATAGAAAATGGCATATGCTACAAAAAAGATGCAACGGACATTACACAATTTCAAATCCAATTCCACGGAACACTACACATTTCGATCTTCGAATGTACTTGATGTTCGATATCAATTTTAAACTGTCTGTTACAAATGCGATGCTCCATTTCCGTTTGTACACTAGTCTTAAAAGCATTTGATTTCATATGTAAATCTTTAAAATGCAAGGAAAGCTGGTTCTAACAAGTGGCTGCCTTGTACTGGAATGTCATGGCAGTAAATTTATTTTTACATTTAGGGACTACTAACTTTCTGGTTGCTTTTTTCTCAAATTGCGATCACGTTTTGGTTTTTCTAACCTCTCTGCTACGTCGTACATCAAATTATTTTTTAAGATCCCGTGGACTTGTAATGCCCATGCTCGTTTCCTTCTAATCTCCAATGAGCTCCAACCAAGGGAGCGAAGCATAATGCAATAGTGGGTGTTAAACTCACATTTCGGTACAAATCTTGCCAACCTGTTTAGAACCAAGTCTAATTTCACCAAATGCTGTTTATTTGCATGACAATAAATATGGCTTCCATAATCCATGATAGGCAGTATCAGTTGGTTTGCCACAGTTTGACGTACTTTCATAGATGTGCAATAAGACATCAGCTGTGTTGCCCCTAACCTCATGTTAACTTTTTTCCAGTTCATTTATATGGTATTCAAATTTTAAATGTTTATTTATAAAAACTCCCAAGTATTTATACACCTTGGTTTGTCTCAAGATGTTACCTTCCTTGGTTTTAACCTCTTTTTTGGGATTTGAATTATCTTTATTCTGCTTTAGAGAAAATACTGAGTTTTTTTTTTTTTTTTTTATGTATTACCAACCCTAAGTCAGAAAAAACTGTCTGCACGACTAAAAAGTCCTTTTGTAATCTCCCCTCTACTTCCTTATAATGATTTCCGTCAGCAATTAGAACTGTGTCATCCATGTACAAGCGGACAAAAGTATTTTTTACACAGATGGATAGATTATGTAAATAATAAATAAAAGGGGACCTAGTACTGATCCTTGTGGTACCCCTTGAGTGATGTATAATGGTTTAGAGCTAACTACATTTATGCTTACCACCCAGGTTCTGTTTGCCAAATAGGAGTGGAACCACTGACAAGGTTCATTTGCCACCCCCATTTTTTCCAGTGAGTTTAGCAACATTTTACGGCTTACAAGATCAAATGCTTTTGACAGGTCCACGTACACCGCACCCACGGACCTTGCATCCTCCAAAGGGGTAGCAACCAAATCTAACAGGTCCATGAGTGCAGTGGCCATGGACCACCACACTCATGGACCCATAAACCTTGTGGTTTATATAGTCTCCCTCCTCAATCTGAGCTATATCACTGGTCTAATAACCGAATTTATTTTATTTGCTGTAAATCAATCTTTTACTTTTAGGCTTTTGTTTCCACTGCAAGAATCCTGTAAGCATCCTGGATTACAACTTTTTTTCTTTATCTATTTCTGCCCCTCCACTCACCTGCTGACCCCCACTCCTTCGGGCTCCGACAGGTCCTACTCAATCTCCGCTATCCCTACCCGAGCTCTCTCTATCCTCAAATCGTAGCCATCCCCTAGGATATCCCAGACGTAACCCTTTGCTGGGTAGGTCCCCCTCCTCCGAGAGGGAAGGCACCGGGAAGGGGTTCCAGCGCACTACTCAATAGGGCCCAGGGGACGCTGCTGAGGAAGGAGGCTTGCCGAGGGCATCAGAAGCATCGAGGGACACGGGAGCCATCATCAGACGGCCACCAGGTGGCATTTCCTCTTTTCCGAGTCCCCTTCACTACGTTGCTCAGGCAGTGCCTCCAGTCTCCACTGGGGGACGCTGCCGGGCGATGTGTTCCTCAAACCCACCTCAGTATAGGAGAGCAGTCCCTCCGGACGCTCAATCCTATCCTCCCCCTGCCGACCCACGGCTCCCCGGGTCCGTTCCTGAACTGGGTCGCCGGGCGCCGGTGGAGGCAAGCATGCCAGCCTCAACCTCTATGCCACCGGCCGGCCTCCGGAATACAACTTTTATGAGATGCGCTATACAGAAAGTTTGCACTGCATGATAGCGAGGCAGTATCGCATAGTGGTTAACAGCACTGAGCTGCAAACCTGGAGAACTAGATTCGAATCCCCCAGCCACCACTTGTATGCTGTGTGACCATGAGCAAGTCATTTAACTTTCCTGTACCCCCAGGATGCACCTGGAAACAAGCCTTGGATTAGTGCATCTTTCCTGGCCAAAAACTATAAAATAAAATAAACATTGCAAAGTAAAACTTCCTAGGGAACGAGAATCCACTGGAGGTTATAAATTGGAACAACAGAAAACTACTGCACCTGTTTGTGAAGATGGCAGATCCATTCGGCAAACTGACGAGCATTGGGAATAGTGGCAGAGAGAAACACATAATGCACATTATCTGGGAGCAAAATAATGGTTTCTTCCCACACTACTCCTCGTTCTGAAAATAAGCAAAGTTGACATTCAAATTAAAGGGCTAATAATTTTCGTGGGGCGAGGTCCAAGATCTAGTAAACATGCTAACTTACTATTTAACCAAGCATAAACTGCATAGACAAGGAAACATAAAATTTAGTATGCCCATTTTTTCCCTACCTACAGCATCACCACAGACATCAGTTGATCTGTCTCTTTCTACTATGATTCCCTTATGCCTATCCCATGCATTCTTGAACCCCACTACGGTTTTCACCCCCAACACCACCACTTTAAGTCTCTTCCAGGAATCCTTCAGTCTTTCTCTCACACTCTCCTGAATCTACTCCCTTCCAGATTGACAGCATGTCCCCTTGTTCTTGAACACCTGTTTGTAACAAATACCTCATGGGGTAAATAAGGTACAGGAGGGAAGTATTTAAAAGTCTCTAGTATATACCTCCCTTTCCAGGGGGTACATATTCAGGTCCTTTAGTCTCTTCATAAGTCTTTTGGTGCAGACCCTGCACCATTTTAGTTGCCCTCCTCTGGACTGCCTCCACTATGTTCTTCTGGAGATGGGATCTCCTGAACTGGACACAGTACTCTAAGTAGGGTCATATCAGCGATCTATACAGGGGCAACAACACCTCCCTGTTTCTGCTAGTGATAGTCCTCCCCTAGCACCCCAAACTGAGGTACTGTACATCAATTAGTGGGAGAAGTCTAAGTGATCCACTCAAACTGAGGACAAAGAAAAGGCAAACATCTTAAACAGGTACATCTGCTCAGTCTTTATAGAAGGAGGAGGACAGGACAAACCACCAAGGAGAAGCAAGAACAGAGGGAGGTGAACACATTTTCCGGGGAAAGAGTCCTGGAAAGGACTTGCAACCCTGAAGGAAGATACTATGAGAACTGGTTGGGATATATCACAGGGTACAGAAAGAACTCAGGGAGGTGTTATCTGCCCTGATGACAGCCTTGTTTAAAAGCTCACTGGATACAGATTTGGTTCCAGAAGACTGGCAAAGGGCTGGCAAGTCAGTCTAACTTCTGTGGTGGGGAAATTAATGGAAACCCTACTGTAAGAAAGACTGGCTGAGCATTTACAGTCCAATAGGCTAAAGGACCACCACGCAGCATGGATTCCGGGGAGGGATGCATAGCAAACAAATCTGATATATTTCTTTGACTGGGTGACCAGGGAGACTGATCAGGGGAAGGCAGTGGATGTGGCCTAGCCAGACCTTAGCAAGGCCTAAGACACTGTGGCAGACAGAAGGCTGATAAAAAAAGTTGAATGGCCTAGGAGTGGGATCCAAAGTGGTAAGCTAGGTTAGAAATGCGTGAACTAATAGGAGACAAAAGGATAGTGGTTAATGACACTAGGATAGGAGAGTAACCAGTGAGGTTTCACAGGGTTTGGTTCTAAGACCAGTCCTCTTCAATGTCTTCATAGGAGTCACTGGAGGAGAAGGTACGCCTTTTTGCAGATAACACCAAAGTCTACAATAGGATGGACATTCAGAAGGAGGTGGCAAAAATGCACAGAGATCTTGGGAAACTCAAAGCATGGTCAACACATGGCAGTTAGGATTCAATGCCCAAAACTGCAAATTCATGCGCTTACAACATAGGAACTCTGGTGTCAAAGATTTTTTTTTGGGGGGAGGGGTATGTACTGACTGTCACTAGACATGAAAGGGACTTTACGGTTATTACACCAGAAGAGCATAAGGAGGCAGCAGTCTGACAAGACTGTGGGTAGGGCTAGTGGGATATGGTATAAGACTCCAAGCATGAGGTTTTGGTGATAGAACTCTGGCTGCCCAAGCCTCAAGTAAGGAGTCTCATAAGAATGTTTCAAAATTTCTTTGTGCGCCCAAAAGTGGAGCACTCCACGTTTAATGCTCCTGTACAAGAGACCACTGGACAGGGGATAAGAGGTACAGTGGCTCTGGGCACTGATTGGTTGAAATCATGCAATTTATAACCTATTTTCTGTATTGTATATACCTGCTTTCACCCAAAATGCCACTTAAAATGAGCAGATTAAGCTCAGTGTACCTTCCTGCACAAATCTTAAATAGGCAAGCCCACTCGCAGTTTTTGAAAAATATTTTCCCTTAAGGTTACTTTTTGACTGTATATACTGGGTCCATGCAAAGGATGTGTCAGGCTAACGCTAGCGCACATTTCTGATAATAAACAGCACTATACCACACACAGATGCTTAGGTTTACTGTGGTAAATGCAACAAAAATGTAGGAACTTTTAAAACTCTTCAAAAAACCATCACTGGCAATCGGCACAGCAGGGGGACTGTTGCTTAGGAAACCAACAACCCAGGATCAGGAACAAGTCTGGGATGCAGAAGGACCAGTGGGGGGAGACTGGCAGAAGTTCCTCCGGGTGGATGGGCAACCACACCCTGAAACACAAGTGCCTCCTGGGGGTGACCAGGATGTGCAAGCCAGCTGGGGATGGCTGTGGTAGGAGAAACACAGTGGCTCTGAAGTGTGCATTCCTGTTGCACAGCGTGCCACATGTTCTCTGCGAAACATTTTGTGAAGGGACAGTAAAGGGGGGGGGGGAACAGCACCAGCAGGATAATGATGGCACATCCTAGCTCCGCGCCAACCATCCAGCACGAAGGCACTCCCCTACCTAACTTATTTCAGAGAAGACCATAGGGGAGGGGGACCACCCCCTGAAAGCCCTACTGTGGGTTTCCCACGGGACAGGTAAGGGGAGCTTCCGAGGTCCAGGACAGAGTTGGGCTGTTGCCGAGAAGACAGGGAAGAGGGGGGAAATTGGGAAATGAAGCCAAATTTAAAAGAAAAAAAAAAACCTTTAAAAATCACAGATGAAGGAAAATTTAAAGAACAATGGCTAAACTGGTATTTCTGTTTGCACTAACTGCAGACATCTTAAAAATAAAAAAATAAAAACTTTTTTCTCAATACTGCTGCTTTAAAAAAAAAACAGCGAGTTACTATTTTTATGTTCTGGAAAACAAACAGCTTTATCAACTTCTTGACACAAATGATTTTGAACATTTATCTGCAAAAGCTTGCTTTAATAAAAATAAATGAAATTACACTCATCACAACGAGAGGAATATGCTGTTTACCTGAATCTCTCATGTAATGGATTTCATCAAAGATAACCCAGGCCACTTCTCGCATTACTTCTGAACCTCTGTAAAGCATACTTCTTAAAATCTACAACAAAACAAATCACGTGTAACGTAGCTGCATCGTCGTCATTATCAACATTTGTCACTTCAGTCCAAAATGTAGCACTAAGCAATCACACTTCAGCAGGGCTCAAAACTGACTGTCATCCAACACTACTATATACCATATTATTTATATATCTATACACACACACATATACATATATATATATATATATCTATATACATCTCATTTTACCTCCCCTCTACACTAACTGTTTTTTTCTCTTAGATATTTCCTGAAGACCTACGGTCAAAACGTAGATTTTTTAACTCCGTTTTCAGCATTGCATCCATCCTACCTGTACCAGCTTGTTTGTATCTATGTCTTAATTTACTGTTATACTTATGTGTTGTATTGTTATACTGTGTATTTTCGTTTGTCTTACTGTGACAAGGTACCTTTGTAAATGAGCCTATGGCTCAAAGGTTTTCCAAACTGCTGTTTAAATAAAATGAATAAAAATAAAATAAGCATTTTGTTTTTCTTTTAGACCACATGCTGACGCAGCGCCTTGTTTTTGTTTTTACTTTAACTATATACCAATACACAAATTAAAGGTAGCAACATGCAGTGCAATTAACTACTGTCTCATCCAGTATTGCACTATTGCTTCATTTATTTAAGCAGGGTTTGGACTTCCTCCTGCAACAGGGACAGGTGTCCTGGTGGATATGTTGTTATAACTGGTGGATGGTCTGGAGGGTTGTCCAGAAGCTCCTAAGCATGACCCTTCTCTATGATCTCCAGTAACCATTCGTCTGTAGTCACTGCTCTCCACTGATCCAGATGGAGGGAGAGGCGACCCCTAAAACCTCACCTGGGTAAGGAGGGGGACTGGCAAGGTCCCTGCACCTCTAACTCTACCCTGCTGTCTGCAGGCCTGACTGTTGCCTTGGACAGCAGATGGATGGAAATTGCCCCTTCCTTACCTCTACCTTGGGCATGGTACAGTGTTTTGACTGACCTCAGAGTCTTGCCAGATGATTTAAGATTGTGCAATGCTTCTTCAACACCATGTTCAAACAGTTTCTGTCCTTTAAATGGGGCATTAAGGACTGGCTGCTGGACATCAGTGACAAAGCCTAATACTCTAAACCAGAAGTGGTGCCCGAGACAGATGCCAGAGGCCACAGCCCTGGCAGAGGAATCCGAAATATCATATGCTGTGAGGATCACATGTTTACCAACATCAGCACCAGAAGCAAGAGTTCTGAGCAACACTTGTTTGACATTACCATCAGGCAAGGCGAGTGCAGCAGCCTTAGCCTTCCACCAGAGGGTATTCTGATATTTTATCATATGGGCCTAGTAATCGGTAACACATAGGTCCAGACAGGCAGAGGCACAGGTACATTTGCCTAGGACATCCAACCTCCTGGATTTCTCATCAGGAAAGTGGGAACTCAGGTTGTGTAGGTGCCTTGGATCTATCATGGGCAGCAATGATGACCACTGAATTAGTCTCAGGCTGATTAGCATAAAAATGCTTACCAGAAGGAGCACAGTATATTCCGTCAGCCTTTCTAGGTTACATCTGGTACTGTGTTTGGTCTATGCCAGGCTGCACATGTAGCATCCTCCAATGCTGGATATAGGGGAGGAAATTCTGGCATCTCCAGAAACTCTAGCAGGCTCTTTTTAGTAGAATCCTGCTCCTCCAAGGTAAGGCCCATGTCACTTTGCATTTGCTGCATCACAGCAAAAAAAGGAGGGATCCTCTGGCGGTGACCTGGGTATATTCACTACAAAGTCCTCACTGCGAGGTGCTACTGTGGAGTCCTGAACATAGTCGTCTTCCCCTTCCCTCCTCCTTTATGAGGTCAGGATTATACTTACATTCATTGTATCTCTGAGATAGGAATGGAGGAGCATGCTGGCGATGTCAGTAGAGATCTGTTCTGCACTAGAGTGTAGTGTCGATGGGGTACTTGTAGGAGTAATCCCTGTCCACAGGCCTACTGTAACTGATGGCAGGCTTGGCAATAGGTGCCGGATCATTTCACAGAATGACAGGAGCACTGCCTGCGAGTCAACACCATTCTGAGTAGTGGTCGTGACCGCAACAGTCAATGGCAGAAGGTGGATTCCCCGGTGACGTACTGGTCACAACAGGCCCAGTAGTGCCTACATCAAGCCCCAACCTTGGTGTCTGACAGTCAGAGGAGAGGCAGCAGATGGAGTTGTAAGCTGGGATGCACCTGCAGTCCGCAGCAGCAAACTGGACCTCGCCAAGGAAGCCCTATCCTTGTCCCGGTGCTTGTGTTTGTGGCTCCCTAAGGAGGATCTGTCCAAGGAGTTTGCCGATCGGGATTCTGTAAACGGGGCAGGTGACAGAAGACTTGCCCTGTGGCTGCATGTTCCACTGCTGCTAAAGTCTTTTTCAGGAGGAATTTTTTCCAAAGCTCCTTTTCTGCATCGCCTGGTAGCAGAGTTGAATCCTAGGCAGATCCCACAGGCTTTCATGTTGAGACAGGCCCAAGCAGCAGAGACACACCTAATGCACATTGTCCTGGTAGATCTTTTCTCCGCAGTTGCAAGACCAAAAAAGCAATGATGGTTCTTTCAGTGGCATACAGGGTGCCAAAAATCACTATTATAGTGACTACAATTTCCTATATAAAGCAAAATAAAGAAAATGGCTGCTTTGTACAGTGACATTTCTGATAGTTGGTCAGACGAGTCTGATCGATGGTGGGAAAAGAAACTGAGAAGGGGTCCGCCCATGTTTATGCAGACTCTGGTGCACGACATCACCGTGGACAGCCCTTAGCTTGCAGAGTTTTCATGTGGTCCTAGCGCTGATGCAGGTATTGTTCCAAAGGTGTGGCCTGATGAAAGATATCCTTGAAAATGTTCTCAAACCATGACATTACCTACTTTGGTTAAGATATAACCTATACTATGGTTGCTCTGCTCCCTCTAGTGGCGTATACTCAGTCACAGGCCACAAATTAAAGTGCATCCCTAAATGATGTGTCCAGACTAAAAAGCCTGAGAAAACAAAAACAGTTTATGCCAGTCAGCAATGCAGTCAACGTCATCTTAATACGCAGATAAGAATAATGTAACCAAAAGTACAACATTTGGCAGGGACTCCAACAAGAGAAGTGCTATAGGGTAAATTAGAAAACTTAAATATTAAACAGTACAAGTGAAAACTATGTTCACTCTCTCACACATTAAAAATAAATAAATCTCAACAATGTCCCAATTGAGCGGCGCATCACATAGTAATACTGAGACATTTCAGCAGTCGAATTCCTCAGCCATCTGCTCTTCTTGCATGGAACTCCACCGTCTGCCTCAAAATTTGCCCACATCTCTGAAGTCTGAAAATTGGTATGGTTACCGTCCACAGGCCACACGGAGCCCAGTGGGCATTAAACAAGAGTGACTCACCCCTAATACTCATTGTTGCTGGCAGATCCTATCAAATGCCTTCTCCCTGGCTCTTAAAAACAGTCTCTGATGGCAGATAAGGACTGCTTGGCCCACCTAGACTGCCCATTTCCCTACCTATAGGATAAGCTGCAGATCCTAGTTAACCAACAGCCTATTTCTTCCTACCCCCCCACAAGAATTGTCTTATGTCTGTCCCATGCATTCTTGAATTCTCCCACAGTTTTAGATCCCACAACCTCCTCAGGAAGGCTGTTCCATAAATCCCACCACCCTCTGTGAAAAAATACTTCCTCACATTGCCCCGTCATCCCCTCTATCTTCAATTGTGTCCCTTGTTCTTGCACATCTCTTTTCTGAAAGATGCTACCCTCTTGGAATTTGTTGATTCCACTGAGGTACTTAAACGTTTCTATCATGTCCCCCCCTCCCTCCTTTCCTCAAGGGTACACATAATAAGCTCCTTTAGTCTCCCTCGTATGGCTTCTTTTGCAGACCCTGCATCATTTTAGTTGTCCTCCTCTGAACCGCCTCCATCCTGTCTATGTCCTTGCAGAGATGGGGTCTTCAGAACTGGATGCAGTACTCCAGATGGGGTCTCACCAACTGTCTGTACAGAGGGACAACAACTTCCTGTTTTCTGCGGGTGATGCCTCTCGCTATACATCTCAGTATCACCCCAGCCCTCCCTACTGCCTTATCACATTGCTTGCCAACCTTAAGGTCATCTGATATGATTACCCCCAGGTCCCTTTCCATTTTTGTTGTTGTTACTACCCCCACCACCCGTTGTGTAATCCTCTCCTAGGTTTTTGTTTCCCAGGCGCATTATTTTGCACTTCTTTGCATTGAATCCAAGCTGCCATACTTCTGACCGTTCCTCCAACCTTGCCAAGTCCCTTCTCATCCTTTCCACGTCTCCTTGTGTATCAACCCTGTTGCAGACCTTTGTGTCATCTGCAAAGAGGCATACTTTTCCTTCCAGTCCCTCTGTAATGTCACTTATAAAGACATTAATAAGGACTAGACCAAGTACTGAACCCTGTGGTACCCCACTAGTAACCCCCTCTTTCTTCAGAGTGGACTCCATTTACAATTACCTTCTGTGTCCTGTTGTCCAGCCAATGTTTTACCCAGGCTACCACCATGGTACCCACTCCCAGGCTGGTTACTTTGATTATTAGTCTTTTGTGTGGGACTGTGTCAAATGCCTTGCTAAAGTCTAGGTAGGCCATGTCCACAGCCCCTCCCTGGTCTACTACTTTGGTCACCCAGTTAAAGAAATCAATTAGATTCATCTGACATGACCTTACCGCTGTGAACCCATGCTGCCTTGGATCCTGTGCCCCACAGGCCTCTAGGTACTCAACAATTATTTCCTTCAGAAGTGATTCCATCACTTTCCCTACCACAGAGGTCAAACTGACAGGTCTGTAGTTTCCTGCCTCTGTCTTGCTCCCACTTTTGTGAAGGGGAATCACATCCGCCTTCCTCCAGTCCTCAGGTACCACACCATCCTCCTTTGTTAAAAAGGGTAGTCAGTGGGGTCACTAGTTCTCCCCTTAATTCTTTTAGAATTCTGGGGTGAATTCCATCAGGCTCCATTGCTTTGTCCACCTTCAGTTTTAGTTTTTTCAGAAGCCTTTCTTCTGTGAAAGGGCTGGGATCGACCCCCTATCCAGAGTGCTTCTGTTAATTGGATTAGGCACCTCCCCCTCCTCCTCCTCCTCTTTTGTGAATACTGAGTAGAAGTATTTGTTCAGTATCCCTGCTTTTTCACTGTCTCCCTCTGCCCACCCACCGTCCTTTCTATTCAGCCTCCCTTTGTCTTTCTATGCTCCTTGATGTACCTATAAAAGGTTTTATCCCCCTTCTTAACCGAGTTGACCATCTTTTCCTCGGTTTGGGCCTTTGCTATTCTGACTTCCCTCCCTACTTCCTTCTGCATTAACTGGTACAGCTCTCTGTCCTGCTCCTTCTGTGTTTCCTTATACTTTCTAAATGCTATCTTTTTCTACCTAACCTTCCCCGCCACCTCTTTTGAGAACCATAGTGGCTTTTTCTTTTGTTTTGATTTGTTTATTTGCTTCACAGAAAGGCTTGTTGCCTCTGTGATGGCAGTTTTGATGTTTCCCCATTGTTGCTCCACCCCTCCTTCTAGCCCGTTTGCTACTGCTTTTCTAAGGCACTTTCCCATCTTGCCAAAGTCAGCCCTCCTGAAGTCACAGTACCCTCACTTTTGTATGGCTTGACTCTGTAGCTGAGTTTATCGTGAACCACACTGTTTGGTGGTCACTTGTTCCCAGATGGCTACCCACTTCTACATCTGAGATGCTCTCACTGTCCCCATTTGAGAGTACGAGGTCTAAGATTGCTCCCTCATAAATGGGTTCCATAACTAGCTGTCTGAGGCATGCCACCTGTAGGGCATCAAGAATGGCCCTGCTCTTGGATGTGGCTGCAGCAAAGGTGCTCCAGTTAACATCTGACATATTCAGGTCACCCATCAGCAGTATCTCCCCTTTCTCTGCCATCCTAAGGATGCCTTCTATCATATCCTTGTCCATTACCTCTCCCTGACATGGGGGTCTGTATACAGCCCCTGTGCGGATTGTGGTGCCATTTCCAGTCTCTAAGGTGACACACAGTGCCTCCTCTCCTCCCTGTTTACTCTCTTGTTCCGTTGCTTTTATCCCATCCCTTACATAGAGAGCTACTCCTCCCCCTCTTCTACCCTCCTCGTCTCTCCTGTAGGTTGTGTAACCCTGGTATGTTAACATCCCAGTCATGGTTCTCTGTGTACCATGTGTCTGTGACTGCTACAATATCCAGGCATCCCTCTTCCATCAAGGCCACAAGTTCAGGGAGCTTGCTGCCCAGACTACGGGCACTGGTACTCATTACCCTCCATTTCTTGATGACCTTACCCCTTTTTATTTATTTATTTATTGGATACAATCGGAATTACAATCCTTTGAGTCACAGACTCTTTTGCGAAGGCTCCACGGCGGTTACAGAGGGTGGAGGGTTGACAAATACAGAGAACGCACAGTAAACAGGTAGAAATTCGTAAAACAGTACTGCAAGTGCAGTCCAGGCATAATCTTGGTTAACTGGTGGTAGTAGCAGGCATCGATACAGGATAACCCTTGTCAGAGAGGTAAATGATGCTGACTCTTGGGATCTATCAGGACCCTGTGTCATTTTATTGGGGGTATGAAACTACCAGAGGAGGGCAGGAAGTTAGCCACAGTCGCATTTTCTGACTCCAGGAGTTGTACTCTTGAGGGCTGATTTGAACTGGGAGAAGCTAAGGTCTGAGAGATGGGGGTACAGTGTTTAGCCAAAGAGGGCATGGTAGTGGAATGATCTTTGCCCAAGGGATGTTCTAACAGTGGGGGACCAGGAATGAGGAGGATGCTGCAGTCTAGTGTTACGCCTGGGGCTACGCTGACTATTGGGAGAAGGCCGATGGGCGCCAGCTGGAGATGGATCTTTTCGCTAGAACGAGGAGTGGTACTTAAGTCTTCCTTGGAAGTTTAGCCAACCAGCCAGAGCGTAGAGCTCACAGGTATGTGTTAATCTGTCACACCCGGTGACTAGGCGGCAAGCTTTATTCAAAGCAGTGTTGATGCTCTGCGAAGGGCTGTAGGGTCCTTGGGGCTATCACTATCCATAGTCTATTAGGAGAGGATGGGAGGTGACCTAAGTTGCATGGCCTGGGTGGGTAAGCAATGTTTAAGTCTGTAGAGGATACCCACTCTAGTGTTAACAGCGGAAGAGAGAAGTTGTATGTGATGATGGTAGGAGAGGGAGGTGTCTAATGTAATTCCCAGGTATTTAAAACAAGTAACATGTTCAAGTGGGGTGCCTTGTTTGTTTTTGATTAGGAGAGCTGACTGGCTGTGTGGACTTTGTCGGTGTGCAAAGATCATGGACTTTGTTTTTTGATAGTTGATGTTCAGTGAACCAGGTTTCTAGCTCCCTGAAGAAACCCTGAAGAGCTCGTTGGAGGGTGCTCGGCTGTGGGTGTTTCCAAAACACTACCGCATTGCCCCATCCCTGTCCTTAACTGCCTTTGTCATTTTCTCCATTTACCCATGCCCTTCTCCCTATCGACATCTCTATCTTGGTGTTTACCTCACTTACTACCTTGATTTTTTTTTTTGGGGGGGGGCGCTAGGATTTCCCTGCTCCTTTCCAGTACCTCCCCCCTTGGCTAGTTTAAATGCTTGCCAATGAAGCATTTAAACCTATCTTGCCGCAAAAGACAGATCTGGGAAGATGAATTTGGGAGCTGGCATTTATCAGTGGTGGAGGTTTCTTTGTTGCTTCCAAAAGGATCTCGGACCTCGGCTCCAGCTGTTATCGCCAACACTGTTCTGGGCGAGTCCTGTGAGGTACCAGCTCTCCAAGCTATATTCATACTTTCTTTATGGTGAATGTACCAGTCTCTTCCAACTCAAGTTGCAAAAATTCTGGCAGCCAAGTGAGCACAAAGCCCCGTAAGTTATTGCTCTCCACCCCCTCTGCCCAGCAAGCGATCCTCATGTTAGGCACATGGTGAGCATTTTCCAGCGCCTTAACTAGTAATGGAGGGATGCATACTCCAGAACCAGTTGTCTCGTTGTGGCAAGGGTCTGTGTTGATCTTTTATCTGTGGTTGTTGTTCTGTCCATCGCCACCACAATCTTAGCATATTGGGAGTGAAGGCGTTCCAGTACAGCCTCAGTGTTCTCATCCAACAAATGCATGGGGCCAGCACTGCCTCCCACAATGGCGCCACAGGGCTTTCAGTAATCTGGCTGGACCTACCATCGTAGGTCTGGCTTTAGTGCTCACTGTTGTTCTGGCAACACCACTCGCGCCTATCATTTGTTAGTCTGACCTAATTTTTTAATAGATACACAGTGGGAAAGCAGTAAGGCAGGGGGCAAGAGGAAGGGAGGTGAGAGCAATAATCCCAACAAGACATTAGGTCCCAAAGTAGGACAGCATAAACCAGGGTAGATCAGATGGACCAATGGTCTTTATCTGCCAACATTTTCTATGTTTCTGACCGCTAAAGACTGAGGGCACTAAAGCAAAAAGCTATTGGTTGCTGTAAAAAAAAAAAAAAAAAAAAAAATCTGCTTTCAAAGTTCAAAAGGCAATTTTTACAAGTTTGTAAAGTTTCCAGCTGCAGGAGCTCCACTGAAGTACATCTGTTTCGGAAGTCTTAATAAACATGACTACTGCCACCTGAGAATGCAATATAGGCTGGCAAGCATAAATTAGCCCCTCCCCAAACACTTATACACACAGAACAGCTCAGCTGGAATTAAACATGTGATTTACAGCAAGGTCCCGCATCTTCCTATTTCTGCTGTTAGGTGGACTGGAGCACTGAGAGATTAACTTACTTGCCAAGGCCAAACAGTGAGTATTGGGCTCTGGTGGGGTCTGAACATATGATCTCCTGGTTCTCAAGCCAGTGCTTGAACCAACAGGTCACACTGATATGACCTGATGGACAATTATTAATGTAAGAAAATATTATCCATCCAATACATTACTGACTTTTTTTTTTTTTTTTTAACAATCTGTTCCTAAAGGGAGACAGACCAAGTTAAAAACATGGCTAGTCATCTACATAGATACATAGAATTGTTCGGCCGATAAGGACCGCCTGGCCCATCTAGTCTGCCCATTTTTTCTACCTTTAATTTATAATACAGACTATAGTTGATCTTTCCTATGCTTCCCTTTTTTACATACATACACAGTTGCCAGCAGATTAGGCCTAATGGTCTATCTTGTCTGCCCGACGCAGCTCACTGGTAGTGTACTGCAGCTGCTCTACCTCCCTCCATTTTGTCTGTGCCCCCACCACTCACTTCCCCACTCTGCACGTCTCTGGTGAGCACCTTACCCCCACCCAGTTCCTTGCTCCTGTGCCTGTCTCAACCCTTCTTGAAACCTTCCACAGTTCCCATTGTTAACAGATCATTTGGCAGTGCATTCCAGGGCCCCACCACTGTCTGTGAATTAGTGCTCCCTTGTCCCCCCGATACCTCCCCCCTGCTAAACTTTAGACCATGGCCTCTCATAGTCTCTCTTCCCTCAACTTGAGCAAACACTCCTTGTTCACTCTGTTGAACCCCTTCAGGTATTTGAAGGTCTTTATCATAACCCCCTATCCCTCCTGTCCTTCAGGGAGTACATGTCCGGCTCTCTGAGTCTATCCTCATATGACAACCCCACCAGACCACTGATCATCCTCATCGTCCTTCTCTGGACCCTCTCCAGCAGTTTGATGTCCTTTTTTAGGCATGGTCGCCAGAACTGCCCACAGTACTCTAGATGTGGCCTCACTAGTGAGGTGCACAGGGGAAGTATAACTTCCTTTCTTCTGGATGTTATCCGTGTGGTAATACACCCAAGCATCATCTCTGCCTTAGCCGCTGCTCTCTTGCATTGCTCCAAGTGGTTCCCTTTTGCATCAGTCATAACCCCCAAATCTTTTGTCACCGTTGCTACAGTCAGCTGTACCCCCCAAGTGATAGATATACTCAGGGTTCCTAATACCAAGCTGCTGAACACTGCATTTGTGTGCGTTGAACCACAACTGCCGCGTGTGGGACCAGTCTTCCAGATCATCCTGTAGTGCCTTCCTTCCCTCCTCTCCATCTACCACCACCCCCAATTTAGTATCATCAGTGAATAAACTCATTTTACTACAAATACCCTCCCCGATGTCTGAAATGAACACACTAAAAAGAATAGGGCCCAAAACCGAGTCTTGCTGGACCCCACTGATGACCTCTCTGGGTGCTGAGACTTCATCCCTTACCACCGCCCTCTGCTGCCTATTCCTAAGCCAATTTGCTACCCACCTCATCAACTTATCTCCCACCCCCAGTTCCGTCAATTTCCAAATTAGCCTTCCATGTGGGACCGAATCTAAAGCCTTGCTGATGTCCAGGTACAGGACATAAACTGTCTTTCTCCATCCAGGGAGCAAGTCAAGAGTCGAAGAATTCAACCAGCTTTGTTTGACACAATATAACCCAGACAAACCCATGTTGGTTTTCATCTTGAAAACCATTTACCTCCAGGAACTCCACCATCTGTTCTTCCAAGATGGCTTCCAATATTTTCCCTACTATGGACATCAGGCTGACCGGCCTGTAGTTCCGCGGATCATTCTGAGGTCCACTCTTGTGGAGGGGTACTACATGGGCCAACCTCCAGTCTAAAAGGACGCATCCTGACTGGAGGGAGGAATTGAATAGTTCAGTCATCGGAGCTGCCAGAACATCTACCAGTTCCTTCAGAACCCTCGGACGGATGCAGTCTGGCCCTAGAGCTTTATCCGTCCTCAAGGACTTGAGAGCCTCCCTCACTACCTGGATCTCAACAGCTGTGAGAGCCTCCCCCATGGCACCTTCCTGTCCCCTCCTCGAGGCAATGGCCCATCCCTTTCCCTAGTGAAGACAGACCTGAAAAAAAAAATTGTTTAACACTTCAGCTTGTTCCATCCCCCCTTCCTCAGCTTTCTCATCTGCCCCTCACTCTTCCTCCGCTCACAGAAACATAGAATGACGGCAGATAAGGACTGCTTGGCCCACCCAGTATGCCCATTTCCCCACCTAATGGATAAGCTGCAGATCCTAGTTAACCAGCAGCCTACTTCTTTCTAACCTCACCCCCTAGAATTGCCTTATGACTGTCCCATGCATGCTTGAATTCCACCACTGTTTTTGACTCCACAACCTCCTCAGGAAGGCCCTAATATATCTAAAGAATTCCTTCTCCCCCTCCCTGATCCCTCTTGCTAATCTAAGCTCTTTATCAGCTTTGGCCTTTCTAGCTTTTCTACTAACCTCCCTGGAAATCCTATGAAACTACTCAAGGTCAGCCTCACTATGGGAGCATTTGTACCTTCTAAAGGCCAGCCTCTTATTCCTCACTTCCTCCTGTACCTCTCTTGTCCACCAGCAGGGTTTCCTGGCTCTGGCCATTTTGTTTTGTGACCTGGCACAGGTTTTCATGGCCTCCAGGATACCCCGCTTCAGGATTTGCCATTGCCTCTCAGAGTCCATCCTTATCCTGATTTTACTTATATGGCCCCTGAGTATATTTGTCATCTCCCCGAAGTTTGTCCTGCTGAAGTCCACTACCGTGGTCTTTGTTAGGTACCTCTCCTTCCCCAAGTCTAGTGAAGTGGTCACTACCAGACAATGGGGCTTCCACTGCCAGATCCCTGACCTGCTCCCCATCGGCTAGGACCAAGTCCAGGATGTTTCCTTCCCTAGTTGGCTCTTCAACAAGCAGTCTCAGGAATTCGTCCTGGAGTGCGTTGAGCACTCTTTGCTCCTTTGCTGATGACAATGCCATGGAGCTCTAGTCTGTCCCTGGCATGTTAAAGTCCCCTAGTATCACATTCCCACTCCTCCCCTCCTGCAATTCCTCCGCAGGTTATCGATTAGCTCCCTGTCCATGTTCTCCGACTGAATGGGTGGCCCGTAGACCACACCCCAAATTAACTCTCCTCCCTTTATTATACCGCAATGAGGCCCAAATTACCTCCATGCCCCCCCACCTCCACTCTGCTGCACACTATTCCATCCCTTACAAACAGTGTGACCCCTTCCCCCACCCACTGTCCTATCCTTTCTAATTGAGTTATTCCCAGAATTTTCATGCCTCAGTCATGATACTGGGTGGCCCAAGTCTCTGTGACTGCAGCCACATCCACCCCACCACGATGCCTGTAACTTTGGCATCTTGTTTCCCAGACTCGAGCATTTATCAGAACACCTTTCCAGCCCCTACCCAAATTTTCCCTAAACCTACCGTGCCCCCTCCCCCCTTTGCTCCTGGACCCTCTCCTCCGGGGCTAGTCCTCACTCCTTGTATCCCCCTCCAGTATAGGGGAAGAGCCTATGCCCTCCTAACTTGTTCAAGAGCCCTCTACTCTCCAGCCCTCTCCCCTCTTCTAGTTCAAATCCCACCACCTAGATATATAATCCTCTGGATTCTTCTTAAGGACCTCCTTCCTCTCCTTGATTAAATGACCCTGGTCTCTAGCAAAAAGTTATTTATTCTTCCATATAGTCCCCCAGTCGCCCACCAACCCATACCCCGTAGCCTGACACCACTCTCTTAGCCAGCTGTTGATTTTCCCAATCTTTTGTTCTCTTTTAAGAGTACCCTTCGGTGCTGGCAAGATTTCTGAAAACAAGACAGTGCAGTTCTCAGTTACACATAATCTTGCCACTTTCCAGTATCTGACCTGCATTTCTTGCACACTGTTCTCCTCCACATTGTTTTTACCAATGTGTACCACATTGTGGGGCATCCCCCTATGCATTTTAAATAACGAGTGTACAAGGTACAAGAAACCTGCTTCACCCCACATGGGAGCTGATTCCAGTTTTAGAATACCAGATAAGGTAAGGTTTAACTTTTACCACTTTTCAGTGTTATGGGCCACACAGTTAAGAATTTGTGGAAGGCAACCCTTTTGTGGCAGAGATCTGCTGTATTGTCATTAACATCACATGGCATGTTAGCCAACTGATGGGCAGAAATGTATTCAGATTCTTGTAGCATGACTCAGTGAAGGTTCTGGCATCTGCCGATATATGTCAGTGTATGTTCGAATTTGTGCTGTGAGACTGATGTGGCTGCATGACTTATATCGCGCACTGCTGCTTTGGTTGGGGGTGGGTAGAAAGAAAACATAGCAGCTGTGTTGATGCCCCAGTTGGTAGGCACCTGTTACATCTGGGTGTCTGTAACCATGAGTGCCTTAACCACGGGCTCCTAAAGTATAGGAATTCCACACCCTGGTGCAGAGTTATGTTCGAGTTGTAAAGACTAGATTCAGGAATTCAGAAGTGCATGGGACACACACAAGGGAGCCTGTTCAGGTCATTCAAACTTATTTAACTGAATTATCAAAATGTTAATATTAAGTGCATTGTTTCAGTTTCTGCAGAACTTCACTGCAGTTGTACAGTTCTGAGTATTATAGTTCAAGCCAGTACCCGATAGGAGGTGCAGATCCTGCAGCAGGCATCATCCTAGCCAGTGAGGTTTTTCTGCCATTGTTTTTGACCCATTCCCAAGGTCAGCATGTCGCGTGTCATGGCTTGCGGCTGTCGCGACATAGGAGCACCCACATCAGCTTGCACCTGGACCTCTGAGAGGTGGCAGCTGCTGTAACACCTAGCCTGGTATACAGTCAGAAGAGATGCAAGTCACAAGTGAGGTACCTCAGGGATCAGTCCTGGGGCCAGCCCTCTTCAATATCTTCATTAGTGACATTGCAGATGGACTAGAGGGTAAGGCTTGTCTGTTTGCAGATGACACCAATAACAGAGTAGCTGATCCAGATGGGGTGGGTAGAATGAGAAGAGATCTGGATAAACTAGCAGAATGGTCAGAAGAGTGGCAACTGGGATTTAATGCAAAGAAGTGCAGGATCATGCACATAGGGAAGAGAAACCCTGAAGCCACCTATAGGCTGGGAGGGGGGAGTTGCTGGCAGTCACAAAGGAAGAAAGAGACTTGGGCAGCATCATCACCGATGACCTGAAATCATCCAAGCAGACCTCTAAAGCAGTAGGTAAGGCTAGGGGGATGTTAGGGTGTATTAGCAGGGGTATCAAGTCCTAAGAGGGAGGTTATAATCCCTCTTTACAAGACACTGGTTAGGCCCCATCTGGGAGTACTGCATGCAGTACTGGAGGCCACACCTTCACAAGGACATTAACCAAATTGAGGCAGTCCAGAGAAGGGCAACCAAAATGCTGCAGGGACTGCATCAGAAGACATATGAGGACAGATTAACGGAGCTCAATATGTATACCTTTGAGCAAAGGAGGGAGAGAGGTGATATGATTGAAACATTCAAACACCTTAAGGGCATTAACACGGTGAAAGAGTCTAACATGTTTAAATATAAGAAAAATAGCAGGACAAGAGGACACAGCATGAGATTAGAGGGAGGCCGATTAAGGGGGAATGTGAGGAAATACTTTTTCACAGGAAAGGTGGTGGATGCATGGAATGGCCTACCTCAGGAAGTGGGGGCTATGAATACAGTGCAGGGCTTCAAACAGGCATGGGATAGGCATAAGGGAGCAATACAGATGAGTGTGTATAGATAGGCCACTGACAAAGCAAAGGCCGAAGGCACATTTATAAGGTAGAAAAAGAAATGGGCAGACTGGATGGGCCTTGCGGTCCTTATCTGCTGTCAACTTCATGTTTCTATATGTTTCCTCTCCAAGGGGTAGCCAAGCAGTGGCATGCAATGTCCCCACTCCTCGAAGGAAGAGAGCCAACGCTCAACCCTCCTTACCCCTGCCGGCCCGAGTAACCCAGGTCTGTACCCAGGTTGCCACTGTAGTACGTGGTGTGGAAACCACTGCCTCAGATCACCATGCCAGAGTTGGCTCAACATCTCTAAGTTTTTATTTAATTTATTTGAAATTTGTATCAGACGACAGGAACGCCCAATCAGGTGCAATATCTGATGTTTGTAGGGGTTTCTTGGTACCAAAAGTGCTTAATTTACTGAACAGTACCATAGGATACACAAGTGCTAGTTATAAAAAGGATACTCGCATACAAGTTGCTTACATCACAGGAACATTCAGTGCAATAGTGGAAAACAATTACTCATACAGCAGTCAGGGGATGGTGGCCACTGATGCTAAGGGTTTATTTATCAAAATTAATTTTACCCAGTAAGCGATAGAGAATCATAAAAGTCTCACTTACAGATGTGACTTGGAGGGGGAGTTAGAGGAAAAGGAATGAGAAACAGGAAAAACAGGGTAGCAGTAATTTAAACATTAGTAAAAAAAAAAAAGTGTAATACATGCACAGTATGTTGTATACATACTCACATACATGCACACAAAGAGTACTTTTTTGTTTACACAGTTCTATATGTTCTGTTCACCAAATTGTGTGTGGCCCATTACTTCCTGTCCTTATGAAAAAGATGCATCTCAGTGGGAATTACCTTGCTGTTTAATGCAAACTGTCCGTGATGTTTAATGCAAACTCTGTTGTATGATTTATCAGTTGCTGTTGTAACTCCTGTGGTGTCTACTGTGAATGCATTTTTGAAACATAAATGATAAAAAGCACCTTTCATGATTATTACCTCTGTTGTCATGACAAGGCAAGATGCTGTGGGGTTAATCGTGACATCTCCAGTCATCAACCCAACATCCTGAAACTCTTCATACATTTCTCGATACTTCTGGTTGCTCAAAGCTTTGATGGGACTGGTAAATATAACTCGCTGTTTGTCTCTCAAAGCCAAGGCTATGGCATACCTAAAAGAAAGCAAGAACTATAATATGCAAAATCAACTAGATTCATTAATAGATAAGTAGCCAATAAAAAAAATGCCCTCCCTTTAACAAGATCTTTAGGAGTCACAAATCTGGCACTACAAAACATCATCTAAAGAAAATGTTAAAGGTGACCTGTAAAATAGCGTTGCAGCCCCCTCCCATCCTCGCATACCTTACAATACTGTTGCGGGAGTCCGGGGCTGCAATTAGCATAGTTTTTAACATCCAGGTTTAATTTTAATAAAGCGCCGAATGCGGAAGGGACCCGACTGAGCGGGTGCAAGTATTCATGGGTATTACACCCATTTAGTGATGTTGCTCTCACCACTACCCTTATAATAGCAGCATTAGCGGTCATTTATTATGCTCATTTTATTGATTCCCCGGGGGTCCTGACACCCTAAATATTACTTACTGCAACACCTGGACAGGCTGTTGCAGTAAGTAATATTTAAGGTGTCAAGACCCCAGAGGAATCAATAAAATGAGCATAATAAATGACCGCTAATGCTGCTATTATAAGGGTAGTGGCGGGAGCGACGTCACTAAATGGGTGTAATACCCATGAACACTTGCACCCGCTCAGTCAGGTTCCCTCCGCGCTTCTGCGTTCGGCGCTTTATTAAAATTAAATCTGGATGTTAAAAATTATGCTGACTGCAGCCCCAGACTCCTGAACAGTATTGTAAGGTATGCGAGGACGGGAGGGGGCTGCAACGCTATTTTACAGGTCACCTTTAACTAAAACAGACAGCAATTCCCTTTACTGCACAGAACAAGTTTGAGAGTTTTTTTTTTGTTTGTTTTTTTTTTCCACTCCCGGTCTGCAGGGATGTACCCATATCAGCCCCTAGATATCCCCCACTCATCCCTGCCAGTGTCCTCACAGGGCCTACCTTCTTGGACTGGGCCGGCCGCGGACCGCTTCCCACGATGGAGCTCTCCCAAGAACTAGGGAGTAAAGACTGAACTCACCAGGATGGTCTGGCTGGTCATTCCTGGGTCTCTTCCTGCGGGGGAGGAGAAGAGGCCCAGCATCATGCTAAATAGTCACAGGGATATTTTCATTAGAGCTGGCACTCTGGCGGCACAAGAGTGCAATGACGTCTGGGCAATGATGGGTGCACTCAAGCGCCTGGCATGCCGACGTCCACCACTCCACCAGTCTCGCAGCTGAGACAGTCCCAGGCGCACCAACTCTTAGTCATTAGGAGGCGTCGGACTGTTACAAGGCGCAGAGACCCACCCCTCCCTGGAGGAGGAGGGCTGTCCTCTGAATGCTCCAGTCTTGGTTGCCAGCGGCACAAGATGTAGTGCTACTGATGCATCAACAGGCCGATGTAAGTTTGTAGTTTCTGATGGCAATCCACTCAGGACAGAACAGCTCATAACTCTCCATTCTTCACAAAAAAAGTACAAGGAAAGAAAGTTCTAGAATCAGCTTTTAACCTGTGCCTGTCACAGCTTTATGTAATGTAATGTACATATTTATTATCTGCAACAATATACATGGCTTAATTTATATCCCAGAGTCACGGAACAGGTACAACAAAGAGACAAGTATGAACAGGCGGTAGGAAAATATAACACATGACGATAGACTCAAAGTCGAAGGACTCTTCCAGTTGGAAAAAAAGAAGACTAGGAGGATATGACTAAAGTACTCAAAATGGTGAGGCACAAAAGATAATGGGATACAAAACTGGATGCAAGGAAGCAATTTACAAAGAACGTAGTTAAACAGCCTATCACATGAGGAAGTTAAGTAAAGGCATGTAGCTTTGATAGCTACAAGATAAAACTGAAACAGCACACTGACGAGAATCACACTCCTGGATATTTATTATTTGTTCACCAGGTAAGTTTAGCGAGTGTGAAATTCCATATACAGGAACTACCTGCTAGGACAGCAGGCTAGACTGACCCATTTTAGCCCCCTTAAACTTTTAGGTTTTTGAATTCTTTTTCTACTTCACAACTAATTTCCATGACAGATTCGGCTTCAACCTCCTGGATAACAGTGGTAGGGAGGGAGGTGGGCTCAAGCCCCAGCAGCTCCATCGTCCTCTACTTCAGAATTCTCCCTAGAGGAAATGAGCAGCTCCCCCTGCGGAACAGTAGGGGAATTTCACCGGTGTCCTGGCCAAACTTCCCCATTCACTACAAATACCAACAGCATAACCTTATTCAATATGTCAGTTTGCATCATACATGTATCTTCTTTATCCCCACCCCATGGATGAATATAGGATGATTTGCCTAGCCCTCCTTTCCTGTTCAACAAAAACTAAAACAAATGAATTCATACTTAACTGATGCATTTTTATATGAACGTACTGTCTTTTCAAATTAGCACTACAAATAGATTCCCTGCACATTTTGGCATTGCAGACTTAGATTTTACTTTTAGTAGAACATTACAAATAGTTTTGTTTAGGAAATGAATGCTATACTGGGGACTTAAACATCCTTTAATACAAAGGAAAAAACTGCTGTATCCCAAATCTTGGGTCGTCACTGGTGGCACCCACCTACATGAGAATCTTTTTAGGGAAAATTATGAAGTCTTACTTTAATACAAAACTCAACATCCGTGGTATACATTTAAGCAACAACAGATGACAGGGTGTGGTATATCCTGGGATATCATCAAGCCTGGGGTGCATTGTGAGGAACAAGGCTGCAAGGAGTGTCTCATGCACCTGAAAAGTGACAATATGCGACGATATTCCACACCCTGGATTAAAAATTGTATCCCTCCCAAATATGTGTAAAATTATTTTGGAGGGTTACAGTCTACATTTCAACAAAGCAGTTCTTCAAGAATTGGGGTTAGCAGGTGGCACTATTATAGCAGAAGTTGGTAGGGTACTGGTGTCACGTCCCCACCCCCAAATGAGATCAAGTGCTGGAAAATGTCTGTTGGTTTGGTTCTCCTCCACCTCCCATGACAGCAAAAGTATTACTGGTAACTTCTGACAGTCTGTACTTGAGATTCCTTCTGTCCTTGCACCAGCCCCCCCCCATGGTGTGGAGATTGGTCATGCATGCTGCAACTGGCTCAGAGCGAAAGGCAGATGAAGGTATGTGATGGTTTCTGAGGTGAGCTGCAGTATTTAGTTTTTCATCTTGTGGGTAGGGCTGGTTTTCTTGCATTGCGCTTGGAGGAAGGGGTGTTTGAAATTAAAATCACTGAGTGAAACCTCGATCAGCTGCAGTCGAAATATTTAGCCACTGTTTGACAGCAGGGCTGAAGTTGTGGTCAGGGGAGGAAACAGGTGCATGTGTGGGGTTGGTGGTGGTAGGCAGGCCATAGAAATGTCTGTTATGAAAAAAACTTGGTCTGAGCTGTGACAGAGGGCAGTTTTTGAAATGGTTTTGTTTTCTAATTTACTGTGAAACTAGGATTAATGGCAGGACATGTTCTGTTTGAGCAAAGTGGGAAGAGCAGAGATCTGTTTAGCAGATCACTGGAAACAGGGGAGATACCCAAAGACTGGAGAACAGCAGATATAGTCCCCTTATACAAAAGCGGGAACAAAGAGGAAGCGGGGAACTACAGACCAGTCAGTCTGACCTCAGTAGTGAGGAAGATCATGGAAGCACTACTGAAGGAGAGATTGGTGGCACATCTGGTTGCCAATGGACTACAGGACCCAAGGCAGCATGGTTTCACCGAGGGAAGGTCATGCCGCACCAACCTCACTGAATTTTTCAACCGGGTGACAAGGGAGGTGGATCGGGGGAGGGCAGTGGATGTGGCCTATCTGGATTTCAGCAAGGCCTCTGACACTGTGCCACATAGAAGGCTATTAAACTGGGGAATATGGGAGTGGGCAGGACAGTAGTGCGGTGGGTAGGTAACTGGCTGGAAGGCAGGACACAGAGGGTGGTGATAAATGGCTGTCACTCCACAGAGGGAAGAGTGACCAGTGGGGTACCACAGGGATCAGTGCTGGGACTGGTCCTATTCAACGTCTTCATCCGCGACATTGCACAGGACCTAGAAGGCAGTTTCCCTGTTCGCTGATGACAGGCAGCTTTCTAACAGAGTGGACATGCCAGAAGGTGTAGAGAGAATGAGGAGGGACCAGCAGAAGCTTGAAGAATGGTCAAGGGTTTCACAGTTGAAATTCAATGCAAAGAAGTGCAAGATAATGCATATGGGGCATAAAAACTCTGGAACAACTTAGTTGAGGGATGAGGATATAGCATGCACCAAGCAGGAAAGGGATCATGGGGTTATCTCTGATGACCTCAAGATAGGGAAACAGTGTGACAAGGCAGCAGGTTAAAACAAATAGGATGCATAGGCAGGGGCATCACCAGCAGGAAAAGGGAGGTCATAATTCCACTATACAAGACACTAGAGTGAGGCCCCACCGGGAGTACAGTGTACCGTTCTGGAGACCTTACTTATGTAAGGACATAGACAGGGTAGAGAAGGTTCAGAGGAGGGCAACAAAGATGGTACATGAATTGCATCACAAGTCCTACGAGGACAGGCTGAAGGAATTGAATATGTACTCCCTGGAGGAGAGGAGGGAGAGAGGGGATATGACAGAGACATACAAGTATCTTACAGGGAGGAACAGGGTGCAGGAATACACTATTTCTAAGCAAAAAAGATGTTCCAGGACTAGAGGGTATGGAATGAAATTGGAGGGAGGATGATTCAGAGGAAACGTGAGGAAGAATTTCTTCACAGAACGGGTGGTGGACACGTGGAACACCCTGCCAGAGGAAGTGGTGGGGGCTGAAACAAACATGGGATTTAAGAATGCATGGGATAGACAAAGGAATTCTGGAGGTCAGGGTCAAGGGGCAACAGACTTCTAGGAAAACAAAGTGAACTTACAAGCTCAAATGGGCAGACTGCGTGGGCTATAGGCCCTTATCTGCCGACACTGTCTATGTATCTATGTAACAAAGATGGTACAGGGGTTGCATCAGAAGTCCTATGAGGACAGGCTGAAGGACTTGAATATGTACTCCCTGGAGGAGAGGGGGGATATGGTAAAGACATACAAGTATCTTACAGGGAGGAACAGGGTGCAGGAATACACTATTTTCCAGCGAAAAAGATGTTCCAGGACTAGAGGTCAAGGGATGAAGCTGGAGGGAGGGTGAGTCAGAGGAAATGCGAGGAAGAATTTCTTCACAAAAAGGGTGGTGGACAAGTGGAACACCCTGCCAGAGGAAGGGGTGGGGCTGAAACAAACAATCATGGGATTTAAGAATGCATGGGATAGACATGAGGGAATTCTGGAGGTCAGGGGTAAGGGGAAACAGACTTCTAGAAAAACAAAGTGAACTTACAAGCTTAAATGAGCAGACTGGGTGGGCCACAGGCCCTTACTGCACATAGTATTTATGTAGCAGCAAAGTGGTATGCTGCAAAGTAAAAATGGTGTTGCTTTTTTTAAATGAGACTATGGCTTGGGATTTAGTCATGACCTCTCAGCCAATCAAGTAACTAGATTTTTTTCCCCATCCAGTTCATAAAGATTTTAAACCTTTTAAAATACAGTTTTGCATTATGACAATCAACTGAGTATCAATACTGTGATGAGAAATACTCCACTTACTCAGCACACACTGTTTTACCAGCTGATGTATGAGCAGCCACCAGTACGGACTGGTTGTTATCGATACATAAAATGGCCTCCCTCTGAAAAGCATCAAGAATGAATGGATATTCCTAAAAGAAAAATTAAAAAACAAAATTTACAAAAATAATAGAATGCAGAGGGGAGAGCAACACTCACACCCAAATGGAGCTGCTAGCAAGGAAAAACACAGGATAAAAATTTAGCGAGCACACACTGCAAGATACTGTCCAAAATAAAGGCTTTATCGGCAAATAAGCACCCAAAAAATACTTGCTACATGTCATGGCTGACGACACCCCCATGTATCACATATGATCATACGAAGAAGCCAGCAGAAGAAGGCCATTTGGTCTATCAAGTCTGCCCATATTGCAGGGTCCACAGCTTGAGCTAATGTCACTGCCTTCCCTCCCCACTTCTGCCATCTTCACCTTCAACAAGGCTTTGGGGGCGAAGTTAGTTCACAAGTCCAGCCATCATATAGGACCATTTTAAAAGGTATATCCCCATAATTAGACTCCAAATAGCAGAACATTCATCAGCAATTAAACTAATGAAGAAAGGACAAAAAGGAAAAATTACTCACCTTAGTAATGTTGTTTCTTCTAATGGAGTCTTGCTATATTATAGACATTAGCAGTTTGTTCCAGCTCTAGAACTCCCCCGGAGTGAAATGGTTAAAACCATTCCAAAATAGAATTTTGGCACGAGAGCAGCTCTATCTGTGTCATTTCAAACTTGAACTGTCAGATCTTTACGAGCCAAACTCACTAAGGTCTGTGTGGAAGCTGTAACCTACACTAGCCAAATGGCTACCTAAATAATAACAACCATTGATGGTCCCAACACCCAAGACTCAAGTCAGGGGACCAGAAATACTAACACCATTCTAATAATATGAAATGGAACATAAGTATAATAAAACACACCACGCGTGCACATACACACCCCAAAGTCCCAAAGGGGACAAAATGCTAACAGGGCACAAGTAGTGCCCACACTAAGTTGCCCACACCCCACCAAGTAGAGGTTCTGAGAGGGGCAGGTTGGGGAGGTCTATAATATAAGACTCATTAGAAGAAACAACATTACTAAGGTGAGTAATTTTTCTTCAAACAACATGAAGTCTTGCTATATTATAGACATTAGCAGAATACACAGCAGTACCTCCATGGAGGAGGGGCAGAACCTACTTAGGAATAGGCTCTGAAGAACAGCTGTGCCAAACCGAGCATCTCTTCTGGCCTGGACATCCAGGGAGTAATGCTTGGTAAGTGTGTACCGTTTTCCAAGTAGCAGCCTGGCAAATCTCTAAAAAGGGATATCTCTGGCAGCAGCTAGAGACGAGAGCTGTACCCCTGGTAGAAATGAGCCTCAAACCGGGGCTCTGCCCACTTTCTGATAACAAATTGGATACAAGAGACAATCCACCTGGCTACTGATCTCTTAGTGGCAGGTTTGCTCTTCCCAACTTCACCATAGGTAAGGAAAGTTGAGGATTCAACTCAGACCTTTGGTAACTCCTATATAATAACTAAGAGCTCTCTAACATCCAGGTTGTGCAACCTCCTCTCACCAAGAGGAGTGATCAGTGAAAATACTGGAAGGGAGATAGATTGATTAAGATGGAAATCTGAAACCACCTTAGGCAAAACTTCCTATTAGTCCTAAGGACTACCTTATCCCTGTGGAAAGCAAAAGTCAGTCTCCACTGACAAGGCTTGCAATTCACTTATGCGTCTGGCAGAAGTGATAGCCACTAGAAAAACAGTTTTCCAAGTTAGGTACTTAAGCTCTGCAGAAGACAGAGGTTCAAAAGGGGGTTGCATTAACTGGGCAATGCAAACATTAAGGTCCCAAGCAGGGGCTGGTTCCCAAAAGGGAGGATTAGTATGGAGTAATCCCTTAAAAAACTTGGAAAACACAGGATGAGAGGAAAGAGGGGATGACTTTCCTGCTGACACAAAAGCAGACACAGCTGCCAAATGAACTCTCAGGGTAGCTGGTCTGAGACCCAAGGAATTAAGATGTACCATGTAATCTAACAAAATAGGCAATTCAGCAGATTCTGGGAAATATTTTTCCCAGCACACCAAATGGAAAACCTTTTCCATTTAGAACTATAAGTAGTCCTAGTGGAAGGCTTTCTGGAAGCCTTTTAGGATCTCAAGAACACCCTGAGAGAGGTGTAAATCAGCAAATAACTCCCAAGAGCCAGGCCTTGAGGTTGAGGGATTTGAGGTCCGGATACCAAACCCTTCCCTGGGCACAAGTCAACAGATTGTGATTCCTGGGAGGCACAGGGGAGATGGACTGTCAGAGACAGAAGAAGTGGGTACCAGGGCTGCCTGGCCCAATCCGGGCAATCAGAATCACCCTGCAAGGCTGAGATCTGATTTTGACTAGTACTTTGAATAGGAGAGGAAAGGGCGGGGAAGCATAGAGGAACTTCCCCTCCCAATCCAGAAGAAGGGCATCCAGGGAACTGAGCCCAGCACTGGAGGCCTGCAACAGAACAGAGGAAGTTTGTGATTGTCTGGGGCTGCAAAAATATCTATCTGAGGGATGCCCCACCTGGCAAAAACTATCCCCAGCACTTGAGGATCCAGGGACCATTTGTGATGGCCCTGGGAAATCCTGCTGAGGGCATCCGCTAGGACATTGTCCTTCCCTGGAAGATGAACTGCTATGAGGGAAGTGTTCAGGAACAGGCCAGAGACCACAACTTATTGCCTTGGTGCACAAGGCCGAAGACCGAGTGCCCCACTGTTTGTTGATGTACCACATTGTTGTGGTGTTGTCTCTTCTGACTTGTATCACCTTGTCGTGGACAGATGCAGAAAAAGCTTGAAGAGCTAAAAAGACAGCTCTGAGTTCCAGCAAATTGATGTGGAGCAGAGATTCCTGGGGGGACCAAACTCCCTGAGTGGAAAGGTCGCCCATGTGGGCTCCCCAACCCACAAGGGAAGCATCTGTAGTGAGAGTCAAGTCGTGAGAAGGGGAAATGAAGGGGACCCCCGCTCTTAAATTGCTCTGATCCTGCCACCACTGGAGAGCTAGGATCAAGGTTCGAGTCACTGGGACCAACTTGGAAAGGGGGTCTTCTCTGAGACCAAAAGGTTCTCAAGTGAAACTGAATGTCTCATCTGAAATCTGGCTCCCTGCACAACAGCTGTGGATGCAGCCATGTGCCCCAGGAGCTGCAGAAAGTGTCTTGCTGGTCGAGAGACCTGCAGAGTGAAGGAAGAGGCCAGAGCCATAAATTCCTTACCCTTTCTGGGGGAAGAAAGGCTGTGGCTAGCTTTGTGTCCAATTCTGCCCCTATAAAGGTGAGTACCTGGACTGGTTCCAGAACCGACTTTGGTAGGTTTAGCAGAAAACCCAGGGAGGTGAGAAGCTGCTGGGTAACCTGCAGGTGAGATTTTACCTGTTCTGGGGACTGGCCTACAATGAGCCAGTCGTCTAGATAGGGAAAACAGCAATCTTTGCCTCCTTAAGTGGGCCACTGCCACTGCTAGACACTTTGTGAATACCCTTGAGCAGAGGTAAGGTCAAGGGCATTGCTCTGAACTGGTAATGACCTGAGGGCAGTTCGAATCTGAGGTACTTTCGATGGGATCTTCCGATTAGGAAATGGAAATAGGCATCCTTGAGGTCCAGGGAGGCTAGCCAGTCCCTGGCCTTAGGGAAGGTAAAATCATTGCCAGAGTTACCATTTTGAACTTTGGTTTCAAAAGATGCTTGTTCAGATATCTGAGATCTAAATGGGCCACCATTCTCCTGTCTTTTGGGGTAAGGAAGTATCTGAATACAGACCCTGCCCTGATGCAGGAGGAACCCTTTCTACTGCTCTGAGAGCTAACAGGGATGAGACCTCTGTTTCCATAGCGAGGGTCTCTGAAGCACTTGCAGGTAGAAAAGTCTGCTTCTCAACTTGGGAAACTTTTTTAGCGAGAACCAGACCCTGGCTTACTACTTCCAGAACCCACTTGTCTGAGGTTAAAGAAGCCCAATTCTGACTGAGTAAGCCAGCCTGCCCCCCACTGGTACAGGAGAATCGGCCCTGGGCACCCCATCAGGGTGCCTGTTTCAAGAAGCTTTAGGCTGGGGGTGGGAGCAGGTCTGCCCACCCCTCGTCTGCCCCTGCCTCTGGAGAAGCTCCTCTGAGCATAGGCAGAGGAGGCCTGAGTCTGGTAGAAAGGCCTGTGAAAAGGCCTACTCCTACCCCTGGGGGCATGCCTTTGAGGAGTGGCTTGCTGCTCCTTAGCCTGGGCACTCTTGTAAGTAGTCCTATATTCATCCATGTTCTTCATGTAATTCTCCGTCTGCTCTCCAAACAGAGAATTTCCCACCACAGGAAAATCCATAGCCTTAGTCTGGGTATCCTGTGACAAACTAGTACACCTGAGCCAGGCCAACCTACGAAAAGCTACAGATGTGGCCATGACCCTAGAAGAAACATCATTAACATCCACAGCAGCATGAAACTGAACCTTAGAGGCTTCAATGCCATCAGCAGCCACCTGTTCTAGTTCACTAGCCAGCTGGCCATGGGTTGCTTGGCCAATTGCAAAACAGTAACCCATCTAGATTTCTGATACCTAGCTACATAAGCCATATAATTTGCTTGCCTGAGTCCCAGAGAGGCTGCCATATACTGTTTTTTTGCCATGGCATCAATCTTCCTGGAATCCTTGTCAGGAGGATGTGAAGCCAAGGGAATATTAGCTTTATCACAGGCAGCAGCCTGAACTACCCCAACATGACTGCATTGCTGAGAAAGGAATTCTGTATCAGGGCCTGACAATGTATACCTTCTGTCCATCTTTTTATCTACAGGAGGCACAGAATTAGAGCTTTAAAATTTTAATTGTTTGTTTCCTAAAGACTTATGTAAAGGAATAGACAATCTCCTAGACTCTGGAATATCCATCATTTCTACAAAATCAGGCTCCTCTTGCTCATCCGCAGCCTCTTCTAAAGGAAGCTGGAGGGTTTCAGCAACTTTTTTATACAACATAAAATGAGATGGGGACTCAGACAGCATAGGGGGAGATTCTAAAGGTCTGTCTGGGGAGATGTCCGGTTCAATGGGCACACCCAGACCTTCCCAGCCACATTCATACTGTTCATAATCCTCCTCCCTCCTCTGGTTCATAAAATTCCTCAATATCATAATCCTGAACCACTGGGACCGGACGAACCAACCTTTACCAGATAGTGGTGGTTCGGACGGACCCTGAGACAGTGACTGACAATTTGTATGGCTTTTGTTATCTCTGCAGCAGTTGGAGAAGGAATTTTGGACTCTAGACCTGCTGATTTTCTTGTTTTCTTTACTGGAATTGGTTCCTCAGAACCAGCTTTTCTTTGCCGAGAAGTCGGCCCTGGTCAGAGGGCAGTCCCTCTGGTTCGGTTGGCACCCGGGCCGGGCCACATCGGGTCAGCAGACTTTTGGCCTCTCGTCCCTGAGCCTGCCCAATCTTTTTCCAGGGTGGCTGCAGGGAAATTCTTACATACCTGGCAGTCTGACTGGAGGTGGTCAAACCCCAGACAATAAACACAGGTGGTGTGGGTCAGCCTTGGCAAAGACTTCCCGCAAACATCACAGTGTTGAAACCCAGTGGGCCCGGTTTTTCTTTGGGTTTCTCAGACATAATGCCAGCCTAACCAAAAAACTTGCCCTTTGCACGGCAGTGCCAAGCAAGACTTACCTTATCGGTTCCTAACAAGTGTCGCGGGTATTGGAAAAAAGCGTAATAAATCGCTTTTTAGAACCGATAAGAACCGGGAACCGCACTCTAAAATAGTAACTTTTAGTTTTAAATGAGTTTTAACCCACTGATCGGTTCAAAACCGAACCGATACCTTACAAGTTCCACACAGACAAAACTGTCATTTACTTACGGTTACCACAGATAGAGCTTGAACCGAACGGTTTTGAGGTTAAAATAAAACTATTCTCTGTTAAATTCAACCGAGAAAACACTTTTTAAACCGAGAAATGAACCGAGCAGGAGGAGAAATCTCCAGAGCGACTGTTCACTGAGGCGGAGTAAAGAATCTGACAGTTCAAGTTTGAAATGACACAGATAGAGCTGCTCTCGTGCCAAAATTCTATTTTGGAATGGTTTTAACCATTTCACTCCAGGGCAGTTCTAGAGCTGGAACAAACTGCTAATGTCTATAATATAGCAAGACTTCATGTTGTTTGAATGCCCATTTTCATTATGTGCACTTATGCTACTGCATAAGGAATGAAAAAGGACAATTTTTGCTCTTGATTACGAGTATACTTGCCGATGAATTTTTTTTTTTTTTATCTGGAGTCAAATTATTGAGAATACACCTTCGAGAAGTTCTACAGACTTAGAGAATTTAGGCAAATATCTAACTGAAATTTAATGAACTGAAACCACCCCCTGCCAGACAGCCAAGCTGCGATGCACCATCTGCTTTTCTGTGGAGTCCTACTTCCATCTATTTCTGCAGCTGGGTGGACTGGAGTACTCGGACGTTGTGATTTGCCTGCAAAACACAGTGAATATCTGGTTCCTGTGGGGTTTAAACCCTCCCATGCCTGTGGGAACAGCACCCCAGCCCAACAGGCATTCAACAAAATCTAAACTTAATTGCCAACACCTACCAACTTGGCCGGCTGTCAATCTTTTTCCTCTTTGATTTGTAACTAACTCATTGCCATTGCTAGCAGTCTACTTCTGCCTCCTATAGCATGTACCTAGCCTTTGTGCATCATGTCATTGTTTAAGTCTAAAGGCACTACTGTGACTGCCTGGCAAAAACCACTGCTTATTACCTACCGTTACTGTCTGGTAAAATAGCGCTTATTGCTTGTGTTCCATTTATGTGTATCACTGCTGTGCCCTGTTCCACACACATTTCTATGTAACTAACTCTGTGTTGCCCCTGAAAAAGGGAACACCTGGGCTCAGTGGCTTACTCAGTCAACAAAATGAAATAAATAAACCTGCAATCTCCCAGTTGCCAAGTTGATGCTGTAACCACTAGCCCACACAACATCCCATTCCAATAAGGACTTGACTTTGGACAATATCTTACTGCATATGTTGACTTTTTTTTTTTTTTTAATACAAAAATAAGATAACGCACAGTATATGCTCGAATACAACTCTATTGAACATTATCTTTTCAGTTTAAATGGGACAGGAAATCTGTGTACATTTGCAGTTGCCTGTAATGTTAGTTTTTCAGAAATTATATTCCTAACCCGCAAATTATCCTTATTTAAAGAAAAAAGAATGGAAAAGCCATAGCTTTTCCAAGCTGCAACAAAAACACCCGATTAGGGCTTTCAGCCAGTAAAATCATTTTTTTTTTTTTTTAAACATATAATTACATAGAAATTGCTGGCAGATGAGGACCACTTGGCCCATCCAGTCTGCCCATTCTCCCTACCTAATGCAATACCGCAGACCTTACTTTGCCCCCCCATTCTAAACGAATAAAATTCCTTATGCCTATCCCGTGCATTCTTGAAACCCAATACATTTTTTAATTCTACCACCTCTGCTGGAAGGCTACTGTGGGCATCCACCACTCTTTCTGTGAAGAAGTTCTTTAACATTTCCCCTGAATCTACACCCCTCCAGTTTTACAGCATGTCCCCTTTTTCTTGACCATCTTTTTTTCTGAAAAATGCATTTCTATTGAACTCCATTTATACCCATGAGGTATCAAAGTCTCCATCATATCTCCTCCTCCCCCACCCCCCCTTTCTTCTAGGGAATACATATAGAGGTCCTTTATTTAGCCTCTCCTCATAGGGCTTCTGATGCAGGCCCAGCACAGTTTTAGTTGCTCTTCTCTGGACTGCCTCTATTCTTTCTGTGTCCATACAGAGATGTGGCCTCTAGAACTGAAGACAATCTTCCAGGTGAGGTTTCACCAATCTTTTATACAGCAGCATAATTACCTCCCTCTTCCTGATTCCCCTCTCTATGCACCCCAGCATCCCAACAGCTCTTCCCACTGCTTGGCCACCCTGAACCCTCAGCCATTAGTCGGCAGGACATATTAGCATAAAGTGAGTGAGGGAAGCTCACGGCTGCTCCCAAGATAGTGGCTGTGGGTACTAGAAAACGGAAGTTGCAGCTCGCAGTTTCAATCATTAAAAAGCACTCAGAGGTAAGTAACTGTAAAACATTTAGTTACCTGGCTGAATGCCCTAATCGGGCATTTTTGTAGAAACTGGGAAAAGCTGTGGCTTTTACACCGTCTTCTTTCAATGATATTTGAATAAAGGCAGATGTGAAAACAATGTTTCTTATTATACCATGGACATAAGTGAACAGCCAATGAAATGGTCAGACTGGCAGTTTACCACCGGTGTAAATCCTCTGATAATCACTGGCTGATGAGCAAATACTAATGGAGCCCATCTGCAGCCCAAGAATAAATACAATAAAAATAAAAAAATTAAAACAAAAACAAAGCAACCTCTTTAAAAGTTGTATTTTATTATATTAAAAAAATGAACCTTTGTATAATCGCAATAAGCCACTCTAAGGATGTGGTTATCTGGGATTTACCACTCCAGCCGTGGTAAATCCCCCTCCTTATAACCTACACCCTCGTGGCTTATTGCTTAAATTGTTTAATTTTCATTGGCAACATTCTCAATCATTCTCTGCATGGAACCAGGAAATTTGGAGTTTTGACCAACTCTAAGCACTGTTCTGACAGGTCAAAGGTTCACATTCCGACTTCAGAACCCATAATTTAATCCTCAAAGCTCCAAATTCCTGGTTCCACTAAGAGAACTGTATGGAATATTTACCATAAAAAGGAAAACAGTACAAAACAGAGGATTATGTATGAGCAGTCATACATAACAAGGCTATTCTTGTATCGAGAGGTTTCCTTGGTAACAGATGACCTCGAGAGGTACTCTGTTACCAAGGGAAGCTCAAGATACAAGAATTTCCTTGTTTGTGCATGACTGCTCATACATAAGTAAGCAATAAGACACGACAGGGTGTGTGTTGAACAGATATTACCGCACGCCCAGGGGCGTAGTAAGGCACGAGGCTCGGCCGAGTGCCTTCAGCCCCTTGAAGTGCGGTAATATCTGTTCAACACACACCCTGGAGTGTTTTATTGCGCTTATAAAATGGGTTTCCTATTTTAAACATTTTTCTCATCTTAAAAAATATTACTGAACTAAAAAAAAATGAAATCAATGTGTTAATTTGAGATAAAATAGTCCTTCCGCCTACTAGGTGATGACATCGCTGTCTTCCATTCATGCTAGTGCCCCCACGTCCTGATCGAGAGAACAAGTGTGGTTAGGAGAGGTTTGTGTCCTTTTAAAAGAACAATTGAAGAACAAGAAGTTTATCTATGTACATAGTTTTTTGTTTGAATGTCAAGTAGCTCCTCCATTCTCATGACAGCCCGAGCACCAGAATGGAGCGAGCAGAAGTAACAGGTTCCCTCCGACAGGCTGCACCATTTTCACAATAAAAAAAAAAACGAATAACTGATGCAGATTTTTTTCTGGTTTTTTTAGTTAACTGTAGTGGGACAGAAGCGCAGTTTGCTGTGAGACGGTGGAGTCAGGTTGGTGCGGGATCATGAGTAGTGACTACGGCTCAACCTGGTTCCGTTACAATTCTTTATAAAATGGGCATAGCATAATATAACAGTTGAATGGCAGTTTTGTCGGTAAGCGGTGGAGACAAGTGTGGGGTAGCATGGTGTGGGACCATGAATCGTGACCACAGCTCGACATTGTTCAGTGTTTGGTATGTGCTTTACACGGAGGCTGAAAACAAGATGGCTAACTGCATTTTTCTCAACATTCCATGCCTAGCTCTGAACATTCCATTCATGGGCATTGATTTAGTTACCTGTTCTTTTTTTTCTGTATGTGTAATACGTATTTGACACCTCATTTCTGGCCCATCACAATGCTTCTTTTTACATGCCCATTTTATAATCTTTTATAGTGTATGGGCAATCACAGCATAGAAAATCAAACAAAACCAGCTGGAGAAAACAGAAAATAGAAATTTTAACATTTTCTTTTTTTTAACTGATAGTGTGCTGCAGATGTTTCTGCAAGTTCAAGTTTAAAAAAAACAGCAACTTCCAGCTTAACTGGATTGAGGAAAGCAACTATGTGGCAGCATTCAAAGTTGTTATGCTGCAGTATTGATATAGCTAGTGCAGCATAACAACTGTCATGACATAGCTACTGCAGCATAACTCCATTCTAGTTATGGATTTCTATCCATAACATTCTACTATACACCAAGTTTTTTTATATCGGCCTGTGTTTTGGGGTGTATGAGTATCTGAAAATAATTACAAGCAGCTAAAGTTGCATACATTTTCTATACCCATTACAGAAATGCAACAGTAGCATAGTTCACGTATCAGGGGTTATCAACCAATAATGTCCACAGATATCCACATCTTCTAGTCATTTTATGTGGCTTCTCTCCTTGCATAGAACAACTGGTTAAAGTCTGACCATTTACAATAGGGTATCTGGATTACTCATCTACACTAACTTACTCCAGACCTTGCTTTCAAAGGACTCTACTCCTAATGAAAGAGTCACAGCACTGGTATTCTCAAATCCTGCACGTGCGAGCGCGCGTGCACACACACAGAATGTAGCAGCATGATATTTTCACTGTATGATTAACTGTGAAAGGTAATACAATTACTGTATCAATACCACTGTGTTACATCACTTGCTGTTCAAGGTGTGCAACAGTTACAAAATTCGGGGCTGCATCTGTGTTGGACTCAGTCCATGGAGAGCAAATCTGAAGGAATCAGATGTGGCAGAACTGAAAAAAACAAGCTACATGGCGTAGTACAATTATCATGGTATTGAAAATTTCTCATAGGAAAAGACTGACGGCAGATAAGGACCGCTTGGCCCACCTAGTCTGCCCATTTCCCTACCTAGAGGATAAGCTGCAGATCCTATTTAACCAACAGCCTATTTCTTCCTACCCCCCACAAAAATTGCCTGATGTCTGTCCCATGCATTCTTGAATTCTCCTACAGTTTCAGACCCCACAACCTCCTCAGGAAGGCTGTTCCATGCGTCCACCACCCTCTCTGTGAAAAAAATACTTCCTCACATTGCCCCTGAGCCGTCCCCCCTCTATCTTCAAATTGTGTCCCCTTGTTCTTGCACATCTCTTTTTCTGAAAGATGCTACCCTCTTGGACTTTGTTGATCCCACTGGGGTACTTAAAAGTTTCTATCATGTCCCCCTCCCTCCTTTCCTCAAGGGTATACATATTAAGCTCCTTTAGCCTCTCCTCGTATGGCTTCTCTTGCAGACCCTGCACCATTTTAGTTGCCCTCCTCTGAACTGCCTTCATCCTGTCTATGTCCTTGCAGAGATGGGGTCTCCAGAACTGGACGCAGTACTCCTGATGGGGTCTCACCAACTGTCTGTACAGGGGGATAACAACTTCCTGTTTTCTGATGGTGATGCCTCTCCCTATACATCCCAGTATCCCCCCAACCCTGCCTACTGCCTTGTCATATTGCTTGCCAACCTTAAGGTCATCTGATACGATTACCCCCAGGTCTCTTTCCATTTCTGTTGTTGTTACTATCTTCCCCCCCATTGTGTAATCTTCCCCTGGATTGTTTCCCAGGTGCATTACTCTGCACTTCTTTGCATTGAATCCAAGCTGCCATACTTCTGACCATTCCTCCAACTTTGCCAAGTCCCTTCTCATCCTTTCCACGCCTCCTTGTGTATCAACCCTGTTGCAGATCTTTGTGTCATCTGCAAAGAGGCATACTTTTCCTTCCAGTCCCTCTGCAATGTCACTTAAAGACATTAAAAAGGACTGGACCCAGTACTGAACCCTGCGGTACCCCACTAGTAACCCCTCTCTCTTCAGAGACTCCTCAGTCAGTGTCAGTGGCTCAGTAGGTAGCACACTCGCCTCTGAGGCCGGGAGATCAGAGGGCTGTGGGTTCAGTTCCCACATCTGGCACTTAGGTTAATATCTCAGTACTGACACTGTAGTACAGCATGAGAGGGGTGCTGCACTTCTGAGGTGCCGTCTTTCCGATGAGACGTTAAACCGAGGTCCGATCTGCCTGGATTGGTGGTAGTTCAGGTGGATGTTAAAGATCCCATGGCACTTATCGAAAAGAGTAGGGGAATTTCCCTGGTGTCCTGGCCAAATTTTCCTCATTCACGGAAAAAAAAAAAAAAAAACACCACCAACAGCTTAATCTGGTTCAAGGCCAGTTGGCATTCATCTGTATCCCCTCCCCCGGTCGTGCCTGAAAATAGGCAGGATTTGTCTAGTGCACTTACCCAGTCAACAAAAACTAAATAAATAAATAAAGAGTGGACTCCATTTACAATTACCTTCTGTGTCCTGTTGTTCAGCCAATGTTTTACCCAGGCTACCACCCTGGGACCCACTCCAAGGCTGGTTAATTTGACTACTAATCTTTTGTGTGGGACTGTGTCAAATGCCTTGCTAAAGTCTAGGTAGGCCATGTCCACAGCCCCTCCCTGGTCTACTACTTTGGTCACCTAGTCAAAGAAATCTATTAGATTCGTCTGACATGACCTTCCTGCTGTGAACCCATGCTGCCTTGGGTCCTGTGCCCCACTGGCCTCTAGGTACTCAACAATTCTTTCCTTCAGAAGTGATTCCATCACTTTCCCTACCACAGAGGTCAAACGGACAGGTCTGTAGTTTCCTGCCTCTGTCGTGCTCCCACTTTTGTGAAGGGGAATCACATCAGCCTTCTTCCAGTCCTCAGGTATCACACCATCCTCCCAGGGTTTGTTAAAAAGGGTAGTTAGTGGTGTCACTAGTTCTCTGCTTAATTCTTTTAGAATTCTCCGGTGAATTCCATCTGGCCCCATTGCTTTGTTCACCTTCAATTTTAGGAGTTCTTTCAGAAACCTTTCTTCTGTGAAAGGACTGGGATCGACCCCCCTCTCCAGAGTGCTTCTGTTAACTGGATTAGGCACCTCCTCCACTTCCTCTTTTGTGAATACTGAACAGAAGTATTCATTCAGTATCCCTGCTTTTACACTGTCACTCTCTACCCACCCACCATCCATTCTATTCAGCCTCATTATCCCTCCCTTTGTCTGGGGGCAGAAAGAAGTAGGCTGCTGGTTAACTAGGATCTGCAGCGTATCCATTAGGTAGGGAAATGGGCAGACTGGGTGGGCCAAGCGGTCCTTATCTGCCATCAAATTCTATGTTTCTACGCTCCCTGATATACCTATAAAAGGTTTTATCCCCCTTCTTGACCGAGTTGGCTATCTTTTCCTCAGTTTGTGCCTTTGCTATTCTGACTACCCTCCTTGCTTCCTTCTGCCTTAACTAATACAGCTCTCCATCCTGCTCCTTCTGTTTCCCCTTATACTTCCTAAATGCTATCTTTTTCTCCCTAACCTTCACCGCCACTTCTCTGAGAACCATAGTGGCTTTTTCTTTCGTTTTGATTTATTTGCTTCACACAAAGGCTTGTTGCCTCTGTGATGGCAATTCTGATATTTGATATTTCCCCATATCTCATACAATACCATGGGTATACCTGGAAACCACAACACAACAAATGCGCACTATGCAAAGGGCAAGTTTAGTTTTGCCATCACAAACAAGCAGGGCTAGCAGCTGGAAAATCCACTGGTCCCCACAGATCTTTCCCCTGCCTCTTATGAAAAAAGCACCTTATTCTAGAACAAGCCAGCAGTGCTAAATGAAAAATTATACTGGCCAGATACAAAAACCTACCAGAATATAGCCAGAGGATCCATGCAAGGTGCATACTCTGCACATGCAATCCCCTAACAGTCAGTGGGGACAGCTAATGAAAGGCAGTCTGTAACTGCAGTATGAGACTACACACCCACATCATTAAGGGCAGTACTTACTAAGGACAAGTTCTAACAGTATGGACTGCCCCCGAAATATACGGAAAATATACTAGGTAAAAAAAGGTTCTTCAAATATCTGTCCATTAAGACAGTAATTTGCCTGCATTGTTTTTTAATCTGGAATTTTTTACCCCTTTCCACTGACCCTGTGCCAGTCTCCCTCTGAAGTCCCAGGGCACACGACCCTATGGGCCTCTCTGCCATACTCGCACATCTCCAGTCTGCTGTTGGACAGCCCCGACAGTGGTCCCCATCAAGTAGTGGAGGTACAGAGCCTGTGTACAATGAGGTCCATCGTCTACAGGCAGTAGCAGCAATAGTCCTCTTTTCTGCACCACAGACTAAGATGCTGGCCCCATGAAACAAAGCACAAGCACACCAAGTCTTCTGCTATGTTGTGTCAAGCACAGGGATGCCACCTGTCTGGTTTTAGATCAGATAATCCATTTTTAGGGTCCTTATCCGGTCATCCATTTTTTCTTAAATGTAGTCTGGTTTGAGGGCCATGTTGAGAGCTTATATAACTCTTAAAACTATCAATTCATTCACTGCTGTGGCTGCAGGTTCAGATTACAAAGAAGTTCTGATGTCATGAAGACCTTTCTTTGTAGAACCAGTCAGTCTGGGAGGTGTTAAGCATGGCCATTAAGACATTAGCAGTAAATCAACCTAATGGTTTCCATTCAGAATTTTAAGTATAGTCTTTTGCTGCTGTGATAAGCTACTGTTTTTTATATCTTTATATGCTCTCCTGTGTTCCTTTTTGTTTGTGCCACAATCTGATAGATAATTTCAACGAAAATGGGTCAAAATCCTATTTTTTTATTGCCTTTGTTACATGGATTCCTTTCAACAGAGTCCTCAGCAGCTGCTGCTCATTTTTCATACCACCTGGACATTCCATGATATTAAGTACATCATTACAGGCAATTCAGATGAATAGCATGGAATTATATATCTAACATTGTGGAATGTCTTCGAAATACAGCAGTAGCTACTGGAGTAAAGGGAAACTCAATGCAGTACTGAGGTACCACAAACATAGATAATTTATCAAAAATGGGTTAAAGAATATCAGAATACATGACTGACATGGAAACAAAAAGGGGAGCATGTTTTGATTCTCACAGCCTCAACTTGCATATTGTGTGACCCTGAGCAAGTCACTTACCCTCCCTGTGCTCCCGGGTCATCCCTGTAACCGGCCTTATGCCTAATGGGCTTTACCTGGTTACCAAAGAACACAAAATAAAAAATAAAGATAAATACCTAATTACAGCATAAAAATGATTTCCATCACTTCTGAAGCCTTCTCTGACACTAAAAATGGCTTTGGAGGAGGAGCAATATACTCATCATAAAAAAGGGGTGAAGCCGGAGCGGAGTTGGGGGGGGGGGGGTTCAGTACTGCGTTTTCACTTCATCCAAAGGTGAAAATCCTCATTGGGCTGCATCCCCCGCCTGTAATGACACCTGTCAACACCCAGGCAGTGCTACAGTTAAGGCATCCCTAGATAGGGACAGCATCCTTTGGGACACTCACCCTCCCCCCAACCCCGAAGACCAAGGTCTGCTTCCAACAAACCTCAGACTTCTAGATTTGAATATTTCATTTAAAACCAAAAGTAAATGGAAAGAGGCTATAACAGTTGCCATGCCATTCTCCACTACCCTTAGTAAGCAATCAAGTGTGTCCTGGGCCTGCACTGCAGAGACTCAGCTTGAAAGGAACACAAAGATTGCCTACTGGAAGCCAGACATCCTGAAGCGCACCACAGAGGTCCGTAGAACCTTCAGCAGCCAAAGAATACTATATACAGATCCAGTGCAGAGAATTTCGACAAGTCGTGAACTGAAATGTAATGGTACAAGCTAAATCTCTTTCCAGGGCAGAATGTGATGAAGTAATGCTTTCTAAAGCTCAGGTTAACCCAGCTGTCCAATTGTTCAACAGCTTTGGCTGTAAAACTAACTTGGATTCGGTTAACAAGAAGTGACTTTTTATAAGAAATATCTACTGAGCTAATACTTACTGAGACACAACCTGGAGAAAGGGGGCAGCAGAAGATCAAATAAAGAAGGGCTTGCATTAAAGCAGTTTGACGGGGTTGGGTAAGATCCTGTCCCATTCGTTATGTACAGTGTGAAAAGCAAGGATCTATTTTTTCTTCTATTCTGCCACCTGTCTGTTGCCTGTCTAGCTGTGACAGTCATTTTTTTTGTGGTACCTAGGAACTGGTCACTCTAATGGTTCCATAATCTCCCCCCCAACCCGTCCTCTTCCTTCCTTCGCTTGCTGCTTCTATTCTTTCCTTCTCCCCTTGCTACTCTGTGATTAAAACCATATGTGGGATAGGAAGTAGATGAACTAACAATCTGACTCTCAGGCAAGTGTACTCTTTTTGATTAATTTCTTTTCTATCTTTTATATTTAATATTTTATTTCAGTCTTGTGTTAAACCGTTTTTGCCATCTATATTCTCTGTGTTCTGGGGATTCTCTTATTAATCTAAATATGACAATTATTAGTGATGAACTTTGAAATTTGGTTTTATAGTTACTATTTAATTATACAGGTATAATCCGATATTGTACTTATTGTTATAATGAATGATTTTATGGGATCCCTTGGTTTGTAAATGTATATATTGTTGACACTGTTGCAGAAAGGTATTTGGATTTCTTAAAAAGAATCTGTAGTGTAATACAGTGGGGCTGACCTTGAAATGCATTTTACATAGAAACATGGAATCTGTCTGCAGATAAGGACCATACAGCCCACCTAGTCTGCCCATTTCCCTACTTGGTTTGGCATCCTTACTCCTATCTGGACTGCCTTTCCCCCGCTCTGCTGTACAGCAGGGTGCCTTTATGCTTATCCCCTGCACTTCTGAATCCCCATACTGTTTTCACTTCCACCACCTCCACTGGTAGGCTGTTCCACGGATCCACCACCCTCTCTGTGAAAAAAATACTTCCTAGCAATCCCCCTAAGCCTCCCTCTCTCCAGCCTCATGTTATGTCCCCTTGTCTTTGTGTACTTTCTTCTCTGAAATATGTTCCCCTCCTGTATCCTGTTTAATTATTCCTCTAAGGTATTTGAAAGTCTTTGTCATATCCCCACTCTCCCTTCTCTCTTTCAGCGAACAGATATTTAGTTCCCAGAGTCTTTCCTCCTAAGGCTTGTGGAGCAGTCCATGCATCATTTTTGTTGCTCTTCTCTGGACTGCTTCCATTCTGTCTATATCCTTCCTGAGATGCGGTCTCCAAAACTGGACACAGAATTCCAGATGAGGCCTCACCAGTGATCTATACAGTGACATCATCACTTCACTCCTGCTACTGGTTATGACCCTTCCTATGCACCCCAGCATTCTGTTTGCCTTCCCCATATTTTGAGCTCCACAAGCTTGCTAACAAAATTATCAGGAAACCAGCACTGGGACAATTAAGACTAAATGAACTCTTAAGGCTGACCTCAGGAAAGAAAGAACGTTTTGGTACATCAAATCAATCAAATCAAATTTTATTTATCAAATCAAATTTTATTTATAGTGTATTTTTCAAAATTATCAAAGCGCAGATACAATACAAGAAACAGCCAACATAATATAAATTTAAAAACAATTAAAAGACAATGGGATGGCCTAATCAAAGGCTTGCTCAAATAAATAACTTTTTAAGGATGCCTTGAACATCTCTGTGGAATGGCACTCTCGAATCAGACGAGGTAGAGAATTCCACAGGGTTCAGGCCATAAAAGAAAAAGCTCTGGCCCCAGATGATTGAAGATGAACCCTGGGAACCTCTAGCAATCCCTCATCAGTGGAGCGAGCGAAGAGGGCGATAAGGTCACAGGAGATCTTGCAAGTAGTCTGGTCCCTGACCGTGCAGGGTCTTACAGGTCAGCAATGCAACCTTGAAGGTGACTCTCCATCGCACTGGCAGCCAGTGCAGTTTCACAGCGCAGGTGTGATATGGCAAGTTCTTGGCAGCCCCGTCAACAACCTGGCTGCAGCGTTCTGCACCCCCGACAACCCTAGATATAGAGCATTACAGCAGTCAAGACGCGAGGAGACAAAGGCGTGGACTAATACAGGAAGATCATCGTGTGGAACAAGGTGTTTTATCCAGGCAATATTCCTCAGATGATAAAAGGAAGACTTGACAATGGCCGACACCTGTGCCTTCAGTGTCAGCTCGCCATCAAAAATTACGCCCAGATTTCACACCTGTTCAGAAGGTCTCAACTGGTTACCCCCTAATACAAGGCCGGAGGAAAACCCAGGAGTCAAATTCTCTACACGGTGACACTCCACACTCTACACATGTTGTAAGATTCGAAACATGTGCAATTTACAAGATCAAGATGCAGAATCTGAACTGCCAGGAAAAAATATATAATGATAGCAAAGTTTTCCACAAAAAAGAAGAAACTCTGACTGTAAGAATTTTGTGTTTGTACTGCCTTATGAACAGCTACTTTGTATATTTTTTGTATTTTATTGTTATTGATAATAAAAATGCTACTTGCGAATCTTTAACTTCTCCTGGTCTGCCTATGCTTCCTTACCTATGCCACTACAACAAGCAGCAGTTCATGCTGAATCTAGACATACTTGAACGCACAGTTTGTTAGTGTCTATATTAGACTATGGCTCAGCAGTTTACTTATACCTCAGGAAAAAAATGCTGACCAAACTTCGTACCGCATATCACAGTATTTTACGTTTTGCTACTGGTCAGCCTAGATTGACATCATTGTCATCTTTATAACTCATTTGTTTGTCTTGGACTGACATTTTATATATCTCTACTGTTCATGCATAAGATTTCATCTAGGCCCATTACCCACAAGCCTAATCAGTTTTCTAGGAATTAGTCTCTTGGATATACAAGGTCCCAGAATAGAAATTCTTTGTTAATCCCTCTCTGCCACACTAAGTTTGCACAAAATTCCTTAACTTTTTCAGCTGTCAAGCTATATAATAACTTACTAGTTCTATTGTTAGCTGCTCAAAGTTAGCTACTTCAAGACAAATCTGAGACGTTATATGATGTCAAACTCTGCTTGCAAGTGTTTTACATGATTTTATATTTTTATGTACTGTATATTTATTGTATTATGTTAGTTATGTTCTTTGTGTTGCTGTTTGTATTGTATTTAACCACTGGACGTCTGTGAAAATGGGCTTTTATTCCACAGACCCTTCTGTGTAAAATTAAAAATGAAACAAAATGTTAAATAAAAAAGTACATATACTTCATTATGCACTCCTTTTTGACTGTTGGTGTTGATCCCGGCTATTCATTTTATGTTTTACTAGTCAGAGCTTTAGTCTGGAAGTGTGTAGTTAGCCGTGATGTTCAGTGTCCAATAAGGTCAGGGAGCAGCTTGTACTGTATGCTAGCCACATTTTTCCCTCTGAACTCCTATTGTCATTATCCCTACACAGTGTGAAAACTTTGTACTTTAAGACATATATACTTACGTGTTTTATGGACCCGATTTGCAGGCTGTATTATCTATGTAATATTGTATTTGTTGTGTACCCTTTATTTGCCTGTTATGTGTCTAGTACATGACCCAGGTCCACCTTGTAAATGAATGGTCTCAACGGTGTTTCACCTGGATAAATAAAGATTGATTGATAGAACAATGATATTAAACATGGAGGATAATGTAATGGTAGCCATACACAACAAGCCTCTGTCTGCATTGGAGATCACAGCACAGTAACCAGGACCGCCTCGAAAGATTTCTTGGCTGCCACAGAAACCTCAAGATGCAGACTTGTACTCATCTACATATGGTAGCCCATACATCATCTTATACAGTGTTTGGGAACCACATACAACAAGAAGTCTGACAGTGTGTGTTTATTAATTTCCTTTTCACAAGAAGATCAACAGTGAGGAGAAAAGTGGCTGTTGGTTGGTTACCTCCGACTGTTTCTCAGTTAATCCAGGCCAGCAGCAGAGTCCGCTACAGCTCTGTGCTGGGCACAAGTTGAGCCCTCTTTTGGAAAACCAGAAGAAAAACTGCGGATATTTCCTTGATTGCCGAAACTTTTTTTTTTTAAATAAATGAGCAGCCTGTGTCAGCAGTTGTGATGGTCAGCAGAAATGCTGCGGGACCTTTATGTCCTGATTAGGAGAAACGCAGTTACAGCACGATCGGTACTGGTAGAATAAGTGTGATCATGTGCTCCCTTCACAATAAAACATTTTTTACTGACCTGCTGGCACATATAGTTTCCCCATAGCTCAGTCCAGCCAGTCATGTCACCAGAGGACTGACGGCAAGGGACACATTGGAAGATGTAGTAATTAATCATGGCGGGCAGAGGGTCACAGGATCAACCAAATTAAAAAAAAAAATTACTTTACAAAATAGAAAGTGTCTGGACATTTTTGCTGTAACTGCTTTCTTTTAATTGGGACCTAAAGGTCCAGCAGCATTTCTGTTGACCATGTGTGAATTCCCCATTAATACTGCCACCAAGATCACTTACAGTTGTAGGAGTGGTCTCATGTGAATTATTATGGTACGAGAACTACAAACCTAAGGGGAGCGGTTCTGCTACCCTAAGAACATAAGTGAGAACATTCTTACAACCCTAAGAGTGGTCTCAGTAGTGGTGTTAAAATATTTATTGATAGAGACTCAAATAATACACTGCATTAAAATGTAAAAAAACTGCCCTGAATGTGCCCATTTCCAGGCAGCTGAGTATAAGACACTCTTCACAGAATAAGAGTATCACACGCAAAGAAAGGAGCGCACAGATTGGTCAGAAGCCCTCCTTCAATCTATAATGCAGTACAACAAGCCTATTCTAGGGATGGCATTTCATCTACAAGCACATTTCACCATACACTATAATGGAAATGAACATTCGGAAGAAACCTTATTTATTTAATGGAGCTCATCTTTATCTCAGCTATTAAAAAATGCCAAAACAGACTCTAAATGAAGGGAAGCATCTAACAAAACAGGAGAAAAAGGGCACTCTAAAAATGGAACAAGCATGCATAGGTAAACACTTTGGGATAACCAATGGCTGCTGCAATACAGAAATCCCTGATATCTTATGCACCACCAGCAGTAAGCATAACAATTCCATACAGACCAAACATTAGCTTCCACACAAGCATCTGACTACACTTTAAAATGGATATTCTTACAAAACCCCACAGATCACATTTTAAAATACTTGGATCACTAAGCAGCATCTGTTTAAACACCCAGGTGTTCTTAAACCTGGTCTTACAGATTTGTTTAATAAGAAATTTGGTTTTCAGAGATATCTGCTGCAGCCAGTTTAGAACAGCACACTATGTAGTATGCAGATCAAAGAGGCACAGTCCAGGTGGCAGGTAACAGCATTTAACAGAGGTGACAGTGATGCACAGGACTGCGTGTTCAACACTTTCAAGTATGACCCCCTCAACCCTAAAAATAAAATTGGGGTTGTCCAATAGCCTAACAGCAACCCTGATTTGGAAGAAGACAGGGAACTTGGGCGATTGGCTGCCAATGGCAGCATGCTCCAGCCTGGGGAGCATTGTGGCATGTTCCGAAGAGACTCCTGGTGGGCCAGAGAACCTTGCTTCGCCTTCAGGTACCCCTCTGCATGTAAAACAAGTCAAGTTTCAGGATGTACACACCACCAAGGGAGGAAAGAGGGCATCAAGGAGAAGAAAAAATTAAAAAGTGTTTCCTAGAATCAAAGTGCACGCCGTTCCCTACCATATAAACCGCTTACTCATCATTCAGTTTGCATTCCAGAGGGGAGTGGGCACCCCAACAGTTCACAACAGAAGGCAATCTGTGCGGAACCTCAGGTGAGAGACAGGGGCTGTCACAGTTGTGATGTAGACAGGTGGTAACAGAGGCAGGTTGTCCAGCCAGAGGAGGAAACAATCCTATCAACAAAAATGAATAATATCTTTATATCTGGCATATTCTGCTTTAAGAACCTGGTCTCATGCTGGCCTGGTGGCCCTGAGGGATGGGGCGCTGGACGCCACACTTCACGTCACGCCAGCGACCTGGGTTCGGGAATAGACTTGGGCCACTAGGGGTAGGAGGGAGGGTGCAGAAGTGAGCTGCACTTGGCAAGCTATCCTCTCCTGGGGTGGGTTCCTGTGCTTCCTAGTGTTCCAGTAGCACCCGGCGGCGGATGGTGGTCACTGCAGCTGGGAGCACCTCGAGAGGGTTTGGAGTAGGCGCAGGCTTATGCAGGACACACGGGAGCATGCGTCCTGACATGCAGGCTTCATTGCACAACCTCCTCCTAGGGCACTAAGTACAAAAGCCCCACATACACACGCAGCATGACACCCCTGATCCAAACAAAGCCCAGCCATAAGCCAGGGCAGGGGCTCCAGGGTGACGTTGGTCTCTTCCCCGTGGCACACCTGGGGAGCCCCTCCGTGGGGGGGTAAGCCACAGTCCTCCCTGTTCTGCAGCCGTGGCAGAAGCTGGTTGGTAGGGTTGTTGAGAGCCTGCGTACAGGGTGGATAGGTGGATCAGCTCCACCCCCTCGCTGTACGTGTGGAGAATAGAGTTTAAAAAAAAAAAAAAGGAATGCACCGAATTCACAAGTGCGTGAAGGTCCCAGTATTTTTATTTATTTTTTACCTTACTTTTTTTTTCCCCCATTTCATTTTTATTAAAAACTTTTATACTTTAACAGTCACAGTTCACTTGGTTTTAAACCAATATTAATACATTGTTTATACAGAGGCTCAATTCAGAAGTAAACAGCAACACAGAGCTATCGAACAACTTTCTCTTATCTGCAGCAGGTACCCAGAGAGCAGTTTCCAGTATTCCGTGTAATAAAAGCTTCCTATCTTCCTCTATCCACCCGGCCCTTCCACATCCCCTATCCAGACCATGATTTTACCTTGCTTATTATGTTTACACTTAAGTAAGTTAAGGGGCATAGTAGGAGAGCCCAACCCAGCTGATCTGAGCAGTCAGGCGATCTGCATGCGGTGTTAAGGCACAAAGCTTGGGTCCTTAGTCATTATATGTATAACCCACCTTCTTCATTTTAAAGAACCCAGCTCCGCCTTATTTAAATTATAGATCATTCTTTCAGATCTATAGATATATATATATATATATATATATAGAGATATATATATATATATATAAGGTTGACAATCTCTCTCCAACCCGACAAGGTGGGCACCAACACCGTAAGCCAATGCTTAGTAATAGCTTTCTTCACTGCCAGCAGCAAGATATTTAGAAGATACTGAGAGTGGGGGTCACGCAGCCCCTGGGGAAGGACATGCAATATAAAAAGGTCACCACTATAAGGTAGTCTGATCCCAAAATGTTCCTCCAATTCCTTAAATACACCCTGTAAAAAGGGCTGCAATTTTGGACAGGACCAGAGAATGGTGAGCAAAAGGCTCACTGCATAGACGCCAACAAGCTGCCACGGTGGAGGTATGATAATGTGAAGTTATTACTGGGGTTCGAAAAAATCTTATTAGTTGCCAAGAGTATAACCTCCAAACGTGGGAGTAGGTGATTTTTGATGTCCTGCGCCATATTATTTCCCATTTATTTTTTACCTTACTTAACCTTTAACCTTTTAAACCTTACTTGTCCAACAGACACACAGTACACTGTTCTGCAAGGGCAACCTGGACACCTGGTTGTGGAAGTACAGAGTCAACTTCATGGTACTTAAAATGTAATTCATAAAAAATGACTTCCTTCCCTTTTATTTTTTTTCTGTATGCTTTTTTTTTTTTTCTTCTTTCAACCTGCGGTGCTTTTAACTAAATAAATACACAGAAACATAGAATTTGTCAGCAAAAAGGGCGCTTGACCCCCGTCTGTAAAGATGTTCCTGCAGACCCTAACTGTCTCGTGACACTCTCCCGCCCTATTTACCAATATTCCTCCCTTATGCATATCCTGTGCATACTTGAAGGCCCACACTGTTTTTGTTCTAACTACCTCTGCTGGTGGAGTGTTCCAGATGTCCACCATTTTCAGCTGAACAGTACTTCCTCACAAGCCTCTTAAACTCCACCCCCTTCCAGCTTCACTGCATGCCCTCTTGTGCTGGCGCACTTCTTCATTTGAAACAGACTTTACAGAACTATTTTTTTGTAAATTTCATTGTTTGGTCTAATTATCACACCATGATATGTCAAGAACTCTCATGATTGCAGGCATTTTTAAGATACAAAAAGCTATGTCCACATGCGGGATACCTTTGCAGCTTTTCCAACCCGAGTCTTCAATGGTACATAGTCTTCATTCCGAGGCAATGCAACCTGAAAAATATAGTTTTCACAGACTTAACTCACAAATAAGTTTCAGAAACTCAAGCAGCAATGACCCTGCTTTCTATTCCCAATGTAGGGGCCAGAGAACACATAAGTGGAATAAAAGGAAATTTTACACTAATTTCTGCATGAGTTGCTCTCCCCCCTTCTGATTTTATTAATCTGTTTACCGGCCTGCAGATTAACAGTATATTGGTACACATGAAAAAATTACTCACCTTCGTAACTGTGTTTCTTCTAATGGAGTCTTGCTGTATTCTGACATTCTAACATTATGCAGTTAGCCCCAGCACTTGAACTGCTCCAGAGAGGAAAGAGTTAACTATGACAGAGCACAGAACGTTGAGCTCGAGCTCAGTTCAAACCACTGTCTGCTGCACTTTGAAGTGTAACCGTCGGATTCTTATGAGCTAATACTAACTATACCTACTAAGTGGAAATTGTAAAATCTACTAGCCAAAAGGCAACCAAATATTTTGGGTCCCCAAAAAGACTCAAGTCGAGAACTCCAAAACAAAAACTAGATACAGTAGTGAACAAAACATAACTATAGAAAAATATATAACTTAACCCACTCCAGCTCTTCTATAAAGGGGAGAGTGTCAATTGCACCCCTGAGGTGCAACCCTGCACCTGCCAGCCCGCTTCCCAAAAAACAGGTTCTGAGAAGGGAGGGAGGCAGGGAGGAAGGTCAGAATACAGCAAGACTCCATTAGAAGAAACAATTACTAAGGTGGGCAATTTTTTCTTCAAACATGAAGTCTTGCTGTATTCTGACATTATGCAAACTACAAAGCAGTACCTCCATGGAGGAGGGTACCGAACCTATTTTGGGAACAGGATCTGCAGTACTGCTGTACCAAACCTAGCATCACTCCTAGCCTGGATATCCAGAGAGTAATGCTTGGTGAATGTATGGACTGTTTTCCAGGTGGCTGCTTTACATATCTCTAACATGGGTATCTCTCTGGCAGCAGCCATAGAAGCAGCTGTACTTCTAGTCTAATGAGCCCTCAGGGCTGAGGGGGGCACTTTGCCTAGCTTTTCATAACAGAATTGTACAAAAGACAATCCACCTGGCAATAGTCCTCTCAGTAGCAGTTTTACCCTTTCCCACTTCACCAAAAGTGAGAAACAACTAAGGACAGTAAAAGCTAAGTGCCTTAGTGCGCTCAATGTAGTAGCTAAGTGCCCTCTTAACATTCAAACTGTGTAACCTCTCTCCTGAAGAAGAATGATCAGTGAAGAACACAGGAAGAGACATGGACTGGTTCAGATGAAAATCTGAAACCACTTTAGGTAAGAACCTCCTGCTTGGTTCTAAGGACCACCTTATCTCTATGGAAAGAGATAACATTAGGCTCCACTGACAGAGCTTGTAATTCACTAATATGCTTGGCAGAGGTAATAGCTACCATGAACACAGCTTTCCAAGTCAAATAATTAAGTTCTACTGAGGCCAAAGGCTCAAAGGGTGGTTGCATTAGCTGAGCAATGCAAACATTAAGATCCCAAACAGGAGTAGGATCCCTAAAAGGAGGACTGGTATGAAGCAATCCTTTAAAGAATTCACAGAAAACAGGATGAGATGCCAGTGAGGAGGCCTTTCCCACTGACAAATGCAGAAACAGCTGACAAGTGTACTTTCAGGGTAGCTGGTCTGAGGCCTAAGCCATTAAGACGAACCATATAATCCAGAACTGTAGCCAAGTCAGCAGAATCTGGGGATATGTGCTTACTGGAACACCAAATGCTGAATCTTTTCCATTTGGAGTTATAAGTTTTTCTGGTGGCAGGTTTTCAAGAGGCTTTGAGAATGTCCAGAACCCCGAGACAAATGCAAGCTTGCATATTTTAGCTCTTCAATAGCCATGCCTTGAGATTGAGAGACCGAAGGTTGCGGTACCAAATCCTCCCCCGAAAGAAGGCTAACAGGTTGTGATTCCTGGGAAGAGATAGGGGAAGATGGACTGCTAGGGACAGCAACAGAGGATACCAAGGCTGCCTGGCCCAGTCTGGAGCAAATCAGGATCTCTTTGCAAGATTGTGACCTTATCTTGACCAGAACTTTGAATAATAGAGAAGGGGAGAGAAGGCATACAGAAATTTCCCCTCCCAATCCAGAAGTAGAGCATACAGGGGGACTAAGCCCAAGACCGTGGGGCCTGCAACAGAAGAGAGGAAGTTGGTGATTGTCTGGGGCTGCAAAGATATCCACCTCTGGAGTTCCCCACCTTGGGGAAAAAAAAAATCACCTTTAACACTAGGGGATCCAGGGACCATTCGTGATGGCCCTGATAAATCCTGCTCAATCCATCTGCTAGCACACTGTCCTTCAATGGAAGGTGGACTGCTACCAGAAATGTCTATAGTGAATAAGCCAGGGACCATAATTTCATGGCTTCCATGCACAAGGCTGTAGACCGAGTGCCTCCCTGCTTGCTGATGTGCCGCATGGTGCTAGTGTTGTCTGTCCTAATCTGAACCACCTTGTTCTGTAACGAGTCTGAGAAAGCTTGTAGATCCAGGTACACCACTGCCCTGAGCTTCAGAAGACTGATGTAAAGTAGAGACTCCTGAGGGGACCACACTCCCTGTGCTGTGAGGACACCCAAGTGAGCTCCCCACCCCAGGAGAGAAGCATCTGTGGTTAGAACCCACAGAGTGAGACTGAGTGATGAATGGGACTCCTTGTCTGAGGTTGTCCTGATCCAACCACCACTGGAGAGCCTTGATCGGAGTCTGAGTCACTGGAATTAGTTTGGTTAGAGGATCTTTTTTCTGAGACCAAAAAACCCTCAAGTGGAACTGGATGTCCCTCATCTGAAATCTGGCCCCTTGTACCACTGCAGCGGAAGCGAACATGTGGCCCAAGAGTTGAAGAAAATGCCTTGCTGGTTGAGACACCAGAAGGAGAAAAGACGACGCCAGGTCTATAACGGCCTTTGCCCTTGCCAGAGGGAGCAAGGCTCTTGCTTTGACAGTATCCAATTTTACCCTTATGAAGGTCAAGAGCTGCACTGGTTCGAGAACTGACTTGGAAGACTGAGGAGGAATCCTAGAGAAGTAAACAATTGCTGGGTCACTTGTAGGTTTGACTTGACTTGGTCTGGAGACTGACCCACAATGAGCCAGTCATCCAGGTATGGAAATATGGAAATGTTCTGTCTCTTTAGAAAGGCCACTACAACTGCTAGGCATTTTGTGAACACCCTTGCTGCTGATGTTAGGCCGAAGGGCATTGCTCTGAACTGATAATGGCCTGAAGGCAGTTCGAACTGGAGGCACTTTCTGTGGGAGCACCTGATGGGAATGTGAAAACAGGCATCCTTGAGGTCCAGGGAGGCTAGCCAATCCCTTGGCCTTAGAGAGGAAAGAATTATTCCCAGAGTCACCATTTTGAATTTTGGCTTTACTAGGTGCTTGTTTAAGTATCTTAAATCTAGGATGGGCCACCACTCCCCTGTCTTCTTTGTGGTAAGGAAGTGTCTGGAGTACAGATCTTTGCCCGTGAGATGTAGGAACTTCCTCTATGGCTCAGAGTCTCAGCAGAGAGGAAACCTCTGCCTCTAGGGCAATAGTTTCAGAGATGTTTGCAGGTGGAAAAGACCTGACCCTCAGCTTTGGAAATTTTTTGAAGCAGAGGACCAGTTCCTGGCTTACTACCTCCAGGACCCACTTGTCTGAGGTAACAGTCTTCCAGGCCTGGAAGTAGTAAGCCAGCCTGCCTCCTACAGGAAAGGGAGAGTAGACACGGGCTGACACATCAGGGTGTCTGCTTGGCAGGAGCCTTAGACAGAGGAGGATGCAGCCCTGCTCATCCCCCTTCTACTTCTCCCTCTGAAGAACCCCCTCTGAGGAAAAGGAGAGGAGGCCTATGCCTGGTAGAAAAGCTTGTGGAAGGGCCAGCCCCTAGACTGCTGCTTCTGAGGAGTTGCCTGTGCACTCCTGTAGGTGGTCCTGAATTCATCCATTTTCTTCATATGATTCTCTGTCTGCTCCCCAAACAGAGAATTCTCCATGACAGGGAAATCCATGGCCTTAGCCTGGGTGTCCTGCGAGAGGCTAGTACGCCTGAGCCAAACCAATCTCCTAAGAGCCACAGATGTAGTCATGACTCGTGATGACACATCACTGGAGTCCACAGCAGCATGAAACTGGATCTTAGATGCCTCAATCTATCAGCAGCCACCTCCTTGGCAAGCTGGGGGGGAAGCCTGTTTAGCCAGTTCCAGAACAGTATCCCATCTGGACATCTGGTATCTGGCTGTATTGGCCATGTAGTTAGCCTGCCTAAGTCCCAAGGAAGATGCCCTGTACTGTTTTTTAGCCATGGCATCCAGCTTCCTGGAGTCTTTATCTGGTGGAGTGTGAAGCCAAGGGTATGTTAGCCTTTTCACAGGCTGCAGCCTGCACAACCCCAACATGACTGCATTGCTGGTACAAGAACTCCGTATCTGAGCCTGACAGCATACATCTCTTGTCCACTTGCCTGTCCACAGGAGGTAGAGAATTTGGTGTTTTAAGCAATCTTTGTGACCGTTTCCCCAAAAGATTTATGGAGGAGAATAGACAGTCTCTTGGACTCTGGGATGTCCATCATCTCCACATAGTCAGGCTCCTCTTGTTCCTCAACAGCTTCAACCAGAGGGAGCTGGAGGGTTTCTGCCACTTTTTTGTAAAACAAAGTGGGATGCGGACTCAGAAAGCCTAGGAGGGTAAACACCAGAAGGTCTGTCTGGGGAGATCTCCCCCTCCCCCTCCTCCCCCTCCGGTTCATAATACTCTTCTGGGAATTGTCCGGAACCGGAGGAACCGACCAAACTGAGCGCCTACCGAGAGACGCCGGATCGGTCGGAACCGGACAGAGTGATTCAACTATACTAATCACCCTGGCAATTTCCTCGGCGGTTGGACGATGCGGTTCTGGATCAGAACCGGCCGACTTCTCCTTTTTCTTCCTCTTATCTGGAACCAACACCTCAGGATCGGCTCTCCTTTTGCCTGAGGGAGTCTCGCCCAGGTCAGTGGGCACTCCCTCAGGTTCAGTTGGAACCGAACTGGTCTGGCCATCCAGGTCAATGGACTTCTCGGCCTCCTTTTCCCTAAGCCTGCCCAATCTTTTATCTAAGGTGGCCTTAGGAAAATCTCTACAAATCTGGCAGTCTGAATCAAGGTGGTCAAAACCCAGACAGTAAACACAGGTGGTGTGGGGATCAGCCTTAGCAAAGGCCTCCCCACACTCACTGCAGTGTTGAAACCCAGTGGGCCCGGTTTTTCTCTTGGGTTTCTCAGACAAAGCCATCCTAAAACTTACCCTTTTCGGCAAGAGCCAGGCAAGACCCCCTTGTCGGTTCCTAACCATGTCACAGGTATTTGAGGGAAAAAAAAAATCGTGTTTTTTTTTTTTTTTTAAGAACTGATAAGGACCAGTACCTCACACTAAATACAGAAACAAAAATAAACTCAGGGGAAAATAGACAATTGGTTCAGCTGAACCGACTGAAAAAGTATCTTTTACAATTTCCACACATACAGCACACTAGTCCACTACCCAAGTACTTACTGTATTGCAGACAGGGATCTGAACTGAAATAAAATAAGAAATAGTGATTAAAACCGACGTTTTTAGTATACCAAACCGACAACGAAGGAGAGATCTCTGGAGCGACTGTTCAGTTAGGCGGAGTAAAGAATCTGACGGTTACACTTCAAAGTGCAGCAGACAGAGGTCTGAACCGAGCTCGAGCTCAACGTTCTATGCTCTGGCATAGAGTTAACTCTCCTCTCCGGAGCAGTTCAAGTGCTGGGGCTAACTGCATAATGTCAGAATACAGCAAGACTTCATGTTGTTTGAAGCACAACACTGGCTAGCAGTGCTAGCAGCCATGATACCCCAAAACTAAGAGCTGAAGCAGGTTAAAAAAGAGAATCGGTACGACTATGTACCACGGAGGAGTGCCAGGTATTGCTCACTCAATGTCAGAAGGGTGGTCAACTGACAAATGTTTATTTATTTATTGGAATTTTGGTAACTGGGCAAGTCCACTGTCAACAGCAGTTCCTTTTTCAGGAACAACCCGGAAGAGCAACGTAACAGAGCAAAATATACAGTTGGGTGAAATTGCAAGTACAGTGCAATATCACAGAGGAAATTACAGTGGCAAAAACATCACAGTAACATACAGTAAAGTACAGTAATAGTAGCAACATAAACAATTAACCAGCTAAACATCAAAATATTGCAGTAATATAAAACTATAATGTCATGCCAAGAGATCCAAGTGCAGAGAGGTGTGAACGGTTGATTAGGAGGGAAGACAGGGAGTAAGACAATAAGGGAGTCAGACAGAAAGAGAGATAGGAATGACAGCAGGGTAGGAGTGTGATGGGCATCACCTTATGCAGGAGCATGTAGAAAGGTAAGAATAACTGCAGAGGAGGAGTAAGTCAGGCATCACCTGATACAGGAGCACATAGCAGCATTATAGAGAGGGGCAAGCAAGTTGGATTGGAATGTGGGGACAGTGAGGCAAAGTAAGATAGAAATGTTACAAATAAGGTCACAGCACAATGTAGAATTGGGGAGGTATGTCAGGTTGCACAGCAGTACCAGGCAAAGAATGACAGTGGCACCAGATGCCCATTCAGAGGTTTAAGACTTTATTTACTGGCATGGAGTTGGAGGTCTGTAAAGGGTATTTCCAAGATTTACCTAAAAATATTACCAGGTTGAAGAAACCAGTAGTACCTGCAGAGGGGTTTTCTTTTGTTTTTAATTTTTTGGCAACCGAGCAAGGCCCACTACACACGTGCCTGTTTTCAGGGGCGACCTGGGAGCACTGGGGCTAAGTGACTTTTTCAGAGTCGCACAGTATGCAAGTGGAGGTTGTGGGAATCAAACTCAGGTCTGCTGGATATACCAAGCACATTCACAGCTCATTAGTCTAACCTCTAGGCTATACTGCCAGTCTAAAAGTGATCTGGATTCCAGATTGAGGCATACTATCAAAACATGTCACTGCCTTATGTGAGCAGATTTTCAGTAGATAACTGATATGATCAGATGTTTCATAAAAAGTCTAGATCTGCCCCCTGAAGTATAATTATTCGTGGTATCATCATTTTGTCTGGAATGTACTATGTTCCCAAAACTGTCATGTATATAAATGTACTGTACCCAAAAATTTCTTTGCAACTAATTCTGGGTTGCCCCTGAAAAAGGGACCTCTTGGGCCCAGTGGGCCTACCCGGTCTACAAAATTAAATAAATAATAAATAAATTGTGGCTGGTTCTTGCCTGGGCTTGGTCAGTTCCCCTGAATTAGAGATACTGGAGTAGAGCCGTAGAGGAACCTCCCTTTTAAGAGGGAACACTGTGTTCTGCAAAAGAATTTAACGCCCTGGAGCAAGCAGAAGAGTCAGTTTTGCATTGGGTGGGAATGCAAAAAGGTCAACCTTTGGCCGTACCCACATGCCCAAACAGCTGTTCAGCTACTGTCCAAATCCGCCTCAACTTATAGGGTGGAATCACTGCCTGGCTTGTGCTGTCTGCCTGGACACTTAGCAACCCAGAGTCATGAACAGCAACCAGCAAAACCTCTCAGGCAACCAGCCATTCCCACAGCCTCTAAGCACAGAGGGTAAGAGAGTGTGTGTGCGTGTGGCCCCATTTGTTCAAGCTAGAACCAACATTCTAACCAACTATCAGAAAAGATGTCCCCTGAAACTGAGGAGCCAAGGTTTGAAGTCCTAAAGAACCACCCTAGTTTCCAGCATGGTCAAGTGAAGATCTTATTCCAGCACAGACCGGGTGGGGGCCCCTGGTTCCAGTGAGGGCCCAAGTGGGCACCCTAACCCCAGCTGGAGGCATACATAGTGAGATCACCAGTGGTTGAAGTTGCTGAAAGGAGAACCCATAAGCAGGTGATCCCTGTCCTGCCACTACAGCAGGGCATACTTTGGGGGACGGCAAATGTGAAGCCTGCAACCACTGGGCATGCAGTAGCCATGGAGGAATCCTCATAGGCAAGTGAGCCATAGGAACCATGAATATCACAGCTGCTGTGAAGCCCAGGAGGTAGAGCATGATGGAGGCTGAAGCCAGGTCGCTGAGACACACCAAGGCTGAGACCTTGCCCTGAGGAAGACTTTCAGTCAAAGCACTGGGGCATGTCAGGTTACAGGACAGCCGACTGTTCTATACGCCTACAATTTTTTTTTCCTTTTTTTATGGTGCCATCGTGTACAGCATTAATGTACAGTACTACACGTAAAGCACTGAAAGCACCTTTTTTGTGAGGTACAATAAATCTTGTGAAAGCTCAGCAGCAGGAGTGCTCTGATTTTATGTAATCTGTAGCAGTGTGTCTGTAGTTGCAAATCTGCACTTATTTGTGTTCCCCAATACATTTTTGAGCACCCTTCCCAGTGTGTGCTGCGCCTTCTTTTGTTTTACAGTCATTAGCACACCCCCAGGCTGTCCAGCACCTGCCTGGTGTGGAACAAACTGTACTCCGCAGTCGCTGCTGAAGCTCCATGGGAACCCTAATTTCTACAGTTCCTGGAACAGAGCGGGAACCAGAGAAAAAGAATGCGACTTACACAAAAATAAAAGTTAACTAATGCAGGGTATCACAAACCTAACTTAGAATTACAAATAATTAAAAAAGTCATAAAACTTGGCAAAGAGGGCTGGAACAGGACTCCAGGACATCTGCTCTCTTTATCACAGAAAACACATGTAACAAGTAGAGGAGGTATTCTACTAGTGCAGGGTTTAAAATTAGGTTCCATATTCTAACAGCCCAATTCTCATCCCCAGAGCATCTCCTGCACTGCGAGGTGATGCTAATTGTATTATCCCAAAGAAAAGATTGGTCTGAAATAAGCCAAATCACACAGTGTATCAATTTAAAAGGTTAAGTTTACAATTCAGTTGTGAACCCGGTGGTGCTGAGGGTTGAGGCGCTGGACGCCACACCTTGCACCGCGCTGGCGACCCAGGTTCTGGAACGAGCCTGGGTCAGAGATCGGCTGGGGGGAGAAAGAGGTCTGGAGCAGGCTGCCAGCCCTCTACCTCGGGTTTGGGGTAGCAGGACACCTTGGAGCCTGGCCGCCCCCTGGTGGAGGCCAGAGAAGCAGCACCTCTCTGATGACCTTCGGCGTAAGCCGTTTGGGGGAGGAAGGAGGAGGCTCCATCTGGAGCTGTGCTGCGCATGTGTGCCTCCACGCACATGCGCTACCACTTCCGGGGGTCTCGGGAGTTAGGTCCACGGGAGATAACGGAGGAAAATGTGGAGGTCAGCCGAGGATGATACCTCCGGACCGGCTCAGGGGATCTGCCGGGGCGCGCATGGTGCTACAAACCCCCGCGAAGGACCCAGAGTCCGGTAGGCTGGTGGACGATAAGGGAGGACCTGCCATAAGGAGGATAAAAATAAGTTGAAAAAAAAAAAGTTTACGATTCAGATTGGCTATTGTCATTTCAAATTATACAGTTGAGTATAGCAAACGTTTCCGATACAATTCTTCCTCAGTGCGTACTGTATCTTAGTATATAAAAACAAAATATTTTTTCTAATGTATACCTACAAGTGTTTTTCCAATAATCAAAATGATTTTATCAATATGATTTAAATTAATTGAGAGATTACTACAACCATTACCAGAAATAAAAAAAATTAAAAGCATATAACAGTTTTTTGCTGTTACTGTATAAATAGTTGTCTTCTCATTTATACAATAGGGGTGGGTTGTAAACGTTGCAAATAGAAACATGTATTCTGACTACAGAGATAAATGTTGCTGACGAAGCGACTGTGGAAGATATTTACATTTACACACTCACAGTGCCTATGTCAGCAGCCTTTATTTCCACTCTGCCTACCTGATTCATTATGTTTCCCATGTCAGCACTACTTTGCTACACTAATAAAAGTAAATTCCACACACCTGTTACAGCACCTGTCTGCTCTCTGAAGCAGCCCGAATATTCTGTGCTTTCAGAAACGCTTTCAATGCGTCAAGAAGTGCAGCAGAGTAGCCGGAGTTGTGAGAACAAAAAAACGATTTAATTTCGATAGTAAAAAAAAAAAAAAAAATGTAAAAGCTACCATGCATTACCTTAGTGAAGACGGAAAAGTTTGCAATACACCTCAAATCAATAAGCTAACTCTTAAGAACCACCAAAAGCCAATAAATAGAGAACAAGCGGTATCTCCGTGTACATATAATTTATTTGTTCTTCCCTGTTACAGGAGCACAGACGAGAAAGAGCAGCCCACCTAGGAAATGAATGAAGGCCATATCATCGTACAGTGACTGACTAGTACAACCCCATGGAATTTACCTTTTTCTAGCCCAACGCAGCATTACCACCGGAATTCCTTGCACCTACACATGTGAAGCGATACATTCAAAATATCCAAAGAAAAAGAAAAAAATTGGAGAAGTTACACAAGCAATAATCTTTCCAACACTATACTAAGTAATGCACATGAAGTAAAAACACAAAAACAAACAAACAAAAAAAAAAAAACTTCACCAGAAACAAATTTAAACGAACCACACTCCCGGAAGTATACCTCATGATAATAGCCCACCCACTTTCACTTTCAACTATAAACCAAACAAAATGACCCAAGTGAATACTGACAGCCCAAGCCACCAAACTACTCAGTCAACTTCCAATACAGAGCCAAAGTGACATTCAAACTTTGAACGTACCAGAATATCAGTAACGTGAATGAACCAATAGAAAAAGCCCCAAACCTAGCAAGCATGACTTACACCACCCACTCATTCTTAAAAAAAAAAAAAAAAAAAAAAAAGAGTACCACAGCCGCAGAAAGACACCAAAGGGCAAAATAAACCCAAACAACTAATTATCAAAACAAACAAAGTAAAGCCACACTCCTGCCCTATTATATAAATTGCACACATGATGGGTAGGAGTGGGATATGACAAATATTCTCACTCCTGCATCGTGAGGCATGGATATCACCCGTGCCTTTGGCGCCCATTGAATATCTATGCCTCTACAGGAGTGAGAATGTGCCATATCCTCGCCCATCATGTATCTATTATCTAAAAGTTTAAACATAATAGAACGTATCAATCCATTTGCAGACTGAACAATGCTTCAAATTCCAGGCATTATATAAACCATAAAATATGATTTACCCAATCCATTCTTTCATAGGTAAGCCTTATTCCTGTTTCTAGTGTTTAGTAGTATGATATCTAAGAAAAATAAACATGTTTTTTCCTCAAATCTCAGTATACCATTTTTTTTTTTTTTTTTTACTATATTTTTCTTTTTCGAGCACTTATAGTGATTAAGGTAATTCTATATTATGTACCTCTTAATTTTTTGGTGTGTTCGTGTCATGCTTTAGTTGTGAGGTCTGTTAAAAGAGATTAAAAAAAAGTGGTTTTAAATACCCCTCGCGTATTTTATCTAAAGTTGCGCTCTTCCTAAAGTTTTATATAGATCAGTCCCAGTATTGAATTCTCTTACTCACTTGAATTGTAATGTGTGGACTGGGGCAGATCCTCACGATTTCTCTTCTTGTAATGGATACACACGCCACCCACTCCACACAGTTCTTCTATGTTCTTCAGGCGTGAACTGGGCACGGAATGCTGCGCCTCATTACGTGATGTCACTGAATGCTTGCGATGATTAGTGCTGGTGCCGGGCGCCCGACCTGCTGAATGCAGCACCAGGAAAGGACCTGGTGTCTAACATGAAGAGTGTGAATTTCATTATTTCTTCAATATATTTTATCATTATTGTTTGTTTAAACTCACAAATTTCCATATTCACAGATCGGACATATCTTATTGTTTCTGTTTCACTTTGGACTATATATTGGGTCATATATACAGCCACAGAATGGATGTTCCTCATGCACCCTAAGGAGGTCAAAAAGGTCACCCTGAACATATCAGGGATTACTCGTAAAACTACTAAAATTCTCCAGTTACTTATTATACAACAAAAAAAAAAAAAAAATTATAAATGTTGGCAGTATTAAACCAGCCCTATGGGTCCAATTCATATAAACAAACCTGTTCTCTATATGTAGTGTTACTTACATGGTGTAATGTTTTGCCTCCTATAAACTTAATGTGTAGATTCAAAATTATACACCATAAGGAGGTCAAAAAGGTCAAACAATAAGATATGTCCAGTCCATGAATATGGAAATTTGTAAGTTTAAACAAATAATAATGATAAAATATATTAAAGAAATAATTAAATTTATACTCTTCATGTTAGACACCAGGTCCTTTCCTGGTACTGCATTCAGCAGGTCGGGTGCCCAGCGTCAGTGCTAATCATCACAAGCATTCAGTGATGACGCACAGCACTCTGCGCCCAATTCAAGCCTAAAGAAAAGAAAAGAACTGTGTGGCATGGGTGGCATGTTGCTCCATTACAAGAAGAGAAATCGGGAGGCTCTGCCCCAGTCCACACATTACAACTCAAGTGAGTAAGAGAATTCAATACTGGGACTGATCTATATAAAACTCTAGGAAGAGTGCAACTTTAGATAAAATACACGTGGGGTATTTAAAACCACTTTTTTCAATCTCTATTAACAGACCTCACAACTAAAGCATTTTTCCAATTGTTTAACAAGGTGAGACACACTAAGCTGAAAGCTTGTTTACAGGTGCAACCTGGGAGCACAGGGAAGTTAAGTGACTTGCTCAGGGTCACACAGTATGCAAGTGGGGGCTGTGGGATTCAAACCCAGATCTCCAGATTTGCAGCTCAGAGCCTTAAACCACTGCGCTATACTGCCTCCCATGAAGCATGACACGAACACACCAGAAAATTAAGAGGTACCCAATACAGAATTACCTTATCACTGTGAGTGCTAGGAAAAGAAACTATATATTAAAAATGGTATACTGAGATTTGAGGCAAAAAACGTTTTTGGTTTTCAATTTTTAAACCTTATTTAGATATGCTACATACTGAAGTAAGGGGCAGAAGATAAGGAATGGTTTACCTATAAAAGTAGTGGATTGGGTAAATAAATTATATTTTGTGGTTTATGTAACGCCCGGAATTTGAAGCATTGTTCAGTTTGCAAATGGACTGACATGGTTCTTTTATGTTTAAACTTTACAGATATAAGAATACAACTATTTATACAGCAACAGCAAAAACTGTTATATGCATTTTCATTTCTGGTAAAGATTGCAGAAATCTCTCTTAATTGAAATCATATTGATAATTTTGATTGTTGGAAAAATACATTACAAAAAATATTTTGCTTTTATATACTAGGATACAGTAAGCACCGAGGAAGGACTGTATCCAAACATTTGCTATACTCGACTGCATCATATGAAATGACAATGACCAATCTCAACAGTAAACTTAACCTTTCAAATTGATACACTGGGTGAGTGGGCTTATTTCAGATCAGTCTTTTCTCTGGGATGTTTTGCTTTTGATTGGTCCAGGCTCCTCCCTGATTATATATTTTTGCTTTATACTGAGGTTGGCTGGACTGGACACCACTCTTTTGCAATTTGTATTACGACATCACTACTGAACTCCTGTTAAGAGAACAAAGTTTCTCCCGACACAGTGTTGCAGCCACAACAGTAAAGCATCTGGTAAAGATACACAGTGCAGACAAAGGACAAGACCCTGATTTGGTAGTTTTGCCCTTCCAGGAAGGAGCAGAGGGAAACACCGTTGACATTTACTAATTGTGATGTGCAGGTGGGCATCCTGCATCTCCAGTACAACCCGTTCTTCTCTGACAGGAGATGAAGGACAGTGCCTAGGGACAGCACAGAGAACCTTTTGTGTACCACATACTTAGTCCTTGGAGGTCTAGAAGTAGCAGACTCCTCCAGTTTTCTTGAACATCAGGAAGTATAAGAAGTATAAAACCTGGTTTATTTCCACTGGTGGAAATGGCTGAATGACCTTTTTGCACAGAAATGTTTGCACTTCCTCCCGCAGGACAGTTAAGTGCTTGTGGGTGTAGCGACAGGCCCTTAGAGGGATCACTGTGGTTGTGAAACCATCTCCAGGGTATACAGGTGCTGGACAATGCCCAGAACCCAGCTGTCCATGGTCACTGTCTGCCACTGGGGCAGAAAGAGAGATGCTGCCTCCCACCCAAAAGTCAGAAGGAGAGGATAGCCGACAGCCCCATCTCTCATATCCTTTAGGGATTTGTACTGAACACACATTAACTGCAGTTGCTGCTGCTGGGGTGCATAACCATATCCCTAACCATGGTGACTGTAACTGCAAGTGTTCCTGCAAATGGAGTCTCTGCTTCGAGGAGTCATTCAGCATCAAAGACTGAAGTAGTTCTCAGACTTCTTGAATGTCTTGAGCTCACTGAAAATGCTTTCCACTTCTGAACCAAACAGCTGGTTGCTCCTACTGCACACCCTGGGCACATCCTGCAACACAGAGCAAGAGTGGCATCTAAAGCTTACACCAGAGGCGGCTGCTGTGGCCACATCATCTGAGGTGTCACAGACTGATATCAGGAGGTGCTTCTGAGCCCTAGGACATTTAAGGGCCCATCAGCCATACTTCTGACAATACGGATTACCTCTCTCCAGATCTGGTTCTGACAGTCTACCAGACATTTCCAGTAATGAGCAATATGTAAGTCAAGAGAGTCTGAGGCAAAAAAAGTGTGCCTCCCATCATATCCAGTTTTTTGGATTCTGTAATGGGTTCTGGTGCTCATCCTTTCTCCCACCCCCACCCAAGGCATGTCATCAGCAGCCATGATCACAAATGAATCAATATCCTGCTGGGTAAGGTAATACTTTTTATCACTAGGAGAGAAACACTGCTTGCCTGCCTTGCCAGGGATGACTGGCAACGTACTGTGCCAGTGCCAGGCAATCAAGTAGCGTCCTCCATAGCAGCATAGACAGGAGGGACGACGACCGAGAAGAACTTTTGACCAATCAAATAAAATGTATATTTTTTTTGAAGAATCTTCTTCCTCCAAGAAGACATTCAAAGTCTCCTATATCTATCACATTAATGACTGAAGGGTAGAGTTCTTAGCAGGAGAACAGGGCCTGTACAGGACTGTATCTTCACACCTTGCGGACACAGTGTAACAAACCTCTTCTTGCTCCAGCTGAAGGAAAGAATGGGGTCTTTCTCTTTCCAATCCTCTTCATCATCCAGGAGGTCAGGACTGTATTCCTGATCCTCTTCCTCTAGAGCAGGAGGCTGAAAAGTAACAGACCTTGGAGGGGAAGCTTTAGGAGGTACATCAGGCCAGTCAGCAATACATGAGACTCTGGTTGAAAAGGGACTTGCACTGTCAACTACAGCAGCTTAGGCAGTAATCGCCTAATTAAGTCAGAGTTCTGCCAATACTGCACCTGGAATGGCATCAACACCTGAAGCAGTCATGGACTACCACAATTACCGGTGTTTACCAGCCCACTCTAGTCAATGAGGCTTTAGTACTTTGGCTATCATATCAGAGTCTTTTACAGGTTGGGGTCCTGGCCTTGTAGAGTATGCCTGTTTTGCTGGCATACCGAACAAATTTTTTGACTTACCATACCCTTTAAAGAACAGAGATCTGGATTGCTGATGGGCGGGGAAGTGACCTTGATTCACCAATGATTAGCACACAGGCTACTGCAGATAATGGCGAAGATGACAACTTGGCAACTAACTATGTTGGCAGGATCAATTTATGCAGCGACTTTGAGCGCCCCCCCCCTTCCACGGACAATTCCTGATTTGACAGCACTGGCAGCAGATTCTGTTAACTGGCAGGCACTGCAGCAGTCTTATCCATTTCTTTTTGAAAGAAAAGTGCTCCAAATCCTTTTGTCTGCATCTCTGTGTAACTTGGTTAAACCCTGGCAAACTGTGCAGTTTTTCACGTTGTGGGATGGGCCCAAACACACACACACACTCTCTCTCTCTCTCACACACTCCACACCTAGTGGGCGTCCTCATGATAAATCTGGTTTCCGCAGCAACAGTCTTGGCAGATACTCATACTTCAACTCCAATTTGTTTTTCTAAGCAACTTCAGAGCCACGGGAAGCACCCCCTTCCCCTTTTCATGGCACTGTGCATTACAACATAGAGATGGAGTTGCTGGTTCAACTTCTTTGTAGAATGTGGGAGCTGAATGGGCAAGCACAGGGGTCCCATTTGGTTATGTATTCTCTCAAGCAGGGATAATGGTAAAATTACATCACCAAGAAAGAAAAAAATCAGACCAACTGTAATGTCAAAATTAAAATCCCCTTCCCAAACAACATAATGCCACCATTTTCCAGTAACAGCAGACTAAAAGCATATTGCTTACCTCGTGTGTACAACCTTCAACTGTGTCTACCGACTGTACTTTGACTTTGGGCATAAGATCAGTGAGACTATACAAGAGGAAAAAAAAAAAGCACAGAAGCATGGTTTAGTTCTCTGTTTTTATCTTCTATTTTTTACTCCCCCGGCAACGCACATACATACTTAGCTACATTCAAGGTGATGGCAGAAAGAAACCCAGAGTCCATCTAGTCTGCCCTTAGCTTGACTATTTTAACTTTTTACTGCATGCAGGCCCCAGAGCCTATATTCTTAGTGCCTCCACTTCTCCCCCCTTTTTATTTACTACCCTTTAAATCTGTAACCTGGAAGGACCACCTACCTAACCTTTAAAGCTGCACTCTCAGGACTTCCGAGGACTCCTGGGTGTCTGTGACACAACAGGACATTCCTCTGCAATTTACCCCCCAATAGGGCCCTGCCTTGTCTGGTCCATGGCAGCAGTACCCTGTCACAATGTGGTCACTATGGCAGAGGCCTGAGGAGATGCTAGATGAGCAGGTGCAGGCAGGCATCATCTATCTGGCAGGCACAGATTTTTGCCCACTTTTCTGCCCCACCCTCAAAAAGCGCACCATATAGAGGAAGCCAGCAAGCCTGATGCAGACGCAGACACACACATACTCTCCCCCCATGCACGCTGCTAAAATGCCCCCCCCCCAAATCTATGGATCAAAATAGTTATTTTGATGGAGCCTAAATCCCACATGTCAAAATGCAAACTATTTAAAACACTTCAGAATTATTGGACACAAATCAGAATTCAGAGAAAGTTTTGCAGAGGAGAGCTTTTCTACCGCCAAAGATTTTCCATTTTCAGAAATGGGCAATTTCATTTCACAGAATCTTAAAATCAGTTTTTTCCCCTTTCTGTTCCCCAAAAAGAGTTAAAATCAGCATTTTTATATTGCAAAATGTGGAATGAAACTGGAGTTGTGTACAAATTTGGCACCAAGTGTGGCTGTAATTGTTGTGCAAACAGTTTTCTTCAACTAAGACCCCCATTTCTCAGACCCACCCGACAGTAGCCCCCGTGTCACTGACCTCATGGACTTATAGGTTATCCACCACTTAATCAGGGCCACAACAGTGGCAAATGGTTTGCCATGTCAGTCGTGTACAGGCCCAACGGCAGGCCAGGGCTTTTTTCTCTGGCTCCTGGTTGCCTCCCCAAAGGTGCCAGCACGCAATGACATGTGTGTGCTGGTAGTTGCCCCTTGCTGTGCTGTCTCCTGGCCTTCCCCAGGTGGCAGACAAACAGAGCACTGTGTCCACCCTCCCCAAAGGAGAGTTGTCCCTAGGATGCATAGTCCTCCCGCCCTCACCCGGCTGACCAGAATCCATTCCCGAAACCGTAGCGCTATCATTGCACCATCGCGCAAGTCAAACAGTTTTTTATATTAAAAACAAATTACTATGTGGGTTTTGAAAATGACATTCCGTTTTTAATCCTAGTTGTTCTATTTCTTGTGGGAAAATAGTGGCCCTGCTGTTCCAAAAGATTTTATATGCTGTATTTTCTTAAAACTCCATTTCTTACTTGAAATCTTCTGCAGATACAGCCTCCAACTTTTGCTTCTTTCCAAAAATATCATCCGGACCATCAACATCTGCTTCTCGTTTATTGCTTCCAGCGGTAGCATTACTGGCAGCTTGGATCTTGCCATCTTTACCTTTCCTACGGAGAGAAATCTCGGTATCATAAAACGGCTCAGTTTAAAGCCTAGCACCATTAATTAACGTTAATATAGTACACATTAACAGGCTCGGGAACCATCTCCCTGACCATCTTCACAATGCCAACTCGCTGGTCTCCTTCAGAAAAGGGCTCGGAGTGCACCTGCTGGAAAACAGCTTCTGCATGTGCCAGGGATAACTCGGCAGTAGACCTCTAGTAACCTACCCCTCCCAACATGTAAAACACTAACTAAAAATGCACGACTGCATAAGCTGAATAGTGTAAAAAAACAATCAGTGTGGTTTGATGTCTGTTACCTGTAACCAAAGTAACTTGTATTACACACTTATCAATTGTTTGGAAGCCACCTCCTGTCTAGTCGTACGTGATTATAAAATGCCTAGGTATGTTCCTCTAAAATTTAGACACTTTCAATTTTATTTATTGAAATGTTTCACTAGGAAGACATATTGAGCAATTTGTTAATTTCCAGAGGTGTCCCTGTGGGAAAGGAAGGCATGGTTACAGAATATGAATAGTAACAATAAGCAAACAGTGCTATACATAACAAAACACGGGGTACAATATAACAGAATAGGTAACGTGTACATACAAGCAGGAGTTACAATGAAAGTACTGACTTGGAGACATTAAATTACCAACAAGAGTCGTACACAAAGTGCTAATGGATAAGTGCAGAACAGGTTATAACTTCACATCTTGGCTGGCAGTGCAGCTAGGGAGGAGAAGTCAGTTAGGTTATCGAGGTCAACATGGAGGGGCAGATGCAAGTGGGAGAGGTGAAAGAATGCAGGAGAGAGGATAGGGAGCAAAATGAGAGAGCATTTCATATGTTGGTAGGGAGAGAGTCCCAGAGCTTAGGAAGGCGGTGGGAGAAGGATGCCTGACCAGCAGATGACAACCTGCAGGGGACAGCAACAGTACGAGCATCTCTACTCCCGAGGGAGCAGGTGGAGGTGGGGACGGGGGTTGAGGACGGTGGAGGACAGAAGGTAGGAAGGGCACACCCCCGAACCAGAACATGCCAATGAAGTTGGAGCACTGCATCACACAACGGTCATTGAGGGAGGGTAGATCCAGAGATTGATATAGGGAGCAGTGATAAGTGTGGGGTGGGCTGTTAAATGCAAGGCAACAGAAGGAATGGAAGTGTGTGTCCAGTCTAGCTAGGGTCATTTTCGCGGCGGCAAGTAGACTACATCACCATAGTCAAATGTTGGAAGCATCATTTACAGAAGAATTTATCTGCAGGCCGGCAAGGGGATACATTCACGATTCTGGTACAAGGCATCCAGTTTGGGGAGCAGTTTCTTGTAAATAGCATCCACGTGACCAAAAAAGTCAAGGTGTTTATCAAGCCAGACCACAAGATACCTGAAGGAGGCAGCGTCTTCCAACATGGACCTATCAAGTGTGTGGAAAGTGGGAGTGGAAGGGAGCCTACAGAGTCTCTGCCTTGTGCCAAAGGTCACAGGGACTGTCTTCTTGGCATTTAAAAATAGCTGGTTAGCACGTAACCACTGCTGAACTTCATCAAAGTCCTGCTGCAGAGTGGATGGCACCAAGGGAGTGGAACATAGAAACACAGAAGTTGATAGCAGATAAGGACTGCAAGGCCCATCCAGTCTGCCCATTTCTTTTTCTACCATATGAATGTGCCAGCAGCCTTTGCACTGTCAATGGCCTATCTATTCTTACTCATCAGTATTGCCCCCTTATGCCTATCCCATTCCCATTTGAAGCCCTGCACTGTATTCATATCCACCACTTCCTGAGGTAGGCCGTTCCATGCATCCACCGCCCTTTCTGTGAAAAAGAACTTCCTCACATTACCCCTCAATCGGCCTCCCTCTAATCTCGTGCTGTGTCCTCTTGTCCTGCTGTTTTTCTTATATTGAAACATGTTAGACTGTCACCTTGTTAATGCCCTTATGGTGTTTGAATATTTCAATCATATTACCTCTCTCCCTCCTTTGCTCTAGAGTATACATATTGAGCTTCATTAATCTGTCCTCATATGTTTTCTGATGCAGCCCTGCCCCATTTTGGTTGCCCTTCTCTGGACTGCCTCAATTTGGTTAATGTCCTTGTGAAGGTACGGCCTCCAGTACTGCATGCAGTACTCCAGATGGAGCCTAACCAGTGTCTTGTAAAGAGAGATCATTACCTCTCTCTTATGACTTGTGATAGCCCTACTAATACACCCCAACATCCCTCTAGCCTTACCTACTGCTTTAGTGGTCTGCTTGGATTATTTCAAGTCATCTGTGATGATGATGCCCACGTCTTTTTCCCTTGTGACTGCCAGCAACTCCCCTCCCAGCCTACAGGTAGTTTCAGGGTTTCTCTTCCCTAGGTGCATGATCTTGCACTTCTTTGCGTTAAACCTCAGTTGCCACGCTTACAACCATTTTGCTAGTTTATCCAGATCTGTTCTCATTCTGCACACATCATCTACTCTGCTGCAGATCTCGGTGTCCTCTGCAAACAGACAAACCTTACCTACCAGTCCATCTGCAATGTCACTGATGAAGATACTGACGAGAACTGGCCCCAGAACTGATCCCTGAGGTACCCCACTTGTGACTTGCATCTCTTCTGACTGTATACCATTTACTACCACTCTGTTTTCTGCCATCAACCAGTTTGCCACCCAGTTGACCAATGTCGGACCCACCCAGAGCCTACCCAGCTTGTTAATCTATGTGGAACAGAATCAAAAGCTTTGCTGAAATCAAGGTAGGCGACATCAACTGCTCCCCCTTGGACAGATCCACCACTCTGGGTACCCAGTCAAAGAAATCTATGAGATTAGTTTGACAGGACCTTCCTGTTGTAAACCCATGCTGTCTTGGATCCTGTGCTCCTATGGATTCCAGGTGTTGCACTATCATTTCCTTAAGGAGTGTCTCCATAATCTTGCCCATTACTGAGGTAAGACTGACTGGTCTGTAGTTCCCTGCCTCCTCCCTACTACCACTCTTGTGGAACGGGATCATATAACCTCTCCTGTGTGCAGACACTCACTAAACAGTTCTGATAATGGCTCTGCTAGTTCCACCCTTAGCTCCTTTAGTACCCTGGGATGTATGCCATCAGGTCCCATTGCCCTGTCCACCCTGAGCTTATCGAGCTCTTGTAGGACCCCTTTCTTTTGTGAAGGGACTTGTGCACACCTCCTCCCCCCCGCCCCATGTCCATGGTGCTGAGCTGTGAGCCTTGCCCTACCTTCTCTTCAGTAAATACTGAGTAGAAGTATCTATTTAGGATAAATGCTTTTACATGATCATCCTCCTCACACGCCTCCTTATCCCCTTTGATCTTAGTAATACTCCCGTCGGACTTTCTCCTTTCATTGATGCATCTATAGAAAGTCTTGTCACCTTCTTTTACTGTTTGTGCTAGTGTTTCCTCGGTTTGGGCCTTTGCCTGCCTTACTGCCTTCCCTGCTTCCCTTAGGGAAGTTTGGTATGCCTCCCTATCATCATCCTGCTGCGTTCCCCTAAAATGTCCTGAAGGTCAGCCTTTTGGCTCTCACCTTTTTTGCAACTGTTTGAGAACCAAACTGGGTTCCTCCTCCTCTTGCATTTCCTTTCCTCTCTAACACAATGGGATGTTGCTTCAAGTATTGCATCCTTAATGCTTGCCCACTTTGCCTGTACCCCCTAATCTGTATTTCTTTCTTCCAGGGCTAGCTTAACTGCTGGCCATCTTATCAAAGTCAGCTCCTCTGAAGTCCCATATTTTTGCCTTGGAATAGGATGATTTAGTTCTAGTGGCCAAACTGAACCATACCATGTGATGGTCACTGGTCCCCAGGTGACCTACCTGGAGATCTGTGATCCTTTCCCTATTGGTCAGTACTAGATCTAGGATAGCCCCGTCTCTTGTGGGTTGTTGTATCAGTTGTTTGAGGCCCTTCCCTGCAAGGAATCCACTATGTGTCTAGTTCTGGCAGACCCTGGACCGACAAAGACCAGTGGACGTCCTATACCTGGATTTCAGTACGGCTTTTGATTCGGTACCCCATAACGGGTTGTTAAAGCTGGTGGGGGATGGGGGTGGGAGGACAGCTGCTTAGATGGGTAGAAAATTGGCTAACGGGGTGAACACAGAGGGCAGTGGTTGCTGGAGAGTTTCCTCCCCAGGAAGGTCTTCAGTGGGGTCTCCCAAGGTTCGTTACTGGGGCCACTCCTGTTCAATGCCTATGTCTCAGGTATGGGGAGGGGGGTTAGGAGTAGTATCAGCCTCTTTGTGGCAGACTCAAAACTGGGAGCACTGGCACACGGGGACGGGGGAGAGAGAGATAGTCCACAAAGACCTGGATACCCTGGAGGAGTGGTCAAGGAGGTGGGGACTGAGGTTTAATCCAGGAAAGTGTAGGGTGCTGCATCTCAGGGGTCAGAAATCCAGGTCATGTATACACCCGGGGGGGGGGGTGTCTCACTTCAAACCACAACGACTGAAAGGGATCTGGGGGTGGTGGTAGACACCAAAATGAACAACACTGAAAACTGCAGAAGAACTGCGGCAAAAAGGATTCTGGGCTGCATAGCCAGGGGAAATACGTCCTGGAGAAGGGAGGTGATCCTCCCTCTGTATAATGCCTTGGTCAAGCCGCATCTCGAGTACTGCGTGTAGTTCTGGAGACCTCACCTCAAGAAGGACACAGCACTGCTGGAGAGGGTCCAGAGGAGGGCAACCAGGTCGATTCAGGGCATATGACAGAGGACCTATGAGGAAAGGCTGGAAGAGCTTGGGCTGTACTCGCTGGAGGAGAGGAGAGACCGGGGGAGAGAACGTGATAGGGGTCTTTAAATATGTAAAAGGGATAAACAGGGGCAGAGCCAAAGAGATGTTCAGACTAAAGAAAGGGGGCATGAGTGGAAGCTGGAGGGGGAAATTACAGGGGAGAACGAAGGAGACATTGCTTCACTGCGAGAGTGGTGGGGCCATGAAATGCACTGCCCGGGAGTCTAGTGGAGGAGGGCACAGTGGAGGGCTTCAAGAGTGGGTGGGAATGGTGCAAGGGTTAACTGAAGCCGAAGATGACCCTCTCTGGGGTTGGGGGTGGGTGGGAGAGCGAACACCCAAAGAGGGGCTGTCTACCGAGCAGACAGACCATCAGGCCTATTCTGCTGGCTTTTAGTATGTTAGTATGTTAGATGTTCCTGCTGGTATTGACCAATCTGTATCCGGCATGTTGAAGTCTCCCATTATCAGAACCTCCCCTTTAGCTGTCATGTTTTGTATATCTTCTAACCTATGTTCTTTATGCTACTATATAATCTGTGCGTGCTCACTGATACTATGCAACTCCCATCACCCTCTCCCCCAGATCGTACCGGGATACGAGCAACTTGTTGTTCAGTGTACCTTACCTGGTGAAACGTTTCAATAAATAAACAAACAGTAATGTGTCTACGTCCTCCTCTTGGTCTGGAGGCCTGTACACAACCCTAGTTCGTAAGACTGTCCCATTTCCTGTTTCCAGGGTGACCCACAGTTCTTCTGGCTCCTTATGGGTATTCTGAATTTCTGTAGCTTTCATATTGACATAAAGGGCCACACCATTCCCTTTTTGCATCTTGGTCTCTTCTGAAGAGTACATAGCCAGTTACTGAAGTCTCCCAAGTGTGATTACTGATAAACCATGTCTCGCTAATGGCTACTATGTCCAGTTTAGCCTCTGTCATTATTGCTTGCAGGTCTGGGATCTTGTTTTCCAGACTGCGAGCATTTGTGTACATAATTTTCCATTGGCCAAATTTCGGTGCGTTAGTTGTTGGGCGAGGTCTGGCGTTTCTCCTGTGCGTCGTATGGGGAGCAGGACCTTTTTCCTTACCTGGTGCTGCAAATGAACTACAAATATGCTGAACTCCCGTCTGACCACTAGCTGAGGGGGGAAGGGTGTTCTTCCCATTCGACGTATTGGTTGCTGCACCCTCTCCCCATTTGCTAGTTTAAATATTCTGCAAAGATGTCAAACTTCGGCCCCAATGCACTGACACCCTTCTTAGACAGACGCAGTCCATCAAATTTAAAGAACTTTCGCTCCTAAAACTGTTGCCAGTTCCCTACAAATTTGTGTCCTTGTTCCTGGCACCAACCCTTCAGCCACATGTTTAGCTCCCCTATCTCCCCTTCTCCGACCTTCCGTCCATCTGACCCCTCTCCCAGACTGGTAGGATCTCAGAGAAGGAGATGCCGGACAAAATGGATGATAGTTTGTCACCCAGCCTGGTCAGGTGTTCCTTGGTCTCCATAACTGACTAGCTGGCGAGACAGTCCCACGTGTACCAGGAAGTCAATGTTTTCTCCTGCTCCCTGTATAATTTTAGCAATGCGGTCAGTGTCTCTCCATGCTGATGTACCGGGGAGACATCTGACCATTACCGCTGGCTGGAGATGGGGATCAACTCCCTGAATCATGGAGTTTCCTATGATCAGTTTTTTTTTTTTTTTTTTTTTTTTTTTTTTGCTTTTTTTGGTTTGGTTCCCGTTTTGGGTGAGTTTTGTTGTGCTAGCGCCTGTGCTGTAGTGTCCACTGCCCCTTTGTTTGATTTTGGAGATAAAGGCAGATACCTATTTGTAGTTTTTATATGGTTTGTGAATGGCTGGCCAGGTGGCGCGAGGGTTGAGGTGCTGGACGCCACACCTCGCGCCACGGAGCCCAGACCGTCCTGGGTCGGCAGGGGAGAGACAGGATCGAGCGTCTGGAGGACTGCTCTCCTCTCGCAGGGAGGGATCCAGGGGTAGCCCAGTGCAGCAGCGGCCCCTGGTGGAGACCGGCAGCACTGCGATGCACAAGGGCTCACAGGTGAGGGAGACGGGCAGCTGCCTTCCGGATGTGGGTGCGAGCACCCACGTCGTGGGCTAGGCAGCAATGCACGTCCAACGTTGAGGGTGTAAACAAGAAATGCCCCTCCAGCTCGGATAAGCGACGGCCCTGCCAGTGCCACCGCCACATGCCCAACACTGGTTCCCCATCACTGCCCCTGCAGTCTCCCCAGGTTGGCGTCCTGAAATTGAAGATACAGGGGAACACAGTGGGCGGTAGAGCAAGTCCGTGAGCGCAGAGGCCTGAGAGAGTTCTGAGCCGGAGGGCCAGAAAAATAGTTTTTTGAGGGGAGAACAATATATGGTTTGTAAAGGTGATGTTGGAGAGTACAGAGTGATGGGGCACCAGATTTGCCTCTCCTAACCACTAGACCAGATGTAAACAGAACTGTGTCATCCGCGTACACGTGAATGGATGTAGATGAACAGACCAAGGGGAGACAGTTAAGAAATATGGGGAAAAGAATCGGTCCAAGGACTGAGCCTTGTGGGACCCCAGTGTGGATAGGTAGGGATGGTGAAAGAGAGTCCCTGATTCTGACTGATTGTGATCTAACTACTAGATAGGATCTGAAACAGTTGATGGCAGTAGTAGACATCCCAGCGGATGAGTTTGTCCAGTAGAAAGGTATGAGGAAACTGTGTCAAAGGCCCTGGCAAAGTAAACAAACATAGCGAATGTGACAAGGCTCTGGTCCATGCCATAAAGGATGGAATCAGTGAGCCAGAGGAGTGTTGGAGGTGGAGTAGTGCTCTCGTGGAAGCCAGACTGGAAAGGGGTGAAGAAGGAAGTCATGTCTTGGTGTGCAGAGAGCTGGTTGAGTACTACATGTTCTTTGCAGTTTGGCAAGGATACGAAAAAGAGAGCTGGGACAGTAGTTGCTGGCTGAAGAGGGGTCACTACCTTTGTGGAGAGGAATAATGGTTGCATGCTTCCCCTGCAACTGGGACAAAGGCTATCTTAAAGGAGAGATTAAGTAATACAGCAATGGGGTATGGGATGACTGGAGCTGACAGATACAGCTATTTTGCATCAAGGTCATCAGGGCTTTTTCCTTTAGATGGATTCAAAGCAAGGAGTGCCTTGAGCACAGTAGAGAGGGGTACTGGGGAGAAACATAAGGGTGGACGGTGGGACAGAGGGGCCATACCATGACTGTTCCTAAAATTGTCTTGTCTCAGCTAAATTTTCTATATCCAACAGATTTCTATGTAAAGGCCCTCTTGGGCCAGTGGGCTAACCTAGTTAACAAAATGAAATAAATAGGCTTGCAAAAGTTGTCACAAATGTATGAGATTGAATTCCCAAGATTTACAGAGGGAAGGCATCCTCATAGAAACACTGCATTTCGTAGCACCTGCTAGACAGCTCCTAAGCACTAAACACTATATAACCTGGCATGTTACACATTAATCCCACTGCTTACACTGAAAAATCTGATTAGAAGCCTGTTACCTCCTCATATTTTTAGCACGCCAGCAGCAAATTTCAATATCCATTATAACACTTTCTTCATATTGCCTCATTATTTACATGGACTCTAAATAATGAAAGTTAAAATGTAAAAAAAAAAAAAATCAATAAACAGAATTGGGATTGGGGGGAAGGCTAAGCAGGGAGAAGGGGTACCAGAAGTGGAAATCACAGCAGAGAGAGTGAGTGAAGCCCTCAGCTCCCTTAAGATGGAGAAAGCACCGGGGCCGGATAAATTACATCCCAGAGTGCTGAAGGAACTTGCAGATGTCCTGGCAAAACCCCTGGCAGAGCTTTTCACCATCTCTCTGAGGACAGGGTGGGTGCCCCAAGACTGGAAGGTGGCGCATATAGTGCCTATCCACAAGGGGATCAAGAGGTGGTAGGAACTACAGGCCTGTCAGCCTGACATCGGTGGTGGGCAAGGTGATGGAGGGCATTGTCAAGGAGAGGCTAGGGGGGGACCTGGATAAGTCAGGGTGCCTGGATGATAGACAGCATGGATTCATCCCGGGGAAATTGTGTCAGACAAACCTGGTGGAGTTCTATGACTGGGTGACAAGTGCCTTGGACCTGGATAGACCAGTGGATGGCCTCTTTCTAGACTTCAGCAAGGCATTTGACTCTGTTCCTCACGTGGGCCTGTTGGATAAGCTGGGAGAAATGGGGGTGGGGAACCAGATTATCAGATGGATAGGCAACTGGCTCCAGGACCGGACCCAGAGGGTCGTAGTTGGTGGGATGGTCTCATCCCCAAGGAGGGTCATTAGTGGGGTCCCACAGGGATCAGTCCTTGGGCCCCTTCTGTTCAACGCCTACGTATCTGACATAAGGACAGGAATCAGGAGTGAGATGAGTCTCTTTGCAGATGACTCAAACTGGGGCAGTGGTGGATGGGGAGGAGGGAGGGTGGCCTACAGGGGACCTGGAGGCTCTGGAAAATGGTCTAGAAAGTGGAAGCTGAGGTTCAATGCAGGAAATGCAAGGTACTCCACCTGGGGCCAGAAACCCGGCCAAGTGTACACCCTGGGGAAATGCTACAAGTCTCGATGGCTGAGAGGGACCTGGGAGTGGTGGTGGATGACAAGATGAACAACTCTGAGACTTGTGGGAGGGCAGCAGCCAGGCCAACAGGATGCTGGGATGCATCGCTAGGGGATCACCTCCAGAAGGAGGAAGTGATACTCTCTGTATAACTGCTTGGTGAGGCCGCACCTTGAGTACTGCGTGCAGTTTTGGAGGCCACACTTAAAGCGGGACATTAACCTCCTGGAGAGGGTCCAGAGGAGGGCAACCAAAATGATTTGGGGCTTGGGGGACAGGACCTATGAGGAGAGGCTCAAAGAGCTAAATATGTACACATTAGAAGACAGAAGGGACCGGGGGGACATGAGAGGTTTTTAGGTACATGAAGAGGATAAATAGGGGAGGAACAGTCGGGGTGCTTCGAAGGAAGAAGGAAGGGGCCACTAGAGGGCATGGGTGGAGGCTGGAGGGGGAAGATTCAGGGGAGAAAGGAGGAGGTGCTACTTCACTGAGAGGGTGGTGGAGCCATGGAATGCACTGCCTAGGGGGCTAGTGGAGGCAGAGACAGTGGAGGGGTTCAAGAGGGGGTGGGACAGGTACAGGGGAAGGGTTCTGGAAGCAAAATCCAATGCAGCAATAATATCCGGAAGTGGGAAGGGAGAAGCCAGAAAAGGCGAGAGGGACAGCAAGGTCAGCACCCAGGCTGGGGACTGACCAAACGAGCAGACACGAAAGACCGTTACGCCTATTCTGCTGGCATTTTAGTATGTTAGTATGTTAGAATCTCACCCAAGGGATTATGAAGCTTTATAAATTAATTAGTGCTTCGAATCAACTTTGGCAGGCAGGAGGAACTTTCTCACCATTTCAAAAATTAGGCAGGTCAAGCGGCCCAGTGGCATGAAGGACTGAGGCATCCACACCTTACCTCCTGCCACACCGTGACCCATGTTCAGAGCAGCACGGGTTCTCGAGGACGAGGCTTTATGAAGATGAGCACAGGTCTAAGTCTGCCAGTGCCGTGCTCGCTTAGGCAGTAGACACACGGGAGTGTGGATCCATCCGAGACATCTTCTGCTCGCATGGGCATCTCAAACTGAGTCGATTTGTCCATCGCAGCTGCGAGGGATCAAGACTAAGTCTTTTTCGAAAATTTATTTTTTAAATCCGCAAACGGAGAAATAGGAATCAGTCTCAAACGCAGAGCGTTAAGGAGGAACCTGAGCTCCAAGCCAGGCAAGATCTAGCGCTACATGAGCGAGTTATACCACCCAGGGTGGGAGATGCTTGAAGACCTTCCGCAAGATTAAAGCGCAAGGATACCTGCCAATGAGTGTGGATGAACAACATATCCATGTCCCTAGAACTGGTGATTCCACGCTCCGATTCAGAATGGTTTCAGATACCACTCTGAGAAGAAGGAAAAAATTACTCACCTTAGTAATGTTGTTTCTTCTAGTGGAGTCTTGCTGTATTCTGACATATGCAGTGATCTCCAACCCTTGAACTGCCCCGAAGAACAAAGAGTTAACTTTCCATGCAGAGCATGGAACGCTGAGCTTAAGCTTGGTTGGAAGCCTCTGTCTGCTGCTGTTTTGAACTCCAAACCGCCAGATCTCTTTTACTTGTTTCATACTCACTGGGCGCCTGTGTGGAAACTGTAACTCACACTCAGCCAACTGGCAACTAAATTTGATAAAACAAAAGGGTTTTTGTTTCAAAGCAAAGACTCAAGCCAGAAAACCAAAAACAAAAGCCTTTTTACACCCAAGGGATGGTGAAGAAAAGGGGCACCTCTGGGGTGCCAACATTGCTCCTGCCCACCCTCCCAAAAACAGGTTCTGAGAGGGGGAGGGGGGTAGAATACAGCAAGACTCACTAGAAGACACAACATTACTAAGGTGAGTAATTTTTTCTTTAAACAACATGAAGTCTTGTCTGTATTCTGACATATGCAGACTACTCACAGTACCTCAATGAGGAGGACAGAACCTACTTTGAGAATAGGCTCTGAAGCACTGCTGTGCCAAACTGAGCATCACTTCTAGCCTGGATATCCAGAGAGTAATGCTTGGTGAATGTATGAACTGTTTTCCAGGTGGCTACTTGACAGATTTCTAAGATAGGAATATCCCTGGCAGCAGCCAGGGAAGCAGCTATACCTCTAGTAGAGTGAGCCCTCAGGCCCGAGGGTAGGGTTCTATCCAATTTTTCATAGCAGAATTCTATACAAGAGACAATCCACCTGGTAATGGATCTTTTAGTGGCAGGTTTTCCCTTTCTGTCCGATCCATAAGTGAGGAACAACTGGAGGGACTCAAACCTGTGACCCTTGGTGCGCCTATGTAGTAGCTGAGGGCCCTCTTAACATCCAAGCTGTGCAGCCTCCTCTCTCCAGAGGAGGAATGGTCAGTGAAGAAAACAGGGAGAGACATAGACTGATTAAGGTGGAAATCTGAAACCACCTTAGGCAAAAACGTCCTGTTAGTTCATAGGACCACTTTATCTCTATGGAAAGAGATGAAATCAGGCTCCACTGACAGGGGTTGCAATTCACTGATGCGCCTGGCAGAGGTTATGGCTACCAAATACACAGTTTTCCAAGTCAAGTACTTAAGCTCTGCAGAGAACAAAGGCTCAAAGGGTGGTTGCATAAGCTGAGCAATGCAAACATTAATGTCCCAAGCAGGAGCAGGGTCCCTGAAGGGGGACTGGTGTGAAACAATCCCTTGAAGAATTTGAAAAATACAGGATGGGCTGAAAGAGAAGAGGGCTTGCCTACTGACAAAAAAAAGCAGAAACAGCTGCTAAATGTACTTTGAGTGTAGCTGGTCTGAGTCCCAAGCCACTGAGATGAACCATATAGTCCAGGACTGTAGGCAACCCAGCAGATTCTGGAGAAATATGCTTACCAGAGCACCAAATAGTGAACCTTTTCCATTTGGAGTTGTAAGTCTTTCTGGTGGAAGGCTTTCAAGAAGCCTTTAGTATATCCACAACACCTTGAGAAAGGTGCAGATCAGCAAACCCTAACTCTTCAAGAGCCAGGGATTGAGATTGAGAGATTTGAGATTCGGATACCAAACCCTTCCCTGAGAGGACGTCAACAGGTTGTAATTCCTGGGAAGAGAGACAGGGGAAGGTGGACTGCTAAGGACAGCAACAGTGGGTACCAGGGCTGTCTGGCCCAGTCTGGAGCGACCAGAATCATTTTGCAGGGTTGAGGTCTGATCTTGACTAGCACCTTGAACAGGAGAGGGAAGGGGGGGAAGCATACAGGAACTTCCCTTCCCAATTGAGAACCAGAGCATCCAGGGGGACTGAGCCTAATACTGGGGGTCTGCAGCAAAATAGAGGAAGTTGGTGACTGACTGGGGCTGCAAAAAGATCCATCTGTGGAGTGCCCCATCTGTAGAAAATCACCTTCAAAATTAGGGGATCTGGGGACCATTTGTGGTGGCCCTGAGATATCCTGCTGAGAGCATCTGCTAGGACATTGTCCTTCCCTGGGAGGTGAACTGCTGTTAGAGAAGTTTGCAGGGCATAGGCCAGAGACCACAACTTCATTGCTTCTGTGTACAAGGCCGTAGACAGAGTGCCCCTTGCTTGTTGATGTACCACATTGTGGTGGTATTGTCTGTTCTGATCTGGACTACTTTGTTCTGAACAGACTTGGAAAAAGCTTGTAGTGCCAGAAACACTGCTCTGAGTTCCAAGAGATTGATGTGAAGCAGAGATTCTTGAGGTGACCACAGCCCTTGGGTGGTGAGATCCCCCAAGTGGGCTCCCCAGCCCAAGAGGGAGGCGTCTGTGGTGAGGATTAGAGAATGAGACTGAGTGACAAAAGGAACTCCCTGCCTTAAATTGTCCTGATCCTGCCACCATTGCAAAGCCTGGATCAGGGTACGAGTCACTGGGACTAGTTTGGTAAGGGAATCCTTTCTCTGGGACCAGAAGGCTCTCAAATGGAAATGAATGTCCCTCATCTGAAATCTTGTGCCCTGGACCACTGCTGTAGAGGCTGCCATGTGGCCCAAAAGCTGCAAGAAGTGCCTTGCTGGTTGAGACACCTGAAGGGTGAAAGAAGAGGCCAGTTCTATTAGTGTCCTTGCCCTGTCCAGGGGAAGGAAGGCCTTTGCTTTTACTGTATCCAGCTCCACCCCTATAAAAGGTGAGGAGTTGCACTGGCTCTAGAACTGACTTTGGAAGGTTTAGGAGGAATCCTAAGGAAGTGAGCAGTTGCTGAGTTATCTGAAGATGTGACTTGACTTGGTCTGGAGACTGACCCACTATGAGACAGTCATCCAGGTATGGAAAGATGGAGATCTTTTTTCTCCTTAGGAAAGCAACCACTAATAGAAGTTGACGGCAGATAAGGACCGCAAGGCCCATCCAGTCTGCCCATTTCTTTTTCTACCTTATAAATGTGCCATCGGCCTTTGCTCTGTCAGTGACCTATCTATTCATAGTCATTTGTATTGCTCCCTTATGCCTATCCCATGCCTGTTTGAAGCCCTGCACTGTATTCATAGCCACCACTTCTTGTGGTAAGCCATTCCATGCATCTACCACCCTTTCTGTGAAAAGAATTTCCTCACATTCCCCTTAATCGGCCTCCTCTAATCTCATGCTGTGTCCTCTTGTCCTGCTATTTTTCTTATATTTAAACATGTTGGACTCTTTCACCTTGTTTATGCCCTTAAGGTGTTTAAATGTCTCGACCATATCACCCTCTCCCTCCTTTGCTCAAGGGTATACATATTGAGCTCCATTAATCTGTCCTCATATGTCTTCTGATGCAGTCCTGCACCATTTTGGTTGCCCTTCTCTGGACTGCCTCAATTTGGTTAATGTCCTTGTGAAGGTGTGGCCTCCAATACTGCACGCAGTACTCCAGATGGGGCCTAACTAATGTCTTGTACAGAGGATTAATACCTCCTCTTGACGACTTGTGATGCCCTACTAATACACCCTAACACCCCTAGCCTTACCTACTGCTTTAGAGGTCCTGTTTGGATGATTTTAAGTCATCAGTGATGATGATGCCCAAGTCTCTTTCTTCCTTTGAGACTTAGCAACTCCCTCCCTAGCTTTATAAGTGGCTTCAGGGTTTCTCTTCCCTATGTGCATGATTTGCACTTCTTTGCATTAAATCCCAGTTGCCACTCTTCCTGACCATTCTGCTAGTTTATCCAGATCTCTTCTCATTCTGCCCACCCCATCTGGATCATCTACTCTGTTGCAGATCTTGGTGTCATCTGCAAACAGACAAAGCCTTAACCTCTAGTCCATCATGCGAGGTCACTAATGAAGATGTTGAATAGACTGGCCCCAGGACTGATCCCTGAGGTACCCCACTTGTGACTTGCATCTCTTCTGACTGTATACCATTTACCACCACTCTCTGTTTTCTGCCAGATCAACCAGTTTGCCACCCAGTTGACCAACTTCTGACCCACCCCGAGCCTACCTAGCTTATTTATCAATCTTCTATGTGGAACAGTGTCAAAAGCTTTGCTGAAGTCAAGGTAGGCGACATCAACTGCTCCCCTGGTCCACCACTCTGGTTACCCAGTCAAAGAAATCTATGAGATTAGTTTGACAGGACCTCCTTTGTAAACCCATGCTGTCTTGGATCCTGTGCCCTTATGGATTCCAGGTGTTGCACTATCCTTTCCTTAAGGAGTGCTCCATAATCTTGCCCACTACTGAGGTAAGACTGACCGGTCTCAGTTCCCCGCCTCCCTGTACCACCTTGTGGAGTGGGGATCACATGAGCCCTTCTCCAGTCTTCTGGGACCTCTCCTGTGCTCAGAGACTCACTAAACAATTCTGCCAATGGCTCTGCTAGTTCCTCCTTTAGCTCCTTAACTACCCTGGGATGTATGCCATCAGGGTCCCATTGCCTTATCCACCCTGAGCTTAGAAGCTCTTGTAGGACCTTTCTTTGTGAAGGAGTAGTGCTCACCTCCTCCCCTGTGTCCATGATGCTGAGCTGTGGGCCCTGCCCTACCTTCTCTTCAGTAAATACTGGCAAAAGTATCTATTTAGGATAGATGCCTTTACAGGGTCCTCCTCCTCACATGCTCCTTTTCTCCATTAAGCTTAGCAATATTCCACTCTGGACTTTCTCCTTTCACTAATGTATCTATAGAAAGTCTTGTCACCTCTTTACTGTTCGTCTAGTGTTTCTCAGTTTGGGACTTTGCCTGCCTTACTGTCTTACCTGCTTCCCTTTAGGGCAGTTTGGTATGCCTCCCTATCTTCATCCCGCTGTGTTCCCTTATATTTTCTGAAGGTCAGCCTTTTGGCTCTGACCTTTCTGCTACTATATTGAGAACCAAAGTGGTTTCTTCTTCTTTGCACTTCCTTTTCTGTCTAACACAATGGGATGTTGCTTCAAGTATTGTATCCTTAACTTGGCCCACTTTGCCTGTACCTCCTCACCTGTGTTTCTTTTGCCAGGGCTAGCTTAACTCTGTTGGCCATCTTATCAAAGTCAGCTCCTCTGAAGTCCCATATTTTGCCTTGGAATGGGATGATTTAGATGTAGTAGCCAAATTGAACCATACCATGTGATGGTCACTGGCCCCAGGTGACCTTCTACCTGAGATCTGTGATCCTTCTTTGTTAGTCAGTACTAGATCTAGGATAGCCCTGTCTCTGTGGGTTGCTGTACCAGTTGTTTGAGGCCTCCCCTGCAGGGAATCCACTATGTGTCTAGTTCTGGCCGATGTTCCTGCTGGTATTGACCAATCTGTATCTGGCATGTTGAAGTCTCCCATTATCAGAACCTCCTCTTAGCTGTCATGTTTTGTATATCTTCTAACAGTAATGTGTCTATGTCCTCCTCTGGTCTGGGGCCTGTAGACAACCCCAGTTCTTATGGCTGTCCCATTTCCTGTTTCCAGGGTGACCTACAGTTCTTCTGGCTCCTTATGTGTATTCTGAATTTCTGTAGCTTTGATATTTTCATTAACATACAGGGCCACTCCTCCCCCTTTTGCACCTCGGTCTCCTTCTGAACAATACATAGCCAGGTACTGAAGTCTCCCAAGTGTGGTTACTGGTAACCACGCCTCACTAATTGCTACTATGTCCAGTTTAGCCTCTGACATTATTGCCTGCAGGTCTGGGATCTTATTTCCAGGCTGTGAGCATTTGTGTACATGATTTTCCATTGGCCAGATTTTGTGTGTTAGTTGTTGGGTGAAGTTTGGCATTACCCTGTGCATCGATGGGGAGACAAACCTTTTTCTTACCTGGTGATGCAAATGAACTGCAAACATGCTGAATTCCTGTTTGACCACTAGCTGGAGGGGAGGGGTTCTTCCCATTCGACGATGGGGTGCTGCACCTCTCCCCATTTGCTAGTTTAAATATTCCAAAAGACGCTAAACTTCTGCCCCAATGCACTGACTCCTCTTTAGTCAGATGCAGTCCATCAAATTTAAAGAACTTTGCTCCCAGAACTGTTGCCAGTTCCTACAAATCTGTGTCCTTTTTCTGGCACCAGTCCTTGAGCCACGGTTTAGCTCCCCTATCTCCCCTTCTCTGACCTTCCGTCCATCTGCTCCCTTCTCCCAGACTGGCAGGATCTCAGAGAAGGAGATGCCGGACGAAATAGATGATAGTTTGTCACCCAGCCTAGTCAGGTGTTCCTTGGTCTCCACAACTGACCGGCTGGCGTAGATCATAGTCCCTATGTGTACTAGGACATCAATGTTTTCTCCTGCTTTGTGAACAATTTTGCTAATGCGGTCAGTGTCTCTCCATGCTGATGTACCTGGGAGACATCTGACCATCACACCCTGGCTGGAGATGGGTATCAACTCCGAATCATGGAGTCTCCTATGATCAGAAGTTTTTGGATTTCTTTGTGCTTGTTTAGTTTTGGTTCCTGATTTGGGTGAGTATTGTTGTGCTAGCTCCTGTGCCAGAGTGTCCTGCTCTGCAGTGTCTTCTGCCTCTTTATTTGATTTCAGAGATAGAGGCAGATACCTGTTTGTAGTGTTTATATGGTTTTTGGAGGTAATGTGTTGGAGAGCAGAGTGATGGGGCACCTGATTTGTTCCTCCTAACCACCTGCCAACCTCCTGGACCAACTACCTCTGCGGTCGAGGTTTTTCTGTTGGATGCTGGGGAAATGGCGGTGGTTCTTATAATGTATTTCCTCTTCAATATGAAATTTGAGGCGTGTAATCTCTGCCCATGCTGCCCGGAGCTGAGACCTAAGATCTCCAAAGGCCCAGCATGTAGGACAGTTTCTAAATCCTGTAAGACTGTCGTTTGAAAATTGTTCCGCAGTACCTGCAGTTAATGAAATCCATTACAAATAAGTTGCTGGGTTTGTAACCTAGTCAGAGTAATTAGAAGGAAAAAAAAATGCAAGTAATGGTTTAATTGTGCTTTGTTTAACTTGTTATAACAAGTTAAATTACTAGTGCCCTGTAAATGAGATCACTTTGTGGAGGCCCCACTGATCCGCTCCTTCCTGTTCTGCCACAGGAAATGTCACAACTGTGGTACCCTATAAAGGAGTGTAGCGTGGGGTGGTTGGGGATGGGGTTGGGTGGGTGGCTGGGCCCTTCCCCTGCCTAAAAAGAAGAACCACGGACGAAAGAACAAGGAGGTAAGAGCAGAAACAATCAGTCAACAACAAATGCAGTAACCCTGAAAGCTTATCCTAACTACTGACAGGCACTTTGTGAACACGCTCGGTGCCGATGTTAGACCAAAGGGCATTGCTCTGAATTGATAGTGGTCTGATGGCAACTCGAACCTGAGGTACTTTCTGTGGAAGCACCTGATGGCAATGTGAAAATAGGCATCTTTGAGGTCCAGGGAGGCTAGCCAGTCCCCTGGCCTTAGAGAGGGCAGAATTATTCCCAGAGTCACCATTTTGAACTTTGGCTTTAAAAGGTGCTTGTTTAGATATGTCAGATCCAGGATGGGCCGCCATTCTCATGTCTTTTTGGGGGGTTAAGAAGTATCTGGAGTACAATCCTTTGCCTATGTGTAGGGTAGGAACCCTTTCTATGGCTCTGAGAGCCAAGAGGGAAGAAACCTCTGCCACTAGGGCAAGGGCCTCTGAAGGATTTGCAGGTGGAAAGAATCTGGTTCTCAACTTGGGAAATTTTTTGAAGCCGAGAACCAGTCTCTGGCATACTACTTCCAGGACCCACTTGTCTGATGTTAAAGACTTCCAGTCCTGGACAAAGTAAGCCAGCCTGCCCCCTACAGGTAGTGGAGAATCGGCCCGAGCAGACCCATTAGGGTGTCTGCTTGGCAGGGGCTTTAGGCTGAGAAGTGGAAGCAGGCCTGCTCATACCCAGTCTGCCTCTCCCGCTAAAGAACCCCCTCTGAGCAAAAGCAGAAGAGGAGGCCTGGGCTTGGTAAAAAGGCCTATGAAAGGGCCTGCCCCTGCCGCTGGAATGCTGCCTCTGAGGAGTGGCTTGCCTTTCTTTGGCCTGAGCACTCCTGTAGGTGGTCCTGTACTCGTCCATCTTCTTCATTTAGTTCTCCGTCTGCTCCCCAAACAGAGAATTTACCAATGACAGGAAAATCCATAGCCTTAGCCTGGGTATCCTGAGATAGGCTAGTACATCTGAGCCAAGCCATCTTCCGAAGGGCCAAATATGTAGCCATGACTCTAGATGAAACATCACTGGAGTCCACAGCAGCATGAAACTGCACCTTGGATGCCTCAATCCCATCCGCAGCCACCCCCTCCAGCTCCTTGGCAAGCTGGTCAGGGGCCTGTTTAGCTAGAGCCATGACAGTGTCCCACCTGGACTTCTGGCACCTAGTTGTGTAGGCCATGTAGTTAGCCTGCCTGAGTCTCAAAGATGCTGCCATGTACCGTTTCTTTGCCATGGCATCAATCCTCCTGGAGTCCTTATCTGGGAGGTGTGAAGCCAAGGGAATATTTTCCTTATCACAGGCAGCAGCCTGCACTACCCCAACATGGCTGCATTGCTGGGAAAGGAACTCCGTATCTGAGCCTGAAAGAGTATACCTCTTGTCCATTCTTCTGTCCACAGGAAGTATAGAATTAGGAGTTGTTAGAATTTTAAATGTCTGTTTCCCAAAAGACTTATGGAGGGGAACAGACAGTCTCCTGGACTCTGTGATGTCCATCATCTCAACAAAATCAGGCTGCTCCTGATCCTCTACTGCTTCTTCCATAGGAAGCTGGAGGGTTTCAGCCACTTTTTTGTAAAACAAAGTGGGAAGGGGACTCGGAAAGCCTAGGAGGAGAAACACCTGAAGGTCTGTCTGGGGAGATGTCCGGGTCAATAGGCACATCCAGACTTTCTCCTTCATCTTCATCCTCTTCATCCTCTCTCTCCTTCTCCTCCGGTTCATTAAAATTCTTCTAAAGTATAATCCGGAACTGGGGGAACCGACCCCCTAACCGATGGTGCCGGTTCGGCCGGAACCTAAGTTAGCGATTGAACTATCCTTATCGCTTTGGCTATCTCATCAGCGGTCGGAGAAAGAACTTGTGGATCCGAACCAGATGATTTATCCCTTCTTTTTCTTTTAACCGGAACAGACTCCTCAGAATCTGTTCTCCTTTTGCCCGAAGAATTTTCGCCCTGGTCAGAGGGAACCGAACCGGGCTGGCCATCTGGGTCAGCGGACTTCTTGGCCTCCCTTTCCCTCAGTCTACCTACTCTCTTATCCAGGGTAGCTTTGGGAAAACTTTTGCAAATTTGGCAGTCTGAATTGAGGTGGTCAAACCCCAGACAATAAAACACAGGTGGTGTGGGGATCAGCCTTAGCAAAGGATCTCCACACACACTACAGTGTTGAAACCCAGTGGGCCCGGTTTTTTCTTGGGTTTCTCAGACATGGCCAATCCTAACCAAAACTTACCCTTTTTCAGCAATCCGCCAGGCAAAAGACACCCCTATCGGTTCCTGAATATTACGGGTCTTGGAAAAGCGTAAAGAATACGTTTTTTTTTTAAAGAACCGATACGGACCGGTTACCACACACTAATAAATACAGAAGTTTTTTTCACAAACCTGATCGGTTCAAACCGAACCGATCCAATGTTTACAAGTTCCACACAGAAACAAATATAGAAAAACCTATCTAGTACTCACGGTACCACAGACAGAGACTTAAACCAACAGGTTAGAAGCAGAAATTCGTCGACACCGAGCGAAAAAAACAACACTGACTTTTTGAACCGAGCGAAGGAGAAATCTCCGGAGTGACTGTTCAGTGAGGCGGAGTAAAGAATCTGACGGTTGGAGTTCAAACAACAGCAGACAGAGGCTTCAACCGAGCTCGAGCTCAGCGTTCCATGCCCTGCATGGAAAGTTAACTCTTTGTTCTACAGGGCAGTTCAAGGGTTAGAGATCACTGCATATGTCAGAATACAGCAAGACTTCATTTTGTTTGAAAGAAGGGTTAGTCCGCAGGACTGCTCTGTCTCTATGAAAAATTAAATAGGATTTTTCACAAACAATGGCTTGGAGCTCAGAGACCCTTCTGGCAGAAGTGACTGCAACTAAAATTAAAGTCTTCCAGGAAAGGAAGTGCAAGTTACAAGAAGCAGCAGGCTCAAACAGGGGGTAAAGTCAGCTTCTCGAGCATGAAATTCAGGTCCCAGGTGGGACAGGGATTCCAAATAGGTTTCAAGTGAAGGATGCCATTCAGACAGGTTTTGGCAACCTCCAACTGTGCTAAGGTTTTGCCCTCCACCAGGAGGTGGAAGGTCGACACCGCAGAGAGATGGACCGTAATGGAGAAACAGCCAAGGCCTGTCTCAGATAAATGTGCGAGGTACTCCAACACCTGGGCTGAGCACGAAAAGGGATCCCAGTTCCTTGTTACGGCCCACATCAAAAATCTTTTCCACTTCATGGTGTAAGTGGATCTAGTAGAGGGTTTTCTGGCCTCTACTAAGATATGTGCAACCTGCAAGGAGACACCATAGCGGGAAACCGCTATGTCCACAGATGCCATGCATGAAGATGGAGAGACTGAAGGCTCAGATGCACCAGGTGCCCTGCTCCTGTGTCAGAAGGTCGTGTGAAGACGGCAGAGAGACCGGAGGTTCCAGTGCCAGCTGCTGTAAAAGAAGAAACCAAATCTAGCGTGGACAGAGAGGAGCGATAAGTATCATATGAGCGCCCTCCTACTGAAGTTTCACCAGAATTTTCTGAATGAGAGGAAAGGGAGGAAATGTGTAAAGAAACCTCCCTGTCCAAGAGAGAGAGAGAGAGTCTCGCCAAAAGCACCATGCCTGGGAAACTAGAGCAAAAGTAGGTAGTTTTTTTATTAAACTGTTTATTCCTCCTTCCTACCCTCTGTGTCCAATCCTTCCGGCAGCTTATGCGCTCCAGCCCCCTCGAACCCAGGATCTGCCCCTAGAGTGCCTCTTTCTCCTTCTGTCCTGCACTGCGGGGTCTGTCCCAAAATTGGTGAGCTGGGTAACTTTGGAACGGTCGTCATCTAGGACCTCCAAGGTTTTTTTTCCCCCATTTTTCTGTGGTCCCTTTTCCTATCCCTGAGATGCCGGCGCGAGGACGTATGTCCAGAGGTGATGTGCTGATGCAAGTCTCTCTCATACGCCTAACAGCGTCGCCCCTCCCCAACTCCGAGACACAGAGCTGCCAACCCCTCGAGGGCCCGTGTTCCCACCGGGTCTGTCAGGACATCAGGTGTATACTGCACCCTGTAGCCACCCCAGAGGACAGCATCCATTGGGACGCTCAATCCTCCCTCCCCAGTCGACTTCGCCAACCCGAGTCCATTCCCGAACCCGGGTCGCCAGCGTAGCGCGAGGTGTGGCGTCCAGCACATCAACCCTGAGCGCCACCAGGACAGCAAAAGTCTGGTAGTTTTGCGTTGGATGGTGAGGTGAACAGATCTAAGTCTGGACGACCCCATCAAAGAAAGAGTTCTTTGACCACCCCTCACTTTAGCTCCCACTCATGAGCCCTGGCCACTGATCGACTGAGACTGTCTGCCAGGGTGTTGCTTTTTGCTGGTACGTGGACTGCTGTCAAGTAAAGGCTGTGCTGGATCGCCCAGTACCAAACCCTCATTGCTTCCCTGCAGAGAGGGTACGGCTGAGTTCCTCCCTGTTTGTTGATGTACCAGACTGTGGACATACTGTCCGTCTGGACCAGAAGAGATCCTGGTACCAGAAGGGAGTGAAACGCCTGGAGAGCGCAAAGAACCACTCTGGTCTCCAGAACACTGATGTGGAGCATACGCTCCTGATTGGACCAAGACCCCTGCGTCATGTGTACCCCAGGATGGGCTCCACAGCCCAAGTCGAGGCGTCGGTGGTGAGGATTTGAGTAGTAACAGGTGAATGGAAAGGGGTTCCCCTCGACAGATTGGAGGGATCCTGCCAACAGCGAAGATCTCTCTGAAGGTTGGTGGAGATGACTTTTTGGTTCATGTCATCTGTCCTCTGATCCCAATGGACTCTAACAGACCACTGGGTGACCCTCATGTTAAGTCTGGCCAGGGGGAACTGTGGAAATGGCTGCTGCCATCAGTCCCAAAAGACAAAGCACAGCGTGTGCTGGGATCCATCTAGCCTGGGCCACAACAGTGGCCTGAGCAACCAAAGTCTCGGCTCGATCTGATGGCAGAAAAGCCTTGCTCTGAACTGTATCTAGTACGGCTCCAATGAATTGGAGTCATTGAGATGGTACTAGCTGGGACTTGGGGAAGCTGACCGTGATCCCCAGAGGTGAGAACAAGTTCAGAGTGAAAGAGAGAGACTCTTTCAGGCACGGGAAGACAAATGCCCTGGCGGGCATTATCGGTGAACCATCCAATTTCACTATTACTGCTTCCAGTGAAACATTATTCTAACAAGTTATTAACCAGATCAGTTCATTTAAATAAAATATCTGTAGGAAAATTTCAAAATAAATATGGGGACATGTCCTTGATTCATCAAGTTGCTAGTTTTTAGAATCTTCTCCCTGTAGATGTAAGGGAAATTACAAGCCACTCTTCATTTATTCAAACTATAATGGAGTTAAATATTCATATTTGTGACTGTTGAACTTTTTTTGCAGTGTTGTGGAAATTAAGATTTCCTTTTAGAATAATTTATAAGGATGTATTTTAGTTATATTTTGTTGTCCTTTGTGTTTTGTTAGTCTAATATGGAGCCTTATTGTATGCATTAGATAGGAAATTACACAGGTCTGTCTTGTAAACTGGATTCTGTCCAAATGACATGTATTACCTGTATAAAAATAAAATTCTACCAACCTACTGCATGCCAAACGCTACTGAGGCGATGGCAGGAAAGAACTGGAGAGCGGGCACGGAGCCGCCTCTTTTATAGCCGGGCTGATGTCATGACGCCCGACGGGGGTCGGTCCCCCGCTGATGACTGTCATCTACAAGTTTACCATTCAGACCCGACGCCAGGGGGCGCAGTCCTATATGGGAAGACCTACTGCAGGAACCCTCTCGAAGTAAGGTCTCAAGATGCCGGTGCTCGCCTCACCTCCTGTTCAATAACTCGGTCTGTAGCACATATCAAAAAGCAAAGGAGGCCATATCCGATTCCATAAGGTGCTTAATTTTATTTTAGAGTGCACACACTAGACAAGGAATTTCTTAAAGCATTTTAAAGTGCTTGTTTGCTCACATCCTCAGTCCCAGTCCTTCCTCTTGGTCAGGTGGTCCACATAATTTTATCTTCTTACCCAGGAGTCTTTTAGCAACAGTAACTTTTCTGCAGACTACCGAGCAGTACCAAGTGGGAGGTGGGCAGAGAACCTACTTAGGAAAGAGGCTCTGCAGAACCGCTCTGCCAAATTTGGCATCAGATCTGGTCTGCACATCCAAACTGTAGTGTTTCACAGAGGTGTGCACAGATTTCCAGGTAGCTGCTTGGCAGACATCCAGTAGGGGAATGTCCATTGCTGCAGCAAGCGAGGCTGTAGTGCCCCAGGTGGAGCAGGCCTTGAGCACCACTGGAGGTTGCTGACCAGCTTTCTCATAGCAGAATCTAATACAAGAGACCAACCAACGAGAACTAGTTATCTTGGTAGCTGGTCTTCCTCTGCCTGCATCCCTGAAGGTGAGAAACAACGGAGTGGAAGAGCCTCTGGACTGTCTAGTATGCTCTAGGTAGTGAAAGAAGGCTCTTCTGACATCCAAGCTGTAGAGCTTTTGCTCGCCAGGAGTGGATGGCTCAGTAAAGAAGACAGGCAGAGTAATGGACTGGTTCAAGAGAAACTCTGAAACCACTTTTGGCAGAAATTTCCATTTGTCTTATGTCCAACTTCATCGTTGTGAGGGATGATGTAATTCAGCTCAGTGCACAGGGCCTGTAGCTCTGAAATCCTCCTGGCAGACATAATGGTCTCCAGGAAGACGGTCTTCCAAGATACAAACGATGTGGGCCATGGACATATGCTCGATGGGTGGATTCATGAGCCCATCTATGCAAAGGTTCAGGCTCCAAGGAGGAACAGACTCCCTGGTTGGAGGCTAGAGGTGCAAGGGGCCTTTGAAAAACGGTTTAAAATTGTGGGGAAAAAAATTATTGCCTCTTTCCCACTGAAAGGTAGGCCAAAATTGCCGCCAGGTTTAGCTTGAGTGAAGATGGTTTCAAGCCTGACACCTGTAGGTGTACCACTCAGTCTAGCAGCTGAGGGTCTGAAGTTGAAAGGGCTTCGAAATTTTTCACTCTTGCACCAGAGGGAAAACCTTTTCCACTTGGCAGCTTAAGTCTTCTTATTCGTTTTTTTTAGCCATCCTCAGTATCTTAAGGACCTGTTCAGAGTACTGTGAGGATGGAAACCAACTCCTCAAGAAACAGGCCTTGAGGTGAAGAGTGTGTATGTCTGGGTACTGCTCTCCCATCTTAGGAAGGGTCAACAGAAGTGAGTTGGAGGCAGGCGAATGGGCCTGTTGCAGGACTCAGAAGGAAAGTGTACCAGGGCTTGCTTGAGCCAGTCCGGAGCCACTAGGATCATTGATGCAGGCTGATGTCTGAGTTTCAGCAAAACCCTGAATATCAGGGAAAAGGGAGGAAATGCATATAGGAACCTCCCTGACCAGTCCAGGATCAAGGCATCCAGAGGAAGTGTTGCCAGAACTGGGGGCCTGCAACATTGCTGAGCAAGTTGAAAACTGAGAGGAGAGGCAAACTGATCCACATCTGGAGTGCCCCACCGCCTGAACACTGTAGCTAGTACTTGCTTGTTCAGTGTCCATTCGCTCTGGCCTTGACTGATGTGTCTTAGAGCATCTGCCAGAGTATTGAGTTTTTCTGGGAGGTGAATAGCCGAGAGGCTGACTCCAAGGGAGAATGCTCGAGACCAGAGCTTCCAAAGAGAGTATTCCTGATCTGGTACCACCCTGCTTGTTTATGTAGAACATTGCAGTGGTATTGTCCGTTCGAATTCGAACCACCTGCCCCTCTATGCTGGGAACGAAAGCTTTGAGAGCTAGTAAGACTGCTCTGAGTTCCAAATTATTTCTGTGCAACTGTGACTCTTCGGATGTCCAGCTGCTGCTTACTGAGGCACTGTCCAAATGAGCTACCCAGCCCTAACGGGAGGCATCTGTGGTTAGAGGCGCTTGAAAGGGAACCCCGGCCTGCAAATTTGCAGGGTTCTTCCACCACAGCAAGTTTTGGAGGAACTGCTCAGACACAGGTATCAACTTTGAAAATGTGTTGCTTCTCTGAGACAGGCTTGCAGGAGTCTCATCCTGTACCTGACCCCTGGGACTACTGCAGTCATAGAATCCATATGTCCTAGAAGTTTGAGGAAATGTCTGGCTGGTCTTGGCTGTCCCCGGGCTAAAGAATCTGCCACTGAAAGAAAACTCTGAATTCTTTCCTGTGAGAGGAAAGCATATCCCTTCTGAGTGTCCAGCTGAGCCCCAATGAAGGTGAGCAGCTGCGTGGGTTCCAGGTGAGATTTCTTTAGATTTACCAGGAAATCCAGAGACTCCAGAGTGCATTCTGTGAGGGAAAGATTCCCTGACCTGGCAAAGAGGCTTTGCTACTATGAGCCAGTCATCCAGATAGGGGTAGAGAGTGACACCCAGTCTCCTGAGATGTGCTGCTACCACTGCGACACACTTGGTAAAGACTCTTGGGGCAGAGGGCAGACCACAGGGCATTGTGGTGAACTGATAGTGACCCGAAGGAAGTTTGAACCCGAGAAACTTCCTGTGAGATCTCCTTATGGGTACGTGGAAGTAGGCATCCTTTAAGTCTAGGGAGGCTAGCCAGTCTCTCTGCAGTAAGGACTGTATGACCAGTGACAGTGTGACCATTCTGAATTTGGATTTTTTCAGATATCTGTTTAAATATCTGAGATCCAAGATAGGTCACCACTCCCAGGTTTTCTTTTGTGTCAGAAAATACCAGGAGTAGAGACCCTTGCCCTTCTCGTGGACGGGGGCCCTCTCCACTGCTCGTAAAGCCAAAAGATTTTGTACCTCCATTTCTAACAGTGGTATCTGTGTTGGGGACAGAGGTCTTGACACCTGGGTATGCTTGAGGTCTGGCAGCTCCTTGAATTGTAATAACAGACCCCTCCCCACTATCTCCAGCACCCACTTGTCAGATGTGATGAGGGAGCAGTGCTGAAGATAGTGGAAGAGTCTGCCTCCAGCCGGAAGCAGGGAGGCAACCTGGACACTCACATCAGAACTGAGACAGAGGCAGATGGCTGGGTAGAGGTGGCTCTTCTTTGGCCCCTTCTGCTCCTGCCTCTTAAAAGACCCTCTGTACTGGCCAAAGTCAGATTGGGGATAGAGACTAAGGCCTGGGGACAAAACTTCTGCCCCTACCGCCCCTGGCACAGGATCTCTGAGGGGTGGCGGGCTTAGACTTGAATAAGTGACTCTGCAGGAGGCCCTGTACTCATCAACTTTTTTCATGTAGTCAGTGGTTCTGTAATCAAACATTTTGATCACAGGGAAAATCCATGGCCTTGTTCTGAGTGTGTGTGGTCAGACTGGTTGTTCTAAGCCAAGTGAAGCGTCTCAGAGAGATGGCATGGGCCATTGCCCTAGAGGCTGCACCATTGTCTGCCATATGGAATTAGTACATAGTAGCTTCCAGGGCAGTTTGACGTATCCACCAGCTCCTGCACCACTGAATGTGATCCATTGTGGATGACAGCCTGGACAGATTGCCAAAGGGCTTTCTGATATTTGGCTGTGAATGCCATGTAAGAAGAAAGTCTGAGAAGCAGGGAAGCTGTGGCCTGCATTTTCTTTGCTATAAAGGCAATTTTCTTGGAATCCTTGTCAGGGGGAGAGGGGGACAAGGAGACTCCAGCTTTCTCACAAGCTGCCTGCTGCACTACACTCTCGTGGCTAGGGTGTGAATACAGGAACAGTTTTAGAAAATGAACCGCACCAAGACAGACTGGTGCTATAACAGATGTAGGTTTTCGGAACTTTGTGAAGACAGGAACTCTGTACCATTGTTAGACAATTTATATTTTCTTTCAAGCTGCTTGAGTCAATCCCTGATACTGAAGTGGGGTGTTGAAGCACCTTCATGGCATTTTTTCTAAATGCATTACAGATAGGGACAACCGGGGTCTTTGAGGAAGAAAGACCCTTCATCTCCTTTTAATCTTCGTCTTTATAGACATCCTGGTTGGATTTCTGCGTAGGGAGGTCCAGGGTGTCCAGCATATTTTGTATAAATGTAAACATAGAGGAAGGATCTTTGTGGTCACCCAGGGGATCCCCAAGATGAGGGTCCGGGGATTCCTGGGGCTCAAGGCCCTCAAAATTCAGGTCAGGGGCATCATAAAATTGATCATCTGCGTCACCCTCAGAGTCTACAAAAGAGAGAACTGTGGAAAAGTGCTTGCCAGCCCCAGTAAAATTGAGGACCCATCTTTTGAAGGGCCTGAAACAGTTGCCATGCTTTTTCCATATCTTGGACTGATGTAACAACCTGCGTAGTTTGGAAGTGTTTTTTTTTCTGTATGCTTTAAGCTGCTTGTTGTCTCGCTATTGGCTTTCCCAAAAGCAACAGGAGCATATTTGTCTTGAGAGTTACTTTTTAGCCATTTGATCAAGCTTCCTTTTTTTCATCACTCTTATTTTTCAATTTGTGAGGTACTTCATCTTTGGAAGCTTTATTTTTGGCTGGGATCTGGAGGGTTCCTCAGCACCTCTGCTTTTGGTATTAGTACTTTTGAATGGCTCCTCATCGGAAGCCTTTGATTTATCCTCAGCCATAATAAAAGGTTTGTCTGCTATGTTTGCCAATTTAAGCAAAGAAAACCAGTCCTGGACCTACGAATTGAGTGCAGGTTTCTGTGAAAATGCCACTGGCCAGTCCTGCCTCAGTTAATACACTCTGTCTAATACTAGTGCCTTTTTTTTTGGTTGTAGAACTGGGATCTATACCAGTGCCAATCTTAACAGAAACCCAGTAAAACTGAACTGCGCACAGGTGGCTGCTGGACCTTTACAGACAGTCCTGACAAAGATTATACTAAGGTCCAGTAATAAAACAAAAACATTTTCCTTGTAATTGCCTATCTAGAGAGAAAACCCCCAGGCACTGTTTAAATTTGAAATCAACTACAACTGCCTCATGGTAAACCCAGCGAGGTCTGAGGTGAAAAAAAAAACACACAAGGCAACTGTCCCTAATTCGACAGTTCCCACAAGAATTTGCCCAAAAATGAAGGAAACTGTTGAAAACAAGCACCCACAATAAAATTAGGCTTTAAACTAAATAGTCGTAGTAAAAATAAAGTCAAAATAGCGCGGACGCGCTAAAAATAGAAAATGCGAGCAGCGCTAATGGAAAAGTAAAACTTTCACTCAGTACACTAAAGGAAATAATTTATGAGGAAAACTTTACCCAGATAAGCACTAGGAGGCTGTCAACAAGAAAAGCTGGGAGACACCTCAGAGGCAATATTGCTCAGTCCAGCAGAGAAACAATTCTGAAGCCTTCAACAGCTCTCCCTCAGCTCACCTCACACCCCCTTCCTGTCTTACAAACATAGAATTTGACGGCAGATGAGGACTGCCTGGCCCACCTAGTCTGCCCATTTTCCTACCTAACAGATAAGCTGCAGATCCTAGTTAACCAACAGCTTACTTCCTCCTACCCCCCACTAGGACTGCCTTATGTCTGTCCCATGCATTCTTGAATTCCCCCACTGTTCCTGACTCCATAACCTCCTCAGGGAGGCTGTTCCATGCATCCAAAACCCTCTCAGTGAAAAACTACTTCCTCACATTACCTCTGAGCCACCCCCTCTATCTTCAAATTGTGCCCCCTTGTTCTTGCACATCTTTTTCTGAAAGATGCTACCCTCTTGGACTTTGTTGATTCCCTTGAGGTACTTGAAAGTTTCTATCACGTGCCCTCTCTCCCTTCTTTCCTCAAGGGTATACATATTAAGCTCCTTTAGTCTTTCTTCGTATGTCTTCTGGTGCAGACCATGCACCATTTTGGTTGCCCGCCTCTGGAGAGCCTCCACTCTATGTCTTTGCAGAGACGGGGTCTCCAGAACTGCATACAGTACTCCAGATGGGGTCTCACCAACTGTCTGTACAGAGGGATAACAACTTCCTGTTTCCTGCTATTGATGCCTCTCCCTATGCATCCCAGTATCCCCCCAGCCTTCCTTACTGCCTTCTCACATTGCTTGCCCACCTTTAGGTCATCTGATATAATTACCCCCAGGTCCCTTTCCATTTTTACTGTTGTCAGTATCTCACCCCCCATTGTATACTCTTCCCCTGGGTTTTTGTTTCCCAGGTGCATTACCCTGCACCTGTTAGCACTGAATCTGAGCTGCCATACATTTGACCAACCTTGCCAAGTCCCTTCTCATCCTTTCCACTCCATCTTGTGTATCAACCCTGTTGCAGATCTTTGTGTCGTCTGCAAAGAGACATACTTTTCCTTCCAGTTCCTCTGCAATGTCACTTATAAAGACATTAAAAAGGACCGGCCCCAGTACTGAACCCTGCGGTACCCCGCTAGTAACCCTCCTTTCTTCACTGTGGGCTCAGTTTACTACTACCTTTTGCTTCCTGTTGTCTAGCCAATTTTTTATCCAGGCTACCACCTTGGGACCCACTCCAACGCTGGCTAACTTGTGTATTAATCTTTTGTGTGGGACTGTATCAAATGCCTTGCCAAAATCTAGGTAGGCCATGTCCACAGCCCCTCCCTGGTCTACTACTTTGGTCACCCAGTCAAAGAAATCTTATTAGATTCGTCTGACACGACTTTCCCATCGTGAATCCATGCTGCCTTGGGTCCTGTGCCCCACTAGCCTCAAGGTACTCAACAATTCTTTCCTTCAGAAGTGATTCCATCATTTTCCCTACCACTGAGGTCAAACTAACTGGTCTGTAGTTTCCTGCCGCTGTCCTGCTCCCACTTCTATGAAGAGGAATCACATCCACCCTCCTCCAGTCCTCAGGTACCACCCCATCCTCCCATGGATTTGTTAAAAAGAGTAGTCAGCGGTGTCACTAGTTCTACTCTTAGTTCTTTTAGAATTCTTGGGTGAATCCCATCAGGCCCCATTGCTTTGTCCACCTTCAATTTAATTAGTTCTTTCAGAACCCTTTCTTCTGTAAATGGACCGGTATTGACCCCTGTCTTCAGAGTGTTTCTCTTGTTTGGTTTAGATACCTCCTCTTCCTTTGTGAATACTGAGCAGAAATATTCATTCAGTATCCCTGCTTTTTCACTGTCACTCTCTACCCACATTCCCTCTCCTTCATTAAGCCTCAGTATCCCTCCTTTGGTCTTTCTTCGCTCCCTAATGTACCTATAAAAGGTCTTATCCCCCTTCTTAACAGAGTTGGCTATCCTTTCCTTGGTTTGGGCCTTTGCTATTCTGACTGCCTTCCCAGCCTCTTTCTGCTTTAACTGATAAAGTTCTCTGTCTTGCTCCTTCTATGTTTCCTTACATTTCCTGAATGCTGTCCTTTTCTCCTTAACCTTCCCTGCCACCTCTTTTGAGAACCATAGCGGTTTTTTCCTTCATTGTGGTTTGTTGATTTGCTTTACACAAAGGCTTGCTGCCTCTGTGATGGCTGTTTTGATTACTCCCCATTGTTCCTCCATCCCTCCTTCTTGCCTGTTTGCTAGTGCTTTTCTGAGGCACTCTCATTTTCCCAAAGTCAGCCCTCCTAAAGTCCAATACTCTTGCTTTTGTATGGCTGTGTTTATTGTGAACCACACTGTTTGGTGGTCGCTTTTACCCAGATGGCCACCCACTTCTAAATCTGAGATTCTTTCTCCGTCCCCATTTGAGTGTACCAGATCTAAGATTGCTCCCTCTCAAGTGGGTTCCAATACTAGCTGTCTGAGGCATGCCCCTTGTAGGGCATCAAGATTTTTGATTAGCTTGACCCTAATCTCATTTAAATCTCTCTTAAAGGCACACCTCCGGGGCAGTTGCACCTAGCCAGCCAAGTGCAAAACAGTTACTGATGCTAAAGGACTCCTGGGGTAAGAAGCTGAGATTATGCTCGACACAAGCAGCGGACTGGAGGAGATGGACTTACGGAGTTCAGATCTGAAGTGCCCTAGGTGTTGAAGGCTGGTGACTGTGTTTGGAAGCTTGTTTAGCCAGGTGGGAGCCCTTACTGTGAAGGCACGTCTCCCCTGGGTTGATTTCCTGAAGGGAACAGCCAAGGCATGCCTGGAGACGCTTCTTGTGGCATGCTCAACTGGGGCAGGTCTGAACAACACCTGCAGGGAGATAGGTGCTAGTCCCAGTAGGGCCTTCTTTCCTGTAAGCAGATCTGGAACTTTATTCTATCCCGCAGGGAGAGACACTTTGTCCTTATGTAGAGCTCGCAGGTGTGTGACGCGATCCGCATCCAGGACAAATCTGCTTTTTTTTTTTAATTAAGGGTAAAGTGGATTTTGTGTAGGCTAATGTCCATGGCAACATCATAAACCACGTTTCCATAGTCCAGGATTGTGCCACTGACTGCCTGGAGTCTGGCTTCAGGGACGAGGCAGAAACGGAGTCTGTAGAGTGTCCAACTTCCTGTTTGCAGCCTTAGTGATATTACTTAAGTGTTCGTCAAAAGAGAGGGACTCATTGATTGTAACACCCAAGTACCAGAAAAAGAGAACCTGTTCGAGGGTGGAGTCCATACTGAGTTCTATTTTAAACAGTGTGGTTGATTTCCTCTTCTGGCGACTGGTAAAGAGCATTGTCTTAGTCTTTTTACTACTGAACACTAGGAGGCTGGTGTTAAACCATTCCTGTAGCAGATCGAAGTTGCACTGTAGGTTCCTGGTCAGCGTGTCTTGGCAGAAGCCTCTAAGGAATAGCACCATGTCATCTGCATAGAGTAGGACTTTGGCAGAGAGGCATGCAGCTGGAAGGTCGTTTACGAAGAGGCTAAATGGGGGCGCCAGTGTTTTGTCCTAGTGAGCAATTGTTTTAGGTGGTATAACTGCACTGTAGTCAGCAAATGCCTCACTGAAAATATTGGCTATGGTAACTTCATCAACTATGACTGTCACTGTGGTGCAGCATGGTTGGTAGGGACCTGTCACAAGTCCCTACGAGGTCCTTGATGGTAGCCCAGAATTGTCTGCAGCCTTTCAGGCACTGGGACTTCTGATTTCTGTGGTGGGGGGGGCCTTGGCTTGCCGTATTACCCATGTGTACCTATTTCTAGCAGCCTTGTAATTTTGGACATTCTCTACTGTCCGCGATACCTTTGCTCGGTGTCATAGTAGATCATGTTCCGCATCAAACCAAGGACTTTGGGGTGATCCAGTCCATGCACCTCCCTTTTATCATTCTCTTACGAAAGGGGGCATACTTGTCTTCAGCAGAGTTAAACTGATTGAGGAAGAGCTGAAGGGCTGTGTCAGAGGGACAGGTATCCAGGATGCTCCAGTCTGTGTTGGCCAGGTGTTTCTTGAAGGTGGCCATAGAGCAATTTCTGATGACTGTTCCTCACCAGCCTTGACGGCAGTTTTGGCAGCTTGGAGGACCATTCACACAGGACGGGGGGAGTGGTCACTGCGCATCTGGGAGCACCTGGACATTGGTAATTCTCTCTCGGGGGTGGGAGGTCAGTACCCAGTCAATTAGGGTACTTGTTCCCATTCTGTAGTTGGTTCTTGTGCAACTCTGGACCACCTGTGTTAGGTATAGTCCAGTACTCAGGTCCCTGTGTGAGGAACTGGAGCTGGCTAGCCAGTTAGAATTTAAGTCACCTAGCACGATAGTTTCCTTATTGTGACTTGCCTGGCTATAGAGGTTGGCAAAATCATTTAACCCTGTTTGCTGGTGTCCAATAGGAATGTATACCGACATGACAATCAGCCCTTTCTTCTCCTTACCCATGACGATTTTTACTGCAAGGCATTCACAGTCATTGCTAGCAGCAGGCAGTTGGACTTTATGGCACTGGGGATGGTTGCGGGTGTAGATTAGGGAACCACCCCCCCCCCTTTTCGATGTGCGATCAAGTCTATACAAGTTGTACCCAGGCAGGAAGATTGCCGTGTCAGCAGTTCTGGGCATGAGCCAGGTTTCGGCCAGCGCAATAATGTCAGGCTGCATAAGTGCCACCCAGGTTTCAAACTGAGTGAGCTTTGCCAGCAGGCTGCCAATGTTTAAGGACACAATCCTCAACCTACCAGTGGGTGGCTGGGTCTGGGTGTAGGCAGGCTTAGAGTTGGGGTGAGCGTTTCTCCCTAGATCAGTAGTAGGAGCAGGATGAGCATCCCTAGGTACTTTAGGGAAAAGGCGGGTTGTCCTTGCTCTCCAGAGAGTCTGTGCCTTGTGTGTTGTTGGAGGGGTGCAAAAGCTGCTAAGCAGACCTGGGTGTAGGCACGGTATCGGCATATTGAATCCTGGGAGGCTGTGGTACCTGGCATGGGGTAGGGGGCGATGGTCAAATAGCTGGGTGTTACTGAGGGTCTCCCACTGGCCTGGAGGATTCTTTTCTGCAAGTACACAGCCTTGGTAGTTTGAGGTGTTAACCAGGTATGGGCCTATTACAGGCAGGGTTACCATCAGGAGAACGATGAACTGTGCGTTCAGGACTTGGGGGACAGGGTTATAGTCAAGACCCATTTTTCTTCCTGGTTTCAGCAGGAATCTGGTCATTAGTCTCAGTCAGGCAGCACCAACTTGTGAGCCGACCCTGGGTACTGGTCCGTGGCTTTTCGTATGTGCAGTTTAATAATTAAAATAGCGGTGTCTGCAGGTAGGTGGGATAAATAGATTTCTTCGGCTGGTAAAAAAAAAAAAAAAAAATGAGGCTGGTTTAGAGTTCAGTGTGGCATCTTCTTTCTCCCACTTTACACCAGCCTCTGGCCTTGCCTCCCTCTGTCGGATGGCTACCAAACCAATCTATATTGTTTAATTTGTTACAGAAATGATTTGCACTATTGTGATGTTTTGGTAATTGACAAAGCCCTCCAGCTGCTATGTTTATTTCTCTTTTGCACAATACCAGTGCCTGTCCTAATGTTTCAAGTAACCTGACGTGGAGCCTTTGTAAAAGAGCCCCTGGCTCAAAGGTGCATCCGATTCCCTTAAATATATACAGTTAACAGAAAGTGAGCAAACACGGGGATACCTTTAGAATGGGGAGAAATTAGGCTGGTTCAGAGTTCAATGAGGTGTCTTCTAATTTAGAGTTAAGATTAACACCGACAAGTGTTAGGCCCTAGGGGCGGTGCCACAGGGGAAGGGAAGAGTACTTAATAAAGGCCGGGGGAGTGAAAATTTCAAGAAGGAAAGAGAGAAAGTGAAACAAAAATGGGATTATCTGCAGGGTATGGCTTACAACTGTGACACGAATTAAACCTGGTCTACACAGAGAAGTGTTCACAAAAAGCTATATCACTTTAAGCTTAGTTTCTGATCCAGGGTAAAATACCACAGGACCTTAAAACAAAGAGAGCTGTAATACTTTAAATCCTAAAAAAGTGCACTCCAAAGGATCCTGCACTTCAAACAACCCTTAAAACTGTTGTAAACGGGCTTAGATTCACATTTCAGTTAGCATTCAGAGGACAATTTGGAGAAACAACCAGTACCAAAATCAGTAAACAAAATTAGCTTAAAGTCCAAAAGGAACAGGAGTAGCAAAGAATTCAAAAAAGTGGAGCAGCCAATCAGCAGGCAGAGCCGATGGGTCCAGCAGTTGGCGTGGAAACGCCAGAAGTTTCAGCAGTGTACCTTTGGTCAGGTGATTAGCAGGCAGTACAGAGAGAGGAGGCAGCCGGTGGACAGAGGGGACCCGCCGGGCTGCCTGCAGTAGACTGCGGTACACACCAAATGGTAAAACACTGCATATGGAGGACACATGAATTAGCATACAAATCATCTGTGTAAATCTGGGCAAACTCAAAGTGCATAATGCCAGAGGTGGTGGGGAGAGAAGAGATGAGCTAGTGCTGAAATTAAGAGTGAGAACAGGTTGATAAACTTCAACGAAGTTGCTGGAGCTATGATGTTAAAGAGGGGGGTCAAAAGCCATCCGTTAGAAAAAATTAAAAGCATACTTTTTGCAAAGCATCCATAGACTTGGAGCGTCCTTCACGAAATGCTGCTAAAACAGTGGCAGATGTAAATACTATTTTGGTGAGTGCAGTTCCAACAAACAGTGCACTCAGGCAAAGATTAACACGGAGAGTGGAGTAGAGGCTTCATAGAAACAAAGAATGTAATGGCAGATAAGCACCGCTTGGCCCACCTAGTCTGCCCACTTTCCTACCTAACAGATAAGCTGCAGATCCTAGTTAACCAACAGCTTACTTCCTCCTACCCCCCCCCCCAAACTAGGGCTGCCTTATGTCTGTCCCATGCATTCTTGAATTCCCCCACTGTTCTTGACTCCATGACCTCCTCAGGGAGGCTGTTCCATGCATCCACAACCCTCTGTGAAAAAAATACTTCCTCACATTACCTCTGAGCCGTCCCCCCCCTCTATCTTCAAATTGTGCCCCCTTGTTCTTGCACATCTCTTTCTGAAAGATGCTACCCTCTTGACTTTGTTGATTCTCTTTAGGTACTTGAAAGTTTCTATCATGTATGTCTGTCTGTTCTATGCATTCTTGAATTTTACCACTGTTTTTTGACCCCACAACCTCCTCAGGAAGGCCGTTTTCCATGCATCCACCATCCTCTCCATGAAAAAAATACTTCCTCACATTGCCCCTGAGCCATCCCTCCTCTATCTTGGAATTGTGCCCTTTGTTTTTGCACTTCTCTTTTTCTGAATATGCTACCCTCTTGGACTTTGTTGATTCCCTTGAGGTATTTGAAAGTTTCTATCATGTCCCTCCTATCCTCCTTTCCTCCGGGGTATATATATTAAGCTCCTTTAGTCTCTTCTTTTGGCTTCTGGTGCAGATCCTGCACCATTTTAGTTGCCCTCCTCTGGAATGCCTCCATCCTGTCTATATCCTTGTGGAGAAGGGGTCTCCAAAAACTGCACGCAGTACTCCAGATGGGGTCTCGCCAACTGTCTGTACAGCGGGATAACAACCACCTGTTTTCTACTGGTGATGCCTCTCCCTACGCATCCCAGTATTCCTCAGCCCTCCTTACTGCCTTCTCACACTGCCTGCCTACTTTTAGGGCATCTGATATGACTACCCCCAGGTCCTTTTCCATTTTTGTTGTTAGTACCCTTCCCCCCCATTGTGTACTCTTCCCTTGGGTTTTTGTTTCCCAAGTGCATTACTTTGTACTTCTCTGCACTTAATCTAAGCTGCCATACTTCTGACCATTCCTCCAACCTTGCCAAGTCCCTTCTCATCTCCCCCCGCCGTGTATCAACCCTGTTGCAGATCTTTGTGTCGTCTGCAAAGAGACATACTTTTCCTTCCAGTCCCTCCGCAATGTCACTTATAAAGACATTAAAAAGGACCAGTCCCAGTACTGAACCCTACGGTACCCCACTAGTAACCCCCCTTTCTTTGGAGTGGACTCTGTTTACTATGACCTTCTGTGTCCTGTTGTCCAGCTTATTTTTTACCCAGTCTACCACCCAGAGACACACTCCCAGGCTGGCTAACTTGTTTATTAATCTTTTGTGTGGGACTGTTAAATGCTTTGCTAAAATCTACGTAGGCCATGTCCACAGCCTCTCCCTGGTCTACTACTTTGGTCACCCAGTCAAAGAAATCTACGAGATTCGTCTGACATGACCTTCCCGCTATGAATCCATGCTGCCTTGGGTCCTGTGCCCCGCTGGCCTCCAGGTACTCAACAATTCTTTCTTTCAGAAGTGATTCCATCACTTTCCCTACCACTGAGGTCAAACTAACAGGTCTGTAGTTTCCTGTCTCGCTCCCATTTTTGAGAAGGGGAATCACATCCACCCTCCTCCAGTCCTCAGGTACCACACCATCCTCCCATGATTTGTTAAAAAGGGTAGTCAGTGGTGTCACTAGTTATCCCCTTAGTTCTTTTAGAATTCTGTGGTGAATCCCATCAGGCCCCCACTGCCTTGTTCACTTTCAGTTTTAAGAGTTCTTTCAGGACCCTTTCTTCTCTGAATGGGCTGGTATCGACCCCCCTATCCAGAGTGCTTCTACCGTTTGGTTTAGGTACCTCCCCCTCCTCTTCTTTTGTGAATAACTGAGCAGAAATACTCATTCAGTATCCCTGCTTTTTCACTGTCACCCTCTGCCCACCAATTCATCCCTCCCCTTTACTAAGCCTCACTTGGCCTCCCTTGGTCTTTCTTCGGTCCCTAATGTACTTACGAACATACAAAATTTGCCAGCAGATAAAGGCCTAGAGGTCTATCAAGTCTGCTTGAATGTGCAGCTAGCACCCCTTATTCTGCAGCTGCCTCTCCCTTCCACCCTTCCCCTTCATTAACCCTCCCCCTTGTCCTGTCCCATCCTCATTTGAAGCAGTCCACTGTTCTACTGCATACCACTTCAGGAGGTAACGCATTCCACCCAGCCACCACCCTCTCTGTAAAAAAGTGTCTCCTCATCTCTCTCCTGAACCTTCCTCGCTCCAGTCTCATATCATGGCCCCTGGTGTCCCTCCCCTCCCTTACTTTGAACAGCCCCTCTGTACTTGTCTTGTTTATTCCTTTCACGTATTTAAAGGTTTCAATCATGTCACCCCTGTCTCTCCTCTCCTCCAGTGAGTACATGTTCAACTCCTTCAACCTCCTCTCGTATGATAAGTCCCCCAGCCCCTTGATCATCTTTGTCGCTCTGCACTGCACCCCCTCCAGTAACTTAATGTCCCTCTTCAGATACGGACGCCAGTACTGCACGCAGTACTCCAGGTGTGGTCTAACTAATGACCTATACAGTGACAGAATCACCTCCTCGAGGATATACCCCTTGCAATACAACCCAGCATTTTGTTGGCCTTTGCAGCTGCCTTCCTACATTGTGCAGAGTTGTTCATTGACCCTGTAATGAGCACATCCAGATCCTTCTCCTCCTCTGTCTGGGCTAGCTGCACTCCCCCTAGCTGGCAACTCCTCCTTGGGTTCTTCATCCCAAAATGCAGCACCTTGCACTTTTTGGCATTAAAGCCCAGTTGCCAGGTGTCCATAAAAGGTTATAAAAGGTTTTATCCACCTTCTTAACTCATTCTCTCCCAGTGGCTATTTTGGGTCGGGCTCAGCAATGGATGGTTCCAACGCCATATGGCAACTATGGGACTGAAGGAGTTAACTGAGTTGGCCATCTTTTCCTTGGTTTGGGCCTTTGCTATTCTGACTGCCTTCCCCGCTTCCATCTGCTTTAACTGGTACAGTTCTCTGTCCTACTCCTTTTGTGTTTCCTTATACCTCCTGAATGCTATCTTTTTCTCCCTAACCTTCCCCGCTACCTCTTTTGAGAACCACAGTGTTTTTTTCCTTCATTTTAATTTGTTTGCTTCACACAAAGGATTGTTGCCTCTGTGATGACTGTAACTTAGGACCAAACTGGACCCAGAAGGGAATCAAGGCTAAATACCTTGATTTCACCAGAGGAGATTCTTGAACACTGCACCTGAGGGCTCAGCTTCTGAGCACAGTGGGTCCAATCCAAGACCACCTCTCAAGTCCAAGAGGCTGGCAACAGAGTCAATTCTGGTGCCATAGGAGCCCGATGAGAGGCCCTTGTAAAAAATTATTACAGTTCTCCCACCAAACATGCGAAGACTAGCCTGGATAACGATGACAGTGTAGGGAATCCTCCGCGGCAGATAACATCACCACAAAAACAGGATGCCTGTCTCATGGAGAATCCTGTGTTACGGCGGACACATGCATCAAATGGCCCATGAACCAAGATCTATCATTGCCATTTCTAGACCTCATTGCTTGCAGCAACTTTGGAGCAGCCGGGCTATCTGTTTATTCAGCCCCCGACACTGTGGGAACAAGTTTTCCTACCTTGTCATGAGGTGGACAACCTTCCATCTGGCACATTCTTCCCAGGTACTCCAGTTCTGCCACAAAGGCATGAAACATTCTCCCTGTCACTCATAACTTATTTCTTCACTAGAATGAAAGTCAGGGGAGCGCTAATGAGCAGCTAGCTGAACGGACATGAATCTCCGCGCTGCTCCCTCTTCACAGCTTTTAAAAATAAAAGTTAAAAGTGCCAGAGAGTACAGAAAACGCACATCCTATGGTGTATGAACTTGCGATGGACGACTAATGTCGGGAGCCTCAAAGAGCCAGAGGACTGCAGCAAAAAAACGCAAAGAATGGGGGTGATGGTGTTGGCCTGGTTTCACTGTCGGCGGCGGAGGTGGTGGCCTTGGGGAGAGAGGTTATGGGGCAGGTAACTGCAGCGTTGGAGTCCTGTTTAAACTTGAAGGAAAGCTGGATTTAAAACTCCAGGAAATACCGGAGCAACAGGTGGTGCAAGCGGGCAGACTGTCACAGATGGAGGAGAGAATCTCGCATGTGGAAGACGAACTGCTGGCGACACCTGGGCAGGTTGTGGCCCTCCAAAAAGACCTGAATGAATTAAAAGACGACTTCAATTACCAGGAAAACTCCCATAGGCGACTGAATCTAAGGCTGAGAGGGTTGCCAGAGGGTATGGAAGGGGAAAGTGTGTTGGATTTCTGCGCGCAAGTGCTGCCTGGCTTGCTGGGCCTCCAGCCCTCGAAAGGAAAGTTCAAGCTCGAGAGGGCCCATCGGGCCATGATGCCCAAGCCCCGGAAAGATCAGCCGCCAAGGCAAATAATATTTAGGTTCCACCATTTCCAGGACAGAGAACTAGTGCTGAAGGCTTTTCGAGAGAAGGGGAGGGTGGAGTATGAGGACCACCATCTTTATATGTCGCAGGATTATTCAGCCAGACTCCTAAAGAGAAGAAAATCATTCAATAACTCTATCCAGCAACTGCGTGACCTGAAGATCGAGAATTTCTTGGTGTACCTGGCTACCTTAAAAATAAAACATGAGGGGGCCACGTACTCCTTTTGGGAAGTGGAAAAAGCAGGAGAGTTTATGAAGAATCTAAGGCAAAATCTGCGTTGAGGATTAATCCAAGAACTGAGTAATGGAGTTGGGAACTCTGCATTGGGACTTAAGTAAAGGAGGAGAGACATTACTTGCAGTTAATTATTAGTTTGTGTTTCGATCTGCAGTTTTGTTGTTCAAGCTCATGCTGGAGGGAGTGATTTTTGGAAAGATTGATACTGAGTTACCACTGCTTGTGGAAATGGCTTGGGGTATCGGAACTTGATAAGAAGGGCAGACTGCACAGAGGGTGGTGGAGAGAACTGAAGGGGACATATGTCGAGCTGCCTGAAGTGCCATTGCGGGACGAGAGCCAGCATTACGTGGCAGAAATACCCAGATGTGAAGGAGGAGGCCCGAAATGCTCGTGAAGAGAGAGGCTGACTGGAAAAGTGTCTGGGTGCAGGCACGAGGGCGGGGAGAGGGGCTTGGCGCATTGATTTCTAAGCGCGGCCTAATCTTCCTGCTTGTCCTTACTGATAGCCCCAACCAGTGTTTTTGAGTTCCTGTATGGTGCAAGCAAAGGGGAGACATTATAGAGGAAGGGATAAAGGAAGGGAAGGGCTTTAAACTGGACAAGATGGGGGCTAGAAGGAGGCCTGCAGTTGGGGGGAATGGTGAGGAGCAAGGGAAAGGAAACTGGTGGCACTGGCAAGGAAGGGGATAGTTAAAGGGTGTAGGTGCAGGGCAAGAGACACAAAGTTAAAATGGCTGTGGGGGGAGAGCGTCTTTTTCAGTATCTGGGGATGAGGCAGACACTCGAGTTGGGGAGACTAATAGTGTCTAAGGAAAGGGGGGCTATACAATGGGAAGAGGGGGGAAGGAAAGGGTCTGTTTGGATGTTTTTTTTGTAAAGGGAGAGAAAAGGGGCGGAAGCGCGGGAAGGGAAAGGAGGAAAACAAGGAACGGAGGGAGCTGTGGGAGGAGGAAGGGGATGTGGGTCAGACTGGGGATAGAGGGAAAGGAGCAAGCAGGGAGAAGGTTAAGGGGAGGAGGTATGGTAGGGGATGGGGAGATAACGGGTAAGGGAGGAAAGAGAAGTAGGGGGACACATGTACAAAGTTATATGTTTGAATTGTTGTTGAGATTGTGTGTTTTGTTATTGATTTTTTTTTATGAACAAAGTGCAACCATTGAAATTGGGTATATGAAACTATCATGCTACGGGTTGAAATGTGAAGGTGAAAGGTAAAGAATTAATATACGTGAATGTCGGTAAGCAAAAGTATTAATGTAATTACTTGGAATGTTTGAGGTATTACAAATCCAGTAAAGAGGTCTATGTTGCTGACAGCCCTTAAAAGAGGGGGAGCCCAAATAGCTCTGCTACAAGAAATGCACCTAACAGAAGTAGAGCATGCCAAACTGGCTCGAGGGTGGGTGGGGAAGTGTTATGCGGCTTCTGCCTCGGTGCGTAAAAGAGGGGTAGCAATACTGATACATAAAGGCCTGAATTTGGAAGTGCAGAGGGTAATTAGGGACACGAAGGAGGGAAGATTTATTTTCATCTTGGGAACCCTGGATGGGGAGCAGATTACCTTAGGATCGGTGTACATGACTACCAATTCTATGCCTCTTTGCTGGATTTACTGGTCCGGGAGCAATTCCCGGGGTTAATAATTTGGGGGGGGAGACTTGAATTGGGCTATGGACTTGAAAATGGACCATTCTGAAGGGAAAGGGAGAATGTCATGGGGGATGCAACAATGGCAAGAGGGAATGGCAGAGCTGGAACTAGTGGATGTCTGGCGAACGGCAAACCCAGGAGTGAGGGAATACACATTTTTTTCGAACCCCCACAAAACATGGACTAGGACAGATTACATTTAAGCCACGAGGGAATGGTATGCTCAGGTGTGGGAGACACGGCACAGCCCCATACTCATTTCGGACCACGCAATGGTGGTAATGAAAATACAAGGGAGAGAGGAGGGAGAGAGAGAGAGAGAGACACAGGGAACTCCTTCCACATGGAAATTCCCCACTTATATGGCTCAGAATGAAGAATTTAGAAAGCAGCTGGAGGACAGTTGGGATTTGTTTATGGCAACAAATGATAAAGAAGGGATCTCGAACAACATACTCTGGGAAACGGGTAAGGTGTTTATGAGGGGAGCAATTATTGAATATGTATCTCGCATAAGGAAGAAACCATGTGCACAGAGAAGGGAGCTGGAAAGTAAATTAAAGGAGCTAGAAAGGAGGGTGGCTCGAGGTGAAAAGGGGGAGGCTGTCCGAATGTTGGACATGGTAAGGGAGGCTCTAAATGCATATTTGAGATCAGAAGCAGGAAGAGCTGGCCTATTTAACAAAAGATACATATTTGAATGGGGAAATAAACCAGGGCCATTGGTGGTTAATCTTATGAAGGGACGTAGGAGGATGAATAGAATTTTGGGGGTGACGGATGATAAGGGTATCCTGCAGAGTAAAGATAAGGAGATGCAGAAAGCCTTTCGGGCCTTTTTTCAAAAATTATATCAGGCAGGGGATATGGGAACAAAAGAAAAGATGTTAGCATTCCTAGAGAGAATAAAAGTTCCGAAAGCCTTGCAGATGCAGAGGGAAAAGTTGGGGAAACCAATAACAGAGGGAAAAGTGATGAAAGCTATTCAAAAGTTGCAGAAGGGGAAAGCTAATGGATCGGATGGGTATCCAGTGGAGTACTATAAATTGATGAGGGCCCGAGTTGCATGGGTGCTGTGTAGAGTGTTCCAGCAGAGGGGGGAGACAGAGGAGGTTAGCTTGCCGGATACGTGTTATGATGCTATCATATGCCTCATACCAAAGGAGGGGAAGGATCCGCAACTATGCGCCTCGTATCGACCAATATCACTGTTAAATTGTGATTTGAAGATAATGGCAAAAATTTTGGCCAGCAGATTGGAGGAGCCTCTCTCAGGGATGGTTCACCCAGACCAAACGGGGATAAATTAAAGGAAGGCAGTCAGTATCATAATGAGGCAGCTGCTTAATATACTTTGGAAAGTGAATAGGGGAAAGGAAGATATAGGGAACCTCTCAATGGATGCGGAAAAAGCGTTTGACAGAGTGGAATGGAATTAGTTGTTTGAAATATTGGGGAGGTTTGGTCTGGGTGAACCGTTCCTGGGATGGATAAAGGCGATGTATAGAAGGCCCAGGGTACAGGTAGTAGTAAATGGCAGTAGGTCAGAGAGAGTTTCAATCTGGAGAGAGGCACGAGGCAGGGCTGCCCGCTCTCCCTCTTATTGTCTGTGCTTGCGATAGAGCCTCTGCGGGAGCATACAGGGGTTGGGGGGAGGTAGGTCACAACATAAATTGGCACTATATGCGAATGACTGTTTATGAAGGATCCTAGGCGATCGGTTTCCCCACTTCTGTCATTAGTAGAGGAATTTGGGAAATTTTCGGGTTACAAAATTAATCTGGGAAAGTCAGAAGTAATGTGGTCTAAGGGAGCTGGAGAAAAGGTAAGACAATGGGGATTCAAAGTGGTGGGGATGAGTATGACATATTTAGGGGTCCAGGTTGGTAGATCCTTGAGGTCCCTATATAATTTAAATTATACCAAATTGATAAAAACAATAGAGGCGGATCTAAGAAGGTGGCTGCAGCTACCCGTGTCATGGCTGGGCAGAATTAATATAATAAAAATGAATGTGCTGCCCAGGATCTTGTACTTTTTACAAATGCTACACCTTGGTCTGTCTAAGGAGATGTACACAGGTTGGAGAAGGCCTTTACTGTCTATTTGGAAAGGAAAGCGCCCGAGGGTTAGTTTGGGGAGGATAAAGGCAGATAAAGAGAAAGGGGGTTTAAATGTCCCTGATTTGGGAAACTATTTCTTGGCCATACAGCAAAGATAAGTGGCGGACCGGGTAAATAAGCCCGAAGTTGCCAGCTGGGTTGAACTGGAGCAGGGAATGGCCCAGGGTAAACTAACGGCATATCTCCACAGTAAAGGGCTAAGGGTGTATAGGATGGGAAAAGAAGTTAATCCCCTAGTAGTGTAGGTATTATTGGCCTGGAAGGCGCTAAGGAGGAAAGGATGGACACAAGGAAAGGAGACACTTTTAATGCCTGTGGCAGGGAATCCCTACTTCTTGCCAGGGTTGGAAGACATAGGCTATGGGAATTGGGAACGAAAAAGGAATAAGAAGTCTGGGGCACCTATTAGTGGGAGGGCGGTTCTGCTCATTACAGGAGTGGTAGGAGGGGGTAAGAGGGACAGATTCAGGTATCCTCAGACCAGGGCATATATGGGAAGTTTGGGAAAGGAAAACAAAGGGTTGTATGAGGTGGACCCAGTGGAGGTGATATCTATGCAGCTCGAAATCAAGAGAAAGGATTTATAGGCTGGGCGGTGAAAAGGGGAAAGGTTATACTTCATGATAGGATGGTAAGAACTAAAATTGTGGGAAAAATACCTCGGTAGGGACATAAGACAAAAATTGGAAATTACTGCTCCAGATGCACTCTGGAATTATGGTATGCAACAAATACAAGGAGGCATGCTTTAAATTCATTCACAGAGTGTATCATCCACCGGTGACTGCATAAGGTACACCCTGAAGTATCACCCTTATGTGGAAGGTGTGGTTCGGGAAGGGGGACATATATGCACTGTTTCTGGAAGTGCCCGATACTGCAGAAATATTGGAAGGGGGTGGTGTTCAGAGTGGGAAAGATTGCTGGGAAGGAGTTGCGAATGGACCCTCTAGGGTGTTTATTTGGGGTGGAAGATGGGGAGGAGGAGTGGACGCTATTACCTAGATGGGTCAGGGTACTATATGTTCTGGCTCGTTATGGGATCCAGAATACTTGGGTCTCACAAGTTGCACTGACAGTACAAGGGTGGTGGAGGATGGTGTTGCAGACACTGGGGCTTGAGAGGCTAACCTATGTGATGGAGGAAAGGGGGGGAAGGATTTACAAGACATTGGGCCCCTTTTTTGGTCTCCTTGTCGAAGGAGAAGAGCTGAATATTATGGGAAGGTACAGTAGGTTGAGAAAGAAGGATGAAGGGAGGTGGTACGTAGAAAAGAAGAAGTAGGAAAAGGGGGGCAGTGGAAATGTTTAAAGAAGAATAAAAGGGACGACAATAATGAATGAAAGAAAAGTTTGGGGAAATATAAGAATGAGAACAGGACTGGATGTATAAAGCATGAGTATACTGGTTGCACTTTTACTTTAATCTAACTTAATCTAATTTAGTTTAATTTGAATGAAACAAAGTTTGGAATGCAGTGAAAAGACTGATTTCGATAATGTATGATGGTGGCAGTCGAGTTAATAAGTCGTGCATTTGATTGTATGTTGAAGTTTGTTGAAAAAGCAAATAAAAATATTATACAAAAAAAAAAAAATGGAAGTCAGCCTTACCTACACATATACTGCATTTTAAAACTCCAAACCTGGGTATAAACACACACACTGCCCACCAGTCCTGGGTTTGTGAACCCTTACCTTTGCCCGAGTGTGCTACTTGTTGGAATTGTTCTTATCTGTGGGTTAGCCACCTATGTACTGCACCACACCATTTGACATTCTCAGCACCTGTGTGTGGAGAAGTGTGCTTTGGCGAGAGTCCTGCTGTCATCAGGGGCCCATGTTCAAGCAAAGCGCAGATCAAAGTTCTGCACTTGCCCGTTGCCCATAGCCCTGAGGATGCTATATCCAGTCAGACAGCACACCAGCACTATCCGAGCTAATATAGGGGTATGTCGGTGCAGCGCTAAGTCGAACAGTACTGCTCCAACATGGACCCCAGCAGTGCAGGGAATAGTGCCACCAGACCCGCCAGCGCCTGTAGTTCCTGGCGCAATATTCAGTTGGCCCCATGCAAATGAGCCCACTGGACATGCTAGGCACTAAGGGGCCATTTGCATGTTCATCAGGTTTGAACCCCTGCAACTGGCTCCGTCCCCACTCCAAGTGCCATCCCCATAAAAAGACCAATACATCCCTGGTGCCTAGGGTTCCCCCCACACTCCCATAAAGTAAAAAATATTTTCCTGGTGCTCAGAGTTCCCCCCACCCTCCCATCTCTGTCCCATATACAGAATGTACATAGTTCCCTGGAATCCAGTGGTCACCCCCCCGTCCCTGAGCCCCATGTAAATAAGCATATTCCCTGGTATCCAGTGGTCCCTCCCTGGTCCCGTACAAAATTCATATTCCCAGATGTCCAGTGGTCCCTCCCCAGTTCCTGGTCCCCAATCCCTGGCCCCATACAACTAATCATATTCCCCAGTGTCCGGTGGTCCCCGATCACCAGCCCCATACAAAAATCACATTCCTTGGTGTCCAAGCAATGCCTCTCCGATCACAAGCAGTCCCTCCTTGATCCCTGGCCCCCTACAGGTAATCATATTCCCTGGTGTCCAGTGGTCCATCCCCAGTCCCCTGCCCCGTGCAACTAATATACCCCTAGCATCCAGTGTCTCCCCCCTCCACCGCCTCCGATCCACAGCACCACTGTAATAATCACATGCCCTGGTGTCTAGTGGCACCCACACCCAACTACCTCCCCCGCCCCATACCAACGTATAAGTCCCTAGCATCTAGCTGCTCTCCGCACCACGGACACCAACAAACCCACCTTCTAACTCTATGCCCCTGGCCTGCCAGATCCCCCCTTACCTGAAGTTCTGGTGCCATGGATCCCATACGGTGACCAGCACAGCCCTCCTCACAACTCCTCAGCCAGTTACCGCATGGAATGTCAGGGAGCATGCATTCTATGTAATGTACACAGCGAGCATCCTCTGTACTGTACAGGGAGTGCGCAGCCTGTGCACTGCACAAGGAGCGTGTGCTCCTTGTACAGTACAGAAGATGCATGCCCTGTACAGTACATAGAATGCACTCCCTGATGTTTCACTCCTTGGCAGGCCAAGGAGGTGTGAGGAGGGCTGTGCCGGTTGCTGTCTGGGATCAGCGGCACCAGTGCTTTGCTAGATGCCAGGGAGGGGTACACTGGTACTGGACCAGGGATTGGCGGGCGGTGGCATGATACTAGATGCCAGGGCATATAATTATTACAAAGGAGCTGGGGAACAGAGACTAAGGAGGACCACTGGACGCCAAGGAATATGATTACTTGTATGGGACCCAGGATCGGGGAGTGATGAGGGACCACTGGACACAAGGGAAAGTGAGTTTTGTAGGGGACCAGGGATTGTAAGCCAGGGAGGGACTATGGGGCACCAGGGATTGTGATTAGTTGTACTGGGCCAGGGGATGGGGAGGGACCACTGGACACCAGGGAACTATGTACAGTGGTCTCTGTTTATAAGGAACACAATCCAGAGCCAGCTAATTTGTTCACTATAGCTACTGTTCACTATAGTGAGGTGTGAACAGGCCTAATTAGACAACAATGGCAGCTATCACAAGTGTGTTGCCCCTAGGACTGCTAGGATTGCCTGGAGTAAGCCAGGCTTTAGATCGGCAGTATTTGCACTGCACAAAGTGGCCTGCGCTAACCCCTTTGCTCAGCGCAAATGCACCGAATATCATGCTGTGCCGGTATTCCTGTTCCTGCCCCTCCCTTTGCCCACTGCATACATTATTTTTTTCTATGCGCTAAACCTGTTGGGGCATGCAAAAGCCCACTTTGAATATTGCAACTGGGTGCAAATGGTGGACTAATTGCAGGCAATCACTCTGCTCACTGGGCAAACTTTTGAATATTGGGCCCAAGATATGCCAGACACTGAAATGCTGAAGGAAATGGGAGTGGTGAGTGCAAGATTTTTCTTAACTTCCATTAAGTCTTTACTAAACTCTGCACCTGTTCCTGGTGCAGCCGTTTCTTCAAGGACAGAAAATAAATTAATAAAGCATGCCACAACATCTGAAGTCTCGAGTCTCACGTGTCCAATACAACAACAGTAAAAGTAGCGGTTCTTTCAGTATTAGTGTACCGACTGGTTCTTCAAACAAATGCAGCCCTTGAATACTAGCTGTGGTCTATTTGAAGGTGACTTTTATTGCAAATTGTGTTATCTGCATGCACATTTTATTACAGGTCAGCTAGTATTCGAGTGCAGCCTTTATTTGAAGACATACGGCATGCCTTTAACGCCAATGGCCCCGCTAATAGGGTAGACAGAGTAACAGATCAAGAGGAGTGGTAGGTGCACAACAGGAAACACTTTTTTTTTTCTTTAAATTCTTTTTGAGAAAATTTTTAAGTTAACACAGAACAGTATCAGCATTTCCATTCACAATTTGATATAGCCAAGTATATACATAGTGGTAAAATGGAGAGTACACGCACGTTAATACCTATGCAATCAGTGTAAAATGATGATACAGGTGCAGAAAATACAGCACTCACAGATCAGGGGTGGTTGTGTTGAGGGCTTGCTGATCCAAATTAAACTGAAGAAAAGAAGAAAAAAAAAAAACGCATTCACCAGTTCACTGAATGTAGCTGACTTAGCATCTGTGCTGCTTATTCAGTTTATGCACTAACATTTGAAATATGATTATTTTATTTGCTAATACATTTCTTCCATAGTTATTTTTATATTTCCCTATTGTTTATATAAGACATGATTTTGTGTACATCCGGGGTTACTGTCATTAAGCTATTTTTTCTTTGTTTTTACACTGTTTATTAAAATATGGCTACAACTGTAAATATAACATTTTTCCTGAGGGTCCATCATGACATCATCTTAGGGTGACCATCACTTAGTAAACTATACAAACAGTGTTTAGACTTCAGATGAGCACCCCACTGAGGAAGCTTGAATGAGTGACGCTCCGGGGTATCTGGGAGAGTGATCCCAAGCTCACTGAACGTGTGGGAGAGCTGTATTCTTGTTGTATTAAACAAAAGCTACTTAATGAATTATTACCATCTCTAGTGGCATTTGTGCATGTAAAGTCGGATGCATTAAGTGAACTGGTGAGTGCAGCTGGTTCTCTCTTTCTAAAGTGCTGACACAAAGAACTAACAAACAATACAAAACACATAACTAGGCACGCAAGTAGTTCAAACAGCACTAAGGGAGCAGCTAATGTGAGCACAACAGGGTTACGATTCATGTCAATTCACATCAGTGGTATACAAAATGTTTCCAAAACAGAATTTGCCAGGTGAGCAGTGAGAAATAAGGCCTCCCTGTTAAATAGACCCCGTTTAAAGTTTTATTTATCAATGCTAACTTAGCCCAATTGTTGCTTGTTCAGTAGGGGACAAACAATCAATAAGGGCTCTACTGTCTACCAAACTTTTAAGTCCTGCCCTCGAGGTCATGTGTGAAGTACTCAAGATGCAACATAGTAAGGAGCAGATCTCTCCACATCTGGATCGCAGGGCGAATATGTGAAACGCAGGTGTTCTGAATACAACTTCTTGCTGTCACCAGCATAATTCTAATTGTTCTAGAGAAAAGCTCCCAGTAGTCCCCAAATATAGCCCAGGAGTACACTTCAACCCTGATTTGCTTTATCTAGAGATACACTCTGCTACTGCAGCCTAGAGAGGTCAGAGTTCTTGACAGTGCCAAAAATAATGCATATGCGTGTCCCTCTCTGTTACACACTGCCCATACTCTATTATTTTTTCTAACTATTCTATAATGTACTAACATTTTCATAGTTCTTCCCTCTTCATTTTACTTGATTGTAACTTTTTAAATTTTTAGGAACGTTAAGTACAGGACTGTCTTGTAAACTGGACAAATCGCCCAAATGACATGTTAAATTCCTGTATAAAAATAAAATGTTACCTACCTACCTACGCAGTGGTGAGATACCCGGATTAAATTTACACACTGTAGCAGAGGGCATATAAACTATGCAGAAATATATACTGAGCTTCTTTATAACGATTACAAATACTGAGTCCCATGTGCGAGTTACATAAATCTCCCCATGTTTTCTCCAGTATGGGGAATCCCAAGTCCCTCACCGACGGGGCCTTAACTTTCAGCGATTCAGGTAACCGGTTCCCTCATGCAGCTCTAACTCTTGCCCATGATCCTCAGGTCGGTTCGGGCTTGTAAAAACACAGCTCTCAAGATCATGAAGTGGGGAGTCCGGATGCTGAAGGTGATCCACCTGCTGAACCCAGTTTCTCACCTGGAGATATCTAAACACGTCAGTGTGGGATCCCCAACTCTTCTATCACTTGCTGGAAAGATTTACAGCCTTGGTAACAAAACCAATCCCCCAAACACTGAACCCCACCTTTCTCTCATAACTGAAATCCTTGATCCTCCAGTCCAGGAAGGAATTCCAGGTTAGAGTAGATGGGGACCAATAAGGTTCCTCTCCTCCCCAAATAGTTGGTGTATTCTTCCCTGGATCTCAAGCAGCATGTCTACTAAAGCATTCCTGGGCTCCACAGATCTATACGCCCTCTGTCCCCCAGGGTTCAGGTAAGCAGTAACTATGCCCCCACCCTGCCTGCTCCAGAAATGTCCAGTGTGTGCCTCTCGGGCCCCTTACCCAGTCCATAAAAAGTCTAACCTGTGATGCAAAATTATAGAGCCTAAAGTCCAGGTTTTCATAAACCATCTTTATTTGTAGTGGTTTTGAGTCTCTTCAGGCTAATTCTAGGTCTTCCTTTGCTGCCAAATAAATCTATTACATGCCTTTTCCAAGGCCCGGATGTTCCTTTAGGGAGCATTTGGACTGGGTAGAGAATCCTTGGCAAAATATTGATCTTAATGAGGTTCATCCTGCCCATCCAAGAAATGGGGAAGCCCTGCCACTACTATAGGTCCCCTTGGATCTTCTCCGATGTCCTACTGTATTAAGTCCCTCAGGTCAGATGTCAGGGTTGGTGGCCACCCCTTCCCCTTTGCAGGGCTCCCGGCATGGGATGGGAGTCGTCTGATATAGGCAACATACAACACATGTATATTCCACCTTTTACCATAACATGGTTATAATGGCAGTTTCTCCAGTAGTAATTTTTTCACAAACTATTAATAGCCTAAATCCTGTGAAGCGTACCAAACTCTTCCAATACCTATGCTGGCAAGCTGTAGATATCCAACTGTAGGAAACACATTTAACCTCCTCCAAGCACCTTACACTTTCTATGGGAGGTTCATACCAGGAACACGCCCCCTCACACCCCCACGGGAAAAGATGAGGTACAGCTATTCTCCTTCCTTCAACGACCCCTTTGCCCTGCTCCAGGAGTTCACCAATCCCTCTGGGCGCTACATCATCTTGATGGGCCACCTTTACAATGCAGTGATCCAAGACAAAGTCTATTTCCCGCTCATTCAAATACCCCTGTGTTTATACATTTCCTAGGTAAACTATCAGACCTGCTACATGGCCAACTCCTCCTTGGCAGAGACCTTAATATTTCTTTGTCTCCTGACCTTGATTCTTTGCACCAAGCTCGCCATAGAGCATCCCCTGCCCAGAAATACATCCTAACCCAGCTTGGGCTTGTAGATGTCTTTTCCCCACTGCCCAGGCTTACACTTATTCACCCTGCTACGGCAGCAGCTCCGACCTGGATCATTCTTTCCCCACAAGTGAGCACTCTGACGCTATTCAAGACCTCAAACATGGCCCTACACTCCACCATAACCCACTCCAAATGAAAGTGAATTTGGGAAAATTGCACAGATCAATTTTGTGGAGATCTGACACCTCCACCCTTAAAGATGAAACCTGCTGGACCATGATTTCAGATCGTGTTATGCGAATCTTGAGAAACAATTCCTCTGCAGATATTTCCTACCCCATATTATGGGACACATCATTGCCTTTGTCTCAACAAGAAGCACCTACATACCAGAATTATGAGTAGTTGTCAGAGGAATTATTTGTCCAGCAACAGTTATATATCCAAAGTGATACGGGAAAAACTGCTCACATCAAGTCACTAAAGGTGGAAACACAAGCCATAATAGACACTAGAGTTCAGCAAGCCCCGACCTACCTCAGACATACTTACTATGAGGGTGATGTTAAAGGCACTATCCTTTTTGGCCCACAGACTCGGAACACAAAGAAAGGCCACATATGTCATCAGCTCAAAGACCCACACTCAGGACACCCAGTACACAATTCCCGGGGGAGTCTAAATCTCTTTAGGGACTACTACCGGATATAGGGCACAGAATCATCCTTCCCATCTTCTCCTCAAATAAAGGATTTCCTTTCTGGCTTCTCGTTTCCCTCTCTAACAGAAGCCCAGCAGTAATCCATTCGAGGGGAGGAGCTCCAGTCATCGCTACATGAGGCAAAAACTTAAATGCCCCCACCCGGACAGATACCAGGTTGAGTCATACAAGTCTTTCTCAGACTTTCTGCTTCCTCACCTCCTTACTACGTTTCATGAGGTTCAGGAAAGATACTTTCCACCTCCATCCTGGTCGTATTCTACCCTTTCAGCCATTTTGAAACCAGGAAAGAACCCTACCTGACCCACCTCTTACTGACCCATTGCAATTTTAAAATGTTGATTATAAATTGTTTATGTCTACCTGGGCCAAGAGACTGGACCAGCTTCTTTCCATTATTCACCCAGATCGGTCTGGTTTTATCAGTCACGAACAACTGATAATACCCGTCACTCCCTCCTACTCATGGAACATAAGGCAAGGCCCCATTCCAAGTAGCCCTCATTAGTTTGGATGCTGATAAGGTGTCCGAACAAGGGTGCCGGAAGATGGTAAAAGCTGAGGGGGCTGAGAATCAAAAGGGCACTTATGAAGGTACAAAGGGCACTTTTTCTATACTAGTTTTTGCCATACAGAAATAAAAAGTGGTGTGGCTACCGCCTCTTCCGCCTCCCCGGTTCCGGCACCTATGTGATACGGTGTCCTATAGACTCCTCTAGGACACCCTGTCGACCTTCAGGTTTCCCCTTCTATTCCTGGTCTGGCTTCAAAATCTCTACTTAGCCCCCCCCCAGGCTTATGTCAGAATCAAAGCCTCTCTGGCATCACCTACTGATCTCAAGCAGGGCACCAAACAGGGCTACCCCCTTTGCCTTATGTATTGAGCCCTTGGCGACAGTACTTCACCAGGCTCCAGCAGTAGAGAATATACCTCTTGGGGGAACACAGTACCCAATATCCCTATACACAGCTGATATCGTCCTCACCCATCTAGATCCTGATAATTCATCCCTGCAGGCATGGTCAATACTTCACACATTTGACACCCTATTTGACTTTTAAAACAAATCTCCATAAAACAGAAGTCCTGCTGCTTAACTATTGCCCCTCTGTTACACATCGCATGGAGCGCCCATTAAAAAATGGTAAGTTCTAAAACTAAAATACCTAGAGATCCAGATTCCTACGAACCTAATAATCCTGGAACTTTTAAAATTACGAAACTCTGATCACTACCCTGGCCTAACTAAACCTCCAGGTGAAGCCAACATCATCTCCCATTTTTCTCTAGACTGCAAATGGTTAGCATGAATATGCTGCCTCGCATTTTATACTTCCTGCGTACTTTACCTATAGTGACCACACCCTGTTAATTTACCTCTTGGAACAAAACAGTCTCCCGATCCATCTGGGAAGGTCAGCACCCCAGAATATGATTTTCACTCTTACACCATCCCACAATATCTGGAGGAGTTAATCTCCCAACCTGATGAAATACACTAGGCCGGCCCATCTTAGAACAGTATACATCTGGTTATGCCTGCAAACAGACCCACCGTGGAAACTAATACAGTTTGCACTAAACAATGTGCATGACACTGGGAAACTGATTGGTCACACTGGTGTGACCCTCCACTTGTATGGTTTCGACTTCAAAGACTTCCCCCTCTCTTTCAAGTGTATTCTATTTTTGTAGAGTCCTAGCCACAGACTCTGACTTTCTCCCCCATACAAACTGATCACACCTTTCAACAGTGGCGACAGCTCAGCCTCTCATTTATTTTTTGGATTTGTAGACATGCAGGTTTTTCCCCTTTGAGCGTCAGTCCCTGTATGGTCTACTGGGACAGGAGCACTTTCAATACCTACAAGTCAGGATTTAACCTCCTTCACAAGGAAGCTAGTAAACTCATTTCCCCCGACCTGGCACTCTTACTTCTCCATTTATTAATGAGACCTATCCAGAGGGAGACTGGGCAACATCTGATTAGAAGGCTCCAGACCTCTTGCGAGACTCTACCCAATCTGCTTTAGACACATGGAACCATGACTAAACTCCTCCATTAGATGCTCAACCTGGTTAAAGTATACCCTTCCTTCCACTTAAGTCACCCGATCCTTTTTTTGTTGTTTTAATTACCCTTTTCTCCCCTCGGCCAACGTTCAGGAGGGAGCCTCAGCCCTGTCCCCCCTGACACAAACAGTCTTCCCCCAGGGCTTGCCCCCCCGGCGGGGGTACTTAGGGCCCACATCGAAGACTGGATCCAGTTCTGGTCAGCACCGCGGCTGGTCACGGAGAGGGACCTGCGAGCCCCTCCTTCATCCAGCCAGGATATCTTTGTTTACTCCCTGAGAGGTAGGGCATGAAATGCCACTAATGCACACGCTCCAGTATGTGTCCTGTCGGGTGTCTGCCCCGCGTCTGCCCACCATGGACAGCACTGGTGTACCAGTCCCCAGCCTCCACTAGGGGCCAGGCAAGCACCGACTGCTGATCGCCCCCCTCCCGGGGAGCCGTCCCTGGGATGCTCGATCCTCCTCCTCCCCTGGCTGACCTGCTCGGTGGTAGGAGGTAAGGCATAATGCCTCAGCCCTCCATGCCACTGGGCCAGCCAACCCTCATACTTACCGTGGAGGGAATGTACCTGGAAATGCAGAAACAGATTCTTTCATAGCCTAGATATCCTGGTTAAATTCCTGCCTCCAGAACCCTGCCAATGCTGGAGGAAATGGGACAACCACAAGCTGCCCAGGCACACATTTTCTGGTACTGCCATTTCCTAATCATATTCTGGGAAGTAATCCAAAACCAGCTCCAGAGCTAATCCTTCCCGGCTGGACTTATTTCCCCCATGATGGTCCTCTTGTCAATCCTTCCCCCAGTCTTCGAGTTGCTTCCTGTTCTATGGCATTCCTGTATATCCTGGCAGCCAAAATGTCCATCAAGAGGTTATAGATGCAACAGCACACACCCTGGGTGGAATCACTGTGGCAGACCCTAACACTTATATACTTGATGGAACTTTATGGCCTCGTCGCAAGTCACATTATCCCAATTCCAGGCCAAATGGCAAAGCAGGGCGATGTATACTGTGTCAATAGATAACTCCTGCCCAGTAACTTAGACAAAGTGCAAGGCATAAAGGCATAAATTAATTTTTGAAAAGTGATTTGCAGTGACTGCTAATCAAAATATTTTTGAGTAGTAAATATGCCAATATTGGTTGCCAATTTTGAAACTTTGCACAAATGTAAAGACACTATTTTTCCCTATTGCTTCCTTTCCCTTCACTTTTCTCATCTGCATCTCTGTGATCTTCTTTTTGACACTCCGTATTCTTCCTCTCTGGTGTCATTTTCAAGCCAGCCACATTAAAAAACAAACAAACAAAAAAAAACACACACACTCAGCTTTGTTTGTTCTGGCCCCTTTTAAAATTCCACGGTCTCTGTGTTAAAGCTGCAGGGTCTCCATTTCGAACTGCTGTACAGATTCTCTGTAACAAGCAATGCCAGGAATTGGCCCCAACAGCAGATCGTGCAAGTACTTCTGACCCTTGAAAAACATAACTGGGTTTAGTTTTGTTTTGTGCTGCAGTACATCTGGCATCTGTGGGATAGAATGCGGTCCTGATGTCGGGCAAAGGCACTCCTCCTCTGATCTGTGGTTCCCGATGCACTGAAGGGCTATTCGCTTGATATCTTGGGGAGATAGGGCAGCCAAGTCAAGATGAGGGAAAAGGGTGAGTTTCTCCTTTTAAAGACACCATATCAACCTAGAACACTGACCAGCAACCGCTGCTAATCAAGCCTACAGTTGACTCGCAATTTGCGTTTTCAGAGTTGCAAACTGCAATGAGATACCGCTTATTTTATGCCTTGATCTTCTGTCACTGACGTCCATACTTTTTCGATAAGGGTTCAATGTTATTTAGATAAAGACGTTGGGAATCTGAGTTGAACTAGTATATACCGAATACTCTCACTTGTACAAATGTATTTTTTATCCATTATTTAAGTTACTGCCCTCTGCCGTCTATGGCATACAGTACTGTAATTTATAAAATGGCTAAAAAAAATATCTAGACAGTTCATTGGCTGAGAGATGTCACTCGACCTTGCATTAAATCTCTATAAAAACGCAGTCAGGTGCGAAATCTCATTTTCCTCCCTAGAAAACCAACAGACACATTTTATAAGCATAATAAGCTCCTCCAAGGTGTGCATTATAGGGTTTTAATGCACTTTCAAGGGGTGTAAGGAGACAGCCCTTGGTCGCATGCCTTACTACACCCTTGGGGCATGCATTAAAATCCTATAATGCACATCCTGGGGGGCTTATTGCATACATATGGTTGATGCTAATACTAGCATTGAAACCCATACAACACTTCTGCCACAGTACCATTAGTAGAGCACCACAGTTTTACGAGATATCGCAATGCTATTGTTTCTCTCATAATACTATTGTTCTGAGCTCTAAACAATGGTATCACAAGAAAGAAGGTTTCCTTGTGCTGCACGTAGTCTCTTAGCTGAGCGTGAGCCAGCTTTCACTGTAACCCTCGCCTACAGTAAAATCCAGTTCACCATTGACTCAAATCCTCCAATCTATCTTGCTCACACCTCTCTCCATTCCCAACCCTGACGGGGGTTACAAAAAAGCACATTTTTAAATAAAAAAAAAAAAAAAAAAGAGCGTGAAGCTCATGGAAGGCAGTTCTCTCATAGCCTCCGCTGTTCACATCTCGTGAGCGCGCTCTTCCCCAATCCCAAACCCCTACATAAAAAATGTTTTAAATTAAATAAAAAGAAGCTCATGCAGGTCAATTTCAGCAATAATTAGAATTTCACTTTCAGCCCTGAATCATTAGCTTATTTACTGGTGATAGTAATTTTTACAATAAAGTAAAAACGTGAAACTTTTTTTTTTTATCTATATATTGCAAAATATAACAAATAGGGAACTTTGTATTTCTCAGCTATAATGCCATCTCGAGGTTTTCGTGACATGTTGGAACCTCTCGACTACAGTCTTGTAATATACAGTCCCCCATCTATTCTATCTGTTCTGTACAGCTATTGTCTAACCTGTTGTAACTGCCTTTCTGACACAAAACAGGTTTAAGCGTGTATATATATATATATATATATATATATATATATATATATATATATATATATCCAAAAAAGTTTTATACTTATTTTATTTATTTGTAACCGGTTTTTTCTACAGCAGGCAGAGTGGCAACTCACAGACAGTCATCAACTGCTGAGCAGTTTGACTAAAAGCTGCTTGTCAAGTTAAAACAGACACAATTTAATTTGTAGTGTACTATTTGTATTAATAGTACATCTTCCTACTAAAGTTACTTAGTTGAGGAGCAGACTGAAATGTGCTGTTGTCCTTTAACAATGACACAGAAAGGCTGATCGTTTAGAGGCTGTAAATGTACAGGTACTGTGTCTCTTATGGTTTTAAACAGTGCAGTCTCAAATTCTCTGGGTGAGAAAACTGCGAATCATGTTGAAGACTGCCATTTAAAAAAACTCGAACTTGAATTCAAAATGTTCTGTTTTGTAGTATATCACAAAAAACCCTGTTAGTGGAAATGGACTATGCCAACTGAACTTCAAAATAAACTACCTACAGACCCACAACCTTCTCTCGTCTGCACAACATGGGTTTAGAAAGGGGCATAGCACCTCCACGGCCCTAGCAGTTGTTACCTCGGAGATCAGGTCTGCTGCTGACCGAGGTGAACTGACCGGGGCCATCTTTGTTGATCTCTCAAAAGCCTTTGATCGGGTTGACCACACATTACTGTGCTCCTCTCTCCTGTCACTTGGCTTCTCCTCCCCAGCTCTTGCATGGATCAGTAATTACCTCACGGGCAGGCATCAGTACACCAAATTCAACAAGGTCCTGTCTGAGCCTGCCCAGGTTAATCATGGAGTCCCCAGGGCTCTGTCTTGGGGCCTCTCCTGTTCTCTCTCTTCATAAATGAGCTACCCTTGGCTCCAGCTCTAGGGTCCTCAGTGCTGTACAGACGACTCAGTTATCATGGCCAAATCCCAGACATCGCCACCATTAACACCAAACTAAACTCGGACTTCGACCACATCCAAACTTGGTTGCAGGACCATAAACTTGTTATTAACCTACAGAAGCATGAGCCATGCTATTTGGCTCAGCAGCCAAGTTAAAAGCCGCCCGGATTCACTACAGATCTCCGGGCTGACGGGTCACCGCTGACGTCGCAGGCTCGGTCACGCCCTGAGGTAACCCTTGACCCGCAGCTGGATATGAACCTGCACATACGAAATACATGCAAGGCCTCAAACTGCAAGCTGGGTCAGGCTTACAGAGCAAAAACCTGTCTAACTCCAGCTGCCCGTCTTGCTCTAGCCAGGGGAGTCCTCCTACCCACGCTTTGCTACGGACTAATCACCTTTGCCTACGTTGCAAAAACTAGTCTAGTAAAGTGGGACTCAGTGTATAACAACATATGCAGTTTTGCGCTCTCAGCCCCCCACCTCACTCACCGCTGTGAGCTTTACACCCGGCTTGAGTGGCTCCCACCAGAAACTCACCGCTCTTATGACACGGGCAACTTCACTGACAATATTGTCAGAACTGCCACCCCTCAAAACCTTGCTGAGACCCTTGTTCTTGCTACACCCTCCTACAACCTGCAATCCAGCGGCTCCTATGCCCTCCTGGTACCTAAAACCGCATACAAATGGGTGACCGAGCTCAGCCATGATGCACCCAGGGTTTGGAACTCTCTTCCAACTAGCACTCGCTCCTCTCCCTCGCACCAGAGCTTTAAAGCCTCCCTCTGGGGTTTTCTCAAAATAGCTGCCACCTGTCTCTGCACTAGACAAACCCTCTCAGCCTGAGATGCCCCAACTGAGATGATACCTAAACATTACGACCTGGGCATAGCACAACTGTGCTCATACTTCTGTTCTCACAGCATATATAAAAATGGACCATTTAGGCCCACTGACAAAACAGGGTGAGCACTATAACTGTGCACTCCTTTCTCTCGCACTGGGCCCACTCTATCCCAACTGTGACTCCTCCTTATTCTAACTGCTAGCCTTACAACTTGCTGCCTGGAGCGATGAATTCACACTGCACTTCTTCCTACTGACTGCAATGTTTAATACTGTATTGTAATACCTGTTTTTGGTATTATTGTCTTACAATGTCCCTGTGTTCTGGTCACTTTATATTAACTCTTCACTACTATTTGCCTGATGAAATCTGATGCTTGTAAAGTCCATGTTGTGCTAATTCTATGTAATGTAATCCTCCACTTGTATTTGCCTGATGTTCATGTATGTACCTTGTAATCTCCCGGGTCACACCTGAAAATAGGCACTTGGCTGTCTAGTGTGCTTACCCGGTTAACAAAAGCAAATAAATAAATATATGCATGCAACACCCTCTTATGGATATTATAGATTGAAGGAGTGCTCCCGACCAACTGGAGCACTCCTTTACTCCATGCGTGACACACACTTATTCTGTGAAAAGTGCCTCCTGCGCAGCTACCCAGGAAACAGACATGTTCAGGTAAAGTTTTTAAAAAATAAATTATTGATCAAGTTCAATTAATAATATATTAATACTGCCACCATTATTACAGTTGTAAGAGTGGTCTCATATTCTTAAGGTATCAGAAACTCTCACCTTCGGTCTATGGTTCTCATAACCTGAGAATGCATGTGAGACCACTCCTGCAACCCTAACAGTGGTCTCGGCAGTAGCGGTAACATACTAAGAGTATCTGGAATGTTCAGAAATAAACAATCCTGATTGGCTAAAAATGATGTCATGATTTATAATTACTATGACAGCAACATTCTGTGCTGATGTCACAGCTTGAGCTGCACCAGTGTCCCTGGCAGGGGTGCATTTTAGCCATACGTTAAACAGACCCTTTCTCCATATGTACGACAACACAGAGGAAGCTCCCTTACCTCAATGGGAGCTCCTCGGTGGCATTACTTTATATTTTATTTATTTATTTTTTTTAAACACCCCCCTGAAAGTGATGGGATTGTAGTTTGCCTGAGGGGCTAGTAGTACAATCCCTTTCCACCTCCTACTAGCCCACCCCACCCCTGTACTCAGACAATTTATGATGTCTGTATAGAGAGACTGCAGGGGCACGCACTCCATACAAGTCTACTGAATGTCATTTTCTAACACGGTTTTTGGCTGTTTAAGTGCAAATTACGTAAAATCGGAGTCGAGGTCAACTAACAGGACTCTTGTTTCAAACCTCGGTCTTTATAATAAACTTTATTTATATAACGCTCTTCAACAATGTATCAAAGCGCCGCACAAAACAATTACAGCAATAAAATACAATAAATAATTAGCAAACCACAGTGCCATAAAATAACCAATTACAAGATGGCACCAAATGCCAGCTGAAAGAGACAGGTCTTAGGGGCAGTCTTAAAGCTCTCCACTATCAGGCAGTCTCGTACACGACGAGGTAGAGAATTCCACAGGGGTAGGGGCCACAAATGAAAACGTCCTGGCTCCAGATGTTTTTAGCCGTACCCTAGGAATCTCCAGCAATCCCTCAATGGTCAAGCAGAGCAGACGGAGAGGGCAGTAAGGATGCAGGAGAGCTTGCAGGTAGCTCGGTCCGAGTCTGTGTAGGACTTTATGGCTCTGATCTCTCTTTGCAGTTTGTTTTTCTGACAGACTGTGTGATGTGGTGGGTTTGGGAGGACGCGTTTTGTTTTCTGAGGTTTTTTTTTTGTTTTGTTAAGAGAGTGAGGGTTTTGAATGACAGCAGCTGTCACACAGTTCATGGAATTAATTACTCGTGCTGACTTGCAGTTCACAACAGTGCAAGGCACAACATTCAGATGCAGCTCGTCTTTATGACGTACCCAAGTAAGATAAATGAAATTACATACCCTACAAGCAAGGCAGAAATATTATCTAGCTAGGGTTCTGTGGTTTTTATAGCAGTTTTATCTCCAAGAAATGTTAATGTATATTATTTACATTTGTTTATCTCACCATCTAGCCTCCAGATAAATATTTATCTAGAGATTACATATGTCACAGTGATTATCATCTGCCTAAGAACCAGACACCAGCTTTCACAATACTGATGGCATTATAATTTATTTGCTTTTGTTTACCAGGTAAGCACGCTAAACAGCCAAGTGCCTATTTTCAGGTGCGACCCCATGCCCTGAAACCAGCTGCTGAATTCAAAAAAGAAACAGATAAATCTTACACCAGCAGCTCAATCACAAGACATAACTTAGAAATGAATGTATAAATCAAACACTCAATACACCATCTCAAAATATACAATTTTTCTTCTTGGTAAGAGGGCAGGACTTTAACTCACCTGTGGCTCTCACACTAGTGAGTTATGGTCCTACCCACCTTAGTAAAGAAGATAAATTGCATATTTTGAATGAAGCCATCGCGTATACAATACTTATGTATAACCAGATCTTCTGCTTATCCCACTGTAAGAGTTGCAGAAGTCCAAAAATGTAGCATTTACATGCCTACTCATTTTCATCCAAATAAGGTGCCCGATTCAGTTACATGGAACATTCCTAAAATCACTGCAACGCTCTTGCAGCATTAGATGGTAGTCATCCCCCCCCCACCCAGCTACCCAATAAGGGTGTTGCAGCCCATAACCATGAGGTTAAGAACAGTCTTCTGACAGCGTAGGGAAGGTGGTCACCATGCAAATGGCCTGCACAACTATACATAGAGCATAAGGGGTTGAAATCAAGTTTTTAAGCCACTAGCCAGCAGGGCCTTCTCTTTTCAATTGGCCCAACTGCTGTACTTAATGAAATGATGCATTCTCTAAGAAAAGTAGCAAGGTAAGTTAAAGAAAAATTATATTAGCCCAATATAAATATACCTGTATTCGGACAGTGGACCAATGTTAATTTTTACCTCTAAATCATGGGTATCCTCACAAGATGCATATGAATCTTTAGAGCCACCTCTACAGAAGTTTACAGTCATGTGGATGATAAACAGTATGGTTTTGTCCCAGGGAGATCGTGTCAGACCAACCTTATTGATTTTTACAACTGGGTGACGGGGACCCTGGACCGACAAAGACCAGTGGACGTCCTATACCTAGATTTCAGTAAGGCATTCGACTTGGTACCCCATATCGGGTTGTTAAAGCTTGGGGGGGGGACAGTTGCTTAGATGGGTAGAAAATTGGCTAACAGGGCAAACAAAGGGTAGTGGCTGGTGGGATAGTCTCCTCCCCAGGAAGGTCTTCAGTGGGGTTCCCCAAGGTTTGGTACTAGGGCCACTCCTGTTCAATGCCTATGTCTCCAATATGGGGGTTAGGAGTAGGATGAGTCTCTTTGCGGATGACTCAAAACTGGGAGCACTGGCAGATGGGGACGAAGCGAGAAAGACAGTCCAGAGGGACCTGGACACCCTAGAGGGGTGGTCAAGGAGATGGGGATTGAGGTTTAATCCAGGGAAGTGTAGGGTGCTGCAACTAGGGGTCAGAAACCCAAGTCATGTATATACTCTTGGGGGCGGGGGTCTCACTGCAAGCCACAACGAGTGAATGGGACCTGGGGTGGTGGCAGACATCAAAATGAATAACACTGAAAACTGCAGAAGATCAGCAGCAAAAGCAAACAGGATTCTGGGCTGCATAGCCAGGGGAATTACAGCCAGGAGAAGGGAGGTGATTCTCCCTCTGTATAATGCCTTGGGGTCAGGCCACATCTCGAGTACTGCATGCAGTTCTGGAGACCTCACCTCAAGAAGGACACAGCACTGCTGGAGAAGGTCCAGAGGAGTGCAACCAGGATGATTCAGAGCATGAGAGAAAGGACCCATGAGGAAAGGCTGGAAGAACTTGGGCTATACTCACTGGAGGAGAGGGGGGACATGAAAGGGGTGTTCAAACATGTAAAAGGGATAAACAGGAGTGCAGCCAAAGGAATGTTCAGGCTAAAGAAAGGGGGCACAACCAGGGGTCACGAATGGTAGCTGGAGGGGGGAAATTACAGGGGAGAACATAGAAAGCATTACTTCACTGAGAGGGTGGTGGGAACATGGAATACACTGCCCAGGAGACTGGTGGAGGAGGGCACAGTGGAGGGCTTCAAGAGGGGGGTGGGACAAAGTGCATGGGTAAACTGAAGCCGAAGATGACCCTTTCAGGGGCTGGGGGAGCGAGCACCCAATAGGGGCTGGCTACCGAGCAGACACGAAAGACCGTCATGCCTAGTCTGCTGGCTTTTAGTACGTTAGTATGTTAGAAGTGCAGCACTGTGTATTGCAGAAACCATATAATAATGCATGCCTAACACACGTGAACTCTGTACACCTGCATGCAGCTAGCACTCGCAAGAGAGCTCCGTTTCCAATAGAGATTTAAAGCATTCAGACGTTCAGTCTATTGGCAGTGTTTATTCGGGCCATTCATGGCACACAGCAGATCGGGAGACAGACTGCTATGCTTACTCCAGATTCAGTACACCTCTGAGCAGAAGTGCTCATTTACAAAAGTTCCACGTCTGAGACAAGAAAAGAGGATACACATATCTATAAACAAAACAGAAACTAGAAAGAGCAGCTCCAGATGACCGTAGTCAGCAGCAAGCGATAGGATGAGGTCCTCCAAGACTGGAACAATGCAAATATCATCAACAATAAAGGAAATACAGTTTAAGCTAGGTGCTTATCTTATCTGAAACAGGAGCATTTGGAATGCTTCATGTCCCTACTACTTGTTTTTCCCCGTAATTACGGACTCCCATGAGCAGGGCAGTAGTGGTACTCAGGTGCGTCAGTTTCTGCGCTCCCCTTACTTGAATAGGCAGACATGCTGCCTGCACACCGACTTGGAACAGCGCTGCTCTTCTAACCAACTCGGGGCCCCTTGGACGTTCAGCGAGTTACATGGAGTCCCCTTGCCTAACTTACCCAGCTCTGCGACCGCTGTCGGGTACCTTCGGTTTCTTGGGGAGAGTAGTCTCTTCCTCAAACACGCTGAACAGCTCGTCTCCGAAAGCGTCCGCCATCTTTCAGCAACAAGGACCTATAGACCTAGTCTCGCGCGATTGCGGCTCTTCGGGGGAAACACTTCTGCAACAGTGTCTGAAAAGGGACAAACAAAGTGGAAAGGCGAGTGACGCTGCCCACGTGGAGAGTAGCAGCACTGGGTTGTTGCTTGCTCCTTGCCTTCAGCTCTTTTCACGTAAGACCCGGGACACCGAGGATTCCATGCGGCATGAGCCGACGTGACGCTATCAACCCGCGCCTCTCACGTCAGTTCTGACGAGCTGCTCAGTTGACAACTACAGACAGCCTCCAAAACAATTTTAATGACTGAGAATCAATTGATTGTCGGATATTTTATTTCATTGTCAGACCCGAGACGACTGCCTTAGCTGCTGCATTGTTACTCCGGTTTTGTAGGACATGTGGCGCTTCATGCAGCATCACTTGAAGCATAAAACACTGCTGACCAACTCATTGGTCGCCTTCTGTGAGTAAGTTGGTGAACAGCTCTAGAGACGTCGATTTTGTTACAGTTTTCAGCCCTGATAATGGGTGGCAAAAAGAAGAACAAATCGGATGCGGCTTCCACCTCTAGTGCGCTCCCTTCGGGTACAAGGGCTGGAAATGAGCCTGGAGCAAGCAGCGAGAACAAGAAACAAAATCAGAGGCAGTCCTCTGTTAAAGCTGCTGCAAAGGACACTAAAACAAAAGGTACTTCTTATCTTTATTTCATTTATTTAATTTTTCAGGAGAACAAGGCAAAATAGATGATAATGCACTTTTTAGATTAAAATAGAACAGTAATTCTAATGCTCTACATAAATATATGTTTTCTATACATATGTACCATGATTTCAGCATGCAAGTTCCATTCTTGACCTTGCATCTGCATTTGACAGTGGACCATGGGGTGCTTTTGGAACGACTGAGGCACTATATCGGTCTTAGGGTAGGAACCCAGTCTGGTACCAGCATGGGTTTCTGGCATGCTGTCCAGGTACCGGAAACCAGACACCTAGAGCAGCATGCCAGGCACTTTCAGTGGCATGCCAGTCCAGGTACTGGAAATCTGGCACCTAGGGCGGCATGCCATAGAAACATAGAAAGTGTCAGCAGAAGGGGACCTGTGGTCCGAGTCTGCCCAAGCATGATATCCCTACCTAATGTGCCGTCCCCCGAGATGCCCAATCTAGCATTGAGCCCTGGCCCTGCCCCTCATATGTTTAAAGCCAGATACTGTTTTAACTGCCACCACCTCAGGTAGCAGTCTATTCCAAGGTTCCACCACCCTGTCAGAGAAGTAATACTTTCTGATGTTCCTCCTGAACCTTCCACCTTTCAATTTCCACTCATGTACCCTTGTTGTAGAATTGGTGTTCCTGTTAAAAAGTGTCAAGTTTGGTGCTTTGTTAATGCCTCTAAGGAACTTGAAATTTCAATCATATCCATCCTTTTCCTCCTAGTCTCAATTGAGCACATGTTTAGAGCCCTAAGCCTCTCTTCATAAGGGATTCCTTGAAGGCCATGTATCATTTCCGTTGCCCTTCTCTGGACCACCTCCAATCTGTCAATGTCCTTTCTAAGGTGAGGCCTCCAGCATTGGACACAGTACTCCAGGTGTGGCCTCACCAATGACTGGCAGAGCGGCATTATGACTTCCTTTTTCCTACTATCAACCCCCTCGTAATACATCCTAGTACTCTGCTGCCCCTGCTGTATGCCTTATTGTACTGACTCTGCTGCTTGAGGTCATCTCTAATGATGACCCCCAGATCCCTTTCCTCAGCAGAAGAGCTAAGCTTCACCCCGTTTAGCCAGTAGTCTGTCCTCGGGTTGGCCCTATCAAGGTGCATCACTTTGCACTTCTCAGCATTACATTTCAGCTGCCTTATGTGTGACCACCTTTCCAACTTCTTAAGGTCCTCTTGCAGCTCTCGGACCCCTTCCATGATGTCCACTTTTCAGCTAGTCCAGCTGCTGGAGCAGCATGTCATGCACTTACGGTGGCATGTCAGTACAGGTACTGGAAACCTGGCACCTACAACCCACTTTGGCATGTCATACACTTACAGTGGTATGGCGGTCCAGGTGCTGGAAGCCTGGCATCTAGAGTGGCATGCCGAACACTTTCAGCAGCATACAGCTTTAGGTGACGGGTTTCTGGCATGTGAACTGGCAAGCCACTGAGACATGCCAGGCCTGGAAAATCCTTTTTAATGCATTAAAAGCTAAACTGAGTAGTGGTAGTTCAAGGACAGTCAGCCTGAGCAGTATGCAACCCCCACATACATGGTTACACTGTGAACCAGCTGATATTGACAGTGATGATCACATTGTGTCATATCAAGAATAATCTTTAAGGGGAGCTCCACCCCCTCCCCAAAAATAAAACAACAAGAGCATTCTTTTTTTTTTTTTAATTATTTTCGTAAGGAGTGCTGTTCGTGTATGCTTCCATGTTTCAGAAGTACAGCACCATGTCATGCACTTACAGTGGCATGCCTGACTAGGTGCCTGAAATACAGTATCTACATTGGCAGCATGTCATCTGCTTACAGTGGCATTCTGGTCCAGGTGTTGGAAACCCGGCACCTACAGCAGTGTGTCACGTACTTAACAGTGGCATGCTGGTCCAGGTGCGGGAAACCTGTAACCTACAGCAGCTTGTCATGCATTGACATGCCTGTCTAGGTGCCAGAAACACAGCATCTCCGGTGGCATATTGTACACTTACAGTGGCATGCCAGTCTAAGTGCTGGAAACCTGGCACATAAAGTGGCATGTCATGCACTTAGAGTGGTATTCTGGTCCAGGTGTTAGAAAACCAGCACGTACAGTGGCATGTCATGCACATACAGTGGCATGCTGGTCCAGGTGTTGGAAACCCGGCATCTACTATGGCATGTACCAGACATTTAGCTCCTACAGTGGCATGCCGGTCTTGGTGCCAGAAATACAGTACCCACAGTGACATCATGCATTTACAGTGGCCTGCTGGTCCAGGTGCTGGAAACCAGACATTTACAGCGGTATGTTGTTCTATGTGCCAGTAACAGTTGATGGACAGTCGGCTTGATCAGTATGCAACCCAACAAATGAGGTAACACTTTTGACCAGCTCAGATCGACTGTGACCATCACATTGTGTTGGGTCATTAATAATCTTCAAGGGGAGGTTCAGCACTCCCTGCCCCTTCCAAATAAAGCAATAAGAATATCTATTTTTCTTTACTGATTTTCATCAGGAGTGCTGTTCTTGTGTGTTTCCATGTTCCAAAAGTACAGCACCTACAACAGCATGTAATGCAGTGGCATGCCAGTCCAGGTGCTGGAAACCTGGCACCTGCAGAGGCATGTCATGTACTTGCTGTGGCTTGGTGGGCCAGGGCTTTAAACCCAGCACCTAGAGCAGTATCCCAAGGACTTTGCAGGGGCATCAGGATTTATCCATACCTGGACAACTGGCTGCTGGCTAATCCAGGGAAGCAGTGAACTGGTCCAGGGATCCGGGCCTCCAGACTTTTCAGGACTTGGGCCTTTTGGTCCACCCAGTCAAGTCAGAACTGGTCCCCATGCAAGTGATAAAATTCATTGTGGAACTGGACTCCCTTTGGGCCAGGGCCCACATCCCTACGAACAGGACATTGGACCTTACATCCGTTGTCTTATCATTTCTGGTTGGGCTCTTGGTCTGGGGTTTACTGCGACTGCTGGGGTTCACTGCAGCTTAGACCAGCATAGCTTGTTGGGCTCGCTGGCAGAAAGGCCCCCTACAGTGGGAGCTGAGCCATCAGTAGTCTCATTGCCTAGGTTGTCTGGACACAAGTTCTGGTGACACAGTTGACATGGGATATCATCGAATGGTGGCTGTGTCCTCAGAACTTGGAGGAAGGAATCAAGTTTGTCTGTCCAGAGCCGTCTGTTGTGCTGATGACAGACGCTTCTCTGGTGGTGTGGGGAACTCACCTGGGAAACCACGGAGCCCACGTAGTCTGGTCACATGGGGAGTTCCAATGCCACATCAGCCTGCTGGAGCTTCGTGCAGTGCATCTTGCGGTGATGGAATGTACTCCATTGATTCAAAGTCAAGTCATTCAGGTCCAGACGAACATCACAGCCATGATGTTCTACCTGAACAGGCAGGGCAGAATGTATTCATTTCCTCTGTGTCAGAAGGTGCTCCACACCTGGTCACTGGTGCACAACCTGCAGGCCGATCTCTTGGTGATCCGTGTCACAGGAGAAAACACAGCCAGCTGAGGATCACATGATGCCACGGAAGGGATAGCAGCTCGGAGAGCCCATCACCGCCTCAGCTCTAATTTCTACAGTATATCTCACTAACTTCCACAGCATTAATCTTGAAAGTGCACTCACCGCACACCTTCTTAACATTTTTCTGAACTTACGGTGAATCAAGCAGAGGGTGTAGCGGCATTCTATCGGAAGTTTCGACCGAAAGAAGATTGTGGCCTAGTCGGGTATGGAGGCAGAGATGCGCGAGGCACCTCCCCTGCATACACCGCCACAGACACCGGAGAAAAACTCAAAACGCTCCAGGGGGCAACCAGGATCTACTCCTAAAGCGGGCATAATCTCGACATTAGTACCACCAGCTGCCCCTCTAACAGAGCAGAAATTTTTGGAGGAGTTAAATCCATTCCGTGCAACACTCCAGGAACTCACCTCAGAATTGAAAGCCATTCGTACAGAGCTCACTGATACTAACCGTGCGATTAAGGATGTGGCGGCTAGGACGACCTCGCTAGAAGGATAGAAGACATCAATCGATTCTGAACTCCCTGCATTGCGCCAAAAAATTAGTCGGATGGAGGCTAAACTTGAGGATCTGGAGGGCCGAAGTCGCCGCAATAATATTATTATCTTTGGCCTTCCAGAAGGCTCAGAGAGAGCGGCTCCGATTACCTTTTTGCAGCGGTTGTTAACTAAAATTGCTGGATCCTCTCCTAACAACACTACATATGTAATTGAGAGGGCCCATCGTTCACGTAGACCCAAGTCAGCGACAGGGCAACCACCAAGGCCCCTAATACTAAAATTTCTCAACTACCTGGACAAAACCCATGTATTAGGGCAGGTCAGGAGCCTTCAGGAAATTTTAAGGAAAGGTCAGCAGTTGCTGCTATGAAGATTTCCTTGCTACCATACGGCAATCTAAGGGCTGCATACCATCCCATTGCCACTAAACTAATCGCTGCCAGCATAAAGTTTAAAGTCCAGTATCCATCTAAACTATCCGTGTACCATCAGAATACCTGGAAAAGTTTTGATACAGCTGAGCAAGCTCAATCTGAGCTAACAGTGCTGATGCCAGACCTGTTTAAACCACGCTGAGCTCTAGAACTGTTGTCACTTGCTATGGAAAATGAATAGGCAATGGGAGAAAGTATACGCTACTTATGACATTAACTAAGTAATGCTTGCTATTGTAACTCTAAGCCGTGCATTCCTCTGCTCCATTCTCACTCTTAATTTGGAGACTCTCGAAGTATAACTGAAGAGCAGAAGCTTACAGTAACAGAGGTAGACCAGAAACACCGGGTGAGGTGCGATTTAAAAGTGAACTTTTTCCCGGTCTTCCTCTTCTCCTTTTGGTTCCCTCCATTCTTTCCAGAAGATGAAGAAATTAGGAGAGAAAGAGATCGAATAGCTATGTTTGATACATCACCCGTGGATCGTTTAATTTCGTTCGTCTTAATATCCTCTAAGTACATCGCATTACCATACCTCGTTTAATTCAATGACATTCAAAGCTATTACCACAAGAGGGCGTCCAAGCCCTATGTACTGACTTGGTGACTCACTTAATTAATGTTCTCCCTTTCATTTTCAGCATTAACATGTAGGATACCAATTTTTCAATACTCTGCATGGGATAACATGGATAGTCCTGATTTAAAGCGTTGATCACTTCCCTCCTGAGCTTAAGTGGGGAAAGTGTTTTTCTTTTCATTTCGAAGAGGATTACTTATGCGGCTGCATAGTGCGAGACGCATCTACTCCGCTTCACGGATGAGAAAGTTTCTCATGGTGGCTTAATAGCAGAGTACTGCGAGTCCCAGAAGTCTTAAATGCCGCATTGTGTTTATAATGGTGTAATCATCCTAAATCCTTGACGAAGATCCGAATCATCGGAAAGTCCCCCAGACTCTTATACTTTGGTTACCCTTCCCTCCCCCTTTTTATCTTACTATTTTCAATCCTTCCTCCTGCTCCCCTTCCTCCTTCCTCTCCTAAAGTTAAGATGGAGAGAAAAAATAACGGGTTCAACTGACTACCATTGCATTACAGTTAAACTACGATGGTGAACGTGTGTTTATTTGATTACTGCTGCATTAACACAAGATGGTATATATAAAAATTAAAGTAGGAAGATGAGGGGGATGGAGCGAGTGGGGAGAGGGTAAGGGGGACTGAATGCTCAGGAAGACGTTAAGCTTATACACATGTTCCTTGGTTCCCCTCCCATTTGAATGAAACTATAAGCGGAGATATAATTCTTGACCGCAGGAGGCCGAGGTAACAAGGTTTAACTGGGAGAAGCAGGTACCCTGTTATGGTACATTGCCAAGAACTCATTGTGCAGACCCTTAGTACGAAGGGATTTGCCTCTGCAATCCCTCATTATGGAACATGATGACAAGCACAATTAAGGAGACTCCAATCTCTCCAATTGACAATTGCAAGCTGGTGTAAGCAGGCAGGGGGTGTAATTGTGTAGTCAAAATCTGGGGTTCCATCTCTTCCCCCCCCCCTTTTTTTTTTTTCTCTCTCTCTTCCTCTCTTTTATTGGACTCTTGCAGCTCTCTCTTTGGCCAAATTATAATAATGAGCAAACGTCTTGAGGACCTGGATGGCTAATCTGCATGATGGTGTATAGAGGATTTTACCATTTACAGAAAGTTTTGAGAAAAATATTCCTTACAGTAAACCAGTTGTAAATGGCGACCACAGTATTGCTGCCTTAGTACATAAGAAATATTGTTTCATATGCTACAATCTCATCACTTAGAGTAGGGGTGGGAACGGGGTAATCTGAAAACTGCAATTTCAAAAAGGGTGTTGCAAATAAGTATGAAGGGTGGGAGGCATGCGCGGCTCCTCGGTGGAGCATTCCCTAGACTGTCCTTTGGCCTGATGTTCACTCTGCTTGGGATCCTGCAAGATAGTCAGACTGGGGGACGGCTCCGGGGGAGCCTCTGCCGAATAGCTCTGTATAGGGAAGTGTTGACACATGGTAAGGGAGGAGTAGGTGGGTAGTTAAGGGGAAGTGGAGGGAGGGAGGGATCAGGTATGTGGTACGACAACGCCTTAATAAGGGTTGTTTTTTCAACAACCTGGAAAACAAGATTACTCCTGGCCTAGGGTTTAAAGGTAGAAAAAAACTGTCAATAAGGTGACTTCATACAAAGTATGTTCATGGAATGTAAAAGGGTCTCAGTCCCCGGTCAAACGGGCCAAAATATTGCTGCATCTCTGTAAACTTGGCATTGATATAGCGTTTCTTTGGGAAACCCATTTGTGCCCCCCCCCCCTCAGGTTTCACAACTAAGAAGATCTTGGGTAGGCCAGGCCCTTAGGACTGGACCGGACACTCGTAAAGGAGGGGTTGCTATTCTTATCGCAAGGAGTGTCCCGTTCCGACTTATTGATACTATTGTAGATTCCCAACACAGGTACATTCTGACCAAGGCCTTGTTGGGTCAGTCGGAGGTAGTGCTTGGTTCCATATATGGCCCTAACACAGATGACCCGTCCTTTTTTGTTTCCCTCATGAATGACTTGACCTCATGGTCCCGATTCCCTATAATGTTAGGAGGAGACTGGAATCTCGTCTATTGTAATATTATGGACCGCTCTGCTAGTCGTTCTCTGTCTCTCTCCCCAGCACAGGTTGCCATCAGAGAAATGATGGATTCCATTGGATTAATTGACCCTTGGAGGGCCCTCTACCCACACCAGAGGGAATACTCATTTCATTCTATTCCACATAACTCATTTTCTCGATTAGACAATTTCCTTGTTGATCTGGGTATATATCTGTCCTGTTCGGAAGTCAAAATGAAACAATACAACCTAGATAAAATTCTTACTCAGATTAAAATGGATCTCTCACGCTGGGCCATGCTACCACTTACACTTTGGGGACGGGTAAACGTTCTGAAAATGAATGTTCTTCCGTGAATCCTGTACCCCTTGCAGATTACATATTTTTTCTTACCCAAAACATGATTCACTCAGATTAATAAACTTATGTCCAGCTTTCTATGGGGTGGTAAGACACCCTGGCGAGCTCTTTTTAAGCTGCAGAGGAGTAGGAACAATGGAGGCTTACAACTCCCAGATCTGCTTCTTTATCTGTTCTCCATTACTTGCTCAGTCCTTGCACACTGGACGACGGATGTTCTATACAAGGAACAGGTTCAATATATCCCCTTGTGGTACCAAATTGAGCAGAGTCTACTTTTTCCGCACAATATATCCCTTAATGCTCTCATTTTTTCCTCTCTCAAAAAATTGCCCAAGAGTTTCAGGACGCTTCCCATAGGAAATACACTTCGGGTACATGCCCAAATGTGTAACTTTTTCCAGATATCTCTGGTGAAGGATGTTTCCCAGCCCATAAGTGCGAACCTTAATTTTTGAATTGGGGGACTGCCCCTATCGCACAATTTCTGGCCTGGAAATACTCAGTTGAGAGTTGTGGATCTACTTCATGAACATAAACTGATACTGTTTCAAATGGCCAGTTCACTGTTTAATCTCCCTAACTCTTTTTGTTTCAAGTACCTTCAATTACAACACATGCTGCTACGACACTTTGGAACGGGGTACTGGACACAGTATTTAGCAGGTCCATTCTTACCAGCTATTGCTAACTTACCCTCCTCTCATATCATTTCCTATTTTTACCATCTCCTTAGGGATGCAATAGAGGGAATACGGAGTGCCGCACTATATTTGGGACCAAGCACTACAGTCAAACACTTTAACTCCACGATCATGGTCTAAAATTGGTCGCACCTGTATCAAGATGTGAAATGGATTAGATATCGCATTTTACAGTTTTACGTAATAAACAACTTATACTATACTCCGGTCAGACTTTACCAATTGGGGAAACTTTCCTCAAATTTATGTTCCCGCTGTAAGCAGGAGCCTGGCACTCTGTTGCATATACTATGGGAATGTAACAAAGCTACACCATTTTGGGATAGTATTAGGTCCAATTTAGATTCACTACTAGGACTATCTGCGGCCTTTAGCCCGGAAATTTGTATAATAGGAGATTATGGGGAGGTTTTAAGAGGCACTCAACGAAAATACATGATACTAATATCTATATGTGCTAAAAAAGTGGTCATGCGCCACTGGTTAGACCAAAAATATCACAACATATGCAGAATGGCTAAAAGAGTTACTTTTTGCTTTACAGGCTGAAAACACGATTGCACAAATGACAAAGGGGCCACGATATTATCAGAAAGTATGGGCGCCTTTACATACTTTACTGACCATTTAGTGGCTCACAGGATACTGATCAACATTGTAATGAGGAAAAGGGGAGGAATTGTACCAGCGGCACGGATATATTAACTTTGATCCTCTCCGACTACTATACCTGGGCTAATGGAAATATTGGCAACTGTCCCCGCATGCCTGATCGGGATGGGGGGAATTTCGGGGGGGGGGTGGAGGAGGAATATGGGAAGGTCACTGTAGATTGATGAGATTTCAGTATGTGAATAAAAGTAAGATTACGTCCTTATTGAACATTTTTTTTGTTCTGATAATGGATCCAGAATAAGCATTGTAACAGGACCTTATTATACAATGTGTGTCTATGTAAAGTTAGTATGTATTTTTTTCTGTCTAATGTTTGCTACATATGATTTGTTAACTCCTCCTACAAATAAAATATATTTAATTTGAAAACACAGCCAGCTGGCAAATGTTCTTAGCCAGGTCAGAGAGATGACATAGGAGTGGTCCCCACATCAGGAGGTGGTAAACCACATATTCTTCCAGTGGTACACCCCTCTGGTGAATCTGATTGCCTCATGGAAGAACAAAAAATGGAGGCTGTTCTGTGTCCACCCCCTCAGACCGGGACGCTGCAGGGGGATGTATTTTCTCGGCCATGGACCCTGGGCCTCCTGCATGCCTTCCCTCCCATTCTCTCGGTTCACAGGGTTGTGATCAAAGCCTAGAAGGACAAGACACAGATGATCCTGACAGCTCTAGACTAGTCCAGACAGTTGTGGTACGTGGATCTTCTCAGCCTCAGCAGCAAGCTCTGACCTGCTGACAAGACAACAGGGATGGTCCGAGCACCTCTTGGCCTGGTACCTGAACTGCTGGAGTTCCAGGGCTTGGGCCTCTCAGGAGACATTCTACGCACTGTGACGGTGTCCCAAAAGAAGTCAAGTCGCAGAACATACTCATTCGGATCGATGAGGTTCTCACTCTGATGCCAAGGGAAGGATCTTGATCCTGTCAGCTATCCAGTAGCTACAATCCTCACCTATCTCTGGTCCCTGTCACAGTCTGGGACTGTGAGCTGTGACACTAAGGTGTACCTGGCAGCCATCTCTGCATACCGGGTGCAGGCTAGTGTGCCAGTGTCAGGACAAATGATTGGGTGCTTTTTCAAACATCTGGATCACTTGTCCCCGCCAGTGTGCAAACCACTGCCTCTGTGGGACCTACTGCTCATGAGCAAGCCATCTGAGCCTGTGCACAAGTGGGACCTCTGTAAGCTGTGTGGCTACCACCTTTTCAGGTAGCTTACTGAGGACAGGCAGGAGGGCAATGGGACAGTACTGGGAATTGAGCTTCAGGTCACCCTTTTTGAGGACAGTGACAACTTTCACTGTTTTCCAGGAGGAGAGAACAATGCTAGTTCCAAGGGGAAGGTTAAATATATAGGGTAGAAGATGGACTAGGATGGGAACACCTAACTACAGAATTTTAGGTTCAGTTCCATCAGGCCCAGGACTGCTGCTAAGGGTCAGAGACTTGAGAAGGGTGAGTACAGTACTTCTTTTCTCATGACAACTTTCAGCAAAAATTGGGGATGTGACTGGGGTGTTAGAAAGTCAGCTGTAATTACTGGGGCGGGGAGTGACTGTAGGAATGAGTAGAAGTGTTAGTGAAGTGAGCATAGCAGGCATTGGTGATGGTGACATTGTTATTACAGTGGGCCCACAGTTGTTGGACTCGTGTCTTCCTGTTCATTCTGGGTGCGCATTAATTCTCTAGAAACCCGTGCCCTGCCATGGTTTATTGGTTATTGCTTACTTGGGAGGCCCTGAAGCATCATATCATAGAGGCAGTGGCTGTGTGTCCTGTTTGGTTAGAAGACTAATAGGGTTAGGTTTTGGCCCCTGTGGCTGCCCATGGATTTTCAGGGGAAGTTAAGGGATGAAAAAGGAAGGAGTCAAGGGACAGAGTGACGGACATAGAAAATAGGATAATTAGGGCCATTGATTTTCTATTTTCAAAAATCGACGATTACATTTTACAGAATCTTAAAATCCTTTTTCCATTTTTTTCACCAAAATTGAGTGTTAATCCACATGTTCACAGAGATACTGAGGAGGGGGGGACCCTTACCGATTGGCAGGTCTGGTGAGAGGGGGAGGCATCACTGGCAGGTGGGGGGAGGGCTAAGCAGGGAGAAGAGGTACCGGAAGTGGAAATCACAGCAGAGAGAGTGAGGGAAGCCCTCAGCTCCCTTAAGATGGAGAAAGCACAGGGGCGGATAAATTACATCCCAGAGTGCTAAAGGAACTTGCAGATGTCCTGGCGAAACCCCTGGCAGAGCTTTTCACCATCTCTGAGGACAGGTGGGTGCCCCAAGACTGGAAGGTGGCGCATATAGTGCCTATCCACAAGGGGAATCAAGGGAGGTGGCAGGGAACTACAGGCCTGTCAGCCTGAGCGGTGGTGGGCAAGGTGATGGAGGCATTGTCAAGGAGAGGCTAGGGGGGACCTGGATAAGTCAGGGTGCCTGGACGATAGACAGCATGGATTCATCCCGGGAAATTGTGTCAGACAAACCTGGTGGAGTTCTCATGACTGGGTGACAAGTGCCTTGGACCTGGGTAGACCAGTGGATGTCCTCTTTCTAGACTTCAGCAAGGCATTTGACTCTGTTCCTCACGTGGGCCTGTTGGATAAGCTGGGAGAAATGAGGGTGGGAACCAGATGATCAGATGGATAGGCAATTGGCTCCAGGACCGTCCCAGAGGGTCGAGTTGGTGGGATAGTCTCATCCCAAGGAGGGTCATTAGTGGGGTCCCACAGGATCAGTCCTGGGCCCCTTCTGTTCAACGCCACGATCTGACATAAGGACAGGAATCAGGAGGAGATGAGTCTCTTTGCAGATGACTCAAACTGGGGGCGGTGGTGGATGGGGAGGAGGGAGGGAGGGTGGCCCTACAGGGGACCTGGAGGCTCTGGAAAGATGGTCTAGAAAGTGGAAGCTGAGGTTCAATGCAGGGAAATGCAAGGTACTCCACCTGAGGCAGGAAACCCAGGCCAAGTGTACACCCTGGGGGAATGCTACAAGTCTCGATGGCTGAGAGGGACCTGGGGTGGTGGTGGATGTCAAGATGAACAACTCTGAGACTTGTAGGAGGGCAGCAGCCAAGGCCAACAGGATGCTGGGATGCATCGCTAGGGGATCACCTCCAGAAGGAGGAAGTGATACTCCTCTGTATAACTGCTTGGTGAGGCCGCACCTTGAGTACTGCGTGCAGTTTTGGAGGCCACACTTGAAGAGGGACATTAACCTCCTGGAGAGGGTCCAGAGGAGGGCAACCAAATGATTTGGGGCTTGGGGACAGGACCTATGAGGAGAGGCTCAAGAGCTAAATATGTACACATTGGAAGAGAGAAGGGACCGGGGACATGATAGAGGTCTTCAGGTACATGAAGAGGGTAAATAGGGGAGAACAGTCAGGGTGCTTAAGGAAGGAGGAAGGGGCCACTAGAGGGCATGGGTGGAAACTGGGGGGAAGATTCAGGGAGAAAGGAGGAGGTGCTACTTCACTGAGAGGGTGGTAGAGCCATGGAATGCACTGCCTAGGGGCTGGTGGAGGCAGAGACAATGGAGGGGTTCAAGAGGGGTGGGACAGGTACAGGGAAGGGTTCTGGAAGCAAAATCCAATGCAGCAAGAATATCCGGAACTGGGAAGGGAGAAGCCAGAGAAGGCGAGGGGGACAGCAAGGTCAGCACCCAGGGTGGGGGCTGACCAAACGAGCAGACACGAAAGACCGTTAGGCCTATTCTGCTGGCATTTTAGTATGTTAGTATGTGTTGCAAATCAAAAATGTGGTACAAAATGGGATTTACACAAATTTGGCATCAAGTATGGTTCTAAATCTAGTGCCAACATTTTTTTTTTTTAATGACAACTTGTGTATGTGGAGACTAAAAAAAAAAATCCCTTTTAATTTGTTTTTCTGTTGTCCTGGAAAATGGTGTCTCTTAGCAGTATAGAAGAAATGATAGGACATGATTGCACAGACCATGGCTGGTCTGGAATATACAATTGCACAGGGAATTAAGGGGAGCAAGCAACCCTTTTTTACAATACGTATGGAACAAAAATAGAGTTCTGTATATTAAGGTGCGTCCACAGATCGTTAACAGGGAGGGGTGGACTACAAAGCAAGGCTGGCAGAAGTAGCAAAGGAATGGAATAATTACTTTGTGTCATTATCCAGTCAGCAAGTCAGGGGTATGGCCAGCAAAGGGCGGAAGTCATGGGAGCTGTGCAGACCGAACAGAAGGTAATGCTAATCATGCCAAAACTGATACATAATTATCAAGAGGGGTGAGCCAGAAACATAGAAGTTGACGACAGATAAAGACCATTTGGCCCACCCAGTCTGCCCAGATTTCCCTTCCTACAGTGCACCACCGACCCTACTTGGTCTCCGTCTTTCACCTTTCCCCTTGTGTCTGTGATTCCCTTGTGTCTATCCCACACAGTCGTAAATCCTGTGACCGTGTCCCTTAGCAGTATAAAAGGAATAAAGAGCCATGATTACACTCCCAGGATCTGGTTGTAGTTGAAAGAAGTCTGGCTGGGCTAGATATTTTTGCAAGACTCCTTTCAGGTGGTGATCTTGTCAGAGAACTGCAAAACAGAAAATTCTGTCAACTGTTCAACAGGGGGCAAGATCAGATCCAGGTAACTATAGACCTGTCAACCTTATCTCAGTATAAAATGCTGAAAACTGGTGCACTTCAACCACAAAACCACAAGAAACGACTGAGTAAAAAACCAAATTGTTGTATTAGAGATCCACCTTGTGAGAGCTCTCACAAGGTGGATCTCTGATACAACAATTTGGTTGTTTACTCAGTCCTTTCTTATATTTTTTTGTGGTTGGAGCGCAGCATTTTATGTTTATTGTTGGGGTACGAACCCCTTGCACATCGAGTGCGGTTTGGATTTTTCTGTTTTCAACCTTATCTCAGTGCCTGGCAAAGTATTTGAGTCAATCGTAAAAGATGTAGTGGTTCAGCACATGGAAGACAATGATCTATACTCTAGGACATAACATGGTTTCGTAAATGTTAGATCTTGCCAAATAAACCTGATTGACTTCTTCATGGAAGTAACTAGGGAGCTGGAGAGTGGCCGGACAACAGATGTCTGTCTGGACTGCAGCAAGGTTTTTGACATTGAATTACATGGAAACACAAAGAGAAAGCCCAAAGTACATAGGAGATGGATAGCACATTGGGTGACAGGAAGTAGAGAGTGGTGACAGATAGTCACCATTTAGACTGCAAAGATGTACCAAGTGGAGTAGATTAGGGGCTCAGTGTTGGCTCCATTGCTCTGTTCTAACTGCCCCCTCAGCTCCGTCACCAGCTCCTCCAGGACTTACTTTGCCCAGCATCCTCTGCCACATGACTGTGGTTGTGCCCATCCACTGGTGCGGGGCCTGCAGAGTGTTGGTCGTCATCCTGCTGCCTTGGGGTGGTTTTCATCTGATTTTTTTTTTTCCCTGGGCCCATGGATGTGCAGTGTGTGCAATGTCCAAGCTCTGCCTCCACGGAAACTTCACTGGTGTCCTGAACATGGGATCCCTTCCCTACGTGGTGGCATGCATGTGCTGGCTCCCAGCCACTGCTGGATGCCAGGCAAGCAGCGCGCAACACTAACCCCCCCCCCCCCCGAGGAAGGAGAGCTGTCAAGGGATGCTCGATCCTTTCCTCTCTCCGCCAGCCCCCAAGCAACCCGAGTCTTTTGCTGACCCAGGGTCACCAGTGTGGCAGAAGGTAAGTCGCCCAGCGTCTCAGTCCTCCATGCCACTGGGCCACCCCCCCCCAGTCCATTGTTCTTTAGCATCTTTAAAAATAACCTTGAGGAGGGAGTCAGCAACAGGCTGCTGAGGTTTGTGGGCAAAACTAAATTGGTCAGAGAAGTGGATGGGTGCACTAGAAGAGGAACTGCATACATTAGAGGCATAGGTCAAGAAACAGAATCTTGGTTTTAATGTGGGTAAGTTCAAGGAACTACATCTAGGAGCAAGGAATCTGGGTGACACATGCACCCTGTTTGGTGCAAGAGTGGACAGCACAACTGAGGAAAAGGATAGAGGGGTGATTGTGGGCAGTAAACCAACACAGTGTGCTTCTGCAGTGAAGAAAGTAAATGCATTGGGGGAGTAAGGAGCAGGTCAGTGGAAGTGATCTTTATCCTTTCCCAAGGCCTTGGTTAAATTGCGCCTGGCATGTTGCAGGCATTTCTGGTTACCGCAATACATAAAAGACGTTAAGAGAGTGGCAGATGGCTGGCCCAGTGGTGCAGAGGTCTGGGGCATTTAGCGCTTACCTCTCCCACACTGATGACCTGGGTTCAGGAATGAATTCTGGTCATCTGGACTCAGCTGGGGAGGGAGAGGATTGAGCATTTGGAGGACTGCTCTCCTCTCTTGGGGTGTGGAGGCATGTCATCCCCAGCCTAGGCTGCCTCAGGTGGAGGCCTGGAGGTAGAGCAGGTCGGGGGGGCAGCAATGTAAGGGAGGGTCTGTGGGGAACATTGGATAGGTGCACCTCCATGCACAAGTCCCATGCTCCACAATCAAGGGTGGGACCAGAAAATGGAAAAAGGAATATCAGGGGACTTCATGAAGCCTGGCCCAGCTGTCTCCGCACCCACACTTCCACTTGGTGTGTGTCTCAGTCTGACTCAGATTTGTGTGGATGGGGGGGGGCCTCCCCTGGCCTGCCACAAGAGGGCAACTCATGGGGAGGAAACCCAAGCGAGTAAGCAGCTAAGGGAGGTGGTTCACCAGCCTGGGGTGGGGGGTCTGGGAACCAGGCTGATGCAGCAACCCCCAGGATGTAGGAGATAGGAAAAAAAACTATGTAGAAGACAGGAGGAAAAAAAAAGAGAGAGAGCAAGAGGTGCCCAGCCCTTTAGTGCCACCTGGTGATACTCTGCCATTTGGGAGACACCGGTTTGAGACCCAAGCCGACTTCTTCACCATGAGTCAGAAGGTCTGGGGAGAGGGTGATGGGCAGTACACTGTCTTAGTGCCTCCTCTGGTGGGAAGTATTGCTGGCATTGACACAATGGATGACCACACTGCATCGTCTGGCACCCATCAGATGGGCAGGACAGTGGGATGCCATTGGTTGTAGCAGTGTAGCAACAGCTGGAGGGTGGGCAGATAAAGTGAAAGAACATCCAGAGGCCGCATGGATGATGACACAGAAGGCCTGTCCACTCAGACCCCACAGAGCACCCCTCCCCCCTCCGCACACACACACACACACACACACACCTACACACCTCCCTGTAGAGATCTTGGCTGCTCCTTGGTGTTCAGCAGCAGTGCATGTGCTGAGTATCAGACCTCACCACGGGGGAATCCCTGAGGTAATGGGGCCAAGGGGTGCATTGCAAGGGTAAGTTTGTGTGTGTGTGTGTGTAGGCAATCAAGTTAAGTGTACCACGTTGTTTGGTGAAATAGACACAAAATAAAAAAAAAAACAGAGAGATCTGGCACTGGGTGACTATGTGACTATGCTGATTAATGGCTTGGGGGAATAGCTATGTGAGGAAAGGTTGGACATACTAAAATTATTTGACCAAGAGAATGCTGAGAGGGAACATAATCATGGTTTTCCAAGTACTAAAGTGGATAGACGCAGTAGAGTATACACAGATGTTTGAGTTGGTGAATGCAAGTTGAATTAGAGGGCATGCACTCAAATGAAGAGTGAGCAGAATAATTGCAAACATAAGAAACCCTGCATCACACAGTTGATGGTAAACATGTAGAATAGCCGAGCTGGTGAAGTTGTGGAAGTTGTCACTGTTTAGACTTTTAAAGCAAGACTAGACAGCATGAGTGGAGGTAATATTCCAGCTGATAAGCTTGGTTCTGTGTCAGTACTCAAATTGGGTACAGACCCTGCTGTGCTGCAGGAGAGCCTGACAAGATGGCCTTTATCCATTCAGCCTATGCTACATGTCTTGAGAAATAATCTGGGTATTATTTTTCTGAATTAATATGCTTTAGCAATACATTTGGTTAGTGGATTAGACTGAAAACTGCTTGTTAAACTCATTTTATTGAAACTTATCTTTGTACTGTGCAGGTCCGAAAACCTACAGTTTTAGCTCAACATCAGTAAATGAAACAGGTGCTGCTGCAAATTTTGACAAATCTGTGCTCAAGGTGAGTATTCTCTTTATTTGATTCTTCAGTTTTTATTCTGTGGTATTGTATCTGCTTGGCTGTTGCTTAAACTTTTCATGCGATTTCCCAAATAGTTTTGCAGCGCATATCTTTTTCCCTTAGCCCTATATTGGCTTCCCAGCTACACTGTAAAACTTATGAGCATAATAACCTCATTTTGAGAAATTTATAAAAAAGTGTGACATGGCGGCCGGCCCGTTGGTGCAGCGGTTGGATTTCCGCTTGTGACGCTGGCAACCCGGGTTCGGGAGCAGACTCGGGTCGTTGGAGGGCCGGGCGGACTCGGGTCTTCAGAGGGCCGGCCAGGGGAGAAAGGCTTGAGCGTCCCATGACTGCTCGCCTTCTCCAGGGGGAGGCCAAGGCTCGCAGCTTGCCTGACCCCGGGCAGAGGCCCGGTGTACTGCAGGTCCTGTCAGCAGGAAGGGGCTGGCCGAGATGCATGGTGGACATTGGTGCCTAGTGCTTTGACATCAAGGGGTGCGCACCACGTCAAGGGAGAAAAAAGGAGGAAAAACCAGTATCAGTCTCCTAGGTGATGGAGACCGAGCAGTGATCCTGATTGCCTTCACCTCCCTGACGTCCCCAGTGGTCTGACACAGCAAAAATTCTCGGGGCTTGTGGCCCGGCCCTGTACCTACCTGGGGGGTACTGCCACAGCTCGATGGGGACTACCAGGGCAGAATTGGGGTGGTTGCGGTGCGGGGTGAGACTGCCATCTGTATCTCCTGAATGAGTGAAGACTGACAATGTGGGGGTGCATAAATAGCAATTTCAAAAAAAATATGTGTGACATGAGGTGTCTCAAGCCAGAGACCCCTAGTGTGAGATTTCGTACTGGAGAAGTATCTGATAGGATAGTACGAATCATGTGGAACTGGCACAGCAGCTGCCATTGCTGCAACCACTGGAAAATTAAAGAGTATTATGTCTCCCTCCTGCCATATATCTCCTATTGGTCAAACTCTTATCTGTTTGCCAAGATGACCAAGAAATTACTTTACCCCTTATTTTGTAATTATATTTTATTCATTTTAGAGAAAATTGAAAAATGCAAGTTTCAAGTTTATGATTTGGAAACAACCTTTGAGCTGGAAGCTCGTTTTACAAAGGTTCCACATCTAGACAGGACATACAATACAGAAAAATAGCAATGTTACAGAAATCAACTACCAGGAAACTTGGCAATGTTCTAAACAATAATTTCACTCACAGACTTTAAGAGTGGAGACATAACATGTATAGAGTTTAGACTACTATATGATCTTAATTAAAGGAGAATGGGAAAGAATAGAAAGGATTATAGAGATGGAAAGAGAAACCATATGTCGCCAGAAGAAGACTTTGTCAGAACTTAGTTCATAATGTAGCTAAGCGGGATGGGTGGGGAGGAGGGGCTCAGTGGTGTGATGGGAAGGGAAGTGTCCAGGGAAAAGTGGGGTGAATTAGAGGGAGAGGGTAGTGGGAGGAGCAGCCTCACAGGCACAGGTGGTGAGGCCATATGCTGGACCGCGGGGGTCCTCAGAGACAGGAAGGGATGGGGTGGGGGGATTAGAGACTCGCAAGGCAAGTGCTGTGAGTTATGGTTGTTACTATAGGTAGGGATGGCTGAGGTGAGAGGCTAAGTGCTGCTACCAAGTGAAGGGATGGATCTCCCATAGGGAAGTAGGTATTACTTGAAGCAGTTGCAAATGGATAAGTTGGCGAGATGCTGTTTAAGTTGTGCTTTTAAGCCGGCCCAGTGGTGCAGAGGGTTGACTCACTGGATGCCACACCTCGTGCTATGCTGGCTGCAATCTCGGGTTCAGAACGAAAGCTAGGGCTGTCAGGAGGTCCATGGGGAGAGGGGTGAAGAGTGGCTGACAGCTGGTGGCCCTCCACCTCAGGATGGAGATCTAGGTCTCCTCAGAGCTTGGCTGCCCTCTGGTGGAGGCTGGAGTGGCTGCGTCGCTCCGAGGAGTGCCAGCGTTGGGCTGAGAGAGGACTTGGAAGAGGCTGGTACTGGAGCTGCGGTATGCATGTGGGCCTCCATGCGCATGCATCACCACTTCCGGGGTCTCTGGAGTAGGGACGGTCCACGGGGGAGAAAACGGAGGAAGATCGAGGCCCACCCAAGGATGAAGCCTCTGGGCCAGCTCAGGGGTTCTGCCGGGCTACACAAGGCGCTACAAGTCCCCGAATGACTCAGAGACTGGTAGATTGGCAGATGAGCAAGCAGCCCACTGAGGAGGATAAATACAGTTGGGGAAAAAAAAAAAAAAAAAAAATGTTGCGTTTTAAAGGTCCTCAGGCTCTGTAAGCCAGTTGTGTGGACTGGGAGATCATTCAGCCATTGTGGAGCCTTGTAGGAGAAGGAGCATTGCCCTAGGGATGTTCTTCTGAAAGGTACCTTGAAAGCACAACGTGAAGACCTGCGGGTATTGTGCTGGGAACTAGTTGTCTGCAAAATGTGTTGGATGCAAGTTGGTACATGAGCTAGCAGTGTATTTTTGCCTAGGATGCAGGTCTGGAATTTTATCCTGTCCCTAAGGTTGAGCCAGTTTACGTGATTATATGCCAGGCATGTGTACAGTTGGTTGTCAGCCCCTACGACATGTCTGCAGGCCTTATTTAGCGCAGTGGAGATCCTTTTTAAGGCAGTGTCAGAGGCTGCGCTGTATACCACTAGGCCACAATCAACCACTGACAGTACAGAACTCGTGACCAATAGTCGCATGGCATCAGACGTGAAGGATTCCAAGCTTAGCGTTGATGCTTTTTACCACGTGATCGATATGATAGGATAAGGTGAAGGGTTCGTTAATATGAATTCTCAGGTATTTGAATACCTGTACCTGCTCAAGTGGGGCGTTCTTGTTGTTGGTAATGGTCAACGTGGGATTCTTTTTCCTAAGGTGGGGCAGGTTAGTAGCATCACCTTGCTTTTTTATTTTTTTATAGTTGAGGAGAATTTTTTAGTTTGTAAACCAGTCCTCCAGCAAGTTGAAGGTAGTTGGCAGTTTACGTGCCAGTTCACTTATATTTGGGCTTCGGCTCAGAATTACTGCATCATTTGCATAAAGGATGACTTTACTGGGGTATGATGCGGGAAGTCTGTTTATGAAGAGGCAAATAGTAGAGGGCCTAGGATGGATCCCTGAGGGATGCCTAGGGAGAGCTGTCTGGCAGTAGATAACACTGCTCCGATCTTTACCCTTTGGTTCCTGGCAGCTAGATGGTCACTAAACCAGCCCACAGAGGCTGGTGACAGGCCCAGATCTGCCAGTTGTTGTAGGAGAATCATATGGTTGACCGTATCAAATGCCTTTGTTCGGTCAATAAAAATGGACCCACAAGGTTTCCATCATCCATGGCTTGGTGAACATGGTCCATGAATTCGACCAGGGCTGTGGTGGTGTTGTGGCCTTTACTGAAGCCGTGCTGCTGAGGACACTGTAGGTTGTATTTATCCAGGTATTCAGGAAGCTGGTCTGACACTGTTCTGTCAAGTGCTTTAGAGGGGGGGGGCGCAGTATGAATATGGGCCTATAGTTGACCGTGGAAGCTCGGTCATTATTTTTGTACACTGGTGTGATGAGTGCCTGATTCCATGGTACGGGGAGTTTTCCCAGGAAGAGGGACGTGTCAAAGATTTTTGTGATTAGGAAGATTACCTCATCAAGGGTGAGTCCCACCATCTTCATGTCAATTAAATCACTACCTATTCTAGTTTTCCCATGCACTCTTTTTATGTATTTCTTAGCATCCTTTACTGAGACATGCCTGAAATAGAATTTGGGTGGTTGTTAAGTGAGGCAGTGTTATCTCGCAGAGCCACCGAGTCATTCAGGCAATCGTGAGGGAGGACAGAGCTCAAATCCGTGAAGGCAGCATTGAAGGAGTTGGCGATGGCTAGAGGGTCCAGTGTGGTGCCACCATTAAGGTTGAGCATAAAGGGTACTTTCTTATCAGCTTTACCTGGCAACTCTTATGTTGTCCCAAAACATTTAACTTTGCCCCAAGTTTTGTTGAGTTGCTGTTTGTATTGTTTGGCCTTGGCTGCCCTGATGGCATAAGAGCACTTGTTCCTAGCTTCACAGTACTGTTGCATGTCATGAGCTATTTCTGAGGCTTTGGCCTTATTCCACAGGTTGTCTCTATGTTGCATCATCTCCATTAGGCTTCCAGTGAGCCACCCATTCTGTGTGCCATGGACTTTGTGCCTTCTCGAGGGTGCGAAGGTGTTGCAAATGGTATTAAATTTATCTGTGAAGAACTTTAATGCCAAATCAGTGTCCTGGATTTCATCCAGCGCATTGCAGTCAACTCTGGCAAGAGTGGCTTTGACATTATTAAGCATGCCTTTCCTGAGTACTATACTGTCAATTATTATAGGCCCAACCTTCTCTCGTTTGTTAGACCAGAGGCGGATGATCAGGGAATAGTCACTCAGAGAATCCGATAAAACAGTAACCCCCTTCAGTCGCTCTGGGCAGCTGGCCAGTACCCAGTCAATGAGGGTACTATTACCAGTCTTGTAATTATGATGAGTTGGTTCTTGCAGTAGCTGGGTAAGGTACGTGGTGTTAATGAGATCCTTGAGAGGCTTGCTCTCTTTACAGAGCCAGTTGATATTAAAGTTCCCTGTAATCAGGACTGAGTTCTTTTTGAATTGGTTAATGAGTTCTGTAATTTTAGGTAGTCCTAATTTAGCCTTCCCTGGGGGAATGTATACTGAGATCACTGTGGGTGCCTTTTTCTGGCCCCTTAGCAAGATTTGAGTGGCCAGTAATTCGTGCACAGAGGAGTTACTGGAAGAGGGAAGCGTACTGCCCTGCATGTTGTCGCAAAGGTATGTGAGGCATCCCCTACCTCTCTTGGATGCTCTGTCCAGCCTAAAAATTGTGTAGCCTGGGAGTGCTATTGAGCAATCCCTAATTTTCGGGGACAGCCAGGTTTCAGTTAGGCTTGTAATCTCCAGTTGTTGTTGGTAGACCCAGACTTGGAATTGTGTGAATTTCGAATTAGGCTTCCAATGTTCATGGAGGTTATTTTTAGGCAGCCCTTGCTTTGAGTCATGTTATTGACTGCAGTGAAGGGCCCTGGGTTAGGATGAACATTCCCGGATAGGAGTAGCAGGATAAGTGCTAGCACGTCTATGAACGTTTGTTGTGGGACAAAAAAAAAAAAAGGTGACTTCTCAAGCTTGGGGGTTTACTGCCCACCATGCATCCTGCAGTGCTAGATCAGCAATCATTACCTGCAGCACCTGTGGGTTTTTGGTAGGGCAAATGGCAGAGGCTGAGCTTACTTCCATGGTGCACTCTACTGCACATTAAAGTCTCTGCCTCAGATCATTGGGTACAGGTCCAAGTTTGGGATTTTATTAGTCAAGATATGTAAAAATGCAGGCTCCATATATTAGGTCCATACACCGAGCCAAGAATCAGCCTTTCATTATCCTTAGTTCCACTGACAACAATAAATCTGCCTTCATTATCTTCCTCTGTTTCTTGTAGTATAAATTTACGTGATCCCCTACAGTTGACAGAGCAGTAGGCAGCAATGGAAGATTCAGTAGCCTGCAGTGCACGTTAGAGTTTGTGTAAGTTCTGATCTTTTAATTTGTTTGCTGGTCCAGGCGTATTCCCTGGGCTAAGAACAGTCACAGATGACTGTACTCAGCCCCTGGAGAAAAGAGACCTAGAAAACATCTGATTTATAAAAGCTGTAACATGCACTGCAGGCTATTGCATCTCCCAGTACTGCCCACTGCTCTTTTTTTATACTTTATGTTTATTATTTTTATTCATTAAGAAAAAAAAGGTAAAATAGGTTACATTTATTACCAAGAAAGAAAACTTTTAGACAGTTAATTATCCATATAGAATATGTAATTAAATAAAGTACAAAACTTTTATTTTGGGGGATTGAAAGGAAGAAGAAACAAAATCCAGTTTTATTTATTGAGCTGTATTATTTAAATTAATCTATAAAATATAAGTTCATTTTGTGCTCCAAGCTTATACTTGCCTACAAAAAGACATTCTTACAAAATAAGCATCAAACCCCCTATATACTATTTTAATGCCAAAGCCAGAAACGAGTCAATCAAAATACAAACAAAAAAAAAAACGAACCATAGGAGAATGATTTTTTTCCGATATCTAAAAGTTCTGTTAAGGTTATTTATACAGGGTGATATTCAGTGACGTCCGCCTCTTCCTCTTCCTCCAAATCAAAGCCAATATCATCTGGGATCTTGAAATTATTCTCAAAAAAAAGCCGAGCTGCACCTGGATCCTCAGAATATTGAAACTTCCCTTGGAAATGAACTCGCAAACAAGCTGGTGCCAGTAAGGCAGATGGAACCCCGGCTTCCTTAAACTCTGACATTATGAGTAACATTCTCTTACGTCTCCTTTGAGTATGTAGACAGAAATCCAGGTATAGATGTATGCAATGACCTTCATAATAACACACTTTTTTCTGTCTTGCCATCTGAAGTAGCTTATTACAATCAGTCAGGGTATCGAAAGTTAATATTATGTAACTTCCTCCAGTCGAACGCACCTCGGTGTTTAAATCCTTTGACTGCCGTGGTGTTGGACGATAGAGTGACTCCAAGTAAATAGGTGGTTCAGTAGGAAAAACAACAGAAAGTGCCATCTGAACTGTCTCTTTCAGATCTGTATTAGGAACTGTCCTGGAGAAGCCTATTAATCTTAGGTTTCTCCTCAGCATATTGTTCTCCAATTTCTCTAATCACGACATCTGTGCCAGTTGCTCATGAAGTGCTGCATTGGTGGCTCCTTCCAATGTAAGAACTCTTGCGGAGACACTCTTACTCTCTCTATCATTATTTTTTATTTCCTTCTCTGTACTCTCTTCTCTTACATCTATAGCTGCACAGCGGTTAGCAATCTCCGTTAAGGTTTTCTCAATTCGAGCCGAAGATTGTCTCGATTCAGCTTGGAACTCCATAAGTAAAACCTGTATTGACGCAAGTGTGGGCTTCTGCGATGCTTTCTGCTTTCCGCCGACTTCCGAGTGAATCATCGTCTCAGGAGAGGCGCCTGCTCCAGTACCTCTTTGAGCAACCACAGGCCCTCGGGCTGGAGATCCTCTCCCAGTAAACTTAGGGGAAAATAAATTTGTCCATATTGTACTACAGAATATCCATCAATTGTATCCAGTCTGAATTTTCACAGATTTGAAGCATTTTATAGAAGATACAATGGGTATTCCAGTCAAAATTACGGCGCTCCAAACAAACACGTATAGCTTCTGTACTGCCTACTGCTCTGATGTCATCTGCAGGGGATTCTGGGATTTGTAGTACTAGAAAATGTCAGCCTAGAACTAAGCAAAACGAGTCTGATGCATTCTACTATACTACAGTGAATAGTAAGTAAACCAAAATGTTTTACACAGAGTCACTTTGGGACCAGCCTCACACTTGAGTGTTATGGCCCTTTGTGCCGACTGTTCCCCTTTTAATCAGTATTTAAAAGATTACGCTGGAGTGGGGTTGGAGCTAGTCTAGCATGGGTAGGTGGATAACTCACAAGCCTGGATCCATTCCAGCCCCAGTAAAGAAATAGAGATTAGTAAGTATCAGTCTGCAACCAGGTGGTATAGACACTAAACATACTACGTTTCTTACATAACGTGTCATTCAGAGGTTTTAATACAAATAAAAGGCATGTGTCAAGTACAGATTTGTTTTGAGAAACTCCAAGCTTATGTTAGCCATAGTAACAAACTCGGGACCCCTGAATCTTACCTGAGACATAATCTAAGATGAGGAGAAGGTATTAGGGTCCACAATGCACATTTTTTTCCCCCTTCTGTCATTCTTTCACATGCATCATTTACATGCAATTAAGGCATTTTGCTACTGTTATCACAGTGGAAGTCCTAATAATTTGAGTGAAACCCTTGAAAATCATGGGGAGGGGCTGCTTACATTACAGACAACACCAAAGTCTTCTTCCGGTACATAAATGGAAGGAAGGGATTGGGCCTTTGAAAATGGGTAGGGGGAGAAGAACCTGTAAGAGAACCAGATGTGATTACTAACTGCTTAATAAATAGTTTGCGTCTCCAAAGGGCTCTTGAGGGAATGGGCTTATTGGGAGTGTCCATAGCATAAGGTGTAGCCACAGCACAGCTAGTAGACATCATACTTTCCTGGTAGCTCACAATCTGGCAAAAATCAAGCCAAATTAGTCCCAAGGAGTGGACAGGATACACCTCCGGGTCATAGTGGAGCTAACAAAATAGTTAGCAGTGTCACTTGAAGTAATCTTTCAGGAGTCATTCGGACAGGTGATGTGCCAGAGAACTGGAAAGTGTCTACTGTGATTTCCATGCTCAAGAAAGGGCCAGGTTCAGACCCAAATAACTGCAGTCGGTCAGCCTGATATTCGTGCTGGGCAAGGTCCTGGAGGCCATTGTCGAGGGCAGAGTAAAGGAGTACTTGGTTGAGGCCAAAGTTCAATCCGCTTGGGCCTGACTAAAACTGCATCGGCAGTGGGCATTAATTCCTGAGCATGTGACCTGGGTTCACATCCCCAAACTTGGGTTTGATGTTGCAGGCTGGCAGGAGGATGGTCAAGCTTCCCAACGGACAGGTGAGGGAAGGTTGATTCTTTTACTACACTGGTGCTCCCTGGTGACCACTGAGAGTGGTGCAGATGTAGGCTTGTGTGCGGAAGGGAAGGACTCTGTTCCCTGTCCATCCCCCGTGACGTGGGCAGGCCTAGCTCCTGGCCTCCAAGGAGAGGTGTGTGTGCAGGAAAATAGACAAATGACACTGACACTGCCTCATCCACCTCACACATGGGGTGCCAGGTACTGTATCTGAAGTACAGGCTCCACCTACTTCACATTAGTGCTTCTTGCCCTTGGGGTGGGGGCAGTGTTAAAAGGGTATAAGTTTAAGATGAGTTAGAAAACTTGAGGCAAGGGGGTATCTGATGGCTGGCGAGGTTTAGTATAGAGAGGCAGACAAAGAATCTGCCCTTATATGATAAAATCTGCTTCCCTTATTCAGTGACTTTGTACTATTCCAGCAGCAGCGTCTGGTAATAGTGAAGCTGCCTGCACCAGCAGTGGATTTAGTCAGTGTAGGATTGCTCAGCCATACTGAGACACCTCTGTCTGTCTGTCTTTGTGTAATGTGTTTCTTTGTTTTTCCATAGGTGGTGATCGAAAATAAATTGGAGCAAAAGATTATATGTTTGATCAATAATTACCGACAACAGTATGGAGGCACAGGAACCATTTCAGGAAGACTCACTGCCAAGAAACTACAGGTAGTTTTTGAAACTTTTTTATTTGATTCATTTTTATTTGTCATTCCACCTCATTAGTATCTCTCAGACATCAGCTGAAGCTATATATTTGCTTGATGCCAGTATCGATTTTTTCATATTGCACTTTGTACAACATATTTTGTACTTACAGTGGTACCCATTATGTATTCTTGCTGCTAATTTGTCTGCACTTTATCTGTTTCATGTATTTTACTTTATTTGTTACATTTTCTCCTGTAATCCTTTTCCCGGGTTGCACCTGGAAATGAGCCTTGGCTCAGTGTGCTTTTCCCAATTACCGATTTTTAAATAAATACATTTTCAGATAAGATGAGCCTTGGCTCAGTGTGCTTTTCCCAGTTACTGATTTTTAAATAAATAAAATAAATACATTTTCAGATAAGATGAGCCTTGGCTCAGTGTGCTTTTCCCAGTTAATCAGTTTTTAAATACATTTTCAGATACATAACCGTGTTAACAGTACATACAGTGAAGAAAAGACCTGACCCGAATATTCACCCGGATCAGTTCACAACTGTCAATAACCATTTCACCTTCATACACACTTAGTGGGTACAAGACTACTAGGGGGCATAGCCAGAAGCTGGTGGAGGAAGATTCAAGAGGGAAATTAAGAGACACTTGTCTGTGGAAAGGATGGTGGTGAAATGGAATGAGTTGCCGGAGAAAGTTGTTTCCCTGAAGACTGTGGACAGCTTTAAGAGAGGCTGGGACAGAGTAAAGGGAAAAGTTGCTTGGGGAGTGGGGGGTTGCTGGGGGGGGTAGGAGGCATCGATGGGGAGGGAGGCGTGGATAACGGGGAGGGGGCAGATCACTCAGAAGATACTGAGGGGTATGCAAACTTGAGCGGACATGATAGACTGCAATTCTTTTTTTCTGCTAGTGCAATCATATGCTTGTGTGTATGTATGTTTGTGTCATTAGATTATACAATGGCAAGAAAAATTCTAACAATCTGATTGGCTGCTAACTCCCTAGACACAGTGATGTTATTAGAGAATAACATCACTGTATCTAGGGCAGGTACAGAGACAACCACAGAACTGTTAATGAAATCCTGCTGTCCTCAAGTCACTGCTACCCCAACGGCAGTCCCCACACAACCACAACCCGTGTCACTGCCACATCACAACTCCTGTACACTGAATTCCCCAAGTGGTTTCAGCTTAACCCCCCACCAACCAATTCTGTCTCTTCATCCATTCAGCCTACAAAATCAGTGTTTATGCTAGCAGCACGTGTGACATTTCTTCTTCCCCAAACTAAACGACTTGAGTTTCTTTTCCCCAAACCGAGTAGCTTGAGTAAACCGTGCATACAGTAACTACCAGCGCAGTTACCCAAGCTGCTCAGTTCAGACAGAAAATGTTGGCTAAATGTCTTTTTTTTTTTATTGTCAGTACGAATAGCTCCAAACCTTCCTGCTGTTCTTCAGACATGCATGTGCCTGGCTTTTCTCACATTTGGATCCCCATTCCCTTACTCGGCTACCTCATCCGATGCACAGTAAAAAAAGAAAAGGGCAAACTTGATTAATCGGACCCAGGTTAGGCAGCAGCATCGGAGCAGCTAGGACCTTTCTGCACAGGAGAAGTACCCTCCCCTTTCCCACAGCATGGTCTTTTGACACCGGCGGTGCGTCAGTACAGGACCAGCAGCCTCGCCAGCTTCAGTACTCTCCACTCTGCTTCAGTACTCGCTGCTCGGCCCTTAGTTCAGAACCACACATACAGTGCTCTTTTTCAAATTACAGCACAACTTGTAGACATATTGAGTCCCTCCCCCACACACAACAGAAACACAGACAACTGTGTTTTCTCTCTGTGGGGAGGGGTGTATACTGAGAAGCACACAGAACCACAGACTGAGAGGGGGGCCAACACCACCTACTGGACTACTTTTTGATGAATTTCCAACATATGCCTCCCACAAAAAAAGTAATACTTTTTTTAATTTTTAGTTATTATTTTAAAGTAAGCCTTTGTATAATAGCAATAAGGCACTCCAGGTTGTGTGTTATTGTGTAGTAATGTCACTCCTCAGGTGGTGGAAGCACGAGGTGAATGCTTCAACCCACCTGAGGAGTGATGTCATTACAGAGTAACACACACCCTTTCGTGCCTTATTGCTTAAATAATACATGAGGTGGTGTGTATAATGATAATTTTGTACACACCCAAGGCGTGGGATGCTACATAAATCCCGAGAGCGAAGCTCGAGAGGTTTATAAAACCATCCCACACTGAGTATAGAATTTGAGTTCTACTCACCACCCCCATGTATTGTTTTATATACTTGCTGTGTGCCTTTTTTTCGCCCTGAGGATTTGATTTTTTGTGTTGAACATCTGTGGCACTAGACGGTGCTCCTGTGTACAGTACTCTGTCAGTACTGGTAAAGAGAGCATTCTTTTTGTTTGCTCTTTCTGTGTGTTTTTGTTTTTGTGTATTTTGCTTCTATTATTATTTTTTAATTATTATAACGGGGCCCTAGCAGTAAGAGTGGTTAAGGCAGCAGTGGGCAGAGCCGTGCAGACGGGCTGTGATGCGGCTTTATAGAGCTGCACAAGCACTTTAACAGGTGAAGAAAATGCCATAGAGTCTTTTGTGGCAGTTTGGATTAGGGCCGCGTTTCAAGTGATGATAGAGTCGTCCTTCATCTGTCGATGAGTAGAGTGAAAGGGTACAAATTTCAAATGTGGAGTTAGCAGCATAAAATTAAGTACTGTGCGCGTGCCTAGAGTCAGGGAAACCCAGCATGTGTTCGCTTTTATAACCAGCTGGTTATAACAGTGAATTATAATTGGGTTCTCCTATGGGAAAAAACAGGACCCAGTTATTATTATTTTATTACTGCGTATATTTTGTCTGTATTTAAACTTATAGTTTCTCTGCTCACTGAACCCATAATAAGGTATTTTTTATGAAATGTTTACAGTGCATTGTTTCTTCCTTACCTCATTTCAAATGAAGTTCATCTGTTTTAAGCTGTAGCATTGCTGTCATTGACTCCATAATTCTAACTTCTTTCAGCTTCACTGTTAAATTTTCTAAAGTAGACAGTTGCCTCTGTTTCCATTTGATTGCAGCCACCACCATGATTTATACGTACATATTTGTGTGTCTTATTCAATGGGCAGGCTGTAGCTAGCATGGGGTGTCTTCTCCTCTCAAGTGAGATAGATTGGAAGTTGGTGTATTGAAGTAAGTTTAGTTTATTTGTTAGAGCGCACTATCTCGGTACGACTCTAGGCGCTTTACAGGTACATGAACAATGTAAATAGAGAATTAAAATATAAATAAAACATTAGTACAGTCAGTCAATCAAAATCTTTATTTATCCAGGCGGGCACCATTGAGCAAGGCTCATTTGCAAGGTGGACCTGGTCATGAATACATGAAAGTATAGTACAGAAGCAGGTATACAAAAAGCAATAACATACAAGGAAGAAAAAGTATATACAGTGTATACAGTACAAGGTTGAAATAAAAAAAAAAAGACCCATTATTTTACAGTTGAAGAAGTCAGCAGATGTACAATCAACCATAGGCATAAAGGGGTTATAAGCAGAGATCTTTTGAGTGAGGCAGCCGGCAACTACGCATATAGGGGAAAGAGGCCATGTATGGGGTGGCAGGTTAGAGAGGTAAAGAAGAGGAGGGATATATTACCAATGACTGGGGAAAAAATTGGGCTAAAACCACAGAAAGTGACAATGGCTGTCGTGTACTTGTTTATTATGATAATGACAGAGGAGGGGTAGATAATTGGGACACTACTATGGATGGGGTGGGACTTTAGCCAGGCTGGAGCGAACAGGGAAGGGTGGGTGCAGCAGGAAGAGTTAATAGGGAAAGAGTGAGAACCAGGGGTTGAAACATGACGAGTGTCAGGATGGAAAGGGGGAGTTACGGAATTAGTGGGCTAGCAGTGAGGAAAACATTTGTAGGTGCTTTCATGTAGCGATCGTAGAGTGCCTTGAAGATATTCAGACTAACAGGGCAGCTCAGCTTCAAGTTCCTTTGTAAACCGTTCCACAATGTGGGTAAAGAGAAGCTTAGAGCAGCTTTGCCGAAATGAGTTTTGACCCTTGGAACTTGGAGGGCAATTAGGGAATAGCTCCTTAGAGTGTAGGGGAATACAATCTGAGACATATGAGGGGAGCTTGTTGGCCACTGCTCTGAAGGCCCATAGGGTGGCGTTTCTATTCTTTCTATAGTGAAGGGAAGTCCAGCCTAATGAAGAGTATAGGGAGCAGTGGCGTGTGGAAAGTGGAAGGCCAATAATGAACCTGATAGCTCAGTGGTAGAGGGTGTCCAACTTAGCCAGTGCTGAGGCAGTGCAGTGGCTGTAGAGCAGGTCCCCGTAATCTATTAAAGATAGGAAGGTAGCTTGAACCAGTTGAATCTTGGCCACTTTGTAAGCAGGTGGTTAATTCTGTAGAATAGTCCTAATCTTTGCCTTAGTTTTTTCTGTAGTTCTTTGAGATGGTCGGAGAAGGAAAGTTTATAATCGAGCCAAACTCCTAGATGTTTGAATTTAGCTACATACTCTAGTGTTTCTCCAAGAACAGTGGTAATTTGTGGGATACCCACCCAGCAGGAATTGCCGCAAGGGGGGGAGAAGAGCATGGCTTTTGTCTTTTTCGCATTGAGCAAAAGCTTTTTGTTTATGAGCTGGTATTGTAGAAGGTAAACTTCAGCTTGGAGGTCTTCACAGGCTGCTTCGGGCATGGGACGATTCAAGTACAATAAGTGGATGTTGGCTTTTTTGATGGGGTCATTGATGTTGTTAATGTAGACTGCAAAGAGGAGGGGACCAAGGACAGAGCCCTGGGGCACACCCCTCAGCATAGGTTTTAATGGAGAAAGATCACCTTCGGCTTTAACCTGCTGTTTCCATTCTCCGAGGTAGTCTGCAAACCAGCACATAGATTTATGGTCCAGGCCTATGGTGCTTAGGGAGGAAAGAAGCAGGCTGTGATCAATTGTGTCGAATGCCTTACTAAGATCCAAGAAAACTGCACTTACATGCTTCTTGTTGTCAAGGTCTAGGAGCCAATCAGTGGTCACCTTAGCTAGGGCTGTTATGGTGCTGTGCTTTGCTCTGAATCCAGACTGAACCGGGTTTAATAGGCTTCTGGATTCTAAGTATACCCCTACCTGGCCACACACTATTTTTTTTAGTAATTTAGACAGGATGGGGAAGAGAGAGATCGGTCTGTAATTATTTAGATCGCAGGGGGTCACCTGCTTTTAATAGAGTTACAAATCTCTCTGAATGTGTTTACCATGCTGCAGATCCTATCTAGATCTATTATAGGGGCATGATAGTGCCCTTATAGTTAGGGTTGAGTATGCACTTTAATGTTAAACCTCAAATTTTGCACTTTAATGACTTTGCAACCATTCAGTGGATTTGCACGAAATTTTGCATGCGCAGTCTTGTGTGGTAGATCTCTTTGCGTACCAAGTTTCATTTCGCTCGGGCTGGATTTCGAGCTGCGCAAAATGTAAAAATTTTTAAATTTGCCTTTCTTTGTCATTGTACTGCTCCTAATCGGTTTGGAATTTTGGTCTGAAATTTTCAGCGTATAAAGTGATTGCCCTACAGAAGTGCCTTTTGCTGGTTAGGTGAAAAAATATGAATCCGTTTCAAAGTTATTTAATATTGAAGTTTTGTGTTCTTAGGATGCTCAGTACAGTCTTTTGGATAGCTTCCTGGAACAAAAAAGGAATTTGATTTCATGAAAAAGGATTCTTTTTCATGAGGGGCTAATCCTTTTTCAGGAGATAAAATTCATTTTTCATGAGCTGCCATCTTGTTTTCCATTTTTTCAAAATAATTTTTGAAAACTCACAAAAATGAACTCATCCAGAGACACCAACACCGGTATCTTGGTCATCGGGACTCCGTTGGGTGCATTCTGAAGTTATCTGGGAAGAAAACGACCTGCAGAGTGTTTTTCTAGCATTTTAAATCTTTTTTCATGACTCGCTAATTCCTTTTTTGTTCTCACAAAAAGGGATGTCTACTCGCTAAAAAAGGATTTCGGACTTATTTTTTCCTTTTTCTCATTTTTCATGAGATAGGATCCTTCTTCGTGAATCATAGAAACATAGAATTTGACAGCAGATAAGGACCGCTTGGCCCACCCAGTCTGCCCATTTCCCTACCCGATGGATAAGCTGCAGATTCTAGTTAATCAACAGCTTACTTCCTCCTGCCCCCCCACTAGAATTGCCTTATGCCTGTCCCATGCATTCTTGAATTCTTCCACTGTTCCTGACTCTACAACCTCCTCAGGAAGGCTGTTCCATGCATCCACAACTCTCTCTGTGAAAAAATACTTTCTAACATTACCTCTGAGCCACCCCCCATTCTTCAAATTGCGCCCCCTTGTTCTTGCACATCTCTTCTTCTGAAAGATACTACCCTCTTGTACCTTGTTAATTCCCTTGAGATACTTGAAAGTTTCTATCATGTCCCCCCTCTCCCTCCTTTCCACAAGGGTATACATATTAAGCTGCTTTAGTCTCTCCTCGTATGTCTTCTGGTGCAGGCCTTGCACCATTTTGGTTGCCCTCCTCTGAACAGCCTCCACTCTATGTCTTTGCAGAGATGGGGTCTCCAGAATTGCACGCAGTACAACAGATGGGGTCTCACTAACTGTCTGTAGAGAAGGATAACAACTTTCTGTTTTCTACTGTCGATGCCTCTCCCTGTGCATCACAGTATCCCCCCAGCCCTCCTTACTGCCTTCTCACATTGCTTCCCACCTTTAGGTCATCTGATGTAATTACTCATAGGTCTCTCTCAATTTTTGTTGTTGTTATTAACTCACTCCCCATTGTGTACTCTTCTCCTGGGTTTTTGTTTCCCAGATGCATTACCCTGCACTTCTTTGCATTGAATCTGAGCTGCCATGGATTTGACCATTCCTCCAACCTTGCTAAGTCCCTTTTCATTCTTTTCACCCCACCTTGTGTATCAACCCTGTTGCAGATCTTTGTGTCATCTGCAAAGATGCATACCTTTCCTTCCAGGTGCTCTCCAGTGTCACTTATAAAGATATTAAAGAGGACCGGTCCCAGTACCCCACTAGTTACCCTCCTTTCTTCACTGTGGACTCCGTTTACTATTACCTTTTATGTCCTGTTGTCCAGTCAGTTTTTTATCCAGGCTACCACCTTGGGACCCACTCCAAGGCTAGCTAAGTTGTATATTATGGGCAGACTAGATGGGCCTAGCGGTCCTTATCTGCCGTCAAAGTCTATGTTTCTATGTATTAATCTTTTGTGTGAGAGTGTGTCGAATGCCTTGCTAAAATTTAGGTAGGCCATATCCACTGCCCCTCCCTGGTCTACTACTTTGGTCACCCAGTCAACGAAATCTATTAGGTTTGTCTGACATGACCTTCCTACTGTGAAACCATGCTGCCTTGGGTCCTGTGCCCCACTGGCCTCTAGGTACTCAACAATTCTTTCCTTCAGAATTGATTCCATAATTTTCCCCTACCACTGAAGTCAAACTAACGGTCTGTAGCTTCCTGCCTCTGCCCTGCTCCCACTTTTGTGAAGTGGAATCACATTTGCCCTCCTCCAGTCCTCAGGTACCACTCCATCCTCCCATGATTTGTTAAAGAGAGTAGTCAGTGGTGTTACTAGTTCTACCCTTAGTTCTTTAGTATTCTTGGGTGAATCCCATCACCCCTCATTGCTTTGTCCACCCTCAATTTCAAGAGTTCTTTCAAAACCCTTTCTTCTGTGAATGAACTGGTATCGACCTTCCTATTCAGAGTGTCTCCCTTGTTTGGTTTAGGCACCTCCCCCTCCTCATCTGTTGTGAATACTGAGCAGAAATATTCTTCAGTATCCTGGATTTTTCACTGTTACCCTCTGCCCACATTCCCTCCCCTTTATTAAGTCTCTGTATCCTTCCCTTGGTCTTTCTTCGCTCCCTAATGTACCTATAAACTTCCTAACAGAGTTGGCTATCTTTTCCTCAGTTTGTGCCTTTGTTATTCTGACTGCCTTCCCTGCCTCCTTCTGCTTTAACTGATAAAGTTCTCTGTCCTGCTCCTTCTGAGTTTCCTTATATTTCCTGAATGCTATCCTTTTCTCCTTAACCGTCCCTGCCACCTCTTTTGAGAACCATAGTGGTTTTTTCCTTCATTTTGTTTTATTGATTTGCTTCACACAAAGGCTTGTTGCCTCTGCGATGGCTGTTTTGATTATTCCCCATCGTTCCTCCACCCCTCCTTCTTGCCCATTTGCTAGTGCTTTTCTAAGGCACTCTCTCATTTTCCCAAAGTCAACCTTCCTAAAGTCCTGTACTCTTGTTTTTGTATGGCTTGACTCTATGGCTCTGTTTATTGTAAACTACACTGTTTGGTGGTCACTTGTTCCCAGATGGCTACCCACTTGTAAATCTGAGATCCTTTCTCCTTCCCCATTTGAGAGTACCAGGTCTAAGATTGCTTCCTCCCGAGTGGGTTCCAACACTAGCTGTCTGAGGCATGCCCCCTGTAGGGCATCAAGAATGACCCTGCTCTTAGATGTGCCTGCAGCAAAGGTACTCCAGTTAACATCTGGCGTATTCAGGTCCCCCAGTAAGTGAGTTTCAGTCTATTTCAATGAGGTTTTCAACTTTGATGCATAGTTTGCCCTTTTTGCATATTTCTATACCAGATTTTCAGTATGTCCTTTTTCGGTCCACGCCTCATGAACAGTGTCAGTGGAATTACACAAATCCAGACAGGCAATTTCTGGTCAGTTGGTGATCTTACCTTTCGGTCGGGATTTTCTAATTTTTACCACCATTGTTTATGAGATGGGGTTACAAGACGAGTAGGTTGAAAATTTTGGGTCAAAATATGTAACAATGGCACAGTTATGTGCATCCGACATACATATAAGCATATAAGGAGGTATGGGAGTGCATGGCCCAAAGATTATGGATGGATGTCTCTGGGCCCTGCGCTCCCACACTCAAATAAGAAAACAGTTGTGGAGGTCCTACAGGCAAATAAAGCTGCGACTATACTATCTCAAAAAAATCAGGAAATTCATTGCAAAAAAACTGTTAATGCACTAGTTAGGGTTAAAGCTACAAAAGTAGGGAAATGTGGCGCTAGGATTTCCAACCCTAACACCCCAGCCCCACTCTGCAGGCAGCAACAGGCTAGGTGTGCCTTGTAGTTTTCAACACTAACACTCACCCCATTCTCATATACTGTACCCATCTCAGCTTATTTACTCATTGAATGAAGTGAGCATTAGGGTTGACAACCGCAAGGCACACCCCCCACGCCTGTTGCTGCCTGCAGGTTGGAGTGTTAGGGTTGTAAACCCTAACACCATATTTCCCTACTTTTGTCGTTTTAATCCTAACTAGTGCATTAACAAAGTTTTTGCAATGAATATGTAGATATATCTATATACACACTTATGTTATTTTTAGTCTTTGTATTAGATTATAGCTGTTGATCTGTGTTAATCGTGTTTATGAACTGATTTTAATGTCTGTATTATATATACTGCCATCTCACCTTCTGTAATGATACCTGTCCTAATCAGAACCTCCTTGTTAATCGGCATTGCTCAATGGAGTTTTTTTTCCTGGTAAAATAAATGCAAACATAAAGTTGCATCTGTGTGTAGGGCCCACAGTGAAAGCCATTCTGAACTAATTATGTCTGAGTTCTGGTTTTTGGTTGGATGTTATATTTTTCACTATATTTTAAGAACCAGTTGTCACCAAACTTGATGTACACATTCAGTAAAATACCTAATCTAGTTTTAGAAGGACCAAATAAACATATATAATTATCTGAAAACTTAACTTTAATATGCACGCCCTTTAAACGTCTCCTACATAGGAGTCCTGTGTTACTGACATTTGTTGGTCATTGTTAACATATTTCTCTCACTTTTCTAACAGGATTTGTATATGGCTTTACAAGGATTTTCTTTTAAAGCAGAGCATGTTGAAAAAGCTATGGAGAACACTATTCTGTACGGAGGAGATCTGCATTCAGCCTTGGACTGGTTGTGCTTAAACCTGCCAAATGGTAAGGGAGGTGGCTTCAGAGACTCCTCATACATTCAGCTTGCCTGTGACTAATTAGTTTGGCGTCAAAACTCTATAAAGTGGTACATGTTGGCAAAGCATATTTATTCAGTCTTGCTTTGTAAGTGGTGAGCAGACACGATGGACCTAGAGACCAGACCCACACTCAACTGTGGGACTGGTCCCACTTTACACTTTGTGTGCAGAAACATTTTTTTCACATAAGCCCTGTACACACTGTGCCTCTTAAAGCATTTTAACTGTGTTGAAACATTTCAAAGGACTTATATCCACATTTCAGCACAGTAAAAAAAGTGCTAAAATCCGTGTTTTAAAACTTTGATCAGAGCAAGGCCTGAACACGGTTTTAGATCAACACGGTTCCCTTAATCCATGTTAATAGAAGTGTTGACATGCATGGTACTGTAGCATGGGTTAAGAAAATCTCTTGCTGTGATTTCTGGGCTTGCACAACCCAGACCAATCATGAAAACCACTCATAGGACCTAGTACTGAGCTAAATTAGATACATCTACAGTTTTATCCTCATCGGTTGCTGACCCTGGTCTCGGATATCCATACGTGCACTTTGTCACCCACTATGCCTTGCACTTGTGCCGTAAAGATAACTAGGAGCTTCCACAGGTAGCACAGTTAGTGATGTGCAGTCTGGGCTCAGGTTACTATGTGACAAAATGGTTTAATAAACTTTTTTTTATATCTTTTAGTCTGTACAGGGCCTTACAGTTTATTGCAGTATAGTAGATTGTATCAGGCTGAGTCTGCTGACTCTAAAACTGACGTTTGCAGTAACCAGAAATCCCAGAATCCCTGTACAGCTGATGTCAGAGCTGGACTGCAGCAGTGAGAGGTTCAGTAGCCTGCATTGCAATGTTCGAGTTTTTGTAAGCGCTGATCTTTTGTTTCTTCACAGTGCAAAGAAATGGAGCATAATATTTGACCCAATATATGTTTTCACTGTAATAGATTTCAGGCATCTTCCTGTTTTATTTGGTGGTTATAATTTTCTAGTTCTACCAAAATTTGAGTATTTTATAACTGTTTAATTTATTTTTTTCTTAGGAAAAACAAATGACTTTGCAGTAGCAATGTAGACCTAACAAGGGCTAGGATTAAAAAAAAAAAAAGCCCATGGTTCAGTACCTATAGGGGGTACCAGTAAAAATATTTTTGACAGGTAAGCTAATATTTGTATTAACTGTAGCTGCAACTAGCTTTCCGAAGGAAAAAATAAGTTTTTCATTGCACTGCTAATATTGCACTGCAGGCTATTGAATCTGTCATTTCAGATACTTGAAGGTCTCAGTCATGTCCCCTCTTTCTCTACTCTGGGGAGAAAATGTTCAGGGCCTCCAACCTCTCCTGATAGGTCCTCCTCTTCTGGCCCATAATCATGTTTGTTGCTCTCTTTTGGACAGTCTTCAGTGGATTTATGTCCTTCTTAAGCTACGGACACCAGTACTGTACGCTGTACTGTATGTGCAGCCTCACCAACGACCCACAAAATGGCAGTATTACCTTCTCCCAACTACTGCTGATCCCCCTAGTGATACAACCCAACATTGTATTTGCCTTTGCTGCTGCTTTTCCACACTGCTTGGAATGCTTCATGCTGCTAGTGATCATCACACCCAGGTCCTTCTCCTCCTCGGATGTAGATACCCGGCCTCCACCCAGGCAGTACTCAGTCCTCCGGTTCTTGCATTCGTTTGCATTAAAGCCAAGTTACCAAACCCTGGACCACCTCTCTCTAGCCTTTCCAGATCTTTCCTTAGGTCCTGTATCCCTTCTGTGGTGTCTACTTTTCCACGCAGCTTGGTGTCCTTTACGAATAAGCAATATTTCCCCTTAATGGCATCCTCAAGTATCATTGAAAAAGCACCTGTTTGAGCACCGATCCCTGTCAGACCCCACTGGTGACCTCCGAAGTGCTTGAACACTCGCCCCCACCATCACCACACTCTGGGTCATGCCCCTCAGCCAGTTAGCTACCCACTCAGTCAACTTCTCACCCACCCCCAGATCTGCAAGCTTTGCGATAAACTTCATGTGGGGCACAAAATCAAAAGCCTTGCTGAAGTCTAGGTATAGGATGTCTACCACTTGGCCTTTGTACACTGTTTTAGTGACCCAATCAAAGAAGTCAGTCAGATTTGTTTGGCACGGTCTCTCTCCTATAAACCCATACTGCCGTTTTGCCTGGAAACTGTTCCTTTCCAGGTTCAATACTAACCTTTTCAGTTCGGTTCTTTGTTTTCTGCAAAATCTAGACAAATGTCATCTTGTTTCCCAAAAACGTGGAATCGACACTAGTACAATGTAAAACTGCAAAGTGGTTGTGAAAAAAAAATGTATAAAGTTTTCAATGTTCAAATTAGTGGTTCTCTTAAAGAGGGAACCGTGCCGAAAATGGCCTTCTCCAGTTCCTGGGAACCAATCTGAGCCTGAGAAAAAATTGTAGAGTAACACAAATACCTCCTAACTAATACAGAGTATGGGATATTAAACTAAAATACTTAAAAACTTAAAATAAAGGAAATTAAAGCCATAAATCATCCAGAAGTGAAGACAAGACTTTGCGGCGACTGTTGTCGCAGGCAGATAAATAAATCTGAAGTTACAGTGCAGGGGTGAGCATGACCACACAATGCAGCATGTAAATTTAGTTCTAAATTCCACAATTTGCATAAATTCTAAAGCTCTGGGGCTGCTCATTCCAGGGGAATGATTGCTATTGTTAAACTTAGTGAGGAATCCCTTTGGAAGAAGCAACATTACTACAGTGAGTAATTTTTTTCTTCCCTGCCCATGTTCAGCCGGAACCACAATGTGCGATGGTCACTCCCACCCAGGGGCTCCATCCTTCCTCTTCTTCTTAATATTGGTTTCTAAATCTTGAGTTGGTCTCAGCTGATCATATTCTGTTGTTTTTAGATGCACTACCGGAGGGCTTCAGTCAAAAGCTGCAGGAAGAAGAAAAGAAGCACAAACCAAAATTCCAGCCTCCTCCAGAATCAGTGGCACAGCCAAAGGTGATGGAAATTAAGAAGCCCAAGGATGAGCCTGAGAAAAAGGTAATGAAAACTACAGTCAGTCACTGGAATGGGCAGGCCCCCTACAATACTAAGCACTAGTACTTTTTCAAAGGTCTTTGGAGGTTAAGCAGTACTGCCCAAGTCTTAAGGATGCAATCTAGGCCTGCAAGAGCACTCTGGTACTTCTTATTTTTCATTCGTGAGTGAAAACTAAAAAGAAAGATAATTACCTGGCTGCACAGGAGAACAGCTAGTCACATGGGCTAAACAACATAGCAGGTCCGGGTGGTATCTCATCGAAAATGATTCAGTCCCTAACAGCAAAATATGGACATACCCAGCCTGCCGGGTTGACCCACATAATTGGTGGTTAATTTCTAATCCTTGGGTAAAACAATCCTTATATACTCTCCTTAAACTTAAGAAAAAAACAAACACCCCGGGCCCCTTGTCTTTAATCAGACATACGTCAAACTTTTTTCCTCCGAGGTTGGATCAAGGATATGTCTTCTGGGAGCATAAGGGCTTAACCACCTTCAGACAACTGGTAGATAGAGGGTCTTGTTTAGCATATGCCACACTTCAGGAACGCTTTACATTACGTAGGGAAGATTTTTACAGATATCTTCAGACCCGGCACTTTATTAATACAGGAGAAAACCTCCCAAAAATTACTAGGGCCTTAACTCCCCTTGAGGAATTCTGGTGGGATTCTAGAAGAATTAAAGATAAATTACCCTACCTCTCCATCCTGTATAAGATACTCATGGAAAAGAAGGAAACCCCGATGTTAGAAGAAATTAGAAAGAAGTGGGAGATAGAATCCAGGGGGACAATTCATAAGGGAGACTGGGAATGTCGCTTACAGAGAGGATGGCAGGTAACCTCAGTCATGACATGGCGTGAATTTAACTGGAAAATCCTGACCCGCTACTTCCGCCTCCAATGATTACTAAATACTATAATCCCAGGCATCTGTCAGGCTCTGTTGGCGCATGCGGGGAAACTCAGCACGTGACTACCATATATTCTGGGGTGTGCAAAACATGAGATTTTGGTCTCAGATCCAGGGGTTATGACCCAAATGGGGATTGACCATACCACACACGTTTCAGGACTTAGTCCTGGGATTGCCAACCCTTTCTTCTCAAAAAAGAAGTGTGGAGCTATTCCAGATACTACGGCTCGCAGCACTAAAATGCATTACCATTAAATGGTTAAAACAGGAACCACCAACCTTTTAGCAATGGACCTCCATAGTAGAGGAAATGGAAAGATTAGAAAACATAATGTACACTATCCAGCTAAGGAAGGACAAATTTCTAGAAATCTGGGGACCTTGGTATCGCTGGAAAGAGGGGTTGGGTGAGGATATGGGGATAGGAGACGGAGACACAAGAGGGGAGGAGGAAGGATAAACAACTGAGGAGAGGAAAGAGGGATGTCACAAAAGCTGAAGGGAGAGTCAAATAGCTAGAGGGTAATGAGATATTGGGATAGGAAGGTCTTCCTAGGAAATAGGGATGGGGGCACACACATGTATATGTATAGGTACATTTTTAATGTAGAACTAAAACACCAATTACAGTGCATTTGGTTGGAAATAATGAAGTTGATTTGGTTATAAATGTTTTGATTAAAAAGTTAGATAAAAAGTAATAGAAACTTGATAAGATGTGTAGTTAATTGAGGAAGTAGAATTCCCAGGAAGGAAATGAAAACATTAAGATGGAGGAAGAGAAGAAGATTTGAAACTAGAACTGGGACATTTGTACGGGCCACATTATGAGGAACTGAAATTACCAACCAAGAGCCTAAGGCTTGTTAATGTGTACCCATAATTTGATTCTACTACCGGATGTGAGAAAATTTTACCATATATTAAATATATAAAAGTCAGAAAGATAGAAGACTGGAATATAGAAAAGAATGAATAAGAATGAAATGTAATTAATGTATAGATAAGATGTCATATGGAAACGGATATAATACTGATAAGAATATGAATAAAACAGCAGAAGTTAAAAAAAAAAAAAAGGAAAAATAGACTTGTTTGGTGGTTTATATTCTTGAAGGTATCAAAACAGTATAGCAAAAAATATAAATATTATGGAAATTAGTGCAAGATTTTGAGCTGAAAACGCAGCTCTCATTCAGGTATGGGGGAAAACAGAGTGCAGCATGTTTCAGAAACAGGATGTTACAGAACTATTCAAAAGCCAGTTGATTTTCTCAGGCCACTTGGTTCATACCAAATGATTACAAAGTTTTCAGCTGGGCAATCCAAAATATCTTACACTGGAAAAGGTATTTTTGGAATAGGCAAAGGAAACTTATTGGATAGCTGGGGGCGGGAGATCAAGTACGGTTTGCAGAGACACTATAGAACAGAAAAATGGGCACACTATTTGGGTCAAGCGATCCTTATCTGCCATCAAATTCTATGTGCCTAATTTTCAAAGAGCCCTTAGAGCTACACAAGTTGCGTGACTCCAGGGCTGCAGTGAATTCTGGATGCACCAGGGACCATGCGCCCTATTTTACAAAAATCAGGGTCCTGGCGCCAAACTCCCTGGGTTTGCCGCAAGCCAACAGCTGCACCATACAGTTGGCACACCTCACGGGGTGCCACAGGGATCTGCCCTGCGCCAGCACTAGTTGGGCGGGGAGTGGGTGGAGGGGTAGTGGTGACTGTGCTGGACAGTAGTAGGCGGGCGTAGGGACAGCAGGCATCGGGAGTCATGACCAGCTGATATTCATGCAGTTTGTTTGGTAAGAAGTGAGTGTATTTATTATATTAGACAAATCTTGAATTATATTGTACTGGGGACAAAATGTGCAGCTGCTAGGCTGTGCCCTCCTGGTGCCAGGTCACATTCTTTCCTGACAAACCCACCCAGTACAGTATAATTCATAGGTACCGCTGACATAGCAAATACATACTAATGCAAACTTCGCTTCACCAGGTGCCACAACACCCCATTAATGCCTAGCTGTCTCCCAGACTCCCCCTGTGCCACCTCTGGTGCCCCTTCTGCCCCGGCAGCCCATTGTCAGACCCCGTCCCACTGGCGCAAGCCACTTAAACCACCTCCTGCCTGGTCTAAGTGGTACCCCTTGCTGTGCCCATGGTGGGGCTTGTAAAATCCCAAAAAAGGAGATGTTGCAGCCTCATCATGGCACAAGCCCCATTGCGACCTGGCTCAAGGAGGCTTGTTTGATGCAACCTTGACACAAGGGGCCTTTGCCACAGCTGTGTCATGATTTGAAGCAGGCTGCATTAGAAAATTGCGTTTCTTACAAGCCGTGATGCAAGTCACACCTTGCGTCAAAATCTTTTTTTTTTTTTCAAATTTATTGAACATACAGACATAACAACTCATTGCATCATCTGTTACACAGGCAATGTCTATTACATTCAAGTGACAATCTTTTTGATCAGGTATAGTACATCATCAACGTGCAAATATCCAATAATTGATTACAGCATCCTTATCCTCTCAGAATTCCTACCCCTTCATCAGGGACAGGGGGTGCACCTTGAAGTCAATGCCCATCTGAGGGTTAACTATCTGTGGGAGTTCCCAGTTATGGGGTCCCCTCCCTTTCCCGGCTCCCGTTCGCCTATGGTGGGTTTTGTAACGGCCGTTCTGGCTGTATTGGGTCTCCCCTAACCCCCAGCCACATGGTCCACCTGGTCCATCTATTTATGTATACTGGGAGCTTGAAGTTTATTTTGTGTCAGTTCCTCCATATCCTGAATTTCAGCAACCACCTCACACCAGTTGACCAGTGTCAGGGGGAGGTGGCGGCTGGAGCCATTTTCTGGTGATTGCTTTGTGTGCAGCAGCCACCAATATGTTCCACAAATAAATTTGATCTCTGCCTCTCACCCCTCTGGGAATAAGGCCCAATACTAGGTGTTTAGAGTTTAGGGGTTCTTCTTAAGTGAAAACATTGCCCATGGCCTCCTCCACTTCCCTCCAGAACTGGGCCAGCTCAGCACAGAGTCCCAGGACATGCAGGTGCATGGCCCACTGTTCTCCACACCCCCTCTAGCATCCCGGACTGTGCCTCTCATCCCACTTATTCCGCATTACTGGGGTGATGAAAAACCTGGCCCTTATCCTCCATTCAGAGGCTCTCCATCTTTGGGAGTATGTTGTCCTGTGGGCCTGGGAGAAAACAGACTCCCAGTCCCCCTCCGTAAGCTGGTCCCGCAGATTCAACTCCCTTTTTTTTTTTGGGGCAGCGCTCCCTCCTCCTCTTTCCCTTAATGCTCTGTATATAGAGGACACATGTCCTTTCTTTTTTTTTTGAGAACTCAGGATCTCCCCCACTGCTTCCTGAAGCTTGGAGTGTTCCACTAACACTCCGTATTTCTTTTGGATGTTTTTTGTATATGATTTCTGAGTTGTAGATATCTGTAGTGGTCAGAGTGCCTCAGTTGACATTGCAGTTTCACATCAGCAAATTCTCTGATTATGTTTTCATTTAATAGTTGTCCCAAGGTTCTCCATCCCAACCTCCCCCATCTCCGGAAGGTGAGGTCTTGCCTGGCCAGTTCAAACTCACCATCCCAGGCAAACCTTCTATATGGCCAGAGTGTCCCCAGACATTTGTGTTTGACCCACAGTCTATGGACTGCAAATAAGGTGTTCCTTACCGAGTAAAGCAGGGCATTCGTGTCACTGACCATAAGTCTGGGAGTAAAAACCCTTGCATGCAAGGGGGCACCTTCAGTATCAGCTCTTTCTACGTCCTTCCAAAAGGCGTCATACCCTGTTGTCAACCAGAAGAGGGCATGTCTCAGATGGGAGGCTAAGTATTAATCCTCCAGGTTGGGTACAGTTCTGCCGCCATGTGCCTTTTTGGCTTGGAGGACTGAACTCTTTATCCTCGATTTCTTATTGGCCCAGATGAATTTCATTATTGTTCTTTGCCAGATTTTAAATTGGTTTACTGATATCCTAACTGGGAGACACTGAAAGAGGTATAGGTACCTTGGGAGGACATTCCTGATGATCGACTATATGCGAGAGTATTGTGGTAAATTCAGTAGCTCCCACTTTCTAGTATCTTGATGAAGTTGAGTGTGTAAAGGTACAAAGTTGTGCTCATACAGTTGGTTCAAGTTCTTAGTGATATGGGCACCCAAATATTTAATTTTGAGGGAGTTCCACTTCAGGGGGAGAAGCTGTTCGATTGGTTTGGAGGGTGCATAAAAGAATCTGAGAATTTCAGTCTTGTTTTTATTTAGGGAATATCCAGATAGTCTGCCAAATCTATTTAGGAGGTCCCAGACTCTGGGCAGGGATTTGTCTGGGTTTGTCATGTAGAATAGGACGTCATCTGCATATAAAGAAATGTTGTGTTCCTTCTCACGCATGACAAAGCCTTTGATGGTAGGGTCCTCTCTAATTGCCCGTGCTAGTGGCTCGATGTAGATGGCGAAGAGCAGTGAGGACATGGGGCAGCCTTGTCTGGTACCCCTCCCCAGTGAGAACTTCTGGGAGACTCGTCCGTTGACTCTAACGTAGGCCTGAGGGTTAGCATAGAGGGATCTAAGGGCTGCTAGAAAGGAGTCTGGAACGCCCATCCTCTCCAGCACCGCGAAAAGGACTCTCCAGTCGACTCTATTGAATACCTTTTCGGCGTCTAGTCCAAGAAGGCACGCAGGTGTTCGGTGAATGTTGATTAACTCCATTATGTTGATGGTCCGTCTAACCCCCTCCTGAGCCTGTCTCCCTTCAACAAATCCTGTCTGGTCTGTTTTTATTATCTGGGCAAAGAGGGGATTTATTCTAGATGCCAGTATAGAAGAAAATATTTTATAGTCTACATTTAGAAGGGAGATGGGTCTGTAGGTGCTGCAGTCTTTAGGGTCTTTCCCCTCTTTTGTTAATACTGTTATGGTAGCATAAATCCATGATGGTGGGACGGGGTCTCCCTCAAGAAAAATCGGGTTAAACAGTCCTCTCAGGAGTAGTGTTATCTCTGGAGCAAAATTTTTGTAGAATGCTCCACAACACCCATCGGGGCCTGGACATTTCCCAGGTTTAAGGTTTTTGATTGTGGCAAGAATTTCTGCTGTTGCTATGAGGGCCATTAGAGAACGTGCCTGGGCTTCCCCCAATCTCGGAAGTCCCAGGCCTCTCAAAAATTCTGTCGTGTCTGCATCAGGAGTGACCCATTCTACTTTGTACAGGGTTCTATAATATGTTATTAAAGGATTCTGTTATCTGTTCCCATCTGTGTTTAAGTGTGCCCGAGACTGGGTCCTCTATACTTGTAATGGTTGCCCTGTTGGATCGTTGGCGCAAGCGGAATGCCAATTGTTTGGCAGCCCTGGCCCTGCCCCCCCTCGTAATAAGATTGCTTTATATAGTGTAATGCTTTTTTTGTTTCTAAATTATTTAGTTTTTGGATTTTATTTTTAAGTGTCTTAATTTCGTGGCCCCTTTCTTTTTCCCAGTGTTGTTTTTGTTGTGTTTCCAGGGATCTCGGGTTAAGTATGAGGTCCTGCTTTTGTTTTTGCCTTTCTTTTTTCCTGTAGGTGGCGACAGATATTAATTTCCCCCTAACCATGGTCTTAACAGTATTCCAGATAATTTGAGCTGTGGTGCCTGGTCTATCATTTGTTTCAGTAGTCTGCGTTATTAACGTTTTGATTTCTTCATCTTTTATGAGATTTATGTTTAATCTCCAGTGAGTGGGTTTTCTAGGGAGCTAGAGGTCCAGGTCAAGGTTAACAGGCTGGTGATCTGACAGAGTGGCTGTTCCTACCTACATGGAGTGACAAAGGGATATGTCCCTGTTACTAACAAAAAACATATCCAATCTGGAATATATATTTTATGTCTGGGGGAGAAATGGGTGTAGTCCCTCGCCCTTGGGTACTCCTCTCTCCATATATCTACCATCCTGCATTCGAGTAGCAGTCTAGAAAACTGGGTGACCATCCTGCGCTCCAAGGAGGGGATGCCAGTGGTTGAGTGCAGTTTCCTATTCAGGACCAAGTTCCAGTCACCTCCCGCCACCAGGATCCCCCTAGCATTTAGGACCACAAGCTGCAGTAGCTCTGAATAGAAGGTAATCGGGGAATTAGGTGGAGCTTACACATTAATTAAGGTAATCCAGGAGTCCTGAACTCTACCCACCACAATCCGATATCGGGCACCCTCATCCGTAATTACCTCTGTCTCCTCGAAGGGGAGGTGCCCAGACAATATTATAGCAACCCCTCTTTTCCGGCCTTCTTCTAGTGAGGCCTGGTAGAGAACAGGGAAGCCCTTGGTCTTTAGTTTAACCGCTTCTCTAGGAGAGAGCTGAGTTCCCTGCAAGAAGTTTATGTCACAATTTTGTGTTCTGATAAATTTCTGGACCTGCTTCCTTTTAATGTGGTGGTTAACCCCATTTATGTTACATGATAACATTTTGGTCTTGATTGTGGCCATTTTTATAACCCAAAAAAGTCTCCCTGTTCTCTGGGGATACCTTGTGTCCTCCCAACCCTAATTTATTTAGTTTTTGTTGACCAGGTAAGTGTGCTAGCCATAGCAATGACTATTTTCAGGCACGACCCAGGAGGGTATATTACAAACAGGCAGACATACATAGCAGTATAAAGTTAGACATAATTGAACGTAGAGACCAACAGACATGGTAAATAATACTATAATAAAACAGGTAGCCGGTAGTGAGATAAAATAGCGTAGACAGTTACTACAAGCAGTATATATTGCAAGTGCAAAATTTAGACATAATTCATAGTAAAATACAGAGCAAATACAGCCAAAGTGAACAATACTATAACAGGGAGACAGTAGGCGAGGTAAGAGGAATAAAAATGCAATCCTGTAAACAGTAAAGTCAGGGCATTTGATAGCTAAGGCTTAATACACAGTGTACTGTTAGTGATTATTAATATTCTAGTAGGATTAACAAGGGTGATGGGGGAGAGGGAAGGTAGTGGAACTCATAGAGGGGACTGTAGAAAGGGAGACGAGGGGAAAGTGCTATACATTTAAGAGCACAACAGTAGTGTCAGGAGAGGAAGGGAGGATGTATAGGCTAGGGTGGTTCAAAGCAGGTGCATTTGTAGGAAGTGGCAAGATGGTTACGTAAGCCTCTCTTAAAAGAGGCATGGGATGGTGATTGACGTAAGGCAAGTGGCAGGGAGTTCCAATATAGGGGAGCATGGCAGGCAAAAGCTGCATCGCCTTTGGAGGAATGATGTCTGGGGATAAAAACAGGCACTTGTTCGGTAGACCTTAAGCTATACTGGGATGTCAGTTTAAGGAAGAGTCCCACCAGGGGTTTGGGTATTTGTGAACGGACAATATTGTCAATGACTGAGCCATAAGCATAAAGCCTTAGCTCAGAAGGCGGAAGCCATCCCAGATCTGAATATAGTAGACAGTGGTGTTTTAGTCGGTGCGAGGAGGATGCATAGCGGCAGATATTGTTATAAGTGACATCCCACTTTCTGAGGATAGATTTGGACACAGAGGTAAAAGTGGTGACACCATAGGTTAATGAAGGTAGGAGAATACCCCGGGCAATGGCTAGCCTAGCTGAGGGGGTGAGCATATATCTGGTACGGTAGGCTATCCCCAGTTTTGCATTGACCAGCTTGCAGGCCTGTTGGATGTGTTGATCGAAGTTTAGAGATGGGTCTAGAGTGACGCTTAGGTATTTGAAAGAGTTCACCACCTCGAGGTGAGAACCATTGGATGAGAAGACTTTAAATTTAGGTTGGGAGTGTTTGAGTTTGGCATGAGAACCAAATAACATAGCCTGGGTTTTGGACTCATTAAGGACCATGTTGTGACTGGTTAGCCATTTTTGGATTAGTTGAAAGTCGTAAGAGAGATTTTGATTGATTACTTCAATGCTTTTACCACTGGAGTATAGAACAATGTCATCAGCATATAATAAGGAGTCAGTCCTGAGGAGGTTTGTGGTGATGTTATTAATGAAGATGGAGAAAAGCAGAGGCCCCAGGATGGATCCTTGTGGAACTTCAATGTTTATGGTGGCCTTGTCCGAAAGGGTGAAGTTAAACTTCACTGTTTGTGTCTATCAGAGAGGTAGCAGCCGAATCACGTTGTCAGAGAAACCAAGAGTTCTCCGTGAGGCTAAGAGGATGTGATGGTCGATAAGGTCAAATGCCTTGGTCATATCAGTAAAAATGGCCCCAGTGAGAAGGCCAGAGCCCATTGCCACAAGGGTATCTGATGTAAATTTAAGGACGGCGGTAGTGGTGCTATGGCCTTTGCGAAAACCATGCTGGGCCGGGGTAAGATGGTCATATTTCTGGAGAAAGTCTATTGTTTGGGTGGACACCAGTTTCTCCAGAATTTTACTGAGAACTGATAGTATGGTGATGGGCCTATAATTATAGGGATCCTAGCGATCTCCTTTTTTAAAAACAGGAGTAATCCTTTCCAGATATCTGGTATATAGTTCTGGGACAGGGATAGTGTGAACATTTTGGCTAGGGGATCAGCAATGTAGGGTGCAGATAGTTTTAGGAGCTTGGGCTCTAGGTTATTCGAGCCTACTGGGATGTAATCTGCGATTTTATTTAGTAAATTGAACACATCACGCCTAGAGACAGCCTTAAAAAAGAATTGCGGGTCACTGTCATAAGGCGAGATGGGTAAGTTCGTCTGGGCAGGGAAAGAGGAGGTGTAGTTGGATAGGTCGGAGAAAATATCATTGAAGAAATTAGCGATGGTACGGGGATTGTTGCAGTAGACACCATTTAGTGACATGTCATTGGGGGTGGAGGCCGGATTCATGCCAAGAAAGAACTTAATATGGGACCAGAACTTTTTTGAGTCACCATATGAATTTGTTAATAGATCTTTACAGTAGGAACTTTTGGCCTTTTTGATGTCCTTTTTGCAGGAGTTTCACAGGGCCCTGTAGGTATTTAGGTCAGAGGATAGCCCTGATGTCTTGCACTGGAGCCAACCTTTATCTCTCTGTTTTAATTTAAAGAGGAGGTCAGACGTTCGCCAGCGGGTTTGCCTGTTTTTTACCCGACGAGTAACGTAGTTTTCAGTGCTTATCCTGCACCATGAGGAAGCGTGTCATGAATAGTTGGAGGGAAGTTTGAGCATCATTCGATAATAGAATGGGGGACCAATCAGTTGCAGCGATATCATGAAGAAAAAGTTATGGGTTGAAGTTAACATAGTTACAGAAAGTGATGAGGCGAGGTTTCAATGGTGTGGGTTTGCTTTTACCCCAGATACAATATATAGGGGCATGGTCGGTAATGTTATCAGGTAGTACGCCAGAGGTAATAATGTTTTCAGGGTGGTTGGTCATAATCCAGTCTAGTAGCGTGCTTGTGTTACAGTGTGGTGGTGTTCTGGTGGGATTGCATACAAGTTGGTGCAAGTTATGATTTTGCAGCCTGGACCGCAGTGTTGATTGAGTGTTCCCCAGCCAATTTAGGTTAAGGTCACCTAGTATAAGAACCTCATGTTTACCAGCAAGGTATGAGATTTGTTCCAGTAATTCATCCAGCCCCATTTGACTGTTTGATGGGGGGTTATAGACACATGTTATATGTAGTTTCTTGGAGCCCAGGGTAAGAAGAGTATGGAGTACCTCACAGTGGGCAAGATTGGATGATTTGATGGTAGAGAGGTGTAGATGGTCTTTAAAGTAGACAGCAGTACCACCCCCTCTCTTGGGGGCAGGTCTGTCGAGTCTCAATAGGTTATAGGATGGAAGGGAGCACTGAGAGTCAGGAGTGGAAGGACATAGCCAGGTTTCAGTCAGACATATGATGTCAGGCTTATATTGGGAGGTCCAGGACTCAAGCTCGGTAAGATTGTGTGTGAGACTCCTAATGTTATGGTGTACTACAATCAGATCTTTAGCATTGCTAATGAAGTCTGGAGTGGCTAGTGTTGGCCCTGGATTTAATTGAACATCCCCAGAGAGTAGGATAGCGAGTAGGAGGAGGTACCAGAGCTTCCGGTGCATAAAAGAGTATTGGCTCCATGTACACAGGTGAGAATTTTTAGAGGTAAAAGTTACTAGGTGGAGCCATAGTTCAAGTATTGCTGGGGTGAGATCACAATGATCGGGATTGAGCAGCAGAAGATTTTAGAAAAGATAGTCATTAAGCAGGTATTTAGGGACTAAAAAACAGTACGATGTACAGAGAGCATGGAAAGGTGGATCAGTGGCATTGATGACACTAGAAGGAATAGTATTAAATGCAGGTACATTTTGGGTTCCTGTAATGGCTGAAGAGGTCGGGTAGTCTGGAGAAATTTCAGGGGACTGTTGTTGATAGTAGACCTAGGTTAGCAAAAGGTTGTTGTCAGATGGACAGGGTACCTTAAACATGGGACAAGGTAGTTTAGGTGATCACCAGCAAGTAAGCCTAGTCAGGGACTGGGTAGCAATGGGATAAGGGAGTTTAATCAGGGTGATCAGGGCTAGGACAAACAGAACAGGAGTGAGAGGGTAGCTACAATACAGTATGTAGAGATGATTCGAAATGCAAAAGCCAGACGTGGCAGTGCAGTAAGATCCTGTGTTACCTATGGGATTGAGTGCTAGTGGGAGTAGACAGGAAAGGGCCAATGGGGATGGTGAATGAAAGTAAAGCTGAAACCGGGCCAATGAGGAGAGCAGAGCGCGAACAAGGAGGGGTCAAAAGCGTATTTAAAGGTGGCCTGGGAGAGGGTGGGGGGCCAGGAGAAAATAGGATAGGACTTAGAAACCTGAGGAACTGCCGCGCTGAGAGCCGAAATCTGCAGCATGGAAGCTGAGCAAAAAAGGCACTCCAATCAGCGGGCAGTTCTCGGCTGGCGGACCAGTCGGCTCCTGTCTGCAGGGTGCCGCACCAATCAGCCATTAGCAGCCTTGGAGTAGAAAAAGTGCTTAGTACCTGGGCTTGTTGCCATGCTGGGGGACCAGGAGGGTGGCCGAAGATGCTGCAGAGTCGTCGGGCGGCGGCCGTGAAACTCCGCCTTGAGGAGGGGGCGCCGCTCGGGTGAAGAGATCCTAGGGGGCAAAGGAGACAGCAGGTTATAAGGAGTTCAGGACAGAGACCAGGGGGCTGGTGGTAGTCTGTCAGCAGGGGTTGGGGGAGATCATGATAGAACAAAAGAAGGGGTCTAAGTAGAGACAGGAGGGGTTTTGTAGGAAATAGATGCAAATTACTTTGCAGTGAGCTGAGGGCTGAGAGGGTGTAGGTAAACTCGAGCACAGATTTCACAGTAAGGGAGTAAGAGATAGATGTAAGGCACTACACTCTGGCTGGTATCAGCAGCGCAGTAGAAATTATAATTTTACAGGAGGGGTAGGCAGAGAGCTTGGGCAGGGAGGAAAAGGTTACAGCAGGAATACAGCCTGGTGCAGAAAACAGAAAAGGTGGGAGCAGGAGAAGGGTGGTATAAACAAATCAGGCTACAGTTTAGAGGCAAACACTTTCGGATACTTAGGGTATCCTAAAACTCCAGTTTACAGACAGTTTACATAGCTTAATCACTAGCTGTTTAACAATACAAAGCCTCCGAAGTACATAACATTAAATAGGACTTAGAAACCCGAGGAACCGCTGCGCTGAGAGCCGAAATCTGCAGCTTGGAAGCTGAGTAGAAAAGGTGCTCCAGTTAGCGGGCAGTTCTCGGCTGGCGGACCAATCGGCTGCTATTTGCAGGGGCGCTGCACCAATCAGCCGTTAGCAGCCTTGGAGTAGAAGGTGCTTAGTACCTGGGCTTGTTGCCATGCTGGGGGACCAGGAGGGTGGCTGAAGATGCTGCAGAGTCGTCGGGCGGCGGCTGTGAAGCTCCGTCTTGAGGAGTGGGGCGCCGCTTGGGCAAAGAGATTCTGGGCTTGTTGCCTTGCTGGGGGACCAGGAGGGTAGCTGAAGATGCTGCAGAGTCGTCGGGAGGCGGCCCGTGCGGCGGCCGTGAAGCTCCGCCTTGAGGAGTGAGGTGCCGCTCGGGCGAAGAGATCTTGGGCTTGTTGCCATGCTGGGGGACCAGGAGGGCAGCTGAAGATGCTGCAGAGTCGTCGGGCGTCGGCCGTGAAGCTCCATCTTGAGGAGTGGGGCACTGCTCGGGCGAAGAGATCCTGGGTTTGTTGCCGTGCTGGGGGACCAGGAGGGCGGCCAAAGATGCTGCAGAGTCGTCGGGCGGTGGCCGGTGCTGCAGCCGTGAAGCTCTGCCTTGAGGAGTGGGGCACCGCTTGAGCGAAGTGATCCTGGGCTTGTTGACATGCTGGGGGACCAGGAGGGCAGCCAAAGATGCTGCAGAGACGTCGGGCGGCGGCCGTGAAGCTCCGCCTTGAGGAGTGGTGCGCCGCCCGGTAGTCGATTATGATGGAATTGCCTGATTCTGCAGCACTGAAAATGTTGCCTGTGTTAAGCATGAGAACCTTATGCCTTTTTTGCTCTTGTAACATCAAAGAACATGAGTAGCTAATAGCTCTATAAAGAATTAACCTTAAAATAACAAACAGTAACCAATTTTCCCCACCAGGTGGGAGTACAACCATAAACCAATTATATGGCAAGATGAAAGCAGCCATTACCACTGCTAAAAGTATAAACCAACATTCCCAGTTTATTTCACCGGTTAGGGACCACTGCCGCCTGCACCCCAAAAGGAAGGGGTCCGCCAGGTATCCCACCATAGCACTGGCTGTTTCTATTCCACTTTGCTGTGGTTTCCCACTTTTGGGGTTGTGTGGAGTTTGGTGGGAGTATGCCCCACCTATTGAATAGTGACTTCCATGGTCGGCAGGGTAAATTAAATCCCTGACGGGTGTGATCTCCTTGGAGACCCCTGGCCCTAAGAGTGGTGTAAGGCCCTGCCAGTTCACGGGGAGAGTCATGGGCCACAGCCCATCCCCTAGGAAAATGGCCCACGTCAGCGGTAACAGCAAAATCCAACACATGGTTTGCTGGTCAGCTGTCCCCAGGCCCCTTGGTGCCCCTACAGAATTATTTACAGTGAAAGGGAGTCATAAAATAAACACAGGTGGCTTTTTTTTTTTTGTTTTGTTTCTGGACTAGCCTCCAGTACTGTACATCCACAGCATGTAACTATTCTGCAAATACTAGGGGTTTTATAACATCTGCATTTGGTTATAAACATGTTCAATTTAACCCTCTAGCCTTCCCTCTCCCGCAGGCTATGTATTGTAGTTTTGAAAAAACTGTCTGCAAGCTTTCCCACTATTTTATTCCATGCGCTGCAGTCACGCATTCTAGCAATAATTGCCCCCTTTAAGAGGCCTGTATAAGCCTGCAGACTGATCTCTAAACATAGAAATGTCCTTTGGTGTTTCAGATTTCTCCTGATAGTTTAACATTTTGAAAAGTTAACAGAACAGCCAAACAGAAGTTTGCAATCGACCCTTTGTTAGATCAGGGGGTCGAGGAGTATGGGATCTCTCAGTTTCCCGTTATCAGTTAAGTCAGCTCAGCCCCCCTTTCCCCTTGTTACTCACCACCTTGAAGGTACCTCACCCATTGTAATGATGAATTGAGGGGCTGGTAAGTCCTGCATGCTTTGGGGGAAGGTCCATACAGCTTTCGTCATCTGGTTCAGGGCGCCGAGGCCGACGAGCTGGCTCTGACATCAGTCCGATTGTGTGGAGTTACCCTCTTCTCCCTAGCCATGATCGCGTTGATCTGCACTGCTGAACTGTATTGCTGAGAGTATTGCAGACCTCTGCTCACAGGGTTGATGAGGTATTTTTGGCGTTATGATTTGCTGATTTGGGTCCTTTTCTGGCCACCACCCAGGCTGATTGAATTAGCTCTTTTTCTAGCTTTTCCTTAGTCAGGTGTGGCACGATGAACCCCATACTTTCCAGACACTATGATGCGGCTGCTAGATCTTCAAAGACCTTGGTACCGCCCTCCGTTTCCATTCTAATACGGGCTGGGTAGAGTATTTGAGCTTTCACATTTTTGGACCTGAGCTGCTTCATGATGAGCCAGAGTACTTTTCTGTTCTCCTGTACCAGGGTGGTATAGTCGTTATCTACTTGTAGTCGATGGCCCTGATAGGTGAGTGTGTTCTGTCTCCAAGCCGTCTTGAGAATTTCTTCTTTAGTGGCATATGATGTTAGTTTGGCCCGAAGGATCGGGCCGGGCTCCAGGGTTTGTGGGCCGCTGAACCAACGAGCAGTGAGCTCTGTCCATGGAGAGATCATAATCTGGGGGAGGTTTAAGGCCTCCCTGAGAACTTCCTGAAGAAAGGCGATCGGATCCTTGGCCCCCTCCTAGGAACCCTCTGGTACACCATAAACGCGAATGTTCTGATGGCGACTGCAACCCTCTATATCGTCAGTCTTGGCAGTCTTCTCCCTCTGTCTTGCCAGCAGATAGAGGAGCAGACGATCATGGCGGTCGGTCTGTTCAGAGACATTCGAGAGGCCGACTTCTGTTTGGTCCTCATGGTGTTCTATTTTATTTATATTCTCTTGTAGTTCATCGAGGGTGCCATCAATTTTTTTTTTTTTTTTTATCTTTACGGGCTGTCTGCATTATCAAGGCTATAAGCTGAGCGCTTTCTTCTGCCTCCGTACCCGTTATCTCCATCTCTGACTCGTCAGCGGTGCTCTCCATAGATAACCCCTTTTTTCCAAGTTGCAGCATGGAATTGAATTTCTGCATAAGGGTTTGTGAATTCCTAGTAAGTAGCCCCCTTGAACGTGTAGCCTTTGCAGGAGATTGCATATTTTAGGCTGAAAGTGCCGTTAGATTTGTTTCAGGGCAGTGTGGAGCTCCGAGTGAAGCCGCCATTCAGCCGCTGACGTCTCTGGGAGTCGCGTCAAAATCTTTTGATGCAAGTCCCTTGTGTCATTCTAGCCCCTTTGAAAATCGGGCCCTATGTTTTTGGGTTTTTGGTCTCCAGCTTTCTGAATTGCAGTCATGTCTGTCGGCAGCAAAACTGAAGTGCTAAAAGGTGGCATTGTCTAGTGTTTTAATGTTTGCTTGCACACGCAGCGTGACGCGAACATCTTGTTACAGTAAGGCAGTTTCGGAGGTGAGTCACTGTGGCGTCCTAGTATGCAGCTCATGCTGCAGTGGGGCTCTGCCGTGACAGCACAATGATCGGGGGAAGGGGAAGTAAAAGTCTCATAGTTGGAAGGAACCAACTGCTTCATTCACAGAGCAGCTGGCTCCTTGCCATTTGCATAAACCAGCCCCACAGTCTTACAGTCACCAATACAGCTCCCGAACAAGTGTCTTTCCTTGGTTGCTACCAGGGCTGCGATCTTGCATAATGTAAGAGAAATTTATAGCCAGGTTAGTAACCACTATCCAGTCCGCTTCTGGTCTCTCAGCGTTTGCTGCCCTTCAGCCCTTAGTTGTGTCCCAACTCCTGTCCTCTCCATAGATCTTGCTCCCGTGTCTTGACCCAAACTTAGTTGCCATGACCCAGATAGATGGGCCAGTTTGATTGAAACAAGCAGCAGTGGGTAGGTCTGTGCAGCCAACCGACCTGCTGCTGCTCACATTCCCACTGTAGCTATTGAAATATATGCCCCTTTCTGACACTGCATTCCACTGTGACTAACTCCAGCTGGCCAGACCCACTGCCACAAAGTAACCATGCTTCAGTCTGGTTTTGTTCTCTCACACATTGCTGCCCTTCAGTTCTTAGTTAAGATGTGTTCTGACTCCCAACCCCTTCCCCCAAACATAGATCTTGCTTCCGAGTCTCGATCCAAACTTACTTGCCTCAACCCAGATAGACGGGCCAGTTTGATTCAGACAAGCAGCAGGCAGGTCTGTGACACCACCTTACCTGCTTCTGCTTGCATTCTGCCTGCGGCTGCTGAAATAGGTGCTCCTTTCTGACACTGCATTCCATTGTAACTAACTCTAGCCAACCTGCTCCACTGCCAAAAACATAACTTCTTGTTATTCTGCTCATTTTTAGTGTGCCAGCATAGTGGTGCAGGCAACCAAAAAGGTTAGGAGGGTAGCCAGACAGGTAGGAATCACGGTGGGGGGGGGGGGGTCGAGATGCATAAGCATTATCAGATTTTCAAAAAGTTACACATTGATTGCTTTCTTAACACAATGCTAAGGTTCTAGTTCAAATGCGTAAGTGCACCTTGTCATCTGCGGCCACCTTTATGTGGTTTTAAAATGTGTGTACTGCTAGCTGTCCTACTGCAGTTGCTGATTTTTTAGTTTTTTTTTTGCTTTAGAAATGTTATTTTAGTTATTTGTGGTTTATTTTAAAAGTGCAGGTGAGGGAAGAGAGAGAGATGGCATAACAGCTGCCATTGCTTTGCAAAAGGGGCGCTGAGGAAGGAGAGTTGGAAGAGTAGGCAGTCCTTGGCTACTGTGCTTGGGTAAAACGTATGTAGTGGCAGCCTCTGGGTAGGAGCGGAAAAATGAAACAGTGAGCTATTAAGTTTTTAAAATAAAAAGCTCAGCAATTTACCATTATTTACTAATGTTTCTACTTCGGGAGTGATACACTCTGAGGTGGGAGTAGAAGCATAGAAAATGACGTCAGAAGGGGACCTGCGGTCAGTTGAGTCTGCCCAAACATGGTTTCCCGGGACCTACTATCACGCTGGAGTCCTATCCCTTGAGATGTCCAGCCTAACCTTCTCTAGTGCTGTGTGATTGTGCCCAAGCCTTGTCCCACATGAGCTTAAAACTCAACACCGACTTTGCAGCCACCACTTTAGGTGGCAGTCTATTCCACCGCTCCATCACCCTCTCTGAGAAGTAATACTTTCTGATGTCCCTCCCGAATTTCCCACCTTTTAATTTCCACTTGTGCCCCCTTGCTGTAGAATTGATATTCCTGGTGAAAAGCACTGTGTGCAGCACTTTGTTTATGCCTCTAAGAAACTTGAATGTCTCAATCATATCCCCCCCTTTCCCTCCTATTTTCCAGTGAGAACATGTTCAAAGTCTTTAGCCTCTCCTCATAGGTCACTCTCTGAAGGCCATATATCTATCTTCTTTGTTGCCCTTCTCTGGACCACCTCCAACCTATCGATATCCTTTCTGAGGTGAGGCCTCCAAAGCTGGACACAATACTCCAGGTGAGGCCTCACCAAGAACTGGTAGAGGGGAAACATCACCTCCCTGTCCCTGCTATCAATGCCCCTTCCGATACATCCCAGTACCCTGCTAGCCTCGCTGTAAGCCTTATTACATTGACTTTGCTGCTTGAGGTCGTCCCTAATGATGACCTCCCCCCCCACCACCAGATCGCATTCCTCTTCCAATAAGCTAAGTTTTTGGTTTTTTTTTTGGTTAATCTTTTTATCGCCCCTACGTGCGCCCGAGCTGCCTCTCCCTTCAGGCTGCCTAGGTCCTCAGGCATTCTCCCTACTATCTCCCCTTTGACCACCTTACCTCATATTTGCAGCCATCCACAGAGTAGCCCCGGTGTAACCCTTCACCGGGTGGGTCCCCGCTCCTCCGAGGGGGAAGGCACTGGTGGGGAGGAGGCACCAGCACACTATTTCTTTCTTGCAGTCCCGGGAGTTGCTGAGGCATTTTGTGGCTTCTTGGGGAGTCTTCGGGGATGCCTGGGGCCAGCAGCCGTCATCCGGCTAGACTTCCAGCGGGGAATTTCCATTTTTCTGGTTCCCCTAATTGCACTGCTTCCTGTAGTGCCCCCGGTCTCCACTGGGGGCGCTTCATGAAGAGCAAGGCAATCCTAACCCTCCCAGGATAGAGAGCAGTCCGTCGGACGCTCCATCCCATCCTCCCCCTGCCGACCCCAGACGGCTCAAGTCCGTTCCCGAATCTGGGTCGCCGGCTAAGCTAAGTTTGACCCCGTTTAGCCAGTATTCTGTCTTAGGGGTAGCTCTACCCAGGTGCATCACCTTATCACCTTGCACTTCTTAGCATTGAATTTTAACTGCCATGTGGATGTCCACCTTTCCAACTTTTTTTTTTTTTTTTTGCTCCTCAGGGCCCCAGCCTTGCCACTCCTTCAGGCCCACATAGCTCCCTGTGCCCGCCGTCTCACCTCCGCTGCGTCTCCTCCATCGGTCCCAGTCCTGTCTGCCCTGCACCTTGGGGGGGGGGGTTCGGCACTAACCCTACCGGAAGGGCTTTCCCCAGGAGAAAGGGAGGAGCATTTGGGGATATGGTACCCCCGGGGCAAGCACACACACGGGAGACGGAGGAGAAGGTGTCCTCCGGGAACCAGCGTGGTGGGAGAAGGATTGGCCATCATCCAGCCAGGCTGGGGCCATTTTTTCATTTTCTCAGGGACATGATGTGACACGCGATGCCAAGGCCAGAGCCGACATCCATCACGCTCCCTCTCACAGTGGAGCCTGTCATAGTGCTGTGCCTCTAGCCTCTGCCAGGGGCCAGCAAACACCGAGGCTCTTAACCCCCTCCTTCCCTGGAGAAGGCGAGCAGTCATTGGGTGCCCAAGCCTTCTTTCCCTGTCCAGCATACCGACTCCTGGGTCTGTTCCCAAACCTGGGTCTGTTGTCACAAGTGGAAATCCAACTGCTGCGCCGGCGGGCCGGCCTATTTCCAACTTTTTAAGATCCTCCTGTAGCTCTCTGACTCCCTCTGTGCTGTCCACTCTGCCGCTAAGTTTCATGTTGTCTGCAAACAGGGCAATGTTGCCTTTTATACTCTTGCCAATGTCACTAATAAATATATTGGAAAGGATTGGGCATAGGACCGACCCCTGTTGCACCCCACTAGTGACGTGTCTTTCAGTAGATCTTACCCCATTTACTACTACCCTCTGTTTCCGATCTTCCAGCCAATTTCGCACCCACCTGACAATTTGCTCTACAAGAGATGCCTGTGTGGGACTGTGTCAAATGCCTTACTGAAGTCAAAGTAAAGCAGGTCCACCGCATGGCCCCTATCCAACTCCCTGGTCACATGGTCAAAGAAAGTAATACGGTTCATTTGACATGACATGCTAGACATGAACCCATGCTGTTTATTGTTTTGAAGGTAATTAAGTTCAAGGTATTCTACCAGATCTTGTTTAATAATGGTCTCCATTAGCTTGCCCACTGTTGATGTGAGGCTACCTGGTATATAATTACCCATCTCCTCCTTATCGCCACTTTTATGGAGTGGCTCCACGTTAGCCACCCTCCAGTCGCTTGGTACAATCCCAGACTTAATGACCTATTAAATAGGTGCACGAGAGGGGCTGCTAGCTCCTCGGCACCTTGGGGTGTAAACCATCAGGGCCTGGGGCCTTGTCAGGTCTGATGTCGGAAAGGCCCTTCCTGACCCTGTTAGTAGTGAATTCCTGGATGCACATTCTCTGGATCCCCCTGTGGCCCTGATACCAGTGTCTGGCAGAGGGCCCTGTCCCTCCCTAGTGAATACTGAGCAAAAGTATTCATTGAGGGCCTCTGCTTTCTGCCCGTTGTCCTCAAGCACCTCATCCTTAACCTTTAACCTTACAATCCCCCCGGCCTTTTCTCGCTGATATAGCAAACAAATTATTTTCCCCTGATTTAACCTCACATGGAATCTGCAGCTCCTTTGCTGCCTTGGCATCCCTCACTATTCTCTTTGCCTCCCTGCTTTGCTGAATGTTAGGTCCCCCTGTAGTTGTTTCCGCCTGTCAACTTCATCCATTACCGCCCCCATTTTAGTATTTTCTGAAAACAGACTGATCCTGCTCTCAACTCCATGTGAGGTATCCGTAATGAATAGTTCAAACAACACCGGACCCAGCACAAAGCCTTACGGCACTCCACACGTCACTGGCCTAGGTGCTGAGAGTCCCCACCACCACTACCACTACCACCCGTTGCTGCCTCCCCTTCTGCCTGTTCACGATCCAGTTAACCAGCTTTGCCCCCATCCCCACGGATTTCAGTCCCCCCCCCCAGCCGCCTGTGAGGTACTGAATCGAAGGCCTTGCTGAAGTCCAAATATAAGACGTCCACTGCGTAGCCCTTATCCAGCTCACTTGTTACCCAGTCATAATACTCTGTTAGATTGATCTGACAAGATTTCTCCAAGACGAACCCATGCTGCTGCCCATCCTGGAGGCCATTCACCTCGAGAAATGACACCAGTCTCTCCCTCAGTATCGTTTCCATGAGTTTACCCACTATGGAAGTGAGACTGACAGGTCTGTAGTTGCCTGGCTCATCCCATGGTCCACTGTTGTGTATAGGCACCACATGGGCCATTCTCCAGTCCTGTGGCACGCATCCCGTGTCCAGGGAGGTGCCGAACAGGTCCGTTAGCGGCCAGGTCGACACCTCCGCCATCTCTCTCTCAGCATCCTGGAGTGAGTGCCATCAGGACCTGGTGCCTTGTCCATGTCCACCCTTAGTGTCTTCTGACCCTGTAGTACTATATACTCCTCAATCATTCTGTCGGTCATCCCCCCCACAACCCCACCTTTCCAGTCCACGGAGGTAGTGGACCATCCTTCTCCTGTGTGAACACAGAGCAGAAGTATTCATTCAGTGCTTCTGCTTGTTCCTCTCCCTTTCCACAACCCCGTCCTCTTGATCCACACTATTTGGGTCCCTGCACTTCCTTTTTTCCCTCACGTATCTAAAAAAGTTCTTCTCTTCTCCCTTAATGCCCCGAGTCAGCCTTAGCTCCCTGGCGACCTTGGCTTCCCTAACCAGCTTGGTTACCTCCTTGGACCAACTCGCATACACCTCCCTGTCCTCCTCCCTCCCCATCCTCTTGAACCTCCGATACCACAGTTCTCTTTGCCCTTACTCCTACGAGCACTTTACTGTATAGCCAACATGGCTTCTTGGCCCTGCTCTTCTTGCTCAGAGTCCTGGTGCAAGCCTCCATAGCCTCTGTTAAACCAAGTTTAATGATATCCCACTTTTGCTGTGCATCCATCTCCAGCCTAATCCCGTCTGGTTGTCCTTGCAGGACTTCCCGCATCCTCTCGAAGTCCGGCCACCTGAAGTCCACCACCCTTGGTTCTGAGCCTACAGTCTCCCTACTCAAACTGAGCATGAACCACACCAGTTGATGGTCACTCTCAGCTAGTGGGTCTTCCACCCTTAGTTCTCTCACAGCCTCCCTATTCGATAGTACCAAGTCCAGTGTATTACCTAGCCAAGTTGGCATGTTGACCAACTGTGTCAGAAGACTATCCTGGAATGCATCCAGGAGTACCTGCTCCCTGGCAGTGGAGGTGGCTGGGGTACTCCAGTCTACCCCAGGTAGATTGAAGTCCCCCACGATCACCACATTCCGCTTCCTACATACCCTCTTAATCTGTTCTGCTAACTCCTTATCCAGCTCCTTGGACTGGGCTGGTGGTCTATACACCACCCCCAGCCTCAGCTTTCTAACCTCTGAGTCCAGGAGCTGCATGCACAGCGCCTCTGTCCTCCACGTCCTCCCCCTCATCTCTTGTGCATCTAATCCCATCCTTTACATAGACTGCCACCAATCCCCCTTTCCCCACTCCTCTGTCCTTTCTCTAAATTTTGTACCCTGAGATTGCCAGATCCCATTCCTGGTGTTGGGTGGTCCAAGTCTCAGTGATGGCTGCGACATCCACCATCCCTTCAGCTAAGAGAGCCTGAAGCGTAACTGTTTTGTTACCCAGTCTCCTCGCATTCAGGGAGACCACCCCCTGCCCATTCCCATCCATCCCTCCACCCTGTGGCCCCTTGACATGCCCTCTTCCCTTCTGCAGCCCACCCTCGTTGCAGTCGCTGTTGTCATAGGGGATCAGCCTGCTAGGGCCCCTTCTGGCAACCTGCATACTCGCCTCCCTTATCTAGTTTAAAACCCACATGTAACTATATATTCCTCCAGCTTATGTTTCAACACCCCTGCCCAGCCCTACCAAGTGTAATCTGTCCCTTGTGTACAGTTCACTGTTGTTCCATGTATTGCCCCCCCCCATCGTCCTACCTGCCCATACCCATGAGAGCTACGCCACCCTCCCAGCCAGGAATTGAACTTCACTATCCTTTCCTTTCTCACTCTGCTCACCCATGGAACTGGTAGCACCTCTGAGAAGGCCACTGAGCTCCCAGTTTCAGAACACAACTTCCCCAGCTCCTCAGATCTCTCCCTGACTGACTCCACCATGCAGCCCCCCAGGTCATTAGTGCCTACATGTACCACCATGTGAGGTTTCTTCCTTATCCAAACACACTTAAGCAGCGCCTGCCCTGTCCGCTGTCAAGCCCGGTACAGGTTCCACCCAGAGTGAGCAGCCCCCACTCCCTCCTCAGTTCTCCCACCATGAACCAGAGTCTTCGGCTGGGAGAGGGAGAAGGAGCCTTTAGCTGGTGGCTGTGAGTGTAAGTAGATCTGAAAGATTTTTCTTAGCTGGTATTTCTGGGTGTTTGTAATTGTATTTGAGGGCTGGTCTTAACTGCCATTTATTGTGCTTTTACATTTAGTTTGGACAGGAGTAAGGGATTCTAGCAGACAAGTTGGTGTTCATGTGTTTAAAAGTTGCTGTCTGCCCTGTAAGTGCAGGCATCATATTACAGGGGATTAGTGCTGTTTGAATGTGAGGTGTAACAAGGGATCGACAAATTTCAAAATGGCATGCTAGTCCAGGACAACTGGCCTTGCCAAAAATGGTAGTCCCTGAGTTTCGAGTGGTAGTCCAGTGCATTTTATTTATTTTTCCTTGGGCACTAGCAGTTAGGCTTGCCCTTTACTTATGGGCAACAACACAAAGTCTCGTAGCCCCCTTGCGCTATTCCTCCTTTACTGCTGCCTTTGTTTCTCTGATTGTCTTTCACTTAGTTACACTTGTATTCTGCCCAGTGCCTTTTATTTTTAGGCAGCAAAATGTCCAACTCTTGCTCTCCGCTTTGCCTCTATAACGTTTACTGCTGCTTGCTCATTCTCAATGATCCCTGGTCCATCTCTTCTCTTTATTATGTTTTTTTTTTTTAATCAAATGTGTACTGCAGTCACAAGAGCAGACACAAAGTTAAGCCCCCAGCCTCTCCTTTGTTTCTCTACCTCCAGTTAGGCCTTTTTACTATGTATTTATTTTTTAGGCAGGTTTTTATTCATTAAATCTCAAGTTATTTGTAAAAATAATCTCTTATACCTATTCTGTTAGGGAACACAAAAAGCAGTCGTTCTCTCCTGAATATTTACCTTTCCCCTCCATATTTGTCACGCCTTTTTGTGTGGGGGGGAGCAGGGCACCATTTGGCATGAAGGTGATTTAGTCTGATAAGGCTGAAGGCATTTACATCAATGAATCAAACCACTACCTCCACGCCACAGCTTCCGCCGTTCTCCTCCCCCACCGGGGCTCTTCACTCGCATACTACCTCCTTAGTTCTCATTCCTTACTCCACACTGTAATTTTTTACTGCTGCTCAATTCAAAAAATATATATTTTCATATGCTCCACACAGAAAACAAAGAAATCGTGACAGCCAGTGGTCTCTGTCTATTCAGACTAAAATTCAACAGTCCACTCACCGACGACAAACAACGAAAAGCACAATCGCTGCACGAGTGTACAACTCTTTCTCTGACGGAATTACGAGAAGTGATTGAGCACGTCTCCGATCTGCCTCACCAACCAAATCAACACCATGGCCAATGGCACTTACCGAACGGAGCATGATCACTGATTTACTGCCACACCTGCCAGTCTTGTGACTTTTTTTTTTTTAAATTCAAGTTTATTGCATATTTAGGCACAGAAAAATCATTTCCATCACATCTTAACTGCATAATTAAATACATTTTGTAGGGAAGAGATCTTAATACGTAGTCATATTTCATCAGTTAGGTCACTTTCCAGTTTCAATAAATTGCCATTAGTGTGTAGGATAATATTTATTTACTTCGGAATCCAGTGGCTTTCAATTATGTCCTAATGTCTCCGGGCCCCTCTCCCCCACTGCCCTTCCCTCCACCCCAGGTATCCCTCCTTCAGCTCCCTGCACCATCAGCCATGGGGTCCATCATCTCACAAAACCCTGTGTCTGCAGATTAATTTTATAGGTGACTTCTTTCATGTCTCGGATCTCACCAACAATGGACAGCCAATCTTGGTAAGCAGATGAACATGGCGATAACCACCTTCTTGTTATAGCTTTGTGGGCCGATGTCAGGAGGACATTCCACAGGTAGGTCTTCTCATTCCCCTTAATTTCATCCGGTCTCAGTCCCAACAACAGGTTTCTAGGGCCAAGGGTGACCCCAATGGAGAATATCTGTCTTAGTTTTTGGACAACCTCTGCCCAGTAACTTGTTAGGTCTGGACATGTCCAGAATATATGCAGGTAGTCCGCTTTAGCCCTCCCATCCCCTCCAGCATTTCCCAGAACAATTCTTATCCCATGTGCATTTAACTGCTGGTGTGATAGAAAATCTCATTCTTACTTTCCACTCAAACTCCTTCCATATCGGAGAGCATGTGGTCTTAAAAGCTTGTGTGAGGGCGAAGTCCCATTCCCCCTCAGCTAGTCTCTCTCCCATCTCAAGTTCCCATATATTTTGGATCTGTGTGGCTCTCCTCCCTCCCCTATCTCTTAAGGCCCTATATATGGTAGAGACATGCCCCCCGAGTCTTACTGAGTTCATTATTTCACTCATGATGTCCATCATCCCTTCTGAGGATTTGGTCTGATTAAAGAGGGCCTGCAGGTTCTGTATATATGTTCTTACTTGTAAGTACCGGAAATAATCTGTTTTAAGGAAAATCTTTCTTTAATCTGGTTAAACTCCAGGACTGTGTTCCTTCTAGAAATTGGTTTAAGGAGTATAGACCCATTCTTCCCTATCTCTTAAAAGTGAGGTCCTGTCTGGCTGGGAGGAACGCAGGGTCCCATGCAAACCATCTTAAGGGCCACGTCTCCCCCACGAGCCTGTGTTTGGTCCAGAGGCGCGGCAGGGTCCCCAGAGTGTTTCTCACTGTCAGCAGTAAGGTGTTACTACTATCTTTGTTCAAGGTTCCTGGTAACATTACCCTAGCCCCCAGAGGCGAACCATCCGTCAGAACCTGCTCAATTGCCTTCCATCGGGCTTTATATTCTTTTGCCAACCACAGGAGGGCCCATCTTAATTGAGTGGCTAAAAAGTAATCTTCCAGATTAGGGGCATTACTTCCCCCATGTTTTTTACTAGTCTGCATTATTGCAGTCTTGATTCTGGGTCTCCTATGGTTCCAAATATATTTTGTAATCATTCTTTGCCAGATCTGGAATTGATTCTTATTTATTTTCAATGGAAGGCACTGAAAAAGGTATAGGTATTTAGGGAGGACATTCATCGTGACTGATTGAATTCTCGAGTATAGGGGTTAACTCAGAGCTTCCCACCTTTTAATATCTTGTCTGATCTGAGTCATCAGGGGTTCAAAATTAGTCGAATAGAGCGGCGTGAGATTTTTAGGGATTTGGGTGCCTAGATATTTTATTTTGCCTCTATTCCAGTTCGGGGTTAATAATTGTGTTATATTTGGGAGTGGATTATAGAAAAATTTTAGCACTTCCGTTTTATATTTATTGAGTATCCCAAGTATTGGCTAAATTTATGTATCCTAGACCATAATTTAGGAATGGATTTATCCGGATTAGTTATGAATAGGAGGACATTGTCCGCATACAAAGAAATGTTGTGTTCCTCCCCTTCTATCACCACTCTCTCCACCTCCCTTTCTTCCCTTACCGTTTGAGCTAAGGGTTCTATATATATATGGCAAAGAGGAGCGGCGACAGTGGGCAACCTTTTCTGGTGCCCTTCCCTAGATCAAATCTTTGTGAGATCCCCCCATTCACTCTCACAAAAGCCTGTGGGGAGGCATAGAGGGCTTTGACCGCTTCCAGGAATGTTGACGGGAAGCCCATTCTCCTGCGTACCATAAACAGAAAGCTCCAGTTGACCTTATCGAACGCTTTTTCAGTGTCTAAGCTCATAATGCAGGTGGGAATGTGTTGTTTATTAATTATATCACTTATGTTTATGGTCCGTCGGACACCCTCAGGGGCTTGTCTACCCTCTATGAATCCCGTTTGATCCGGGTATATTAAGTTTTTAAGGAATGATTGAAGTCTGGTGGCTATTATGGCCGTAAAGATTTTATAGTCTATACTGAGAAGGGAAATTGGTCTGTATGAGCCACAATCGTTTGGATCTTTCCCCTCCTTCGGGATCACAGTTATGGTGGTATAATTCCAGGAGGGGGGGACCGCCTCACCCTCCAGCCACACCTGATTGTATATGTTCCTTAGCATAGGGGCCACTTCTGCTATAAACATTTTATATAGTTCACTGCTGAACCCATCTGGTCCTGGGCATTTACCCACCTTAAGGTCCTCGACACTGTGGAGGATCTCCTGATGGGTGATTGGGTGTTCCAGAGACTGTCTCTGGGTCTCATTGAGTTTGGGTAGCTTTAAAGCTTCTAAGAATTCTTGGGTTTCCTCTGGGTGTGCGTTTTCTTGTGGACGATAGATCTGCTTATAATATGCGACTAATGCATCCGTTATCTGTTCCCGTCTATGTGAATATGTCCTGTAGTCGGATGGCGTAGGCCTGTGACATGGGCCCGGGCGGACTGGTGTTTCAGCTGATAGGCCAAAAGGCGAGTAGCCCGTGGTCCCCCTTCATAATAAAATTGTTTTATATAGGCCAGGGCCTTTTCAGTCTCCATTAGTTGTAGTTTTTGAAGATTAGATTTGACTTCCTTTATTTCCCTTTCTGTGGTTCTACAGAATTTTTAATTTCTGTTGTCCTTCTAAGGATCTAAGTTTCCTTGTTAAATTTTCTATTTGCTTACCCCTTTCCCTCTTTTTATATGTGGCTGTTGAGATCAGTTTACCTCTGATCATTGTTTTAACCGTGTCCCAAAAGATTTGTGGTGTAGTATCTGGGCCATCATTCATTTGAATGGTATGCTTTATTACCCTCTTAATCTCCTCCCTGACCTCTTCATCTTTTAGAAGGCTGACATTCAGCCTCCACTGCGTGGGTTTTTTAGGTAGCTGCAGATCAATCTCTGCGAAGATGGGTTGGTCTGATAGGGTTTCAGTGCCCACCCACATAGACTCAAAGACTTGAAGATCTTTGACATATGTGAAAAACATATCCAACCTTGAATAGATTTTATATCTTGGGGAGTAGCAAGTGAAATCTCTTGTTGTTGGGTACTTCTCCCTCCATATGTCAATTAAACCAGTATTCCTCTTAAGTCTTTTTAGTGACTTGGAAGTTCTACCATTAGGTGCCATAATGTTTGAGGTAGTGTCTAGGGATCTGTTCATAACTACATTCCAATCTCCTCCTGCAGTTACCACCCCTTTTGCCTTTTCTGCTAATAATTTGAACAATTCAGGGAAAAAAAGTAATGGGTGAGCCCGGGGGAGAATAAACATTCAGAAGGGTAGCCTGCATATCTCGAATTCTTCCCACAACCAACACATAGCGTGCACCCTCATCCACAGTCACTTCCTCTTCCTCAAATGGGAGAGAAGCTGACAGAAGAATGGCAATGCCCCTCTTTTTCCCCATTTACTAGGGATGCATGGTAAATTTTTGGAAAAGCCCTGCTTCTCAGTTTGTGGGCCTCATTTGGGTATAGATGGGTCTACTGCAGAAAATGTATCTCACATTTTAGGTTTCTTAAGAACTTTTGAAGTTGTTTTCTTTTGATGGGGTGGTTTATGCCATTTACATTGTAGGATAGTATTTTGGATTTAATTTGGGCCATGTTAGGATTCCTTAGACATAATCTGTGATCTATTCCACCTGATGTCATTTAGTGACTCGACCCCTACCTCCTTCTTGTGCTTTATTTCTTTTTCCCTTTCCCTTAAATGTGGCTTCTGCCTGACCCTCCAGTCTCTGTTATCAATATGCAGTTGTTTGAACTTATTCCTGTGTCACTCATTATGCCTGGAAAGTAAACAATAATTGCTGGCTCTCAACCATAGTCCAGCTTGAACATTCAAGAAGACCTGTTGCAGTGTTACCCCACTAGATGGGGGTATAACCTTTCTGTCAACATATAACTGAAAATCCTTCAACAGAAAACACCAACAGTTTGAACTTGATAACTAATCACATAAAATCAGTTCAAGGGTGTCTCTCCCTCTGCTTCCTTTTTGTTACGGGACTTTTCTTTCTGTTGAAAGTATTGCAGAGGGATTGTAGAGAACCCTTCATGGATATCTGAGCTTCCTAGGTCATTCCAATCTCGTGGATGTGAACTGGTTTGTGTCTCATTTGGGACACCTTGCCATTTGTGATGGTGTGGGCTAAACCTCTCTTGAGATCCACTTTTGGGTCTCTGCTCAGGTCTCAGAGGTAACGCTGACATCAGCAATACCAGGGGGGTAAAGAAAAAACATTTTAGACTCGTCTCCTATCCCATTCCTCTTCCCAACCCCTTACTTAAATTAATTCTTGAGGGGTCGTCCCCTCTCACATCCATCTGACAGTAAGGCATCCATCCCTTATTAAAATAGAGAGGAAAGGAAAGAGAAAAAAAAGGGGGGGGGGAATTTGCCCCCTCCCTCCTCTTGTTTCTTTTATAACATACCGGCCAAAACAATATATAGTAGTACCATCAAGCACTTTTCAATTATGATTCTGTTACTTCTAACCACAACATGTCTTACTTTTATACCTTTAATCAACTACAATGTACAGCTCTGTTAAATTTTTTTTTTTTTTTATCGTATCTTTTACATCTTTTGACCCCCCTCCCCTCTCCCAGCATCCATTCAGAGACCATCGAGGGACATACGAGAAAAGGGAAGAAGCCCCCGTGTGATTAAGCTCTGTTGCAGGAGTTGAAACGGTCTCCCATAGACGCACAGTATTGCTGCAGCCCTCATGGGGTTGTCGCCCCAGCTGCATAAATCCCCATTCCCCTCCCCCGAAGGCCATAGTCCAGTTATGGGACCATTGTTAACAGTACCTCATTTAAGTCCTTCAGGGAAAAAACGGCGACATCACTCTTTCCAAATAAGAGAAGACCCATGGGATGTAGCATTGCCATCTCGTTCTCAGGGAGCGCTATCTACTAAGCAGGCCATCATCTGATCTTGTTCCCTTGCTTCCTGCGCGGTTTGAGAGGCGATCCCAGCAAGCTATATCGGGGAGATGTATGACTTTAGCAGTACCATGATGTCTGCCTTTAAATTAGTGGAGGTCGGTTGGCTGAGTTGGCAATGGCGGGTCATCCCCTTTCGCGCCACCGACCAGGCAGAACGTCTCAACTCCCTTTACAGGCATTCTTTCTCTAATTCAGGAACCAGGATTCCAAGGTCTTCTAAAAACACTCGAGGCTGCCAATAGATCTTCAAACACTTTTGTTCCCTGCTTGGTTTCTACTCGCAAGCGTGCAGGGAATAGCATCTGTGCCTTTAAATTCTTGGACCAAAGCTGTTTCAAGATGGGCCACATGTTGCGGCACGCCTCCTGAACCCCCGTAGTATAATCATTGTCGATGGTTATTCTATGAGACCTGAACATGATCACTCTCATTCTCCAGGCTCTTTGGAGTATAGCCTCTTTAGAGTTGTAGCTGGTCATTTTAACAACAAAGGATCTCGGGTGTGAATCGGGATTGGAGGGGCGCTGTGCCAGAGAACGATGTGCACGATCCATCAAGACGTCTAAATCCACAGGTAATTTTAAAGACTCCCGTAGTACTTTCTGTAAAAATGTGATCGAATCAGACACTCCCTCCTCGGCTCCTTCAGGGATGTCATATATTCGGAGGTTTTGTCGTCTACTCTTGCCTTCAAGATCGTCCATTTTGGCTCTCAACTCCCTCTCCCTGGCCATCAGGAATAGTAAGAGGCAGCCGTGATGATCTGTCTGCTCCATTACGGTTGTGAGTCCCATTTCCAGCTTGTCGGCTCTGTGTTCAGTTTTCCCTGTGTCAGCCCGTAGCTCTGTAAGTGAGGTGTCTATTGCACAGTTTTTGCTGTTTGCAGAATGGATGCGATGAGTTGTGACATCGTCTTGTCCATTCTCCACCACCATGGTAGTTTCTTCCTCAGTAGGCCCTGTTGTTCGGGATGACTTTTCTCCCTGCAGCAGCAGTTGTAGCTTTTGAGCCGGGATCTGGATGTTCCTGGCCAAGATTGCCTTAGACCTCGTCGTTTTGGCCGGCAATCGCATTCTTTTAAATCCGTGGATGCCTATAGATTGTAGTTTGGGTTGGGAGGAACGCTAGCTTATTCTGCCATAAGGTTGCTGACAACACCGGAAGTCCCCTCCTCTGTATCCTCGTGGCCACCACTTGCCTTTCTCCCGCCTGGTGTTTGCTAGCTCTAAGCCCACTGATCATGTGAGCGCCATTGCAGTGGCTTAGATAACAACAGGAATGACCGGAGCAGTGGGCCTCCTGCAGGAGGAAGCTGGTATTGCACAGAAAAATTGTTTTACACTTTAAAAAACAGTACTAGCCCACGGACGAGTAGCTCAGCTAAAAGTGCTTGTCCCTGGATGAGAACAGGTAACCCGGGACGTCTGGCTGTGGGATTTGTCGAACCCTGGGTGTAACTGCCATCTCAGTTAGTCTTCAGTTTGGAGAGAGAGAAAGAGCCTTTAGCTGGTGGCTGTGAGTGTAAGTAGATCTGAAAGATTTTTCTTAGCTGGTACTTCTGGGTGTTTGTAATTGTATTTGAGGGCTGGTCTTAACTGCCATTTATTGTGCTTTTTCAGTTAGTTTGGGCAGGAGTAAGGGATTCTAGCAGACAAGTTGGTGATTGTGTGAGGTGTCACTGCCAGAGGACTCCTTGGCTGATTGTGTTTTGACCCAGCCTGTGGTGTACTCCCACCCGCCCCAAAACTCGCCCTTCATTTTAGGGAGACAGTATATCGCAGTGGTTTAAGGCTCTGAGCTGCAGATCTGGTGACATGCAGCAGACCAGACCTGGGTTTGAATCCCACAGCTTCCACTTGCATTCTGTGTGACCCTGAGCAAGACACTTAACTTCTCTGTGCTCCCAGGTTGCACCTGTAAAAAAGCTTTCAGCTTAGTGTGCTACTCCTGGTTAAACAACTAAAAAAAAAATACACAAATGTAAAACATTTATTGGGTGAGTCCTATGAGGCCTTGCAACATCCTAATCCTATTAGGGTGATGCTTGGGTAGTGCTGGCTACTGCATCTTGGGTACTTGTTGTATCGAGTGCTCGGGCATATGCTGGCTACTACTGGGAAAAGGGTAGATTGATTGAGTGTATAGAGATTGGAGGGTACTTTTATTGCCAAGGGGGGCCCATATTGCCCACACCTAACAGTGAGGATGGGATCAAATGATGCAAGAGCCACTATCTTCAGAAGGGTGATTGTGTGTACGGGGTGCGGGGTGACCCTAATATATATATGTATTTTTTTTAACTATTTTTTCCGGTCCTCTGTCTCTGAACTCTCTCTCAACACCAGACCGCCATCGCTTACCACCGCTGTGTTCCCCCACATCTTCACCTGTCATGGCTGCCCAGGATGGAGGAGGCAGCAACCCGGGAACCGCAGGGACAGTGATGGGAACCAGCTATGGGCGTGTGGCGAGGGTACTGACAGGGCCGTCACCTATCCGAGGCGGAGGGTGTTTTCTTTGTTACGCCCTTGACATTGGACATGCAATGCCGCCCGGCCCGCGACATGAGTGCTCCCACCCACGTCCAGAAGGCAGCTGCCGACGTCTACCCCACGCTCGTAAGCCCACGAGTGTCGCAGCACCACCGGAATCCACTGTGAGCCGCAGCTGCGCCGGGTTTCCCCTGGATCCCTCCCCGAGAGAGGAGAGCAGTCCTATGGATGCTCAATCCTCTCTCCCCTGCCGACCCATGGCAGCCCGGGCTTGTTCCTGAACCCAGGTTGCTGGCACGATGCGAGGTGTGGCATCCAGCTCCTCAACCCTCGGCGCTACCGGGCTGACGACCATAATATTGAATTGGGCATGGAGGTTTGGGGATGCCTAGTGTGTTACCAGTTGGCAGGCCTCAGGTGGGAGTCGAGGAGTTCAGGAAGCAGTTGGGGAAGGGAGGGAGGTGGGTTGGAGAGTTAAGGGGAAGGAACCATATGATGATAGGCGAGCATGAAATATCATACCCCAGGTTATGAGGCGAGAGTGAGAGGACTAGGACCACACAGTCGCTTCCAAGCGGGGAGGGACATGAAAATACCAGTGTACAGTCTTCATTCCGAAAGGAGGGGCCAGAGAGAGCCAAGGAAGGGGGACAGGAGTGGGGCGAGCTTGGGGAGGCATCACACTTACGTCGCTTCACCCTGCTGTACCCGGAAAATGAGGTGGAAAGGGCTGGTGGGCAGGGGGTGCAGGATGACGGGGAGGGATTGGTCAGGTGTCGGAGGGGGGAAGGGGATAGGAGGGTGGCCTGATCCAAAGGAGAGGAGGGCATGGGGAACATGAGACCAGGGCACCAGACGGGAGGGGGGCGGGAGCCCAGGTCTGAGGGAAGTAAGGCAGAGGGGGACGCACAGAACAGAGTCAGGGTGGACGAGGCCAGGACCCAGGACAGGGCAGAGTTGAGGAAGGGAAAAGCGGACAAGGAGGGGGGTGAGGAGGGGAGCACTCTGGGTAGGCCAGCTCTGAGACTGAAATTTCCAGAAGAGGGGGGGGTGTAGAGAGCACTAGGGCACAAGGGTCCGTTACTGCAGAACCTGAGGCGGGGAAGGGGGGGAGAAGGAAAGCAGGAACAGGAAGCCTGTGTAGAGAAGTCAGTGGCAACAGACCAACTGGGAAAGAGTTAAAGGGGCAACTAGTGATATTCAGGCTGTGAGGAGTGCGAGGAGCAAGCTGGGAGAGGAAGACAGAAGAGGGAGCCTGGAAGGGCACAATCAAACTAGTGATGCCCAGGCTGTGGGAGGGGCGAGGAGCAAGCAGGGGGCCATAGTCAGGAGAAAGAGTCTGGAAGGGTACATACAGAGCTGTGACCTCCCAGTTGCAGGGGGTGAGAGAAGAAAACTGGGGGACATAGGCAGAAGAGGGAGCCTGGAAGGGCATGCACAAAATAGAGACACCCAGGCTGTGGGGGGTGCAAAGAGAAAGCTGGAGGATGAAGACAGAAGGAGGAGTATGGGAGGACACAAACAGGCTAGTAACTTGGGGGGAGAGGTGAAGGTGCTCCTGCTGGGTGACTCCATGGTTAGAGGTATCCAGTGGGAGGGGGCTGGGGAGGGAAGAGGCAGCCCAGTCAAGGTTAAATGTATCCCAGGCCTATCAGTACATGAGGCCAAATTCCAGCTATACTCAATGGCAAGGGAATGCGGAGGATCCCCAGACTTTTTAGTTCACCTGGGAACAAACGGTTTAGAAGGGAACAGTGAACTGGAGATACAGGCAAGATTCAAGAAATTGGCCAGGGTTTGCCATTCTATAGGATGCTCAGTCTCCTTTTCTGAGATGCTGCCAGTACCAAGGGCAAGCGGGGAAAATAAGCAAAAACTTAGGAGGGTGAACCAGTGGCTCAGGGAGTGGTGCAAGTCAGAAGGGTATGGATTGATGGGAGACTGGGGTGATACATGGGAAGACAATGGACTATATGCCAGGGATAGGCTGCATCTCAACCTGGAGGGGAGGGAGATCCTTAAATTAAAACTTTCTGGATTTATTGGTGATAGGTGGGGTTTAAACTTGTAAAGGAGGGAGGGATAGAAACACTGAAAGCCCCAGCGAGGAATTTTGAGGGTTCAGGACTAGGTCATGCGAAGGGCTGCGGGTAGCATTAAAAGACCAGGGGGAACTGAAGGGGGGGGAAAGAGACGGGGGATTGCGCTGGGCTGAGAAGACTGGAGAGGAGGGAGGGGAAGGGTGGAGGACGGTCCTGATCTATGCCAGGAGCATGGGCAATAAAATGCCAGTGCTCCAGGCAATGCTAGTTGAGGGTGCTGCAGACTTGGTGGCAATTACTGAGACATGGGCCACCCAGAGGCATGATTGGGACCTAAATTTAGAGGGATACACATTGTTTAGGAAGGATGGGGGTGGGAAGGGGCGTGTGTGGCATTGATAGTCAGAAATGACATAGTAGTTGGTGGAATGGAGGAGGCAGAAGGAAATGTGGAGGCAATTTGGGTAACCCTACTAATGGGGGGGGGAGTAAAAGATTAAAAAGAGGGGTGGTGCACAGACCCCCCCCCCCACTATGGAAGCAGACCATACCTCTCAACCTCTTACCTCATAAATCAGTAACAAGGCTTAAAAAAATCAGGGACAGAGACCCAAAATCAGGGACACATCTTAACATTTGGTAATGCTCACTCAGAAAGCTGTTAGGAATAAGAGAATTAGTATAAGAAGCATTTTCTGATGAAGAACTAGTCTGTAACTTTAATGTTTAACATTATTTTATGCTTACAATCCCCACTGTTCAGTCACAAAAACAGAAATTTTACGAGGGACAGAGGAAAATTTTGAGGTAAAATCAGGGACGTCCCTGAAAATCAGGGACAGTTGGGAGGTATGAGCGGGAACTGGAGGATGATCTGGCTGAGAACATCAGAGGTCACTGTGGCCTTGGAAAGGGCAGGGTGGTGATCATGGGCAATCTGAACATGCCGGGGGCAGACTGGGGCATTATGACATCCTCAGTGGCCAGAGAGCAGAGGTTGATAGATGTCTTCCAGGATGCCTTCCTAGTCCAGCATGTGGGGGAGCCTACTAGGCAGGATCAGATCCTGGACATTGTCCTAGCAGATAGTGACCAGATAAGGGGCCTGGAGGTGAGTAGCCCCTTGGCAGGCAGTGACCATGCCACGGTCTGGTTTCTTATGTTCCTAGGGGGAGAGGAAATTTGCACTAACACAGAAGTAATAGATTTCAGGGGGGCGGACTTTGAGGGCATGGGAAGGATTCTTAAAGGGTGCTTGGATGGGATAAGGCCAGACATGGATGCTGGTAGCTTGTGGGAGACCATTAAGAAGGCAGTGCAGGAGGCTTCGAGGGCCTGCGCACTGGTACGGCGCAAGCAGTGTAGGGCCAGTAAGCCATATTGTGGACCCGGGAGGTGCAGGAGGTAGTGAGGGAGAAAAAGGCTGCCTATGCGCACTTAAAGAGCTCAAGGGGGGGCTAGGGAGAGGGGAGAGTATGATTTCCTGGCTAAGAGGGTCACCAGGTGGTAAGGGGGGGCGCCAAGGTGAAGAAGGAGCTTAACCTGGCTAGGGATATCCACAGGGGGGAAAGGGGTTCTATAGATACATAGGGGAGAAAAGAAAAGTGAGGGCACAGATCAGCAGGATTAGAACTTGGAGGGATGGTCGCAGGAAGCTGGGGAACAAGCAGAGGTGCTAAATGAGTACTTTGCCTCTGTCTTTACCGGGGGAGGTGGGTGATCTTTCCAACCCGATGGGAGGGTAGAGGATCCCACTGAACCAGGAGGTCAGTTGGAGACTGAAGGACTGGATGACACTAGGGCAGGGGATGGGTTGTATGTAGAAGGGGAGGAGAGAATGCATGAGGAGGGGGGATGGGAGGGTGAAATTACAGTGGATAGGGTGAGAGAGGCCCTCCAGTCGCTAAAGACTAAGAAGATTTCGGGTCCAGATGGACTGCATCCAAGGGTGCTGAAGGAACTGGCAGATGTGCTGGCAGCTCCACTGGCCTCACTCTTCAACATCTCCCTGATGACAGGGTGGGTGCCTCAAGATTGGAAGGTGGCTCATGTGGTGCCTATCTACAAGCGGGGGTCCAGAGAGGAGATGGGGAGTTATAGGCCCATTAGCCTGACGTCTGTGGTAGGCAAGGTTATGGAGGGCGTTATCAAGGAGAGGCTGGGGGGGCAGCTGGAAAGGTTGGGGCACCTGGATGACAGGCAGCATGGTTTTGTTCTGGGGAGGTCATGCCAGACTAACCTGGTGGAGTTTTATGACTGGGTGACGGGTGCCCTGGACTGACATAGGCCGGTGGACGTCCTCTATCTGGATTTCAGTAAGGCGTTTAATTCAGTACCTTACAATATTCTAGTAAAGTTGGGGGATGGGGTGGGGAGGCAGTTGCTCAGGTGGGTGGAAAACTGGCTTATGGGGTGAATACAGCGAGTGGTGGTTGGAGGGATAGTCTCTTCCCCCAGGAGAGTCATCAGTGGGGTTCCCCAGGGTTCGGTGCTGGGGCCACTCCTGTTCAATTCCTATGTCTCGGACATAGGGTGGGGTGTTAGGAGTAGGTTGAGTCTCTTTGCAGATGACTCAAAACAGGGAACACTGGCAGATGGGCAGGAGGGGAGAGAGGCCCTGCAGGGGGATCTGGATACCCTGGGGGTGGGGGTGGGCAAGGAAGTGGGGGTTGAAGTTCAATGCAGGGAAATGTAGGGTGCTGCATCTGGGGGTCAGAAACCCGGGACATGCATACACCCTGGTGGGGACCATACTGCAAGTCACATTGGGCGAGAGGGACTTAGGGATAGTGGTGGGCAGCAAAATGAATAACACAAAGAATTGTCTAAGAGCTGCAGCAAAGCAAGCAGGATACTGGGCTGCATAACCAGGGGGATTACCTCCAGGAGGATGGAGGTGATCCTCCCTCTGTATAATGCCCTGGTTAGGCCGCATCTTGAGTACTGTGTGCAGTTCTGGAGACCCCATCTTAAGAGGGACATAGTGCTGCCAGAGAGGGTCCAGCGGAGGGCAACCAGGATGATTCAGGGCATTGAGGGCAGGACCTATGAGGAGAGACTGGATGAACTCAATCTGTACACATTGGAAGAGAGGAGGGACAGACGGGACATGATAGAGACTTTCAAGTATGTAAAGGGGATAAATAAGGGTGGAGCCAGGGAAGTGTTCAGGCTTAAGAAGGGGGGAACTACCAGGGGGCACGAGTGGAAGCTGGAAGTGGGGGAGTACAGGGGAAGCAGGAGACACTTCTTCACAGAAAGGGTGGTGGAACCATGGAACGCACTGCCCAGGAGTCTGGTGGAAGAGACCACAGTGGAAGGATTCAAGAAGGGTTGGGACAGGTACAGGGGGATCCTGAGGCCAGGGAGGACCACCTCTGGAGCTTGGGGGTGGAGGAGTGAGCTCCCAGTAGGGGACTAGCTTCAAAGCAGACACGATAGATCATGGGGCCTATTCTGCTGGCTTTTACTATGATACTGTGATATCCGACTGTGCCGTTCACCCTCCCCCCACCCGATCCTTTTAGGATAGGATCCCCTATCATTACAACTCCACCCCCCCTTTCAGCTGCTCCTTCCTCCCATGATCATTGGTCCTTCCCTGTCCACCAGCTCTTGGACCTTGCCTCCCTTCTGTTCCCCCATCCATTTCCCGTCTGCTTGGATGCCTTTCAAAAGTAGCCACCCCTCCCTTATTAGTCAATCCACCACCTGTAACACCCCTCACCCCGTTATGTACCATGTTACCACCCCGATCTGCCACCTCCATCCGTTGTCCCTGCTCTTTCCCCCCTCACCCCCCTCTCTACCCATTATACCGTTTCCTCCTAATGTCCTGTACCTGTCCCCCTCTGGCACATTGGCCCCTGCACACCTCCTACCCTCATGCCCACTTCCCTGTTCTGGAGAGTCTCATCATCCTCGTCCACTTCGGATGCCAGTACTGCGTACCTGTTATTTGAACCAGCCCCCCACCACCAGTCCTTGCCACTGTTGTTGTTTCGATACCGTCCCATATTGCTGCTCTGTTCCCTCATCCCCTGTATACATCCTGCTACCCCATCTGCCCTGTACACCCGAGGGGGTGCCCAGCCTACCCCCACTCTCCCCCACCTGCCCCTCATCCTCCCCCACCTGCCCCTCATCCTCCTTAACTCCCCTTCCAGCCTCTGGATCTTTGTCTGCAGGTCCCCTAACCTGCGGCATATGGGACACTTCTGTAGCCTCCATAATGTACTCATCCATACTGCCATCCCACATCCACTGCAGTTCACTAGTCTGTCCTCCCTGGTTCTTCTTCTGCCCCCATTCCCCTGGAATCAACCCCACCCCACTCTCTCATAGCACCCGCCCCTGTCCTGCCACCCACAACTCCCCCAACCCCTTAGTGACCCCATCTCCCCCCTCTTGCTCGGCCCTCAAGCCCTTGCTGTACGCAGTGTAACTGCACCCCCCAGTCAACATTTAGGGGCCCTGCCTTAATGCCGATGTATCAATCATGAACACTTACCACTAGGTAGAAATCAAACCCCCCACTCAAGACAGTTGTGTTTAGTCCAGCAGTAAATTACCCCTTATGCCAGGAAAATACCCCTTAATATCAGTAACATTGGATACAAATCAACTCCCCTTCAAGACAGATGCTTTCAGCTCATGTAGAACATACCCTTTAGGACAACTGCCCCCTGCACCAGCACCAGTAGTGCACTACTCCTGTAGGCTCGTTCAATTCCACCTAACAAAACCTTTAGCAAAGTTCCTTATTTACAAATGATCCTTATAGCCCATTTACACCTTTTCCCAGATTCCCAGAGACAGTATAGCGCAGTGGTTTAATGCTCTGAGCTACAGATCTGGAGACCTGGGTTTGAATCCCGCAGCCCCCACTTGCATACTGTGTGACACTGAACAAGTCACTTAACTTCCTTGTGCTCCCAGCTCGCACCTGTATACAAGCTTCAGCTTAGTGTGCCTCTCCTGTTAAAAAAAAAAAAAAAAAAATTTAGCTGGCCCAGTGGCACTGGGGGCTGGTGGCTGTCACGCCTTAGCTTCACCCGGCGACCTGTGTTCAGGAATGAGCATGGGCTGCCAGGGGTTGGTGGAGGGGAGGAGAAGGATCGAGCGTCTGAAGGTCTGCTCTCCTTCTCCGGGGAGGAGGGGACGCCAGTGCTTAGTGCTCAACTGGTCCCTAGCAGAGGCTGGGAGGCAGTGCGCCAGCACTGCAGAAAGGGGGAAGAGATGGGGCAGATGCCTGGAGGAGTGCATGTGGACGTGTGCACGTTTCTTCTGCTGGCATGATTGCACGTCTTGTCTCCGGTGACAAATGTTGACACAGAGCATATGACGCAGGCCCCACTCCCGGCTAGCCATGGCGCTGGCCTCACTGAATCCGGTCTCCAGTAGGGGTTGGGGAACCCCGCCGGCCCCGCCAGGGGGGTAAGCCCTGGGGGAAAGGGTCAGCGCCGGCTGGTAGATGCTGGGGACGGGGCTGGGAGCTCCCTCCTAAGATAGGTACACGGCAACAGGAGCAGAAATATAGTAGCAAAAAAACAAAACATTTAACAACACTTCTCCATTTACAGTTCAATTGCTGATGTCTACATGATAGTGATCCCCCTCCCAGAAGAAGCATACAACAGTATAGTAGAACACAACCCTATCATACAACCCTAAGCTACTCCTCCCCGTCAAGTGAAACAGACCAGCCCCAAGCAGTGTGTTTACCAATCCCACTGTCAGAGCATTTAATAAATGGGGGAGGGCAAACACTTAGAGACAGAAGGGAGCTGAAAGGGGTTCTGAAAAACCTTGATATATACAGGTTAATTATTTTACGTTTTAAGTCCATTTCCATTAGGAGGCAGTATAGTGCAGTGGTTTAAGGCTCTGAGCTGCAAATCTGGAGACCTGGGTTTGAATCCCACAGCCCCCACTTGCATACTGTGTGACCCTGAGCAAGTCACTTAACCTCCTTGTGCTCCCAGGTTGCACCTGTAAACAAGCTTTCAGCTTAGTGTGTCTCTCCTGGTAAAACAAAGGTAATAAAAACAAAATTTCAGTCACAAATAAAGGGTCTCTGGAAAACCTTGATATACACAGGTTAATACACTTTCGGATGCAGTCTGGGCCACGCCTGCATCCATTTCCTATATCTGTAAGCAAATAGATCTAAGTATACTGTTCCTAAAGACATGTCAATCCTGGCTTCTCAGTCTATTGCTGATAAGATTTTAATTCTGGCCAAGAATGACAACGCCATTTTCCCTCAAGAGGTCACAGTGAATGGCTAGCTACCAAGGGCATTTCTCCCAAGTACGAGTACACCCTCTGGACCTCTCTTAAATCTCTTGCCAGGCATTTTGCCAGACTCAGACACTAAGCAGAAAATTCTTCAGACTGTTACCCATGGCATTGAGTCCAACAGTCATCAGTTGAAGGCGGCTATGGATGCATATGACACTGCTTCCCATTCTGCTGCTGCAGGGATCTTCATTCGGAGACATTCCTGGCTATGGACTTTGAGTTTTACCAATATCATCCAGCAGCAATTAATGAATGTCCCTTTTAAAGGCTCTTATCTGTTCGACCAGTTGGTGGAACAGTCCCTCGAGGCCTCTCAGAAGATTAGAACAGTCTTTAAGACTTCCTGGCCTTCCGTAGTTCACCCTCAGAGAGGGAAAGGCCGTGTCTTCTGCCATAATAAGCAGTCCTTTTGTGGCAAATGCAGAGGAGCCCAAGTTAAGTCCCAGCATCCTCAATCACAACAGAAGGTGCAGCTGAAGGCACAGGCCCTGAAAGTGCCAAGTGCCACCCTCTGAAGCTCCGGCCCCAGCTCTGCCTCGGCTGCCCGAGGCAGACCTCTCTTCTCCGGTGGAGGCAGAGACTTAGAGAGAGAAGGGAGCTGAAAGGGTCTCTGGAAAACCTTGCTATACGCAGGTTAATTATCTTACTTTTTAAGTCCATTTTCAGTCACAAATCCAATCCAGTTGGAAGCAGGGTGATGCAGGGCAACTTGCTAAGAAAACACATCCCTACTGACCTCTGAAATGTCCAGTCTTCTCGAGCAGCATATGCATATATTGTGGTTTCAGCACATTTTCCCCAATCCAAGTCCTCCACCCCCTCTCACCCATCTTCCCGAATAGATGCGTACCCTTATCTCTTCACTCTACCAGTGAGGTAACATGGGGCCATAACAGCCAGATCTTTCTGGACGGTATCTTCATCATTGATTCACACTGATGGGTTCTGAGCTGGAGGCATTAGGAACTCTGTGGCAGCCAGAACTTTTCAGGACGCCTGGTGCCGGCACCGCGAGACTAGCTCATGTTGCATGACTTACTTCTGCACCGGCCCTCAACTGCCTCAGTTCCCTTTTCCTCGCCATCAAGTGCGCTTCAGGGACTATGTTGCTCACCCAGTTGTAGTCATATCTTCATGGCTGTACAACAGCTGTGTTCAGTTTGTTCCATTTTAGTAGATTTCAGCTAGTATTTGTTATTTTTGTGTCAGTTTAGTTTAAAAAAAAAAAAAAACATTTTCTGTCAGTTTCTCTCAGCCATATATGAACGGCAGTGGTGATGGTAGGGAACCTCTTCAGACAAAAAACATCAGCACGCAAGCACTGAGGCAATGGTTACCCCAAAGGGCACTGGCCGGGAAGCCAAGTTTCAAAGAAATACAAAATCACACATACCCCCCATAATGGAAAGCATCATGGGTTGTATATGCAAATCATTACAGAATATTATGCTGGTTCAACTTTAAGCAGAAATGCATGGTGCCTAAAGGCTTCTAACACAGTCTGCAAAGGGTGCCAACAGAAGACACATACACATGTTTCGACCATCTTAGGGTAGCTGGTTCATTCCACTGGGGTGCCATACAGATGAGACACACTGATGAGTCCTGGTAGGACAAAACACGTGTATGTGTCTTCTGTTGACACCCTCTGCAGACTGTGTGAGACGCCTTTTGGCACCATGCATTTCTGCTTAAGTTGAACCAGCATAATATTTGGTGGTGATTTGCATATACAGCCCATGATGCTTTGCACTGTGGGGGTATGTGTGATTTTGTATTTCTCTTCAGACATGCTGTTCCAGCAGTGGGGCTGTGTCTGGTCCACTTCCCTTGCCAAGGGAGGCTTCTGAGGATGGGCAGTCCTGTGTTCAGGAGGGTGGACAGCCTTCCTGTAAACAAAAAGAAGCTGGCCCATTCCTGATTCCAGTCAGGAACCTGGCACCGCTTGGCCTCGAGTTCTTCATCCTCCTGTCAGAAGGGGAAGAAATGGTACAGCTCGAAGTCACCCTCTGGTAAGTCTGCCACAAGGTCTTCCAGGTCCAGGAATAGGAGGCCTTCCCTGGCACAGCTGGTATCCCCGACAACTCCTGTTCACAGTCGTTCAGGATTGTGGGCCCGGAGCCCCACAGTGCTCTTTTGGGGATTCTGGTGGGCTGTTTCACCATTGTGCAGCTCTTGTGGAGCAGTGAGTACAGCATTGGCTTGTTTGCCATTTCCTGTGGAACTGGTCCCAGGTCCCTTGGGGCCAGGGACACTGGTGACGCAGTCAGGGCATTCAAGCCAAGTAGAATATTTGGCTCAGTCAGCAAATCCTGATGCCTTTTCGATGATAGCGCTGCCGACGTCGGTTTCACTTGCCATACCTCCTCACAGTGTCACTGTGCTGGGACTGGCCCAGGTACCCTCCCTGGTCACTAAGGTGCGGGCTGGACCTACGTCCCGGGCAGTGCCGACTTTGGAGGCGTGTTTAGGTCTCTTCGGACCTGTCATGGTGCCGCATTCATTGTCTAGGGATTCCCCTTGGTGTTGGCCCTAATCTCCTCAGCAGCACTGGCCCTGGTACCATCGTCTTTGGTGTCAGTGCCAGCGCGATCTCCTTTGGTGTCAGTGCCTGTTCCTTTGGTGTCAGCACTGAGCCTAGTACTGGCTCCTGGCCGGGCACTGGCTCCTCTGCTGGTGCCAATGTCGCCTGTCTTTCCGACCCCTAGAACTGGGCTGGCAATTCCTAGGTCCACTCCCCTTCTGTCTCCTCTTTCCGGAGAGGATTTGAAGGGGGATGATTCTGACCCTACCTTGTTGTGTTTTTTTTTTTTTTTGTTGACTCTTATTTCTTCACCTGGCAGACCAGGGCTTCTCTCGGGCGGGCTCACTCGGCGTCGCCTCTAACCGTTCGCCTGAACCACTATCCCAACCGAAGCATCAGTTTCAAGATCCCCTCCTCTCCCACAGCCCCATACAGGAGGAGGCCAAGGATCCCCAGGGTGTTAGGTCAAGTTTGTGGCCGGCACTAAGCGAGTTAGGATCCGCCCCTGGAGAACCGCTCTTGCCTCATCCGGCTGGCAGGTTTTTTTTTAACCTTGTTTCCTCCCCTAGGAGTGTGGCATGCAGTGACACCTCTGCTGGACTGCCCTGCTGACGTCTGCCGTACTCCACCCCTCACGTCGGCTGGTGTACCTGCAGTGCCCCCAGTCTCCATCAGGGACTGCTAGGACACCGAGCAGCCCTGGATCCCTCCCCAGGGAGAGGAGAACTGTCCTCCGGATGCTCCATCTTCTCCCTCCCCTGCCGACCCCTGGCTCCCTGAGTCCGTCACCGAACCCGGGTCACCGGCGTGGCGCGAGGTGTGGCGTCCAGCGCCTCAACCCTAGGTGCCATTGGGCCGGCTTCTACCTCGTTATTTCTGAGGGCAATGACGATGACTCCTTTTATAACCTGGATAACTCTACTCCAGTCCCCTCTCCTGTTCCTCAGGAGGATCTTTCTTTCCAGGTTTGCTTTGCAATATGCAAACTGACACAAAGGTGCTCTCACTCCAGAGCCAGAAGATTGAATGATCTCCAGTGAAGAAAAACTCGGTAGTCCGATTTCCAAATCCAATAGCCATTTATTGTTATTTTGCACTGGAATGTTTCCAAAGTCCAAAAAACGTAATCCAGGTTGCCCTAGTGCTTCACCAAGGTAAGGGCTTTGTCCCCCCTGATGAAAATCCACTGCAAAATAACAATAAATGGCTATTGGATTTGGAAATTGGACTACCAGGTTTTTCTTCACTGGAGATCATTCAATCTCCTGACTCTGGAGTGTGAGCACTCTTGTGTCAGTTTGAAGTTGTTGTTTGGGGTGGTAGCCCAGTGCTCGCACCCTGCCCAGTCCATAGAAACGTAGCATTACCTTGTCTGTCCATGTGCTTTGCAATATGCCTGCAGCCCTTGCCTTCGAGACTCCTGCCTTTGACCCAGGGAAATGTCTCTGTCTGGAATAGCTCTACGTTCCCAATATACCAGTCAACCTTACGCCTTTTGTTCCACCTGCTTTTGAGACACTGTTGGAGGCGGTCTGGGCCACGCCTGCATCCATTCCTTATGTGTGTAAGCAGATAGATTGTAAGAATACTGCTCCTAAAGACAGGCCAATCCTGGCTTCTCAGCCTTTTGCTAATAAAATTGTAATTCTAGCCAAGAATGACAAGGCCATTCTTCTTCAAGAGGTCATAGCAAATAGCTAGCTATAAAGGGCATTTCTCCAAGTATGAGTACACCCTCTGAACCTCTCTTAAAGCTCTTGCCAGATGTTTTGCCAGACTCGGACACTAAGCAGAAAATTCTTCAGACTGTTACCCATGGCATTGAGTCCAACAGTCATCAATTGTATGGATGCATATGACACTGCTTCCCATTCTGCTGCTGCAGGCATCTGCATTAGGAGTCATTCCTGGCTACGGACTTTGGGTTTTACCAATGTCGTCCAGCAGCAATTAATGAATGTCCAGAAAAGTCAGGGCACACACCCCATTCTCAACATCAGAAAACTGCACAAATTCCTGCACTGAGAAAAGTCCAAGATGGTCTCCCTAGGGACCTTGATACTACTTCTAAAGTCCCAAGACTGGTTGGCCTCCATGGATATGCAGGATGCCTACCAGCATATTCCAGATCATCCCAACCACCACAAATTTCTCCATTTCATGGCTTTGGGCTAGCATTCCCAATTTCGAATCCTGCCCTTTGGGCTATCTTTGGCACCTCAGGTCTTTACAAAGTGCTTTGCAGTTCTCAGTGCACACCTACAAAAGCTTGGCTTTCTAGTTTTCCCTATCTGGACGACTAGCTACTAGCCAGCCCATCCAAGTAGGGCATGAAGCAAGCCATAACCACAGCAGATCAGTTTCTGACCTCCATGATGGTTCTGCTGAATCTAGAGAAGTTGCAGCCTCAGCCCTCTCAGCAGCTTCTCTTTATTGGTGTCAAAGGCGAGGGCCTTCCTCCTGGAAGAGAGAAGGAAAGCCATCCTTTAGATGGCACACTTCATCATGGAGAACAAGTCCTTCCGAGCTCACTCCATGCATCGGATAGTAGACCTTATTGCTTCCTCTGTCTTCACAGGACTTCTAATGCACTTGCATATGAGGACAACTCCGTGGCTGCTCAGCACATAGCAGTGGCCAGCAACGCATCCTCAGTCTTACCCTATCAAAGTGATGAAGCCCCTTCTTCGATCATTTGCGTGGTGGATGTAGGAGGACAGTCTCCTCCAAGCTCTCCCCTTTTCACCCCCAGAGCCTCAGATAGCTATCACCATGGATGCATCTCTGTTGGGGTGGGGAGACCACCGTTAGGGCCCCCACACTAAGGGAGTCTGGAACCCTATGGAGTCCCATCTCCACATCAATGTCTTGGAGACGAGAGCAGTTCTGTATGCCCTTCAGGCCTTAGTGGACTTTGTCTGTCACAAGGTAATCCTCCTTTAGATGGACAAGTCAGTCATGTACTTCATCAAGAAAATGTACTGTACTATTTACTGCACTTTATGTTTTGAATTACATTGTATGCATTTTATATTGGTATGTTTTTGTTTGATCTCCCCTCTTTTGTAACCCCCCCCCCACCACCACCACCACAGGACGCTTCTGGAAATGAGCTGTTTACAGCTCATGTTGCCTTTTCTGGTGAAATCTTTTCAAATAAATACATAAAAATAAACAGGGGGGGTCACACACCTGCCCTCTTTGCTGTGAAGCTGTGAGAGTGTGAGAATGGTGTCTGGAGCAGGACGTTCTGATCCAAGTGATTTATTTACTGAGGGCTCAGAACAGTCTAGCAGATGAGCTCAGTCAGACAAAGCGGATCCTCACGAGTGGTTGTTGGCATCAGACATCGTACAGTCTCTCTCTGATGAGTGGGGAACCCTGCATGCAGACCGTTTTGCATACCCACTCAATGCCAAAGTGCCTCAATTCTGCTCCAAAAATCCAGAACATGGTGTTTTTATATCACGATGCAGTTAGGCTGCAGTGGACAAATCGCTTTCTGTACGCATTTCCCCCTTTTCCTCTGATTCAGAAGGTACTGCTCAAGCTGTAGGCACACGGGCAAAATGATCCTAATTGCCCCATGCTAGCCTCAACAGATATGGTTTCTGCTGCTCAACAACTTGTCAGTTGCCCCTCTGAGGTCTCTTCCTCTGTGGACAGAGGTGTTGACACAGGGGTCCCTGGTTCATCCCAGCCTGTGCTCCCTTCATCTCACCTGGCTCTTGAAGAGACAAAAGTGGGCAGGAACAAGATCTCTCAGAGTGTCTCTGAGATTCTCCTGGCTGCTTGCAAGCCATCTACAAGAAAGACTTACACAGCCAAATGGTTTTGTTTTTCTGAATGGTGCTCCAAATCCCGTATAGATCCATTCCGATGACCTCTGGATAAGATTTTGGAGTATTTGTTGGGCCTTTCTGACGCAGGGTTAAAATACTCCTCAGTTACGGTCCATTTATGTGCTATTTCAGCTTACCACAAGCCAGTTCAGAACCTCACACTAGCTCAAATGCCTCTTTTTAAGAGGTTATTGAAGTGCATTTTGCACACAAGGGCCCCAGGGCAGGAAACCTGTCACTACCTGGGACTTCCACCTTGTGTTGTGTATCCTCACCCATAAGCCCTTTGAACCCCTGGCTATGTGTGACCTCAAATTCTTAACTTGGAAAACTGCATTTTTGGTGGCCATCGCCTCTCCTCACAGGGTCTCTGAGATGCATGCTTTAGTCACAGACCCTCTGTATACTGTCTTCCATAGAGACAAGGTGGTTCTCCGCATACACCTGAAGTTTCTGCCTAAGGTCGTTTCGGAGTTCCACCTAAACCAGCCTTTCCCAACTTCCAGAATGAGGGGAAGCGTACCCTCCACTCTCTAGATGTTAAAAGAGCTCTCAGGTTCTATCTCAATAGAACTAAGGACTTTCGGTAGTCCAAACAGCTCTTCGTCTCCTTCAGCCCCTCTTGAAGGCACTAAGTTGAGGCGCTAGGGGCTCGCACAATATGGTGGAATAAAATTCAACTAGTTGTTGTTTAAAACTTTGTGGTCACTTGCTTGATTGGTACTGAGCGCAGCACTTCATGATATTGTTTCACTGTGGGGCTAGCCACCCTGTAGCTGTGCACAACCCTCGTTCCTGAGCGCAGGCAATCACTTTTTAAATAATTTTGGAAGTCAGCTGCCATATCAGCCTCCTAGATTTCCCCTAATTTCCTGCATACTGATCTCCGAAATGGTTCTACCACTGGACATTCCAAAAATATATATAAATGGGACCCCTTTCTCCTGCATTCCCTTCAGGACCTGTCCGAAGTCATGGTGCCACAGTGCTTAGCGACTGTGGGGACATGAAAGTAAAGCATCAACACCTTCCAGCAGAACTCTAGCCAATCCTGTGAAACCGTTACCTTCCAGCCCTCTCTCACCCACTTGTCCCATTGTTTATTCTCAAGTTATACCCCTGCCTCTGTTACCCATCTGTCTTTGATATGTTGAAAGGAGGCTCCCTCTGCCTCCAGCAGTATCTTATAAGCCACTGAAATGTGTACATGGTGGTCTTTCAGCTCCCCAGCTTGTTTAATGATCTCCTGTGTTGAACGGTGTTGAATGTCTTACTGAAATCTAGGTATGCCACGTCCACTGCACCACCCTGATCAAATTCCTTAGTCACCCAATCAACAAAATCTGTGAGATTCGTTTGACATGACCTCCCTCCTGTGAACCCTTTCTCTGATCTTGTAACCCGTTTGATTCAAGATATTCTACTATCCATTCCTTCAACAGTGACTCCATTAACTTTCCCACCACCCACCAGACCACCACCTTGAGGTGCCCCTCACCATCTCGCTTGACCGGGGGGTGGTGCCATCAACATCTCATGACCTCTTCATCTTTGGCTAGGAGAGGCATCTATGCATGATGTGTCAACGTTGCGAGGAGCTCATTTGGCAAGAATGCACCTTTGCAAGGAGGGCTCTGCTCCCTGGACTTTCAGTCCCTTGACCTTCGCCAGCTGGTCCCACGCCAGTCCATCCTATTCTGCAGATCCCTGTGTCTGCTTCGCCTCCACCTCGAGTGGAGCCACATCTGCCTCCCCCACTTGTTGGGGTACTGACCAAAGAATCGTGCCCCGCCTCCACCTTGCCATGTTGGCTGTCTGTGGAGATCACCCAGGATGAGGATACTAAGGTGGTCAGTGATAGCAAATGGTCAAGGGCTGTCTTTGAAGAATCTTCTCATACAGAAGCCAAGTTGTCGATGGCCTCAACTAGGACTCACAGCTTTGATCAGGAATTGGTCGAGGAGCAGACTATGACTCAAGGACTGGTGTCCTTTAGAGCTGTAGTTCAACTAATGTCAGAGTCCATGAAAGTGCCCTTAGAACCAGTCCAGAAACAGGCCAAATACCCATTTACTAATATCATGAATAGGGACGAATTCCCATGGGTTGCTTTTCCCTTGGCCGAAGCCATTTTGAGACAGGCCCTGGAGCCCTGGCAGCATCCCGCATCCTACCTGGAACCCCTTTGCTCATGTAGTCCACAAGTATGTGGTCTCCACATGTACCCTTTATGGGTTCTCCTTTCCACCTCTCTCAGGAGGATCTGGTTACAGAACCTGCCGTCCAAAAATCAGGAAGCCAAAAGGATGTGGACAAACCCTCAGAGAAGGAGTCTGAGAGGATTGACCACGCAGTTAAAAAGGCATTTCTGGGTCTCTGTCAAGTCAGTTATTCGGTCATGATGAATTTTGGCCATTCCTTTTTTGGAGTTTTAGGGAAATCCTCCCCCTACTGATAAACAGATTCCAGTTAAGTGTATCAGAGACCAGGATCAATCACTGGCTAAGCACCGGCTTCAGATGGCTTTGGACATGGGTGATTCCTGTGCCCGTGCCATGGCTATGGCCACGGAACACATCACAAGGCCTGGCTGAGGCTATCTACCTTTACAGCGGACACTTCGCATAAGTTGGCCAGTGTTCCCTTCATGGGCAACGACCATTTTGGTCCTGGTATGGAAGGACATCTGATGCATATTGAGAAGTACAGTGCCACCTCAGATTCTGTGGTGTCGTCCCAGACTTAAGTGTCTGAAGAGGAGGCGGCCTTACTGCCTTGCAAAGGCAGCAGAGTATATCCCTATATAGATGATTGACTGTTAGTTGTGCTATCCAAGGAGGATGTGAAGTGGTCTGGCCCTCCAGACCAGGCAAGACTTGAGCCTTCTGGTAAGCTCAGTCAAGTCTGAGTTGGTCCCCTCACAGGTGATCTTGTTCATCGGGGCAGAACTAGACTCCCTGCGAGCCAAGGCCTGCCTCACTGCAGACTGGCATCAGATCTTGCATCCTTTGCCTGATTATTTCAGGTTGGGTGCTCGTACCATGCCTGGGACTTCCTGAGGCAGCTTGGGGTGAAAGCAGCTTCTGCCAACATGGTTCGTTGGGCATGCTGGAGGATGCACCCCCTGTAGTGGGAGTTGGGTTAGTAGTGGTTCCAATGCCTAGGTCATCTGGACCAGCCAGTTTTGGTAACCCAGCTGATGTGGAATGCCATCCAGTGATGGCAGTCCTAACAACACTTGGAGGAGGGAACACCATTTGCCCATCCGGAACTATCCATCACACCTATGACGGACGCGTCTCTCATATGGTGGGGAGCACACAAAGACCACAAGATCTTACTTCGAGTGGGAGCTCTTGCAGCAGGTTACACCATAAGGACTATACCGCCAGGCACTAGGACCCCACGGAACAATGTGTAGCTAGCAGTACCCAGCGGGGACCACCTTCGACATCCGCCAATGGTACAAAGGGGGCAGTCCCCAGCCACTCCCTGGTTCTTTTCCTGCCATCGACTCATTCACATCGGCTCCACGGATGCCTGCATGCTAACAGTCGACTCGCCATTTTCGAAAAGAGTTGTAGTAGTTTAATTGTTATATTGTTTACCACGAATTTGGTGTATGTCTTCGCTGTCGTCATCTACCAAACGCCCGAAATCGAAGTGTGTGCGCGAGAAGCAAATTCCGTCCCGAGGCGGTCACTTGGCCTGCCTCATCTGCCTGGGGCCCAGTCATGACACCAACTCCTGCCCTCACTGCAAGAAGTTCAACTGTTGCATACACATCCGTCGTCTGAAGATGCTGAAGACTTTCCGACTTGAACAACAGCTGGCCACCATGCAAAAGACCCTGTCAGGCCTAGGATTCTCTTCTTTTTCTTTGGGGTCTGGGAATTATCACAAAAAGGAGAAAAAGTCCAGCGGAAATCATCACCACCATGAGAAGGACCTCTCGGATTCCCGATCCAGGTCTCCACATAGAAAGACAGCCAGCTCCAGTCCAAGGTTGGACTCTGCCCCCCCCCCCCATCAACCCAAGCATCTTACGGGTTGCCTGCCTTGAAACCCCCAGCGTCAGTGCGGACATCCGGTGGTGTTTCATCGAGGCAAGGGCCCTCGGGCCCCTCCCTTAGTTTCAGACCCTACAGCCATGCCTCCAGGTCTAAGACCAAGGATTCTGCCATTAAAGAGGTTGGCGACACCCAGTCTGCCTCCCACCTCCTGACGAAGGCTTCCACGACATCGTTGGATCGTCCAGCTGGACCCAGTGACAGGAAGCGGCATCTAGAAACAGTGTCCCACCCTGACGCCAGCTCTCCCAAGCATCGGGCATCAGACTCCCAGCGTACCACCCCGACGTCTTCTACCACTTCCGCTTCGGGATCCTCTATGCCGCTAGCACCTCCTAAATGGCCGCTGAAAGAGGCGCAGCCAGCAGCCGAGGAGGGGCCTCACATGACAACCGATACGTTATTTATGGATGAGCAGATGCCAGTAAACCTGCCGTCAGCTCCGACACCACCTCGGGACCAGACACCAGTGAAAGCAAAGTCTCCAGCTTGTATGCCGGTCCCCGACCAGCTGTCTGGTCCGCCGCATGAGGAACCTGATGACAGGTCCGAGACACTGGGTCCATTGGCTCCTGCTATGGTCTCAATAGCCGAAGTAAAGGACCTTTTCAGTTCCTGATGGGACACGGTCAGGAAGAACATCCTCCCTAAGGAGCCACAGGCTCCCCTACCACAACCTAATCAGGTAGAACCCCCACAGTCCCCGTGGGCACCATGGTTGCCACCTCCCCCCGGGGCAAATCACCTGCTCTGTCTGATGACAGATCTCCAGAATGGAGTAGTTGCCATTCCAGGTCATCCTCCAGGCATTACAGGAGAAGGCACAGGCATTCTCGCTCCAGATCTTCCTCGAGCTCATCCGACTCAAGGTCTTCTGCCTCCTCCAGGTCCTCGGGAGAATTTTCCTCTCCTCCCCATCCTCCGATCCTCCAGGGGATTCCCCGGTCCCCCCACCCAGATGATCCCACCTTCTTGGGCGTGATCCATCACATCCAGTTTTTAAATCAGTGGGAAACTGAGGACCTTGACCCAGAGAGAAAAAGACTTGCTCATTTCCTGGGTATGAATGAGCCCAAACCCTTAGTGGTCCCACCCTTGGTAGCCCCATTGCAGGACACTGCCAGGCTGGCCTGGAGGCACCCTTCAACAGCCCCGCTATACCCAAGAAAGCGGACCACCAGTACCGCACCCCAACTAGTGAGCCGTTCCTCAGGGAACAGCCCAAGGCCGACTCGGTTGTTCTGACAGCTGCCCACAGCAGAACCAAACAGCCCTGGCACATGAGCTCCCAGCCACAGGACAAAGAATCCAAAAGCCTGGACCAGTTCAGCAGGAAGGTTTACTCCTTTGCTACCTGTACCATACGTTTGCCCAACTTTTTGGCGCACATGGTGCAGTACCAGAAATTCCTCTGGAACAAAACAATCGAGTGTGCCAAAAGGCAGCACGATTCCAAGCACAAAATGGAGCTCTTGGGCATACTACAGCCCAGTCTGGACATGGGGAAACACGTCCTGAGATCATCTTATGATTCAGCAGACACAACAGCCAGGGCAGCAGCTACAGGGGTTTGTATGTGGAGATACTCTTGGCTCCGAGTCTCTGAATCTAGGCAGGATCTCCAGGATGCCATCATCGATGCCCCATTCCATCGGTCCACACATTGAGAAAATGATCTCGGACTGTCCAGGACTCTGGTAAGGTCATTCAGTCGGTACTTCGATTGTACAGGTCTGATCAGACTCCTGGCAAACGTCGTCAGTTTCGTTGCCAGGGAGGGCAGAAACCCAATGGACAGCAGCAGAGAGGCAACTTTCAACTGCAGAGCTCCCTCTCATCCCGGTGGACCACAGTGACCTAAGAACACCAAACCGTCCCAGGTCTCCCTGCCCACCCCGGGCTCTCACGCCTGACTCCTGGCCCAACCCCATGCCACCTGCCGAGTCCAGGGCAGAGGTAGTAAGGGGTCAGTTCTCTCTTTACCTCGACGGATGGACCTCAAATCACCAATGATACGTGGGTCCTCCAGTTGATAGAGTGGGGTCATGCGCTGGAATTTCTTTAGATGCCCCCGGACAATCCACCAGTCCAAGCGACTTAATCCCACGCTGAGCTCATTTGGGAGGAGGTACAATCACTTCTAGACAAGAAGGCAATCAAACCCGTTCCAGCCCCACAGTGGAGGAAAGGGTTCTATTCCCGCTTCTTCCTGGTTCCCAAGAAGACAGGGGATCTTTGCCCCATTCTGGACCTGAGCCTCTTAAACAATTATATAGAGTACAACAGGTTCAGGACGGTCACCTTGCTGGGCATTCTTCCCATGTTGCACCAAGGGGACTGGCTCTGCTCCCTGGACATGCAAGATGCCTACCTCCGTATTCTGGTGCTTCCAGCCCACAGGAGGTTCTTGAGGTTTTTCTTTCAGGGAAGGCACTTCCAGTTTTGGGCCTTGCCCTTCGGCCTTTTCTTGGCACCTCGTGTGTTCACAAAGTGCCTGGCGGTAGTGGCAGCAGCTTTAAGGAGACAGGGACAATTTGTTTATCCCCTATCTCAACGATTGACTTCTGAATGCCACAAGGAGGGATTGGCTTCTGGCAATCTTAGAGGACACTTTCAGCCTGTTCAGCTCCCTGGGAATCACCCTAAACATAGCCAAGTCGTTCCTGACACCTTGTCAGAGGCTTCAATACATACAGGTAATCCTGGACACAGAGCAAGGGAAGGCTTTCCTCCTGCCAGACTAGGCTATACACCTTCGCTGTTTGGCCTGCAAAGTATCAGCTGCTCACCAGGTCCCAGCTCGAAGCATGCTCCAGCTCCTAGGCCATATGGCTGCAGCCATAGTGACCATTCCCTCAGCATGTCTCTTTATGAGAGTTCCTCAGTGGACCCTCAGAGTGCAGTGGGATCAGAGAGAGGACGATCTTGACCAGCCAGTCTTGATCTCCAATGCAGTGGTACAAGACTCTCTCTTGGTGGCTTGCTTTACAGAATCTGGAGTCCATAGTCTCCTTTCAGAGAGACCCTCCATTACAGGTTCTCACAACCGGTGCCTCAGGCCTGAATTGGGGAGCTCATTTTCAGAACCATCAGACTCAAAGTGCATGGTCTTCTCTAGAATTAACACTGCACGTCAATATTCTGGAAATGAGGGCGATTCTGTACGCTGTACAAGCATTTCTCCTGGATCTTCCTACAGGCCCCCTGTTGGTGCAGACAACAACATGTCAGTCGTTTACTACATCAGCAAACAGGGAGGAACTCACTCCTATCCTCTTTGTCGGGAAGCTATGAGGGTGTGGTTCTGGGCTCTAGATCATAGCCTATTGCTTACCTCAGTGCATGTTCCAGGGATTCAAAACATCTTGGCCGATGCCCTAAGCCAGTCTCGATCAAGGACTCACAAATGGGAACTCCTGCCATCAGTAGCGGATGACCTGTTCCAAAGATGGGGCCGTACAGAACTGGTCCTCTTCGCGTCCCCGTGTAGAAACATAGAAACATAGAAGTTGATGGCAGATAAGGACCGCAAGGCCCATCCAGTCTGCCCATTTCTTTTTCTACCTTATTAATGTGCCATCAGCCTTTGCTCTGTCAGTGGCCTATCTATTCATAGTCATTTGTATTGCTCCATGCCTATCCCTGCCTGTTTGAAGCCCTGCACTGTATTCATAGCCACCACTTCTTGTGGTAAGCCATTCCATGCATCCACCACCCTTTCTGTGAAAAGAATTTCCTCACATTCCCCTTAATTGGCCTCCTCTAATCTCATGCTGTGTCCTCTTGTCCTGCTATTTTTCTTATATTTAAACATGTTAGGCTCTTTCACCTTGTTTATGCCCTTAAGGTGTTTGAATGCCTCGATCATATCACTCTCTCCCTCCTTTGCTCAAGGGTATACATATTGAGCTCGTTAATCTGTCCTCATATGTCTTCTGATGCAGTCCCTGCACCATTTGGTTGCCCTTCTCTGGCCTGCCTCAATTTGGTTAATGTCCTTGTGAAGGTGTGGCCTCCAATACTGCAGCAGTACTCCAGATGGCACCTAACCAGTGTCTTGTACAGAGGGATTACCTCCCTCTTCGACTTGTGATACCCCTACTAATACACCTAACACCCCTAGCCTTACCTACTGCTTTGAGGTCTGCTTGGATGATTTTAGGTCATCAGTGATGATGATGCCCAAGTCTCTTTCTTCCTTTCTGACTGCTAGCAACTCCCACCCAGCCTATAGGTGGCTTCAGGGTTTCTCTTACCTATGTGCATGATTTTGCACCTCTTTGCATTAAATCCCAGTTGCCACTCTTCTGACCATTCTGCTAGTTTATCCAGATCTCTTCTCATTCTGCCCACCCCATCTGGATCATCTACTCTGTTGCAGATCTTGGTGTCATCTGCAAACAGACAAGCCTTACCCTCTAGTCCATCTGCAAGGTCACTAATGAAGATGTTGAAGAGGACTGGCCCCAGGACTGATCCCTGAGGTGCCCCACTTGTGACTTGCATCTCTTCTGACTGTATACCATTTACCACCACTCTCTGTTTTCTGCCCGTCAACCAGTTTGCCACCCAGTTGACCAACTTCTGACCCACCCAAGCCTACCCAGCTTATTTATCAATCTTCTATGTGGAACAGTGTCAAAAGCTTTGCTGAAGTCAAGGTAGGTGACATCAACTGCTCCCCCTTGGTCCACCACTCTGGTTACCCAGTCAAAGAAATCTATGAGATTAGTTTGACAGGACCTTCCTTTGTAAACCCATGCTGTCTTGGATCCTGTGCCCTATGGATTCCAGGTGTTGCACTATCCTTTCCTTAAGGAGTGCCTCCATAATCTTGCCCACTACTGAGGTAAGACTGACCGGTCTGTAGTTCCCCACCTCCTACCTGCTACCACTCTTGTGGAGCGGGATCACGTGAGCCCTTCTCCAGTCTTCTGGGACCTCTCCTGTGCTCAGAGACTCACTAAACAATTCTGCTAATGGCTCTGCTAGTTCCTCCTTTAGCTCCTTAAGTACCCTGGGATGTATGCCATCAGGTCCCATTGCCTTATCCACCCTGAGCTTAGCAAGCTCTTGTAGGACCCTTTCTTTTGTGAAGGGAGTAGTGCTCACCTCCCTCCCCGCTGTGTCCATGATGCTGAGCTGTGGGCCCTGCCCTACCTTCTCTTCAGTAAATACTGAGCAAAAGCATCTATTTAGGATAGATGCCTTTACAGGGTCCTCCTCCTCACATGCTCCCTTTTCTCCATTAAGCTTAGCAATACCCCCTCTGGACTTTCTCCTTTCACTAATGTATCTATAAAAGTCTTGTCACCTTCTTTACTGTTTGTGCTAGTGTTTCCTCAGTTTGGGACTTTGCCTGCCTTACTGCCTTACCTGCTTCCCTTAGGGCAGTTTGCTATGCCTCCTATCTTCATCCCGCTGTGTTCCTTATATTTCCTGAAGGCCAGCCTTTTGGCTCTGACCTTTCTGCTACTGTATTTGAGAACCAAAGTGGTTTCCTTCTTCTTTTGCACTTCCTTTTCTGTCTAACACAATGGGATGTTGCTTCAAGTATTGCATCCTTAATGCTTGCCCACTTTGCCTGTACCCTCACCTGTGTTTCTTTTTTGCCAGGGCTAGCTTAACTCTGTTGGCCATCTTATCAAAGTCAGCTCCTCTGAAGTCCCATATTTTTGCCTTGGAATGGGATGATTTAGATGTAGTAGCCAAATTGAACCATACCATGTGATGGTCACTGGCCCCCAGGTGACCTTCTACATGGAGATCTGTGATCCCTTCTTTGTTAGTCAGTACTAGATCTAGGATAGCCCTGTCTCTTGTGGGTTGCTGTACCAGTTGTTTGAGGCCCTCCTCCTGAGTCTAGTTCTGGCAGGTGTTCCTGCTGGTATTGACCAATCTGTATCTGGCATGTTGAAGTCTCCCATTATCAGAACCTCCCCTTTAGCTGTCATGTTTTGTATATCTTCTAACAGTAATGTGTCTATGTCCTCCCTCTGGTCTGGGGCCTGTAGACAACCCCAGTTCTTATGGCTGTCCCATTTCCTGTTTCCAGGGTGACCCACAGTTCTTCTGGCTCCTTATGTGTATTCTGAATTTCTGTAGCTTTGATATTTTCATTAACATACAGGGCCACTCCTCCCCCCCTTTTTGCACCTCGGTCTCTTCTGAACAATACATAGCCAGGTACTGAAGTCTCCCAAGTGTGGTTACTGGTAAACCACGTCTCACTAATTGCTGCTATGTCCAGTTTAGCCTCTGACATTATTGCCTGCAGGTCTGGGAGGGGTGTTCTTCCCATTCGACGTATGGGGTGCTGCACCCCTCTCCCCATTGCTAAGTTTAAATATTCTGCAAAGACGTCAAACTTCTGCCCCAATGCACTGACTCCCTCTTTAGTCAGATGCAGTCCATCAAATTAAAGAACTTTCGCTCCCAGAACTGTTGCCAGTTCCTACAAATCTGTGTCCTTTTCCTGGCACCAGCCCTTGAGCCACGTGTTTAGCTCCCTATCTCCCTTCTCTGACCTTCCGTCCATCTGCTCCCTCTCCCAGACTGGCAGGATCTCAGAAAGGAGATGCCGAGCACGAAATAGATGATAGTTTGTCACCCAGCCTAGTCAGGTGTTCCTTGGTCTCCACAACTGACCGGCTGGCGGGATCATTAGTCCTATGTGTACTAGGACATCAATGTTTTCTCCTGCTTTGTGAACAATTTTAGCAATGCGGTCAGTGTCTCTCCATGCTGATGTACCTGGAGACATCTGACCATCACCCCTGGCTGGAGATGGGTATCAACTCCCCGAATCATGGAGTCTCCTATGATCAGAAGTTTTTTGGATTTCCTTTGTGCTTGTTTTGTTTTGGTTCCTGATTTGGGTGAGTTTTGTTGTGCTAGCTCCTGTGCCGCAGTGTCCTGCTCTGCAGTGTCTTCTGCCTCTTTATTTGATTTCAGAGATAGAGGCAGATACCTGTTTGTAGTGTTTATATGTTTTTGGAGTAATGTTTGGAGAGCAGAGAGTGATGGGGCACCTGATTTGCTCCTCCTAACCACCTGCCAACCTCCTGGACCAACTACCCTCTGCGGTCGAGGTTTTTCTGTTGGATGCTGGGGAAATGGCGGGTGGTTCTTATAATGTATTTCCTCTTCAATATGAAATTTGAGGCGTGCAATCTCTGCCCAAGCTGCCCAGAGCTGAGCCCTAAGATCTCCAAAGGCCCAGCATGTAGGACAGTGTCCTAAATCCTGTAAGACTGTCCTTCTGAAAATTGTTCCACTGTACCTGCAGTTAATGAAATCCATTCCAAATAAGTTGCTGGGTTTGTAACCTAGTCAGAGTAATTAGAAGGAGAAAAAAAAATGCAAGTAATGGTTTAATTGTGCTTTGTTTAACTTGTTATAACAAGTTAAATTACTAGTGCCCCTGTAAATTAGATCACCTTGTGGAGGCCCCACTGATCCGCCCCTTCCTGCTCTGCCACAGGAAATATCACAACTGTGGTACCCTATAAAAGGAGTGTAGTGTGGGTGGTTGGGGATGGGGTGGGTGGCTGGGCCCTTCCCCTAAAAGAAGAACCACAGACGAAAGAACAAGGAGGTAAGAGCAGAAACAATCAGTCAACAACAAATGCAGTAACCCTGAAAGCTTATCCTAATGTTAGATAAAACTGTAAACCTGTAAAGCACCACCTGTAATAATTTCAGAGAAGATATACGCTGTAAGATACACTTTGCTCCAGAAAAAATAAAGCAGTAACAGAAGATATACCTTGCAAAGACAATTTGAATCAGAAGATTACAGGAGTAATCTGTTAGCACACCTGTAGGCACACCTTGTAATAATGCAGAAGAAGGTATACCAGCAACAACAATTTGAATCAGAGAAAAATAAAGCAATGAAATGTTAGCAACAAACAGTAGCAATCCCTGTGAGTAAAAAATAAAAACACCACCACACAGTAAATCTGCTTAGCCAAACTAAGTCTTAATCCTTTTCCTTGCTCTGGTAAGTTTCTCTACTCTGCCTTTCAAGCAGTCTTAGAAGGAAAGAGCTCAGGTGAAGCTAGGTGCCTTGGCCAGCAAACCAAGTCTTCTACCTCCAAGATATCAACTAACCTGACTTTTAACCCTTCTTTCTGTTGGAAATTACTGACAGTTTGCCAGCTCCACCCCACATACACACCTAATCCTTTGGAAGAGCTGTGGGAGGAAAGCAATTAGCTCCTTCAATGTGAGAGGAGACTGAAACACCTCTGAGACAAAAACCTTTTCAACAAACAAGAATAAAATAAAACAGTGTCAAACAGTAATTTTGCTTAGCCCAATGATAAAAAAGTCACAAAATGTAAGCTCCACCTGTAATACAGTAATTTCAGAGAAGATATACCCTGTAAGAAACACTTTGCTCCAGAGAAAAATAAAGCAGTAACAGAAGATATACCTTGCAAAAGACAATTTGAATCAGAAGATTACAGGAGTAATCTGTTGCTACACACCTGTAGGCACACCTTGTAATAATGCAGAAGAAGGTATACCAGCAACAACAATTTGAATCAGAGAAAAATAAAGCAATGAAATGTTAGCAACAAACAGTAGCAATCCTGTGAGTAAAAAATAAAAACACCACCACACAGTAAATCTGCTTAGCCAAACTAAGTCTTAATCCTTTTCCCTTGCTCTGGTAAGTTTCTCTACTCTGCCTTTCAAGCAGTCTTAGAAGGAAAGAGCTCAGGTGAAGCTAGGTGCCTTGGCCAGCAAACCAAGTCTTCTACCGTGTAAAGCAAAACTGCCCAGTTTCTCCTCGCTAGAGCATGGGCCTGGTGTTTTCTGGCGAGATGCACTGTCCCTCTGTCGGACAGGGAGGTTTCTTTACGCCTTACCTCCCTTTCCTATTCTGGAGAGAGCTCTGCTCAAACTCCAAGCGGAAGGAGCGGAGATTATTCTTTTAACTCCGCATTGGCTTCGTCAGATATGGTTCCCTTTACTGCAGCAGCTGGCAGTGGAACCTCCGATTCCCCTGCCCTTGTCCTCCCAATTACTGTTGCAAGAGCAAGGCAGGTTGGTTCACCCAGACCTCCAGTCCCTACACCTACATGCCTGGCACCTGCAGACGTAGTCATGGCACGTTATGAGGTATCTCCCAGGGTGGCCGAGGTCTTGGTTGCAGTCAGAAAACCTTCCACTAGAGCTACCTACTCTAAGAAGTGGAAGCGCTTTTGTTTGTGGGCCGCCACTCGGGGTTTGGACCTCCTCCTTTACCTTCTGAATGCTGTCCTTGAGTATCTCCTCTCCATGTCAGACTCGGGCCTCCGGTATTCCTCCATCAAGGTACACCTTTCTGCATTTCTGTCTATCATGTACCGGTGGATGGCAAATATGTTGCCCAGGCGGATCTGGCCCGAATATTTTTGAGGGGAATGCTTCATCTCAAACCTCCCATCAGGGACCGCATCCCTCCTTGGGATCTTTTTTTGTTAGAAAAACTTACGTTACCTCCTTTCGAACCAGCTGCGGATTGTGAGCTATGTTTTCTGTCGTGGAATGCAATATTTTTAGTTGCGGTTACTTCTGCTCTGAGGATTTCGGAGCTTCAGGCTCTGATGGCGGGAAAACCATATTTAGTTTTCCACAAGGACAGGGTGTCCTTGAGGACTAATTCTAAGTTCCTGCCTAAGGTGGTGTCACAGTTTACCCTTAATCAGGACATCAACCTTCCGGTTTATTAGCTGAAACATACTAATCGTCGGGAGGCTCTACTTCACACTCTGGGGGCAGGATTCACAAAAGGGATGCACCCAGCACATCCAAGATGCACCAGGGCATCCCCGACATGCACCCAAAGGCAATTCTGGCAGGAGGCCCGATGCGCTGGCACAACTCTGATGCCCAGCACGTCAGCATGCACCTGACAACGCGCCTCGTAATGATATGTGGCACGCGCGCTGTGAAGGGGCGTGCTCATATGTAATGGGCGCAACCCCATTCACAGTCAGAGTCTGTGGGGCATCTGGGGTTGCGCCACAGAAAGATAAATCTAGAACATCTAGACTTAAGTGGGTAGCCACCCACAGGCAGGCTGTCATACTGCAGGCAGCAGCACGGCAGCCTGCCCACCCTGGCAGTCCAGTGTGTCTTCCCTTCCAAGCCCCCGTAATTAGCCGTTCCCGGCGGCAGTAAGTATGAATTAACCCTGCCCCAGGCCCCCATAGAATGCCGCTCCCAGCAGTGGTAAAGAACTTAAGACCCTCCTCCCAAGCCCCAGTAAAGCCTCCCACAAGGGCGGTGGTATAGAAATGCTGTACCCCCCAAACCCCTGAAGCTGCTGTCCGCGGCAGCCGTCCGCTACAAATGACCCTTCCGCAGGCACCCCCAGCCCACCCTCTCCCCCCACCCCTAATGGCCCTCACTTGCATGCCCTGGCTGTGGATCATGTTTTGGGCGCAGGACATTCTGAGATGCCCTGCCCCAAAGGGTTCACAGCCTGACATGGAGGATGCGCTGACACAGCCTGGGATGCCCTGCGCATCCTGGGCGGAGCACACCTATGCTGTTCAGAGTGGGGATGTGCCGGGGCATCTCCCTGCACCTCCTCTGTGAATCGCCCATTTTGCACTCAGTGCATCTCCCCTGTGCCGGGGCAGCTGAGATGCACTGAGCGCATCTTCTTTGTGAATCCTGCCCTGGATGTTCTCAGAGTGTTCAGATACTACATCAGTCGTACTCAGACTTTGAGAAAATCAGACCAACTTTTTGTTTCCTTTGCCCAGAGAACTCTGGGGGCACCTGTGGCAAAACAGACTTTGTCCAGATGGCTAGTCCATTGTATCACATTGTTACAAGTAGTACAACAAACCCTTACGGGCTTAGTTAAGGGTCACACCACCAGGAGTGTTTTTTGCCTCTTTTGCGGCATTTTGGAACATTTCTGTGGCAGATATCTACGCCGCAGCCACTTGGAGCTCAGTGCACACCTTTGTGAAGCACTACAGCTTGGACATTATTTCCTGTCAGAGAGCTGGATTTGGACTGACTGTGCTTCAAGGCCTTTTGTCTTGAAGTGTCCTCCGCTTCTCAGTTTTCCACCTCCCAGCCCATTCGGGATAATTTTGATACTGCTTGGTACTCAGTCCTTACGGTATAGTCTGCTGCAAGAGCTCCCACTCGAAGTAAGACAGCACAGTTACGTAAGAACTTACCGTAACGGTAGATCTTCGAGAGGAGCTCCTGTAGCAGGTGTTATTTCCCACCTTCTTTCCCCCTGGTCCTTTTCTCTTTTCTTTACTTACTCTTGGCAGGGTTTTCCACTAACCTCGGTTACCTATGATTTGGCAGCCAGCTCTCTGGTGGGAGAACTGGGGAGTGGCTGGGAACCGCCCCCTTTATACCGTTGGCGGATGTCGGAGGCGATGTGACGTAAGGGGGCAGTCCCCGATGGGTACTGCTAACTACAGATTTTTCCGTGGGGTCCTAGTGCCTGGCGGCATAGTCCTTATGGTGTAGCCTGCTGCAAGAGTTCCTCTCGAAGATCTACTATTATGGTAAGTTCTTATGTAACTATACTTTCTGATCACCCAGGCAGTCCTGACTCCACATCAGCCTGCAGGAGCTCCATGTGTGCATCTGGCTCTGATGGAATTTGCTCCACTGATTCAGGTTCAGATCGTTCAGGTCCAGACTGACAACACAACCACCATGTGCTGCCTGAACAGGCAGGGTGGACACATTCCTTTCCACTGTATCTGGAGGCTGTCTGCATCTGGACACTTGTGTGCAGCCTGGAAGCAGATCTGTCAAATAATGTTGTGGGAGAGAACAATTAGATAGCAGCCACTCTCCGCTGGTTCAGAGAGACATCACACAAGTGGTCACTGCCTCAGGAGGTGACAGACCACCTGTTCTCCCGGTGGGGCACTCCTTCAGTGGATCTGTTTGCCTCGTGTGAGAACAGAAGGTTGAGGCTGTTCTGTCCTCACCCTCCATGGTCCAGGAATAGTGCTGGGGGATGCATTCTCAAGGCACTGAACCCCAGAGCATCTGTTTGCATTCCGTCTACACAAGGTTGTGGTCAAGGCCTGGAAGGACAAGGCTAAGATGATCCTTACAGCTCCAGACTGACCCAGGCAGTTCCTAGTGCCCAGATCTCCTGACCCTCGGCAGCTGGCCTCCGTGGAGGTTGCTTCTGTGCCCTGACCTGCTGACCAGACAAGAGGGGAAGGTCCTGCACCTGGACATTAAATCATTGCACTTCTCAGCCTGGTTGCTGAGCTGCTAGAGTTTCAGGCTCTGGGCCATTCAGAAGACATTCTCCATGTCGTGGAGATGTCTCGTCAGGAGTCGACTCATAAATGCTATGCATTTAAGTGGAAGAGATTCTCAATCTGGTGCCATGGTAAGGAGCTTGATCCCATTACCTACCCCATGGCGAGCATCGTCAACTGCCTCTGGTCCCTGTTGCAGTCGGGACTGCGAGTGACAAACCGAGAGGTGCAGCCATTTCTGCATACCAGGCACAGGCCGATGTGCTGATGGTGGCGTGGAAGAAGGTGATCAGGCATTTTTTTAATGGCCTGGAGCACTTGTCCTCACTGGTATGCAAACCATGGTATCTACTGCTTGTGTTGACAGTGCTCATGGTTAAGCCGTTTGAGCCTGCGTACAAATTTGAGATGTCACATTTGTCATGGAAGATCACATTCCTGGTGGCCATCACATCAGCCAGAAGGATCAGTGAGCTCCAAGTGCTCTCTGTGGAGTCTCTTTATCTAGTCCTTCACAAGGACAAAGTCATCCTTCGCCCCCACCCGAAGTTCCTTCCAAAGGTCATATCTGATTTTTACCTTAATCGAATAATTAACTTGCTGGTATATTTTACTTACTCAACCTTTGAGACTGATCACAGGTGCTGCACTTTGATCCTGCTGGGGGTGCTTTTTTACTATAAGGAGCATATGGCTGGGGTTCAGGCTGTGGCTTACCAGCTACTTGCAACGTACACTAAAGCCACACCTTGCAGACCGGCAGCAGAATGAATGACTGCCAAGTGGATTACATCCTGCATCGAACTCTGCTATAAGGTGGCTTGACAGGAGTTGCCCAAGGGGCTTGAGGCTCATTCCACCGGACATACTGCTGCGTCGGTGGTTTTTTCCAGGGATATCCCTTTTGCAGAGATATGCAGGACTGCAAACTGGAGTAAAGTGCACACCTTTATCTTCCATTACAGCACTTGACATAATGTGTCGCTGGGATGCTGCTTTTTGGTCTTCGATCCTCCAGTCTCTGTTTGCCAAGTAGGGGTGCACGCCTTTTCCTCTCGTCCAGGTGGACTGCTAGGAGTCTGCCAGAGTGTGGATAGTGACTTGTAGCCACACTGTTAGAAATATAGGTTACTCGCCTGTAACCGTAGTTCTGGTACTGGTATACAGTTGACATCCACACAACCCACCCAGCCTCCTTTGGCAAGTGGCACCCAGACCCCTGCTTCCAGTGTACAAAGATCTGACGTCACGGGGCGAAGCTGAAAGATATACCAACCAGTTGGTGAGAGGAGCTTTGCTTGAAGACATTCTGATGACTCCGCTGTCTCCAGGAAGATTGCAAAGTGTGGACGTGAACTGCATACCTCCAGTAGAACTATGGTTACAAGTGAGTAACCTATATTTCTGTTACACCAGGATGTTGGCGACTTTGTGGGAAACACAGGGCTACATATGCCCGTATCTTTTGCCAGTTCCACTCCTTACAGCCATATTGGTACCAGCTCTGCCGGGCTCTAACTGACATTTTCTCTTTCTCGTGCCTTCTCGCACATACAGTAGGAATATTCTAGGAACATTCTTTTTTTTTTTTTTGAGCCTGTCCCTAGAATTTATAGACATAGACCAAATTTACTTTTCTTGAATTTTATTGAAAGCAGCTAAGAAGATGATTACAAAAAAATTTGCTACAGTCTACAATTCCACGTTTGAAGCCTGCCGTGTAAATCACATTTGTTTAACAGAAAAAATGTCTTTCACTCTCCAAGGTAACTTCCCCAATTCCTTAACAGGTGGTCTAGATGGGTACAATATTTCAGGCTCCTTTCTTCTACTTTTGTTCCCTGAAGTTCCTGTTTCCAATTACCCTTGGGTCCTTCCCCTTGGGTCTGTGTAGTGGGCGGTGGACCTCTACTCTTCTGCAGTCCTGCGTAGATATAATCTTCCAGAAGCAGACTAAAGTCTATGTTAGACAGAATAAGGTACCGTAAGAATTGATTGCTAGATCTTCAGCACCTTGCTTTAAGATGGCCACCATGCTGGGTAATCCATCGAGTCAGCTCTGAGTGAGCAGGCTTTATTTATTTTCCTGAAGCTTGACTAGCTCTTTTTCTGATAAAAGGTAGCTGTTAGCAGAGGTATAGTGTTATGGTTGTCTGTCATAGCTAAGGATTCTAAAGTGAGTCAGTCAAGGTAGTTTTGTTTAGTTTAATGACCTTAGGAGGTTCTGTTTGGCGACCTAATCCATTTCTGGGTTGTGGACTTCTACATTCACACTTGGCAGTTGGCTGTTGCGGGCTCCCGGTTTTTTAACTGGCGGCAAGTTCATCGCTACAGAAGCAGTTGGATTAGTGGCGCTGAATCACTGGAGTCAGAGATGAAGTTGGAGAGGGAGGACTGTGCCAGCTGTGGGGTTCTTATCCCCGTTCAAGACTGTCAGATCCGTGTTGCAGGAGCTGGAGGACTGAGCCCACTGCAGGATCCCACTCCTTGTTTAAACTTCGCAGTGTTTGGTACAGTGGAATCCTGGGACTGGCCTGAGAAGAGCATGGTGAGCTCAAGCTGGCCCGGTTGCAGGCCAAACACATTCATGGGGCAGCATTTGGTGCAGGGACCTGTTAGGTTCCTGGTTGATTCTGCTATTAAATCGTAGCAGAATGAAGTTTGGTGTGGATTTGTAGCTGCTGTTGGTGTGGTGAAAGCAGTTGGATGTTGAGTTTGTTGCCTGAGTGGATCCCCATCCCCGTTTGGGTGTATGAGACCCTTCTGAGCTGCTGCAAACTGTTGCTGTAAGTCATTTCCTCATACTCCTTTGGCTTCTCCCCACTGTTAACATATTTAGAGGGGCACAGGCAGTGAAAGTACCTGTTGCCTTTCCTTGTCATCTCCTGGAACTATCTACGATCTTGCTGCAGCTGTAAGAAGGCTGACTAATGTCAAACAAGCTGTTTCAAGACTTTGGACTTTCTCTGGTGGGAGCAGAGATTCATTTTACATTCCTCAGTTTTTAAAGGACTTCTGCAAGGACTATAATCACATAATCGCTCACTGCCTAAAATAATTAAACCCTCTAATTGGTTCCCTTTTAATAGTCTTTTTAAGATAGTACATATATTTTACTTTTTACTTTCATAAGCTGGAGTGCATCGGGGTGTGCCTGTCTTATTTAAAGGTGTAGGTAATTTGTATGAATGTTGTGTGAGTTGGAGTTATTTTGCATTTTTAAAGGTAGTTTTGCTCAGGATTTAGGGTGAGATTTCTGTTTATTGTTGTAGGTGGGCTGTCTTTATTTTAACTGTTGGGAGGTTTGATTTATTATGTTTTTAGCCAGGCCACATTTAGTGTACTCAGCAGAGCATTTCGAGGGTGGTGTCCCTTCGGTGGGCTCCCTTGTACCCTGCGTGCAGCTGTGCTGAACTGCTGCAGGGGGTTTGGTGTCCTATAGGGACACTGCTCAGAATGTAGACCTGCTACTTGGGGGTTGGGGGGGGGGAGTGGTAGGATCAGAAATGTGGTTTCCAGGAGGCACCGGAGGAGTAGACGTTGTCTGGAAAGTAGTTCCACCTCCGGGCTCCTGAGTTTTCTGCTCGACAGGTGGCTAGTGGACTAGCCAACTCAGCTCCTCCCCTTAGGGCAGTTTTGTGTAACACCAGGTCTCTTAGGAATAAAACAGTCATAATGGAGGCATTCATTGCCAGCTCCTGTGCAGATCTGGTATGTATTATGGAGACCTGGTTGGGGAATGACTCAGGCCTTGTGCTTGAGTCATCTGTTCCTCCGGGTTTCTTTGTGGTACATTGCCCTAGATTGGGGGGGTGGGGTAGTCATGTACTTTAGGTATAGGTCTGCCTTGGCACTGATGGCATACCCCTTGGGAGAAACCAGATTGTTTAAATGCGTGGCTGTAAAAGGTGGGCCGGGTACAAGTTGTGCGATCATGCTCATATATTGTCCCCTGGATATGGACTTGAATTCCTGCAAGAACTAGAGACTTTCATGGCTGATCTGGTGGTTGGGTCACCAAAACGTTTGGTCTTGGATGACGTCAAGCTTGGGTCGATGATGAACCATCTCTCTTTGGAATGCAGTTCCTCTGGGTGATGTTGCCACAGGTACACACCAGCACAGCCCATGCCTTGATCTGGTTTTCTCAGTCAGTCTTGGGATCACTGATATCAGGGTTGACCCGGTCGTTTGGACAGATCATCATGTTGTGTAGTTCCTCTGCAGGACTCCTCATTTAACTTTCCCCATGGAGATGGTCAATTACCACTCTTTAGAAACCTGGAGCTTGGTGGCACTGAGGTCTGAGGTGCTGGGCGCCTTGCCTCACGCCACGACAGTGACTCCAGTTTGGGAACGACCTTAGATCGTCGGGGAGCCGGCATGGAGGGGAGTCAGCCACAAAGCATCCTGGGGGTACTGGACTTCTTTGGCAGATAACTGCTTGTGCGATGGGAGCCGAGGCAGCCATGGAGGGTTACAACTTAGCTCTTTCAACTGCCGTCAACTCCCTAGCACCATTTCGTATATGCCCCTTGATTTCCTGCCTCAGGTTGCCCTGGTATGATGCGGACCTAATGAGGTTGAAAACTAAGAAGCGGAGGTTGGAGTGTTGTTGGTGGAGAACCCACTCAGAGGAGGACAAATTGACACTGAGGGCTCATTACGGTGAGTAGCAGCGGGCAATCACGTGATTGCTGCTGGAAGGAACAGGCCGGCTCAGCTCTTCAACACTGTGGACAGACTAATAAATCCAGTCTGTCTTAAGTCCTGCAGAGCTTTTTCTCTCAAGAGGTGTGAGGAGTTTAACCAGTTCTTTCTAGACAAAGCATCCATCACTTGGGGTGGGATATCCATTTATGAGCCTTTCCAGACAAGTCCCGGCCTTGCTATAGTACGGAGACTGCGCTAATCGGGGTGCACCATGCTCTCCTTCTAGCAAGGGATAGCAGACGGTGTTCTATTCATGTCCTGCTTGACCTCTCTTTGACCTTTGATATGGTGGATCATGGGGTTATGTTGGCTCATCTGAGGCACTACTTGGGACTCCCAGGAGTGGTGTTGTGGTGGGTTAACTCTTACATGTCCAACGGGGTGCAGCAGGTGGCTCCTTTACATCGAGCAGTGCTGCACTCTGTTTTGGTGTGCCTCAGAGGGCGATTCTGGCATCCGCGTTATTCGGCATGTACCTGCTGCCATTGGGGGAGATCGTTAGACATGATGGCTTGGCATTTCATTGCTGTGCTGATGACACCCAGTTGTATGCATCTTGTGACCCTGATGATGGTGCGTCTGTCTTGGAACTGAGCGAGTGCCTTAGAGAAGTTCAAGATTTGATTGCGGCCAGCTGGCTTAGGCTTAATCCCTCAAAGACGGCGGTGTTACTGGTGGAACCAGCTCGGTCAGATTCAGCGGCAACAAGTAGTAGCACCACCCTTCCTTCACTGGATGGTGTGGCTCTTTGCGCTGTAGATAGGGTGAGAAATCTGGGGGTCATTGTGGACTCCAAGCTGACTCTAGAATTTCAGGTGTCAGCTGTTGTCCACAGTGACGTTTGTCATCTTTGAAACAACGCCTGGATCATGCTGTATCTTGAACCGACTGACCTGGCAACACTGGTGCATGCCTTAGTCACGTCTAGATTGATTACTGTAATGCTCTGTACCTTGGGTTATCCATCAGACTGGTGCACCACTTGCAGCTAGTTCAGAATGCAGCAGCCCAGCTGGTTGCAGGGACCTCACGGTTTGAGCACATCATGCCGGTTCTCCGTGCTCTCCACTGGCTGCCAGTGTGGTGGCACATCAGCTTCAGGGTGTGCTTGTTGACATACAGGGCCCTGCACAGTCTGGGTCCGGGCTACCTGAAACACCTCCTTGTTCTGTATGCTCCTGGTTGTGCCCTCCGGTCGGTGGAGGCAGACGTCTCGTCTGTCCCAAGATTTCGGTTGAAACCCTTGGGTGACAGGGCGTTCAGTGTTGCGGCTCCAGTACTCTGGAATACCCTTCCCCAGGAGGTGAGAGGCACTAGTTGGGGTGCACCATGCTCTCCTTCTAGCGAGGGATAGCAGACGGTGTTCTATTCTTGTCCTGCTTGACCTCTCCTTGACCCTTGATATGGTGGATCATGGGGTTATGTTGGGAAGAACTAGTAACACCACTGACTACTCTTTTTAATAAATCATGGGAGGATGGGGTGGTACCTTATAGGTTTAAATGTTTCAGTGACAAGCATTTAAACTAGCCAAGGGGGTAAGGGAAATCCTAGCCCCCACCCCCAAAAAATCAGGGTAATTAGTGCGGTAAACACCAAAATAGTGCAGTCGATAAGGAGAAGGGCAGGAGTAAATGGAGAAAAAGACAAAGGCTGAAATAACTCTTAAAACTGAAGGTGGATAAAGCAGTGGGGCCTGATGGGATTCACCCCAGAATTTTAAATGAACTAAGGGAAGAACCAGTAACACCACTGACTACCCTTTTTAATAAATCATGGGAGGATGGGGTGGTACCTTATAGGTTTAAATGCTTCAGTTGCAAGCATTTAAACTAGCCAAGGGGGAGGCACTGAAGAGGAGAAGGGAAATCCTAGCCCCCTCCCCCAAAAAATCAGGGTAATTAGTGAGGTAAACACCAAAATAGAGCAGTCGATAGGGAGAAGGGCAGGGGTAAATGGAGAAAAAGACGAAGGCAATAGGGACAGGGATGGGGCAAAAAGAAATAAAGCCATAAAAAAATGGAGGGTAATGAGTACCAGTGCCCGTTGTCTAAGTAAAAAGCTCCCTGAAATGGTGGCCTTGATGGAAGAGAGATGCTTGGATATTGTGGCAGTCACAGAAACATGGTACACAGAGAACCATGACTGGGATGTCAACATACCAGGGTACACAATCTACAGGAGGGACAGGGAGGGAAGAAGAGGAGGAGGAGGAGGAGCTCTCTATGTAAGGGAAGGGATAAAAGCAACAAAACTAAAGGGTAAACAGGGAGGAGAGGAGGCACTATGGGTCACCCTGGAGACTGAAAATGGCTCCACAATCCGCACAGGGGTTGTATACAGACCCCCATCTCGGGGGGAGGAAATGGACAAGGAAATGATAGAAGGCATCCTTGGGATGGCAGAGAAAGGGGAGATATTGCTGATGGGGGACCTGAATATGCCAGATGTTGACTGGAGCACCTTTGCTGCAGCCACATCCAAGAGCAGGGCCATTCTCGATGTGCTACAGGGGGCATGCCTCAGACAGCTAGTTTTGGAACCCACTCGGGAGAGAGCAGTCTTAGATCTGGTACTCTCAAATGGGGATGGAGAGAGGATCTCTGATCTTGAAGTGGGTAGCCATCTGGGAACAAACGACCACCAAACAGTATGGTTCACGATAAACTTAGCTGTAGAGTCAAGCCACACAAAAGTGAAGGTACTGGACTTCAGGACAGCTGATTTTGACAAAATGGGAGAGTGCCTCAGAAAAGCACTAGCAAACAGGCAAGAAGGTGGGGTGGAGCAACAAAGGGGAAACATCAAAACCGCCATCACAGGGGCAGTAAGTATTTGTGTGAAGCAAATAAACAAATCAAAACGAAAGAAAAAACCACTATGGTTCTCAAAAGAAGTGTCGGGGAAGGTAAGGGAAAAAAAGATGGCATTCAGGAAGTATAAGGAAACACAGAAGGAGCAGGACAGAGAACTGTACCAGTTAAAGCAGAAGGAAGCGGGTAAGGCAGTCAGAATAGCAAAGGCCCAAACCAAGACAAAGATAGCCAACTCAGTTAAGAAGGGGGATAAAACCTTTTATAGGTACAATAGGGAGCAAAGAAAGACTAAGGCAGGGATACTGAGGCTGAACAAAGAGGAAGGTGGTTGGGCAGAGAACGACAGTGAAAAAGCAGGGATACTGAACGAATACTTCTGCTCAGTATTCACAATGGAAAAGCAGGGGGAAATACTTAAACCGGTCAATAGAAGCACTCTGGATAGGGGGAGTTAATATTAGTCCTTTCACAGAAGAAAGGGTTCTGAAAGAACTCTTAAAACTGAAGGTGGATAAAGCAATGGGGCCTGATGGGACTCACCCCAGAACTTTAAAAGAACTAAGGGAAGAACTAGTAACACCACTGACTACCCTATTTAATAAATCATGGGAGGATGGGGTGGTACCTGAGGACTGGAGGAGGGTGGATGTGATTCCCCTTCACAAAAGTGGGAGCAAGACAGAGGCAGGAAACTACAGACCTGTCAGTTTGACCTCAGTGGTAGGGAAAATGATGGAATCACTTCTGAAGGAAAGAATTGTTGAGTACCTAGAGGCCAGTGGGGCACAGGACCCAAGGCAGCATGGATTCACAGGGGAAGGTCATGTCAGACAAATCTAATTGATTTCTTTGACTGGGTGACCAAAGCAGTAGACCAGGGAGGGGCTGTGGACATGGCCTACCTAGACTTTAGCAAGGCATTTGACACAGTCCCACACAAAAGATTAATAAACATGGGCCGGCCGGTGGCGCTGAGGTTGGGCGCTGGGCGCCACACCTACTTGGGCGACCGGGTTCGAGAGCGGACTCGGGTGAGTGGTGGGTCGGCCGGGGGATAGGCTTGAGCGTCCAACCACAGCTCGCCTTCTCCGGGAGGATTCGGCCGATGCCCGACACTTGCATGACCCCGAGCGGAGGCTCGAGGAACTGCAAGTTCCACTTGGGATGGGGCGCCATTGAGCAGCATGGACGCCGGCCGGCGTGCGCCATGGCGCCGGGGAGGTTACCACCTGCTGCCTGGGGAGAACGCGAAACAAGCCTGCCCCAGCCGGGAAGATGGGAGGACCATGGCCGTGCCCACAATTTGCCTGTGCCCACCCAGCAGACCTCAGACCGACAAAACGTAAGTAACGGGGTTTGAGCCCCCCGCCTCGTCCCCGCCCGGGGGGTAATCCGCGGCTCCATGGGGCCAGGGGTCTGCTTGGGTAGGGTTCCGGGCTGTGGGATGTCCAGTTGTCCCCCTGAAAGGTCGGAGGTGGCAGGCTAGGGAGGAGGAATAAACAGAAATTTCAAAAAAAAAAAAAAGATTAATAAACAAATTAGCTAGCCTGGGAGTGGGTCCTAGGGTGGTAGCCTGGGTAAAACACTGGTTGGACAACAGGACACAGCGGGTAATAGTAAATGGAGTCCACAGTGAAGAAAGGAGGTTTACTAGTGGGGTACCGCAGGGTTCAGTACTGGGGCGGTTCTTTTAATGTCTTTATAAGTGACATTGCAGAGGGACTGGAAGGGAAAGTATGTCTCTTTGCAGATGACACAAAGATCTTTAACAGGGTTGATACACAAGGTGGGGTGGAAAGGATGAAAAGGGACTTGGCAAGGTTGGAGAAATGGTCAGATGTATGGCAGCTTAGATTCAATGCAAAGAAGTGCAAAGTAATGCACCTGGGAAACAAAAACCCAGGGAAAGAGTACACAATGGGGGTGAGATACTGACAACAACAAAAATGGAAAGGGACCTGGGGTAGTCATATCAGATGACCTAAAGGTGGGCCAGCAATGTGAGAAGGCAGTAAGGAGGGCTGGGGGGATACTGGGATGCATAGGGAGAGGTATCACCAGTAGAAACAGGAAGTTGTTGGCCCTCTGTACAGACAGCTGGTAAGACCACATCTGGAGTACTTTGTACAGTTCTGGAGAACCCATCTCCACAAAGACAGACAGGGTGGAGGCTGTCCAGAGGAGGGCAACCAAAATGATGCAGGGTCTGCATCAGAAGACATATGAAGAAAGACTAAAGGAACTAAAGATGTATAGCCTCGAGGAAAGGAGGGAGAGGGGACATGATAGAAACTTTCAAATACCTCAAGGGAATCAACAAAGTCCAAGAGGGTAGCATCTTTCAGAAAAAGAGATGTGCAAAAACAAGGGGGCACAATTTGAAGATAGAGAGGGGACGGCTCAGAGGTAATGTGAGGAAGTATTTATTCACAGAGAGGGTTGTGGATACATGGAACAGCCTTTCTGAGGAGGTCGTAGAGTCAGAAACAGTGGGGGAATTCAAGAATGCATGGGGGACTTCCGGTTCCGCTATGCCCTCGTAGAGTCGCACTCTGGGAGAACTCCTGCCTTCTACAATAAAATAAACAAGCAAAAATCTCTAAATTCTACTAAAAATCTCACAAACTACAAGATCTCTAATCGACACAGCACTATGGCTAAAATATCACGGAACTGTTTTTTACCGATTGCAGAAACAGCAGATTCGGAAGATATACAATCCGATGACGGAGAAGCTCATCCCAAGACCACCCCAGGCCTAGAAAAGGAAAAAAAAAAAAAAAAGAAACCGAGACCCCCAAAAAAGATGCTAGGGACCTCAGCAGACACCATCCTACAAGCGATAACGGAGTTTAGAGGTGAAGTAAGAGAATCGCTTAAAAATCTAAGAGAGGAGATCACTCACCTCGAATCCCGAGCAGCAGAAGCCGACCACCAGATCACTGACAACACATCTTGAATAGATGACCTCGAGGAGGTGGTACGCAATATACTCTCGCAACAGCTTGCCATATCAGCCCGCCAGGAAGATTCAGAGAATAGGAGCCGCAGGCGAAATATAAGAATATTTGGCATCCCGAAGGGAGAGGAGGGGAACGATCCTCGCGCCTTTTCTGATTATCTCCTGCGTTTGGCGCTATCAGTCGAGCCCAAATTCCAACTCGATATCGAGAGGACGTACCGTGCACTAGGCCCCAAACCCACGCACCCCGATGCCAGACCACGCTCGTTTCTTATACGCCTCCTGTTTCCAAACAAAGGAAACTCTTAACTAAAGCGTGGCAAAAAGGAAAAGTTATGTGGGGCCAAACTCGGCTCCTATTTGACAATGACTACACTCCCCTAACACAGAAGCAACGGAGAGAATACGGCCCACTTTTCCCAATACTAAGATCCAAGCAGATTCTCTTCAAAACCCCTTACCCGGCCAGACTGGTGGTTCACCTCACATCAGGTACCCAGACCTACTCATCGGCCCAGGAAGCGGCAACAGATCTTCAAGCAAAAGGGATCATTTCTCAGAAGACCGAAGAGTCCATGACTCTGTTCCAGAAACAGTTTACCCAAATACAAAAACAACAAAATTCCCAACCGACACCAACGATACCTGATCTCATGCAACGCCTCCAGCAATATTGTTATTCTTTTGCACAGCCCTGATGCACATGGAAAGAGACTAGTCTGGTGGGGTAAGTGAAGTGGGTCGGGACTTACTCAGAGGGCCGAGAAGTTGCGTGGGGGAGGGGGTGACTGAACCGCTGTAGCCATTGACGGAGAGACGCTTCAACGGAGTTCAGGCAACCATTAACTTCACCTCTCTTTAAATTCGAGTCAGGGTTGCCTTATGGACCCACTGCAGTTTCCTTGATTGTGGGGTTCTCCGTTACTGGGGAGCACTGCGCCCTGTACTTGAAGGCTCTCCTGAGCAGTTACCAGTGTCCCATCTAGACTTCACCAGTGAAAACCTTGGTCTACTGCCCTAAATATAGAGGCAAGCTCTACAAACCAACAAGCTGGGACTTTTTAAAAAAAGGTGAACTGTACAAAGACATAAAAAGACTTAGAGGTCTCATTCGAACAGGATCGGGTCTTACTCGGCGGGACGTGAAGTTGCGTGGGGGGGTGAGACGTAGCCGCTGTAGTCTACAATGGAGAGCCGAATTAATGGAGTTCAGGCAATCATTTACATCACCACACTTTGAATTCGGCCCAGGGTTGCCATATGGACCCACTGCAGTTTCCTTGATTGTGGGGTTTTCCCTTACTAGGGAATACTGCGATCTTTACCTGAGGGCTCTCCAGCTGGCGGCAGAGTCGCGCTCCCTTCGTACCTCCTCCTGCACTCCTGGTGCCCACATTGAGCTACCCTTGTCCCACCTAGACCTCACTGAGGAAAAGCCTTGTCCTGTACCCTAATTACAGAGGCAAGCTCCTCAACGCTTCAAGCTGGGACTCTTAAAAGCAAACTGTATAAAGACATAAAAGTCTCTGAGAATCCCATTCAAGCGGGGGTAATTTTATCCAGTCGTTCACGGATTCCATGAGAATGTCTTGTCTCTAGTAAAATCTTCTTTCACTCTGAAATTAAGGGCATTAAATTGCAAAAATACATCCCTTAAAAAAAAAATTTTAAAAAATGTGAGACGGGGGGGGGGGGGTTCTCTCCCCTCACCATAGGGTGACCCCCTACTTCTACCGTGACATCAAGATATATAACACTGAAAAAATCCCAGAGACCTCCCCATTTGGTCAGAGTGGAGCTTCATGGAACTCACAGCAATACAGAACCCACGCATAGTCCACCCTAGAGGCCCTAGTTGTTTTTGATGAGGGGATTAATCGAGAGCCTTGAGAGACGAAGTTTTATGGGCCTAGTGCTCCTCTGAATAGGTTCTCAAACTACTGGCTGCATTAAAAACAAATCCCCCCTCCCTGGAGCTCACCTGCTTAGTTTCAGTTTGGCAACCCGATGGGGGGGGGGTTAGTTGGGGAATTGTACCCACCTCGTAATAATAATTAACGGTCACTGGGACCTATGTTTACACTGGCCTAATCATCTAAGGTGATCCGACCCTAGAAAGCCCCCAGAGACATCCCAGGATAGAATCAAGCTTCATGAGCTACTTGGAGATCGAGAGGGTTTCGGATGATAAGTGGCGGGTGACAATTGATGAAACAGATGATCCCCTTCTTATACCTTGATGGAGGGCTTCATCGCCCTTTCCTTTATCTCGCTCATCCCCCCTCTTCTAAGATCCTATCCTGGGGAATCAAGTAATAGCCGGGGAACCCCCGATGATTGAGTGAGTCAGGGAAATGATGGATCCCCCCTCTAGTGAACCCCTAATGCCGGGGCAGAATATAAATATCTGATCCCCATTATAAACTACTAAAACAGATTAAGTGACAAACAGCCTTGGGACACAAGCCTCTGTCTGTTCTTAAGCTAGACCCCGCTCATCTTCCCATCCATTAACATAGACTTGCTGAGTCTAGCTATAGTAGACAAGGCAGTGAGTCTCCCTAGAGTAACGAGTCACCAGACGAAACAAAGTCACCGGACCACTCCTGGAGTGATCTTGATATCACTCCCTTAGGGGCTCTATTCTTGACCCTGAATGTTTTACTATCCAGGTTTATGTTAGGAACCCCTCACTCTGCTCCGGGTCCGCCCGGTTCCTTGGACAGGAGTCCCCAGGAGAAGCTCTATTTGAGCTCCTCCCAATTGGAGGTCGAAATGTATATAGGTTTGCATTTAGATACTAGGGTGTGTAATAAGTGTACACTAAAGCAGTTCAGTCCATTTTACTTTAAAATTGTTAATTGGTTAATATGTTGGTTATGTTTTACCATGTTTCCAGACCAGAGTTTATGGTCACGAGATAAATTTTGTTCCAAGACATCCTAAGAGGTGTCATGGGGGGGGGGAGGAATAAATCACACATACAATGGAATAGGACATTATAAACAAATTTTATTGAGACCAGTGTATAGTAACTATGTATGCATGGCTTCGATGTTACAGAAAGCCAACAAGAGAGAGGCAGCATGGTTCATACGCAACTCCTTATCTTCATCCTGGAGAGAAAAAAGAAACACAAAATTAACCCTTAAAGCTCGAAGAAAATGGGTGCATTAAATCCAGTAAAAATATTATCCCATAACATTAATGGGATACATGACCCGATCAAACGAGCAAGGCTTATGCAATGCTTAACTAAGTAATCCACAGACCTAATTTTCCTACAAGAGACTCACCTTTCTGATACAGAGCATCTCAAGCTGAATTGGGGAGGCAGATACAGGGTAGTAGCCTCATCCCACCCTAGAGGGAGGAAAAGAGGAGCAGCAATTCTTATTCCCCAAAATACCCCCTTAGAGATCCAACAAACTCACATAGATGCACAAGGTCGCTACATAATAATTCGTGGGTTACTATATGGTAAGCAAGTAACGCTAGCCAGTGTTTATCCCCCCCCCCCCAATCTAATTTCCCAGTATACAGAGGATTTATATACACATTGCTCAACCTCCTCCAGGGTCAATTGATTATGGGAGGAGACCTGAACCTGACAATGTCCCTTTGTATAGATTGTTCAAATCCCCAAAAGTATAGAAACAATAAGACTGCCAGACAATTCAGGTCTACCATTGAGCATCTAGGTTTGGTTGATGTCTGGCGTAGGATATTCCCTTCAAACCCAGGTTTTACTTATTACTCCCCAAGATTTAAAACTTACTCTAGACTCGATTACATTCTCACAACATATGAGCATCTATACTTAATCCAAGATATTAGCATAGGTCCTAAGCTAATATCTGACCATCATCCCTTGACCATCTCTCTGGACCTGGGGAGGGAGAAAAAGATGGCTCTCTGGAGACAATCCTGCTATACGATCATATAAAGAATATATAGAAGGCCTTTCCTCCAACATTTCCCGCTTCTTCACGGAAAATTCAGACCCAGCCATACCCCAAGCCATAAAATGGGATGCGATGAAAGCAACCATTCAGGGAGAATTGATATCTTATGCGTCCAGGAAAAATAGGGAGAGAGAATCTGAATACCTAAGACTGTCGACCCTATTAAAAAACTACCAGATGTTATATCGGAGGAGGCACTGAAGTTCAACTTTTAATAAGAAATACGAAAGCAACTCTCCAAAAAATTATTGACAACAAAGTTCAACAATCACTGTACTATCTCCGCCAAACGATCCATGGAGGGGGGGCCTAGGAGTATCACATTTCTGGCCTGCAAACTAAGAGCCAGAAAGGCTACATCAACCATTCCTAGGCTTAGAAATGTATCCTCAGGACAGACTCACTATACAGCGGAGCATATTCAGAAGTCCTTTATAGAATATTTTTCCAACTTATTCTCCCCCCCCCACCTCTTTTCCTCATTCTGAAGCGATACAATTTTTAAAACAGGCAAACCTTCTCACTCTATCGCCCCTCCAAATTAAGTCACTAGAGGCTCCAATCTCAGTATTGGAGATAGAAGAATCCATCAAAAAACTAAAAATAGTAAAATGCCCAGGACCAGACGGTTATATATCAAAGTGGTACAAGAAATTCAAAAAAGATTTGATCCCAAAACTACACACTCTCTTTAATGAGATCTCCCAGGGTGGTCTGTCTCCCCCCTCCTGGTGTTTTGCAACTATTGCGCCGATAAAACCTAACAAAGATCCCTCAGATCCAGGATCGTATCATCCAATATCAGTGCTAAACGTGGATTACAAAATCTATATGGCTGTTCTCTCATCCAGGCTTGAAACGATGGTCCCCCATATTATCCATCCTGACCAATCTGGCTTTATTAAAAACAGGAATACCACTGATAATATTTGCCGAGCTCTATTGTTACAAGAATATGTACGTACCAGACAAATTCCCTCGGTATTCATTAGTTTAGACGTGGAAAAGGCGTTTGATCGGGTGTCGAGGCCCTTTCTATAGGAAACCCTTAAAATGTTTCATTTCTCCCCACAGTTTATTTATTTATTTATTTATTTAGTTAGTTAGTTTTTGTTGACCGGGTAAGTGCACTAGACAAATCCTGCCTATTTTCAGGCATGACCCGGGGGAGGGGGATGCAGATGAATGCCAACTGACTTTGAACCAGATTAAGCTGTTATAACATGCTTAACAAAAATATATAGATCCCCTAAGGCCTTTGTCCGTGTCAATGGCTCGCTATCTCAGCCCTTTCCATTAGGAGAGGGACAAGACAGGGTTGCCCATTGTTCCCCTATCTTTTCGCTCTATTCATAGAACCCCTTGCGGCCCTTCTTCGTAATACCCCCTCAGTAGAAGGGATCTCATTAGGTCAACAAGAATACAAAATAGGAATGTTTGCAGACGATATTGTGCTAACCCTGCTATCCCCCTCACAATCCATCCCCTCAACATGACAGATATTATCCCAGTTTGAAAAATTGTCTGATTTTAAACTAAATATAAACAAAACAGAAATCTTGGCATTCAATTTCTCCACTTCTAAAAAAGACCTTCCCATTTAGATGGCGAACCACCAAAATAAAATACTTAGGCCTTCACCTTCCCATCAACCCGGGAGTCCTAGAAGTGATTAATTACGAACCTCTAACAGTACAGATTCAGGAAGACTTAAATAGGTGGTCCTCAATATACACGCCACTAAATCAGAGAATCTCAATAATCCACATCAACATCCTCCCTCGGATATTATACCTACTCCGGACTATCCCTTACTTCCCCTCAAAATTCTACTTCACATCCTGGAGTAGAATCTTGTTGAGCTTTATGTGGGGTATGAATTGTCCCAGAATTAAACTATCCATCTTAAAACTCTCTCTATCCCAAGGAGGACTGAACCTCCCAGATTTCTATCTATACGCCCAATCAGCGTTCTTAAGAACCTTAATCCTATGTCTGACTAACTCTTACAACTCTCCATAGAAAACCATAGAATTTAGGATCAATGATCTATACAATATTAAGAAGATCCTTTTCTCTTCAGACGACAGATCCCTTAGTCCTAACAGGTATAACGTCTCAGACATATAAGATTTGGAAGCGCATTAGAAAATCAGAGCCTATCCTAATTTACGAATATTGTAAGTTGATATCCCAAGATGATAAGTTTGCCCCTATCTATATGGATCATACTTTCACATTGTGGCGAGATATTGGTCTATCCCATATTTACCAGCTCCTCTTTTCAGAGGGAATCGTCTCGTTTGATAGAGTCCATTCCTTATTCCCCCTGCAGAATACGGAAAGATTTAAATATTTTCAGATCCGAAACCACATCCTCCGAAACACAGCAATACCCCCTGCCCTGCCCGTCCCAATGCCAGAATTGTTAAAACTTTTCATAGAAGCAAACAAGGGGAAACCTGGGAACCCATATAATAGGTCTTATATATCAAGAACTCCGGAATGGGCTTCCTATAACTACAGATTCTATATTAAGATCATGGAATAAAGATCTCCAAATGGAAATACCCACTGAAGTTTGGTTTAAATCCTCCCTAATAGAGATAAAATCCATCACCTCCCCCTATTGGAGGGACTTTGCATGGAAATGCTGCTCTAGATATTTTAGGGCCCACTTGACACTAATGAAATATCTTCCGGATGAGTACGGGAAATGGTGGAGGAAATGCGGATGCCTTGTCGCCACATTGGGTCATGTGTTTTGGTCCTGTCCATATCTGATGCCATTTTGGCTAACATTTCAAAATGAGTTAACTATTTTGTTTACGGAATCTATAGAACTCACTGCTGAACAATTTCTGTTGGGAGTCTACCCGAACCATGCTCCCCTCTGGGAACGAACAATTCTGCCTGTATGTTATATTGCAGCCAAGAAGGCAATAACCAGGCGGTGGATGAGGGCTCAGATCCCAGCTGTTCAGGATTGGAGGAAAATAATGACAGAAATCTATAAAACTGAGAGCCTCAATGCTGAACAGCGGGTGGGGCCGCATCATACATCTCGAAGTGGAGAATCTGGATCCATTATATTTCCACAACGGAACCGGATTTTTTTCCGTGAAATATTAAAGTAAATTATAAATACTACTAAAGGCCGGACCAAATTCAGGATAAGATTAAGGTGGGAGTTCCTGAACATTAGACTAATTCTATCTAAGCATATAAAACATAAGGAGAGAATAGATTTTCTAGTCATCATATAACAATGCACTGTGTCTTGAATAATTAAACTCAGTAATTGTACCACTGAAAGGGTGACATTGAAGCAAATGAAAAAAAAAAAAAAAAGATTGTTTCTTATAATATCTATTGGTGAAAAACAAAACCTCCATTATGTATGTATGTGGAAAAACTATACAATAAAAAGAAATAAAAAAAAGAATGCATGGGACAGACGTAAGGCAGTTCTAGTGCGGGGTAGGAGGAAGTAGGCTGTTGGTTAACTAGGATCTGCAGCTTATCCGTTAGGTAGGGAAATGGGCAGACTGGGTGGGCCAAGCGGTCCTTATCTGCCATCAAATTCTATGTTTCTCTGTTTCACTGGCTGTTTTTTTAATTTTTTTGCTCCTTCCCATGCTCCCGGCCCACCACTCCTTCAGACTGCTTAGCATTGGTACCTCTGCCCACTCGCTGTCCCCCATTTTGCCATCTGTTCATCCTCTAGAAGACTACGAATTCTGTTAGACCCTAGGAAACCCTTCCATGGGGCCCCCCTCCCCTCAGCGCCAGAGGAAGGGAGATTACCCCGCTACATTGACCAGGCACGGGAGTCAGGAGGATCGAAGGTCGTGGCTGAGCGAGACTACATGGTGCAGGGGGAGCAAGGCGGCCATCATCTGGTGGCCAGGCGGGTGAGTTTCTTCTTTTCTAGGGTCTCTCCCACCTCCCATTTTAAGTGGCTGCAGTGGTGTACTGAGGGCAGGGCTGATTGGCAACATGGGTGGTGCTGCACGTTGCCTAGATTGACTCCACTAGCCACTGCCAGGAGCCGCCAGTCAAGCAGACCCAACACCTCCCACCCCCCGGGAGGGACGCGTCCAAAAGATGCTCAAACACTCTCCCTGCCAGCTTCTGCTCCTGTCGACCGGGCTCAGGGCGCGAACCTGGGTCGCCAGCGTGCCAGACCGATGTCCCATCACTCGGCACCACAAAGCCAGCTCACTGGCTGTTTTTAAAAGATCTTTAAAAACTCATTTTTTTACCTTAAGTTTTGGCCTGGAGTCATGATTTTAACATTTTATGGTTTTTATTTATTTGATTTCAGTTTTATTTGTTGTACTTGTTGCAAGGCTTCCAGAGCCGCCATATAAATAAAATTGCCTTGCCTAATCTCACAGTGTACTGTACTTGTTTGAAAAAAAAAAAAGTAACAAAAAGTATTTTAGTATGCAAAGGGTGGTTAACATGAGGAGTAGTCTACAGAGTGAGATTGTGGAAGCAAGCTCTGTTGAGCTTTTTAAAGCAAGACTAGACATACATATGTTGAATGCATAGTATTTCAAGTTTGGAAGAAACTCCAGGTCCATCATGGCATGTGCCCCATCCCCCTTTCATGAGTTGAGCAGTATGCTGGCTGTTAATTGTCTACATGTGCCAAGACTCAAACTGGGTATAGTCACTGCCTGTGCAGAAGTAGGGGGTGGACACCGTCACTGTAATTACTCTGTTACTTCAGACACTTGAGTATAAGAGGCATCCTTCCTCTGCCTACTGGAGATGAGGTATTATTTATGTGGGTTGAGAGCTCCCCCCCCCGCCACAGAATGTGCTGCATTCCCACTGTATTGCTTTTTTCCTTGCCCACTCAGTCCTCACCCAGCCATACTCCCCAGCCCAGTCACCTGCCTTTCCCAGGACTTATCCCCCAGCTTGTCCTCATGACTTACCCCTTTTGACAGGGTCTCTGGGCTGGGTCCATACCCCAGAGAATCGGGATCCAGTTGCTGGGTCATTGGTTTTGGACCTGTGAGGGTGTACAACGTCATCCAGCTCAAACAGGTGGTTTTTCCATTTCCATTTTTCTCCCATGGAGCTCAGATGTGCAGTGTCACACGTGCTCCTATGAGGCATGGGCACCTGTATCAGAAGCTTCCCCTGTGTTGGAGCTCTGAACTGCGCTGACACCCAGTCTTCACTGGGTGTTAGTCAAACAGTGGAGCTGCGGCTTCCCCCGTGCCTCCCCCCCACCCCTAAAAGATTTGAGCTGTCATAGGGATGTTTTAATCCTCTCTCCACCCGGTGACCCAAGTCCATTCCCGAACACTGGTTGCTGGTGTAGCAAATGGTAGTGCTACTGGGCCAGAGTTTATTTTGCTTCTTCCCCAGTTTTTGTTCCTTTGGTTCTCATATCTCCCACTCTGACAACTGGGTTGCCATGTTTTCACCCTTCCTCCGCCCAGTAGGGCAGGCTACCTTCATACCAATGATGCTCTGAGTTCAGCCAGCACAAGAGGAGTGAAGATACCAGACGTCCACCTCCCTAAGTGCAGAACGCATCACCTCTATAACACACCTGACACCTGATGGCTGCAGTGCGGGATTCCAGGGATCACACGCAACCCCTGGTTACTACATGACTGGGCCAGTCATTTGTTTATGTTTTATTGACAAAATGTATTCTTGGCATCAAAGCCGAGAAAAGTTTTAGTTGCCACAAACTGAAACTCATTTTATGGTTCCCTGATGTTTGTGAAATTTCCATCCTAATAGAGGCACTGTGGAAATGCTACTGTTGTCTTCATCAGGTAATGAAGATTTGGAAACCATGGAGATTTTTTCAGGGTTTCCTAAATGGTGCTGTTACCTGTCAATGCCCAGTTTGTAACTTTCTGAATGAGTTTCAAGTCAAAATCAGAACAGAACAGAGCCATTGTCTGTCCTCATTTCTAAACTTTGCTAGATGCTTTTTCAGAAATTGCAGGATATTCATGTTTTGCCTTCTCCAACATTGTCTTTTATCAGGGAGCTACCAAGCAAGACGAGAAGGAGACTGTGAAAGACTGGATTTTGCGTTATGCTGAGCAAGAAAGTGATGATGAACAGGAGGATGAAGAGGATGATGAAAAAAAATCGGAAGAAAATGAGCACTTTGATCCAGTAAATTTAAAGATTTAACTTGTAGATAAACTGCAGAACCTCGCATCAGGTCCTACTATTATTGTTAAAGTAACTGGCAGAGAAGAATGGCACATTCCTTTAACAAAAAAAAAAAAAAAAACTTTTCCCATGTTCTCTTGCTCTGGTGTCCACCATCAGCCTGTACTTCTCAACCACGTCACAGCATCACACTTTGGTTACAGTGGATGCTGGCAGTCTCTACTAGACAGACACCATGCTCATATTCATGAACTGTTTGTTTAGCATCATGCGCTGCCCCCCCACCCCAGAATAGGAGTATTTACAGGCTTAAAGAGTAAGAAACCTGAGGTCACGCCAGAATCCAGGTCACTTCCCACTGCCCCTTAGCCACTGCAATGGTTTAAAGACATAAAAGCTTCCTGTCTGAGACACAGCTATTACCACTGTTGTCCTCAGCCAGTATCCAAGACTGACCATGTCTCTTTCATCCCCAGTTACTGCGTGTATTGAACTAAAAGGTTTGAATTTGTTTTTTAAATGAATATTTTTATGGTTTAAATTCTGATTCAAACACCTTAAGGGCATTAACAAGGTGAAAGAGTCTAACATGTTTAAATATAAGAAAAATAGCAGGACAGGAGGACACAGCATGAGATTAGAGGGAGGCCGATTAAGGGGGAATGTGAGGAAATTCTTTTTCAGAGAAGGAGAGGTGGATGCATGTAACGGCCTACCTCAGGAAGTGGTGGCTATGAATACAGTGCAAGGCTTCAAACCGGCATGGGATAGGCATAAGGGGACAATACAGATGAGTATGAATAGATAGGCCACTGACAGAGCAAAGGCCAATGGCACATTTATAAGGTAGAAAAAGAAATGGGCAGACTGGATGGGCCTTGCGGTCCTTATCTGCCGTCAACCTCTATGTTTCTAAGTTTCTATGATTGTTTTATTGTAGGTGTGATTTTCCAGATGTTAATCTACCCCCTTTAAATGTGAGGAAGCCAATCAGAATATTCAATTTCCAGCCATTGTTTTACAATAATTTTTAAGATCATTCCTGAAAAAGACTTTATTGTCAAAGCAGTTTCTGACTTTCTCTGTTTTTTAGCATTCATTCATGATTATACAATGGCATCAAAAATACTGGCTCCTGATTGGCTGGCTGGCACGAGTTACAATGTGTAAATCGTAGTATGACTCCCACGGGAGAAAGTGCCAGCTAGCCAGCCGCATCAGAAACCCCTTTTTAAAATTGCTTCGACTCCCAAAGATCAAACAACAAAACTAGCAAACCGCTGTATTCGCTACAACAAAAAGCAATTTCAAACATGCACTGTACCACACACCAGCACTCAGCAAAGCCACAGTAAATTCCACAAACCCTCCCCTCACTCCTTTTAGCTTTCCCAGTAACAGTGAGACCCTCCCACCTCCGTTCTATCACTACCTCATAATTTCCCCCAGCACTTCTAAAAATGATTAAAAAAAAATAACACCGCTGCTCTCTCCACTTGTCGACTCCTCAGTGCTGCACACTCGCGAACAGCACAAACAAACAAAAGCTCCGACATTTCTATTCTTTTTTAAATTATTTTTCCCCGATGATGTACCTATGAACTGAAATGCAGCCCAAACTGACACCGCAATTTTCTGTAGACTCCATCTGGCGTTCTCACTGAAATACTTGGCTGCCAGCTCCTCAAAGGCTTGCTTGTTCCAGCTTCTGTTGCCTGCACTTGCACTTCTAGCTCCTCTCACAATCACTTCCTCCCACCTCCATTCTCGTAGTAACTCCCCGGTCCCAGTGTACATGTCCCATGTTCTCTCCGGTCACTATTAAAAGGGAAAGCAAAAAAAACCTCAGCTCCAAGACGAGCTGAAAGAACACGCTACTCATGCACTATTTCTCCTAGTACACTGTCAATCTCTAACTATACTGTATTGCCCTCTTCACGACAAGAGGAACAAAAATAAAATAAAAAAAATCAGTAAGCAGACGGTGGGGGTAGGGGTGGCTGTGTGTCTGTGTACTGGGATTGCTGGACAGGACCCGAGAAATCAAGAAACTACCAAGAGTCTCCCTAGCAACAAAGTACTGTTTTCTCTGGAGCAATACAATCAATATAAATAATTGAAAAAACTATTTTTGTTTTATTTTATTTTTTTGTCACTAAAAAAATGAGGGCATTGTATAATCGTAATATCCCACTCGAGACTGTGGATGATGTCAGGATTTTCACACTTCTGGTGTGTTGTTGGTAGCTCGATTTTTAATAACAGATTCATTTTATAATCACAATAATAAACTTCAGGGCATGTGTAGTAGTGGGATTTACACACTTCTTGTGTGGTTAGAGTCACTTCGACTGTGCCTCGTGACACACCACACAAGGCTTTGTAAATCCCACAACATCACATGTCCTGTCGTGCATTATTGCTTATATATACTGTGTATATATATATATATATATATATATATTATGGTAGCATGGTAGTGCTACCATAGTTAGAGTTGAGTACCCCATTTAAGGTTAAATGGTGAAATTTTGCACCTTAATAACTTTGCCACCGTTCAACAGATTTGCCTGAAATTTGGCATGCACGGGGCGAACCAAAGACCGTGGGATCTGCCAAGTTTCGTACTGGTTGAATATACGACTGCGGAGTTATTAAGTCACAATGCAGAGTGCATTTTATGCTTTTTTGGGCATTCTTTGCTTGTGCCTACAGGTCATATGGTTTGCGCGACTGGTCCGAAAACCTCAGGGAACGTGCGGCCGGGGTCCCCGATGTGCCTTTCATGAAAAAATATTGAACGGTTCAAAAGTTATTCAAAAACAAGTGTCCCATTATAGTCAATGGGAAAAGTTAACAAAAAGTTCGACAGTGTTGCAAATGCAGTTTTTAGTGTCGCAAATGACCCCTGTAGTGTCATGAGTCAGCCATTTTGTTTCAGTTAGTAGTCACAGAAATGCTTGGCATTTAAAACTGGGACCATCTAGGGACACAATTATTTTTGTGTTTACCTAGTCAAGCCCTGAGGATGCTAGGCATGTCTTTATTTTGGGGTTAAACACCCCAGACATGTTTGACATTTTTGGGAAAAGTAGTGTCGCACTTGCGACACTTATGTGATTTTTTTTTTTTTTTTGCGAAAGTGTCGCAAATCACGACACTGCTTTGCAACACTATGACCAAAATGACAGGAATTGTTTGCCACCCTGCTGCAAAAGAACGGTTTGGTCTTTTGGGCTGAAATTTGGAGGGAAGAAAGCCAACATCTCACAGATGTGCCGTTTTGTGAAAAAATATTGCAGGGATGTAAAGTTACGGTACTCCGAAGCTGACGCTTTTTCCATAGACTAACATTGCGGCGTCCGCCGCACCTTTCAGGGCCCGCATCTCATAAACGGTGCGAGATACGGACTTTTTGTTGGAAGAAGGGGCTCAGCATTCAGTGCAAACCTAGCCAGGAAAGTCATGACTCGTATGAAATTTTAATTTTTTCTCTACGTTGTTCGGTTCCTGAGATATAAGCAATTTAGTATTCCAAGAGCTCATTTTCTGGTCCCAGGCTCATTATTATGCATACGTTCTTTGTAGTCACTGTGTTTCTCTATGCAGCTGTTGGGGAAAACCAGGGTGTGCGCTCCAGTTACTGTTACACGTAGCGTTTCCACTTGCGTTTGTGTTTGTGTAGAGTCAAGTCATACAAAGGCAAAGGTACTGGACTTTAGGAGGGCTGACTTTGTCAAAATGGGTGAGTGCCTAAGGAATGCACTAGCAAATGGGCAGGAAGGAGGGGTGGAAGAACAATGGGGAATAATAAAAACTGCCATCACAGAGGTAACTAGCCTTTGTGTGAAGCAAATAAACAAAACTAAACGATGTAAGAAACCACTATGGTTCTCAAAGGAAGTGGCAGTGAAGGTTCAAGAGAAAATGAAAGCTTTCAGGAAGTACAAGGAATCACAGAAGGAGCAGGACAAAGAACTGTATCAGTTAAAGCAAAAGGAAGCTGGGAAGGCAGTCAGAACAGCGAAGGCCCAAACTGAGGAAAAGATAGCCAACTCAGTTAAGAAGGGGGATAAAACCTTTTATAGGTACATCAGGGAGCGAAGGAAGACCAAGGGAGGGATAGTGAGGCTTAATAAAGGGGGGCAGAGGGTGACTGTGAAAAGGCAGAGATACTAAACAAATATTTTGCTCTGTATTTACAAAGGAAGAGGGGAGGTACCTAAAACAAACAGTAGAAACACTCTGGATACAGAAGTTGATACCAGCCCATTTACATAAAAAGGGTTCTGAAAGAACTCTTAAAACTGAAGGTGGACAAAGCAATGGGGCCTGATGGGATTCATCCCAGAATTCTAAAAGAACTAAGGTGGAATTAGTGACACCACTGACTACCCTGTTTAACAAATCATGGGAGGATGGGGTGGTACCGAGGACTGGAGGAGGGCAGATGTGATTCCCTTCACAAAAGTGGGAGCAAGGCAGAAGCAGGAAACTACAGATCTGTTAGTTTAACCTCAGTGGTAGGGAAAATGATGGAATCACTTCTGAAGGAAAGAATTGTCGAGTATCTAGAGGCCAGAGGGGCACAGGACCCAAGGCAGCATGGAATCACAGCGGGAAGGTCATGCCAGACAAATCTGATAGATTTCTTTGACTGGGTGACCAAAGTAGTAGATCAGGGATTGGCTGTGGACATGGCCTACCTAGACTTTAGCAAGGCATTTGACACAGTCCCATACAAAAGATTAATATACAAGTTAGCTAGCCTGGGAGTGGGTCCCAAGATGACAGCCTGGGTAAAAAATTGGCTGGAAAATAGGACACAGAGAGTAATAGTAAATGGAGTCCACTCTGAAGAAAGGGGTTACTAGTGGGGTACCACAGGGTTCAGTATTAGGACCGGTCCTCTTCAGTGTCTTTATAAGCGACATTGCAGAGGGACTGGAAGGAAAAGTGTGTCTCTTTGCAGATGACACAAAGATCTGCAACAGAGTTGATGCACAAGGTGGGGTGGAAAGGATGAAAAGGGACTTGCAAGGTTAGAGGAATGGTCAAATGTATGGCAGCTTAGATTCAATGCTAAAGTGCAAGGTAATGCACCTGGGGAACAAAAACCCAGGGGAAGAGTACACAATGGGGGGTGAGATACTAACAACAATAAAAATGGAAAGGGACCTGAGGGTAGTCATATCAGATGACCTAAAGGTGGGCAAGCAATGTGAGAGGGCAGCAAGGAGGGCTGGGGGGATACTGGGATGCATAGGGAGAGGCATCACCAGTAGAAAACAGGAAGTTATTATCCCTCTGTACAGACAGCTGGTCAGACCCCATCTGGAGTACTGTGTGCAGTTCTGGAGACCCAGTCTTCGCAAAGACATAGACAGGATGGAAGCTGTCCAGAGGAGGGCAACTAAAATGGTGCAGGGTCTGCACCAGAAGACATAGGAAGAGAGACTTAAGGCGCTTAATATGTATAGCCTCGAGGAAAGGAGGGAGAGGGGGGACATGATAGAAACTTTCAAGTACCTCAAGGGAATCAACAAAGTCCAAGAGGGTAGCATCTTTCAAAAAAAGAGGTGTGCAAGAACAAGCGGCACAATTTGAAGATAGAGGGGTGGCTCAGAGGTAATTTAAGGAAGTATTTTTCACAGAGGGGTTGTGGATGCATGGAACGGCCTTCTGGAGGAGGTCGTGGAGTCAAAAACAGTGGTGGAATTCAAGCATGCATGGGACAGTCATAAGGCAATTCTAGGGGGTGGGGGTAGAAAGAAGTAGGCTGCTGGTTAACTAGGATCTGCAGCTTATCCAGTAGGCAGGGAAATGGGCAGACTGGGTGGGCCAAGCGGTCCTTATCTGCTGTCAAATTCTATGTTTCTATGTTACCCGTTTGCGTTAGTGTTCCCGTGTACACCATCGTGTGCGTTATCCTTTGTGTTTCTGTTTGCACTTGCATTTGTGTTACTCTTACCATTTGTGTCTACAGTACTGTTTCTGTTTGCGTTTCACTTTGTGTCACCGTGCGCATTTGCGTTTGCGGCTGCCCTTGCGTTTGCATTTGTCTTTCGTTTTGCGTCATCGTTGTTGCCGTTACCATTTGCGTTTCCAATTGCGTTCCCGTGCGCGTTACGGTTTGCGTTTCTGTACGTGCTTGCGTTTGCATTTCCATTTCAGTTTCCTTTGGTGTTATTGTTGCTGTTACCGTTACCATTTGCGTGTACAATTGCGTGACCGTGCATGTAACGGTTTGCGTTTCTGTACGCGCTTGCGTTCGCATTTCTGTTTCTATTTCCTTTGGCGTTATTTTAGCTGTTACAGTTACGATTTACATTTCCAATCGCGGCACCATGATCGTGCGTATTACGGTTTGCGTTTCCGTACACGCTTGCATTTGCGTTTGTTTCTTTTGGCGTTATTGTTACTGTTACCGTTGCCATTTGCGTTTACAATTGCAGTACCGTGACCGTGCGCATTACGGCATGCGTTTGCCTTTCCATTCCCTTTGGCATTATTGTTGCTGTAACAGTTAACATTTGCATTTACAATAGTGGTACCGTGACCGTGCGTGTTACCACTTGCGTTTCCGTACACACTTGCATCTCCGTTTGCATCACTGTTCGCTTTGGCGTCACTTTGCACTTGCATTTCTGTTAACGTTTGCTTTACCATTTACGTTTGCATCACCATGTGCATAACCGTTAGCGCTTGCGTTTGCATTGCAGTTACCGTTGCTGTATCACAAGACATCACGTGGTTCAGGCCCCATGCTCCCACCACCACATTCCATTCACTATTTATAGTCCTGATTCTCAAAAAGAAGGGAAATTAATGGCAAAAAGCTCCATTAAATGCATCAGTTAGAGTTGTTCCACAGCAACAAAAGCGAGGAAATTCGGTGTTAGGGTTGAAAGCCCCCCTTGTACCCCCAGCCTGCCCCCAACCGGCATCGGGTGTTGGTTGGGTCATCGGTCCTAACTCTCACCTCGTTCTCCTATACCTCAGCTTGTTTACATGTGATGGGGTGAGAGTTGGGGCCGGACGACCCCAGCGCACACCCTGATGCCATTTGGGGGCTGGTGGGGTGCAAGCCAAACTTAACAATTTAATTTCTTTTGTCACTGTGAACAACCCTAACTGATGCATTAAACAGAGTTTTTTGCCATGAAAATATATATTGTAGAAAACTACATTAATGTATATGTTAGGATTACAAAACCACAAAAAGAGGCATGCCCTACAGGGGGCATGCCTCAGACAGCTAGTATCGGAACCCACTCGGGAGGGAGCAATCTTAGACCTGGTACTTTCAAATGGGGATGGAGAAAGAATCTCAGATTTAGAAGTGGGTAGCCATCTGGGAACAAGTGACCACCAAACAGTGTGGTTCACGATAAACACAGCCATACAATCAAGCCATACAAAAACAAGAGTACTAGACTTTAGGAGGGCTGACTTTGGGAAAATGAGAGAGTGCCTCAGAAAAGCACTAGCAAACAGGCAAGAAGGAGGGGTGGAGGAACAATGGGGAATGATCAGAACAGCCATCACAGAGGCAACAAGCCTTTGTGTAAAGCAAATCAATAAAACACAACGAAGGAAAAAAACGCTATGGTTCACAAAAGAGGTGGCTGGGAAGGTTAAGGAGAAAAGGACAGCATTCAGGAAATATAAGGAAACACAGAAGGAGCAGGACAGAGAACTTTATCAGTTAAAGCAGAAAGAGGCTGGGAAGGCAGTCAGAATAGCAAAGGCCCAAACCCAGGAAAGGATAGCCAATTCTGTTAAGAAGGGGGATAAGACCTTTTATAGGTACATTAGGGAGCAAAGAAAGACCAAAGGAGGGATACTGAAGCTTAATAAAGGGAAGGGAATGTGGGTAGAGGGTGACAGTGAAAAAGCAGGGATACTGAACGAATATTTCTGCTCAGTATTCACAAAGGAAGAGGAGGGGGAGTTACCTAAACCAAACAAGAGAAACACTCTGAAGACGGGGTTGATACCAGTCCATTTACAGAAGAAAGGGTTCTGAAAGAACTAATAAAATTGAAGGTGGACAAAGCAATGGGGCCTGATGGGATTCACCCAAGAATTCTAAAAGAACTAAGGGTAGAACTAGTGACATCGCTGACTACTCTCTTTAACAAATCATGGGAGGATGGGGTGGTACCGAGGACTGGAGGAGGGCAGATGGATTCCTCTTCACAAAAGTGGGAGCAGGACAGAGGCAGGAAACTACAGACCAGTTAGTTTGACCTCAGTGGTAGGGAAAATGATGGAATCACTTCTGAAGGAAAGAATTGTTGAGTACCTAGAGGCCAGTGGGGCACAGGACCCAAGGCAGCATGGATTCACGATGGGAAGGTCGTGTTAGAGCGATCTAATAGATTTCTTTGACTGGGTGACCAAGTAGTAGACCAGGAGGGGCTGTGGACATGGCCTACCTAGATTTTAGCAAGGCATTTGATACAGTCCCACACAAAGATTAATACACAAGATAGCCAGCCTTGGAATGGGTCCCAAGGTGGTAGCCTGATAAAAATTGGCTAGACAACAGGACGCAAAGGGTAGTAGTAAATGGAGTACACAGTGAAGAAAGGAGGGTTACTAGTGGGGTACCGTAGGGTTCAGTACTGGGACCGGTCCTTTTTAATGTCTTTATAAGTGACATTGCAGACTAACTGGAAGGAAAAGTATGTCTCTTTGCAGATGACACAAAGATCTGCAACAGGATTGATACACAAGATGGAGTGGAAAGGATGAGAAGGGACTTGGCAAGGTTGGAGGAATGGTCATATGTATGGCAGCTCAGATTCAATGCAAAGAAGTGCAAGGTAATGCACATGGGAAACAAAAACCCAGGGGAAGCGTACACAATGGGGGGTGAGATACTGACAACAGTAAAAATAGAAAGGGACCTGGGGTAATTATATCAGATGACCTAAAGGTGGGCAAGCAATGTGAGAAGGCAGTAAGGAAGGCTGGGGGGATACTGGGATGCATAGGAAGAGGCATCAATAGTAGAAAACAGGAAGTTGTTATCCCTCTGTACAGACAGTTGGTGAGACCCCATCTGGAGTACTGTGTGCAGTTCTGGAGACCTCATCTCCATAAGACATAGACAGAGTGGAGGCTGTCCAGGAGAGGCAACCAAAATGGTGCAGGGTCTGCACCAAAAGACATCTGAAGAAAGGCTAAAGGAGCTTAATATGTATACTCTTGAGGAAAGAAGGGGAGAGAGAGGACATGATAGAAACTTTAGTACCTCAAGGAATTAACAAAGTCCAAGAGGGTAGCATCTTCCAGAAAAAGAGATGTGCAAGAACAAAGGGCACAATTTGAAGATAGAGGGGGACGCTCAGGGGTAATGTGAGGAAGTATTTTTTCACAGAGAGGGTTGTGGATGCACGGAACAGCCTCCCTGAGGAGGTCGTGGAGTCAAGAACAGTGGGGGACTTCAGGAATGCATGGGACAGGCATAAGGCAGTCCTAGGGGCGGGTAAGAGGAAGTAAGCTGTTGGTTAACTAGGATCTACAGCTTATCAGTTAGGTAGGAAAATGGGCAGACTAGGTGGGCCAAGCGGTCCTTATCTGTCGTCAAATTCTATGTTTCTCTATGTTTCTAAAATGTGGCTTTAGGGTTTTTCAACCCTAATGTTCACCCCAGCCCCTACCTTCGTGACCGAAGACTAAGCTTCAGGTATGGGGCTACGCCCCACAGGTCTGCTGCTTCAAGCTACAGATCTGGAGCTTTGCCCCCACAAGTCTGTTGCTTCACATAGGGCCCACAGGATCAGTCATAACTTTCTTCACATAAGGCCCCTGCCTGTAGATTAAAGCAGTGGGCCTAGAGGGACCAGTGGCATGGAGGGCTGACGTGCCTAGTGCCTTTCCTCTTACCATGCCGGCAAACCACGGTCGGGAGTGAGCTCGGGTCACCGGGGGTTGGTCGATGGGGGAGAGGATTGAGCAGCCGGTGGAATGCTCTCCTCTTCTGGGGAGGTGTGGGGTGTTGGCTTGGCCTTTGGTTGCCCCGGGATGGTGGCTTGGAGGTTGTGCTGGCAGCTAAAGCAGCAAGGAAGAGAAGGGCCGCGGTTATGTGGTGCATGCACACGTCCATGCGCACACACTTACGTGCACTGTGGCAAGGGAACCAGGGGAGAAAATGGAAAATGGCGGTCGCAGCCTCCATGAAATCCTGCCTGCCCACCTCACTCTGCAGTGCCACTGACTCGCTGACCCTGCAAATCTAGATGTTGGGTCTCTGGGTGGGGGAGGACGGCACTCCCCTTCCCGGCCCAACCACGGGGAAATCCATGGGGGATATGAGGGCTTGGTGAGTTTGGGGGGGGTCAGTTGCCAGCAGAGGGAGGCAGGGACAGGACGGAGCAGCAGGCTGCAGTGCACCCAAGGGAGAAAAACCTAAGTTAAAAAAAAAAAAGAGGCAGCGGGCCCGCAGGGCACAGACCCAGATCTGTGTTTTTTCGTTGGATCACAAGTGTAGGGGCTGAGTTAGGGGGTCAGGATTAGGACTGAAAAGAAAACCTTACATGACATTTCTCTCGTTTTGTGGCTTTATAACCCTAATATATGCATTAGCGTAGTTTTTTTTGCAAAGAATTTCCTTACTTTTTGAGACAGTAGAGTTGTAACTTGCCCAAAGGGCACTGCACAAATCTGGAGGTGAGTACTAACTTGCTTTGCGTAAAGCAGGACGCGCAGGGTCTAAGAAGGCAGTGAGTCTTAAGTTGCTTCACATAGGGCCCACTTTGTGCAGGTTCCATTTGGCTCTGTACAGAGCAAGAAATGAGACATAACTCTTACTATTTTGTTCCTGTATGACTAATTGTAGTAGAAAATTCAAGCAGTTTTTTTTGTTATGCTCTCAAAGTTTTTCATGTTTTTTTGGCTTAAACATGTTGTTCCTGTAGGAATTAGTTTATTTATTTATTTATTCAGTTTTTCTTGACCAGGTAAGCACACTAGACAATTAAATGCCTATTTTCTGGTATGACCTGGGAGATTACAATAGGATAATACTAACAGATGAATTACAGCACATAAGAACCACCGGAACAAGTAATAGGAATGCAAAGAAGCAATATCGAGGTACATGATAGAAGTACGTAAGATAACAGGAACAAAGTAATAGTAATACAAAGACGCAAGATCAAGGTACATAATATGAATCTGCACAGTTAGAAGAGGCAGTATAAAAACTGGGTGCAGTACTAGCAGAAGTCCTGAGGTAAAGAGCAAAATGCACATAGCATGAGGAACACAGCATGACCCAACAGGAGAAAATACTTAGGCCCTTGGTCATTGGATTAAGGGAAGGGACAGACACCCCAGGAAGTGCAGGCAGAGGAGTCTTTCAAGTAGTTCAGTTCTTGGAAGTTTTTACAGTTCTACAAAAAAATATTGTGCATGGACATAAAAGGACCACACTTACCAAGGTTCTCTAAAAACAGTATCTTTTCTACTTTTTATCTTTTTGTAAAATCTCTCATTTATTAAACAGACCCATATTCAGTTTGTTGACTGCTAATGTTCATGTGACCACTGCTAATGTCTAACGTTTCCCAGCCTTATCGATATTGCTGCTTCAGGAACATGGTCTAGTCACAATAGGCTTGCGATTCAAAATTCAAGAGCAAAGACCTCATTTTAGTATCTTTATTTTTTTTTTTCTTATATCTACATTTTTTTGGCACCTTTAGGGAGCTGGCTGGTAGGGCTCTGGTCTGCCCCCCCCCCAATCACCGGGAATGCCAATGGGACAGTTTTTTTTAATGATTCACCATTCAACATTTCATGAGGCAGACATCAATGACGTCTGCAGGATGTCGTTCGGATTGAGTACTGCAGTTATTTTTAAAGCCCACTGGGCACCACACTGAAACTCAAGCTGGAGAAGAGCCAACATACTTAGAAAATACCTAAAATACTGTGGAGTTAAAGGGAATAGTCAGCACAAATGACCCCACACTCAAGTGTGGGGCTGGTCCTAATGTGCACTTTGTTGGCAAAAACATTTTGGTTTACTTACTGTTTAGTGTAGTATAGTAGAGTATATCAGACTAATTTTGCTTACTTGTAGGCCGACATCTTCTGTTACTACAAACTCCAGAATCCCCTGCAGCTCACATCAGAACAGTAGGCAGCAGTGGGAGATTCAATAGCCTGCATTACATGTTACAGCTTTTATAATCTCCAATAAGGGGCCAGATATTGAAAAGTTAGTGTGGACGCTAATGGATGTTTGCCCATGCTAACCAGTTTTTGTGCCCAGTTTTGGGATGGGGTCTATATTCAGAGTCTATATTCAGAGACCCCTGCAATACTGCTGAACCCATTAGCACCTGAGCGCTAACATAATGCTGCACCCATACAAATGGGAGGGTCCCCCTTGCATATGGTTGCAGCAGCAATTGCAGAGGTTTGCATAAGTCGTAACTAGTACCCAAAGTGGCACTATTTACTGCCTCCAGAAACTTAGTCTTAACTGGGTGCAGAGCATGTGCCTCCACCTCACCCATGGTGGGTCTGGTGGGTCTGGTGGCTCCCCCCACCTTCTGATCACCCATCATGGTAATACAGTGTAGTCTCTGGTCGGTGTCTAGCGTCACCTCCCACTCTTGATCACCCATCCCGGTACTTCTAAAGTATTTCCCAAATTCCTGGTATGTAATGGCACCCCCAAACCTCTTATCCCCTGTCCTGGTACTTCTGAAGTATACCTTGAGTGCCCCCTCCCCCACTTATCAGCTGCCCCGGGCCTGCTAACATGTTCTCCTCTGTCTAGTGACACCCCCACCCATTGATCACCCATCCCTGGTGTCCAGTGACACTCCGCCCCTGCTGATCACCCATCCCAGTGATTCTGAACATTCCCTGGTGGCTAGTGGCACCCCCTCTCCCATCCTGTATATTGCTGTGCTTCCCTGGTGTCCAGTGACACCTCCCCCATCTCCTGGCCTGTGTAACCTAGACTGTCCCTGGCATGCAGTGGTACCACCGCTCCTGCCAGTAAGCAAACAGACCGGTGCACATTGGCAGTTCAGCTGACTCCACCCATCCCCAGCCAACCCCACTCCTGACCAGTGATGTTGGGGCTGTTTGGTGAGCTCAATTCAATGATCTGCACACCCTCCTTCCCCCTCCTCAGCTAACCGTGGTATGTATTGATGGAGATTGAGCACACTTACAGTATACTATATACTGTACACATGCTGTCAACACATATAGCAGCTGGCCGGGGAGGTGAAAAGAGGGCTGTGCTGGTCATCATATCGAGCTCACTGCTTGGCCCCAACATCATTGGTAAGGGATTGTGGTGTGCTGGGTGCTAGTGGGAAGGGGGACATTGAACTGCCCAATATGCGCCGATCTGTTTGCTGACTGGCATTCGGGGCGCAAGGGTACTGCTGAATGCCAGGGGTGCTCCAGGGTACATGGGCTGAGAGATGGGGAGGGATGTCACTGAAAACCAAGGATGTGAAGCAGTATATGGGATGGGGGATGGGGAGTGCCCCCAGGGAATGTTTGGGACTACGGGATGGATGATCAGTGGGTGGGGGTGCCACTAGACACCAGGGAATATTTTAGACATACCGGGATGGGTGATCATAGGGAGATGGGTGCCATTAGACACTGGGGAATATGATAGTAGGACCAGGATGGGTGATCAGTGGGTAGGTGGCGCCACTAGACACCAGGAAATAATTTTGCAGTACTAGGACGGGTGATCAGAGGGTTGGGGGGCCCTGGACACCAGGTTATATATGAGATGTACCGGGATGCGTGGTCAGAGGGTGGGGGTGCTACTGGACACTAGGGTGTACTTGAGACTTACCGGAACGGGTGATCAGAGAGTGGGGGGGGTACCACTAGACACCAGGGAAATGGCAGACATATACAAGATGGGTGTTCAAGGGGTGTGAGGTACCACTGGACACCAGGGCAATGATAGACATTCGTGGGATGGATGTTCGGGGGGGCTGCCACCAGACAGCAGGGAATCATGGAAACTTACCAGGAGGGGGGATCTGGAGGTGGGGTGCCATTAGACACCTGTCAAATAACTGGGATGGGTGTTCAGAGGGTGGGGGTGCTGCTAGCCACCAGGGGTGGCATCAGGATGGGTGCAACTGGGCCACCATTTTCAGTGCATATGAGCCCATAACGGGCATGCAAATGACCCCTTAGTGCCTTCCGTGCACAGTGGGTTAATTTGTGTTTGGCGGCTGAAAATCGCACCATGTTTCCCAGCACTGGATGGTCTGGGGGTGCAATTGTTTACTCATTTTTGAATATCTAGTCCCATATGTTTTTCAGGACTGCTGTTCTCCATAGGCGAAGTACAGTCCTTTGTGACTGTACATAACCAGTGGAGGACAGTGGGACCGGCAAGCAAAAGATTATAGCTTATTTAAACACTAACAAAAAGACAACTCTTTTCACGTACCTGTTAAAGATGTATGCAACTGCTTCAGTTAGTTTTGACACTTCATACTAGGCCCTGTCACTCTCCTGGGAGGGTCCATTTTGTGGTTGTTGAAATCTCATTGTCCCTGAGATCTGCATTAGCATATGAGAACATGTCAGATCAACCATTTATATCATGTATCTCTATGCTGAAATAACAAATACCCTGCAAAAACTCTCTGGAAACTTATAAACCAAATGAAGTTTAAAGGGGAAAAAACTGCATTACAACTCAGATAGCTTGTAAAACTCACTGAAGGTAAATGTGGTATTTCACACCTTCTTGCAGCTTGTTTCTTTTAAAACTACTTAAGCAGACAGGCATACTGGGGAATTTAAAGGTTGATTACGCATCACAGTCTCGTGCTAATGCACCTCTCAGGAACAATGAGATTTCAACAACCATGAAATGGACCCTCCCAGGACAGTGACAGGGCCTAGTATGAAGTGTGAAAACTAACTGAAGCAGTTGCATACATCTTTTAACAGAACAGTGAAAAGTTATTTGTTGAAATGGAAACAAATGACATTTAGAAGATATGAGGATGCACTTTTCCTTTAAGTATTTTTCAGGGTTTTAGCTTTTAAAGTTTTTGTTCATGCCCAGCTTAAACTTATAAAAAAAGCTTCTGTGTTTTTTCAAGTGGTCCATGCATGCACAATATTTTAAAACCTTCAAAACTGTGTTCTGAAAAATTGAAAAGGCCCTGTTTTGGGCCAAGCGCTAATTAACCTGCAAGTTTCATAACTTAAATCAGTATAGTGTTTTTGCTGTTTGTGGACAAAAAACTCTTAGTTTGGGATATTTTAAGTAATTTCATAAATTATTAACATGTGAACTGCCAAAAAGATTTTAACCAAACTTGCCCAAAAATTAGTCCCTAGGACTGTGCCTGTGGACACATTTTGCAATGCCATGGGACTGAGATTGCAGAGATACAACCTGTCAAAACCCTGTTTTTGGCACAAGCACTAACTCACCCCTTTCATACGGGTACTATGCCGTGTCTGTATAAGATATATATATATACACACATACACACACACACTCTCTCTCTCTCTCTCACCCATTCATATAAAGTTTGTTCATTGGTGGCTTAGAATCAAACATTTATCCTTCTAAATACACCAGAACTCCATGTGGCCAGCTCTATGGTGCTCAGTGATGTGGCATAACTCTGGCACGCTGGAGTCCCTGGTTCGCACTCTGAATCCAGGACGTCAGGAGCAGAGACCAGTAGGGGGGATTCAGAGTGTCATTTGGCTCATATCTTACTGGAGGGTGGGTGGTACAGCTCTGCTTGTCTGCCACTCCTTATGGTGGCATTTCACTGGTGCTCTTGGCGGTATAGGTGACCACATGCTGCTGAGCATCTCCGCCTCAGGATGCCACTGCTGGTACATGCAGGTGCCTGGTGGTCAGGCCCAAAAATGGGAAACAGAACAGCGCAGGACATGCTAGATAAAGGCCCTTCTGTCAGTCCTTCCTGTGTAGCCTGGTACCTAGGCAAGCTGGCCTACTACCACCACCATCATCTGAAGCTGACCAAAGGCCCTACTTTCTTGATGGCAGCAGGAGAGCCCTAGTCCCCTTAATATAATTCAGAATCTCCAGCCAAAGAGGACTGCAAAGATTGGCAGCACGAACAGCACTGTAAGGAAAGTCTGGCAGGCGGTAGGGGAAGCCTTGTATAGTGGTCAGAGGAGTGGGGGTCCAGGTCAAGAGGGGGAAAACAAAAACTTCATATAGTTAACATGAGAGATGTGATTTTTTTTTTCTGTATTTTCTGTAAAACGAGTCAATGTAATCACATCTGTGGAACAGCAAAAGTTTGTTAGTTTTTTATACAGTGGCTCAAAGAGCCTTTCTGTGACAGAACTGTTATTTGAAAAGATTTCTTTTTCTCTCATTTTTGAGATCCTGTTCTCTTCCTTATTGTTTCAAACAGAACGAGCGTTACCTAGAGCTCACAGCAAAACTACTAGATGCAAAGGAGCAAGCCACTGCCGCCAGAGAGCACAAAAACAAGCAAGGTCAACAGGCAGCACAGGAAAAAATCAGATATATTATTGACGGTAAACCTCTTAATCTTATACCTCCCACTGCTTTTTTGTTTTCCTTTTGTAATTTATGCCCCTTTCAGCCAGGACAGACTGGGCTCCCCTCGATCCTGCTCCTCTAACCCCTGCCTTCCCCAACCACTCCAGGACTTACCGGCGAGCCAGGGTACCCCCACTGCTTTCCCCCCATGGTGGGGTCAGGAGGGGAGGGTCATCCTACCCCCCCCCCCAAGAAATCTAGCTATCAGGTTTCAGCCATTGGTATCCTTTTGGTGGGTTAGGTGAAGGATTGGAAGGCAGGGCTTCTTGAATGCCTTGCCCTGTCGCCATTTTCCTCCCTGTTCCCATTTCTGGGGCGCGCACATCAGCATGCCACATGGAGGCACGCACATACCACAGAGTCACACAGCACCTCCCACCACTGCTACTCCTGTCCTGCACTGCCACCAGGCCTCCACCTGGTAACAGTCACTTGGTGGGGCGAGGAGTCATCCCTTCCTGGGAGAGGAGAGGAGAGCAGTCCCTGGGATGCTCCATCCTCTCCTTCCCCGGCCACCCCCTGGCATCCCGTGTTAGTTCCTGAACATGGGTCATCGGTGTGGAGCAAGGTGTGGCATCCCACGCCTCAACCCTCCGCTTTGGCCCTCTTGCCACTGCTTCTGACTGTGGCATCAGCAGATCAGAGTTTATCTTTGCACAAGTTTAATGCACAGAATGATCTGTTTTCCTGAAAGCATTTTTAATTGTAGGGTTTTGTTTCCCTATGTTCTGTGACTTCCTTGCCAACATTTCAATCCATAAATTTTAATTTTTATAAGTAGTAGGTTGGAACTGATATTCAGTCTGTTACATATGGGGGGAAGAAATTCAGAATGGCAGGCTAGAGGAAAGTGTTTAGCTGATGAATCTGACTGATGTCAAAGTGGCAGTCCATGTCTTCAGTGTGACTGTTCTGTTTGAAGGCCACTTTCTATGACTTTTTTTTTAAAACTGACAGTCATGTTTTCAGTAGCTCCCCACATATGATATTATAAGGCTCTTTTACACAGTATCCACTATCTTCAACTGGTCTCCATTCATTAGTCAGGGCTCAACTTCCTGGAAGCTGGCCAGAGTGGTCCCACTGCACCAAGGCGGGGAGACTCCCTCGAGGTTGTAAACTTATCATCATATTACTCTCTTGCTGACTGTTAGCAAAGATTCTTGGGCATCAAGTTCATGCACAAGTTACGGAACTCCTGGCTTTCGTAAATCAGTCTACACTCACGTCCTTTCTCTTGCTGACTGATGCGATTCATGCTGGCATAGACAAAGGACACCTGACAGAAGCGTTTTTTGTTGACTTGTCAAAGGCATTGTTATTGGCAACCACATCTGGCTTATAAAAATATTGTTTAATGCAGGCCTCAGCAACCTAGCAGTCTGTTGGTGCCAATCATACCTATCTAACATCAAATGGTGCACATAGTAGTACCAACTGCCCACCCATTCAGATTAGTAAAGGGGTCCCTAGGGCTTAGTCCTGTGTATGCTGCTCCTCTCCATTTTATTAAATGACCTTCCTAGCATTTGCAAGTCTGCCTCTATCCATATGTGTACAAGCGATACAGAACTCGACACCAGTGGACCTAGCACCACTGAAGTGGAGTCCAGTCAAACAAGATGACATGCTGGAGATACACCACTTGTTTATGCATACAGTAACCAGCTCACTCTTAATTGAAAAAGACTGTGGCCATGTTTTGTGGGTTAAAGCAAACTCTGTCTAGGGACCCTCCCCTGACCTTTGCCTCAGTACTCTTTCAGGGCCCCCTTTGGAGTTTGTGAGTAAGTACAAGTATATTGATCTCTGGTTGGAACCCTCTTTGACTTCTGCCTGTATAGACTGCCTTGTGTCCAAGCCTCAGCCAAGCTTGGTGCTCTGTGCCAAAATGGAGACTGCCCCCCACCACCATCACTGCAAAAAAGGAGCTTGTTTCTAAGATGATCTTCCCCATACACTATTATGGAGATATTTAATTATTTCTTTTAATTTTGTTAACTGGGTAAGGACACTGGACCATAGGTTCTTTTTCAGGTCCAACCCAACATAGATACAAACAGTAAACATACAACAAAGTATGGACAACCAACAAATTTACTAAAACATTTACAAACATCCTGTTCAAGCATATATTGTTTAAAATTTGATCTAAAACATTGTAAAGAAACAGCAGAACAAAGCTTATCTGGAAGACTATTCCAGTACAAGGGCACTGCTGTTGAAAAAGCACGAGAACCAGCCTTGGTCTTATGGAAAATTGTTTGTAAAATGACACCTTTAGCTGATCTTAGTTTAGTAGAAGTGTATTGGATAATGACTAAATCTGTAAGACCTGTCTGTGGGACTGCTCTCAAGCCTCAACTAGCCAGCCTGGACCCCTTTCTTCACTCTTTCTATGGATTCTTTCTCGACCACCCACCACTGCATCCTCTACAGTCATTGGCTGTTCCTCCCATGAGACCCATCACATCTTCCGCTGCTCCACATTTCTCCACAAGTTCTGGCTTGGTAAGCTTCCCAGCTATGTCAGACTCCCTATTCCCCACCCAAAACATCACTTAACTTCCTCAGAGCCCACAGAGAGCAATGCCTGCAGAAGTTAAGGTGTTCTAGATCTATAGGTCAGGCATCCATTGCTTACTGATTCCAAAACATCTGGAACAAACGTCCCCATGAAATGAATAGGTGCATTGTCTGCCATTACCCTAAATAAATTTCTCATCTTCAGCTATGCCCACAACTGCACTTGTTAGCCATACTCGCAGGGCAGTTTGCCTGACAAAAAGTGACTTTCTTCTGATTGCTAATTTTTTTAACAGTACATTTTCTGATTTATCTGCACTTCCCAGAGTATCGTACCCTATCATTTTGATGTTCAACTGGTCAACCCTTCTGTTGTTGAAAACCTGTTATTTGGTATTAAAGTGGGCAGTAAGGCTGGCTCTGATGATCTCTAGCCCAAGCTTCTGTGACTTGCGGGTCATGAAATTGTGACACCTATAGCTCGAATCTTCAATTTGTCCCTTGCTTCTGGTGTTGTTCCTGATGCTGGAAAGATTGACAACATTGTACCTGTTTTCAAATCAGGTGGCCCCAGCTTGTTGCATAATTACTGTGCAATTACCGTTCTCTCCACTCTAAGCAAGCTCCTGGAGAGTAGTCCACCTCCAGTTGACTGCCTTACAAAAGTAGTCCTCTTCTCTGACTCCCAGCGTGATTTCAGGAAGGGTCATGGAACCACTACAGCCCTCCTAAAATTCACAAATGACATTGGCTCTGTGTGGCAATGGTTTGGCTGTTGAGGCAGTATATATTGATTTATCCATGGTCTTCGACCTTGTGAACCATAGAATCCTCTTGGAAGCTTTCTGGATTAAGAGTATATCTTGCAGTCTAGTATGGTTCACTAGCTACCTCACCAGCCGTTGCACGTACTAGCAATAAAAATTTCATTTATGCCAAGTGATTTACATCGTTTTGCCAGTTATTTGTTATTTTGTGCTAAAAATATATCTCACAATGACCCAGTGGCATGGAGGGCTGAGACGCTGGACACCTCACCTCCTGCCACACTGGCGACCCGGGTTCAGGAATGCACGCAGGTCGCTCGGGGGCTGACCATGGAGGGAGGATTTAGCATCCTAAGGACAGCGTTCCTTTGTCAGTGGGGGGTCCCACTAGGTGGCTGCCATCTAGAGGATCTGGGTGGTAGGACTTCAGGGAAGGAGCCCCCAACTAGATGCTGGGGGGGTGTCTCCATGGAGGCGTCATTTGCACATGCTACGGGCCCAGGGAGAAAATACCGGAGGGAAAAAAACAGATGTGGCAAGATGAAGGGCAGGTCCCTGCATGCCCCACACCAGCGACTGGGATTTCCAAGGTCCTCTGGCAGAGGACAGCTGGCACGAACAGCTGGTAAGCCCAGAGAAGCTTGGTAATGGGGCTGGGGGACCGGTCCAGAAGGGGGCCAGGCCGGCAGTGTAGGAGATAAAATACTAATAGAAAAACATTTTAATCTCGGATGGCCGCACTTTAGAACACTGGCTGATTCTCACGCTCATCCTCACATCAACATAGCACCAAGCCGGGTTGGGGGAGGGGGGGTAAACCCGGTCATGAATGAGTTTGCATACTTTTTTTAACTTATGAGCCAAATACCGTACCTCTTACTAGTATCGGTACTGATGTCTGCAAAGTGATTCCCATTGAGAAATGAGCACCCTAACTCATTATATTTTATGGTTGAAATTTGAAGCTGTGAATTCGGGCATGCACATTAGCAATAGACCTTGTTATCTACTATTGTTCCCGCTCTTTGGCCAGTATAAACTCCCAATTTGAATACTGATTTTGGCCACATCCGCAACTAGTTGAATAGGTATAAACCAGTTATGAATACCCAGAAAACGTAGTCCGTGCTGTTTGGCTCAAAACAGAAGCTTCACTCCTGGCCTGAAGGTATCTCAGTCCATGGCCCAGACAGGTCCACTATTGAGGGTGTTCCACATTTTAAGTACCTTGGTGTTACCCTGGATCCCACCATGGTCTTCTCCCGACACATTGTCATTGTCTACAAGTCAGTAAACTCCAGATTGGGCCTGACTTTCTGGGTGAGAGCCAGTTTAACTGCAAGTGCTAGGCTGGCTATAACAAATGGTATTCTACCTAGCCTCCTCTACTGTGTACCAGTATACCTCAGTTCCCCAAAGTCTTCCCTGACTAATTGGGATGTAACCTACAATAATATTTGCCACTCTATGCTGGGTGCAGCCTGCCTCACACATCACTGTACACTATACTCCACCCGAGGATGTCTTTCACCAACCTACAGGCAAGCTTTGTCATGGGCTGTTTAATTGACAAACTTATCAGATCAGGGACTCCTCCTTACTTATCCTCTGTTACAATCCAGTCACCTCCTACAGCCTTTGCTCTCATGATATCCTGTCCTTTCATGAACCTTAGTGCTATACTAACAAGGGCCATGTAGCATTGTGAGCCTCTGCTCCCAGGTTCTGGAATTCTTTCTCCCCTGGTTAGGCACTCACACTCCATGGTCTGTTTAGAATGGCTCTCGTTAGATACTTTTGTGACCTATATAACTGCAGCTGTTACTGAAGTATTGTTGATTTGTGTTACGACTGTTTGCTTCTATAATCTGTGATGAAGTGACCGTTCTTGATTTTTGTCTCATTTTTGTTGCAAGTGTATTCTTATTCTTAGCTGTCTTAAGCCCATGTCGTTCCTGAAAGTAGGCATCCATTGCCTTGTGTACTTAACTGTGTTATCAAAAACTAAATAAAAAATAAATGTTGTCCTTACCTGGGTTTTATATTTTATTTACCATTCTAGCTGGAGTACTCCAGATGGTTATAACCTCCTTGTTCTAGAAGCACATTGGTGCTGTTCTTGCCTGTATAATTTTGCAGCCTACCACGTGGCCCAAATAATCACTTGGATCACATCCTTTATAATTGCTTTTATTTTATTAATTCCAGTATGATATGCATTATTTTCTTTGTGTATATTTTCGCTGCCTTCAAATTTCCGTAAGTTGATAGGTAAACTACTTTTGAAATATCAGGCTACTGACTGGTTTGTAAATTCATAAGTTAAAGAGTGCTGCAAAGGAGTCATCTATTTACACCATTTTACTTGTACTAGTTGTTGGAACAATATTAGTTCATTTCTTTATGTAATTTATTTATATGTTCAGATGTGGTCTCTGTGCCTGTGGACAACATCCACCAGAGGGTTCCTCCCCAAACTTGGAGCTCTTTACAGAGTTGCCTCTGTTTCTGTCTCTCTTCCTCTCCTTCCTTGAAGCCAGGCATCTCTCTCACTGTGCTTCCTTCATTTCCAAATTCTGGCTTGGCTGTCTCCCCCCTTATCTTACTTTCCTCCTTTCATGCCCCTCTGCCACCACTTACTCTCTGTAACTTTGACTCTAGATCTTTTATCCTTCCTTATGTGAAATCTTCTGCGGGCCAAGTTGCTTTCTCCTTCCAGTTTTTATAAGCTCTGGTCTTCCCTTCCTCTTGCTAACCACTCTGCCTCATCCCTTTTTCTTTCTCACAGATGTTTCCTTCGTGACTTCTCTACTCACTCTTGTAACTGCCCTTGACACCAGGCACCCAAACCCCTTGCAGTCTCTCTTCTAGGCACCATCTCTTCTGTGTTTTGGGGCATGGTCTGTACCAAAACAAGTAACTTGCTTCCGTTAGTTTGGTTAAAGCTAATGTATGTTTATTCTATGTACATGTTTGACTCATCTGTCAACTATCAAGTTTTTTGTAATTTTATATACCAGTTATCTAATGTATTGCATTTTGTCAGTTTTTCTGTACTCGATTTCCATTACCCTCAGGACACATCTGGCGGCAAGTTGTTGTCGACTTATGTCTTTCCTGGCAGAACTTTTGTGATAAATTAATTCCTGGTAAAACTTTTGTGATAAATTAATTCCTGATAAAACTTTTGAAATCAGTGAATCAGTATATTGATAACCATGATTGTTCCCAAAACCTGTCTTGTATCACCGAAATGTTCTGTATCCAGCAGGCTTTTATGTAACTAATCCCGGATCGTCCCTGAAAAAGGGACCATTTGGGCCCAGTGGGCCTACCCGGTTAACAAAATTAAATAAAAAATATATATATATTTATTTTCCACATGCATGCTCCCTGTTGTAAGGCTCCTTCCGATAGAAAGCTCCTATATACACATTTCTCACTCATATACTCTGTGTTATAAGGCTCCCTCTAATAAAAGGCTCCTATATACACATGTATCACATTCTCCCCGCTATGAGGCGCTCTCTGATAGAATGCTCCTTTATACACATTTCCCACTTACATCCCCCTCTTAGATGTCTCCTGTATATTCATCTGCCATGCTGCCTTTGATAAGGCTTCCTCTGATAGAAGGGTCCTATATACACGTCTCCCATTTATACGCTCCCTGTTACAAGGCTCCTTCTGATAGAAGGCTCCTACCGTACATGCATGTCTAACATGTTCACAATTATCAATCAATCAAATCTTTATTTATTCAGGTGAGCATCATTGAGCAAGGCTCATTTACAAGATGGACCTGATAAGGTCAAGGTTCAACAGTTGATACACAACAGATACATCAATACACTTATATAAACAGTTATACATACAGGGAAAAAAAAACATTTATAAACACAGTGATGTACAGTAATAATGTACAGAGAGTCTCTCTCTGTTTAAAGGCTCCTATACTTGCACTTCCCACTTAAATAGTCCCTGTTATAAGACTCCATCTAATAAAAGACTCTTATATGCATGGCTCTTTTACAAAAGCAAGTCCATTGTAAACAACTTGCCTTTCGAAAATGGGTTTGAAAAGTCCCAAACTCTGGTTGGTCAAGCCCCTTACTTAGGGGTGTATTTACATGCCAGCAGATACTGGGTAAAAAGAAATTCATTGGTAGCCTGACTATTTACACAGTGAATTAATGTCCCAGATAGAATTTTGAGATCGGCCGTGGCAGACATTTTTTTGTCATGCTTAGCGAGTTTGCACCACCCTACCCTTACTCACCCCTCGCTATTTAAAGACCAGCAAATTAATTATTTTACCTATTTTTAGTGCTTTTCCAGTACATCTTTCATTTTCTGGAACAGGGAACACCCACTTTTGAATAGTAGCACTCCTCAGTGGTACCAGTGGAGTGACCACATTGATTACAGCCGTTTTTGACTATGCTGACTCTGCTGTTGTAACATGGGGAAGAGAAAGGGTTGCATCAGATTGGTTCAAGAGCATCAGGTGACCATACATTAATTCTCAAGTAATCCATGGTTGCCTGAGAATTAATGTATGACTGAGTGCGCATCAATTGCCTTCCCCTCTCACAATGTCCTCACCTTATTGACAATTTTATTTATTTAGTTTTTGTTGACCGGGTAAGTGCACTAGACAAATTCTGCCTATTTTCAGGCACGACCCGGGGGAGGGGGATACAGATGAATGGTAACTGACCTTGAACCAGATTAAGCTGTTGGTGGTATTTTTAGTGACATAGGGGCCAACTCTAGGGTTGAAGCACAGGGCTTGGTCTGTAAAGGCGTTCTGCCAACAAATACATTTGCACTGGAGTTTTTTAAATACTTTGAGTGCCTACCTGTTTTTTGTATGTCATTTTGAGTTAGCTAACTCTGTAAGAACACCACCAAACTTCCAGAGCACACGGTACCATTTGTTTGTTGGTGGTATTTTTAGTGAATGGGGTGAATTTGGCCAGGGCACCAGGGAAATTACCCTACTGCATTGCTGACAGTAGGGGGAGCTGCTGTCCGGTTCCAGGATATCCACTCTGTGTGAGACTTCAGAAAGGAAGGAGAGCAGGCCTCCTCTTCCATCATGGCTTTTCAAGAGGTTGAATCGAAAATTAACTTGGAAGTGGATTCAGAAGAAGTTATAGCAGATATCTACATTTCTACAGAGGACTTAAGCAAATCGAAGGAGGTTTCAGAAAGCAATGGTAAAATACATAGGAAGCAATATGAGGTGGACATTAAAGGATGACTCTCTTCAGATGTTGAAACAAGAGGAAATCCAGCAGAAGAGAGAGAAAGAGAAGCTGGTGTCCCAGCAGACTGCATGGAAAACAGAAACGCTCCCTGTCAAACACCCCGACCGGCCCGTCACTGAATCGGATGACGCAGTAGCATCAAAGGCCCCAACGGGGCCGAGTGAGTCACGCTCTTCAGCGTTACCTTTTACTACAGATCAGCAACAAGGTAATGTGCTTGTCAAGGCTAGCAGTGATAGCATTTTGCAAAACATGTGCCAAAAACCTGCAATTATCCAGGAGGACAAAGTTTTAGGAAAAAAAATACGAGTCATCCAGTAGAAATGGTTATGCAGGCGGGACAGGGAGCAGAACTGAAATTGACTAATTAGAGCATAGGAGCTGAACCCCCTATGCAACTTACAAAAACAGCAGGGTTTGTTTTTAAACAACCCATATTGCTTCATAAAACGGCAGCAGCTATGGATCAAATCAAATACCAAATGGGAAATACCACTCAAGAAGGTCTGACTTGCTTTTCCTTCAGTGGGAAAGGAGGAAAAAAAAATGAACAGGGGAAAGCAGAGGACAAAAAAAAAATATCACAGGAAGTGGTAACACTAACTACTGGAATTACTCCTGTTAAAATAGAACTGCCTCTAGCCTCAGGTATTTATTTTCCCTCTGAATCTGATACTGTTTTGCCCCTGGGCCCTTGGTCACGTCAACAAGCATTGCTGAAAGCTGGGTGGAAGCAAACGTCGAGAGGTGCCTGGCTACCAGACCGTGCAAGGGACTCTACCTTTAACTTTTCGCAGGCTTCCCCAGATTGGAAACCAAGGCCTATTGTGGCACCAGAGACCAAGATAGTGGCAGGACAAATGGAGGGTAAAACTGCCATTAAAGAACCTAGGAATAAAGAGATTGTTACGAACTGTGCTTTACAAACAACAACAGACGTCCCAGTGCATTTGATAGATTCATCCAGCACTTTAAAAGACTCAGTCTTGCAGCAAGGGAACTTATCATGAGAATCAGAACACACTGAAACCCCTATACAGAAACCTTTGATGTCAGAACTTTTTTCTAAAGCTAAAAAAGAGGCGGCCCCTAGAAGGAATGCTGTCCGTATTCGTTATAAAGGGGGGGTTGGCTGACGGGCCAGACAGGTATTATGTGGGGAGCCATTTATTAAAAGAATCCTTGCATTTCAATCCCAGAGAAGTTAATGCCTTCATTAATATCTCAGGGGAGGATAACTTTGATATAAGTTTCCGGACGGCCTATGCTTTGGATTTATTCTGGGAAAGATACGGGCAGGTGAAGTTTTCCCCTAAATGGACCCCCTTTTTGGTGATTCCTCTTACATATTTTATTAAAGGTTTGTTAACAGTTATGTTCCGAAATGAGGGGGTCCATGTGGAGAACATTACATATTGGTTAAGTCAAAAATGTGACGTTCTCAGTGCACCGGAGGCAATTCTGGATACAGAGATGTTCTGGACAGGGGGCTGGAAATACAAGGTGAAATTGAGACAGACTGATTGGAACATACTACAAACTCTTTTATGTTGGGGAAAGACAGGGGGGTTTGTTTTTATGGAGGGCAGCCTAGAGCCTGCTTTAAATGTGGCTCTAGGACCCATCTTTCAAGCACCTGTGACAAACCTCGTTGTGATAATTGTGGGGAAATAGGTCATGTTACTATGCAATGTGCCAATCACACAAGATGTGATTTATGTTAAGAGTATGGACATGTGTTTGGTGACTGCCTTTGGGCGGCCAAAAACAAGGCTTCCTGTATTAGCCCTGAGCTGTTAATACAGCAGGCACAGGATGTAGTCCCCTCTCCCATCCCAGAGTCAACCCCTTCACAGCCCATTCCTCCCACCATAACTGAAACTGCCCCCAGATGCACAGGTTTTAGTTTCTACTCAGATTGCCCCAGAGGTAGAACTGGTCACTGTCTGTCTCCTGATCCTAGAACTTTGGTCCCTGTTTGCTATGAGGACCCTGTTACTACAGAAGGGAAATAAAAGGCTCCTCAAACTGCATCCCCCCAAACCCGCAGGAGATCATCCAGGATCTTGAGATCCAAATCTCCCTTCCCCCTCTATCTTTTGAATCTAACAATTCCTATGCAGCCCTTTTTTCTAACGGGAGATTCTGAAATGCAACAGGGAGATTCTGACTCCCAAAAGTCTTTTCAGGACCCATACACCCAGACTGTAGGAGATTACAAAGGGAAAAAGAAAAAAAAAAGGAAGAAATAGCTTTACTATATATTCTGTGGTGATTTGCATGTGCAGCCCATGATGCTTTGCATTGTGGGGGCATGTGTGATTTTGTATTTCTTTGAAACTTAGCTTCCCGGCCAAATGCCCTTTGGGGTAACCATTACCTCAGTGCTTGCGCACAGAGGTTCTTTGTCTTTAATATATATAACATGCAACTGAATGAATGTACTTGGGGATCTTTGAATACGCGTAGTATAGAAACATAGAAATTGGCGGCAGATAAGAACCGCAAGGCCCATCCAGTCTGCCCATTTCAAACAACATGAAGTCTTGCTATATTATAGACATTAGCAGTTTGATCCAGCTCTAGAACTGCTCCGGAGTGAAATGGTTAAAACCATTCCAAAATAGAATTTTGGCACGAGAGCAGCTCTATCTGTGTCATTTCAAACTTGGAACTGTCAGATTCTTTACTCTGCCTCAGTGAACAGTCGCTCCGGAGATTTCTCCTTCTGCTCGGTTCATTTCTCGGTTTAAAAAGTGTTTTCTCGGTTGGATTTAACGAGAATAGTTTTATTTTAACATAAAACCCGTTCAGTTCAAGCTCTATCTGTGGTAACGTAAGTAAATGAAGGTTTTGTCTGTGTGGAACTTGTAGTTATCGGTTCAGTTTTTGAACCCGATCAGTGGGTTTAAACTCATTTAAAACTAAAAGTTACTATTTTGAAGTCGGTTCGGTTCTTATCGGTTCTAAAAAAGCGGTTATTACGTTTTTCCAATACCGCTGACACGGTTAGGAACCGATAAAGGGTGTCTTGCCTGGCACTGCCGTTAAAAGGGCAAGTTTTGGTTAGGCTGGCATTATGTCTGAAACCCAAAGAAAACCGGGCCCACTGGGTTTCAACACTGTGATGTTTGTGGGGAAGTCTTTGCCAAGGCTGACCCACACACCACATGTGTTTATTGTCTGGGGTTTGACCACCTCCAGTCAGACTGCCAGGTATGTAAGAATTTCCCTGCAGCCACCCTGGAAAAAAGATTGGGCAGGCTCAGGGAACGAGAGGCCAAAAAGTCCGCTGACCCGGATGGCCAGCCCGGTTCGGTGCCAACCGAACCAGAGGGAGTGCCCTTTGACTAGGGCCAGACTTCCTCGGGCAAAAGAAAAGCTGGTTCTGAGGAACCAATTCCAGTAAAGAAAACAAGAAAATCAGCAGGTCTGGAGTCCAAAATTCCTTCTCCAACTGCTGCAGAGATAGCAAAAGCTATACAGATTGTCCAGTCACTGTCTCAGGGTCCGTCCGAACCACCACTATCTGGTAAAAGGTCGGTTCGTCCGGTCCCAGTGGTTCAGGATTATGATATTGAGGAATTTTATGAACCAGAGGAGGGGAGGAGGATTATGAACAGTATGAATGTGGCTGGGAAGGTCTGGGTGTGCCCATTGAACCAGACATCTCCCCAGACAGACCTTTAGAATCTCCCCTATGCTGTCTGAGTCCCCATCTCATTTTATGTTTTATAAAAAAGTTGCTGAAACCCTCCAGCTTCCTTTAGAAGAGGCTTTGGATGAGCAAGAGGAGCCTGATTTTGTAGAAATGATGGATATTCAGAGTCTAGGAGATTGTCTATTCCTTTACATAAGTCTTTTAGGAAACAAACAATTAAAATTTTAAAAGCTCCTAATTCTGTGCCTCTTGTAGATAAAAAGATGGACAGAAGGTATACATTGTCAGGCCCTGATACAGAATTCCTTTCTCAGCAATGCAGTCATGTAGGGGTAGTTCAGGCTGCTGCCTGTGATAAAGCTAATATTCCCTTGGCTTCACATCCTCCTGACAAGGATTCCAGGAAGATTGATGCCATGGCAAAAAAACAGTATATGGCAGCCTCTCTGGGACTCAGGCAAGCAAATTATATAGCTTATGTAGCTAGGAATCAGAAATCTAGATGGGATACTGTTATGCAATTGGCCAAGCAGGCCCATGGCCAGCTGGCTAGTGAACTAGAACAGGTGGCTGCTGATGGCATTGAAGCCTCTACGGTTCAGTTTCGTGCTGCTGTGGATGTTAATGATGTTTCCTCTAGGGTCATGGCCACATCTGTAGCTTTTCGTAGGTTGGCCTGGCTCAGGTGTACTAGTTTGTCACAGGATACCCAGACTAAGGCTATGGATTTTCCTGTGGTGGGAAATTCTCTGTTTGGAGAGCAGACAGAGAATTACATGAAGAAGATGGATGAATATAGGACTACTTACAAGAGTGCCCAGGCTAAGGAGCGGCAAGCCACTCCTCAAAGGCATGCCCCAGGGGTAGGGGTAGGCCTTTTCACAGGCCTTTCTACCAGACTCAGGCCTCCTCTGCCTATGCTCAGAGGGGCTTCTTCAGAGGCAGGGGCAGGCGAGGGGTGGGAAGACCTGCTCCCACCCCCCAGCCTAAAGCTCCTGTGAAACAGGCACCCTGATGGGGTGCCCAGGGCCGATTCTCCTGTACCAGTGGGGGCAGGCTGGCTTACTCAGTCAGAATGGGGCTTCTTTAACCTCAGACAAGTGGGTTCTGGAAGTAGTAAGCCAGGGTCTGGTTCTCAGCTTCAAAAGTTTCCCAGGTTGAGAAGCAGATTTTTCTACCTGCAAGTGCTTGCGAGACCCGCTCTGGAAACAGAGGTCTCATCCCTGTTAGCTCTCAGAGCAGTAGAAGGGTTCCTCCTCGCATCAGGGCAGGGGTCTGTATTCAGATACTTCCTTACCCCAAAAAGACAGGAGAATGGCGGCCCATTTTAGATCTCAGATATCTGAACAAGCATCTTCTGAAACCAAAGTTCAAAATGGTAACTCTGGCAATGATTTTACCTTTCCTAAGGCCAGGGACTGGCTAGCCTCCCTGGACCTCAAGGATGCCTATTTCCATGTCCTAATCAGAAGATCCCATCGAAAGTACCTCAGATTCGAACTGCCCTCAGGTCATTACCAGTTCAGAGCAATGCCCTTCGGCCTTACCTCTGCTCCAAGGGTATTCACAAAGTGTCTAGCAGTGGCCCACTTAAGGAGGCAGAGGATTGCTGTTTTTCCCTATCTAGACAACTGGCTTATTGTAGGCCAGTCCCCAGAACAGGTAAAATCTCACCTGCAGGTCACCCAGCAGCTTCTCACCTCCCTGGGTTTTCTGCTAAACCTACCAAAGTCGGTTCTGGAACCAGTCCAGGTACTCACCTTTATAGGGGCAGGATTGGACACAAAGCTAGCCAGAGCCTTTCTTCCCCAGAAAGGGTAAGGAATTTAGTGGCTCTGGCCTCTTCCTTCACTCTGCAGGTCTCTCGACCAGCAAGACACTTTCTGCAGCTCCTGGGGCACATGGCTGCATCCACAGCTGTTGTGCAGGGAGCCAGATTTCAGATGAGAGACATTCAGTTTCACTTGAGAACCTTTTGGTCTCAGAGAAGAGACCCCTTTCCAAGTTGGTCCCAGTGACTCGAACCTTGATCCTAGCTCTCCAGTGGTGGCAGGATCAGAGCAATTTAAGCGGGGTCCCTTCATTTCCCCTTCTCACGACTTGACTCTCACTCAGATGCTTCCCTTCTGGGTTGGGGAGCCCACATGGGCGACCTTTCCACTCAGGGAGTTTGGTCCCCCCAGGAATCTCTGCTCCACATCAATTTGCTGGAACTCAGAGCTGTCTTTTAACTCTTCAAGCTTTTTCTGCATCTGTCCACGACAAGGTGATACAAGTCAGAACAGACAACACCACAACAATGTGGTACATCAACAAGCAGGGGCACCTCGGTCTTGACCTTGTGCACCGAGGCAATGAAGTTGTGGTCTCTGGCCTATTCCCTGAACACTTATCTCATAGCAGTTCATCTTCCAGGGAAGGACAATGTCCTAGCGGATGCCCTCAGCAGGATTTCCAGGCCATCACTGAATGGTCCCTGGATCCTCAAGTGCTGGGGATAGTTTTGCCAGGTGGGCATCCCTCGATAGATCTTTTTGCAGCCCCAGGCAATCACAAACTTCCTCTGTTCTGTTGCAGGCCTCCAGTGCTGGGCTCAGTTCCCTGGATGCCCTTCTTCTGGATTGGGAGGGAAGTTCCTCATGCTTTCCCCGCTTTCTCTCCTATTCAAAGTACTAGTCAAAATCAGATCTCAGCCTTGCAGGGTGATTCTGATTGCCCCAGATTGGCCAGGCAGCCCTGGTACCCACTCCTTCTGTCTCTGACAGTCCATCTTCCCTGTGCCTCTCCAGGAATCACAATCTGTTGACTTGTGCCCAGGAAGGGTTTGGTATCCGGACCTAATCCTCAACCTCAAGGCCTGGCTCTTGAGGAGTTAGAGTTTGCTGATTTACACCTCTCTCAGGGTGTTCTTGAGATCCTAAGGGCTTCCAGAAAGCCTTCCCTAGGGCTACTTATAGTTCTAAATGGAAAGGTTTTCCATTTGGTGTACAGGGAAAAATATTTCCCAGAATCTGCTGAATTGCCCATTTGTTAGATTACATGGTACATCTTAATTCCTTGGGTCTCAGACCAGCTACCCTGAGAGTTCATTTGGCAGCTGTGTCTGCGTTTGTGTCAGCAGGAAAGTCATCCCCTCTTTCCTCTCATCCTGTGTTTTCCAAGGTTTTTTAAGGGATTACTCCATACTAATCCTCCCTTTCGGGAACCGGCCCCTGCTTGGGACCTTAATGTTTGCATTGCCCAGTTAATGCAACCCCTTTGAACCTCTGTCTTCTGCAGCTTAAGTACCCTAACTTGGAAAACTGTTTTCTAGTGGCTATCACTTCTGCCAGATGCATAAGTGAATTGCAAGCCTGTCAGTGGAGACTGACTTTATTTCTTTCCATAGGGATAAGGTAGTCCTTAGGACTAATAGGAAGTTTTGCCTAAGGTGGTTTCAGATTTCCATCTTAATCAATCTATCTCCCTTCCAGTATTTTTCACTGATCACTCCTCTTCGGGTGAGAGGAGGTTGCACAGCCTGGATGTTAAGAGAGCTCTTAGTTATTATATAGAGCGTACCAAAGGTCACAGGTTCAATCCCTCCAACTTTTCCTTACCTATGGTGAAGTTGGGAAAGGCAAACCTGCCACTAAGAGATCAATAGCCAGGTGGATTGTCTCTTGTATCCAATTTTGTTATCAGAAAGTGGGCAGAGCCCCCGGTTTGAGGATCATTCTACCAGGGGTACAGCTGCGTCTCTAGCTGCTGCCAGAGATATCCCTTTATTAGAGATTTGCCAGGCTGCTACTTGGAAAGCGGTACACACTTTTACCAAGCATTACTCCCTGGATGTCCAGGCCAGGAGAGATGCTCGGTTTGGCACAGCTGTTCTTCAGAGCCTATTCCTAAGTAGGTTCTGCCCTCCTCCATGGAGGTACTGCTGCTTTCTGCTAATATCTATAATATAGCAAGACTTCATGTTGTTTAAGAAAAATTACTCACCTTAGTAATGTTTCTTCTAATGAGTCTTGCTATATTATAGACCTCCCCAACCTGCCCCTCTCAGAACCTCTACTTGGTGGGGTGGGCAACTTAGTGTGGCACTACTTATGTCCTGTTAGCATTTTGTCCCCTTTGGGACTTTGGGGGTGTGTATGTGTACGCGTGTGTGTGTTTTATTATACTTATGTTCCATTTTCATATTATTAGAATGGTGTTAGTATTTCTGGTACCCTGACTTGAGTCTTGGGTGTTGGGACTATCAATGGTTGTTATTATTTAGGTAGCCATTTGGCTAGTGTAGGTTACAGCTTCCACACAGACCTTAGTGAGTTTGGCTCGTAAAGATCTGACAGTTCAAGTTTGAAATGACACAGATAGAGCTGCTCTCGTGCCAAAATTCTATTTTGGAATGGTTTTAACCATTTCACTCCGGGGCAGTTCTAGAGCTGGATCAAACTGCTAATGTCTATAATATAGCAAGACTCCATTAGAAGAAACAACATTACTAAGGTGAGTAATTTTTTCTTCTTTTTCTACCTTATAAATGTACCATCGGCCTTTGCTCTGTCAGTGGCCTATCTATTCATACTCCTCTGTATTGCTCCCTTATGCCTATCCATGCATGTTTGAAGCCCTGCATTGTATTCATAGCCACCACTTCCTGAGGTAGGTTGTTCCATGCATCCACTGCCCTTTCTGTGAAAAAGAATTTCCTCACATTCCCCCGTAATCGACCTCCCTCTAGTCTCATGCTGTGTCCTCTTGTCCTGCTATTTTTCTTATATTTAAACATGTTAGACTCTTTCACCTTGTTAATGCCTTTAAGGTGTTTGAATGTCTCGATCATATCACCTCTCTCCCTCCTTTGCTCAAGGGTATACATATTGAGCTCCGTTAATCTGTCCTCATATGTCTTCTGATGCAGTCCCTGCACCATTTTGGTTTCCCTTCTCTGGACTGCCTCAATTTGGTTAATGTCCTTGTGAAGGTGTGGCCTCCAGTACTGCACGCAGTACTCCTGATGGGGCCTAACTAGTGTCTTGTAAAGAGGATTATTACCTCCTCACGACTTGTGATACCCCTCTACTAATACACCCTAACATCCCCCAGCCTTACCTACTGCTTTAGGAGGTCTGCTTGGATGATTTCAGGTCATCGGTGATGATGATGCCCAAGTCTCGTTCTTCCTTGTGACTGCCAACTCCCTCCCAGCCTATAGGTGGCTTCAGGTTTCTCTTCCCCTATGTGCATGATCTTGCACTTCTTTGCATTAAATCCCAGTTGCCACTCTTCTGACCATTTTGCTAGTTTATCAGATCTCTTCTCATTCTGCCCACCCCATCTGGATCATCTACTCTGTTGCAGATCTTGGTGTAATCTGCAAACAGACAAGCCTTACCCTCTAGTCCATTTGTAATGTCACTAATGAAGATACTGAAGAGGACTGGCCCCAGGACTGATCCCTGAGGTACCCCACTTGTGACTTGCATCTCTTCTGACTGTATACCATTTACCACCACTCTCTGTTTTCTGCCTGTCAACCAGTTTGCCACCCAGATGACCAACTTCTGACCCACCCTCAGCCTGCCCAGCTTAATTATCAATCTTCTATGTGGAACAGTGTCGAAAGCTTTGCAGAAGTCAAGGTAGGTGACATCAATTGCTCCCCCTTGGTCCACCACTCTGGTTACCCAGTCAAAGAAATCTATGAGATTAGTTTGACAGGACCTTCCATTTGTAAACCCATGCTGTCTTGGATCCTGTGCCCCTATAGGATTCCAGGTGTTGCACTATCCTTTCTTAAGGAGTGCTCTAATCTTGCCCACTACTGAGGTAAGACTGACTGGTCTGTAGTTCCCTGCCTCTCCCTGCTACCACTCTTGGGAGCGGGATCACATGAAACCCTTCTCCAGTCTTCTGGGACCTCTCCTGTGCTCAGAGACTCACTAAACAGTTCTGCTAATGGCTCTACTAGTTCCACCCTTAGCTCCTTAAGTACCCTGGGATGTATGCCATCGGGTCCCATTGCCTTGTCCACCCTGAGCTTAACGAGCTCTTGTAGGACCCTTTCTTTTGTGAAGGGAGTAGTGCTCACCTCCCTCCCCTCTGTGTCCATGGTGCTGAGCTGTGGACCCTGCTCTACTTTCTCTTCAGTAAATACTGAGCAAAAGTATCTATTTAGGATAGATGCTTTTACAGGGTCCTCCTCCTCACATGGCCCCCTTTTCTCCTTTGAGCTTAGCAGTACCCCCTCTGGACTTTCTCCTTTCACTAATGTATCTATAGAAAGTCTTGTCACCTTCTTTTACTGTTCGTGCTAGTGTTTCCTCGGTTTGGGACTTTGCCTGCCTTACTGCCTTCCCTGCTTCCCTTAGGCAGTTTGGTATGCCTCCCATCTTCATCCCGCTGTGTTCCCTTATATTTTCTGAAGTCCAGCCTTTTGGTTTGACCTTTTCTGCTACTGTATATGAGAACCAAGTGGTTTCCTTCTTCTTTGCACTTCCTTTTCTGTCTAACACAATCGGATGTTGCTTCAAGTATTGCATCCTTAATGCTTGCCCACTTTGCCTGTATCCCCTCCCCTGTGTTTATTTTTGCCAGGGCTAGCTTAACTCTGTTGGCCATCTTATCAAAGTCAGCTCCTCAGAAGTCCCAAATGTTTGCCTTGGAATGGGATGATTTAGATGTAGTGGCCAAATTGAACCATACCATGTGATGGTCACTGGCCCCCAGGTGACCTTCTACCTGGAGATCTGTGATCCCTTCCCTGTTAGTCAGTACTAGATTTAGGATAGCACTGTCTCTTGTGGGTTGTTGTACCAGTTGTTTGAGGCCTTCCCCCTGCAGGGAATCCACCATGTGTTTAGTTCTGGCAGATGTTCCTTCTGTTATTGACCAATCTGCATCCGGCATGTTGAAGTCTCCCATTATCAGAACCTCCCCTTCAGCTGTCATGTTTTGTATATCTTCTAACAGTAATGTGTCTATGTCCTTCCCCTGGTCTGGGGGCCTGTAGACAACCCCAGTTCTTATGGCTGTCCCATTTCCTGTTTCCAGGGTGACCCACAGTTCTTCTGGCTCCTTATGTGTATTCTGAATTTCTGTAGCTTTGATATTTTCATTGACATACAGGGCCACTCCACCCCCTTTTTGCACCTCAGTCTCTTCTGAACAGTACATAGCCAGGTACTGAAGTCTCCCAAGTGTGGTTACTGGTAAGCCACGTCTCACTAATTGCTACTATGTCCAGTTTAGCCTCTGACATTATTGCCTGCAGGTCTGGGACCTTATTTCCCAGGCTGTGAGCATTTGTGTACATGATTTTCCATTGGCTAGATTTCGGTGTGTTAGTTGTTGGGTGAGGTTTGGCATTTCTCCTGTGTGTCGTATGGGGAGACAGACCTTTTTTCTTACCTGGTGATGCAAATGAACTGCAAACCTGCTGAATCCCTGTTTGACCCCTAGCTGAGGGGGGAGGGGTGTTCTTCCCATTCGACGTATGGGGTCCTACACCCCTCTCCCCATTTGCTAGTTTAAATATTCTGCAAAGACGTCAAACTTCTGCCCCAATGCACTGACTCCCTCCTTAGTCAGATGCAGTCCATCAAATTTAAAGAACTTTCGCTCCCAGAACTGTTACCAGTTCCCTACAAATCTGTGTCCTTTTCCTGGCACCAGCCCTTGAGCCACATGTTTAACTCCCCTATCTCCCTTCTCTGACCTTCCATCCATCTGCCCCTTCTTCCAGACTGGCAGGATCTCAGAGAAGGAGATGTTGACTAAATGGATGATAGTTTGTCACCAGCCTGGTCAGGTGTTCCTGGTCTCCACAACTGACCGGCTAGATCGATTAGTCCGTATGTGTACCAGGACATCAATGTTTTCTCCTGCTTTATGAACAATTTTAGCAATGTAGTCAGTGTCTCTCCACGCTGATGTACCTGGGAGACATCTGACCATTACCCCTGGCTGGAGATGGGTATCAACTCCCCGAATCATGGAGTCTCCTATGATCAGAAGTTTTTTGGATTTCCTTTTTGCTTTTTTTGTTTTGGTTCCTGATTTGGGCGAGTTTTGTTGTGCTAGCTCCTGTGCTGCAGTGTCCTGCTCTGCAGTGTCCTCTGCCCCTTTGTTTGATTTTGGAGATAGAGGCAGATACCTGTTTGTAATGTTTATATGGTTTTTGGAGGTAATATGTTGGAGAGCACAGAGTGATGGGGCGACCGATTTGCCCCTCCTAACCACCTGCCAACCTCCTGGACCAACTACCCTCTGCGGTCGAGGTTCTTCTGTTGGATGTTGGGGAAATGGCGGGTGGTTCTTATAATGTATTTCCTCTTGAATATGAAATTTGAGGCGTGCGATCTCTGCCCATGCTGCCCCGGAGCTGAGCCCTAAGATCTCCAATGGCCCAGCATGTTGGACAGTGTCCTAAATCCTGGAAGACTGCCCTTCTGAAAAGTGTTCCACAGTATCTGCAGTTAATGATATCCATTCCAGATAAATTGCTGGGTTTATAACCTGGTCAGAGTAGTTAGAAGGAAAAAAATGCAAGTAATGGTTTGATTTTGTGTTTTGTTTTTGTATGACTTGTTATAACAAGTTAAATTACTAGTGCCCCTGTAAATGAGCTTACCTTGTGGATTCCCCACCGATCCGCCCCTTCCTGCTTTGCCACAGGAAATGTCACAACTGTGGTACCCTGTAAAAGGAGTGCAGTGTGGGGTGGTTGGGGATGGGGGTGGGTGGCTGGGCCCTTCCCCTGCCGAAAAAGAAGAACCACGGATGAAAGAACAAGGAGGTAAGAGCAGCAACAAATGCAGTAACCTTGAAAGCTTATCCTAATGTTAGATAAAACTGTAAAACCTGTAAAGCACTGCCCGTAATAATTTCAGAGAAGATATACCCTGTAAGAAACACTTTGCTACAGAGAAAAATAAAGCAGTAACAGAAGATATACCTTGCAAAAGACAATTTGAATCGGAAGATTACAGTAGTAATCTGTTAGCACACACCTGTAGGCACACCTTGTAATAATGCAGAAGAAGGTATATCAGCAACAATTTGAATCGGAGAAAAATAAAGCAATGAAATGTTAGCAACAAACAGTAGCAATCCCTGTGAGTACAAAATAAAAATAACAACATACAGTAAATCTGCTTAGCCAAAAGAAGTCTTAATCCTTTTCCCTTGCTCTGGTAAGGTTCTCTGCTCTGTCCTTTCAAGCAATCTTAGAAGGAAAGAGTTCAGGTGAAGCTAGGTGCCTTGGCCAGCAAACCAAGTCTTTTACCTCCAAGATATCAACTAACCTGACCTTTTAACCCTTCTTTCTGCTGGAAATTACTGACAGTTTTCCAGCTCCACCCCCCAGATACACACCTAATCCTCTAGAAGAGCTGTGGGAGGAAAGCAATTAGCTCCTTCAATGTGAGAAGGAGACTGAAACACCTCTGAGACAACAAACCTTTTCAACAAAAAAAGAATAAAAACAGTGTCAAACAGTAATTTTGCTTAGCCCAATGATACAAAAGTCACAAAAATGTAAGTACCACCTGTAATAATTTCAGAGAAGATATACCCTGTAAGAAACACTTTGCTACAGAGAAAAATAAAGCAGTAACAGAAGATATACCTTGCAAAAGACAATTTGAATCGGAAGATTACAGCAGTAATCTGTTAGCACACACCTGTAGGCACACCTTGTAATAATGCAGAAGAAGGTATACCAGCAACAATTTGAATCGGAGAAAAATTAATCAATGAAATGTTAGCAACAAACAGTAGCAATACCTGTGAGTACAAAATAAAAATAACAACATACAGTAAATCTGCTTAGCCAAAAGAAGTCTTAATCCTTTTCCATGCTCTGGTAAGGTTCTCTGCTCTGTCCTTTCAAGCAATCTTAGAAGGAAAGAGCTCAGGTGAAGCTAGGTGCCTTGGCCAGCAAACCAAGTCTCAAACAATATTAAAAGACTGGCTGTATTGCAGTATATCCATGATGAAAGGATAGACATTTGCTTTTTACAAGAAACATGGATGTATTCTGATGAACAGGTAGTGACATTTAAAAAAGATTGGCCTTGGGGACCTTGGTATTGGTCTTTTAGACCAGATAGCTCGGATGGTGTGGGAATCCTTTTAATTCCTATAAATTCACATTATGTAAATTGATAAACTTATATGCAGGACATGTATTAATCCTTGATGGTAAATGGGATAATATGGAATGTGGATTCATTAATATTTATAACCCACAGACAAAGGCAGAAAGGGTGGCTCAGATGAAGGCTGTTCAGACATACTTAGTCACGTCATATAAGATTTTTTTTGGAGGAGATTTTAACTGCAGTCTGCATCAAAAAAACAAAACATATACGAACAGACGATAAAAAAATATATTATGATACCAATACCTTGGTAAATATCATAAAAACAGAAGGACTAACAAATTGCAGTAAATATCAAGAGCAAGGGCCAAGTTTTACTTATATACGTTATTAATTCAGAACTACAATTAATCATTTACTTATTTCATCAAATGTGCCCAAAGGCAAATTTTTTATCAGACCAGTAGAATTTTTTGATCATTTAATATTAATGTTTACCCTTCTGCCTGGCCCACATAGCTAAGGGAGAAAAACAGATGGAAACTCAACACTTCAGTTTTAATGGATCCCCATGTTACAATTAATATTTTGAACATCCTTAAAGCAAGAATGACAGTAACATTCTTGTATTCCGATTAAGGGGATAAGTGGCTAGACACCAAATCTGACATAAGGAACTGGTTTAAAAAACATGGGAAGAAAAGAGGAAATGATCATTTTCTTAAATATTTAACACTAAGGAAACAATTGCAAAGACTTTTTATTCTTACATATACTTCACTGTTCGACTATACTGAACAGATAAGGAACATAAAAGAAGAAATGAAGAAATATCAGTATGATGGAGTCAAAAATTCAGGCAGTGCTATATACTGGTACTCAGAAGAGTCCCATAGGAGTCCCTTTCGAGGCTTGTAAAACAATAAAATATTCTATGAATATGTAATTTTTAATAGATCAAGAAGGTAAAAAGACTCCATAAACGGGCTAGAGAAGCTGATTAAACATCATTTTAACACTCTGGCACCTCAGTCACCTATTTTACAGCAGGATATAGTAGATTTTTTAAATAAAATTGAAATACCATCCATGTGGGGTGAAATTTCAAAAATGCAGGCCCCTATATCCGAGACTGAAATAGAGACAGCAATCAATCAAACATTTAACAAATGAAACGTCACCAGGTATGGATGGGCTTTCAAATCGATTTTTCAGAACTTTTTCAAAAGAGATAGCAATATGTTTGAAGCTGCTATTCCAATATTTCTTGGTCTCAAAAACTATGTTTCCTTCTTTCACAGAAAGACTAATGATACATTTATTTAAATCTGGAGAGAGACACGATATAAAAAATTGGAGACCTATCACTTTTAAACACGGATTATAAAATGTTTGCTACCCTGATAAATAACCGCCTTAAACAGTACGTAGTCCGAGTTATTTCCCCTTATCAATATTGTGGTCTCCCGGATAGAAGGATACAAACTGCACTTATGGTCATCAGAGATGCAATAGGGCATTTATCACTTAGAGGGAACTCCGGCTGTATAATAATAGCCGATTTAGAAAAGGCCTTTGATAGGGGTTATCACCCCTTTTTATTCAACATGCTAGCTACTTATAAAGTCCCATTAGCAGTGCTTAACCCAATACGCCTTCTTTATAAGTCTTCTCAGATTTTTGCATTTATGAAAGGGAAGGTAGCACAGGGGTTTTCAATACAAACAGGGGTAAGGCAGGGCTGTACCTTGAGTCCCCTTTTATATATTTTTTCTTTGGACCCCCTGTTATGATTGCTTACTGAATATCCTAAATGGGATGGGATAGAAGGATCAGAGTCACAACAGAATTTGGTCATACAGGCTTATGCAGACGACGTCTGTGGTTTTTTTTTTACTGACTGTGATCAGATACAGGAATTTATTACAGAATTTGAGTATTATGCAGCACTCTTAAATGCTAAATTGAATATTGTAAAAACCCATGGGTTATTTGTAGGAGCAGGGAGTCAGCCAGGAAGACATAGTAGTGGTATTTATATAGCTACAGAACCTCTTTCAATATTGGGTATACTTTATGGCCCAAGAAAATTTACCTGTCGAAAATTGGGAAACTGCTCTCCAAAAGGTGGCGGCAAAAGTATCAAGATGGAAGCAGTGAAAGCTTTCAAAACAGAAAAGAATCCAAATATTGAAACAATTTATTGTTCCATGTTTACAGTATGTGGCTATGATTTTTCCGTTACCTACACATCTTGAGACTAAAACTTATAGCTTGTTCTTTCAGATGTTATTGGGGAACAGGCTAAATCCAGTAAAAAGGTGCTATACCTAGATGGAGAAAAACAAAGGGGTCTTGGAATGGTAGATCAGATTGTGTTTTTTTTATTCTTCATTTTTTTTCACAAACAATTAAATGTGGATTGATGGATAATGATAGAGGGGGTGAAGAGTGGGTCTGAGTGACTCTAGGAAGATATTTTGCTGTATGGAATAATATGGCTCCAAAATTACACAACCATATCCACATTCCTATGTATTTTAAACCCATGGCACAAAAACTGTATGAATGGAACATAACTAAAGACTTAATACTAAAAGGTACAAGGAGTAATATCTTTAAAAACATAATGAGTAGGATACTGTATACCCTGCAGAACCAGGTTTTAAAAATTGTCCCACAGCACATACAGTAATTCCTTTATTCTAGCACAGCTTAACAATAACAGAGTTCCTCCTTATATGTGGGGAAACCCAGTGGTTGATGATGTGTATGGTAGGCTAAATTTACAAGGCAGTGCAAAATACAAGGCAAAAGACGAGCGAAACTGCCCATATCCAGGTTGTATAAACTTAGAAGAAACTATGGAACATTTCCTTTTGTACTGCTCATATGCAAGACCATTGTGGGAATTTTTAGCCCAGAAATGGCGTTTGGGATGGTTGGGACAACTTACAACATTTTAGTTATTGGAATATATCCCAAAGGAATGACATATCTTCATCAGGATACATTATCTATACTTTTTTGTTGTCTTAGATTTTATTTATAGCAGGCACGGTGTCAATGGGTAATATATCAGAATAGAATGAATTATGATGGTCATTGCCAACTGGTAATTCAAGAAATTACGAAGATATACTTAAATGATTTAAAGAATTTTTCTTCAAAATAAACTGAAAGATGGTGGAAAGGGCTTTAGATTTTTATTAAATGCAAACGAATATGTCAAATAAATTATCTAGAATGGGAAAAACATGAGGTAGAATGTGAGAAATCATGCTTGTATTACTTTAAAATGGATTTTGGAAAAGATGAAATGTGAGTTGCATTATATGACTTTTTACTGCAGTAAAAATTCCCCTACTCTTTTCGAGAAGTGCCGTGGGAGCTTTAACATCCACCTGAACAGGCAAATGGGGCCTCGGTTTAACGTCTCATCCGAAAGACGGCACCTCAGGAGTGCAGCATCCCCCTCATGCTGCACTACAGTGTCAGTATTGGGATTTAACCCAAGTGCCTGGTGTGGGGATAGAACCCACAGCCTTCTGATCTCCTGGCCTCAGAGGCGAGTGTACTACCTACTGAGCCACTGACACTGACAAAAAGTAGCAATACTAGGAGTAGTCACCATATATGTATACAAGGCATACTGATGTGCTGAACAACATTTGGTTTCTGTAAACTGTAAGATGGCATCCTGCTGGACAGTTATGAGACGAAGGCTGTAATTACCTATGGTTTATTTTAATCTAGCTGGTTTCTGTTGCAGAGCACCTGAACAGAGATGGATTATGCTCTTAGTGACACACTCTGGTATCTGCGATTCCAGCAATATGAAACAGCTCAAATGTACTAATAGCTCCCTTCTTTTTATTTTTTTTCTACCCGAGGGCAACTACTATACTACACAACTAAAAGTGAGAGGTAGTGGTCCAGAAACTTTTCTGCTACAAGAATTGTATTATTAGTCTTTTTTCTGTATGTCTCCGGCCCCTACCTAGTGCTGTTTGGAATAATCCCATTGGGACAGAATGCTGTGGAATTTCTGAAAATTCCAACTTATTCCTTGGAATTCTGTCAGAAAAGAATTGGCAGAATTTCACTAGCAGAATATGGATTATCATGTGAACTACAGAATAATATTATAGTAAAGCATTGCTCTATGCAGAAACAACTACCAGAATTTTCATAGCCATCTGTTGGCCTGCCATGGGAATTGCAGGAACAACTATCAGACCTCAAATCTCTTGTGCACTTAAATATATGTATTTCCCATAATGCACAGCAGCCAAATATCAAACGGCAGAAGAACAGAGATGATTCCACAGTTCATGAAAATAAGTCAGCCAAAATGAGCATACAGTATATTCTGAAATGTTGATCACATCTGCATGTAATCAGTAATTTAATGACTGCTCACCACAATATTAAAAAAATATCAGCCTGTTCAGCATGTAGTTTCTCCTGTCAGGTGCAACCCCCTTTCTCTTTCCTAGGGTAGGAGCCTTAATATCCTCCCGAAACCTTTGTAATTTTGCACTTTAAAATTACTTTTACACAAATGTAAAATGTGGAAGAGAAACATATAAAAAGAGTGCTGAACCCTTTCTCTTCCCCATGTTACAAGTGAATTAACCCACTCCACAGCATGGGTCTACTTGAGAATTAATCCACGACTGGTTGGTTGGAACCCCCCTCCCCCAGTCATGGATTAATTCCGAAGTAGACCCATGCCCTGTCGTGGGTTAACCCTCACGTACTGGCCACACTCCCTGTGCCTTTTCTGACCATGCTCAGTGTCATGCCCCCAGCGACCTCACTCATGTTTCCCAGTCAAGAACCGAACTGACCTTGTCTTATCACTGTGCTCCACATAAGAAATGGAATAAACAAACATTGCCAAAACGAAAGTTGTACAAACAGTAGAGAGAAAGAAATAAGTGTCTTACCAGGGATTTGAACCCAGTCAACTTGGAATACCATTCTAGTTGTGCTACCAGCTGCACTACCTAGGCAGCTGGAAACCTGGGACTCCCAGAATCACTTTACTTTTTCTCTAATGCACTCCCTGGTGCTCACAGGTAATTACATTTTTCATGCGCGAGGGTGCAGTGTGCACATATATGGAACCCAAAAAAAACAGAAGAGAGAAACAATGAACTGCCTTAGCTGGAATTTGAGTCCAGGCCGCCCAGAATACCCATCAGGTTGCACTACCAGCTGCACAACCGAGACGACTGTAAACCTGAGAGTTCCAGAAGCACCTTACTCTTTGTATATTGCACAACCTGGTGCTGCACAATTACATTTTTCATACATATGGGCGCATTTTGAACATACATGGAATCCAGGCACACAGAAGAAAGTGCCTTAGCTGCTTTTAGCAAACTGAAAATAAAAACAAAAGAACTGTAAAGCAAATTGGCTGGCACTCAAATACTGAACATACTGCTAGCAGCAGTGCCATCTAGCAGCAGCGACTTCTAATGGTACTACCGGGCGATGGACCACCTTACAAGAAAATTCAGATATTTAGGTTTTCTACATTTTTTTCTCTTTTACATTTTTTTTTAACTATTCTACAAATACCCATTTTCTAATGCACTTCAGGGTGGGTGGTGTTGGCCTGTACCCACCCTTCAGGTGGCTGTAAGGCCCTCCTCCTCCTGTGGCGTTGAGACTCACTACACCCCTGGGTGAGTGGGTGTAGGCCAACACTGCCCACTCCGTTAAGCATTATTACTCACATGACAGCACCTCCCATCCACACATAAAATGTTAGGCTCCCCAAAGCAGCCTTATAGAGAGGCTCCGATAGAACCAAGTAGTGGCGGAAGTAGCACTAGCAGTACTTCTGCAACTGGCTTCTTTAATACTGTCTGTGAAATAAGAGTGGTAGAAAACATCTCAAATCTAATTTATGTTGATGTGGGATGTAATTAAACAGAACCAAAAGAGTTGTCAGTACTCCTCGCAGATTGAGAGCAATAAAATGCAGCCATCAGAGGATACCAATGCTGTAATGTGTTTTCTCTCCTTTCAGAGATGAAATGGTTAGAATCTCATCCCGTGTTTAATCCAAGTATCAAAATTGCAAATGCGCATAAACAAAAGAAAAAGTCACCTGCAGTTGTAGAAGAAAATGGGGCCTTGAACCTGAATTTATTTGAAGAGTCAGCAGCAGTTACAGAGGACAAAGGTATGTAAACTGTAATAGTGGCATCCTGCGGTGTAGGGAAATAATGGCACTATAGCAGGACATTAAGCAGCTATTTAAGAAAATTGATGTACATTACTCTATATCGTCCCCCACTTGAAAGTTATCAACTCCATTTTAGGAGCAGCCTGCTGCAATGCTAGAGATAGTGACTGCATGTACATACTTAGGAGTGTCCAACTTCCTTACCTGAGTTTTTTTTTTTTTTTACTTTTTGTTTATTAGATTCTCATGAAACCAAACAACAATTTTCAAGCAGACGACAGACACCAAGTACATGGCATGCAATCAGCAGAGCAAATACTCCATAATACAAGGGTTCAAAACTAAGTACCTTCAACTTTATGATATGACACTGGGATAGAGCAGTTATACAGAAATACAAAACAGTCTAACATATAATCTTGTTATGGAGTCCATGAGCTGCACAGCCATAGTCCTAAATGAAAATTCAGCGGAGTCCCAAAGTCTTTATTTTTCCACAAAAAGGGATATAAGTGTTATGCTAATATACTAATGTTTCAAACTCTTGAGTTATAAATGCAGCAGAGTAAACTGTCCAGCAAATCTATATAGGTCAAAGAAATACCTATATGCTCCCCCCAGGCTCCAGGGCCTCACCCACCTCCTGGACACCGTTAGTCACAGGACTGGCGACAATGAACTCTTAATCCTGGGTGACGTGAACCTAAACTGGGCCGGAGGAAACGTTAAGCAGTTCAAGTCCCTGCTTGCCACCCACACCCTGACACAACTCGTACAGGAGCCTACCCGACGGTCAGCTAATGGATCCTCCAGCTCCCTACTGGACTGGATCCTGTCTAACCGCCCTGACAGGATCTCCTCGGTAGGGACACTATCCAACTCCATCTCAGACCACTCCCCGGTCTTCTGTGTTTGGAAAATCCCCTCCCTAAAGGTACCTCACAAAGTCATCCACATCCGAAACTTCGTCAGGTTTGATCCGGATGCGTTTATGGAGGAACTAAGGCTCACGGACTGGTCAGGAGTGTACAGAGCCCCTGATCCCTCCACTGCTGTAACTCTGTTTCTCAACTCTTTCGGGGAGCTGCAAGACAAGCATGCCCCTATCATAAGACGGAGGGTCAGGGGGTCAGCCACAAAGTGGCTGCATGGGAGCCTTCTTGCCCTTATGCAAGCGAGGCATAAGTGCTGGGCCCATTTCAAATGCTCCCCCGACCAGACCCTGCTACAACAACACAGAAAACTCAGAAATGAGTGTAAAAAAGCCGCCAGTGTGGCCAAAAGCGATTTCTGTAAGACTGCTCTTCTCAGATCAGCTAACGACCCTAGAAAGTTCTGGGGTAATATCAAAACCCTGGTCGGCGGTCATTCCAACTCTGGAGTTACCGACATGATTATTGGGGGAGCTTCCTGCAACAATCCGCACACGATTGCAAATGCTCTCAACTCCCACTTCACTGACCTATCTGCCGTCTCCCCACATATCTCTACATCCAGGGCCAAAAACTGGCCTGCACCCATGGACTGGCAGGTGCCCGACCCTCCCAGACCTCCCTTCCTCCATAAGGCATTGTCGGAAAATGAAGTGTTGTCTCTTCTCACTGGCCTCTCCCAGTACGCCAGTCCTGGCCTTGACAACCTGGAGCCCAGGCTTCTCAAACTTGGTGCCCCCTATATTGCATCCCCGGTGGCCCACATCTTTAACCTGTCCCTTGCCATGGGGGAGATTCCAGATATCTGGAAGGTAGCCAGGGTTGTCCCCGTGCTAAAGCAGGGAAACCCCAAAGTCCCCGACAACTACCGGCCAATCGCATCCTTTCGGCCATCAGCAAGCTCCTTGAAAAGGTGGTAGCTAATCAACTCTCAGAGTATACCCAAACTCACGAACTGCTGTCTCCCGCCCAGCATGGCTTTCGCAAAGGGCACCGCACAACTACGGCTCTGATCTCTGTCTCCTCCAGTGTCAGAGCAGCAATGGACCAGGGTAAACTCTCTGGAGCAGTGTTTATCGACCTATCCAAAGCCTTTGACCTTGTTGACCATGACCTGCTTTGCGCTCAGATGAGGTCCCTTGGCCTGTCCCCCCCGGCCCTGAAATGGGTAACTGACTACCTGCATGGTAGAGTACAGTTAACCAAATTCAACAGAGTCCTCTCTGATCCCCTGCCGATGACCTCTGGCATCCCCCAGGGCTCTGTACTGGGACCCCTTCTCTTCTCCCTGTTTATTAACAGTCTCCCAGATGTAGTTATCAGATGTAGGGTCACCCTGTACGCGGATGACCTGGCCCTCCTTGTCCACTCCCGAGACACAGCCACCCTAAACCTCCAGCTGTCTGAGGACTTCATGAATATTCAGGCTTGGCTCATCAAACAAACACCGGTTCTCAACCAAAAAAAAACCGCAGGCCATGCTATTCAGCTCATCAGCCAAACTACGCACCTCTCCACTCCCTCTGCTAATCAGCTGCACAGACGGTACTCCCCTTCACACTGTGACCTCCGTCAGATATCTCGGGGTGACGCTTGACCCCCAACTGGACCTAGGGAGTCACATCCTCAACGTCTGCAAAGGAGTAAACTGCAAGCTGGGGTGGCCTATAGGGCCAAACACAACCTCACTCCTGCTGCTCACCTGGCTCTTGCCAGGGGAGTGTTACTCCCTTCCCTAAGCTATGGACTCCACCTATTTGCACGCACCTCAAAAGCCCTCCTTACTAGATGGTATATGACGTACAACAACATCTGCCGTTTCGCTCTGGCCGCCCCCCGCCTCACCCATCACTGCGAACTCTATGATAAATTAGGCTGGCTATCCCCGACCAATCACCTAAACTTTGGTATAGGGTGCCACGTGAGCAAAGTGATCAGCACCGGCACACCCCCGGGGTTGGTTCAGCTCCTCTCCCCAGCCGACCGCCAGAGTCCACCACCATAGAAATCAATCGTGTGTGTGTGTGTGTGTGTATGTGTGTTATTTATTTATGCTTCTCCTCGCGGCATCCCTGCCAGCCATTCCTTCAGAGCGCCATCGCCCACCACACCTCCACCTCGGCCCCGCACTGCCATCTTCCAACCCTGTCATTGCAGCCTTCTTACCTGGGTAACCCGACCTATCCCTGTGTCGGGAGGGTCCCTCTCTTGCGAGGGGGAAGTGCCGTTCAGTGAACTACGTACTCTAGGAAGCTGCCACAGGGTCGGTCTGGGCTGTCCAGGGCTTTGTGGCGGTGTGGGCCAGGCGCTCGTCATCCGGTCAGTAGGGAGCCCGTAAGGACGGCATCCTGAAGTGGGGACGTGCAGAAGGGTATGTTGAGACTTTCATGCTCTCCAAACCCGTCCACCAATCCACCTACAGGAGCTCAGGCTCATCCCACCCCCCTGGGAGGGATGTGTCCAATGGATGCTTGTGAAACCCCTCCCTGCTGGTCTCCATTCCTGGTAACCGGGCTCAGGGCGCAAAACCCGGGTCACCAGCGTGCTAAGTGAACCCCTTCGCTCGGCGCCACGGGGCCGGCCAAATCAATCTTTTAATTCAGCATCTTTTAGAAAGGTGCACTACCCATTTCATATTGCTTACTGAGCCACAGTTTTTTCAACTGCATCACAGCCAAACTTTTACCCTTTGCATCATAATTTCCAGTACAACCAATCTGAGGTTTACCCATCATGAGCCAAAAGTAAGTAGCAGTAACTAGTGCTGAAATATTTACACCAGTAAATACAATTAAGGTGTAGTTTTGTATCCAGACAGACTCTGCAGAGGACAGAGCTCTGTAAAGCAGCAGGCATTTTGGCGGGACTCTAGTCCTTAGGGAGGAGGGCGGGAGGCACCAGGCAAGGAAATACAGAGGGAAAAAGAACAGTAAGAAAACTGAACTGAACTGGGCTCTTGTTTCACAGGTTCAGCAAAAAATAAAGAGCCGAAAGATGTAAGAAACTTTGATTATTCATCTCGTAGCTGGACTGGCAAATCTCCTAAACAGTTCCTGATAGACTGGTGCCGAAAGAACCTTCCCAAGAGTCCTAATCCATCATTTGATAAAATTCCTGTGGGTAGATATTGGAAAAGTAGGTACGTGATGATCAGCAGTTCCTAACTTTATAAGCATTTTAATGGAATACTAATACATTTAAAAAGTAAACCGTTAGTATTAACTTTCCATCTGCAGGTTCACATTTGTAATTGTGATTCCCTATTTCTTGTTACTGTATTGCAGTACTAAACGTCATTTCCCCCCTGCTTCCCACTAAGTAAAGAGAGGGAAGGAAAACAGCTGAGCTACATTCACTGCCTTGTAATATAGGGTCACTTTTCCCATAGGGAATTGGTGACACCCAAAACTCATAATACCATTGCTTTGTCTTCAGATAGTCATCACATACCATAGTTCTGATTTCAGATTGGTTTATGACAGAGAGAGAGAGAAAGTGTATCTAGAAGAGCAGCATTTTTAATTGTAATCTTTCATTCTGCCTCCTTCGCTACTCCTGTCATGAATTTTTTTGTTCCTACTATATGTAATGTCCAAATCCCCATTCTCACCACTGCCACCCAGCTCAGTACATCCTGCCCTTGAAAATCAGACTTCTAGTTTAGTATGTCCCAGAAACATTGTCTCCAGCTTCTCTGTTTGTAATCTGGTGCTTAGTAGCATCTTGGGCCTGTACCCTTAGAACCACGTCCTACTTAGCCGTGGCTCAGAGAGTGCAAGCACAGAACACTTGAAAGCACTCCGCTGCCATGGACAACGCTTCTGGTAAATTCTGCACTGCAGATTAGATTCTGGTGGGTGGGATGTGCTGTTCTGGGTGGCAGGAATGGCAGGATTTTGATTTTCAGTTATACTGGAACCAGAAAGAGATTTGTCGGAGAGGCAGAACAAGTAAAAAGAAATGGGCATCCATGTAGGGAGGGAGGGAATGTTTTTTATAATTTGTTTCTCTTTGGAGGCTAAAAATGACCCTTCATAAATTGCACAGTATAAAAAAGCATCTGTTGTAGAGTTGAAAATTTCATCTGTGAATTCAGGTGATATTGCATAACGTCACCGGAATCCCTCAGTGAGATTACAGCCCAGTAACAGGTGATTTGCGGTGTGTTGTTCTGTTTGTAAATACACTTAAGGTCATTACTCATACTGCTTGGCCTCAACAAGTGATCATTTTAATTGCGTTTTCCTTCTTCTAAATTTCATGGTGGTGTTTAAGGTAGGAAGCATATTTATATATATATATTTTTTTTTGCCATCTTCAGGTTTTGTGCCCTAACTCCATTGTCCAGGCCCACCATCAGCTGCAGCCATGGACCCATCTTGTTTAGAAGGTTCTACCGCTGAAGCAGAACAGCTTTTTTTTTTTTTACTTTCTATTTATCCCTCCTTCCTCTCCTCGGTGTCCACTCCTTCAAGCTGCTCACGCACTCCAGCCCCTGAACCCAGGATCTGCCCCTAGAGTGCCTCTTCCTCTTTCTCTCCTGCACAGCGGAGTTTGTCCCGAAATTGGTGGTCTGGGTGACTTCAGAACGGTCGTCATCTAGGTCCACCGAGGTTTTTTTTCCCGTTTTTCTGTGGTCCCTTTCCCAGTCCCCGTGACACCGGCACAAGGACATACATCCAGGGAGGTGACGTGACAGCATCTCCCCTCCCCGACTCTGTGAAACGGAGCCGCCAACCGCTCAAGAGCCCATGTTCCCACCGGCTGTCTCAGAACGTCGGGTACATATTGTACCTCTGGCATCCCACCCCAGAGGGAGGAGAGCATCCATTGGGACACTCAGTCCTCCGTCTCCCAGCCGACCCCAGTCCGTTCCCGAACCCGGGTCGCCAGCATAGCGCAAGGTGTGGCATCCAGCGCCTTGACCCTCAGCGCCACTGGGCCGGCTCAAGCAGAACAGTTTTAACACTGTAGACAGCACTTGCTTTATTTTTTTGCATCATATTTCTTCTTGTCTTGGGCATAAAAAAAATCATGGTAATAAGGAAATGTCAACAGACACCAGGGAGTGTTTGGAACAGGATAGAGAGAATGAAGGAGGCTGCTACTAGGCACCAGGAAGTGTTTTTGGGAGGGGGCTGTCACTGGACACATGGAGCGTGTTCGAACAGGATGGAAAGGAGTGCTGAAACAGGATGGAGAAAGGGAGGGAGGGTGCCATTGAGCACCAGGAATAGTTTGGCACAAAGAGAAGGAGGGGGAGGACTTCCCTGAGCATCCAGGAGTATTTGTAACAGGATAGCGAGGGAGGGAGGTGGATATCACTGAGCAGCAGAGAGAATTTGGCACAGGATAGAGGGAGATAGGGTGCCACTGGGCACCAGTAAGTGAGTAAGACAGAGAGCAGGAGGAGGTGTCACTGGGGAGCTGGTATGCTGGCACTGGGAATGGGTATTAGGTGTCAGACCAGTCATCTTTGGTTGGATTTTTAAACAAGTAGGATATTTAGAAACATAGAAAAAAGAGACAGCAGAAGGAGACCAAGGGTCCATTTAGTCTGCCCATATGTTTTTTTTTTTAACTCTGTTTGTTCTCTGGAGGACCAGGGCTTCTCTCCGGAGTACCCACATGACCTCTGCCTCTACTCCCAGCCTGAAACCATCCCACCGGTCTCCCTCCCAGTCCCATGGACTCGTCTAGCCCCCCCCCAGTGGCCTTTCTGAGATTGGAGGGACGGGTCGTGTGGGCCGGGGTGAGAGCCAGGAGATCTGGTGAGGGTAGGTCCAGCAGCGGGATGTGGGCATTGGTCCCCGGGGTCTACTTCGCCTCCACTGGTCCACCAGGGTTTTTCTGTTTTGTTACACCCCTCAGAGCACGGACGCGCAATGACGTCTGAGCAGAACGTGCTGACGTCTGCCGCCGCTCCACCCCTAACATCAGCACCACTCATGCAGTGCCCCTATCCCCATCAGGGGCCGCTGGTGAGCGATGCTAGCCCCAGTGCCCACCCCGGGAGGGGAGAGCAGTCCTCTGGATGCTCAGTCCACTCCTTCCCCTGCCGACCCTTCACATCCCAAGTCTATTCCCAGACCTGGGTCGCCAGCGCGGTGTGGCATCCAGCACCTTGACCCTCAGCACCACCAGGCCGGCCCAGTCTGCCCATTTGTTTACTACAAAAAGGTTAAGATATCATTAGGGTCCATGGACAAAGCACAGAATGTATATGGTACTGTTTAATTATTTAGTTGTTATGTATTTATCCAGTTTCACATGCAGTAAGTTATATTACCTATTTTGCAAGAGGGTCTTGAGGGACTAAGTACAACAGAGTTTATACTTAATTACTAATTCCAGATAGAAACAGAACAACCAGAAAAATGTTAAATTAGGCATTTTTTTACTGGTGTATTTTCTTATCAGTGTCCACATCAGTGGAGTCTACTCCTTGCATCTGAGTCTCTTAGACGCTGTATGATGTTAGGGACTGTGTATTTATCTTGTTAAACTCACAGGTTGGTTATATTGATAGTATCTGAAATGTGTGTCCACCTTGAAACGTGCCCAGTGTGCCTACATTTACTTCATGTTTACTGACATCATTGAATATGCAGTGTGCTGTACACAGCTGTGTACCCCTTTTGCAAATGAGTTCATACCTCTCAATAGGTGAAGTATCCTGGATAAACAAATTAATTTTGAATTTGACAAATGTTCTTGCAGTGGTGAATCATATAAGATATACTTTGTGCTTTCTAAAATAGGGAAAGAAAGAAAATTCTGGCTTATAATTGCCAGTATTGATGATGCTGTCTGGCTTTCTCTTATTGCTTCCCTCTAGGGTGAAGATACAGAGGTCAGCAGATGATGTGTTTTCAGTGTGTCCTACCATACTGACTGAGGACAGCATGCAAGCTCAGCACCTAGCTGCTACTTGGGCACTTTATCAGCTCGTTAAAGGACAGGTTGTACTGCTTTTGCCTCCACACCAGTTTGTACAGGGCAAAAACTCGGCAATGGACCTGGGTTGTGTGTTTCAGTTTGTTTCCACAAAACATCAGGGGCCCAATATTCAAAAAAGGGCAAAGCAGAGCGCAGACATTTGTGCTGTGCCTTGCAATTGCCCTGGAGCCCAAGGATGTTATATTCGTTCGATATCCAACTAAATATAGGGCCATGATGTCAGCACAATGCTAAGTCAAGAGGTGCTGCCCCAACATGGATCCCAAAGTACACCACCAGAGTGGATAGTGCCGGAGTGCTATCTGCAGTATTCAAAAGGACCTATGCAAATGATCCCACTGGGCATTCAAGATGCTAAGGGGCCATTTGCATGCCCATTATGGGCTTATTTGCATGGATAGTGTGGCAGGTTAGTGAGACGACCCCCCCACCCCTGTTGCCCAGTCCAAGACGTGTAGATATCTCTGATGCCTAGTGGTCCCCCCTCCCACCAGTTGCCAGCCTGTCCTAGAATACAACTCCTCCTTGGTGTTAGTGGTCCCCCCCTCACCTCGCCAGCCCATAGTAGAGCAACATAACTTTCCTGGTGCCTAGTGCCCCATTTGCTCAAGTCAGGTACACATAGGATACCCTCATGTGTCCAGTGTCCCAATCCCCCGCCCCATCCCATTAACGGTAGTAGATATCCTTGTGTCCAGTGGTCCCCTACCAATTGCCAGCCCTTGGTAAGACGTAAAACCTCCCTGGTGCTAGTGGCCCCCCACCGATCACCAGCATGTAGTAAAACTGAAACCTCCTTCTCACCTGGTGAGCCCCCCCATTCGCCCATCAGCTACACAGAGGGATACCCCCCATTCGCCCATCAGCTACACAGAGGGATACCCGCAGGTGCCCAGTGTCCCAAAGCACCCCTCCGGTCCCGGCCTGATAATGTTAAAGGGGAACTGTCACCTTCAGAAAACACAAATTGCACATACCCCAATAATGCAAAGCATCATGGGATACATATGCCCCAGTGCATTTGCTCTGGGGTTCTTTTGTAGTTGTCACCTTCAGGATTTCTTAATGTCTCAAAGCCCATAAAAAGCTAATTTGAGTGCACTATTGTGTTTATCTGTGAGGCTTTGCAGTCCAGAGTTATTCATATGTAAATCAGCCTGTAATTAAGGGCTGGGGGTAGCCATGTGTTTTAGACTCCTGACAGAAAATGATATAATCGAGGGACTTGGCCCTGCTTTGACATTAGATAATCCAACAGGTTAAATAGGAAATTGTCTGCTTTATTAAGTGTGTTTTAAGGTGTTATTACAACACTTTCTACATTTATAATAATTGTTTTGCATGTGCATTGAAACTAGTGAGTTATCACTTTCACATTTTAAACTGTTGGTAAAAATCATCCATCTTTTGGATTGCTTTAACCTCTAGGCTATACTGCCAACTGATCATAAAAAATACACATCTCAAGGTTGGCTCTGTGGTGCCAACATGTATTGGGGCCCCATATCAGAATATCTAACCCTGTCTGTGTTCATGTCAGTACAGCTTTCTGGGGCTGCCACAGCACCAATTTCTGTCTTTTTCCATTCCCTCTCTTACAGCCTTTTCTCTTACAATTTTGAGTGTGAACTCAGGAATACAAGATGCAAATGTGACTCCGTACCTACTGGCCTAGCATCATGGGGCCAGCCTTGAAATGTGACGTTTTTGATCATCAGCTGGCAGTACAGCATAGAGTTTAAAGCAAAGAGCTGTGAACAAGCTTCGTTCATCCAGCAGAATGGGTTTTGATTCCAACATGCTCTACTTGTATATTGTGTGACCAGACCGAGTCACTTAACCTTCATATGCCCCCAAAACATACATGGGAACAAGCAGTAGCTCTGTGTATTTCCTAGACAAAGACAGTAAAAAACAATCTGAGCATGTGTTATGATTCTGAAAATATTATTCTGTTTCTATCCAGATTTGATTTGAAAAGAAACAAAAAATAGGACACAATTACTTGTTTATTAATTGCAAAAACACATAGATGGACAACATCGTTAAAACATGCATAACTTGAAATGCATTATTAAAAGAGTATTTTCTTTCTTTTTTTTTTTTTTTTACTTATTCTTTATACTCCCCCTGCCCGCAGTACTTCCACTCTTCGGGAGACACCTATGGCCTTCTAGTCCCCACCCTCTTACCTGGAGCCCGGTGTAGTCCGTCCCCATGTAGCCGTGGTTATATCCCCAGGCGGGCACGGGCGGGCCACCCAAGTCCTTCTTGTTGTCGGCTGGACGCTGGTACCGGGACAGGCAAGGGCACTGGGGATCGGGGCCTGGTGTTCTGCTCACCGGGAGCGCCATGGGTGATTTTCCTTTTTCTCGTGAGAGTGGTGCGCACTCCCAACGCCAAGGCGTCACCGCCAACATCAACCACTCCCAACCCCTCTGTGTACTCATGCTTGTTGTGCCTCTGGCTTCCACCAGAGGCCAGTCAGGCGCCGAGTGTGTCCCTCCGGAAAGGAGAGCTGTCCTCCAGACGCTCAATCTTTTCCTCCTGCCGACTCCCCGATGTCCTGGCCTGCTCTCAACCCGGTCGCTGCATGGAGGGAGGTGTATGCCCAGCGCCCAACCCTCAGCGCCACCGGGCCGGCTGTATTTTATTTCTTTTGATGAAGTTAAATGTATAACAGTTTCTTACTGAAATACTTTGGACAGAATTGGATTTTCTACTGTAACAATACCAGAATTCTATTGGATTATGTTTACCTACCGTTTCCATGTCCCTCTTACAGAGCAACGATCAACCTAATGTGTGCGTTAATCCCAGACTCTTGTTAGTTGAGTAGTGGCATTGATTTAATCATAGTGGCACTCTAAAATATATAACTATGCGATTTAAAATCCACCCCCATTGAATTCAATATAGCGTGCCACCACGCTCTACAAACTCATATGTCACAAAACATATGAGCGCAGGGTGGCATGGGGGTGGAGCTTTACTTTCAGTGTACCAGGAAGGGGAAAGGGATCTTGCTGCCAGCTCCTCAATACGAGGATTTATTATCCTTTCCCTTAAAAAAGCAAGGTAAAAATTATGAATCGTGCCTCTTTTAAGTCCTTTGTAGGTTCACTATCAGTGGGAGGGCCTTGAGATTGCACTGAAACTAATGCTGTTTAAACTCCCCCCGCTTCAACACATGTCCCATGATCCTGGTGCTCCTTCTCATTTGAAAGAGACTTCTGTCCTGCACCCTGTTCACCCCTGTGAGGTACTTGTAGGTTCTGTATGATGTCCCTTCTCGCACTCCCCTCTTCCAGGGTGTTCTTACTGTGATCCTTCAGTTTCTTCTCTTAGGGTTTCTCATGCAACCCCTGCACCATTTTAGCTGCTTTGAGGTACCTTCTCCTTCAAGGACATCTCACCAGCAAAAGCTCTTGATGCCCTGCTAACACTAAACCCATCTAAAGGGAAATCCCCCGACGGGTTGGACCCCAAACTCCTCTTCCTCTCAGCCTCTACCATAGCTACCCCGCTCGCCTACCTCCTAAATCAATCCTTCGCCACTGCATCTGTACGTCAGACTTGGAAGCATGCTGTCATCATATCCCTCCCTAAAGGAGGACCCTCCACCTCAAACTACCGTCCAGTCTCCCTCCTCCCTGCCCTTGCTAAACTGCAAGAACACCTTGTGCTTGCCCAGCTTACCTCCTATCTTTCAGACTCTAATTTTTTCACACCCTTCCAGTCTGGATTCAGGAAGGGTCACTCCATTGCCTCCTCCCTGATAAGGCTCACTGACACAGTCCAGTCTGGAATGGATAGAGGCCAAATCACCTCAGCCATCTTCATCGACCTGGCTAAAGCTTTCAATACCGTCTCCCACCCCCTACTGCCTTCATGCCTCTCTGACTCTGGCCTCTCCGCGTCCACCACCTGTTGGATCAACGCCTACCTTACAGGCCGAACCCAATCTGTCAGGATTGCAGATGCCACATCCCCACCTCTTCCCATGACCACTGGAATCCCCCAAGGATTGGTGCTCGGCCCCATCCTGTTCTCCATTTTCTTAAACTAAATAAATAAACGACCTGCCTTAAACCTGTTCCCCATCGTTGATCCACATGTACGCAGATGATACTGTCCTATTCTCCTCTGGTTAATCACCAGATATGGTTGCTTCTGACCTCCAGGCTGACTTCAGCAAAGTTCAGCACTGGTTCAACTCTCACCAGCTCTCCCTAAATGCGAAAAAAAAACAGTCACTATGACATTCGACACAAGTCAACATCTTGCCAGGCTACCCTCCCTCGTCTCCACACCCTCAATGGGACCGTGCTGGAGGATGTCACCTCCTTCCGGTACCTTGGAGTTTGGCTTGACCACCACCTAACCTTCTCAGTCCACGCCGACTACATCTCGAAAAAACTTTGCCCTAAGCTCAGGGCCCTATATCGGAACCGAAATTGCCTCCCCTTTACAGTTCGGCATGATCTCATCCAGAAGATGATACTTCCTTCCTTTGACTACTGTGATGTTGTCTACAGTGCTGCCCACAAGTCTGTCCTATCCAAACTAGACACCCTCTTTAACGCTTTCTGTCGGTTCACTCTAGATGCTCCTCCCCGTACCCATCGCGGCGACCTCTACCGATCCCTAGCATTCCCTTCCCCTGAAAACCGCCGCTTAATACACTACGCCAAATTTACCTCTAAGTGTTGGCTTGGTGCCCTCCCGGACTACGTGGCCTCCATGCTATCGCCCCCGCAGCCACCCATGCCCTGAGGTCCCTAGACTCCTGACTCCTTTTAATCCCTAGGTGGAGAACCACTGCCCACCAGGCTGCTTTCTCAACCACTTCCCTTAACTCTGGAATGCACTCCCACAAATGTGCCATTCCTCCTCTGTCCAGTCACTATCTGCAGCCCTTGCCAACTACTACTCGGTAGCTGCTCCTGCACATGACACCTTCCATGTGCATCCCCCGAGCTCCCCCCTCCCCCTCCCAAACTTGCCCTGCAGCACCTAAGTGCGCTACGTTATCTGGCTCACTGACCTAACTACTGCACTTATCGTCTCGTTTTTATGTGAACAGCCCTATCGCCATCCGGCCCTTGTACTTATTTCCCCCAGTGTTACGTATCCCTGTACCAAACCCCAACTGTTATCCACCATGTTACCACTGTTATGCCTGTTCTCGTACAATGTTAACCTATGCTACTGTATTCTGTCCAATGTATGTAAGATAACCTGTGTGTTATCCTATGCTACTGTATTCTGTCAAATGTATGTTAGATAACCTGCGTGTTATTCTCTCCACTGTACTCCCTTCCCCCAGGTCGTACCAGGAGACGAGCATCTTGTTGCTCAATGTGCCTTTCCTGGTGAAACAATTTCAATAAATAAATAAATTTCAATTATGATGACCCCAATATCCTTTTCCTGTTTAGTGACTGTCGGTACCTCCCTTCCCCCATCCTAAACTCCACTTCTGGATTCCTATGCCCTAGATGCATGGTTTTGCATTTTTTGACACTGAACCCCAACTGCCATGCTACTGACCACTCCTTGAGTTTCCCAAGATCCCTTTACATTCTCTGTACACCCTTGGGAGTGTCCACCTTGTTACAGATGTTGGTATCATCTACAAAAAGGCATACCTTCCCCGCCAGTTCTTCTGCAGTGTTACAGACATTGAAGAGGACTGGTCCCAGAACAGAGCCCTGCAGTACCCCATTGGTCACTCTCCCATCATTAGAGTGAGTGCCATTAGCTGCCATCCTCTATCGCCCACCTGTTTACCAGCTTCTTACCCAGTTCACCACTTTGGATCCCTCCCCTAGGCTGTTAGTGTCTTTCTCAATTTCCTATGCAGCACAGTATTGAAGGTCTTGCTAAAGTCCGGATAAGCCATGTCCACTGCCCTCCCCGATCTAATTCCCTGGTTACCCAGTCAAAGAAATCAATCTCATTTGTGGAGCATGACCCCCACCCACACACACACACACACACACACACACACACACACACGTGAATCCATGCTGCCCATGATCTTGCAGCCCATTTTATTTATTTATTAACATCTCGGATTTACACCTTTGAGCTGAAAGCTCCTTTAGAGAGGTTCCATGTCATAAGAGGACAAAATACTTACAACAACGAGTAGAAGAGACATTACAGTGTTTCAAAAAGAGATAATTACAGTTCATTCCAGTTTTCAGTTAAACTGTACTTGGTTACCTGCGATTTTACGCCTGGGTAACAGCAAGGAGAAAAGGAGGTATGGGGGGGTGTAAGAGGGAGGGAATGGGGGTATGGATAGAGCAGGAATGGACTAGTGAGATAGTTACAGGCAGGTAGGAATTCAGACTTGTTTGGAGAGGTAAGGAAGTTAGGAGGAAAGCAGCAGAGCAGCTCACAAGGGCTTTGTCGAACAAAGTGGAATGGAGGAGTGGACCCTGGGAATACGCAAGGAAAGGGTAGCTTGAGTAAGTGATAGAGAAAACCTCTGATAAGGGAAGGATGGCGGAAATCGAGGAGAAAAGGAGCAAGTAGTGTAAGGGGGGAGGCGGCAGTGTAAGGGGGGGAAGGTGAGAGGCGGGGGGTAGGAGTAGAGGGGAGAGAAGAGATCATTGAGTGCTACTGTTAAAAGTTCTCCCAGAGGAAATAAAATTCTAGATACTCTACTAACCTTTCCCTTAACAGGATTTCCATTAATTTCTCCATTACTGAAGTGAGACTGACCAGACTATAGTTGCTGGCCTCCTCCCTGCTGCTGCTCTTCTGTAGAGAGACCACTTCTGCTCTTCTCCAGTCCTCCAGAGCCACGCGTGTTTCTAGTGAACTGTCGAATAAGGCTATCAACGGGGCAGCTAGCACTTCCCTGAGTTTTCTTGGTGCCCTTGGGTGTATCCCATCGTATATCACAGCTTTGTTTACCTTCAGATCTGCAAGTCCCTTCAGGACTCTTTCCTCTAAAAATGGGCTTGTGTCCACCTCACCTGCCTTTGTTGCTGCAACTCTCTGGTGTTCCTTTCCCTGACTCACCCTTCCCTCCACTGTGAAGACTGAGCAGACATACCTGTTCAGGATGGCGGCTTTTTCTTGGCCCTCTTCTACGCAGTGTCACCCTTCTGTCCTCCTGATCCTCACTGTCCCTCCCCTTGCTTTCTTCTTTTCACTTAGGGATCTGAAGAAAGTCTTATCTACTTTAGTCACCCCTTTAGCTGTCCTTTCCTCTCTCTGTGCCTGTGCTCCCCTCACAACCTTTCCTGATTCCCTTTGTTCTACTGGATATATTTCCTTGTCCTCCTCCTCCTGCATTTCCTTACACCTCCTGCATGCCACCCTTTTTTCCTTCACCACTTTGGCCACTTCCCTGGAGAACCAAGTGTCTCTTTTTTCCTTCTGCTTTTACTCACTTTCTTCATGCAGAGGCTTGTTGCCTTAATTATGCCCTCCTTTATTAATCCTCACTGTACCTCTACCCCTCCCTGGCAGTCCTCCACTATGAGGCAGTTTCTGAGGCAGTCTTCCATTGCTTTAAAATCCACCCTCCTAAAGTCTAGGACCCTCATCCTCATGTGGTTTGCCTCTGCTCCTGTCTTTATGTTGAACGACACTGTATTGTGATCACTGGTGCCTAGGGGCTGTCCACTGTGATGTCTGCAGTGCTGTCCCTGTTTGTAAGCACCAGGTCCAGCATTGCCTCGTCCCTAGTGGGTTCTTTGACTAGCTGCCTGAGAAAAGTCCCTTGTAGGGATCAAGGATGGCCCTGCTCCTTACCAAACCTGCTGTTGGAAGACTCCACTCCACTTCTGGCAAATTGAAGTCACCAACTAGAAGAACCTCCCCCTTACTTGCCTTTCCGATGACGATTTCCTCAAGTGCCTTTTCCAACTCCTTTTCCTCTGCTGGAGGTCTGCACACTACCCTGGTACTGATAGCAGCCCCAGAGCCTGTCTCCAGGATGACCCACAGCACATCCAGCCCTTTCTTTTCCTACAGGTGACCCTGTACCTCTGTAGTCTTGATTTTCTTCCCTCATGTATAGTGCTACCCTTCCTCCCTGCCCTGTCAGACCTAAACAGAGAGTAGCTAGGTATATGCACCACGACTCCATTTTGACTAGTAAATCCAGGCTGGCCTCTGCCATAATGGCCTCCAAGTCCAGAATCGTATTTCCCAGACTGCTTTCATTGGTGCACATGGCTGCCCATGCTTTACTCCCTCTCTGCCTGCTTCCTTCTCCTTTTCCTGCCTCTGCTATTCCTTGAAAACTCCACCTGACGTACCTCTTCCCTTTTTACCTTGTCCGTTACCTAACTTTTCTCATTAATTCTTTTTTTCTTTTTCCTTTTCGAATTCTGTTTCTTCACCTTCCTCGGAGAACATTCTCCAGCATCCTCTGCCTCTGGCCTGTACCTCCCACCTGAGACACTTCTCCTCCTCCCTCGCCCGACACATCCCCCGGATTTGAGCCCCCTGGGAAAGGGCTGCTCTATCCGCCCAGGGCGCACTATCTGTAGTGTAGAATGCTAGACTAAGCGAGAGGGGCCCAGGAGAGGAGAGCGCCCGGCATTGGGAGTGTGGTCTGGAACAGAGATGCCTTATGTCTATCCCCGAGGTAGGGGGATTTTCTACTTAGTTCCTTCTCCTTGAACGTGGGACATGCAGTGTCGTCCAGCCCGCTATATGAGTGCTTCTGCACACGTCCAGAGGACGGCTGCCCAACGTTCCCCCTTCCAGTATGGTCTCTGTATCTGCAGTGCACCCTGTCTCCACTGGGTGCCACTGTCTGCACGAGACAGTCCCTCCCAGGAGAGGAGAGCAGACCTACGGACGCTTCATCCTCTCCTTCCCCGGCCAACCCCCAGCATCCTGAGCTCATTCCCAAACTCGGGTATTGTCAGTGTGGCGCAAGGTGTGGCGTCCAGCGCCTCAACCCTCAGCGCCACTGGGCCGGCTGTTACTCATTTATTCTTGTTTACCTGATTTATACCCTCCTTTTCCTCTGCCTTGTCCCCACCCCTGTCTTCTTGCACCCCCTGCCCCAGGAGAGTTTTTACTTCCCTCAGGCGCTTCACCCTAATGCTGCATCATCGGGGCAGTTGTTGCCTCCTTTGGCTAGCTTAAATGCTCATCCAAAGGCCAGCCCATTGGCTCAGCAGTAGTGCAATGCTGGCGTACCCAGGTTCGGGAGTGAGCCTGAGTTGTTGGATGGCCAGCTGGGGGAGGATGGCTGAGCATCCGAGGACACTCACCACCTCGGGAGGAGGGAGGAGAGGCGGACGCCGGTGAGCACTGCCACCTGGGTGACCACAGGTGGAAGTGCAAGCCAGAGCCTTGGATCTGGGGAGGGGACGTCAATGACATGAAGCTCCAGCATCTGCAAGGCCTCCCAACATCGGGGGAAGGGGGCAGAAAACGGGGGGGAAAAACCTCCACTGCGCAGGATGTCATCCACCACTTGTTGCAGGCTCCACACCGCTGACTGGGCTCTCCACCTCTCTAACCGAATACCCAGACTTTGCTGGGGGTTTATGGGGCCCGGCTCCTGGTGGCCCTCCCCAAGGGGGGTTGTCCATGGGGGAACACGCAAGGCGCAGGTAAGTCTATGAATCTATGAATAAGTTCCAGAGATGGCAGGTAATGGAGCTGGGCAGGCAGCTAGACTGATGGGGGGGCCAGTGGAGATGTGGGGGGGGAGCATACTCAGTATTAAAATAAATGCTCATCCAATTGGCATTTAAACCCCCCACTAAGATCTGTATTCCCCTTGTTGAAAGGATGCAGGCCGGCAGGCCATCTCCCTATAGAGGCCCTTGTCCTTCCAGGTTGGCTCCCAGTTCCCAGTGTAGCGGAAGCCCTCCTCCATGCACCATGATGACAATTAATTGCTAAATGGCCTGGTGCAGAGTACCCTTTCCTCTCCATGGCTATAAACAGGTTTGAGGCCGTCCACAGTTCCCTCAAATTATCCTGCAATACTCCTACCCTGTCCCTTGCCAGGTCATTTGTCCCCCGGTGGAAACCTGTCTTGTTCACGCGCAGCTCCTGTTGCCCTGGCGATCTTCTGGATGTGCTGTCTGTCCGCAGGCCAAAGCACTTCTAAGGCATTCCCCCCCCCCCCGCTCCTAAGTCTGTTCCCCTAACAACAGAGTCCCCCACCAACAGCTGCTTCCTCCTTGGCTGGGGGCCTCTTCCTCCCTTCTTGGGGCCTCCATTTCTGAGGACCCTGACTTCCTCCCTTCCCACTGATACAGATGCCTTCTCTCAGCTGCCCTGTCCTGCCAGTACAGTAAAGGAATTCTGCAGTGGTACAGACTGAGGAGCGTCCACCCTTCCCATCGCCCCACCCTCCTGGAGCACACCAAGGTCCAACCACTCTACCTCTGCCTAGGCATCCTCTGGGGAAGAGATAGCAGACATGGTGGCCCCTGGGTTGGGGCAGAAGGTCTTCTGTACTCTTGCCAGTTCAGCCCGGAGTTCAGCAACCACTGCCTGCAGCTCAGATTGGTGAGCACAAATGGAGCAGCATCTCAGTCTCCAGAAGGTGTCTCGAAAGACTGCGGCTCCACACCTGTTGCATTGCACCACTCCCATAGGCCTTTCTTCCTTTACTTAGTGTCTTTTGATACTTCTCTGTACCTTACTGCCTTCTTTCTACTCCTGTTGTAGTCTTATCTCGTCCTTTTGCTAGACTAAAACTTGTTACCTTACCCAAGACAGGGTGCCTCTTATTTTTCCATTTCTAACCCACCTACTTGTACCTAACTTGCCCTGGTGTTTACTACTGTTTACCCTTTACCCACTTGCCTGGACTTTATTTGTTATCCTACCCTTTTGCGTGCCTGAAGCTTGTTACCCCGCCCTAGATAGGGTGTCTCTTATTTTATTATTTTTTTTTTTTAACTTATTTTAGTCGTTGGTAACCAGGTAAGGCCCACTAGGCACAAGTGCCTGTTTTCAGGGGCGACCTGGGAGCACTGGGTGGTTAAGTGACTTGCTCAGAGTCGCACAGTATGCAAGTGGAGGTTGTGAGAATCAAACTCAGGTCTGGTCTGCTGGATGTACCACACTAATTCACACCTCATTCCTCTAACCTCTAGGCTATACTGCCAACCTTTTTTCTAACCTTTCTACCTGTACCTATCTTATCCTGGGTATTTACTGCTGCTTTCCCACTTGTGGTATGTCTACAGCCTGCAGCTATTTTCCGTGTTGCTGGTTGTACACTGTAAACAGTAACGTGTTACCTCCTTACCTTGGTCTAGTGTCCTCACTGCAGACACTCCTGCAGACTATTTGTGGACATTCTGCAGATGTTCCCAAGGCAGATTCTCCACTCCTGTACTGTCCTACTCCTTTTATCTCCCCTTGCTGCTTCCTGTTGTCCCCCGATTGCCTGTCCCCACTGAGCCTCTTGCAGCTCCACCCTCTAATCACACACCTGATTTACAGGGCTTTCCTAATCTGCTCACCCCAAGATTAATTTCCTGAGCTAGGGTCCTCACACTACCAGTTACAGATTTTAAGAAGTCTTAAAGTTCCCCAAACACTGACTAAATATCTCTTTCCTCCACCTTCCCATTTACATTTCGTGTTTGTTTGTTTGTTCAGGTTGTGAACATATCCCTTCAGCAGTCTTAGAATTTTTTTGTTTAAGATACGTTATTTGAGCTTAAACGGTGGAATTGGGTCTTTTATATTTCCTGAGAGAGCAGTACTTTTGTCCCATGACTGAACAGTGTCTTATGGGAATGGAGGGGATTATTTAAGAGTCGGTTTGTGCTCAGGGTTCATGGATTGGAGCAGCCTGGACCTTGGGATTTCACTGGAATATACTTTGAAAGCCTAACTTTGGATCTCACTTTGAGGGGGAGCTCTTGCAGCAGGTTACACCATAAGGACTGAAGTTGGTAGACGCCAGGACCCCACGGAAAACTTCTAGCTATCAGTATACAGTGGGGGACCTCCCCCTGCCGTCGGCCCGCCCCCGAAGTCCGACAATGGTATATAAGAGGCAGTCCCCCAGCCCTACCTCAGTTCTTTTCCCACCGTCGACCCGAACAGATCAGCTCCATGGATGCCTTCTGCTCCAGTCAACCACCATTTTTTCGCGAGTACCCGCGCTTTATTATTTTCATGAAAAATTCTGATTTTTCTTCAACTTCTCTGCATGTGTTCATCTCAGACCTAGTCAATGGAACTGTGATGGTCCAAGTATCCTTGCAGGAAGCAGATCCCGTTGAAGGACAGCCACTCTGTCTGCCTCTTCTGCCTTGGCCCAAAGCATGATACCGAGGCTTGCGACCACTGCTTGAAGTTCAACCAAAGGACCAGGATCCGCCATCAAAAGGCCCGTAAAAGCTTCTTGCTAGAGAAAAAGGTTGCAGTGATGGAGAAACAAGTCCAGGGCAAAAGTTCCTCCTCCTCTCCAATAACTGGGGCATCCAACTCTTCATCCTTCCACCAGGAGAAAAAAGTAAATGGAGAACATAAGCATGGGAGAAGCACAAGGACAAGTCTTCCTCCCATTCCCAGTCTTCTCATTCAAAATTGACCGGCTCAGGTTCGTCCTCCCACAGGAAGTCGGACTCTACACTCACGGCAGCCCTCTTTCCTTCCGGGCTTCCCGTGGTGAAACCTCCCGCCCTCATTCAGACTTCAGGTGGTGATTCTTCGGGATTCAGCCTCGGCCTCCCAGCCCCTGTTGCTGTGGCCCTTCCATCAACCTTTGGGCCAGCAGCCAGGCGGCTTGCCCAGGTCTTCCTTGGGCGGTGGGTCCTTGCCCATCATCCACCCAGCTTCGGTGCATGCTCGGTGTCGTTCCCCAGCTCTGGGGCTGAAGCCTGCCAGCAGTGCCAGGGGCATGCGTCCACTTCTCCCAGCAGATTGACGTCTCTACCCCTTGTGGGAGTCAGCTCCCCTAGACAGGCACCCTCCAGAGTGACACCAGTGGCATCTCCTGACTGGCGTCAGTCGAAGCCAGCCACCCCAGCGTCAAACCCGACGACACCTATTCATCGCCCTGCGTCTCCTATTGGTCTCAACATTTCTGTCCAGCTGATGCCAGGTGGCCTGCTGTCAGACCCGACGACACCTACAGGGCCGACGCCATATATCCTGATGCCCGCTGAGCCGACGCCAGTCAACCTGAACCCTCAAGGGCCAATGCCCGGATTGCCACCTCTGAAGGAACCGGTACCAGGACCGTCTACTGTCCCCCATCCGATGCCGGTTAATCCTTCCAATTTGCATAAGCCTGTGCAGGACCTGACAGTCCTATTTTTACCGCCTGGTGGAATACTGTTAAGGGCGACTTGCTTTTGAAGCCAGCTCCCCCTCCTAAATATCCTCCTCTTTCTGGGGTTCAACCTCAGGCTCCTTCAGATGACACTCCCAGGGGTCACTCCAAATATCACAGGAGGAAGCACCACAACTCCTCTTCCCGGTCTTCAGACAGGCACAGATGTTGGTCGCGTGGCTGCCGCTCCAACATTTGACCTTTAAGTCTTCTTCCTCAGTAGAGTCTAGTCGCAGCTCTTCTTCCTCCTTCTCTTCGGGGTCTTCCGAATCTTGGTTGTCCCCCCTCTCCTGCGGACCCCAAGGACACCTCCAGATAATCCAACCTTTATTTATTTATTTATTTTTTTATTTTAGATGTTTAACAGATGCGGGATATCCTGTCTAACATGGACTGGGATACAGCAGATTTAGATACAGAGAGTCACCAGCTGGCAGTTTTTCCTGCCAGAAGGATCCAAAGCTATTGTTATTCCTCCACTGGTGAACACCTTCATGGACGTCACTAAATCAGCATGGAAACTCCCATCCTGTACCCCTGCCGTTTCCAAGAAAGCTGACCATCTCTGTAACGCTCCCAAGAATGAACCCTATTTTAGGGAGCAACCGATTGCGGACTCTGTGGTCATCATGGCAGCTCATGATTGGTTCAAGAGGCCACGCCATCTAAGCACTCAGCCTCTGGACAAGGACTCCAAGCAGGTGGACCAGCTTGGCAGAAAAGTTTATGCCTCGGCCACCTGTGCCATCCGCTCTCTGAATTTTTTGGTCCACGGGATCCAGTACCAGAACGCCCTGTGGGAAAAGGCAGTGGAACTGGTCCTGATTCAACAAGATGGTCCCCAGAAGGCTGAGCTGCTCCACATTCTAAAATGTGGTTCAGACGTAGGCACTCACATTCTTTGTTCTTCCTATGACACAGCGGATGCTGCGGCCAGGGCAGCTGCCACAAGTATTTGCCTTCGGTGCTACTCTTGGCCCCGGGTCTCTGGTTTCACCCCTGACATCCAAGTGAAGATTATGGATGCCCCCTTTAAGGGCTTGGTCCTTTTTGGCGAGGATTCTGAGAAAATCATAACTCCCCTCCAGGAATCTGGCAAGGCTGTAAGATCTGTATACACTATCAAAAACAGAACCATCACCAGCCATTTCATTGGTCATCTGGGCAGCAGCCCTGAGGCCAGCAGAATGGAGGAGCCTTTAAGCGTAAAATCACTTTGCAGATCTCAGGAGGCTCAGGTCCCAGAGCCTTCAAAGCCTCCCAGGCCTCTCTGACTATCCTAGATTTCTCTGCCTGACTCCATAGCCGTTCCCCCTCCCCCAGCAGAATCCCTGTGGGAGGCGGTAGGGGGTTGCTTTTCTCTCTATCTAGGGGGATGGCATAAAATCACGATAGATCAGTGGGTTCTTCATCTGGTAGAGAAAAGACATATCTTGGAGATCTTACTTCGAGAGGGCTGTTGCAGTAGGTAATTACATATAGGACTGACGCCGGCCGGCAGCAGGACTCCACGGAAAAATTTCTAGCTAGCAGTCCCTGGCGTGGGACCGCCCCCTCGTCAGGTGACCGGCGTCATACGACGTCGGTATAAAGGGGCGGTCCCAGACGCCCATCTTCCAGTTCTTTCCCGCCGTTAGCTACGAGTAGCATCTCGCGGTTAAGTTCATTGCAGTTCTGTCTCTTCGTCGTTTTTTTCCGAAAGCTACAGTTTTTTCTGTTCGATCGTCAGGTGAACGTCGTTTTATTTCGTCCCCCTCTAAAAACAAGCGCGATTCGTGCGGCGCTCAACTGCCACACAAGGACGGTCACTCCCTCTCCCTCTGCCTCCTCTGCCTAGGCCCCGACCACGTGGTGGATAACTGTCCACACTGCTTCCGGTTCAACGCGGCAACCCGCAAGCGATGCCAGCAGTCCCTCGAAGCCCATCTCCTGAAGAAAAAGATGTCTGCGATGGAGAAAGAGCTGAGAAAGTTAAGGCAGGCGTTAACTTCTCCGGAAGGGCATAAAAAGAAGGACAAGGATAGGCATCGGGAGAAGGTCTCCTCTTCCGTGACTCCGGCCGGAGTCACGGGCAAGGTAACTTCCCCTCCGGGGGATCCTCCGACGGCAGCCTCCAAGGGTTTGGAGGAGGCGTCGGCCCGCCCTTCAGGCTCGAGTTCGGGCCTGTCGGGTGTCTCTGGGATAAAGGAGACTCTAGCCCCCAGTATGGTCTCACATCCTCGGCCTACTGGCGCGGGCGCCTCCCATGAGCCGGGCGTCGGCTCCTCCTCAGGCGTCCGCGGAGAAGGCCCTTCGTCACCTGACCCGCCGGGCGGCGCGGGCTGTCTCTCCCTCCGACTGGGCCTCTCTCTTCTCGGCCCGTCTCGGACGTGAGAGACCCGAAGTCGGACGCCGGCTCCTCCAACGTCCGCTGGGTTTCGACCCATAAGTCACACGTCGGCTCCTCCGACGTGCACCGGGTCCTAGAGCCTACGTCGGAACCACCCTCTTCCGTCATGCCAGGCTCTCCGCAGCCTTCACTGCTGTCAGGGGAGCCCCAGTGCCCCTTGCCTGACTCAGGGAATTTTTCACCACCTTCCCCGGATGAGACTAGGGATCCTGGGCTGCCGTCAGATCCCCATTGAGAACCGGATCTGATGTCGCCCCGAGCCGCTCCAGCGCCGCCCCGACGGCCGAGCCGACACCAGCCCCGCTGTCGCCGGACCCGACACCGGCCTCTCTGACGCCAGCAGGGGATTTTCTCCCTCCTCTGGACCCTCCACCCCAGGGGCCTGTTCCGGCTGATCCGCCCCTGGAGTGCCTGGCTGGGCCGTCTGCTCCAGCAGCTCCTCCAGCGCCTTGGTACCCACCGTCATACCCGATGCCGGTCTTTCCGGGCCCGCAGTACCCCGCGCCACTGTACCCGGCGCTGAATCCTCCAGCTCCGCAGTACCCGACGCCTCACTACCCGTCTCCGACTTATCCGCAGATGGGTCTTGGGTACTGTCCCTATGGATATCCTCCGTTTCACTATCCCCCTCCTCCTCCTCCACCGCCCCACAGGCTGCCGGTGGATTTGCAGGAGACTCTTGCCTCCTGGTGGGCTGAGGCCAAGGCTCAGCTCACCAGAGAAGTCAAGAGCCGTCTTACGACGACGGTGCCCCAACCGGTTCCCGTACGCCCTAGACGGCGCTCTCCTTCCCCTCCTCCAGTTCCCTGGGCCTCCCCTCGGGTTCCAGAGAGGGGCAGGACACACGTTCTGGGACTCTCCCCATGGAACACGTTCCTCCCCCTAGACGGGTGAGGGAGTCTTTTTCTGCCTCGGATTCTTCCTCTGTGGCCCTCTCGGACTCCTCGGAAGCCTCCGCGGGAGTTTCTGATAAAGACGACGAGCTACATTCTCCGTCCTCCGGAGGATCCTTCTTTCACAGAGTTACTTAAGAAAATCCAGGAGGTCCATCAGTGGCAGTCCTTAGATCCAGATCCTCAGCGGGTGAAACTCGCCGAACATCTGGATTTGCCCCTTACGGCCCCTACTTTAGTGCCACCCTGGATCGAGCCTCACGCCCACCTTGTTTCCACTATTTGGAAACAACCGTCGGCTTTAGCCCCACTTCCTAGGAAGTCAAACAGGCTATACCAGGCTCCGGAGGGTGTAGACTTCTTAGATTCTCACCCCCATGCCGACTTCGGTCGTGATCACAGCGCCGCTCACGGCGATCCATATCCTAAACATTTGAGCTTGTCTCCCCGGATAAGGAATCTCGCCTTCTGGATCAGTTTGGAAAGAAGATTTCGCTTCCTCCACACTGGGTATAAGGGCCCTGAACTATAGCTCACATGGGGATTACCAGAAGGCCGTCCTTACTCAGTGAGAATCCAAGATCGACTCCTTGCCGGACTCCCAACTCAAAGCAGGAGTTGGCGATCTAATCCGCTCTGCTCGTTGACCAGTCGTCACATGCTGGGGCGACGCTACGATGCAGTGGACACCGCTGGATGACTCTGCATTTGCCATTAGCCTTGACACGTAACCGCATGTCGGGTCTGGTCCCGGAGGTGCAATCCACCATTCAAGAGGCACCTTTCAGGGTTCCGTGCTCTTCGGGGTGATGTCAAGGACATCATCACTGACTTACGGGAGAAGGAGCGGCCCTTAAATCCATGGATTCACTGTACGTCCCCATCCTCCGCGCTCGCCCGTCCCTTTACGCCAGATGCAGCCGGCCTCAAGCGAAACCCCAGGGAAGGCCCGGGCCACTAACGCCAGACCCCCGCGTAGCTGCCAGGCCCCACAGCCAAAAGCGGCGGGCACTCCAGCTGCGGCGCTGCCTCACACCACCTGACTCTCCCCTCTCCCACGCCTCCGGACACTCCGGAGGAACGGTGGAGGGAGTTCTCCCTCCACCTCCCGGAGTGGGAGGGATAATTCAGTTCTTGGGTGCTTCAAATCCTTCATGAGAGGGACACTCCATAGAGTTTCTACAGAAACCTCCGTCACCCCCCTCTGAATTCCCACTTATTCAAGGGACCATCTTCCTCTGGTCAGGAAAGAAATCTCAGCTCTTCTTGCAAAGCAGGCTATAGAACCCGTTCCTCCTCACCTCTACGGGCAAGGGTTCCTATTCCCACTTCTTCCTTGTACCAAAGAGGCGGGAGATCTCAGACCGATTCTTGATCTCAGCTCCTTGAACCTGTTTGTGGAATACAAAGGTTCAGGATGCTCTCCCTTCAATCCCTTCTGCCCTGCTTGGCCCGAGCCAATGGCTTGTGTACTGGATATGCAGGATGCTTACCTGCACATCCCTATTAGCCCTCGCACGAAAATCACGTCAGATTTGCATTCCAGGGAGTCCATTACCAATTCCGGGCGCTTCCATTTGGCCTTTCCTCGGCTCCTCGAGTCTTTACCAAATGCCTGGCGGTGGTAGCGGCCCACCTGCGTTCTTTGGGAGCTCAGGATTTTCCCTACCTGGACGATTGGCTCCTGGCGGCCCCATCCAGGGAGGAACTCCTGCATTTCCTCTCCCTCACCCAGCAGGTTTTTACCAACCTGGGTATTACCATCAACCTCTCTAAGTCTCTTCTGGAGCCTTCTCAGAGGCTCCAGTTCATTGGGGCAATTCACGACACAACTTTGTGAAAAGCTTTTCTGCCTCCGGACCGGGGGGTTTTCCTCCAGTCACAGATTTCCCTCCTACTGAACTGGGAGGGTTCCGGTGGTCGGTGCTCCGTCTACTGGGGCTCATGGTGGCTGCCATCCCGGCGATCACGAGCACGCCTCCACATGAGAATCCTCAATGGACTCCCACGATCTCCAGTGGGACCAGCGAGTGAGCGACCTAGATCTTCCGATCCTGATCTCCTCGCCCGATGGCCAGGACTTAAGGTGGTGGATGGTACAAGAGAACCTCTTCCGGGGGTCCCCTTCTTTCATCCTCCCCGATCAGACCTTAACCACGGGCGCTTCCGGCGAAGGTTGGGGGCCCATCTTGGTCCACCGAACTCAAGGACTTTAGTGAGAAATTGGGTAGTTCTCCACATCAATGTTCTCGAGCTCCGAGCTGGTGCTTTATGCACTCAGGCCTTCACCAATACACATCCTTCCAGGTCACCTAGCCGTCCAAATGGACAACATGTGCGTGGTGGTACATCAACAAGCAGGGAGGAACTCGATCCTACCACTGTGCAGGGAGCGATGAGGTCTGGGGTGAGCACCCTCCACAACCTTCACCTCGCGGCGATCCATGTTCCGGGAGTGGACAATGTCTTAGCAGACAGGCTAAGTCGCTCGTCAGCTCTTCCACACAAGTGGGAATTAGACGGAATAGTCCTAAACAGCATTTTTCAGGCTTGGGGGACTCCTCAAATAGACCTGTTTACCTCCTCCCAAAATGCAAAACTTCCAATCTTTTGCTCGCTCGCTCTAGAGCGAGGAGCTTTCTGGAGAGATGATCTGTCTCTAAGCTGGAAGGACAGATTCGTCTATGCTTTTCCCCCAATTCCACTGGTCCCACGTGTGTTACAGAAACTGGCTCTAGAAGGAGCAAAAATGATTCTAATTGCTCCTTTCTGGCCCAGGCAAATTTGGTTCTCTCTTCTACAACAATACTCAGAGGTTCCTCCTCTTCCTCTTCCCTTATCTCCAGGATTGCTGACTCAGGATCAGGGGACCCTGGTCCATCCGGGACTCAAGTCCCTTCAACTTCATGCATGGCTCCTTCAGACCTAGTTCAGTCTCGCTTTGGAGTATCCCCCAAGGTAGCCGAGATTTTGGTAGAGGCCAGAAAACCCTCCACTAGGTCCACTTATGCCATGAAATGGAAGAGATTTTCCATCTGGGCTGTGTCTAGGAAAGAGGAACCCTTTTCCTGCCCCGTAACCACTTTGCTGGATTACATGCGTCATCTTTTCGACCTGGGTCTCAGTCACTCCTCTCTGAAGGTCCACATGGCAGCTATCTCAGCCTACCACGTACCTTTCGCTGATAAGGCCTTTGCCCAGCTAGAGGTATCCAAAACCTTCCTTAGAGGGGTCCTTCATCTGAGACCCCCGATCCGGACCCCAGCTCCACCTTGGGACTTAAATTTTGTCCTCGAGGAAACTTACTCTTCCCCACTTCGAGCCTGCGGCTTCTGCAGACTTGAAGTTTTTATCGTGGAAGATGCTCTTCTTAGTGGCCATTACCTCAGCTCGCAGAATTTCCGAGTTTCAGGCCCTTATGTGCAAAATCCCTTACTTGATCTTTCACAAAGAATGAGTAGCTCTCCACACAAACCCTAAGTTTCTCCCAAAGGTGGTAGCTGCATCTGCTTTTTTCATGCAACACTCCAATCATGGAGAATACTTGCTTCACACCATGGATGTTCACAGGATTCTGAAATATTATACCAACAGGACGAAAGATCTCAGAAAGACTGATCAGTTGTTTGTCTCTTTCGCTCACAAAAGAGAAGGCAATGCTGTTTCCAAGCAATGCCTGTCAAAATGGTTGGCTCATTGCATCACCTTCTGTTATGACAAGTACAACAAGACCCTCCCGGGTCAAGTCAGAGGTCACTCCACTCATGGAGTTGCTGCCTCTGCGGCTTGTTTCAAGAATGTGTCCGCGGCAGACATTTGTGCTGCTGCCACTTGGACTTCCGTCCATACCTTCACTAAACATTACAGTCTGGACATTGCCTCTCGCCGTAGAGCAGGCTTCGGGTTAGCGATCTTGCAAGGCCTCCTTTCTTGAGGGTCACAAGCTCTCCTACTACTTATCTGAGTAGTTCCTCCTCTTGGTGCCTTTCTTATTTGTTCCAGACTGCTTGGGGATTCTGTCCTACAGTATATGTAATTACCTACTGCAAGAGCCCTCTTGAAGTAAGATAGTACAGTTACGTAAGAACTTACCGTAACAGTAGATCTTCGAGAGAGGCTCTTGCAGTAGGTAATACTTTCCAGCCCGCCATCCCCCTAGGCTTTTTCAGCTCCTTTTCCATTGAGGGAAATATCTGCTTCTCTCTCGTCTGGGCCTTCCGGGCCTGTGGCGGGAAAGAACTGGAAGGCGGGCGTCTGGGACCGTCCCTTTATACCGACGTCGTATGATGCTGGTCACCTGTCGAGGGGGCGGTCCCACGCCAGGGACTGCTAGCTAGAAATTTTTCCGTGGGGTCCTGCCGCCGGCCGGCGTCAGTCCTATATGTAATTACCTACTGCAAGAGCCTCTCTCGAAGATCTACTGTTACAGTAAGTTCTTACGTAACTGTACTTTCATGGAGATGCCCCCAGACAACCCTCCCGTAGACTCTCACTACCCTCTATCGCACCTCTCCCTTGTCCAGGAAGAGATCTAAATGCTTTTACTGAAACAGGCCATAGAGCCAGTTCCGCCAGCTCAAAGAGGCCAGGGTTTTTATTCCTGGTCCCAAAGAAAACAGGAGACAGCCAGGCTGGTGGTGCTGAGGGTTGAGGCACCACACCTTCAACCTGAGTTCGAGAATGGACTTTGGTTGCTCGGAGGTTGGCTGGGGTGAGGAAAAATTGAGCATCCGTGGTCAGTTCTCCTTCCTCGGGGAGGGGGGACTAGCGCTGTGCACTTATTGACTGAGACGGGGAGGGCCCATGTCCAGGGTACTAGGCTTCCTCCACAGAGATGAGGACAGCCACTTCGGCCATTGCACGTATATGGGTTTGGGAGAAAAACTGGAGGAAAAGCCGGGAGCCAACAGGACCCATTATGGCCTGGTGCGTTCCTCTGCAGTGCCGCCCCCCGATTTCTGGATTTGTATCGCGGAGGGGGGAGTAAAGCTGGCGCTCCTCGCCCTGGCCCCGCCATGGGGGACAATCCATAGGGGAATAGCGGAGATTGGCAGAGCAAGGAACGACCGGAGCTGGAGAAGGAGCCTTCCGAGGGAGGGCCAGAGCCACCTGTCATCTCCTCGGAGGAGGTATAAATTGCAAGTGAAAAAAGAAAACAGGAGACTTGCAGCCCATCCTGGACCTCAGCCACCTGAACAAGTACATAGAGTACAAACAGTTCAGGATGGTCATACTTCCAGGCTTACTCCCCTTACTTCATCAAGGGGACTGGCTGTGCTCCCTGGACATGCAGGATGCGTACCTCCATATTTGGTTTTTTCATCCCCAGAGGAGGTTACTTCGCTTCCGCTATCAGGGTGACCATTATCAATTTTGCATCCTTCCATTCAGCCTGTCCTCAGCTCCCCGAGTCTTTACAAAGTGCCTAGCAGTAGTGGTGGCTGTGGCCCTCAGACGGAAGGCTCATTATGTCTTTCCCTATCTGAACAATTGGCTGTTGGCAGCTCCATCCAGGGATCGACTGGACTGCACCATGGCTGACACCTTTACCTTGTTTCAGGACTTAGGTATAACCCTCAACCTCCCGAAGTCCTCCCCATGGCCCAGCCAAAGACTGCAGTACCTTGGATCAGTTCTGGATACCGTCGAGGGCAAGGCCTTTCTGCCCGCAGACAGAACGGAACACCTGCAGGAACAGGCTTGCCAACTCTCCTTGACATGCCAGATCCTGGCCAGAGTATTCCTGCAACTGCTAGGACACATGGCAGCAGCCATCGTGACAGTCCCTCTTCACGCATGCACATGAGGGTTTCCCAGTGGACCCTTCAAGTCCAATGGGACCAGTGCACGAACAAATTGGAGCAGCTAATGGCAGTCTCCACTCCGGTGCACCAAACCTTGTCTTGGCTAAACCCTCCAATCTGTCTACGGGGATTCACTTTTGGCAGGAGCCTCCTTCCCAGATCCTGAGGTCTGACTCGTCCAGCCTGGACTGGGATGCTCATTTGGTGGACCATCAGACACAAGGCACTTGGTCTCCCTGGGAGCAACATCTCCATATCAACATTTTGGAGTTAATGCCCTTCAGGCTTTCAAGACAAATCTGCTCCCAGGCCCTCTGCTTATCCAGACAGACAACATGTCAGTGGACTTCTGTATCAACAAGCAAGGGGGGCTTACCCCCTCTGCAGGGAGGCAGTGAGAGTAAGGTATTGGGCCATCGAGCATCATCTGGAACTCACTGCCGTACACATCTCAGGCATACAGAACACTTTGTCTGACAGCTTAAGCCGGTCTTGGTCCAGGGTATACAAATTGGAACTCCTCCAATCTGTGGCCGAAAAGCTGTTCGACAGGTGGGGCTGGCCCAAGTTGGACCTCTGCATCCCTGCCCAATGCCAAACTGCCTAGATTTTGTTTGCTAGATCCAGGGCCTGGTGTTTTCTGGCGAGACGCATTGCCCCTCTCTTGGATCGGGAGGTCTCTTTACGCCTTTCCCCCCTTCCCATTACTGCAGAGAGTCCTCCTCAAGTTGCAGTCAGAAGGAGCAGGGAAGATTCTAGTAGCTCCCTATTGGCCATGCCAAATTTGGTTTCCTGTACTTCAGCAGCTGGCAGTGGAAGCCCTGATTCCCCTGCCCCTGAGCTCAGGCTTGCTCTCCCAGGAAAAGGGTACCCTGGTCTATTCGGACCTCAGATCGTTGCACCTGCATGCTTGGCTCCTGCAGACCTAGCAGTTGCTCAGTTTGGGGTTTCCCCCAGAGTGGTAGATGTCTTGGTGTCCAGTAGGAAGCCTTCCACCAGAGCTACTTACTCTATGAAATGAAGTGATTCTGCCTTTGGTCTTCCGCTCGCCATATTGACCCATTCACATGTCCGGTGAACTCTGTTTCCGAGTGTCTCCTTTCTTTATCAGACTTAGGGCTGAGCTACTCCTCCATTAAGGTGCACTTATCTGCCGGCCCAGTGGCGCTGAGGGTTCAGGCACTGGACGCCACACCTCACGCTACGCCGGCGACCCGGGTCCGGGTACGTGCCCGGGCTGTCATGCGTCGGCAGGGCAGAGAGAGGATCAAGCATCCAGTGGACTGCTCTCCTCTCTTGGGAGGGGGATCCAAGGCTTGCCCACCACCGCAGTGGCCCCTGCTGGAGACCGGAGGCACTGTAGCGCTTCAGAGCACCAGTAGTGGGATGCAGAGCCACGACGGATGTCCCTGGCATCATTGCATGCTTGGGCTCTACCTGGGGGAGGGGAAGGGCATAACAAAGCTAGGAAAAACCCTCTGCCTCCCGATAGGTGACGGAGGGTACAGGGGTACCGGCCCACCATGCCCAAGGTTGGGCTCCTCCTCTCGCTTCCTCTGCCCTCTCCTCCTTACCTCGCCCACCCATCTAGATTCTAGATAGAGTGTCAGGAGGAGTGATCTGGCAGTCCCACCTCGGGGGACTCAGAGCCTGAGAGGGGCTGGGTGGCCAGGGGTGTATCGATGGAGAGAACGAGAGAGGAGCTTCAGCCGGGTGGCATCATGGCTGACATCAAGTAACCTCTCCTGAGAGAGTTTGGAGGACAGAGAGATAAATAAAGTTACAAAAAAAAAAAAGTTCACTTATCGTCCATTTCTGCATATCATGCACCTGTCGAGGGCAAAACTCTTGCCCAGCTGGATCTTTCCCCCACCTTTTTGCAGGGTATCCTGCACCTCAAACCTCCCATCAGGAACCCTGTCCTGCCTTGGGATCTTTTATTTCAGCCCTAAGTGGTGTCCAAGTTTATACTGAATCAGGACATCCATCTGCCTGTTTACTATCCAGAGTATTCTAATCAAGGGGAGGCTCTTCTTTGTACTCTGGACGTCCATTGGGTGCTTTATTACTACTTAGATCACACCAGTGATATCTGAAAGTCTGAACAGTTGTTCGTTTCTTTCACCCCGAGCACTGAAGGGGCTCCAGTATGTAAGCAGACTTTGTCCAAATGGTTAGTTAACTGCATTGTATACTATTGCAGGAAGGTATCAATCAATCAGTCAGTCAATCAAAGTCTTTATTTAACCAGGCGATCATGGTTGAGCAAGCTCATTTTCGAGGTGGGCCTGGGTTTAACAAGGGACAATATACATGGGATGCAACACACAAGAAAATAGTAATAATACAAATAAAGTGAGATACAATAATACAGTATATACAAAGTATCAGCAGGTAGCATTGTCAGTAGTATATGTTTGGAACAGAAGATACAGCTAGTTTTGGGTAGGACACAATTTTTCATAAAAGTAAAGAAATATGCATATCAGGTGCACCGAACACAAATAAAACCTAATATAAAAATATATATAGTGATACGGTATGGAGACTTTAGAACTGGAACCAGGGTCAAAAGAATGTGGAAGGGACAGATATGGGGGTAGAAAAAGGGGAGAGGGAAGAGTCGATTATAGATGTGATCAGTCTTTTAACAGTAGTAATTAGAGTGTGCTTGAACTTATAGGAGTCACTATGTAGGGTAGACAGGCACAGGACTCCTTATTATGCTGTAGATAGAGAGATTTAAAAGCTGCTAGGCTGATGGGGTGAGTTAATTTCAAAGTTTTTTGCAGCTTGTTCCACAGTTGAGGGAGCACAAAGGTGATGGCTGCTCTGCCAATGCGAGATTTTGCTTTGTAAACATAAAGGTAGATATATGAGGTGCTTCTCAGGGCATACTTCCCCAGAGTGCACAAAGGTAAACAGATAGAGATATACTGGGGCAGTTTATTTGAGATAGCTTTGTATGTCCAAACCGCAGCATTTTTTTGCCATCTGTAAGCAAGGGTGACCATCCCACTGCTGTGTGCAGTGCAGTGTGGTGGGTTGAGTATGGAAGACGACCCATGATAAATCTTATGGCTCTGTGATAAAGCATATCGAGTTTGGCTAGGGTACCTGCAGGTCCCTGACTATATAGAAAGTCTGTGTAATCCAATAGGGAAAGAAAGGTAGTTTGAACCAGTTTCAGTTTAGCGTCTCTTGTGAGGAGATTATTAATCCTAAAGAACAGACCAAGTCTTTGTCTAAGTTTCTTTGCCAGTACTTCTAAGTGATCTGTGAAAGTAAGTCTATGGTCTAACCAGACCCCCATGTACTTGAACTTTGGTACGTAGTCCAACTGCTCACCTAGAATGGTAGTGATCTGAGGGAGTGTCCCAGCAATTGCAGGATTTATTGCATTCTGAAGGGGTGAGAGGAACATTGCTTTGTTTTTTTTTGCATTTAAGAGCAGTTTCTGGTTTATAAGCTGATGTTGCAGCAGATTAAATTCATTTTGAAGGGCTTTACAGGCCGCTTCAGGTGTGGGGCTACTAGCATAGAGTACCGTATCATCCACGAATAGGTGCATTTGTGCTTCTTTGATGGGGGCATCTACGTTGTTAATATAAATGGTGAAGAGCAAGGGACCAAGAATGGAACCTTGTGGTACACCCCTCAATAGGGGTTTTGGTGGAGAAACTTCCCCTTCTGCCTTTACTTGTTGAAGTTGTCCTGAGAGGTAGTTGGAGAACCATTTAAGGGATAGGGAATCCAAACCAATGTTCCGGAGGGACGACAGAACTAGTCTGTGATCAACGGTATCGAACACCTTGCTTAGGTCCAAGAAAACTGCACAGACAATGTTTTTTTGTCTAATTCAAGCTGCCAGTCATTTGTCACCTTGGCTAGAGCTGAGATTGTATTGTGCTGTGCTCTAAAACCGGATTGTAACGAGTTGAGCAATTTTTCTGATTCCAGGTACTTCCGAAGCTGGGAGTTCGCTATTTTCTCCAGCATCTTTGACAGGATTAGAAGTAGGGAGATTGGCCTGTAGTTATTGAGGTCAGTAGGATCTCCTGACTTAAACAAAGGGACCACAAGTGCATTTTTCCAAATGGGCGGTAGGTCACCCTGGGACAAGGATAAGTTGAAGAGATGAGTAATTGGGACTGCGAGGACACGGTAGCCAACCTTTAAGAAGTACGGGTCAATGAGGTCGGTACCAGCACTTTTCCTAGTGTCCAGCTGAAGGAGATCATCTTCTTTCAGGGAGGTAGGCTGCAGAGAGAAGGATGGACTGGGGATGGTTTTTTCTTGTGTATCTAATCTAAGTTGTTGGCGGAGGATATTCGCGGGAGAGGAGTCAAAGACTAGCCTTGCAGTGGCAAAATGATTATTGAGAGCATCGAGAATAGACGGTCTGTCGGAGATAACAGTATTGTCGATCAATAATTTAGTAGGTAGGGAATTTGCAGTGGTGAGTGACCTTCAATGTCTTTGATAGTCCTACAGAATTTGGAGGCATTTCTTGAGGAGCTCTCCAGCTGGAAGCAGTAGAAATTAGCTTTGGCTTCTCTGACCATTTTGGTGCAGAGGTTCCTCGCCCTCCGAAAAGAATTCCAGTCATTTATTAAATTAGTTTTCCTAGCAGTTCTCCAGAGTACATCTCTACTCCTCAAAGCATCTTTCAGGTCTTCTGTAAACCACCGACAGGATTTGTTTCTGGCACAAACTTTTATTATGGGAGCATACTTGTTGAGAGCCCCAGCACAATTTCTGAGAAAATATCATAAGCCGTAGTCAGGGACTTGGCTAGATAGAAGTCCTGCCATCGCATGGAGTCTCTTAGGTCTGATATATACCCACGGAGATCAAAGTTGCGTATGCACCTTTTAAAGGAGAATTTTGGGACAGTTGTTGATTTAAGAGTGGATCTTACACACGCGGTGAAACAATGGTCGCTGATATCCGAGAAAAAGACGCCAGCATGGGAGAATAAATTGGGTTTGTTAACTAAAATGATATCCAAGAAAGTACTGTTATTAGGGTTGAGCTTGTTAGGACGAGTAGATTCGTTTATTAGCTGTGACAACCCAAGGGAATCACAGAACATTTTAAGTGGGGTGGATGCACTGGAGAGCCAGTCTAAGTTGAAGTCTCCTAGTATTATACACTCTGAAGATGCCGAACCCAGGATGTTTTCGAGATGTTTTAACAACTGTAGTCCAGCTGATGGGGGTCTGTAGCATCCTATTATACATAGTGAGACACCAGTGGCAATTTCAATCTTTAATGACAAGCTTTCAAATTCTTTTGGGACAGAGGTTGAGTCAGTTATGGAGGCAGGGAATTTATCCTTGATGTAAATAGCTACCCCGCCACCTCTGGTTTGCCTGTTGGCTCTGAACAGAGAGTAGGAGGGGATGTTAACTTCGTTGTTACTGGTCACCGGTCGGAGCCAGGACTCCGTAATCACCAGAACATCTGGAGCAGTATGACATACCCAGGCCTGAACAGAAGTGATTTTTTTTAATAGGCTACATACATTAACATGCAAGAATAAGCCCATTGAGGCCTTGTAGCTCTGCTGGGGATTCCATGGGTGCCAGAGGACCTAGATTAAGCTCAACATTTCCTGAGCATAGTAAAAGCAGGAACAAGAGTTTCCTGCAGAGTCCTAGGAGAAGTGTGGGTGGCTGGGTCTTCTTTCGGTTACGGGATTTGTCTGCGGCAGTATAGGGAGTTCTGAGGCTAGTTCCCAGTTTTCCTGATGCTGCACACAGTAATACCCTGACCGAGAGAGTCAATGGGAGTAGGGGGGAGTATGCAGAAGGTGGTGTAGCCCTGTGGGCAGGCTCTTGGAGAGTTCCTGTATGCTGGTGCAGGTGAAGGACCAGCAGCGGGCTAGGGGAAGTTAGAGCACATACAAGTTCTTCTACTTGATAGGAAAAGTCCCAGTCGAACAACGTAAAAACGAGACCCATTCTCCACTCTAGGAGTTATTTTTTGATTCACATTCGGGTCCAATACATGTAAGATGAGCAGAGACAAGCATAGAAGCAGGTAATATGCCCTCATTATGAGACTATCACCCAATGGGCACTACAAGCGCGGGCAAGAGAAGGGATTCTCAGTGGAGGAGAATTTCTTAATCCCTGCAGAATATTACTATAGGCAGTGGAGCCTGAAGCAGTAATCCTTAAGTACAGCTCCTAGTCAGGCTAATAAGAAAAGAGTTCACCTGACTATAGAGAAGTACTAGGGGCAGAGAGGCTTTGAAGCAAATTTCTTAGCTACTACTCTGGAGCAGACCAAGTACTAGAGAGATCACCTGACCTAAATCAACTGCCTTAGCAAGACAGGATATGATAGTGAGCAATAAGCAAACCTAAAGTACCAAAATGGTATGCCTCAGCAAGACAGAATGAGATAAAGCTGCTAGAAGGCTTAGTTGCAAAAGGGATGGGAGGAATTGCAGTTGTTGACAGTGAGTAACCGATAAATTGAAACATTAGATAGGAGTGGGCGGAGACTATGTGCATTTAAAGGAGCCCTGGGAGGAGGAGTGGGAGGCTGGGTGTGATAAAAAAAATCAAGAGGAAGTTTGCAGAGCTAGCACTGAATCATTGCACATACAGTTGGAGAGAAACTGCAGCGGGGTGGGAATGGTAAGTTACTTTACACAGGCCGAGCAGAACAGGCTAAATTAAAATATATAAATTAGAAGCCGAGTACAGGGATGCAGGCTTACATTAAGCCACACGTCTTGGGTGCTCCTGTCTCAGGTGAGTGAGATCAGCCAATCAAGGAGCTCTACACAGGTGTGGAGCCAATAGCGCTACCCTGAGAAGGCACTGAAATTGAAAACAGCAAATTGCAAGTGATGATCCGGTTCAGCGTTCACACAGCCCAGAGACACTGTGGCAATTTTTCAAGTGTCGTACCTTGTCTGTCTCTTTTGGGGGAGTGGGTGGATCAGGCTTCTTGCACCGTAGAGGTGCTATGGCTGAATCGTGACCGCTGCCCGTAGGGGCAAGTGGCACCTGTAAGGAAGGAGACAGCAGATTAAATAGGAGCAGATGGGGGGTGTCTAAGCAGAAACACACAAAGAGAGCTGAGCACCAACTTGAAAGACAAGTCAAGGCGGTCTCCAGACAGAGGCAAGGTGCCGGCTAACTCGGGAATCCAAAACAAGCACAAAAGAACAGACTGATGGGAGGGCAGGAGGGACAGAACAGAGACAGAAGGACAGGGAACAAAGGAAGATTGTTAGAATGAAAGTCAAGGGAAGGAGCCTTAGGCTCAAGACAGAGGCTACACAGATTTTACAATTCACTGAATTTTCCAACTAAGTCCATAGCAGTAAGCATGTAAACCCAGTACAGTCTTAAATAGGATTAAAAAAAGTATATTAACAAAGCCAGTAAAACTTTTTTACAAACTCAGTTCAGGTATGACAAGCATTAGCCAGGACCAGGGGTATGGCTGCTTCCTTTGCATCCATGAAAATGTGTCTGCAGCTGATATCTGTGCAGCTGCACATGGAGTACTGTACACTTTTACGTTCAGCATTACAGTTTGTATAGTGCCTCTCGGCGTAGGGCAGGCTTTGGCCTTGCTGTCCTATAGGGCCTGCTGTCATGAGCTTTCCAGCAGACTTTTACCTGCTCCTGCCTTGGTGGTTGGTCCTTTTACTGCTTGGGACTTGGTCCTTATGGTGTAACCTGCTGCAAGAGCTCCCCCCTCAAAGTGATTATAGTACAGTTACGTAAGAACTTACCATAACAGTAGATCTTCGAGAAGGGCTCTTGCAGCAGGTGCTGCTTTCCCTCCGACCTTCCCCTTGGTATCTGTTTCTCCATTGACTGGTTTGCATTCTTCGTTCGGAGGAACCTCCTCGGTTCTTCATTTCTGAGTTTGCCAGGCTCTATGGTGGGAGAACTGAGGTAGGACTGGGGAGCCTCCCCTATTATACCATTGGCCAATGTCTGGGGGTGGGCCGATGTCAGGGGGCAATCCCCCGCTGTATACTGCTAGCTAGACATTTTACTTGGGGTCCTGGCATCCGCCGGCTTTCAGTCCTTATGGTGTAACCTGTTGGAAGAGCTCCTCTCGAAGATCTACTATTACGGTAAGTTCTTACATAACTGCACTTTATTAATATATTAATACTTAGTCGTGGGCAATGTTGAAATGCATTCCAGTTATATATTGGGTTATGCTGCTACCGTCATCATTGTTGTTTAATATCTTTTATCACACAATGAGGTGGATAAATGATATGTATTGAGGCACCTGTGTTTGCTCTGAAGAATAAATATAGATAAAAAAAAAGATAAGTTGCGTCATGTCACTGTTAAGCCAGGGGGTACTTTTGGCCATTTTCCCCTTATTGCCTACAAGGATGTGGGCTTGTGCAGCAGTTTTGAGCACCCTCTACAACAAAGTTCTTGTGTTCTCTACATTACCAGTCTCACGCTGCTGCTCCAGATCCTTGGACACTAGGTCCTTCATCTTGACAAAGTCTGCCGTTCTGAAGTTCCAGATCTTGGCAGCTGAGGCATGGCTTGTCTTCTCTTTCACCAGGCAGTAGGTTAACCCAGTAGTGGTCACTGCCTCTCACTGGTTTGTTGATGTTCAAACTGGACCAGCTTTTAAAGTTCAATATTTCAACTTTTCTCTTTTTCATTATGCCTTATTACAGCAACACGTAATGTTAGGCACTGGCTTAGGCAGTGACTCCCAGTGTGACATCATGACATCACAGTGTTGCTAACCAGCAGAGTCAGCCCGCTGGCACAGCAGAAGTGTTACGGCTTGCAACGCCAACGACCTGGGTTCAGGAAGTAGCCTGATGTGTCATTGGGCTGGCTAAGGGGGGAGATTTAAGCATCCACTGGATAGCTTAGCTCATCTCCAGGGTGAGTGGGAGACAGGCACCTGGGCAGCAGACTGACTCTTGGTGGTAAAGGGGTCAGTGAGCCTGGGACTTCGCAGACACGGGGAACTGGAGGATGTAGCAAACGTTGGTGCATCATGCACAGAAGCATGCATGATCCACCAGGACATCATTGCACTACGTCCTTCAGTGACCGGCTCAAGGAAAACACCCCTATGCTCATGCTGCATAAAGGCAGGATCCCCCATTGGTTACAAACCAAAAAACCCAGGAATGACCAGCTGGGCCACTCCAGGTGATTTCAGTCTCTCCCCCTTCCCCTCGGGGGAGGTTGTTCTGCTGTGGCAGACAAGCCCCAGCATATCCAGCTTGTACAGGTGGACCCTGGTGGGGACAGTGGCTGAGTGGGGATGGGAGGCTCCAGTTGGCCTAATATAGAGTACATTCCCACCAAAGCATAAAAAAAGTTATTAGCCAATGTAGAGCCCCTCCAGTCAAAGGTAGAGAGGACTGAGACAGGTGAAGTAGATAAATGATCCTAAAAGATAAAGCTCACTGGAGGCCCCAGAACATACAAATACATTTAACATTTCTTTTTTCCTTTTTTTTTTTCTTGCTATAGTCAGTGCATCAGTTATTGCCTCCCACATACAGAGATGTGTGGTTAGAATGGAGTGATGCTGAAAAGAAAAAAGAAGAACAGAGTAAGATGGAAACCAATAAGCCACGAGACCAGTTCATCTCTAAACTTCTAAACAAGCTCAAACAGCAGCAACAGCAACAGCAATCACAGCATACCTCAGGGGCCTCAGAAGAGCCTGAGGAATCTTGGGAAAACTTGATATCTGTGGATGACTTTGACAGTTTATCTCTTGACCAAAAAAAGCCACATGGTTTGGAATCTGCAAAGGCTTTGTTTAAAACCTTACAGTGTTCAGCTAAGTTTAAGAAGCTACTGAAAGAGAGGCAACAGTTGCCAGTGTTTCAGCAAAAAGGTATCATCATGGAGGCCCTTCGGAGGCACAGGGTGGTGGTTGTAGCTGGTGAAACGGGCAGCGGTAAGAGCACCCAGATACCTCAGTTCCTCTTGGAGGATTTGCTGACAAATAAATCTGAATCCAAGCACTGCAATATTGTCTGTACACAGCCTCGGCGGATCTCTGCAATGAGCCTGGCAATGAGAGTATGTGATGAGATGGGGAGTGCAGATGGACCTGGAGGAAGAGTAAGTTGTTACACATTTGCAGTAATTTCAATGGATGCTCCTTGTGTTTTCCTGTGCTCCAACCAGCAGTTATCACTAGATTAAAACAGTTTTTCATACATACAAAGGTTCACACAGGGGTGCAAATGTATGTTTCAAACAACATGAAGTCTTGCTGTATTCTGACTATCTGCAGTTAGCTCCAGCCTTTAAACTGCCCCAGAGAACAAAGGGTTAACTTTCTATGCAGTGCATAGAATGCTGAGCTCGAGCTAGGTTGAGGTCTCTGTCTGCAATCCTTTGGAACCCAACCATCAGATTCTTTACTCCGCCTCACTGAACAGTCGCTCCGGAGATTTCTCCTTCAGCTTGTTTCAAAAGTTGGTTAAAGTGTCGGTTTTAAGCCAAAATTAGTCCGAATTTAATCTGCATAGTCAGTTCAGGCTCTGTCTGCAGTACCGTGAGTGGTAGTGGTTTCTGATTATTGTGTGGAAATTGTAAGTTTATTCGATCGGTTCGGCTGAACCGATCCCTTATATTGATTTTCTGTGCTTTACTTTAGTGTGTGGTTACCGGTCCTTATCAGGTCTAAAAAAAACATAGTTTAGACGTTTTTTTCCAACAACCGTGACACGGTTAGTAACCGATAAGGGAGTCTTGCCTGGCAGCTGCCGAAAAAAGGGTAAGTTTGAGTAGGCTGGCCATGTCTGAGAAACCCAAGAAAAAAAACGGGCCCACTGGGTTTCAACACTGCAGTGAGTGTGGGGAAGTCTTTGCCAAGGCCGACCCCCACACCACCTGTGTTTATTGTCTGGGGTTTGAACACCTCAATACAGACTGCCAAATTTGTAAACATTTTCCTAAAACTACCTTAGAAAAGAGATTAGGTAGACTTAGGGAAAAGGAAGCCAAGAAGTCCACTGACCCGGATGACCAGCCCGGTTCGGTTCCGACCGAACCAGAAGAAGTGACCTCTGACCAGGGCGATACATCTTTGGGCAAGAGGAGAGCCGATCCTGAGGGATCGGTTCCTACAAAAAGATAAAGAAAAGACAAGTCAGCTGGTTCAGATCCAGAGGTTCATGTTCTGACCGCTGAGGAGATTGCCTGAGCGTTTGGGATTGTTGAATCGCTTCGCCCGGTTCCGTCCGATCCGGCTCCGTTAGCTAGGGGCTCAGTTCGGTCAGTTCCACCGGTTCAGGAGTATGCCCCTGAAGATTTTTATGAACCGGAATTTGAGGAGGAGGGGGATTTTGAACAAGATGATGATTATGTTGGAGCAGAAAGTCTGGATGTGCCCATTGAACCGGACATCTCCCCAGACAGACGTTCTGGTGTTTCCCCTCCTAGGTTCCCTGAGTCCCTTCCCCACTATTTGTTTTACAGGAAAGTGGGTGAAACTCTTCAGCTTCCTATGGAGGAAGCTACAGAAGATCAAGAGGAGCCTGATTTTTTAGGGATGATGGACATCCCAGAGTCCAGGAGGCTGTCTATTCCCTTGCACAAATCTTTTGGGAAACAAACTCAAAAAATGTTAGTCTCCTAATTCTGTACCTCCTGTTGATAGAAGGATGGATAGGAGGTACACCTCATCAGGCTCAGACATGGAGTTATTCTACCAGCAATGCAGCCATGTTGGAGTCGTGAAGGCTGCAGTCTGTAACAAGGCTAATGTCCCCTTGGCTTCCCCAGATAAAGACTCCAGAAGGATGGATGCCTTGGCAGAGAAACAGTACATGGCATCCTCTTTGGGACTCAGGCAGGCTAATTATATGGCCTATACAGCCAGGTACCAGAAATCCAGGTGGGACACTGTACTGGCACTGGCTAAACAGGCCTCCCCCCAGCTGGCCAAGGAGCTGGAGGAGGTGGCTGTGGATGGGATTGAGGCAACTAAGGTACAGTTTCATGCTGCTGTGGACTCCAATGATGTGTCATCAAGAGTCATGGCTACATTTGTTGCACTTTGGAGAATGGCTTGGCTCAGATATACTAGCCTCTCACAGGACACCCAGGCTAAGGCCATGGATTTCCCTGTGGAAGGTAATTCTCTGTTTAGGGAGCAGACAGAGAATTACATGAAGAAAATGGAGGAATATAGGACCACTTATAGGAGTGCACAGGCCAAGGAGAGGAAGGCAACTCCTCATAGGCAGCATTCTAGGGGCAGGCCTTTTCATAGGCCTTTCTACCAGGCACAGGCCTCTTCTCCCTTTTCACAGAGGGGGTTCTTCAGAGGGAGAGGCAGAAGGGGGATGAGCAGGGCTGCATCCACTCCTCAGCCTAAGGCCTCTGCCAAGCAGACACCCTGATGGGTCTGCCCGGGTCGACTCTCCTATCCCTGTAGGGGGCAGGCTGGCTTACTTCGTCCAGGACTGGTGTCTGCTACTTCAGACAAGTGGGTCCTGGAAGTGGTAAGCCAGGGACTGATTCTCAGCTTCAAATAATTTCCGAAGATGAGAGCCAGATCTTTTCCACCTGCAAGTCTCTCCGAAACCCTTGCCCTAGAGGCAGAGGTTTCATCTCTTCTGGCCCTAGGGGCCATAGAGAGAGTTCCTACCCTACACTGGGGCAAAGGTCTGTACTCCAGGTACTTCCTTACCCCGAAAAAGACAGGAGTGGCGAACCGTCCTAGATCTAAGATACCTGAACAAACATCTTTTAAAACCAAGGTTCAAGATGGTGACTCTGGGAACAATTCTTCCCTCTCTAAGGCCAGGGGACTGGCTAGCCTCCCTGGACCTCAAAGATGCCTACTTTCACATTCCCATCAGGTGCTCCCACAGAAGGTACCTCAGGTTCAAGTTGCCCTCAGGCCTTTATCAGTTCAAAACAATGCCCTTCGGCTTAACATCAGCTCCAAGGGTTTTTACAAAGTGCCTGGCAGTAGTAGTGGCCTTTTTAAGAAGGCAGAAGATTTCCATCTTTACAAATCTGGATGACTGGCTCATAGTGGGTCAGTCTCCAGACCAAGTCAAGTCAGACCTGCTAGTGACCCAGCAAGTACTATCTTCCGTGGGGTTTCTTCTCAGCCTTCCCAAGTCAGTCCTCGAACCAGTGCAGCTCCTTACCTTTATAGGGGCAGAGCTAGATACTGTCAAAGCAAGAGCCTTTCTTCCCCTGGAAAGGGCAAGAGTTCTTGTGGAACTGGCTTCTTCCTTCAGCCTTCAGGTGTCTCGACCAGCAAGGCACTTCCTTCAGCTCTTGGGCCACATGGCAGCTTCTACAGCAGTAGTCCAAGGGGCAAGATTTCACATGAGGGACATTCAGTTCCATCTGAGGGCTTTTTGGTCCCAAAAGAAGGACCCTCTTACCAAACTGATTCCAGTGACTCGGACGCTGATCCAAGCCCTCCAATGGTGGCAGGATCAGCACAACTTAAGGCAAGGGATCCCATTTGTTACTCAGTCTCATTCGGTGGTCCTTACCACAGATGCTTCCCTATTGGGGTGGGGAGCTCATCTGGGAGCTGTCACAGCCCAGGGCCTATGATCCCCTCAGGAGTCCCTTCTTCATATCAATCTCCTGGAACTCAGGGCAGTTTTTCTGGCCCTGCAAGCCTTTTCTCAGACTGTGCAGAACAAGGTGGTTCAGGTCAGAACAGACAATACCACAACCATGTGGTACATCAACAAGCAGGGAGGCACTCGGTCTATGGCCTTGTGCATGGAAGCTATGAAATTGTGGTCCTTGGCTTATTCCTTGCAGACCTCTCTGATAGCAGTCCACCTTCCAGGAATGGACAATGTGCTGGCAGATGCACTGAGCAGGATCTCCCAGGGCCATTACGAATGGTCCCTGGACCCCTTTGGTGTTGAAAGTGATTTTTTCAAAGTGGGGCACTCCAGAGACAGATCTCTTTGCAGCCCCAGACAATCACCAACTACCTCTGTTTTGTTGCAGACCCCCAGTCTTGGGTTCAGTCCCTCTGGATGCTCTTGATTCTGAACTGGGAAGGGACATTTCTGTATGCCTTCCGTCCCTTTCCTCTTCTGTTCAAAGTTCTAGTCAAAATAAGGTCACAACCTTGCAAGGTGATTCTGATTGCTCCAGACTGGGCCAGACAGCCTTGGTACCCCCTGTTGCTGTCTCTAGCAGTCCATCTTCCCCTGTCTCTTCCCAGGAATTACAACCTGTTAACCTCCTCTCAGGGGAGGATTTGGTACCCCAATCTTCGATCTCTCAATCTCAAGGCATGGCTCTTGAAGAGTTAGATTATGCAGATTTGCATCTGTCTCAGGAGGTTCTGGATATTCTCAGAACTTCTTGAAAACCCTCCACCAGAAAGACTTACAACTCCAAAGGGAAAGGATTCAGCATTTGGTGTTCCAAGAAGCATATTTCCCCAGACACTGCTGAATTGCCTACAGTTCTGGATTATATGGTCCATCTTAATGGCCTAAGCCTCAGACCAGCTACTCTCAAGGTACACTTGTCAGCTGTCTCTGCTTTTCTGTCAGTTGGGAAGTCTTCCTCACTATCATCTCATCCTGTGTTCTGTAAATTTTTCAAGGGATTGCTTCATACCAGTCCTCCCTTTAGGGATCCTACCCCCTGCCTGGGACTTGAATGTTTACATTGCTCAACTGATGCAACCTCCCTTTGAGCCTATATCCTCAGCAGAGCTTAAGTACTTGACTTGGAAAACTGTGTTTTTGGTAGCCATTACCTCTGCCAGACGTATCAGTGAGTTACAAGCCCTGTCAGTGGAACCTGATTTTATCTCATTCCATAGAGGTAAAGTGGTCCTTAGAACCAATAGAAGGTTCTTACCCAAAGTGGTTTCAGACTTCCACTTGAATCAGTCTATGTCTCTTCCTGTCTTTTTCACTGATAATTCTTCCTCAGGAGAGAGGAGACTACACAGTTTAGATGTTAAAAGAGCCCTTAGCTACTACATAGAGCGTACCAAGGGTCACAGGTTTGATTCCTTCCAGTTGTTCCTCACTTATGGAAAAGTGAGAAAGGGCAAATCTGCCACCAAGAGAACTGTTGCCAGGTTGATTGTGTCTTGTATACAATTCTGCTATGAGAAACTGGGAAAGATTCCACCCTCAGGCCTGAGGGCTCACTCTACAAGAGGTACAGCTGCTTCCCTGGCTGCCACCAGGGATATCCCTCTCTTAGAAATTTGTCAAGCAGCCACCTGGAAAACAGTCCATACCTTTACCAAGCATTACTCTCTGGATATCCAGGCTAGGAGTGATGGTCGGTTTGGCACAGCAGTACTTCAGAGCCTATTCCCAAAGTAGGTTCTCTCCCTCCTCCATGGAGGTACTGCTTGTTAGTCTGCTGATAGTCAGAATACAGCAAGACTTCATGTTGTTTGAAGAAAAACTTACTCACCTTAGTAATTGTGTTTCTTCTAATGGAGTCTTGTTGTATTCTGACCTCCCTCCCCGCCTCCCCTCTCAGAACCTGTTTTTTGGGAAGTGGGTGGGCAGGTGCAGTGTTGCACCTCAGAGGTGCTTCTGGCACACCCTCTCTTTTATTTCGGTGTTTTATTGTATTATTATCCTCTTTGGATTGGTTTTTAGTTTTGGGTTTCCAGACTTGAGTCTTCCTGGGGAATCCAAAACACTGTTGCCAGTTGGCTTGTTAAAAAATTTTAAAATTTTCACATAGTATAGTCAGTGAGTTTTTGCTCGTAAGACTCCGACAGTTGGGTTCCAAAGGGCTGCAGACAAGAGACCTCAACCGAGCTCGAGCTCAACATTCTATGCACTGCATAGAATGTTAACCCTTGTTCTCCGGGGCAGTTTAAAGGCTGGAACTAACTGCAGATAGTCAGAATACAGCAAAACTCCATTAGAAGAAACACAATTACTAAGGTGAGTATTTTTTTCATTTATAAAATGTCAAGAAAATTTCTATGCATTTCATTGGCTGAGACATGTCATCTGACCATGCATTAAATCTCTATAAACGCATGGTCATGAGCCACATCTCATTACCATGACCCAAAAAACTTTATCACCTGGCACCTGCAGGCATATCAGTGCACAGCCACAAAAACTTTTCAAATGTCAATCTGTTGAAATCCTAACCTCTACTTTCTCCAATTGTTTTAAAAACATCACTAGTCATTTACTGATATACGTCTCTTACTAAACATGTTATACCCAGTCTCCCACAACTTTTCTGACCATTTTTATACAATACAGTTAATTTTAGAAGGTTTAAAAAAAAAAAAAAAATACAGTGCCCCCAAAGCAGGCCTCCCATCCATGGGAGCAGGACAAAACTGCAGCATTAACTGAATCATGTGGCTCACCATTGCCCCCACCCGCCTCGCAAACACAGACCCCTCCAGTCAGTAAAATCTCAGTAACACCCCATCACTTCTTCTGATCCTCATATGAAGAGCATACCTTGTTATTTTTAACAACTGTCATGAAACGGTGACCACAAGGAAAGGGTGACATCGCGCACATTGCTCAAATGGCTGAAAACTGCAGTCTCGGTCCTGATCTCTGTGTGTGCAGCAGCAGGGGGAGTATTGCATACACACAAAAACTTAACAGGATAAAAGCAATCAGATGGCATCAGTCAGAGGTGATGCTACCCAAATTACGAGGAAAGTCACAAACAAAAACACTTTATAACAGGCACGTTTAAGCAGTTGCAGCACCATCTGCTGGCAGTGCACAGCAATTGAATGTCCTAAACATTTTTTTTTTCTTGGTTTGTTTTGTTTTTTACAGAAATTCAGACAGCCAATTTAAAACATTTTTAAGCATTTTTTTCAGTTACTTTTGTTTTAATTCTTTGGTAACTGGGTCAGTCCCACTGGGCACAAGTGGCTGTTTTCAGAGATGACCCGGGAGCACTGGTGAGGTTAAGTGACTTGCTCAGAGTCACACAGTATGCAGGTGGAAGTTGTGATAATCAAACTCAGGTCTGCTGGATGTACCGAGCTCATTCGCAGCTTGTTACTCTGACCTGTAGGCTGTACTGCCAGCCCAGCAGTTACTTTACAGCAATATGCCTAATTAAATAATCTCTTTCCAAACGATTGCAGCAAGCCATTTTATAAGGGTAATAAGCTACTGTAGGGTGTGCATTAAAGAATTTAAATGCACTTCCCACGGGCATAACACTGGATAAGCTAAGGTTACCCTTTATGCAGGTGATGCAGTACTGCCCCAAACGCAACACAACTAAATAAGCAGCTGGGTAATGATCTACTGTTGTTAGAAAAATGGCTCCTTACCAACAAACTAGAGCTCAATGGAAAGAAAACAAAGGCAATCGTATTTGGACCCAGGAGACTAGGCTTAGACCGTACTAAACACTCAAACTATGTCTCGCAAATAGTACAGAAACAGAGAGGGTTAACTCCATCAAGTACCTAGGAGTCTACCTTGACCAGGACTGTACATACAAGACCCACCTCAGCCACCTAACTAAAACTGTTAACCAAAAGGTAGGCCTTCTTTATCAATTGAGCCCTTTTGTCACCCCCGAATCTGGTAGAAAAATTTGCCCAAAGTACTCTGCTTCCCACCCTGCTCCATAGAGCCCTGGTGCTGGCCTCCGCCAAGGGAACTTAACTCCAGACACTAAAACCCTGTAGCACAGAATAGCGAGGTCTGCCAACTCAGCAAGACCACTTGACCATCACTGTACAGTGTTACAATCCCTGATCTGGCCGGCTCTTAAGGGCATGCTGGCATACCCCGCCAAATGCAGTAGCCCATGACAAGGTGTGTGATAAGACATCTCTTACTGATCATCCCAGGTGCAGTGTATGATATGAGGCACAGCATTTCAACCCTGGGGATGTCCAGTAAGGTGTGTCACACATCCTGAAGTGGATTAGTGCACTTACCAAACAGGTAGTTTAGTCAGAAAAATGACTGAACAAAAGGCATGTTTTTAAGTTTACTGAACAAGACTTTTTTTTTTTTAATGAAAACTTAGTTTTTCACGCACAGTAAATACTACAGTACAGACAGCGAGAACAATACTCAACGATGTATCAAGCTTGGCCTAATTTACACACAGAGAAATTATATAAGCTACTGAATATTAATTCCTTAACTATATGAAGAACAAACTTCACAGGTTATAATGATTTGTGTATCAGTTATATGATCTCATACAGCAGGTGAGAATATATCAATATTGTACTACAGAACCTTACGTTACGAGACAAGTTTCCAAAGAAAAGTTGGATTACTTTACTTACTAAGTAACAATGCTGTTCCACCCAGCCTTGGATTGTCCCTGCCCCCCTTTATGGATTTATGCAAAACCTCCTGTATCTGTGCTGCACCATTTTGCTATGCTCTAGGAAGGTGGGGGATTATTATCCTGCATGCAATATTCTTCCTAGTTAGCCCATTTCATTAATGAGTTAAGGTTTTCCCCATCATACTTTGATATTTGATATACATCTCTTCCATAATAGGTATTTCTTTCACCAACTCTTTCCAGTCACTAATCATGGTGACCACTGATGACAGCCAGCGTCTAGTTATGACTTTCAAAGCTGCCACCACAAAAATTCGAAATAAGTATCTGTGCTGGGGTGACCTTGCTCCTCGAGAAAGGATGCCCAAGAACAGATTTTCAAAAGTCTGCAGGGATTTCAGTTGCTAAAATCCCAGATGTGATGCAGGCAAGGTCTTTCCAGAAGAACTGCAGTCCCTGATCTAACCTGTCACCCAGAGTAGAATGCTGCTTCTAACCCACTATCCCTGAGTCAGATTCATCGCTGCCTGTCAGACCTCTTGGAGGGAATCCCATTTGTCTTACTGGAGCCTTCAATTGTGTTGACGGCAGATGCCCCTTAGATGGCTGGGGAGTGCACTTGCAGAACCACCGGGTGCACAGCATCTGGTCAACAAGCAGGTCCAGATTGCACATGTATCTGTTGGAACTTTGTGAAATATCAATCAATCAATCAAAATCTTTATTTATCCAGGCAAACATCGTTGAGCAAAGCTCATTTACAAGATGGACCTGGTTAAGGCTGGTCAAAATAGAGTTAAAAACAACAGTGATAATATAACATTAAGGCAACAGATAAATACAGAACTCATTTACAGAATGGGCCTGGTTAATACCAGGACACCATAGATTTATATACAACACTGACAGTACATCATATAATACAAATAATACAAGGTAGATGCTCAATGCAGCGGCAGTGTAAAACAGAAGGGAATAGTGAGGGTGGGGAGCTGGGAGGGCATAGTGGGTAAGGGAGAGCATAAGGGAGGGAGGTAGAGGGCCTAAGCCGGAATACAGGTAGCTAGCGTGCAGTTACAACCTAATTTGGCAGAGAGAAATTAATGGGTTTGCTCACAGCATGAGATGGATCCATAGGGCCAGCAGTACTCTATTCTGCACTGAAGGCAGCTGAGAGTTGGGAGCCTAGGACTCAGGATAGGTTATGGAGCAAGGGAAACAGTTATAGTGTCTCCTCACAGTTTGGGCAATTAAGGTCTTGAAGGAATCCAAGCTGATGGATACGCTCAATTTCAGAGATTTTTGCAATTTATTCCATAAAGTGGGCAGTACAAAGCTAAATGCTGTTCTACCAAAGCAGGAAAAGACCTTGGGAATAAAAAGAGTGAAAAATGAGGCACTTCTTAAGGCATAAGTTCCTGGCGTGTTTAGCGGGAGACAGTCAAATATATATTGGGGAAGCTTTTTTGTGACAGCTCTAAGAGTCCAAAACGCTGCATTTCTGTTTCTTCTAAGCATAAGGGAGGACCACTCTACAGCAGCATACAGCAAGCACTGGTGGGTAGGAAGAGGAAGACCTGTTATAAATCTGATAGCTCTGTGATAAAGCATGTCCAGTTTAGCAAGGGAAGCTTTTTGGCATTGACTATATAAGAAGTCTGCATAGTCAACCAGAGATAGGAATGTTGATTGGACCAGGTGCTTTTTAGCATCTGTAGTCAAAAACTGGTTAATCCTAAAGAAGAGGCCCAGCCTCTGCCTTAGTTTCTTAAGCAAGTCCTCAATATGCTCCGAAAATAAAAGATTTTGGTCCAGCCACACTCCCAGGTATTTGAATTTCGTGACAAACTCCAGGTTTTCTCCAAGGGCTGTAGTGATGTGAGGTAACGCTCCAGTACTAACCAGGTTCATAGTACGACTGTAGGGTGAGAAAAGCATTGCTTTTGTTTTTTTTGGCATTTAACAGGAGTTTTTTGAAGAGAAGCTGATTCTGAATACGGTTGAATTCCTCCTGGAGGTCTGCACAGGCAGCTTCAGGAGTCGGGCGACTAAGGTACAGAACCGTGTCATCTGTGAACAGGTGTATATTTGCCTTGAATATGCTGTCATCAATATTATTAATATAGATAGCAAATAGTAGGGGGCCAAGTATTGACCCCTGCGGCACTCCCGTCTGGAGAGGTTTTAGTAGGGAGAGCTCACCCTCAGCCTTAATCTGATGGAACCATCCTGAGAGGTAATCAGTGAACCAATGTGATGATACTGTGTCCAGACCTATGCTCCTCAATGATGAGAGAAGTAGGTTGTGATCCACAGTGTCATATGCCTTGCTTAGGTCTAAGAATACGGCACAGATACATTTTTTACTATCCAGATCATGGTATCAATCATTGGTCACTTTAGCGAGTGCCGAGATAGTACTGTGTCTTGTTCTGAAACCAGATTGCAAGGGATTTAAGAGGTTTTTCGATTCTAGGTAATTCCTGAGCTGGGTACTTACTATTTTTTCTATAAGTTTTGATAGAAATGGCAAGAGAGATATCGGTCTGTAATTGTTCAGATTACAAGGGTCTCCTGACTTGAATAAAGCAATGACATGTGCAATTTTCCATATTGAGGGAATAAGCGCTTGCGACAAAGATAGATTAAAAAGGTAAGTGATTGGCACAGCTAGAACATGATATCAGTCTTAATGAAGTAGGGATCTAGTGAATCAGCACCAGCACTTTTCTTTGAGTCCAGCTGAAGTAGGAGGTCTTCGACCTTTTTCAGAGATGCAGGTTGGAAGGAGAAATCAGGAGCGGGGACATCAGAGTCATCATCTTGTACTCCTAATTGAGAACGTGCCAAGTATGCAGGAGAGTTATCGAACGCAAGACCAGCCGTAGCAAAATGATTGTTAAGGGAGTCAAGAATCCCCTTTTTCTCACATATGGTAGAATTCCCTGAGATGATTTTTGTAGGTAGGGAGTTGCCAGTTGTGTGCCCCAACATTTCCTTAATAGTACTCCAGAATTTAGAGAGGGATTTTACGGCGGAGTCCAGTTCATTACGGTATAAGGAAGCCTTTGCTTCTCTGATCATTTTTGTACGTAGGTTCCGTGCCTTCCTGAACTGGCACCAGTCTGTATCCAACTTGGTTCTGCAAGCCTTTTTCCAGAGTTTGTCTCTTGCTAGTAATGCAGCCTTCAGTTCAGCCAAAAACCAATGACACGCTTTGTTCCTTACACAAATTGTTACCACCGGGGCATGTCTGTTTAGTACCCCGACCAGAATTTCATGAAGTATATCATATGCTAAATTTACCATGTTGGCTAAGAAGAAGTCTTGCCAGAGTAAAGAGTGTTTCAGGTCATTGATGTATGCAAACTGGTCGAAATTCTTCCATTACCTTTTTGTGTTAAATTTAGCTGATGGTACTGTGTTATGAACTGATCTAAAACCAGCAATGAAACAGTGGTCGCTGACATCAGAGAAAAAACCCAGGAGAAGAGTACACAATAGCAGGGGAGGTACTAACAACAACAAAAATGGAAAGGGACCTGGGGGTAATCATATCAGATGACCTAAAGGTGGGTAAGCAATGTGAAAAGTCGGTAAGGAGAGCCAGGGGGATACTGGGATGCATAGGAAGGGGCATCACAAGTAGAAAAAGGGAAGTGGTTATCCTCTATACAGACAGTTGGTGAGACCCCATCTGAGTACTGTGTGCAGTTTTGGAGACCTCATCTACGCAAGGACATAGACAGGATGGAAGCAGTCCAGAGGAGGGCAACTAAAGTGGTGCAGGTCTGCAGCAGAAACCATATGAAGAGAGACTGAGAGAGCTTAATATGCATACTCTTGATGAAAGGAGGACGGGGGGCATGATAGAAGCGTTCAAGGTATCTCAAGGAATCAACAAAGTCCAGAGGGTAGCATCTTTCAGAAAAGAGATGTGTAAGAACAAGGCACAATTTAAAGATAGAGGGGGACGGCTCAGGGGTAATGTGAGGAAATTTTTTTTCACGGAGAGAGTGGTGGATACATGGAACAGCCTTCCTGAGGAGGTCGTTGGGTCTAAAACAGTGGGGGAATTCAAACATGCATGGGACAAACACAAGGCAATTATAGTTGGGGGGTTGCAGGAAGCAGGCTGTTGGTTAACTAGAATCTGCAGCTTATCCAGTAGGTAGGGAAATGGGCAGACTGGGTGGGCCAAGTGGTCCTTATCTGCTGTCAAAGTCTGTGTTTCTATAAGTGCCAGAATGAGAGAATAGGTGGGGCTTATTAACTAGTATGACATCTAAAAGGGTACTATTATTCTGATTCTTTTTGTTCAGGCGTGTAGGCTCACTAATTATCCCATAGGAGTCACAGAAGGTGTCCAGTGGAGTCGAAATCGTAGATAGCCAGTCGAGGTTGAAGTCCCCTAAAATAATTGTTTCGAGGTTACCTTTCTCTACCAAAGATCCAAGATAACTTAGGAGCTGTAGCCCAGCTGAAGGTGATCTATAATAACCTATTACACGGAGCACAGAGGAATTGACTAGCTCAATCTTAATGGTCAGACATTCAGATTTGTTTTTGACAGTAGCGGAGTCAAGGCAGGATATGGAGTATTTATCCTTGACATAGGTTGCCACACCTCCTCCTCTAGTCAATCTATCTGCTCTGAAGAGAGTGTAGGAGGGGATGTTGATCTCACTATCAGGGGTAGCAGGCCTAAGCCATGATTCGGAGCCCACCAATACGTCTGGAGAGATATGGCTAATCCATGCTTGGATCATGGTAAAAGTTTTCATGAGACTGCAGACATTAACATGCCAGAAGCTCATTGCTTTCAAATTTGCAGTGTCAGAGGGAGATGACAGGGCTGCAGGAGGACCAGGATTCAGCTCAGTGTTACCAGAGCATAGTAGAAGTAGTACGAGTATCCTGGAAAGGGCAGCAATAGTTAGTCTGAGTATTTTAGCCATGGTTCGCCTGTGCGGTTTGCCAATAACTGAATGCCAGACATTTCCCTTAGGGGTGTACTGACCCAAAGCTAGGGAGACCAGTACTCTCCCAGAGAATTGAAGGTAAAGATAGGTGCCGAGGTGCTTAGGAGAGATAGCTGGAAAGGACTGTTCAATGCAGGTACAGCCCCATGGAATACCCTGGTGGTGAGCTGGAAGTTGAGGAAGCAGAATCATACAAAGATATCTGTAGCTAGACTTATTTAGCAGTAGGCATTCAGGAGTGAGTCCATGATCGCCAAGTTGTGGAGGGAGTTTGGGCCCATAGAGCATCCCTGGTACGAGGGAAAGGATAGACAATATGAGGAGTGCAGAGATTCCTTGCGTGGTTAGGCTTACAGCAGCACTTAGTCTCTGGGAAATACCAGGAACTTTTGTTAACAAAAAGATCCTGTCAGGTGGAGACCTAAGACACTGTCAGGTATAAGCCTAAGACAGGCAGCCCGCTAGGGGTTTCCGATTTCAGCAGTAGAAGGGATCCCCTGGCTCAGAGAAAGATTAGCAGTATCAGCACTTGTGGAGAACTGATATTCAGAACTAGTAGAAAAGTAAAAACAGAACGGGGGGGCAGGATTTCTCAGGTTTGGGTGGCAGCGAACAAGGGCTTCTCAGAAAATGGCGGACTAGGGTGTATTTAATAATAGGAAGGGTGGTGAGGGATGGGAAGGCAGATGGGTGAAAATTAGTGACTTTAGCCAGACTTTGCTCGCTAGGGATCCGGCTTAGGGTCTCGGGCGGCGGCTGGGAAAGCGCCATCCGCCCACTGGCCAAGTCTCCCCCGGCTGGAGAGCTGGGAGCCTCTGGGCTGCTTGTCCTCAGCTGAGGAGAAAAAGGAGAGGTCAAATTTAAAAGCTGGCTGTAGACAAAGGCCGACTGAACCAGCGGGGTCCCGAATTTGCAGAACAAAAGTTTGTGTACTGCTTTGGCGTCTAAAGTCTTTCCGAAGCACACAAGTTCAGGACAGGGCTGTAATGGCTTAAATTCCAACCCTCAACATTCAAATACTTGTAAATCAGACTTAACATCAGTAAAAACCAAAGATTACAGACTTTCAGTGCAGATTTTACAGGAAAAAGCAGTCTTTTAGCACACTTTCAAGGAGCATAAAGGAGAACACTGCAGGAACCAATCGGAAGCCAGGGCAAAAGAGTGCTTGCTTTCCGATAGGTTAACAGCTTTAGCCGTACCTTGATTGCTGGGGATCTGGGCTTGTGGTCTCGGGCAGCGGCTGGGAAAGCGCCATCCGCCCGCTGGCCAAGTCTCCCTCGGCTGAAGAGCTGGGATCCTCTGGGCTGCTTGTCCTCAGCTTGTTTGCTGGGGATCCGGGCTTGTGGTCTCGGGTGGCAGCTTGGAAAGTGCCGTCCGCCCGCTGGACGAGTCTCCCTCAGCTGTAGAGCTGGGAGCCTCTGGGCTGCTTGTCCTCAGCTTGCTTGCTGGGGATCCGGGCTAGTGGTCTTAGACGGCGGCTGGGAAAGCGCCGTCCGTCCGCTGGCCAAGTCTCCCTCAGCTGGAGAGCTGGGAGCCTCTGGGCTGCTTGTCCTCAGCTTGCTTGTGGTCTCGGGCGGCGGCTGGGAAAGTGCCATCCGCCCACTGGCCGAGTCTCCCTCGGCTGGAGAGCTGGCAGCCTCTGGGCTGCTTGTCCTCAGCTTGCTTGCTGGGGTTCTGGGCTAGTGGTCTTAGACAGCGGCTGGGAAAGCGCCGTCCATCCGCTGGCCAAGTCTCCCTCAGCTGGAGAGCTGGGAGCCTCTGGGCTGCTTGTCCTCAGCTTGCTTGCTGGGGATCCAGGTTTGTGGTCTCGGGCGACAGCTGGGAAAGCGCCGTCCACCCGCTGGCCGAGTCTCCCTCAGCTGGAGAGCTGGGAGCCTCTGGGCTGCTTGTCCTCAGCTTGCTTGCTGGGGATCCGTGCTTGTGGTCTCAGGCGGTGGCTGGGAAAGTGCCGTCCGCCCACTGGCCAAGTCTCCCTCGGCTGAAGAGCTGGGAGCCTCTGGGTTGCTTGTCCTCGACTGATATGCTTAGCGATGTTGGAATTCACTCCACTGGTCAAGGATAAGGTTATCCAGGACAACACAGAAAGCACATCCACCATGGTTTATCTAGACAAGTAGGGTGGCATGCCTTCCTTTCATCTGTGTCAAAAGGTGCTGCAGATGTTTTCCCTGACTCGCTCACTACAAGCAGACCTCATAGTTGTCTGTATGGCATGAATAAACAACTAGGTTGTGGTCGCCTTTAATCGAATAGGGAGGCATCCCACAAGTGGTAACTGCACCCACAGATAATATCCCAGATGTTTTTAATTTGAGGAACACCATCAGTTGACCTGTTTGCCTCCTGGGAAAACAGGAAGATGGGGCTGCTTTGTGCCTGTCCCCCTCATCAGGTTTCCCTACCATGTGACACATTTATCTGATCTTAGACAGACGGTCTCCAGTATGCCATTCCTCCATTTCCTCTGATCCACAAGGTGATCCTTAAGATCTGATGCACCGGGTATCCCTGATCCTGATAGCTCCAGACTGGCCTCGCAAGTTTTTATACCAGGATCAACTCAGCAGAAAGCTGCCACGACTGTTCCCACTCTGTTTGGACCTGGTCTCAAAGCATTGATCGATCCTCCCCCCAAAAAAGGGGGGAGTGGGAAAAAAGGGAAGGGGTAGGACTTTGTATTGGGTAACTGATGTAACAATTGACCGGTGATGTAGGGGATTTTGGGGGATCAGTCAACATCTATTTGGTCACTGTTTTGTGGTGCATGTTTTTTATTGTGTTGTTCTGAGCCCCACCCCTTTTTTTTTAGTTTTGCCCCTTGTCCTTCCCCTCTCCCCCACCATTTTTATTTTCATAGTGCTGTATTGTTTTGGTACAGTCCTTGAGCATTTCTAGTTTTGGCTCCTCGTCCATTCTACGAGTCCATTACTGATCCACGTCTATCTTTATACAGAACAGGGCCTCTTTTAAGAAATACTATACTATGGGCTGTATTGGTATTTTTTTGATTTATGACCATGCAGTTTTTTGACTGGTGTGGAGATAGCTCACACATGCGTGTGGATAGCAGTGTATTTAGGCAGAGATGTTTATATACATAGGTCTGTTGCACACACCCAATCAGTCTTGCATCTCTATGCTTTACTCCTAATCTGGCACTGTTGTAGGAGTATGTTTATGCTAGAGGTGCCATATTATTTGAAAAGCCCTGCAATTGGTTTTACGTGTTTTCCAATTTAGGACATGCCTTTTTACTGCCTGTTGTGGAGAAATTTATATATCTGAGTGGATGTTACTGCTTGCAGGCAGTGATATATGATATTTTGAGCACATAAAGTTGCACACACCCAGTTTTGTACTTTCCTTTATGCTACTCTCCAAGTCAGATCATATTATTATATGCCCCCCATATGCCATTGATACACTTTTACTTGTATAGCTCTACTGTGCTGCTGATAATGATAGCGTGTCATTGTTTTGTATTGACTGTTTTCACATGCACTGTTGCACAGTGTCTGTTTTTTACTTAATTTGGTGTTTTTAGGCCTTTGCACTGTTACTGAAGCACTATCACTTTAAACACACACCTGTAAACATGGGTCGTTTGAAGCTTGCTAAACACTCCCTAATGATGCTGTAGTGAAACTGGTCAGTTTTCTTTGTCTTGCCAGGTATCTCCATGAGGGACTGACCACTTGTAAACCAGAACTTTTTTGCAGAGAGACCTTTGTATGATTTGGTGTCGTTGTTTAGGACAAGGCAGTGCTGTTTTGCTTGTCTGCTATCTGCACTGACCTAACAAAAGACTTCGACCTGGTCAACCATAAACTCCTGTTCAACCAGCTTCACAGCCTTGATCTGTCTCTGGACACAGCAGCTGGTTCTGTAGCTATCTATCAAACCACTCGCCGCAGGTGAAGATAGAAGGCTCGCTGTCTGATGACAGGAGTGTCTTTTATTGGTCTGCCCCAAGTTCAGTATTGGGCCCCCTCTTATTTGGTCTGTTCTTTAACCACCTGTCAGATGCCTGTCGATCAGCTAATGTTCTACTGTACGCTGACAATGCCGTTATCTACACCATAAACTCTCATCTCTCAAGCCTCATCTCTGACCTTCAGTGCAACTTTGAGTCCATAGAAAACTGGTTCTCTGATGACAGACTGGTCCTTAACTACAAGAAAAACAAAATCATTCTTTATTCAAGCCCACCACTGAAACAAGGGCCCCCTTGACATGCTTAAAGCTTCTTGCCTGGTGATAAAGCACTGTCAGTCCGTTGTTGGGTCATTCTGCGGCTGTGCTTGTTGTCTTGCTGGGGGGTTCGTAGAAGGGGGTTCGTAGAGGGCATCGAGCAGCATGGAGCGCGAGATGTTCCGCGGCTCGCGCCAGCTCTGCGGGGGCTCGTCGAACCCAAGAGAGCGACCAGTGTGACCTACAACAGGCTATCACTGATTGGCTGGTCGCGCTCTCTTCTCGCACTGCCAGCCACAATTTTCCCCATACAGTGGTTGGCAGCAAGAGAGGACGGAGTTCTGCTCAGTTTGGAGTCAGGGCGGCTACCATTCTTTATCATCGGAGGAGTCTTTTTATTGTGAAAAAAAGTTGAACGGACAGTGCGGGTACTGAGTGATGAAACATTACTGCTGGGGGGTCGGGGTTAGAAAAAAAAGATGGAGGGGAGTGCTGCTGTGTATACTGCACTTCCGGATTCCCAAAGAAAACGCGGAAACGGCTTGTGAGTGGGGCCAAAACGTGGTGCTTGATAAAATAACGTCGTCAGTTGCTGATTAAAATAAAAAAAAGTGCAGCCAGACAGTATTTTCTGCTCTACGGTCCCTTTTCTACTTGGCAAAACTGTGTTTTGACACACAGTCTGTTGGGGACAAACGGAGCAGCCCAGTGCAGCATTGAACTTAAAAAAAAAAAAAAAAAAGAAAAGATCAGTAATTAAACAAGCATTTGTTAATGCCGGACGTTCGTTTGCAGGTATTTGCAGTGGTGTTTGGCAGGTATGGTGCTTTACCCTAATGCCCTGTGCAATTGCTGGTATTTTGCACTACAAATTTTCAGCATGACCTTTTTGTTACCCCCACCTCATAAAAGCATTTGAGACCTCTGCTTATGAACAGTACCACTGTTATTTTGTTAATCTGTCCTGAATGTTGATTTCCCACAGCGACCACACCATTCTGCTCCACATGTGCAAAAACACAGTTCGGGCAGGATGTGAAAAATGACAGCTGTAGCATTCATAGGGAGGTGTGAAGGGATGGCAATGTTGAACATCTGGAGTGAAAATACAATTTCTCGAACTTACGAGCTTACATGGAAACTGTGCAATGAACGCTCATGACACAGTCATTTTGTGGACTTTTGTCACCAAATTTTCAACATAGGCATTTTGGGACCTCTGCTCATGAACAGTGTCACTGTGATTTTCATAATCTGTCCTGAGCATTGATTTCTCACTGTGACCACACCATTGTGCGCTGGATGTGCAAAAACACATTTCAGCCAGGATGTGAAAAATGTCAGCTGTACTGTTCATAAGGAGGTGTGAAAAAATGCCAGTGTTGAAAATCTGGAGTGGAAAATATTTCAGATTCTCGAAGTTAAGAGTGTGCGTGGAAACTGCGCAATGCACGCTCGTAACACAGTCATTTTCTTACATTTTTTCACCAAAATTGCAACATAGGCTTTTGGGAGCCCACCTCATTAACAGTGACACTGTTGTTTAGTTAATCAATCCCAAAAGGTGATTTTGTGCAGTGACCATGAAATCACCTTTGGGGACCGAATAACTCACATGACAGTAACTGAATTCATGAGGTGGGGTCCCAAGAATCCGTGTTGAAAATGTGGTGCCAAAATTTGCAAAAATGCCGAGATAGCCACCTAAGTTGAAAAAAACACATTTATGCCATTATTACAGCTTACCGTCATTTCTTCAGTTTGGATTAGGCTTTCAAAGGTGCAGGCGTGTTCCCACTCCACTGAAGATCATGCGCCAGGCTCCGGAGGTAAGTATGGGTGAGGGAGGTGGGGTATGCAGAGGGTGGGTGTGGGTTCAGGGAGGGCACAAGACACAGCGAGGGACGGTTTTCTGTTTTCACAGGTTTTAAAAAAATAAAAGATGTTGCGGGACAGTTTTCCCATTTATAGGGGCAATGGGCATGCTGGGGTGGGCTCCCAGCATGCCACCTGGGTGTTTGTTGGGGGGGGCCTGGAGACAGTGGGGACTGGGCACTCCATCTGTACATACATTGTGTTTGGTGGGGGCAATAACAAGGGAGCAGGGTAGACGGCAGCAGAGGGAGGAAGTGGGAGGGATTTTATTAGCGGCCAGAGGGAAGAGGGTGAAGTCAATATGTTAAATACATACACGTTACCACCGCTGATTGCAGTGGTGCTTTCCTTTTAACTGAAGACCACTGCAGCCAAACTGCTGTCATAGACAGCTCATGCATCCATTGGTGCAGTAGGGTTGCACACGTTACACTGAGCACTGCATTGGACAGGAGGGTCACACACCTTCAAAAAGTCATACTGTCCCAAAACGTTCCTTGCACATGCATGCAAGTGAATGCAAAAGTAAACAAGCATTTGTCAGTGCCGAATGTTGCTTGCTTCTATGTGCTGTTTAGGTATTTGGAAGTCATTGGAGTGCACACATTGAAAATTTGCGAACTTACGAGCCTGCGTAGGAACTGCGCAACGCACGCTCATAAAACAGTCATTTTTTGGAATTTTTTCACCAAATTTTCAACATAGCCATTTTAAGACCTCTGCTCATGAACAGTGTCACTGTGATTTTCTTAATGTGTCCCATACATTGAGTTCGCAGATAACCGACCTAGCCTTAATATGGCTACATGGCTGAAACACGCTTTGGGCAGGAGTGAAAAATGACAGCTATACTGCTCATAAGGAGGTGTGGTAAAATGGCAATGTTGAAAATCTGGAGTGAAAATATTGAAAATCCACAAACTTACGAGCATGCGTAGGAACTGCGCAATGCGCTCGTAAAACAGTCATTTTAGGAATTTTTCACCAAATTTTCAACACAGCCATTTTAAGACCTCTGCTCATGAACAGTGTCACTGTGATTTTCTTAATGTGTCCCATACATTGAGTTCGCACACCGACTGCGCCATTGTGCGCTACATGGGCAGAAACACGTTTTAGGCAGGATGTGAAAAATGACAGCTGTACTGCTCATGAGGAGGTGTGGTAAAATGGCAATGTTGAAAATCTGGATTGAAAATATTGAAAATTCGCAAACTTACGAGCGTGCGTAGGAACTGTGCAACACACGCTCGTAAAACAGTCTTTTTAAGGAATTTTTTCACCAAATTTTCAACACAGCCATTTTAAGACCTCTGCTAATGAACAGTGTCACTGTGATTTTCTTAATGTGTCCCACTGACTGCGCCATTGTGCGCTACATGGGCGGAAACACGTTTTGGGTGAGATGTGAAAAATGACAGCTGTACTGCTCATAAGAAGGTGTGGTAAAATGGCAATGTTGAAAATCTGGGTGAAAATATTGAAAATTAAGTGAACTTCTGAGCCTGCGTAGGAACAGCCTGTGCAGCTAAATCGCAGTCATTTTAGGAATTGTTCACCAAATTTTCAAAATAGGCTTTTGAGAGCCCACCTTATGAATGCTGGCAGTGTCAGCAGATCGGTCTCGAAAGGTGATTTCGCCGCGAGATCATGAAATCACCCTTCGGGCCCGAATGTAACGCCACATGACAGGACATCATTCAGAGAAGAGCTCCCAAAACCCCATGTTGAAAATCTGGTGCAAAAATTCCAAAAATGCCTGAGATATGCAACAAAGTTGAGAAAAACCCATCTAGCCCATTATACAGCTTACCGGCATTTCCTCAGTTTGCGGTCGGCTTTGAAGAGTGCAGGCGTATTCCCAGTCCAACAAAGATCGTCGGCATGAGCTCCAGAGGGTAAGTTTGGGGTGAGGGGTGTGGGGAGGCAGGGTGTGCAGTGGGTGGGTGCAGGTTGTGGGGGGCAGGGAGAAGCGCCCGTGGGACCGTTTTAATTTACAGATTTAAAAAAAAAAAAAAGGCGACGTTGACGTTTGCCACGCTGGGTTGGGCTCCCAGCGTGGCAACAGGGAAATCTGTTTGGGGGGACGTGGAGCTGATGGGGGATTGGGCACCCCCGTCGGCCAAAACAAGGTTTGCCACGCTGCAAAGCTTTGGGAGGGGGGCGTGAGGCGCTGCCAGCACACAGCGGTGGTTTTCTTTGAAGTGAAGCCCACCGCTGTCATACACAGCACCCGCATCCATTGGTGCAGGATCGCCACACCTGCTCAACGGAGCAGGATTGCACAGGACAGTCACACCTCCAAACTGTTCTTAATTTTCCTAAATGCTCCTCGCACAAGGCAAGCCAACGTAAAAAGGATCCTCTGAGATTTAATGTCAGTACCACACACCTCTACATTGAACTGTAAAGGCTAAGGTGTTCTGTGGAGTCTTTACTGGTCTGCCCTATTGTGTTAGCTGCACTGTTAGGAAACTACGGACTGTAGTTTTATCAAACTAAGTCCTCGGGAAGGCCCAAGGGCTGCTGATGGGTAATGTAAGTGGATTCTTAGTGACAGAATTCCTGGGGGCCTTAGCTGCAGTGTGTGACAGTAGCCAGCTAGAGACTGTGAGAATAAACCAAAGGAGCGGTTTCTGAACATTATTATTGATTTAATTGGGATTTTTCTGTCAGACCCATATCAAACACATATCTGCCTTAGCTCATTGCACTACAAAAGGGAGACAGATTAAACTGACACAGTTTAAAAAAAAAAAAGTTAATTCCTGCATTCTAAACTGCCTCCCTGTCCTAGGAATCCTAGGTGGAAATCTGTCTGAGCTTTGTGTGTGTTTAAAAAATAAAAAATCTGCTCTATTCCTGCATTCTAAACTGCTCCCTTGTCTACACTAGGGGATCCTAATTGTGTGGAACTATCTTGGGGTTTTCTGTGTGTTTTAAAAAAAAAAAAAAAAAGAAAGAAAGCATCCAATTTCTGCATTCTACTGCTCCCTGGCTGGCTACACTGGGGGATCCTAGTTGTGTGGAACTATATTGGCAGGGCTTTCTGTTGTGTTTAAAAAATTAAAAATAAATCTCCAATTCCTGCATTCTAAACTGCTCCCTGGCCTACACTAGGGGATCTTAGTTGTGTGGAAGTCTCTTGGGGCTTTCTGTGTGTTTAAAAAAAAATAAAGCTCTAATTCCTGCATTCTAACTGCTTCCTGGCCACACTGAGGGAATCATTGGGGAAAACCTCTGTCGGAGCAGCTAGTGTCTGGAATTAAACAAAAAAAGAATGGTTGTTCTGTGCTGCCACGTTAATTTACCCTATAATAAAGGGAAGTCCCCGGTGAGAGGTGACTGCTCTGACTGATCTATTTGTGGTTTGTTCTCACTAAAAGAAAGAGAGACTCACACAAGTCGGTTTAAGAAATCTTTATCAACAAGTCAAGTTCTGTTTCGCAGATCAAAGCATGTCTTTTCTTAGATTTGGTTTTACAAAGGAAAATACTGTGGAGTTACCACAGCCAGGTCTATCTTCCTCTACCAAACCTGACAGCATCTCTGACGGTAGTTCATGCCTTTCGTGGAGGCAAATACAGTGGAAACCCATCCACCCACCCAAAAAATAATGCTTGGGCACCCAAACCAAGGAAAAATGTCAAAAAAAAGAAAAACAGTATGAAAAACAAAGAACCAGACACTTTCAGGAGTCATGGAAAAAAGACAGAGAATGGCTTTTAGTAAATAATGACCGAATTGAGATGTACTGCGAGTACTGCAGAAAAATATTTCCAAATGACAAAGGTTCATTTGTGGTTGGCTGCACAACCATGATGCTGGGCACAATAAAAACACACGAAACTAGTCACATTCATCGCAAGTCAAGCAGCCATATTGCTGCTCAACGGCACCCTAGCAAAAGCCCAATTGTCAGGGGGTTGCTATCGGTGGATAAAGAGACAACAAACAGAAATCATGACCCATAGGTTTCCTGACCGCTTTTAAGGTCGCTAATGCAGGGCAACCATTCACAAGTTTTGTACAAGACATGGAACTGCTGTCACGGATAGGGAAACAGGGAAAGATTGGGTTGAGGTACACCAGTGACAGGGCCTGTGCCAGTTTTATTAAATTCATCAGTAAGGATATTAATACACAACTTACAGAGGAGGTCGGACAGTCCAAATATTTTTCAGTGTTGTATGATGGTAGTACCGACTCAGCTGTAATAGAGGAAGAGCTAATTTATATATGCTATGTGAAGGATGGTGAACCTGTGACAACATTTCTCACCATCGTAGACATAGGCAGGCCTACTTCTGATATTTTCCATGCAGTTATGAACAGCATAAAAGAAAATGCAAAAGTCGAGGATTACTCCTGCATGGTAAGATTCTGCGCTGATGATGCAGCAGTAAATTTTGGAATTAATAATGGGGTTGCCAAAAAAGTTCAGGATCAGGTTCCTCACTCACACTGTCTCGGTCCACTGCTCAGCCCATCGCTTTGAACTGGCATTGCGAGGTGCAGCCAAGCCTTGCTCTTTAGTGCAACAGATTGATGACCTATTACAGCTGATTTCCCGGTACTACCATTCATCAGCGGAGATGCGTAATGGACTAAAACAAACATCTTCTGTTCTGGGTCTCCAGTACCTTGTGCCTGTGAATATGTTGGGAACCAGATGGCTAGCCCACAGAGTTCAAACATTAAATGTGCTCAGTAAAATGTGGAAAAGCATTGTTGTGCATGTGACACAGGTTAGTGATGGGCAGGTCAGCACTAGTGGCCGTGTGGACACCCGAACGAAAGCTGCTAAGCTGAGAAAAAATCTCATCTCACTTAAATACCTCATTGCAGTACATCTAATTCACAAACTTTTACAGATGATTGTGTCTGTATCTTTGGCATTTCAACAAGAAAAGCTGCTAATTTTCCAAATTGCAGAAAGAGTTGAGGCTGCTGTTCGTTCATTAGAACACAGCAGGTCTGTGAGCGCTTCCTTGCTGTCGTCAACATTTCTGCTGACAGAATGGAATTCAAAGATGAGGTACTTGTGTTAGAACGGGGGCAACAGTTCACTGGCACTGTACATACTGTTACAAAGGAGGTGACCCATTTCAGAGATGAAGTTGTTAAGTCCATGAAACAGCATTTCAGTAACATGATAAGTCTGTCACCAAGTGAAGACTGTGACGAACAGTTTAATGTTGTACAAGCATGTCAAATTTTCAATCCAAACAACTGCCCAGCAGTGCATCCTGACAGCAATGATGATGTTGCATATGGCAGAAAAGATGTGACATTCCTAGCAGAACACTTTTCTAAGGCACTTGAAAGTCAAGGCCTTAACCCAATATTATGTTTTGGGGAATTCTGTCTGCTAATGAAATATGCCCTCAGACTGCTTGCTCTCGAACCAGTACTAGCTAACAATCCTCATACAATGCTTAAAAAGTTGTTTAGAAAACAGGATGACCTGCCCAGCATCATAGCTCTGCTGAGCATTGTGTTAGTTTCAAGTTCCAGTTCGAGCATTGTTGAGTCTGGATTTTCAGTCATGAAATGCAATAAAACTGACTGGAGATCATGTTTGACTCCAGAGATGCTAGGGCATTTAATGAATGTCAAACTAAGTCCAACACAAATCAAGGAGTTTGATCCAACTGGTGCGTTGTCCCTGTGGCCACTGGAGAAAGAGAGGAGACCAGAGACTGCAAAGTACAAAAGAAAAGACAAAGTGTTACAAAAACACATGGAATGCAACTTATCAAGCAGTTCCTCTGAGGGAGACAGTGAAGGGGAGGCATACATTTTGTTCCCTGGACAACTCTGTTTTCGCTGTTAATTTATTTTAATTTTCTATTATTTTTAATGTGGAAGTGTACAATTTGGTCAGGAAATTTATGGTGAACCATCCACATTTCCAGTGGAAATGTACCCTTTTGGACACTATTTCAACCCGTTACCTAACTGAACCTTACCAGACATTGACTCTGCAGTGCTTTGAAACCGACTCTGTTGTTTATAATGTTTTGTAACTTAATCCCTCAAGACTTTACTTATTTGTCTCACTTATGTATTTGTACCTGCCTGGACTAAATTCTTCTGGAATTGCTTGAATGCTGTTGTGACTGTCTTTTACTGTAGCATTGTCACTGACATGGAACCTATGTAAACAAGCACGTGTGCTCAAAGATGGTCTCCAAAATAATAAAGAATAATTTATGTTTGTAAGTGGAAGAGGTTTCCTTGTTTGTGTGCAGAGCAAAGATTTTCCCCACTCTGCTGCTTAACTGAAACACATCTTCTACTGCCTCTGCTTACTGGCCCAGTCAGGGATGCAAGCTCTGTCCATCAAGATGCACATGGCTGCCATCTTGGCACACTGAGCTAAGGCTTGTGTTCTGACATTGGCCCAGAAAAAGTGGTTCCTCATTTTCAAAGGGCTGGAACCCCCATTTCATAAAACACAATCTTTGTGGAACTTGTTGCTGGCGCTTGGCTTATGGAAGCCATTTAAGCCTTTAGATAAGTCTCAATTGTCACAGTTGTCGTGGAATGCAGCATTCTTGGTCACAGTCACTCAGCCTGAAGGGTGCGTGAACTTCAGGCGCTGTCTGTAGAGTCAGTGTTTCTGGTTTTCCACAAGGACAAGGTCATCCTATACCCCCATATGAAATTCCTTCCCAAAGTGGTTTCTGAATGTTTTTTTTTAACTATATGTCTATTGTTTTGCTCAAAACACATGCAGTTATGAAATGCTGGCATAGAGCATATAAGAAAAACATTAAACAGATGAGGGCGCCACTTCTCTTAATATACACAGTGGTATCGTCCTATGTCTATAGCTACGTCATATGGGGGGACATTACCATGAAGTGATTAATAAAAATAAAGCAAAGCTACTATAGCATACTGTATATAGAGCCCATGAGCTGCATGGTAATAAACGAAAGTACATTAAACCAAGAGGTCCATCAATGTCCTCATCCCTCTAAAAAAAGGAGGAGTAGAGAAATGCTAAGTTTCACACAGTTATGTGTGACATCAGTATGGTTTAAGCTAAACATGCCATACATATTCAAGTAAGCAATGACTGACGCTGAAAAAATACCAAAAACGGAATGAACAGCATTCGTCATAAACACTTCAACTGGAGGTAAACTACTAATACAAAGCAGTCCCTAAAGTAGAACCAAAGGAAAGTGAACTTACCTCAACGAATACTGTAAGAATCCAGACAAAATGGGAACACACAGTTTTAAAATCTGGACATAGGTATCCAAATGGGAAACTGTTCGGGAGCTCCAAACCTGGCATAAAAGAAAACACCATCACCTCCAGGTAGGAGCATCAGAGTCTGAGTTGCCCTGTACCTCCGAGTCGGGTTATCGTACCATATTTTTTTGTTCCCATTTAAGGGCATTCACTGGGTCATTAAATAGAAAAACCTTGCCACGGTGTACAGTCCTGAGTTATGCCTGGAATAACATGTCATGCACTATCTCAGTTTCTCTAAGCATGGCTTGGACCCCATCAAAATGCTTTCTCTTCTGCCTAGTGGCAAAACTTATATCCAGAAAGATTTGGATCTGCTGTCCATCTTGAAGGAGGGTTTTTTTTCTGCCGAGCGAGAGCAAGTATCAAATACTGGGTCCCAGCTCTGTCCATAACTGCCACAATAGTGCACGAGATATCATGATTTTCAGGTCATCCTCTTGGGATAAAGCGATAGGCCTTCTGCAGATTCACTGGCCTGTCTTGTAGCTCTTCCCCGAGCTGCTGCAAGAACCAGTCTTTCAAAATTAGAAGGCGGTGATCCCCCTCACAACCTTCCGGCATCCCTAGAAGACGAAGGTTGGGGGCCCTGGCCTGATTCTCCAGCGTTTCAAGCCGAGTGTGAAGGTGAGCATTTTCTCTGATAGTGGTAGCTACGGCTATTGCTGAGTTGGACCGTTTGGTAGCTTCCACACAGTAGCAGTTTCAAGGCATCCATAGATGTTTCCAAAGTGATCACTCTGTTGGTGAGAGTATCAAACTTATCCAACAGTCCTGAAACTTTATGGATGAGTCCGTTTATTTTCAGTGCCAAAGACTGAAGAGTCTCCTCAGGCTGGCTTTCATCCATCGTTGAAGACCACGTTGTCATAGCCATGTTCACATTCTTGAATTTTGCTCCCTCCTGCAGCTGTCTGTCTTTTTGAGACTTTTTCGTGTTGGCCCAATGGTCTTCTCACAACTGCTGATACCTCTTTGATGTAGTAAAACACACCAGAAGATATATTTCCAACTGATAAAGTATATTGGTAATGCAGAGCTCTAATCTTTAGCTGCCATTTTGCTTGGGCTCCACAGCACCCCCCCATATATTTGTGCTTATTTGCGCACTACGGATCGGTGTCTGGTTTCTAAATTCTGTCTGACCCAATTGTTGATAATGCCTGTGTTCTTTTCAAAGCATCACTTTGGATACAGAGCTGACACTCCACACACTTGATGTCCATGGGCTCTGTGTCACTGCTGTGACTGAATGATGGAATTTCATCACAAGGCTCTCCAGCTGTTACACAGAAGCTACTTTAGATAGATCAGCAGGCAACCAGACCATTCTCAGGTGGAGCACACCCTTCATTGCTTTGTGTTATCAATTGGCTGGGAAGGAGCTTATTGATAGGTTACCGGCGCTCTCCACCAGAAATAGTGCTGGCTGTGTTGCTGCTGACCAGTACGTCTCCACTGCAGAGACTTACAGGGTTGTGACCTGGTCTAATGTGCATACATTCATACTGCGCCTTACACTACATGATGCCCTGCTTAAGTGGTGAGGTTCAGGTGATTCCTGAACAGTGAACCCAGCCTTCTATTTGTAAGGCTAACAATGTTATGCACGTGTGGAGAGAAAGATAAATTGTCATCCGGGGTAACACTTCAATATTTGAAAGAATCGACCTGTTTCGATGTATTTCCTTTATCATTTAGGATGTCTAGGAGAGGGATCATTGTTTTCACTTGCAGCCCTGCGAGCAGCATGGTCTTGTTTTTGTTTGTAATTTAATACCAGCTTATTTAGCAAGAACCATTTCTCTAAGGTCTTAAAGTCAGTTTGGAGATCAGAAAATAGTTTTGCCTGTTGTGCACTGCTGGTGTAGATAACAGCTTAGTCAGCGTATAAGAGCACCTTAGATGTCAGACAGACCTCTGAGAGTCTGTTTATGAACAGATTAGAGAGGATGGGGCTGAGAATAGAGCCTTGTGGCACACCTACTGAAACACTTTTAACAGAGAGAGAGAGAGACGTCAACATTTACCCTCTGTGAACAGTTGGTGAGGTAGCTACAGAACCAGGTTACTGTGTCCTGTGAGAGGCCAAGTAAGAGGAGCTTGTCAAGTAGCAGCTTATGATTAACAAGGTCAAATGCTTTGGTCAAGTCAATGTATAGTGCTTCCACCAGGTGACATCAATTTAACTTTAAAGTTCATCTAACTGTGTTTGGTAGCCTTTCTACATGGTTTCAAGTCACTATCATAGATAGTCTTATTTATACATGTATCAGGTTTTTTTCCAGTTTCTAGAAGACCTATTTTGTTTATTAATTTTTCTTTGATGTTGTTTGTTATCCATTTAGTTCTCATTTTCTTATTAATAGTTTTAGTATTTGTTGGTACCGACTTGTCCTGCAGACTTAATCATTTATTCTCAAAACATGTCCATTTGTCATTTATAGACCTTTCTTTAAACTGAGCTTCCCTGTTCCATTCAATTAAGCCTCTTTCCATGGTCCTAAAGTCTTCTCTTTTATAATTATAGGTTTTAGGATCATAGATATGTTGTTCTATCCACACTTGTTGGCATGTCCCTTTTCCTTTAAATTTTGCCGGATGGTCTAAAAGCTGTCTCCTCCCACCCATCTGGGTGGTATAAACCTCGGCTCCGCCCCATGATGCCAGATCTTCCTCTCAGCTTGGAAGATTCAGGTTCCCTCTTTACCACTCTGCGTTGAGTAGGCCCTGGCACTTAAACCTTCATCTAGTTTACTGGAAATAAAACTCGTAAGAGTTTCTCCACGTAAATTCGTGATTGCAACCGTGATGGAGGACAAGTCCTCACCCAGGTTCCACTGGTGTCCTTGCGGGCAGAAAATGTAACTTACTGACCTGCATGCCATGTGCATCTACTGCCCGGGCCATGCGCATGACACCTAGGTTTGCGATTTTTGTCGTGCTTTTCATCCAGCAGTTTTGGATGATCACCTCACATGCTTGCAACTCGGACCACCGGAAAGACGGTATCCACCGGTCAAATCTAAAGATGCCCGTCATGTGGTCTCTTTGGCTGCAGGATCCGCTGACCAACTGGAGCAGATGAAAACTTTTGAGGAGGCAGCGGCTCGTACCACCGAGCAATCCTCTTCAGTATCAGTTTTGTTCCTCTAAACTGAGCACTTCCTTCTCGGATCCTTCAAAGAAGATGTGCGGTCTCTCTCTGAAAAGGAGGAGCCGTCCGGTTCGCCTCGATGCGCCAAGAAGGATAAAGGCTCGAGAGAAGAGTCTTCACAATGTCGACGCTCGTGGGACAGAGAGAGATCTCGGTCCCAGGAACTCCTATCTTGACTTCAGTCAAAATTGCGACTTCGGCTGCTGGCTTCACGATACCACCTTCAGGCCAGGCAGCTTAGACGCGGGACGATGACCAGGTTGAAATAATAAATCATCCCCGTTGACCTGTTGTCGACTGACGAGGCCAACAATTCTTTATTTAGGACTCCAGTCCTACCAACCGAGGAGGAGACCCAGCCAGCTGGTGCTTCATCCGTGGTCTCAGTCCCCGATCTGGAGGAGCTGTAGTTTTCCCGGGCCCCTTCTGAGAAGTCCCGTCGGTCCCCCTGATGATTGTCTTCGAGATCTCGAACCCCCTTGACTGATAGTCCGAGGACGTCTCACAAATGGTGCTCCAAGAAGCGCTGACACCGTCGTTCATCCTCGTCCTCTTCTGGGGAGGAGAGGCGTCGGCTCAAGTTGTGCCATCACTACGAGGACCTCGTGGCAACAGCTCATGATGACCAGTCTGAAGTCAACCCAGCTTCCACTCCAGCTGTCACTTGGCTGTTGCCCTCCAGGCTGACGCTGACTCCTCCGGAGCCGGTCAACACCATCCCTCCACCCGCGGAGCCTAGTGAAGACCCTCATGGCTCGGCCGAAGCTGGCTTCGCCACCTGTTTTGTTGGAGCCACCACCTAAGCAGCCTCTGTTAGGGGCTTCTGCCAAGGAGTCTCTGCCTGTTCAGGGTCTCCCACGCAGGCTGTCAGTCACCTTTACTCCCAACCGCCCGTGGCAGGTTGAGAGTGACTTTGGTGGTCAGCCACTTTACCCAGACTCAGGGTCCGAGGATTCAGACCTGAATTTGCGTCTGTGTGATGACGATTCCATGAGTCTGTCAATGGAAGAAGGTCCCACGTCCTTCTTGGGCATCCTCTGTCTCATCTCCGAATCAGCAGGGATGCCTTTGGAGCCTGTCGAAAAATGGGTCGAATACCCCCTGAGTAATATCCTCAGGAAAGGGGATTCTCCATCCGAGGCCTTCCCAGTGCCCGAGGCCATAGTTGGCCTGCCCTTGGAGCTTTGGCAGCACCCAGCCTTCTGCCCTGCACCTTCCGCTCGTATGGTCCGCAAGTATTCAGTTCCCATTGGCTCCCCCTCGGGGTTTACACAGCATCCATCGGCTGAGGGATTGGTGACTGAGTCTGTGTTCCAGCGCTCGGGCAACTCAGGAGATATGGATAGACCTCTGGACAAAGAGTCCAAGAAGTTGGACCATTCAGCCAGAAAGGTCTATGCTGCCTCATCGCTTGGTCTCCAACAGGCGAGCTCGGCTGTCATTATGGCACACTTCTCCCATGCCCTCTTGGGCTCTGTGGATGAGGTGCTTCTTCATCTCCCCGCAGACCTTCAGACCACAGTCAAGCAGGTCCATGACCAGGGTCGGGCTGTTGTTAAACAGCAACTCCAGATGACCCTCAACATCAGGGATTCTTGTGCCTGCTGAGTGGCAGCCGCAGTCGCCATGTGCCGCAGAGCCTGACTGAGGGTCTCGACCTTTACAGCAGACACCCAGCACAAGCTGGCGGACGTTCCCTTCCTATGCACCCCCTTGTTTGGTCCAGGATTCGACGATCACCTCCAACATATTGAGAAGTCCAGTGCCACCATGGACTCCATTACTTCTACCCAGAAAGAACCCCAGGGTTCTAAGAAGCAGCAGCACAAGAAGCCCTTTCTGCCTTCTGCCCCTGTGGCCAAGCAGCCCCAGTATCAAACTGTACAGTAGCAGCAGGCTCAGTCTTTGACCCTTGGCTCAGGTCCGGGGCTTCAGCGAACCGTAAGCCTGAGGGAAAGGTCCCGACGGCCCCTCCATCGGCTCTTCATCCTCCAAGCCTGCGCAGTGATGGGATGGGGGCAGCCTCTTTGAAGTGGTCAGCCAGGGTCTGCCTCTGCAATTCGAGCAGTACCCTCCAAGTCGAGCTCGTGTCCCACGAGAGGAAAAGGTATCCGCCCATACTCGGCCGGCTCTCAGAGATGACATTGCCCAACTCCTCCACAAGGAGGTAGTGGTCAGAGTTGTGGATCCCCCTGTCAACCCAGCGTTCATTTCCAGGTACTTCCTGGTCCCAAAATGGACTGGGGGCTTGCGCCCCATTCTAGATCTGCACGACCTGAATCAGTTTCTCAGATCCCGCGTCTTTCGGATGGTAACTCTGTCTCCAATCATACCATCCCTCGAGCAGAACATGTGGTTCTGCTCACTGGATCTACAGGATGCGTTCTTTCACGTCCCGATCCATCCATCACACCGAAGGTTCCACTGCCTCAGGGTGGAGAGAACCCTCTACAAGTTCCAAGCCATGCCATTCGACCTGTCATTGGCCCCAGGGTCTTCAACAAATGCATAGCAGTGGTGGCGACCCATCTTCGGCGTCGAGGGGTCAGAGTGTACCCGTGTCTCAATGATTGGCTAATAGCAGGTCCCTCCAGACTGGAGGTGAAGAGGTCCGGGATCTGGCCCTCCAAATCTGCTTCAGCCTTGGCCTCCTGGTCAGCGAAGCCAAGTCGGAACTCGTGCCCTCGCATGTAATTTGCTTCATCGGGGCAGAGCTCAACTCTTGCATCGGCCCTTCATCCTCCAAGCCTGCGTACACAGTATCCTTCTCAGAGGTGCTGCCTGTCAATGGCATGAGTGAGGCGAGGGTACTTTGCACCATGCAGTTTAATGAATGGTTGAAAAAATGGTGTGGAGCACAGTGGTTTGGCTTCATTGGGGACTGGGGTTCCACCTGGAGGGACACCAGCTTATACTGGCAGGATGGTCTGCATCTGTCCTGGAAGGAACAAGTCTTTGAGCAATTGGTTTAAATGCTTCATTGGCAAGCTTTTAAACTAGTCAAGGGGGGAGGCACTGATAAGCAGCAGGAAAATCCCAGCCTCTCCCTACAAAACAATGTACTAAATGAGAAAAAGACCGAGGTAGAAAGGTCAGTGGGGGATGCTGCAACAGAAGGTAAAGCCATCAAAAAATGGAGAGCAATGAGTACCAATGCCCGTAGTCTGAGTAACAAGCTTCCTGAATTAGTGGCCTTGATGGAGGAGGAGGAACATTTGGATATCGTGGCAGTCACAGAAACATGGTACACACAAAACCATGACTGGGACGTAAACATACCAGGATACACTATCTACAGGACGGACAGGAGGGTAAAAGAGGAGAGAGGTAGCTCTTTACATAAGGGAAGGAATCAAGCAACAGAACAAAAGGGTAAACAGGGAGGAGAAGAAGCACTGTGGGTAAATTTGGAGACCGGCAATGGCACCACAATCCGCACAGGGTTGTATACAGACCCCTTCTCAGGGAGGAAATGGACAAGGAAATGATAGAAAGTATACTTAGAATGGCAGAAAAAGGGGAGATATTGCTAATGGGTGATCTGAATATGCCAGATGTTAACTGGAGTGCAGTTGCAGCAGCCACTTCGAAGAGTGGGGTTATTCTAGATGCCCTACAGGGGGCATGCCTTAGACAACTAGTATTGGAGTCCAGTCGAGAGGGAGCAATCTTAGACCTGGTTCTCTCAAATGGAGATGAAACATAGAAACATAGAAACATAGACTTTGACAGCAGATAAGGACCGCTTGGCCCATCTAGTCTGCCCATTTCCCTACCTACAGGATAGGCCGTAGATCCTAGTTAACCAACAGCCTATTTCTTCCTACCCCCCACAAGAATTGCCTTATGTCTGTCCCATGCATTCTTGAATTCTCCCACAGTTTTAGACCCCACAACCTCCTCAGGAAGGCTGTTCCATGCATCCACTACCCTCTCTGTGAAATAATACTTCCTCACATTGCCCCTGAACCGCCCTCCCTCTATCTTTAAATTGTGTCCCCTTGTTCTTGCAAGTCTCTTTTTCTGAAAGATGCTACCCTCTTGGACTTTGTTGATTCCACTGAGGTACTTAAAAGTTTCTATCATGTCCCCCCTCTCCCTTCTTTCCTCAAGGGTATACATATTAAGCTCCCTTAGTCTCTCCTCATACGGCTTCTCCTGCAGACCCTGCACCATTTTAGTTGCCCTCCTCTGGACTACCTCTATCCTGTCTATGTCCTTGCAGATGGGGTCTCCAGAACTGGACACAGTATTCCAGATGGGGTCTCACCAACTGTCTGTACAGAGGGATAACAACTTCCTGTTTTCTGCTGCTGATGCCTCTCCCTATACATCCCAGTATACCCCCAGCCCTCCCTACTGCCTTCTCACATTGCTTGCTGACCTTAAGGTCATCTGATATGATTACCCCCAGGTCCCTTTCCTTTTTGTTGTTGTTACTACCTCCCACCCATTGTGTATTCTTCCCCTGGGTTCTTGTTTCCCAGGTGCATTATTTTGCACTTCTTTGCATTGAATCCTAGCTGCCATACTTCTGACCATTCCTCCAACCTTGCCAAGTCCCTTTCATCCTTTCCACGCCTCCTTGTGTATCAACCCTGTTGCAGACCTTTGTGTCATCTGCAAAAGGCATATTTTCCTTCCAGTCCCTCTGCAATGTCACTGATGAAGACATTAAAAGGACTGGACCCAATACTGAACCCTCGGTACCCCACTAGTAACCACTCTTTCTTCAGAGTGGACTCCATTTACAATTACCTTCTGTGTCCTGTTGTTCAGCCAATGTTTTACCCAGGCTACCACCCTGGGACCCACTCCCAGGCTGGTTAATTTGACTATTAATCTTTTGTGTGGGACTGTGTCAAATGCCTTGCTAAAGTCTAGGTAGGCCATGTCCACAGCCCCTCCCTGGTCTACTACTTTGGTCACCCAGTCAAAGAAATCTATTAGATTCGTCTGACATGACCTTCCCGCTGTGAATCCATGCTGCCTTGGGTCCTGTGCTCCACTGGCCTCTAGGTACTCAACTGTTCTTTCCTTCAGAAGTGACTCCATCACTTTCCCTACCACAGAGGTCAGACTGACAGGTCTGTAGTTTCCTACCTCTGTCTTGGTCCCACTTTTGTGAAGGGGAATCACATCTGCCTTCCTCCAGTCCTCGGGTACCACACCATCCTCCCATGATTTATTAAAAAGAGTAGCCAGTGGTTTCACTAGTTCCTCCTTAATTCTTTTAGAATTGAGGTGAATTCCATCAGGACCCATTGCTTTGTCCACCTTCAGTTTTAGGAGTTCTTGCAGGAACCTTTCTTCTGTGAAAGGACTGGGATCGACCCCCTATCAAAGTGCTTCTGTTAATTGGATTAGGCACTTCCCTCCTCTTTTGTGAATACTGAGCAGAAATATTAGTTCAGTATCCCTGCTTTTTCATTCTATTCAGCCTCACTATCCCTCCCTTTGTCTTTCTACGCTCGCTGATGTACCTATAAAAGGTTTTATCCCCCTTCTTAACTGAGTTGGCTATCTTTTCCTCAGTTTGGGCCTTTGCTATTCTGACTTCCCTCCCTGCTTCCTTCTGCCTTAACTGGTATAGCTCTCTGTCCTGCTCCTTCTGTGCTCCTTATACTTCCGGAATGCTATCTTTTTCTTCCTGACTTTCACAGCCACCTCTTTTGAGAACCATAGTGGCTTTTCTTTCGTTTTGATTTGTTTATTTGCTTCACACAAAGGTTTGTTGCCTCTGTGATGGCAGTTTTGATGATTCCCCATTGTTTGCTCCACCTCCTTCTAGCCTGTTTGCTAGTGCTTTTCTGAGGCACTCTCCCATCTTGCCAAAGTCAGCTCTCCTAAGTCCAGTACCCTCACTTTTGTGTGAGCTGACTCTGTAGCTGAGTTTAACGTGAACCACACTGTTTGATGGTCACTTGTCCCCAGATGGCAATCCACTTCTAGATCTGAGATCCTCTCACTGTCCCGTTTGAGAGTCCGAGGTCTAGATTGCTCCCTCACAGTGGGTTCTGAAACTAGCTGTCTAATGCCTGCCACCTGTAGGGCATCAAGAATGGCCCTGCTCTTGGATGTGGCTGCAGCAAATGTGCTCCAGTTAACATCTGGCACATTCAGGTCTCCTATCAATAGTATCTCCCCTTTCTCTGCCATTCTAAGAATGCCTTCTATCATATCCTTGTCCATTCTCTCCCCCTGACATGGGGGTCTGTACACAACCCCTGTGCGGATTGTGGTGCCCTTTCCAGTCTCCAAGGTGACCCACAGTGCCTCCTCTCCTCCCTGTTTACTCTTTTGTTCAGTTGCTTTTATCCCTTCCTTTACATAGAGAGCTAATCCTCCCCCTCGTCTTCCCTGCCTGTCTCTCCTGTAGGTTATGTACTCTGGTATGTTAACATCCCAGTCATGGTTCTCTGTGTACCATGTTTCTGTGACTGCTACGATATCCAGGCATCCTCTTCCATCAAGGCCACCAGCTCAGGAGCTTGTTGCCCAGACTATAGGCATTGGTACTCATTACCCTCCATTTCCTGATGGCCTTACTCCCTTTTGCCCCATCCCTGTCCTTCTTGCCTTTGTCACTTTCTCCATTTACCCTGCTCTTCTCCCTATCGACACCTCTATGTTGGTGTTTGCCGCACTTACCGCGTGATTATTTGGGGGCTAGAGTTTCCTGCTTCTTTCCAGTGCCTCCCTTGGCTAGTTTAAAAGCTTGCCAATGAAGCATTTAAACCTATCACCTAGGATCCTGGTTCCCCTCCTGGACAGATGCAGCCCATCATGCCAGTATAGGCTTGCATCACTCCAGGTGGACCTCCAGTCCCAATGAAGCCAAATCCCTGAGCTCCACACCAGTTTTTCAACCACTGATTGAATCCCATGGTGCGGAACACCTAGTCTCTCCTATGCCATAGAGGGCAGCACCCCGAGAAAGGTTACCCGTGCGTGCTACTTGACTAAGGCCCCTCCCAATTCCACAAACTCTTCCTGCACTTCTATAATCCCTTTATTAGCCAGGTCATTTGTCCCTAGGTGGACAATGACATCCAGCTCCCTCCCCTGTGCAGCTGCTCCGGCAATCCTGAGGATTCGCTCCCTGTCCCTCCAAGCCGTGGCGCCAGGCAGGCACCTTACCTCCCTCTCCCCTTCCTCCCCCAGTTCTACCTTCCTAACAATGGAGTCCCCCACCAGGAGTTGTTTCCTTCCCCTGCAGGGTCCCCTGCCACCCTCCTGTGGGTCTCCTTTGTGGAGGTTCCCAGCATCCTCCTTGGTCTCCACTGTGGGTGCCTCCATAGAGGAACCACACTTTGCCAGAATGGCATAGGGTGTGGAGAGGTACAACTGGAGGATGCGCCTGTTCCACCACCTCACCCTCCCTGAGCCCACTGTGGTCCAACCGCCCTCTTTCTTGGCAACCTCTGAGGCAAGCGGCTGTGGCACTGGTGGTCCCTGGATGGAAGGAGGTCCCACAAATCCTGGTCAACTCAGCCTGGAGATGAGCAACCTCCTCCCTCAGCCCAGAGAGGTGCCTGCAGATGGGACAACACCGCATCCTCCAGAACGTCTCCCGGAAGACTGCTGCTCCACAGCCTCTGCGCTGCACCACTCCAGTCATGTCTTATTTCTGGCCCCTTAACTGTTTTTAATCCTTACTCTTTCCTCGTTTTTTTTTTTTCTCTCTCTCTCCTTACTTTCTGCCTGTGTGCCCTTTAAGCTCCTGATTGTCCTGTTTTGAGACAAGAATATCCTATATTTCTCAGTGGACCACTTACTTGCTCAGAGGCAGACCTCCAGCAGCTAGAGGGGCCCGAAGAGCTACTCCTGCCCTTCTAGGATGGTGGGTCTTTGGTGGTTCTGTGATCACTCACTTCCTGCTCCCAAACAGGAAGTTCCTGTTGTCAGTCAAATCCTGTGCCTGTAAAAATAGAACTAGCTTTGGGTGGAGGGGAGGGGAGAGAAGGAGGGCAATATAGTCCCAGCAGAGAAGTCCAGTCACACAGCAGTCCTTTCTCCTGGTGTCTTCTGCCAAGATGAAGAGAGGATCACAGATGTAGAAGTGGGTAGCCATCTGGGAACTAGCGACCATCGAACAGTATGGTTCACAATAAACACAGCAATGGAGTCAAGCCATACAAAGGCAAAAGTACTGGACTTTAGGAGGGCTGACTTTGCCAAAATGGGTGAGTGCCTAAGGAATGCACTAGCAAATGGGCAGGAAGGAGGGGTGGAAAAACAATGGGAATAATAAAAACTGCCATCACAGAGGTAACAAGCCTTTGTGTGAAGCAAATAAACAAAACAAAACGATGTAAGAAACCACTATGGTTCTCAAAGGAAGTGGCAGTGAAGGTTCAAGAGAAAAAGAAAGCATTCAGGAAGTACAAGGAATCACAGAAGGAGCAGGACAGAGAACTGTATCAGTTAAAAGCAAAAGGAAGCTGGGAAGGCAGTCAGAACAGCAAAGGCCCAAACCGAGGAAAAGATAGCCAACTCAGTTAAGAAGGGGGATAAAACCTTTAATAGGTACGTCAGGGAGCGAAGGAAGACCAAGGGAGGGATAGTGGGGCTTAATAAAGGGCAGAGAGGGTGGGCAGAGGGTGACTGTGAAAAGGCAGAGATACTAAACAAATATTTTTGCTCAGTATTTACAAACGAAGAGGGGGAGGTACCTAAAACAAACAGTAGAAACACTCTGGATGCAGAAGTTGATACCAGCCCATTTACAGAAGAAAGGATTCTGAAAGAACTCTTAAAACTGAAGGTGGACAAAGCAATGGGGCCTGATGGGATTCATCCCAGAATTCTAAACGAACTAAGGGTAGAACTAGTGACTCCACTGACTACCCTCTTTAACAAATCATGGGAGGATGGGGTGGCACCTGAGGACTGGAGGAGGGCAGATGTGATTTTCCTTCACAAAAGTGGGAGCAAGGCAGAAGCAGGAAACTACAGACCTGTTAGTTTAATCTCAGTGGTAGGAAAAATGATGGAATCACTTCTGAAGGAAAGAATTGTCGAGTATCTAGAGGCCAGAGGGGCACAGGACCCAAGGCGGCATAGGTTCACAGTGGGAAGGCCATGCCAGACAAATCTGATAGATTTCTTTGACTGGGTGTCCAAAGTAGTAGATCAGGGAGGGGCTGTGGACATGGCCTACCTAGACTTTAGCAAGACATTTGACGCAGTCTCACACAAAAGATTAATATACAAGTTAGCCAGCCTGGGAGTGGGTCCCAAGATGAGAGCTTGGGTAAAGAATTGGCTGGAGAATAGGACACAGAGAGTAATAGTAAATGGAGTCCACTCTGAAGAAAGGGGGGTTACTAGTGGGGTACTGCAGGGTTCAGTATTAGGACCGGTCCTCTTCAATGTCTTTATAAGCGACATTGCAAAGGGACTGGAAGGAAAAGTATGTCTCTTTGCAGATGACACAAAGATCTGCAACAGAGTTGATGCACAAGGTGGGTGGAAAGGATGAGAAGGGACTTGGCAAGGTTAGAGGAATGGTTAAATGTGCAGCTTAGATTCAATGCTAGGAAGTGCAGGTAATGCACCTGGGAAACAGAAACGCAGGGAGGAGTACACAGGGGTGAGATACTAACAACAACAAAAATAGAAAGGGACCTGGGGGTAGTCATATCAGATGACCTAAAGGTGGGCAAGCAATGTGAGAGGGCAGCAAGGAGGGCTGGGGGGATACTGGGATCTATAGGGAGAGGCATCACCAGTAGAAAACAGAATGTTATTATCCCTCTGTACAGACAGCTGGTGAGACCCCATCTGGAGTACTGCGTGCAGTTCTGGAGACCCAATCTCCGCAAAGACATAGACAGGATGGAAGCTGTCCAGAGGAGGGCAACTAAAATGGTGCAGGGTCTGCACCGGAAGACATATGAAGAGAGACTTAAGAAGCTTAATACTGTATGTATAGCCTCGAGGAAAGGAGGGAGAGGGGGGACATGATAGAAACTTTCAAGTATCTCAAGGGAATCAACAAAGTCCAAGAGGGTAGTAGCATCTTTCAAAAAAAGAGGTGTGCAAGAACAAGGGGCACAATTTGAAGAAGATGGCGGAGAGCAGCTCAGAGGTAATTTAGGAAGTATTTTTTCACAGAGAGGGTTGTATGCATGAACGGCTGCCTTCTGGAGGAGGTTGTGGAGTCAAAACAGTGGTGGAATTCAAGCATGCATGGGACCGTCTATAAGGCAATTCTAGGGGTGGGGTAGAAAGAAGTAGGCTGCTGGTTAACTAGGATCTGCAGCTTATCCATTAGGTAGGGAAATGAGCAGACTGGGTGGGTCAAGCGGTCCTTTTCTGCCTTCAAATTCTGTGTTTCTATGTTTCTATAGAGCCAGGATCCCGGCAGACAGGGCGGAGGTTCTCTCCTCTTTTACCCTATCATTTCTGGTTGGGCAATTGTGCCCTGCCCGGGACTTCCTGCGACTTCTGAGTTACATGGCGGCCTGAACCTCCGTGGTTCGATGGGCCCGGTGGCATATGTGCCCCCTTCAGTGGGAGCTGGCCAGCCAGTTGCCTCAGCGACACAGTCATTTCGACCAGCTGGTCACTGTGACCCAGAAGATGTGGGACGCTCTCCAGTGGTGGACCGTCCTGAAACATTTGCAAGGAGGGATCCCATTTGTCCACCCTGAGCCGACAGCTGTCCTAACGACTGATGCCGCTCTCATGGACTGGGGTGCCCACATGGGGAATCACAGAGTCCACAGGCTCTGGACCCCCAAGGAATCCTGATGTCACATCAACCTGCTGGAGCTCCAAGCAGTTCGGCTGATGCTGACTACATTTGCTCCGGTCCTTTGCGGTCATGTGGTTCAAGTCCAGACGGACAACACCACAACCATGTACTACCTCAAGAAACAGGGCGGCACACACTCCCAGCCTCTGTACAGGGAAGCTGTCTGCATCTGGACCCTCGTGAGCCAACTGGAGGCAGATCTTCTAGCCATCCATGTGGCAGGAGCCTCGAATCAGTTGGCAGATGCGGTCAGCCATGTAGGCGAGGTGTCCCACGGGTGGTTTCTCCATTCAGAGGTAGTTCACAGCCTGTTCTCCCAGTGGGGCACCCCTCATGTGAAAATGTTCACCTCAAGGGAGAACACAAAGCTGAGGCTGTTCCATGCCCGCCCCTTTCAGCAGGGCTCACTGCAGGGGGATGCATTCTTGAGGCTGTGGATCGCAGGCCTCTTCTATGCCTTCCCTCCACTTCCCTTGGTCCACAAGGTGCTCCTTGCCGGTTCTGGTATCCAGATCTCCTCAGCCTCAGCATCAGGCTCCTGAGGCATCTACCAGCACACCCGAACCTGCTCTCCATCAGTCAGGGGAAGGTACAGCACCTGGACCTTCAGTCCGTGCACCTGACAGCCTGGTTCCTGAGCGGCTAGAGTTCCAGGCTTTGGGTCTCTCCAATTATGTACTCAGTGTAGTTGAGGCATCTAGGAAGGAGTCAACCAGGAAGTGCTATGCCATCAAGTGGAAGAGATTCTCCATTTGGTGTAAGGGCAAGGGCCTGGATCCCTTGCCCTGTTCTGTGGCTAGCATCCTCGACTACCTTTGATCTCTCTTCAAAGGAGGTCTTCAGTCTAAGACCCTTAAGGTGCGCCTGACAGCCATCTTTGCTTATCGGGAGCAGGCCTGTCAGCAGACAGTGGCCCAGGAGAAGGTGGTCTGGCACTTCTTTAAAGGCCTCGGCCACATTTCCCATCCAGTGTGTGAACTACCACTACTGCTGGTACTGGCAAAGCTCATGGATAAGCCATTCGAACCAATGCACAGGTATGAGATGTCACACCTGTTGTGGAAGACCGCCTTCTTGGTGGCTATCACATCAGCCAGAAGGACTGGGGAGCTACAGGTGCTCTCTGTAGAGTCTCCCTACCTGGTCTTTCACAGGGACAAGGTTGTCCTGCACCCCAACCCGAAGTTCCTTCTGAAGGTTGTGCCTTAATCAGGTGTTGACTCTGCCAGTGACTACCCTAACTACACCTCGGAGGCCGAGTACAGGCTCCATACTTTGGACCTGAGACAAGCGCTTTCTTATTATAAAGAGCGAATGGCTGAAGTTCGGAGAGAGGTTCGCCAACTGTTTGTCACCTGTGCTGAAGCCGCACTTTACAGACCTGCAGGAAAGTGGATGATTGGCAGATGGATAACATCCTGCATTGATCTCTGCTACCATTTGGCGGCCAAGGCGCCTCCCATAGGAATAAGAGCTCATTCCACCTGCCACACTGCTGCATCGGTGGCTGCTTCTAGGGATGTCCCTATCCAGGATATCTGCAGGGCTGCTACCTGGAAGTCAGCAAACACCTTCATTACCCACTACCACATCGACCTAGAGTCACGCCAAGATAATGGTTTTGGGGCCTCAGTTCTCCAATCTCTGTTTCCCAAGTAGGGGGTGTGCACCTTTCCTCCCTCCTCCCACAGAACTACTAGGAGTCTCCCAGCAAGTGTGGATAGAACAACATATCCACGATCTTAGAAAAACAGGTTACTCACCTGTAACAGTAGTTCTAGTAGTGGTATATGTTGTTCATCCACACGAACCCACCAGACCTCCCCAGCTTCAACGCACAACCTCTGATTCCAGCAGGTAAGATCTGGCGTCATGGGGTGGAGCCGTGGCTTATACCACCCGGGAGGGTGGGAGGAGCCAGCTTTTAGACCATCCAGCAAGATTTAAAGGGAAAGGGACATGCCAACAAGTGTGGATGAACAACATATACCACTCCTAGAACTGCTGTTACAGGTGAGTAACCTGTTTTTACTGTACCTCGTATCATGGCCCCACTTTTATTTATTTATTTATTTATTTATTGAAAGAATCGGAATAACAACCTTTGAGTAAAGGACTCCTTTGCAAAGGCTCCACGTCAAAAGTGAAATAACATAACAGGGTACAAGAAAGACAAGAACAGAGCAATAGTACAGTGTTGAAAAGAGGACAAATAACAACTTCAAGGGGCGGAGAGATCCAGCCCAAGTCAGACAGCAAGCAGTAAACAACAGTAGTTACAGTATCAAAAGACAGTGATCAATAAACAAGTCTGGTTACAATGTCTGCAGGATCAAGCGGTAGGGGCAGATCCCAGGTCAAAGGGAAAGTGATGGGTGACTTGCGTCTGCATTGCAGATGGGGACTAGGTGCAGTCGCAGCAGGAGTAGGAGAGATTTTCCGAGCGGAGTCGGGATTTAAATGGGCCTAGACGCTACTCCAGAGAGACAGCAGGAGTTGTTCATTCAACCAGAGGGGGACCCTGTGGAAAAGGAGGGTTGGCTCAGAGAAGTCCTGCAATGGGGTACTAAGAGGGCGCAGACAGAGAGCATCGAGTTTTCTGGGGTTGGGTGGAGTGCTGCACAAGATGGTGAAGTCTCAGGAGGGAGGAGCAGAGTGAGAGCTTTCTGGCAAGAAGACAGGTCTGGTATCTGAGCCGTCTGTCGAAGTTAAGCCAGTTGGTGCGATGGTAGAGCTCACAGGTATGGGTCCACTGGTCACATCCTGTGACAAGTCTGCAGGCTTTATTTAGGGAGACCTCAGTACTGCGTAGGGCAGTAGTGTCAACGGAGCCGTAGACGACAATCCCATAGTCGATAAGTGAGAGTACCGAAGATGTCACAGCAAGGTTTAGGGCATTTGGGGGCAGGCAACCCCTATGCCTATACCAGAGCCCTATTCTAGCATTGACAGTGGAGCAGAGGAGATTGTTGTGTTTGTAGAAAGTGAAAGAGGAGTCAAGGGTGATGCCTAGGTATTTTAAGGTGGGTACCAGGTCACGTGAGGAGCCCTTGGAGTTGAGGATGGTGATGGGAAAGTTTTTATGTTTGTTTTGTCTGTGGGTGAAGAGCATTGCCTTGGTCTTTTGTAGTTCAGGACAAGGTGGTGCTCCGAGAACCAGGCTTCAGCCTCAGTGAAGGAGCACTGCAGGGAGGCTTTAAGAGAAATGGGGTCAGGGTGACTGTTGAATATGACTGCATCATCGGTGTAGCGAAACAGCCAACCTGAGCAGGCCTTTGGGGGGGGGTGTTCAAGAACATGCTAAACAGGAGGGGGGCCCAATATAGAGCCTTGGGGGACCCCAGAGGAAACCGGTTTACTGGGTGAGAGTGTGGTGTTTAACTTGACGCTCTGGGTTCGATCGCTCAGATAGCTATTAAACCAGGCAGTGACTTCCAGAGATAGCTCCAAGAGGGGCAGGGATTGTAAGAGAAGCGTGCGGCTGACAGAGTTGAAAGCCTTAGTTAAATCATTATAGGTAGAGCCAACCAAGTGTCCTTGGTCAAGGGCTTTGTTGATGAAGGTGGTGTATTTAAGAAGGGCAGTCTTAGTACTGTGTCCCTGCCTGAAGCCATGCTGTTTAGGACAGAGCAGGTTATAGTTGGTGAGATAGTCGGTCCGACACTATTTTTTCTAAAGCCTTAGAGATGGAGGGGGGGGGGATTGAGATGGGGCAGTAGTTGCCAGGGTAGGTACGGTCCCCACCTTTAAGGATTGGGGTGATGACAGCTGATTTCCAGCATGCTGGGAATTGTCCAAGGCAGAGAGACCAGTTGAGGATATCCGTGAGGGGGATGATTATGGCATCTAGGGTGAGCAGGACAAGTTTGAGGTCCAGTGAGTCACTACTAAAGTGCGATTTGCCCAGGGCTTTGGTAAGGTAAGATCTTACTTCGAGAGGGTTCCTGCAGTAGGTAATCCTATATTGGACTGTGCCGTCTGGCATTAGGACCTCATGGCAAACTTTTCCAGCAGTGTCTGGTGGGGGACCGCCCACCAGACGTCATGTGATGGACATCAGTGTGACCCTGTATAGTGGACGGTCCCCGTGTCTGCCTTCCAGTTCTTTCCCACCGTCGACCTGCAGTAGTACCTCATGGTAATCTGCAGCTTTGTTGATCGCCATTTTTTCTTATTTTCATTGTATACCAGTCTGTTTTCTGCACTTTGTCTTCTCCATCTGTGCCTCCCAAGGCAAAGAAGAAGTGCACCAAATGTGGGGCGCAAATTCCCCACAAAGACGGCCATCGTCTCTGCCTCTTCTGTTTAGGCCTGGACCATGACACCGCAGTTTGTCCCGACTGCCAGCCCTTCAACCAGACCACCTGCAAAGGACAACAGCAGGCTCTGGAGGTCCATCTCCTTAAGTCCAGAATGGCTTCATTTGAGAAGGAGATGCAGAAAATTTAGGACACAGCTTCTTCCCCTTCATCGAACAAACAGAAGAAGAAAAAGGACAAGGAGAGGCACAGAGAAAAGGAGTGCCATGAGGACCGGGACCGATTCTCAGCTAGTAAGCCTTCGACCAGCAGGGCCCTCTCCCTGCCACCCACCCTCGTGGTGACCCAGGCAGCTTCGGGGATGACCTCCAGTGCCTCCGCCATCTTCCAACCTATTTCGACTGGTAAGTCGTCCACTAGCTCCTCCGATGAATACCCGGTCCTTGCCGGTAAGTTGGACCCCGGCTCTTCCGGGGCCTGCCTGGTGGTTGGTAAGTCGGACTCCATTCTAAAGCAACCAGTAGTCGGCTCGACTCTGACCGATAAGCCAGTCAAGGGTCCCACCCTCCACCGCCCAGTCACTTTTTTGCCCGGTCAGTCGGTCGCATCTGCGCCTCCCTGGTTGGGAAGCGATTTGGGTCACCTTAATAACAAGGGGGGGGCAAGATAGTAAAAATGGGAGCGGTGTATAGACCGCCCACGCTGGTGGAGGAGCTGGAGGAGAGTCTGGTGGCAGATGTGGGGAGACACTGCAGTTTGGGCAGGGGAAGGGTGATGGTGGTGTTGGGGGACTTAAATATGCCAGGGACGGGCTGGGAGACTACGACATCCTCGGTGGCCAGGGAACAGAGGTTATTGGATGTCCTTCAGGACGCATTTCTAACTCAGAAGGTGAGGGAACCAGCCAGGGAGGCGCAGATACTGGATGTGGTCCTGGCAGACAGTGACCAGATTGGGGGCCTGGAGGTAGGGGACCCATTGGTGGGGAGCGACCATGCCACGGTCTGGTTCTGCATGGAGCTAGGAGGGGTAGAAGGCTGCTCAAAGACGGAGGTAGCTGACTTCAGGGGAGCGGATTTCAAGGAAATGGGAAGGATCCTTAAGAAGCATTTTGATGGGATTGGGCCAGACATGGACGCTGACATTAGGTGGGAAATCATCAGGAGTGGGGCGCAGGATGCTACCAGCACCTGTACAAGAGTAAGATGAAAATGCAGTAGGGCCCGTAAACCCTGCTGGTGGACCAGGGAGGTTCAGGAGGTGGTGAGGGGAAAGAAGGCGGCTTATAGGCATTTCAAGTGCTCAAGGAGTGAAAGAGATCGAGGGGCGTACGAGCTGATGGCCAGGAGGGCCACTAGGGTGGTGAGGGTAGCTAAGACAAGGAAGGAGCAGAACCTGGCCAGGGAAATTAGGAGAGGGAACAATGGGTTCTTTAGATACATTGGGGAAAAACAAAGGGTGAAGGGGCAGATTAGCAGGATTAAAACAGGAGAGGGATGGGCACAAGTCCCGGAGGAGCAGGCTGAGGTACTAAATGAGTACTTCGCCTCAGTTTTCACCAAGGAAAATGGGGGGTGCATCATACATGGGAGGAGATGGTGAAACTGAGGAGGAGGGACCCTACCACGATCGGCAGGTCTGGGAGAGGGGCCATCACTGGCAGGAAGGGAAGGCAAAGCAGGGGGACGAGGTCGAGGTGGAAATCACGGCAGAGAGAGAGTGAGGGAAGCCCTCGGGTCCCTTAAGACAGAGAAAGCACCGGGGCCGGATAAATTACATTCCAGAGTACTGAAGGAACTGGTGGATGTCCTGGCAAAACCCCTGGCGGAGCTTTTCAGCATCTCTCTGAGGACAGGGTGGGTGCCCCAGGATGGGAAGGTGGCGCATATAGTGCCTATCCACAAGGGGGGGGTCAAGGGAGGTGGCAGGGAACTACAGGCCCATCAGCCTGATATTGGTGGTGGGCAAGGTGATGGAGGGCATTGTCAAGGAGAGGCTGGGGGGGACCTGGAAAAGTCAGGGTGCCTGGACAATAGACATCATAGATCTGTCCCAGGGAAATCATGTCAGGCAAACCTTTTGGAGTTCTGTGACTGGGTGACAAGTGCCGTGGACCTGGGTAGACCGGTGGACGTCCTCTTTCTTGACTTCAGCAAGGCGTTTGTCTCTGTTCCTCATGGGGGCCTGTTGGATAAGCTGGGAGAAATGGGGGTGGGGAACCAGATGATCAGATGGATGGGAAATTGGCTTCAGGACCGGTATAGTCTCATCCCCAAAGACGGTCATTAGTGGGGTCCCTCAGGGATCGGTGCTTGGGCCCCTCCTGTTCAATGCCTACGTCTCTGACATAAGGAAGGGTATCAGGAGTGAGATGAGTCTCTTTGTGGATGACTCAAAACTGGGGGTGGTGGTGGATGGGAAGAAGGGGAGGGTGACCCTACAGGGGAGCCTGGAGGCTCTGGAAAGGTGGTCTAGAAAGTGGAAGCTGAGGTTCAATGTAGGGGAAATGCAAGGTACTACACCTGGGGGCCAGAAACCCGGGCCAAGTGTACACCCTGGGGGGGGGGGAATGCTACAAGTCTCAGTGGCTGAGAGGGACCTGGAGGTGGTTGTGGATGTCAAGATGAACAACTCTGAGGCTCGTAGGAGGGCAGCGGCCAAGGCCAACATGATGCTGGGATGCATCACTAGGGGGATCACCTCCAGAAGGAGGGAAGTGATACTCCCTCTGTATAACTGCTTGGTGAGGCCACAACTCGAGTACTGCGTGCAGTTTTAGAGACCACACTTAAAGAGGGACATCAAACTACTGGAGAGGGTCCAGAGGAGGGCACCCAAAATGATCTGGGACTTGGGGGACAGGACCTATGGGGAGAGGCAGGAAGAGCTAAATATGTACACATTGGAAGAGAGAAGGGACTGGGGGGACATGATAGAGCTCTTCAGGTACATGAAGGGGGTAAATAGGGGAGGAGCGGTCAGGGTGTTCCGAAGGAGGGGTGGGCAACTAGAGGGCATGGGTGGAAGCTGGAGGGATTCAGGGAGAAAGGAGGAGGTGCTACTTCACTGAGAGGTGGGTGGAGCCATGGAATACTGCCAGGGGCTGGTGGAGCAGAGGCAGTGGAGGGGTTCAAGAGGATGGGACAGGTACAAGGGAAGGGTTCTGGAAGCAAAGTCCTGTGCAGCGAGAATATCCGGGACTGGGAAGGGAGGAGCCAGAAAGGGCGAGGGGGCAGCAAGGTCAGCTCCCGGGGAGGGGGCTGACCAAACGAGCAGACACGAAAGACCGTTAGACCTATTCTGCTGGCATTTTAGTATGTTAGTATGTTGCTCCTCCTTTGACGTCAGGAGTGCTGTCAGATTTTTCACGTTAGCTCCCTCCGTCAGGGCCCAACGCATGGCCCCTTACACAGGGTCTGACCTCTTTAGTTCTGACATCGACTCACCCTACGCCAGGTGTCCCAACCTTTCGTCCCCTACCCTGACGGCCATCCCGACGTCAGCTATTGTGATGTTGGGTATTTATCCTGGCCTGTCCAAGCCTCTATTCCAAGATCTGCCATCTGGCCACCTTATTTTTACTGGACATCAGGCACCCCTTCTTCCGCCATTGGGCCCGTTGATGCCTCATTATTCCCAGGGCTATTTCCCTGGGTATCAACAGGGATATCCATATTATCAGGGATACCCCTTTCCTCAAAATGCAGGTTTGGGAACCCATTATTACTCACCCCCATCCAACCTGCCTCATCCACCTCCTCCTCCTCCTCCACAACCAGACATTCAATCTTTTATCCAGTCTTGGTGGAAGGACGCGAGGTCCCAGCTAGTCTCTGACCTGAAACGTAGGCTTCCTAGCCAGGTGGCAGCGCCCCCGACCCCCCATCTCCTGCGAGTTCACTGTATATGGTGCATGTCTCGGGAACTACCACTCAGGACATCCCCCTCCCGGATTTTGAATGTCCAGAGGGTGAAGAGCCCCCTGACTCTGATCACAACACATCAGAGTCTTCCTCAGATGAGCTATCCTCTCCCCCAAAGGGCAAAGAGTCTCCCAAGTCTCTTCCGGAGGACCCCTCTTTCACTGCGCTCCTCTGCATAATCCAACAAGCAGACGGTTGGAATGCTGAAGATCTGAATCCTATGAGTAAGCGTCTAGCTGAGCATTTAGATCTAGAAGCTGCCTCCCCCATACCAGTTCCCCCTGATAGCACCACACGAGGACCTTACTACTACCATTTGGCAATTGCTGCATTCCATTCTTGCTGTCCCTACGAAGGCAGACAGGATCAACCGCTCTCCCAAGGGTGTCCCCTTCCTGGACTCTCATCCCAAGGTAGACTCCATTGTCATTGCTGCCGCTCGTGACTGCTCAGCTAACCCCAAGCACATGAGCACGTACCCCCGGACAAGGAGTCCAGGTAGTTGGAGCAATTCAGGAAGAAGGTTTACTCTTATGCCACGTGTGCCCTGCACCCCCTGAATTACAAGACGCATATGGTGTCATTTCAGAAGGCACCTTGGCTGAGCTTGAGGCCATGATCTCGTCCCTGGAGGACTCTGACCTCAAAGAGGAGATTGCTAAAGAGCTTCGTCTTTCCAAAATTTCCTGCAGACATGCTGTTCGGGCCACCTGTGATTCGATGGACATGGTGGCCTGCTCCTTTGCTGCTGCGGTCATCCTTCAGGAGGTACATTTGGCTGCGCATTTCTGGTCTGTCGACAGATGTACAAGCAGCCATTCAGGACGCTTCCTTTTGGGAATCGGTCCTCTTTGAAGGGGACACTAAAGATTTGATTACGGGCCTCCAAGTTAGTGGTCAGGCCCTCAGATCGGTCCGTTCCATGTATAGGGCCGGTACTCAGAAGAAGCAGCCCTTTCGATGCCAGTTCAAGTGCCAGGGGAAGCAGTCATCCCCAAAGAAGCAGACCAAAAGACGAGCCACTGGCTCCTCTTTCTCATCTCCACCCACCACCAAATCCCAGAAATCAGCAGGAGGGCCTTTGCCCCCTCGCCCCTCTGCCTCCTGACTCGCCCAGTCTTCCCTCCCTCCACTTCAATACATGGAGCCAGTGGGGGGAAGATTCGCCCTTCACGTCCAGGAGTGGGAGGATATCACTTCAGATGCGTGGGTCCTACAACTCATCTCTCAAGGGTACACGCTAGAGTTCCTGGAGCTTCCTCCAGACTCTCCTCCCGGTCGCTCGCATTATTCCCCGCACCAAGCCCCGTTGGTCGAGGAAGAGATCAGGACTCTGGAACAGAAGGCAGCAATAGAATCCGTGCCTGTGTCTCAGAGAAGAAGGGGGGTTTACTCCCACTTCTTCCTGTTCCCAGAAAAATACGGGCGACCTCAGACCAATCCTGGACCTCAGCAGTCTGAACCTCTTCGTCGAGTAAAAGAGGTTCCGTATGCTGACTGTTCAGAGCCTCCTGCTCCTTCTGCAGTAGGATCACTGGCTCTGTGCCCTGGACATTCAGGATGCTTACCTGCATATCCCGATCTTCCCTGGCCACCACCATTTCCTGTGGTTTTGTTCCCAGGGGAGCACTTCCAGTTCACAGCCTTACCCTTTGGCCTTTCCTCGGCACCCGGAATCTATACCAAGTGCCTACCAGTGGTGGCAGCGGCCTTATACCGTCATGGTTTAGTGGTGTTCCCCTACCTGGACGACTGGCTACTGTCAGCTCCGTCAAGGGATAGCCTTCTGGACTCACTCTTGGTCCCCCTGGACCTTTTTTCCCCAACTGGGGATCACAGTCAGTCTCCCCAAGTCATCTTTAACCCCTTGTCAGAACCTTAAGTTCATAGGGTGGTTTTGGACACGGTCCAGTGCAGAGTCTTTCTCCCCTCAGAGCGGAGACTCTTCAAGAGCAGGTCATCCTGGTGATCTCGTCCAGATCTCTTCCGGCCAGATGGTTACTACTCTTGCTGGGTCTGATGGCCGCCTCTATCTCCACAGTTCCTTTAGCCAGGTTGCATATGCGGATCTCCCAATGGACATTATGCGTCCAGTGGGACCAGCGCTTGGATGATCTGGACCATCCGGTTCTGGTCTCCAGCACAGTCAAGAGGGATCTACTGTGGTGGCTAGACCTTCTGAATCTGTCCAAGGGACTTCCCTTTTGAAGTTCCCCCCCATCTGTGGACCCTCACCACAGACTCTTCTTGTCTGGGTTGAGGAGCGCACCTGGGGGACTATCGAACCCAGGGTTTATGGTCCCAGCTGGAGATGTCCTTGCACATCAGTATTCTGGAGATGAGGGCAGTCCTTTACACCCTTCAGGCTTTTTAGACCATTCTGTCGAGAGGAACACTGCTGATCCACTCAGACAATATGTTGGTAGTCTGGTACATCAACAAACAGGGAGGCGATGAGGGTGTGGAATTGGACATTTCAGCACAACCTGTTTCTCACAGCCGTGCATGTTCCAGGCATTCACAACGTCATGGCGGACAGCCTCAGTTGGATGTCATCCCTCACTCACGAATGGGAATTAAGTCAGGAGATAGCAGACTCTCTCTTCTAGAGGTGGGGTCCCCCAAACATCAATCTGTTCACCTCCCCAATGCAAAACTTCTCAGTTTTTGCTCCCTCGTTCCAGAGCTTGGAGCTTTCTGGCATGACACATTGTCACTTTGTTGGACAGGGAAGTTCTTGTATGCCTTCCCTCCCTTTCCCATTCTTCAGAGGATACTTCTCAAGCTCCTGGCAGAGGGAGCTCAGATGTTCATGGTAGCTCCTCTCTGGCCGAGGCAAATCTGGTTTCTGCTAATACAGTAGCTCTCAGTGGAACTCCCAATTCCTTCACCTCTCAGGCACAATCTGTTGACTCAGGATCAAGGCAGGTTGGTACAACCAGGACTCAGGACCCTGCACCTTCATGCGTGGCTCCTTCAGACATAATTAAATCTTGTTTTGGGGTCTCCCAGAAGGTCGCTCAGGTCCTGGTAGAAGCAAGGGAACCCTCCACCAGATCCACCTATGCCATGAAATAGAAGTGTTTTTCCATTTGGACTTCTTCTAAAACCCTTTTACATGCTCTGCTCTCCAGGTCATGGAGTACCTCCTGCACCTGTCTGATTCGGGTCTGTCGTATTCGTCCCTTAAGGTTCACTTGTTGGCCATTTCGGCCTACCATGTGCCGCTGGAAGGAAAAACTGTGGCTCAGTTGAAGGTCTCTAAGACCTTTTTGAAAGGGATCCTCCACCTCAAACCTCCCATTCGTAACCTCACCCCACCTCGGGATTTGAATTTTGTGTTAGAGAAGCTTATGCTTCCTCCCTTTGAACCAGCGATGAGCTGTGGCATGCGCTGCCTTTCCTGGAAGGCACTATTGTTAGTTGCCATTGCGTCTGCTCGTAGGATTTCAGAGCTTCAGGCCCTGATGCAAAAGGAGCCTTATCTGATTTTCCACAAGGACTGGGCGGTCCTGCGTACTAATTTTAAGTTTCTTCCTAAGATGGTTTCTGAGTTGACCTTAAATCAGACAGTTGAACTCCCAGTTTATTACCCTGTTCATTCAAACGGGGGCTCCTTCACACCTTGGATGTTCATAGAATCCTCAGATGTTATGTTCACGGAACTAAGGAGTCCAGAAAGTCCGATCAGCTTTTCGTCTCCTTTGCTCCCAAATCCTTGGGATCTGCAGGCTGGGTCCACTACCAGTCTACATCTGGTCTCGGTATGGCACAGAGACATGTACGCTCCAAACTGGAACAATTAGAAGCTGCAGGAATATATAGATGTAATGGACAGACATGTGGCTGATCCCTGCATGACACGTCATTCTTGGGACAGCCCATGGTGGTTGGGGCCGAAAGCTGAATTTGTGAACGCCGCAGCACAGAAAGAGGCAGGATCAGCCGGATAAATTACAACTATATAAAATTGGAGAATGTAAAAAAAGGTACCTTTTCTGCATATTCTAATTGAGCCCTGCCTCACACTGAGGTGTGGTCCGTTTTTATGTGGATGTTTTCCTCCTTTAAGAGTTGTAACCCTTTTCCTAGGTTTAGTACTTTCTGTTTTAGTTTTTTATGTTCTACTGACATGCTATTGATTACTATTGAATAAAGTTGTATTACAGAAGATGATTGTGCATGCTGTGCGATGTAATTTGTTGGCTGTCATATCTCATGTGTAGTGTGGGCCTGTACAGACACACTGTGATGCATTCAGTGCTGGTGAAAGGTGCGGGACTGGGAGCACTGGAAACGGAAGCCTTCTGTGTATCTACACTCTCCGGTACAATTTAAAGATTTTTAGTTCAGTTATTTACACTAGCTGAGATGAACAGGTGTGGAGGGTAACTTCACAAGCCCAGGGCAGTTCGCACTATTACCCAAATTAGTAAATTCATGTTTCAATCAACCACCAAAAGAAGAGTTTTTGTCACAAGAAATCATAGTTCAATAAAATATTACTACACTGCCAACACACTTATTACTGTGACTTGTCCAGTAGTCCACATAACGATGAAATATTGCTGCCTCCCCATATTATAGGGGCCTGATAGCGCCCCTATAGTTAGGGTTGAGTAGCCTGTTTTACATTAAACCTCAAATTTTGCACATTAATGTCTTTGGTTTTCTTTGACAGAATGAGCTGAAATTTTGCATGCGTTGTCTAAGAGGCAAAGTCTTGATGTGTGGAAATTTTTGTGACGGCAGATTGTGTGGTTTCTGAGATCTGCATGTCTCATTTTTTAGAAATGTTTTTTTTTCCCTATACTTGACATTGTTTTTTTTTTTTTGCTCTTACCTACAGCCTACATGGAAAGGAATTGTTGCTCCAAACTTGCAGGGGACATGTCATGCCCCAAGGTAGTGCCTTTGACAGGTCTGGTGAAAAAATATCAGAGTTCCAGAGTTATAAGGCTTTAAATTTTAATGTTTTCCAACTTGTGCATGTGCAGTAGGGGTTTTGAGATAACGTTTGGTGGTGAAAGTAAAAATGTTGATGCCGCAAATACACGTTTTGCTTTCGCACCACTTGTTTAGCATGGCACCAAACATTTTTTTGTACCATGCCAACTGCCATCTTGTTGGCCTTTTCCACTAACCAGCAAACATGGAAAATACAAAATAAACATCAGAACCTAGCTAAATGGTACCCGTTTAGCTAGATTCTGATGTTTCTTTTTGAAAATTACGCCCACAAATGCCTTTTCTGGGCACCCAAAATCCCGAGTGCCCATCTTAGCAAGAGGAGCACTTCCTCGGCATTCTCTGTATGAGAACCCTGGGAATTTCTTGACTTCTGCAGCCACAGTTGAAGTCATGCTGCCGTCTGCAGTGTTAACTGTGAGACGCCCTTTTTCCTGGTGACTAGTGGCACCCCTGACTTGCCGATCGCTGTCCCTGGTGTCTAGTGGCACCTCCACCACCATCCAATTGCTGTCCCTGGTGTCTAGGTGCACTCCCCACCCGCAGATCGATGTCCCTGGTGTCTAGTGGCACCCACCAGTCTCTTTTCCGTGTTGTGTAGTGGCACCTCTCCCCTTCCAATCGCCGTCCCCTACTTTTTATTTTAGTCCCCCCTCACCCCACAGCCCTTTGTTTTATTTGTAGTGCCAACATTGAGGGCCTAGTCCCCATGTCAGCATTACAAGCCCCCCCCAACAGTGTGGGACTGCCCACCGCCAAGGTCCTGAAATATTAATTTTTATTTACTTGTACTTGCAAAAAGAAAATAGTCTCCCAACGTCTTTTTTGTTTTGTTTGGTTTTTTTAAACCTAAAAAAAGAAAACGGTCCCTCGTCATCTCAGCCATCCCTCTCCCCTGTCCCGACCCTCCCACTGAGCACCCACCTCACCCTTACCCTGTACTTACCACCGGAGCTCGTATGCTGTAATTTTCTGTGGATCGAGACACGTCTGCACTCTTCAAAGCTGAACTGTTAACTGAAGAATCAAGGTAAGTGCCGTATAATGTATTTCAACGGCGTTTTGCACTTATGTTCATAACTCTGCCATTTTTAGTAATTTTTTCACCAAATTATTAACATAGCCTTTTTGGGACCCCACCTCATAAACACTGGCACTGTCATTTCATTAATCGGGCCCAGAAGGTGATTTTGCGGTCGCTGCGTGAAATTACCTTTCCGGACCAGATAACAAAATTTCACCACCAACGTTCATGAGGTGGTGTCCAAAAAGGCCATGTTGAAAATTTGGTGTAAACATTCTTAAAAATGGGCGAGTTGTGCACATTCATTGAAATTTTTCAACACACGCTCATAACTTTGGTAATTTTCAATATTTTGAGTCCAAATTTTCAACATAGCCATTTTTTCACACCCCCTCATGAACAATACAGCTGTCATTTTTCACTTCCTGTAGGAAATGTGTTTTTGCACCTGTGGTGCAGAATGGCATTTTGGCACAGATTTGAAAAGTTTCACTTATAGGTTTATGAGGTGAGGTTATAAGAAGACTATGTTGAAAATTTGGGGTCCAAATATGAAAAAATGCCAAAGTTATGACCATTCATTTTAGTTTTGCTACACCCGCTTGTAACATTGGAAATTTTAAATATTTTGACCCCAGACTTTCAACATGGCCTTTTTATTACCCCACCTTATATATGTCACAGCTGTCAATTTTCAAATCCTGCCCAAAATGTGTTTTCTCACCTGTGGCACAGAATGGCATTGCAGGTGCACAGAATTATGTTCTTGCAGGGATTCGAAAATTTTCTGCACTGGGTACATGAAATGGGGTAATGTGATGGCTGTGCTGACAATTTGCTCACTGTTGTCCTATGAGTGGAAGCGCAGGGCCCAGAGAGCCCTGTACTTCCACAGCTACATACATATTCGCATCTACGGAGTGATGGGAGTGCAGGGCCCTCTGGGCCCTGCCCTCCACAGGCGGATAAGGATATGATTATACTATCTCAGGAAAGTATGGAATAATCTTGCAGAAGACAGTTGTTGTGCAGTTGAGTTTTCAAGCCACATTTCATTCTAGCACACACCAACAGGCGTTGGGGCACCTTGAGGTCGCCAGCCTTAACACTCATCCCATTCTCCATACTGTACCCATCTCAGCTTATTTACTTATGGAATGGTGTGAGCATTAGGGCTGATGACCCCAAGGCACAACCTGATGCCTGTTGGTGTGTGCAGGGTGGGTGTGGGGTGTCAGCTTTGAAAACCCTAACGCTACATTTCCCTACTTTTGTAGCTTTATCCCTAACTAGAGCATTAACACAGTTTTTTGCAATTTATAATAAATATAGCTATATTATACAGGCATGGTAGCAGCTGTATATTAAGGTTCAGTAAGCACTTTAAAGTTAAACCTCCATTTTCGCACCTTAATTTTTTCCCTATTTAACTGATTTACTTGAATGTTGGAAGGCACATCCATGGTGCCAGGATCTCTGGATCCTATAAATTTCGTGGCAGTCGGTTCACGAGGGGCAGAGTTACAGAGGTGTAGATAAATGTACAAAAGAGATCATTAAGACTTTTTTTTCCTCACCTATAACTAGAAAAATAGGAGGTTTTAAAACCTGAAACTTATAGGTTTGATTGAGTTTAGCCCAAGGTGTGTCTTTTTGTGTCTTTCATCTCTTAAATTTAAGTAGTTTTTAAAATTTTTTAAAGAAATACAGTTACGTTTCTAAACATGCACAATTTAAACAAAAAAAATCAGCGTTCTAAGGATAACTACATTTTTATGATTGCATTGCTTCATGTGCTTGTATTATCAGAACACATTTGCTTACCTGGTGGCAGGGCTTTTTCTAAGTGTACATGTGAGGTAATGTTGTGGGTATTCAGCAGGGATGGGGCTACTTGTCACTGCGTGGTCCCACCCCTGCTGAACGTGCTGTGTGTCACTTTGTTTACTTTTCTCCTATGACCGCCACCATTAGCCTGCAGCATCAGATAGTGGCCTGTTGTTTTAATCTGGGTGGCCAATCCCCAGCGCCAGCAAAATGTATTTATGTTTAAAAAATACCGACACTGGGATGTCAACCCATGGTGCCGGTTCATCTCCCCATCATTTTGTTTTCAATCATCCAGGGTGCCCAGTTCCAATGGTGTCGGCTAGTCCAGTTGCCTCACCAAGCAATCTGGGACACCGCAGTGCCCACCCCTGGTGCCCCAAGTATGAAACTGACACTTGGGTGCCCAATCCCCAGTGTCAGAGGTACTGTATGATACCTAAAAAAAGAAAACTGTAATGCCAGCCACACCTCATGCTACGCCGGCGACCCAGGTTCGGGAACGAGCCCAGGGGTCTGACAGGGTGGGAGAGGATCTGCATCCGACAGACAGCTCTCCTTCCCAAGAGGGTGGGGGGGGTTTGCGCTCGGCACTTGGCTGATCCCTGGCGGAGGCCTGGGGCTCTGCAAGCATGGAGCTGGCTCGGGGGCAGAGGAGTGGTGATGTCAGCGATGATGCCATGACGTTGGGCAAGATCCAGTCCTCCACAGAAAAATGGAAAAACAACGTACGGTCTCCTAGATGACGGAGCACCGCAGTGGAGACCCTGATTGCCCATGTGTCTGCCTGACTACCCAGAGGTCCGACGAAACTCAGAAGTATTCGGGGGCTCCTGTTCTGCCCCTGCAGCCTCGCCTGGGGGCAGCCAAACCAAGGCTCCATAGGGACCAACCGGGAGATCAGGTAGGCCGTGTGCGGGGATACCACATTTTGTCTCCAGAAGGAGTGGAGACCTGCACGTAGTGGGAAGGTGTATATAAAAGAAAAGAAACTGTCACGTGGCACCTTTTCTGTATTTTTCTTATTTAAACCTGAAATGAAGAAGACAATGACTTATTGTCTATCACAATCCCCACCCCCACTCAGAACCCATAACCCCCACCCACCCTTACCTTATACTTACCTAGTCCATGCCTTAATCCTCTCTGGACAGGAGGCCCGTCCACTCTTCAGTGCCAGATCAGAAACTGAGAAAAAACAGGTAAGTGCCATATAATGTATTTCAATGCATTTTGAACTTTCAGTCATAACTTGGTCATTTTGTAATTTTTTTACACCAGTTGTTTAACATGGTCTTTTTAGGACACCACCTTATGAACAAGTGAAGTGAAAATGTTCAAATCCAGCCCAAAAGGGGATTTTGCTGTCACTCTGCAAAATCACATGTCAAGGTGGATCTCAAAAAGTTCACCTATCGGGTTCAAGAGATGGGGTCATAAGAAGGCTGTGTTGAAAATGTGGGTCAAAATATTGAAAAACAACAGAGTTACGAGCATATGTTGAAAATTTTCAACACTTGCTCCTAACTTTCGTCATTTTCAATATTTTTACCCCAAATTTTCAACATAGCCATTTCTTCACACCACCTCATGTATGTGACAACTGTCATTTTTTAAATCCTGGCCAAAATGTGTTTGCACACCTGTGGAGGAAAATTATGTTTTAGTCAGGATTTTACTATTTTCATCTATCAGGTTGATTGGGTGGGGTCATAATAATATATTGAAAATTTGGGGTCAAGATATTAAAAACAACAAAGTTGTGCCATCCCGGCGCTGAGGGCTGGCAGCCTACCTCACGCCCGCGCGACCCTGTTTTCGAACGGCATGGGCTGCCAGGGGTCGGTAGGAGGAGAAGATTCAGCGCCCGGCTGACTGCACTCCTTCTCTCGGGAGGGGGGACTCAGCCAGCGATCGCCTGGCCCTTAGCGGAGGCTGGGGCTGCATCAACGCTAACAGAGGGCAGAGCTAAGGCAGACACCTGAGTGAACATGCTGACGCGGCGCACTCCTCCTTGTGGCGCATTGCACGCCTTTAGCTCGGGGAAAAACAGGAGGAAAAGTGTGTCCCGGGCGTGGTGCCTACATGACTGCTGAGCCTCACAGCGCCACCTCCTGATGCAAGGTGCAACCTCCTCTCAGCTTTGGATTTGTGTGTGAGGCAGGTTGAGGGATCCCCGCCCACCCACAGGGGGGCAAGCTGTGGGGTCGCTGAGAGGATAAGCTGCGAGCTGGGATCTGGCTGGGGTCAAGCAAGAGTGACCCGGACAAGGGGACAAAATAGAGTATATAAAAAAAAAACACCTAACAAAGTTATGAAGGTACATTGAAATTTTTCAGTGCTCGCTCATAACGCTGGTAATTTTTAATGTTTTGACCCCAAATTTTCAACGTAGACATTTTTTTACACCACCTCATGAACTTGATAGCTGTCATTTTTCAGTCCTGGCCAAAATATCATTTTGTACTTGTGGCACAAAATTACATTTCATCCAGTATTTTATAAATGACAGCTGTCATATTCAGAAGAAGGAGTCATAAAAAGACTCTGCTGAAATTTTGCGGTCAAGAAAAAATTATGAAGTTAAATTGTTTGCAGGAATGTCCGTTGGCCTAGAGGGGACCATGTTGCCTTCCCAAGCCATTCCTCTAAGTTTGGGTGTGAGCTCAGTGAGCCGACTGAATGGACCAAGGCTGGGGGGAAGGTGCAGCATCGTGTGGCACCGACCCCAGCCTGGAGATTGATAAGAGTAGTGTTCTGGTGCACACACGACACCTTATGGTGAGCGGTGGAGCCTTCCCTCACAAAGTGTTGACCTGCATGTCAAAGGCTGCTGGGCTTATGCATTGCGTCAGGACTGTGTCCAGTATTCTGTTTATTGGGACCTGCCCAAGTGAGGATATGATTCCACTGTCGGGAAAAGAAGGGAACTTAATTGCAAAAAAAACAACGTTAGTGCCAACATTAGGGGTGAAAAACGAAGAGTGCACGAAGTAGAGAAATGAAAAACATTAGAGTTTTGGTTTTAGGACTACTGGCAAATCAGTGGTGGTGTCTTCCTTGGGGTTGTCTGCGCTAATGCCCACCCCCTCTCCTGAGGAAACAAGGTCAGACATGATCCCTTTTTGCGGGACCTGTGTAAAGAAAGCTGTGACAGGTTCTGTTGGCAACATCTGGCAACAAATATTTCTCTACCTTTGAAGAGTGTGCAACTATGAGGCACTGACTTGGAGCTGTAGTTTGTGCTTCAGATAGGAGGCTATGGGGTGGGGGGGCATTAGGGTTGAAAACCCCAAGGAAGACCCCACCATTGATTTTTTCAATACTACAAAGACACAAAACACTTACATTTCTCTGCTTTAGCGCTTTGCATTCTTCAACCCTAATGTCTGCATTAACATAGTTTTTTTGCAATTTTATTTACATATATATATATATATATATAAATTTGTATATATACTTTGTCAGCTGTTGTTTTTATTGTTTAATAGTTTTTTGCATAGTTTATACTGTTTCTAAAGATTCGGAGTCCAAAACAAACTGTTGTTATTAATATTTTCAGGACTCCCTATGTGGTTACCAGATCAGGATGGAGAGCAGAACTGGAGATACTACACGATTACTGTACTGTACCACAGGGGTTCTGCTCAGGAAGATGCAGCAGGATGGACTTCTGACACAGATTTCCCATGTTATTGTGGATGAGGTGAGCGCAAAGCTTGATGTTTTGGTTGAGAGTGTCCTTAGATGTTCCCTATGTTGTATATTTTACAACAGGTGTCCTGTTGACAAAATCTGACTGACTGGTACTATAGGATTTCAGAGACTGTGTGTGTGTGTGTGTGTGTGTGTGTGTGGTATGGCCAAGTTGATAAATGAATCAGTAGGCTGTATCTCATTGTAGAAGACTTCTACTTTGGAATGTAATCAGGGCTTTTTTTGTATCACCTTCCCCGGAAAATCATTATTAGTACTGAGGATTTTTTGTTAAGAAATTGTAAAAACAGTTTTACTAAACAGAATTTTCCAGGGGCGTGGTTATGGTTAACTTTTCACACACTGGCAGTTACACTGGAATGGTCTGGCCTGATGTCTTTAAACTCAGCTCCTTTCACCACCTGGGTGGTATTTGTCCCAATTCCACCCCATGACATCTCTTTCCGCCAGAAGAACAGGTCACCTCATTCGCAGCTCCCACTTAGGTTTCTGATGCACCATTGGCAAACTTTCTTTCAGAGTGTTTTCAAATTGCTACTCCTTTTCTCTGGGTTTCTTTGACTCCCCTTGATGAATGACAATGGAACAGCGGAAGACAGGATTTAAATTTTGCATACGGTGCCAGCAGAAGATGTTGATCACTGACCCACGTGACACATGCATGTACTGACTGGGAGGGCAACACTACATGGCTGGGTGCAGCCTCTGCTTTAGCGTGCTTCCTGAGTGCGACTCTTGCTAGGTCGGTCTTCGGAATGGGATTTGAAGGGCTACAAGAAGGCCTCGGCTGTGGCTGGGTTGGCTCAACAGCTAGCAATCCTTGAGGTAAAAGCAGCGGCGGCTGCGATGGGCACCTTCTCGGTCTCAGCGCTGTTCCCTGGGGCCAGTGTCAGAGGGTCATTTGCCGGAGAGTTCTAGGAAATATGCCTGGCCCTTTAGACCTTTGGGAGAGCTCTGCCCACTGTGGCACCAAGCACAAGCGCCGATGGTGCCGATAATGGGACCGAGAGCGATTGAGGTCCTCCTGGTCCCTCGACTTGGCCAACTACTTGACACCTGTTGAGCGCCCCTTGACTGAGAGGCAGGTTGAGCTAGTCAAGGGCTCTTCAGTTCCCCGCAGCCAAAATCTTTCTCGAGCTTATCAACTTGTTGTCAGATGAAGTTGAGGACTCAGTCACGCAGATCCCGGTGCTCCCAGTCTTTACCTAAGAGGACACAGTCCTGTTGGGGTCCCTGTCTGGCCTTTGACAGGAGCAGCCTCCACCGGTGGTCAGGTCTTCCATGCCCATGTTAGAAAAAGTGGACAGGCATGAGATTTATGCCAACCTGCTGAAGGCTGTCCTCGCCATCGACTCAAGGTCAAGGTGGAGGCATTCCTGCTTCAGTCCCACTCGATCAGGAGACATTGCCATCAACGCTTCTTGTCCTGTTCATCCTCAGGTGAAGAGAAGCACTGTCATGAGATGTTCCTATGCTATGATGACTTTCTCTGGCAACAATGTACAATTGGGGAGCAGGGTAGGGCTCTACCCTCTGGACCTTTGATCACCTGTTCATCGCCAGTGAAACCCCTGCTGGTCCACACCATACAGAGGCCTCCCACACCTGCTTCTCCACGGCCTAGGGTGGAGCTTCTACCACTGCAGCCCAAGATGGGTGCTTCAACAAAGGAGGCCTGTGCAGCCACTGGCTTGCCAGGCCGGTTGTCTGTGAGGATCACTTTCGGAAAAGCATATGCCGGAGATCCTTGATAAAAAATGGTTGAGGGCCGTTCTTGAGGAGTCCTCGGACGACTCTGATCATGAGTCCATGGCTTCCTCTGGGAGTCCCCTCCATGAACACGGCTCAGTTGAAGATATCTCCTTTGAGCATGGCCCAGTATCTTTCAGGGCACTTCTACCATTCATCTTGGAATCCATGTCAGTTCTACTGGAGCCAGTCCACAAGAGGGCCAAGTACACCCTCACAGACATTTTGGACAGGGACAAATCCCCAGAAGTTACCTTCCCTGTGGCTGAGGCCATTTTGGAACCAACTCTGGAAATTTGACAGCATCCAGCATCCTGCCTGGCATGCCCAGACTGCATGATCTACAAGTATGCCGTTCCTACGGGTTCCCTTTCCAGATTCTCAGACCACCCCTCCGTGGAGATGTTGGTGATGGATTCGGTGTTCTGCAAGTCCAGACACCAAGGGGAAGTAGGCAAGCCTCCGGACAAGTAGTCTCACAAGATTAACCACACCACTAAACAGGTGTATGCTATGGCCTCTATGGTCTCCATCAGGTTAGTTATGCCATGATGATGACCAGCTTCAGTCAATCCTCTTTGTGGATCAGCAGATGGCAATGATAGTCATCAGAGTCCAGGGTTAGTTGCTAGCTAAACACCAGCTCCAGACAGCCTTGGGTATGGATGATTCTTGTGCCCATGCTGTGGCAGCTGTCGTCTTCATGCATCACAGGGCCTGGCTGCATCTGTCCGCCTTCATTCCAGACACCCAGCACAAGCTAACTGATGTCGTTTTCCTGAGCTCTGACCTTTTTGGCCCTGGGATGGAGGAACATCTCATCCGCACTTAGAAGTCCAGCACCACTCTGTATTTTATGACTTCATCCCAGAAAGACCAGAGAAGGAAGCCTAAGAAACCAGCTTTCCAGTACCACTCATTTCAGTCGCAGCCTTCTCAGTAGCAGTAGGCCTTGAGAAAGGAGGGGGCAGAGGTGGTGGTACCCCTCTGGCTGCAGCCACCTGTGCACCTTCTAAAGCTGCCCAGTGATGAGCTTGGGGGGGGGGGGGCGCATCATCCCCAACCCATCCTGTCTCTACTGGGTCGCCCCATCGGGGGTTGGCTATGTCACTTCTTTAGTGCTGAGAACCAATAAATAGTATTCACTTGAAATTACTGCCATCAGCTTTGGTTCTTTCAAATGTTTTGGCAAGAGTGCAAGTACTCTAGGACTTTTTTATATTTTAGGGTTGACTTCCCATAACTTGCCCCACCTCCTGACCGCAGTTTGTGACTTTGCCTTGGATTTGCTTCCTTCACCACATAAACCTGCTGGAGCTCTTTGTAGTGCATCTGGCTATGTCAGCATTTTCTCCGCTAATTAGGGGTCAGGTCGTGTAGGTCCAGGCGGACAACACCACAGCCATGTTCTACCTGAACAGACAGGGCAGAACTTATTCCCTTCCCTGTTTTGGGGAGGCCCTCTTCACCTGTGTAGATCTCCTGGCAATCCATGTTGTAGGAGAGAACAGTCAGCTGGGTAAGAGAGTCATTGCGCGAGTGGTCCCTGCATCAGGAGGTAATGAACCACCTGTTTTCCTGAGGGGGCACACCCTTGGTAGACCCGTTTGCCTCCTGGGAGAATGCCAAACTGAAACTGTTTTGTGCCCACCACCACAATCCAGGTCAATGCTGGGGGATGCCTTTGTGAGGCCCTAGACCCCAGGCCTCTTGTACACCTTTCCTCCCTTCTCCTTGATTCACAAGGTGGTGGTCAAAGCCAGGAAGGACAAGACGCGGATGATCCTGATAGCTCCAGACTGGCCATGGCAGTTCTTGTACTCGGATCTCCTCAGCCTCAGCAGCAGACCTCTGTGGTGACCACCTCTCCATCTGGATCTGCAAACCAGACAACGGGAATGCCCTGCATTTGGACCTTCGATCCCTGCACCTCATGGCCTGGTTCCTGAACGGCTAGAGTTCCAGACCTTGGGTCTCTCACAGAATGTGCTCTATGTTGTGGAGGCGCCTAAGAAACGGGCGACTCACAGATGCTCTGCCTTTAAATGGAAGAGATTTTCCTTTTGGTGTCCGGGCAAGGAGCTTAATCCCCTTGCATGCCCTGTGGCTTACATCCTGGACTACTTCTGGGCCCTTTTCTGGCTGGGACTGTGAGCGATGACCCTTAAAGTGCATCTGGCAGCCATTTCTGCTTACCGGGTGCAGGTTGGTATGAAGACGGTGGCCTAGGAGAAGGTGGTCGAGTGGTTTGGCCTGGACCATCTGTCCCCGGCAGTGTGTGAACCATGTTCATTGTGGGACTTACTGCTGGTATTGGCAGTGCTCATAAGCAAGCCTTTAAAGCCAGTGTGAGATGTCACACCTCTCATGGAAGACGGCTTTCCTGGTGACCATTATGTTAGCCAGAAGGATTGAGGAGCTCCAGGTGCTCTCAGTGGAGTCTCCTTACCTGGTCTTGCACAGGGACAAAGTTGTCCTTCACCCCAACCCGAAGTTCCTCCTAAAGGTGGTATCGGAGTTTCACCTTAACCAGGTGATTACCTTACCAGTGAATTTCACCAGCCCTTCTTTGAAGGCTGACTATAGGCTCCATACCCTAGACCTGCAGAGGGTACCGCCTTATTACATAGAGCATATGGCTGGAGTTCGAGGACAGGCTCACCAGCTGTCTGTCACTTATGGTGAGGCTGCATCTGGCAGGTCAGCAGCAAAGTGGACGATCATTAGGTGGATTACATCCTGCATTGACCTCTGCTATAGGTTGACTGATAGGGAGCCTCCCATGTGGCTAGGATTTAGGGCTTATCCCACCAGACATACCACTGCCTCAGTGTCTGCTTCTAGGGACATCCCTAACAGGAAATCTGCAGGGCTGCTACCTGGAAGTCAGCACACACTTTCATTACCCACTACTGCATCCACCTTGTGTCATGCGGGGACGCTGGTTTTGTAACTGTGGTTCTCCAATCTCTGTTCGCCAAGTAGGGGTGCACACCTTGCCCCCTCTTGCTGGAGGACTTCTAGGGATCTGCCAGAGTGTGGGTAGAGACCCAAATCCACTTTTCTGGAAAAATAGGTTACTCACCTGTAACCATATTTCTAGGAGTGGTATATGGTTCACATCCACACAGCCCACCTGGCTTCCTCTGACAAGTGGCACACTGATTCCTTCTTCCAGCATGCAACATCTGGCGTCACAGGGCAGAGTCAGGGATATACTGACCGGATGGTGGGAGGAGCTTAGCTTAAAGACTTCCGGCCAATCGGACCATTCCAGTTACACTTCCAGAGTGTGGATGTGAACCATATACCACTCCTAGAACTACAATTACAGGTGAATAACGTATTTTTTTCCACATACATTTTTCACCCAGCCAGCAGCTCATCTTGCTACAGAGATGTACCCTGATCAGGCCGAGGGGTCCCCAGCTATCATATAGATGACTACCAGGTATTTTCTTCCCACATCCCCCGGCATGGGCGATGCTTCTGTCGGCCTCAGACACACAGGGTCCCTGTGACAGGAGCAAGCTTCCTGGCCCAGTTGCAGGTGTCAGTATAGTTGAGGAACCTGACACCAACCATCCTCTGACAAGCAGCGGCTGTCTTGACCTGGCCTGCCTTCTGATGCAGCACCTCAGGTTTGCTCCCGAACCGGAATGGTCTGCCTGCCGGCACCATAGCCCACTTCCTTTAATGAGTTCATTTGGGTCTCTTCTTCACTGCAAAGGTACTGTGGAAGGACACACTTTTGTCTCCAAACAGAAGACATGGGAAAAATAAATTTAAATGTATACTTAAATTATTTTTGTTTTTTTGTATACATAATAGCAGTGTTTCTTCCCTTGTCTACTGTTGCTGACAGATAAGGACTGCTGGGCTTTTGGTTTGTGTCCTTACTACACTCTGAATGCATACCTTCCTCCAGCAGTCTGTATCAGAAAACAGTTTCCTCTTTGTTTAGAACTATCATCTAATTTACTGTCAGTGTTAGAATACAACATTTTGTCCTTGTGTTTTTTTTTTTTTACGTAATAGGAAAGGGCCCTACGTTTTTGACTCATCAGGTTACTGCTTACATTCCTCCTGCTCATTAATGTCCACATCCATTAAATATTTGGTTACCAGGACCACCTGATGGCCTAGAAGCAGCATATTGCCTGCTGCGCCAGCAGCCTGGGTTTGGGAGTGGGCGAGGAGGGTGGTGCCGAGTTCTGCCATCACAGTAACCCCTGCGGTAAGCCAGAGAGCTTGCATCCTACACATGGGGATCACTGTGTGCGTGTGAAGACCTACAGGGCATGGCATGATGCCACATGTGTGGGTGTCCCAGGGGAATGGGGAGAAAAAAAGAAGAAAACCCCAGAGCTGTCTTAGATGATGGTCAGTGGTTTTCTCAGGCATTGCTCCAAAGTATCCTCCAGCTGCGGGATGATTAGGGTGGTGGCTAACAGGCTTGGGAGGTTGCGGGGCTCAAGCTTGACCTGAGGACTGGGAGGATGACTCTGGCAGACAAAAAGCTATCTGGGGAAAAATGTATTTGTTGGTCTGTTAAATTAAAGAGACCAGTTTTGGAGAACACACCTTTGCCTCCATGTAGACTTCCTGCTACAGTTCAGTTCATTCAGTCTCAAGAAGTACTGTTGCCTTCCTGAGACATTTTATGAGTAATTATATTAGGAAAGGCAGTGTATTAGGTAAATTTGTTTCTGATAACAAGTTTATATGTTTATCACAGAAGTTAGAGCACTTGAGGAATGAATTCCCTTTAGTAATTGCACCCATTGTTCAAACATCTCTCTGTGCCATTTAGTGACTACCTCAGGTTATAGAACTGATGCGGAGTATCTAACCTTTTGGTTGACTGGAACCCATGTGAATACCATATAGTCACATAGGTCAAGTGCACGTCCAGCTTTTACATATTGCAGGAGTGTACATACAAGAGTCATTGGTTATGTTTTGGCCTGTTCAGGGGGATTTTACTTTATAAATTTTAAAAAAATGAGCTTGATCGACTGACTTAATTCTGTCATTACAATAAGACACTGTACGGCTGGTTAACGGATCACTTAAACATCTCCCCACAATGACAAACACACTCATCTGTGTCTTGTGCAGTTCACAGTAACCCATCCCAGTTGTGCCTTACTGCGTAAGTAAATCATCCACCTGTCCATGCCCCACTACTTAAGAAACAAACAGCAGAATGTGTACTAAAAGCATAATCTGTATGAAAGTCCCTTTTTATTTTTCAATTCAATTCAATTCATCTTTATTTTTAGAAGGCGCTTTTCTTAAAATCAAAGCGCCTGTACAAATTCACAAAACAATAAATACAATAAAATTAAAACTAATATAAATCCTTAAAAGCTATGCTAAAAAGGTGGGTTTTCAAAGCTCCCTTAAAACTAAGGACGGTCAGGCAATTTCGCACCTGACGGTGAGGAATTCCACAGGGTTGGTGCCATAAAACTAAGCGATCTAGCACCTGATGTTTTCAAAGCGAACCCTGTGAATTTAGCAATCCTCGCCAGTGGATTGGAGGGAGCGGAGGGACTGTAGGAGAAAAGGAGCTCTTTCAGGTAGGTAGGTCCTAGATCATGTAGGGCTTTATAGGTCAGTAAACCAACCTTGAAGGTGATTCACTAAACACTGGCAGCCAGTGCAGTCCGCGAAGCACAGGCATTATATGGCTGGATCTAGAAGATCCAGTCAACAACCTGGCTGCCGCATTCTGCACTAGCTGCAGACGGCGAAGTTCAACCCCCGATAGCCCTAGGTATAAGGAATGATTACTTTTGTTTTGTCAGTATTTTGTTACTGACTAGTTCAGTGAGAGCGAAACACAAAAGCACAATAGTCAGCCGGCCTGATGGCGCTGAGAGTTGAGGCGCTGGACACCACACCAGCGACCCGGGTCGCTCGGGGGTCAGCTGGTGCAAGGAAGGATCGAGCCTCCACCGACAGCTCTCCTTACTCAGGGGTGAGGGTTACACCATCGTGCTCTAGACTGACACCCAGCAGAGGCTGGGAGTCAGCACAGGCATGATGCTTAGCAGAGGGGTGGACCCACGCACAGGGCATAAGACAGCCTTCACAGAGGTGGAGACGGTCACCCTGCCTATTTCACGTGCATGGGTTCAGGGAGATAACCAGAGGAAAAAAGAATGGAGGTGGCAGGCTCTGTGATGGCCAGCTGCGCCTGCGTCAGTCCCCGGCAATCTGGATGTTGGCTTCCGGGGGTGGCGGGTACGCTGGTGTCCCTCACCACTGGCCCTGTCACGGGGGGGGGTAACCCGTGAGGGATGGGCACAGGAGATGCCGGACGGAGAGATGAGTCCCCTCCGAGGGAGGGGCCAGAGCCGCCTGCCCACTCCAAGGAGGAGTCAAATGCATATGGGGAAAAAAAGTGCAGTAGTCGTCATTTCAGTTTATTAATTGAATCATATGGTCAAGCTCAGCACTACACCACATCAATGACCGCACTGCCAATTGCACATGCAGATAAGGTCATACCATGTTTTATCTTCACATCTGCTCTTCTCTTAGGTTCATGAAAGAAGTGTCCAGTCGGACTTCCTCTTGATAATCCTTAAGGAGCTGTTACAGAAGTGTTCGGACCTGCACCTCGTTTTAATGAGTGCCACTGTGGACAGTGACAAATTTGCCAGGTACTTTGGACACTGTCCGGTCATAAACATTCCAGGCAGGACTTACCCTGTGGAGGTGAGTTATGATGCACATCTCAGCAGTGAGGGTGTGAGTACATTACACGTTTGTTAAAAATATGGGGAGTGTGAATAGGTCATGTTTTCGTTCAAGTACAATATCTTGTTTTAAACTAGCAGCAATGTCAGCCCTCCTGGGCAAGAAACAACTCTTCCAACTAAGTCATGGACTTGATTCCAATTTGAACATGTGGTGTTGTCTGAAAAGATTATCGTGCAGAGATTTGTAGGAAACAGAAACAGTGACCTGTCATTTGTGTGGGCTCTCATAAATCCTCAAGTACTGGCATGTAAATGTCTGAATCCCATATAACTGTGTACCATTGTTTATTGTACCCTGCTTGCCTTGTCCTTCTGTCCTTGATTATCTGTTTGCCCTCAAGGACTCTCTTGAAAACTAGGTGGTGTACCTAAGGCTGCTTTCCTAGTATAGAAACATAGAAACATTGAATTTGACGGCAGATAAGGACCACTTGGCCCACCCAGTCTGCCCATTTCCCTACCTACTGGATAAGCTGCAGATTCTAGTTAACCAACAGCCTACTTCCTGCCACCCACACTACAATTGCCTTATGTCTGTCCAATGCATGTTTGAATTCCCCCACTGTTTTAGACCCAACAACCTCCCCAGGAAGGCGGTTCCATGCAGCCACCACTCTCTCCAAGAAAAAAAATTTCCTCACATTACCCCTGAGCCGTCCCCCCCTCTATCTTTAAATTGTGACCCCTTGTTCTTACACATCTCTTTTTCTGAAAGATGCTACCCTCCTGGACTTTGTTGATTCCCTTCAGGTGCTTGAACGTTTCTATCATGTCCCCCCTGTTCCTGCTTTCATCAAGGGTAAACATATTAAGCTCACTCAGTCTCTCTTCATATGGTTTCTGATGTAGACCCTGCACCATTTTAGTTGCCCTTCTCTGGACTGCATCCATCCTGTCTATGTCCTTGCGTAGATGAGGTCTCCAAAACTGCACACAGTACTCCAGATGGGGTCTCACCAACTGTCTGTACAGAGGGATAATCACTTCCCTTTTTCTACTTGTGATGCCCCTTCCTATGCATCCCGGTATCTCCCTGGCTCTCCTTACTGACTTCTCACATTGCTTACCAACCTTTAGATCATCTGATATGACTACCCCCAGGCCCCTTTCCATTTTTGTTGTTGTTAGTATCTCCCCTTCTATTGTGTACTCTTCTCCTGGGTTTTTGTTTCCCAGGTGCATTACTTTGCACTTCTTTGCATTGAATCTAAGTTGCCATATGTCTGACCATTCCTCCAACCTTGCCAAGTCCCTTCTCATCCTTTCTAACCCCCCCTCGTGTATCAACTCTGTTACAGATCTTTGTGTCATCTGCAAAGAGGCATACCTTTCCCTCCAGACCCTTTACAATGTCACTTATAAAGATGTTAAAGAGGACTGGACCCAGTACTGAGCCCTGAGGTACTCCACTAGTGACCCCCCTTTCTTTGGAATGTGTTCCATTCACTATTACCTTCTGTGTCCTGTTTTTCAGCCAGTTTGCTACCCAGGCTACCACCCTGGGACCCACTCCCAGGCTGGCTAACTTGATTATTAATCTTTTGTACGGGACTGTGTCAAATGCCTTGCTAAAGTCTAGGTAGGCCATATCCACTGCCCCTCCCTGGTCTATTACTTTGGTCACCCAGTCAAAGAAATATATTAGATTCGTCTGACATGACCGTCCTGCTATAAATCTATGTTGCTTTGGGTCCTGTGCCCCACTGGCCTCTAGGTACTCAACAGTTCTTTCTTTCAGAAGTGATTCCATCATTTTCCCTACCACTAAGGTCAAACTTACAGGTCTGTAGTTTCCTGCTTCTGCCTTGCTCCCACTTCTGTGAAGGAGAATCACATCTGCCCTCCTCCAGTCCTCAGGTATCACCCCATCCTCCCATGATTTGTTAAAAAGTGTGGTCAGTGGTGTCACTAGGTCCTCCCTTAGTTCTTTTAGGCTTCTTGGGTGAATCCTGTCAGGCCCCATTGCTTTGTCCTCCTTGAGTTTTAGGAGTTCTTTCAGGACTCTTTCTTCTGTAAATGGACTGGTGTCAACCCCCCTACCCAGAGTGCCTCTATTGTCTGGTTTAGGTAACTCCTCCTTATCTTCTTTTGTGAATACTGAGCAAAAGTATTCATTCAGTATCTCTGCCTTTTCACTGTCTCCCTCTGCCCACCTCCCCTCTCCCTTACTAATCTTCACTATTCCTCCCGTAACCTTTCTATGCTCCCTAACGTACCTATAAAAGGTTTTATCCCCATTCTTAACTGAATTGGCTATTTTTTTCCTTGGTTTGGGCTTTTGCTACTCTGACTGCCTTCCCCACTTCTTTCTGCTTTAATTACATAGAAACACAGAAACATAGAATTTGACGGCAGATAAGGACCGCTTGGCCCACCCAGTCTGCCCATTTCCCTACCTACTGGATAAGCTGCAGATCCTAGTTAACCAGCAGCCTACTTCTTCCTACCCCCCCCCCAGAACTGCCTTATGACTATCCCATGCATGCTTGAATTCCACCACTGATTTTGACTTCACAACCTCCTCTGGAAGGCCGTTCCATGCATCCACAACCCTCTCTGTGAAAAAATACTTCCTTAAATTACCTCTGAGCCGCCCCTCTATCTTCAAATTGTGCCCTCTTGTTCTTGCACACCTCTTTTTTTGAAAGATGCTACCCTCTTGGACTTTGTTGATTCCCTTGAGGTACTTGAAAGTTTCTATCATGTCCCCCTCTCCCTCCTTTCCTCGAGGCTATACATATTAAGCTCCTTAAGTCTCTCTTCATATGTCTTCCGTGCAGACCCTGCACCATTTTAGTTGCCCTCCTCTGGACAGCTTCCATCCTGTCTATGTCTTTGCGGGAGATTGGTCTCCAGAACTGCACACAGTACTCCAGATGGGGTCTCACCAGCTGTCTGTACAGAGGGATAATAACTTCCTGTTTTCTACTGGTGATGCCTCTCCCATGCATCCCAGTATCCCCCAGCCCTCCTTGCTGCCCTCTCACATTGCTTGCCCATCTTTAGGTCATCTGATATGACTACCCCCAGGTCCCTCTCCATTTTTGTTGTTGTTAGTATCTCCCCTATTGTGTGCTCTCCTGGGTATTTGTTTCCAGGTGCATTCCTGCACTTCTTAGCATTGAATCTAAGCTGCCATACATTTGACCATCTCTCTAACTTGCCAAGTCCCTTCTCATCCTTTCCACCCCACCTGTGCATCAACTCTGTTGCAGATCTTAGTGTCATCTGCAAAGAGACATACTTTTCTTCCAGTCCTTCTGCAATGTCGCTTATAAAGACATTGAAGAGGACCGTCCTAATACTGAAACTCCCAGTGTACCCCACTAGTAACCTCCTTTCTTCTGAGTGGACTCCATTTACTATTACTCTCTGTGTCCTTTCTCCAGCCAATTCTTTACCCAGGCTGTCATCTTGGGACCCACTCCCAGGCTGGCTAACTTGTATATTAATCTTTTGTGTGGGACTGTGTCAGATGCCTTGCTAAAGTCTAGGTAGGCCATGTCCACAGCCCTCCTGATCTACTACTTTGGTCACCCAGTCAAAGAAATCGATCAGATTCGTCTGGCATGACCTTCCCGCTGTGAATCCATGCTGCGTAGGGTCCTGTGCCCCTCTGGCCTCTAGATACTCGACAGTTCTTTCCTTTAGAAGTGATTCCATCATTTTCCTTATCACTGAGGTTAAACTAACAGGTCTATAGTTTCCTGCTTCTGCCTTGCTCACACTTTTGTGAAGGGGAATCACATCTGCCCTCCTCCAGTCCTCGGGTACCACCCCATCCTCCCATGATTTGTTAAAAAGGGTAGTCAGTGGTGTCACTAGTTCTACCCTTAGTTCTTTTAGAATTCTGGGATGAATCCCATCAGACCCCATTGCTTTGTCCACCTTCAGTTTTAAGAGTTCTTTCAGAACCCTTTCTTCTGTAAATGGGCCGTTAACAACTTCTGTATCCAGCGTGTTACTACTGTTTGTTTTATGTACCTCCCTCTTCCTTTGTAAATACTGAGCAAAAATATTTGTTTAGTATCTCTGCCTTTCACAGTCTCCTCTGCCCACCCTCCCTCCCCTTTATTAAGCCTCACTATCCCTCCCTTGGTCTTCCTTCGCTCCCTGATGTACCTATAAAAGATTTTATCCCTTCTTAACTGAGTTGGCTGTCTTTTCCTCGGTTTGGGCCTTTGCTGTTCTGACTGCCTTCCCAGCCTCCTTTTGCTTTAACTGATACAGTTCTCTGTCCTGCTCCTTCTGTGATTCCTTGTACTTCCTGAATGCTTTCTTTTTCTCTTGAACCTTCACTGCCACTTCCTTTGAGAACCATAGTGGTTTCTTACATCGTCTTGTTTTGTTTATTTGCTTCACAAAGGCTGTTACCTCTGTGATGGCAGTTTTTATTATTCCCATTGTTCTTCCACCCTCCTTCCTGCCTATTTGCTAGTGCATTCCTTAGGCACTCACCCATTTTGGCAAAGTCAGCCCTCCTAAAGTCCAGTACTTTGTCTTTATTTGGCTTGACTGTATTGCTGTGTTTATTGTGAACCATACTGTTCGATGGTCACTAGTTCCCAGATGGCTACCCACTTCTACATCTGTAATCTCTCTCCATCTCCATTTGAGAGAATCAAGTCTAATATTGCTCCTCTCGAGTGGGCTCCAGTACTAGTTGTCTAAGGCATGCCCCTGTGGGGCATCTAGAATAACGGCACTCTTGAAGTGGCAGCTGCAACTGCACTCCAATTAACATCTGGCATATTCAGATCACCCATCAGCAATATCTCCTTTTTCTGCCATTCTAAGTATCTTTCTATCATTTCCTGTCCATTTCCTCCCCCTGAGAGGGGTCTGTCTAACCCTGTGCGGATTTGGTGCCATTGCCTGTCTCCAAATTTACCTACAGTGCTTCTTCTCCTCCTGTTACCCTTTTGTTCTGTTGCTTTTATTCCTTCCCTTATGTAAAGAACTACTCCTCCTCCTCTTTTACCCTCCCTGTCCCTCCTGTAGACAGTGTATCCTGGTATGTTTATGTCTCAGTCATGGTTTTGTGTGTACCATGTTTCTGTGACTGCCACGATATCCAGATGTTTCTCCTCCATCAAGGCCACTAATTCAGGAAGCTTGTTACCCAGACTACGGGCATTAGTACTCATTGCTCTCCATTTTTTGATGGCTTTACCTTCTGTTGCAGCATCCCCCACTGACCATTCTACCTCAGTCTTTTTCTCATTTAGTACCCTGCTTTGTAGGGAGAGGCTGGGATTTTCCTGCTGCTTGTCAGTGCCTCCCCCTTTGCCTAGTTTAAAAGCTTGCCAATGAAGCATTTAAACCGATTGCTCAACAGACTTGTTCCCTTCCTGGACAGATGCAGACCATCCTGCCAGTAATTGATACAGTTTCCTGTCGTGCTCCTTCTGTGATTCCTTATACTTTTTGAATGCAGCCTTTTTCTCCTTAACCTTCCCTGCCACCTCTTTTGAGAACCATAGTGTTTTTTTCCTCTGCTTTGTTTTCCTTATCTGTTTCACACAAAGGCTTGTTGCCTCTATGATGATAGTTTTGATTTTTCTCCATTGTTCTTCCACCCCTCCTTTTTGGCCATTTGCTAATGTATTCCTCAGGTATTCACCCATTTTGCCAAAGTCAGCCCTTCTAAAGTCCACTATGCTTGCTTTTGTATGGCTCGTCTCCATGGTTGTGCTTATTGTGAAGCACACTGTGCAGTGGTCACTTGTTCCCAGATGTCTACTGACTTCTAAATTTGTGATCCTCTCTCCATTTGAGAGTACCAGGTCTAGTATTGCTCCCTCCTGAGTGGGTTCCAACACTAGCTGTCTAAGGCTTGCCCCCTGCTGGGCATCGAGAATGACCCTGCTCTTGGATGTGGCTGCAGTACATGTCATCCAGTTAACTTCTGGCATATTCAGGTCCCCCATTAACAGTATCTCCCCTTTTTCAGCCATTCTGAGAATGTCCTCTTTCATTTTCTTGCCCATTTCCTCCCCTTGAGACGGGGGTCTGTATACCACCCCTGTGTGGATTGTGATGCCATTCCCTGTCTCCAAGGTGATCCAGAGTGCCTCTTGTCCTCCCCCTTTACTTTTTAGTTCTGTAGCTTTGATCCCTTCCCTTATGTATAGAGCTACTCCCCTCCTCTTTTCCCTCCCTGTCCCTTCTGTAGACTGTGTACCGTATGTTGACATCCAGTCATGGTTCTCCGTGTACCATGTTTCGTGACTGCCACAATATCCAATTGTTCATCTTCCATCAAGGCTACTAGCTCAGGAGCTTGTTTCCCAGACTATGGGCATTGGTACTCATTGCCTCCATTTAATGTTGGCTTTATCCTTTTCCCCATGCCTGCTCTTTTGTCCTTGTCTATTTTTCCATTTACCCGATCCTGCCTCTATTGGGCTTTTGTGCCTCAGTGTTTACCTTACTACCTGGCATATTTATGAGAGCTTGAAATTTCCTGCCTCTTATTAGCACCTCCCCCCATGGCTAGTTTAAAAGCTTGCCAAGGAAGCATTTAAACCTGTCACTTAGGATCTTGGTTCCCTTCGTGGATGGATGCAGACCTTTGTGCCAGTATAGACCTTCATCTCTCAAAGCGTACTCCACCCCCAGTCCCCAATGAAGCCAAAGCCCTGTGCTCTGCACCAGTTTTGCAGCCATTCATTAAACTGCATGGTGTGTAGTACCCTAGCCTCACCCCTGCCATGAACTGGCAGCACCTCTGAGAAGGTAACCAACCGTGCTTGCTACCTGTCTGAGGCCCCTCCCCAACTCCACAATTTCATCCTGCACTGCACTGATCCCACGCCTAGCTAGGTCATTTGTCCCAAGGTGAACAATGATATCTAGTTCCCTCTCCCGTGATGCTGCTTCTGCAATTCTGAGGACTGGGGACATTTAAATTAAATAAATAATGCTGGACTACTAGATTACTAATTTTTTATAGGGGGATAAATATCCTCACTGGACCCAACTTTTTCAAACAGAACCAACAAAATGGCATGTTATTTTTAAGGGCAGTTCAGATCTCCATTTGAGTTCATCAGTATTTATGCATAAAAGGGGTTGACAGTGCCCAGTGGAGTTGAGAAAAATTATGAAATAATGGCTTATCGACCTGCTTTGCATGAAGAATTCTGAATCATGTTTTTGTGTGGGACTGCTCAACTTTCCTACCGGATGTCATGACAAAAGGACCAAAGCTTATGAAGAAATGTTCTTTCTTTTTTTTTTAACTTGGTGTACTTTATTAATTCACTCAAGGTGTTCAAATCTAGTACAATACATGGAAAATACAGAGGTTTCTAAAAATTGGACAGCTAAATACATGTCAACAGCACATGTACACTGTGTGTATCACATAAATCACACTATACAACTAGCACACTAATATACAAAAACATGAACGCCTAATAAACATGTAACAAGAATAGCAGGAACTAATAGAATAGTAAAACGTAATGCAAGACTGTTGCGTATTGCTTAGTGAATTTTTTTTTTTAGGAAAGTTGACACATGTACCACAATGCATTGATATGGCGGACATCCCTGGTTCTCAGTAATGTGTGTAGCCCGTGTGTCATTAAGATTCACGTGCTCTTATGCCATTGTCCTGGGGCAGCTGTAGTAACACCTGTAGTCGCTGCCTCCTGGATGCAAAGGTTTTAGATCTGTTGTTGATGTTAGCCAACATTTTTTCTATCCTTAATGCCTCCAAGGCAGTGGCATGCCATTCTCTGTATGTTGGTGGGTTGGTCATCGAACCAATGCCTGGCAGTGACACACCATGCAGTGGTGGACACCAAGGCCATCTGATACCTTTGCTGCCCCACTAGTTTTTCTTGGCCTAAACTAATGAGACAGGCAAGTGGGTTAAAGGCTTGTGGTAGGCTGAGCAATTTCTAACTACAGTGAGGCAGTAGATGGGCAGTCCCATAAGATGTGTTTCAATGTTCCTCTCTGAGGCTTACATTTGTAACACAGGTCTGATTCCAGTTTCTGCATTTTGTATAACCGTTCTGGTGTGAAGTACATATTATTTAGCAACTCATAGTATGCAAGCCTTAAACAGTCACATTTTAAGTAATTGTGGAGGTGTAGTCACATTTTATCAAAATTATCAAGAGCTTCCAGCTCTGGGTATTCTTTATTCCAGTAACTCAAATGCAGAATCCCAGAATCAGTAGTATACTGGCTAAGTTTTTTATATAGTGCTGATATGGCATCTTCTGATTTGCTTCCAAGCTAAACTCTGCCCATGGGCCTTTTTGTAATGTCGACCAGGGGCGGGGGCACAGTTTGCTACAGATCAGGTGTTGGAGCTGCAAAAATGGAAAGAAATGTGGTGGCCCTCTAGATTGTTGTGTGTCTGAAAGGTGGCAAAGGTTACAGATGTAGTATTCTCGATTAACAGTGCCAGTTTTGAAACATCAACACCTGGTAGGAAGGAGTCTTCTGCCATTTTCCCACCTATGGTAAAGTTTGGGTTATGGCAAATGGATTGGTTCATATCAAATACAGGGTTAATACCTAAAAAATTATGGAGTTGTCTGCAGGTCTTTGAAGGGTACCCACTAATGTGGCTCTTAATTCTGTGGGAAGCTTGCTGAGTTTGTAGCTGGTCTGTGTTCTGAGATCTATATGGTGTTTTTTTGCTAGGTCAGGTTGTATGATTTGATGTGCTGGCCTGAACTGAAGAACATCTTCTGTCATGGGAGCCAGCCTCCTCCAGAGGAAGTGGCAAGCATGGCAGGCTAAATAATACAGGAAGAAGTCTGGCAACTGTAGCGCTCCCCTGCGTTTTTCCGGTGTAAGTTTAGCGTATACCAGTCTAGGCATTTTCCCTCCCTCTGGGAGTTCAGACAAGGCGTATTTCAGGGTGATTAACCATTGCTTTGGTAAGAACAGACCAGTCATACTTAGTGGGTAGTGTATACATGGTAAAATATTCATTTTTATATCATTAATTGTGACTCACAGTGATAATGGTAATGTTGCCCATCTTGCCAGGTCTGCCTTTAGTTTGTGTCATAAACTGGGTTATGTTTTTGCCCATCATCAGGCTCTTGTCCCTACTGCTTGTAATGCCCAAGTACTTGAGCAATGTGGGGGTTCATGTACCCCCCTTGCATAACCTCTGTTCTATTTGTATGTACATTTCGTGGCATGATTATTGTTTTGTCTAGATTTTTTGGTTTTTTGTTTTTTGTTAATTTTGTTTATTGAGGTTTCTGTAAATTCAGACTTACAAAATGTTTGTACAGGTAGATAGCACATATCCAAGATTATCAACATAATTCATCTCTTACAAAGGATAAATGCAAGACACTACCCCACGAGTATCAGCATTGGGGGAAAACCAGGTGTTATAGATTTATTCATGTAGTTAAAACTGATGCATACAGCCTAGGAAATCAACAGGGATTAGGTAGTAGGAAATGGTAAAAGAAATTCAGTGCTTACTATAATGACCAAAAGGGTCTAAATAATCCCCAGTCATTATAGAAAGTTACAGTTTGCCTTAATACATCTCCCCAAACCCCTGCAGAGAGTGGACAACATCTCAAGTAATGGTGAAAGTAACAGGAAGCCCCATGAAACCCTATCAAAGGCCTTCTTGATGTCCAGGCTCATCAGACAGGCTGGGGCACGAGTTTTCTTTATTTCGTCTATCAGGTTCACAGCTGACCTGACACTGTCAGGGGCCTGGTATCCAGCAACAAATCCGGTTTGGTCCATATGGATCAAGTCTGGAAGCAAAGGATTCAACCTTGCCGCCAGAATCGATGTGAAGATTTTGTAGTCTACGTTAAGTAGGGATATGGGCCAGTAGGACTCACAAAATGTGGGATCTTTCCCCTCTTTGTGAATAATTGAAATGGTGGCGTATTGCCAGGAGGGTGGGACTGGGCCCGACTCTTCCCAGATATCTGTATATATTTGTTGGAGAATAGGAGTCACCTCTGGCTCAGATGTTTCATAAAATTCGGCACTGAATCCGTCTGGGCCCGGGCATTTAGATGTCTTTAGATTTTTTGTTGTAGATCTGAACTCATGTCTTGTTGTGGGTCTAGACAAGAGCGCCACCTTCTCCGGGGCAAGAGGGGGAAGGGAGAGCCTGTCCAGGTATCCTTTTTTCTCCTGAGGGGTGGTTTCTTCTTGTGCGGTGTACAGTTTTGTGTAGTATTCCACGAAGGCTTCTGCTGTCTGGGATGCCTGGGTGACTTCCTGTCCAGTTCGAGGGGACTTTATTTTGGTAATTGTTGCCCTGGCTACATGTTGTCTAAGCCTGTAGGCTAAAAGGCGGGTGACCCTAGGGCCTCCCTCATAATATCTCTGTTTCAGGTAGTGCAGGGCTTTTTCTATCTCTAATTTCTGAATTTGGTTAAGTTGTTTCCTGCACTCTGTAAGCTCTCTATGTCTATTTGGATCCCATCTTATCTTTTGGGCTCCTTCCAGCTCTCTAATCTGAATTGTAAGTTTTTGTCCCGTTTGCTTCACCATTTTTTTCTTGTGTGAGGCTATGGCAATCATTTTACCCCTTAAGGAGGCTTTAAGGGTATCCCATAAAATTTGTGAAGTGGTCCCCGGGACATTACTTTCCCAGTAGGTATCCCTAAGATGTTGTTTGAGGTCTTCCACTATCTTTTTATCCTGAAGAAGGGAGGTGTTCAGCCTCCAGTGGGTGGTCTTTTTGAGGAGGCCGAGATCTGTTTCCAGAAAAAGAGGACTATAGTCTGAGAGTGTGGTGGTACCCACCCACATTGAGGAAAACTGGGGTAGGTTTCTTGAGAAGGTAAAAAAACATGTCTAGTCTGGAAAATATGCGAAATCTCTGGGAGTAACATGCGTATTCTTTACTTCTAGGGTACCTCTCCTGCCATACATCTCTCCAGCCCATCTGGTCTAACATTAATTTTAAGGCCCGGGCCCTACCAATCTCTGGTTTAGGTATTTGGGATGTAGTATCTAAGTCCCTATTCATTACTAGGTTCCAATCGCCCCCCATGACCAAAACCCCTTCGACTTTTTCAGCCACCATTTGCAAGAACGCTGTGTAGAATGAGACTGGGGACCCCGAGGGAGCATAGAGGTTCACCAGTGTGCCTGGTTGGTCTTGTACTCTTCCCTTCACCAGTAGATATCTTGCTTCCGGGTCCTTTACTACCTCTCACTGCTGAAAGGGGAAGGCAGCAGAAAGAATTACCACTCCTTTTTTCTTACCCCCCTTGAGGGACGAGGAGATCAGGTGGGGGAAGGCCCTGGACCCCAGCTTCTGAGTCTTCCCCGGAGTTAGATGTGTTTCCTGGAGGAAAACTATATTGCATCCCTGAGTGGCTATATACTGTACTTCTGAACTCGTTTCCTCTTAATAGGACTTGAACAACCATTTATATTAAATGACAATACTTTTAACTAGACGTGTCACCATTTTGAATCAGTTTAAGTTTAACATCTGATCTCTGGATCAAGCTCTCTCTTAAAAATGATGATTTAATTTCCCATGTACCTTGCTGAATTGAAAAAGTAACAAGAACAACATTATAACAGTATAACCTTTTTAGCATTAACAACAACTTTTTTATCAAATAATACAATTGGTGCTCTGGCCTCTTCCTACTACGAGCCAAGAGCTTAATGTATGGATAAGTCTTTGTGGCTGAGAAGCCTCGAAGCCTCAAGGTTTGATTTTTATATTGTGGACAACCAAGGTGTAGCTGATGTGTGGTCGTCAGCAGTGGAGTGGACATCCAAAGTCGGTAAATTAGGGAGCTCAGTAGTGCAGTGAGGACTCCCTGTTGCTTCCCTGGGTAACCCTGAAGGAAGCTTCCCACTCGCTTAGCAGGGGTCCCAAAAGGCAGCATCGGTACAGTACCATTCAAATCCCCCCCACTGCAATTTTTCTTTTAAATGTGGAAGTAATTGTCTATTTCTTGGGTATTATTTAAAAAATAGGGATTAGGCTATTACTTCATGGCTTGAAGCTTTTGTTACCTTTCTTACCCTGAGCCCACTGTCCCCGAGGTATTCCACAGGGGCCCATTGACCCCATCCCCTCTCCAACATCCCAGCCATCTCCCCCCCTCCGGGCAACCCCAAGGAAAACAGGCAGCCTTCCAGAGGCCTGGCAGCAAGCGAGCTCCGGCCTGAACAACGAAGGCCTTCCCCACCATTGTGCCCCCTCCACACTCCCAATCCCAAACCCGCCTTCGGGTGGGAAGAAGCAAGTACTTAAAGGTTGGAAACAGGGAAGGGGGAAAAGGACAGGGCGACAGTGAAAATAAGCTCAAGCAACTTTGCAGTGTTAAGAGTAAGGTCCCTGTATGCCCCTTTGATAATGCTGGCTCCGAGGCGGGACACACTGAAAACGGGGTGGTTGATGCATCACCGAAGATCCACTGCAGAGGTCCTCAGCTAGTCGGGAGACAAAGTACTATTTACTTACAGTCTTCTTGCTGAGGCCTCGGTTGCTCTTTGGTGGTCGTAGCAGCATGGTCCGACCCGTCAGCTCTGTCTTCTAAGCGAGTTCAATGCAGGGCAGTCCGATCCTAGGCCGCAAGGCAGGTAAAGAGGAGAAGACGAAAAGGAAACACATGTCTGTTGTGAGGAAAATCACCTCGGGTTGTCATTCCCTTCCGCTTCCAGGCCTGATACGCTCTGAAGACCAGCCTCATCATCTGCAGGATCCAAGGCAGGCTGTTCGCGGAGATGTGATGCAGCTTGGTTAATCGAGCTTGACTCCCCATGTCTCTTTATCATAGTTGTTAGGGCAGCACGCAAGGTTGTCTGGGGGATCCACTGTGTAGTACCCTTCCTTATGGCTCCCTTCTGTGCTACGGACCAGGCCGAGGTAAGGAACTCCTTCTCTAATTTTTCTTTGAAGAGTGAGGGAGTGTTGATTCCGTTCTCCAAGAAAGAGGAAGCCACGAAGAGATCGTTGAAGATTTTTACTCCCTGGGATGTAGGGATCTTTAATCTAGCTGGGTAAAGAACTTGCACTGTAAACTTTTTAACTCTTAGTTGTTTGATTATGGGCCAGAGTGTTTTACGGGCCTCCTGCATGCTGGTAGTGTGATCGTTGTCCAGGAAGATCCTGTGACCATTGTAAGTGAGGTTTTTTGCTGCCATGCTCATCTAAGAAGTTCTTCTTTGCTTCTGTATGTTGTTAGCCTTATTATAAAGGATCTGGGCCTGGCTTGAGGATCTTGGGGCCGCGAGCCTAGGGAACGGTGGGCCCAGTCTATTCCCAGGTCGAAGGTTTCCGGGAGGTTCAGTGACTCTCTGAGCACCATTTGCGAAACAAGATATTGTCCTTTGACTTAGTTTCCAGACCCTCCAAAATCCCGTAAATTCTAATTTCTAGGGACATGGATATGTTGTTCATCCACACTGTCTGGCAGGTTTCTTGCCGCTTTAAATCTTGCCGGAAGGTCTTCAAGCTGGCTCCTCCCACCCACCCGGTTGGTAAAACTCGGCTCCGTCCACTCGCGGCATGGAGCTTCCTTACCGCTTGGAAGCTCAGGTTCCCTCTAACGCTTCTGCGTATAAGACTGGTTCCTAATTCTTCAATTTTCAAATTAAAAAGTTTTGCTAAAAAAACTTCGGTCTTCTCTCCCTCGCGGCTGCGATGGACAAATCGACTCCTGGTTTCTGGAGATGCCCCTGTGGGCAGAAAATGTCTCGGACGGATCCGCACTCCACGTGCGTCTACTGCTTGGGCCTTGAGCACGACCCGCAGGCCTGCGACCTGTGCTCTTCCTTTTTGGCCTACATCCTCGAAGACAGTGCTGCCCGTTTACAACTGGGGCGTCCCGAGAAGAGATTTCCTCCGGTTAAGTCAAAAGAGGCCCGGTCGGCGGTGTCCGCGGCAGCGGGCTCGGCGGATCAGCTCGAGCAGATGATCGCCCTCGAAGAGGAGGCGGCTCGGGCCGCTTCTACCTCGCTGCGCATTTGTCCCGCATCTCTCGGTGCCTCTTATTCGCTTCTTTTAAGGAGCTTTGTCTGACCCTCTCGACAAAAGGTGAGGGTCCAACTTCTTCTGGACCGTTTTCTCGGTCCAAAAAGAGAGACAAGGGTAAGTCTCACCGTCAACGCTCTTGGGAGCGGGAAAGATCCCTCTCCCCGAGTTGTCGGCCGTCGACTTCGGTCGACCCCTCGGCTTCGGACACTGGTTTCACGGTGTCCCCATCAGGCCAGTTGACCGAGACTCCCGTTGACGCGGTCGAGATTTTTCTCGACCCGTTGGACGAGTTGTCGGCTGGAGAAGCTGAGAATCCCCTCTCCCCGGTTCCCCCGGTGGGAGTTGAGGATCCCGTCGGCTCGGCTGTGCCTCTGGTTCCAGAGCCCTCGGTTGAATCGTCCGAACCGAGGGGAGTGCTGATTCCCGACACCTCCCCGCACCGTCCTCGGCCTAGCCGAGGTTCTCAGTCTCGGTCTCGGACGTCTTCGCGGTCCAGCCGATCCCGCCGTCATAGGCGGTCTTGGTCTCAGCACCGCGGCAAGCAGCGCCGCCTCGCGTCCTCTTCCTCCTCCTTGGACGAGGAGAGGCTTCGGCACAAGTTGCGTCGGAGGTATGAGGAACTCATGTGGCAACAGCTCCTTCTGAATGGGAATAAGCTGACGCCGTCGTCTTCCCCGGCCATTAAGTGGCTGTCACCGGAGCTGCCGAAACAACCCCTCGTTCTAGCCGAGGAGCCTGTTCCCAGGCCTGTTGTTCAGCCAATTCCAGCTGCCCCACCAATTCTGGTGGAACCTCCGCCTCCACAGCCGTTAGTTGGGGCTCCGACCAAAAATTCACGGTCGGCTCGGGGACTGCCCCATAGGCTGTCTGTCACCCTCACTCCCGATAGACCTCGGCAGGTGGAGGGTGGCTCAGGCCCGAGGCAGCTCTTTGAGGACTCTTCCGAGTCTGAGGATGATTCCTCCCTTTTCTCCAAGCGAGTGGACTTGGAGTCCTCAGGAGGACAGTCGGTGGACGATAGCCCTTCGTCCTTCCTAGGATTGCTTCGGCTCATCTCGGAGTCCACCGGGATGAAGCTCGAACCCCTTTCTAAACGGGCCAGGTATCCCCTCACGGAGATTCTGGACCGAGGGGATTCCCCTACGGAGGCCTTTCCGGTGGCCGAGGCGATAGTGGGTCCGGCCTTGGAGCTCTGGCAGCGCCCCTGCTTCCTGTCCTGCGCCTTGGCCAGGATGGCCAGGAAGTCTGGGTCCCTACCGTTCCCTGTCCGGTTTGGAACACCCTCGGGGAAGGGTTGAGTTACCGACGTCATGCGTCGGGAACGCTAGGGATGTGGACAAACCTCCGCCAAGGAGTCCAAGAAATTGGACTATGCCGGGTGAAAAGTCTATGCTGCATCCTCCCTCGGCCTTCTCCAGGCCAGTTCGGCCGTCCTCATGGCACATTTTTCTCATGCCCTGTTGGGCTCCCTGGATGAGGTCGTCCCTCATCTTCCCGCGGATCTGCAGACCACGGTCAGGCAGGTGCGGGACCAGGGCAGGGCAGTGGCCAAGCAGCAGCTCCAGACTGCTTTAGACATTGGGACTCATGTGCCAGGTCTGTGGCGGCGCGGTGGCTATGTGTCGTCGGGCTTGGCTGAGGATATCCACCTTTACGGATACCCAGCACAAGTTGGCGGATGTTCCCTTTGGGGACTGACCTCTTGGCCCTGGGGTGGAAGGTCACCTGCAGAGGATCGAGAAGTCCAATGCTACCTTGGACTCGGTCTCTTCCGCTCAGAAGGACAAAGGCCGCAAACCACAGCCTAAGCCCTTTCGTCCTTCTGCGCCCGCGCATCCGGCCCAGCAACGTCAGGGCCAGCAGGCTCGGGCTTGGCATCCCAAACCCAAGCCCGGAGCTTCCTCCAACAGGAAGCAGGGAGGTAAAGGCCCAGGAGGTCCCTCAGCTGGTTCCTCCTCCAAGCCTGCCCAGTGACGGGCTGAGGGGTGTCGCCCCCAACCCCGTCACCTCACCCCAGGTTCCCCCCGTGGGGGGACGGCTCCGGCACTTCCTTTCCGCCTGGTCCGTTATTACCACGGACAGGTGGGTACTGGAGGTGGTGGGAAAAGGCCTGCCTCTAGAATTCGAGCAGGCCCCGCCCTTCAGAGCCGTCGCACCTCGGGGGGCCTCGAGGTCCGCAGCCTCACTGTCGGCTCGTCGGGCCGACATCTCTCTCCTCCTCCAAAAGGAGGTGATCAGGGAGGTGGCGGACCCTCCCTCAGACCCGGGGTTTGTGTCCAGGTACTTCCTGGTTCCGAAACGGATGGGGGGCTGGCGCCCCATTCTCGACCTTCACGACCTGAACAAGTTCCTAAGGTCTCGAACCTTCAGGATGGTCACTCTGGCTCAGATAATACCATCCCTGGAACACGGCATGTGGTTCTGCTCTCTGGACCTGCAGGACGCGTTCTTTCACGTCCCTATCCGTCCGTCACATCGGAGATTCCTTCGCTTTCGAGCGGAGGGGTCCCTCTTCGAGTTCCGAGCCATGCCCTTCGGCCTTTCTCCAGCTCCCAGGGTCTTCACCAAATGCATTGCAGTGGTGACAGCTTTCCTGCGATGCCAAGGGGTCCGGGTGTACCCTTACCTGGACGATTGGCTGATAGCAGCCCCCTCCAGACAGGAGGTGGAACGGTCCAGAGATCTGGCCCTCCAGGTTTGCTCTCAAGTCGGCCTTCTCCTCAACGAGGCCAAGTCGGAACTCGAGCCGAAGCAGGTGATTCTGTTTATCGGGGCAGAGCTTGACTCTCTTCGAGCCAGAGCACGGCTCCCGACGGACAGGGCCGAGGTTCTTTCCTCCTTTTCCCAATCATTTCTGGTTGGGCAATCGCGCCCTGCCCGGGACTTCCTGCGCCTCCTGGGTCTCATGGCGGCCTGTACGAGCATGGTCCTTTGGGCACGCTGGCACATGCGCCCCCTTCAGTGGGGACTGGCCAGCCAGTGGTCACAACGCTGCGATCCATTGGACCAGCTAGTGATGGTGACCCAGGAGATGTGGAACGCTCTCCGGTGGTGGACCATTCCATCTCATCTGCAGGAGGGCATCCCGTTTGTCTGCCCCGAGCCGATGGTCTCTCTATCAAGCGATGCCTCTCTGATGGGTTGGGGTGCCCATCTGGGGGAACACCGAGCGCACGGCCTCTGGTCCCCGCGGGAGTCCCGATGCCACATCAACCTGCTGGAGCTCCGAGCAGTCCGCCTAGCTCTCACCGCCTTTGCTCCGTTTCTCTGGGGTCAAGTGGTCTGAGTCCAGACGGACAATACCACGACCATGTACTACCTAAACCACCAGGGCGGGACGCGTTCCATGCTTCTATGCAAGGAAGCTCTCCGCATTTGGTCACTCGTGCGCAGCCTGGAGGCGGATCTCCTAGCCATTCATGTGGCAGGAGCCTCCAACACCTTGGCCCGATGTCCTGGGCGGATAGGGGCTGCATCTCACAGTGGTCTCTCCTGCGGTGGTAGTACAAGATCTGTTCTCCCATTGGGGCACACCTCAGGTGGACCTGTTTGCCTCCAGGGAGAGCGAAGCTGAGGCTGTTTCATGCCTGCCCCCTCAGCAGGGCTCGCTGCAGGGGATGCCTTCTCGAGGCTGTGGACCCGGGCCTCTTCTCGCCTTCCCCCGTTTCCCTTGATTCTGAGGTGCTTCTCAAAGCAAGGAGGGACAAGGCGCAGGTGATTCTGATAGCCCCAGACTGGCCCGCCAGTTCTGGTACCCAGATCTCCTCAGCCTCAGCTCCAGGCCCCGAGGCAGCTTCCAGCTCGCCCGGACCTGCTCTCAGTCAATCAGGGCAAGGTGTTCCATCCGAACCTTCAATCCCTGCACCTGATGGCCTGGTTCCTGAGCGGCTAGAGTTCCAGGCCTTGGGTCTTTCCGACGAGGTCCTCAATGTTGTTGAGGCGTCCCGTAAGGAGTCGACCAGAAAGTGCTCGCCTTCAAATGGAAAAGATTTTCCATTTGGTGTCAGAACAAGGCTTGGACCCTTCCTCCTGTTCTTTGGCAAGCATCTTGGACTATTTATGGTCCCTTTCTAGTCAAGGGCTTAGGTCGACGACCCTAAGGGTGCACCTGGCAGCCATCTCTGCTTACCGGGCGTGGGCCGGGGAGCAGTCGGTGGCACAGGAGAAGGTGGTCTGGCGCTTTTTCAAAGGCCTTGATCACATTTCCCCTCCGGTGCGAGAACCTCCACCTCCGTGGGATTTACTGCTGGTACTGGCAAAGCTCATGGGCAAGCCATTCGAACCAATGCACAGGTGTGAACTCTCTCACCTGTCGTGGAAGACGCCTTCTTGGTGGCTATCACGTCAGCCAGAAGGATGGGAGAACTCCAGGCGCTCTGCATTGAGTCTCCTTACCTGGTCTTCCACAGGGACAAGAAGTCCTGCCCCACCGAAATTCCTTCGAAGGTGGTGTCGGAGTTTCACCTTAATCAGGTGTTGACTCTGCCGGTGTTCTACCCTAGTCACACCTCGGAGGCGAATACAGGCTCCATACTTTGGACCCTAGAAGGGCGCTCGCTTATTATAAGGAGCGCACGGCTGAAATTCGGGGAGAGGTTCGCCAGCTGTTTGTCACCTACGCTGAAGCCGCACCTGGCAGACCTGCAGCCAAGCGGACGATAAGCAGGTGGGTCACCTCCTGCATAGATCTCTGCTACAAGTTGGCGGGCATGGAGCCTCCCAGAGGGATAAGAGCTCATTCTACCCGTCATACTGCTGCATCGGTGGCTGCTTCCAGGGACGTCCCTATCCAGGAAATCTGCAGGGCTGCTACCTGGAAGTCAGCACACACCTTTATTACCCATTACCACATCAACCTTGAGTCACGCCGGGATGCTGGTTTTGGGGCCTCGGTTCTCCAGTCTTTATTCCCTAAGTAGGGGGTGTGCGCCTTGCCTCCCTCCTCCCGGAGAACTGCTAGGAGTCTGCCAGACAGTGTGGATGAACAACATATCCATGTCCCTAGAAATACAGGTTACTCACCTGTAACAGGAGTTCTAGGAATGGTATATGTTGTTCATCCACACGACCCACCCGACCTCCCCGGCTCCGACGCACAACCTGAGCTTCCAGCGGGCCAGATCTGGCGTCATGGGGCGGAGCCGAGAGTTTTACCACCCAGGTGGGTGGGAGGAGCCAGCTTGAAGACCTTCCGGCAAGATTTAAAGCGGCAAGGAACCTGCCAGACAGTGTGGATGAACAACATATACCATTCCTAGAACTCCTGTTACAGGTGAGTAACCTGTATATTCTGCCTTCTGCTCCTTCACTCCAGGTCGTTAAGTCGTTTTATAATCTCTCGATCCCTGGCCAGCAAGTATAAAAGGAGCCGATCATACCTGTCTGTCTGTTCCACTGTTTGAGAAAACCCCAGCTCTATTTGCTCTGTTTTGTGATCGATTCAGTTGAGGTCCGACTGGAGTTCTGAGAGGGTCCGGTCAATTTTGGAGACCGTTCGGGCAGTTTGTGCTATAGTTTCTGCTAGGTCTTCTTTCAGTGGATCACGACCTAGCAAGGCCTCCATCTGTCCTCCCAGTTGGTCCCAATTTTCTTGTAAATTGGAGCTTTCTGCCTGTAGGAGTTCCCGGAGTTTCTGGGCTGGGGTGCCCGGGGGTTTACCAGACCTGTTTTGGTTTTGTTTGGCTGATGATGCCATACTTATCAGGACGATTTTTATCGATCTTCTTCAGTGGGGGGAACGGAGCTAAAGCACTATACTGCCATCCTGGTCCCTGACGTCACCGGAAGTCCGATTTTCTCCCTTTGTTCCGAGACCCTCCCACCCCCTGTTGCTAGGTGATACCTTGGGGATGGCAAACTCACTGGCCCACTACTGGGGTTGCTGCAGCAGAACCATAGTTCCATCCTTCCTCGGCTGGGAGCACTGCCATGTGACTTCAGCCTCTTTAGCCGCCCAACCCATTTTCCAAGTTTGCTCCTGAACCCGGATCACTGGCATGGGAGGGCAATGCACTGTCCAGTATGCCATTGGTCAGACCCATGATTTTAATTTTTAATGCAGCAGAAATTTAATCATGAAGTTTTTTTTTGGGGGGGGGAGGTTAGGATTTTCATTAGCAATGAATAACGTGTGCCAACACCTGAAATAAATACCATCGCAATGAACTGCATTGCTGAATTGCCATCACCCAGGTCCTTTTTGCTTACTTGCAGGTTTTTCATCTTGAAGATGTGATTGAGAAAACTGACTTTGTTCTAGAGCAGGACTCTGAATACTGTCAGAAATTCCTAGAAGAGGAAGAAGAAGTCACTATAAATGTCACTGGCAAAGGAGGAAGAATCCAAAAACACCAAGTAAGGCTTTTTTTTTATTTGTTTGTTTTGTTAAAGTAGCACATAAGTGTAACAGCAAAGAAAAATGTTTTCACTGAGACTGTGCATACAGTAAGTAATTATATTAAACCACATTACGTTGAGCCCATAACTTGTAATGGATTCTGTACAACTAAAGAAATAAAATATGAAACACATTATAATCTCTGCAGAGGCAGTCAGTCATACCTGCATTCTGGATTTCATATCATCAACCTGGCATGAAAGTAATGGAATCTGTGTAGAAGTTGTGTTGCATGAATTAGCTAAAACTTTAATGTTTCTGAGGCTGCCCCATGGCCCAGAGGAAGAGTGATGCATTTTCATGCAGGCAACTTGAGTTCGGAAGTGGATTCTAGTCTTCATAAAAAGGTTGGGGAATATATTGTTGCACAGCAACCCTCCCCAGACAGGGAGAGTAGTCGCCTCTCCAATAGTGACCCCTCACGATGGGCCAATGAGGTTACTCCTTTATGAAAGGTACTCACATACACCACACACTGCCTGCCAGTTCTGAGGCTGTTCAGCAACCGCATGGTGCCAGGGAGGTTGGGGGAGTACTCACAGCTAACATACTAACATACTAAAATGCCAGCAGAATAGGCTCTAAGTTCTGCGCTCGTTTCACTGCTTGGTCAGCCCCCACCCTGGGTACTGACCTTGCTGCCCCCTCGTCTTCTCTGGCTTCTCCGTCCCAGTTCCGGATATTCTTGCTGCATTGGATTTTGCTTCCAGAACCCTTCCCCTGTACCTGTCCCACCCCCTCTTGAACTCCTCCACTGTCTCTGCCTCCACCAGCCCCCTAGGCAGCGCATTCCATGGCTCCACCACCCTCTCAGTGAAGTAGCACCTCCTCCTTTCTCCCCTGAATCTTCCCCCCTCCAGCTTCCACCCATGCCCTCTAGTGGCTTCCTCCTCCTTCCTTCAAAGCACCCTGACTGTTCCTCCCCTATTTACCCTCTTCATGTACCTGAAGACCTCTATCATGTTCCCCCGGTCCCTTCTCTCTTCCAATGTGTACATATTTAGCTCTTCGAGCCTCTCCTCATAGGTCCTGTCCCCAAGCCCCAAATCATTTTGGTTGCCCTCCTCTGGACCCTCTCCAGGAGGTTAATGTCCCTCTTTAAGTGTGGCCTCCAAAACTGCACGCAGTACTCAAGTGTGCCCTCACCAAGCAGTTATACAGAGGGAGTATCACTTCCTCCTTCTAGAGGTGATCCCTCTAGCGATGCATCCCAGCATCCTGTTGGCCTTGGCTGCTGCCCTCCTACAAGTCTCAGAGTTGTTCATCTTGACATCCACCACCACCCCAGGTCCCTCTCAGCCACCGAGACTTGTAGCATTCCCCCCCCAGGGTGTACACTTGGCCTGGGTTTCTGGCCCCCAGGTGGAGTACCTTGCATTTCCCTGCATTGAACCTCAGCTTCCACTTTCTAGACCATCTTTCCAGAGCCTCCAGGTCCCCCTGTAGGGCCACCCTCCCCTCCTCCCCATCCACCACCGCCCCAGTTTCGAGTCATCCGCAAAGAGACTCATCTCACTCCTGATTCCTGTCCTTATGTCAGAGACGTAAGCTCAGTACACACTAAACAACAGCAAGGCACAATTCGAGAGGGGAATATTAACCCTTCGCCATCAGGATGACAGCAGGTATTGGCATGCTCGAGCTTCATCTGACTGCCCCCAGATCCTGAGATGTTGATTGGTGGGGCAGGTGGAGCCCACCTCAGTGGCTCCACCATCAAAACAGAAGAGGCCAGGTCACAATGAGCCTGGGTGGTTGCAGTGGCAGCCTGATAGCCAGACAGCTTAGTGGCCAAAAGTGCATCAGAGAAATAAAATGCATTTGTCTGAATCCTGTTGATTTCCCGAAAGCACCATTTAGTGAAAAGATTTCCTGCAGGATGTAGATCTAGTATGCTGCTCATGAGCTTTAGACCAACAGTCACTATTTCAGCCTGTTTTATGGAAAGAGCACATTTTACATTTGCAGGGTGTTTTAAAATTGCATTCCTGTCAATTACAGAGCACTCAGGCAGGTGTGGAGATCATAAAATGGAGGCAGGTAGACTTTTGCTGCCGTTGCCCTCCTTACAGCAGCACAGAAATAACTGGAACACTGCTATCTATGGCCTAGTATTACTGTGAATGAGGGGTAGCACTTTTGCTTATGGGCCCAGAAGGTCGAGCTTTAAAACTCCTTTGCTGGCCATTTGACAGCCATATTCTGACTCCTCTTGCACTCCTGCTTTACAGTCTCAGTGATGACTGTGTCCTGTAGGTTGATGGTGGGGTATTTAGCTGGCCAGCTCGGTGTCACTGAGGGTTGAGGCGCTGGACGCCACACCTTGCGTCATGCCGGTGACCCGGGTTCAGGAATGAGCCCTGGTTGTCCGGGGGCAAGGAGCAGGATTGGGCTGCCGTGAAGCAGCTCTCCTCTCCCAGGGGAGGAATGTGGGGTTTCTCTGGCCCTTGGCTACCACCCAGTGGAGGTCGGATGGCAGTTCAGGCTACAGGGGGCCCAGCGATAGCCGTAGTGGGGCGGAAGGGGCTGAGCATGTGTGCACCTCCACATGCACACACTGCTGTGTCTGCCAGGGTCCCAGGACTCTTGGGTGGGAAGCATAAAGTACATATAGAAAAAACCCTGTATTTAGCTGTAGCATGTTCCAATTACATCCGTTAGACTGACGCTTACTTTGAGGCAGCAGCCATCAGCAAGTTTTGTGCTAGCACTTCACCGGCTCTTTGTAAGGTCTAATATGCTCCAGAAAAGGATGTCTGACTTGTGTTTTAATAACGTGTGCTGTAGGAATATGTAGCCAAAGAAACTAAGTCTGGGCCTGATCTGGGATATGATCGCTATCAAGAATACAGCAGTCGCACACGTAATGCTATACAATGCATGAATCCTACCAGGATCAATATGGACCTCATCTTGGAGCTCCTTGACTTCTTGGGTAAGTTTTCCAAACAGCTGTCATGGACTGATATGGAAGTAGTAAAATATTTATTCATAAACAAGTTTTATGAATTGGATACACTCAGTTGAGCATTTGCTCATTTACAGTGAGATCCGTGTATTACATCAAGGTTACAAACATGTACTGATTACAAAGACAGTTACAGTTTGAAGTCACAGTTACAGTAACAAAAAATACATCCTGAGAATCAGCCCTATATCTTTTCCACGATCTGCTTCTAACCATAAACAGCATTGATTCATAAATTTAAATCATTTTAAAGTGTAACAGTGCCCACTCTCTTCTTTCGATGTCTCTAACCATTTTTTTTATTTCCACCCACTTCATCTCTTTCCCCTTTATTCTCATATTCTTAGGGAGACTATTCCACAACTTAGTTCCTCTAATAAACACTGAGTGTTTCCCTATACTTAGATGCATTGGCAGGGTAGTAAAGGGAAAATCACACTTGTGCCCACCTGGACTGTACCACATTTTGGGAAAGGGAACATTGTTTAACCAGGAGTAGCACACTAAGCTGAAGCTTGTTTCCAGATGCAACCTGGAAGCATGAGGAAGTTAAGTGACTTGCTCAGGATCACACAGTATGCATCTAGGCGGGTGTGAGATTCAAACTCAGGTCTCCCAGATCTACAGTTCAGAGCCTTAACCCACTGCGCTATACTGCCTCCTGTTTTACGCATTTATGAGTGAAGCTAGGTGCAGTTCCCAGTGTCCTCTGTTCCTTACCTTTACAAGCAAAAACTTCATTGCTCAGCTAGTTAGTGTCTAATTTGAATTTAGTGCTAGTGAAAAGTGAAAGACTGATACCAGTGTGGCTTAGTTGGTTACACTCTTCCCACTGGGCCAGAAGGAGAAATGCTGCAGTGCTGGAGTTGCCAGTCTTTAGACGAGACATTGAACCTGCCCATTCTTGATGGTGGTTTCAATGAAAACAGACTGTGATAAAGGGCCCAGAGTTAAGCATGTGTTGGGAAGTACCACACCCAAATTCTAGGTAGCAGTACTTTTTTATTTAACTAAAAAAATGGTAAAATGTACACAGATTTTCAAGCCCTCAGACATGCTTTCTAATTTACACCTTTCATTGTATGTATGTTTTTCTCTGTTTTCAGTTATTCCATTATAAGAATATGTCTGTTTTAAGAACATTTTTGCTTGGCATTCCAGGTGCACATGGAACAGGGTTCCACTGTAAAAACTTCTCCAGGAACAGAGGGGTCACATTTGTGTTGTTTTGTTATTTTGTTTTCCCAGACAACCCTTGTTTGTTTTTTTCTACATCTTGTATGTATTTTGTTGTTGTATTTAAAACTGCCTGGATTGTTTGTACTCGTCTTACTTATCATTATGCAGTCCACTGAGCATGCTCTAAGTCCTATGATTAAAGCTTCTGCTCCACCCTTCTGTCTCGTGCTTTCACCCCTCCCTGCCTCAGATCTTTCTTTCCTCTGGAAATGTAAGATCGCCTCTTGGTAACTCTGCCCCTGAGTTGTTGTTTTTATTTTTTTCAATTTTTGTGCTGCTTTGTCGATTTTTCCCTTGTGCTACCACAGTTTTTCCTTGTGCTACCTCACTCAGAGATTCTTCCTTGTTTCACCAGTATGTATGTCCCCAGGGATGACTTTTTTCCTGAGGTTTTATCGGTTGATTTCAGACACAGAGGACATGTTGGGGTTCAGGCCGAACACCAGACTTCAGTTGATGTAATTGCTGCAACCAGATGATGTACTTATAACATCTGCCTGTTTGGCCTTTGCCCCTATCATGACAAGAAAAACTGATCGCTGTGTCAGTTAATTCTACTTGAGTTTTTGGCACATCGTGAGCACAGGCTTTTTGATCTATTGAATTAGCAGGGTAGAACATCTAAGGGCACGGATTTGGCCCTCCCAGAGCTCTGCTTCAGCAGCTTCCTCTGCACCTGTGCAGCTGGCAAGCCCTCCTGACCAGTTGGTTGTGATCAAGCTCGTTCCTGACTCCATGGAGTTCAAAATAGAGGCCTGACCTGGAAACATCGTGATCTAGACTGCATTCGAGGGCAAGCTCCCAGCTAGACTTGTCAATCCCGTGACCAGTTGTGCAGTGGATCTTTGTGGTCCTAAGTAAGTTGGGCCTTCTCAGTCGGGCCTTCTTGGTCCATAAACGAGATCTGGACAGATGATCCAGTTGAAGTTCTGCCCACAGTCCCTCCTATCAGAGTGCAGTCACTGAGCACAAGCCCACTCAGAAGGAGCTTCACTCCAGGAAATCCTATAGACTGATCCCGTTGGATCCAAATCAGGCAGAGTGTCCCATGAGTTTGGGATTGGCTCGGGTGGTGAATCCAGCCATTCGCTAGAGCTGATGGGCATAGTGAAAAGTCTTTTCCCTCCTCAGACTCTCCCCATCCTCCCACAACTCAAACAAATGGCCGAGGTGTTGCTCCTGTTTCTCAGCTTCATTGTGTAAACTGTGGATATGTTCTCTGTTATCCTGGAGCTCCCCAGGTGTTCTTGTCTTGGTCCAATCAGCCAAAGAAGAGGTCCAAAAGTGGGAGGGATAGCCATTGGGTCCACAAGGACAGGCGTTTGTCCTGATCTCGAGCAGCCGATTGCCGTGAGCACTGATGGTACCTTTGCTTGCAAATTGAACATAACCAGACTCTGGCGTTAATGATCAATCTCCTCCAGAAGATGGTGGAAGAAACATGGAAACATAGAATTTGACGGCAGATAAGGACCACTTGGCCCACCCAGTCTGCCCATTTCCCTACCTAATGGATAAGCTGCAGATCTTAGTTAACCAACAGCCTACTTCTTTCTACCCCAACCCCCTAGAATTGCCTTATGACTGTCCCATGCATGCTTGAATTCAACCACTGTTTTTGACTCCACAACCTCCTCTGGAAGGCCGTTCCCTGCATCCACAACCCTCTCTGTGAAAAAATACTTCCTTACATTACCTCTAAGCTGCCCCCTCTATCTTCAAATTTTGCCCCCTTGTTCTTGCACACCTCTTTTTTTGAAAGATGCTACCCTCTTGGACTTTGTTGATTCCCTTGAGGTACTTGAAAGTTTCTATCATGTCTCCACTCTCCCTCCTTTCCTCGAGGCTATACATATTAAGCTCCTTTAGTCTCTCTTCATATGTCTTCCGGTGCAGACCCTGCACCATTTTAGTTGTCCTCCTCTGGACAGCTTCCATCCTGTCTGTGTCCTTGTGGAGATTGGGTCTCCAGAACTGCACGCAGTACTCCAGATGGGGTGTCACCAGCTGTCTGTACAGAGGGATAGCAACTTCCTGTTTTCTACTGGTGATACCTCTCCCTATGCATCCCAGTATCCCCCAGCCCTCCTTACTGTCCTCTCACATTACTTGCCCACCTTTAAGTCATCTGATATGACTACCCCAAGGTCCCTTTCCATTTTTGTTGTTGTTAGTATCTCACCCCCCACTGTGTACTCTTCCCCTGTGTTTTTGTTTCCCAGGTGCATTGCCTTGCACTTCTTAGTATTGAATCTAAGCTGCCATTCATTTGACCATTCCTCTAACCCAACAGTTCTTAGACTTTGTCACAGATCCATGGAAAAGATTTTGAGCCTCCCCAAAAACTGAAATAATCTTGGGCCTCCCCAAAGAAAATTAACATACTGTACTTTGCACAGTGCACCATGAATACATTGAAACCCCTTTGAGTACTTGGCTCTCATTCAGTTCTTTGTCTTTCACTGATGTGGAACCTTTGAGAAAGAGCACCTGTGCTCAAAGGTGTTATCTGACTAACAAATAAAACAAAATAAATGTTATTAAGTTTACTGTAACCCACTCCCCCACCACACACACACACACACAGGCCAGCTTACTTGCTCCACTATTTTGATTCTTGAACCGTTGTTACCCCTTGGTGCAGTACCTTCATGTCAGACTACTTTCTCTGTTTCCTCTCTATCTCGAATAACCTTCCTGCATACCTCGCCCCCCCACCACCCCTTCCCTACTCTTATGCAACTTTTCAGGGATTACTTTGCTCCTTCCTACTATTGCTCTTAGCACTTCTATGCTCAACCCTTGTAGTTGGGCTGTTCTGCCATCACTCTACAAATTGATCAATTACCACCACTCATTATTAATTTATTCTTCCTATTTGTTTGCACTATTGTTCATTTTGTATTGCTTGACTGCTTTGCAGTTACCTTTTGAATTGTATTCGCTCTCTACCCTTCTCCGGGTACACCTGAAATAAGCCTCGACTCCTTCACCTTCTGTTGTCAATGATTTGTAAACAAATACATAAATTTCACCTACTATTAACCTCTTTCAGTTTGCTTCATCCTTTCAAACAAAATATATAAAACTCAAAATTTAAATACATTACTTTTTCAGACTTGCTTGAGCCTCCCCTGGAACAGGTTGGGGCCTCCCAAGGGAGTCTGGCCTCACCAGTTGAGAACCCCTACTCTAACCTTGCCAAGTCCCATCTCATCCTTTCCACCCCACCTTGTGCATCAACTCTGTTGCAGATCTTTGTGTCATCTGCAGAGAGACATACTTTTCCTTCTAATCCCTCTACAATGTTGCTTATAAAGACATTGAAGAGGACCGGTCCTAATACTGAACCCTGCGGTACCCCACTAGTAGCCCCCCTTTCTTCAGAGTGGACTCCATTTACTATTACCCTCTGTGTCCTATTCTCCAGCCAATTCTTTACCCAGGCTGTCATCTTGGGACCCACTCCCAGGCTGGCTAACTTGTATATTAATCTTTTGTGTGGGACTGTATCAAATGCCTTGCTAAAGTCTGGGTACCGGTGCCAGACCTCAGTGGCCTAAGACCCACAAGGTTCCAAAGGTGGTTCTTTCCCTGAAAATGCTGCAACAAAAACTGGTGCACACATGCTGAACGTTGCTCTGAAATGTTATTAAATTTCATCTACAGGCACTCTGCCTCTTCGTCAGGGGTATGTGGCTTAGTCAAGTCACCTAGCTAAGACAGCTTTAATAGGGCTAGCTAATATATATGCATAAATTATATTTTAATGTGCTTAGTGCATGTTAATGGATCTGCCCTTAGACAAGGTGCTCACATTTAAATATCAAACATATAGGTGCCCTAATAATAGTGCATAACTCCAACAAAAACAACTATAAATATTTACAAAGTGTTAATACAAAAGCTATATAAAAAATTAAGTAAACTGCAAAATCTCCTCATGAGGACATCTAACCAATAGCGACTAATCATGCCAAACTGTTGTATCACCAATTTACTTTTATGGATGCAATCTTTATCTATATTTATCTAGCAGAGAAAGTTATGGCATTAAATCACAATGTCCAAAAAAATGGCTGGAAGGATATTCCAGTAACCTTCTCATGATGTTTAATGAATGTCCATCTTCATCCTTATAGGTGTGAAACAAGACATCACTATGTAATAGGGACATACTCCATAAAGTGTATACTGTATAGCAGGTAATATTAGCACTCTGTTTATATTAGCGATATTAGCTGACATAAAGGAAAGCGCTAATATTTAACTGACAACTAATATTACCTGACAAAACGTATATACTGACGTACGGACTGAACTGCACCATAGTAATCCCCTAAGCTACAAGTAGCAATGTGAAGTAAATACTGTGCTATCAGAAGCGGTACTTGATTTCATAACCTCACAACAAAAGGTAAAAAGTGGGGAAAAAAATTAAATAAATAAAGATCTTACTTCGACAGTGTTCCTTCAGTAGGTCATCACATATAGGACTGGCGCCACTTGGCGTCGGGCCGCACGGCAGACTTTTTCTAGCAATACCTGACGGGGGACCGCCCACATGACGTCACGTGACTGATGTCAGCATGACTGTATATAGTGGGCAGTCCCCACGCCCACCCTCCAGCTCTTTCCTGTTGTCGCCTCGTGTCAGTCGCATTGCAGACTTCCATTAGCGATCGCCGTGAAAGTTGCTTGTGCGGTTTTTCCTCGCCTTTTTGTGTCTTTATTCCTTGATGTTTTCACCCAAGAAGAAGTGCTCGTCATGTGGCATGCAGATCCCGCACAAAGACGGTCACCTCAAGTGTGTCCTCTGTTTAGGCGTGGACCATCCTGTTTCCTCCTCCCCCCCTGATTGCAGGACCTTCAACCAGGCCACAAAGAAAAGGAGACGGCAGGCTTTGGAGGACCATCTTTTAAAAGCCCGCCTGACTTCCCTTGAAAAGAAGATCGACCGGTTAAGAGAGTCCTCAGCTGAAAAATGTTCTCCTTCCAAGAAGCTTAAGGAGAAATCCAGGGAGCTGGAGTGCCCCGCGGATGACTCGCAGCCCTCGACGAGCAAGGCCCAGCTGCCGCCCAGAAAATCAGATGGTAAGTCTGGTAAGACCGTAGCGAGTTAGCTGGTCATCAGCTCCTCCGACAACCGCACCGCCATAGCCGATAAGTCGGCCCCTGGCTCCTCTGGGGTTCGTGCGGCGGCCGGTAAGTCGACTACCCCAGCTGTGAGTACTCGCCTAGCACCGGTTGATAAGCCGGTCAGGGGCTCCTCCCCCGCCCACCCCACTCCACCCGCTAAGACAGCCGTTCCTGACGGTTGCATGGGTGCAGTTCCCCCATCAGAGCCTAACGGTGCCTCACCCAATGTCAGGCGGAACCAGAGGGAGAAAGGCCACCACTACCGTCTGGCAGATGCCTCATTCTCTCCCGGCTGTCCCCAAACGTGCGGACAGACTTTACCGGGTGCCGAAGGATGCCCCGCTCCTGAAGGCACATCCCAAGGTTGACTCTGTGGTCATCTCTGCGGCTCATGATTGCTCCCCAGCACCGGAGCACATAAGCACCTCTCGTCCGGACAAGGCATATGGACCAATTCAGGAGAAGGATTTATTAGTCAGCCACATGCACCCTCCGGTCCCTGAATTATGTGGCCCACATGGTGTCCCACCAAAAGGCTGCCTTGGCCGAGCTAGAAGTGCAAATTCAGTCCATGGATCCCTTGCCCTTCAAGGAGGATCTTGCCAAGGATCTTCGCCTCTCCAAAGTCTCGTGTAGGCTTTGCCTGCGGTACTTATGACTCCGTCGATTACGATTGCACGATGCCTCCGCCGCTGCCGTTGCCCTTAGACAGCACTCCTGATTCTGCCTCTCCGGACTTGCCAACGAGGTCCAGTCGGCGATTCAAGATGCCCCCTTTAGGGGCTCGGTGCTCTTTGGTGAGGACGCCAAGGACATTATCATAGACCTACAGGACAGGGGCCTTCCCCTTAGGTCTGTGCGGTCAATGTACCGATCAACTCTCAGCAGCAGCAGCCCTTTCGGAAGAGGACCTGGAGGCAGAGAAAGAGTACCTCGGTGTGCCGCCAAGGGAAGCATAAGGCCATGGGTACAGCCACCACTCCTGCCTCCAAAAACCAGAGACATTCAGGGGGTCCTCCCCCTGAATGCCTCTCCACTCCTTGACTTCCCATCCCCACTGCCTCCTCAGTCCCTCGATGGGGAGCAGGTGGGGGGAGGTTCACCCGCCATGTGCAGGAGTGGAGGGCGATTACCTCTGACGAATGGGTCCTGCAGCTAGTGTCAGTCGAACACACCATAGAGTTTCTGGAAATTCCCCCGGAAACTCCACCAAAGAAGTCCTCCTACTCACGGGACCAGGCCCTCCTTGTTTGCAAAGAGGTAAACTCGCTCTTGCTCAGGGAAGCAATAGAGCATGTTCCCCTTGGGCAAAGGGGAAAGGAGTTTTACTTCCACTTTTTTCTGGTTCCAAAAAAGTCAGAGGACTTCAGACCCATACTCGACTTAAGCCAGCTAGATCAGTTTGTTGAGTACAAAAAATGTCGGTTGCTGTCCGTCCAGAACCTCTTCCACTACTTATGGAGAACCACTGGCTCTGTGCTCTGGATATGAAGGATGCCTAACTGCACATCCCTGTCTTCCCCAGCCACTGCCAGTTCCTGAGTTTTCAGTTTCAGGAGGAGCACCTTCAGTTTTGAACACTCCCTTTTGGTCTGTCTTCAGCACCACAGGTCTTTACCAAGTGCCTGGTGGTGATCGCGGCCTTTTTGCGCCGCAGGGGTATTGCGGTTTTCCCTTACTTGAATACATAGATACATAGACAGTGTCGGCAGATAAGGGCCTATGGCCCACCCAGTCTGCCCATTTGAGCTTGTAAGTTCAGTTTGTTTTCCTAGAAGTCTGTTGCCCCTTACCCCTGACCTTTAGAATTCCTTTATGTCTATCCCATGCATTCTTAAATCCTGTGATTGCTTCAGCCGCCACCACTTCCTCTGGCAGGGTGTTCCACTTGTCCACCACCCGTTCTGTGAAGAAATTCTTTCTCATGTTTCCTCTGAATCGTCCTCCCTCCAACTTCATCCCATGCCCTCTAGTCCTGGAACATCTTTTTCGCTTAAAAATAGTGTTTTCCTGCACCCTGTTCCTCCCTGTAAGATACTTGTATGTCTCCATCATATCCCCTCTCTCCCTCATGACTGGCTGATTTCAGCCTTGTCCAGGGATTCTTTGCTAGAGGCTCTTTCCTTTACCCTGGACCTCTTCATCTGACTAGGGATCACAGTAAGCGTTCCCAAGTCCTCCCTTATCCCTGCCCAAAGACTCCAGTTCATTGGGGCAGTCTTGGATACGGACCAGTGCAGAGCCTTTCTTCCTCCAGACAGGGTGGAGACCATTCTCTGTCAGGCCTCCAAAGTGACTTCTCTCAGGACCATCCCGGCTCGAGAGGTCCTGCGCCTTCTGGGTCTGATGGCGGCCTCCATCACGACCGTTCCCCTGGCAAGGCTCCACATGAGAGTCACTCAGTGGTCCTTGCTGGTGCAGTGGTATCAGCTCCTGGACAACCTGGACCATTCGGTACTGGTCTCCTCGGCGGTTCAGAAGGAGTTGCACTGGTGGATGGATCCTCGCAATCTTTCTTTGGGGCTTCCCTTCCGGAGCCTGGCACCCTTAGCTTCCCTCACCATGGATGCCTCGAACATGGGATGGGGAGCACATCTAGGGGAGCACCAAGCCCAGGGACTATGGTTCAGCTTGGAGACTTCCTTGCATATCAATGTTCTGGAGATGAGGGCGGTACTGTACGCTTTACAGGCCTTCCAGTCCCTCCTTCTCAAGGCATCACTGCTAATCCAAATGGACAACATGTCGGTGATTTGGTATATCAACAAACAAGGAGGAACCCGGCCGTATCCCCTATGCCGGGAAGCAACGCAGGTATGGAACTGGGCAGTCCAGCACCATCTGGTCCTAGTGGCCGTGAACGTTCCGGGCATTTTAAACGTCCTAGCGGACAGTCTCAGCAGGTCTCGGACCCTAGCTCACAGGTGGGAACTGCATCAGGAAGTGGCGGAATCCATTTTCCTACGTTGGTGGCGTCCGGAAATCGACCTCTTCGCTTCTGAATCCAACGCAAAACTTCCCAACTTTTGCTCGCTCGTTCCAGGGCATGGTGCTTTTTGGAATGACTCATTGTCTCTCTCTTGGACAGGGAAACTTTTGTACGCCTTCCCTCCATTTCCCATTCTACAGAGGGTCCTTCTCAAGCTTCAGACGGAGAGGGCAAAGATGATCCTCTTCATCCTCTCTGGCCAAGACAGATCTGGTTCCCGCTACTGCAACTGCTCTCCAGGGAACCACTGGTTCCACTTCCAGTGATTCACGGCCTCCTGACTCAAGATCAGGGTCGATTGTTACATCCAGAGCCCAGGACCCTGCATCTTCATGCATGGCTCCTGCAGACATAGCGATCTCTCGCTTCAGGGTCTCCTCCCGGGTTGCTCAAGTCCTCATTGAGGCCAGAAAACCTTCTGCTCGTTCCACTTATGCCATGAAGTGGAAACGGTTTTCCATCTGGGCGACCGCTAAAGGTTGGAACCCCTTCTCTTGTCCTGCCCCACAAGTCATGGAATACCTCCTTCACTTGTCAGACTCCGGTCTTTCGTACTTTTCCTTGAAGGCCCACATTTCAGCTATCTCGGCGTACCACGATCTTGTGGATCGTGAACCCATGGCTCAGTTGGAGGTCTCAAAAACCTTTCTGAAAGGGATTCTCCATCTGAAACCCCCCCACCCGCAGCCCAACTCCTCCTTGGGACTAGAACTTCGTCTTGGAAAAGCTCACCCTTCCTCTCTTTGAGCCGGCTATGAGCTGTGATTTGCACTTCCTTTCCTGGAAGGCGCTGTTTCTCGTGGCCATCACGTCAGCCCGAAGGATTTCGGAGCTTCACGCTCTAGTCTGCAAGGAGCCCTATGTGATTTTCCATAGGGACCAGGCAGTCCTCAGAATGCATCCTAAGTTTCTTCCCAAGGTGGTGTCAGAAGCTACGCTGAACCAATCAGTAGAGCTTACTGTGTATTACCCTTCCCCCTCTAATAGAGGTGAGGCACTCCTTCATACGATGGATGTTCATCAGATTCTCTGGTGCTACACTCACCAGACCAAAGAATTCCATACCTACGACCAGCTGTTCATTTCCTTTGCCCCTAGATTGAAGGGTAAACCAGTTTCTAAGCCAGGTCTGTCCAAATGGTTAGGCAACTGCATTAGGTTCTGTTACCAGAAGTACGAAAAACCTCTGCCAGGTCTCATTAGAGGTCATTCTACTAGGGGCATAGCTGCCTCCGTGACTTTCTTGCGTAATGTTTCTGCGGCAGATATTTGTGTTGCTGTTACTTGGAGTTCTGCCAATACCTTTACCAAACATTACAGTCTGGATATTGCTTCTAGGCGGAGGGCTGGCTTCGGCCTAGCCGTCTTGCAGGGCCTTCTGTCCTAGGCTGGGTCCATTCTGGATTCCATTTTTTTCTGTTGGAGTTAGTTATACCCCTCCGTAGTTTCTCTCGGTCTCTCCTTGGAGGGACTGCTTGTGACTGTGTCCTATATGTGATGACCTACTGAAGGAACCCTCTCAAAGTAAGATAGCACAGTTACGTAGGAACTTATCGTAACAGTAGATCTTCAAGAGAGGTTCCTTCAGTAGGTCATATTTTTCCTCCCTCCTTCCCCTCATTTGTGTTTTGCAGGGACTCCGAATTCTGTTTGCTGCTGCTGTCAGGCCTCTTCCTGGCTCCGGCGGGAGAACTGGAGGGCGGGTGTGGGGACCGCCCACTATATACAGTCACGCTGACGTCAGTCACGTGACGTCGGGTGGACGATCCCCTGTCAGGTCTTTCTAGAAAAGTCTGCCGTGCGGCCTGACGCCCAGGTGGTGCCAGTCCTATATGTGATGACCTGCTGAAGGAATCTCTCTCGAAGATCTACTGTTATGGTAAGTTCCTACGTAACCGTATTTTGTCAGAACCAGCTTTGCTGCTTCTTGCACTTTGGTTCTGTTCTGCTGTTTCCTTCTCATCTGTTCATCTGCTTCCTCAAAAATAAAAACAACCTAATGTGTGGCAGCATCTGAAACAACACAAGGAAGCAGAAAGCAGAATGAGTTGCTCCACCTGATACATAAGACCCTATACCCGCCACCCACTACAGCACAACAGATACAGTACTTACCAAACTGAGAAGTTCAGAGACACTGGCAGTTTTCATGCATTTCGACTATGCCTGACTGTTGGAAACCACAGACAATGTCATCGTGCTAGCCGTTTAAGGAACTGAAACTCGTCTCAAGCCACCTCAAGTGATGTTCTTTTAAATTCAGCAGACAGAGATCCACACTTAGATTCTTTGTACCGGCCGCACCTCCTGCCACCAGTCTTTCGGACACCACTCCCACATACCAGCTGGTAAATTCCTTTTTTAAAAAGCTTATTCACACTGATGTCAAGGGGTTTAAGGGCATTGATGCATGATGCTGGCACAAAAACTGGTAGAACGTTACTGGTCTCTAAATGTTGTATGACAGTCTCTGTCGTGTGTGCTCAGTAGAGGTCTAATACAAGGAGAGCCTTTTGTTCTTTGGGTATGGACATTGTGGCTATTTGCATTCTCACATGGGGCACTATAACATGGTCTATAAATTCAGTGGTCTTCTCAACATTTGCCCAGTGATTGCCCGAGTGTGTCACATTCCAGTCACTGGGGAATTTATGCTTTGGATGGCACATGGAGCTTCTCCCTTTATAGATCAGTTGAGGTGGAACCACATCACCAGCAAGGGTGCAGGCTAGGACAACGTATATCTACCTTTTGTCTCCTAAGCCTGTTACAAGTACCTGCTTTGCCCTTGTAGCCTCCATCGTCCATTCCCAGACAGGAATCATATTGACAAGTCCAGGAAGAACGCTGCGCTATCACTGGGGATGGGCGCAGGCAGGGAGCAGCAAGTCCCATGCAATGCACGAAAAATCCAAAAATACCAGCACTCCAGACACAAAGGGGTGTGACAAGGAAACACCCTGCTACCTATGAATAAGTGACACAAAAAGTGTTAGGATATCTGTATTCACTTGTAAATGATTTGATAATGCTGGTATATACCCACTTTTGTTTATAATTTATGACATCATGTATGGTCTTTTGTATATATTCTAATTATTTATATGTTTAGATATTGTGGATGCTTATTGGTCGCTATATTATGATGTGATAAGGTCTTGTGTGTATATATTGGTATCAGGGTGCTTCCTTGTCACACCCCTTTGAAGGCCTAATCGCCAAAGTGCTGGGTCTCCTGTATGGCCATGAATGAAATTTTGCACATGCAGTGAATCTTTGATTTATTGAAATCTTTGTGTCTGGAGTGCTGGTATTTTTGGATTTTTAGAGATCATGTTGGCCCCTGTCTTGTCCATGTTGATTATGAGCTGCGGTGGTATTAGTTCCTGGGTGCGTGCTCTGGCAATTCTGGGAAGGACAGAAAATTTTAAGTTCAGAAAGTCACTGGGCATTTTGCACCCTGCTTCCGTCCCCTTCTGCTTGCTGAATCCAATATGATGGAGGAAACTCCAAGCCCATAGGCAATGCTAGATGCCCCCCATTCTCAGTCAGTAGCCGTGACGAGTTTGCCTTGACAGTGCCCAGAGCTACTGCCTTAATTACTCCTGCATTGACAACTGCTCCTTCTGTACGAAGCGATTTTACAATAGTTTTCAATTGCCCCTAGATGGTCCTCTAAGAGTGTTGACCGCCCTCTAGGTTTTTTGGGGGAGTACTGGAGACATGGCAGTGGGGTCTGGATTTTTTCTTAATTGCGTCATATATTCAGCTTTGAAGGTTCCTATAGAGCTTTCATTTATCGTATTGCCAGTAGTCGCATGATAATGCCTGACTGCTGCCATAACCCCCTTCTCCACAGCATACTTTCCAAATTGATAGCGAACCTTGGGGGTGTAATTCACATAACTAGAGTGGCGGCTTTGCTTTGCAGGTGGCAAGGAGGCACTGGTAAGCTCTCTAGCCATGGTAGCAGTCACAGCTACTGTAGGTCTACCCCTGAACATTCAGCTACAGTACATCAGGACCTGATATGGCAGTAGCTTTCAGCGGATATTTGCGCTTGCCTTGGGAGGACAGTATCCACGTGAGTAGAGACGTTGTTACGGATTATCAACACAGATGAACAGCATGAATGAAAAAGTGTGGGGATCTGCAGTGGGCATTTTATAAAGTGCCTGTAAGCTGCTGTCAATAAAACAATCAGGCAGGACGTTAATTGTAAACCCTGCTCTAACTACTCTTTCATTACTATACTAGCAGGCAAGCACTCTAACTACCCGTAAGCATCAAGTGCTAAATATATCGGGTGCCAATATGTTTACCTTAGGCTGACGCACAAAATATATTGGGAGTTAATACAACCTGCTATACAGTGTTAATGTCAGTGGTTCCTGTATTTTCCTGTTGGATTCAGGTTTTTTCTCCAGTCCATAAATTCAAGATAATAACAAGAATAATTTTCTTAAAAGTTTGGAAAATTTCATATTCTAGTAAATCTCCCCTCTGTCCTCCCTCTGGTGCCAGTTCAAGCTTATTTCTCTTGTCTGTGGCTGCCTGCCCCCAGCCCCACCCCTCTGTCTCTCCACTGCCCACGCCCCTGATTTACTCTCCAGCGTCACCCTTTGTTATTACTGTGACTCACAATCTGTTGCTCTGTTCCTTCCCTCATATCTCTCGGCCCCTGATCGGGGAAACATCTGAGCGGACAGGGCTACCTGGGCCAGCCATCCACACCATCACTGCTCGCTGCCAAGGAACCCTCCTCTTGCTGGTAAGCTCCCAGGCCAGGAAGTGCTGAAAGGCTCCCATTGGCTGCCGCCTGTTGCTTCCATCTCCTGTTGGACTGTTGTGCTCTGGGCGGCCACTGATTGGCCCTGCAATCTTGACTGATTCAAACTGTTCTGCTGGGCTCTGTGCCCATAGACATCAGTGGGTTTCAGAAGAAAATTTTCACCCAGTCCACCTCCCACCTTAATTAAATAGGCCTTAGCTCTGCCCACTTCTGCCTAGGGAACCGCCCTATCATTTCCTATTGGATACTCTACCTCCTGTACCTCCTCTCTTTACTGCCCACTCTCCCTCCTCCCTGCTCCTCCTTCCCCTCTACTAATCAACTCAGTCCCCTCACTGCCCCTTCCTCCTTTCTGTGCCTGACACCCTCCTCATATCTCCTACTGCACCCATCGCATCCCCCCCTTTTCACCTCCATTCCTGGCTGTTTTTTCTTCCCCCTCCATCAGACCTTTCTCACCCTCTACTATCCTCACCTCTCTATCCACTATGGCCCTCCCCTCTCTACCCCCTGTCTGGTTATTGTCTCCTCCCTGTTTCCCATGGCATTCCTTCCTGGAGCCTGCCATCCCAATCTCCCTCTGTGCTTCCAGCTGGACAACATCTACTGGCACTCAGGGACAGTACCCACTGGGCTATGCCCTCCATATCTAACCACTGCCAGGACAGGCTTGCACCGCTTCTGGAATCAAGATGGGGTGATTTACGTTCGCCTGTTCCTACTCTCACTTCTGGCCTACATCACCACTTACTGGGATCATCGTTTACAGAGTAGCTTTCTCTCCAATAAGAAACAGTCGAATAAAATCTCCATCAAACAGCTACGCTGGTGCACCCTAAAACTCTTGCTTCTACTACTACTTCTGTCTGGCAGTATTCCCCCTAACCCTGGCCCCACAATCCCAAGCTCCATCCTCCAGCAGAGTCACTCTGGGGGACTCACCTTTGCAGTGATTAACATCTGTAGCCTTCTACCCAAACTTGATGCCCTACAATTATTTGCACACCAACATAACCCTGGTGTTCTTGTGATTGTCAAAACCTGGCTCACCCCAAAAATACCCGACAGTACAATTACCCTACCAGGATATAACATATTCATAATTGACAGGACCACTAAAAAGGGCGGTGGATGTGCTGTTTACCTCAAAGACTCTCTCCTAGGGCACCGTGTTCAACCCCCCGCCTTAGTCTGTACCGCCCAGATGCTGCCCATCAGAATTCTACTCAGGGTTCACAAGTAGTCACTATTGCTGCAACTCCCACCCCACAGCACCCAGCTGAGCGCCAGGGCTTCGCTTCGCCAGTGGGCGGTCGGCGGCACCTTAGCCGAACCAGGGAACCACGAGGCTGGGAGGAACAGCGAGGGAGCAGTCGGGAAAGGTGCAGCCAATCGCCTGCAACTCCCACCCCACAGCACCCAGCTGAGCACCGGGGCTTCGCTCCACCAGCGGGTGGATGGCGGCACCTTAGCCGAACCAGGGAACCACGAGGCCGGGAGGAACAGCAAGGGAGCAGTCGGGAAAGGCACAGCCAATCGCCTGCAACTCCCACCCCACAGCACCCAGCTGAGCGCCAGGGCTTTGCTCTGCCAGCGGGCGGTCAGCGGCACCTTAGACGAACCAGGGAACCACGAGGCCGGGAGGAACAGCGAGGGAGCAGTCGGGAAAGGCGCAGCCAATCGCCTGCAACTCCCACCCCACAGCACCCAGCTGAGCGCCGGGGCTTCGCTCCGCCAGCGGGCGGTCGGCGGCACCTTAGCCGAACCAGGGAACCATGAGGCCGGGAGGAACAGCGAGGGAGCAGTCGGGAAAGGCGCAGCCAATCGGTAAGCGAGCGCTCCTCAGGCACAGCAGCCGATTGGCTCTCCTGCCCATTGACTTACACTGGCTCAGACTGCATTGCGAAATCTGTGGGACTTGATTTTGCTTTCACTCTTCCCTGTTTTTCTGCAAAATCCCAAAAGAGCTGCTTCCAACATAGAGGCATCTGTAGAGGAATCTGTTGTTGCTTTTGTTTGAATTCTGCTGGATCCTGTTAGCAGCAGTGGGCAGAGCTGGTAGCCACTCCTTCTATTTTAACTGTGTAAATTACACAAAAAGTGCTGTTTTCCACTATTGTATTGCAAGGGAAACTGCCATTTTACTGCTCTTTACTGTAATTACAGCTCCTTTTTGCATGTGTAAGGTGGGCCAGGCGTGGCGGCCACAGCACCCCACAGTCCCTTTGTACTGCAGATTTGGTCAGTGACGGCTCAGGACGCTTGATACTGCCTTTATTAACTGCTGCACCTTCCTCTGTCTCTCCAGCCTGCAACTCCCACCCCACAGCACCCAGCTGGCGCGGGCTTCGCCTCCGCCAGCGGGCGGTCGCGACACTAGCCGAACCAGGGAACCACGAGGCCGGAGGAACAGTGAGGGAGCAGTCGAAAGGCGCAAAATTTTGCCCACCCGCCCTTCCCCTCTTGTGTGTTAATTTATAGGCATCTCCCACCAAAATCTCTTCCCGCCCTCAGCAGTTTTCTAAACCAACAGAGAGTCACACCAGCTTGCTGATCCAACCAATCAGCAACTTCACTACTCCCCCACAGCCAACTACCAATATCTCTTTCAGAATGGGGAGCTTACTTCTGATACTCCTTTCACTATCAGCCATAGGGTTCCACAAAGAAGATGTCCCTGTCATACAATTTAGAGTGGTCCATCCGCCCAGTCTCTCTGAACCATCCCCTTTGGCTGACACTCAAACCCTCATATATGCTCTGCCATTGCTGCATCGACTACAGTGGTATAATCACCATAAAGAGACACATAACACCACACATGTATTTCAGCCAAGGCTCCACTGCTGGATATATAGATCCCCCCCCCTAAGCCTAGTCATCAAACTGCTACTTGGTATCCCGACACACTTCCTTAAAACCACAGGGAGCACCTCAAAAAAAGAGTGGCAACAGAATAAAAGAAGGAGGACCAAAGACAGCCCCCTCTCCCTATCACTGGCAGCCCTCATGAAACTACCGCTCTTTCTATTGCTCTGTATTGGTAATGTGGAAATCAACCCTGGACCTCTTGAAAGTATCACCTCTCCATCAGAACTAACCTCAATTAAAGGCCTCAGTTTCCTGAATATTAATGTATGCAGTCCATTTAAAAAATTTACGTTGATACAAGCCTGGGTTGCCCATACCTTGCCAGACTTTCTCGTGGTAACTGAGACATGGCTCAAACCCACCACAGCGGACAGGGATGTTAACCTACCTAACTATCAGCTATTCAGAGCTGATCGCCAAACAAGGGGAAATGGAGTAGCCATATATGCAAAAGCTGGTATAGCTGTATCCTGTACTGCTGCAACATCTATGCCCAAGGAGTTTGAATGCCTATCTCTAAAAGTCTCTCTCCCCAATACAGCAGCTTTTCAACTAATTGGATGCTACAGACCCCCCTCTGCTGAACACAAGCTTTTATCCCACCTGGGGAACCTGGTCAAGCCCAGCACTGAAGAAGTCATTATTCTAGGTGACCTGAATTTCAGCTGGCTCACCCAGGCAGCTACACCTCTGGTATCATTCTGAGACACCTATGGGCTCACACAGTTAATTAATGAACCAACAAGAATAAATGCAAGGAATAGTAGTAACAGCACACTACTTGATATCATGCTAGTAAGTAAACCACATCTATTCACACACACACTGGAGTGCTCCTATGCGATATAAGTGATCACTGCCCCATCGCAGGGGTAAGATCCACCAGCATAACAACAAATCCTGCAAAATTCCTCATGAGGAGGTCCAAGAAAAACATCAATATTGAAGGATATCTGCATGATCTAGCTTACTCCCCACACTGGCAAAAGTTTTATCTTGCACATTCTGTAGAAAAAGCTCAGCAGGTGCTAAATAACATTATAATAAATGCCCTTAACACCCATGCCCCAATCTCTAGTATCCGAATAAAAAACAAATCCTGTTGCTGGTTTTCAGCTGACCTCAAAGCTGCACTACTGGAGAGAGACAAACTCTGGAAAGTGGCAAGAAAAACTAAGAATGCAAGCGACTGGGTGATTTTTGGAAAGCCAGGAATAGATGCACCAGGAAAGTTAGGGATGCAAAGGCTGCCTTCTACCTGGCTGAGCTCGACTCCTCCTACCATAATCCTGCTAGGTTTTGGGGCACCATCAAGGGTATGATGGGACAGGCGCTATCAACCCCTTCCAACTCAACTACACAATAGTTATGGCCCTATCACTGGCAAAATGGAAATCCTGGGCGCATTCAACAACCACTTCACAGCGGCTGGCCTTTGTGACACCTCCCAGCTAACCTGCTGAGGGACCAATTACTCCCACTACACTGGTGATCAAAGAGTTGACTCTTCCTTTAGCTTCAAACCTATACTGTTGAAACAAGTTGAGGATCTATTATGGCATCTGGATACCAAAAAGTGCAGGAGCAGACTTTCTGGACCGTTCTTTCTAAAAGATTGCATGCCATGTACTTGCGAGTCCCCTAACACCCTCTTTAACCTTTCCTAAACTCTGGCTCTATTCCCACACTGTGGAAGACAGCCCAAGTAGTCCCCTTCTAAAATCAGGGGACCATATGGATCTTAATAACTACAGGCCCATTTCCATTCTACCTGTGCTATCAAGATGCTGGAGAAAGTAGTGAGTAATCAGCTAAGGGAATATCTTGACAATGCTAACCTATTAAATCCAGCTCAATCTGGATTCAGGGCCAAACATAGCACTATCACTGCATTAGCCAAGGTCACAAATGACTGCAAACGGAATTGGATAAAAAGAATAATGTCTGTGCAGTATTCCTGGACCTGAGCAAAGCATTCGATACTGTGGACCATGAGCTGCTACTCTCATCCCTGCACTCCCTTGGCCTAGATCCACCCTCCCTTAAGTGGTTCAGATGCTACCTCTCTGGTAGGTCACAGCAGGTAAATGCTGAAGGTGACCTATCCCCATTAAGACCACTGTCAAGAAGAGTCCCCCAAGGCTCTATTCTGAGTCCTATCCTTTTTGCCATTTATATAAATAACATTGATTCAACCCTTACCAAGTCCTCAGTACACCTCTTTGCTGATGACACTGTTCTGTATGTCAGCAACCCTTCACCTACAGTTGCTCATGAAATCCTACAAACAGAATTCTCCTTGTTACAACATCAGCTACTCGAGAAAAGCTTCTGCTAAATGCAAAGAAAACTAAAGCAATGATGTTCACAACTCAAAACTCCACCAGCACATCCTCTTGATCACTCTCCCCAGCTATGCACTATACTTGGAGAAAATCTGGAGTATGTTGAAAACTTCAAATACCTAGGTGTGTAGATTGACAACAGACTAGACTTCCTCATCATCTAGAAGAACTGTTAAAAAGCTTAGCAAAGGCTTGGCCTCCTCTATAGATTAAAACCCTTCCTTAACAGAGACTCAAAGATGAGAGTTAGTCCAGGCCATCTTTCTATCAGTTATTGACTATGCAGACTTCCTTTATAGTCACTGCCCCATCTCCTACCTTCACAAGTTGGATACCTTATATCATAGAGCAATAAGGTTCTTTACAGATCTGCCATATAATACCCACCATTGCTCTCTTTATGACACAATTGGATGGGTTTCCCTTCATATCAGGAGGAGCAGAAATGCAGCTCTATGGATTTACAGAGCATTATCAAAAAAAACTCCCAAACTATATCCTGGACTGCTTCAACCAGACCACTCCTAGCTCCTATGCCCTAAGAAGCAACAATATCATCCTGCTTAAATTGCCCAAAGTCAGCACCAGACTAGGGAGGGCAGCAATCGGCTATTCTCTAGCTATAGCATGGAACACCTACAAAAATCCTAAAACTGTCCATTATCCATTTGCATCCTTTAAACAGCATTGTACAGCCTTCTTCACAGAGAAATGCAGTTGCTACCGCTAGAGCTAGAATAGTCATCCTACAAATCTGGCTTCCAATCATATGGCATATTCCTTCCAGTCAGACACCCCAGCTTATGGCACCCAATAATACCTTCACCATCCTAGTATTCATTATGTTGTGCGTCTGTCATGGCCCCCATTGGGATATGTATGTACTGTACATACTGTAGATATTAGCTTAACCTTCCTTTAACCAAGTTTTAACATGTGAATTCACTGTACATCATTGTGTATAAACATTATTTTTCTCTGTATGTATAACTCTTATAAAGCGTATGATGTATTTGCTGTGTATCAACTATTGAACCTTGACCTTATCAGGTCCATCTTGTAAATGAGCCTTGCTCAATGATGTTCGCCTGAATAAATAAAGATTTGATTGATTGATATCTACATCCCTCCCAAGGATCAAGGTAAAGGTCTCAACTCCATCCTTGACCTTGTCCATTCCCAACCACCAGGTACCAAGATAATCCTAATGGGCAATTTTAACATACATTGGTTTGGGTCAGATACAGGTGGCTACAAGGATGCCATCTCAGCTGCCAGCCTCACTCAGCTGGTTGTCTCCCCCACTAGACTCAACTATAAGACTGGGAAAAGCACCCTTCTAGACTGGATACTGACCAGCCACCCATCCCGCATCTCAAAAGTCTCCATTCTCCCAGATACGCTAAGTGACCACTCCCCAGTCGCATGGTCTTAACAAATTCAGCCCACCATCACCCAAACTAATAAACAGCAGACTCCTTCCACGTGGTCAAGTGAAGCACTTCAAATGTCTCCTTAGACAACAAGACTGGTCACCTATCTTCCATTCATCAGATGTCAACTCTGCGCTTGGCTTCTTCATCAGCTCCTTCAGTGCTGCCTGTGACATTTATGCCCCTTCAAAAAGAGGAAAGTAAAAGGCCTTAGCAATCCATGGCTCACTGCTGATCTCCTTACATTGCTGAAAGCTAGGGACCACCTCTGGTTTTAGGCCCGGGCCACTGGTAGGCAAGTAGATATACAGAACTACAAATGTGCCCAAAATGACTGCACCAAAGAAATACACCTGAAGAAAAGTAACTGTTACAAAGATGCCCTCACAAACACCTGGGGAAAGGGGAAGTCCTTCTGGAATAATCTCAAGGAAGTTACAGAAATACTGCCCAAAACATCACCTTAAATGTTGGATGTGGATGGGACTATAACATTTGACCCTTCCACTATAGCTGACACGTTCAATAACACGTTCACTGACTTCAGTAGTATTCTTCCTCCAGACTTCTTTGATGAAGACCTCACTCCTGCACCCTCCCCCACCCTTTTCAAGTCGCCCCCCCTTTTTACTTCAGAGCAGTCAGGACACATGAAGTCCATAGATACGTTGGTAAAGCAATTGCTGGATCTAGAATAAGTAGCGACTCACTCAACCTGAAACTGCTGTCCCTTACTCTTGGTGAAGTGCTGTCTCCTCTAACCTGGATTTTCAACCTCTCCCTCACCCTTGGCCAGTTCCCCGACAGATGGAGATCTGTCACCATAACACCAGTCCACAAGAGTGGGGACAAGGCCCTTTGTGGAAATCATAGGCCTATATCCATACTACCCCCCAAAGCCATTGAACGTCTGGTATCTGACCAGCTAATGGAATATTTGGACAAGTACAACATCCTTTGTAAACAACAGCACGGCTTCAGAAAAGGCCACAGCACCACATCTGCCCTCCTTGAATTCACAGGAGCAATTCACAACTTGATGAACAATAATTACCTCACTGGATTAGTCTTCGTAGACCTGACCAAGGCTTATGACACCGCCCATCATAGAATACTCCTCACAGAACTGCTAAAAGTTGGGCTGTCCCCTGAGTCTACAACTTGGTTTAAGAGCTACCTGGAAAACCGTTCCCAAAGAGTAAAGATTGCTGATGTCCTCTCAAATGCTCGACCAGTACGCTCAGGAGTCCCCAGGGATCCATTCTCGGGCCACTCCTCTTCAGCCTATTTTTGAACAATCTTTCACAATCCTGTCCAGAACAAATCCTACTCTATGCTGATGATGCTGTCATTCACAGCACCCAACAGGACCCCCACCTACTCCAAAACAAGTTTCAGAAGGGTTTCACCTCCATTGAAACATGGTTTAGTAGTCAAAAGCTGGTTCTCAACTATAAGAAAACCAAGTCAATGCTTTTCTGTAGCTCCCACAACAAATATCGGCTTCACCCCCTTAATATTACAACCTGCCTTGGTGCTGTCCTCGAACAGGTTCACTTCTTTAAATATCTGGGGATCATCATAGACAGCAACCTATCTTACAGCATCCACATAGATAGCATCGCCAAAGCTGCAAACACACGCAGTGGTCTCCTGTACAGGCACAGGCTATGCCTTCCCTCGAATGCCTTAAAGATAGCAGTACAGAGCTCAGTGGTCTCTCTAATCGACTATGGTCTGATTATTTATGGCTCTGCAACTGACACAGCCCTCAGGCGCTTATCCTTGGCCCTAAACAAAGCTTGACGACTCATCACAGTGACCGCTGCCCAAACAGGGTGGCTCCAGTTATCAAACCATATCAAGTACCAAACTTGTCTAATGGCTAAGAAAATTATTCTACATCTTGCTCCCCCAGGAGTCCAAAGTCTTCTCCATACAGCACGCGACCCCTGCCTCACCAGGGCTCCACAAAATGAAATTCTGCACATTCCTCGGTGCTGCACCACACAGGGCCAAAGATCCTTTGTGTACCGAGCTCCTATCTGGATTAATGGACTCAACAAAGACATCTCCTCTCTGCAAAAGCTAGGCCCATTCAAAGCCAACCTTCATCTCCACCTAGCTGCCTCTAGCTCCTGCGACTATCCCTCATATTCTGATCTCCCTCCTAGCACTTCTACTCCTACCTTCTCTCTTCCTCTTCTTACAGCCTACCCTCCCCTCCTGTTTTTGCCCCTACTCCCAAGCACTTTTTTTGAGGCCTGACAAATGCCCACAGCTGCACCGCTCTTTTTGTGTCCATTCCAAGCCTCAGTTACCTCTGGCTACCCTGCCCCCTGGTACTCACTTTCCCACAATGTAATGTATTTCAGCTGCTTAAAAATGTCTGTGCACCATTTCTGCATTGTTACTCAACTCTATGTAATGTTTGTATTGTACCTCAATTCATGTGGAACCTTGGTAAAAGAGCCTTGGCTCAAAGGTACTTGTAATCCTAGACTCTAAATAAAGAATAAAGAAAGGAGTAGTATGATGGGGTAGGATGGTGGGGAAGAAATTAGCGAAATTAATTAGTAAAGGTGGTGGGAAGAAGGAGAGATGAGAAAATAACGGTACACAGAAACGCTGTTGTACCCTGTTAGCAGGCATGTCTGAAGTCAATCAGATGACAGTTTAGTAACAGTGCGTAACAGTAGCTACTTTGCGGAAAGAATAATCAAGATCTTCGTTAAGTCCTACCGGCTGAAGTTCTTTGAGATTAAAGATCCATCTCGACTCTTTTTGTACGAGTGTTTGGATCCTGTCCCTCCATCTCTGTTTGGGTTGCACATGCTCAGTAACACAAAATGTAGCTACATTTTCATCACCATTGTGTGCTTTACTGAAATGTCTGCCCACTGCTGTTTCTGTGTTATTAGATCTTATGTCCCTAAGATGTACCAAGATTCTCTCCCCGGCCTGTCTAGTGGTCCATCTAACATATATACATGGGCATGGGCATACTGAAACCTACGCAACATTTGTGTAACATGATGCAAATTCTCTTATGGAGACCTTGACATCTAGCTTAGGGATAACAAATTCCTTACCACTCAAACCATGATTACATGCCATGTAATTGCCAGACACATAAAATCCGTGAGAGTGTGGAAGTAGCCAAGTTGTCGAAGAGTGCTACTAGGGGTTAGGTGACTATGTCGCATAAGATCCTTTAAATTTCTCCCTCTTACTATATGTCACTTTAAGAGGGCGTAAGAAGAGAGCAGGTATGCTGCAGTGTTGTAGGAGGGATCAATTACTAATAAGGATTTTTTTTTATCTTCGGTGCCAAAGAGTTACACTCCAGGACACAATGTGATTTACATAGAAACATAGAATTTGATGGCAGATAAGGACTGCTTGGCCCACCTAGTCTGCCCATTTCCCTACCTGATGGATAAGCTGCAGATTCTAGTTAACAGCTTACTTTGTTCCTTATTTTTGTTTCCCCCGTTTTGGCACCAAAATGAAATCTCTCTCACTGTTGCTAGCTTTCCTGAGAGTCTCATCCAAGACCTTGGTGAAGTTAACCTGTCTTGAAATCTAGAAAACATTTCAAGAGGCCCTGTATGGAAATCCTCCAGCTTGAAACAGTTACCTCAGAGCCGTAGAAACTGGCCTTATGTAATAGAAGAGATTAGGTGTGGCAGATGAGCACAGGGTTAGCAGCCATTGGTTTAAGAAAACCTGTAGTGGTAACATATTTGCCTGTTTTGCTTCTAGTTTAAATCAAGAAATTCCTTGTCTGATTCATGGATTTTGGCTGTGAAGGAGAAGTTCAGGGCATTCTCATTTATTGCCTCAATAAAAGATTCCGCAGACTCTCTGTACCCAGTCCAAATGACAAGTACAATATGTCATTGGTAAAACAGTGCCAGTGCATCACCTACTCCAGTAATCTCTTTTCAACAGCATTAAATATGAATAGTTGTTCCCACCAACACAGATACAAGTTAGCAGAAGACGGAGTTACAGTGGCCCCATTGCTGTGCCCTGTATTTACAGGAAGCACTTTAACTGGTTGGACGTAATGAAGATGTTGATTATTTTTTTTTGTACACTACCTACTGCCATGCATTGTTGCTAAACTGTAATTTGACTTCCAATGTGCTTGCTGTCAGGTTACATCAGCTTTTCTGTTTACCTTTATTTTCTAGGGTTGTGGACATGGTGTACTTGTCCACATTTCTGACAGGATTCCTTTCCCTTTAAGAACTGTCTGGAAGGTCTTCAAGCTGGCTTCTCCCACCCAGCTGGGTGGTAACTCCTTCAGTACCACCTCATTACGCCAGACCTTCTTTCCACTGGAAGAAGTAGTTTCCCTCATCACTCTGCATTAGGTAGGCCCTTTGCTTTCAAAACTATAAAAAAAACTACCGTCTTCAAGTTGGTTCGAATTTGTTCAAAACTTTCGTCAGCATGGACGACTCAAAGTCGGCACTCAGTTTCAAGTGATGTGACTGCAGGCAGAACACATCCCGGACGGACCCACATACCTTGTGCATCTACTGCCTAGGCCACGAACATGAACCCCAAGCTTGTGGCCTTTGCCACACCCTGCATCCTACTACTTTGGAGGACTAGCATACTCAACTCCTTCTCAGACGCCCAGATGAATGGGATCATCCTGTTCGCTTGAAAGATACCCGTTGGGCAGTCTCCTCAGCTGCGGGGCCCGCTGAACAACTTGCAGCCTTTGGAATAGGCTGTGGCTCAGACCACGGAGCATGCCTCTTCAGCATCGGCCTTTGTGCTGCTTTCCTTTGGCGCCACCTTTACAGGGACATTTTGGGATTTGTGCCAGTCCCTTCCCAGTCTTGGGCAGGGTCCCACTAAGGGCACCAAACCATCTAAGTCATCAACAAAGGAGACTAAGAAACAGTCTCATCGATGCTCAAGGGATCGTGACCACTCCCGGGCCTCGGATTCCCGCGCTTCCTTGGAGTTTTCTTTTTCTTTTTTTTTTTTAATTACTATGCTTTTTGGTCTATACCCAGCCGTCAGGATCCGCTCTGGTCACAGACCCCCTTGCCTCCACCTCCGGACATGCCCGCACTCATCCTGTCATCCTTGGCTTCCCCTCAGAGAGTGGGGTCATGGTGCCGACCCCCATATCGGGCCACGGTACAATTATCTGGTTGGGGAGCTGGCTCCAGAGGCTGAATCGAGGCACCAGAGGCAGAGCTTCATAGAGATGGCTAGGCATGGGATGTTTCTAGGGACATGGATATGTTGTTCATCCACACTGTCTGGCAGGTTCCTTGCCGCTTTAAATCTTGCCGGAAGGTCTTCAGGCTGGCTCCTCCCACCCACCCGGGTGGTAAAACTCTCGGCTCCGCCCCATAACTCTAGATCTTCCTTACCGCTTGGAAGCTCAGGTTCCCTCCTTAACGCTCTGCGTATAAGACTGGTTCCTAATTCTTCGAATTTTCAAAATTAAAAGTTTTTGCTAAAAAGACTTCGGTCTTCTCTCCCTCGTGGCTGCGATGGACAAATCGACTCCCGGTTTCCGGAGATGCCGCTGCGGGCAGAAGATGTCTCGGACGGATCCGCACTCCATATGCGTTTACTGTGGGCCTTGAGCACGACCCGCGAGCCTGGGACCTGTGCTCTTCCTTTTAACCTCACGTCACCGAAGACCGTGCTGCGTTTACGCTGGGCGTCCGAAGAAGATTTCTCCGGTTAAGTCAAAGAGGGCGATTCGGCGGTGTCCCGGCGGCAGGCTCAGCGGATCAGCTCCGAGCAAATGATCGCCCTCGAAGAGAGATGCATGCTGGCCGCTTCTACCTTGGCTGCTGCATTTGTCCCGCTATCTCGGTGCCTCTTATGGCTTCTTTAGGAGCTTTGTCTGACCCTCTCGACAAAAGGTGAGGTCCAACTTCTTCTGGACCGTTTCTCAGTCCAAAGAGACAAAAGTAAGTCTCACCGTCGGCGCTCTTGGGAGGCGGAAGATCCCTCTCCCCTAGTTGTCGGCCGTCGACCTCGGTCGACCCCTCGGCTTTGGCCACTGATTTCATGGTGTCCGCGTCAGGCCAGTTGACCGAGACTCCTGTCGACGCGGTCGAGATTTATCTTGACCCGTTGGACGGGTTGTCGGCTGGAGAAGCTGAGAATCCCTTCTCCCCGGTTCCCCCGGTGGGAGTTGTGGATCCCGTCGGCTCGTCTGTGCCTCCGGTTCCGGAGCCTTGATTAGATTAAATCCGAACCGAGGGAGTGCCGTTCCTGCAACACACTCCCGCACCGTCCTCGGCCTGGCGATGGTCTCGATCTCCGGGCGTCTTGCGGTCCAGCGATCCGCCCGTCATAAGCGGTCTCGGTCGACACCATCGAGCAGCGGCACTGCGCTCTTCCTCCCCTCCTCGGACAGGCGGCTTGGCGCAAAATTATGTCGGAGTATGAGGAACTCGTATGACAACAGTTCCTTCTGACCGGGAATAAAGCAGCGCCGTCGTCTTCCCGGCCATTAAGTGGCTGTCAGGGCGGCGAAACAACCCTTGTTTTAGCGAGGCCTGTTCCCAGGCCGGTTGTTCGGCCAATTCCAGCTGCCCCACCGATTCCAGTGGAACCTCCGCCTCCACAGCCGTTAGTTGGGGCTCCAACCAAAAATTCTCAGTCGGCTCAGGGACTGCCCCATAGGTTGTCTGTCACCCTCACTCCCGATAGACCTCGGCAGGTGGAGGGTGGCTCAGGCCCGAGGCAGCTCTTTGAGGACTCTTCCGAGTCCGAGGATGATTCCTCCCTTTTCTCCAAGCGAATGGACTTGGAGTCCTCAGGAGGACAGTCGGTGGGCGATAGTCTTCGTCCTTTCTAGGATTGCCCGGCTCATCTCGGAGTCCACGGGATGGCTCTCGAACTCCGTTTCTAAACTGGGCCAGGTATCCCTCACGAATTCTGGACCGAGGACTCCCCTACGGAGGCCTTTCCCGGTGGCCAAGGCCATAGTGGGTCGGCCTTGGGCTCTGGCAGCACCCTGCTTCCTGTCCTGCGCCTTGGCCAGGATGGCCAGAAGTATCGGTCCTACGGTTCCCTGTCGGTTTTTGAACACCCTCGGCTGAGGGTGGTCACAGACAGCGTTTTCGTACGTGCAGGGGCAGCTAGGGATGTGCAGACAAACCTCCCAACGAGTCAAGAAAGTGGACTATGGAGGCGAAAGTCTATGCTGCGTCCTCTCGGCCTTCACCAGGCCAGTTCGGCCGTCCTCATGGCACTTTTTCTCATGCCCTGTTGGGCTCCCTGGATGAGGTCGTCCCTCATCTTCCCGTGGATCTGCAGACTGCGGTCAGGCAGGGAGGCGGGACAGGGCAGACAGTGGCCAAACAGCAGCTCAGACTGCTTTGGGCATTGGGGACTCATGTGCCAGGTCTGTGGTGGCCGCAGTGGCTATCGTCGGCGGGCTTGCCTGAGGATATCCACCTTTGCCCGGATACCCAGCACAAGTTGGCGGATGTTCCCTTTTGGGGACTGACCTCTTGACCCTGGGGTGGAAGGTCACCTGCAGAGGATCGAGAAGTCCAATGCTACCTTGGACTTGGTCTCTTCGCTCAGAAGGACAAGGCGCAAACCACAGCCTAAGCCTTTCGTCCTTCTGCGCCCAGCGCATCCGGTCCAACAACGTCAGGGCCAGCAAGCGCGGCTTGGCATTCCAACCCAACCCGGGCTTCCTCCAACAGAAGCAGGGAGGAAAGGCCCAGGAGGTCCCTCGGCGGTCCCTCCTCAAGCCTGCCCAGTGGCAGGGCTGAGGGGTGTCGCCCACCCGTCACCTCACCCAGGTTCCCCGTGGAGGCCGGCTCGGCACTTCCTTTCCGCCTGGTCCGTTATTACCACGGACAGGTGGGTACTGAGGTGGTGGGAAAAGGCCTGCCTCTGAATCGAGCAGGCTCCGCCCTTCAAACCGTCGCACCTCGGGGGCCTCGGGGTCCGCAGCCTCACTGTCGGCTAAATCGGGCCGACATCGCTCTCCTCCTCCAAGGAGGTGATCAGGGAGGTAGCGGATCCTCCCTCAGACCGGGGTTTGTGTCCAGGTACTTCCTGGTTCCGAAGCGACCGGGGCTGGCGCCCATTCTCGACCTACGACCTGAACAAGTTCCTAAGGTCTCGAACCTTCAGGATGGTCACTCTGGCTCAGATAATACCATCCTGGAACACGGCATGTGGTTCTGCTCTCTGGACCTGCAGGGCGCGTTCTTTCACGTACCCTGTCCGTCCGTCACGCCGAATTCCTGCCCGCTTTTTGGGGAGGATCCCTCTTGATTCGAGCCATGCCCTTGACCCCTGTCTCCAGCTCCCAGGGTCTTCACCAAATGCATTGCAGTGGTGACAGCTTCCGCGGCGCCGGGGATCCGGGTGTACCCTTACCTGGACGACTGGTTGATAACAGCCCCTCCAGACAGGAGGTGGAGCGGTCCAGAGATCTGGCCTCCAGGTTTGCTTTCAAGTCGGCCTTCTCATCAACGAGGCCAAGTCGAACTCGAGCAAGCAGGTGATTCTGTTTATCGGGCAGAGCTCGACTCTCTTGAGCCAGAAACACGGCTCCCGGCGGACAGGGCCGAGTTCTTACCTCCTTTGCCCAATCATTTCTGGTTGAGGCAATGCATCTCGGGACTTCCCATCTCCTGGGTCTCATGAGCGGCCTGTGCCAGCGTGATCCGTTGGGCGCGCTGGCACATCGCCCCCTTCAGTGGGGACTGGCCAGCCAGTGGTCACAACGCTGCGATCCATTGGACCAGCTAGTGATGATGACCCAGGAGATATGGAACGCTCTCCGGTGGTGGACCGTTCCGTCTCATCTGTAGGAGGGCATCCCGTTTGTCCGCCCCGAGCCGACAGTCACTCTATCGACCGATGCCTCTCTGATGGGTTGGGGTGCCCATCTGGGGGAACACCGAGTGCACGGCCTCTGGTCCCCGCGGGAGTCCGATGCCACATCAACCTGCTGGAGCTCCGGCGGTCCGCCTAGCTCTCACCGCCTTTGCTCCGTTTCTCCGGGTCAAGTGGTCCGAGTCCAGATGGACAATACCACTGACCATGTACTACCTAAACCACCAGGGCGGGGCCCAGCGTTCCAGCCTTCTTTGCAGGAAGCTTTCGCATTTGGTCACTAAATGCGCAGCCTGGGCGGATCTCCTAGCCATTCATGTGGCAGGAGCCTCCAACACCCTGGCCGATGCCCTGAGCGGATAGGGGCTGCATCTCACGAGTGGTCTCTCCTGCCGGAGGTAGTACAAGATCTGTTCTCCCACTGGGGCACACCTCAGGTGGACCTGTTTGCCTCAGGGAGGATGGCTGAGGCTGTTTCATGCCGCCCCCTTAGCAGGGCTGCTGGGGGATGCCTTCTCGAGGCTGTGGACCCCGGGCCTCTTCTACGCCTTTCCCCCATTTCCCTTGATTCACAAGGTGCTTCTCAAAGCAAGGAGGGACAAGGCGCAGGTGATCCTGATAGCCCCAGACTGGCCCCGCCAGTTCTGGTACCCAGATCTCCTCAGCCTCAGCTCCAGGCTCCCGAGGCAGCTTCCAGCTAGCCCGGACCTGCTCTCAGTCAATCAAGGGAAGGTGTTCCATCCGGACCTTCAATCCCTGCACCTGACGGCCTGGTTCCTGTGCGGCTAGAGTTCCAGGCCTTGGGTCTTTCCGACGAGGTCCTCAATGTTGTTGAGGCGTCCCGTAAGGAGTCGACCAGGAAATGCTATGCCTTCAAATGGAAGAGATTTTCCATTTGGTGTCAGGGCAAGGGCTTGGACCCTTCCTCCTGTCCTTTGGCAAGCATCTTGGACTATTTATGGTCCCTTTCTAGTCAAGGGCTTAGGTCGACGACCCTAAGGGTGCACCTGGCAGCCATCGCTGCTTACTGGGCGCGGGCCGGGGAGCAGTCGGTGGCGCAGGAGAAGGTGGTCTGGTGCTTTTTCAAAGGCCTTGATCACATTTCCCCTCCGGTGCGAGAACCTCCACCTCCGTGGGATTTACTGCTGGTACTGGCTAAGCTCATGGGCAAGCCATTCGAACCAATGCACAGGTGTGAACTCTCTCACCTGTCGTGGAAGACCGCCTTCTTGGTGGCTATCACGTCAGCCAGAAGGATGGGAGAACTCCAGGCGCTCGCATTGAGTCTCCTTACCTGGTCTTCCACAGGGACAAGGTTGTCCTGCGCCCCCACCGAAATTCCTTCCGAAGGTGGTGTCGGAGTTTCACCTTAACCAGGTGTTGACTCTGCCGGTGTTCTACCCCAATCACACCTCGGAGGCCGAATACAGGCTCCATACTTTGGACCCTAGAAGGGCGCTCGCTTATTATAAGGAGCACATGGCTGAAATTCGGGGAGAGGTTCGCCAGCTGTTTGTCACCTACGCTGAAGCCGCACCTGGCAGACCTGCAGCCAAGCGGACGATAAGCAGGTGGGTCACCTCCTGCATAGATCTCTGCTACAAGTTGGCGGGTGGGAGGAGCCAGTTTGAAGACCTTCCGGCAAGATTTAAAGCGGCAAGGAACCTGCCAGACAGTGTGGATGAACAACATATACCATTCCTAGAACTCCTGTTACAGGTGAGTAACCTGCATTTTTCTCCCCTGTGAGCAGGGGCGGGGATGTACAGTGATGACCAGCATCTGTCCGGCCCCTGAGTTCAATCTGGCGTCAGTGCTTGCGGTGAACTCAGACTCCACTAGGTGTCGCCATGGCACCGAGCACACAGACCCCCTCCCTCCGGAGAAGGAGAGCAGTCTGAGGACGCTCAATCCCCCCCCCCCCCAACCAGCCAGCCCTCCAACAACCCGGGTCCGTTCCCGAACCCGGGTCGCCAGCGCCACAAGCGGAAATCCAACTGCTACGCCGCCGGGTCGGCCTTTCTTGGAGTTGTCGACTTTGGTCAATACTTCAGCCAGGCCGCTGGCTCCACAGTCTCCCCATCAGGCCCATCGGCCAAGACACACGTCGAGCAACCTCTTGAGATTTTTCTCAAGCTGGTGGATGTGTTGTTGTAGCATGAGGCTGATTTCTCCTTCTGTAGGATTCCGGTCCTGTCTATCACCTCTCGAGGAGGGTCAGACCAGCCTGCTGATCCACTCCCTAACTCTCAGGATTCCATTACCTTGGAGGTCCTTTGGCTTTCGACGGTTTCCTTCCCTTTTTGCCATTGGGTTACCCGACATTCAAGGTCATGATCCCATAGCCCAGAGTCGAGCAGCCCTCGCTGACTTTGGTGCCATTGCTCTTCCTCTTCCTCAGGCGAGGAGAGCCCTGACGCAAGATGCACTGGTGCTATAAAGAGTTAATGTAGCAGCAGCTCATGCTTTCCAGGGTTAAGCCGATTCCAGCCCCCACACCTGCTCTCCCTGGCTCCCGCCACCAAAGCCACAACCTGCCCCAGCTCGTCTGGTTCCGGCTCGGCCTGTTCTGGCCTCTCTGCCCATCAGGGTGGCAGTGCATCCTGAGCAGCTGAAGGATGGTTCCCCTCCTAAAGATGCCCGTACCACTCCCGGGCTTCCTCGTTGGCTGTCAGTGATTGTTACTCTTGACAGACCCCACAGAGTCGGTGGAGATTTGGGAGAGCGACCGCTTTTTGGCAAAACCTGAGAGTCTTAGAGCTCCTCCCTGCATTCTTGCCTGGTTGACATCAAATCGAGGGAGGATTTGTCTACGGAGCATGGTCCCAATTCTTTTGGGCTGGGTTACAGATTTCTACCTTTACGGTAGGCATCCAGCACAAATTGTCAGATGTCCCCTTCTTGGGCACCAACTTGTTCTGACTGGGGGTGGATGGACACCGCACTCGGAGTGAGAAGTCAGTTGCCACCCTGGACTCTGTCACCTTTACCCAGAGGGATCCCAAGGGCTCTAAGATTCAGAGGAAGAAGTCCTTTCGGACCTTCTCTACCCCTGTGGCCAAACTGTCCCAGCCCCCAGCTGGTTAGCAAGCCCAGGCTTAGCGTTCTTGACCAAAGTTGGTTGCTGCGGTCATCCGAAAAACCAGGTGGTCAGGGTCCCACTGCTTCCTTAGCCAGCCCCTTCTCTGCCTCCAAGCCTGCCCATTGATGGGATAGGAGTGCCTCCCTCACGCCTGTCCTGACTCCCCTGGGTCCTCCTGTGGGGGGCCGGCTCTGTCACTTTCTTTCTGCCTGGTCCGCTGTCACCACGGACAGGTGGGTCCTCAAAGTGATCAGTGAGGGCCTGCTTCTAGAGTTTGAGGCTTACCCTCCATGCCAAACCCATGCCCCACAGGAGTACGTGATGCCTGCCGACATGTTTTCATCTCTTCAGGAAGACATTGCCCAGCTCCTCCAGAAGGAGATAGTGACTCCTGTCCCAGACCCTCCAGTAAGCCCAGGGTTCACCTCCAGGTACTTCCTGATCCCAGTGCGGATATGGGGTTGGCGACCCATCTTAGATCTGAACAATTTCCTCCGGTCGCGCACCTTCAGGATGGTCACTCTATCAGATCATTCCATCCCTGGAGCAGAACATGTGGATCTACTTTGAGAAACAGCTTTTGCAGCAGGTTACATCATTAGGACTGAGGCCGGCAGGCGCCAGGACCTCACGGAAATTTTCTAGCTAGCAGTATTCAGCGGGGACCGCCTCCAACGTCAGTCCCATCCCCGATGGGAGGCATAGTACATAAAGAGGTGGTCCCCCAGAATCCCCAGTTCTTTTCCCGCTGTCGACTCGCCAGCATCGGCGTCTCGGTCTTACTCTAGCGCACAATGACTAAGAACTTCTCATAATAGTTTTATTAGACTAATGTTGGCATCTCCAACTCCTTCTTCTGAGGGACACCGTTCCAAGTGTGCCTGCGGAAAACAGATCCCTTTCAAGGAGCCTCATTCTCCCTGCCTGCGGTGCCTAGGACCAGACCACGACACCAAGGCCCGCTCCTTCTGTCAGGGGTTCAACAGCCGCACCAGAATCCGCCGTCAGAAGGCACTTCAGGGCTATCTTTTGGAAGAAAAACTTAGCAGAATGGATAAGGAACCTTCCTCCAGAGGTGAATCTTCCTCGAAAGCCCACAAACACCGGGAGAAGGCAAGGTCCACATCCCCAAACCAGGCCTCGGACTTGCGTAGCTCAGGCTCCACATGATCTGACCGCTGTCCCTCCAGGGCTCGCTCTCAGCCCCCTCCGGTTAAGGTCAAGGCTACAGGCGGTTCTTCGGCTTCGCTCCAACCCATAAAGACTTCCAGGCCTTCGGCTTCCTTCACTCTCTCCTGGGCCTCTTCTAAGTCTTCTGACTGTCACAAGTCTTCCTCTTCTGTCTGTCGGGACCCCGACTCCAGATCGGTCTCCCAGCCTCCCAGGGGTCCAGATCCTCCACTCAGGAAGACCAAAGACCTGACGTACCTAAAGCGGATGACAGACCCGATGTCGGCCAAGCACCCTAAGTCGGCCAGGCATTCACCAGAGCCGAGGACATTGGCCAAACACCAGATGTCGGCCAGGTGTTCGCCGGACCCGAAGATGTCAGACAAGCGACCGACATCGGCCTGACACTCGCCGGAGCTGAAGACTGCCCCCCAAGTCACCGGTGGACACCAGTCGTTGGGACTCCACGGAGGAGGACACGACATTGCCCGAGGACCAGGCAGGCAACACAGAGGACGCCGGGCTTCCAAGGGAACCTTCGCCCACCCCGGAGACACCTGCGGACCAGACGCCTGACCCCGGCGACAGACCACCGGCACCATGCCCATCGTCGGGCATGAACATTCAAGAGGTCAAGGATCTCTTCACTTTCTGGTTGGACACTATCCAGAAAGATGTGATCCCTGTAAAACCTCCTCCTTCTCCTACTCATTCACCTCCTATGCCCCCTCCTCCACCACAGGGGCCAGCAGGACGACCACCAAACCCTAAGGAGCATACTCCACCTCCTAGGAGTAGATCTAAGGATCAGAGAAGGCCTCCCTCAAGATCTCCCTCAGGGTCTCCCAGCCCCAAGTGACCCAGACATCGTTGGTACAATCCGTCAGGGGAGGACTCTAGATCGGACACCTCTGAAATCTCCAGTTCTAGGGACATGGATATGTTGTTCATCCACACTGTCTGGCAGGTTCCTTGCTGCTTTAAATCTTGCCAGAAGGTCTTCAAGCTGGCTCCTCCCACCCACCCGGGTGGTAAAACTCTCGGCTCCGCCCCATGACGCCAAATCTTCCTTACCGCTTGGAAGCTCAGGTTCCCTCCTTAACGCTCTGCGTATAGACTGGATCCTAATTCTTCGGTTCGCCCGAAAATAGTTTTAAAGTTCTCAAGACTTCGGTCTAATTACTCCCTCGCAGCTGCGATGGACAAATCGACTCCCAGATTTCGACGTTGATGTCCAGGGCGGACCCGCACTCTACGATGCGTCTACTGCCTCGACCTTGATCACAACTTCATGCAGGCCTGTCGAGTTATGTCGATCGTTCGGCCAGCGATCACAAGGCCGGCGCTGCCCGGTTACAACAGGCACCGAGCGCTACCGCGGTGAAGTCAGGAGGCCCGTTAGGCGGTGTCCGCTGGCTGTTTCAGGCTGAGCAACTCAAGCAGATGATCGCCCTCGGAGGAGGCGGCCCAGGCCGCATCCTCATCTTCCTCAGTCGCGGCATTTATCCGCTCTCTCTGGGATCCTCCCACAGCTTCTTTTAAGGAGCTTTGCCAATCCTTTCCACAAGGAGAGGGGCCATTAGGACACTCTTCTTGGTGAAAAGAAGGACTCGAAGGGTAAGTCCCACCGTCGGCGTTCGTGGGAGGCGGGAGAGGTCCCCTTCCCGGACAGTCGACACTCAACTTCAGTCGAGGTTGCGGCTAAGGCCGCTGGCTTCCTGGTGTCCTCTCAGGTCAGCCGGCCGAGACGCCCGTTGACGTGGCCGAGATTTTTCTCGACCCGTCGGATGGGCTGTCGACTGGTGAATCCGACAACCCTTCTTCACCGGTTCCCCCGGTGGAGACCGAGGACTTGCCTGTGCCAGAGTCCCTGGTCAAGGTTCCCAAACCGAGGGAAGAGCAGGTGTCCCCCACTCCCTCCCAGACCCTCCCTCAGAGACACCGAGGGTCTCTGTCTCTGACCTCATCTCGGTCCAGCCGATCCCGTCGACATTGGCGGTCTCAGTCTCGGCACCGAGGAAGGCGGCGGCGCCGCTCGTCCTTGTCTTCCTTCTCGGAAGAGGAGAGGAGAGGCTTTGGTGCAAATTGTGTCGACGCTACGAGGACTTAATGTGGCAGCAGCTCCTTTTGTCTGGGAACAAGCTGACGCCGTCGCCTTCCCCAGCCATTAAGTGGCTGTCACCTGAAAGGCCGAAACAACCCCTCGCTGTAGTCGAGGTGCCCAAGCCTGGGCCGGTTGTTCAGCCGAAACCAGCTGCCCCACCGATTGTGGTGGAACCTCCACCTCCACAACCAAAATTGGGGGTGCCGACCCAGGACTCTCGGTCGGGTAAGGGTCTGCCCCACCGGTTGTCGGTCACCCTCACTCCGGACCGTCCTCGGCAGGTGGAGTGTGGCTCATGCCCCAGGCAGCTCCTCGCAGACTCCTCGGAGTGTGACAATGATTCCTACCTGTTTTCCAGGTCCCTTGACTGGGAGTCCTTCGGGGGCAGTCGATGGACGAGAGCCCATCATCGTTCATGGGTCTGCTTCGGCTCATCTCGGAGTCCACCGGGATGCAGCTCGAGCCCGTATCCAAGCGGGCCAAGTATCCCCTGATGGAGATACTGGACCGAGGGGATTCGCCCACGGAGGCCTTTCCGGTGGCTGAAGCCATTGTCGGCCCAGCCTTGGAGCTCTGGCAGCGGACGGCTTCCTGCCCTGCGCCTTCGGCCAGGATGGCCAAGGAAGTATGTGGTCCCCTACTGGCTGTTTGTCCAGTTTCAGACACCCTTCTGCGGAGGGTTGGTCACCAATAGCGTTTTCAGGCGTTCCGGGGACGCCAGGGATGTGGATAAGCCCCCCGACAAGGAGTCCAAAAAGCTGGACTATGCTGGGCGCAAGGTGTACGCTGCATCCTCCCTAGGCCTCCGCCAGGCCAGCTCAGTCGTGCTGATGGCACACTTCTCCCATGCCTCATGGGCTCCTGGATGAGGTGATCCCTCATCTTCCGGCCAACCTGCAGACCATGGTCAAACAGGTGCGGGATCAGGGAAGCATGGTGGCGAAACAGCAGCTCCAAACGGCTCTGGACATTGGAGACTCCTGTGCCAGATCAGTTGCGGCTGCAGTGGCCATGCACCGCAGAGCATGGCTGAGGATATCCACCTTCACGTTGGATACCCAGCATAAATTGGCGGACATCCCCTTCTTGGGGACTGACCTGTTCGGCCCTGGAGTGGAAGGCCACCTCCAGCGGATCGAAAAGTCCAATGCAACCCTGGACTCGGTCACCTCCGCCCAGAAGGACAAGGGCCGTCGTCAGCAACATAAGTCCTTTTGCCCTTCTGTGCCTGTGGCACGTCCGGCCCAGCAACACCAGCATCAGGGCCAGCAGGCTCGCGCTTGGCATCTCAAAGCCAAGCCTGCAGCTTCCTAATGGGAAGGAGGAGGAAAAGGCCCAGGAGGTCCTCGCCGGCCCTCCTCCAAACCTGCCCAGTGACGGGTTGAGGGTGTCGCCCCCAGCCTAAATCACTCCCCCTGGGTTCCCCATTGAGGGCGCCTCTGCCACTTCCTTTCCGCCTGATCCGCTATCACCACGGACCGTTGGGTGTTGGAGGTGTTAGGAAAGGGCCTGCCTCTGGAGTTCGAGCAGACCCGCCCTTCCGAGCCGTAGCCCCTCTGAAACTCACAGGGGTCCCAACCCTCTCTGTCAGCTCGCCCGAGCCGACATTGCCCTGCTCCTTGAAAAAGAGGTGATCAGGAAGGTGGCGGATCCTCCACCAAACCTGGGGTTTGTGTCCAGGTACTTCCTGGTCCCGAAACGGACGGGGGCTGGTGCCCCATTCTAGAAATGCACGACCTGAACAGGTTCCTAAGGTCTCGAACCTTCAGGATGGTCACTCTGGCTCAGATCATTCCATCCTTGGAATGAGGCATGTGGTTCTGTTCTCTGGACCTCCAGGACATGTTCTTTCACGTCCCAATCCGTCCGTCCCACCAGAAATTCCTCCGCTTCAGGGCAGAGGGATCCCTCTGTGAGTTCGGGCCATGATCTTGAGCCTTCCCTAACTCCCAGGGTCTTCACCAAATGCATTGCAGTGGTGACAGCATTCCTGCTGGGCGCCCGAAGGGTCTGGGTGTACCCCTACCTGGATGACTGGCTGATTGCAGCCTCCTCCAGAATGGAGGTGGAGCAGTCCAGGATCGGAGCCATCCAGGTTGCTCTCAGGTTGGCCTCCTCATCAGCAAGGCCAAGTTGGAACTTCGTACCAAAGCAGGTGATACAATTCATCGGGGCAGAGCTCGACTCTCTACGAGCCAGAGCATGGCTCCCGGCGGACAGGGCCAAGGTTCTTTCCTCCTTTGCCCAATCATTTCAGGTTGGGCAATTGCACCCTGCCCAGGACTTCCTGCGCCTCCTGGGCCTCATGGCGGCCTGCACCGGCGTGGTCTATTGGGTCCGTTGGTACATGCGTCCCCTTCAATGGGGGCTGGCCAGCCAATGGTCACAGCACTCCAATCCCTTGGATCAGCTAGCGACAGTGACCCAGGGGATGTGGAATGCCCTCCAGTGGCGGACCATTCCAGCACATCTGCAGGAGGGCATCCCATTCATCTGCCCGGAGCCGACGGTCTCTCTATCGACCGATGCCTCTCTGACGGGTTGGGGTGCCCATCTGGGGGAGTACAGAGCGCACGGCCTCTGGTCCCCTCGGGAGTCCCGATGCCACATCAACCTGCTGGAGCTTGAGGCGGTTCGTCTAGCCCTCACGCGCCCGCTCGTTTATGCCGGAGTCAAGTGGTCCAGGTCCAGGCGGACAATACCACGATCATGTACCGCCCTAAACCGCCGGGGCGGGACACGCTCCATGCCTCTGTGCAGAGAAGCTCTCTGCATTTGGTCCCTCGTGCGCAGCCTGGAGGAGGATCTCCTTGCCATCCATGTGGCAGGAGCCTCCAACATTCTGGCTGATGCCCTAAGCTGGATAGGGGCTGCGTCCCATGAGTGGTCTCTCCTGCCGGAGGTAGTACAAGATCTGTTCTCCCACTGGGGCATGCCTCAGGTGGACCTGTTTGCCTCCAGGGAGAATGCGAAGCTGAGACTGTTTCATGCCCCCCCTTAGCAGGGCTCGCTGCAGGGGGATGCCTTCTCGAGGCCGTGGACCCCGGGCCTCTTCTACGCCTTTCCCCCATTTCCCTTGATCCACAAGGTGCTTCTCAAGGCGAGGAGGGACAAGGCGCAGGTGATTCTGGTAGCCCCAGACTGGCCCCGCCAGTTCTGGTATCCAGATCTCCTCAGTCTCAGCTCCAGGCTCCTGAGGCGGCTTCCAGCCCGCCCGGACCTGATCTCAGTCAATTAGGGGAAGGTATTCCATCCGGACCTTCAATCCCTGCACCCGACGGCCTCGTTCCTGAGCGGCTAGAGTTCCAGGCCTTGGGTCTTTCCGACGAGGTCCTCAATGTTGTTGAGGTGTCCTATAAGGAGTCGACCAGGAAATGCTATGCCTTTAAATGGAAGAGATTCTCCATTTGGTGTCAGGGCAAGGGCCTGGACCCTTCCTCCTGTTCTTTGGCAAGCATTCTGGACTACCTGTGGTCCCTTTCTCAGCAAGGGCTTCAGTCTACGACCCTTAAGGTGCACCTGGCAGCCATCTCTGCTTACCGGGCGCGGGCCTGGAAGCAGTCAGTGGTGCAGGAGAAGGTGGTCGGGCGCTTTTTCATAGGCCTTGATCACATATCCCCTCCGCTGCGAGAACCTCCACCTCCTTGGGATCCACTGCTAATATTGGCTAAGCTCATGGGCAAGCCATTCGAACTGATGCACAGGTGTGACATCTCTCACCTGTCGTAGAAGACCACCTTCTTTGTGGCTATCACGTCAGGCGGAAGGATGGGATAGCTCCAGGCGCTTTCCATTGAGTCTCCTTATCTGGTCTTCCACAGGGACAAGGTTGTCCTGCACCCCAACCCAAAATTCCTTCCGAAGGTGGTGTCGGAGTTTCACCTTAACCACATGTTGACTCTGCTGGTGTTCTACCCCAGTCACACCTCGGAGGCCGAATATAGGCTCCATACTCTGGACCCTAGAAGAGCTCGCTTACTACAAAGAGCAGACGGCTGACGTTCGGGAGAGGTTCGCCAGCTGTTTGTCACCTACGCTGAAGCCGCACCTGGCAGACCTGCAGCCAAGCGGACGATAGGCAGGTGGGTCACCTCCTGCATAGATCTGTGCTATAGGTTGGCGGGCATGGAGCCTCCCAGAGGGATAAGAGCTCATTCTACCCGCCATACCGCTGCATCGGTGGTTGCTTCCAGGGACGTCCCTATCCAGGAAATCTGCAGGGCTGCTACCTGGAAATCAGCACACACCTTCATTACCCACTACCACATCGACCTTGAGTCATGCCGGGATGCTGGTTTTGGGGCCTCGGTTCGCCAGTCTTTATTCCCTAAGTAGGGGGTGTGCACCTTGCCTCCCTCCTCCCGGAGAACTGCTAGGAGTCTGCCAGACAGTGTGGATGAACAACATATCCATGTCCCTGGAAATACAGGTTACTCACCTGTAACAGGAGTTCTAGGAATGGTATATGTTGTTCATCCTCACGACCCACCTGGCCTCCCCGGCTTCGAGGAGCCAGCTTGAAGACCTTCCGGCAAGATTTAAAGCGGCAAGGAACCTGCCAGACAGTGTGGATGAACAACATATACCATTCCTAGAACTCCTGTTACAGGTGAGTAACCTGTATATCTCCTTCTCCACTCAGCATCCCATCGCCTGACCCGCAAGACCTACCCAGGTCACCTCCGGATGATCCCTCCTTCTCTGAGATTATGAGGCACATCCAGGAGAATGTGAGATGGGATTCTGAAGACCTCAACCCCGAGAGACAGCGCTTTGCCCGTTATCTTCGGCAGAAAGATCCAAAGCCTGTGGTAGTGCCACCCTTGGTGGACACCTTCACGGACGTCACCAAGGCTGCGTGGAAGCGTCCGCACTCCACTCTGGCTGTGCCGAAGAAAGCTGACCGCCTGTACAAGGCCCTGAAAGAGGACCAGTACTTGGCACAACAACCCTTGACTGACTCCCTGGTCATTACAGCCTCTCATGACCGGTTCCAACGACCGCAGCATATGAGCAGACAGCCACAGGACCAGGAATCCAAGCAGTTGGATGCCCTGGGGAGGCGCATGTATGCGGCTGCTACATGCTCCATCAGGTCCCTGAACTACCTATCACACATAGTTCAGTTTCAGAATGCCCTGTGGGAACAGGGCCAGGACCTTGTCGACAGATTACCGGATGGCGATCAGAAGGCGGAGCTCCTAAACCCCCTCCGCACAGGGTCTGATGTGGGAACCCAAGTGCTGTGAGCTGCATATAATTCTGTGGACTCATCTGCCAGAGCTGCAGCTTCGGGCGTCTTTCCCCGGAGACACTCTTGGCTCCGTGTCTCCGGCTTTACCCCTGATGTACAGAAGAACATTCTGGGCATCCCATACAATGGCGAAGTCCTGTTTGGTGAACACTCGGAGAAGGTCATCACCAAAGTTCAGGACACCGGGAAGACAGTTAGATTCGTACAAGCCATGTACAGATCAATGCCTGGTTCCTTTCGTAGGAAAAAGAACCGTTTTCGCAGCTGGCAACAACGGCAGCAGCCACGTTCCGGCCAGCAACAAAGGGGCACCTTTCATCGTAAAGCCCAGGCTAAGTCTTCCCCAGGCAGAGGCCAGCGTTATACCAAACCGGCCCAGCCTGCAGGAATCAGTGCTGCCACAGCATGACTCCTTTCCAGCCCCGGCCCGCCCCTCCTCTGGATCAATGGGCACAAAAGGTCGGGGGTCGCATCGCTCGCCACTTTTCAGGGTGGCAGTCGATTACCGCCGACCGGTGTGTTCTCCAAATGGTCAAGAAAGGTCACTTCATCGAATTTCTTGACGACCCACCGTCAAGACCTCCCCTGCTTTCCCGTTATTCGGGTCAGCACGCCCTGCTCATACAGCAGGAGGTGCTCGCGCTTCTAGAAAAAGAAGCTATAGGGCACATACCACGGAACCAAAGAGGTGCTGGTTATTATTCTCACTTCTTTCTGGTTCCCAAGAAGACGGGGGACCTCCATCCGATACTGAATTTCAGCAACCTCGACGCTTCGGTCCTATACAAACGCTTCCGCATGGTGACCCTTCCAGGTCTGATACCCATGCTCAAGCAGGGCGCCTTTCTAGCGTCCTTGGACATGCAGGATGCTTACCTGCATATACCCATCGCTCAATCGCACAGGAAGTTTTTGCGCTTCGAGTTTCAGAGTCACCATTATCAGTTCCGAGCCCTCCCCTTCAGACTGTCATCGGCACCTCGGGTATTCACGAAGTGCATGGCGGTCGTATCGACGACTCTGAGGAGACAAGGCCACTACGTGTTCCCCTGCCTGGATGACTGGCTTCTCATGGCGCCCTCTCGGGAGGCCCTGATGTCTGCCATTCATTATACTCTGTCTCTGTTTGAGATGTTGGGCATCATTATCAATCAAGAGATGTCACGCCTGGTTCCATCACAGATTCTGCAGTTCATAGGCACAGTTCTGGACACCGTCCAGGGGAAAGCTTTTCTACCTCGGGAACGAGCGGAACACATCAGATCCCTCATCAGGGACTTTTCGGCAGAGAGGACCATCCCAGCCAGACAGGTCCTTTGCCTGTTCGGACATATGGCTGCGGCCATTGCAACAATCCCGCTAGCCAGTCTTCTACAGATGCCTCAGGGCTCGGGTGGGGAGCACACCTCAACAGTGTCAGGTCTCAGAGCCTGTGGACAGCCCAAGAGACTCATCTCCACATAAATATCCTGGAAATGGGAGCAGTTCTTTACGCCCTGCATGCTTTCCAGTCAGAGATCCCACCGGGTGCTCTTCTGTTACAAACAGACAATTCCGCGGTGATGTATTACGTCAACAAACAAGGAGGCACCCATTCCTACCTGCTTTGCAGGGAGGCCATGAGGGTGTGGGATTGGGTTCTACAACACGGCGCAAACCTCATTGCTGTTCATGTCCCAGGGGTGGACAACGTCATCGCAGACAGCTTGAGTCGCTCTCAGGCCAGAGTCCATGAGTGGGAACTACTCCAGGAGGTAGTAGAGGATCTGTTTTGCAGATGGGGTACACCAGAGTTGGACTTCTTCGCGTCCCCATACAACGCAAAACTGCCCAGTTTCTGCTCGCTAGATCCAGGGCCTGGTGTTTTCTGGTGAGACGTGTTGTCCTTCCCCTGGGCGGGCATATTCCTCTATGCTTCCCCCTCTTTCCGTTGATCCAGAGGGTCCTCTTGAAACTTTGCAGAGAGCAAGCGACGCTGATACTTAGTGCATCATTTTGGCCAAGGCAGATCTGGTTCCCTCTACTACATCAGCTGTCCCGGGAACCTCCAGTGCCTCTGCCAATCAGCTGTCACTTACTGTCTCAGGAGGTGGGCTTCTTGGTCCATCCGGACCTTCGTTCACTGAACCTGCATGCCTGGCTCCTAGAGACATAGCCATTATGCTATACAAGGGTCTTGCAAGAGATAGCAGACGTTCTAGTGGCTGCTAATAAACCGCCACTCATGCTACTTAGGCCATGAAATTGTGCAGATTTTGCCTCTGTGCTCAAGCGTGGGGGTTTTCACCAATGGATTGTCCAGAAAATTCGGTCCTGGACTACCTCCTGTCTCTTTTTCAGACAGGCTTGGCCTACTCCTTGATAAAAGTACACCTTTGTGCCATCTCAGCCTTTCACACTCCTATAGGCCAACGTCCCATATCCCAATTGGACACGGCACGAGCCTTCCTGAGAGGTGTTCTCCACCTTAGACCCCCGATTAAGGATCCTATTCCACCTTGGGATTTACCCTTTGTCCTGAAGCAGCTTACACTGCCACCTTTTGAGCCAGCCGCGGATTGCGAGCTACGTCTCCTTACATGGAAGACGTTGTTTTTAGTTGCCGTTACTTCGGCCAAACAATTTCTGAACTTCATGCACTGATGTGCAAAGAACCTTATTTGGTTTTCCACCAGGACAGGGTATCCCTGCGGACTAATCCGAAGTTTCTGCCTAAGGTGGTCTCTGCTCTCATTCTTAATCAGGATATCGATCTACCAGTGTACTTCTCTAAATATTCTAATCGAGGAGAGGCCCTGTTGCACACTTTAGATGTGCATAGGTGTCTTCGATACTACCTGACCAGAACCAAACACCACCGAAAATCTGATCAGCTTTTTGTCTCTTTCGCCCACAGGATGATGGGAGCTCCCGTTTCCAAACAGTCGCTGTCCAGGTGGCTCATACATTGTATCACGTTCTGTTACCGGAAGCGTAACAAACCCTTACCATGCGCGGTTAAGGGTCATTCCACAAGGAGGGTGGCTACCTCCTTTGCGGCCTTAAAGAACGTGTCCACCTCAGTCATCTGTGCAGCAACCACTTGGAGCACTGCGCACACCTTCATCAGGCATTATAGCCTGGACGTTGCTTCGAGGCGAAGAGCAGGTTTTGGTCTAGGTCCTTCAAGGACTTCTGTCCTAGGCTTTGGTTTTACTAGCGATTTCTACTTTCCATCCTCCCAATGGTGAGGGATTTCCAGTATTGCATGGGAATCAGTCCTAACGGTGTAACCTGCTGCAAGAGCTGTTTCTCAAAGTAAGATAGTACAGTTACCTAAGAACTTACCATAACAGTAGATCTTCGAGAACAGCTCTTGCAGCAGGTACCCCCCCCCATCCTCGCTGTAGGTAGATTTTTTTGTTCTGACATCCTTCTCCTAGGATCAGGTGTTCTCAACACCACTCTGATTGTCACTTGATGGCAGATCCTCAGTCTCCTCTTCTGATGTCTTCCAGCGGCCGGGAGTCTCCAGCGGGAGAACTGGGGTTTCTGGGGGACCGCCTCCTTATGTACTATGCCTGAAGTTGGGGGCGGTCCCCGCTGATTACTTCTAGCTTGAAAAGTTCCGTGGGGTCCTGGCGCCTGCCAGCTTCAGTCCTAATGGTGTAACCTGCTGCAAGAGCTGTTCTCGAAGATCTACTGTTACGGTAAGTTCTTATGTAACTGTACTTTCTGCTCCCTAGATCTTCAGGATGCGTTCTTTCACGTTCCCAGCCATCTGTTGCATTGCCAGTTCCTTCAATTCCGAGCAGAGGGGAATCTCTACACGTTCCAGGCCATGCCCTTCAGCCTCTCCTTGGCTCTTGGGGTCTTTGTCAAGTTCATTGCAGTGGTGTCAGCCTATCTGAGACATCGTGGGGTCTGGGTGTACCCTTGCCTGGATGACTGGCTGATTGCAGGTCCCTCCAGTGAGGAGGTGGAGTGGTCCAGGGAACTGGCCCTCTGGACCTGCTTGTCCCTTGGCCTGCTGATGAATGAGGTCAAGTCAGAGCTCATACCTTTGCAGGTGATTCATTTCATTGGGGTGGAGTTCATCTCTTGCAGAGCCAGAGCTCGACTCCCGGCAGACAGGGCGGAGGTTCTCTCCTTTGCTCAGTCATTTCTGGTTGAGCAGTTGCACCCTACTTGGGATTTCCTGTGCCTCATGGGATTCATGACAGCATGCACCAACGTGGTCCTTTGGGCCCGGTGGAGAATGCGCACTCTGCAGTGGGAGTTAGCCTGTCAATGGTCTCAGTGCAAGGGCCACTTCAATCAGCTGGTCACTGTGACCTAGTTGATGTGGGATGCCTTCCAGTGGTGGTTAGTCCCAGAACATCTGCAGGAAGGAATTCCATTTGTCCGCCCGGAGCTGACGGTCACCATCACTACCAATGCCTCCCTGATGGGCTGGGGTGTCCACCTGGGGGAGCACAGATTCCACAGACTCTGAATTGACAAGGAGTCCTGATGCAGTATCAGTCTGCTGGAGCTTTGGGCCATTCAGCTGGCACTGATAGCCTTTGCTTCGCACGTTTGGGATCAGATCATTCAGGTCCAGACAGATAACACCGTGATCATGTACCACCTCAACAAACAGGGCATGACACACTCCCTGCCTATGTGCAGGGTAGCCCTCGCAAATGGACTCCCAACCCTGAATGTCGATCTTGTGGCTATCCATGTGGCCAGCACATCCAGCCAGCTGGCAGATGCCATCAGCCGGGTGGGCGAGGCATCTCACGCGTGGTTCCTTCATCAGGACAGTCGGTTTTCCCATTGTGGCACCCCTCTGGTGGATCTGTTTGCCTCCAGGGAGCACGCAAAGCTGAGGCTGTGTTGTGCCCCCCCCCCCCACCAAACAGGGAACACTGTAGGTGGATGCCTTCTCAAGACCTGAACCCTGGGCCTCATGTATGCCTTCCCTACATTGCCATTGATCCACAAAGTGCTGCTCAAAGCCAGGAGAGACAAGGTATGGATGATCCTTGTGGCTCTGGACTGGCCCTGCCAGTTCTGGTACCCCCAATCTCCTCAGCTTCAGCTGCAGGCTCCCGTGGCATCTGCCTCTGGACCTGCTTTCATGCAGTCAGGGAAAAGTATTTCATTTGGACCTTCAATCCCTGCACCTGACAGCCTGGTTCCTGGGCAGCTAGAATTCCAGGCTTTGGGTCTCTCTGCAAATGCCCTTACCGTAGTTGAGGCTTCTCAGAAAGAGTCAACCCGAAAATGCTATGCCTTCAAATGGAAGAAATTCTCCATTTGGTGCCAGGATAAGGGGCTTGACCCATTATCTTGCCCGGTGGTTTGCATTCTCGACTACCTTTGGTCCCACTCCCAGTCAGGCCTTCAGTCGATGACCCTTAGGGTGCACCAGGCAGCCATCTCTGCGTACTGGGCGCTGGCCAGTATGCCATCAGTGGCACAGGAGAAGGTAGTCTGGTGCTTTTTTAAAGACCTTGATGACATTTCCCCTCCGGTGCATGAACCACCACCAGTTTGGGACTTGTTGCTGGTGTTGGCAAAGCTCATGGGTAAGCCATTTGAACCAGTGCATTGGTGTGAAATGTCTCACCTGTCATGAAAGACTGCCTTCTTGCTGGCTATCACATCTGCCAGAAGGTCAGTGAGTTCCAGGCACTCTTGGCGGAATCTCCTTATTTGGTCTTCCACAGGGACATAGTTGTCCTTCACCCCAACCCAAAGTTCCTACCAAAGGTTTTGTCAGAGTTCCCTCTGAACCAGATGATGAATCTTTTGGTGTTCTTCATCAACCACACCTTGGAGGCTGAGCACAGGCTCCATGCTTTAAACCTGCAGTGAGCATTTGCCTATTATAAGGAGCGCATGGCTGGAGTTCGGGGAGAGGTTCGCCAGCTATTTGTCACCTATGCTAAAGCCGCACCTGGCAGACCAGCGGCTAAGCAGACAATTGGCAGGTGGATTTTATCCCGCATCAACCACTGCTATAGGTTGGCAAGTAGGGAGCCTTCCACAGAACTAAGGACTCATTCCACCTGTCATATCGCAGCCTCATAGGCTGCTTCCAGAATATCCCTATCCAGGAAATCTGCAGGCTTGCCCCCTGGACTTCAGCACACACACCTTCATTTCCCATTACCACATTGACCTTGAGACACACTTGGATGCTGGTTTGGGTCCATGGTTCTCTAATCTCTGTTCTTAAATGGGGGGTGTTTGCCTTGCCCCTGCCTCCCTGGAGAACTGCTAGGTGTCTGTCAGAAGTATGGCTAAGTACACCATATCCACGTCCCTAGAGAAACCAGTTACTCACCTGTAACTGTAGTTCTAGGACTGGTATATGGTGTACATCCACAAAACCCACCCGACCTCCCTGGGCAAGTGACACACTATAACTTGCTTCCAGCGGGTAAGATTTGACGTCATGGGGTGGTGCCGTGGGAGTTACCACCCAGGTGAGTGGGAAGAGCCAGCTTGAAGACCCTGTGGCCAGTTCTTAAAGGGAAAGGAATCCTGCCAGAAGTGTGGATGCACACCATCTAGCACTCCTAGAACCATTGTTACAGGTGAGTAACCTGTTTTTCTCGTCTCTCCTTCTTCCCACCACATTACCTAATCTTTCATCTTTTTGCTTATTTTAAACCCTCCAACCCCCGTCCTCTTTTCCCCTTGTATCCTCTCATTTCCACCCCATTGTCATATCCTATCACAGTACTCCATATTTCTATTTTTCCAAACATTTGTCTTCTAACAGTCAAGTGGTGAAATTTAATTCCTCTCTATTGAACAGTACCACCATTAACATTGGTGTACCTCAGGGCTCCATCCTAGGGCCCCTCCTATTCTCTCTTTATATAAATAATACTGGAGCTGCTCTAAAATCCTGCTCTGCTATTCTATATGCTGATAATCTTGTCATCTATACAAGTTCTACTAATGTAGACACTATCAACACCACCCTTTCCTCTGACTTTAACAATATCCAAAACTGGCTATACGACCACAAACTGGCTGTCAACACTAGCAAAACTAAAGCCATGCTTCTTGGATCGGCCCCAAGGCTCTGGGCTTGCACAACAGCACTGATGGTGCAGGGCTTAGAAGGTCAATTACTGGAATGTGTGACCTCTATCAAGTACCCGGGCATCCTGCTAAATCAGTCTCTTGATCTTAATCTTCATGTACAGTCTGTTTGCAGAGCTGTCAACTCCAAACTGGGTGTTGCATGCAAGACTAGTTATATGCTCATGCCATTGGCTAAAATGGCCACTGCGAGGGGGATTCTGCTCCCCACCCTAACCTGTGGGGCTCCCTTATTTGGGGCTGCTCATAAAACTGACCTACTCAGATGGGATATTACGTGTAACAACATATGTCGCTATGCCTCTTCTGCTCCTCGGCTTAAACACCACTGCCAGCTTTATAATGATCTTGGTTGGCTGTCTCCATTAGCTAGTAGGAAATACTACCTTGGCTCTCTTATTGATTCGATAATTTGAAATCAAACCCCTAGGTGTCTTGCAGCTATGCTTGTTCCTCAGGACACACTCCATGGTCTACGATCAGCTGATAAATCCTTTCTGAATTTGCCGAGGTGCCGCACTAGAACGGAACTGTTGCATTTGAGCATGCGGCTCCACAGCTGTGGAATTCCCTTCCCCTCGACATTAGACTTTCTAGCTCACACACATGCTTTAAGAGAAAACTGCACTTGAATCTGCTGATTGCTGATACCTGTTTCTGCTTTCACCCTACCTAATGACTGATGTCTCTGGCCATACAATAGTATTTCCTTACCTCTATATAACCCTCTTACTGCCTCAGCCTGTCCTGGCTCCCTTTCCCTGCCCATATACAATCTTGCATTGCAGGCATCTCCCCTACACTTACATACACTCATATAATCTAATTTTATGGCTTGATCCCCTCTTCCTCACTTACCGACCTTTTCCTTAATGACACCCCCTGCTCTCAATGGTTATTTCTTCCTTTTGTATTACCTGTTTTTGTGTACCCTGTTCTGTTCATATGATATGTCACCTGATAATTTATTGTCCAAGGTCCTCTCTATTCATTGCATAGGTAGGCACCTATGAACTTATGAATGGTCTACTCTGTATGTCTCTGATATATTGTATCCACTTTAACTCATTGTATGTAAAGCGCTTTACTTTGTATGTTCTGATATATTGTATCCTGTTTAACTCATTGTATGTAAAGCACTTGTAATTTGTTATCCAGTTAAGTTTCTGCATGTCTGTACTCTCCCGGGTCGTGCCTGAAAATAGTCATTTTATGGCTAGTGCACTTACCCGGTTAACAAAAGCTAAATAAATAAATAAATAAAATTCTTGTTATCTTGAATTTCTGGAATGGAGAAAAAACTTGAATCCAATAGGAATAACCACTGACATTAATATATGCTTTATGAACTATGTCACTATTACATAGTGCTGTCTTGTTTCACACCTATAAGGATAAAGATTGACCTTCATTAAACATCATGAAAAGGTTTCTGGAATATCTTTTCAGTCATTTTTTTGACGTTGTGATTTAATGCCATAACTTTCTCTGCTAGGTAAATATAGATAAAGACTGCATCCATAAAAGTAAATTGATGATACAACAGTTTGGCATGATCAGTCACTATGAGTTAGATGTCCTCACGAAAAGATTTTGTAGTTTATTTAATTATTTATCTATGTTTTGTATTAAAGGGTACCTAAACAAGCAGTTTTTTCTTAAAACTGCAAACTCTAAAATCTGGCTTCATAGCAAGGTAAAGTAAAGGCTGCTGTTTACATTTATGCTAAAATTGCATTTATGTAAATGACATAAATACAGTTTCATAGTTTTTGAAAAATGTAGACATCAGCCTTTCACTTTCAAAAAGCAGCCTTGGTTTCTCCCTAAGATGCCTGGCAAGTGTGTTAAGTAATTAGTCATGATGACATTATCGGAGCCAGAGACCCTATAGTGCTAACTAGTTCTTCTTTCCCTCTTTGTTTTGAATTATTGCACCAGGATGATCAACAACATGTGTTAACTCGTGAATTTTTTTAACCAGTACACGTTAGGCTATGATTTTTTTCCATTTTGTTTACTTTAACGTGCTGAAAATGTTTTGCAATCCAGTTGACTTTCTCTTTGGCAAACCCAGTACAGTACAACACTTAAAATACCTGATGATCTAGTGGTTATGTGATGCCCTGAATTTTATTTTTTGTTAACCAGGAGAGACGCATTAAGTTGAAAGCTTGTTTACAGGTGTGGCCTGGGATCACAAGGAAGTTTAGTGACTTGCTTAGGGCCACACAGCAAAGTACTGGTCTGCTTCAATTCCAAAGCTCATGCTTTCTTGTTAATCCACAAATAAGGCTTTCTTTTTCCACATGAACCCCCTGCACCTAGCCTGCCTTCTGTTAAACTCTTCACCATCCATACCCTGTCCATACTACTGCCTGGGGCCACATATGAGCTTGCAGTCTCATGAAGAGTATTATCACACCTCATATTGTAATCTTGTACCTCAGAGAGTTGTGCACACCTATACCGATACGCTTCATCAGCTGACACTGTTAAAAAATGCTTTCCAGATCACTCTCCAGTCCACTTTCTCAATGTTTGACTTCAGCTCCCACAGTAAACATAGAGTGGATCACCACCCTTTTGCACAGTGAAGGTAGTATGTACAGTTCCCCTGCTGTGTTTTTTCCCGCCTCATTAACCAACAGCTAGGTCTTCTTGGAGGGCCAAGCAATAAGCATCATGACCCACCAGAAAAACTGCTGTTCATGCCCTCATAAGGGCTGCACCTACAATGGATAACAATATTATTAGCAAGAGAGGCATACTGATACCTTGAGCGAATCTACCTGACTTCCAGTGCCAGTCTACTCCTTTACCTCTGACCTGCAGAACCCCATAGGACAGTTCCCAGCAACTCTTCTCCAGTACTTTTCTGTGCTCTACTCCACAGTGCGAGTTGGCTGGCTACCACCCTTCCAAATCTTAAATGAGCTATACACAACTCCCTGAATACTGTCCTAACAAACGTCAACATCCCCCCCCTCCTCCACCCTAGGGTAATCTCCCTACACTGAATTCAGTTAACAGTTTAGCTGCAGCCCTGCCACTCTGAGTATTTGTCATTGCTGGCTGCTCTCATCCACGGTCAGGTAGTGATCACAATGCTGACAGCCCCACATTTCAGATCTCACAGTGATCTGCTCAACGTCCTCCTTCCTGTCCTCAACTAACCTGAATATAGCTACACCCTGCTGGAATGGCCTCTTCAGTCCCTCTCTGGCATTCATTCTTCTCACCTGCTCCCCCACACCACAAAACGGTGAGCTCACTAACCTTCCACATCATGAATGTGGTTAGTACAGTCTGCCGTGTTATTTTCATATTAATAATAAATATGATCTTCTGGTAAGCCAGGCTGATAGCAGCATGGCACAAGTGGAAAATAGGCTTTCCTACCATTATAAGATCTAAGCCACCTATGATTAGGCACTATTAAATGACATGCATAATGATGCACACACCCATCATTTAATAGTGCCTAATCAAAGGTAGCCTAGACCTGTTAAGGATTGGAAAGCCCATAATTCCCTGCTGCTATCAGCCTGACTTACTGGAAAGATATGTTTATATTTGATATGTCAAAAAACACGGGGACTGTGCTACTTGCATTCATGGTGCAGAAGGGTGATGAGCTCGTCAGTTTTTGGTGTGAGAAGGAGTAGTGAAGAATGAATACCAAAGGGAGACTGAGAAGGCCACTCTTGCAAGTTACTGCTATATTCAGGGAAGGGGGAAGACAGAAGGAGAGAAATATGAGCAGATTACTGTGAGAAATAAGATGGGCTGCGAGCACCATGATTACTGCCTGACCCCCATTGCCCTGGCTAACATTCCTCTTCCCATAACACCAGTTCATGCAATTGTCCAAGGCTGTGTGTGTATATTAATGTATGAAATGGCTGCCACTACACATTCAGTCACTTCACTACCAGTCTAGAATTGCTTGTAATGCACTTTGGGATACAATGTGTATGAAAAGCACTATATAAATGCTGATTCTTATTATTATTATTTCCCATGGAAAAAGAAGACACGACAAGCATATATTTGATTTTCGTGAAAGTATGAGCTCTAACATTGGACTGCATAAGAACTTTGCTTCAACAAAGTGGTGGATCTAGGAGGTGGTGAAGGGTGTGGCTGCACCCCCCCACACACATTGTAACGTACTTGCTTGCTGCTGCGGAATTTCACTTTGTTGAAGAAGTCTGATTTATTGATTGTACAAATGTTTACATTCAAGCTATGGATTACATTTGTAGGTTCTGTCAAAAACATACTAGAAAAGAATAATAGCAGAAAATATAAAGGTTTAATAAAATGTTAAAAAGTGCAGATTAAGTATGCACACCACCCCAGCACCCCCATTTTTGCGTCCTGGATCAGCCATACCCACTAGACCACAAGGTCATTCAAGATTTCTACTGCACTGTGGTTTGCCACAGAGAAAGTCGGTTGGATTAAAACACAATTTCAGCATGTTAAAGTAAACAAAATGAACAGAACCATAGCCAAACATGTGTATTAACAAAATAATGCACATGGTTTTGACCATTTAGGTGAAACAATTCTATACAAAGGGAAAAAAGAACTATTTAGCACTATAGAGAGCCAACCAATATAGCTGTCTGACTCTGGCTCCAATGATGTCATCACTTAACACATTTGGCGGTCATTTTAGGAAGCAGGTAAGTCAGTTTTTTTTTAAATTGGAAGGCTGATTTTACAGCTTTCAAATGCTCTGGAACCACATTTAGGTAAATTATATAAATATAATTTTAGCATTAATTAATACAGCGTCTTTCCTTTAGTCACCTACGGAGTCAGATAATCTTACTGGGGGTTGTTTTAACCCAGGTATATCACAGTGCACTTCTCGATATTAAACAAGGATCTTTTTTTATGGGCCCATGCTTCAAGTTCCCCTAACACTTCTTGTGCACTGCTGCATGCTTTTGACTATTTACTGGGAAGCCCAGATGAGTATCATCCGTGAATTTAGATAGCCATATGTCTGTTTTTGGATTCATAGTTGAAATACATAAATTAAAAAGACAAGGGAGGATCAATGGGGCACCCCGCTAGCCACGTCCGCCCACCCTGAGAGTTCTCCCCGATGCAGACCCTTTGTCTTCTGCCTGATAACCAGTCCCCAATCCACCTTATTATTCCAGATTGAACACCAAGTTCTTTAAGAGCCTCAATCAGTTCCTCATGAGGAACTTTATCAAAAGCCTTAGCGAAGTCCAAAAACAAGACATCCACCGATTCCCCTTCATCTGTGACTCTGTTGACCTTGTCGTAGAATTCTAGCAGGTTAGTTTGGCATGACCTGCCCCTTGTGAATCCGTGTTGTGACTTGTCCCCGGCCCCAAGCGTATCTACACAGTTCATGTTCTTATCCTTGACTATGCCCTCCAGTATCTTCCCAAGCACAGAGGTCAGGCTAATAGGTCTATAATTGCTAACCTCCTACCGGGAACCTTTTTTGTGAATGGGGACAACTGTAGCTTGTCTCCATACATCCAGGACTTGTACATGGGGGACGGACCGCTCTTGGCTGCAGGTAGGCGGGGAACAGAATGCCGTGAGGTGACTCCGAAAGAATTGGAGTGCCGGGGGCAATAACATCAAGTAAAAAAGTTCAAGTTTATTGCAGGAAAGACTCCATTGAGCAAGCTCATTCACAAGGAGGTCCTGAGGCACATACACATACAGTTCGCAATTACATAGATAGGAGATATAAAATGTAGAACAACAAAGAAAAAATATATATATAATACAAGAGGTATACACAATAGAAGTCCTTATGCTATATATATGCAGTACATTCCAGCTTGTAACCTTGCCCTAAATTATGCAACACATTTCAGCTTAATAAGTAGAGGGCCAGTTGGTACCTAGGAAGTTGACTTGGCGTTGTGGACCTAGTAGCACCTACATATGTCTTTTAATTTAGAGATAGCTAGTGTTTTGTAGGAGTTAATTGATACAATGCTGGTTAGCTTCAGCATGGCTTGTAGTTGGTTCCAAATGTTTGGCCAGCTGTGGTATGTGTCCTGGGAACATCTAGTAGGATAAGGTTGGATTTTCTTAGGGAGTAGGCGCTATGCAAGATGTGTATGAGAGACGTTAAATAGACAGGCAGTTTGTGGAGTAGTAATTTGAGGGTCCAAATGCCAGCATGCAGGAGGTGTCTGGTGGCAAGAGAGGTCCGCCCAACTGCTGCATAAAGATCACAGTGGTGGGTCCTGTACGCAGAGTTAGTAATGAAGCGAAGAACATGGTGATAGAGTACATCCAGTTTAGATAGGCTTAAGGTTGGGGAAGAGATAAAGATAATGTCTCCGTAGTAAAGCAAGGGAAGGAATGTTGCTTGGACAAGTCTTTTCCGGGTCGCGAGAGAAAAGAGAGTCCTATTTCTACAGAAGAAACCCAAGTGTGCTTTAAGACTCTTTGATAGATCCTCAGTGTGGTTGTTGAAGGAAAGCTTGTTGTCTATCCACATACCTAGATATTTAAATTTAGGTACGACTTCCAAGGGTTCACCTAGGGAGGTAACTATGAAGTTTTTAGGTGGGGTAGGTAGGGCACCAAACAAGGCAAGTCTCGAGAAAATCATTGTCTTGGTTTTTTTGGCATTTAAGAGAAGCTTGGCATTGATAAGGTTGCTTTCTAACTGGATAAAGTCAGCTTGGGGTGCTTCCTGACTTCCAGTTAAGGAGCGAGCCTGATGCGTACAAAACCGTATAGTCCATAAAGAAATGTATGCTAGAGTTCTTTATGTGGGAGTCAAGGTTGTTGATGTACAGGGAAAAAGGAATTGGTCCTAGGATGGAGCCTTGAGGGACTCCTCTGGCAGTTGGAAGGGGGGCAGATAGTAGGCCATCAGCTTTGACTTTTTATATCCTTCCTGTGAGATAACTGTTAAACCACTGTAAGGTAAGTGGAGTGGCACCTATGTAGGCAAGACAGATGATTAGGAGGTGATGGTCTACAGTATCGAAGGCCTTACTGAGGTCTAGAAAGACTGCACCAGTAACCTTCTTGGTGTCCATAGCATGGATCCAGTTATTAGAGACTTTAGCCAAGGCTGAGATGGTACTGTGCTTCGACCTGAAGCCAGTTTGAGCCGGGTTTAGGAGTGAGTGTGCTTCAAAGTGATTTTTTAGTTGGTTGTATGTAAGTTTTTCCAGCACTTTGGAGATAACAGGCAAGATGGAGATAGGATGGTAGTTGTTTAAGTCACAAGGATCTCCTGATTTGAAGAGAGGAAGAATATGGGCAGATTTCCAGCAGGATGGAACAGTGGTTGTGGTAATAGAGAGGTTGAAGATGTGAAGGATGGGGGCTGTGAGCTGGGCATAGCCTAACCGCAAGAAAAATGATTCAAGGCCATGTCCCCTGCACTTTTCTTGGTGTCAAGGCTAAGAATTATGTCTTCGACTTCTTTGTAGCTAAACAGGCACAACTGGAAGGGATGATGTGGAGTAGCATGTGTAGTATCTGGGCTAGTGTTGCTATTCACTCGGCTAGTGTATGGGGAGGAGTCGAATGCCAACCCAGCAGTAGCAAAGTGAAGGTTAAGTTCTTCGAGGACTCACAGTTTTTTTTCAACCATCCCGCCCTTGGCCAGAATCTTGGTGGGAAGGGAGGAAGCAGCAGGATGGCCTTCAATGGATCTCAGTGTCTTCCAGATTTTTGGGGTTCCTTTGGCCTGCTCCAGAGTGGAGATGTAGAAGTTTGCTTTAGTGAGCACGTACACTTTTAACACAGGCATTTCTGGCGGTTCTAAACACCTGCCAGTCTGCCGGGTCCTTTGTGTGCCTGGCCCTAGCCCACAGCTTGTCTCTATTGGTAAGTGCAGATTTGAGCTCTTGGGTGAACTACGGATGCGAGATTTTCCGCACCCTCATTTTAATAAGAGGAGCATGCTTGTTAATTAGGGTGGTGAGGTTGTCATTTAGGGCAGGGATGACGACATCAGCAGATTTGGCAAGATATAGGTCTTGCCATCTGATCGTAGCTAGATTGATTAGGAAGTTTACTGAGTTGAATTTACGGAACGAGCGTTTGATTCTGAATTTAGGGTGCTGCTAGGTTTTAAACATAGAAACATAGACTTTGACGGTAGATAAGGACCGCTTGGCCCATCTAATCTGCCCATTTCCCTACCTACAGGATAGGCCGCAGATCCTAGTTAACCAACAGCCTGTTTCTTCCTACCCCCCACAAGAATTGCCTTATGTCTGTCCCATGCATTCTTGAATTCTCCCACAGTTTTAGACCCCACAACCTCCTCAGGAAGGCTGTTCCATGCATCCACTACCCTCTCTGTGAAATAATACTTCCTCACATTGCCCCTGAACCGCCCACCCTCTATCTTTAAATTGTGTCCCCTTGTTCTTGCACGTCTCTTTTTCTGAAAGATGCTACCCTCTTGGACTTTATTGATTCCACTGAGGTGCTTAAAAGTTTCTATCATGTCCCTCCTATCCCTTCTTTCCTCAAGGGTATACATATTAAGCTCCTTTAGCCTCTCCTCATACGGCTTCTCTTGCAGACCCTGCACCATTTTAGTTGCCCTCCTCTGGACTGCCTCTATCCTGTCTATGTCCTTGCGGAGATGGGGTCTCCAGAACTGGACACAGTACTCCAGATGAGGTCTCACCAACTGTCTGTACAGAGGATGACAACTTCCTGTTTCTGCTGCTGATGCCTCTCCCTGTGCATCCCAGTATATCCCAGCCCTACTGCCTTCTCACATTGCTTGCTAACCTTAAGGTCATCTGATATGATTACCCCCAGGTCCCTTTCCTTTTTGTTGTTGTTACTACCTCCCCCATTGTGTATTCTTCCCTGGGTTCTTGTTTCCCAGGTGCATTATTTGCACTTCTTTGCATTGAATCCTAGCTGTCATATTTCTGACCATTCCTCCAACCTTGCCAAGTCCCTTCTCATCCTTTCCACGCCTCCTTGTGTATCAACCCTGTTGCAGATCTTTGTGTCATCTGCAAAGAGGCATACTTTTCCTTCCAGTCCCTCTGCAATGTCACTTATGAAGACATTAAAAAGGACTGGACCCAATACTGAACCCTGCGGTAGGTACCCCACTAGTAACCCATCTTTCTTCAGAGTGGACTCCATTTACAATTACCTTCTGTGTCCTGTTGTCCAGCCAATGTTTTACCCAGGCTACCACCCTGGGACCCACTCCCAGGCTGGTTAATTTGACTTAATCTTTTGTGTGGGACTGTGTCAAATGCCTTGCTAAAGTCTGGGTAGGCCATGTCCACAGCCCCTCCCTGGTCTACTACTTTGGTCACCCAGTCAAAGAAATCTATTAGATTCGTCTGACATGACCTTCCCGCTGTGAACCCATGTTGCATGTTGTGAACCCTGGCTGCACAACAGGACACAGAAGGTAATAGTGAATGGAACACATTCTGAAGAAAGGGGGGTTACTAGTGGAGTACCTTAGGGCTCAGTACTGGGTCCAGTCCTCTTTAACGTCTTTATAGGTGACATTGCAGAGGGTCTGGAAGGAAAGGTATGCCTCTTTGCGGATGACACAAAGATCTGTAACAGAGTTGATACACAAGGGGGGGTAGAAAGCATGAGAAGGGACTTGGCAAGGTTGGAGGAATGGTCAGACATATGGCAACTTAGATTCAATGCAAAGAAGTGCAAAGTAATGCACCTGGGAAATAAAATCCAGGAGAAGAGTACACAATAGCAGGGGAGGTACTAACAACAACAATAATGGAAAGGGATCTGGGTGTAGTCATATCAGATGACCTAAAGGTGGGTAAGCAATGTGAGAAGTCAGTAGGAAAGCCAGGGGGATACTGGGATGCATAGGGAGGGGCATCACAAGTAGAAAAAGGGAAGTGGTTATCCCTCTATACAGACAGTTGGTGAGACCCCATCTGGAGTACTGCGTGCAGTTTGGAGACCTCATCTACGCAAGGACATAGACAGGATGGAAGCAGTCCAGAGGAGGGCAACTAAAATGGTGCAAGATCTACATCAGAAACCATATGAAGAGAGACTGAGAGAGCTTAATATGTATACCCTTGATGAAAGGAGGGACGGGGGACATGATAGAAACTTTTAAGTACCTCAAGGGAATCAACAAAGTCCAGGAGGGTAGCATCTTTCAGAAAAGAGATGTGTAAGAACAAGGGGCACAATTTAAAGTTAGAGAGGATGGCTCAGGGGTAATGTGAGGAAATTCTTTTTCACGGAGAGAGTGGTGGACGCATGGAACCGCCTTCCTGAAGAGGTTGTGGGGTCTAAAACAATGGAGGAATTCAAACATGCATGGGACAGACATAAGGCAATTATAGTGGGGGGTTGCAGGAAATAGGCTGTTGGTTAACTAGAATCTGCAGCTTATCCAGTAGGTAGGGAAATGGGCAGACTGGGTGGGTCAAGTGGTCCTTATCTGCCGTCAAAGTCTATGTTTCTATGTTTCTATGCCTTGGGTCCTGTGCCCCACTGGCCTCTAGGTACTCAACTATTCTTTCCTTCAGAAGTGACTCCATCACTTTCCCTACCACAGAGGTCAGACTGGCAGGTCTGTAGTTTCCTGCCTCTATCTTGGTCCCACTTTTGTGAAGGGGAATCACATCCGCCTTCCTCCAGTCCTCGGGTACCACACCATCCTCCCATGATCTTTTATTAAAAAGAGTTGCCAGTGGTTTCACTAGTTCCCCCCTTAATTCTTTTAGAATTCTGGGGTGAATTCCATCAGGACCCATTGCTTTGTCCACCTTCAGTTTTAGGAGTTCTTGCAGAACCCTTTCTTCTGTGAAAGGACTGGGATCGACCCCCCTATCAAGAGTGCTTCTGTTAATTGGATTAGGCACTTCCCCCTCCTCTTTTGTGAATACTGAGCAGAAATATTCATTCAGTATCCCTGCTTTTTCATTGTCCCCCTCTGCCCACCCACCGTTCATTCTATTCAGCCTCACTATCCCTCCCTTTGTCTTTCTACGCTCGCTGATGTACCTATAAAAGGTTTTATCCCCCTTCTTAACTGAGTTGGCTATCTTTTCCTCAGTTTGGGCCTTTGCTATTCTGACTTCCCTCCCTGCTTCCTTCTGCCTTAACTGGTACAGCTCTCTGTCCTGCTCTTTCTATGTTTCCTTATACTTCTGGAATGCTATCTTTTTCTTCCTGACTTTCACAGCCACCTCTTTTGAGAACCATAGTGGCTTTTTCTTTCGTTTTGATTTGTTTATTTGCTTCATACAAAGGCTTGTTGCCTCTGTGATGGCAGTTTTGATGAGTCCCAATTATTGCTCCATACCTCCTTCTAGCCTGTTTGCTAGTGCTTTTCTGAGGCACTGTCCCATCTTGCCAAAGTCAGCCCTCCTGAAGTCCAGTACCCTCACTTTTGTATGGCTTGATTCTGTAGCTGAGTTTAGCGTGAACCACACTGTTTGATGGTCACTCGTTCCCAGATGGCAACCCACTTCTAGATCTGAGATCCTTTCACTGCCCCTGTTTGAGAGTACGAGGTCTAAGATTGCTCCCTCATGAGTGGGTTCCGAAACTATCTGTCTGAGGCCTGCCACCTGTAGGGCATCAAGAATGGCCCTGCTCTTGGATGTGGCTGCAGCAAATGTGCTCCAGTTAACATCTGGCATATTCAGGTCTCCCATCAACAGTATCTCCCCTTTCTCTGCCATTCTAAGAATGCCTTCTATCATATCCTTGTCCATTCCCTCCCCGACATGGGGTCTGTACACACAACCCCAGTGCGGATTGTGGTGCCTTTCCAGTCTCCAAGGTGACCCACAGTGCCTCCTCTCCTCCCTGTTTACTGTTTTGTTCAGTTGCTTTTATCCCTTCCTTTACATAGAGAGCTACTCCTCCCCTCTTCTCCCTGCCTGTCTCTCCTGTAGGTTATGTACCCTGGTATGTTAACATCCCAGTCATGGTTCTGTGTGTACCATGTTTCTGTGACTGCTACGATATCCAGGCATCCCTCTTCCATCAAGGCCACCAGCTCAGGGAGCTTGTTGCCCAGACTACGGGCATTGGTACTCATTACCCTCCATTTCCTGATGGCCTTACTCCTTTTTGCCCCATCCCTGTCCTTCTTGCCTTTGTCACTTTCTCCATTTACCCCTGCCCTTCTCCCTATCGACACCTCTATGTTGGTGTTTACCGCACTTACTACCGTGATTTTTTTGGGGGCTAGGATTTCCCTGCTCCTTTCCAGTGCCTCCCCCCTTGGCTAGTTTAAATGCTTGCCAATGAAGCATTTAAACCTATCACCTAGGATCCTGGTTCCCCTCCTGGACAGATGCACCCCATCATGCCAGTATAGGCTTGCATCACTCCAGGTGGACCCCCAGTCCCCAATGAAGCCAAATCCCTGAGCTCCACACCAGTGTTTCAACCACTGATTGAATCCCATGGTGCAGAGTACCCTAGCCTCTCCTACGCCATAGATGGGCAGCACCTCCGAGAAGGTTACCGTGTGTGCTACTTGTCTAAGGCCCCTCCCCAATTCCACAAACTCTTCCTGCACTTCTCTAATCCCTTTCTTAGCCAGGTCATTTGTCCCTAGGTGGACAAGGACATCCAGCTCCCTCCCCTGTGCAGCTGCTCCGGCAATCCTAAGGATTCGCTCCCTGTCCCTCCAAGCCATGGCGCCAGGCAGGCACCTTACCTCCCTCTCCCCTTCCTCCCACAGTTCTACCTTCCTAACAATAGAGTACCCCACCAGGAGTTGTTTTCTTCCCCTGCGGGGACCCCTGCCACCCTCCTGTGGGTCTCCTTTGTGGAGGTTCCCAGCATCCTCCTTGGTCTCCACTGCGGGTGCCTCCATAGAGGAACCACACTTTGCCAGAATAAATAGTCCCAGTAGAGAAGTCCAGTCACACAGCAGTCCTTTCTCCTGGTGTCTTCTGCCAAGCTACTGGCAAAATCTTTTTAAGGCAGTCCTTCTAGCTAAGCCACTCCCCCTACTTACTAGATCTTTCTACAAGTAATTTAAACCTCACAGCTATCAAGTCCTTTCAATCACCTGAGATTTACACCTAGATAACTGTTCAGATAACCATTCAGTTCAGTTAACTCAGACAAACACACACGTTTTTTTTTGTTTTGTTTGTTAGTTTTTTTTTTACCCTAAATTAAAGTTCCAAGTAGAAGAGTTCTACTTCTTTAGTCCCAGCAGAGAAGTCCAGTCACACAGCAGTCCTTTCTCCTGGTGTCTTCTGCCAAGCTAGATTGGAATCTTGTACATACAGCGATACTGTGGTCGCTCATGTCGTTATGGAAAACTGCAGAATGGGAGATTTTATGGGGATGCGAAGTTAAGATGACATCTAAGAGTGAGCTGTTGGCAGAGTTAGAAGCATTGATTCTTGTGGGTTCAGTTACTATTTGTGTAAGACCCAGCTCATCACAGATGGCTTTTAGGGAGTGGGATTTAGCAGTGAGCCAATCCATATTGAAGTCCCCTAAGATTATTGTTTCCATATTAGCAGCCAAAGTTATGGATTTCAACACGTTAAGAATTTCTGTGCCTCCTGACAGGGGTCTATAGCCACCAATGATTGTGATGCACTCTGAGGATGGAAGATGAAGCTTAAGCGAGACAATCTCGTATTCCTTGGGCTTAGTTTTACAGAAAATGCTGGTAACATAAAATTTTGATTTGGCATACACAACCACTCTCCCCGCGCCCCATCCCCCCCCCCAAAATCCATATCAGCCCTAAAGAGCTTGAAGCCCGGTATAGTAATTTGCGGATCAGTGTTGGTCTTTTTTAGCCATGACTCGGTAATTATAATCAGATCTGGGTCAGTGTGGACTGCCCAAACTTGAGGATGATCAAGTTTTTTGAGCAGGCTTAGAATATTGACCATCATCAGTTTCATCCCAGGAGCAGCTGCAAACTCAGACGGAGAAGTGATTTGAGTTGGGGGACCTGGATTTAGTTTGACATTGCCTGAACAGAAAAGGAGAATTAGAAACATTTTCTTGAGGGCATTTATCGGGTAGAAGTGGGCTCTTTTCGTATGGGTTCTTGTGTGGTGTTCAGTCATTGAGGTACGTCTAGCCAGGGCATAGCAGATGCTGACATTGCCGTTCAAGGCTAGCGGGGAAGTGCACGGAAAGACATTGGCGAAGGGAGGAGGGCCAGAGGAGAGGGATAAGAATTAAAATGAAAACCCGACAGATTAAGAATAGGGAAGCAATATGAAGATGCAGCAGGAACTATGATTGTGGGTTCCCAGGCTGGGATGACTTCTGACTTAGCATGGATCAGTGCTTTATGAGTCATAATTTTTGCCAGGATTAGAAGTAGAATGATAATGCAGGCCATATTGCCCACAACTGAGTACACTGATTTGTGTAGAAAGACCAAGAATCCCTGTAGTGGCAGATCTGTATAACGTGCTAATGGAAAACCAGCCACTTAGAAAAAAAAAAAAACTTCTATTACACAGTTGAAATGTGCTTAGTTCTATCAAAAATCTATTTGTAAAAAGTGCCAGGTGACTGAAGCAGGGGAAAAGTCCTGGCCAGTCATAGCGGGTTTGCTGGAAGCGCCCGTGTTCCGATTGGCTGCGCTGTCCAGTACTTTCCAAGGAGCTGCAGGCGGGCATCCTGGTCTCAGTCGGTGGCTGGCTGGGTGCCGGCTGACCGTGGGGGAGCTGAAGCAGCCCCATTCAAGGGCAGGCAGCTTTCTTTACCTCAGCACAAAGCCTACTGATGGACTCCAACTCCGGCTGGACCTTCTCACTCAGTCCAAGGGTAGGATTCAGCACAGGGACCTTGAGTCCTTACATCTGAAAGCCTGGTTCCTGAGAGGCTAATGTTTGTATCCCATAGCGTCTCAGAGGAGGCTCTTATTTATTTCAACAAGTTTTACCAGAAAAGACATATACAACTGGAAACCGCTTATTTCCAGATGCATTCTGAGGGGATGGGGGATGGGGAGTAAACAGCACAAGATGAAACGGTAAAAATACAATATGTAAGGTACAGTAGTAATAAAATGAGCACAGTAAAAATGCATACAATGCCGGCCCGGTGGCGCTGAGGCACTGGTCACTGCACCTTGCACCACGCCGGTGACTCGCATTCGGGAATGAGCATGGATTGCCGGGGGTTGGCAGGGTAAGAGGTGGCTCAAGCGTCCGAGGGGCACCTACAGTCGGCTCATGATTGCCTCCTGGTGAAGGCTGGGGGACAGACTCGCTCCGCTGTGCAAAAAAGGGTGGAGCTGGGAGCAGATGTCTGGAGGGAGCGTGTGCGGATGCATGCATGCTCCCCTATGCTGATGTCATTGCACATCCTCTGCTCTGGGGGAAGTACTAATCTGAAAAGGGATGGTGCCTGTTTTGTGTGGCTTGATGGCCATCCATGAGTTTCACCATGGAGTGTTGCACCCATCTGGATCCGTGTTCCGTGGGGAGTTGTAAGGTTGCCTGCGACCCTGCTGCGGGGGGTAAGCAGCAGGAGTTTGGGTGCCGGGCTAGAATCCACAACAGAGGATACGACAACAAGGTGGAGCAGACCAGACAGCCAAGGAGGTTAAAAGAGATAGCAAAAAAAAAAAAATGCATACAGTAAATCAAACTGAAATATACAACGGTGCTCAGTCACAGTTGTGTATGTATGTTTCCCTGTACCCTCTTCCCCCTGGACGCACCGGGAGACGAGTAACTTGTTGTTCAATGTGCCTTTCCTGGTGAAACATTTCAATAAATAAATAAATAAAATATCATGCACATTGAGTAACAAGTGCTAAACAGTGCAGGGAGCAGTGCAGATGATACTTCGCAGGCTAAAGGGTTCGATTAACTAGGTAGGGCTGGAGGTATACTCAGGGTTGTAGATACTAAAATAGATACTAAAGCACAGCTAGCCTAGAGGTGTGTGTCAGAAAATTGCTTATAGTGGGGGTGGAGGGATAGTTTTAAACAAACACAGGAATAGGGATTTTTTTTTTTCTTTTGATAGATTCTATTTTTGCAGCGGAGACCAGGGCATCTCTCAGGAGTGCTCACTCAGCCGTGGCCTCTACTCCCTGCCTGAAACCACCTTCCCCGGGAGTACAGTTGCTGAGCACCCTCTCCCCAGACCCATGGATCTTTCTAGCCCCCACCCCGCAGATCACTCCCCGAGGAGAGGGTCGGTCCCTGGGTTGGGTCGAGGGGCTCGAGAGAGCTGTTGGGAGAATGGTCTGGCATCAAGATGTGTGCTTAGGCTAATGGGGCCTCCGTTGCCTCCCTGCATCCTCCGGGCTTTCCTGCTGGTGTTTAGCCCTGGGCGTGCGTACAGTGACATCTGCGCGCTAACGTGCTGACATCTGCCACCACTCCACCTCCCGCGCACTGCTCCTTGCAGTGCCCCGCTTCCATCGGGGCCACTGAAGTGTGATGGAAACTGACTACCCACCCCTGGAGGGGAAAGCAGTCCTCCGGACGCTGAGTCCCCTGCCAGCCCGCGGTGGCCCAAGTCCGTTTCCAAACCCAGGTCGCTGGCGTGGCGTGAGGTGTGACGTCCAGCTCCTCTGCCCTCAGCGCCACTGGGCCAGGTTGGAATAGGAATTAAAGGGGGATGGCAACAAATGGTAGGAGGGAATACAGGGTCAGAAACAGAATTTTCCAGCAGATAAGGACCACTTGGCCCACCTAGTATACTCATTTTTCCCTGCTTATAGTATCACCGTAGTTCCTACTTGGTCTCTGGTCCATTCACCCCCTTCCCTTTCCCTAAGATTTCTTTAGGCTTAGCACATGCATTCTTGAACCCCACCAGTTTTTGCCTCTACCACCTCTGCTGGAAGACTGTGCCAGGAAAGTGGAAGAGGTTCTTGGTATGGTGCCAGGAGTGTTGCCTGGCACCCATGGACTGCCCTACCACATCTGCACTCTAATGCCAATGGATCCAGTTCACCATGGGCCTCTGCACAACTTCTTTCAAGGTGCATTTGGCAAAATCTCAGCATCTGGAGCCTTACAGGTGGACAGCCACTTGACCTTGACCACATGTCTCTGTCTGTTTGCGAGCAGTCTCTTGCATGAGAGCTGAACGTGGCCAGGCTCATGGAGAAATCTTTTGAGCCATTGACAATGTGGAATCCTGGTTTCTTGTCCTGGAAAGTGGTGTTTCTGGTTGTTATCTAGCCAATATGGTATTCCATGAGGTCAGGGTTGTGCTGTGCACCAGCAGAGACCTCCTGCCCAAGCTGGTTTCTGAGTTCCATCTGTACCAATCCTTGGAGCTGCAAGTGTATGCTCCCTGGCCACGTGCAAAACCCTGCTTGGGAGAATCTACATCATCTGAACTTCAGGCATGCCCTCCTGTTCTGTCTTTAGAGAATGGAGGAATTTAGGGGCATCACTGCTCAGATATGTGATCCATGCCGCTCAGTTCTGAGACTGTCCTGCTAACAAGCAGTCACTTCATTGATCATTTCTTTTATAGAACAGTGTTATCTTTTGGCCCCATGTACACTGCCTGATGTCATCATACCCAGTCTGCCCAGCACACAACCACTTATTTATTTAAATTTTGTTGACCGATAAAGGCACACTGAGCCGAAGCTAGTTTCCAGGTGCAACCCGGGTGCAAAGTAACAATTGTGTTAGAAAACATTAGTTACAGTGAAAAGTAAGTTACATATAGTTTACAGCTATGTACATATACAAAGGTAAAATATGGACTAGGCACAATGCATAACAAAGAAGGTGCATTTGTTACAAGGCAAGAAAAACAAAAGCGTGGCTAACAGTATTGCCTAACACTTTGAGACTCTTCACGATTCTGTTATGAGGGAACTGGGGCAAGCAGGAGCTGAGATTTAAGAATCAAGTGAGTACCAACCCAGCCTGCTTGGGCCAGTGGAGACAGAGAGTAGGTAAATGAGAGGACCTGAGGGGGTTAAAAGCACTGGAGGCACTGGGGGAATGGGAGGAGTCTGAGTAATCTTTTTAGGTGCGAGAAAAGGGAAGTAAGATGAAGGTCAGAGGGTAGATTATTCCAGAGGAGAGGAAAACCGTATGAAAAGGTGGACTGGCCTGCTGAGGAGTGTGGGCGAGGGATGGAGAAAGTACGCAAGTTTCTATGACGCAGGGAGTAAGATGTGGGATTTGCTGGGGTGAGGTGGGATGAGAGCTGGGGGGGATGGGAGCTGAACCAGTATTTAGCAATTAGAGAGGCACAGTGGATAGTTCTCCTGTGTGTTAGTGGGGTAAGGGAGAGTGGAGTATAGAGGAGACAGTGATGAGTAGGGGAAGGGGAGGCAGTGGCAAAACAGCAGAAAGAGTTGATGAGTATCTAATTTGGAGAGGAATGAGGTTGGGGCAGTGCCGTAGACTACATCCAACACTGGCAAGATAGTTTTAAGAACTAATTCCCATCAGGTGGGGAGAGGAAGGCAGGCTTTGTGGCAGTAGAGAACTGCAAGTTTGGGTCGGAGTTTGGTACAGATGGCGTCAGTGTGTGTTGAGAAATCAAGATGGCTGTCCAACCAGACACCCAGGTATTTGAAGGCAGAGATCCTCTTAAGTGGTGAGCCATCCTGGGTGTCGAACACAAGGGAGAATCTACATCAGCTGAACTTCAGGCACTGATATTCCTTTCCCTAATTCTCAAGACCTCTTCTTCCGCCACTGCCTGGAGCATATTGATCAGTGAGATATGCAGAGCTGCCACCTTGTCATCTGTACGCAGTTTCATGACTCACTACAGCCTCAATCTCAAGGCTAGGCCGGATACTGCATGCTTTGTGTCTTTTTTTGTCCTAAAGTCTGTCTTCTGTTAAGCGGAGGGTTTAACCCCCTCCATCCTGGCTACTGGTAGTAATCTGCACAAGTGTGATGACATAGAAGGAATACAGGTCGTTGTAAGACAAAGCTACTCACCTGTAACTATTGTTTTACTACTGGTATTCCTTTTAAAGTCACAATGACTGGCTCAACATCACCTAGTTACTAGCCCTCACTAGTTTTCTGTTGGCATGGCCTTATGTTTCTTGCAGTTCCTGTTCTAAGATTTGAAGCATGGAGAGGCAGGGGCATGAGAGAGAAAGGAGGAGCTGAATCTTTAGTCCATGGGCTTTCCGAATACTTTGTGCATGCTCAGTGAACTGCATAAGTGTGACTGTAGATGTAATACCACTAGTCAAACAATAGTTACAGGTGAGTAACTGTCTTTTCATTTCTTTTTTTTTCTCACCTAGACAAAAGTGCACCATTCAAAAGTGTGGAAGGAGCAGTACTGATCTTCTTGCCTGGTCTGGCTGATATCCAGCAGCTGTATGATCTTCTGTCTTCTGACCGGAGGTTTCGGGCAAAAGACAGGTAAGGATAACTCTGGGTAGATGAATATTTTACTCCAAGTCTAGGCTGAGCCTATAGAAAAAAAATGGAAAACGAGAGGTAGTTTGTTTATTTTATTTAGTTTTTGTTAACTGGGTAGGTGCACTAGCCATAAAATGACTATTTTCAGGCACAACCCGGAGAGTACAACAAAAGGAGAACAGTTGAACAACAGCAACATGAGTACAATAATACAAACAGAGGAACAGTACAGCAGTGCTACAAAATTACAATGAGTAGCAACAAAATAATAATGGCAAGCATTATACAAATAATGGCAGTAAGATATATAATAAATGCAGAAACCATGGACCTGACCTAGTGGAGTGGAAGGGTTAATAAGAGAGTGAGGTTATAAAGAGAGAACAGTGAGGAATATTCAAACATGACAAGAAAGATTGACAGAAGGAAGGCCAGGGGTGGTATTTGGAAAAACTACAGTGGATGGTCAGCAACAAGGATTGAGAAGGAAGAGAGCTAGCAATCAAGAAGTTATTTACAAAGAGAAAGAAAAATATGGGGAGGGGAAGAGGAGCCAGTCTTGTAGCTGGATTAGAGCAGGTACACAGCAAGTACAAATATAAAGACCTACCTAAAAGCAGAGTGCTAAAGTAGGGGCACAGAGGGGAGCTCAGGATGTGTTGTAGCAAGTACTGCACACTGGATCATTATTAGGACCTGTTTTGCTCTATTATAAAGGAATTAAAACACAAGACCACGACACCTGAAGGAGAGATAACTGGGTCATGAAATGCTGGGGTTTTAAAGCAGGTTGTTTTTTCTTTAAATAAACTCTATAAATGTCTTGAGTGAGCAGAGCCTTAGTCTCGGTATCGTATTGGGCTAAAGACAGGTAAATTTTCATTGTTCAATGCATCTACTAACGCAGGTGCATATCAAAAGCAAGTTCTGTGTAACTGGCTGATATGCAGCAACTGTATGATGTTGTCTTCTGGTGAGAGTATTTGGGCTGAAGTCAGGTGAATTGTCATTATAAAACAACAGTGAAAGAAGAACATGATTGGCTGATACACATCATGTGACCATGCAGTGACATTTGTGCGCTCAGCTGGCTGTCAGTGAAACTAGTACTTGTCTGTTAAAGATCGTTGGGAGTTTAAAATAACAGGCTGTTTTATTTTTACTGTTAGCATGTACTAGAAATATAAACCATTCAAGTAAAATAAAAAGTTCTCCAGCTTTATCATGGGGATGAGACAACGTGCTTTTTTTCGCTGATATTCCTTTCCCTAATTCTCAAGTCCACAGTACATTGATGATGTCATCTTTGTCCTTAGTCTCTGAATATTTCTGTCCCAGCCCTTTTTGAAGTTGTTTCTTTATCAAAAGGTCATTTTGGCTGCACCATCAGCGCAGTGGTAGGGCTACCACTCGACAATGCAGGCAATCTGGGTTTCAGAAATTAACCTGGGCCATCCTAGTGGACACTTTCCTTCTTGGCTGAGGGAGGGTAGCAGGTTCCGATACAATACTGTCACCTGGGTGACTGCAGGTAGCAGTGCAGTTGGGTATCACTTTGGAGGGGACACCAGCTGGCACTGTGCATGACCCCATAGTTGAATGGGATTGCGCACTTGTCATCCAAGTCATTGATGACTTAATGGGAGAAATTAAGCCAGAAAAAAAAAGTGCGCTCAACATAAGGGTAGCAGCAGTCCTGGCACCACCACCCCAACAAGCTACCACTTTTCCACGTAAGACGGACATGCACGAGATAGACACCACTCCAACAGAATCCACCATGGAGCTAGTGGTGGCTCTGTGAGTCCTCTAGAAGGTAGGGTAAGTGCTTGGGAGGGGTTGGATATGGCTGAGAGCAGGTAGGGTGAACAAGACAACACCAGAGAAGGAAGGATTTCCTGCTGTCTGAAGTCACAATATATTGATAATGTCATCTTAGTCCTTAGTCTCTAAATATTTCTCCCCCACCACCCCTTTACGAAGCACATTGTCGTGTATAAAATTGTATACAGTATAGGAGGAGGGTGTTTAGTATATCTGCAGCTTATTTGATCTTGGTAGAACCGAATTTCTGCCTAATGAGGTCATGCTGTTTTTCCATAGACTGTTGAGGCGCTGAGTACTTGGAGCAGAAACAGCACTGATAAAAAACACAATTTAGTGGTGCACACCAACATTTTCTAAAGAGTATGTAGTTGAATAGAATATATATGAATACGTAATTGTAGTACTACATAATTTAATGATAATATGTTAATAATAATAAATAATTGTAGTTTTTTTTTTTTTTGTAAAAAAGTCCCTATTTTATATTCTGTTGAGTTAGCCGGTGGTGATGTGCATCCTTTTTTTTCCAGCCCCTGTTCTTTTTGATGTTTTGTTTATTTGAGTGCCCCCTCCGCACCAGATACTGAGATGCTAGTTTGTGTACTGAGCTGCTCTGGCAGTATATGACATCCTCCTTTTCTTTTTTACAGCAAGCAGTTGCCTGGTTTCCTTACCGAGCAGTTCATAGTTTCCTTTTACTCCTCCCCCCCCGGCTAGTGTGCACGTTGCATAATGGCCTCATGCTTGATGATGCAACCTCAAAATGTGAGCAAGCGCTGACATTTCAACACAGAAGTGTGGGGTCATGACTACCTCTCCCTACATTATGTGCTTGATATCTTCTATCTGGTATGCCTACCCTCTCCCTAACATTTCCCACTACGAAATGCACAGTTTTTGGGCTTGGATCCAGCACAAGTTCATTATGCACTACTCCTTGTAGTTTTATGTTCAATGTATATTACCTGTAAATGTGCATTTTTACTATAATAGTAGCTATTTTTACTGTTTGTACTATTGTAACTTGTCTTTCTGTATTATTACTGTAGGACCGCAGGTCCACCTTATAAATGAGCTTGCTCAATGGTGCCCGCCTGGATAAATAAAGATATTGATTGATTGATTGAGTACTTTTTTTTGGGGCCTTCTAATGGTAGTGAGGTGGTTTTAAAACACAGCCGTTGAAAACACGGCCATTGTGGTGAGTACGAGGCAGCACTAGCAGTCGAAATGAGACGGTAGAAACAGTGCTTTTTGTTGTAATGGTCACGGAACAAAACAGTACGATTCTTGAGGCTAATTGTACGATGAACTCAGTTGGCTACCACCCCCAAAGAGGCACTCTTCATACTGCGCTAATGGGGGCTAGATGCTGGTCAGGAAAACTCTCTCCATTTCCTGGATCTTTTTACACCAACCTTAAATTGCACCTGCTCCCCCAAGTCTGAGAACGGTCAACATTTCCAGATCCCTCGATGCAGAAGCAACTCAGGGCGAGCCTCAATCACCTACATACTTCCCTCTGTTTGGAATAGCTTACCTGCCAAAATCACCTCTGCTAATTCCTTTGTGTCATGTAAGCACCAAACAAAAGCTCATCACGCCCGTCTACTTGCCTTAACTGCCCCAGTCAGGCTTCCTCTGGGTGCAACAGTCACAGGTCTAATACTTCACAGAGGGTATGTTGAGCCACAGATTATCCCCCCTGCTACACAAGCCTACCAGGCACATATCACTGCATATTTGTAACATGATCCATAGATACTGTGAGTTTCGTTGTAAGACTCCAGTTGCACCTGCTTAAATACTGCACCTTGAATGTAATTTGTGTTGTTTTCTTATGTTGTGTACTGCTGCTGTTTACACCAGTGGAAGAATGTGTTCCTGTATCTCTTGTGACTTGTTACCTGTACCTGCGACCTTCCTATCCATTCCTGAGGTTGCAGCTGGAAATGAGTCTTCTGGGCTCTGCTTCTTTACCTGGTAAAATATGTTTAAATCAACTATGTGAAATAATTTGTGGGGATGAATGAGAATTATAGCAAGAACCTGAGTGTGACTTGTGTTTTACTCAGGAATGATGCTAATTGAAAAACGAGGAATTTTACTATTCACAGTAGTACAGGAACAAAACTTAAAGCAACAGTATTTGTTAGTATATGAAAAAATCATGTTTTTTTAACAAAAAAGTATTTCTGACAACCTAAGATTCATGCCCAGTATGTTTTGTTTTCTCAGATGTGTTAAGACTTTTTTACAGCTGATTTATTATTTAATGACTAGCGTCATTACAGATGGCCACAATTTGCGATTTAAAAAAAAAAAAAATCTCTTCCCCTGATGTTATTTGTTGAATGCACATGCTAGATTCATACTGTATTTGTACTAGGACAGTTCTTCTGCATGTTTCTGATAGTAAACAGCACAAAATATTTAATTTTGTTTGTGGTGGGTGTGGCATGAGTGGAACTTTTGAAAACATCAAGAGTCCATATCTTGGTTAAGGAATGAAAGAAAATGAAAAGAAAAATGCCTGTCTTTATATTTTTGCCAGACAAACCTCATTACTGAAAAATGGGTATGATTACTAACAAATACTGCTACTTTAAAGATGGTGTCGATTGGCTTTTTTAAATTTCATTTTGTGTATATTAATATGGCTAAAATTAATGTTGGTGATGAGGTTTTTGTTGAATGGAAATTAGATCAGGCACCTGACTGTGCATGAATATGTTTCTAGGGTGGGATATTCAGACTGCGCCAGGCTGTGGCGCAAGCCTGGGCGCAGCGCAGCTTGGCTGCGCAGGGGTGTTGATAGGGTGCTATTCAACGGAGCTGCGCCATGGCATAGCATCGTTGAATATTGCACCCTGGCCACCCGCAGTGCGCATGGCGCAGTGGCACTGCACCAGCGCAAGTGGCCGGAGTGGAGCAGGGGGATGCGCTAGTGCAAGTTCCATTGTGCTAGGCACAACAACCGCGATATTCAAAAGTGCACATGCAAATGGGGCCATAATGTATGCAAGGTGCAGATGGGGCCATTTGCATGTCATTATGGCCCCATTTGCATGCATAAATGGCCCCATTTGCATGCAGGTGCGCCTATCCCTGGCGACTTGCACCTGGCGCCCTACCAGGATGCAGCTGTCGGGGACCGATGCCCCCCTGCACATCGCGGCAAAGTGCCCCACTGCCCGATCGCGGGCATATGTAGAATATTATAATCGTCCTATATCCCTGGTGGTCCAGTGGACCCCTTTCAGCCCGATCGTGGGCATAAGTCTGTTTTAAAACTGTTAACACTATCCCTGGTGGTCCAGTGGACCGCTCGCAGCCCGATCGTGGGCGTCCATAGAAAATAATGCTAAACCAATCCAACCCTGGTGGTCTGGTACCTCCTCCCCACCACCCACTGGGCCCCGCCCCCGTCAGCGGCATCTGGACTGTGTGTATGGCACGGGTTGCATGCCCATTGGCTCAACTGTGGACCAGGAGGCAGTATAGCGCAGTGGTTTAAGGCTCTGAGCTGCAAACCTGGAGACCGGGTTTGAATCCCACAGCCCCACTTGCATACTGTGTGACCCTGAGCAAGTCACTTAACTTTCCTTGTGCTCCCAGGTCGCACCTGGAAACAAGCTTCGGCTTAGTGTGCCTTTCCTGGTTAAACAATTTCCCCTTTCCCTTTCCCTTTCCAATGGGCGTACAGCCCTACCATACAGTGTCAGTCGGCGGGGCGGCAAGCGGGTGGGGAGCTGCTGCCCGCTGCTGACCGGGGGGAGCGGGGCGGTGGGGCTCAGTGGGGAGGGGGGTACTCCTAGACAGCCAGGGTTGGATTGGTGCAGCATTATTTTCTACTAATGCCCACGATCGGGCTGCGAGCGGTCCACTGGACCACCAGGGATAGTGTTAACCATTTTAAACAGACTTATGCCCACGATCAGGCTGCAAGCGGTCCACTGGATCACCAGGGATATAGGATAATTCTAATATTCTACATATGCCCGCGATCGGGCTGCGAGCAGTCCACTGGACCACCAGGGATATGGGACTATCCTTTTTCTACATATGCCCGTGATTGGGCATGGGGGGGCGCCGCCACGAAGGTGCAGCCGGAGCTCGGGTGGCCACCCACAGGTGGCAGCTGCTGTGTTGCGCCCTGCAATACGGCAGCTCACCTCTGGGTGGCCAGCTGTTGCTCCTTTTTTTTGGCTCACCTGTGTGCAGCGCAGGTAGGGGTTGCGCATGCATGGGATCAGGACATCCCGGGCTGAATGTCGGGATGTGCGGAGTTTGCATGGGCACTCCCCCCCCCCTACCTGCGTCGCATACATTACTGATGCGCTCTGGCACATCAGGATTTGTGCCAGGCTCAATCCCCGTTTGAATATTGCGCCGGGGCGCATCTGTGTTGCGCCATTTATTATTTATTTGCTTTTGTTAACCAGGTAAGCATACTAGACAGCCAAGTGCCTATTTTCAGGTGCGACCCGGGAGAGTTACAGGTAAGAACTTCATACATAAACAGTTGAGGAAGCAGAAGTAATACATAGGAAAATAACAGGCAATTCAGTGCTGGCTCTAGAGCAAGGAAGGCACAGGATTCATACATTGACAGTTGAGGAACAGTGAAAAGTACATAAGAAATACACAGGCAATTTCAAGGCTGGCTCTAGAGCAAAGGTTGGCGCAAAATTCATACATGGACAGTTGAGAAGACAAGAAAAATAACAGGCATTTCAAGGCTGGATGTAGGACAAGGTTGGCATGGTGCATTACAGTAGAGTGAGACAAACGGGATATAATTAGGAGGTGAACAGCGGGAACAAAGATAATGGTAAGTGCCTGCAGGGGGAAAGGGGAGTGCCCTAGGCAGGTGGTCAAGTCCAGGATTCCTGGCCAGTTACTGAAGAAGAAGTGCAAGTAGCGCTGAGGCCCCCCACCCAATCGGGTTGAAGGGTGGGAAGGGGCAGTGGAGTAGGACTACGAGGAGCAGGAACAGGGGGAGGAAGGTTTCAGGAAATTCCAGAGGGAGGCTTTAAAGCTTGGATGGGAGGAGGAGGAGGACCGAGTGAGCTCAGGAAGAGAGTTCCAGAGTTTGGGAGTGTAAGTATAGAAGGCCCGGTCCCCTGCAAGGGTACGTGTTCTAGGAACCAGGTGTTCCTGAGTTGCCCCAGATCGTAGGTGGTAGGATGGGGCGCCTGGTTTAAGGGGAAGGGCTAGAGCTGGAGGGATGCCAGAGCGGATGATGTTGTCAATGAAGTTACCTAGAACGAAGGAGCAATGCTTCTCAGGGGGAAGCCACTCCAGGCGGCTGTATAGATCACAACAGTGGGTGAGGGGAGGGGCGGAAAGCGCGACGCGGCAAACATTGTTGTAGGCCGTGTCCCATTTTGAGAGGCTGGATTTGGGAACTGGTGCAAATGTTACAAGTCCATGCGCAACCCTTCTGAATATCCTGCCCCAATGTACAATCAGGTGACATCTCTCGTCCAGTAAGTTTTCAGGACTTTTCCTTGTTATTTTATAATCTTGAATAAAGGATGAGTTATAAAACAAAATCAAAGCAACGGAACACTTAGCTAATAAAAGTCATTACCCACATACTACTAAAATGCTTGTGACCAAAAAATAGTCTGTTACCTTCTAGGGGAGTTAGAAGGAGTTAGGGAGGCAATTTAGCCTAGTGGTTTGAAAGCAAAGTTATGAAACTAGAGATGCTGGCTTTACTAATACCACACCAAATTCACTTTGTGACCCTGAGCAAGTTACCTCTCTCTCTACTCTATTTGTTTTGTATCTCTCCCTGCGCCTAATGGCAACAGCATTGTCGCCCCTCCCTCTTCTGGCTTGTGAAGCGGTCTGGACTACAGTTTGTATGAAAGCCGCTATATAAAACCAAATTCCTTCATCCCTTCCTTGCTTCATTAAGAGCTTGAGTGATCCAGTATCAAAGAGGTACAATATGCTAGCTCTCCAGTGATGTCGCTGCAAAGTCATTGTGGAATCCAAGCTGACTCTGGAGTTCCAAGTGTCGGTTGTTGTCAGTGGCTTTTACCACCTCTGTAACATCGCCCAGATCAATTCCCTATCTTGAACCAACTGGTCTGGCAACTCTGGTGCATGCCTTAGTCACATCTAGGTTGTTTTACTGTAACATTGTCTACCTTGGGTTATCCGCGAGGCTTATGTGTCACCTGTAGCTTGTTCAGAATGCTGCAGCATGGATGAGTTGCTGGTACCTTACCTGGACCCACGCCAGCGACCCGGGTTTGGGAACAGACTCGGGGCACCGGAGGTCGGTAGGGGAGGAGAGGATCAAGCATCCGGAGGACTGCTCTCCTCTCCTGGGGTGGGCTGTGGGAGTGCATCGCTCTGCAGTGACCTCCGGTGGAGACCGGGGGTAACGCAGATGGCGCGCAAGAGAGCGATCATCACCAGAAAATGGAAACTAGCTCCACACTCAACCGGATGACGGCCGCCTGGCAGTTTGATGCCGTCAGTGTCCCGGGAGCCATCTGTCCCTCAGCAGTACCCCAGGGCCAAGTAGTGCGCTTGCCTGCCCCACCGGTTCCTCTCCCCTCGGAGGAGGGGGGCCCACCCGGTGAAGGGTTACGTCCAGGTTACCCTGGGGACAAGGGCAAATATGTGGGACAGGGCACAGGAACAGGACGGATCGGAGGTGCCTTGGCACAGCCTGAAGGGAGTGGCTGAGAGCGGTAGCACGTAGAGGGAAAAAAGATTTAAAAAAAAAAAAAGAATGCGGCAGCATGGCTGGCTACTGGGACCTTCTGGTTTAAGCACATCATGCCAGTTCTCCATGCCCTCCACTGGCTGCCAGTTTGGTGGCGCATTAACTTCAGGGTGTGCTTGTTGACATACAAGGTCATGCACAGTCTGGGTCTGAGCTAATGCAAGTTTTCCTGGTCACACCCACCGGTCGGTGGAGGCAAACCTCCTGTCCATACCTAGATCTCAGTTGAAATCCTCGGGTGATAGGGCATTCGGTGTAGCGGCCCTGATTCTTTGGGACACCCTTCCCTGGGAAGTGAAAAGGTGCTTCCTTCACTGGCTGCTTTTAAAAGATCTTTAAAAAAACACTTCTTTAAATTTTGAGCCTGGATTTCTGATTTTAAACTATTTATAGCCTTGATATTCAGTGTTGTTTGTTTTGTTTTATTTATTGTTAGGAGCCCAGAGCCTCTGGGATTGGGTGCCATATAAAAAAATTGCCTTGCCTTGCCTTTGCGGTCTGTAGTGGCATCGCTGCTTTTGTAATTGCAGTGGTTTACCAGGTTTAAAATATACACTCAAACACAGATTGCATTTTTCTAGTCAGGATATCCCAACTGATGGTGCAGCATTTCTTTTTATGTCTGAATAGCATATGCAAGGCTGTATAGTTATCAGAGTAGGTGTGGGGAAAGTGGAATTGTAACTATTGTGTACTACTTTAGCATCCATGAGTGTAGTCTTATTACCAAGTATTGCAGCAAATCACTACGCAGCCCCCACCTCTTTCTCTGCAGAGACACCACAAGTGAGTGCATGGAGCAGCAGTGAAGATTGTGTAACAGGGACAGAATCGGGGAGTAGCATCCTTTGGTCCTGCATACAGCATCTGCCTTTCTTATTGACCCAGGAGCACATTTGCAGCGATGCCAAGGTGTTCTGTTTTCCAATAACTGGGAGTCACAAACCTTCAGGTGCCAGTGACCAATGTGCGCAACACTAGTCCTCCACCAGCCCGCCTGCAGCTGATCCGTGCTGTGGAGACCACCTGGTGGCATCATGATGTTGCCTGCTTGGAGACTGCTGCTCACCAGTGGACAATGAGTAGCACACCCGGTAGTGTTGAACCTGTGGTTTCAGTTTCATGCACCTGCCATCAGTGCTGCTGCTTGACGGCTGTGAGCACCCCTTGCCATCAACCCTTTTCCTTCAGAGACTGTGAGTGCTACTCGCCATCAGCTCATCGACTTCAGTGGCTGTGAGTGCCACTCGCCACCAGGTTGTCAACTCCGTGGCTGTGAGCGCCACTCGCCATCATCTCGTCAATGTCAGTGGCTGTGAGTGCCACTCACCATCAGCTTGCCAATTTCAGTGACTGTGAGCGCCACTCGCCATCAGCTCATCAACTTCAGTGGCTGTGAGTGCCATTGGCCATCAGCTTGTCAACTTGTGGACTGTGAAAGCCAGTTGCAATCAGCTCTTCCAACTTCATTGGCTGTGAGCACCATTCACCATCAGCTCAGCTTCAGTGGTTGTGAGCACCACTCACCATCAGCTAGCTCTTCAGCTGCAGTGGCTGTGAACGCCACTCGCCATCAGCTCTTCTCCTTCAGTGGCTATGAGTGCCACTTGCCATCAGCTCAACTTCAGTGGTTGTGAGCGCCACTTGCCATCAACTCGTCAGCTTCAGTGACAGTGAGTGCCATTCGCCATCAGCTTATCAACGTCAGTGGCTGTAAGTGCCACTCACCATCAGCTCAATAGCTGTGAGTGCCACTCTCCATCAGGTCGTCAACTCAGTGGCTGTGAGCGCCACTCGCCATCAGCTTGTCAACTCAGTGGCTGTGAGTGCCACTCGCCATCAGCTGTCAACTCAGTGGCTGTGAATGCCACTCGTTATCAACTTGTTAATGTCAGTGGCTGTGAGCACCACTCACCATCAGCTCATCAACTTCAGTGACTGTGAGTGCCACTCACCATCATCTCGTCAACTTCAGTGACTGTGAGTGCCAGTTGCAATCAGCTCTTCCAACTTCATTGACTGTGAGCACCACTTACCATCAGCTCAGCTTCAGTGGTTGTGAGCGCCACTCGCCATCAGCTAGCTCTTCAGCTTCAGTGGCTGTCAGCGTCACTCGCCATCAGCTCTTCTCACTGTGAGCGCCACTCACCATCAGCTCTTCAACTTCAGTAGCTGTGAATGCTGCTCACCATCAGTCCTTGTCCTTCAGCAGCTGTGTTGGCTGCTCTCCATAAGCCCTGCTTCTTCAGCAGCTGTGAGCACTGCTTGCCATCGGCATATGTCCTTCGGCAGCTCTAAGTACTGTCTGTCATAAGCCATTTTCATTCAGCAGGTACGAGCACTGTTTCCCATAAGGCCTTCTCCTGCAGCAGAAGTGAGCACTGTTTGCCATAAGACCTTTTTTAGCAACTATGAACACCATCACCCACCATCAGCACTTCTCTGGTGGCCTTGAAAGCCGTGCTTCTGGCTATTGGTGTTTCTGTTTTGTTATTCGAGGCACCAGCAGAAGACTTCTGAAAGCTCAAATTCACAGATATTTCTCTGAAAGACTAGTGGTCCATATAGATACATTGTATTAATTTTGTAAAGTGCATGGACGGTACTGCTGCATCAGGGAAAAAGCTGTGCCAGGTCAATAATAACGATGCAGTAAATGTAGACAGAACAGTCCAGGGGACCAGCACCATGCTAAGGCTAATGAACAATATGTTCTGATTCTTCCCAAAGTGCTATAAATTGAAGAACACGCACCAGTCTGTAGATCAGTGAAAAAAGTCCTTTATTGGTGCAAGTCTCAATAGAAATCCAAGTGCAAATACAGCATTTAAAACAGACAGTGGTTTTAATATGTAGATGTGCATTACCCAAGTATTTCTACCAACAGTCTTTATATGCATTAACTTGTATAAGTGCCCATGAGTCGAAAAATACTTGGTAGCTCTATACTATTTGTATGATGTATCATAGGGAGTACAGCAGTCTGCCCCAATATAAATAAAGAATGTTCAAAATGATGGAGTAATTGCTTTAGTAATATTTGTGCAATCTTTGTTGGCTCTAGATAGTGCAGTATACCTGTTGGAGAAAATAATTTGGGATGGTTTTTAACTGTTTTTAATTAAGCACTAGCACTTTAATGGGTCTGTACTTATAGGGTGTCTTGTAGTCTGCACTCATACCTTTGAGAAAGCTCGAGAGAGAGAGAGAGAGAGAGAAACATGGGTGAGTGACGTGCTGTCACACGGGAGCGGGTGGAGCAGGAAGAGTTGTGGATTTGTAATTTTGGATGCGCAAGACGCTGTCCTTTTTAAATATTGTATTTGCACTGGGATTTCTATTGTGACTAGCAATTTGCACGAATAAAGGACTTTTTTCACTGATCTACAGACTGGTGAGTGTTCCTCAATTTATAGCATTTTGAGGAAAATCAGAACATATTGTTCATTAGCCTTAGCGTGATGCTGGCCCCCTGGACTGTTCTGTCTACATTTTCTACATTGTTTTATTTATTTATTTATTTATTGAAACGTTTCACCACGAAAGGCACTCTAAACAACAAGTTGCTCATCTCACGGTGCGTCCTGGGGGAAAGGATAGTGGACATACATGCATACAACAGCAAACATTATTACAGCAATACTGGCAGCGGTGAATAGCAAATAACAGAAAGAACATATTAAGCGCAGCAAAGAGTACAATTGTATATAGAGGTCCCAATGGACAGTTCAGGTGCATTACGTTAGGATAACACCTTAAATTCATGGTGATGGTACCATTTAGCCTGAAAGAAAGGGATGGATAGGGAGTAACAGCAGAGCTGGAAAGGTAGCGATGCTGGGAGGGAAGCAGATGAATAGGCATCCAGGTTATAGGTATAATGATAGTAGTAGATTGATAGGAACCTGAAGTCATAGTTATAGTGGTAGTTATAGATAACCCGAAGGAATGGCCAGGTAGGGATCTCAGCAGGGAAAGAAAGTGGGCTGGAAGGGAGCTGCAATTCAGAATAGTTACTTACTATATTGATAGAGGCTGGGGAGCAGGTCAGGAATACCAGGTAGGTTAAATGCAGGTACAATTAACAGAGAGGAAATTAAGTAGGGCTGAAGTTATAGAGGAGGGGGAGTGGCGAATTTGGTGAGGAAGTGAATTTCACAGTTTTGGGAAGCGATATGATAAAGCAGCCTGGCCTACAGTGGTAGACGGGCGAGGGACAACCAAGGAACGGGATTCGTAAAGATCTAAGTGAGTGGGAAGAGGGAGGGAGGACTGATAGAAAGGAGGTGAGATAGGATGGGAGCAATTCAAACTAGAATTTAGAAGCAAATTTAGCGCAGTGATGGAGGCGTCTATTTTATTTAGCTAGGCATTCAGTTATTTATTTATCTGAGCAGAATTGCTCATTTTCCAGATGCGTCCTGGGGAAGGGGGGGAGAAGGAAACTAAACAAAAATACAGGCAAGAAAAGGGTAAAATTTCAGTTTGCAACGATCTTATACAAGCATGAATACATACTGTAGGATTACAGAGTTAAGTGCTAACTCTCTGAAGTCACAGGGAGCAAATTACCGACTGGGATTATCTTATTTAAAGATTACATATTAATCCTTTATGGACTATAACATTTTACTAACTTTGCAATCTAGCCGTAGAATAAATTTCAAAGAGTGGGTCAAATACCACATTTGGGTTCAGTACCCTAGCAGCTACAGTAACTAGGATCTTTGCATTGAGGAAAAACATCCAAAGTTATTTTCCTGGGAAAGGACGAACACTGTGCTTAGTGAGTAACCAATTTAGGGAAAGAGGATGTAATTTTAATATATCAAGATAGTCAACCTGCCTGAAAAATTGTAACCTCTGAATCAAGCCGCAAGTTGAACATAGTAAATAAAATCATCAGTGTTTGCTGTAATGAAAAAAAAAAACACAGGACTGGGTGTCATTCCTCGTATCCTGCTGTGGATTTGGTTTATTTTCATTCTCTCAGAGTTGCCTTAGCTACAGCACCCTCTAAATACAGTGCAGCGTAAAAGCCATCCTTTGTTTTCAGGGTTTTTCTAAAGTTGTTTTCATATATATATATATATATATACATATTTTTTTTCCTCCGCCTCAGCCCAGGCACTGTCACCAGACTTGGACCTCCAACTCCTGCTAGCCCAGATGAACCCCCCATGGTGCCATGGTTTACCCCCCAGGCTGGGATGGAGTGGGAGCGGGGAGGCTGCAGGCTTCAACCCCCCCCCTTCCTGGTTCCAGTACCTCTTGTCCTCGTCAGGGTCCATCTCAGGCAGCGGCACTGGTGGTGAGGGCCTATCTTCGACTGTCATGTCAGTGTCGGGCTGGGCCAAGTCATTTTTCTGTGTACACTCCCCGACTCAACATGTGCTGACGCCATCCGTCACACTCCTCCCCCTGTGCATGACAAGGGTTTGCTGAGCCTCCAGCCACTGCCAGAAGCCAGTCATGCACGAGCCAAGATTCCGCCCAGAGGAAAGAGCAGCCCTGGACACTCAAGCCTCCTCCTCCTCGCCCATCCAGCAACCTGAGCCCGTTCCTGAAATTGGGTCGCATCGCAGGCGTAGCTGCACTCTGCGCCTTGATCGGGTTGGCTGTCTTTTTTTTAATGAATATTTCTTTATTGATATTTTCAGAATTACCTCATGAGTGTACATCTATTTCCATTTATAATGATACTTCAATATTTTATGGAGAGAACATAGATCAGTACAATCTTACATTGGATAGTGTAAACATTTACTTCTTTTGATTTGTCCTGAATAGAGAAGGGAGCATATTGAGAACCTTTTGCCATTCTGTATTTGAGGGAGCCTCTTGATTGAAAACATAATCTATTAGTCTTTCAATTAGGTGTTTTCTCTGAATAAGGTAGCTAAGCAATAAACCATGACATGACAAAGCAAGAGCAAAAGAAGGAGGAAACCACTTTGATTCTCAAAAACAGTAGCAGAACAGGTCAGGACCAAAAGGCTGGCCTTCAGGAAATATCGGAAGAAATGCAGCGGGATGAAGACAGGGAGGCATACCAAAGTTCCCTAAGGGAAGCAGGTAAGGCAGGCAAAGGCCCAAACCGAGGAAACACTAGCATGAACAGTAAAAAAAAAGACAAGACTTTGTATAGATACATTAGCGAAAGGAGAAAGTCCAGAGGGGGTATTGCTAAGATCAAAGTGGATAAGGGGAATGTGTGGAGGAGGACCAGGGAAAAAGCATCTATCCTAAATAGATACTTCTGCTCAGTATTTACTCTGGAGAAGATAGGGCAGGGCCCACAGCTCAGCACCATGGACGCTGGGGGTGGGGGAGGAGGTGTGCACTAGTCCCTTCGCAAAAGAAAGGGTCCTGCAAGAGCTTGCAAAGCTCAGGGTGGACAGACAGGGCAGTTGGACCAGATGGCATACATCCCAGGGTACTAAAGTAGCTAAGGGTGGAACTAGCAGAGACATTATTAGAACTATTTAGTGAGTCTCTGCGCACAGGGGAGGTCCCAGAAGACTGGAGAAGGGCACATGTGATCCCACTCCACAAGACTGGTTGCAGGAAGGAGGCAGGGAACTATAGACCAGTCAGTCTTACCTCAGTAGTGGGCAAGATTATGGAGGCACTCCTTAAGGAAAGGATAGTGCAACACCTGGAATCCATGGGAGCAAAGGATTCAAGACAGCATGGGTTTACAAAAGGAAGGTCCTGTCAAGCTAATCTCATAGATTTCCTTGACTGGGTATCCAGAGTGGTGCACCAAGGGGGAGCAGTTGATGTCGCCTACCTTGACTTCAGCAAAGATTTCGATACTGTTCAACATAGAAGATTGATTAATAAACTGGGTAGGCTTGGGGTGGGTCTGAAGTTGGTCAACTGCGTGGCAAACTGATTGGCGGGCAGAAAACAGAGAGTGGTGATAAACGGTATACAGTCAGAAGAGATGCAGTTCACAAGTGGGGTACCTCAGGGATCAGTCCTAGGGCCAGTCCTCTTCAATATCTTCATCAGTGACACTGCAGATGGACTGGAGGGTAAGGTTTGTCTATTTGCAGATGACACCAAGATCTGCAACAGAGTAGATGATCCAGATGGGGTGGGCAGAATGAGAAGAGATCTGGATAAACTGACAAAATAGTCAGATGAGTGGCAAATAGGGTTTAACGCAAAGAAATGCAAGATCCATGCACATAGGGAAAAGAAACCCTAAAGCACCTATAGGTTGGGAGGGAGTTGCTGGCAATCACAAGGGAATAAAAAGACTTTGGCATCACCATCACAGATGACCTGAAATCATCCAAACAGAGCACTAAAGCAGTAGGTAAGGCTAGAGGGATGTTGGGGTATATTAGTAGGGGTATTGCAAGTTGTAAGAGGGAGGTAATAATCCCTCTTTACAAGACATTGGTTAGGCCCCATCTGGAGTACAGCATGCAGTAATGGAGGCTGCACCTGCACAGGGACAGTAACAAAATGGAGGCAGCCCAGAGAAGGGTAACCAAAATGGTGCAGGGACTGCATCAGAAAACATATGAGGACAGATTAATGGAGCTCAATATGTATACCCTAGAGCAAAGGAGGGAGAGAGATGATATGATTGAAACATTCAAACATCTTAAGGGCATTAACAAGGTTAAAGAGTCTTAAGATGCTTCAATATAAGAAAAATAGCAGGACAAGAAGACATAGCATGAGATTAGAGGGAAGCCGATTAAGGGGTAATGTGAGGAAGTTCTTTTTCGCAGAAAGGGTGGTGGATGCATGGATCAGTCTACCTCAGGAAGTGGTGGCTATGCATACAGTGCAGGGCTTCAAACAAGCGTGGGATAGGCATAAGGGAGCAATACAAATGAGTATGAATAGATAGGCCACTGACAGAGTACAGGCCTATGGCACATTCATAAGGTAGTAATAATAGGCAGACTGGATGGGCCTTGCGGTGCATATCTGCCATCAATTTCAATGTTTCTGTGACAGGGTGTGGATTATGCTGGGATTTACCAACGTCTGGTGTGTCACGGCCTCATGACCAAACCGCACCAGAAGTGGGTAAATCCTAGCATAACCCACACCCTGGAGTGATTTATTGCGATTATACAATTTCACCCTTTATTTTTCTGCCATAAAAACAACATAAAAAGTTTTTAATTTTTTGTATATAGTATTATTTTAATATAGTTTAGTACTGCACCAGAAAAAAATAGTCCTGGGTTGCTTAGCTCCATTCCCATCTCTGCTCTGTCACACACAATCATTATTTTTATTTCATTTTTTTGCATGTCATAACTATTTAATGTGGATTGTCTTGGTGAGTGTATGAGGGGAATGACAATTCCAGACCCCATTTGCAGATCGCCTTTTTCTATCTCTCCTCTCTCTCTCTCTTGATCTCTCTCGATCGGCGATTTTGGTTGTCATTTGGTAGGCAAACTCTTTTTAAACAAATGGATACATGGAATATTTCAGATTTAGGGCATGGGAACATTTTATTTTATTCTGATGGAATGGGACAAGTGTGAAGGTCCACTCCACTCGATGCTGCGAATGAATGATCACAGGTATTTTTTTTTTTTTAATTTGTATAGTCTGAACTAGAAAGATATAGCGAGCTGCTAAGAGGTCACACAGCATTCCAGTTGCATGCAGGAGTATTTTTTTATGTTGTTGTTGTGGGGGACTGCTTGTGTGCTGGAAATATCAGCCTGGTGTTGGGGTCCACAGGACTGCAGTGCAGCTGGGGGTAGTGGGTTGCTGATAACGCGGTTTGGACTTGGAAGAGAGCTGTGGTCTTACTTTGGTCCACTCTCTGGAGTGCGTAGCAGATGTTTATGGATTAGGAACTGGTCAACATTTATTTTAAAATATAAAATGTTTTGTGTTTTTTAGAGTCCGTTTGGAGACTGGTGTGGTTGGCCACTATTGATTCAAAACTGTACAGCATTTTGAAATTCCCGCTGTAGTGTCACAGCTTGGTGGGTAGTTAATATGGTGGTTTTCCATCTTGATGTTGGTGGGTCAGATTGATATGAAAAGGGGGTGATGACAGATGTGGCTGACTGGCACCTTCTGCATGGATAATGTCAGGATTTACCATGGCTGAAAGGTGCCAGTCAGCCAATCAGAGTTAGTGATTTTTGGGCCCCATTGTATAATCCATTCTAATACACTGAAATGTTCTAAGTTTTGTGAATTCCAGTTCTCTAATGTTAATCTTCTGGTTGTCAGAGTAGCAAGAAAAATATTTTTTGTTGCGTTAGATGTAATTTTATTCCTATGGTGTCATTAATATCCTAAGAGTATTGTCTTGCCTGTTGTGTTTTCTAGTTCCCTCTGGTTCCTTATCCACCACCAGCCTTTTATTTTAGAACATCCCTACCAAAAATAACATGGAGTTCTGCCTCCCTGCAGTTATACCAGCATATATCCAGTGTAGTTATTTCCATCCTTTTTACCCTTATGGGTGTATAGTAAGCTCTAAAAAATAATTTATGATGAATTGGATTATTTTTTTGTGGATATATAATCTTTATTTCTGGAGACATGGATATGTTGTTCATCCACACTGTCTGGCAGGTTCCTTGCTGCTTTAAATCTTGCCGGAAGGTCTTCAAGCTGGCTCCTCCCACCCGGGTGGTAAAACTCTCGGCTCCACCCCATGACGCCAGATCTTCCTCACCGCTCGGAAGCTCAGGTTCCCTCCTTAACGCTCTGCGTGTAGACTGGATCCTAATTCTTCGGTTCGCCCGAAACTTATTTTACAATTCTCAAGACTTCGGTCAAGTTTCTCCCTCGAGGCTGCGATGGACAAATCGACTCCCAGATTTCAGCGGTGTCCGTGTGGGCAGAAGATGTCCAGGACGGACCCGCACTCCACGTGCCTCCTCTACTGCCTTGGCCTAGAACACGACCCGCAGGCCTGCGAGTTATGCCGTTCGTTTTCAGCCAATGTCCTGGAAGACCGCGCTGCCTGGTTACAGCTTGGCACCCAGCGAAGCACTACCCACCGTTGTCGGAGGAGGCCCGTTGGGCGGTTACCGTGGCGGCTGGCTTGGCTGAGCAACTCGAGCAGATGATCGCCCTCGAGGAGGAGGTGGCACAGGCCGCATCATCTTCTTCCTCGGTCACGGCATTTATCCTGCTCTCTCTGGGTACCTCGTATTCAGCTTCTTTCAAGGAGCTTTGCCAATCCTTTTCCACGAAGGGAGAGGGGCCATTGGGACATTCTTCTTGGTCCAAAAAGAAGGACTCTAAGGGTAAGTCCCATCATCAGTGTTCGTGGGAGCGGGAGAGGTCTCCTTCCCCGGACAGTCGACACTCGACTTTGGTCGAGGTTGCGGCTAAGGCCGCTGGCTTCTCGGCGTCCCCGTCAGGCCAGCCGGCCAAGACACCCATCGACGCGGTCGAGATTTTTCTCGACCCGTCGGACGGGCTGTCGACTGGTGAAGCCGACAACCCTTCTTCACTGGTCCCCACCGTTGAGGCCGAGGACTTGCCTGCGCCTCCGGTGCCGCAGTCCCCTGTTAAGGCTTCCGAGCCGAGGGAAGAGCGGGTGTCCCCCGCCCCTTCCCAGACCCGTCCTCGGAAACGCCGAGGATCTCGGTCTCAGACATCGTCTCGGTCTAGCTGATCCCGCCGACATCGGCGGTCTCGGTCTTGGCACCGAGGTAAGCAGCACCGCCGCTCATCCTCGTCTTCCTCCTCAGAAGAGGAGAGGCTTTGAGCGCAAATTGCGTCGGCGCTTCGAGGACCTGATGTGGCAGCAGTTAGTTCTGTCCGGGAATAAGCCGACGCCGTCACCTTCCCCAGCCATCAAGTGGCTGTCACCTGAGCGGCCCTAACAACCCCTCGCTGTAGCTGAGGTGCCCAAGCCTGGGCCAGTTGTTTGGCGGAAGCCAGCTGCTCCACCGATTGTGGTGGATCCTCTGCCTCCACAACCGAAATCGGGGGCGCTGACCAAGGACTCTCGGTCAGGTCAGGGCATGCCCCACAGGTTGTCGGTCACCCTCACTCCCGACTGTCCTTGGCAGGTGGAGGGTGGCTCAGGCCCCAGGCAGCTCTTCGTGGACTCCTCCGAGTCCGACGACGACTCCTCCCTGTTCTCCAGGCCTATTGACCTGGAGTCCTCCAGGGGCCAGTCGATGGATGAAAGCCCATCGTCCTTCATGGGTTTGCTTCGGCTTATCTCGGAGTCCACTGGGATGCAGCTCGAGCCCGTATCCAAGCGGGCCAAGTATCCCATGACGGAGATACTGGACCGAGGGGATTCACCCACGGAGGCCTTTCCAGTGGCTGAAGCCATTGTTGGCCTAGCCTTGGAGCTCTGGCAGCAGCCTGCTTCCTGTCCTGCACCTTTGCCAGGATGGCCAGGACATATGCGGTCCCTACCGGCTCTTTGCCCAGGTTTTCGAAACACCCCTCAGCCGAGGGGTTGGTCACCGACAGCATTTTCCAGCATTCCAGGAACGCTAGGGGTGTGGAAAAGCCCCCCGACAAGGAGTCCAAAAAGCTGGACTATGCCGGGTGCAAGGTGTACGCTGCGTCCTCCCTTGGCCTCCGCCAGGCCAGCTCGGCCGCGCTGATGGCACACTTCTCCCACGCCCTCATGGGCTCTCTGGATGAGGTGATCCCTCATCTCCCGGCCGACCTGCAGACCATAGTCCGGCAGGTACGAAACCAGGGTAGGGCAGTGGCTAAGCAGCAGCTCCAAACGGCTCTGGACATCGGAGACTCCTGTGTCAGATCGGTTGCGGCCGTTGTGGCCATGCGCCGCAGAGCATGGCTGAGGATATCCACCATCACGGCGAATACCCAGCACAAACTGGTGGATGTCCCCTTCTTGGGGACCGACCTCTTCGGCCCTGGAGTGGAAGGTCACCTCCAGCGGATCGAAAAGTTCAATGCCACTCTGGACTCGGTCACCTCCGCCCAGAAGGACAAAGGCCGCCAACAGCAACAGCACAATTCCTTTCGTCTTTCTGCGCCTGCGGCACGTCCGGCCCAACAGCACCAGCACCAAGGCCAGCAGGCTCGTGCTTGGCATCCCAAACCCAAGCCTGCGGCTTCCTCCAACAGGAAGCAGGGAGGTAAAGGCCCAGGAGGTCCCTCGGCCGGCCCCTCCTCTAAGCCTGCCCAGTGACGGGTTGAGGAGTGTCGCCCACAGCCTCGTCACTCCCGCCTGGGTTCCCCCCATGGAGAGACGGCTCCGCCACTTCCTTTCTGCTTGGTCCGTTATCACCACGGACCATTGGGTTTTGGAGGTGGTAGGAAAGGGCCTGCCTCTGGAGTTCGAGCAGGCCCCACCCTTCCGAGCCGTCGCCCCTCGGGGGCTTACGGGGTCCGCAGCCTCTTTTTCAGCTCGCCGAGCCGATATTGCCCTGCTCCTCGAAAAAGAGGATCAGGAAGGTGGCGGATCCTCCTCCAGACCCGGGGTTTGTGTCCAGGTACTTCCTGGTCCCAAAACAGACAGGGGGCTGGCGCCCCATTCTCGACCTGCACAACCTGAACAGGTTCCTAAGGTCTCGGACCTTCAGGATGGTCACTCTGGCTCAGATAATCCCATCCTTGGAACGAGGCGTGTAGTTTTGTTCTCTGGACCTTCAGGACGTGTTCTTTCACGTCCCAATCCGTCCGTCCATCTCACCAGAGATTCCTCCGCTTCAGAGCGGAGGGATCCCTTTACGAGTTCCAGGCCATGCCCTTCAGCCTTTTCCTAGCTCCCAGAGTCTTCAACACAAATAGGCTCCCGGCGGACAGGGCCGAGGTTCTTTCCTCCTTTGCCCAATCATTTCAGGTTGGGCAATCGCACCCTGCCCGGGACTTCCTGGGCCTCATGGCGGCCTGCACCAGCGTGGTCCATTGGGCCCACTGGTACATGCGTCCCCTTCAATGGGGACTGGCCAGCCAATGGTCACAGCACTTCGATCCGCTGGATCAGCTAGTGACAGTGACCCAGGGGATGTGGAATGCTCTCCAGTGGTGGACCATTCCAGCACATCTGCAGGAGGGCATCCTGTTTGTCCGCCTTGAGCCGACGGTCTGTCTATCGACCCGATGCCTCTCTGATGGGTTGGGGTGCCATCTGGGGAGCACAGAGCGCCGGCCTCTGGTCCCTCGGGAGTCCCGATGCCATATCAACCTGCTGGAGCTTGGAGCGGTTCATCTAGCCCTCACCACCTTCGCTCCATTTCTAGGGGTCAAGTGGTTCAGGTCCAGACAGACAATACCACGACCATGTACTACCTAAACTGCCAGGGCGGGACGCGCTCCATGCCTCTGTGCAGGGAAGCTCTCTGCATTTGGTCACTCGTGCGCAGCCTGGAGGCGGATCTCCTCGCCATTCATGTGGCAGGAGCCTCCAACACCCTGGCCGATGCCCTAAGCTGGATAGGGGCTGCATCTCACGAGTGGTCTCTCCTGCCGGAGGTAGTACAAGATCTCTTCTCCCACTGGGGCACGCCTCAGGCGGACCTGTTTGCCTCCAGGGAGAATGCGAAACTGAGACTGTTTCATGCCCGCCCCCCTCAGCAGGGCTCGCTGCAGGGGGATGCCTTCTCAAGGCCATGGACCCCAGGCCTCTTCTACGCGTTTACCCCATTTCCCTTGATCCACAAGGCGCTTCTCAAGTTGAGGAGGGACAAGGTGCAGGTGATTCTGGTAACCCCAGACTGGCCACGCCAGTTCTGGTATCCAGATCTCCTCAGTCTCAGCTCCAGGCTCCCGAGGCAGCTTCCAGCCCGCCCGGACCCGATCTCAGTCAATCAGGGGAAGGTATTCCATCCGGACCTTCAATCTCTGCACCTGACGGCCTGGTTCCTGAGCGGCTAGAGTTCCAGGCCTTGGGTCTTTCCAACGAGGTCCTCAACGTCGTTGAGGCATCCCGTAAGGAGTCGGCCAGAAAATGCTATGCCTTCAAATGGAAGAGATTCTCCATTTGGTGTCAGGGCAAGGGCCTGGACCCTTCCTCCTGTTCCTTGGCAAGCATTCTGGACTACCTGTGGTCCCTTTCTCAGCAAGGACTTGGTCGGCGACCCTTAAGGTGCACCTGGCAGCCATCTTTGCTTACGAGGCGCAGGCCGAAGCAGTCGGTGGTGCAGGAGAAGGTGGTCGGCGCTTTTCAAAGGTCTTGATCACATATCCTCCGGTGCGAGAACCTCCACCTCCGTGGTATCTACTGCTGGTATTGGCTAAGCTCATGGGCAAGCCATTCGAACCGATGCACAGGTGTGACATCTCTCACCTGTCGTGGAAGACCGCCTTCTTGGCGGCTATCACGTCAGCCAGAAGGATGGGAGAGCTCCAGGTGCTTTCCATCGAGTCTCCTTATCTGGTCTTCCACAGGACAAGGTTGTCCTGCGCCCCACCAAATTCCTTCCAAGGTGGTGTCGGAGTTTCACTTTAACCAGGTGTTGACTCTGCCGTGTTCTACCCCAGTCACATCTCGGAGGTCAATATAGGCTCCATACCTTGACCCTAGAAGAGCCGCTATTACAAGGAGCAGATGGCTGAAGTTCGGGAGAGGTTCGCCAGCTGTTTGTCACCTACGCTGAAGCCGCACCTGGCAGACCTGCAGCCAAGCGGACGATAGGCAGGTGGGTCACCTCCTGCATAGATCTCTGCTATAGGTTGGCGGGCATGGAGCCTCCCAGAGGGATAAGAGTTAATTCTACCCGCCATACCGCTGCATCGGTGGCTGCTTCCAGGGATGTCCCTATCCGGGAAATCTGCAGGGCTGCTACCTGGAAGTCAGCACACACCTTCATCACCCACTACCACATCGACCTTGAGTCACGCCAGGATGCTGGTTTTGGGGCCTCGGTTCTCCAATCTTTATTTCCCAAGTAGGGGGTGTGCACCTTGCCTCCCTCCTCCCAGAGAACTGCTAGGAGTCTGCCAGACAGTGTGGATGAACAACATATCCATGTCCCTAGAAATACAGGTTACTCACCTGTAACAGGAGTTCTAGGAATGGTATATGTTGTTCATCCCACCATTCCACCAAACCTCCCCGGCTTCGACGCACAACCTGGCTTCCAGTGGGCTAGATCTGGCGTCATGGGGCAGAGCCGAGAGTTTTACCACCTGGGTGGGTGGGAGGAGCCAGCTTGAAGACCTTCCGACAAGATTTAAAGCAGCAAGGAATCTGCGAGACAGTGTGGATGAACAACATATACCATTCCTAGAACTCCTGTTACAGGTGAGTAACCTGTATTTTTTCCCCTTAAAATAAGCCATACAGTCAGTGGGAAGGATGATACTGTATGTCTCTCCTGTGTGGAGGGATTGTGGGCTAACAGATGGACCAGACCCCAGACTTTAAGTTCAACATACAATCTCTGTGTGATGTTTATTCAAAATACAAGAAATAACCTTTAGCAATGACATATTTCTTCTTTAGTACATCAGTTTGCAGTAACAGGCTATTAATGTCCTTTCTCTACACTTAGCCAGCAGCTACTGACACTTATCTAAACATTTTTAGTGAAAACCCTTCATCCCTATGTGGGCCTTGTTTGCTCGGGTAGTGGGGGCTGAAAAGGAAAAAAAAGAAAAAATACAAGCTGTAGACAAAGAACCTCAATGCAGAATCACTGGACAAAGGGTTACCTCAAAAGGCATTGGCAACAAATCAAGTTTCAAAGAAATAAAACGTCATACATACTTCCATAATGCAAAGCATCATGGAATATATGCAGATCACCATGAAATTTCAGACTTGTTCCATTTACAGCAATTTACATGCAGTTTAAATAGCACAACTAACTTAATTTCTATAATAGTCACCTAGTACTTTTTATAATTTTCAAAAACACCTGGTGCCATGATATTTTCAACATTTACAGGTTTCATAAACGTAAGATATATACATCAGGGTATTTTATGACATAGTGCTATTACATACTAAATGCAACAACGATAAACACAACCTGTTTTACATACGTTTGGAGGTCACCACAATAACCTCCCTGTACGAGGACCTGAGAGGGAAAAGGAGAATTAAAGAGGACACTATAGCATAGTCAAGAAAGGGAAGGAGATGCCCATAGGTGGCCAACCTTATGGACTAGAAATTGTAAAGGATAGATTAGGCTAAGAAATAAAAGAACTGTTGCAACAGATTTAAGAAAAGGTCAGTCCTCAAGAGTGGCAGGAGCTTCCTGTCACAACCTGGTTCCATTTCTTTTCTGCCTTTACTGTGGTATCATTCCTTCTATCTGATCCTTCCTGTACCTGTGAAATATAATATGTTTTTGGAATTCTCTACATATTTTTGTTCAGTCTGAATTCTCATATTCCATTATTTCTCAAATGGAACCACTATTTTTTGAGTGATTTGTGTTAATATGATTTTTTTAAATGACAGTGCAAAATATCAAAATGGATATTGCCTGTTGGCTATAGTTATTTATTTCCTCATTGGGAAGCAGTACCTGATAGTTTATTTATTGAAAAGTTTTACCAGGCAGGAAGGGCACACTGAACAATCGCAAATTGCTCATCTCACGATGCATCCTGTGGGGAAGGGGAACAGGAGTACATAAACTGAACAGCATTACAGGCTATGTGGAACATACAACACTTGAAACAATAGGACTAAACAAATTACAGTACAGTTACAATACAGCAGAGCTGAGTTTACTACAGTACAGATTTTTTATTTATTATATCTGTTCAATTATGTTTACTATTTGTGTGCAGTTTCCTAATTGTGGGAATATTCAGAATCCTTTCTTTCAGAAAAGAAAAGTCTTTTTCGCATATATGGACAAATAACCAAGGAAATGTGGTCTTTTCAGTTTTGTTTCTATGCTTCATTAAAATTTGAGCCACAAAAAAAATTCTTGAACATTTAGGCCCAGATATTCAAAGGGTTGCTCCATGCGCAACAGGGTTGCGCATGCATGTCCCGCCGCGCCATTCTATGATATTCAGCAGGGAGGCAGTTGCTCCACTGGCAACAGGTTGCAAAAGAGCAATGCAAATGAATGCATGCTCAACAGGAGGGGAGGAACCTATGCATAACCCGCGCAACCTGATATTCAGTCGGAGTTGTGCAGAGCCAGCATGCGCAACCCCCAACCCGCGCCTGCACAACCTGAGCCAAAAAAGGATCATGCTGAGGGCCACCCAGGTGAGCTGCTGCATTGCAGGCGCAACACAGCAGCTGCCACCCCTGGCTGGCCCCCAACCTCGGTCCCTGTGCCCCCCACCAGCCCGATCGCGGGCATCACAGTTACATGAAAACCCACACACATCTCCCACAGCCCGATCGCTGGCAGTACAAGTACATGAACCCCCACACACACACATCTCCCACAGCCCGATCGCTGGCAGAACCTGTATGAACCTCTGCGTCGATCGCTGGCAGAATGTAACCCCCCAACTCGAATAACTCCCTGGTGGTCCAGTGGACGAAGCCCGATCAAGGGCAGAATGTCACAGCACAGCCCCCCCAAACATCTCCCTGGTGTTCAGTGTCCCCCACCCACCCACGAGCCCTCCACTCCGCCCCCTGCAGCCGGGCGGGCGACAGCATCCCACTCCTGCCGCCCGCCGCTTCGCCGATTGTTCGATTGCGTCAGGTTGGTGTACAGCAGCTTCGATATCAGACATGACAGTCCAGATTTGTAGAGATCATTCACAAATCTGACTGTCATGTACGGGTGGGCTGTAGCCATTGGCTGTAGCTCTGCACCAATGGGCGGCAGCCCTACCGGACAGTCAGGGCGGCGGGGCGGCAGGCGGGTGGATGCTGTCGCCCGCTGCGGGGGGAGCGGGTGGAGGGGCTTGTGGGTGGGTGGGGGGGACACTAGACACCAGGGAGATGTTTGGGGGTTGTGCTGGACATTCTGCCTGCGATCGGGCTTTACGGTCCACTGGACCACCAGGGAGTTATTCGGGTTGGGAGGGTTACATCCTGCCCGCCATCGGGCACTGGGGGCTTACAGGTTCTGCCCGCGATCGGGCACTGGGGTCTATAGGTTCTGCCCGCGATCGGGCTGTGGAGATGTGGGGGTGTCATGTAACTGTGATGCCCGCGATCGGTTGCATTAGGCGTCGGTCCCCGACGGCTGCTGCCTGGCAGGGTGGCCAGGAGCAAGTCCTCGATCGGGCGCACTCTACATGCAAATGGCATGCAAATGAATATAAATAGATGCAATGGCCCCCGCGCCTTGCTTAAATTATGGCCCCATTTGCATGTCACCTTTGAATATCGGAAATTTGGCAAGATGGCGCAGTGGTACTTGCGCCCACCGCAAGTTTAATGCTCAACTCTGGCAACTTGCGGTAGAAGAAGTTCCACTGCGCTTACGCGCAAGTGTTGTGGAATGGGTGATATTCAAAGGAGTTGCCAACAGCAACTCCTTTGAATATCACCGCCACACCCCTGCGCAACTATTTTGAGCAGCGCAGGGGCTTGCGCCTCAGCCTGGCGCAGTTTGAATATCTGGGCCTTACTGTTTCTGTATTTATGTAGGAATAAAGCATGTTCTGTATCATTATTTCTGCTTTGGGGAAGCAGTAGAACTAAGGGAGGCAACAGTTGCTTACCCCCCTCGTATGACGAATCGGCAGAGAGGGAGGGTCAGAGAGGAGTAAACTTCCACTGGGCAGGGGCGCAAGAAGACAGGGGTGGGGACAAGTCAGAGGATGTGGGGGGGGGGATATAAATTTGGAAAGTGAGAAGGAAGGAGTAAAGGAAACCAGTAACAGAGATGACAGTAAGGGAAGAAGTGGGCTGGGGGGTATCAAGGAACACATACAAGGGGAGGAAAGCAGGCAGAGAGGGAGTAGGGTATGGGAGCCATGTGCACCAATGCAGGGAGTGTGAGAAGTAAAATTCCAGACGAGGAGGCTAGTCTTGATTTGATATCCACTACAGGGACATGGCCATACTGGGCTACTCTCTGTTCAGGAGAGACAGAGAAGGGCGATGAGGAGGAGGGGTTGTACTGTATGTAAGGGAAGAAATCAAGGCCACAGAAGTGCAGGTGCACATGGAGGAAAAAGAAGATCTGTAGGTAATGTCTGTCGTCCTGGAGGCAAGCACTGGGGCCGGTGTCCATACAGGGGTGGCATACAGACTACCAGCACAAGGAGAGGAGTTTGATAAGGCACTTGGGGAAGCCATCGTCAGGATGGCAAGCAGTGGGGAAGTGCTGCTAGTTGGTGACTTCAATGTGCCGTAATCTGCCAGCCATGAATTGGAGCCTTCCAGCTGCAGCTTCACGGAGGAGCAGAGCCATCCTTGAATCTCTTAACCGTTTTTTTCTCAGCCAGTCAATGAAACTCAGCCAAACTCCAAAATCAATTTTCCAGAATCTTCGTACACTTTATTTTAAGTTCACTCAGGCATTGACCATGCTCTGAAACAACACCCAGTGTTTCACCTTATCCCGGGCTTGATCAGGGAGAACATGGAGAGTTCACTTTTTCACATCCAGAAGTACATTGCATATCCTGTATACTGTAATCTCAATTAGAATCCAAAGTATATATTACCTTGGAAATATTTCCCTTATTTGTACTTTATTGCATTTCTCAGTATAACAAAATATATTCCTTGGTTCGAAGGCATAGGAATGGTTACATTAAGAAAACTTATATTCTACAGAACATTATTCTTGTTTCCACATAGTGGGTAATACCAAAACGTAAGTATGAGTCATGCATTTTATATCTCAACAAGTGGCAAAAAGCACCAAGACCACAAGCTGTTAACAGTTTGAGAAACTCTGTAATGTCCAGAGTGAAAACACTCATAACAGCATCCAGACTGTCGTTCGCTTGTGTAGTACTTATAGTAGTATTTCAAAAAGGCCAGAACATGGCCCAGGTAACACTGGACTGTCTCTAAATCAAGTCCATAACAGTTGAGTATATAGCAACAGTAGCTTCATATGTAGCAGTCTCAATTCTAGCTGGAAAGGGAAAATCCTGAACATTGAAAACAGTAAAAAAGAGGATAAGGACCAAAGAGCAACTGCATATGCAAAGCTAAAATTTCACTTATGAAAGGACTTCATACACTTACATTAAGCTTCATGTTTTGAAAGTAGAAGATGGCGACTGGCTCTATGCGGGGAGATGGAGAAAATGTCCAGTTAGCTGCACCTCGCCTCATGACTGCAACCATATTGGTGCACAGAACCTCCACTCCATAGCAGCCAATGTGCCCACCTGAGTGGCGCCAATAAAGTTACCAGCTCCCCACATCTGTAATACTGGCAGAAAGCAAGGCTACAAATGTTCCCCATGAAGAACTGGCCAACAGTCCCATTTAATGCTTAATGAGAAAGCCATAACATTGCAACAATCAGTAGCTGTTAGAAACAAGTGAAATGAACACCAGGCTCAATTCATAGTAAAACAAACCAAGTAGTACAGTTTGGACACTCAGTCCCTTGCGTCGTTGGTCACATCTGAGGAATGCCATTCGAAGTCCTCCTTTATTTTCAGTACTTGTTTGCCTACTTCTCCTAGGTCAGTAAAAAGGTAGGTCTTTGTAGATGTAGTCCCTCTAGACAAAAGTGGAAATAAGGAGGATGCAGGAATCTGCAGGCTGGTCACCCTGACCTCAGTGGTGGACAAGGTAACGGAAACACTGCTGAAGTAAAGAACTGTGGAACACCTGGTAGCCAATAGTCTGCAGGACCCAAGGCAGCATGGGTTCACAGAGGGAGGTCGTGGGCTCTACGGTGCCGGTTCGACAAGAGTTTCATCAACCAGCATCACAGCGACGGGATTTATGTCAACCGCAAGTTGCGACTGACATAAATCCTGATGGACTCCCGGTCTGTTTTTCTATCAGGGGGCTCTGACCCCGAACCTCCCATTCTAAATATAATCAACTCCGAGTCAGAGTTGATTCGGAGAGGGGGTGCAGGATCGGGACACAGTGTGACCAGGTCTCTAGCGCACCAATACAGCAAATTGTTGATGTTATCGGCATCGACGTAGCTCGCTGTATTGGTGTTGCTGTCACAGAGATATACCGAGATCATGCCAGTCAAACCTCCTAGAGTTCTTCGACTGGCTAACCAGGGAAATATAGGACTTCAGAGGAGCTGACTTTGATAAGATGGCCAACAGAGTTAAGCTAGCCCTGGCAAAAAGAAACACAGGTGAGGGGGTACAGGCAAAGTGGGCAAGCATTAAGGATGCAATATTTGAAGCAACATCCCATTGTGTTAGACAGAAAACGAAGTGCAAAAGAAGAAGGAAACCACTTTGGTTCTCAAATACAGTAGCAGAAAAGGTCAGGAGCCAAAAGGCTGGCCTTCAGGAAATATAAGGGAACACAGTGGGATGAAGATAGGGAGGCATACCAAACTGCCCTAAGGGAAGCAGGGAAGGAAGTAAGACAGACAAAGGCCCAAACTGAGGAAACACTAGCACGAACAGTAAAAGAAGGTGACAAGACTTCCTATAGATACGTTAGTGAAAGGAGAAAGTCCAGAGGGGGTATTGCTAAGCTCAAAGGAGAAAAGGGGGCAGTACCTTGTTCTCCTGAACCACTCTGGAGGAAACCGCCAGAGCTTCTTCAGCTGTACTTTTAGTTTGGTTTTCTGAGGTAAGATTCTCCAGTGTAGTCTCCAGTACCGTCACTCTGTTATTGAAAGGGTCAACTTTCTTGTCAAGGTCTCGTACAAATGTTTCTAAATCTTTCACAGCTTGGAGAACTGTACTGTTTGGTGGCTTGGATGGTCCTTCTGGTGGATTCACTTTGCCTGATTCTGGGGCTAAGTGTTTAGGCTTGCCTGTCTTTTTAAAAAATGTGCTCTTTCAATCTCAGGAAGGCTATACTACATGTCCAATGTACTTTAGACACTAAAAATAAGAAAGTTTCTTACAAAAAATAAACTTATAGAGACAAAGTCCCGAAGCTCAAGCTGAACATGTCCTGCTTGGTCGGTAGCAAGTCATGCCCCCATAGTTCCCTTATTTGTAAAGTAAACCATTATACAAACCACCTTAACTTCAAAGCTGGTTATATCTGACTTTTTTTTAACTCTGTTTATACTCCTATGGAGGTGGGGTGTACCCCATATCAGCCCTTTTGGTGGCTTCCATTCGGGTTTACTCCCCCAGTCCCTAGGACTGCCCGCCATTTGTGAGACCATGACTTGCCCCCACGATGGGGCTCCCCCACTCCCTCCCTCCTTGGCTCCCATGGGGGGGAAGGAGAACCGGGATACTAATCTAAAGGCAGGCAACTGGGAGGAACAGAGGCTTGACGCTGGCTGCGGATCCTGGCATCATGGTGCCCTGCCACAGGGATTTTTCTTGTACAGTTCTCCCTTAGCAAAGCAGTCATGTAGTAATGTCACTGCTACATCAGGCATGCTCCCACCCCCGAAGTAGCGACATCCGCCACACCACCAGTCACAGCGTACGCTTAGACTTGGCACGGTGTGATGGCCCCTAGCCACCACCAGGAGTCGGACTGTTGCTGACTCATGTGTCCTCCCCCCCCCCCACCAGAAGAGGAGAGGTGTCTATTGGACATTCTGTCCTCCTCTCCTGAGCTGACCTTCTAATGCTACGGGCTCATTCCCAAGCCCAGGTCATTGGCGCTGCAAGTGCTTATGTACTACTTGCGCCAGGGGCTGACCCTGTACATGGCTTCCTGCCTACATTATTTTTAGATAGAAGATACTATCTGGCCTTACTCACACAGTGCTGTTTCAGAGCATGGTCAGTGCCTGAAATGAACTTAAAATAAAGTGCATGAAGATTTTAGAAAATTTATTTTGAAGTTTGGATGAGTTTCTTTGTGATTGTCTGGAATTGCACAGCTGCCATCAGCCCCCAGTCTGAACTGAGTGAAAAAACTTCAGTATCACAGATGGTACACAGGGGATGTTTGAGACTGTCAGTGAATCCACTAGGGACAAGGCAGTGCTGAAACTGGTGCTTACAAACAGAGATGGCATTGCTTACAAACAGGGATAGCATTGCTTACAAACAGGGATGGCAGTGCTTACAAACAGGGATGGCATTGCTTACAAACGGGCTTACCCCCCATACCATTAGGGAGGGAACAAGGGAGGGTTCATACAGTGTTGATATTAATAGTTTGGTAAATACATATCTTCCACCCAACGTGAGCTCCAGAAGTCCATTAGAATGGGAATTGTTAAATGACTTAATATATGCTTTGCTAAGGGAGAACTGTACAAGAAAAATCCCTGTGGCAGGGCACCATGATGCTAGGATCCGCAGCCAGCGTCAAGCCTCTGTTCCTCCCAGTTGCCTGCCTTTGGATTAGTATCCCAGTCCCCCCCCCCCCATGGGAGCCAAGATTTATTTACTGACTCCAATTGTATGTTTAGGAGATTTAAATGCATGTTTGTCTACTGAATCAGAGATGTCACAAAAAATGATTTAACTAAGGCTATAAGTATTATTATTCCAAAAATTAGATTCCAACAATTCTCTAAAGATAAAGTAACACATTTAAATGGTACAGATATTCTCAGGATAATGACAGAGAATAATATGACTTTAATAAATGGTAGGACTACTGGAGACCCTGAGGGCAGTTGCACTTTTATTGGTCCCAGGGGTTCTTCTGTAATTGACATGGTTTGGGTAAAAAACCAAAGCACTCAGTATCCTCGAAGACTTAGTAGTAATAGAAAGATCAGAGTCTGTGCATTCTCCAGTTTTGACTACTCTTCAGCTGCAATCACCTAGAATGTCTGATCTTACTTTGAGAAATAGCTCTTGCAGCAGGTTACACCATTAGGACTGAAGGCGGCAGGTGCCAGGACCCCACAGAAATTTTCTAGCTAGCATTATTCAGTGGGGACCACCCCCGACATCGGTTCCTCCCTGACGTCAGGCATCATATAAAAGGGGGTGGTCCCCCAGAACCCCCAGTTCTTTTCCCGCCGTCGACTCGCCAGCATCAGCTTCACGGTCCCACTCTAGCGCACGGCGACTAAGAACTTTCATAAAACAGTTTTACCAACACTAAATGTCGGCATCTCCAACTCCTTCAGAAGGACATCCTTCCAAGTGTGCTTGCGGCAAACAGATCCCCTTCAAGGATCCTCATTCGTCCTGCCTGCGGTACTTAGGCCCGGACCACGACACCAAGGCCTGCTTCTTCTGTCAGGGCCTCCCCTGCTTTCCCGTTATTTGGGTCAGCATGCTCTGCTCATACAGCAGGAGGTGCTCGCGCTTCTACGAAAGGAAGCTATAGAGCACGTACCGCGGAACCAGAGAGGTGCAGGTTACTATTCTCACTTCTTTCTGGTTCCCAGAAAGACAGGGGACCTCCGTCTGATACTGGATCTCAGCTATCTCAATGCTTCGGTCTTCTACAAACGCTTCCACATGGTGACCCTTCCAGGTCTGATACCCGTGCTCAAGCAGGGCGCCGTCCTAGCATCCTTGGACATGCAGGTTGCTTACCTGCATATACCCATTGCTCGAGCACACAGGAAGTACTTGAGCTCCGAATTTCTAGGTTGCCATTATCAGTTTTGAGCCCTCCCTTTCGGACTGTCATCAGCACCTTGAGTGTTTACGAAGTGCATGGCAGTCATAGCGGCGACTCTGAGGAGACAAGGCCACTACGTGTTCCCCCTACCTGGACGACTGGATTCTCATGGCTCCCTCTTGGGAGGCCCTGATGTCCGCCATTCATTGTACTCACTCTCTTTTCGAGACGTTGGGCATCATTATCAGTCGGGAGAAGTCACGCCTGGTTCCGTCACAGAATCTGCAGTTCATAGGCGCACTTCTGGACACTGTCCAAGGGAAGGCTTTTCTACCCCAGGACCGAGTGGAGCACATCAGATCCCTCATCAGGGACATTTTGGCAAAGAGGACCGTCCCAGCCAGACTGGTCCTTTGCCCCTTCGGACATATGGTTGCGGCCATTGGAACAGTCCCTCTAGCCCGTCTGCACATGCGGGTGACCCAGTGGATATTACGGGTTTAGTGGGATCAGAAGCAAGACCATTTGCAGCTTCCAGTCCGGACCACGAATGCCGTAATCTGGGATTGGTAATGGTGGCTAGATTCAAAGAACCTATTAACGGGGTTCCCCTTCATTGCGCCGTCTCCGATTGTGACACTCTCCACGGACGCCTCAGGGTTCGGTTGGGGAGCACACCTCGACGGTGGCAGATCTCAGGGCTTATGGACAGCCTAGGAAGCTCATCTCTACATAAATATCCTAGAAATGAGAGCAGTTCTTTACGCCCTGCAGGCTTTCCAGTCGGAGATCCCACTGGGTACTCTCCTGTTACAGACAGACAATACCGCGGTGATGTATTACCTCAACAAACAAGGAAGCACTCATTCCTACCCATTTTGCAGGGAGGCCATGAGGTTGTGGGATTGGGTTCTACAACACGGGCAAACCTCATCGCTGTTCATGTCCCAGGAGTGGACAACATCATCGCAGACGGCCTGAGTCGCTCTCAGGCCAGAGTCCACGAGTGGGAACTACTCCAGGAGGTAGTAGAGGATACGTTTTACAGATGGGGCACACCAGAGTTAGACCTCTTTGCGTCCCCATACAACGCAAAACTGCCCAATTTCTGCTCGCTAGATCCAGGGCCTGGTGTTTTCTGGCTAGACGCATTGTCCCTCTTCTGGACAGGCAGATTCCTCTACGCCTTTATTCCCTTCCCGTTGATCCAGAGGGTCTTTTTGAAACTCCGCAGAGAGCAAGCGACGCTGATACTTATCGTGCTGTTTTGGCCCAGACAGATTTGGTTCCCTCTGCTACACCAGCTGTCCCGGGAACCTCTGGTGCCTCTGCCAATCAGCTCTCACTTACTATCTCAGGAGGCAGGCTCTTTGTTCTATCCGGACCTTCGATCTCTGAACCTGCACGCCTGGCTCCTAGAGACATAGCCATTATACGGTACGGGGTCTCGCAAGAGGTAGCAGATGTTTTAGCGGCTGCTAGAAAATCAGCCAGTCACGCTACATACACCATGAAATGGCACAGATTTTGCCTCTGGGCTCAGGCACGGGGGTTTTCACCGATGGATTGTCCTGAAAGGTCGGTCCTGGATTACCTTCTATCTCTCTTTCAGACAGGCTTGGCCTACTCCTCGATAAAAGTACACCTTTGTGCCATCTCAGCCTATCACACTCCTATAGGCCAATGTCCCATAACTCAGTTGGACATGGCACATGCCTTCCTGAGAGGTGTGCTCCACCTTAGACCTCCAATTAAGGATCCTATTCATCCATGGGATTTACTCATTGTCCTTGAGCAGCTTGCGCTGCCACCTTTTGAACCAGCCGCGGATTGCGAGCTACGTCTCCTTACATGGAAGACGTTATTTTTAGTTGCCATTACTTCGGCCAGAAGAATTTGTGAACTTCACGCATTGATGTGCAAAGAACCTTATTTGGTTTTTCACCAGGACAGGGTGTCCGTACGGACAAAACCGAAGTTTCTACCTAAGGTGGTCTCAGCTCTCACCCTTAATCAGGACATAGATCTACCAGTGTACTTTCCTAAATATTCTAATTGAGGAGAGGCCCTGTTGCACACTTCAGATGTGCATAGGTGTCTTCAGTACTACCTGACCAGAACTAAACACCACCGAAAATCTGACCAGCTTTTCGTCTCCTTCGCCCACAGGATGATGGGAGCTCCTGTTTCCAAACAATCACTGTCCAGGTGGCTTATACACTCTATCACGTTCTGTTACCGGAAGCGTAACAAACCCTTACCGGGCTCGGTTAAGGGTCATTCCACAAGGGGGGGTGGCTACCTCCTTTTCGGCCATGAAGAACGTGTCCACTTCAGCAATCTGTGCAGCAGCTACTTGGAGCACTGTGCACACCTTTATCAGGCATTATAGCCTGGATGTTGCATCGAGGCGAAGAGCAGGTTTTGGTCTTGCAGTCCTTCAGGGACTCCTGTCCTAGGCTTTGGTACAACTAGTGATCTCTACCTTTCCTCCTCCTACCAGTGAGGGATTTCCAGTATTGCTTGGGAATCAGTCCTAATGGTGTAACCTGCTGCAAGAGCTGTTTCTCGAAGTAAGATAGTACAGTTACATAAGAACTTACCGTAACAGTAGATACTCGAGAACAGCTCTTGCAGCAGGTACTTTCCCTCCCACCATCCCCGCTGGAGGTAGACTTGTTCTGATATCCTTCTCCTAAGATTAGGTGTTTCTAACACCACTCTGATTGCCATTTGATGGCGGTTCCTCAGTCTCCTTTTCTGATGTCATCCAGCGGCGGAGTCTCCAGCGGAGAACTGGGGATTCTCATGGACCACCCTTCTTTTATACGACAAGCCTGACGCATGAGGATCACGCCGGGGCAGTCCCCACTGAATACTGCTAGCTAGAAAATTTACGTGGGGTCCTGGCGCCTGCGGTCTTCAGTCCTAATGAGGATACGGAAGGTAGTAGTGAATGGAACACATTCTGAAGAAAGGGGGGTTACTAGTGGAGTGCCTCAGGGCTCAGTACTGGGTCCAGTCCTCTTTAACGTCTTTATAGATGACATTGCAGAGGGTCTGGAAGGAAAGATATGCCTCTTTGCAGATGACACAAAGATCTGTAACAGAGTTGATACACGGGGGGGGGTAGAAAGGATGAGAAGGGACTTGGCAAGGTTGGAGGAATGGTCAGACATATGGCAACTTAGATTCAGTGCAAATAAGTGCAAAGTAATGTACCTGGGAAATAAAAATCCAGGAGAAGAGTACACAATAGCAGGGGAGGTACTAACAACAACAATAATGGAAAGGGATCTGGGTGTAGTCATATCAGATGACCTAAAGGTGGGTAAGCAATGTGAGAAGTCAGTAATGAGAGCCAGGGGAATACTGGGATGCATAGGAAGGGGCATCACAAATAGAAAAAGGGAAGTGGTTATCCCTCTGTACAGACAGTTGGTGAGACCCCATCTGGAGTACTGCGTGCAGTTTTGGAGACCTCATCTACGCAGGGACATAGACAGGATGGAAGCAGTCCAGAGGAGGGCAACTAAAATGGTTCAGGGTCTACATGAGTAACCATATGAAGAGAGACTGAGAGAGCTTAATATGTATACCCTTGATGAAAGGAGGGATGGGAGGACATGATAGAAACTTTTAAGTACCTCAAGGGAATCGACAAAGTCCAGGAGGGTAGCATCTTTCAGAAAAAGAGATGTGTAAGAACAAGGGGGCACAATTTAAAGTTAGAGGGGGGACGGCTCAGGGGCAATGTGAGGAAATTCTTTTTCACGGAGAGAGTGGTGGACGCATGGAACCGCTTCTTCCTGTAGAGGTTGCAGGGGTCTAAAACAGTGGGAATTCAAACATGCATGGACAGACATAAGGCAATTATAGTGGGGGTTGCAGGAAGTAGGTTGTTGGTTAACTAGAATCTGAAGCTTATCCAGTAGGTAGGAAATGGGCAGACTGGGTGGGCCAAGTGGTCCTTATCTGCCGTCAAAGTCTATGTTTCTATGTAATGGTGTAACCTGGTGCAAGAGCTGTTCTCGAAGATGTACTGTTACGGTAAGTTCTTACGTAACTGTACTGTTCTTTTAGTAACATCAGAGGGAATAATAATTTAGAAATTATAAATATGCACAGACAAAGATAGACTAATCAGCATACAGTGATGCATAACCAAGTGGGAGATGAGACTAAACTCCTACAAGTGCAAAGTGATGCATGTGGGCCCAAATGACCCTTGTTTTTCATACAAATTAGATGTGAAAGTACCAATCACAACATCAACCGAAAAAGATCTTGGGGTTAATGTATCGGAGGATATTCTTCCGGCTTCTCAAATTAATGGGATAATTCTAAAGGCAAGCAGGGTAACCTGGTCAATCAAAAGAAACATAAAATCCAGAGATTGTAAAGTGATGATACCATTATACAGAGCATATGTCCATCCTCACTGAGATTACGCTTCACAAATATGGTGCCCTTTCAAGAAATCTGACATCTTAATATTAGAAAAGGTACGAAGAAAATACACCAAACTCATTTGGGGTCTTCATGATGTCTCATATGAATCCAGAATTAAATCCTTGAACCTTATTTCACTCACCACTAGACGTCTTAGATGGGATCTCCTCTCTATGTACGACTTTATGCAGGACCCATTTTTACTTATCGAACTAGGATTCAAATTTAAAAACAACACACATGGCAGTCGAGGGCATCCTCTATAGTTATGTGGTAGAAAATTTAATTTGATGGCACAGAAATACTTCTATATCATAAGAACTATTAATCCCTGGAATGCACTTCCTATTGAAGTAATTACAAACAAATCAAAATTAGTATTTACACACAGATTGGATAAATTGATAGCTCAGGTGCTAAAATTAACTATTACTGATATGAGGAGCAATCATGGGCCTCCAAGCCTTCTAGCGCCTACAATTCCTTAGTATGATCCTTAGTATTTTTCTGATATGTTGAATGCTGATTAGGTTTTTTTGAGATATGATTTATTAATAGAAACTAATTTTATCCATATTACACAAATATGGAATAATATCCAATCTTATATTAAACCATTCATGAAACAATCATATAAAAATTCTAGAGTAGAAAAAACACGGTTTAATAAAACTTGTAAAACTGCTAAAACTTCAGTGAATCTATTTATCGGGTATTATAGGCAACACCCCTCTCGAGAGTGCTTAAGAACTTTAAATAAAATGAGGAAACATTACAAACTTAATCTAGAAAAGGAAAAAAGTAAATTTCAGACTGCAGTGTGGAATAAGCTTAGAAAGTCTATGGTCAAAAAGAGTGTCAAGCAGTTTTGGACTCTGGTAAGTTATGGTTATCATCAATATGCTAGAAAAGTAGAAGCAGTTACTCCAATGGCATGGATCAAACACTTTAGAGATTTATATTATTCTACTGATGAAGAATTTGTTAATATGCACAACACTACAATTCGTCTATTACCATGTTATATTGATTACCAAGAAATACTTATGGATTTAAGTTTATCCTCTTCAAATAAAGCACCAGGCCCTGATGGTATCATTGTAGTAAACGAAGGTGGCTTCCTTTACTACATAAGTTATTCAACCCTTATGTTCAAGGTGATTCTGTTACTGATTCATGGCGAGTTGGTATTATCTGTCCTATTTTTAAAAAAGGTAATTCAGATGATCCCGCCATGTATAAGCCTATAAGCTCATTATACAACACTCAAAAGCTTTTTACAAAGATAATTCTTACCAGATTACAAGATCAGATAATCCAGAATAATATTTTAAGTGACACTCAGAATGGATTTATTGCTGGTCGTTATACTACCCAACATTGTACCGTGCTCTCACACTTTATATGGAAGTATGTCAAAATCAAAAATTCAAAACTCTGTTGCTGTTTTGTGGACTTCAGGTCTGCATTTGATCTGATTAGTCACACCATTTTATGGCAGAAATTATTGTCATACAATATAGAGCCAGTTTTGCTTGACATGCTGATTAGAGTACATCAACATACATGGCTTAAGATGCAGTATGACCAGAGCGGTACCCTGTCTAACTCCATTGGAACTGTGGATTCAGACAGGGATGTATCCTGGCTCCTGCATTATTTAATTTATATATAGATTCTATCATTTGTAATTTAATACAACCAGATTATCATTTGCCCACAACAGGAAATGTTAAAATTGCATGTTTAGCCTATGCAGATGACGTTATTCTTTTTTCAGCATCTTTGTTGGGACTCCAGTGTATGGTCAATGATTTTTGCTTACAATGCAAAGAAAATAAACTCAACATAAATAAAGAAAAGACTAACTTGGTAATCTTTGGAAACAAAACTAGACAAACTCCAAAGTTGTTTATAGACAAAGAACCCATTAAAACCGTTAAAATGTAGGATTATTTAGGAGTAAGATATGCTGACAATTTATCATGGAAGCATCACATAGTTAAATTTAGATCTAAGATACTAACTGCCTTTAGCACCTTTAAGAGATTCTGTGCTAAGCTAGGAGGAGGATCAATAATAGGATTACTAAAATTAATTAATATTAAACTCAAAATGAGCATTTTATACACATCAGAAATCTGGGCATATGATAAAGTGGACAAATTAGAAATTACTAGAAATAAAAAGTACATATTTGTGGAGTCTCGCAGTCAGTCCTGGTGGAGGTTGTAAGGATGGAGTTGGGGCAATTTTTCCTGAATACACTTATTTTGGAAAATAAAATATATGCTAAAATTGTTCCTTTTGCCTTAGCATCGCCTTCCGAGAATTTGCCCAGAGGAAGCCATAGACTATAATAGAAGAGGCTTCTTGTCACCGCTCCTTGAACCATTATGGAGAGTTACGTTGCCTTGTGGATTAGGTCACCTTTTGCATGAAGTTTATATAAAACCTTTTTAAGATATCAGTACACAAATCAAACTAAGATTCCATGACTTAGAGATCACAAAAACTCAATCATGAATTAATAGTTTGAAGCACTTTAGGTGGTATAAATTGATAAAAAATAGCCACCTATTGGAGCCATATCTTAAAATATTGGACAACCTTAAGGATCGCTATTTAATTATTAGATTTCACATGGAACTTTACAAGGTGAATTATATATATTGGAGTCAAAACCGGGGTGGGGTTACTAAAAAGTTCTGTGGTTGCCATCTCAGTACAGAAAATGACCTCATCCATGTTGTTTTGGTATGTCTATTTTATACTAAAGCTAGGGACCGTTATCTAGCTCCCATTATGGGAAAATTGAAACTACCAGCAGATCAGATCATTTGGGAATTATTTAACATGAGAGAAAAAGCTTGTTAAATCTATCAAAATTTTTAAGTAGAGTGCATCTGTGATTACAAATGCACTATAAAAGTTAACTCTCATATGAAAATGTTTAATATATATATGTTTTTATGTTATAAATCATTGTATTATGACCATGTATTTGTAATAGGTTTTAGTCTGTACTGTGTTAAATTGTAATGACTGTTCTGTCGATCAATAAACCTTGAATCTGATATTAATAGTGTTCATAAGGGTAGGAAGAATGGGAAGGGCACATATTGGAGTGTAGTCTCCCTGAATGCAAGGAGCCTGGGGAACAAAACGGCCTATTTGCAGGCCCTCGTGGTGGAGGGGGAGGTGGACATAGCTGCCATCACTGAAACTTGGGCCACCCAGTACTAGGACTGAGACCTGGTGATCCCGGGGTAAAGGATATACCACAGGGATAGAGAAAAAGGGAAATGGAGTGAGGTGGTGATTTATGTGCGGAAGGGGAAAACGTGTACCAGGGAGGAGGGTAGAATAGAGGCATTATGGATACAATTCCAAGATTCGAGAAACAGGTAGATTAGGATGAGGGTGGTGTATCGGCCACCATCTCAGGCAGAAGACTTGGACAGAGGACTAGTGGAGCAGATCAGGAGGGTCAGTGGGAAGAGTAACACCATGATCATGGGGGACTTCAGTCTGCCAAGAGGGGCACCCCAGTTACCTCTAGTGCAACGGAGAAGATCCTCCTTGAGGCTTTCCAGGACAGTTTCTTGGTACAGATGGTAAACGAGCCAACCAGGTTAGGCAACACTCTGGATCCAGTGCTGTTTAATTGGGAGTTTGTCAGAGAGCTGAGGATGGAGGATCTGCTGGCAGGGAGTGACCACCGCACAATATGGTTCTCACTCACAGTTGGTAAGGAGGCTATGGGACCAGGGTGTTGGACTTTAGGTGGGCTGACTTTGGGAAGATAGGGGAATTAGTGGCCAGGCACCTAGCCAAAATCCACCCACACATGGATGCTAACCAGAAATAGGAAGTTATCAAGCAAGGGCTCACAGAGGCCACTAGATCCTGTACCAAGTTACAAAGCAAAAAAACTAGAGCCAAGAAACCAAGTTGGTTAAGTGAGGAGGTGTTGGATAAGGTAAAGGAAAAAAGGGCAGCTTTCAGGAGATTCAAGAGAACTAGGTGGGAGGAGGACAGGAAGGAGCACCTGAAGAAATCTAAGGAGGTGACCAGGGCAGTTAGGGCAGCCACAGCTTCCAGATAGCATAGGTTGGCACAGGGCATCAAGGATGGGGAAAAAGACTTTTCAGGTACATAAGGGAGAGAAGTATCTGCAAATATCAGATAGTAAGGATCAGGAAGTAAGGGGGTGGGCAGAAAAAGGGACATAACAGGCGGAAGTACTAAATGAATACTTCTGCTCTGTATTTACGAAGGAGAAGGATAGGTCAATGCCCCAGGGGTTAGGGAGGGTAGGCAGAGGAGGGTAAAGGGTGACAGATGGGGTAATCACAGTGGGCAGCATGTCAGAAGGGTTAAGGGCAATGAGGGTGGATAAAATGCCAGGATCAGACGGAGTACACACCCGGGTACTGAAGAAATTGGCGGAGGTCCTGGCAGACTTGTTCAATCTTACTTCGAGAAACAGCTCTTGCAGCAGGTTACACCATTAGGACTGAAGCCGGCAGGCGCCAGGACCCCACGGAAATTTTCTAGCTAGCAGTATCCAGCGGGACCGCCCGACGCTGGCCCCCAGAATCCCCACTTTTCCTGTCACGACTCAATCGGCATCGCCCTCATGGTCCCGCCTCCAGCGAACGACGACCAGAACTTCCAGCGTTATCTCTAAATGTTGGCATCTCCTACTCCTTCCTCAGAAGGACACCCCTCCAAGTGTACCTGTGGCAAACAGATTCCTTTTAAGGATCTGCACTCGTCCTGTCTGCGGTGCCTAGGCCCGGACCATGACACCAAGGCCTGTCCATTTTGCCAGCGGTTCAACAGTCGCACTAGGATCCGCCGCCAGAAGGCACTTCAAGGGTTCCTCTTGGAAAAACAACTCAGACTTATGGAGAAAGATCCTGCCTCCAGAGGTGAGTCCACCTCTTAAGACTCATAAGCACCGGGAGAAGACCAGGTCCAGATCCACGTACCGGGCCTCGGACTCTCGTACTAGCTCCGGCTCTACGCATTCAGACCACTCTCCTCCAGGGCTTGCTCAGCCTCCTCCCGTGAAGGTTAGGACTTCGGGCAGCTCTTTGGGTTCCCTGCACCCCATCAAGACTTCCAGGACCTCGGACCCTTCACCAGTGCCCTACCGGGCCTCTACGAAGTCTACTGATCATAGGTCCAAGTCCTCTTCCGAAATCACTCATTCTTCCTCGGACAAACGCCAGGAGCCCGACGCTAGATCTGCATCCCAGCCTCCATGGGGACCAGACCCCCCCCCAGGAAGACTAAGGACCTGACGTCCCTCAAACGGACGACTGATACAAAATGGGCCGCTGACCCGTCACCGGGTAGGCGCCCGTCAGACCAGACGTTGGGCAAACACCCGACGTCGGCCTCACATTCCAAGGAGACGACGACTGCCTCTCCATCACCGGTGGACACCGGTTGCCAGGAGTCTACAGAGGAAGATACAATGTTGCCTGATGACCAGGCAGGTGACAGTGAGGATGCCAGACTTCCGCAGGAGCTGTCGCCTGACCTGGCGACGCCCGCAAACCCGACACCTAATACCGACGACAGGCCAACTCCGATGCCAGGACCATCGTCCGGTATGAATATTCAGGAGGTTAAAGACCTCTTCACCTTTTGGTGGGACACAATCAAGAGGGATGTTGTCCCAGTAAAAACTCCTCTGCCTACTCCTCCACCATAGGGGCCAGTAGGAAGACCACCGACCCCCAAAGAGCCTACTCCACCTCCTAGGGGCAGGTCAAAAGAAAGGAGAATGCCCCCTTCAAGATCTCCTTCAGGGTCTTCCAGCCCCAAGCGACCCAGACATCGACGGTCCACTCCGCAGGGGGACGACTCTAGACCTCACACCTCTGATACCTCCAGGTCTCCTTCTCCAATCAGCATCCCATCACCTGACCCACGAGACCTACCCAGGTCACCTCCGGATGATCCATCTTTCTCCGAAATCATGAGGCACATCCAGAAGAACATGGGATGGGAACCGGAAGATTTAGACCCCGAACGACAGCGCCTAGCCCATTATCTTCGGTAGAAGGACCCTAAGCATGTGGTGGTCCCACCCTTGGTGGATACCTTTGCGGACGTCACCAAGGCAGCGTGGGAACGTCCGCACTCCACCCCCGTGGTGCCGAAGAAGGCTGATCGCCTGTACAGGGCCCCGGCAGAGAGCCTGTACTTAGCGCAACAACTCCTGGCTGACTCCCTGGTCATTACGGCCTCCCATGATAGGTCTCAACGGCCACAACATCTGAGTACGCAGCCTCCCGACCAGGAGTCCAAGCAATTAGACTCACTGGGTAGGTGCATGTATGCGGCTGCCACATGCTCCACTAGGTCACTGAACTATCTGACACACATGGTTCAGTTTCAGAATGCCCGATGGGAACAGGGTCAAGACCTAGTTAAAATACTTCCGGATGGGGAACAGAAGGAGGAGTTCAACCTCCTCCACACTGGGTCAGACGGGGGACCAGATTTTGAGAGCCTCTACGATTTCATGGACTTCTGCAGCAAGGGAGCAGCCTCAGGCGCCTGTCTCTGGAGACATTCTTGGCTTCGCTCTCTGGATTTACCCTGACATCCAGAAAACATCCTGGACGCTCTTATAACGGCGAAGTCCTATTTGGTGAAGATCCAAAAGGTAATCACCAAATTACAGGACGCTGGGAAGGCAGTAAGGACTGTACAGGCCAAAATCTGGTTCCTTTCGTAGGAAACAGAATCATTTTCGCAGGTGACAACAATGACAGCAGCCACGTTCCAGCCAGCAGCAAAGGGGCACCTTCCACCATAAGGCCCAACCTAAGTTTTCCCCAGGCCGAGGTCAGCGGTATACCAAACCGGATCAGCCTGCAGGGGGTAATGCCGCTACAGCATGACTCCTTCCTGGCCCTCACCCCTCCTCTGGATCAACGGGCAGAAAAGGTTGGGGGTCGCATCGCTAGCCACTTTTCAGGATGGCAGTCGATAACCGCCAACTGGTGGGTCCTTCAACTGATCAAGAGAGGTCACTTTATAGAATTCCTCGACCACCCACTGTCAAGACCTCCCCTGCTTTCCTGTTATTCGGGTCAGCACGCAGTGCTCATACAGCAGGAGGTGCTCGCGCTTCTGGGAAAGGAAGCTATAGAGCACATACCGAGGAGCCAGAGAGGTGCAGGTTACTATTCCCACTTCTTTCTGGTTCCCAAAAAGACAGGTGACCTCCATCCGATACTGGATCTCAGCGATCTCAACGCTTCGGTCCTTTACAAACGCTTCCGCATGGTGACTTTAGGAGGGCTGACTTTGGCAAGATGGGAGAGTGCCTCAGAAAAGCACTAGCAAACAGGCTAGAAGGAGGTGTGGAGCAACAATGGGGAATTATCAAAACTGCCATCACAGAGGCAACAAGCCTTTGTGTGAAGCAACAAACAAATCAAATGAAAGAAAAGCTACTATGGTTCTCAAGAGAGGTGGCTGTGAAAGTCAGGAAGAAAAAGATAGCATTCGAAGTATAAGGAAACACAGAAGGAGCAGGACAGAGAGCTGTACCAGTTAAGGCAGAAAGAAGCAAGGAGGGAAGTCAGAATAGCAAAGGCCCAAACTGAGGAAAAGATAGCCAACTCAGTTAAGAAGGGGATAAAACCTTTATAGGTACATCAACAGCGAGAAAGACAAAGGAGGGATAGTGAGGCTGAATAGAATGAACGGTGGGTGGGCAGAGGGGACAGTGAAAGCAGGAATACTGAACGAATATTTCTGCTCAGTATTCACAAAAGAGGAGGGGAAGTGCCTAATCCAATTAACAGAAGCACTCTTTGATAGGGGTCGATACCAACTTTCACAGAAGAAAGGGTTCTGCAAGAACCCTAAAACTGAAGGTGGACAAAGCAATGGGTCCTGATGAATTCACCCCAGAATTCTAAAAGAATTAAGGAAGGAACTAGTGAAACCACTGGCTACTCTTTTAATAAATCATGGGAGGATGGTGGTACCCGAGGACTGGAGGAAGGCAGATGTGATTCCCTTCACAAAAGTGGGACCAAGACAGAGGCAGGAAACTACAGACCTGTCAGTCTGACCTCTATGGTAGGGAAAGTGATGGAGTCACTTCTGAAGGAAAGAATAGTTGAGTACCTAGAGGTCAGTGGAGCACAGGATCCAAGGCAGCATGGGTTCACAGCGGGAAGGTCATGTCAGAAGAATCTAATAGATTTCTTTGACTGGGTGACCAAAGTAGTAGACCAGGGAGGGGCTGTGGACATGGCCTACCTAGACTTTAGCAAGGCATTTGACACAGTCCCACACAAAAGATTACTAGTCAAATTAACCAGCCTGGGAGAGGGTCCCAGGGTGGTAGCCTGGGTAAAACATTGGCTGGACCACATGACACAGAAGGTAATTGTAAATGGAGTCCACTCTGAAGAAAGGGCGGTTACTAGTGGGCTACCGCAGGGTTCAGTATTGGGTCCAGTCCTTTTTAATGTCTTCATCAGTGACAGTGCAGAGGACTGAAGGAAAAGTATGCCTTTTGCAGATGACACAAAGATCTGCAACAGGGTTGATACACAAGGAGGCATGGAAAAGATGAAAAGGGACTTGGCAAGGTTGGAGGAATGGTCAGACGATGGCAGCTAGGATTCAATGCAAAAAGTGCAAAATAATGCACCTGGGAAACAAGAACCCAGGGAAGAATACACAATGGGTGGGAGGTAGTAACAACAAAACAGGAAAGGGACCTGGGGGTAATCATATCAGATGACCTTAAGGTTAGCAAGCAATGTGAGAAGGCAGTAGGGAGGGCCGGGGTATACTGGGATGTATAGGAGAGGCATCAGCAGCAGAAAACAGGAAGTTGTTATCCCTCTGTACAGACAGTTGGTGAGACCCCATCTGGAATACTGTGTCCAGTTCTGGAGACCCCATCTCCGCAAGGACATAGACAGGATAGAGGCAGTCCAGAGGAGGGCGACTAAAATGGTGCAGGGTCTGCATGAGAAGCCGTATGAGGAGAGACTAAAGGAGCTTAATATGTATACCCTTGAGGAAAGAAGGGAGAGGGGGGCATGATAGAAACTTTCAAGTACCTCAAGGAATCAACAAAGTCCAAGAGGGTAGCATCTTTCAGAAAAGAGACTTGCAAGAACAAGGGACACAATTTAAAGATAGAAGGAGGGCGTTCAGGGCAATGGAGGAAGTATAATTTCACAGAGGGTAGTGGATGCATGGAACAGCCTTCCTGAAGAAGTTGTGGGGTCTAAAACTGTGGGAGAATTCAAGAATGCATGGGACAGACATAAGGCAATTCTTGTGGGGGGCAGGAAGATATAGGCTGTTGGTTAACTAGGATCTGCGGCCTATCCTGTAGGTAGGGAAATGGGCAGACTAGATGGGCCTAGCGGTCCTTATCTGCCGTCAGAGTCTATGTTTCTATGTGACCCTTCCCGGTTTGATACCCATGCTCAAGCAGGGCGCCTTCCTAGCGTCCTTGGACATGCAGGATGCCTAACTGCACATACCCATTGCTGGAGCATGCAGGAAGTTCTTGCGCTCCGAATTAATAGGTCGCCATTATCAGTTCTGAGCCCTCCCCTTCGGACTGTCATCAGCACCTCGGGTGTTTTCGAAGTGCATGGCAGTCGTAGCAGTGGCTCTAAGGAGAAAAGGCCACTACATGTTCCCCTACCTGGACGACTTGCTCCTCATGGCACCCTCTCGGGAGGCTCTGATGTCTGCAATCCACTGCACTCAGTCCCTGTTCAGGGCATTGGGCATCATCATCAATCAGGAGAAGTCACACCTGGTCTCGTCACAGAATCTGCAGTTCATAGGCGCAGTTCTGGACACCATCTAGGGGAGAGCTTTTCTGCCCCAGGACCGAGTGGAACACATCAGATCCCTCATCAGGGACATCTTAGCAAAGAAGACAGCCCCAGCCAGACTGGTCCTTTGCCTGCTCGGACACATGGCTGCGGCCATTGCAACAGTCCCGGTAGCCCCTCTCCACACGTGGGTGACCCAGTGGATGTTACAGGTACAATGGGATCAGAAGCAAGACCATTTGTAGCTTCCAATTCGGATCACGAATGCCGTCATCCGGGATTGGCAATGGTAGCTAGATTCAAAGAACCTGTCGGCGGGGTTCCCCTTCCTTGCACCATCTCCAATTGTGACGCTCTTCACGGACGCCTCAGGGTTCGGTTGGGGAGCACACCTCGACGGGACAGGTCTCAGGGCTCATGGACTCCCCAGGAAGCTCATCTCCACATAAATATATTGGAAATGAGAGCAGTTCTTTATGCCCTGCAGGCCTTCCAGTCGGAGATCCCACCGGGTACTCTGCTGTTACAAACAGACAATACCGCGGAGATGTATTACCTCAACAAACAAGGAGGCACCCATTCCTACCCGCTTTGCAGGGAGGCCATGATGGTGTGGGATTGGGTTCTACAACACGGCGCAAACCTCATTGCTGTTCATGTCCCAGGAGTGGAGAACATCATCACAGACAATCTGAGTCGCTCTCAGGCCAGAGTCCACGAGTGGGAACTACTCCAGGAGGTGGTAGAGGGTCTGTTTCACAGATGGGGCACACCAGAATTAGACCTTTTCGCATCCTCATACAATGCAGAACTGCCCAGTTTCTGCTCGCTAGATCCAGGGCCTGGTGTTTTCTGGTGAGAAGTGTTGTCCCTCTCCTGGATGGGCAGATTCCTCTACGCGTTTCCTCCCTTCCCGTTGATCCAGAGGGTCCTTTTGAAACTCTGTAGAGAGCAGGCGACACTGATATTTATCGCGCCTTTTTGGCACAGACAGATTTGGTTCCCTCTGCTACACCAGCTGTCCCAGGAACCTCCGGTGCCTCTGCCAGTCTGCTCTCACTTATTGTCCCAGGAGGCAGGTTCTTTGGTCCATCCGGACCTTTGCTCTCTGAACCTGCACGCCTGTCTTCTAGAGACATAGCTATCATGCGGTACGGGGTCTCGCAAGAGGTAGCAGATGTTCTAGCGGCTGCTAGAAAACCGGCCACTCATGCCACATACGCCATGAAATGGTGAAGATTTTGCCTCTAGGCTCAAGCACGAGGACTTTCCTCGATAGATTGTCCGGAAAGGTCGGTCCTAAACAACCTCCTGTCTCTCTTCCAGATGGGCTTGGCCTACTCCTGTATTAAAGTACACCTTTGTGCCATCTCAGCCTATGATACACCTATAGGCGTATGTCCCATAACTCAATTGGACACCGCACGAGCCTTCCTGAGAGGTGTTCTCCACCTAAGACCTCCAATTAAGGATCCTATTCCTCCATGGGATTTGCCCTTTGTCCTGGAGCGGCTCACACTGCCACCTTTTGAGCCAGCTGCGGATTGCGAGTTACGTCTCCTGACGTGGAAGACGTTATTTGTAGTTGCTGTTACTTCGGCCAAAAGGATTTCTGATCTTCACGCACTGATGTGCAAAGAATCTTATTTGTTTTTTCACCAGGATTGGGTGTCCCTAAGGACAAATCCAAAGTTTCTACCTAAGCTGGTCTCAGCTGTCACCCTCAATCAAGACATCGACTTACCAGTGTATTTTACTAAATACTCTAATAGAAGAGAGGCCCTGTTGCACACTCTGGATGTGCATAGGTGTCTAAGATACTACCTGACCAGAACCAGGCACCACCGTAAATCTGATCAGCTTTTCGTCTCCTTCGCCCACAGGATGACGGCAGCTCCGGTTTCTAAACAACCACTGTCCAGGTGGCTCATCCATTGTATCACGTTCTGTTACCAGAAACGTAACAAACCTTTACAGGGTGTGGTTAAGGGACATCCCATAAGGGGGGAGGCTACCTCCTTTGCGGCCATGAAGAACTTGTCCCCTTCAGCCATTTGCGCAGTAGCTACCTGGAGCACCGTGCACACCTTTATCAGGCATTATAGCCTGGACGTTGCATCATGGCGAAGGGCTGGTTTTGGTTTAGCAGTCCTTTAGGGACTCCTGTCCTAGGCTTCGGTCCAACTCGCGATCTCTACCTAGCCTCCTCCCACCTGCGAGGGATTTCCAGTATTGCTTGGGAATTGGTCCTAATGGTGTAACCTGCTGCAAGAGTTGTTTCTCGAAGTAAGATAGTACAGTTACGTAAGAACTTAATGTAACAGTAAATCTTCGAGAACAGCTCTTGCAGAAGGTAGTTTCCCTCCCACCATCCCCTCTGGAGGTAGAGTTGTTCCGATATCCCTTTCCTAGGATTAGGTGTTTCTAACATCGCTCTGAATACCTTTTGATGGCGGATCCTCAGTCTCCACTTTTGATGTCACCTAGTGGCCAGGCGTCTCTAGCGGGAGAACTGGGAATTCTGGGGAACCGCCTTTGTATGCGATTCCGATGTCGGGGTGGGAAATACGCCAGGGTGGTCCATGCTGGATACTGCTAGCTAGAAAATTTCCGTGGGGTCCTGGCGCCTGCCGGCTTCAGTCCTAATGGTGTAACCTGCTGCAAGAGCTGTTCTCAAAGATCTACTGTTACGGTAAGTTCTTACATAACTGTACTATACCTCTCTGGAATCAGGAAACGTACCACAAGACTGGAGGTTGGCTCACGTGGTGGCCCTCCACAAAAACAGATCCAAGGATGAGCCGGGCAGTTATAGACCGGTAAGCCACACATCCGTTATGGGAAAGTTAATGGAGACAATCTTGAAGGAGATGTTGGTAACCTTTCTGGAAGGTAATGGACTCCAGGATAGAAAGCAACATGGGTTTATCTTGGGCAGATCCTGCCAGACAAACCTGGTTGACTATTATAATTGGGTGACTAGGGGACTTGACAAGAGCCATGCGGTAGATGTACTGTATCTGGATTTCAGCAAGGCATTTGATTCAGTGCCACATGGGAGGCTGGTTAGTATGCTAGGACACCAGGGAGCAGGGAAAAAGATGGTGAAGTGGATCAAGAACTGGCTGCAGGGGAGACAACAGAGGGTGGTGGTGGGGGGGACTCTCATCTCCAAGGTCTGGAACAAGCGGGGTACCACAGGGCTCAGTACTGGGCCCAATGTTGTTTGGCATTTTCGTAGCTGACGTCTCACATGGCATTAAGAACAAGATTAGTCTTTTTGCAGATGACACCAAGATCAGTGTAGTGGTGGATGACACAGAAGTGTTGCAAGGGCTGCAGGATGATCTGGCTAAACTTGAGGATTGGTCAGACGCATGGCAGCTGTGGTTCAGTGCTAAGAAGTGCACGGTCATGCACTTGGGAGCAAGGAAGTGTTATCAATTTGGTGGGGAGCAGTTGGCCACTACAGAAGAGGAGAAAAATCCTGGGATGATAACAGGGCAAATGAACCAACCAGCACAGTGCAGGAAAGCGGCAGCTAAGGCCAACAAGATGCTGGGGTGTATCGCTAGAGGTATTACCTCCAGGAGGGGGGAGGTGATCCTGCCCCTGTATAGGTCATTGGTGGGACCGCACCTGGAGTACTGTGTGCAGTACTGGCACCCATATTTGAAGAAAGATATTAGATTACTGGAGGGGGTCCAGCACAGGGCAACAAAGATGATCCGGGGATTGGAAGACACACCCTATGAAGGGAGGCTGAGGGAGCTGAATATGTACTCCCTGGAGGAGAGTAGTGATAGGGGCGATATGACTGAGACCTTTAAATACATGAAGGGTATAAACAAGGCTGGTATGGAGGGAATTTTTAAGTTGAGGAGAGGGAGGGACATGGGCTGAGATTGGAGGGAGGGAGATTCAGGAGAGAAATGAGGAGGCATTATTTCATGGAAAAGGTGGTGTTTAAGTGGAACCCGCTGCCAAAGGAGGTGGTGTCCTGTAAGACGGTGGGCATCTTTAAAAGGGGATGAGAGAGAATGAGGGGAAGGGTCACCATGAGGGAGAGGGGTGTTGAGGGAGGGGCAGCTGCAGTGTAATGGATTGCTAGCTGCACAATCGAGCAGACTCAATAGAGTGTATGGCCTGTATCTGCTGGCAGTTTCATACGTTCGTATGCAGATGTCACAGTGGGCAGTCTCCTAAGTACCAGTGATCACTGTACAGTCTGGTTTAGCATTAATATCGGAACAGAGGCAGACCACACCAGGACAAGGATCCTGCATTTCAGGAGGGTGGATTTTATGAACATACGAATGTGCCAGCAGAAACAGACCACCCGGTCTATCTAAGTCTGCTCGCGTGTGTAGCTAACACCCCTGCGTTTGCCACTGCCACACCCCTCCCTTTGTCATCCTAGTGCCACCCCCACCCTTATTTTCCCCTTTCCCTGTCCCATGTCTTTCAAAGAAATGGGGAGACTGCCTCAGAAATTACCTCAGGGAGAGATTGCCATGGAGGGGCAGAGGTACAGTGGAGAAAAATAAAAGTGGGTATAATTAAGGTAGCCAGCCTTTGCATGAAGGAAGTGAATAAAAGCAGAAGGAAAAATAGATTGTTATGGTTCTCTAGGGAAGTGGCCATGGTGGGGAAGGAAACAAGGGTGGCATTCAGGAGGTATAAGGCAATGCAGAGGGAAGAAAATGGGAAGGTATACTAAGTAAAACAGATGAAAGCAGGAAAGGCAGTGAGGAGAACAAAGGTGCAGACAGAGGAATGGAAAGCCAAAGGGGTGCTAAAGGGACTAAGACTTCAGGTACATGAGTGAGAAGAGGAAGGCAAGAGGAGGGATAGTTAGGATAAGGAGGGCAGCGTGGGGGTGGGGGGGGGGCACTGCATGAAAGAGGACTGACAAAAAGCAGACATCCAGCACAGGTACTTCTTTTCAGTCTTCACTGTGGAGGGAGGGACGGGGGACAGACCACCAGAGAGCAGCAGAAACAAAGTGGAGGAGAGGTTGACACAAGTCCATATTCAGAGGAAAGAGTAGTGAAGGGACTTGCAGCTCTGAAAGTGGACAAAGCTATGGGACTGGACAGGATACATCCAAGGGCAAACTCTGGGAGGTACTAGCTGCTCCACTGATGGCCCTTTTCAGCAGCTTTCTGGAAACAAACATGGTTCCAGAGGACTGGAGGAGAGCAGACCTGGTGTCTTTACAGAAGAGCTGCAGCAGGGAAGAAGCTAGCAATTATGGGCCACTCAGATACCCTGTTAAAGGAAAGATTGTTAGTGTGTCATGAACCCAGTAGGCTGCAAGACCACAGGCAGCATGGATTCATGGGGACAGGTCATGCCGGATAAATCTGACTGATTTCTTCGACTGGGTGACCAGGGAAATAAGGGAAGGGCAGTGGACATGGCCTTTCTGGACTTTAGCAAGGCCTTCAACTCTGTGCAGCACAGAAGACTGATAAAAGAAACTGAGCAGCTTATAGGTGGGATCCAAAGTGGTGAATTGGGTTAGATACTGGTTAAGGGATAGGAGACAGAGTGTGGTCGTTAATAGCACTCACTCTAATGATGGGAGAGTGACCAGCGTGGTGCCGCAGGGCTCTGTACTGGGACCAGTCCACTTGTCTTTGTAAGCAAAATTGCGGAAGAACTGGAAGGGAAGGTATTCTTCCCAGCCCCTACTGTCTGGCCCCCTACTCTGGCCTATGTTGACCTCGGAGGTAACTATCTCAGAAATGTCTATAAGACTGGCGGCAGCAGCAGCAGCCCTTAAGCGGTATATTCTAAGGGCGTGGATACATTTCACTTTGCTTACTGTGGCAGTTACACTGGAAAATGATTCATCAGCCATCTTCAAGCTAAGCCCTTCCCACCACTCGGGTGGTATATCCTCCAGCTGTACCCTGTGACATCACATCTTTTTTCCACTGGAAGAGACAGGTCTCATCCTTCACAGCTTTGCAGCGTTCAAGGATTTCCTTGCAAGTTAGTGCTTTAGGCAGTTAGAACTTTCTTCAACTTCGATTCAGAAATTCTTCCACTTGTTCTGACTGTCTTTGACCTCGATCTCTGCAGTGGAAGAGAGGAAACAACAACATGACTTCAGATTCTCTGTTCAGCATCAACAAAAAATGTTGAACACTGACCCCCACGTGTCCTGCCTATACTGTCTTGGAGCAAAGCACAACATAGAGGGTTGTGGCCATTGCCAGATGATGCTTCTAACATTGCTTGAAGATCGGTGGGCCAGACTCATCCCCTGTCGACCACTGGAATAGAACCCCAAGGATTGACCTAAGAGCCTTAAAAAGGTCTTCACGGCTGCTGTGTTGGCTTCCCAGCTTGCTGCTCTTGAGAGAGGTGGCGGCAGTTACTCAATGCTGCTCCCGACTGGGACAGCATCAGAGGATCTTTCAGGGAGGATTTTCTTGAAATGTTTCATGCCCTCTAGACCTTTGGGGAGAGTCCTTCTCACCAGAGCAAGAAACACCGGTGAAGGTCATGGACCAGGAGGGATCATGTTCCTCCTGTTCCCTCAGCTCTCCTGCCCATGCGATGTTGGTCAAGCTGCCTTCGGTCGAGGGCATGATAAAGAGTTTCTCGGTACCCCATTTGGGCTTGGCAACCTCGACTCGGTCGAGCAGGCAGTCGAGAACCTTTTCAAGTTTGTTGACTGACTGTCAGAAGAGAGCAATGAGGAGTTGATCTCCCAGACCCAGGTGCTTATGGTTCTCACGGAGGCAGATGTGGCTCGATCAGTGTCCTCGAACGGGTCCTTCTGGGACCAGCCTTAACTGATGGTAGAGCCTCCAAAGTCGATGCTCCTTAACATTGTTCTGCATGCAGTCTATCACAACCCTCCGGAGGTCTCTCTTTGATGTTGACCACCCAGGTCAACAGTTGAGATGGAAGCCAGTCCGCCGGTGCAGTGGTAGGGTTACTGCTTGCGGTGCCGGCAACCTGGGTTCGGGAACGGACTCTGGCAGCTGGAGGGCCGGCTGGTGGGAGGAGGATCGAGCGCCCAGAGGCTGCTCTCCTCCTCCGGGTGGGGTGGGATGTGGGTCCCGCTGCGATACCACCACCTGGGTGACCAGGGGTGGAGGTGCAGCGAAGACTGCATGTAGCAGGGAGGGAGGACATCTGCCAGGAGCCAGAGCGTTAGCACGTTGTGGCGTGCATCGCTCCTAGGCTCTCCTTGCGTGCAGACGCCCTATGGGGATAGGTGAAAACAGAAGGAAAATACCCTCCAGTACTCCCTGTAGGCGGAGCTTCAGGCCCCGATCTCAGGGCTCCTGCCAGCACGGGCGATGGATCCCCGACGAAACACTGACACTCGGGGTGGTGGAAGGGGGAGCCCCACCTCGTACCCGCCTGGGGGTCAAACCAAGGCAGCATGGGGGGATGACTGCACCAAGCTGACAGACGAGCAGGGATGCGCAGGGCCGGAGGACTCCTGAAGGTGAGGGAAGCACGCGCGTAGGGCTGAAAAGAGAATATAAAAAAACAAAAACAGTTGAGATGGAGACGCCTGCCAACACTCTCAAGCTCATTTGACTTGAGGCACCACGTTGACACTCCTTGACCACCTCGGGTGCGGAGAAGCACCTTCACTAGCTGCAGCAGTGCTAAGAGGAGCTCCTCTGGTGGCAGTGGACCATCACTGGGAGGGGTAGGGCTCTACCCTCTGGGCCTGCAGCCACCTGGCAACTGCCATTTATGCCCATGCCAGTTCACCCACGGCAGATGACCCCAGTGTCTGTCTCTCCACCCCTGAGAGTGGAGCTGCCATCACCACAGCTCTTGGTGGGAGCTCTGACCAAGGACTCCCATGCTGCTGCCAGCTTGTCAGGCTGGCTGTCAGTAGAGATCACCCAGTCTAAAGACACCAGGGTGTTTCATGGTGGAAAATATTCAAGGGCCGTATTTGAGGAGTCCTTGAACCACTCTGAGGGGTCATCCATGCTCTGGTCGAGGACCCACACCTCAGATCAAGGCTAAGGCTCAGTTGATGATGTGTCCACCGACTGTGGGCCAGGGTCATTCAGGGCTTTACTTCACCAAGAGTTGGAGTCCATGAATGCACCCTTAGTGTCAGTGCAGAAGATGGCTACTGAAATTCTGGACAGGGATGACTCCAAGGGTGGTTACCTTTCCTGTGATTGAGGCCATTATGGGACCAGCCCTGGAGCTTTGTCAGCATCCAGTATCCTGCCCAGCACCCTCCACCTGTATGGTCCACAAGTATGTGGTCCTTACTAGGTCCCTTTTGGGGTTCCCAGACCACATTTCAGCCAATGGCTGGTCTCTCACTCTGCCTTCCATAAGTCCAGTGGCCAAGGGGATATGGATAGGTCCCCAGACAAAGAGTCTAAGAAACATCACCACACAGTGAAAAACGTCTATGCCGCCTCTTTTAGTCTGCGTCGGGTGAGCTGCGCCATAATAATGGTCAACATTGGTCACTCCCTGTTTGGAATTGTTGATGATGGTCTGTTTCACTGTCCCTCTGGCCAGCAGCTTGAAGTGAAGTTGGTCAGAGACCAGGGTCTAGTGCTGGATAAAAATCAGCTTCAAATGGCTGTGGACTTGGGTAACTCTTGAGCATGTGCCATGGCGTCAGCCATTGTGATACATTGAAGGGCTAGTTGTGGCTTTCCACCTTCATGGAGGATGCCCAGCACAAGCTGGCTGATATCCCATTCCTGGGCACCGATCTCTTTGGCCGTGGGGTTGAGGGACATCTCAGTGGAGCAGTCCATTGCCACCCTTGAGTCTGTGGCATTGTTCTCGAAGGACCCTAAGGCCAGACGCCCAAGAAGTAGACCTTCCAGTATTGGTCCTTTCAGTCACAGTAGTTTCGGCAGCAGCCCCAGTAGGGGCAATAGCAAGCCTAGTGCCAAAGCCCACGTTTAGCGGCCAGGGGTCAAAAACAGGCAGGTGTAGGGGAAGTAGTGCCCCTCCGGCCCCAGCAGATGGTGCCTCCTCCAAAACTGCCTAGTGACGGGTCAAGGAGGGTGCCGTCCTTCTGCCTGTCCTGTCCCTAACCCAGCCTCCAGTGGTGAGTCAGCTGTGCCACTTCTGCCCACATTGGTCTGTCATTACTACAAACAAGTGGGTACTAGAGGTGGTATGCAGAGTGTTGCCTCTCAGCTTTGAGGCTCTCCTGCCTTACTGACTCCATGTTACTTGAGAGTCCAAGGTGTTGCAGGACACACTGATCAGCTCCTGCAAAAGGAGCAATAGTCCATGTCACAGACACCCTGGCAAGTCAGGGGCATGTGTCCAGGTGCTTCCTGATTCCAAAACAGACAGTGGGTGTTTGGCACCCCATACTGAATCTGCATGACCTGAACCAGTTCATGTGGAAGTGTCACACTTGGTCAGATTATACCATCTCTGCAGCAGGGCATTGTGACAGGGTGCTCCTGCCACTGTTGAGGACTGACCTATTCTTAAATCTGTTGCAACAGTTCTTTTGTTTCTTAGCCTAATCTATTCTTTACAATTTCTAGTTGAATTTAGTATGCAGTGGCACTATGTCATAAAATACATTGATGTGTATATCTTATGTGTATGAAACCTGTAAATGTTGAAAATACCATGGCACTATGTGTTTTTGATAAAGGTAAAAAATACTAGGTGACTGTATATTATAGAAATTAAGTTAGTTGTGCTATTTAAAATATATGTAAATTGCTGTAAAGTGAGCCAATCTAAAAGGTCATGGTGATTTGCATATATTCTGTGATGCTTTGCATTTTGGAAGTATGTATGATGATGTGTTTCTTTGAAACTTGGCTTTATTGACAGTGTCCTTTGGGGTAACCCTTGCTTCAGTGATTCTGCACTGAAGTTTTTGTCTTTGGTGTGTTTTATTTTTTTGTTATTTGAGCCCCCACCACCCAAACAAACAAGTCCTGCATGGGGGAGGCTGAATCTCAACTGCAAAGATAGATCAGAGATCAGTGTCAGTAGGTACTTGTTAAGCTCAGAGAAAGGACATAGTCTGTTGCTGCAAACTGATGTACTGAAGAAGGAATGTGACATTGCTGAAGTTTATTTCCTGTATTTTGAATCAACATCACACAGAGAATGTGTGCTGAACTTGAAGTTCGGTGTCTGGTCCATCTGTTATCCCACAACCTCTCCACAGACTTGGTGTGAGAAGTGGGATAACTTGCTGGAAGCGTCTGGACTGGCTGAAGAGGGATGTTTTCCGGTGGATATCGCCCAGATATCCCAGGTGGACTGATGCACCAGAAGTTGCCAGAGGAGAATATGGAGAAGAAAGTCTGTGGAGTTCTGACCAGAACCATGGCTGACAGACTGGGAGAGAGAAGCTACTGCCTGGATTGGACGTGGGAGCTCAGAGAAAGGCCTAGCCTGAAGATGATGAAGAGATGCAAAGGGGACGAGGAGCTACCGTGGGGTCGAGGCAGACCAGAGGTGTGAGACAACACCCAGGAGGTGGAGACCCTGATGAGGATGATCCACTGGGTGAGTGGGCAATGGCTGGAGGCAGACTGACTACACAGAGAGGCGTAACACTGGTGCCAGGTGCTTGAGAGGTCCCTGCCGGAGAGTTTGGATAAAGAATCAGAGGAGGATTTTTCGTGGGCTCAGCTGGAGGAGGACCCCCTAACTGAGCAGAATATTCCTTTGTTGCCTCTGTTCCTAGGATGTTACCTGTTGGAGGTCGGAGATGCAAGTATGGAACTTGAATGTGAGACCCCAGGTAAGACTGTACCTAGTGATATTGTACTGAGGTTGAAGACTCCAAGCAAGCAAGAAGAAGCCTATGAGGCTGAAGGGACTTTTTCTTGTATTAATACTGTTAAATGTATTCACAGTATTGAATGGGGTATACTGCAGGCTAAAGATGATAATGTTGCCAAAATGTTACAATATGTTAAGATCAAGGAGGTGGTACATGTGTTTTATTTATTTATTTTTTTTATGGAAAACCTACAAAGGAGGAGGTGGGTGGAAAATGGATAGGAACCTGTGTTGGGGTAACACTAAAAGAGTGTCTACCCTCGGGTGTCTGTATCTGTAGCAAGTGAAATGAATGAATCAAGAGACATAGTGGGTTTATGTAGAGAGGTTGAACCTAGGACTGGACCCCTACTTAAAACCAACATGTCTGGTGGGGTTGGAGCAGGTAAATACTCACCCCAGAGAAAGTCTTTCTATGGTACTGGACTTTACAGCCATCCAGATTTTTGGTTAACAAATATGACAGACTTTCCCTAAAAGGAGATGGGAAGGTACTGTTAGTCTCTGTTGAGAAATGTGTTAATGCCTCAGGGTAAAGAATGATGATATCCGCTATGTTTATGATGGAATGTTTATCGTTAATAGGGACTCTGAGACAACTTCTGAAGATGGATGGATGGAAGCTCCATCCCTTCCTGGGATAGGAAGGTGGTAAGCAGTCTGCAATAACTGCTTCCCTCTTAAGGTGGGGAATATGTGACAGGGAGCTCCTGCCACTCTTGAGGACCGACATGTTCTTAAATCTGTTGCAACAGTTCTTCTATTTCTTACCCTAATCTATTCTTTACAATTTCTAGTCCATAAGGTTGGCCACCTATTGGCACCCCCTTCCCTTTCTTGACTATGCTATAGTGTCCTCGTTAATTTTCATTTTCCCTTTCAGGTCCTCATACTACAGAGATATTACTTTGGTTCTGCACAGAGGGTGTTCTCTGTCATTTCCAGGTCATGCCCTTCAGCCTTGTGTTTGCACCCAGGGTCTTCACTAAGTGCCTGGCAGTGATGGTAGCCTTTTCTGCAGTGCAAAGGTGTCAGGGTTTATCCCTGCCTGTTCAACTGGCTGATAATGGGACTGTCCAAGGCGATTGCAAGACGGTCCAGAGGTCTGGCCTTCCAGAACCGCAGAAACATAGGCATGTTGGCCAACCAAGACAAGTGCAAACTGATCCCCTTGCAGGTAATCAAGTTCATTGGGGCAGAAACAAACTCCCCTGTGGGCTAAGGCCAATCTCCCTGTGGACTGGGGTTAAGACTTTACCTCCTTTGCCTGATCATTTCAGGTTGGGCGCTTGCACCTTGGGGATTTCCTGCGGGTGTTGGGGTATGTGTCATTCACAACTAGTGTGGTCTGGTGGGCATGCTGGTGGATGCACCACCTGCAGTGGGATCTGGGCAGCTAGTGGTCTCAGCACCTAGGTCATCTGGACCTGCCGGTTCTTGTGTTCTTGTGACCCAGCCTGTAGAGGATGCCAGCCTATGGTGGCTGGTCCCTTAACTCTTTGAGTGCCGAGTATGATTGAAGGTACTGTATATAGAGTCAGGATGTATGTGTGTATATATATATATATATATATATAAGAGGCAAAAAACTCCGTTTAATGCATCAGTTAGGGTTGTTCCACAGCGACAAAAGCGAGGAAATTCGATGTTAGGGTTGAAACCCCTTTGCACCCCTCAGCCCACCCCAACTGGAATCGGGAGTGCGCATTGGGAGTCATCGGCCCTAAGTGTCACCCACATCACATGTGGAAAGAAGCTGAGGAATAGGAAAATGGGGCGACAGGACCGATAACCCCAATGCACACCCTGATTCCAGTTGGGGGGGGTGGGCTGGAGGGGTGCAAAGGGGGTTTCAACCCTAACATCGAATTTCCTCACTTTTTTCGCTGTGTAACAACCCTAACTGATGCATTAAATGGAGTTTTTTGCCTCTAATTTCCCTTCTTTTTGAGAATGACAATGAGAAATAGTGAATATAATGCAGCGGCGGGAGCGCGGGAGTGATGTCTTGTCGCATTGTAACATTGTGCCCGCAAACGCAAATCGTAATGCGCATGGTGACGCAAAGCGAAACAGAAAGAGGAACAGTACTGTAGACAGAAATGTTAAAAACAACGGAAAAGCAACCACAAATGAAAACGCAAAGGGTAACGCACATGGTGGCGTAAACGTGAACGGTAAGTGAAACGGCTACGGAACCACAAGCAGAAACGGTAATGGTAAGAGTAATGTGTTACAGGCTGGTTTTCCCCAAAGCTGTATAGAGAAAGACAGTGAGTAGAAAGAATGTATGCAAAATAATGACTCTCGAACACAAAAATCAGTAGTTGTATTAGTAAATTGCTTATATCTCAGTAACTGCATTTATATAGGAAAAATGTAAAAGTCATATGTATTATCACTTTCCTGGCTAGTTTTATACATTATGGGGTCTATAATTTTTCGACAAAAACTCCGTTATCTACTTGCGTTGAGATACAGGCCTCAAAGGCGTGCGAACGTAATGTTATCCTATGGGAAAAAACGAAGTTCGGACTGCCATAACTTTAGAACAGTTTAATATTTTTTCAGAAATCTTCAAAAGGCACACGGGGACGCCGCCGTATGTTCCCTGAAGATTTCGGCTGGTCGCTAAACTGTATGGCACCTGTAGGCATGACCGTAGAATTCTAAAAGCGTAGAATGCACGCGCAGATCACGCTTAATAACTCCACAGCCGTGTATCCGACCGGTACAAAACTTGGCAGATCCCAATGCGCATGGGTCTTGATTGTGTATTCCAAGCTTCAGGCAAATCCATCAAATGGTTGCAAAGTTATTAAGGTGCAAAATTTTGGGTTTAACATGTAAATGGCTCCTCAACCCTAACTGGTAGCACGGTGTGTGTATGTATATATATATATATATATCTATATCTATATATATATATATATATATATATATATATATATATATATGTATACTGCTGCAGTACTATAAGGTTAACATCTGGAGAAAGGAATCCCATTTGCCCACCTAGAACTGACTGTCATGCTCACAATGGATGCATCTCTAGTGGGAATGGGGAGCGCACCTGGAAGACTACAGAGCCCACTGGTTCTGATCACTCTGGGAGTCCCATCATCACATCAACGTATTGAAACTACATGCAGTGCAACTGGGTCTCATGGAATTTTCTCCTCTGATCAGGGGTCAGGTCATGCAGGTCCAGACAGACAACACTTCGACCACATTTCACCTGAACAGGCGGGGTGAAACTCACTCCCTTCCCTTGTGTCATGAGGTCCTCTGTACCTGGACACTCGTACGCAGCCTAGTTGCAGATCTCCTGGTGATCCATTTCGCAGGACTTCACAGTCAGATGGCAGGCACTCTCATCCAGGTGGGAGAGATGTAACACGATAGGTCCCTGCATCAGAAGGCGGTAAGCCACCTGTTCTCTCAGTGGGGCACCTCTCTGGCGAACCTTTTCCCCTCCTGGGAGAACAGAAAGCTGAGGCAGTTCTGTGTTCGTCTGTCCAGGACACAGTTAGGGGATGCCTTCACGAGGCACTGGACCCCAGGCTTCATGTACGCCTTCTTTCCTTTCCCCTTGATCCAGGAGTTGGTGCTCAAGGTCCAGAAGGACAAGGCCTGTGTGATCCTGATAGCTCCAGACTGGCCCAAACAGTTCTTGTACCCACATCTACTCCATCTCAGCAGCAGGCCTCCGTGGCGGTTGCCTCTTTATCTGTACCTGCTGACTAGACAACAGGAGAAGATCCTGCACTAGAACCGTCTGTCCCTGCATTTCTCAGCCTGGTCTTGAGCAGCTAGAGTTTTTGATCTCTTGGAGGATTTGCTCCACATTGTTGAGGCCTCCCAAAAGGAGTCAACTCGCAGATGCTATATATTTAAGTTGAAAAAGTACTTAATTTGGTGTTAGGGTAAGGAACTTGATTCCCTTGACTGCCCTGTGGTGAGCATCATAGAGTACCTCTGATCACTTTTTCAGTCAAGACTGCAGGAGACGACCGTTAAGGTGCACCTGGCAGCCATTTTTGCTTACTGGGCATGGCCTGGTAAGCCAACAGTGGCCCAAGAGAAGGTGGTCAGGTATGTGTTTTTTTTTTTTTAAGACATTAACCACTTGTCCCCTCCTAAGGGTGAGACACTGCCACCTTGAGGTTTAATGCTAGCGCTTCCTATGCTCATGGGCAAGACATTCAAGCCTATGCACAAGCGTATGATGTCACATCTGTCGTGGAAGACGACCTTCTTGGTGGCTTTCACATCAGCCAAAGGATCAGTAAACTAAAGGTGCTCTCGGTGGAGTCTCCATATCTGGTCTTCCACAGGGACAAAGTTGTCTTTTGCCCGCATCTGAATTTCCTCCCAAAAATGTTATTGGAATTTCACCGTAACCAGGTGACTAAACCTTCTGAAATACTTCAGTAGTTCTTCGGAGGCTAACTGCAGGCTCCTTGCTGGACCTGTGGAGAGTGCTCACTTATAAAGAGCACATGGCTGGAGTTCGTTGTGAGGCTTGCCAGCTGCTTGTAACATTCGCTGAAGCTGCGCCTGGCAGATCAGCAGCGAAGTGGACGATTGGCAGGTGGATTACTTCCTGCATTGACCTCTGCAATAGGTTAGCTGGTAGATAGCCTACCAGAGGGTTCATTCCACCAGACATACTGCTGCCTTGGTGGCTACCTCCAGGCCCCATACAGGAGATCTGTAGGGTTGCAACCCGGAGGAAAGCATTGCACGTTCATCTCCCATTACAGCATTGACATTACGTCACATCGGGTGCTGCTTTTGAGGCCTTGGTTCTCCAGTCTCTGTTCTCCAGATAGGGGTACATGCTTTGCTCCCTCTTCCCAGAGGACTGCTAGGAGTCTGCCATAGTGTGGATGGTGAACTATATCCATGCCCTAAGAAATGGTTACTCAGTAACAAAAGAGGACCTCCCCCAACAGCCCTTTAGTTCTTCCCTCTACCAGGCTCTTTTGCAGTTGCAAGATAATGATGTGAAGTCAACTAAACTTGCCTGGGAAAAAGATTTACTTATGCGAATTGATCCTAAAGATTGGAAATAATATGATCTTACTTCGAGATAGAGCTCTTGCAGCAGGTAACACCATTAGGACTATGCTGCCAGGCACTAGGACCCCATGGAAACATTCTAGCTAGCAGTCTACGGTGGGGTACTGTCCCCTGACTTCACCAGTGGTATAAAGGGGTGGTTCCCCGGCACCACCTCAGTTTTTTTTCCGCCGTCGACCCGTGCACATTGGCTCCACAGATGCCTCCTGCTTCTAGTCAACCTCCATTTTCACGCTTCACACAGTTAACTTTTTCTGCCATTTTTTACATTGAAATTCAAGTTCTTCATGTATGTCTACCCAACCATCTTCCTCATCAGAGCAGCGGAAATCAAAGTGTGCATGCGGCAAACAGATCCCAGCAAAAGACAGCCATTCAGCCTGCTTGCTTTGTGTAGTCCCCCACTACAGGCTGGACGGCTTCCCACACTGCCTCAGCTTCAACAAGAGGACCCAAATCCACCACCTGAAGACCTTGAAATCACACTTCCTTGAACAGCAAATGGCCGCCATGCAGGAGACCCAGTCAGGGCACAGCTCATCTTCCTCCTCCCCTAAGGACTCTCCCAGAGAGAAGAAATTGAGCGGGAAGCGCCATCACCGGGACAAGGAGAGATCCAGGTCAGAATCCCGTCCTAGGTCCCCACACAAGACGTCAAATCTTCTGCATCTGGCGTGAGGTCAGACTCAGTGCTCCGGTATCCCTGACTCTCCCGTGGTTACTGTTGAGGAACCCCCCGCCTCTTATCAGGCGTATGGCGGGGAGTCTTCAGGGTTCGGGCTTTCTCAAGCCCCTGTGTCCCTGGCTATCTGGCCCTACATGTATGCGCTAGGGTCTTAGTCAGCAGGACTAACACATTCCTCATCAGGCCACAGGTCGGAGCCTGCCGTCTGTAAGGCCTTAGTCTCTGGGTCGTCACACAGGGCAATGGAGTCGGACGACACCAGGGGACGTCAGGATCTTGAGCATCAAAAGAAACCATGCTCGCCTTCCAGACGGTCGTCGGCCGAGGCTTCAGATCGATGTCAGGCCTCAGTGCCCTCTGACTCCACTATGGAACCAGACCAGATGCCACCTTCCAAACCACCGTCTGCTCCGCAGGGCCCGGATGGGAGACTGACTACAGACCAAACGTCCGCGGACCTGACACTTGCCTCAGGGTATACTACGGACTGAGCATCACCCCCTCCACCTCTTCCTCCAACCAAGCATCAGGGCACCTGACACCAGAGGACACTGTACCACCAGGGCCGACATCTGACAAAACAGTACCGTCTGACCCAACACCAGAGAGGACCTTTCCTCAAGGTCCGGAGCCAGGCCCCCCTGGCACATCTACCCTGACACCAGCACCTCATCCAGGACCTGTTGTCCCTTTGGCTGTAGTCGTGGCTGTCTTTAATAGTTGGTGGAACATCATTAAGGGAGACTTTTTACCTAGGCCACCGGAGCCTGCCCCCATCCCCACGGGGACCCCGGCCCTGTATAGACACCTGACTCCCTGCGCTCGCCTTCGCCAACCCCGATGATGGGCATGGATCACCTGAATGATGGAGGCACAGTCACCACCCGTCATCCAGATCCTTCTCCAAGGCACGTCACTATACATCCTCAGACAGACGCTCCAGGGGTTTCTCCTCCTATGATTCCTCAAAGGATGAATTGTCTTTCCCATCCCTGCATACACGGAGAGACTCCCCAAGGTCTCCTCCGGACGACCCCTCCTTCCTGGATGTGATGAGACACATCCAGTTTCTCAATCAATGGGAAACATAAGAGCTACACCCCGAGAGACGCCGCCTGGGAAAGTTCCTTGGGGCCACTAACCCAAAACCATTAGTAGTCCCTCCACTAGAGGAACCCTTTCAGGACGTTACAAAAGTAGCCTGGAAGCATCCTTCCACAATCTCGGCAGTCCCTAAAAAGGCTGACCACATGTATAGGACACCAATGGGAGACCCACACTTGAGTGAGCAGCTTAAGGCAGACTCTGTGATCCTCAAGGCAGCTCATGGGAGAACCCAACAGATGAAGCATATGAGTTCCCAGCCACCGGGTAAGGAGTCCAAGAAGGTGGACAATTTGGGACGCAAGGTGTATTCCTCAGCCACCTGTGCGGTCCGTTCACTACATTTTCTGGCACACATGGTGAAGTATCAGAAATCACTTTGGAACAAGGCCATGGACCTGGCTCAGGTACAACCTGACTCTGATAACAAGTCTGAGTGGCTAGATGTTCTCCAATGTGGGGCTGACGTCGGTAAGCATGTCTCGAGGTGCTCATATGACTCAGCTGACACTGCCACTAGAGCAGCAGCCATAGGGATATGCCTAAGGCGCCACTCCTGACCGAGGGTCTCGGGATTCCACCAGGATTTGCAGGACGACATGCGGGACGCCCCTTTCCAAGGGCCAGTTCTGTTTGGCCAGGAGGCCGAAAAGCTTATAACTGGCTTACAGGACTCAGCAAAAGCAGTTTCTGAGGTCCACAAAATGTATAAATCCAAGCCGGCCACGTTCAGACGTCAGTCCTTTCGCAGGCATCAGGGCCAGCAAGGTAGGCGATAACAGCAATAAGGGAGCTACAGAAGGAAAGATACCCCCCAGGAGCACAGGGACTTAAAAACACCAAGAACACCAGAGTTCCCTTGCCCACTCCAGCAAACTCGGCATGACTCCCTGCCTGCCCCCTCCTCCGGCGGAGTTACAGGGGGAGGCAGTAGGAGGTAGATTCTCCCTTTGCCTCAGCGTCTGGTCCAGTATCAGTGCAGATCAGTGGGTACTCCAGATCATAGAAAGGGGCTATGCACCAGAATTTTCCCAAATTCAACCAGACAACCCACCAATTCCCACCCATTGTTCTCTGTCCCACGTGGGTCTCATCCAGGCAGGAATCCATGCCCTCTTGAGCAAGAAAGCGATCCAAGCAGTGCCACCAAGTCAAAGGGGAAGGGGGTATTACTCCCACTTCTTCCTAGTCCCGAAAAAGACAGGGGACCTTCGTCCCATCCTGAACCTCAGTCAACTGAACAATTCCATCAAATACAAAAGGTTCAGGATGGTGACACTGCCGGGATTGCTGCCCATGCTTCATCAGGAGGATTGGCTATGCTCCCTGGACATGCAGGATGCCTACATGCATATAAAAATCCTGCCATTCCACAGAAAGTACCTCCACTTTACCTTCCAGGGAGAGCACTACCAATTCAGAGCACTGCCATTCGGCCTTTCTTTGGCACCCAGGGTGTTCATCAAGTGCCTGACAGTGGTGGCAGCAGCTGTCAGGAGAAAAGGACATTATGTCTACCCCTGCCTCAATGACTGACTCTTAACAGCTCCCACAAGGGAACTGCTGTGTCGCTCACTGGAAGACACCTTCCAACTGTTTCAAGATCTTGGGGTTACTTTGAACCTTCCCAGGTCATCCCCCCGCCCACCCAGAGGTTACAACATATAGGGGCAGTCTTAGACTTGGACACTGTCCAAGGGAGAGCCTTCCTTCCCTCCCTCAGACAGAGCAGATCAGCTAAGGGCACTGGCTCAGAGGGTGATCTCCACAAATCAGATCCCAGCCAGAATGTTACTGCAGCTGCTAGGCCACATGGCAGCCGCTATTGTAACAGTACCCTTAGCTTGTCTGCACATGAGGGTTCTCCAGTGGAACCTCAGGGTTCAATGGGACCAACGCTTGGATGACCTCGAACAGCCAGTCCGGGTCTTCAAAGCAGTGTGTCAGACTCTGGAATGGTGGCTCGCCCCCTTCCCAGCTAGTATCCGGGGCTCCCTTTCAAAGCCCCTGTCCTCAGCAGATCCTAACAGATGCCTCAGGATTAGGGTTGGGTGCACATTTCAGAGGCCATCAGACAAGAGGGACATGGACCTCTTGGAACGCAGTCTCCACATACACGTGTTGGAGATGAGAGCCATTCTGTGCATCTTACAGGTGTTCCAGACGATTTTCCTGCCAGGGCCCATACTGATCCAGTTTGACAACATGCCAGTGGTCTTCTACATCAACAGGAAAGGGGACACACGCCCTTACCCCTCTGCAGAGAAGCCATGAGAATCTGGTACTGGGCAGTGGAACACAGTCAAGAACTCACAGCAGTTCACATTCCAGGAGTCCAAAACACCCTAGCCTACAGCCTCAGCCATTCTGGGTCTCAAGCTCATTAGTGAGAGCTACTACAAGACGTAGTAGACAACCTTTTTGAAAGTTGGGGACTTCCAGAACTGGACCTCTGTGCCTCCCCACTCAACGCCAAACTGCCCAATTTCTGCTCGCTAGATCCAGGGCCTGATGTTTTCTGGCAAGACGCGTTGTCCTTCTCTTGGGCAGAGAGGTTTCTGTATGCCTTCCCTCCCTTCCCACTGCTTCAGAGAGTACTGCTCAAATTATAAGCGGAACGAGCTGTCATGATTCTCATAGCACCATTTTGGCTGTGACAGATTTGGTTCCCGATGCTCCAACAATTGGCACGGAACCTCCAATTATCTTGCCCCTGTCTCCTCGCTTGCTCTCCCAGGAGCAGGGAACTCTAGTATACCTGAATCTTCAGTCTCTACAGTGGCGTGCATGGCTCCTGCAGACCTAGTCAGGGACAGATATGGTGTGTCTACTAGAGTAGCAGAGGTCCTAGTGGCTGTGAGGAAACCCTCGACTAGGGCCACATATGCCATGAAATGGAAACGTTTCTGCCTGTGGGTGTCATCCTGTCTCCTGGATCAATTCACCTGTCTGGTGAATTCAGTCCTGGAGTACTGTACCTTCTTTCCCTTTCTGACAAGGGTCTCAGTTGTTCGTCGATAAAGGTACACCTTTTTGCACTGTCAGCTTACCATGTACCAATGGATGGCAGGACCCAGGCACAATTGGATTTGACCAAGACCTTTTTGTGCGGTACTTTGCATATCAAGCCTCCCAGGAGGGACCCAGTTCCCCCATGGGATCTTTTGTTCATGTTAGAAAAACATCTTACTTCGAGAAACAGCTCTTGCAGCAGGTTACACCATTAGGACTGAAGCCGGCAGGCGCCATGATCCCACGGAAATTTTCTAGCTAGCAGTATTCAGCGGGACCGCCCCCAACGTTGGTCCCGCCCCCGACGTCGGGCACAGTACGTAAGGGGCAGTCCCCCGGAATCCCCAGTTCTTTTCCCGCCATCAACTCGCCAGCATCGGCCTCTCAGTCTCTACCTAGCGAACGACAACTTAGAACTTCAAGAGTTTCTACTTAACTTATGTCCTCTCCAACTCCTTCATTTGAGGGTCACTTTTCAAAGTGTGCCTGCGGAAAACAGATCCCTTTCAAGGATCCTCACTCTTCCTGCGTGCAGTGCTCAGGCCCGGACCATGATACCAAGGCCGGCACCTTTTGCCAAGGGTTCAACAGCTGCACCAGGATCCGCCATCAGAAGGCACTTCAGGCTTACCTGCTAGAGGAAAAACTTAGTAGGATGGACAAAAAACCTTCCTCCAGGGGCTATTTTTCCTCCAACGTCCACAAACACCGGGACAAGCACCAGGAGAAGGCAAGGTCCAAATCCCCAAACCAGGCCTCGGATTCGCAGACATCATGCTCCACCCGATCGGACCGCTGTCCCTCCAGGGCTAGGTCTCAGCCCCCTCCAGTGAAGGTCTGGGCTTCCAGCGGTTCTTGGACTCTTCAGCCCATCAAGACTTCCAGGCCCTTGGCTTCCTCTACTCCCTCGCGGGCCTCTTCAGAGTTCTCTGAACGCCACAAGTCTTTCTCTTCCACCCGATGTCGGGACCCCGACTTCAGGTCGGTCTCCCAGCCCCCTAGGGGCCCGGATCCTCCACCCAGGCAGATGAAGGACCTGACGCCCCTCAAGAGGACGACGGACCTGACGTTGGCCAAGCACCCGATGTCAGCCAAGCATCTGAAGTCGGCCAGGCATTTGCCGGAGCCGAGAACATCGGCCAAGCACCAGACGCCAGCCAGGTGTTCACCGGATCCGGAGTCATTGGCCAAGCGACCGACGCCGGCTTCACCGGAGCCGAAGACCGCCCCCCAGTCACTGGTAGACACCGGTCACAGGGGACTCCACGGAGGAGGACACCGCGTTGCCCAAAGACCAGGCAGGCAACACAGAGGATGACGGGCTTCCGAGGGAACCTTCGGCCACCCTGGAGACACCCGAGGACCCGACTCCGGTGACAGACCACCGGCACCAGGCCCGTTGTCAGGCATGAATATTCAAGAAGTAAAGGAACTCTTTACTTTCTGGTGGGACACCATCCGTAAAGACGTGGTCCCAGTAAAGCCTTCTCCTCCCCCTCCTCCTAGTCCTTCACCTCCTATGCCCCCCCCTCCACCACAGGGGCCAGCAGGACGACCACCAACCCCCAAGGAGCAGACTCCACCTCCTAGGGATAGATCCTAGGATCTGAGAAGGCCTCCCTCAAGATCTCCATCAGGGTGTCCCAGCCCCAAGCGACCCAGACATCGGTGGTATACTCCGTCAGGGGAGGACTCCAGATCTGATACCTCGGATTACTCCAGATCTCCTTCTCCACTCAGCATTTCATCACCTGACCCACATAACCTTCCCAGGTCTCCTCCGGATGATCCCTCTTTCTCTGAGATCATGAGGCACATCCAGGACAAAATGGGGTGGGACGCTGAAGACCTCGACCCCGAAAGGCAGCTTATCTTCGGCAGAAAGACCTAAAGCCTGTGGTAGTGCCACCCTTGGTGGACACTTTTGCAGACGTCATCAAGGCTGCGTGGAAGCGTCTGCACTCCACTCCTGCGGTGCCGAAGAAAGCTGACCACCTGCACAAGGTCCCGAGAGAGGACCAGTACCTGGCTCAACAACCTCTGGCAGACTCCCTGGTCATTACGGCCTCACATGACTGGTACCAAAGACCGCAACACATGAGCACACAGCCACTGGATCAGGAATCCAAACAGTTGGACGCCCTGGGGAGACGCATGTATGCGCCTGCTACATTCTCCATCAGGTCCCTGAACTACCTAACCCGCATGGTACAGTTTCAAAACGCCCTATGGGAACAGGGCCAGGACCTGGTCGATAAGCTTCCGGATGGCGATCAGAAGGTGGAGCTCTTAAACCTTCTCTGCACAGGGTCTGATGTGGAGACCCAAGTATTACGAGCAGCATATGATTCTGCGGACTCGTCCGCCAGAGCTGCAGCTTCAGGCGTCTGCCTCCGGCGACCCTCTTGGCTCCGTGTCTCCGGCTTCACCCCGGACGTACAGAAGAACATTCTTGACGTCCCCTACAATGGCGAGGTACTCTTTGGTGAACCCTCGGAGAAGGTGATCACCAAACTCCAGGACGCGGGGAAGGCAGTCAGGTCTGTACAGGCCATGTACAGACCCAGGCCCAGTTCCTTTCGTAGGAACCAGAGTCATTTTTGCAGCCAGCAACAAAGGCAGCAGCCACGTTCCGTCCAGCAACAAAGGGGCACCTTTCAGTGGAAAGCCCAGGCTAAGTCGTCCCCAGGCAGAGCCCAACGCTACACTAAACCAGCCCAGCCTGCAGGAACCAGGGCTGCCACAGCATGACTCCTTCCCGGCCCCGGCCCCTCCTCTGGATCAATGGGCGCAAAAGGTCGGGGGTCACATCGCTTGCCACTTTTCAGGGTGGCAGTCAATCACCACTGACCGGTGGGTTCTCCAGTTGGTCAAGAAAGGTCACTTCATAGAATTTCTCGACCACCCACCGGCAAGACCTCCCCTGCTTTCCCGTTACTCGGGTCAGCACACCCTGCTTATACAGCAGGAAGTGCTCGCGCTCTTGGAAAAAGAAGCGATAGAGCACATTCCACGGAACCAGAAGGTGCAGGATATTATTCTTACTTCTTTCTAGTTCCCAAGAAAACAGGGGACCTCCGTCCGATACTGGACCTTAGTGACCTCAACGAGTCAGTCCTGTACAAGCGCTTCCGCATGGTGACCCTCCCAGGTCTGATTCCCATGCTCATGCAAGGTGCCTTTCTAGCGTCCTGACATGCAGGACGCTTACCTGCATATACCCATCACTCAAGCACACAGGAAGTTTCTGCGCTTCGAGTTCCAGGGCCGCCATTATCAGTTCCGAGCCCTCCCTTTTGGACCGTCATCGGCACCTCGGTTATTCACAAAGTGTATGGCGGTCGTAGCAGCGACTCTGAGGAGTCAAGGCCACTACTTGTTCCCCTACCTGGACGACTGGCTTCTCATGGCGCCCTCTCGGGAGGCCTTGATGTATGCCATTCATTATACTCAGTCTCTGTTCGAGACGCTGGGCATCTTGATCAATCAAGAGAAGTCACGTCTGGTTCCGTTTCAGACTCTGCAGTTCATAGGCGCAGTTCTGGACACCGTCCAAGGGAAAGCCTTTCTTCCCCAGAACAGAGCGGAACACATCAGAGCCCTCATCAGGGACATTTCAGCAAAGAAGACCGTTCCTGGCAGATTGGTCCTTTGCCTGCTCGGACACATGGCTGCGGTCATTGCAACAGTCCCGCTTGCTCGTCTCCACATGCGGGTCACTTAGTGGATGTTACGGGTCCAATGGGATCAAAAGCAAGACCATCTGCAGCTTCCAATCCGGATCACGAAAACCGTAATCCGGGATTGGCAATGGTGGCTACATCTGAAGAATCTATTGGCAGAGGTCCCCTTCATTGCACCGTCTCGGATTGTCATGCTCTCCACAGACGCCTCATGGCTCAGATGGGGAGCTCACCTCGATGGTGTCCGGTCTCTGGGCCTGTGGACAGCCCAAGAGACTCATCTCAACATAAATATCCTGGAAATGAGAGTAGTTCTTTACGCCCTGCAGGCCTTCCAGTCGGAGATTCCACTGGGTACGCTTCTGTTACAGACAGACAATTCTGCGGTGATGTATTACCTCAACAGACAAGGAGGCACTTGCTCCTACCCACTTTGCAGGGAGGCCATGAGGGTGTGGGATTGGGCTTTGCAACACGGCGCAAACATCATTGCTGTTCATGTCCCAGGGGTGGACAATGTCATCGCAGGTGGGCTGAGCCACTCTCAGGCCAGAGTCCACAAGTGGGAACTACTCCAGGAGGTAGTAGAGGATCTGTTTCACAGATGGGGTACACCAGAGTTAGACTTTTTCGCGTCCCCATCCAATGCAAAACTACCCAATTTTTGCTTGCTAGATCCAGGGCCTGGTGTTTTCTGGCGAGACGCGTTGTCCCTCTCCTGAGCGGGCAGATTCCTCTATGCCTTTCCCCCCTTTCCGTTGATTCAGAGGGTTCTTCTGAAACTTCACAGAGAGCAAGCGACGCTGATACTGGTCGCGCTGTTCTGGCCCAGGCAGATTTGGTTCCCGCTACTACACCAGCTATCCCGGGAACCTCCGGTGCCTCTGCCATTCAGCTCTCACTTGTTGTCTCAGGAGGAAGGCTCCTTGGTCCATCCGGACCTTCGCTCGTTGAGCCTGCACGCTTGGCTCATAGAGACATAGCCATTTTGCGACATGGGGTCTCGCAAGAGGTAGCTGATGTCCTGGTGGCTGCGGGAAAAACGGCCACTCTTGCCACTTACACCATGAAATGGCGCCGTTTTTGTCTGTGGGCTCAAGCGCGGGGGTTTTCACCTCTAGACTGTCCAGAACAGTCAGTCTTGGACTACCTCCTGTCTCTTTTTCAGACAGGCTTGGCCTACTCCTCGATCAAAGTACATCTCTGTGTCATATCAGCCTATCCTTGTCCGATAGGCCAATGCACCATACCCCAGTTGGACACGGCACGAGCCTTCCTGAGAGGTATTCTCCACCTTAGACCTCTGATTAAGGATCCAATTCCGCCATGGGATCTACCCTTTGTACTAGAGCAGCTCACGCTGCCACCCTTTGAACCAGCCGCAGATTGTGTGCTATGTCTTCTCACCTGGAAGACGTTGTTTTTAGTTGCTGTTACTTCGGGCAGGAGAATTTCTGAACTCCATGCACTCATGTGCAAAGAGCCTTATTTGTTTTTTCACCAAGACAGAGTATCCCTACAGACTAATCCCAAATTTCTGCCGAAGGTGGTCTCAGCTCTCACCATTAATCAAGACATCGATCTACCAGTATACTTTCCCAATTATTCGAATCGAGGAGACGCCCTGTTGCACGCCCTAGATGTGCATAGGTGTCTCCGATACTACCTGATCAGAACCAAACACCACCGAAAATTGGACCAGCTTTTTGTCTCCTTTGCCCGCAGGATGATGGGAGCTCCTGTTTCCAAACAGTCGCTGTCCAGGTGGCACATTCAGTGTATCACGTTCTGTTACCAGAAGCGCAACAAACCCTTACTGGACGCGGTTAAGGGTCATTCCACAAGGGGGGTGGCTACCTCCTTTGTGGCCCTTAAGAATGTGTCCCCCTCGGCCATCTGTGCTGCAGCTACTTGGAGCTCTGTGCACACTTTCATCAGGCATTATAGCCTGGATATTGCATTGAGGTGAAGAGCAGGTTTTGGTCTAGCAGTCCTTCAAGGACTTATGTCCTAGGCTTTGGTTTCATTAAGGATTTCTGCCTTCCCTCCTCCCAATGGTGTGGGATATCCATCATTGTTTGGGAATCAGTCCTAATGGTGTAACTTGCTGCAAGAGCTGTTTCTCGAAGTAAGATAGTACAGTTACACAAGAACTTACCGCAGCAGTAGATCTTCGAGAACAGCTCTTGCAGCAGGTACTTTCCCTCCCACCATCCCCACTGGAGGTAGATTCTAGTTCCAACATCCTTCTCCTAGGATCAGGTGTCTCAGCATTTCTGTGACTGCCATTTGATGGTGGATCCTCAGTCTCCTCTTCTGGTGTCATCCTGCGGCCGGGAGTCTCCGGCGGGAGAACTGGGGATTCTGGGTAATCCCCATGTACTGTGCCTGACGTCGGGGGCGGGACCGACGTTGGGGGCGGTCCCCGCTGAATACTGCTAGCTAGAACATTTCCTTGCGGTCCTGGTGCCTGCCGGCTTCAGTTGTAATGGTGTAACCTGCTGCAAGAGCTGTTCGCGAAGATCTGTTGTTACGGTAAGGTCTTACGTAACTGTACTGTACGTTACCTCCCTTTGAACAAGCTGAAAGTTGCAAGCTGCACGTTCTATCTTGGAAAGCGTTGTTTTTAGTTGCTGTTACTTCTGCTCGAAGGATTTCTGAGCTCCAGGCTCTGATGTGTAAAGAGCCTTATTTGATTTTTTACAGGGACAGGGTATCCCTGTGTACTGATCCTACGTTTCTCCCGAATTCTTCATTACTACATAGATCGTACTCGATCTGTTGGAAAGACAGACCAGTTGTTTGTCTCTTTTGCCCAGAGAATGTTGGGAGCACCAGTGACTAAACAGACTTTGGGCAAATGGTTGGGGAATTGTATAGTTTTCTGCTATCAAAAGTACAGCAAACCTTTACCAGGACTGGTTAAAGGTCACTCCACTAGGGGTGTTGCCACTTCATTTGCATCCCTAAGGAATGCCTCAGCAGCGGATCTTTGTGCAGCTACTACTTGAAGTTCAGTCCACACTTTCATAAAACACTACAGCCTGGACATTGCTTTGTGGAGAAGGGCAGGCTTTGGCCTTGCCATTCTCCAGGGACTACTGAGAGTACCAGTGGTTTACTGCTGTTTATAACCACCACCGTTCTGACCTGGATTCTATCCTTGTACTGCTTGGTACTCCGTCCTAATGGTGTTACCTGCTGCAATAGCTCTATCGCGAAGTAAGATAGTACAGTTATGTAAGAACAAAATAGCCAACACCAAACTGGGAGTTCTCTACCAACATAGACACTCTATGCCCCTGGAGGCTACTAAAGTGGTTACATGCAGCTCTGTGTTATCTACCATTGACTGTGGTGTAGTTGTCTATGGTGCTGGCTCTGACACCACCCTGAAGAGGATCATAACCCTCCTCAACAAGGCCTGCCGCCTGGTCCTGGTGTTGACTATCAGGCGATACATGCACCTTGTTTTCGGACCGTTAGCTTCCTCCATCACAGAATCAAATACCAGGTTTGTCTCACTTGGGGCACCACTTGGCCTTATGCCCGAGTTCACCTCCAGACTATACAGCTACACCCAACCAACTGTGAACACCAGAAGTGCTACCAAAGGAGCCGCTCCTAGTGCCTTTGCTTACTCCACACTCGCAGACAACCCATTCCTCTCCTACAGGGCCCCAAATGGCTTAATGACCTACCTACTGAACCCTTGGGTCCAGCAAATCAGCCATGTCAAATCCGGACTCCGCAACCTGCTGGCACGTGAGACCACCTGCAACTGTTAGCCCTTATCAATGCCACCGGAGGACCTTCCACATTCCCCAGCACCCCATTCCGCCCTGAAGAGCTCCCCGTACCCCTTCTCCCACACACCCATCCCCCACCTGACAATGCCTTCCTGGCTGCACCCCCCTCCCAACTTATATCGTCCTTGTCCTGGATCTGTGTAGACCCTCTAATTCCCCTATATGACAATTTCTCACTACCGCAGACAAGTGGTTGCCTTGCCATGTACTCCCTAATCGCTGTGCCTTTTTCTGCCCAATTGAACGTAGTAATCTGTATTTTTTGTTATGTAGCCACCAGCTGTTTCACTTTTGTATGTTTATTGTTGTCTAGTGTCACCCTTGTTGCTCTTACTGTACAGTGTTTTCACTGATGTAACTCAATAGCTTTGTATTGTGTCACCTGAATTTGAACCTTTGTAAATGAGCCTCTGGCTCAAAGGCATTAATCTGAATCTTAAATAAATAAATAAACTTAGCATGACAGTAGATCTTCGGGAAGAGCTGTTGCAGAAGGTATGCTTTCTCTCCCCATGATTATACAAGTTTTCTGTTCTTTGGGGATGTCAGAACCTCCACAGTTCCCCATCCTTTATGCAAGCCAGCTCTCCAGTGGACATAGTAACATAGAAGGAGACCACCTGCAACTGTTAGTCCTTATCAGTGCCACCGGAGGACCTTCCACATTCCCCAGCACCCCATACCGCCTTGAAGAGCTCCCTGTACCCCTTCTCCCACCCACCTACCCACCCCTCACCTGACAATACCTTCCTGGCTGCACCCCCCACCCAACTTATACCGTCCTTGTCCTGGATCTGTCTAGACCCTCTAATTTCCCTACGTGACAATTCCTCACTACAGCAGACAAGTGCTTGCTTTGTCATGTACTCTCTAATCGCTGTGGGTTGTGCCGGGGGACCGCCCGTTTATACCATTGGTGACGTCAGGGGCAGGGCCGATGTCAGGGGTGGTCCCCTGCTTTAGCCTGCTAGCTGGATTCTTTTCGTAGGGTCCTAGTACCTGGCGGCATATTCCTAATGATGTTACCTGCTGCAAGAGCTCTTCTCGAAGATATACTGTTACGGTAAGTTCTTACGTAACTGTACTTTACTTTTGATCATAGACCAACCTCATCCTGTATTTAGAAAGGATATTCTTGGAATTGTTTTATTTGCTTTTTTCGAACACCCCACATTGTTGCAAAATATTGCTCTGCACAGGAGATCCTCTTGTTAAAGGGAATGCTATCCCATTGATGTCTCACACAGGCTTATTTTCTGGTCCTGGCATCCTTTTGGGCCCAACTAACGGATGCCCTACAAGCTATTTTTTGTTCTGATTTCCATCTGGACTCCTGCGTTCTAATCTTCTTGGCATCTCCCCCTAGCTTTAAGCATCCTTTGACCCGAACATTAGTGCAAATCTACCTATTAGCCACAAAAAATTTATCACATTTTGGTTGATTCCCACAGTACCTCGCTTAAACCATTGGTAGGATGTGATGTTGCAGATGTACGATATGGAAAAATGAACTGCTCTTTTAAACCATACTATAGATGCATTTTATTTACTTTGACAGCAATGGATAAATTACATGCTGGATGTTAGCCCGGGTTTTGTTCCATAACTACAGTAGAGATTGTACTATAGCACAGATGATTATGTGTTAGACAACTTGACATGTTTACTTGAAATTCTTCCTGGTACCCAGATGCCCTAGTTATTGTTGTGGTATGTTTGTTAGTTGTTATAAAATCTCTCAATAAATAGATATTGGTTACTCACCTGTAACCGTAGTTCTGGGAGTGGTATGCGGTTCGCATCCACACAACCCATGTGGCCTCACCCAGCAAGAGGCACATAGTTCACTGCTTCCGGTGTACAAAGATTTGACATTGTGGGGTGGAGCCGGAGGATATACCACCTGGGTGCTGGGAGAAGCTTAACTTGAAAACGTCCAATAAATTAGCCTGTTCCAGTGGAACTGCCATAGTGTTGATGTGAATTATAGACCATTCTGAGAACTACAGATCTTACTTCAAGAAACAGCTCTTGCAGCAGGTTACACCATTAGGACTGAAGCCGGCAGGCGCCAGGACCCCACAGAAATTTTCTAGCTAGCAGTATTCAGTGGGGACCGCCTCCGACATCGGTCCCGCCCCCGACGTCAGGCACAGTACATAAGGAGGCGGTCCCCCAGAATCCCCAGTTCTTTTCCCACCATCGACCTGCCAGCATCGGCCTCACGGTCTCTACCTAGCGCGCGACGACTTAGAACTTCTAGAGTTTCTTCAAAACTAATGTCCTCTCCAACTCCTTCACTTGAGGTACACCTTTCCAAGTGTGCCTGCAGAAAACAGATCCCTTTCAAGGATCCTCATTCCTCCTGCATGCGGTGCTTAGGCCCGGATCATGACACCAAGGCCTGCACCTTTTGCCAAGGGCTCAACAGCCGCACCAGGATCTGCCATCAGAAGGCACTTCAGGCTTATCTGCTGGAAGAAAAACATAGCAGGATGGACCAAGAACTTTCCTCCGGGGCAATTCTTCTTCCAAGACCAATAAACACCGGGAGAAAGCAAGGTCCAGATTCCCGAACCGGGCCTCGGACTCCTGCAGCTCAGGCTCCACCAGATCGGACCGCTCTCCCTTCAGGGCTCGTTCTCAGCCCCCTCCGGTCAAAGTCCAGGCATCAGGCGGTTCTTCGACTCTCCAGCCCATCAAGACTTCAAGGCCCTCAGCTTTCTCCACTCCCTCTCGGCCCTCTTCCAAGTCTTCTGAACGCCGCAAGTCTTCCTCATCGACCCAACTCCGGGACCCCGACTCCATATTGGTCTCCCAGCCTCCCAGAGGTTCGGATCCACCACCCAGGAAGACCAAAGACCTGATGTCCCTAAAGCGGACGACGGACTCGATGTTGGCCAAGCACCTGACGTCGGCCAAGCATACGAAGTTGGCTAGGCATTCGCTGGAGCCGCAGACACCAGCCAGGCACCAGACGCCTGCTGGGCATTCACGGACCCAAAGGCGTCTGCCAAGCGACCAACGTCGGCCTCGTATTCACCAGAGCCGAAGACCGCCCCCCCAGTCACCGGTGGACACAGGTCACAGGGATTCTATGGAGGAGGACACGACACTGCCCGAAGACCAGGCAGGCAACACTGAGGATGCCGGGCTTCCGAGGGAACCTTCGCCCACCCTGGAGACACCCGCAGACCCGACGCCCGACCCTGGCGACAGACTACCGGCGCCAGGCCCATCATCGGGCATGAATCTACGAGAAGTAAAGGATCTCTTTACTTTCTGGTGGGACACCATCCAAAAGGATGTGGTCCCCATAAAACCTCCTCCTCCTACTCCTTCACCTCCTACGCCCCCTCCTCCACCCAAGGGGCCAGCAGGATGACCACCAACCCCTAAGGAGCAGACTCCACCTCCTAGGGGTAGATCCAAGGACAGGAGAAGGCCTCCCTCCAGATCTCCATCCGGGTCCCCCAGCCCCAAGCGACCCAGACGTCATCGGTACACTCCGTCAGGGAGGACTCCAGATCGGATACCTCGGATTATTCCAGATCTCCTTCTCCACTGGCATTCCATCACCTGACCCACATGACCTTCCCAGGGTTCCTCCGGATGATCCCTCCTTCTCCGAGATCATGAGGCACATCCAGGACAACATGGGGTGGATGCTGAAGACTCGACCGAAGACAGCGCCTTGCCCGTTATCTTGGCAGAAAGACCCCAAGCCTGTGGTAGTGCCACCCTTGGTGAACCTGCTGTGGTGACACCAAGGCTGCATGGAAGCGTCCACTCCACTCCCCGCTGTGCCAAAGAAAGCTGACGCCTGTACAGGGCCCTGAAAGAGGACCAGTACTTGGTTCAACAACCTCTGGCAGACTCCTTGGTCATTACAGCCTCGCATGACTGGTCGCAAAGACCGCAGCACATGAGCACACAGCCACCGGACCAGGAATCCAAACAACTGGATGCCCTGGGGAGGTGCATGTATGCAGCTGCTACATGCTCCATCAGGTCCCTGAACTACCTAACTCACATGGTACAGTTTCAGAACACCCTGTGGGAACAGGGCCAGGACCTGGTCGATAAACTTCCGGATGGCGGTCAGAAGGCAGAGCTCCTAAACCTTCTCCACACAGGGTCTGATATGGGTACCCAAGTACTACGAGCCACATACGATTCTTCGGACTCATCCACCAGAGCTACAGCTTCAGGCATCTGTCTCCCGAGACACTCTTGGCTCCGTGTCTCCGGCTTCACCCCAGACATACAGAAGAACATTCTTGATGTCCCCTACAATGACAAAGTACTTTTTGGTGAACTCTCAGAGAAGGATATCACCAAACTTTAGGATGCCGGGAAGGCAGTCAGGTCTGTACAGGCCATGTACAGATCCAGGCCTGGTTCCTTTCGTAGGAACCAGAGCCGTTTTCACAGCTGGCAACAAAGGCAGCAGCCACGCTCCGGCCAGCAACAAAGGGGCACTTTTCAGCGTTAAGCCCAGGCCAGGTCATCCCCAGGCAGAGGTCAGTGCTTCACTAAACTGGCTCAGCCTGCAGGGACCAGTGCTGCCACAGAATGACTTCTTCCCAGCCCCCACCCCTCCTCTGGATCAACGGGCACAAAAGGTTGGGGGTCGAATCGCTCACCACTTTTTAAGGTGGCTGTCGATTACCGCTGACCGGTGGGTTCTCCAGTTGGTCAAGAAAGGCCACTTGATAGAATTTCTCGACCACCCACCGGTAAGATCTCCCCTGCTTTCCCGTTACTCGGGTGAGCACGCCCTGCTCTTACAGCAGGAGGTGCTCGCACTTCTCGGAAAAGAAGCTATAGAGCATGTACCACGGAACCAGAGGGGTGCAGGATATTATTCTCACTTCTTTCTGGTTCCCAAGAAAACAGGGGACCTCCATCTGATACTGGACCTCAGCAACCTCAATGAGTCGGTCCTATACAAACGCTTCCACATTGTGACCCTCCCAGGTCTGAATCCCATGCTCAAGCAGGGCGCCTTTCTAGCGTCCTTGGACATGCAGGATGCTTACCAGTATATACCCATTGCTCAAGCACACAGGAAGTTTCTGCGCTTCGAGTTTCAGAGTCACCATTATCAGTTCCGAGCCCTCCCCTTCGGACTGTCATCAGCAACTTGAGTATTCACGAAGTGCATGGTGGTCGTAGCGGTGACTCTGAGGAGACAAGGCCACTACCTGTTCCCCTACCTGGATGACTGGCTTCCCATGGCACCCTCTCGGGAGGCCCTGATGTCCGCCATTCATTATACTCTGTCTCTGTTCGAGACACTGGGCATCATCATCAATCAAGAGAAGTCACACCTGGTTCCGTCACAGACTCTCCAGTTCATAGGCGCAGTTCTGGACACTGTCCAGGGGAAAGCTTTTTTCCCCCAGGACAGAGCAGAACACATCAGATCCCTCTTCAGGGGCATTTTGGCGAAGAAGACCGTTCCTGGCAGATTGGTCCTTTGCCTGCTCGGACACATGGCTGCGGCCATTGCAACAGTCCCCCTAGCCCGTCTCCACATGCGGGTGACCCAGTGGATGTAACAGGTCCAATGGGATCAAAAGCATGACCATCTGCAGCTCCAGAAAAGCTTTACAAAAAAATCAGTAAATAAAAATAAGAACCTAATCAGAAGTCTAAAAAACATCTTGAAGAAAAATTGGCAAACTCTGTCAAAGACAACAAAAAGTCCTTTTTTAATTATATTGGATCTATGAAAAATAATAGTCCCACCATTGGACCTTTAAATACAAACAATGGAGTAATTATTGATGAGGTGGAAATGGCTACAGAACTAAACAAATTCTTCATTAGTGTGTTTAATCCAAAACTCGCTATACCATCATCAAGTTCTGAGCCTTTCGGCACCATTAAACGGATTAAAACAAAAGAAGTAATAGATGCCATAAATATGATAAAATCTAATGGTTTGGCCAGACCAGATGGAATTCCACCTATTTTTATAAAAAAACTCAGCATCTCAGCTAGCAGGCCCTCTGACAGTCATGTTTAACACCTCTCTTAATACTGGCACTATTATTCCAATATGGAATCAGGCTACTGTGATTCCCTTATACAAAAATGGTAGCAAAAATCTAGTGCAAAATTATAGACCTATAAACTTAACAGCCGTGTTTTGTAAACTGATAGATTCTTAAAGGAAAAAATAACTGAGCATCTAGTTGAATCAGGACATATTGATATTACTCAGCATGCGTTTGTCAGTGGCAGATAGTGCCAAGCAAATCTTTTAAATTTCTTTGAGCCAGTAAGTGAAGCACTCGATAAAGGCCTATCCGTTGACGTAATGTTCTTGGACTTTTCAAAGGCTTTTGATTCAGTATCACATAATATACTCATCAAACAGCTGAAAATTCTAAAAATACACCCCTTAATCATCAGTTGGATTGAAGCTTGGTTGTCAAATCGTTCACAGCAAGTAACACTAAAAGGATATTTATCTCTTTGGGGCCCAGTCACTAGTGGCATCCCACAAGGTTCCATTCTAGGGCCAGCCCTTTATAATATAGTAATATCCTCCATGCTTCCCCTTAATAAAAATTTCTGGATGGCAAAGTATGCTGACAATTGCAAACTTGGAGGCATTATAACAGACTGAAATTCAGCCTTAAAATTTCAGAAAAATCTTACACATCTTGAGAAATGGTCAGTTGATAATAATTTATTGTTTAGCATGCTTAAAGAGCTTCTGACGCCATTTGGCCAAAAGTGCTACACTGCAGAATTAGAATAAGCATATCCACAGTAAATCTCATACCAAAAAGTATATTTTTGTGTTACTTCATTTTAAAGTTATTAGCCATTTTGTAACCCTGATTTCATTACCTGTTCAAAGAAAGCCTGTTCCAGTGAAGAGCTGCTGCTGATGTCATCTAGGGACCTTACAGTTTATTCTTCCATGTCAGCCAGCTTATAGGACCAATTTATCTAAAGCTGTAAACAGCATGTGCAGTAGCTTTCATAAGTAAAACACGCAGCATGAGTTAGTAAACAGTGCTTTAAAAACTTTGTGTTTCAAGCTTTGTAACAAAACTGACAATATTTTGTCTGGATGCCTTTTTATTGAGGTCCTTTTGCTGAATGCTGGACCATGGCACACTGTGAGGTTTGCAGACGGAATAAGTTTCTGATGAAAGGCTGAGCTCATTCACACCTATCAGTCAATTGAGGCAACTTCTAACAATTATCCCAGCTCCTTGTTAATGGGGGTGGGGCAGACTCATCTATGTTCTACTCTAACTTACAATGATCATTTTACCAGAGCTAACACTTCTACCCCTTGTAGGAATTAATACATATAAGGCCCCTATTAACACATATTGTAAAGCAGACAATGACAAACAGCAGTAATATTAGTAGCACTCTAACTGGCTTCAGCAGTCTGGAGGCATGCTGACTTAGTATCCAGCAGCCCTGGTGAAATGGACCACACAAAACAGCATTAAATAATACAATTTGATCAACTTTGTTATAAAACCTGGAACATATATAGTATTTATAGCAATGTTTACTGACTGGTGCTGTCTGTTTTACTTGTGAAAACCATTGCACATGATCTTTACAACTTTGGAGAAATTGGTCTTATGAGCTTGCTGACAGTCACTAATAGACTTTGAGCTCCCTACATGACATCATCATCAGCTCTTTAGTGACACCTGCTTTTATTGCACAGGTGGTGCAATCAAGGTTACAAAATGACGAATAACTTTAAAACCAAGTGATGTAAAAATCTAGCTTTTGGTATGACATTTACTGGGAGTATGCTTATTTGGATTCTGCAATGTAGCTTATTTGGCGTCAGTGGCTCTTTAAATGCAAGGTGATGCACCTAGGGGAAAAGTAATCTATGTTACACGTATAAATTAAATAATATAAATTTACAGACTACAGAAGATGAAAAAGACCTTGGTATCACCATTTCTAAAAAAATTTCTTTTGATACACGTACAAAAATGTTGTGAAAAAGGGAATCCAAATACTTGGTTATATCATGAGAAATATCAAAGTAGAAATGAAATGGTCATAATCCACTTTATTCCAGTCTTGTTAGACCTTACTTAGAATATTGCTCATCTGTATATGCTCTGCAATTGGTAAGAGGAAATAAATTCATTGAAAATGTTCAACGTAAGGCTCCAAAAAATATTAAAACCGTAAATGAATTGGATTATACTACAAGATTAAAAAAAATTGGCCTATATTCAGTGCAGTATAGGAGATTGAGGGGCGACCTATGCCTTGCATATAAAGCAACAAAAGATTAATGAATATTAGAAACCATTGGGTTATATAAACTCTCTTCAGTACTATTACTAGAATATGAAGCTAAAAGGTAGTATAAATAAAACAAGAGAAATCACTGGTTCTCCCAAAGGGTTGTTTCCACATGGAATGCCCTTCCAAAAAAATATTAAGAGTAATACAATTAATATTTTCAAAAACAGATTAGACAAACACATGGACAATACTGTCCTATTTTCTTCTGGCTCCTCCCCAGCCTCAGTTGCCTCTACCCTCCAGGCGGATTTTAACGAAGTCCAGCTCTGGTTCAGCTCTCACCAGCTCTCTCTAAATGCTAAAAAAAAACTGTAACTATGACTTTTGGTACATCCCAATGACTAGCCAGGCTTCCCTCCCTTCCACTTTTCCACACCCTTGATGGGTCAGAGCTGGAGAACGTCACCTCCTTCCAGTATCTTGGAGTTTGGCTTGACCGCCACCTCACCTTCGCAGTCCATGCTGGCTCTATACTAACAAAACTCCGCCCCAAGCTCGGAGCTTTATGTCAGAACCGTTCTAGCCTCCTCTGTCCGGTCCGTTGTGAACTTATCCAGAAGATGATACTTCCACTCCTTTGATTATTGTGATATTGTTTACAGTGCCGCCCACAAGTCAGTTTTATCTAAACTGGATGCACTTTTTAATGCTTTCTGCTGGTTCACTCTTGACGCTCCTTCTCGCATCCACCGCTATGAGCTATACCGCTCCCTTGCTTTCTCCTCCCTTGAGATCCGCAGCCTAATACACTGTGCCAAATTTATCTCAAAGAACTGGTTTGGTACCCTCCCAGTGTATCTGACCTCTGTACTATCACCCCCTCTGGCACCCACCTATGCTCTGAGGTCCCTAGACTCCCGGCTCCTGTTAGTCCCCAGATGTCGGACCCAAGCTGGCCAGGCCACCTGCTCTCACCGCTTCCTTCGACTTTGGAACTCTTTCCCCTCTGAAATTCGCCACTCTTCCTGTATCCGCTCACTATCCTATGCCCTTGCCAACCACTGCTCAGTAAACTGCTCCTGCAGCTAACTCTCCAATCTATGCTACCTCAGACACTCCTATATTTCTTTTCCCAGTAGGCCCAGTGGTGCTACTTCGCTAACCACACCCAGTTACTGCACTTGATCCCAACTTTTGAATTAGCTAGCTTGCACCTACCCCATCTCATTATATACCACAACCCACTACCTTAGCAAGATTTCCTCATTGTAACTGTTACTCTCGACTATTAGGGTATATGTATTAATCCACACTCACCTATTCTTGTCAAACATATTATCTAATTATAAGTTTTCAAGGTATAAAGCATGACTTCCCCATGTAATTGCTACTATACTATAAGTAAGGGTAAATTGTCATCTACGCCCAACTATTTCTGTCAAATGTTTTCAACTGTATTGTAATTGTATGTATATATGTCAGGACCTGGACTACCCTTGTCCTCTTCCCCACTGTACCCCTCCCCCAGGTCGCAATGGGAGACGAGCAGTTCTTGCTCAGTGTGCTTTTCCTGGTGAAACAATTTAAATAAATAAATAAAGTTTGATTTCCCCCAATAGAAAATTGGTGGCCAGTTCATGAAAGGCACCACTGCCTACCGAACTCGTAATATACCTATGATCCTAGGAATAGTAGTTCTAGGAGTGATATATGATGTTCATCCACACGGATCCACCCGACATCCCCTGGCTTTGGCACACAACACTGTTTCTAGCGGGCAAGATCTAGCATCATAGGGTAGAGCGGAGTGAGTTACCACCTGGATGGATGGGAGGAGCCAGTTTGGAGACGTTTCTGGACAGTCTTAAAGGGAAAGGCAACTGCCAAGAAGTGTGGATGAACACTATATACCACTCCTAGAACTACTGTTACAGGTGAGTAACCTGTTTTTACTGTACTCTTGTAGTACTCAGGCTTTATACACTATTGTCCTAGACACATTTTGTGCTATTAGGCTAACCTAGATAGGATGTCTCTAGGATCCCTTTTACACAGTGTGGTTTGCCAGTGACCATTTTTACTGTCAGGTATATATTACCTTCTGGAGTCCCCTGCAGACTCTATTTAGTCAGGCGTGGCACTTCTGCTATGCGACACTCATGCAAAGGGACGCTTATTTAAAGGGATGCATGAGTTGGTTTGAACATAATGTCTTAGCCCTTACTTTCTGCCACCCCTGCTCCAGTTTTTATCTAGCTAAGGTCCCAGACCACATAGTTATCACCCACCCCTCAAAATACAGATCAAGACACAGATCTTTAATATTTCCCTTAAATGTGGCCTTTTTCGGCTGGTTTCAGTTTACTCTACAGACAATAATTGACAATTATTCAACCAGTTTCCTCACCACTGTTTGCATTTCTGCAGCATAGGACTGTTTCAGCTGCCAGCCTATTTACCCAGTGACGGTACCAGCTTTGTTTTTGTGCCATTATGGTTGTAGCCCTAGCTACACCCTATTTACACCACAACTCCTGACCACTAATTTCCGTGCACTCCTTTGCCTTCTACATTTCCCTTTTTTGCTCCTATCCCCCCCTTCCCATCCAACTCACCCACTCTATTATTCCTCCCCCCATCCTCCCCTCTCTCTCTTCCTATCCACCCTGGTTTCCTCCCCTCTTCCTTCCTAACTTGGAGTTTCTCTACCGTGCTCTCCTCTTCCCCCCCACCTTGCTTTCCTCCCTGTTCAGGGAAACGAAGTCACACTCCATCTTTCTCCTCTTTCTCCTGCTCCTCCTCCTGTCTGGCGACATGAAGACCAACCCTGGTCCCTCCTGACCCTACATCTCTGCCTCTACTACTGTCAAGGGTCTCACTATCTTTCATTTTAATGCTAGGAGCTTCCTCCCTAAGCCTAACCTCCTTTCTGTGTTCAACAACACTCTCTTGATGTCCTCTGTATTTCTGAATCCTGGCTCTCCTCCAGAACTCTGGACTCTAGCCTAACCCTTCCTGACTTCCATCTCTTCAGGCAATATGGGAAAATATGTTGGAGGCATTGCCATCTATGTACGCCAGTGCCTCTCCTCTACTGTGGCTATCAGGGAGGCCGTACCTTCCTCCCACAAATTTCTTCTTGTCAGGCTCTCATTCCACTCCTGTGTACCCATCTTCATTAGGGTTTTCTGTGCCTCACCCAAAATCTCCCACTTCTCCCTGGTTGACTCTCTTTCCGCCATAACCTCTCAGTTCTCCGTTGGTAAACTCATCTTGCTTGGGAATTTCAACATAAACTAGCCCTCTCTGTCCTCCAGATTGACCATTCATAGGATTGAATACTTTAATCTTTCCCAGATTATTTCTGAACCCACCCGTCTCCATTCCCACTCCTCCAACTATACCCTTTTGATTTGGGTTCTCCCTTCCCACCCCCACTGCATTGTTGCAGCAGGCATAGTGCCGGGTTTATTCAACGACCACTGCATGACTTTCTGCATCGGAAAGATCCAGTGTCCCCCCTCCTCCCCAAAATGCATCTGATCCTGGTCTCTCCAGTTACTGAACATTAATGCTGTCCTGTGTGACCTCACTGCAACAGGTTGGTCAGCCATCCTCTCTGCCTCTGATATTGTTGTGGCCCTCACCCTTTTGCACTCCATATTCTTCTCAGTCTGGGACAAGCATACCCCACCCCTTCAGGAAATTTAAAGGCAAAATTTCCTACCACCCCTGCAGTACCTCCAAAATCATCAACCAAAGCAAGTCCTGTGATCTTGTTTGCACCTGCTATAAGTTATCCCACTCCCTCCCTGACTTCCTCTCTTACATGGCTCTGAGGGACAATTGTACAAAGGCTCTCCAGGCCATGAAATCCACACTATTCAGGAGCAACCTCAGATAAAACTTACCCCCGCCCAGCTAAATTCTGGAAGGTAGTTCCTCCTTTTTAACCCCCTGCCCAGTCTTCTCCCCAATCCTCTTGATTAATGGCTCACCTGTTTCTGACCCTTCCTTTGTTGCTGCTCACTTCACTGAGTTCTTCACTATCAGTCAGTCAATCAGTCTTTATGTAGCCAGGCAAAACATCGTTGAGAAGAACTCATTTACAAGATGGACCTGGTAAACATTAAATATGAAACAGAATAACATTGGAGTATTCAATAATACATCCTCATAGAGTACCTGTGCCCTCCCTTCTTCCCTCCCCAGCTCCTCTCCTTCCGCTGCTGTTTCCGTTTCCTCTCCTCACCCCTCTCTGGGTTTCTGTTCCCCCTCCCCCGTCACTATCCAGGACACCTGCTTACCATTTCTCCCCTCAACCTGACCAAGTCTAGTCCTAACAGGCTGGATCCTAAGCTCCTCCACCTTTCAGCTCCTGCCATTGCATCCCCCCTTACTCGCTCACTCAGCCTATCATTTTCCCTTAGCACTGTTCCTCAGTCTTGAAAAGATTGCCAGAGTTATTCCACTTCACAACAGGGTGACCCCTCCTTCCTTGGCAACTTCCACTTTATCTCCTTCATCCCCTCCCTTTCAAAGCTGCAAGAGAAACTTGCCTATTCCAGGCTTTTCAACTACTTCTTATCCTTTAGTTTCCTCTCCCTGTGTCAGTCTGGCTTCTGGAAGCACCATTCCATCATCTTCTCCCTGCTACTTGTCGTGGAGTCCATCTTCTTCCTGCTGCTTGTCATGGAGTCCATCTTCTCCCTGCTGCTTGTCATGAAGTCCATCTTCTCTCTGCTGCTTGTCATGGAGTCCGTCTTTCTCCCTGCTGCTTGTCATGGAGTCCATCTTCTCCTGGGTGGATCAGGGGTACATAATGGCTGCCATTTTCATTGATCTGGCCAAAGCCGTTAATTCTGTGTCCCGTCCACTCCTCTTGGACAAGTTGAGCTCTGCTGGCTTGTCTGCTCCCACTGTTGATTGGTTTGGTTCCAACTTATGGACCATCAACAGCCTCTTCAGTTGCTGTCTATAACCAAAACAGATTCTGTTTTTATATTTATTTTTTTATATAAAGCTATCCAACAACTAGACCTGGAATCAACTGTCCATATCCTAGAGAGATGAAGCAAAGAGTTAGCAATGGTCCACACAGAGGTGCAGTGGGTAAAATTTACTATACATTCCTTTGAAATCACCTGTTCTAATACATTGAGGGAGTGTACAATGAAAAGTAGAAATTGCTATTTCAAAACCTGAGCAATTCAAGCCAAATATGTGTGGGACCAGACAGTGGCCCGATGCTGGAGAAGCTGTGCTGTCCTGAAAGCAAATCATACTTCTGTTGTTTGGTGCTGGCCAGTGATTGCAAGATACCGGGCTAGTCATAAATGACACTTTTAAATAATATTCCCTCATATGGACTTTATCAGTGAATCTATAGTATTACTGTCTATTCTCCCCGTGGGGGAGGATAAATTGATCCTGGTATTACTATATGTTGCACAACCAAGAAAGCAGTAATGAGATCATGGCTCCAACAATCAGAACCTACAATTGTTCAATGGCAAGAAATAGTTAAATCCATTTATCAATGGAGGAATTAATGCTGGCTATGCGTGGCAGGTTACCACAGTTCCAGGACCTTTGGCAAAAATGGGTTATGTAGAGATTACACAGAAAATGATGAGTCTATTTCACAATTCATTTGTGAGGTGAAACTGTGGTTAACAGTCCAGAGTTGGATAGTTCTGGTCTCAGCAGCCTCTTATATCAACTGCAGAAGTTGAGGTACTGCTTTGTAAAACTGTACTGAGACTATAATGTGGTGGGGAAAGTAGCATGGACCATGCATTGCTTGGTTAAACATACTTGTAGCTTTGTTAAAAAATCTATAATTAAATAAAATTATGTGTATGTGGGATATGTGGGGGTCTGCTGTGTCATACGTGATTTCTTTGTATGAGCTGACAGTGACAACCTCACGAGTAGCAGAGCGTAGAGTAGCCCGAGTGATGGTTCCTGCAGTCACTGTCAACAATTACAAATAAATCACGTATCACACAGCAGACCTCCACATGTTCCGTCTATGCAGTAGGCTAGACTAGGTAGTTGTGTGATGGTTTCTTTTGTTATTTCTTGTTTTGTTTATTTTTTATTTTAAATTGTTTGTGGGATTACTTCGCAAAGTAGTGGCAGTGTATCCCTATTTCTATGTGGGTTGCCATGAAGGCATCATCGTGATGGCACAGGTGACTTTCTTTCATGGCAGCTCATTGGCTGATGGACGAGATTTTGAAAAAAGTTGGCTTCAAGATGGCGACAGGCTTTAGCGGGCAGACAGAACCGCCGTTACACTCAGATTGCTGGCGTGTTTTAGTCAGCTGCTGTCAGCGGGTTGTAGTTGATTTTTTAAATGTTTTTAATATACTGATGATTGCTGTAGTGGTGCAGTGAAACCAGAAGCTAGTGGAACCGGGAGTGAGTGAGAGACCAGTGTGAGGAGAGCCACGAAAGCAGGAGCGGCCATAAGACATATTTGGAGAGAATGGGAAGTAAAACAAAAAAGGTATTTCTGCAATACTGTAGTGGGGGAGCCGAGGGTATGCTGAATTATGGAACTATGGTATTGAGTTTTGTTGGGGAAATGCAAGGGCTGCTTGTTTCCTGATAAGGTTTGGGCTGAAACGGTTGTAGGTGAGCAAAAGGGAGGATGGGGGGGAGGGGGCATAACTGGAAGGTAAATGGGCTGGAAAGTACTGCTGTTAATAAAAAAAAAAAAAACAACAGAAATGGAGTTTGATTTTGTGCTGCTTAGTAACTAGAGGATAGCACAGCAGGGAGCTGGGAAAGCATATTTGTTGACAGTGTCGAGGTTCTCACTTGTATGTGTTCTCTGGCTATGTCAAACTACAGAAGATACTGTAGAAGTAGTGCCAGCGGTCTGGCTGTCAGCGGTGGGAATGGCCAGTAGTGACGTGTCTACTGTGTGTATAAATGACTTATGACATGTCTACTATGTGTATAAATGTGAGATTTCACATTTATACACATAGTAGACACGTCATCAGCTGTTTATTACAATATAACAGGATTTATCTCCACTCCTATTGCATAAATATATTTATATAGTTTTCAACCATCTAGAACTTTTAAACTGCCAAACTGATTGATTATAACCAAATTTTCAGAATCCAGAGATCTCGGGCCCCAGAACACAAATACCAAATTTCTTGTTATTCTGTTGACGAGTGGCCACGGTATTAATGTGCAAAAATCAGGACATAGAGCAGCATTTGTAACCCTCACTACAGTGGTGATACCACACCACTGTAATATATATGGACACCATAGCAGCAAAATATGTACGTTTTGGTTTTTTACTCTTCCGGTTCATTCTGAAAATAGGCATATATCTTGTCTAGTGTACTTACCTGGTCAACAAAAACAAATAAATAAGTAAGGGCAAGGCAATTCATTTGTTAGGCACCAATCCAAATCTCTGGGCGATGTACAAAATAGTAATTCAGGGATCTTAAAAACACAGTTAAGTTAAAACAGGTCAGGATACACACAGCTACTAGAAAAAGCACCACCCAAAACTTTGTTCCAGGCAGTACCAAATGCTAAGTTAAGCAAACAAACACAGGCAAGTGTGCTATCGGAATGAGCTGGTGCTTAAGCTGTAACTGAAAACAGAAAACAACACATGCCAGCAAACACTCAGACCAAAAAGAAAACACCACACACAACGCGGTTTAGGAGGCCTCCTGACGAAGTATCCCGGAGAGGACACGAAGCGCTGGGGTAATAGTGCTGCGGCTTCCTTGCTCCTAAACCGCGATAAGTGTGGTATTTTCTTTTTGGTATGAGTGCTTATTTTCATGTGTTTTTTTGGCTTAGTTAAACAAATGGGTTTTAAGCAACCCCTTAAAGTGTTCCAGTAATAGGGCTCCTCTGATATAAAAAGATAGCTGGTTCCACAAGGTAGGCATAACATCGGTAAAGGTTCGATCTCCCGATGATATCAGATGGGAATGTGGAACCACAAGGAGCCCTACCTCTAAAGAATGGAGGGGGCAGACGGGAGTGTATTCGATCAGAGGGTCTTTCAGGTAGCTAGGGCCATAATCATGCAGGGCATAGCAGATTAACAAACTTATTTTGAAGCTGCTGCGCCACCTCATTGGCAGCCAGTACAGTTCCTGCAAAACTGGCATGATATGCCTGAGTCGTGATATCCCAGCAGTCAGCCAGGCTGCTGAATTCTGCATGAACTGCAAGTGATGCAGCAGCCCCAGAGATAGCCCTAGTTAGAGAGCTTTGCAGTCAGCCAGTCTGGAGGTGACAAATGCATGCACAATACTAGTGTTTTCAGCTTGAGGCCTCCAGATAGGTTCGAATTCAGGCAGTATTACACAGATGGTAAAAGCCATTGCGGACAGCAGACAACAACTGGTGTTCTAGGATCCACTGTCCACAGTGATACTCAGATTTCTTATACTGCCAGCAGCTCCTAGTCTAATGCCATTTAACGATGGCAACACGGCACTGTCACTATTCATTGCTGACGCCCAAATGGCCTGGTTTCACCAGTATGACCTCTGTCTTTGATAAGTTTAGTCTGAGCCAGCTTGAAGCCATCCAATCTTGCATTTCAACCAGACACTCGTCCAACACAGCTAAAGCATTGACCCCATCAGGTGCACACGACCTATAGGTAGATCTGGGTGTCATCTGAGTTGCAGTGAAAACCCAGACCAGATAGTATGATTATCTCTTCTAATGGCAGCATGTACACGACAAAGAACATGGGAGCTAAAATCGACCTGTGAGGCACTCCTCAACAAAGGGCAGCAGCCTTGCTGCATTCTGCTGGACAAGTAGGTCTCAAACCACCACATCACTGCTCCAGTGAGTCCTACATAGTGCCTCAAATGGATCAACAACACCCCATGATCTGCTGTGTCAAATACTGCGGAAAAACCCAGGAGTACCAGATGGAGCACCGACCACTGTCTCTCACCAGGAAAATATAATTGAACACAATGATTAGTGCAGTTTTCATGCTATATCAAGGTCTAAACCCAGACTGAAGTGGATCATAGACCTTATAACATTCCAAGTGGTCCTGAAACTGTGTTTTGCAGATCCTCAAGGTCCAGTTATGTCTTTTTCAGTTTGTCCTGTTTAGTTCAGTGAGGAAACACCCTGCCTAAGTGAATACCTGATTACCTCAGTGATTATTGGAATCAGAGCCAGCCAACATGTTGAGAGAAAGCTGGTAGACCCTGGGTCCAGTATACAGTATGTAGGGCGCAGGTCCAAGACCACTCAGGAGACCTCCTTCATCAAGACTGGCCCAGACTGCACCCACGGTGGCAGAGTGCTTAAGTCCCTCACCTCCCACACACTGCTGGCCCACAGCAGGCCACCTGAGGAGATACCGGCTCTGATGGAGGACACCTTGCAAAAGAAAAAATGATTGAACTTGTCACATTTTTCTGCTGTAAGAACTCTTCCCTACTGAAAACAGAGAGGATTTAGCGATCTGTACACAATGTTAAAGAGTTGAGACAGTCGATTTTTTCCTTCAGCAATCACATGTGACAGGAATGCTGTCTTTTTTTTTAGCATGATCACTGGTTGATATTTGCTATAGGGAGCATTCAGCAGCAGTTTATCCTCCTCTGACCTGGATCTCAGCTCGGAATTCTTCAGCCACCTGCGTTCATCTTTAAACCAAGCTGACCTAGGGCACGGCAAAGGACAAGCACGATAAGGTGCCAGAGAGTTGAAGGCCGCGCTTAGAGCTTTGTTATAGCCCTCACGGCATTCTTCGCTCCCCCAGCATATACTGATAACATGCCTGAGATGTCCAGAATCACCAGGAAGTTATTAGGCACCAAATATCTAACAAGGTGATATCTGACCATCTCCACAAGAGGGGCTTGATAATGAGCAGCCCAACAAAAGAACTGTACAATATGATGATCCAACCACCTGACCAGATCAACACTGACATAACTAATGTCAAGACCCTACGTGAAGGTCAAATCTAAGGCATGGCCTTTTTGGGGAGTCCTCATGGCAACCGTCTATACTAGGCCCAGTGAAAACATAAACTGTAGGAACTGTTGTCCAAACAAGGAGTCTTCATTGTTGACCGAAGCATTGAAATCGCCGAGCACTAACAGGTTGGACATGGAGCTCTGCAGTTTCTACAGAAATTCACTCCCATGCCCCTGAAGAGAGTACACGAGAATGATTCTGCAACATGTACCCGGACCCTCTTTAATGGCTACACATTCAAATGAAGTGGTTTCCATTGTTGGGTGTTTCATCAGTCCCATAGTGGATCTAAAAGAGATGCCCACTCCCCCTTCCCCCCACACATGCACACATTTCCGCCTCATGTAGTGCACTACAGAATTACTCAGGGGGATTGATGCCTCCCAACACAGGACCAGAGTCATCACCCCACCTGGTCTCTGTGAAACGTACCAGGTCCACTGAGCAGTGCATAAAAAAGCCTCCATCCATGGTCTCTTATAGTTTTGAGAGTGTTGCCTCTTGCTTGCTTAGGGTACTAGGACCACTCTGCAGTTTGTAGTTCTCTCGCCCTAAAAAATGCTGAGTTGACACTCTTAGAAAGAGATGATTCAGCTTATATTTCGCATTAGTTCTGTGTTTTTCCTCCCCATTATTTATTAGTGTTGTCTTGTGCATGAACACTGGGTATTTGTTCCTTAAAGAGTTCATCTCTTCCAGATGCTCATTCCCCACTTGGGGTCATAATGCTCTACTTGTGACATCACAGTCATTCCTATAGCAACAGACTGCAATGTCTCAACAAAGGATTATGACTTCAAGTGGGGAACGAGTTGCTGGAGCAGATGAACTGTAAGTGACTGAGAAAATGTTTCCCTTCAGATTTCCTCAGTAATAAATGATGAGAAATCCATAGATGTTGTAGGACATATAGATTGAACTGTGTTTAAATGGTATGGTTCTCTGTTTTCCCTGAGCTGTCAGCAGTTCTTCTAGAGATTCTCCATCTTCTTGTGAATATATAGAGTTCATGAATGAGGAATCACTGTGTTATTGTCTAAACACAAAGAAAGGAAGTGCCCAAAGATGCCATGTGGGAGAGGGAAGTTGTTGCTAACACCATTATACTATGTACCCATTGCAGGTACAAGCTGATAGCACTGCATTCCATCCTGTCATCTCAGGATCAGGCAGCAGCGTTCACAGTGCCACCTCCAGGAATCAGAAAGGTAAGAGCTACCAAAGTATATAAATCTAATTATTTATTCATGAGACCAGTGACCTTTTTGATTGGCTGCTGTACTGGGCTTTAATCTCTCAGGAACATGTGGTACAGCTCACAGCAGCACTACTTGCAGTTATGTGAAGCCCATCCTTTGCACCAGCATTTCTTCCTCATAAACAGTTAATTCAACTTATTGAAATACTACCCTCTTAAGTGGGTATTTGCAAGGGATTAACACCTGGTCTCAGCTTAATGGCCCTCTGCTTTGCCTGGGGCCATCAAGGTAGCTGTTTCTGTTGTATGTGCCTACTCGTTACCTGTTACCCAGATGGAGGCCAACCATGTGGAAAGTGGAGGGGATGTGTTGGTCACCGTGTGTGGCCCTGAAAAGTATCTACTGTTCACATAGAAACATCATAACATAGAAGTTGACGGCAGATAAGGACCTCAAGGCCCATCCAGTCTGCCCATTTCTTTTTCTACCTTATGAATGTGCCATTGGCCCTTGCTCTGTCAATGACCTATCTATTCATACTCATCTGTACTGCTTCCTTATGCCTATCCCATGCCTGTTTGAAGCCCTGCACTGTATTCATATCTACCACTTCCTGAGGTAGGCCATTCCATGCATCCACCACCCTTTCTGTAAAAAATAACTTCCTCACATTACCCCTTAATCAACCTCCCTCCAATCTCATTCTGTGTCCTCTTGTCTTGCTATTTATCTTATATTGAAACATGTTAGACTCTTTCACCTTGTTAATGCCCTTAAGGTGTTTGAATGTTTCGATCATATCACCTCTCTCCCTCCTTGCTCTAGTCTAGGGTATACATATTGAGCTCTGTTAATCTGTCCTCATATGTTTTCTGATGCAGTCCCTGCACCATTTTGGTTGCCCTTCTCTGGACTGCCTCAATTTGGTTAATGTCCTTGTGAAGGTGTGGCCTCCAGTACTGCATGCAGTACTCCAGATGGGGCCTAACCAGTGTCTTGTAAAGAGGGATTATTACCTCCCTCTTCCGACTTGTGATACCCCTACTAATACACCCCAACATCTCTCTAGCCTTACCTACTGCTTTAGTGGTCTGCTTGGATGATTTCAGGTCATTGGTGATGATGATGCCCAAGTCTCTTTTTTCCCTTGTGACTGCCAGCAACTCCCTTCCCAGCCTATAGGTGGCTTCAGGGTTTCTCTTCCCTATGTGCATGATCTTGCACTTCATTGCGTTAAACCCCAGTTGCCACTCATCTGACCATTCTGCTAGTTTATCCAGATCTCTTCTCATTCTACCCACCCCATCTGAATCATCTACTCTGTTGCAGATCTTGGTGTCATCTGCAAACAGACAAACCTTACCCTCCAGTCCATCTGCAATGTCACTGATGAAGATATTGAAGAGGACTGGCCCCAGGACTGATTCCTGAGGTACCCCACTTGTGACTTGCATCCCTTCTGACTATATACCGTTTACCACCACTCTCTGTTTTCTGCCCGTCAACCAGTTTGCCACCCAGTTGACCAATGTCTGACCCACCCTGAGCCTACCCAGCTTAATAATCAATCTTCTATGTGGAACAGTATTGAAAGCTTTGCTGAAGTCAAGGTAGGCGACATCAACTGCTCCTCCTTGGTCCACCACTCTGGTTACCCAGTCAGAGAAATCTATGAGATTAGTTTGACAGGACCTTCCTTTTGTAAACCCATGCTGTCTTGGATCCTGTGCTGCTATGGATTCCAAGTGTTGCACTATCCTTTCCTTAAGGAGTGTCTCCATAATCTTGCACACTACTGAGGTAAGACTGACTGGTCTGTTCCCTGCCTCCTCCCTGCTACCACTCTTGTGGAGCGGGATCACATGAGCCCTTCTCCAGACTTCTGGGACCTCTCCTGTGCTCAGAGACTCACTAAACAGTTCTGATAATGGCTCTGCTAATTCCACCCTTAGCTCCTTTAGTACCCTGGGATGTATGCCATCAGGTCCCATTGCCTTGTCCACCCTGAGCTTATCGAGCTTGTGTAGGACACTGTCTTTAGTGAAGGGAGTAGTGCTCACCTCCGTCCCCCCTGTGTCCATGGTGCTGAGCTGTGGGCCCTGCCCTACTTTCTCTTCAGTAAATACTGAGCAAAAGTATCTATTTAGGATAGATGCTTTTACAAGGTCCTCCTTCTCACATGCCCCCTTTTCTCCTTTGAGCTTAGCAATACCCCCTCTGGACTTTCTTCTTTCACTAATGTATCTATAGAAAGTCTTGTCACCTTCTATTACTGTTCATGCTAGTGCTTCCTTAGTTTGGGCCTTTGCCTGCCTTACTGCCTTCCCTGCTTCCCTTAGGGAAGTTTGGTATGCCTCCCTGTCTTCATCCTGCTGCGTTCCCTTATATTTCCTGAAGGCCAGCCTTTTGGCTCTGACCTTTTCTGCTACTGTGTTTGAGAACCAAAGTGGTTTCCTTCTTCTTTTGTACTTCCTTTTCTGTCTAACACAATGGGATGTTGCTTCAAGCATTGCATCTTTAATGCTTGCTCACTTTGCCTGTACCCCCTCACCTGTATTTCTTTTTGCCAGGGCTAGCTTAACTCTGTTGACCATCTTATCAAAGTCAGCTCCTCTGAAGTCCCATATTTGTGCCTTGGAATGGGATGATTTTGTTCTAGTGGCCAAATTGAACCATACCATGTGACAGTCACTGGCACCTAGGTGACCTTCTACCTGGAGATCTGTGATCCTTTCCCTGTTAGTCAGTACTAGATCTAGGATAGCCCTGTCTCTTGTGGGTTGTTGTACCAGTTGTTTGAGGCCCTCCCCATGCAGGGAATCCACCATGTGTCTAGTTCTGGCAGATGTCCCTGCTGGTATTGACCAATCTGTATCTGGCATGTTGAAGTCTCCTATTGTCAGAACCTCCCCTTTAGCTGTCATGTTTTGTATATCTTCTAACAGTAATGTGTCTGTGTTCTCCCCCTGGTCTGGAGGCCTGTACACAATCCCAGTCCATATGGCTGTCCCATTTCCTGTTTCCAGGGTGACCCACAGTTCTTCTGGCTCCTTATGTGTATTCTGAATATCTGTGGCTTTGATATTTTCATTGACACAGTTTTGAGGGGTGAGTTGGTACCAGCGGAGAAGGTGCTGATAGGTTGGGCTGAGGAGGGTATTTCAACAGTGATTGGGTGGGGGGGCACTGAACTACCAAAGATTGGGATATTCTGTTGCAATATCAGTACAGCTGTCATGGTGTGGGGAGACCACTAGATTACCAGGGCATGGGTTGGCAGCAACAGTGATCAAGGGGTGGGGGTAACACTAAACCACCAGGAACTGGAATTTTGCATTGCAACATCGGTATGGGAGTTAGAGGGGAGACCAGTAGACCCTCAAGGAGTGGGATACGAATATAACATTAATCATTGGTATGTCATTGGGGGGCACCACTAGACCACCAGGGAATGAAACATGATAGTAAATATTGGAATGGCAATCATTAGTGGGGGGCTTGGAGACACTTGTCTGACAGGGACTGATTGCTCTTGCTGTCAGTCCCTATGTGGTGCTTCCGGCTCAGGGTGGGGGGTGGGGTCATTGTGCACCACTATATGCTTTGATAAGAGTAGGGTTTTAGAAATAGATTGCATTGCGGCAGTGGCCTTTTAGTACTTCAAAAACATCTGAATATACCACTGCACCATTTATGCAAGAAGAAACTCTCATTTGCATAACCACAGTGATATACTGTATACAATGCAAGCCTGTCATAATGGACGGATCTGTGCACATAACTTTTGTCCATTATATCCCATGTCAATTATATCCAGAGTAGGTGGAGCCGATGTGTTAGGTGTGTCTGTGTGCGTCAGCAGGGTCTCAGAGTGAAAACCTATTATAACACTTCACAGATTACTCAGAATCCTGCCTAGCATTCGTTTCTGTACTTTTTGTGTTTATCTAGAGTTGTTTAACTGTCAGGGAACATGAGTTTTTTTTGCATAAAAGGATTTATTCAAATTTCAATGCACACATAAGACCAGGTCCACATAAAAGATCACCTATTACAGTGTAAATTAGTTATGTCCTTAGTTTATCCTATCATACATATCCAGTATTATTTTATACAACCCAATCAACACATATCTTTATACATACATGTGGTACATTACAAAACCTTAGAGTTCTTTAATCAGATTAATTAGTTAAGAAATATGATGCTCAGGTGTCCTCCAATACAATATCCTTATCACCTATATTTCCAGTGCATCTCAGAGAGCCATACTCTCCTGCTGATTCAGATCCGCCAAGAGAGGAGCCCACTCTCGAGTAAACTCATCCAGTTTATCTTTCACGAGGAGGGACAGCTTTTCCAAAACTAAGGTATTCAGAATAAGTAGGCGCCAGCTCTGTACCGTGGGAGTTATACAGGACACTCATGTATTTTGTATACAGTGTCTGGCTAGAACCAATAAAACTCTTACCCATCTCGGGAGTGGTTCCCAGTCTCCCTCTCCATCCGGCTCCACCCCAAAGAGAGACACCAATGGATCCAGCCGGATCACTCTTTCCCACATCCTCCCCACCTCAAGTGCCACCAATTCCAGAACTGTTGTAGGATTAGACAGGCCCAGAAACAGTGTATGTAGGTGCCTGTCTCTTGCCCACATCGCCCACAATCGGGTGACGTAGCGGGGTGGTACCTATGCACAATAACCAGTGGACTGTATACCCTGTGAACAGACTTATAAAAAGCTTCCTTAAATTTATTACAGATCAAGAGCCCCATGTGCATAGGCAACAGCTCCGCCCAGCTCTGATCACTTATCTGGACTCCCAGATCCCTTTCCCAAAGTCTCCGGGTTTTACCCGAAAGGTCTGGCAAACCCTGTCTGGTATCTCTTACCACTTTCTGTATGAAACCTTTAGAATCCTGTCTGGACATTTAGATAAGTGTCTCAATTTTTCTAAGTTCCTCTATCCCAGGCCCTTTCCTTCTTAACCCTGCCATATAGGCCCGAATTTGGAAATACCGAAACAAGTGTCCTGTCTCCAAATTTAATCTCTGGCACAGGTCTGGAAAAAGACAAATTCCTGCCCCGCTATGCATATCTTCCAGACTCCTTATGCCCCTTCTCTCCCACACCTTAAATCTGGGGTCCTCCCACCCTGGAAGGAAGTATGGGTTTTAGGCAATCGGCACTGAATACATATCCACCTCCTTCACTCTCCTCCGCTTCAAATGTTTACTCCAACTATCTAGAGTTGCCTCCACCAATGGGTTCCAAGTCTCCTGCCTATGATACGCACCCCTTCCCCTTCTCTCAAGATATGCGGAAAGGCGTGCAGCACATCCCCACTGCTCAAGATCGAGCCACCGTGCTGACGGAGGCAAATGTATCCAGTCACTAATATACTTCAATTGAGCTGCTAGGTGATAGGATTCTATATCTGGAAAGTTTAACCCCCCTCTCCCTGTATCCCTCTTGAGATGCTGCAAGCTCACCCTGGGATGCCTCCCCCTCCAAATAAATGCAGAGAACCATCCCTCCAGTCTCTTAGTGTCCTTCCTAGTCAGTCCCAGATGCAACATCTGCAAAAGATATACCAATCTGGGGAGGATGTTCATTTTAAGTAAATTTATCCTCCCGAGCCATGAAATCGGGAGAGACGTCCACCGCTTCAGATCAGTCTCTATTATCTTCAGGCTGAACCATAGTTCAAGCCATAAAGGGAACCCAGAGACCACCCAATCTTAATACCCAGATATGTAAAATGCTCTCCTACTCTCCTAAAACCCCAACCCGATTCCACCCCGTTCCTTTGGGGAGCCTCATAATTTCCAACTGATCTAAGTTAAGTTTGTATCCTGAGAACTGGGCGAACCTCTCCACGAGCTGCAGGAGGGTGGTCACAGATCTCTCAAGTTCAGTGATAAAAAGCAACATGTCATCCGCATACATTGCGAGTTTATGTTGTTCCCCCGAGAGCCCCCCTCACCCCTCGGATATGCTCATTCTTCCGGATGGCTATTGCCAGTGGTTCTACCGCCAAGGCAAAGAGCAACGGGGACAGCGGGCATCCCTGCCTTGTGCACCTGCCCAAGCCAAAGCCCCTAGAGAGCGTGCCATTTACCAAAACCTTTGCACGGGGAGATCTATACAGTGCACGTACCCATCCCACAAAAGTGTCACCCAAACCAAACCAGGTCAACGTCTCAAGTAAATAATCCCACTTCACCCAGTCAGAAGCCTTTTCGGCATCCATAGAAATGGCACAGGTATCCTCCCTCCTCTTTTCCACCCCCCAAATCAAATTCAAGAGTCTCCTGACATTATGGTAGGAGAGACGCACCTTAATAAACCCGGTCTGGTCTGGGTGAAAAATATCGGGCAATACCACTTCCATGCACCCCGCCAACACCTTTGCGAAGATCTTAGCATCACAGTTCAAAAGCGAGATTGGACAAAAAGAGGAACACTCTAAAACATCCTTCCCCACCTTGGGAATCAAACAGATCACTGCTTCTGAAAAGGTGTCCGGCAGTCTCAGAGCCTCCCCCTCCCACTGCTGAAAGAAATCACAGAGCGGCCCAGCCAGCTGCCCCGCCACATTTGTAATCTCACTGGGTAACCATCCGGCCCACTTGCCTTGCCACTCCAGAGCTTTTGTATAGCCCCAAGCACTCCCCATGTAATAGGGCTGTTCAAGGTGTCTCTCTGCTCCCTCATCAATTTGGGGAGCCTCAGGGCATTAATAAAGCTTCCATTCCCTTGCAGCGTCCATCCTGTACAATGCTTCATAAAAACTTTGAAAACATTCCCATATCTGCTGGGGAGACTTATGCAACACCCCCCTTCTGTCTTTGATTGCCGAAATATGAGTTGCACCTTTTCCACCCCTCATTAGTCGAACTAGTAGAGGACCGGGCTTATTTCCCCATTCATATAATTTTCTTTTCCCAAATGTCCAAGCAGGTCTAGCCTCCCCACTGAGTAATGTATTCAGGGCCTGCCTAGCCACTTTCAACTCACCTCGGACCACTTTATCCTCCCCATTCGCAGCCCGCCTCTCCATTTCCCTTACTCTGTTTTCTAGCTCCACTCTCCTGGCTTACGAACATACGAAATTTGCCAGCAGATAAAGGCCTAGAGGTCTATCAAGTCTGCTTGAATGTGCAGCTAGCACCCCTTATTCTGCAGCTGCCCCTCCCTTCCACCCTTCCCCTTCATTAACCCTCCCCCTTGTCCTGTCCCATCTTCGTTTGAAGCAGTCCACTGTTCTACTGCATACTACTTCTGCAGGTAACGCATTCCACCCAGCCACCACCCTCTCTGTAAAAAAGTGTCTCCTCATCTCCCTTCTGAACCTTCCTCGCTCCAGTCTCATGTCATGGCCCCTGGTGGCCCTCCCCTCCCTTACTTTGAACAGCCCCTCTGCACCCATCTTGTTTATTCCTTTCATGTATTTAAAGGTTTCAATCATGTCACCCCTGTCTCTCCTCTCCTCCAGTGAGTACATGTTCAACTCCTTCAACCTCCTCTCGTATGATAAGTCGATTTAGTGTCAGTGGCTCAGTAGGTAGCACACTCGCCTCTGAGGCCGGGAGATCAGAGGGCTGTGGGTTCAGTTCCCACATCTGGCACTTGGGTTAATATCCCAGTACTGACACTGTAATGCAGCATGAGAGGGTGCTGCATTTCTGAGTGCCGTCTTCGGACGAGGACGTTAAACCGAGGTCCCATCTGCCTGGATTGGTGGTAGTTCAGGTGGATGTTAAAGATCCCATGGCACTTATCGAAAAGAGTAGGGAATTTCCCGGTGTCCTGGCCAAATTTCCTCATTCACTAAAAATACCACCAACAGCTTAATCTGGTTCAAGGTCAGTTGGCATTCATCTGTATCCCCCTCCCGGTCGTGCCTGAAAATAGGCAGGATTTGTCTAGTGCACTTACCCGGTCAACAAAAGCTAAATAAATAAATAAATAAGTCCCCAGCCCTTGATCATCTTTGTTGCTCTGCTGCACCCCTCAGTAACTAATGTCCCTCTTCAGATCGGACGCCAGTACTGCCGCAGTACTCCAGGTGTGGTCTAACTAATGACCTATACAGTGGCAGAATCACCTCCTCCCTCCTCGAGGATATACCCTTGCAATACAACCCAGCATTTTGTTGGCCTTGCAGCTGCCTTCCTACATTGTGCCGAGTTGTTCATTGACCCTGTAATGAGCACACCCAGATCCTTCTCCTCCTCTGTCTGGGCTAGCTGCACTCCCCCTAGCTGGTAACTCCTCCTTGGGTTCTTCATCCCAAAATGCAGCACCTTGCACTTTTTGGCATTAAACCCCAGTTGCCAGGTGTCTGACCAGGTTTCAAGCTTTGCCAGATCATCCTGCAACCCCTGCCATCCCCTTAGGTCATCCACCACCGCGCTAACCTTGGTATCATCAGCAAACAGACTGATCTTGCTTTTGCCTTTTTACTTTGAATACATATTTTATAATCATCTCCCTCATATACGCCTTCCAAGCTTCCCATATAGTTGCCCTAGTAGTGGGCGAGTTTGCATTAGCTGTTATATAAGTTTCCCATTGCTCCTCTAAATATTCTTTGAAACCTTTATCACCCAACAAATATGTCGGGAACTTCCAGGGGGGTGGGCCCTCCCTCGGCTTATTCAATGTCAACGAAATAATCACCGTGGCATGGTCCGAAATATGGATAGGACTGTGTCGAGTCTCCCACGCCCGTCCATACCATACTTGCTGGAGAAACACATAGTCAATCCGTGACCATGTCCCATGCGGATTAGAGAAGAAGGTGTACTCCCTCGCACCAAGGTTTGCCTCCCACCAGCCATCCATCCACCATCCCCTTGCGCCATTGGTGAATTGCCACATGTTGTCGGCCCCTACCCTGGGAGTGGTTTAGGCGAGGATCCAGGGTGCAGTTCAAGTCGCCCCCTAAGAGCAGGTCTGGAAACTGCCCTTTACTAGAAGTGAGATGATAACATGATGAAAAGAGGCCTCAAATATTGCTGGGGCATATACTGAACCAAATGTTACTTGCTCCCCCCATAGTTCTCCCACCACAAAAATGTATCGACCCCCCCCCCATCTGATCCCTAACCACTCGCTGCACCTGAAATGGGAGGTGCTTATGCAGAAGGACAGCGACCCCTCTCTTATGTGCCTTAAATGAGGCTGCAAAGCATTTCCCCATCCATCCCCATGCTAATTTCACGTGTTCTGCCGCCGTGAGATGTGTTTCCTGCAACAATGCTACTTGAATCCCCTGCCTCCGAAGAGTGGAGAGGAGACTGGCTCATTTCACTGGGGTCGCTATCCCTCTAACATTCCAGGAGCATATACTTAAATCTCGTTTGCAAGTCATTATAACAACAAGTTTGTCACAATATCCCCCCCAGCAATCATAATATCCCTCCTCTCCCCTCTAATACATTGGGTAAATGCTCTCTCCCTGTTGGTCATATCTCTCCAATGCACCTGATACATCATAACCTTGTGCTCATAGCTCTGTGTGCAACAATATGTGAATGATAAAACAATAACAACTATCCAACTATTTGAAAAACATTCAAACATATCCCCTGACCTCTTTAATAACCACATTACCCAAACCCTTTTCCTCCTTAAGTCCCATTTCTGCTGTAATTAGCCACTCTTGTCCCCAAATCCCTTGTTTTAAATACAATCCTCAGTATCCCATCTCCGATACTATCTGCCAGCAATGTGTGAGTGCCAACAGTAACCCTCAATGCAGTTGTGCCTTGCCCTCTGTCTCTCCTCCCCCCCACCCGAGGTATACAACGTATTTGCCCAACCATACTCCTTTCCCATCCAAGCCTCCCCCAGCATGGAACTCCAAGTTTAAATCCATTTTCAATATGTACCCCAAACCTCCAGTTTGATGTCTGTTAAATATGAGACCGCTCATATGCTCTCCCGAAGACATGCCAGATGAACGTGCATATAGGTAACCCAGGATCTCTCAAGCACCCCCCCAAAGCAACCCCATGGCCGCCAGTGAGGGTCTCCCCCGAATGATAATAGCCCAGCACACTGAGGATAGCATTCTCTTTCTCTGAATCGACTCCTAATCTGAGCCCATTTCTATGCCTTGTAGCGGCAGATCAGCCCCATTCCTCAGAGCCCCGAACTCCCAGCCATCAGAACAGACCTTCTCACATGCTCGCCCCTTTCAGTAATCCCTTCCCCCCAACAGCACCCTCTGAATGATTTCTTCATTCTACACAACTCGACCTTAACTTTGTCGATGATTAAAAAGATAACCCCCAAAAGAAAAGTCACAAAACATCTCGGAGCGGACTGCCGAGTGAATATGCTGAAATCTCCTTGAATCCACGATACCTTCACACGAACCCTGCAACTCCTAGCACTGGAGAACGGGAGAAGCATACAGAAGTCCATCCCAACAGGAGAAAATAGACAGAGGTATTCCTCTTCATGATGAGAGAACAGTACATGTTTCAAGAACAGGTTAACTTCAAATAATTAAACTAATAACAAAACGGAGCTAATACAGTCAGTTAACCCCCCATATGCCCATAGGCCCAGAACTTTCAGCACTGTTCAAGTCTTATACTTCACCCATTCTTGTTACGTAGATCCTCCAGGAACTTCTCTGCTTTATCTGCTTCCCAAAACGAATATGTTACGCCCTCATGTTTCACTTTAAGAGTTGCTGGGTAAATCAGAAAGTTCTCCACTTTAAGCGAGCGAAGAGTAGCCATAGACTCATTGAACATTTTCCGCTGATTCAAAAGCCTTGTAGAGTAGTCCTGGGAGAAAAAGATACGGTGGCCCTTCATTGAAAGCTGGCCTTTCTCCCTGTAGGCTCGAAGCACCGTCTCACGATCTTGATAGTGATGGAACAGAAGTCCAACATACTCCCTCCTTCCTTCCCTTCTGGCAGACCATGCAATTGGAGATTAAGCCTACGATGGTAATTTTCTTGGTAATCTGCCGCCTCTTTCATTTCTTCCAGCTCTTTTTGTAGGGCTAGGATCTGCCCTGGTACCCCCTGCAGTTCATCCTGTATTCTGGAAATGTGTTCTTCTGCCTCCGTTAAGCGTGTCCCATGGGCTGCCTGCTGAGTTAAGACCTCCTGGAGCCTATCATCAATCCTGGTTTCTAGTTTGCAGAGTTGCGGCTCCAAGGCCGCTAGAACCTGTTCTTGGCCCAATGCGCTCACCTCCACTGCTGAAAGGGAGACTACTTGATGGCTCTCAGCCTGCGAATTAGCTGCATTTTTCTTGGAAGCTTTGCCGGCCGCTTGCTGACTTTTACCGGCCCACGACATCAGATATTCATCCATACCAGGTTAATGCACAGTCTTGTTACAAAATAAACCATTAGGATTGGTGATTTAATACTTTTTTAACCTTAATTAACCTCGGTGAGAAGGAGTGAAGTGCAGACACGTCTGTTTTCTTCAAGTGCTCATTAGCACCCCCAACAAGAGTTTTTTAATGAAGTTTATTGCAGAAAGTAAGAAGATAGTAACTAGTGGCTGAATGTTGGGGTTCTAGAACAGTAAGAACAAAGGCAGTTGTACTGTAAGGGATGTATTAAAAACAGTCACTTCCCTTTTAGTGAAATCAACTAATAAAAGTTTATGCAGCTTGTGAAGAATTATTTAAACAGTAAACCATGACAGGGTGTGGCTTATGCTGGAATTTACCCACGCCTGGTGTGGTTTGGTCACAAGGCGCAGCCAAGTGACCAGATCCGCACCAGAAATGGGTAAATCCCAGCAAAACCCACACACTGGTTTGGTTTATTGCATTTATACAATGTTTCTTTTTTTTTTTTTTTGTTAGAAAAAAACAGAAGAAAAATATTTTTTTTGGGGGGGGGGGTGCATTTTAAATAATTTGTAGTGAATGTATTGCTGCACCAGAAAAAAACAAGTGCTATGTTGCTAGGTAGAGTGTGTATGCAATAGCAGTGCTGCCTAGTTCCTAATATGCCCCCCGCGCCCCCCCCCCGGAAAGTCATGAGTTTTTTTTGTTTTTTTTTGTAGAGACAGCCTGCAAGAAACAAATAGTAGCTGTTTAACAGTGATGCAAGCGGCGAGGGTCTGCCGGCTGCATTCAGCCTGTGGTCGTGAGATGAATGTTGGTTTTGCAGCACAGAGGTAGTAGTTTAAGTGAGGAGAACAGGTCAGGCGGTAAAGGAAAAAAAAACAACACTTTTTTATCAAACGTGCCTGTAAGCAGAGTTTGTTGGTTGCGATGGGCTGAAATTAGGAGGTGCGAGCTGCGGCAGTTTCGGCAAGTATATTATTTGCCTGATCAGTTCACGAGGTTCTCACTCAGTGGTTTTTTTTTTTTGAGAGGGGATTTCAGTGATTAGGACAGAAGAGCTCCACACCTTTGAGATCAAGTTGTTGTGGGGCTTCTCCATAATGGCTCCTAGCATCAGCCAGTTCTGTCACTTGTTAAACATGCCTCCTGAGCAAATTGGGTCATCTGCTGTTATTATTCCAACCCTCCAGTAACCAGTGCCATCCTTGGTGGCAAATCATAAATCGACTGCCCAGGTCAGCGGTTATGTAAACTGAGGCGGGAGAGAGAGAGTGTACAGTAGCCAGAACACAGTGACCGTTTACTGCGGAGCACTTGACAGCTGTAGGGAACGTGGTGACGAAGTGAAGTCGATATCAAAACAACAGGTAAGGTAGTTGTGAGCAGTCATGAAAGAGCTGCTGTAAAGAAAAAAAATGTAATGTTTTGCAAACTTTGGGGCTGTTTTAGGCAATGCATTTTTCATGGGAATATCGTATATTAGTGCTTGAGTTGCGGTATGAACACCTCGGCTACATGGAGGTGGAGAAATTAAAAAAAAAGTTAGTGATTTCTTTTCATTTGTGCAGTGCTCACCTGGGAGGGCTAGAACTTTACCCGTGGGTTATACTGGGATTTACCCACGGGTAAAGACATCAGTCGACCAATCAATTTACTGGATTTTTAGACCCCATTGTATAGTTTGTGAGAAATTTTGTCTCTGTAGCTCCTCAATCTTAATTCTACATTTGGCAAAATGGAATGCACTACCGGAATGCATGGTATTATGTAAATCTATGAACAGCTTCAGAAGGGCATGGGACTAGGAACAGGGGAGAGTGAGGGTGGGGAAGGTGGGGGTGACAGTAGGATGACAAAGGGGAGGGAGGTGGGGCAGCTGCAAACTAGGGGTGCTAGCTGCACACTCGAGCAGGCTTAGATAGACCGGATGGTCTGTTTCTGCTGGCACATTCGTATGTTCGTATTTGACAAATCTCACCAGCTCTGCAACCCCCTCCTCCCCAAAATGCACTAAGTGTCCGTTATAAGCAATGTTTCTGTCCATTATAACCAGAAAAAAATATACTGTATTTGATGTATTTGGTTTGGGAAATCAGTTTTTGTCCACTATAACTGATTGTCCATTATAAATGGAGTGCACTGTACTGCATGTAGGCACTGTCCATTTAGTGCTGTACACCGGAGGCTGCTGAATATGGTCCAATACCTGGTTAGCATGTCACTAACATATTTAGCGACACGCTAACCTTCTGAAAATGGGGGCCATATATTTAAATGGCAATTTCAACTATTTGTATAAGCTACTCTTATCTTGCATCATGTCTTGAATTTTTGTGGGGAAGCTATTGATTCATTCATTTGCTCATTCATTAGTATATGCTCATCACAGAAGAGCCTCATTTAGGTATTACATCTAGTTTCCAAGAGAGTCCTGGTGGGACACGGTGGTAGCAGGGCTGAGCAGTTACAATAAATGCATTTTTATTTATTGAAAATTTTGGAATTACAAAGTTTGAGTCAGTGACTTATTTACAAAGGCCCCATTTCTTAAAACAAAATACACAACAGGAATAAACAGTATATCAACATAGATAACAATACAGTAGAATTTCAGGAGAACAGACAAATTAATGGATTAAACTGTTGGTTACATAACAGGGATTCAGGGCAACAGTGTCAGACTACTATCTGCCAAGGGCAAGATAGTGGCGACATTCTCAATGCAGTAGTGCTGGAGCAAAGGGATGGGGGGGTGCAGGAGGAGATCCTTTGTCGAGAGGAGGGGGCCTACTGACAGACACAGTCATTAGTGGCCTGAAGGTGAGCCTTGAGGAGGGTTTTAAATTGGTTGAGATTTTGTTTGGAGGTTATGGAGTGAGGGGTGTCATGCATGCAAAGAGGGGCTCTGTAGGAGAAAGTTCTTTGGCCAAGTGAGGTTCTGAAGTGGGGAACAAGGAGAGGGGATTTAGTGGAGCTGCGGGTGGCTCTAGTAACGGGAGCTGGTTGCACTAAGGCAGAGAGTCCAGGGGAGGACAACCCTGTGGAGATCTTTTTAGCCAGGAGGCAGATATGGTAAGTGAGCCTTCTATCAAAGTTGAGCCAGTTGGACAGCTGGTATAGGGTGCAAGTGTGCGTGACACGGTCACAGCCAAGGACAAGGTGGCAGGCTTTACTGAGGGCAACCCGAACTCTCTGGAGGGACGTGCTGTCAGCAGCACCATAGACTAGGATGCCATAGTCAGTAAGGACTAGAATGGAGGAGGAGACCACTAGATAGAGAGCAGCCGGGGTGAGGCAGTGTTTGACTCTGTAGAGTAAGCCAATTCTGGCATTGACAGCAGTACAGAGGTGGTGTATGTATTCATGGAAGTTAAGTGCTGGGTCAAGGGTGATGCCGAGGTATTTGAAGGAGGCTGCCTGGTCAAGTGGCTACAGCTGGGAGTTGAGGATGCAGAGAGTGTGTCCCTTATGCTTGTTTTGGTGGCTGGTGAACAGCATGACCTTAGTTTTTTTGTAATTTAGGACTAAGCAGTGTTCAGAAAACCAGGCTTCTGCTTCTGTGAAGGACTTCTGGAGGAGCATTGGAGCCGATGGGGATCGGAGTGCGAAGCGAACAAGACTGCATCAGCGGTATATAGTATCAGTTGTCCAGAGCATGCTGTCGGGAGGGTGTTAAGGAATAGGTTGAAGAGGAGGGGCCCCGAGGATGGAACCCTGCAGGACCCCAGACTTAACTGGGAGGGAGGAGGAGAGTATTGCCCATCCTGACTTGCTGCGATCTTTCGGACAGATAGTTGGCAAACCAGATCGTGGCATCAGGAGAGAGACCTGCATTGAAACATAGAAACATAGAATTTGACGGCAGATAAGGACCGCTTGGCCCACCTCAGTGATAGGGAAAATGATGGAATCACTTCTGAAGGAAAGAATTGTCGAGTACCTAGAGGCCAGAGGGGCACAGGACCCAAGGCAGCATGGATTCACAGCAGGAAGGTCATGCCAGATGAGTCTAATAGATTTCTTTGACTGGGTGACCAAAGTAGTAGATCAGGGAGGGGCTGTAGACATGGCCTACCTAGACTTTAGCAAGGCATTTGACTCAGTCCCACACAAAAGATTAATATACAAGTTAGCCAGCCTGGGAGTGGGTCCCAAGATGATAGACTGGGTAAAGAATTGGCTGGAGAATAGGACACAGAGGGTAGTAGTAAATGGAGTCCACTCTGAAGAAAGGGGGGTTACTAGTGGGGTGCTGCAGGGTTCAGTATTAGGACCGGTCCTCTTCAATGTCTTTGTAAACGACAGTGCAGAGGGACTGGAAGGAAAAGTATGTCTCTTTGCAGATGACACAAAGATCTGCAACAGAGTTGATGCACAAGGTGGGGTGGAAAGGATGAGAAGGGACTTGGCAAGGTTAGAGGAATGGTCAAATGTATGGCAGCTTAGATTTAATGCACCTCTTTTTTTGAAAGATGCTACCCTCTTGGACTTTGTTGATTCCCTTGAGGTACTTGAAAGTTTCTATCATGTCCCCCTCTCCCTCCTTTCCTCGAGGCTATACATATTAAGCTCCTTTAGTCTCTCTTCATATGTCTTCCGGTGCAGACCCTGCACCATTTTAGTTGCCCTCCTCTGGACAGCTTCCATCTTGTCTATGTCCTTGCGGAGATTGGGTCTCCAGAACTGCACACAGTACTCCAGATGGGGTCTCACCAGCTGTCTGTACAGAGGGATAACAACTTCCTGTTTTCTACTGGTGATGTCTCTCCCTATGCATCCCAGTATCCCCCCAGCCCTCCTTACTGCCATCTCATATTGCTTGCCCACCTTTAAGTCATCTGATATGACTACCCCAGGACCCTTTCCATTTTTGTTTGTTGTTAGTATCTCACCCCCCATTGTGTACTCTTCCCCTGGGTTTTTGTTTCCCAGGTGCATTATCTTGCACTTCTTAGGATTGAATCTAAGCTGCCATACATTTGACCATTCCTCTAACCTTGCCAAGTCCCTTCTCATCCTTTCCACCCCACCTTGTGCATCAACTCTGTTGCAGATCTTTGTGTCATCTGCAAAGAGACATACTTTTCCTTCCAGTCCCTCTGCAATGTCGCTTATAAAGACATTGAAGAGGACCGGTCCTAATACTGAACCCTGTGGTACCCCACTAGTAACCCCCCTTTCTTCAGAGTGGGCTCCATTTACTGTTACCCTCTGTGTCCTATTCTCCAGCCAATTCTTTACCCAGGCTATCATCTTGGGACCCACTCCCAGGCTGGCTAACTTGTATATTAATGTTTTGTGTGGGACTGAGTCAAATGCCTTGCTAAAGTCTAGGAAGGCCATGTCCACAGCCCCTCCCTGATCTACTACTTTGGTCACCCAGTCAAAGAAATCTATTAGATTTCGTCTGGCATGACCTTCCCGCTGTGAATCCATGCTGCCTTGGGTCCTGTGCCCCTCTGGCCTCTAAGTACTCGACAGTTCTTTCCTTCAGAAGTGATTCCATCATTTTCCCTATCACTGAGGTTAAACTAACAGGTCTGTAGTTTCCTGCTTCTGCCCTGCTCCCACTTTGTGAAGGGAATCACATCTACCTCCTCCAGTCCTCAGGTACCACCCCATCCTCCCATGATTTGTTAAGAGGGTAGTCAGTGGTGTCACTAGTTCTACCCTTAGTTCTTTTAGAATTCTGGGATGAATCCCATCAGGCCCCATTGCTTTGTCCACCTTCAGTTTTAAGAGTTTTTCAGAACCCTTTCTTCTGTAAATGGGCTGGTATCAACTTCTGTATCCAGAGTGTTTCTGTTGTTTGTTTTAGGTACCTCCCCTCTTCATTTGTAAATACTGAGCAAAAAATTTGTTCAGTATCTCTGCTTTCACCATCACCTCTGCCCACCCCTCTCCTTTATTAAGCCTCACTATCCTTCCCTTAGTCTTCCTTCGCTCCCTGATGTACCTAAAAAAGGTTTTATCCCCCTTCTTAACTGAGTTGGCTATCTTTTCCTCGATTCGGACCTTTGCTGTTCTGACTGCCTTCCCAGCTTCCTTTTGCTTTAACTTTGAGAACCATAGTGGTTTCTTACATCGTTTTGTTTTGTTTATTTGCTTCACACAAAGGCTTGTTACCTCTGTGATGGCAGTTTTTATTACTCCCCATTGTTCTTCCACCCCTCCTTCCTGCCCATTTGTTAGTGCATTCCTTAGGCACTCACCCATTTTGGCAAAGTCAGCCCTCCTGAAGTCCAGTACTTTTGCCTTTGTATGGCTTGACTCTATTGCTGTGTTTTATTGTGAACCATACTGTTCGATGGTCGCTAGTTCCCAGATGGCTACCCACTTCTACATCGTGACCCTCTCTCCATCTCCATTTGAGAGAACCAGGTCTAAGATTGCTCCCTCGAGTGGGTTCCAATACTAGTTGTCTAAGGCATGCCCCCTGTAGGGCATCTAGATAATCCCACTCTTAGAAGTGGCTGCTGTAACTGCACTCCAGTTAACATCTGGCATATTCAGATCACCCATCAGCAATATCTCCCCTTTATCTGCCATTCTGAGTTTACTTTCTATCATTTCCTTGTCCATTTCCTCCCCCTGAGAAGGGGGTCTGTATACAACCCCTGTGCGGATTGTGGTGCCATTGCCTGCCTCCAAATTGACCCACAGTGCTTCTTCTCCTCCTCCCTGTTTACCCTTTTGTTATGTTGCTTTGATTCCTTCCCTTATGTAGAGAGCTACTCCTCCTCCTCTTTTACCCTCCCTGTCCCTCCTGTAGATAGTGTATCCTGGTATGTTTACGTCCCAGTCATGGTTCTGTGTGTACCATGTTTCTGTGACTGCCACGATATCCAGATGTTCCTCCTCCATCAAGGCCACTAATTCAGGAAGCTGGTTACCCAGACTATGGGCATTGGTACTTATTGCTCTCCATTTTTTGATGGCTTTACCTTCTGTAGCTGCATCCCCCACTGACCTTTCTACCTTGGTCTTTTTCTCATTTAGTACCCTGTTTTGTAGGGGGAGGCTTGGATTTTCTTGCTGCTTATCAGTGCCTCCCCCCTTGACTAGTTTAAAAGCTTGCCAATGAAGCATTTAAACCGATTGGCCAAAAGACTTGTTCCCTTCCTGGACAGATGCAGATCATCCTGCCAGTACAGGCTGGTGTTCCTCCAGGTGGAACCCCAGTCCTCAATGAAGCCAAACCCATGTGCTCCACACCCATTTTTTTCAATCATTCGTTAAACTGCATGGTGCAAAGTACCCTCGCCTCACCCATGCCACTGACGGGCAGCACCTCTGAGAAGGATACTGTGTGTGCTACTTGTCTTAGGCCCCTCCCCAACTCTACAAAGTCCTTCTGCACTGCTCTAATCTCATGATGAGCCAAGTCATTTGTCCCTAGGTGGACAATGACGTCCAGCTCAGACTCCCGTGCAACTGTTCTCGTGATCCTAAGGATGTGCTTCCTGTCCTTCCAAGCCATGGCACCAGGCAGGCACCTTATTTCAGTTTTCCCTGCTCCCCCCAGTTCTATCCCCTAATAATTGAGTCCCCCACCAGGAGCTGCTTCCTTTCCCTGTGGTGCCTCTGCCTCCTTCCTGAGGGCCTCCCTTGTGACAGTTGTCTGCAGCCTCCTTAGTCTCCTCTGTGGGTGCATCCATAGGGGAACTATGCTCCCCAGAATGGTGTATGGATTGTGGGTGGAACAACTGACTGGGCAGCCTCTGTTCCACCACCCTTACCCTCCTGAGCCCACTCCCGTCCAACTGCTGTGCTTTCTTCGCAACCTCTGAGGTAGTGGTGGTGGCTCTGGTGCTCCCTGGATGGGGGAGGTTCCCTTACTACTGTCCAGTGCGGCCTGAAGACGGGCAACTTCCTCCCTCAGGGCAGAGAGTTGTCTGCAAACAGGGCAGCACCTCAGCCTCCAGAAAGACTCCTGGAAGACTGCTGCCCCGCAGCCATTACATTGCACTACTCCCCACATGTCTGTCTACCTTGTTTAGTTTATTTATTTTTTGTTTGTTTTTTGTGTGTGTGTGTGTGTGTGTGTGTGTGTGTGTGTGTGTGAGTGATTGGTTTGTTGTATAGAAATATATATATTATATAATGTGTATGCTTATATTGTCAGTGCAGTGTGCTAGAGAGGATATGACAGAGATATGCACCTTTCCCTCTTGAGGAAGTGATGTCAGAACCCCAGGTATAAAGGAACTATTTCCAGGGGTGGGTGGGGTGAGAGGTGGGAAGGGTTTGGGCCTAAACTATGCCCTCACGAAACAGTCGGCTAAAAGCTCTGACCTACCGCTGCGATGAGTGCCTTCCTGTCAGCAAGATGCCCTACATGACAATTTGACAGAGAAAATACCCTGCTAATCAAACAGAAAAATACAAACATCCAAGTCAGACACAGGTAAACCTCCCCAGCCCCAAAACAGCCTGGTGACTTGTGCTCTGAAAGCAGTCAGCCCCAAAACACGTCAGCTGTGCACAAGGACAGACACAGTAAACAGTATTCAGTCCCTGTGGGTTTAAACTCTTCCTGCACTGAAAATCTTAACAATTGTAAGAAAAGTAAAGCAAGGTCCACCTGACTCTGTTGATTGAAAGACTGCCTTTTCTGATAATTCTAAGTTCCTTATTTCACCCTTCAGTTAGAAGTATCCTCCACTTGAAGAATATTAACTTTCCTAAGGAATCTGCTTCAAATCAAAGACAATTGTAAATTGTAAGGTTCACATCCCTCTGTTGTGAGCACAACTTGCTTTCTTGCAAATCCTAAGTTGCAGCTTCCAGCCAGAGGTAGCTTCACCTGAAGAATATTGGTAAGAGTAGAGATGAGGAGGGAGTAGTTTACTGTGTCAAAAGCTTTCGACAGGTCCACAAAGGCTGCCCCAGCAAGGCAGTCTTTGTCTAGGGCAGAGTGTAGGGAGGATGTGAATTCCAACAACGTTGGATGTGGTGCTGTGGCCCTGGTGAAAGCCATGTTGTTCCTGGCATAGTAGATTTTTTTTAAGTGAGGTGCTCCATAAGGTGGTCCAATACGATTCTTTCCAGGGCTTTCAGGGTGGATAGAGATGGGATGGTAGTTCCCCGTGGAGGCACGGTCACCGCCTTTGTGGATGGGGTGATGACCTCGGCTTTCCATTTGGAAGGGAAAGTTCCTTTTGGAAGGGAAAGTTCCAAGACAAAGGGAGCAGTTGATGATTCTGGTGAGAGGGGAGAGGACTTCATTGAGGGTAAGGCGCAAGAGTTTTAATGTCCAGGGTGTCCCCACTAAAACGTGTGTGCCCTAAGGCTTTTAGGAGATAGGGCTTGACTTCCACAGGGGTGACAGTCCTGAAGCGGAATGGGGGGGAGGAGAGGGGAGATGGGACTGCATGGGAGGTGAGGGGGTCGAAAAATTTTGGGGGGAGGAGTATACTGCTGAGGTCTGAGAAGGATGCATTTATGATGTTGGCTATGCATTTGGGATCAGTGGTGGGGGTACCATTACTGTTGAGAACGGGCAGGGGGGATAAGGTTTTCCCACTTAGCTCTTTGAGGTTGTCCCAGAATTTTCTTGCCTGAGCCCCAGGTGGAGGTGAGGGAGGCCTTGTAGTGCTCAGCCTTGGCTTTACATATTTCCCAGGGGCATTTGTTTCTCATTGCATGGTATCGATGTCTGTTGGCTGGTTTGCCAGGGTCAAGGGCAATTTGCCAGATGGAGTCCCTGTGTCGCATCAGGTTTAGGAGGGATTAGGAAATCCAAGGGGTGGAGGGTCCTTTGATAACATACTTCATGTATGGGGCATATATATCGCAGGCATAGGTGAAAGTGGAGATAAAGTATTCTAATGTCTTGCTGATGTCAGAAGCCTTGTGGATGAGAGACCAGTCACATAGGCTTAGGTGGTGTTTTAGGTGCTGCAGCATCCCAGGCTTCAGGTGGCACTGGAGAAGGATTTTTGGTGGTAGTTTCGACCTCTTACAGGACCAGACGCAGGTTACCAGGGAGTGGTCACTTAAGGCATTGGGAAGCACAGAGACGCTTGTGATTCTGGAGGGGCGGTTGGTTAGTAGCAGATCAAGCAAGGCAGCAGTACCAGTTTTGGGGTTGTGCCTATTGGGAGAGGGGATAGTTTGAGAGAAGTCCATCGCGGCAATGGCATCTTTGAGGGGGCAGCGGGGGCCAGTTGACACTGAAATCCCCAAATGCTAGGTATTCAGACTTTGGGGGCAAAATGGATAGGTAGCTGAGGACAGAGAGAAAAGTGTTTTTTTGATTTCACGGAGGGATGTAGATGGAGGTGACAAAGAGAGGGGCAGTGGCTTTATTAGTGGTAATTTTCAGGATGAGGGCTTGGGCACCATGGTCCAGTAGGGCAGGAGGAAGAGCTTAGCACTGTAGCGTATCATGTAGATAGATGGCATAGCCCCCTCCGCTTTTGTCATATCTGTCTACTAGGAAGCCAGAGTACCCAGGGATGGAGATCGCTGAGTTAGGGGTATTTTTGGAGAGCCAGGTTTCCACCAGGGAGATTATGTCAGGTTGATGTTTGACAATCCATCCCTGTAGGGAGCCAGTTTTTTTATGCAAGCTACAGATGTTGGTTGAGGCTAGTTGCAGGTCATCAGTAGCAGAGTGGTTGGGATTTGTAGCAAAGGTAGGGCCAGGGTTGGGTTTACATTACCTGACATTAGCATAAGAAGTAGAAGTAGGGACCTGAGCAGTGTGAACCGTAATTGCTTGCGGGGGGCAACCTAAGGAGTAGTGGTTGGAGGGCTTAGGGCCTATGACGGTGATAGGGAGAGAAAGTATATGTGAAGCAGTGAACAGGGATGGGTGGGGGCTGTATTGGGGTGGAGGGGGTTGTGGGGTTGGGGGAGAGTGGGGAGGCACTGGGGTACATAGTGTGTGCAGAGGGTGAAAGGCCAGAGAAAGGGGATGGGATCCAAAAGGGGGCATGTGAAGCTATGATAGGGGCCAAGACTAGGGCGGGGTAGAAAAAAGAAGCAGATAATAGAGGAGTGGGGGATGAAGGTGGCCATGGTGAGAGGTGTGGCAGCAGGGGCTGGGGAAGGAGAAATGGTCATAGTGTAGTTAGTGCAGTACACTTTCAGGTGTGCAGCTATAGCACAGTGGTAGTAACACCACCTATAGTGTGGAAGGTGCAGGGCAGTCGACACTGAGCTAACACCCCTTAGAGTGAGCAGTATGGGGTGCAGTTACCTTAGAGCCCCAGGAGTCCCACGCTAGTGACAGCTGGCCGTCTCCTAAGTGAGGGCAGGGAGGGTTCCAGGGCAGCGTAAAAGGGGAGAGGACAAAGGATTTCATTAGTATGCAGCGGGTGAGGGGGTCGGTAACAAGCCACAGGCTGTCTGGAAGGGACAGGCACTGAGCATGCGCGAACTCCGGCTGCAGTACTGGAACAACGGAGGCCTTTAGGAATCAGGGAAGAATGCTACCATCGAGCTGTAGGCCTGTCTAAGATCCTGGGTGGTTACAAACCCACAGGGGCAGAAATAGCGCATAAATCAACGCCAGGAATCAGGCAAGTGCACATACAAAACTTAATTGAGCTAAACTAAAGCTGAGTAACATTAGACTGTCTGCTACAAGGTAACAAAGTACAGGATGCATTAGCTAAGGGCTACAATATAGGCAAGATCATAGTTACTTAACCCTAGCTAGCATGGCAAACAGTGCAAACACACACAAAATGCAGTAAATCAAGTCCTTAAATCTCCAATGAAAATCATTGAGTCCAAGGTAAACAATCCTAATTGGAACAGATTTGCTTGTTTACAAATTAAATAGTACTCTTCATTCATTCATATGTAATTAGGTGAGGCGTGTTTGTTCAGAGGACACAGGTTCACTGCAAGTGCTGAGGAGGGTTCTAGGGAAAAGGTAGGGGGTGGCTGTACGGTAAGATGAGCAGCAGTGTGAGTGGTAAAAGAAACAGGCTCAAGGCATACAGAGGTGCTCTAACATAGCCCTCTTGAACTGGGTCAGATTCCGTGAGTCTTTGAACGTGTCATGAATGTCATTCCATCTGTCCTGGGCAGCAGTCAAGAAGGCCTTGTTGCCTTTGGATGTACAGGTCCATGGGACATGCAGTAGCTCTTGAGATCTGAGTTAATAAACAACAGTAACCCTGCAGTATGTCACTGTGGTAAGCCGGATATAACTCAGAGCAGTCCATACGTGTTCACTCATTTTATCTGGTGAGAGCATGTCCAGTTGGTGAACAAACAGGGACAGCATTGCAGATGTCACAGTGGGCAGTCCCCAGGTACCAGTGATCCCTGTACAATGTGGATTAACATTAAGACGGGAACAGAGGCAAACCACAGGAGAACATGGGTCTTGGGCATAAGGAGGGCAGATTTTAAAGAAATGGGAGAATGCCTCAGAAACGTCCTTAGTTGGGGGGGGGTGCTTTAGAGGGGTACAGGTACAGTGGGCTAAAATAAGGGAGGGCATAACTAAGGCAGCTACCCTCTGTGTAAAGGAAGGAAGTAAAAGCAGAAGGAAAAGGAGATTTATTATTCTCTAGGGAAGTGGCTAAGGTAGTGAAGGAAAGTTGGCATTCAGGAGGTATAAGGAAACACAGAGGAAGGAGGACAGAGAGGTATACCAAGTCAACAGATGGAAGCAGGAAAGGTGGTGAGGTGAGCAGATGTGCAGACAGTGGAAAGGATAGCCAGAAGGGACAGGAAAGGGGATAATATTTTCTTCAGATGCATAGGTGAGTAGAGGAAAGCAAGGGGAGGGATACTGATGATTAGAAGGGCAGAAGAGGATGGCTGTGCCGAAGAGGACCAAGTAAAAGCTGCCATCCCAAACAGGTACTTCTGCTCAGCGTCCACAGCGGAGAGAGGTGGGATGGACTACCAGGGAGTAGCAGGAACAAGGAGGGGGTGGAGACGAGTCCATTTTCAGAGAAGTGCTAGCTGCCCCACTGACAGTCTTATTCAACAGTTCACTGGAAACAGGTGTGGTTCCAGAGGACTGGAGAAGAGCTGACATCCCTCTGGCTAAGAGCAACAGCAAGGAGGAAGCTAGCAACTGTAGGCCAGTCGGTCTTAACTCAGTAATGAGGAAATTAATGGAAATGTTGCTAAAGAAAAGACTGACAGAGTACCTTGAATCCAATGGGTTGCAAGGCCACAGCAACCTGGATTCACAGCTGGAGGTCAATCCAGATGAATCATTTGATTTCTTTGACTGGATTGACCAGGTAGGTGGATCAGGGAAGGGCAGTGGACATGGTCTATTAGGACTTTAGCAAAGCCTTCAACACTGTGCCACACAGGAGACTGATAAAAAAAATTGAGCGGCCTGGGGTGGGATCCAAAGTGGTGAATTGTGTTAGAAACTGGTTAACAAATAGGCGACAGAGGGTGGTGGTTAATGGTATGCGCTCTAATGATGGGAGAGTGACTAGTGGGATGTCACAGGGCTCAGTACTGGGACTAGTCCTGTTCAGTGTCTTCATAAGTGACATTGCAGAAGAACCAGAAGAGAAGGTATGCCTTATTGCAGAGGATACCAAAATCTGCAATAGGGTGGACACTCAGGAGGGGATGGAGAGAATACGTAAGGAACTTGGGGAAACTCGAACAGCGATCAAGATCATGGCAGTTGGGGTCCAGTGCATAAAAGTGCCAGATCATGCACCTAGGGTATAAGAACCCTGGAGCTGAACATAGAGTGGGGAAGAGGAAAGGGACCTTGGACTTATCATAACTTACGATCTGAAAATTACAGCGCAATATGACAAAGCAGTAGGAAATGCTAGTGGGATGCTGGAGTGCATACGGAGGGGTATCTCCACTAGCAGAAGGGAGGTGGTGTTGCCACTGCATCACTAGCTGGCGAGACCCCACCAGGAATACTTTGCCCAGTCTTGGAGGCCACACCTCAGAAAGGACACAGACAGGGTGGAGGCAGTCCAGAGGAAGGCAACTAAAATGGTGCAGGGGTTGTAGGAGAAGCTTTATGAGGAGAGACTGAGAGATCTCAACATGTACACCCTGGACAAGATGAGATCAAGAGGTGAGAGAGACACCTTCAAATACCTCATAGTAGAGAACATGGTGCAGGAAGGGAGTCTTTCAACTGAGAAAGAACACCAGGACCAGGAGGCATGTGATGAAACTTGGGGGTGGCAGCTGGGGTTCAATGCCAAGAAATGCAAGGTGCTACATTTCGGAGCAAAAAACCCAAGGAGGTGCTACCAGCTAGGGGGATTCAGCTAGCCAAAACAGAGGAGGAGAAGGATCTCGGGGTGATCATAATGGGAGCAATGAACAACTCCGCACAGTGTAGAAAGGCAGCTGCAAAGGCTAACAGGATGCTGGGTTGTATTGCCAGAGGCATATCCTCCAGGAGGGGGAGGTGATCCTGCCATTATATAGATCACTGGTTAAGACCACACCTGGAGTACTGCGTGCAGTTCTGGCGTCCGTGCCTGAAGAAGGACATAGGTTACTGGAGGTGGTGCAACGCGAAGCAGTAAAAATGATCCAAGGGCTAGGGGACTTGCTCTGTGAGAGTAGGCTAAGGGAGTTGAACATGTACTCCCTGGAGGAGAGGAGGGATAGGGGGGACATGATTGAAACCTTCAGGTACATGAAGGGAATAAGTAAGGTGGGCACGGAGGGGCTTTTCCAATTAAGGAGGGGGAGCGACACCTGAGGGCACAATCTGAGATTGGAGGGTGGGAGGTTCAGGAGGGAAATGAGGAGACACTTTTTTACGGAGAGGGTCGTGGCAGGGTGGAACACACTACCAGAGGAAGTGGTATCCTGTAAGATAGTGGCCTGCTTCAAAAGCAGATGGGACAGGGTAAGGGGGAGGTTCACTGGAGGGGGAGAGGGGAGGGAGGGGCAGTATAAGGGCTGCTAGCTGCACAATCGAGCAGACTTGATAGACCAAAAGGCCTTCATCTGCTGGCAAGTTCGTATGTTCATATGAATTTAAGGGGGATGTGAGCAAATACTGCTTCACTGAAAGGGTGGTACATGCCGGTGATAGACTGTCAGTGGAAATGATGAAGGTGAAAACAGTTGTGGGCCTTAAGCATGCTTGGGATAGACATGGGGTATATTTGTAAATAGGCAAGGAGGAGGGAGAGTCCTTGGAGATCAATTATGGTCTTCTGAGACAAATTAGGCAGGGAACATCGGGGCAGACAGGGTGGGCCAAGTGGTCCTCTTCTGTCAACAAATTCTATGTTTCTCTGTCTATAAATCACAGTAGTGGGTGATTGTTGCAGATAAGGGCAATTCTACACAGGTTGTTGATGACACTGTGATCTTCTGTATGGTGTTTTTTCTAGTCAGTTTGTATACCTACCCGTCATAATCAACGGCCATTATTATCTGAATCAGAAGCGTGTACCTTGTTTGCAGACTGAGGCAACTTATATTCTGGTAGAACAGGCCTTTTTTCATTTGAACTCCTGACTGCTTTGGTGATGTGGACGTTGAAGGATAAATGTGGGTCGAGTCAAAGGCCAAAGTATTATAATTGTTCAACATTTTCAATGGGGGAGCTGGTAAGGGTTGTTATTTGGAGTGCCTTTTGCTGGTTCGGGTTATAGGTGAAGCATGAGGTTTTAGGGCTGTTGAGGAACATTCAGTTTGGGAGTTATCCAGTGTTGTGCTATATTAAGTACAGCTTTGAGGGAGATGTTGAGGTCATTTAGTGAAGATGATGGTGGCATTGGCATAGAGGTCTTTATTTGAGTTGGTGCCAGTGCAAGGGAGGTCATTTACAAACAAACTTAAAAGAAGTAGCCCTAGAAATGCCTTGTGGTAGGCCAAGTTTGAGTAAGATGGGGGTCAAAAGTGTACTTCATCTGCTGTCTCCTGGGTCCCTCATAAAAGCAAGATGCTACATCTCATGAGTACTGTGTCCGCTTTTGGAGTTGCATCTCATGAGGCTAGCTCAGCAAGCACAATTTAAACTAGAAAAAGGGTGTGTTGGAATACCAGAGATAAATATGCACATGCACACCTGACCCCAGCAATTTAGGAAATTGTTTCTTCTCCCAAGGATCATGAAAAATCTTAAAAGTAAAAAAAAAATTAAATATATATATATGTTTTTAAATTATCATGCGCAAATATTTACTGATAAACTTTTACAATACTCAGTAATATTTATTTTTACCACAGGAAGAGTGGAAGCACTCACCATTCACAAGAAAGCAGACTCCAAACTGGTTATGCTGTAGGTTCAATTTCTCAACAGTTTATTCACAGCCAGTGAACACACAGCAGTCCACTAGGACAAAGCAGATGCACTAGCCCTGTACTTAGTTTCACCCAGCTCCCTGGGCTTCGTCAGAGCTAACGCAACTAAGTGGAAGTACACTTTTAAACTTTCAAATGGTGATTGGTTAACTGATCAAAATTAGGCAGTAATTAAGAGTACTACTTCCCAAATGAAGACATACATGGTGAAAAAACTTAAAAATAAACGTAACATTTCTGCATTCTCATACGTTTCTACTACATTTCTGCATTTTCACACATTTCTGTGCTCCTCTGTGCACACCAATGTGAAAGTCAGAAAGTCCTTTTAAGTTTCCGCAGAATCTTAAAAAGGGGTTTCTTCAAATGCCAAGAAAATTCCTTGTAAAGTGAAGCTCATATTCCATACAGGGGCACATCTTCACTCTCTTCCATAAAGAATCACCATTTGAAATGTTTAAAAGTGCACTTCCACTTAGTTGCGTTAGCGCTGACAAAGCCCAGGGTGCTGGGTGAAACGTAAGTACAGGGATCGTGCACCTGCATTGTCCTAGTTGACTGCTGTGTGTTCACTGGCTGTGAATAAACAATTGAGAAACTGAACCTATAACCAGTTTGGAGTCTGCTTTCTTGTGAATATTGAGTGCTTCCACTCTTCCTGTGGTATCGGTATCTTTTGGAGTGCACCACCAGCCTAGTGGTCTACTCCCTGACTCTGCTTAGCAGTTATTTTTGTTTCCCCCTTCTCACGTGGCTGGCCTTTTCACCCCCACCCAACCCCATCTCCTGCTGTTTCTTGGACTTACCATGAGGATACACCTTGTGCCTCCACAGCTTTTCCTCTGTGGCATGGTCTTTGGAGATTCCCCAGTCCCCCTCTGGATGGCTTGCTCGGTCATGTGGCCCTGTACCCAGAAGGCAATGTGTGGTCTGCAAGGAACTGTGGGGCTTCTTCCTGCTGCCGGTAGTGTTTTCCAATGTTCTTATGTTCCTTGACTCATGATGATCAATAGACCTTTCTCTCCCTTGTTCTGAATCTCTACATCTTTTATGATTCACTTAGACACTTGCAAAGTGCTTTGCCAAGTGTCCAAGTCCAAGCTCCAGTGGTCTGTTTTGAAATCGATAGGGGGTCAGCTCCCATTCATTTCAAGTGACTCCAGGTTTTCATTTAAAAAAGGAATTTTCATGCCATCTGATGGCTTAGCTGTGCTATCATGGCGTTGACCTGCGTTTAGGAGGGTGCCTTGTACATTGCACTCAAGACAGCTGCTGGCAAGAGTGCTGCCCAAGACAGCACATCCAAGTCTGTAGAGGGTGTGGGGTGTGCTCCACTGCAGTAGATACCCCCCGGCGAGGAGAGTGCTCCTCCACTGGGGGTGTTGCATGCCCATGAGTCTTTTGCAGAGGGATCAGCACACTGCTGACGTGGGTGGTGGTAGGGTCATAATGGGAGAAAGCTCTGTCGTAGTGTAACTGAAAGCTACCAGCATGTTTTAGCCCTATGCGCCATGGTGATACCCCTCCACCCCCCACCCCGGGCATGGCTACTAGGGTATTGGCTTACAAGGATATGAGGACACCTGAAATACAGATGGCCCAGGACCAGACGATAACAGTGGACTGTGGGTGGGAAAAAAATATAATTTCATTTCAGTTCGTTTTTTATTTGTTTTACCAGGAAACGCTTCAGTGAGCAAAGCTCATTTGCAAATAGGTCCTGGTTAGGACAGTGCAGTACAGGAGAAATCATCAGTGGTGATGAGCGCAGGAGTAGTATAAATTGTAATAATATATATTCAGCTTGGTTGTAATAAGCATACAGTTACAGAAAATAGTAAATAAAACAATTGAAAATAACATACACAGCAAGCATTAACAGTGGAAAGTATTAGTAAATATTAGGAGCAAGTACAGTTGTCAGTACAATAGGGGTCAGTCATACATTTGAAGATGCCTAAGCTTACGATTCAGTTTAAACAGGTTTTCAGTTAGTTCCAGTAAGTTGGGGCAAGCCACTTGAAGGCCATTTTCCCATAGTTGGGTGCAAGACTTGGCACTTGGAGCAAAATATGTTTGCACGCTCTCAGGTTATATAGACTCTACTGTACATCACAGCTGAGCGATATATTGGGGTACCTCACGCCTGATAGATTTACAAGTCCACACATAAAGGCTTTTGCAGTGCCTAGTGGCGAGGGAGGGCCAGCCAACAGAAGTATAGAGGTTGCAGCGATGGGTTCTTGCAGGCAACCCAGTAATGAATCTAAGTGCCCTATGGTACAGAATGTCCAGTTTTGCAAGTTGTCCAGTGGCAGCACCTCTATATATGACATCCCCATAGTCAAGCAGAGGCAGAAACATAGCTCTGACTAAAGTTCTATGAGCTTATAGGGGTAAACTGAATTTACTTCTAAAGTAAAAACCCAGCCTTGACCTCGGTTTCTTACATAGATTGTCAATATGTCAGTTGAAACATAGACTCTGACGGCAGATAAGGACCGCTTGGCCCACCTAGTCTGCCCATTTCCCTACCTACAGGATAAGCCGCAGATCCTAGTTAACCAACCTCCTACTTCTTCCTACCCCCTACAAGAATTGCCTTATGTCTGTCCCATGCATTCTTGAATTCCCCCACTGTTTTAGACCCCACAACCTCCTCAGGAAGGCTGTTCCATGCATCCACTATCCTCTCTGTGAAAAAATACTTCCTCACATTGCCCCTGAACCGCCCCCCCCCCCCCAATCTTTAAATTGTGTCGCCTTTGTTCTTGCATGTCTCTTTTCTGAAAGATGCTACCTCTTGGACTTTGTTGATTCCACTGAGGTACTTAAACGTTTCTGTCATGTCCCTCCTCCTTCTTTCCTCAAGGATATACATATTAAGCTCTTTAGTCTCTCCTCGTATGGCTTCTTTTGCAGACCCTGCACCATTCTAGTTGCCCTCCTCTGGACTGCCTCTATCCTGCCTATGTCCTTGCGGAGATGGGGTCTCCAGAACTGGACGCAGTACTCCAGATGGGGTCTCACCAACTGTCTGTACAGAGGGATAACAAGTTCCTGTTTTCTGCTGGCGATGCCTCTCCCTATGCATCCCAATATACCCCCAGCTTTCTCTACTGCCTTCTCACATTGCTTGCTAACCTTAAGGTCCTCTGGTATGATTACCCCAGGTCCCTTCCTTTTTTTGTTTTGTTAGTACCCCCCATTGTGTAATCTTCCCTGGGTTTTATTTCCCAGGTGCATTATTTTGCACTTCTTTGCATTGAATCCTACCTGCCATACTTCTGACCATTCCTCCAACCTTGCCAAGTCCCTTCTCATCCTTTCCATGCCTCCTTGTGTATCAACCTTGTTGCAGATCTTTGTGTCATCTGCAAAGAGGCATACTTTTCCTTCCAGTCCCTCTGCAATGTCACTGATGAAGACATTAAAAAGGACTGGACCCAGTACTGAACCCTGTGATACCCCACTAGTAACCCCTCTTTCTTCAGAGTGGACGCCATTTACAATTACCGTCTGTGTTCTGTTGTCCAGCCAGTGTTTTACCCAGGCTACCACCCTGGGATCCACTCCCAGGCTGGTTAATTTGACTATTAATCTTTTGTGTGGGATTTTGTCAAATGCCTTGCTAAAGTCTAGCTAGGCCATGTCCACAGCCCCTCCCTGGTCTACTACTTTGGTCACCCAGTCAAAGAAATCAATTAGATTCGTCTGACATGACCTTCCCGCTGTTAACCCATGCTGCCTTGAGTCCTGTGCCCCACTGGCCTCTAGGTACTCGACAGTTCTTTCCTTCAGAAGTGATTCCATCACTTTCCCTACCACAGAGGTCAAACTGACAGGTCTGTATGTAGTTTCCTGCCTCTGTTTTGGTCCCACTTTTGTGAAGGGGAATCACATCTGCCTTCCTCCAGTCCTCGGGTACCACACCATCCTCCCATGATTTGTTAAAAAGGATAGTCAGTGGTTTCACTAGTTCTCCCCTTAATTCTTTTAAAATTCTGGGGTGAATTCCATCAGGCCCCATTGCTTTGTCCACCTTCAGTTTTAGGAGTTCTTTCAGAACCCTTTCTGCTGTGAAAGGACTGGGATCACCTCCTATCCAGAGTGCTTCTGTTAATTGGATTAGGCACCTTCCTCTTCTTTTGTAAATACTGAGCAGAAATATTCTTTCAGTATCCCTGCTTTTTCACTATCTCCTCTGCCCACCCACTGCTCATTTTATTCAGCCTCACTATCCCTCCCTTTGTCTTTCTACGCTCCCTGATGTACCTATAAAAGGTGTTATCCCCCCTTCTTAACCAAGTTGGCTATCCTTTCCTCAGTTTGGGCCTTTGCTATTCTGACTTCCCTCCCTGCTTCCTTCTGCCTTAATTGGTACAGCTGTCTGTCCTGCTCCTTCTTTGTTTCCTTATACTTCCTGAATGCTGTCTTTTTCTCTCTGACTTTCCCCGCCACCTCTTTTGAGAACCATAGTGGCTTTTTCTTTCGTTTTGATTTGTTTATTTGCTTAACACAAAGGCTTGTTGCCTCTGTGATGGCAGTTTTGATGATTCCCCTTTGTTGCTCCACCCCTCCTTCTAGCCTGTTTGCTAGTGCTTTTTCTGAGGCATTCTCCCACCTTGCCAAAGTCAGCCCTCCTGAAGTCCAGTACCCTCACTTTTGTATGGCTTGACTCTGTAGCTGAGTTTAACGTGAACCACACTGTTTGATGGTCGCTTGTTCCCAGATGGCAACCCACTTCTAGATCTGAGATCCTCTCACTGTCCCCATTTGAGAGTACGAGGTCTAAGATTGCTCCCTCACGAGTGGGTTCCCAAACTAGCTGTCTGAGGCATGCCACCTGTAGGTCATCGAGAATGGCCCTGCTCTTGGATGTGGCTGCAGCAAGTGTGCTCCAGTTAACATCTGGCATATTCAGGTCTCCCATCAACAGTACCTCCCCTTCTCTGCCATCCTAAGAATGCCTTCTATCATATCCTTGTCCATTCCCTCCCCCTGACCTGGAGGTCTGTATACAACCCCTGTGCGGATTGTGGTGCCACTTCCAGTCTCCAAGGTGACCCACAGCCTCCTCTCCTCCCTGTTTACTCTTTTGTTCAGTTGCTTTATCCCTTCCTTACATGAGAGCTACCCCCTTCTCCCTCCCTGTCTCCTGTAGCTTACTTACCCTGGTATGTTAACATCCTAGTCATGGTTCTCTGTGTACCATGTTTCTGTGACTGCTACTATATCCAGGCATCCCTCTTCCATCAAGGCCACCAGTTCAGGGAGCTTGTTGCCCAGGCTACGGGCATTGGTACTCATTATCCTCCATTTCCTGATGGCCTTACTCCTTTTTGCCCCATCCCTGTCCTTCTTGTCTTTGTACTTTCTCCATTTACCCCTGCCCTTCTCCCTATCGACATCTCTATGTTGGTGTTTACTCCACTTACTACCGTGACTTTTTTTGGGGAGGACTAGGATTTCCCAGCTCCTTTCCAGTGCCTCCCCCCTTGGCTAGTTTAAATACTTGCCAATGAAGCATTTTAACCTATCACCTAGGATCCTGGTTCCCCTCCTGGACAGATGCAGTCCATCATGCCAGTATAGGCTTGCATCATTCCAGGTGGACCCCCAGTCCCTAGTGAAGCCAAATCCCTGAGCTCTACACCAGTTTTTCAACCACTGATTGAATTCCATGGTGTGGAGCACCTAGACTCTCGACGCATATAGACAGTAGACAGGCAGCACCTCCAGAAGGTTACCATGCATGCTACTTGTCTAAGGCCCCTCCCCAATTCCACAAACTCTTCCTGCACTGCTCTGATCCCTTTCTTAGCCAGGTCATTTGTCCCTAGGTGGACAATGACATCCAGCTCCCTCCCCGTGCAGCTGCTCACGCAATCCTGAGATTACGCTCCCTGTCCCTCCAAGCCATGGCGCCAGACAGGCACCTTACCTCCCTCTCCCCTTCCTCCCCCAGTTCTACCTTCCTAACGATGGAGTCCCCCACCAGGAGTTGTTTCCTTCCCCTGTGGGGTCCCAAGCCACCCTCCTGTGGGTCTCCTTTGTGGAGGTTCCCAGCATGCTCCTTGGTCTCCACGTGGGTGCCTCCATAGAGGAACCACACTTTGCCAGAATGGCATAGGAATTGTGGAGAGGTACAACTGGAGGGATGCGCCTCTGTTCCACCACCCTCACCCTCCCTGAGCCCACTGTAGTCCAACCGCTCCTCTTTCTTGGCAACCTCTGAGGCAACGGCAGTGGCCCTGGTGGTCCCTGAATGGAAGAGGAGGTCCCACAAATCCTGGCCAACTCAGCCTGGAGATGAGCAACCTCCCCCCTCAGCCCAGAGAGGTGCCTACAGATGGGACAACACCGCTTCCTCCAGAACGTCTCCTGGAAGACTGCTGCTCCACAGCCACTGCACTGCACCACTCCCATCATGTCTTATTTCTAGCCCCTTCACTATCATTTGGAATCCTTACTCTTTCCTCTGTTTTTTTTTTCCCCTTCTCTCTCTCTACTTCCTTACTGCCTCTGTGCCCTTTAAGCTCCTGATTGTCCTGTTCTGAGACAAGAAGATCCTATATATCTCAGTAGACCCCTTACTTGCTTAGAGGCAGACCTCCAGCTGCTAGAGGGGGCCGGAGAGCTAATCTTGCCCTTCTGGGATGGTTTATTTTCTAGCCATATTCCCAGATATCTGAATATTTCTATTATTTCCAGTCTCTCACCTAGTAGTGTAAGAATGTCGGGGTGGAAGGGTCAATTGCCTGTTTATTGTTAGGGGCAGAAACCATATATTTTGCTTTTTCAGTGTTAAGGAGGAGTTTCGAGACACAGTTTCAGTTGGAGAGCATTGAAGGCAGTCTGTAGGCCATGTATAGCTTCCTTCAAGTTGGGTTTGGTTGCCTATACTACTGTGTCATCTGTGTAACATTGCAATGTTACATTTTCAATATCATCACCCAGATCATTAGTGTAAATAGTGAACAAGAGTGGTCCAAGGATGGATCCTTATAGAACACCTTTGGATTTGAGAGCAGGACAGCATGCCTTCAGATTTCAGTTGCTATTGTCTACCCATAAGATACTTTTTGAACCAGGGTAAGGCAGTACCAGTAAGAGACAGTTTATTTAGCAGTATTTAATAGTTCACTGTATCAAATGTATTGCTAATTACATTTATTGATAAATATTTTTGCATGATGTTTTAAACACATATATATTTTTTTAATGATTTTTGACTTAAGAATTTTGGTTAATGTGCAGACTAACTAAATAAGTTTACATTTCGTTTTCTAATCATAGTTCATTTGCAAAGTATTACAGCTGCATGGCAAAGCTTTCGATACTGTTCCACATAGAAGATTAGTAAGCTGGGTAGGCTCGGGTTGGGTCAGAAGTTGGTCAACTGGGTGGCAAACTGGTTGACGGGCAGAAAACAGAGAGTGGTGGTAAATGGTATACAGTCAGAAGAGATGCAAGTCACAATTGGAATGCCTCAGGGATCAGTCCTGGAGTCAGTTCTCCTCAATATCTTCATCATTGACATTGCAGATGGACTGAAGGGTAAGGTTTGTCTGTTTGCAGATGACACCAAGATCTGCAACAGAGTAGATGATCCAGATGGGGTGGGCAGAATGAGAAGAGATCTGGATAAACTAGTAAAATGGTCAGAAGAGTGGCAACTGGGATTTAATGCAAAGAAGTGCAAGATCATGCACATAGGGAAGAGAAACCCTGAAGCCACCTGTAGGCTGGGAGGGGAGTTGCTGGCAGTCGCAAAGGAAGAAAGAGACTTGGGCATCATCATCACTGATGACCTGAAATCATCCAAGCAGATCACTAAAGCAGTAGGTAACACTAGGGGGATGTTAGGGTCTATTAGTAAGGGTATCACAAGTCGTAAGAGGGAGGTAATAATCCCTCTTTACAAGACACTGGTTAGGGCCCCATCTGGAGTACTGTGTACAGTACTGTAGGCCACACCTTCACAAGGACATTAACCAAATTGAGGCAGTCCAGAGAAGGGCAACCAAAATGGTGCAGGGACTGCATCAGAAAACAGATGAGGACAGATTAACTGAGCTTAATATGTATACTCTAGAGTAGAGCAAAGGGGGGAGAGAGGTGATATGATCGAAACATTCAAACACCTTAAGGGCATTGACAAGGTGGAAGAGTCTAACATGTTTCAATATAAGAAAAATAGCAGGACAAGAGGACACAGCATGAGATTAGAGGGAGGCCGATTAAGGGGTAATGTGAGGAAGTTCTTTTTCACAGAAAGGGTGGTGGTTGCATGGAGTGACCTACCTCAGGAAGTGGTGGCTATGAATACAGTGCAGGGCTTCAAACAGGCATGGGATAGGCATAAGGGAGCAATACAGATGAGTATGAATATATACGCTATTGACAGAGCAAAGGCCGATGGCACATTAATAAGGTAGAAACAGAAATGGGCAGACTGGATGGGCCTTGCAGTCCTTATGTGACGTCAACTTCTATGTTTCTATGTTTCATTTCATATTAAGTGATTCAAAAATATTACACTGCAGAAGATAAATAGGTTTGTTGCAGAAAACGCTGTTGGTAAAACACCTTGGTTTGTTAATATCTCTTTCTGCCAACCTTGCTCACACACTTGAACCTCTTAAAGGAAAACGGTCATAATATTAAATAACCCTCCCCCCGATTAGTATCTGATTAGCAGTTTCGCAAATAAAACAACTTGTTTTTATTTTGAAGACTTCCGGGGCTCCGCAAAATGATGTGCGCTGTGCGCTTTCATTACAAAGCTAAGTGCGGTGCTGCACCGCTCAGCTCCCACACACTTCTATGGGAGCTGAGCGGTGCAGCCCGCACTTAGCTTTGAAATGGAAGCATGCAGCATGCCATTTTAGTAAGCCCCGGACTTCTTTCAAAATAAAAACAGTAAGTTCAAACACCTGAAAAAGGTGTTTTATTTGTGAATCCGCTAATAGGGGGGTAAGCCTTTTGGGGGTGGGGTATCTAACATTGTGACTGCTTTCCTTTGAGCCCAGTGCAAAGCCTCATGGGTAACAGTATGCAAATTATTGGAAAAGGCTCTCTTTCACTGCTCTAAATGTAATCTCCCTCTTCTATATGCTACTTCTAAGTGTACTAAAATGTCCACTTTCCTGTACTGGCAAGCCACCGTATGACCCCATTTAATGTTCCTTAGACATCAGGTTGCAAGCCTCCATAACAGGCCTTTAAAGATCCGCATCATTTCTCCAGTCCCACAGCTGTTGTGTTGGTATTTTTGTAAGATTTTTACTTGTGTTAAAAACAACATAAAATTGAGAGGGAGCGCTGAAGTGCAGGAGAAGAGGTGCCCCCTAGTAAGTGTACATAATAATAATAATTTTTCCTCTAGACATTGTAGTGAGCCAGATAAACTGCTACGTAATTGCATGCCATGCCTCGCGCTGGGTCTAAAGCAAAAAAAAAAACTCTGCTGGCACCGCTGATAGCGCCCTAGTTCGTTGCACCCACCGCGACCCTAGAAACAGCGCTAAGACTGTTCTGGGGACAACCCGACCCCATCCCCTCCCTCTGGGGGGGGCAAGCCATTGAGCCCTGCCAGCAGAAGCTGGACCCGTGGTAGTGTAGACGAGTGTCCATTGGGGCAGGGGGCAAGTCAGGGCGGATCGTCAGCTGAGGTAAGTCGGGGCGACGGGCAGACAGGGAATGTCAGGAGCTGAGCCTCACTGGGGGCAACAAACTGCTCGATAATTCAGCCCCAGTGGGCCAGCAACAGTCTATTTCGCTGCCTTTCAGGTGATTGGTGTTTGGAAGCAGAAGTTGCTCGCCTCATCCAGGATAGGCCAGGCTGTAGGCAGCTGCAAAAAGTCAGCGCTTCTCACAGAGAGGGGTGGTGGAGGGTTACATGCACTAGCAACCGTGGTGGGTTGGCCAGGAAGCCTACTGTTCCTGAAAAGGTTCACTGTGTGTACAAGGTCATTATGGCACTGTTCATGCCATGGGGAGGAGGGAGGGTATGAGGGGAGAGAAACAGGTGAAAAAAACTTCCTGCTGTCTACATGACAACTCATAGGTCTACATGACGACTCATAGAGTCTGAACAGCATATATCACTGATAATAGTAATTGCTCTTTTTTTTTTTTTTCAGATTGTATTGGCAACAAATATTGCAGAAACCGGTATTACAATCCCTGATGTTGTGTTTGTCATTGACTCAGGAAAAACCAAAGAAAATCGGTGAGACATTTCATAATTCATAAGCAGATGTGTGCGATAATGTGACCAGTTAGCACATTTTAACTTCTCCAACAGAGATCCTACACAGCTTGAGTAGTGAGCCAGTTACAAATCGATCGACTTGATCTAGAACTAGATTGACCGAGGCAGCTAGCCAGATAGTACCCAGCTTCCAAAAACAGTTCATCAGACAGGCCTTCTTCCAGGACTTGGCAAAATGAACAGGTTACCAACTCCTCCTTTGACAAACCCCTAAACTTCTCACTTTCCAAAGGCTGCTGTTGGGTAGCTTGAAGATCTGTGTAGGTGCCTTCCAACCTGAACTTCTCACTGTATCCGTACCCCAGTATTTATATGTATGAAATGGCAGCATCCACCTCTCCTTCAACTCTGTAGTGTCTGTGTATATATAAAGGGACAGCCCTTAACACCAGTGGCTATCATCCTCATCCTCATTTCCGAACCTTGGTCATCAGCATTGAATGCTGGTCACCGCTGCACCAATGGGTCATCCATCATCCTCTTTTTAAGGGCTTTGACCATATGTTCCACACTGTGTGAGCCTCCTTCTCTGTAGGACTTGAACCAGTCCTTACCATGCTGTTAGAGAAGCCTGTTGAGCCTTTGTCAACATGTGACCTTGGTTTCTTGTCTTGGAACATAACTGTTCTAGTGGTTATCACCAGCCAGGCAGGTCAGCGAGTTGAAAGCCCTTTCAGTTGACCTGGCCCATTTGATTTTCCTTAAGGATAAGGTTGTGCTATACATAAATAAGAAATTCCTGCCAAAGGTGGTATCTGAATTTTACTTAAACCAGACCTAATTTAGTTTGAAGTCCAAAGGGAATAAACAAGGTGAACTGCAGAGAACTATTTAGCATGCACATAGGGTCAAAACCCAAGGTCACAAGTGGAAACTAGCGGAGGGGGGGCGGTTTAAGAGGGATGTGTTGAAGTTCTAGTTTACAAAAAGACTGGTGGAGCCATGGAACAGTCTGCCAGAGGAGGTGGTGGGCACCAAAACCATAAATGGTTTCAGGCATGGCTGGGGCAGAGTGAAGGGTATGGTAGTTGCTCTGGTTGGAAGCAGTTGGGAGAGGAACAAGTGGGTGGACGGGGAGGGATAAAACCCTACATGGACAATAAGCCCCAGGGTACATAGGGTACTCTGGGCAGACTAGAGAGACCTGTGGTCTTTTTTTGCCATCATTGTCTTATGTTAAAGGGACCTCTTCACAGTTATTCACTGCCTGCACTGAACCTTCTTAAGACCAGGTTGCCTTAAAGCATACCATTTCTCATTGCACTGAATGCCCCCTTCCTGTGTTAGAGCCTTTTCAGCCTAGCTTACAGCTGCCTCCACCAGGGGGATTCCAAATGAGTGAGATTTGCAGGGCCGTTGTTTTGGCATCCACACACACTTTCACTACCTCTCACAGGATTGACCTGCAGTCTTGCGCGAATGTTGGTTTTGTATCCTTCATCCTGAAATCTGTCTTCAGCTGAGCTGAGGGCTTATCCCCTCTCCAGTTCAGATACTGCTAGAAGCTAAAACCTAAATTGTGCACCCTGTCCACTCAAGTTAAAGTCAAGAGGAAAAGGTGCTGAAAGCAACGGTATTATGTAGTACTTCTTATTGCAGCAGACTGCAAAATACAGACAAGTTCCCAGCAAGATAAAACTACAGCACAGGAGGCTGAGGTGAACAGAATCACTCACACTCATACTGCCCTGGTGATTGGTTCCAAAGAGCTTCCTTAGGGGTGACGAAAACATGCATACTGTCAGCCGCTGCAGAGGGGGCCTACGAGGATATTCCAGTACTGGACCTACATACGAAATCGCCAGCAGTTAGAGGTCTTATGGTCTATCGTGTCTGCTCAATTGTGCAGCTGGCAGCCTTATACTGCAGCTGCCCCCTTACCCTGTCCCATCCCCTTTTGAAGCAGCCCATTGTTCTACAGGATACCACTTCCTCTGGCACTGCGTTCCACCCAGACAGCACCCTCACCATAAAAAGTGTCTCCTCATTTTCCTCTTAAACCTTCCCTCTTCCAATCTCAGATCGTGGGGAGCTCCAGGCGCTATTAGTTGAGTCTCTCTACCTGGTTTTCCAGAGGGACATAATCATCTTTCGCCCAAAGCCAAAATTCCTCCCAAAAGTGGTATCAGAGTTTCTCCTTATCCTGATGATTAACTAGTGATATGCTTTACTAACCCTTTTTTGGAGGCCAACTGCAGGCTCCATACCCTGGACCTGCAGAGAATGCTCTCTTATTATGTTGAGCGCATGGCTGAAGTTTAGACACAGGCTCGCCAGCTGTTTGCCACAAACCCTGAAGCAATGCCTGGCACACTGGTAGCAACATGGATGATTTGCAGGTGCATCACATACTGCATCAACCTCTGCTACAGGTTGGCTGGTAGGGAGCCTCGTAGGGCTTGGGGCTCATTCCATCAGACATACCAGTGCCTTGGTGGCTGCTTCCAGGGGCATCCCTACCCAGGAGATCTGCAGGGCTGCTACCTAGAAATCAACACATTCCTTCATTTCCCACTACCATATCGACCTTGAGTCATGTCGGTATGCAGGTTTTTGGACCTTGGTTCTTCAGTCTCTGCCATGTAGGGTGTGCGCCTTGCCCCCTCCTCCTGGAGAACAGCTAGGAGTCTGCCAGAGTGTGCATAGTAAACCATATCCATGCCCCCATAAAAATAGATTACTCCCCTGTAACTATAGTTTAAGGAGTGGTATATGGTTCACATTCACAGCCTTCCCTGGCAGGTGGCTCATGTATCTTTGCTTCTAGTTTGAAAAGATCAGATGACACAGGGTGGAGTTGGGGGGATATACCACCCCAGTGGTAGGAGGAGCTTGGCTTAAAGATGTCCTGCCAATCACACCATTCCAGTGCAACTGCCAAAGTGTGGATGTGAACCATATACCAGTCCTAGAACTACGGTAACAGGTGAGTAACCTTTTTTGTCATGATAACTCTGGCCATATGAGTGAGCGAGCTCCAGGCACTATCTGTGGAGTCTCCATATCTAGTTTTCCTCAAGGACAAGGTTGTCCTACACAGCCATGCAAAAGTCCTGCCCTAGGTAGTTTTCCCCTAAATCAGCCGATTATTCTACCAACTTTCTTCCTGAGGCCTCGCATTTCGGAGGCGATGTCTATGTTCCACATACTCGACGTTCACTGGGTCCTGCTCTACTTCTGGTAGTGTACATCAGAATTTCCTGGTGAGGTTCATAAAGTATGTGGATGGCAGTCTAGGTAGACCAGTAGCCAAACAGACAGTTGGCCAGTAGATCACCTCCTGCATCGGTCTGTGTTACAGGTTGACTCGGGAGTAGCGTGGAAGGCTCACTCCACCAGACATCCTGCTGCCTCTGTTGCTGCTTCCAGGTACTGTACATCCCCATTTGTGAAATATGCTGGGCTGCTACACATTCATTTCCCATCACAACACTAACTTGCTCAGTTGTCATGTTGCTGCTTTTGGGTCCTCAGTCCTTCAGTCTCTGTTCAGCTAGTTTGGTGTGCGCGCCTTTACCCCTTCTCCTTAGAAGTATTAGTAATCTGCCTAAGTGTGGATGGTGAACTGAATCTAAGTAGTCAGAGATAGTGTTAGAAAGAGAGATTACTTAATTGTAACCATAGTTCTACTGCTGATATTTAATTCACATCCAGATGACCTGCCCGTCCTCCTCTGGCAAGACTTGCTTTGGATTCAGGTTATAGCATACAGAGTTGAGTGCACTGGGGTGCAGCCGGAGGACCACGTGGTTGGGTGGTAGGAGGAGCCAAGCTTGAAGACTGTTCCGGTGACAGCTTAGTCAGCGAAAGGCTGCCTAATTGAGGATGTGAACTGAATACTAGTAACAGAACAATGGTAACAAGTGAGTAACTTTTATTTCCAGTGAAGATGCGTCAGCAAGGGCAGGAAGAGGGTGACCTGGCATGGACCCATGTCCAGAGGGTGCTTTATAGTGGGGCCATTTCTAAGTGAAGAATTGACCAGCAAGGGTCAGGTAGACCTATGCTGGCTTGGGGCAGTCGGACCACACTGAGCACACTGGTGAATCCTGAGAGTAGGAGAGTACTGGAACGGGCCACAGGGAGAGTTGGCTTGAGCATATGGGGGCAAAATGGTGATAAACTAAAAGCAAAAAAAAAATGTATTTCTAGGGACGTGAATATGTTGTTCAATCTACACTTACTGGCAGGTTCCTTGCCGCTTTAAATCTTGCCGGAAGGTCTTCAAGCTGGCTCCTCCCACCCACCCGGGTGGTAAAACTCTCGGCTCCACCCCATGACGCCAGATCTTCCTTACCGCTTGGAAGCTCAGGTTCCCTCCTTTGTGCTCTGCTTTTTAGGTCTGGATCCAGACTCTTCGGTTAACCCGAAACTAATTTTAAAATTTACAAGACTTCGGTCTTTATCTTCCCTTGCGGCTGCGATGGACAAATCGACTCCCGGATTTCGTCGGTGCTCCTATGGGCAGAAGATGTCCCGGACCAATCCGCACTCCACGTGCATTTACTGCCAGGGGCTTGGCCACGATTCGCAGGCCTGCGACTTGTGCAAGTCCTTTTTGGCTACGGTCTTAGAGGATCGCGCTGCCAGATTACATCTTGGGCGCCCTGAGAAACGTTTTCCTCCAATCAAGTCGAAGGAGGCCTGTTGAGCGGTGTCCGTGGCTGCGGGCTTGGCTGAACAGCTCGAAGAGATGATCGCCCTCGAGGAGGAGGCGGCCCAGGCCACAGCATCATCATCCTCGGTCGTAGCATTTATCCCGCTCTCCTTGGGCTCCTCCTACATGGCTTCGTTTGAGGAGCTTTGTCAGTCCCTCTCCACCAAGGGAGAGTGGCATTCGGGACATTCCTCTCGGTCCAAAAAGAAGGACTCTAAGGGTAAGTCCCACCATCGACGTTCGTGGGAGCGGGAGAGGTCCCCTTCCCTGGATAGTCGACACTCGACTTCGGTCGAGGTTGCGGCTAAGGCCGCTGGCTTCACGGTGTCCCCATCAGGTCAGTCGGCTGAGACACCCGTCGACACAGTCGAGATTTTTCTCGACCCATTGGACGGGCTGTCAACTGGAGAAGCCGACAGCTCTTCTTCACCGGTTCCCCCCATGGAAACCGAGGACTTGCCTGTGCCGGAGTCCCTGGTTAAGGTCCCTGAACCAAGGGAGGAGCAGGGTGCCCCCGCCCCTCCCAGACCCACCCTCGGAATTCCCGAAGATCTCGGTCTCGGACCTCTTCCAGGTCCAGCCGATCCCACCGACATCGGCGGTCTCAATCTTGGCACCATGGAAAGCGGTGGCGCCGCTCATCCTCATCTTCATCCTCTTCAGAGGATAGGCTCCGGTGCAAATTGCGTCGGCGCTATGAGGATCTAATGTGGCAACAGCTCATTTTGTCTGGGAATAAGCCGACTCCGTCGCCTTCACCGGCCATTAAGTGGCTGTCACGGAGTGGCCGAAACAACCCTCATAGTAGTCGAGGAGCCGGCGCACCAGTTGTTCATCCGAAACCGCTGCGCCCACCCTTGTGGTGGAACCCCACCTCCACAACCTAAATCTGGGGCCCCGACCAGGATTCTCGGTCGGGTCAGGGCTTGCCCCACCGGTTGTCGGTCGCCCTCACTCCCGATTGACCTCAGCAGGTGGAGGGTGGCTCAGGCGCTCGGCAGTTTTTCACAGACTCCTTGTTCTCCAGGCCGCTTGACCTGGAGTCCACTGGGGGTCAGTCGGTGGACGAGAGCCCATCCTCATTCCTTGGAATGCTTCGGCTCATCTCAGAGTCCACTGGGGTGAAGCTCGAACCCGTTTCAAATGGGCCAAGTATCCCCTCACGGAGATGCTGGACTGAGGGGATTCCCCCATGGAGGCCTTCCCGGTGGCCGAAGCCATTGTTGGCCCGGCCCTGGAGCTGTAGCAGCGGCCAGCTTCTTGTCCAGCACCTTCGGCCAGGATGGCTCGAAAGTATGCTGTTCCCACCGGTTCACTCTCCAGTTTATCAGAGCATCTCTCCCCGGATCGGTTAGTGACCAACAGCGTTTTCCGGCGTTAAGGGAATGCTCGGGATGTGGACAAGCCATCTGATAAGGAGTCCAAGAAACTGAACTACTCTGGGTGGAAAGTCTGTGCCGCTTCCTCCCTAGGCCTTCGTCAGGCCAGCTCAGCCATTCTGATGGCACACTTTTCACACGCCCTTTTGGGCTCCCTGGATGAGGTGATTCCTCATCTCCCGGTTGACCTTCAAACAATGGTCAAGCAGGTGCGGGATCAGGGAAGGGCGGTGGCTAAACTGCAGCTCCAAATTTCCTTGGACATCGCTGACTCGTGTGCCCAGTCAGTAGTGGCCGTAGTGGCCATGTGCCACAGAGCTTGGCTGCGGATCTCCACTTTTGCAGCGGATACCCAGCACAAGCTGGCAGACGTTCCCTTCTTGGGTACTGACTTGTTCGGTCCCAGGGTGGAGGGTCATCTGCAATGGATCGAGAAGTCCAACGCCACCTTGGACTCTGTCACGTCTGCCCAGAAGGACAAAGGCCACCAGCAGCAGTGTAAGCCCTTTCGGCCTTCAGCCCCTGCGGCACATCCGGCCCAGCAACACCAGCATCAGGGCCAGCAGGCTTGCACTTGGCACCCCAAAGCCAAGCCTGCTGCTTCCTCCAGCAGGAAGCCGGGAGGTAAAGGTCCAGGAGGCTCCTTGGCCAGTCCTTCCTCCAAGCCTGCCCAGTGACGGGTTGAGGGGTGTCGCCCCCAACCTCGTCACTCCTCCCTGGGTTCCCCCATGGGGGGATGGCTCCGCCACTTCCTTTCCGCCTGGTCTGATGTCACCATGGACCACTGGGTGCTGGAAGTGGTAGGAAAGGGCCTGTCTCTGGATTTGAGCAGTCCCCACCCTATCGAGCCGTTGCCCAACGGGGGGGCTATGGGTTCCGCAGCCTCTCTGTCGGCTTGTCGAGCCGACATTGCACTGCTCCTCCAGAAGGAGGTGATCAGGGAGGTGGTGGATCCTCCACCAGACCCAGGGTTTGTGTCCAGGTACTTCCTGGTCCCAAAACGGATGGGGAGCTGGCGCCCCATTCTAGACCTACACGACATGAACAAGTTCCTAAGGTCTCGAACCTTCAGGATGGTCACTCTGGCTCAGATCATTCCATCCTTGGAACGAGGTGTGTGGTTCTGTTCTCTGGACCTCCAGGACGTGTTCTTTCATGTCCCAATCTGTCCGTCTCACCAGTGATTCCTCTGCTTCAGAGCAGAGGGATCCCTTTTCGAGTTCTGGGCCATGCCCTTCGGCCTCTGTCCAGCTCCCAGGGTCTTCACCAAATGCATGGCAGTGGTGACAGCATTCCAGCGGCGCCGAAGGGTCCGGGTGTACCCTTACCTGGATGACTGGCTAATTGCAGCCCCCTCCAGGCTGGAGGTGGAGCGAGCCAGGGATCTGGCCCTCCAGGTCTGCTCTCAGATTGGCCTCTTCATCAACGAGTCCAAATCGAACTTGTGTCATCGCAGGTGATTCAGTTCATCAGGGCAGAGCTCTACTCTCTTCGAGCCAGAGCACTGCTCCCGTCGGACATGGGCCGAGGTTCTTTCCTCCTTTGCCCAATCATTTCTGGTTGGGAAATTGCGCCCTGCCCAGGACTTCCTGCACCTCATGGGCCTCATGGTGGCCTGCACCAGCATGGTCCATTGGGCCCGCTGGCACATGCATCCCCTGCAATGGGGGCTTGCCGCCAATGGTCACAGCGGTCCAGTCCTCTGGACCAGCCAGTGACAGTGACCCAGGAGATGTGGAATGGCATCCAGTGGTGGCTCGTTCCTGCTCATCTGCAGGAGGGTATCCTGTTTGTCTGCCCAGAGCCGACGGTCGCTCTGATGACCGACACCTCTCTGATGGGTTGGGGTGCCCATCTGGCGGAGCTCAGAGCGCACGGCCTCTGGTCCCCTCAGGAGTCTCAATGCCACATAAACCTGCTGGAGCTTCGAGCGGTCCGACTAGCCCTCACCGCCTTCGTTCCATTTGTACTGGGTCAAGTGGTCCAGGTCCAGAAGGACAACATCACGACCATGTACTACCTAAACCGCCAGGGCGGGGCGCACTCCTTGCCTCTGTGTAAGGAGGCTGTCCGCACTTGGTCTCTCGTGAGCAGACTGGAGGCGGATCTCCTGGCCATCCATGTGGCAGAAGCCTCCAACACTCTGGCCGATGCCCTAAGCTGGATAGGTGCTGCATCTCACGAGATCTTGGCACTCCTGGACAAGGATGCTATAGAACCAGTGCCACAGAACCAGAGAGCAGACGGATATTATTCGCACTTCTTCCTGGTTCCACAAAAGACAGGGGACTTACGCCTGATCTTGGACCTCAGCGACCTCAACGCCTTTGTGTTGTACAAATGCTTCTGCATGGTCACCCTTCTGGGTCTTATCCCAGTGCTGAAGCAGGGCACGTGGCTCGCATCGCTGGACATGCAGGACGCATATCTCCATCTCCCCTCTCGGGGACCATGAAAATAGGCATATGGATGTCTAGTTTGACTTACCCGGTAAACAAAAGCAAATAAATAAATAAATAAATTGATAGCAGCAATTCAAGACACTTGCTCCCTTTCCGAGTCGCTGGGCATTACTATCAATCAGGAGAAGACGTGCCTCCTCCCTTCACAGAGGTTGAGTTTATCGGTGCAGTTCTCGACACCAGTCAAGGGAAGGCTTTCCTGCCTCAGGACAGGGAGGAACGCATCCGATCCCTCATAAGGGACATCATGGAAAAGAAGTTGGTCCCAGCCAGGACAATTCTTTGCTTGCTCAGACACATGGCGGCAGCCATTGTGACTGTTCCCCTGGCTTGGCTTCATATGAGGATTACTCAATGGCGCTACGAGCACAATGGGACCAAAAGCAGGATCAACTGCATCAACTAGTCCGGATCACGAATTACGTCATCCGGGACTGGCACTGGTGGCTCGTCCCAGAGCACCTTTCCAGAGGAGTCCCCTTCTTACCACCTGCTCCAACTCTGACTCTCTCCACGGACGCTTTGGGGTCCGGTTGGGGAGCCCACTTGGAAGGAGTCAGGACTCGGGGATCTTGGTCGACCCTGGAGTCTCACCTCCACATCAGCATCCTTGAAATGAGGGCAGTCCTGTATGCTCTACAGGCTTTTCAGTCAGAGGTCACACCAGGTCTCCTGCTGTTACAAACAGACAATACCTCGGTGATGTTCTATATCAACAAGCAAGGAGGCACTCACTCCTACTCTCTTTGCAGGGAGGCAAAGAGGGTGTGGGATTGGGTATTACAGCATGGCGCAGAGATCACTGCAGTGCATGTTCTCAATGTGGACAACACCATCTCAGATTGCCTGAGCCAGTCGCAGGCCAAGGCTCCCGAATGGGAACTGCTGCAAGAAGTAGTAAAGGATCTGTTCCGCAGATGGGGGACACCAGACTTAGACCTCTTCGCGTCCCAATACGACGCAAAACTGCGCAATTTCTGCACACTAGATCCAGGGCCTGGTGTTTTCTGGTGAGATGCATTGTCCCTCTCCTGGACGGGCAGGTTCCTCTACGCATTCCGCCCTTCCCTTTAATCCAGAGGGTTCTATTGAAACTCCGTGAAGAGGGAGCATCAATGATCCTAGCGGCGCCCTTTTTGTCCAGGCAATTTGGTTCCCACTCCTGCACCAACTGGCCCAGGAACCCCCGTTTCCATTGCCTGTCAGCTCACACCTGTTGTCCCAGGAAGCTGGCTCCCTGATCCACCCGAACCTCAGGTCACTGAACCTGCACGCCTGGCTCCTAAGGACATAGCAGTCTTTAGACACAGGGTTTCGCAGGAGGTGGCGGACGTATTAGTAGCGGCAAGGAAACCCTCCACTCATGCCACCTATGCCATGAAATGGTGCAGGTTCTGTCTTTGGGCTCAGGCCTGCGGCTTAGCCCCATTTGACTGCCCCGAGAAGTCAGTGCTGGACTGCCTCCTATCCCTGTATGAATCAGGACTAGCATATTCCTCCATAAAGATACACCTCTATGCCATTATGGCATACCATTCCCCAGTAGGTCAGAGGTCACTAGTGCAGCTAGAGGCCTCCCGTGCTTTCCTGTCTGGCATCCTCCATTTGAGACCTCCTATCAAGGATCTGATTCCCCCTTGGGATCTTCTTTTCATCCTAGAGTAGCTCACGCTGCCCCCATTTGAACTAGCCGCAGATTGCGAGCTGCGTCTACTCTCTTGAAAGACGCTATTTTTGGTTGCAGTTACTTCTGCTAGAAGAATTTCTGAGCTTCATGCACTCATGTGTAAGGAACCTTACTTGGTTTTTCACAGGGACAGAGTGTCCCTACGGACAAATCCTAAGTTTCCTCACAAGGTGGTCTTGACCTTTACTCTCAGTCAGGATATTGACCTTCCAGTGTACTATCCCATCCACTCTTAACTGAGGGGAAGCTCTCCTGCACACATTAGATGTGCATAGGATCCTCAGGTACTATCTAACCAGAATCAAATCCCATTGCCGGTCAGATCAGCTTTTCCTGTCATTTGCCCACAGGAGACAAGGAGCACCTGTATCGAAGCAAACCTTCTCCAAGTGGTTGGTTAAATGCATCACGTTCTGTTACCAAAAGCGCAACAAGTCTTTACCGGGATCGGTGAAAGGACAGTCCACAAAGGGGATGGCTACCCCTTTCACGGCGCTTAAGAACGTCTCTACATCAGCCATTTGTGCGGCCGCTACTTGGAGCATTGTACATACCTTTATCAGGCTTTACAGTTTGGACATTGCTTCTAGGCGTAGAGCTGGTTTCGGCCTTGCAGTCCTTCAAGGACTTTTATCTTAAATACGATTCACTCTGGGATCCCTCCTATCCTCCTCCCTAATAGGGTATTTTGTTCCCTTACTGCTTGGGAATCAGTCCTTATGGTTTAACCTACTGCAAGAGCTGTTTCTCGAAGCAAAGACAGTACATTTACGTAAGAACTTACCGTAACAGTAGATCTTCGAGAGCAACTCTTGCAGCAGGTAGTTTACCTCCCACCTTCCCCTCAGGAGGTTTGGTCATCAGACTTGGCGTCTCGGACGTAATTAGATTATTGTTTTCATGGGTCTTCCTTTGGAAGTGGATCCTCGGTCTCCTCTACAGAATTCACCTTTATGCCGGGAGTCTCCAGCGGGAGAACTAAGGGATGCTGGGGGACCACCCCTTTTATATGATGCCAAACGTCGGGGGGCATGGCGACGTCCGATGGATATTGCTAGCTAGAATTTTTCCGTGGGGTCCTGGTGCCTACCAACATCAGTCTTTATGGTGCAACCTGCTGCAAGAGCTGTTCTCGAAGATCTACTGTTACAGTAAGTTCTTACATAACTGTACTTTATGGCTGCTCACTCCTGCTCCTTCCCTCCCCCCACGACCGGCTCCCCAGCGACCCTGAGTCATTCCCGAACCCAGGTCGCTGCGTGGCTGCTAAAGTAAAGCGTCAAGTGCCTCAGCCCTCTCGACGCAGGCAATACCTGTATTATTTGGGAAACTATACTGACAGAAGTCCCCTGAGCTTAACATGCATATTCATGCTTCTAACGCTGGTACCAATCGCTCGGTCGATCAGTACCAGCATTACAAGTGTGAACATGCGCTTCATATCTGTTATTATTTTTGGGCAACTATACTGGCAGATAGGAGTCCCCCCCGGCTTAGCTAGTCAGTCACGTCATCAGAGGGCTGGCAGCGGGGACTCTGGGACAATAATAGCTGATGGGGGAGGGTCGCAGGATCAACCAGATAAGCTTAGAGAGTTCAACAATACAAGGTATTTAGGTATTTAAAAAATGTACAGCTTGTGCGTTTTAGAGATAGAGCTCTTGCAGCTGGTAATAACCATTAGGACTATGCCACCAGGCAATAGGACCCCACGGAAAAATTCTAGCTAGCAGTCCAAGACGGGGGACCGTCCTCCTGACGTCACCAGCAGTATAAAGGGGCGGTCCCCCAGCACCACCTCATTTTTTTTTTCCGCCATCAACCCATGCATATTGACTCCACGAACGCCTGCTGCTTCCAGTCGACCGCCATTTTCACACACTGCGCAGTTAGCACTTTTTTCATCGTAATACTAGATCTTACTTCTAGAAGGTTCCTGTAGTAGGTCATTACACATAGGACTCTGCCACCTGGCTTCAGGACCGCATGGCCCAGAATTTTCCAGTATTACCCGGTGAAGACATACCCGATCCGTGACCGACATCAGCATTGCCCTATATACTGGGCAGTCTCCACGTCCGCCTTCCAGTTCTTTCCCGCTGTCGTCCTGTGCATGGTACCATGCAGTAAAACTGCCCAGTCAATCGCCTTTAAAAATCGGCCTTTTTTAGTCAAAAATAGATTCTTCTCTATGTCTTCTTCATCACCCAAGGCCAAGAAGAGGTGTGAGGATGGCGGTGCTTAAATTCCACATAAGGACGGTCACCGAAGGTGTCTTCTCTGTCTAGGCCCGGACCATGACACTCCGGCTTGCCCAGACTGCCAGCCCTTAAATCAGGCAACCCGCAAGAGAAGGCAGCAGACCCTGGAGGCCCATCTTTTGAAAACTCAGATGGCCACGCCCGAAAAACAGATGGAGCACCTTCAAGAATCCGCTTCTTCACCTTCCCCTGAGGCCAAGAAGAAAAAGAAAGAAGAACACCTGGAGCGGGAGCACGAGGACAAAGACCGTCCGGACCCTAGTGGGCCTTCTACCAGCAAGGCCTCTCCCCCGCCGCCTCCTGTGGTGATAGTCCAGGCTGCGTCCGGGGACACTCCAGGCCTGTCTGCTGCACTGCTTCCAATTTCTGCTAGCAAGCCACCCACTGGCTCCTCCAGTGGACGCCAAGTATCTGCCGATCGGCCCCCGGCTCCTCTGTGGCCTGCCCAGCTACCGATAAGTCAAGCCCCCGCTCCTCAGGGACTCACTCGGTCATGACCGATAAGCCAGCAGGGGGTTCTTCCCTCTCCCGCCCGGCCCCTTCGTCCGATAAATCGTCCGCCTCTGGCACCCGCCCGGATGTTGCTCATCTGTCGGTGGCCTCGGCTGATTCACCCAAAGTCCGACTGAGCTCCAAGAAGACCCGGAGTCTTCCCTCTTACCCCCCACCCCGGTGGTTCCTGGTTCACTCCCTGCCACCCCGGGTCAGGAAGAGAGTGATGAACAGCTGGATGTGACCCTTACTCCGGCTTCCATTCATCAGTCCCCAGCGAGACCAAAGAGTTAGAGGTCGCCTCGCCACCATGAATTCCTTTTACGTTGGGGGCTCCTCAGGGCCCTTCTATGTCGGATCCCCTTCCCTCAGTGCCCCTAATGGAAAAGGGACAGGTCCCTCCCTCGGGACCCCTTCATCTGGCCCCAACGCCTATCCCAGCACCGGACCCATCCCCGGTTCCTCCGACGTCTGGGCCCAACCCTACACCAGAGCCCTCTCGTCCGGTCCCAATGCCTGGCTCAGTGCCAGACCCGGCTCATTCATCGGAAGCCCTACGTCCAGCCTCAATGCCTGCGCCCTGAAGCCGGATCCTTTTCCGACACCGGGCCCAGAAGCGCCTGGCCCTCGACGGGGCCACTCCTGATAATCTTTTTCCTTGAGCCGCCCGCCCCGCCTTCCATCTACAGCGCGGGTTTGCCCAGTACCCCAACATCTGGTTCCCTGATGTACAGAAATCTCCCAGGCCCTTTTAGGCCTTTTAATGTCCTGAGCTACCCTCACGGGTCCCCACTGGACCTTCCTCCGGCAGGTGGTCCTCCAGATCTGTATTACTCGGGACATCACTATCCGGGATACCCTTTTTACCAAGGGTACCACCACCATTATTATCAGGGCGTAGGTGCCCATGGGTATCATTTCCCTTCTACCCATGTGTTTCCTACCCCTCTTCCTCCCCTCCCTTCGCCTCCTCCTCAGACACCGCCTCAGGACTTGCAGAAGTTGATTCAGTCCTGGTGGAAGGAGGCCAGGATGGAGTTGGTTACAGACCTGGAGAGCCGTCTCCCTATGCAGGCTCCTACCCCCGCTCCCAGGTCTGTGTCCCCAGTGAGCTTGGTTCCCACTGTTCATGTTTCGGGGGCTACCCCTCGCAAGATCCATCTCCCGGATTTCGAACCTATAGATGATCCTGACAACCCGGACTTTGGGGGGGGAGGGAGGATACTTAGGAGGACTCATCCAATCAACAGTCTCCAGAACCTAAAGGGAAGTCCCCTCCTGAGGACCCTTCCTTCTCGGACTTGTTGAGAGCCATCCAGGAATATTATAATTGGGAAACTGAGGAACAGGACCCCATAAGGAAAAGATTCTCAGAACATCTGGATTAAGCGTCTTATTCCCCAGTCCCAGTTCCTCCCTGGATAGGGCCCCACAAAGACCTCACCACCATGATTTGGCAACTGCCATACTCTATCCCGGTGGTCCCTAAGAAGGCAGACTGGATTTACTGGGCTCCTGAGGGTGCTTCCTTTCTCGATTCACACCCAAAGGCCGACTCCATCGTCATTACTGCGACTGATGTTCGTTCGACTGCCCCGAATCACATGAGCACCTTTCCTCACAACAAGGAGTCTCGGCAGATTGACCAGTTTGGCAAGAAAGTTTTCTCCTTGGCTGCATACGCTCTCCATTTCCTAAATTACGTATCCCATATGGTGTCCTTTCAAAAACTTCTGCTCAAAGGATTTCCGAGCTTCATGCCCTGATGTGTAAGGAGCCTCATTTGATTTTTCATAAAGACCAGGCGGTCTTACGAACCAGTCCTAAGTTTCTTCCCAAGGTGGTTTCAGGGTTCACCCTCAGTCAGACGGTTGAACTTCCAGTGTGTTAACCCCAACCATTCTAACAAAGGTGAGGCTGTTCTCCATACACTGGACAGCCACAGGATCCTGCGTTGTTATGTCCACAGGACTAAAAGCTCCAGAAAATCTGACCAGCTTTTCGTATCATTTGCCCCCAAATCGGTGGGTTCTGCGGTGTCTAAGCAGTGCTTATCCAAGTGGCTCGCTAACTGCATTTGCTTCTGTTATCAGATGTATGACAAACCATGGCCAGAGGTCAGAGGTCATACCACTCAGGGAATGGCTGCGTCCACAGCCTTCTTGAAGAATGTATCTGCAGTGAAGATTTGTCCGGCAGCTACGTGGAGTTCGGTCCATACCTTCGCCAAGCATTACAGTCTGGACATTGCTTCTAGGCGTAGGGCCGGGTTTGGCCTAGCCATGCTGCAGGGCCTATTGTCCTAGGTCGTTCTTGTACTTTCCTTTCAGTTGCTTCTCCTCCTGTGTCTCTCTCTTGGTCCCTATTTCTGAGGGACTGCTTGGGATTCAGTCCTATGTTTAATGACCTACTGCAGGAACCCTCTGGAAGTAAGATAGTACAGTTACGTAAGAACTTACCATAACAGTAGATCTTCCGAGAGAGGTTCCTGAAGTAGGTCATATTTTTCCTCCCTATTTCCCCCAATTTTCTTTTGGGCTTCAGGAACTGTTTCCTTTCTCCTGTCTTTCCTTTAGGATCTCCGGTGAGAGAACTGGAAGGCGGGCTGCTGCCACATTAGATCCTCGTAGCGCCGACGCAATTTGCGCCTCCTGGGCCTCATGGCAGCCTACACCAGCGTGGTCCATAGTGCCCGCTGGCAAATGCGTCCCCCGGAAATGGAGGCTGGCCCACCAATGGTCACAATGCTCCAGTCCTCTGGACCAGCCAGTGATAGTGACCCAGGAGATGTGGAATGGTCTCCAGTGGCGGCTCGTTCCAGCCCATCTGCAGGAGGGTATCCCGTTTGTCCGCCCAGAGCCAACGGTCACTCTAATGACCGATGCCTCTCTGATGGGTTGGGGTGCCCATCTGGGGGAGCTCAGAACGCACGGCCTCTGGAACCCTCAGGAGTCTCAATGCCACATCAGCCTGCTGGAGCTTTGAGTGGTCCGACTAGCCCTCACTGCCTTCGCTCCGTTTGTACTGGGTCAAGTGGTCCAGGTCCAGACGGACAACACCTCGACCATGCACTACCTGAACCGCCAGGGTGGGACATGCTCCTTGCCTCTGTGCAAGGAGGCTCTCTGCACTTGGTCTCTCATGAGCAGACTGGAGGTGGATCTCCTAGCCATCCATGTGGCAGGAGCCTCCAACACTCTGGGCGATGCCCTCAGCCGGATAGGCGCTGCATCTCACGAGTGGTCTCTCCTGCTGGAGGTAGTATAAGATCTGTTCTCTCACTGGGGCACACCTCAGGTGGACCTGTTTGCCTCCAGGGAGAATGCGAAGCTGAGGCTGTTTCATGCCCGCCCCCTTCAGCAGGGCTCACTGCAGGGGGATGCCTTCTCGAGGCCGTGGACCCCGGGCCTCTTCTATGCCTTCCCTCCATTTCCCTTGATCCACAAGGTGCTTCTCAAGGCGAAGAGGGACAAGGCGCAGGTGATTCTGGTAGCCCCAGACTGGCCCCGCCAGTTCTGGTATCCAGATCTCCTCGGCCTCAGCTCCAGGCTCCTGAGGCAGCTCCCAGCCCGCCCGGACCTGATCTCAGTCAACAGAGGGAAGGTACTCCACCCGGACCTTCAATCCCTGCACTTGACGGCCTGGTTCCTGAGCAGCTAGAGTTCCAGGCCTTGGGTCTTTCTGACGAGGTCCTCAACGTTGTTGAGGCGTACCGTAAGGAGTCGACCAGAAAATGCTATGCCTTCAAATGGAAGAGATTCTCCATTTGGTGTCAGGATAAGGGGTTGGACCCTTCCTTCTGTTCCTTGGCTAGCATTCTGGACTACCTGTGGTCCCTTTCTTAGCTAGGGCTTCGGTCGACGACCCCAAGGTGCACCTGGCAGCCATCTCTGCTTACCAGGCGTGGGCCGGGAAGCAGTCGTTAGCGCAGGAGAAGGTGGTCAGGCGCTTTTTCAAAGGTCTTGATCACATATCTTCTCTGGTGCGAGAACCTCCACCTCCGTGGGATCTACTGCTGGTACTGGCTAAGCTCATGGGCAAGCCATTTGAACCGATGCACAGGTGTGATATTTCTCACCTGTCGTGGAAGACCGCCTTCTTGGTGGCTATCACGTCAGCCAGAAGGATGGGAGAGCTCCAGGCTCTTTCCATCGAGTCTCCTTTATCTGGTCTTCCACAAGGACAGAGTTGTCCTGCGCCCCCACCCGAAATTCCTTCCAAAGGTGGTGTCGGAGTTTCACCTTAACCAGGTGTTGACTCTGCCAGTGTTCTACCCCAGTCACACCTCGGATGCCGAATATAGGCTCCATACTTTGGACCCTAGAAGAGCGCTCTTATTACAAGAAGTGGATGGCTGAAGTTTGGGGAGAGGTTCGCCAGATGTTTGTCACCTACGCTGAAGCTGCACGTGGCAGACCTGCAGCCAAGCGGATGATAGGCAGGTGGGTCACCCCTTGCATAGATCTCTGTTATAGGTTGGCGGGCATGGAGCCTCCCAAAGGGATAAGAGCTCATTCTACCCGCCATACCGCTGCTTCGGTGGATGCTTCCAGGGACATCCCTATCCAGAAAATCTACAGGGCTGCTACCTGGAAGTCAGCACACACCTTCATTACTCACTACCACATTGACCATGAGTCATGCCGGGATGCTAGTTTTGGGACCTCGGTTCTCCAGTCCTTATTTCCCAAGTAGGGGGTGCGCGCTTTGCCTCCCTCCTCCCGGAGAACTGCTAGGAGTCTGCCAGTAAGTGTGGATTGAACAACATATCCACGTCCCTAGAAATACAGGTTACTCACCTGTAATAGGAGTTCTAGGAGTGGTATATGTTGTTCATCCACACAACCCACTGGACCTCCCCGGCTTCGACGCGCAACCTGGCTTCCAGTGGGCTAGATATGGCGTCATGGGGCTGAGACGAGAGTTTTATCACCCGGGTGGGTGGGAGGAGCCAGTTTGAAGATCTTCCGGCAAGATTTAAAGCGGCAAGGAACCTTCCAGTAAGTGTGGATGAACAGCATATACCACTCCTAGAACTCCTGTTACAGGTGAGTAACCTGTATATCTTACTTCGAGAGGGCTCTTGCAGTAGGTAATTACATATAGGACTGATGTCGGCAGGCGGCAGGACCCCCACGGAAAAATTTCCTGTCTTGCAGTCCTGGCGGGCCGCCCCGTCAGGTGACGGCGTCCAGACAACGTCGGTATAAAGGGTGGCCCCGGACCCGCCTTCCAGTTCTTTCCTCACAGCCATTCGTGCAGCGCCGCAGTGAAGTTCGTGCTCAGCCCTGTTACTGCGTCATTTTTTTACCCAAAGTTATCAGTATTTTGGTATTTTTTCGTCAGGTGAACGTCGGTTTATGTTGTCCCCTTCAAAAATAAATGCGACTCATGCGGCGCCCAACTGCCTCACAAGGACAGTCACTCCCTCTGCCTTTTTTGCTTAGGCCCCGACCACGCGGTCGAAAAGTGCCTGCATTGCCTGCATTTCAATGCGGCCACCCGCACACGACGCCAGCAGTCTTTAGAAGCCCATCTCCTTAAAAAGAAGATGTCTGCAATGGAGAAGGAGTTGAAGAAGCTTAGGCAGGCGTCGACCTCCTCAGAAGGACACAAGAAGCAGGACAAAGAAAGGCACTGGGAGAAGGCCTCCTCCTCCATGACTCCGGCCGGAGCTGCGGCTAAGGTAACGTCCCCTCCGGGGGATCGCCCGACGGCAGCCTCCAAGGCTTTGGAGGAGGCGTCGGCCCGCCTGTCGGATTTGCGTTCGAGCCCTTCAGGCACCTCCGAGCAAAAGGAGGCTTCTGCACCCAGTACTGCCGCAGGCTTGCGGCCTACTGGCTCGGGCGCCTCTCATAAGCCGGACGTCGGCTCCTCCCCCCGCCCGGAGAGGCGCGCTAAGGCGCCCGACCCTTTGGGGCGGCGCGGCAGTGTCCTCGGACCGCCGCTTCCCACCCTCAGCCCGCCTCGCATAAGGGACCCCTTAAGTTGGATGTTGGCTCCTCTAGATCCGCCGGGATTCAGTTTCTAAGTCGCACGTCCGGAGGAGCCAACGTGCGCCGGGCGCCAGAGCTTCAACAGACCCTCCATCGTCTGTCGCTCCAGGTTCCCGCAGCCTTCGCTGCCGTCCGGGAGCTCGAGTCCCCTGCCTGACCCGAGGACTTTTCTCCTCCGTCCCGGGCAATGCTGGGATGTTTTTCGCCGCCAGACCCTCCTCCTATTGAACCGATCTGACGCGGCTCCGACCGCCCCGCCGACGCCGGGTTCTGATGCGGGTGGGGATATTCCTCTCCCATCAGGCCCTCCCCACGGGCCTATTACTGTTGATCCGCCCGTGGAGCGCACTACTGGGCCGTCTGCTCTGGCAGCTCCTCCGGTACCTGAGTATCCACCGACATATCCGACGCCGGCTTACCCGGGTCCGCAGTATCCTGCGCCACAGTATCCGACGCCGGCTCCACTGACGCCACAGTACCCGACGCCGCAATACCCGGCTCCGGTATTCCCGCAGCTGGGTTATGGATACTCTCTTTACAGATATAATCCATACAACTATCCCCTTCCTCCTCCTCCACCGCCCCCTAGGCCGCCGGTGGATCTTCAAGAGACTCTGGCCTCCTGGTGGGCTGAGGCCAAGGCTCAGCTCACCAAGGAAGTCGAGAGCTGCCTTAGCGACGGTGCCACCTTGGCCCCGTACGCCCAGATGGCACACACCCCTCCGCCTCCGGATTCCCAAGCTCTTCCTCTGGATCCAGAGAGGCAGGACACGGCCCAGGATTCCCCATAAGGAACCTGCCTCCCCTAGACAAGTCAGGAGTCTTACTCTGCTTCCACCTCTTCTTCTTCTTCTCTCTCGACTCCTCGGATTCCTCCGACGGATGCTCCGAGAAAGACGACGAGCCTTGCTCTCCATCCAAGCCCCGGTCGAGGACTCCTCCGAAGTCTCTTCCGGAGGATCCTTCCTTCACGGAGTTGCTCAGGAAGATCCAGGAAGTACATCAGTGGCGTTCCTTAGAGCCAGATCCTCAGCGGGATAAACTCGCCGAACATCTGGACTTGCCCCTTACGGCCCCTACTCTAGTGCCACCCTGATTCGAGCCTCATGCCCTCCTCGTTTCCACTATTTGGAAACAACCGTTGGCTTTAGCCCCGCTTCCCACCAGGCTCTGGAGGGTGTAGATTTTTTAGATTCTCACCCCCGTGCAGACTCGGTTGTGATTAGTGCCGCTCACGGCCAGTCTGCACACCCCAAACATTTGAGCTCGTGTAGCGTTGTGAAAAAATTACAGTTAGTAAATTATCAATTACAGATACTTAGAAAGGAGACGAACAGAGACGAGACTGATGGCGGAAGAATTTAATGATTATAACAATAATCACAACGAGAGATTACAAATGGTACATTCTTCAAAATAACAGTGTGTGCTGGCTTGCTTATATAGAGGAAGACAGCATTATCATTTCCTATGGTTTTCTATGATTGGTTTAAAACAAGCACAAACATCAACCTACAAGGCAATACTCCTTTGGTATATGTATGAGCTCATCCTTGGTCAGCACAAGTATAGATAGTGTACATTCTGTTATTATATATTGCTAGTAACAGTTGTCACTATCAGTTACCAAAGTCCAGGAGGAAGAAATAGGTTTGGACTTAGGAATATGCATACAAGCATTTTGGCCTGTCCTGATAAGAACAAACACTAGAGATAGTCAAAAGGGTAATTTGGATACTATCCTGTGTTTCTGCTTACCGTTACATAAGACAACTGTTTGCTATTACTCACATGGTCAGCACAAATGTCAAAAGGCACTGTAATATTGCAACTTGTGGCTTAGTTTGTCTTGTGACTTTACAAGTTTTATATGATCCAATTATATAGGTCAACATTTGTTACACAGACACATTATGTTTTAGACCAAATGAGTGTTAGAGCTGAAATATAGGGACAAACTTCTTTATCCTTGTTACAAGCCCCCTTGGCCTATATTGCCTAATTATTATTTGTGCAACAATGCAGCTCCTCGGAGCATGTACATCTCACTATGTACTTTACGAATAGTAAGTCTTAAGCGACACAGGCCTATAATTACCAAGAACACTAAGACCACTTGCAACACAAGTAAAGCTTTAAAAGACAGGACTCCTAAGGGTCCTCCTGCATAGCTATAAATCAAGTGCTCATTATCACTCTCACTGAGCAATTCAGTTACAACTGCTTGTGCCTTATGGGCAGTATTTTGGATTTGTATCAAATGAGTATCTTTTCGATTTAAAAGTGACTGCACAACTACTGTTAACATTTATATTCCAGCCAGAGAAATCTAAGTTTATATGCACTCTACTGTACTTCACATTATTTACAAGCATTTGATCAATAGGTGTTGATGTATGTCCACTCTCTGGCTGTGTTGTCACATTTGGGCATTCGGTTGGTGTTACAGTTAAGTATATGGCATCTGAGACTGCAAAACATAATGAGTTGTTTACACCAGCATAGTTACAAACACTATTATCACCCCAAAGACAGTAGGACAGAGTTAACACATAAACACCATTGTCCTTTGGTGTGGCTTTGTTTATAACAAGAGACCCATTTTTCTGTTTCCAGTCCATGTAGCTTTACTGTGATCCAGTCTTGAGCTCTGAGGCACTGCTGGACCAGCTGTTAAGTATGTCCACACACCAATTTGTAGATATAAACGTACGGTTGTTTTTAGTCCAGGTGGCTTTCCATGCTTGTGTCGTGTAGGCGTTTGTATCAACAGGGTCCCAGTTCCAACTGACTAACAGTGTAATGGACTGTTCATACTCACACGTGACATTAGTCTGTTCCACATTAATGTATAGAAAGTCTTATGGCTGCCACCAAGCCGATGATAATGATGCTTTGTGTCTTCATGGCTATAAACATCAAGTGTAGTATTTTAATTTTTCAACAAGCTCTGTTTGACACTTTTTTACACCAATCAGCATGTACCCAGAATTCTTGTTTCCTTCCTCCAGCCCCTTTCTTTGCCACTTACTTTAACCACATATACCGTACTCTCACCTAATCCTTTGCACACTCGGTACGGTCCTAACCAATTAGCATCCTTCCAAGGATTTTTCTGTTCCCAATTTCGCACCATCATTACATCTCCCTCCTCTATAGGCAGCCCCCATCCTGCTACTGGCTGTCTATCCTTTTTAATCTATGTTTAAGCCATTTGGAGTCTAACATTAGTAGATACTGCTTTTGTTGATGTGGGGTTGCAGCTAACATGGCTCCCCCAGCTGCTGTCATTCCCCGTGTGCTTACAGGTGCCATTTGAATGGTTACTGTCCCACCCCTTTTTCCAGTAAGGAGCTCATCTAACTCATCTTGCTTTTCCTGTAACTCCTGGATCTTGCTTGCAGCATCCTGGAGGTCAGTGTACAGGCACCTAGTCTCACTAGCATGCTTTTGTGACTGTTGGTCTAACTTAATCTGTAGGAGGGCATTATTTCTGTCTAACAGACACAAATCCCCTTGTGCTTTTATTAGCTGTTCCCTAAAATTAATACACTGTTGTTCTAACTCTTGGTGTTGATCTATTGGGACGCTATCTTTATACTTTGATGTTAATTCTTCTAGTTGTTGTTGCAACTCAGCATTTTGATCCCTTTCATCCCTCAACTGAGCTACTTCTTTATTTTGGCGACACACAATAGTCTGATTATACTGCCACAGCCCTTGCAATGCATTTGCAAAGATTTCATTTTCATTTTTTACTCCCTCATTATGAAAGGACACTTGCTGAGTAAAATACAATTGTGCCTGTTGATCATCAGGCACTGGTTCGTATGCTTCCCCCTTTAGGTGTTTTCCTAGAAAACGGCCTATTATTGTTTCCATACTCATTTTTTTATCTTGCCTACTTAGCCTCCACAGCTGGCTCACCGTGCACTGGTGCCTCCTGGTCCATTTGGCTACGTCCTCACGGCTCCCTTGTGATGTCCGGCTTGCAGTCCCAGCACCTTCACTTATCTACTCTGCCCCATGAGTTCCTACAGAGTTAAGCATTACTTTTATTTTAAACAATTTGAAGAAGCATAAAGTATACATCACCTGACTGTCAAGTGGCTGTGGCTGTCTGTGTGTACCTTAAGTCTCTCAGCCAGCACCACGTCTCCAGGCGTCGTCACCTTTACTATGGGGCTCATAAGCTAACCGACCAGTAGTTAGCGGCCTCCTCACATGCAGCACCAGCGATCCGAGTCTTTAAGGCACGAATTGTAGCATTGTGAAAAAATTACAGTTAGTAAATTATCAATTACAGATACTTAGAAAGGAGACGAACAGAGACGAGACTGATGATGGAAGAATTTAATGATTATAACAATAATCACAGCGAGAGATTACAAATGGTACATTCTTCAAAATAACAGTGTGTGCAGGCTTGCTTATATAGTGGAAGACAGCATTATCATTTCCTATGGTTTTCTATGATTGGTTTAAAACAAGCACAAACATCAACCTACAAGGCAATACTCCTTTGGTGTATGTATGAGCTCATCCTTGGTCAGCACAAGTATAGATAGGGTACATTCTGTTATTATATATGGCTAGTAACAGTTGTCACTACCAGTTACCAAAGTCCAGGAGGAAGAAATAGGTTTGGACTTAGGAATGTGCATACAAGCATTTTGGCCTGTCCTGATAAGAACAAACACTAGAGATAGTCAAAGGGTAATTTGGATACTATCCTGTGTTTCTGCTTACCGTTACATAAGACAACTGTTGCTTTACTCACATGGTCAGCACAAATGTCAAAAGGCACTGTAATATTGCAACTTGTGGCTTAGTTTGTCTTGTGACTTTACAAGTTTTATATGATCCAATTATATAGGTCAACATTTGTTACACAGACACATTATGTTTTAGACCAAATGAGGTTAGGCTGAAATATAGGGACAGACTTCTTTATCCCTTGTTACAGCTCGTCTCCTCCGGATAAGGAGTCTCGCCTTCTGGATCAGTATGGAAGGAAGATCTACGCTTCTTCCACACTGGGGATCAGGGCCCTTAACTATGTAGCACATATGGGGGATTACCAGAAGGCTGTCCTTACCCAGGCAGAATCTAAGATTGACTCGTTGCCTGACTCCCAAGTCAAGCAGGAGTTAGCTGACCTTGTCCGTTCTGCTCGTTCGGCCAGTTGTCACATTCTGAGGACGACCTACGATGCAGTGGACACCGCAGGGCAGAGCTCCGCGTTCGCCGTAAGTCTTCGGCGTCACGCCTGGCTCCGAGTGTCAGGTTTGGTCCCGGAGGTGCAGTCAGCAATTCAAGAAGCACCTTTGGGGTTCAGTGCTTTTAAATTGGTGATGTCAAGGCATCATCACCGACTTCTGAGAAGAAGACGGCCCTGAAATCTGTGGTTTCCATATTACGTCCCCATCCTCGCAGCTGCTCCTTTCGCAGACGCAGCCAGCCTCACAAAACCCCAAGGAAGGCGGGCTAGCAAATGCGGGCCTCCACAGCTACAGGCCCCCGCCGCCCAAAAAAGCAGCGGGTGCCCCAGCTGCGGCACTGCCCCACACCACCTGACTCCTTCCCTCTGCCACCGCCTCCGGACTCCCCGGAGGAACCGGTAGGAGGGAGGTTCTCTCTCCACCTTCCGGGTTGGGAGAGGATAACATCAGATTCATGGGTGCTTCAGATTATCACAGGGGGCACTCTATAGAGTTTCTACAGAAACCTCCACGCCACCCCCCTCTGAAGCCCTCTTACTCAAGGGACCATCTTCCTCTGGTCAGGGAAGAAATATCTGCTCTCCTCACATAGCAGGCCATAGAGCCCGTCCCTCCTCACCTTCATGGGACGGGTTACTATTCCCATTTCTTCCTTGTACCAAAGAAGCCGGGAGATCTCAGACCCATTCTCGATCTCAGCTCCCTGAACTTCTATGTAGAATACACGAAGTTCAGGATGCTCTCCCTTCAAACCCTTTGGCCCCTTCTTCGGCCGGGCCAATGGCTTTGTGCACTGGATATGCAGGATGCATACCTGCACATCCCCATTCATCCCTCGCACCGAAAGTACCTCCGGTTTGCTTTCCAGGGGGACCATTACCAATTCCGGGCACTCCCTTTTGGTCTTTCCTCGGCTCCCCGAGTTTTTACCAAATGCCTGGCGGTGGTAGCGGCCCACCTGCGTACTTTTGGAGTTCAGGTGTTTCCCTACCTGGACAACTGGCTCCTGGCGGCCTCGTCCAGGGAGGAACTCCTGCATTTTCTCTCCCTCACCCAGCAGGTTTTCACTGGTCTGGGTATCACCATCAACCATTCCAAGTCTCATCTGGACCTTCCCAGAGACTCCAGTTCATCGGGGCAATCCTCGATACGACAGTGTGCAAGGCCTTCCTGCCTTCGGACAGGGGGGCCTCCCTCCAGTCACAGATTTCCCTACTTTCGGAATGCAGGAAGGTTCCGGTGAGGTCAGTGCTCCATCTTTTGGGGCTTATGGCGGCTGCCATCCCGACGGTTCCGCGCGCGCGACTTCACATGAGGAGCTCTCAGTGGACTCTCCGCTCTCAGTGGGATCAACTTATAGACGACCTAGATCATCTGGTGCTGATCTCCTCGCCGATGACAAGAGACTTGCAATGGTGGCTGGTTCGAGAGAACCTGTTCCGGGGGGTCCCCTTCTTTCATCCTCCCCCCTCCCAGACTCTGACCACGGACGCCTCAGGCGAAGGTTGGGGAGCTCATCTGGGTCCTCACCGAACCCAGGGTTTATGGTCCAGATTGGAGCTAGTTCTCCACATCAATGTGCTCGAGCTACGAGAAGTCCTATATGCTTTCCAAGCCCTTCACCAATACATCCTTCCCGGTCACCTAGCTGTCCAAACGGACAACATGTGCATGGTGTGGTACATCAACAAGCAGGGAGGGACTCGGTCCTACCCGCTGTGCAGGGAAGCAATGAGGGTTTGGGAATGGGCAACGCTTCACAACCTTCACCTCACGGCGATCCATGTTCCAGGAGTCGACAATATCCTGGCAGACAAGCTAAGTCGTTCCTCGGCTCTGCCGCATGAGTGGGAACTGGACCAAAAGGTTCTAAACGGCATCTTCCAGCTTTGGGGGACTCCACAGGTAGACCTGTTTGCCTCTTCCCAAAACACAAAACTTCCCACCTTTTGCTCGCTCGCTCCAGAGTGAGGCGCTTTCTGGAGCGACGCTCTGTCTCTAAGCTGGAAGGACAGATTCATCTGTGCTTTTCCCCCAATTCCTCTGGTCCCTCGTGTGCTGCAGAAACTTGCATTGGAAGGAGCCAGAATGATTCTGATTGCTCCTTTCTGGCCCAGGCAAATCTGGTTCTCTCTTCTACAACAATACTCAGAGGTTCCTCCTCTTCCTCTTCCTTTATCTCGAGGATTGCTGACCCAGGATCAGGGGACCCTGGTCCATCCGGGACTCAAGTCTCTTCAACTTCATGCATGCTCCTGCAGACCTAGCCCAGTCTCATTTTGGTGTCTCTCCTAAGGTGGCCGAGATTCTGGTGGAGGCTAGAAAACCCTCCACTAGGTCCACCTAACGCTATGAAATGGAAGAGATTTTCCATTTGGGCTGCCTCCAGGAATGTGGAGCCTTTCTCCTGTCCTGTGGCCGTTCTCCTTGATTATTCGCGTCACCTTTTCGACCTGGGTCTCAGTCACTCCTCTTTGAAGGTTCACATGGCTGCTATTTCAGCCTATCATGTTCCTTTTGCTGATAAAGCCTTTGCCCAATTAGAGGTATCCAAGACCTTTCTCAGAGGGGTCCTTCATCTCAGGCCCCCTGTTCGGACTCCTGCTCCCCCTTGGGATTTGAACTTTGTTCTTGAGAAACTTACCCTTCCTCCTTTTGAGCCTGCGGCCTCCACAGACTTGAAGTTCTTATCGTGGAAGACGCTCTTCTTGGTGGCCATTACTTCTGCTCGCAGATTTCCGAGCTCCAGGCCCTTATGTATAAAGTCCCCTATCTGATTTTTCACAAAGAACGAGTAGCTCTTCGCACGAACCCTAAGTTTCTTCCGAAAGTGGTAGCGGAGTCTACCTTAAATCAGTCTATTGAATTACCTGCTTTTTCACGCAGTACTCCAACCAGGGAGAATACTTGCTCCATACCATGGATGTTCACAGGATTCTGAGATACTACACCGATAGGACGAAGGATCTCAGAAAGACTGATCAGTTGTTCGTCTCTTTTGCTCACAAAAGGGAAGGCAATGCTGTCTCCAAACAATGCCTGTCAAAGTGGTTGGCTCATTGCATCACTTTCTGTTATGACAAGTACAACAAGACCCTTCCGGGTCAAGTCAGAGGTCACTCCACTCGTGGAGTAGCAGCCTCTGCGGCTTGTTTCAAGAATGTGTCTGCGGCAGACATCTGTGCTGCCGCCACCTGGACTTCCGTCCATACCTTTACGAAACATTACAGTTTGGACATTGCCTCTCGCCGTAGAGCAGGCTTCGGGTTAGCTGTCTTGCAAGGCCTCCTATCTTGAGGTTTGCAGGGTTTTTGCTACTTCTTGGAGTAGTTCCTCCTCCCAGTGCCTTTCATTTGTTCCAGACTGCTTGGGATTTTGTCCTATATGTAATTACCTACTGCAAGAGCCGTCTCGAAGTAAGATAGTACAGTTACGTAAGAACTTACCATAACAGTAGATCTTCGAGAGAGGCTCTTGCAGTAGGTAATACCTTCCCGCCCTCCATCCCCCTAGGCTTTTTTAGCTCCTTTTCCATTAAGGGATATATCCGCTTCTCTCTCGTCTGGGCCTTCCAGGCCTGTGGCGGGAAAGAACTGGAAGGCGGGTGTCCGGGACCGCCCCTTTATACCGACATCGTCTGACGCCGGTCACCTGACATGGGGGCGGTCCCCGCCAGGGACTGCTAGCTAGAAATTTTATCGTGGGATCCTGCCGCCTGCCGACGTCAGTCCTATATGTAATTACCTACTGCAAGAGCCTCTCTCAAAGATCTACTGTTACGGTAAGTTCTTACGTAACTGTACTTTTCTTAACCAGTGGGAGACGGAAGAGTTAGACCCTGAGAGACGTCGCCTGGCGAAATTCTTAGGGGCCACTCAACTGAAACTTTTTTCGTCCCACCATTGGTGGAGCCTTTCCAGGACGTCACAAAAGTAGCCTGGAAACACCTTTTCACGACCTCGGCAGTCCCTAAGAAAGCTGATCACTTATAAAGCACCCCTAGGGGAGAACCACATTTGAGTTAAACCCAAAGCAGATTCTGTGATTCTTAGGACTGCTCATGGGTGGACCCAACAGTCGAAGCATATGAGCTTCCAACCACCAGATAAGGAGTCCAAGAAACTAAATCATCTTGGCCAGAAAGTGTACTCTTCAGCCATTTGTACGGTCCGATCATTAAATTTTCTGGCACACTTGGTGATGTATCAGAAAACTCTCTGGAATAAGGCCATTGACCTAGCTCAGTCACAGCCTGACTCTGCTAATAAGATAGAACTCTTAGCAGTTCTCCAATCCAGTGCTGTCGTTGGTAAGCTTGTCCTCAGGTGCTCTTATGACTCGGCAGACACTGCCACTAGAGCAGCTACCACAAGGGTATGCCTATGGTGCTACTCCTGGTTGAGGCTCTCGGGCTTTCACCAGGATTTGCAGGATGCCATCCTGGATGCCCTTTTCCTAGGGCCAGTTCTTTTCGGCCAGGAAGCTGAAAAGATGATCATTGGTTTGCAGGACGTAGGAAAAGCAGTTTCTGAGGTACACAAAATGTATAAATCTGAGTCAGCCCCATCCAGGCATCATTCCTTTTGCAGGCATCAAGGCCAGCAGGGTAGACTACAACAGCAAAGAGGGGGTTACAAAAGAAAAGGCACACCCTTGTATTCAGGGGCACAGGGACCTAAGAATGCCAAAAAGGCCAGAGCTCCCTTGCCCACTCCAACAACCTCTGCATGACTCCCTGACTGCCTCTCCCCTCCCCAAGTGGAGCTGCAGGGGGAAGCAGTAGAAGGGTGTTTCTCCCTTTACCTCAGAGGTTGGTCCAGTATCAATGCAGATCATTGGGTTCTCCAGATTATAGAACAGGGTTACGCACTGGAGTTCTCATATTCCTCCAGACAACCTTCCGATCCCCACCCATTGCTCCCCATCCTACACAAGCCTCATCCGAGCAGAAATCCAAGCCCTCCTAAGCAAAAAGGCAATCCAGGCAGTCCCACCAAGTTAAAGAGGAAGGGGGTATCACTCTCACTTTTTCCTAGTTCCCAAAAAGACAGAGGACCTTCGTTGCATCCTGGATCTCAGTCAGCTGAACACTTTCATTGAATACAAAAGGTTCAGGATGGTAACACTGCCTGGATTGCTGCCCATGCTTCGCCAAGGGGACTGGCTCTGTTCCCTGGACATACAGGATGCCTACATGCACATCAAAATCCTGCCATCCCACAGAAAATACCTCTGCTTTACCTTCAAGGGAGAGCACTACCAGTTCAGAGCGCTGCAGTTCGGTCTCTCCTCGGCATCTTGGGTGTTTGCCAAGTGCCTGGCAGTATTGGCAGCAGCTCTAAGGAGGCAGGGACATTAAGTCTGCCCCTACCTCAATGATTGGTTCCTGACAGCTCCCACAAGGGAACAGTTGCGTAGCACACTGGAAAACACCTTCCAACTGTTCCAAGACCTGGCGGTCACCTTGAATCTTCTGAAGTCATCCCCCCGGCCCACCCAGAGGTTACAATATATAGGGACCATCTTAGACGCTGTCCAGGTGAGAGCCTTTCTCCCCTCAGACAGGGCAGATCGACTAAGAGTGCTGGCTCAGAGGCTCATTTCTACAAACCAGACTCCAGCCAGAATGGTCCTAGAGCTGCAAGGCCATATGGCAGCTGCCATTGTGACAGTACCCTTAGCTCGTCTACACATGAGGGTTCTCCAGTGGAACCTTGGGGTACAATGGGACCAGCGTTTGGATGATCTCGAGCAGCCAATCCAGATCTCCAAGGCAGTGCATCAGACTCTGGAGTGGTGGCTCACCCCCTCCTGGCTGGAGTCCGGAGCTCCCTTTCAAACTCCCAGTCCTCAGCAGATCCTGGCAGCAGATGCCTCGGGACTAGGGCGGGGCACACACTTCAAAGACCATCAGACAAGAGGGATGTGGACCCCTTTGGAACGCAGTCTCCACATCATTATGCTGGCAATGAGAGCTGTCCTGTACACCTTATAGGCATTACAGATGTTCTTAGTGGTCTTCTACATCAACAAGCAAGGGGGCACACACTCTTTTCCCCTTTGCAGAGAAGCTATGAGAGTCTGCTGCTGGGCATTGGAGCACAACCAGGAACTCAAAGCGGTTCACGTTCCAGGAGTACAAAACAACCTAGCCAACAGCCTGAGCCGCTCTTGGTCTCAGGCTCACGAGTGGGAGCTACTACAGGACGTAGTAGACAACCTTTTCGAAAGGTGGGGACTTCCAAAACTGGACCCCACTCAGTGCCAAACTGCCCAATTTCTGCTCGCTTGATCCAGGCCCTGGTGTTTTTTGGCGAGACCCGATGTCCTAATCCTGGGTAGGGAGGTTCCTTTATGCCTTCCCTCCCTTCCCTCTGCTTCAGAGAGTACTGCTCAAGCTACAGGCGGAAGAAGCTGCCACGATTCTTATAGTGCCATTCTGGCATCTACAAATTTGGTTCCTGCTGCTCCAACAGTTGGCAATGGAACCTCCAATTCCTCTACCCCCATCTCCTTGCTTGCTCTCCCAGGAACAGGGCACTCTAATGCACCCGAATCTCCAGTCTCTGCATCTGCATGCATGACTCCTGCAGACTTAGTCAGGGACAGGTATGGGGTATCCACAAGGGTAGTGGAGGTCCTAGTGGCTGCAAGGAAACCCTCAACCAGGTCCACATATTCCATGAAATGGAAGCTTTTCTGCCTGTGGGCTCCATCCTGTCTCTTAGAATCATTCACCTGTCTGGTGAATTCGATCCTGGAGTATCTCCTTTCCCTGTCTGATGCAGGCCTCCGCAGTTCATCAATAAAGGTACACTTTTCTGCATTGTCAGCTTATTATGTACCAGTGGATGGCAGGACCATGGCGCAAATGGACTTGTCCCGTACCTTTCTGCTTGGTATTATGCACATTAAGCCACCAAGGCCGGACCCTGTTCTCCCATGGGATCTCTTACTGATGTTAGAAAAACTTACATTGCCTCCTTTTGAGCTAGCTGCAAGTTGCGAGCTACGCTTCCTGTCTTGGAAAGTGTTGTTTTTAGTTGCCATCACTTCAGCCTGGAGGATTTCTGAGCTCCAGGCTCTGATGTGTAAAGAGTCTTATTTGATTTTTCACAGAGACAGGGTATCCCTGCTTACTAATCCAGTTTCCCCCGAAGGTGGTCCGAGTTGACTCTTTGGTTTTTTTTTTTTTTTTACTTTCTCTTTAGTCTCCCCCTACCCTCAGTGCCCCCACTCTTCAGGAGACACACATATGACCTTATCAGTCCCCGCCCTCTTACCTGGAGCCTAGCGCGGTCCATCCCCATGTAGCCTTGGTTATACCCACCAGGCGAAGTGCAGTGGGGCCCTTGCATCGAGTCCTTCCTGTTTTCGTCGGGATGCCGTCACCTAGGGAAGGTAGGGGCATTGCGGATCGGGGGCGTTGTTCTCCATCTACCGGCGGCGCTGCAGGATTTTTTCCCCGTTTCTTGGTGTGCTGTGTTCCCTGACGTCAAGGTGCTAAGCGCCGACGTCCAGCACGCCACCCTTCTCACTGGCTTGGGCTTGGCGTACCTCGGGTCTTCACCCGAGGTCAGACATGCACCGAGCCCTGATCCTCCTCCCCGAGAAGGCATGCTGCCCTTAGGATGCTCAAGCCTCCTCCCCCAGCCGGCCTCCAGCTCCCCGGGTCGTTCCCGAACCCAGGTCGCTGGCATCGCAAGCGGAAATCCAACTGCTGCACTGGCGGGCCGGCCCTGAGTTCACTGTTAACCAGGACATTCAACTTCCAGTGTATTACCCAGAGTACTCAAATGAAGGGGAAGCGTTGTTGCATACTATGGATGTTTGCAGAGTTCTTCATTTTTACGTAGACTGTACTAGGTCTTCTAGGAAGTCAGACCAGTTGTTTGTGTCTTTCGCCCAGAGAATGTCTGGAGTGCCAGTGACTAAGCAGACATTGTCACAATGGTTGGTCAATTGTATAGTTTTCTGCTATCAAAAGTACGACAAACCTTTACCAGGACCGGTTAAAGGTTACTCCACTAGGGGTGTTGCCACTTCTTTTGCATCCCTACAAAATGTCTCGGTAGCCGATCTCTGTGCAGCTACCACTTGGAGTTCCGTCCGTACCTTCATTAAACACTACAGTTTGGACATTGCTTCCAGAAGGAGGGCCGGCTTTGGCCTTGCTGTCCTCCAGGAACTGCTCTCTAAGAGCGCTAGTGAGTTTTGTTTGTCTGTAACCATCGCCCGTCTGACCTGGATTATTTCTTTGCACTGCTTGGGACTCAGTGCTAATGGTTATTCTAGGAGCGTGGATATGTTGTTTATCTACACTCTCTGCAATGTCTCTTTCCCCTTTAAAACTCGCTGGAAAGTCTTCAAGCTGGCTCCTCCCACCCACCTGGGTGGCAAATACCTCGGCTCCGCCCCAAGATGCTAGATCTTCCTTTCCGCTGGAAGATACAGGTCCCTCGTGCTACTTCTGTAATTCGTAGGCCCTGACTTCAAAACGTCGGTTCTACCGGAGTTTGCTCTCAAACTCGTTAGAGTTTGCAATTCCGATTTGGATATGGAGGACAAATCGTCCCCCGGATTTCGCCAGTGTACCTGCGGCCAGAAGATGTCGTGCACCGATCCCCACCTAGCATGCATGTATTGCCTTGGCATCGGACATGACACCTCATCGTGTACAGTTTGTTTGGCCTTCCATCCCAACGTTCTGGACGACCGCAATGCGCGCCTTCAGCTGGGGAGACCGGAGAAAAGGAATCCACCAGTGAAATCCAAAGAGGCGAGGTGGGTGGTTTCCACGGCCGCAGGATCCGCCGAGCAGTTGGAACAGATGAAGGCCTTCAAGGAGGAAGCTGCTAAAGCTTCGGTCAGTCAAAGCTTCTACGTTCCCGTCAACCTCGGCTCGACTTTTACAGGCTCCTTTCGGGAGTTGTGCCAGTCTCTTCCCCACCAGGGGTGAGGCGCCCTTGGGCTCGCACTCCTCCTGCCTTCGGAAGAAGGACAAGGACCCCATGTCTTCTTCCTCTAGAGGAAGACACTCCTGGGACCGAGAAAGTTCCGAGTCCCAGGAACACAGTCTCAACTTTGGGCGAGATCAAAGCCCGCAACCGCTGACCCCGCGGATTTTCCGTCTGGCCAAGGCACCGAGACCGAGGACACGGCCAAACCGGTCGAAATTATGCTGTATCCCATCGAGCCCTTATCGCCGACACCTGTCGAAGATTCCTTAGAAAGGACCACGGTCCTTTCCTTTCCCAACGAGGAGACTGTACCTTCGGGTAACCTCTTTGAGGAAACCGTTCCGGAGCCTCGGTTCTCCCCGACTCCGGCGTCCTCCGATTGAACTAGCCGACCCCGTCGGTCTCGATCTAGGACTAGGACCCCTTCGGTCGAAGAACTGGAGAAAGGTCACAAACACTCCAAAAAGAGGCATCGCCATCGATCCTCATCCTCCTCGGATGAGGAGAGACTTTGACGGAAACTCCGTTGACGTTATGAGGATGTCATGTGTCAACAGCTGATTTTGACCAGTCAAAAGCCGGCTCCACCAGCAACACCAGCCATTACTTGGCTCCCGTCTCCCAGGCCGACACCGACCCCTCCGGAACCGAAGGCTTCGGTCCCCCTGCCCGTGGGGCCGGCACGTATTCTGGCTCTGCCTATTTTGGTCTCCCCACCAATATTGGTGGAGCCACCACCTAAGCAGCCTCAGGGAAGGGCTCCCTCAAAAGAGGACCAGACAGACACTGGATTGCCCCGTCATCTGTCCATCACTGTTGTCCCCTATCGCCCTTGGTGCATCGAGGGAGACATAGGCGGGAGACCATTATATCCTGACTCTTCGGACTTGAATGCCACTGGTTTGCAAACACATTCGGGGGATGACGAGTCATCAGTGGCAGGTTTGGAGGAAGGTCCTTCCTCTTTTCAGGGCATCCTCCACCTGATTTCCGAATCTACCGGAATACCTTTGGAGCCTATCCAAAAGAAGGCGGAATACCCCCTTACGGATATCCTCAAAAGGGGGGATACCCCGATGGAGGCCTTTCCAGTGGCCGAAGCTATTGTTGGCCCAGCCCTTAAGCTTTGGCAGCATCCTGCCTCCTGTCCAGCTCCGTCTGCCTGCATAGCCCACAAGTACACGGTACCCATGGGGTCCCTGGCGGGGTTCACAGAGCATCCCTTGGCCAAAAGCTTTGTGACTGCTTCTGTGTTCAGACGCACTGGTAGCTCAGCCGACACTGACTGCCCTCTGGACAAGGAGTCCAAGAATATGGACCATTCTGCCTGGAATGTCTATGCGGCCTCCTCCTTGGGCCTTCGTCAGGCCAGCTCGGCTGTCGTCATGGCACACTTCTCTCATGCCCTCTTAGGGTCATTAGATGAAGTCCTCCCTCATCTCCCAGTGGACATGCAGACCACTGTGAAGCAAGTCCATGACCAAGGCTATACTGTTGCCAAACAGCAGCTTCAGACGGCCCTGGACATTGGAGATTCCTATGCCCGCTTCTTAGCAGCCGCAGTGGCCACTCGCCGCAGGGCCTGGCTGAGGTTATCCTCCTTTCCAGCGGATACTCAGCACATGTTAGCTGACGTGCCTTTCCTAGGCACCAACATCTTCGGTCCGGGAGTGGCTGGTCACCTCCAGTGCATAGAGCAGTCCAGTGCCACCTTGGATGCTACCTCTGCTAAGGGCTCTTCGGGCAAGAACCAGCAGAAGCACAAGAAGAAGAAGCCTTTTTGGCACTCTTCCCCTGTGGTTAGGCAGCCCTCCTTTTAAGGAGGCCAGCAGCAACAGCAGCAGCAGTAAGCTCAGGCTTGGCGACCCAGGCCCAAGCAAGGTCCCCAACAACCCCATAAAGGAGGCCGAGGTGCTGGTCCAGGAGCGTCCTCCTTCTCTAAGCCTGCTCAGTGACGGGTCAGTGCTTGCCACCCCTACACCTGTCATGCCAGCTCTGTGTCCTCCTGTTGGGGGGCTGGCTCTGTCGCTTTCTTTCCGCCTGGTCAAGTATCACTTTGGACAGGTGGCTTCTGGAAGTGATCGGCCAGGGACTGCCTCTGGAATTGGAACAGCACCCTCCCAGCCGAGCCTGCGCCCGTTGGGAGGAAAGGATCTCAGCTTGTACTCAGTTGGCCCTTCGGGACGACATTGCTCAGCTCCTCTGCAAGGAGGCGGTTGCTCCAGTGCCAGATCCTCCTACAGATCCAGGCTTCGTGTCCAGCTACTTCCTGGTGCCCAAGCGGATGGAGGGTTGGCTCCCCATCCTAAACCTCCATGACCTGAATTAGTATCTCAGGTCTCGCACCTTCCGGATGGTAACTCTGAACCAGATTATACCACCTCTGGAGCGAAACATGTGGTTCTGTTCACTGGATCTACAGGATGCATTTTTTTTCACGTCCCAATCCATCCGTCCCATCAGCGGTTCCTCTGCTTCAGGGTCGAAGGGACCCTGTACAAGTTCCGATCCATGCCGTTCGGCCTGTCCTCAGCCCCTCGGGTCTTCACCAAGTGCATTGCAGTGGTGGCAGCCCATCTTCAGTGTCGAGGAGTTCAAATATACCCTTATCTCGACGACTGGCTCTTGGCAGGTTCCTCCCTTCAGGAGGTGGAGAGGTACAGGGATCTGGCCCTCCAAACCTGCTCCCAACTCGGCCTCCTGATCAACGAGGCCAAGTCAGAACTCGTGCCCTCTCAGGTGATGGGCTTCATCGGGGCAGTGCTCGACTCTCGTCAAGCCAAAGCTCGACTCCTGGCAGACAGGGCGGAAGTTCTCTCCTCCTTTGCCCAATCATTTCTGGTTGGGCACTGGCGCCCTGCCCGGGACTTTCTGCGCCTTCTGGGCTACATGGCAGCGTGCACCTCAGTGGTCCATTGGGCCAGGTGGCACATGCGCCCCCTCCAGTGGGAGCTGGCCGCCCAGTGGACTCAGCATCATGGTCACTTCGCCCAGCTGATCACTGTAACCCAGAAGATGTGGGACGCTATCCAATGGTGGACCGCCCCAGACCGGTTGCAGGAAGGGATCCCATTTGTCTGCCCCAAGCCAACGGTCGTCCTGACGACCGATGCCTCTCTCATGGGCTGGGGAGCCCTCATGGGGGACAGCAGGGCCCACAGGTTCTGAACCTCTGAGGAATCCCGATGCCACATCAACCTGTTGGAGCTCAGAGCAGTCAGACTGGCACTGTCAGCTTTCGCTCCTCAGCTCCGGGGTCAAGTGGTTCAAGTCCAGACGGACAGTACCACGACCACGAACTACTTCAACAAACAGAGCGGCACACACTCCTGTCTGCTATGGAAGGAGGCGCTCCAAATCTGGACCCTCGTCGGCTGGTTGGAGGCGGATCTCCTAGCCATCCATGTGGCAGAAGTCTCGAACCAACTGGCGGACGCTCTCAGCCGCTTAGGCCAGACATCCCATGAGTGGTCTCTTCATCCAGAGGTAGCTTACTATCTGTTCTCCTGTTGGGGCAAACCATTGGTGGACTTGTTTGCCTCCAGGGAAAACACCAAGCTGAGTCTATACCATGCCCGCCCCCCTCAGCAGGGTTCGCTGCAGGGGGATGCCTTCTCGAGGCCGTGGATCCCAGGCCTCGTCTACGCCTTCTCTCCATTTCCCTTGATCCACAAGGTGTTACTCAAGGTGAGGAGGGACAAGGTGAAGGTGATCCTGGTAGCCCCAGACTGGCCCCACCAGTTCTGGTATCCAGATCTCCTCAGCCTCAGCTGCAGGGCCCTGGAGTGGCTTTGTACATGCCCGGACCTGATATCATTGAACCAGGGGAAGGTATTCCATCCAGACCTTCAATCCCTGCACCTCACAGCTTGGTACCTGAGTGGTTAGAGTTCCAGGCTTTGGGTCTTTCCGAGGATGTCTACACCTTGGTGGTAGCATCTCGTAAGGAATCAACCAGGAAGTGTTATGCCTTCAAATGGAAAAGGTTTTCCATTTGGTGTCAGGGTAAGAGTCTGGACCCCTTATCCTGCTCTGTGGCTAACATACTCGACTACCTTTGGTCTCTCTCCAAAGGAGGTCTTCGGTCATCGATCCTCAGGGTGCACCTGGCAGCCATTTCTGCTTACCGGGCGTGGGCCGGTCAGCGGACATTGGCACAGGAGACAGTGGACAGGCACTTTTTCAAAGGCCTGGATCATATATCCCCTCCAGTGTGTGAACCTCCACCTCCATGGGATCTGTTGCTGGTTTTGGCAAAGCTTATGGGCAAGCTATTCGAACCCATGCACAAGTGTGAGCTCTCACACTTGTCATGGAAGACGTCCTTCCTGGTGGCTATCACATCAGCCAGAAGGACAGGGGAGCTCCAGGCACTTTCGGTGGACTCCCCTTATCTGGTCTTCCACAGGGACAAAGTTGTCCTGCGCCCCCACCTGAAATTCCTTCCGAAGGTGGTTTCAGAGTTTCACCTTAACTAGGTGTTGACTCTGCCGGTATACTACCCCAACTACACCTCGGACGCCAAGTACAGGCTCCATACTCTGGACCTGAGACGTGCTGTCTCCTTTTACAAGGAGAGGATGGCGGATATTCGGGGAAAGGTTCGCCAGCTGTTTGTCACCTTCGCTGAAGCCACTTCTGGCAGACCTGCAGCTAATCTACCATTGTGAGATGGATTACATCATGTATAGGTGTGTGCTATGAGTTTGTGGGCAAGGAACCTCCCAGAGGGATAAAGCTCATTCTACCTGCCATACCGCTGCATCGGTGGCTGCTTCCAGGGACATCCCTATCCAGGAAATCTGCCTGGCTGCTACCTGGAAGTCAGCAAACACCTTCATTACCCACTACCACATCGACCTTGAGTCACACCGGGATGCTGGTTTTGGGGCCTCAGTTCTCCAGTCTCTGTTTCCTAAGTAGGGGGTGTGCGCCTTGCCTCCCTCCTCCTGGAGAACTGCTTGGAGTCTGCGAGAGAGAGTGTGGATGAACAACATATCCACGCTCCTAGAAGAACAGGTTACTCACCTGTAACAGTAGTTCTAGGAGTGGTATATGTTGTTCATCCACACGGACCCACCCGACCTCCCTGGCTTTAGGCGCACCACCTTGCTTCCAGCGGGCTAAGATCTGGTGTCATGGGGTGGAGCCGAGGTATTTACCACTGGGGTGAGTGGGAGGAGCCAGCTTGAAGACTTTCCGGTGAGTTTTAAAGGGGAAAGGGACATGCCAGAGAGTGTGGATGAACAACATATACCACTCCTAGAACTACTGTTACAGGTGAGTAACCTATTCTTACCTGCTGCAAGAGCTCTATCTCGAAGTGAGATAGTACAGGTACGTAAGAACTTACTATAACAGTAGATCTTTGAGACAAGTTATTGCAGCAGGTGTGCTTTCCTCCCACCTTCCCCCGTGGTTACATAATTTTTCCTCTCTTTGGGGGATGTTAGAATCTCCTTAGTTCCCCATCCTTTATGCTAGCCGGGTCTACGGCGGGTGAGCTGAGGTGGTGCCGGGGGACCACCCCTCGATGTCGTTGGTGATGTCAGGGGCGGGGCCGACGTCAGGGGGGTAGTCCCCGGCTTTGGATTGCTAGCTAGAATTTTTCCGTGGGGTCCTAGTGCCTGGTGGCATAGTCTTAATGGTTATTATCTGCTGCAAGAGCTCTTCTTGAAGATCTGCTGTTACGATAAGTTCTTATGTAACTGTACTGTCCTGTGTTTTTGCTTGTAGAATGCAGACAGTTCCCCTTTAAGAACAATAATAATAATAGCTTTATTTATTGAGCGCCTTTCACATTATCAAGGCGCTTCACACAGTCATAAACAAATCATTAAAACATATTTAAAATCAACCAACCAACAAGAATGGTCTGGAAATAAACATAAACATTGGTTTAATTGGCGGATCATACAAGTAAATGAAACTGGAAGATATCTGGATAAATGAAAAGATACTGTCTGATTTTCCATAGGCAGGGTTGCATTGCTACATCAAATGTGTTTCATTTTAATATTCTGTAGACCTGTTTTCATACGTAATCAATTCTTTTCAGGTATCATGAGAACAGTCAGATGAGTTCCCTGGTGGAGACTTTTGTCAGCAAAGCCAGTGCTCTGCAGCGACAAGGAAGAGCAGGACGTGTCCGGGAAGGATTTTGCTTCCGATTATACACTAAAGAAAGGTAAGCATTTTAAAAACAATGAGCAGGGCACTCTATGGCCCAGTGGTCTAATGCTTTGCCTCTAATTTGCTAAGACGGGGGGGCAGACTGAATTAAGTGATGAGGGAGATGACTTTAGCACTCCACAGACTGTTCTGTAGTACCCTGTCGCTGACCTCTGGAGATCTGAAATGATGTAATATTAATTTCCATTGTTTCAATCATTTTGGGCAGTAGTCCCCTTTTCAAAACAATCACAAGTTAGTTGTCAGAATTTGATTATTTCACTCAATCTAAGCAGACTGAAGCTGTTTTTATTATTTGACGCACGTATTTAAATCAATCTCTTCTTGAAAGGAAAATGATTTTTCACTTGAATGGGTTAGAAGCTGCTTGGAAGAGTGTAGGAAGGGACTAGGTCCACAATGCTGCATCCACATGGTTAAAAGAGTGGGAACAGTGCATAAATTAGTTTGTTTTACTTTCTGTTACTCCTCTTTTTCTCTGCAGCGCGGCTCCTGGACTCCTTCAGTCACTGCAAGACTTTGCTCATCCTAGTAGTCTGTTGTTCCACTTCCGGTTCAAGCCATCCCAGATCTGGGCTGTCAACTTCAGTTTTCTTCACATGGCTTGCTCCCACATTGCATGGCCCTCAGGGGGAGGTGGACTAAGAGGACCATTCTTGCCCTGCAGTCCCGCAAGAGGATGGACTTCCTGCCTGTAAAGCAAGCTAGACAGTCCAGTTGAAAGGATGGGGAGGACTTCTGAGCATGATGTCTTTCTGGTCAGTCTGATGTGGATTTTTCCCTGGAGTCCAACCCATTTCCCACGTGGGGTGTGCCCTGGGCCCTTCTTTTGGCTGCCTAGGACTGACAGTGACCAGGCAGCAGCAACAACCTTTATCCCTACTGACAACACTACATCACCTCCTGAGCTGAACGTCACAACACCTTAATATTCTGCCACCAGGTGCTCAGGAAATGTCAGCAGTAGGGTGGAACTTTGGAGCACATACGCCTAATTACATGGCTCCCCCTGGCCGACCAGGAAGATATCTCTCAATTCCCTGATCAACTTCCTTCATAGAGCCCCACTCTTTGGTGTTCTATGGAGCCTCTAGAACCCCATGGGAATCATAAGTCTAACTACCTAGATACAGTTCAGTTTCTAAACTTTTGCAGTTTTCCATTAAGCAATCTTAAAGCTTGACACTGCCTGCAAACCAACCATGTGGTCCTCTGGCTATGTCGATTTGTACTCCAGTCTTTTCTTTCGCTGAGAGGAAAAAGTCTCCTTTGTCGCAGCTCTTCTGCTACTTTTTGGGCTTGTTTTGACATTTCTCTTCAGTGTTTCTATTCTTGTTGCACTCTAACTGTTGGCTTCCAGCTCTGCCTTGGCAGTTTGCCATGGAATGAAAGAAGAAGCTGGGCTTTAAGAGGTGCATTTTTTTGCAGGTACCTAATGTCTGTGACACAACAGACACGATACCTGCATTTACTGTTTGCCTCCGGCCTCAGCATGGCGCATGTCTTCCGGAGAGTGTTGTCAGCAGGTGATCCAATTACAGTGTCATTGGCTCAGTAGGTAGCACACTCACTTCTGAGGCCGGGAGATCAGAGGGCTGTGGGTTCATTTCCCACATCTGGCACTTGGGTTAATATCCCAGTACTGACACTGTAGTGCAGCATGAGAGGGGTGCTGTACTTCTGAGGTGCCGTCTTTCAGATGAGACATTAAACCGAGGTCCCATCTGCTTGGATTGGTGGTAGTTCAGGTGGATGTTAAAGATCCCATGGCACTTATCGAAAAGAGTAGGGGAATTTCCCTGGTGTCCTGGCCAAATTTCCCTCATTCACAAAAAAAAAATAATACCAACAGCTTAATCTAGTTCAAGGTCAGTTGGTATTCATCTGTATCCCCTCCCCCGGGTCGTGCCTGAAAATAGGCAGGATTTGTCTAGCGCACTTACCCGGTCAACAAAAACTAAATAAATAAATCCTGGGCTAACACATGGAAGTGTCCATTTTGTTCACAGCTGTGAGGTCAGCAGCGCACTCACTGGCCCAAGAAGCGGAGGAGGCCAGTGAGGATGTTTCGATCCTGGACCATTTGCCAGTGGTAGTGGAGGAGTTTGCGCTGGATTTCAGAAAGTCTGTCATTCTTACAAGAATGAAACATGTAGAATACCAAACACGCAGAATCCTTCCAATTGGCAGGATCTCACACAGCGTATTTGCCCCGGAGACTGAGCAGAGCTTCACTTTGTTCAAAGCACAATGAATGGTGATCTTAACCCCACCCCACCTGCGCTGTTCAACTGTCAGATCTGTTTCACCAGAGGTTCAGTTTTTGCTCTGTTGCCTTTTACTTTTCATTAATATAAAATGTTAAGTCATTCTGAAGTGTGTTAAAAGCTACAAGCGAAAAGCAGGATTAAAAGTGCAAACATATTGACTGTGCTAGAGCTGTGCAAACAGTGCATGCAATAAAAAACTTTTATGTGCCAGTAATGGAGGGTGTTCATACTCACCTTCCCGAGATGAGGATATGCAGCTCTTCAAACCAATCCAAAGACAGGTGCATGCATAGAGGAGGAGTTTAGAGTCAGTATGCAAATATCAGGAGTTTTATTGTGCAAAAATCTCCTCAGGCCAGGTGAATACACAAAGTTGCTAGAGCCTATGCTCTATGCTCTCGCTGACCAAACTCCCCAGTACTTCGAGCTGCGCTAGCTCTTCATCAATGGGCCCCCTGAGGAAGAGCTGGCAAAGGGCATTTGGTCAACAAGAGCATGGAGCACTGATTCTGGTGAGTTTGTATACCTGTACATGCTTGGCCTGAGGAGATATTGACAGAGTAAAGCTTTTTCTATGTTTGTGATGACTCTGAACTCCTACTTGTGCGAGTGCACCTATCTTTGGATTGGTTTGAAGTGGGGTTGAGCAGCCTTATAGTGCACTGAGGAACCCTGAGAGTGCAATTCTGTTTTTGTTGTTTTTGTCCAGATCTTCATCAAAGACATGGCATTTGGGGTCCAATAATGCCAAAAAGTGCAAAATCATGCACCTAGGGCATATGAACCTGGTGCTGAGTAGAGAATGTGGGGAGTACTGACCATCACTAAACAAGAAAGAGACCTTGCGGTTGTTATATCAGAGGACCTCAAGGTGTCAAAACACTGTGACAGGGCTAGTAGGATGCAGAGGGAGAGGTATCTCCAGCAGAAGGAGGGAGGTGGTGCTGCCACTGTATCACTCCTTGGTATGCCCCCACCTGGAGTACTGTGTACAGTTGTGGAGACCACTCAGTTTTGAAAACCGCACCTCAGAAAGCGCATAGACGGGGTGGACATGGTCGAGAGGAGGGCAACTAAAATGGTGCAGGATTTGTAAGGGAAGCCATACGAAGAGAGACTGAGGGATTTCAACATGTACACCATGGAAGAGAGAGAGAGAAGTGACATGATCGAGACCTACAGGGGCAGGGCTGCACAGTGAGCCCTCACTTGCTCATACGTGCCAGGAGGCTGACAACTGTTTCTTGCCCTTAGCCATGTGCTCAGAGTTTGATACAGGATCGGTACATCTCAACCTTTACTTCCTGTATTGCTGGCTGGTGTGCGTAGTCTTCTAGACCTGTTGTTGCAGGTAGGCATACCTTCATAGTCTCCCTGATTTTGCCATTTTTTACATTCCCCCTGCTTTTGATAGCACCAGTCCATGTGGCTAAAACCATCAGAATCAAAGAATAAACTATTCCCCCTGTATTTAAATGATTTTAGGAATGCATTTCTAGCTGTTGCTCTTTTTTTTTTCTGTTATTGTTTCGAAATGTAATTTTAATAATTTAGGTTAGATTAGTCATTTTCCAAAATTTTCTCAAGGAAAGGGGAGACCTCCCCCGCTCAGCTGCAGCAAATAGTCTGGACCAGCATTCCTGTTATTGAAACTTGGGACCTATGCCTACAAGTACTTCATATGGATGAACAGGGTGCACAAATAAGGTCAAGCACCAGGACTAGGGGACATACGATGAAGCTGGAGGGGTGGAAGTTCAGGAGGGATGTGAGGAATTTTTTTCCCCATATGTATTTTTCTCCCATTGCTTAGAGCAGCTGTACAGCCCTGTCCCCACCTCCCCCTAACCAGCGACTTCCTCCTCCTGGACTCAGTTGGTCTGTTGAGTTCTCCCATGGCTTGCCCCCGTGGCGCAGTCAGGGGAAAGAGTCCCCCCCAAGTCATCTATCCAGTGTCAGCCAGGGTGCTTGGTGGCAGTGTGGATTATGGACAAGGGGCTGGGCTTCATTAAGCCTCCACCATTTTTTTCATTATTCTTGCACTGAACAGCTGACATCAATGTGGTTGCTAAGTACCAGTTGTAGGTGGCCCTGGACATGGCCGATGGGTCAGCCTGTGCAGTGGCTATGGTGTTGTCCGTTCACCGACCTGTATGATTGGAGGTTTCAGCATTCACATAAGTAATCCAGCAACAGGTGGCAAACCTGCCCTTTTCAGGGATTACCTCTTTGGGCGAGGGGTCCAGGACCACCTCACGTGCATTGAGAAGTTCAGTATGACCCTGGATTCGGTGACATTGGTAACCAACCCCAATTATCATCCCAAGCATATGACACGTGATGCAGGCTCCTTTCATGGTCTCTATCTGGATACACAAAGTCAGCAGCAGTATCAGCAGCACTGCCCGATGAAGCTCTCCAGTAAATGAGGAGGTCACCTTCAGAGCAAGGGCTGTGGTGGTGGTGCCTCTGGAGATTAGTCCTCTGTGGGCTGCTAACAAAGGCAAACATGACAGTTTAATGGAGCCCCATTCCCCTTTTAATTTCTGAACTCTGCTGCAACTCCCAGTCAGGGGCTAATTCTGCCATTTACTACCACAGTGATCTGCTATTACTTCGAACAAGTGATTCCTGAGGCATCTTTAGATAAGGGAAAGAAGTGTGTGTGTGGGGGTGTTGACACTAATTGAGACTCCCTCTCTTCTGAAGCAAGAGAAGTGATTGCTAAATTGGGGATAGATATTTGTTTGTATTGATGGAAACCCAAGATACGCTAGTCACCCTGGTGAATATGTATGCCACCTAGGCTCCTCTTTCAGTTTTACTCTGTGTTATTACAACTGGTGCGAAAAGGTGAAGGAAGTGTTGATCATTGGGGGGGACTGGAACTTGGTATTTGACAGACAGTTGGATGCCACTTCCCAGAGCCCATGTCTGAACAAGTCAGTACCTGAGAAATTTAAAACCCTGAACAAGAATTAGGGAAGGAGGATGTTTGGCAACACAGATGCCCTACAGCCAAAGATTACACATGTTTCTCACCCAGATTTAGAATATATTCCCAACTAGACACCTTCCTTACATTTAAGCAAAAAGCTATGAGATTTGCATGAGTGTGGGTCAGCATGCTTTAGGATACACTGTGTACAAAAAGTGCTATATAAATGCTGATTCTTCTTTTTCTTCACGATGGCCCTATAGGACTAACAACTGCCATTCCTGGAGGTAAACCTACGTAAACCAAGGAAAAAGATGCACGGTAGACATGTCTCCCTCCTTAGGGACCCCAGTCGTATGCAGGAGCTCAAGGAACTCTACAAATGGTGATACAGGAAAATGACAAATGGGGCATCACCCCACACATGCTCTGGGATGCCGCCAAGACAGTATTAGGAGTAAATTGATATCAGTGCTAACCTAGAAAAGAGGAAACATACAAAAACACTAATAGGGCTTACTTAGAACCTCCAGGATCTAGAGCCTGAGCAAAAGACAAAATGTGCCCAAAAGAAGGACAAGGACATAAAACAACTGAAATCTAAACATTACAGAAAGCAGCAGTACCTAAAATAGAGGTATTATGAGGAACGGCCATCACGAAAATAAAAGTAAGTCGCCACCAAACAGGCTCCCTAGCCCACAAAATGGAATACATCTCAGATGACTTTGTAGTTTATTACAAGACTTCATATAGCCCTCACCCAGAAACAACACCCTCAGCTAAACGAGAATTTCTCCAATCCCTAAACTTGTCCAGATTAACAGAAGACCAATACACTGCCCTGCTCGCCCCTGTTTCTGACCAAGAGAATGTTCAGGTCATTTAGGACCTCAAAACATCAAATGCCCAGGCCCTGACTGGTGTAGCGAGAAATTTCATGAATCTTTCTGAGAAGAGGTATCTCCCTTATTTAAAAGAGTCTTTGATGAGGTGTGGGGGAAGGGGGGAGCCCTGTCGAACACCTTGGAACTACGCCACCGTAATGGTTGTACCGAAAGAGGGGAAAGATCCTACATTATGTAGTTCATATCACCCCATATTGCTCCTAAAAATGGACTACAAGATATACACAGCTATACTGGCGAAAACGCCTTGACCCGCTGCTCCCGAACCTCGCAGACCTGGACCAAATGGGCTTTATTTTAGCAGAGTGTGTCCAACGAACGATTAATATCATAAATGTAATTACTCACCAACAGACATCGGCTTGGGTAATGAATCTTGATGCTGAAAAAGTCTTTGATAAGGTAGTGTGGAGCTTTTTATTCTTGGTCCTAGAGTACTTCAGCTTCCTGGAAGAATCTGCTATCGGGAAAAACAATATATTCCTCCCTTCAGGTGTATATCTGTACTAACTGTGGCATTTCACCCAGATTTAACATATACCAGGGCATGCGGCAGGGCTGCCCCTCTCACCCCCAGTATTTACTTTATGTGTAGAACCCATGGCTAAATAGATTCGGGACAACCCTAACATCACAGGTATGGAGGTGGGGGCATCGTAGAAAGATAGTATTGTACACAGACGATGTGCTGCTGTACATGGCCCATGCAGAAACCACGAGCACAGAAGTTTGGCAGGGACTGCAACTTTTTGGGGTGCATGCTGGTTATGTCCTAAATAAAACAGAAACACTTGTTTCACTACAGCCCTTCCCAGCACATTCGGGAATTTTTCCCCCTGAAATGGCAGGCAGCACACATGAAATACCTGGGAGTTTAGGTCACAAAAAATCTTTTCAGATTATATGATGCCAACTTTTTCCCCCTTATGAGAAAAGTACAGGAGGACCTGGATAGATGGGCACTTATTAACTTCCCACTATACTCCTGAATTGGTTTGCTAACTATGAACATTCTCCCACTGTATTTATATCTGTTTCAGAGTATACCCAGCCCCATTCCCAAAAAGGAATTTCTGCGTGGCAGAATTCTTTCTTGAAATATGTATGGGCTGGGAGAAGACCCAGTGCCAAATAAAAGTTAATGCAGACATGAAAACTGCTAGAGGGAGAGTTGTCTCAGACCTAGAAAACTATTACCTAGTGGTGCATTTACGATAATTATTGTGATGGATGGTCCCAATATACAAGGCTTCTTGGAACCTGCTAGAACAGAGTGTGTAGGGTGGGCCACCCATAGGATCTAGGGCTTTGGACCCGAATTTCAAACGAGCAGATTCAGACATCACACTTCTGGCAGTCCATTCCACTGTGTTTAGAAACCTCCACCCCAGCAGTAGCACCCCTAGAAAAGGCAGATGATCGACCCGAGGTGTCCAGGAGAACCAGAAACCAGCTAAGATGTAGATCTTTTCTGCAGCAAGATTGAATCAACTCAGTAGTTGGAGATTGCATTGTGGTGACCTTGAGAATGAACATCACCGCGCAATGGGTGAGTGGCTTCACTGAGAATTCACAAGTCTCAGCCCAGAGAAAAAGACCAGATCCAGTGTGCTCCCCTGCAGTGTGGCCCTGGGAGTAAATTGTGTAAGCACCAGCAATTCAGTCAACTGAATGAGTCTAAATGCACAAGTGTTTGAGGGGTCACCACTAACACATTGAAGTCCCCGAGGACAGTAAGCCTTTGCGACTCCGTTGCCAGAGAGAACAGCATCTCAGCAGACTCCTGCAGAGAGGCCACATCACAAAGCAGAGGAGGAAAATGCTGCATCCTAGAATAGCCAGACTTGAGAGGGTCACTCAATCAAAGGAGCCTGCTGGATCCACCAGAGATGCAATGTAGCCAAACACAGATGTAAAAAAAACATCCACCACTGTGCAGCCACTCGGATGTTATATTTCAGAGGAACCTAGGGGAACACCCGCATCCACAGTAAGCCCAGAGGAGTCATTGAGTCAGGTCTTTGGGGGCACACACCAGGTCAGCAGTAGTATAAGAAGTAAAGTCTCTGATAATGACAGTTTTATACAGAACTGATCTGGCACTGCAAAGCAGTATTTGAACTGGGGATTGCTGATCGTCTCACTTCCACTGCTGCTTCTGTACACAGCTTTACCAGGGGATGGGTATAAGGCACAAAAAATGTCTGCCCTGCATTACCTTACCTAGCACGCTTCTCCTGGCTCACCTGTATTCACCCAAAGAGAGACAGTTTCTCTTGTCCTTCCCACCACTCTTGAATACGCTGAATACCTGGCATCTCTAAACAGCCCTCTAATTTAGTGAAGGCAGCTGCCCCTGAAAAGGGTGGAGCCTCTTAAGCTGTAAGGGGGAGTAGGAGATAAGACAACACTGAATTAGGCACAAAAAGGATCACACACGGCAGCACACCTGCTACAACTGCAGACAAAAGCCAAAGCTAAAGCACACATAACTAAACAAAAATCAGGGCACTATTTAAACATTAATCCACAACAAAGGAGGGCTCTACTAGGGAATTAATGCCTGGTTAGGGGGTTTGGCTGAGTGCTTCCAACCACCAGCCAGGCATTAATTCCCTAGTAGAGCCTGACTGTGGAGTGGATTAATGCGCTTGTAACATGGCAAGAGCTTACAAAAGTTTGTAGAAAAACTTGCAATTTGATAAGAATTACACATACACTGGTGCCCACAGTTTGAAACAGTTCAATATATGTTTGACTACAGCTACATTTGTTAATATTGAGGTTATTTTTCCCCATCTGATTTCAAATATTGCCATTTTGTGCCTTAATGTTTACTAATAACATTAACAGTAGAAGCCAGAAGGAAACAGATTCATTTCAGTGCTTTACAGTAATTGCACATTGCTATTTTTGTTTTAAACTTAGATTGTGGGCTTTTAGTGACACTGTAATTTCTTTTCTGTCTTTACCTAGAATTGTTTTTGGGCTGTTGAAAATTTAAAACCTAGTTTCGTGTGCTTGTAGTGGTGGTGTATTTCTTTGTTGTCTTTAATTGCTGCAAATTTTGTCTTGACTTGTCTGACTTGCCCTGTAGTTTGGGTGAGGGGTGCTAATTGTCTGGTCTCTGACCTCAGCTACATGATAACTGGAGGTGGGGCTTAGTCAGAGTTGAGGTAGCAAGTGATTTTAGTTTTCTCAGAAGAAACCAGAAGGAGAAGGAAACAGATTCATTTCAGTGCTTTACAGTAATTGTACATTGCTATTTTTGTTTTAAACTTAGATTGTGGGCTTTTAGTGACACTGTAATTTCTTTGCTGTCTTTACTTAGAATTGTTTTTGGGCTGTTGAAAATTTAAAACCTAGTTTTGTGTGCTTGTAGTGGTGGTGTATTTCTTTGCTGTCTTTAATTGCTGCAAACCCCCCTCCCAAACTCTTAATTATATGCCCTGTTAAATCTGATTGACAGGAGCTAAGCACAGGAGATAGTAGGGGTTGTGGAGTAGGAGGGGCATAAGGGGGAAGAAGCCCACCCTCAGCACGACAAGTGTTTTGACTAATTTTTTATTTATTTCTTTTTCTTTTTAAAAAAAAAAGTATCTAAGGATCAGTGGCAGGATTTTAAGGACGGTAAATTAATAAAAGGGAACTAAGAGAGCTTCAGTAACAGACAAGTACTAGAATAGCAGTATAAGTGTAGTATAATATGGGGACTGGTGCAATGCAGTGGCTGCAGGGCAGCCATATTCAGGCAGACCTTCTGGACACTGAGGTGTTGCCTTATCTGCATGCATCTCTCTGGACTGCAGGATGAGGTAGCCAGACTCAGAGCAAAAGTAAACTGGGTCAGGAGTACCATCACCCCTATCCAGAGACCACCCAGTCCAATGCCACTGCCTCAAAGGATGCTGAGAATGAGGAGCACTTGGATGACAGTGGGCTCAGGGAGGGTTAGGGCAGTCAGGCAGAGGCACATCCCAGATCCTGTTCCACTCAAGAACTCATATGCCACACTGGCAAATGGGGACAACCAAATAGAGGTACCCAGAGAAGTGGAAGGAAAGGATGTGGAGGCTAGCTAAGGAGGTGGCCTCAGTGGGGAAAACAGTGGACCCCAGAGGAGGAGGAGGAGGAAACGAATCCTGGTGGGGGCTCCATCATAAGAGGGATCCAGCTAGGAACACAGGAGGGGGAAGACAGGGAGGTGAGGTGCCTACCAGGTGCCACAGCATGATGGGATGGAAGGAAGATCCTGGGGATCGCTGGGAAGGCAAGACGGGAGGATGAGCAGGATGTCATTATCCACCTAGGTACTAATGACCTGGCAAATGGGGAGCCAAAGGAAGTTCAGGAAGAGTTTAGGAAATTGGGGAGGGGTCTCAAGCAAGTAGCTACTTCTGTCACCTTCTCGGAAGTACTACCTGCGAGAGCATGGGAGAGCATGGGTGCATGCACGGAACTTTAACTCATGGTTGAAGAACTAGTGCTTTGAGGAAGGTTTGTATTCATTGGTGACTGGAGGCCCACCTGGAGGATGGAGGCTTGTTCAAGCCTGACGGCCTACATCCATCCTGGAGGGAATCCAGGCACTCAATGATAAGTTTATATGCTACATTGACAAGCATTTAAACTAGCCGGGGGGGGGGGGCAGACCAGCAAGGAGGGTACCTATTTGCCCACCCCCACAGCTAGCAGTGGAACCAGTAAACCGGAGGAGTGGATATCTCTACAAAGCAGTGTGCAAAAGATGGAGATAAATGCCCAAGAGGTGGATAGGCAGAAAAGGGGAAAAATTCAACAGAAGGGCAGACAGCAATGAGAACCAGGGATAAAGAACATCCAGGGTAGGGACTGGAGTAGCACAACTAAACAGCCTAGGGAGGTCAAATCATGGAAAGCCATGTGCGCCAATGCCAGGAGCCTTAGCAACAAGATGGAGGATCTGGAGGCTGTCATGGTGCATTCAGACCTGGACATTGTGGGCATCACAGAAACCTGGTATAATAATAACCATGACTGGCCATACCTGGCTACAACATATTCAGAAGAGACAGGGGAGGTAGGAAGGGAGGAGGAGGAGTGGCACTGTATTTGAAAAATGACATAAGGGCCACAGAGATCCAGGAGGAACAAAATGGTGGAGAGATACTGTGGGTTAAGCCGGAAAGGAAAATGGGGCCAGCCATCCGCACAGGTGTGGTCTGTAGACCACCAGCCCAGGAGGAAGAAACAGATGGGAGCTGATGCTAGCCATCAAAGGATGGCAGACAAAGAGTGAGTAGTGCTGGTTGGAGACCTCAATATTCCAGATGTGGACTGGAGCATCCCAACAGCAGCATCAACTAGGAGCAGATTTATCCTGGACTCCCTTCAGGGTGCCTTCCTCAAGCAACTGGTCATGGAACCAACTCGGCAAAAGGCAATAGTGGACCTTGTGCTCACAAACAGGGACAGTGTGATGGGGTAACAGTGGGGGAGCACCTGGGGAACATTGACCACCAGTCATTGTAGTTTGAAATCACAGAAGGAGCAGAACCAAACCACTCAAAAACATGTATCCTGTATTTTAGAGGGACAGACTTTGGGAAAATAGGGAGATGCTTGAAAGAGGCATTAAGGGGAATGGGGTAGGAATCAGGGGTTGAGGAACAGTGGGCAGTATTTAAAATGAGGATTACAAGAACAACAGAATTATGCATTAAGCAGGTTAGCAAGGGGAAAAGGGAGAGGAGGCCATTATGGTTTTTCAAGGAGGTAGTGGAGAAAGTGAAAGCCAAAAAGATTGTGTTCAGGCAATACCAAAAGACACAGGCAGATGGGGATAGGGAGAAGTACCAAGAGAAGCAAAGGGAGGCAGGGAGGTAAGTAAGGAAAGCCAAAGCTCAGACAGAAGCGCACATAGCAAAATCAGTGGGTAGAGGGGACAAAACCTTTTACAGGTACATAAGTGAAAAAAGAAAGGCAAAGGGAGGTATAGTGAGACTGAAGGGGGAGGATGGGGGCCGCATGGAGGATGACAACAGTAAAGCTGACGTATTGAACAGGCATTTCTGCTCAATCTTTACTGAGGAAGAGGAGGATAATGGGTCTGAAGGGAGTACAAGGGGTGGGAATGGTGCAGAAATGGACACAAGTCCCTTTACACGAGAAAGGGTCCTGAAGTAACTGGAAGTAATGAGAGTTGATAAAGCAATGGGGCCAGATTGGGTGCACCCCCAGGGTCCTTAAAGAACTAAGGGAGGTGGTGGCTGAACCTGCGGCAATCCTGTTTGGCCGATCACTGGAAACAGGGGAGGTACCCAAAGACTGGAGGACAGTAGATGTAGTCCCCTTATACAAAAGTGGGAACAAAGAGGAAGTGGGGAACTACAGACCAGTCAGCCTCACCTCGGTAGTGGGCAAGATCGTGGAAGCACTACTGAAGGAGAGATTGGTGGAACATCCGGTTATCAATGGACTATAGGACCCAAGGCAGCATGGTTTCACCAGGGGGAGGTCATGTCAGACCAATCTCATTGAAGTTTTTGACTGGGTGTCTAGGGAGATGGATCAGGGGAGGGCAGTAGATATGGCCTATCTGGACTTCAGCAAGGCCTTTGACACTGTGCCACATAGAAGACTATTACACAAATTGGGGAATATGGGTGTGTGCAGGACAGTAGTGCAGTGGGTAGGTAACTGGCTGGGTGGCAGGACACAGAGGGTGGTGGTAAATGGCTGCCACTCCACAGAGGGAAGAGTGACCAGTGGGGTACCAGAGGGATCAGTGCTGGGACCGGTCCTATTCAACATCTTCATCAGTGACATTGCGCAGGACCTAGAAGACAGAATTTCCCTGTTCACTGATAACACAAAGCTCTGTAACAGAGTAGACACACCAGAGGGTGTAGACAGAATGAGAAGGGACCTGCAGAAACTTGGAAGAATGATCAGGGGTTTGGCAGTTGAAATTCAATGCAAAGAAGTGCAAGATAATGCATATGGGGCACAAAAACCCTGGCACAATATATCAGTTGGGGGTGAGGATGTAGCATGCACCAAGCAGGAAAGGAATCTTGGGGTTATCATCTCTGATGACCTCGAGGTAGGGAAACAGTGTGACAAGGCAGCAGGTAAAGCAAATAGGATGCTGGGATGCATAGGCAGGGGCATCACCAGCAGGAAAAGGGAGGTCATAATTCTACTGTACAAGACACTTGTGAGGCCCCACCTGGAGAACAATGTACAGTTCTGGAGATCTTACTTACATAAGGACATAGACAGGGTAGAGAAGGTTCAGAGGAGGGCAACAAAGATGGTACATGGATTGCATCACAAGTCCTATGAGGACAGGTTGGAGGAATTGAATATGTACTCCCTGGATGAGAGGAGGGAGAGAGGGGATATGATAGAGATATACAAGTATCTTACAGGGAGGAACAGGGTATGAAGCAGGAATACACTATTTTTAAGGGAAAAAGATGTTCCAGGACTAGAGGGCATGGGATGAAGTTGGAGGGAGGACGATTCAGAGGAAACGTGAAGAAGAATTTCTTCACAGAACGGGTGGTGGACAAGTGGAACACCCTGCCAATGGAAGTGGTGGAGGCTGAAACAATCACGGGATTTAAGAATTCATGGGATAGACATAAAGGAATTCTGGAGGTCAGGGTTAAGGGGCAACAGACTTCTAGGAAAACATAAAGTAAACTTATAAGCTCAAATGGGCAGACTGGGTGGGCTGTAGGCCCTTATCTGCAGACACTGTCTATGTATCTATGTAATAGGAAATTTTTAATTACAATAACAAGCAATTATTTATTGTGTAAGTAGTGCTGAAACACTATTCGGCCATTATGGTATGCCTCATTTGCATATTACGGCTGGCGGAAAACCCACCACAGAGAGCCATACAAACATTTTTGGGAGCACGCAACATGGCAGGGTACATTACTGTAAGGCTTACCATGAAGTTGCACTTATTTGTTACTGTTCCACTTCTCTGAGATTTAGTGCCATTACTTGGAGTACCACGGGGTGGGAAGGTGGGATCTGGGCCATTACTGTCTTCCAGCAAATATGCGTGCAGACTGTCCAGAGCAGTGGCGTGCTGGTGATTTCAATGTGGTTGGAAACAGTGCTGCATTATGAAGCGGGCATTACTAGGGAATTAATACCCACTTAATTTTGTACCACATGTACTGTTTCCACCAATGTGTTTGCTGTATTTCTCGGTTTCATTTCTTGCCATGTTACAAAGGCAAGTAGTTTTATAGAGAAATAGGTTTAATACATCCAAGTCAAGGAAGGTCAAAGTGACAAGGACTCATTGTAATCTTTTACTTGGATGCATTAAACTTATCTCTGTTGCTATAAAACTATTTGTCTAGAGTGTGCTGATTTTTATTTAGTAGAAGATAAGACAGATGTCTACATATCAGAAAGCAACTCTCACAATACTAATGATATCACACTGTCCCTGTGCAGTACTGAAGCCAGCAGTTCAAATCCAAGAGAAACAGTTAATTATTTAAATAGCTGATTTAAAAGTTATAACTAGTAATGTCATGTTGTGTAAACCGAATATGCAATGACCTGACTCAAAATATGCAGTTTATCATCACTTGTCAGGGGCAGGGCTTTTCAGAACTTACTAGTGGATCTGCCACTGCTTTGTTACGGTCCTGCCATGTCACACTTGAAGACTGCATATTTTGAGTCCGGCTATTGCATATTCCATGGATGTACATATAGATTTTATGTAAATACCGTAAAACTCAAAATTGTCACCATAAAAGTATTTTCAGTCTATTTGCGGATGAAAGACATCATGTAAAAATGTCAATACAGGGAAAAATATTTTCAGCGATAAAGTGTTTCTGTTAAATGTACTTGCCTCAAAAAGCACAAGGAACAAAGATAACTACCACATCTTAAAAAGTACATTTTTGGGCATCTCCATGGCACCATGAGATGAGGGACCATTCTGGCATGCTGGTGACTCAGATTTGAATCCCAAGCCCAGGGCATCAGTGGCAGAGGTCAGCAGGGAGGGCTTCACATGCCCAGGCAGGTGGGATCACATGAGCTGCCATATTAGCAACCCCTGGAGGAGTCATGGTGGAAATGTTCATATAGGGGAGGTAGGCGGGAGCACAAAAATGGAACATACTACTGGCACACTGGATAACGGCTGTCCTGGGCCCCTCCCACACCACACCACCCCTCAGCTGACTTGCTTCATCCCCTCCAACAGTCAGCTTGACCTAAGCAGATATCACTTGCTGCATAGTGATGGCAGGGAGGCCCCTGCAGGGTTACACTAGACTCAAGAAGGTCAACGGAGAACAGGAACCTGGAGGTAGAAGCCCAGTAGCGCAAACTGAGTTCAGCATGCAGACAAGAATCCCTTGGGGTAGCTCAGAGTGAGGCATCTTGGGGGCAGAGAAGTGCAATAAAGAGATAAGGCAAGAATAAAAGTGCATCTCTAATAAGCATTCAGTAGAATTTAGCAGTACAGCAGTTTGAAATCTTTAAAATGTAATGCTTAAGAAATTTTCGAATAAAGAAGTACAGGGTTTGATGCTTAAGGGAAAGGGGGAATTGTTTAACCAGGAGAGGCATGCTAAGCCAAAGCTTGATTCCAGGTGCGTCCTGGGAGCACAAAGAAGTTAAGTGATTTGCTTGCTCAGGGTCACACAGTATGCAAGTGGGGGCTGTGGGATTTATACTCAGGTCTCCAGGTTTGCGGTTCAGAGCGTTAAACCACTACACTATACTGCCTCTTTAAAGGGACACTGTCAACCTGTTTTTCATTATATTATTTCTAGCTGAAACCCCACATTTTATGATTGCATACCTTCTCTAAAATTCACTGATGTTGCTGTTTGTTTTGTCTGTCTCCTTGTTTAGTGGAACTGAAATGCATGCTAATGTAATTTATAAACAACCTTGTTTTGTTTACAGTCCTGGATCTGTTCTTACTGCATGCTTCCCGTGCATTAGAAACATACCCAGACAGTGCAGTCACTCATAAGGCAGTAGCCTCCTGAACTTCAACTGCATCATGAGGGGCTAGACTGTGTTGTGGGGTTTCCCAAGCCCACGAAAGATGCATTTGGAGTTGATCAAGGAATGTAAACAAACCTGTTTTGGTGTGGTAACACCAGTATGTGGGGCAGTCTGTTTTTCACTTTTTTAAAGAAAAAAGTCAGAATTAAACTACCAGCTACATCAGCAATCTTTACAGAATGTTGGCAATCATAAAATGTGTTTTTTTAACTAGGGACACTTTGAGACCTAAGACAGTGTCCCTTTAATGTTTAAAGACTAGTTAGTGCCAAGAATAGCAGGCAGAAACTGTTACATAGAAACATACAGTTTTTTCACTGAGAAGGACTGCTTAGCGCACCCATTTTGCTTTAATGGTCCCTGTCTAGTCTGTCTCCGCAGACTCTAACTGGTCTCTGGCAACCTTCCCTCCTCTCTGCCTATTAACTAATATTCCTCTATGTCTACCCAATGCATGCTTGAAGCCCCCTACTATTTTTACCCTCACCACTACTGCTGGCAGTCTGTTTTCAGGCTTCTACAACTCTTTCAGTGAAGTAATACTTTCTCACATCTCTCTTAAACTCCCCCCCTTCCCCGTCCAACTTCATCACATGCCGTCTAGTCCTGCTGCCCTTTCTCATTTGAAAGAGACTCCCCACCTACATCTTTTTTACCCCTGTGAGGTACTTCTAGATTTCTATCATGTCTCCTCTCATTCTCCTCTCTTTCAGGGTGTACATGTTGACAGATGTTTTTGGTGCAGTACTGGCCACTGCACAGCAATTAAATCACAAATTTTAGGGAGAAAGAAATAATGTGACCTACTCGGAACTGGACCCAGGTGCCCAGACTGCCATCCCAGTGCTCTAACCACTGAGCAAGAGGCACACTCGGTTGGAACTGGGGTTACTTCAAGAGGAAGCTCTTGCAGCAGGTAACACATATAGGACTGATGGCACCTGGCGGCAGATCTCGGCAGTTCTTTTCTCCAGAAGTACCGACGTGGGAACGACCACCCGACGTCGGCTCCACCCCCGACATCACCCAGTATAAAGGCAGGAGGCAGTCCCCACATGCTCCAGTTCTTTCCCGCTGCGGCAACGCATTAGTCAGCTCTCGGCTCTCTAACCAGTTCCTCAGCTTTAAAACCATTATTTCTCTGTCTCACTTCAGCGATTCTTTGACGTATGTCCTCTCCGCTGACCGGGCACCATAATAAGTGCTTTTGTGGGAAGCAGATCCCTTCTAAAGGATGGACATTTGGCCTGCTCTTTTGCCTGGACCCAGACCACGACACCAGCGCCTGTACCCATTGCCAGGCCTTCAGCAGCCGGACCAGGATTCGGAGACAGAAGTCACTCCAGGCTTACCTAGCCCAGCAACATTTGGCCCAGATGCAGCAGGAGACATCCTCCAGGAGGGAATCTCGTTCCCCCTCTCTACCCAAGAAATGTAGGATGAAGAAGCGCCACCACCAGGACCGGGATTGCTTGCCCTCCAGACCCAGGTCTTCCAGCTCCCAGTCCACTGGTCGCTCCAGCTCCTCCGGTCATGAAGCCCGGCTTTTTTTTTTTTACCTCCCTTAAGCCTCCCACCTCAGCTTCTCGTGTCAAAGGGACTTCTCTTCAGCCTATCAAGATCAGGCCCCCCTACTCTGGTTCCACAGTGGCTAAAGGGACCTCGTACACCAGTTCTGCAGTGGCAAAAAGGCCCTCGGACTCCAGCTCCTCAGTGCCTAAGAGGCCCTCCGACACCGGCTCCACGGCATCAAAGGGTAACTCCTCCCGATCGGCCTCGGTCGATCCCCGGGAGTCCAAGCAGACAGCGGGGCACTCTTCCAAGGCTTTGTCCCTGCCACTGATGCATAAGTCCGACCAACGTCTGTTTGCGGATTCCGACCGATGCCCCTCGAACAAGCCCCACAAGTCTTCAGATAGGCCGGCCAAGGCCTCTTCACACGCCGACCAACCCCACCCTTCTCCTGTCAATGGACGTCCTTCAGACGAGGCTTCTGGCCCGATGCCGGAGAAGTGTCCTTCTGTTCCTTCTCCGGTACCAGATAAGCTGCCCACCATACCACGGCCGTCATCTGTCCACCCGACGTCCCCTGTCAGCAGCCCCGATATCTCTCCTAGGGACCATACTCCAGCCCACCCGATGACAGTACCACCAGCGTCACCCATTAGACTGATGCTGGATCCAGCTGATGCCAGTTTGGGAGAAGGCCAACTGACGTCACCTCCAAAACCTGAGTCACCAAAGCTGGGCATGTCTCAGGTTAAATAACTTTTCACCTATTGATGGGAGACTGTTAAGCAAGATTTGGTGTCTCCTTCTGCTCCTACTCTTAAGCCTCCTCCTGTCACCCTGAGCCAGATGTTCAGGTCACCCCTGTTCCATCTGGGAATGAGGAAGATAAAACCCCCACTAGCACCAGGAAGCACAAAACTAAGCGCAGGAGGACCAGATCTCCTTCCTCCTCCCACTCTCCTTCACCCAGAAAACCCAGACATAGGAAGAGGAGACGACATTCCTCCTCCTCTTTTTCTATGGAGTATCAGAGCCTTCCTACTCTGATTCTGACCCTGGTTCGCTTCCTGGAGATACAGAGGACCAGCCAAAGTCTCTGCCTGATGACCCCAGCTTTATGGAGCTTATGCGGCACATACAGGAGAACATGGGATGGGATACAGAGGCCATGGACCCCGAACACTTGTGTCTGATAACGTATTTGCACCAGAAGGACCCCAAGCCGGTGGTTATTCCTCCATTAGTGGATACCTTCCAAGACATCACCCTGCCACTTGGAAGCATCCACACGCTTCCTCTGCGGTGCCCAAAAAGGTAAACCATTTGTACCCCCATGGAGCACTCTTACTTAGCCGAACATCCCACAGCTGATTCCGTGGTTATATCGGCTGCACACAATCGTTCGCAGAGGCTGAAGCACCTAACTACCCAGCCGCCAGACAGGGAGTCTAAGCAGCCGGATTCTTAAGGGCGTAGGGTGTACTCGTCTGCCACCTGCAGCATACGTAGCCTCAGTTTTTTGACGCACATGGTCCAGTTCCAGAATGCCCTTTGGGACCAAGGACTGGGCTTCCTCCAAGGCATGCCCGCCTGCCCTCAAAAGGCAGAGCTTGCAAAGCTTTTGCAGACTGGCTCGGATGTGGGTACTCACGTCCTCTGAGCAGCATATGACTCTGCGGACACCTCAGCGAGGGCGGCTGCAACTGGAATTTGTCTTCAGCACCGTTCCTGGATCCAGGTCTCAGGGTTCAACCCAGAGGTTCAAACTTCCCTTCTGGATGCCCCTTTTAGAGGCTCTGTGCTCTTCTGTGAAGACAACAGAGAAGGTCATTGCTAAACTGCAGGACTCCAGAAGTCCGCCCATTCCATGCAGTCTGTGTACCGGCCGAAACGGAAGCATTTTTGTCAGCCCCATTTTCATGGCAGAGGGGGACATCAGCCTCAGCAGCCCCGTGTTCAGTATCACATGCAGTGGGGAGGCTTTGGTCGAAGAGGTGGGTCCAGAGGTGCTGCCTCAACCTCCTCTAGACAGGCTAGACCTTCTACCGCTGCCCTCCCTCCCCTTCCTTCAATCTGACTATCTAAGCGACCCCTCTCTCCCAGACCTGTTGTCAGGAGAGCCAGTGGGGAGTCGTTTTTCTTTTTACGCCCAGGCTGGAGAGAAGTGACCTCCAACCAGTGGGTCCTCGACCTTGTGGAGTTCGGGCACTCCATAGAGTTTGAGTCTTTACCCCCCAGACAGACCACCACCCCCATCTCACTACCCGAGAGACCTCAGGGCTCCTATCAGACTGGAGATCCAGTTTCTCCTGGCCAAAGACGCCATAGAACGCGTCCCGGAGGCAGAGGTAGACTCTGGTTTTTACTCCTGCATCTTCCTGGTTCCCAAGAAATCGAGGGACCTAAGGACCATCCTGGATCTCAGCGATCTCAACCAGTGGGTCTCTTATTGGAGATTCTGCATGGTGTCGCTTCCAAATCTCCTCCCCTTCCTTCTGGTCGTGGATTGGATGGCGTCCATGGACAATGCAGGCTGCATATCTGCACATTCCCATCTGCCAGAATCATTGGAGATTCCTGAGATTCAGGTTTGAAGGTCGGTCCTACCAGTTCAAGGTCCTTCCTTTCGGCCTTTCCTCTTCCCCCAGGGTCTTCACAAAATGCCTTGCCGTCGTCGCACCAACACTGCGCAGAAACGGACATTTCCTGTTCCCCTATCTAGATAATTGGCTTCTGCTGGCCTCGTCCAGGTCTCGTTTCTGGGAGGCCATCCTGGACACTCTCTCCCTCTGTCGGTGCCTGGAGATCACAGTGAACCCAGAAAAGTCACAGCTTTTTCCCTCCCAGTGTCTACAATTTATAGGAACCCTACTGGATACCTCCTTGGGGAAGGCCTTCCTACCTTCCGACAGAGCAGAGCACCTCATGGCACTAGCAATCCAAACTTCTTCAGCATCTGTCGTCCCCGCCAGATCCATCCTTTGGCTTCTGGGACACATGGCGGCTGCCATAGTCTCGGTCCCATTTGCCAGGCTGTACATGCGCACCATTCAGTGGATGCTTTGCGTCCAATGGGATCAAACAAGGGACGACTTGGATTTGCCCATCCAGATCACAGAACCAATTCGTTGGGAACTCAGCTGGTGGAGGTCCCCTCAGAATCTCTGCAGAGGCCTCCCGTTCCAGCCAGATACACTTACCCAGACTCTCACTACAGATGTGTCTTGGACAGGTTGGGAGGTTCATCTGGGGAGTCACAGGACTCAAGGACTGTGGTCCCCATTAGAGGAGAACCTGCATAACAATGTGCTTGAGCTAGGAGCTGTCCTGTACTCTCTACAGGCACTGACTCCATTCCTACTGCCCGGTCACCTTCTAGTTCAGACAAACACCACCTCTGTGGTGTTCCGCGTCAACAAGCAGGGAGGCACACACTCTTACCCCTTTTGTCGGGAAGCCGTGAGAGTGTGGGACTGGGTGATGGAGCATCAGCTCAGTCTATCAGCAGTCCACGTTCCAGGTTCTCTGAACTTGGTTGCAGACGCTCTCAGCCAGGCCAAACCATTAACTCATGAGTGGTCCCTGCTACAGTCGGTAGCAGACACCCTGTTTGCCAGATGGGGGATGCCAGAGTTGGATCTTTTTGCGTCTCAATGCAACGCAAAACTGCCCAGTTTCTGCTCACTTGGTCCTGAGCCTGGAGCTTTTTGGCAAGATGCATTGTCCCTATCCTGGAAAGGAAAGTTTCTTTATGCATTTCCTCCCTTCCCCCTCTTGCAGTGGGTTCTACTCAAAGCCCAATCAGAGAGGGTGGTCATGATCCTGATAGCCCCTCTGTGGCCCAGACTGATTTGGTTCCCACCGTTCAGGCGTCTGACAGTGGAGCCTCCATGTCCCCTTCCACTTTCGGGTCAGCTACTCTCTCAGCAACAAGGAGCTTTGATCCATCCCGACTTACGCTCACTCCACCTGCATGCTTGGCTCCTCAGGACCTAGCGAAGCTCAAATTTGGAATATCAGACGAAGTAGCTCAAATCTTGGTTGAGGTGCAGAAGTCCACTACCAGGGCCACTTACTCCATGTAATGGAAACGCTTTTGTCTATGGGCCACAGCCAGGAGATTGAACCCTCTGGTCTGTCCGGTCAGCTCTGTTTTACAATACCTGTTATCCCTTTCGGAGTCAGGTCTCAGGTACTCCTTTATAAAAGTACACCTGGCCGCTGTTTCTGCCTATCATCACTGCGTCTGTGACAGGACAGTGGCTCAACTGGAGGTAGTTTAAACCTTCCTTAAGGGGATCCTGCATCTCCATCCCCCAGATCGGGATCCTGTTCCTCCTTGGGACTTATTGTTTGTTCTGGAAAGGCTTTCGCTTCCCCCATTTGAAACGGCCATGAGTTGTGAGCTTCATTACCTCTCCTGGAAGACATTGCTTTTGGTAGCAGTCACCTCTGCTAGACGCATTTCTGAGCTTCATGATTTGATGTGTAGAGAACCTTATCTGATTTTTCGTAAGGATAGGGTGGATCTCTGCACCATTCCAAAATTCCTTCCTAAGGTAGTCTCGGAGCTTACTCTTAATCGGTCGGTTCAGCTTCCAGTTTATTACCTGGAACACTCCAACAGGGGTGAGGCACTTCTGCACACCTTAGATGTGCATAGAGCTTTGCACTGTTACCTGTCCAGAACTAAGGAGGCCAGGCAATTGGATCAGCTTTTTGTGTCCTTTGCAGACAGGTCCTTGGGGCGCCCGGTTACCAAACAAACGCTTTCGCATTGGTTGGTCAACTGCATATTCTTCTGTTATGAGAAGGGTGAGAAACCCTTCCAGGTGCGGTCAGGCGCATTCCACCAGAGCAGTTATACTATTTTACGGCTTTCCGAAGGTATTGGCTACTTTGTTGTGCTGCCGCCGCTCATACTCTGTTCACACGCTCATCAGGCACTACAGCCTGGATATAGTTCCCAGGCGTCGAGCAGGTTTTGGCCTTGCGGTTCTCCAGGGCCTTCTCTCATGAGAGGTCTCTCTCCCGATGTGTGTCTGCATCTCCTTTCCCCCTCCCAAGGGTTGTCTTAAGCTTTATACTGCTTGGGAGCGTGTCTGTATGTTTACTTCCCCTTCCCAAGGGTTTTCTTTAGTTTTATACTGCTTGGGAATCCGTCCTATATGTGTTTCCTGCTGCAAGAGCTTCCTGTCGAAGTAAGATAGTACAGTTACACAAGAACTTACCGTAACAGTAGATCTTTGAGAGAAGCTCTTGCAGCAGGTATGATTTTCCCTCCCTCCTTCCCTCAGGAGTAAGTCTCTCTGCTCTGATCCAACTTTCATTGTTTTAGTTGCGGGCTTTGTGTTTGCCTTTGTTCGTTCTGTGGAGTTTGTTTCATCCACAGCTGTTCGTTTTTGGCCTGTCATTGGCGTACAAGAACTGGAGCATGTGGGGACCGCCTCCTGCCTTTATACTGGGTGACGCCGGGGGTGGTGCCAATGTCGTGGGGCAACTAGCACCTCCCTGAGTTCCTTTACTACCCTTTGGTGAGTCCTGTCCGGTCCTATAGCTGTGTCCATTTTAGAGCTGTAGGTCCCTTCAGGACTCTTTCTTCTGAGAATGGACTTATGTCCACTTCCCGCCTCCTGCCTCCTTTGTTCTTGCTTCTCCTTGGTGGTCTATCCCCCCTCCCTTCACTGTGAAGGCTGAGCAAAACTACCTATTAAGAATATTTGCTGTCATTAATTGTTACAAGTGGTCAGTTGTTACTTTTTATTCCTGAAGTAGTTTTTCTTTTCCCAATTGCTAATAAGAAGGTTTTCACCTAGGGAAACTCTACCTCTGTAGCACTGGAGGAGGCAGAGGGTCGATACCAGCTTGGCTGGTCCCCGCCACGAGGGGGCAAACTCATGAGGCTGAAAGTCCCCTAAGGGTAAGTGACAGGGATGTGGGGAGATGGAGCTGTGTCATCCCAGGGAGGGAGGGAAGATCAGGCTGGTCCAGAAAAAATATAAAGTGGTCATTTGCTACTTTTATTCCAGAAGTATTTTTCTTTTCCAATTTGTTCATTAGAAGGTTTTCTGCCTGATAGTATTAGGTGTGATGTACCAGTAGGCTGACATATCTAGTTCTGTTGCTTTTCATACATCATCAGCACTGTGACTTCACTCAGTGAGACATCTCAAGTGATTGACCTTGCGCAGGTGATTAGCCTCTCCTGGGACGTGGGAATGTCTTAGTCAGTGGGTCACAGGGCTGATGAGGCATGAAGAGGAAGGGAACTAGATATGTCAGCCTCCAGGTAAAGTACTGTTCCACACCTCATATTTTTTATTTTTTTGTAGACTTCCTTTGTGCTCCCCTCTCTGGCCACTCGGACTCCCTCCAGAGGGACACCTGGCCAGAGATTATCCTGCCCGCCTGAAGTCCCCAGCCTTACCTTGCCGGTGGGAAGGGAACGCCACTCCGCTCACCCAGATCTCCTCATCTCCAGTATCTAAGACTCCATGGTGGGGTGGCCAACTTCTCCTGGTGACCCTTCTTTTTTAATCCAGCGGTTTGGTCCCTGCCGCTTCCTCCTGGCGACGGGGACACATAGCATTTTGCAGTTTTCTCCTGCGCCCCGAGGCCCCGGCACACAGCCATCGCAGTGTAGGGAGGCACACTATGCACTCGTGGCACCAGCTCAGCCCCTTTCTACCTGCCGAACATTTGCCGCCCCGCTTCACCTACACTACCTACCGAACCTCCACTCAGTGGGGAGGAAACTATGGGGGCGCCCAGCCCTCTGAGAGGAGAGCTGCCCATTGACATGCTCAATCCTGCTCTGCCTTCCCCCCCCCATGCCGGCACCCCCAACGACCTGAGGTCGTTCCTGAACCCAGGTCACTGACATAGCACGAGGTAAGGCATCCAGCGTCTCGACCCTCAGCGCCACTGGACCAGCTGTCCTGGTGACCTTTCTGAGATCTAATTGGTTGACCAGGTAGTGCAGGGAGCACCGGAGGCAGGCTGAAGGACCCAGCACTTGGCATGGGGGTTGGCCACTCGACCCACCCTCGCCTACTGAGGGCCAGGACATTTTCATTTTTCTGTTCCTTCCTCTCTGTTGGCTCAGATGTACAATGCGTCCAGTGCGTGCATGCTCACACACAACATACAGGATCGCCTCCACAGCCAATCCCCCAACAGAAGAGCCACATGCTGCTGTACCCCTAGTCACCACCGGGAGTCACCAAAGCCCGGGATCTGGAATCCCCCTCCCTCCCAGGACAGGAGAGCAGTCCTCCGGACACTCAATCCTATCCTCCCCTGCCGACCTTCACTGACCCGAGCTCACTCCCAAACCCGGGTCGCCGGCGTGACGCGAGGTGTGTTGTCTAGCGCCTTAACCCTCAGCGCCACCAGGCCAGGATCGCACCTCATATTGTCAGGTGAAAAATCCTGTATTTATTTATTTATTTATTTATTTAATTTTGTTGACCGGGTAGGCACACTGGGACCAACCAGTCCCTTTTTTAGTGGCGACTTAATTACTTTTGTACTTACGCAAAGGGAAAAGAAAAAAAATACTTCAGAAATATAAAGTAATAGCTTGCTACTTTTGAAAGCTGATATTAATTTTAGGCAGTACACTAGCATGTGTACTTTCCAAAGCAGCGTTTTCAGATGTACCGTGAGGTAGTGTAACGTGTTATAGTTTAACACCTTGCCAATTTTCTGTGGATAATGTCTGAGCTTAGTTATGTGCGTAGTACAGCAAACAATATAGGCATCTGCTCAGCTCCTTGACTTAACGAAAACCAGAAATAGTATGCTTGCACCATGGAAACACTGAAATGCTGTTCTGGGCAACATCAAGGAAAGGGTGTTAACTGCCGGCTGACTATCACTGTAACCCCAGTGTCTCCCCCAGGTTACTAGAGTGTGTACTAGAGTATACTCAAAGTGTTTTCAGAAGTGGTTCTGTAGTTTTCTACAGCAGCATCTTCAAAGTGTTCAGCAGTGCACTAGGAGGCAGTATAGCACAGTGGTTTAAGGCTCTGAGCTGCAAACCTGGAGACCTGGATTTGAATCCCATAGCCCCCACTTGCATACTGTGTGACCCTGAGCAAGTCACTTAACTTCCTTGTGCTCCCAGGTTGCTCCTGTAAACAAGCTTTCAGCTTAGTGTGTCTCTCCTGGTAAAACAAAGGTTAAAAAAAAAAAAAAAGAATCCTATGCAGTGTAATGGGTTTCTTTTTGTTTAGTCTCTCTGGGCAGCAGATGGTTAAACTTTCAGGTTTTCCCTGACACTAGTGTCAGTCTCTGTGCAGAGGTTCCAAGTGGGCAAGTGGAAGGGGCCAAGCAACAGCATAAGTCACAGTGGAATGTTGCAGCTGCAGTCAGTTGCTTACTGAGAGCTGAGCTGAAGGGTCACCAACCTGACTGAGGGAGCTGCAGGACAGGTTTCCATCCCACTCCTGTCCTGATTTTTTGGACCCTAGTTCAGTCCCAGAGTAGCTAAGCATCAAATCGTGGCAGCAGCCTTCTCCTTTGGTGTACCCCAGTGTGGGATAAAGGACTTTTTTTTGTATTCTATTTTTTTTATCCTCCTCGTGTCTCCCCGTCAACCTCTCCTTCAGGCCATGTATGGTCTCGCCCCCGCCCATTGCCACCATCCACCACCTCAGATGGCAGCCATCCTTGGGGTAATCCGGTGTAACCTTTCACCAGATGGGTCCTCCGAGGAGAAAGACGCCGGTGGGGGCCGTTCAACGTAACTTGTTGGCCCCTTGGGTGCTGCTGAGGTGGTCTCTGGGGCCCGACCATGGCATTCATGGCAGCAGAAGGACTGGATGGCCATCATCCGGTCGAGTGGTGGAGAGTTTTTCCCTCTTCTCCCCAGAGGCGCAGTGTGCCATGACGTCTGGGCATACGCTGATGTCCGCTATGCCCCCCATTCGATCAGTCGGCTCGCTTCTGTTCCCCCGGTCTCCACCAGGGAGTCGGCAGGTGCCCGACCATCCTCCCCGAGGAGAGGCAAGCGGTGGATTGGGCGCTCAAGCCCTTCTCCCCAACCGGCCCTCCAGTGACCCGGGTCCACTTCCGAACCCGGGTCGCCAGTGTCGCAAGTAGAAATCCAACCATTGCACCAACTGGCCGGCCACAGGTGAAGGACTTTTAACACATCTGTTCATGGGAAATGTGAGTAAAATGTGGGAAACTTCTTTGAACTGAGAGAGACGATTTCTGTGTGTGGTAGGTCAGGGCTGGCTCCTCCAGGATGGCCCCAGTGGAAATACCTGTTTGGATTTGGAGGGCCTAAACTCCAGTTTGTCTGACAGGATGTTTGAAAGATAACAGTCTGTGTCTTGCCTCACTGGCACAGTTTCTGTAGTAAACAGAGTGGATCACCCTGACTGGAAAATGGGACACTAGCTTCTCTGACTGGCGGATGGGGAATAGCTCACATCCTGCAAAACGCTGTACATGTCACAGAATGTGTTTGCAGTTATGACATAATCTGTCCTAAACTGTGCAGTTTCTGACAAGAAAGTGAAGTGTTTGCAATTAAGGACAGCAGTTATTCACAAAGAGTTTTCCTGGTTCTGACAAAAGTGTTTTCAGTAAGGGCACCAGCTGCCCCTAAAAGTGTTTCTGCTGGTGTGGAAGAATGTGCTGTAAACTCACTGTGTTTAAATCCTTTGAGGACATACTTTGTCCTGGCTGTGAGCACAGAAGAGGGATACACAAAGAGACATCTTGTTCTGGGGTATCTCAGTTATCAGGTTACACCTTAGGAACTTCACCAGCAGTACCACTGGGGCTGCCCACACCGTCACCTGCTGACATCATCAATCCTATAAAGGCGTGAGTGGCCCTGCTCCCTCTTCAGTTCTTTCCCTCCATCGACTGATCGCATGGGTCTCTGCAGAAGCGGACGTTCGCACCATTTTTGTCAACGCTCTTTTCTTTTACCCTAACTTTTAGACTCTCTTTTAAACAAGAGATTCCTTTACCTCATTTGTGTCGAGAGTTACTCCTTCCACATCTCTCTTCCGCTGCTGCTGCTGCAGAAAAAAGATTATCTCTTCAGACAACCATAATCTCTGTGTCTGCTGTCTTGGGCCTGACCACAACATATCTGACTGTGAACTTTGCTAGAAGTTTAACCTCACAACCCTTAGGGGATGCAAAAAGGCTTTGAAGAAATTCCTCATGGAGCAGCAGATAGACAGTTATGGGAAGGGGTCCTCCAGGGTCCCTCCTCCTCAGTTGCTGGTGGGTTCGTTGAGCTCCCAGGCTTCGAAGGCCCAAGGCAAGTCCCCGGGGGGGTCACAAAAAAGACCATGACTGGGACCGCTCCCCTGGCTACTTTCGTGATCCCTGACGACTACTACTTCCTCCTCCAGGGGCACTCTGTCGGTTGTGGCTGCTCTGACGCCTTCTGCTGTCGAGGCCTTGGCTTCTCCCAGGCCCATAACGACAACGCCTCCTCCTGCTTCTCAGGGAGGCCGGCCGTTGACCCTCGGGTCTTCGACACCAGCCCCTCCGTCGAGGCCTTCCACTTCCCAGGCCCTCAGATGTCAGGGCCCTCAAGCTCTCAAGACCCGACTGATGGCGCGTCACGCCCTGTGCTGGCAACGCCTCCGCCATCGGCACATCTTTCTTGTGCCATCGACCTTTCCACTATTTTTAACCAGATAATGATGACCCTGGTACACCAGCCAGGCTCATACAGACCTGGGTCCCTGGCGCCGTCAGCCACCCCATCATCGTCGATGCCTATTTGGCCTTCTTGGTCTGCACCCCATAGGGTGCTGTCGGCACCTCGCTCGTTGGACCTTGAGTTAGAATAGGTTGACGCTGAACAGGAGTACTGTCTTGACCTCATCCTTCGTGAGGAAGAGGTAGAGGAGGAACATTTTTCATCAGATAGGTCCACTGCTTCTTCAATATGTGAGGACTCTGTAAAACATACTCCCAGGTCCAGTTCTGAAGATCCTACCTTTTTTATTGTTATAAAGCAGCTGTCCACAGCTGTAGACTTCCACTACTAAGGAAGAGGATGCCACCAGGAGAGAACTAGTGGACTTCTTGGAGATTCCAGAATCTCTTCCTAAGGTAATTCCTCCTATTCTTCCAAGATCTGAGGAATGCCACTGTGGCGGCGTGGCACCGCTCAGACATGATTCCTGCCATGCCACACAGGGCAGACAAACTCTGTCATGCACCTCAGGGCCTGCCTTATGCTGCCCAACCTGAGACCAATTCTGTGATCATCAAAGCAGCACATGACAGGTCCAAGGTGCCCAAGCACCTTAGCCCCCTCTCCTCTGACAGGGAATCCAGGCAGATCAACCTTTGGGGTAAAAGGGTTTATGCCTCCTCCACTCTGGGACTTTGGGTTGCTAACTATTTATCTCATATGATCAAGTACCAAAACACCATCTGGAAGAAGAGCAAGGCGGCTGCCTAAGCCCTCTCAGAGGGTTCCCTGAAACAGGAGGTTCTCAGATGCCTGAAGGCCAACAAGAATGTTGGTAAACACCTCCTCAGGGCCTAGTATGACATTTCTAATATTGGTGCTAGAGTTGCTGCCACAGGTATTTGCCTTCGTAGGCACACCTGGCTGAGGGTCTCGGGCTTTGCAGTTTATGTCTAACAGAAGTTGTTGAATGCCCCCTTCAGTGGCTCAAAGCTTTTTGGGCCAGATGTCCAGGACATCATTAATGATTTGCAGGCATTGGGTAGGGCTGTTAGGTCTGTCCATTTGCTTTACCATACACAGCCTAGGAGCAGACAATGCCCGTCCTTTCGTAAGGTGTGCCACAAGTCTGGAGAAGGCTCCCATCCCCAGGGCAAACAGAATGGCTCCTCTGTGTTACCTACCCCCTCTTCCTCGGACCCTGCCATGAAGCAACGGATCAGCCCCAATAGCCGGATCTGCCTCTACCTGACTCCTTGTTAGACCCCCCTCTTCCAGTCCCCGACCAAGAGTTGATGGTCGGAGGTCGGTTCTCCCTCCATCTCAATCAATGGAGAACCATAACTTCAGATGCCCGAATTCTTCAGATTATAGAAAGGGGTCACACTCTGGAGCTTGTAGAACAGCCTCTTGAGACTCCCCCGGTACCCTCCGCCTACCTTCCGGCCCATGTAATGGTTCTTCCGGAGGAGATACAGTCCTTTCTGTGGAAAAAGGCCATCAAGCCAGTGCCCAGGTGGCAGAAGAACAGGGGATTCTACTCCAGGTTCTTCCTGGTCCCCAAAAGAACCAGAGATCTGAGGCGTATTCTAGATCTCAAGGACCTCAATCTTTATATCCAGTACAAAAAATTCTGCATGGTCACTCTGCCAGGCCTGCTACCCCTACTCAAGCAAGTGGATTGGCTGTGCTCCCTAGATACTGTATGCAAGGCATTTATCTGTATATCTCAGTTTGTCCTCCACCCAGGCGGTTTCTCTGGTTTCTTTTTCAGGGCAAACATTACCAATTCAGAGTATTGCCCTTTGGCATATCCTCTGTGCCATGGATTTTCACCACATGCTTAGCAGCAGTAGCAGCTGCCCTTCGGAGAGAAGACCTGTACGTCTTCCCATGACTGGCTCCTCAAAGCTCCGTCCAGAGATCAGCTCTTCTGGACCTTGGAGATGACCCTCCAGCTATTTCAATCCCTGGGCATCATTGTCAATCTGCCCAAGTCCGTGTTGATTCCGTCCCAGAGGCTGCAGTGTATTGGGGTGGTCCTGATTCAGCGCAGGGCAAGGTTCCTACCCCAAAACAGGGCAGAGTGCCTCATTTCCCAGGCTCAGAAGGTGGCCCAGAGCTGTTATGTTCCTGCAAGGGTGTACTTGAGGCTAGTCGGTCTCATGGCTGCAGCCGTTGCCATGGTCCCCTTGGCCAGACTGCACATGCAGGTGCTCCAGAAGACCCTCTGGGTGCAGTGAGACCAACACATGGACGACCTAGAGCAGCTAGTGCTGGTCTCCTCTCCAGTCCTCAAGGTGCTCCAGTGGTGGATGGACCTCCAGAACCTGTTATGAGGGGTCCCATTCCTGATCTCTCCCCAGCAGATCCTCAGTATGGCTGCCTCCGACTTGGGTTGGAGTGCGCACCTGAGTCCCTTTCAGACTCAGGGGACATGGTCCCAGATTGAGATGTCCCATCATATCAACATCCTTGAGATGTGGACGATCCTGTACGCTGTGCAGGCCTTTCAGAATCACCCCCTTCCAGGTCAGTTGTTGGTCCACTCTGACAATCTCAGTGTTGTCTACTACATCAACAAGCAGGGGAGAACACATTTGCACCCCCTGTGCAGGGAGGCCATGAGAGTCTGGTACTGGGCACTTGACCACAGCCTCACCCTCTCGTCAGTCCATGTCCTAGGTGTGCTGAACACTCTGGTGGACAGTCTCAGCAGGACTCGGGCCAGAACGCATGAATGGGAGCTTCTCTCATCTGTCACCAAAGATCTGTTCGACAGATGGGGTCATCCAGAGTTGCACCTTTTTGCATCCCCACTCAATGCAAAACTGCCCAGTTTCTGCTCACTAGATCCTGGGCCTGGAGTTTCTGGCAAGACACGTTGTCCCTCTCCTGGAGCAGGAGGTTCCTTTGTACCTTCCCTCCATTTCCTCTGATTTAGAGGGTGCTAATCAAGCCGCAGATGGAGGAGGACAACATGATACTGGTTGCTCCCTACTGACCATGGCAGATATGGTTTCCCTTACTGCAACAGATAGCAGATGAACCTCTGGTTCCTTTGCCCCTTTGCAGAAATCTGCTGACACAGGCTCAGGGGACTCTGGACCGGCTTTACCATGCCGCAGCGACAGCGGACACAGAGACATCCCCGACAGCGGCAGCTGCATTGCTGAGTGTCTGCAATGTGGTGTCGGGGATGCCTCTGTGTTTTCATCAGGGGGCTGTGCCCCCCCAAACCCCCCCATGTGGGGGGCTCCTCTGAGTCGGAGTTGGACCGGGTGGGCGAAACACCCTGAGAGGCAGTCCCCTGGCCGTGCAGAAACCATCACAGCGACATGCGGATTTTGCCCAAATCCTGTCGCTGTTATGGTCTTCTCCATCAGGGAGTTGCTGCAGCGATGGTATACCCTCTGGACCATCCGAACCTCAAGTCCCCTCATCTGCATGCCTGACTTCTGAGGATATAGCCATCGCCCGATTTGGAGTATCTCAGAGGGTGGTGGGCATATTCATGGCAGCTTGGAAGCCCTCCACTAGAGCCACATATGCCATGAAGTGGAAGAGGCTTGCCATCTGGGCTGCAAAACATCATCTGGACCCTTTTACCTGTCCGGTGAGCCAGATTTTGGACTACCTGATCTCCCTGTCGGACTTGGGCCTCCAGTACTCCTCTCTCACGGTGCACCTTTCGGCTATTTCTGCCTTTGAGGAACCCGTGAGCAGCTGTACCGTGGCTCAGTTAGGTGTGTCCCATACTTTTCTCAGAGGCATCCTGCTCCTGAAACTTCCAATCCATTTCCCTGTTCCGGTTTGGGATTTAAATTTTGTTTTGTAAAAATTGACCCCGTCTCCGTTTCAGCCAGCCGTGACTTGCGAGTTATGCTTTCTTTCTTGAAATCATTATTTTTGATTGCTACCACTTATGCTCGAAGGAGTTCTGAGCTTTAGGCTCAATGATGCGGGAGTCTTATTTGATTTTTACAAAGTCTTTTTTTTTTTTGTGTTATTATTTCTCCCTCCTTCCTGGTCGGCCCACTATCCTGCCATTCTCCCAGCCCCAGCCCCCACCCCCAACCTTCAAGCTTACCTTCCTTCCTTTCTTCTCCCATGGCTTACCCTCTGTGGCAGGATGGTGGAGAGCCCCCAACTCCACCCGCCAGGACCAGATCCAGTTCAGGGAGGTGCCTTCTCGGGGGGCGGTGCCTGCGGACGATGGCTTCCATACTACTCGACCAGAACCGGTTTCTGCTTTTCTTTGGAGGGGAGCGTGCAATGCTGACAATGGCTGAGCTGCGCACACTTCCGCATGCAGCATGCTAGTCAGCTGCTCCACCTCCAAGCCCCACAGTGCAGGACGCGGCATGCAAGCATCTAGCCTCCACTAGGTGTCAGGCAGGTGCCGGTCTTTGTTACCCACCCTCCCTGGGAGAGGAGAGCTTTCCCTTGGACGCTCGATTCTCTCCCACCCCAGCAAAGTCCCGACTACCCACTTGCACTGCAAACATGGGTCGCCAGCATGGCAGGAGGTAAGGCATGATGCCTCAGCCCTCCATGCCACTGGGCCGGCCAAAGACAAGGTGTCTGTGCACAAATCCTAAGTTTCTTCCTAATGTGGTATCTGGGTTTACCCTGAACCTTGTATTGTGTTCTGCTACAACAAGCATGGCAAAGAGTTGCCAAGGGCAGTGAAAGCCCACTCCACAAGGGGCACTCTGTGGCCTTATTTCAAGGGGGAGTTCAGCCACTGACATTTGTGCTGCTGAACCTGGACTACTGTCCGTACTTTCACCAAGCACTACAGTCTGGACATTGCTTCTAGAGCCGAAGCAGACTTCAGCTGGCTGTCTGCAGGGCCTTCTGTCCTAGGCTTTAGCTGGCCTTCCTCCCAGACTGTTCTGCTGCACCTGTAAGTGCTTGGGACTTGTTCCTACGGTGTGACCTGATGACTGAGATACCCCCAAGGAAGATAGAACAGTTATGTAAGAACTTAAGAGTAGAACTTCAAGGGGATCTCAGTCATTAGGTCTGCCTTCCCTCCCACCATCCTGTGCTCAGACTGACTGTCAGATATATCCAGCCTTCTGTTTAAGCCTGTGCAACTCTCACTCTCTCTCTCTCCTCGGTTCCCCTAGGCACAAGTTTGCTCTCTTAGTCTTCCGGGGAAAGAAATGAGGAGGGAGCAGGGTTGCTCATGCCTTTATAGGGTTGATGACATCGGCAGGTGATGGCGTGGGCGGCCTCAGTGGTACTGCTGGAAAATCTTCCTTGTGGATCCTGCTTCACTGACAGTGAAGTTCCTATGGTGTGATCTGATGACTGAGATCCCCTAGAAGATCTGCTGTTACGGTGAGTTCTTGCGTAACTGTTCATTTTGCTTAATCGCTAATTCAGGGACCCCCTTGGACTTTGTGTACAGTGCAATGGACTTTGCACCCTTTGAACCTTCTGCACCTGCAGCCCCCAGTGGGCAAAATGTTGATGGTTTTCCATCTTGCGACAGAATAAAACCAACTGCTTGATCCTAGTTAAAGAAGGTATTCCTTTGAGATTTCTGTGTATTACTGATGCCCCACCATGATCGTGCAGGACCCTGGTATTATGACCCACCCCAGTTCTTGGGTTAAATAGAAATGTTCTGTGTACCACCCACCTGGAGAGCCAAGTGCAGTGAAAGGAACCCCTGTGGCAAGGCAAGCAGACACTGTACGCATCAGGTTACGTCACAAAAATTGCATGTGCAGGGCTGACAGAGCAAAATTAAGCTGTTTTTCTGTATATATATATGTATGTGATTTTCTGTAGTAAGATGCCTTTTGTTTCCCGTTTATTCCATCTTTGCAGGTACCAAAGCTTTAGTGACTATTCAATTCCAGAAATTCAGCGTGTGCCTTTGGAAGAACTTTGTCTTCATATTATGGTAATTTCTTGAAAAATATTCAGTTCAGAAGGCATTGCTTTATATTTTGGATGATTTCTTTTATTTAAGGAAAATATCGTGTTCTGCTTAGTATATTAATTTGAGGAATCTGAGACTCAAAGCAATTCTGAATTTACTGTTTCCAAATCAGTGATCGCATTAATAAATTGAGTTTCGATAATGCTTCAGTCTGATTGGCTATTAGCTGTTCTTAAACCCACTTGTACCAACACCTACAAAAGTTCCAGTATCGCTTCTGTCCCACTGACCCAACATATCGCTCAGCCAACTAAAATTTCACTTTCATAACTACCAAACGAGAATTACTTTTGCAACTTGCAAGCTCTGTTCCAAAAAGAGAATTAAAGAATGTCACACCCGATTTATAGCATTTTTCATGTCCCCCTGCCCCCAAGTTTTGGGACTATTTTGTTTCTCATTTCAGTAGTTCAGTAAATTCACAGAGTAAGTTCAGTGCATTACAGTTTCATATGCATTATTTTTAACCACCTTTAAGGGACACTGTCAACCTGTTTTTCATCATATTATTTCTAGTTAAAAACCTACATTTTATGATTGCTTACCTTCTCTAAAATTCATTGATGTTGCTGTTTGTTTTGTCTGTCTCCTTGTTTAGTAGAACTGAAATGCATGGGAATGTATAGTTATACACAGCCTTGTTTTGTTTACAATCCTGGATCTGTTCTTACTGCATACTTCCTGAGCATTAGAAGCAGACCCAAACATTATTTTTACCATCTTAAGTACCCATTTTTTTAAAATACAGTAAGACACTCTAATGTGTTGATAGTAGCGTCATAAATGCACATCCAGGGGCATAAGGGCACTCAGCCTGCAACCGCATGCCTTGCCATGCTCCTGGGTGTGCATTCATGGCACTGCTGCTAACACAAACAATTCTTGAGATTAGAAAGGTGCTGCAGATTTTAAACATATTTAGCCTAAATAAAGGCTCATATTCAAAAGTAACAAATTCACTGTGCAAGATGTTATGCATCTGATGCCTTTTTGTCATCTGTATTTGGTGAAACTCTCAGCTCTCTGCTTCCGTTTAGCCCAAAGGAGCACCTTAGATTTGCTTTACAGAAAAATTTATACAGGTTCACTTCAACCTTGAATGGGTCCATAGAATAGACATAGACATAGAATTTGATGGCAGATAAGGACCACTTGGCCCACCCAGTCTGCCCATTTCCCTACCTACTGGATAAGCTGCAGATCCTAGTTAACCAGCAGCCTACTTCTTCCTACCCCAACCCCCTAGAATAGCCTTATGACTGTCCCATGCATGCTTGAATTCCACCACTGATTTTGACTCCACAACCTCCTCCGGAAGGCCGTTCCATGCATCCACAACCCTCTGTGAAAAAATACTTCCTTAAATTACCTCTGAGCCGCCTCTATTCTTCAAATTGTGCCTTCTTGTTCTTGCACACCCTTTTGAAAGATGCTACCCTCTTGGACTTTGTTGATTCCCTTGAGGTGTTTGAACGCTTCTATCACATCCCCTCCTCCTCCTTTCCTCGAGGCTATACATATTAAGCTCCTTCGCCTCTCTTCATATGTCTTCCGTGCAGACCCTGCACCATTTAGTTGCCCTCCTCTGGACAGCTTCCATCCTGTCTATGTCTTTGCGGAGATTGGGTCTCCAGAACTGCACACAGTACTCCAGATGGGGTCTCACCAGCTGTCTGTACAGAGGGATAATAACTTCCTGTTTTCTACTGGTGATGCCTCTCCCTATGCATCACAGTATCCCCCCAGCCCTCCTTGCTGCCCTCTCACATTGCTTGCCCACCTTTAGGTCATCTGATATGACTACCCCCAGGTCCCTTTCCATTTTTGTTGTTGTTAGTATCTCACCCCCATTGTGTACTCTTCCTGGTTTTTGTTTCCCAGGTGCATTACCTGCACTTCTTAGCATTGAATCTAAGCTGCCAACATTTGTCCATTCCTCTAACCTTACAAGTCCCTTCTCATCCTTTCCACCTCACCCTGTGCATCAACTCTGTTGCACATCTTTGTGTCATCTGCAAAGAGGCATACTTTTCCTTCCAGTCCCTCTGCAATGTCGCTTATAAAGACATTGAAGAGGACTGGTCCTAATACTGAACCCTGCGTACCCCACTAGTAACCCTCCTTTCTTCTGAGTGGACTCCATTTACTATTACTCTCTGTGTCCTATTCTCCAGCCAATTCTTTACCCAGGCTGTCATCTTGGGACCCACTTCCAGGCTGGCTAAGTTGTATATTAATCTTTTGTGTGTCCACCTTAGGATTTCATATAAATGCAAGACCTTTATCTGATAGGGACCTTTCATATAAATGATTGCAATTCTTAATTTTATGTGGAACTTTTTGAATGAAATTTTATATTGCTAGTAATGTTTGTTTGCACTTATTCTTGCTACTGTGGTCCTGTAGCCCTGTATTTTGTAGTGGGTATGTAAAGAAAACCTAAGATTTTTCGCCACTGAAGCCTTTCTGGATCAGATCCCCAACAGTCTGGCCTGTTTGTCATAGGGCATCCAAATTCTGTAGTGCATTACAGATATAGACTGTTTCCTGAAGGACACAAGTATGTCAGCTACCTTCACTGAGTAGCCTAATCTGAGAAGTTTTCTCCATTCAGGAGCCTGGTGCACAGTTGTAGTTAAGCCAGAATTGTGTGGAGCATAGTTTAGCAGATCCTGCTGGAGTAACACAGTATAAGATCAGGTAAAAAAGGCAAATGCCTTTAAAAAGTTTCTGTCATTCTCATTGACTGTACCCTGCTAAGAATTTCCCATATGATTATAAGTCTCCCGTTAAATATTGCCAGATTACTGCTATATACCATGTTGGTTGGTAGTCCATTCCAGCTGGCTACCACTCTCTGAGTAAACCAGTGATCTTACTTCGAGAAACAGCTCTTGCAGCAGGTTACACCATTAGGACTGAAGCAAGCAAGCGCCAGGACCCCACGGAAATTTTCTAGCTAGCAGTATCCAGCGGGGACCGCCCCCGACCTCGGCCCCGCACCCGATGTCAGGCATCATATAAAAGGAGGCGGTCCCCCAGAATCCCCAGCTCTTTTCCTGCCGTCGACTCGCCAGCATCGGCCTCACGGACACCTCATTAGCGAATGACGACTCGAACTTTTCAAGCAATTTCTTGCTCAACTAAATGTCGGCATCTCCTACTCCTTCCACAGAAGGACGCCCCTCCAAGTGTGCCTGTGGCAAACAGATTCCTTTCAAGGATCTCAATTCAGCCTGTCTACGGTGCCTGGGCCCGGAGCACAACACCATGGCCTGCTCATTTTGTCAGCAGTTTAATATCCGCACCAGGATCCGCTGTCAGAAGGCACTTCAGGGGTTCTTGTTAGAGGAAAGATTGAAAACGATGGAAAAGGACGCTGTCTCCAGAGGTGAGTCAGCCTCCAATTCCCATAAACACTGGGAAAAACACCGGGAGAAGGCCAGGTTCAGATCCCCTAACCGGGCCTCGGACTCGCGCACCAGCTCAGGCTCCACGTGCTCAGGCCGCTCTCCCTCCAGGGCTCGCTCTCAGCCTCCTCCCATTAAAGTCAGAGCTTCAGGCGGTCTTTCGGCTTCTCTCCACCCACTCAAGACTTCCAGGACTTCGGACCCTTCTCCAACGCCCTCCCGCACCTCTGCAACTGTCGTCGGTCAAGCGACCTATGGAGCTGACGACTACCCTCCTTTCACCAGTCACCGGGGTTCATCTGAGGAGGATCTGATGTTGCCTGATGACCAGGCAGGCGACATTGAGGACGCTGGGCTTCCGCAGGAGCCGTCGCCCGAGCTTCTTGGAGCTTCTTTGTTCCGCTCAACCTGGGCTCCACCTTCTCGGGTTCTTTCCAAGAGTTGTGCCAGTCTCTCTCGACCGAGGGTGAGGCTCTTGCGGGCGTGCACTCCTCTCGGTCCCGTAAGCGGGAAAAGGACCCGGGTTCATCTTTGTCTTGATGGACTCTTGGGATCGGGAGAGATCTTGGTCCCAGGAACCGTCAGTCTCGACTTCGGTCGAAAGTGCTTCTTCGACCACTGGCTTGTCAGTTTTGCCATCTAGCCAGTCAGTCGACGAGGTTGAAATAATCATCGACCCATTGTCACTGACTCTGGTCAACGATTCTCTCAGTTGGACTCCTTTCCTTCCCCTACGAGGAGACCCAACCCATTGGGAATCCCGTCGAGTAAGTGGTCCCCGACCCTGGGAAACCACCGGTCCCTCTGGTGTCTCCCGAGCGACTGAGTCAGCCTGCCCGATCTCGATCAAGGTCCAGGACCCCCTCGACCGAAAGGCCGAGGAAGAGCCTCAAGCACTCTAAAAAGAGGCCACGCCATCAGTCATCCTCGTTCTCCTTGGATGAGGAGAGGCTCTGGCAGAAACTCCGGCGCTATGAGGACCTCAAGTGACAACAGCTGATTTTGACTGGGCACGAGCAGACGCCGGCTTCTACCCTGGCCATTACTTGGCTTTCACCTCCCAGACCAAAGCCGACTCCTTCGGAGCTAATTAAGTTGGTTCCCCTGCCCACGGAGCCAGCAAAACATCCAGTTTGGCCAAAACCGGTCTCTCCACCGACTGTGGTGGAACCACTGCCCAAGCAGCCTGTGGGAGGGGCTCCTTCTAAGGAAGATACACTGGACACCGGGCTTCCCCGGCGTCCTTCGGTCACTGTCACCCTGGACTGCCCTCCGTGGGTCGAAGGTGACCTGGGCGGTCGACCATTCTATCTGGATTCCTCGGATTCGGATGAGACCGGCCTACATTCTCATCCCGGGGATGATGAAGCGGCCGGTGGATTAGAGACTGAGGAAGGTCCTTTGTCCTTTCAGGTCATTCTTCGTCTCATCTCCGAGTCTACAGGGATGCCCCTGGAACCTATCCAGAAAAGGCGGAGAACCCTCTCACAGACATCCTCAAGAGAGGGATACCCCGACGGAGGCTTTTTCTGTGGCCGAGGCCATAGTTGGCCCAGCCTTAGAACTTTGGCAGCTCCCTGCCTCCTGTCCAGCTCCGTCTGCCTGCATGGCTCGCAAGTATGCGGTGTCCATGGGGTCCCTTTAGGAGTTCACAGAGCACCCTTTGGCCGAGAGCCTGGTGACTGCCTCTGTGTTCAGGGTGTACTGGCAGTTCTGCCAACACTGACCGACCTCCCGAAAAAGAATCCAAACTCTTTGATCATTCGGCTGGGAAGGTCTATGCGGCCTCATCTTTAGGTCTTCATCAGGCAAGTTTGGCCATCATCATGGCACACTTCTCCCATGCCCTCTTGGGATCTTTGGATGAAGTCCTCCCACACCTCCCCGCGGACATGCAGACCACGATCAAGCAGGTCCGGGATCAGGACCGGGCTGTTGCCAAACAGCAGCTTCAGACAGCCCTAGACATTGGGGATTCTTGTGCCTGCTCGATGGCAGCCGCAGTTGCCTCTCATCGCAGGGCTTGGCTGAGATTCTCCTCTTTTCCAGCAGATACTCAGCACAAACTAGCTGATGTGCCTTTCCTGGACACCGACCTTTTCGGCCCAGGTGTGGCTGGTCACCTTCAGCGCATTGAACATTCCAGTGCCGCCTTAGACGCTACTTCTGCTTAAGCTTCTTTGGGCAAGAAACAGCAGAAAAAGAAGAAGCCTTTTCGACACTCTTCCCCTGTGGCACAGCAACCCTCCTTTCAAGGAGGGCAGCAGCAACAGCAGCAGCAGGCTCAAGCTTGGTGCCCCCAGCCCAAGCCCAGGCCCTCCCAGGCCCGTAAAGGAGGCTGAGGTTCAGGTCCTGGATCCTCCTCCTCCAAGCCTGCTCAGTGATGGGCCGGGGGCTGCCTCCCCCTCTCTTGTCACGCCAGATGTGGGTCCTCCCGTGGGGGGCTGGCTCCTCCACTTTCTTTCCGCCTGGTCCGTTATCACCACGGACAGGTGGGTTTTGGAAGTGGTTGGTCAGGGTCTGCCTCTGGAATTCGAGCAGTACCCTCCATGTCAAGCCCATGCCCCTCGGGAGGAAAGAGTATCCGTCCAGTCTCAGTCGGCACTCTGAGATGACATTGCTCAGCTCCTCCTCAAGGAGGCAGTAGCTCCAGTGGTGGATCCTCTAGCAGACCCAGGCTTTGTCTCTAGGTACTTCCTGGTGCCCAAGCAGACGGGGCTAGCGCCCCATTCTAGATCTGCACAACCTGAACCAATATCTCAGGTCACACACCTTTCAGATGGTCGTTCTGTCCCAGATCATGCCATCCTTGGAGCGAAACATGTGGTTCTGTTCACTGGATCTGCAGGACACGTTTTTTCACATCCCAATCCGTCTGTCTCTTCGCAGTTCCTCTGCTTCAGAGCCAAAGGGACCCTATACAAGTTTCAAGCCATGCTGTTCGGCCTGTCATTGCCCCCACGGGTCTTCAAATGCATTGCAGTGGTGGCAGCCTATCTCAGGCGTCAGGGGGTGTCAGGATTTATCCCCACCTCGACGATTGGCTTTTAGCAGGTCCCACCCAACAGGAGGTGGAGAGGTCCAGGGACATGGCCCTCCAGACCTGCTCCCAACTCGGCTTCCTGATCAACGAGGCCAAGTCGAACTCGTGCCTTCCCAGGTGATGTGCTTCATCGGGGCAGAGCTCGACTCTCGTCAAGCCAGAGCTTGGCTCCTGGTGGACAGGGCAGAGGTTCTCTCCTCCTTTGCCCAATCATTTCTGGTTGGGCAGTTGCGCCCTGCCCGGGACTTTCTGCGCCTTCTGGATTACATGGCAGAGTGCACCTCAGTGGTCCGTTGGGCCCAGTTGCACATGCGCCCCCCCAATGGGAGCTGGCTGCCCAGTGGACTCAGTGCCATGGTCATTTCGACGAGCTGATCACTGTAACCTAGAAGATGTGGAACGCTCTCCAGTGGTGGACCACGGGAAGGGATCCAATTTGTCCTTCCCGAGCTGTCAGCCGTCCTCATGACCAATGCCTCCCTCATAGGCTGGGGAGCCCACATGGGGGAAAACAGGGCCCATGGGTTCTGGACCCCTGAGAAGTCCCGATACCACATCAACCTGTTGGAGCTCAGGGCAGTCAGACTGGCACTGTCAGATTTCTCTCCTCACGTCCGGGGTCAAGTGGTTCAAGTCCAGACGGACAATACCACGACCATGTACTACCTCAACAAACAGGGCAGCATGCACTCCTGTCTGCTTTGCAGAGAGGCGCTCCACATCTGGACCCTCATCAGCCATTTGGAGGTGGATCTCCATGTGGCAGGAGCCTCAAACCATCTGGCAGATGCTCTCAGCCGCTTAGGCGAGACATCCCACGAGTGGTCTGTCCATCCAGAGGTAGCTTACAACCTGTTCTCTCACTGGGGCAAACCGATGGTGGACCTGTTTGTCTCCAGAGAAAACATCAAGCAGAGGGTGTTTCATGCCAGCCCCTCTCAGCAGGGCTCGCTGCAGGGTAATGCCTTCTCAAGGCCGTGGACCGCAGGCCTCCTCTACGCCTTCCCTCTATTTCCCTTAATCCACAAGGTGCTCCTCAAAGTGAGGAGGGACAAGGCGAAGGTGATTCTGGTAGCCCCAGACTGGCCGCGCCAGTTCTGGTATCCATATCTCCTCAGCCTCAGCTGCAGGCCCCTGGAGCAGCTTCCAACACGCCCGTACATGATTTCTCTTAATCGGGGGAAGGTATGCCATCCAGACCTTCAATCCCTGCATCTCACAACCTGGTACGTGAGCGGCTACAGTTCCAGGCTTTGGATCTTTCTGAGTATGTCCTCACCATGGTGGAGGCATCCAGAAACGAATCGACCAGGAAATGTTATGCTTTCAAATGGAAAAGGTTTTCCATTTGGTGTAAGGGTAAGGGCCTGGACCCTCTGTCCTGTCCAGTAGCTAACATTCTTGACTACCTTTGGTCTCTCTCCAAATGGGGTCTTCAGTCATCGACCCTTAGGTTGCACCTGGCAGCTATCTCTGCTTACTGGGCACGGGCCGGTCAGCTAACGGCACAGGAGACAGTGGTCAGGCGCTTTTTCAAAAGCCTGGATCACATATCCCTTCCGGTGCATGAACCTCCACCTCCGTGGGATGTTCTGCTGGTACTGGCAAAGCTCATGGGCAAGTCATTCGAACAAATTCACAAGTGTGCCTTGTCACACTTGTTGTGGAAGACTGCCTTCCTGATGGCTATCATGTCTGCCAGAAGGACAGGGGAGCTCCAGATGCTTTCACTGGACTCCTCTTATCTGGTCTTCCACAGGGACAAGGTTATCCTACGCCCCCACCCGAAATTCCTTCTGAAGGTGGTGTCAGAGTTTCACCTTAATCAGGTGTTAACTCTGATGGTTTACTACCCTAATTACACCTCGGAGGCTGAGTACAGGCTCCATACTTTGGACCTGAGACAAGCTCTCTCCTATTACAAGGAGAGGACGGCTGAAATTCAGGGAGAGGTTCGCCAGCTGTTTGTCACCTATGCTGAAGCCGCTTCTGGCAGATCTGTAACAAAATGGACAGTTGCAAGGTGGGTTATATCTTGCATCAGTCTGTGTTATGAGTTGGCGGGTATGGAGCCTCCCAATGGGATAAGAGTTCATTCTGCCCGCCATACCGCTGCTTCGGTGGCTGCTTCCAGGGACATCCCTATCCAGGAAGTCTGCCGGGCTGCTACCTGGAAGTCAGCAAACACTTTCATTACCCATTACCGCATTGACCTTAAGTCACGCCAGTATGCTGGTTTTGGGGCCTCAGTTCTCCAATCTCTGTTTCCTAAGTAGGGGGTGTGCGCCTTGCCTTTCTCCTCCCAGAGAATTGCTAGGATTCTGCCAGAGAGTGTGGATGAAGAACATATCCACGATCCTAGAAGAACAGGTTCTAGGGACATGGATATGTTGTTCATCCACACTTATTGGCAGGTTCCTTGCCGCTTTAAATCTTGCGGAAGGTCTTCAAACTAGCTCCTCCCACCACCCGGGTGATAAAACTCTGCCTCGCCCCATGACGCAGATCTTCCTTACCGCTTGAGCTCAGGTTCCCTCCTTAACGGCTCTGCGATTAAGTTTTGGGCCTAAATCCTTCGGTTTAAAAATTTTATAACTTTACCTCGGTCTTCTTCCTTGCGGCTGCGATGGACAATCGACTCCAGTTTGGAGATGTCCTGTGGGCGGAAGATGTCTCAGATGGACCCGCACTCACGCGTGCGTTTATTGCCTTAGCCAGGAGCACGACCCGCGGGCTTGACCTGTGTTCCTCCTTCTCGGTCCGTCCTCGAGACCGCGCTGCCAGCACCCACATCTGGGGCGTCGAAGAAGATTTCCTCGGTCCAAATCCAAGAGGCTGACTGGCGGTTTCCGCGCTGCGAATCTGGCCGAACAACTGAGGTTGGTTGCCTTAGAGCAGGCGGCTCAGGCGCGTGCTTCCTCTTCTGCGGCCTTCGTCCCTCTATCGCGGGACCTCATATTCAGCCTCCTTTAAGGAGCTTTGCTTGACCCTCTCATCTAAAGGCAAGGGTCCTACTTCTTCGAGTCTGTTTCATCGGTCGAAGAAGTCTAAGGGTAAGTCTCATCGTCGACGCTCTTGGGAGCGGGAAAGATCCCCTTCCCCTTGTCGACAATCGACTTCGGTTGAATTTTCGGCTTCGGCCACTGGCTTCAAGGTGCCCCCGTCAGGCCAGGTGACTGAGACTCCCGCCGACGTGGTCGAGATTTTTCTCGACCCGTTAGACGGGTTGTCAGCTGGAGAAGCCAAGAATCCCTCCTCACCGGTTCCCCCGGTGAGGACTGAGGATATCGTCGGCTCTTCCGTACCTGTGACTCAGGAGCCGTCGGTTTTGCTGACCGAACCGAGGGGATTGCCGATCCTCGGCTCCCCGCCTCACCGACCTCAGCCTAGCCGAGATTCTCGGTCTCGGTCTCGGACATCTTCACGGTCCAGCCGCTCCCGTCAACATAGACGGTCTCGGTCTCGGCACCGCGGCAAGCGGCGTCGCCGCTCTTCCTCTTCTTCCTCCTCGGACGAGGAGGGAAGGCTTCGGCGTAAGCTACGCCGAAAATACGAGGACCTCATGTGGCAACATTTTTTCTGGCCAACAGGCTCAGGCCTCTTCGGCCATTAAGTGGTTGCCACCGGACCAGGTAGATGGTCGAGGCCTGTTCAGGCCAGTTGTCGACCTATTTCAGCTGCCCACCAATTGTGGTGGAACCGCTCCACCTCAGCCGACAGCTGGGGCACCGGCAGTAAAGAGTCGCGGTTGGCCCAGGGCCTTCCCCGTAGGCTGTCGGTCACTCTCACGCCTGAGAGCCTCGGCAAGTGGAGGTGGCTCAGGCTCCAGGCAGCTATTCGACAACCGTCAGAGTCGGATGACTCTCCCTGTTCTCCAGGCGTTTGACTTGGAGTCCTCTGGGGGCAGTCAGTGGACGATAGCCCTTCGTCCTTCCTGGGACTTCTTAGGCTCATCTCAGAATCCACTGGGATGAAGCTTGAACCCGTGATCAAGCGGGCCAGATATCCACTCACGAGATTCTGGACTGAGAGGATTCTCCCAAGGAGGCCTTTCCAGTGGCCGAAGCCATTGTCGGGCCGGCCCTGGAACTTTGGCAGCGTCCGGCTTCCTGTCCTGCGCCTTCGGCCAGGATGGCCAGGAAGTATGCGGTCCCTACTGGCTCTCTGTCCGGGTTTTCTGAACACCCCTTGGCTGAAGGGCTGGTCACGGACAGTGTTTTCCGGCGTGCCGGTAATGCCAGGGACGTGGACAAACCGCCCGACAAAGAGTCCAAGAAATTGGACTACTCAGGGCGGAAAGTGTATGCTGTCTCTTCTCTCGGCCTTCGTCAGGCCAGTTCGGCCGTCCTCATGGCACATTTCTCCCATGCCCTGTTGGGTTCCCTGGATGAGGCTGTCCCTCATCTTCCCGCTGACCTGCAGACTACGGTCAAGCAGGTGCGGGATCAGGGCAGGGCAGTAGCCAAGCAGCAGCTCCAGACTGCTCTGGATATAGGAGACTCATGTGCCCGGTCAGTGGCAGCCGCTGTGGCCATGCGTCAGCGGGCGTGGCTGAGAATATCCACCTTTACCTCGGATACCCAGCACAAGCTTGCGGACGTTCCTTTCCTGGGAACAGACCTCTTCGGCCCTGGAGTGGAAGGCCACCTCCAGAGGATCGAAAAATCCAATGCCACCTTGGATTCGGTCTCGTCCGGGCAGAGGGACAAGGGTCATAAGCCCCAGCCTAAGCCCTTTCGGTCCTCTACTCCCGCCACACGCTCGGCCCAACAACAGCGTCAGGGCCAGCAGGCTAGACCTTGGTATTCCAAGCCCAAGCCATCAGCTTCCTCTAATAGGAAGCGAGGAGGAAAAGGCCCTGGTGGTCCCCAGGCCGGTCCTTCCTCCAAGCCTGCTAAGTGACGGGCTGAGGGGTGTCACCCCCATCCCCGTCTCCTCGTCCCTGGTTTCCCCCGTGGGGGGACGGCTCCGACACTTCCTTTCTGCCTGGTCCGCTGTTACCACGGACAGGTGGGTTTTGGAGGTGGTGGGAAGAGGCCTGCCTCTGGAATTCGAGCAGGCTCCACCCTTCAGAGCCGTCGCCCCGCGGGGCTTTAGGGTCCCCAGAATCTCTACAGGCTCTTCGAGCCGACATCGCCCTCCTCCTTCAGAAGGGGGTGATAAAAGAGATAGAGGACCCTCCACCAGAACCAGGGTTCGTGTCCAGGTACTCCTGGTCCCGAAACGGACGGGGGGCTGGCGCCCCATCTTAGACCTACACGACCTGAACAAGTTCCTAAGGTCTCGAACCTTCAGAATGGTCACTCTGGCTCAGATAATACCATCTCTGGAACACGGCGTGTGGTTCTGTTCTCTGGACTTCCAGGACGTGTTCTTTCACGTCCCTATCCGTCCGTCTCATCAGAGATTCCTCCGCTTCAGAGCGGAGGGATCCCTCTTCGAGTTCCAGGCCATGCCCTTCGGCCTTTCTTCAGCTCCCAGGGTCTTCACCAAATGCATTGCAGCGGTGACAGCTTTCTCTTGGCGCGAGGTCGGTGTACCCTTACCTGGACGATTGGCTGATAGCAGCCCCCTCCAGGTTGGAGGTGGGCGGTTCAGAAATCTGGCCCTCCGGGTTTGCTCTCAACTGGGCCTCTTGGTCAACGAGGCCAAGTCGGAACTCGAGCCGAAGCAGGTGATATCCTTCATCGGGGCAGAGCTCGGACTCTCTTGAGCCAGACGCGGCTCCCGGCGGACAGGGCCGAGGTTCTTACCTCCTTTGCCCAATCATTTCTGGTTGGGCAATCGGGCCCTGCCCGGGACTTCCTGCGACTCCTGGGTCTTATGGCGGCCTGTACCAGCGTAGTCCGTTGGGCACGCTGGCACATGCGCCCCCTCCAGTGGGGTCTGGCTGGCCAGTGGTCACAGCGTTGCGATCCTCTGGACCAGCGCGTGTGGACAACCCAGGAGATGTGGAACGCTCTCCAGTGGTGGACCGTTCCGTCCCATCTGCAGGAGGGTATCCCGTTTGTCCGCCCCGAGCCGACAGTCTCTCTAACGACCGACGCCTCTTTGATGGGTTGGGGTGCCCTGGGGCGCCGAGCACACAGCCTCTGGTCCCAGCGGAGTCGATGCCATATCAACCTGCTGGAGCTCCGTGCGGTCCGTCTAGCTCTCACCGCCTTTGCTCCGTTTCTCCGGGGTCAAGTGGTCCGGGTCCAGGCGGACAATACCACGACTATGTACTATCTAAACCGACGAGGCGGGGACGCTCCATGCTCCTATGCAAGGAAGCTCTCCGCATTTGGTCACTAGTGCGCAGTCTGGGCGGATCTCCTGGCCATCCATGTGGCAGGAGCCTCCAATACCCTGGCCGATGCCCTGAGCCGGATAAGGGCTGCATCGCACGAGTGGTCTCTCCTGCCAGAGATAGTACAGGACCTGTTCTCCCATTGGGGCACACCTCTGGTGGATCTGTTTGCCTCCAGGGAGAACGCGAAGCTGAGTCTGTTTCATGCCCGCCCCCCTCAGCAGGGTTCGCTGCAGGGGAATGCCTTCTCGAGGCAGTGGACCCCGGGCCTCTTTTACGCCTTTCCCCCCGTTCCCCTGATTCACAGGGTCCTGCTCAAAGCGAGGAGGGACAAGGCGGAGGTGATTCTGATAGCCCCAGACTGGCCTCGCCAGTTCTGGTACCCAGATCTCCTCAGTCTCAGCTCCAGGACTCTGCGGCAGCTTCCAGCTCGCCCGGACCTGCTCTCAGTCAATCAGAGGAAGGTGTTCCATCCGGACCTTCAATCCCTGCACCTGACGGCCTGGTTCCTGAGCGGCTAGAGTTCCAGGCCTTGGGTCTTTCGGCGAGGTCCTCAACGTTGTTAGGCGTCCCGTAAGGTCGACCAGAAAATGCTATGCCTTCAAATGGAAGAGGTTCTCCACTTGGTGTCGGGAAAAGGGTTGGACCCTTTCAGTGTCCTGTGGCAAGCATTTTGGACTATCTATGGTCCCTATCTAGTCAAGGGCTTAGGTCGACGACCCTTAAGGTGCACCTGGCAGCCATTTCTGCTTACGGTAGCGGGCGGTCAGCAGTCAGTGGCGCAGGAAAAAGTGGTCGGGCGCTTTTCAAGGCCTTGATCATTTCCTCCAGTGCGGGAATCCCACCTCCGTGGGATTTACTGCTGGTGCCTGGCAAAGCTCATGGGCAAGCCATTCGAACCAATGCACAGGTGTGGTCTCCCCGCCTGTCGTGGAAGACCGCCTTCTTGGTGGCTATCCGTCAGCCAGAAGGATGGGAGAACTCCAGGCGCTTAGCATCGAGTCTCCTTACCTGGTCTTCCACAGGGACAAGGTTGTCCTACGCCCCCACCCGAAATTCCTTCCGAAGGTGGTGTCGGAGTTTCACCTAAATCAGGTGTTGACTCTGCCGGTGTTCTACCCCAATCACACCTCGGAGGCCGAATATAGGCTCCATACTCTGGACCCTAGAAGGGCGCTCGCTTATTATAAGGAGCGCACGGCTGAAATTCGGGGAGAGGTTCGCCAGCTGTTTGTCACCTGCGCTGAAGCCGCACCTGGCAGACCTGCAGCCAAGCGGACGATAGGCAGATGGGTCACCTCCTGCATAAATCTCTGCTATGAGTTGGCGGGCATGGAGCCTCCCAGAGGGATAAGAGCTCATTCTACCCGCCATACTGCTGCATCGGTGGCTGCTTCAGGGATGTCCCTATCCAGGAAATCTGCAGGGCTGCTACCTGGAAGTCAGCACACACCTTTATTTCCACTACCACATCGACCTTGAGTCACGCCGGGATGCTGGTTTTGGGGCCTCGTTCTCCAATCTCTGTTCCCCAAATAAGTATGTAGGGGTGTGCGCTGCCTCCTCCTCCCGGAGAACTGCTAGAGTCTGCCAATAAGTGTGGATGAACAACATATCCATGTCCCTAGAAATACAGGTTACTCACCTGTAACAGGAGTTCTAGGAATGGTATATATTGTTCATCCACCAATTTCTGTTTCTCCCGACGGCCCTTTAACCCTGAGCTTCCAGCGGGCAGATCTGTGGCGTCATGGGGCGGAGCCGAGAGTTTTACCACCGGGTGGGTGGGAGGAGCTAGCTTGAAGACCTTCCGGCAAGATTTAAAGCGGCAGGAACCTGCCAATAAGTGTGGATGAACAACATATACCATTCCTAGAACTCCTGTTACAGGTGAGTAACCTGTATTTACTCACCTGTAACAGTAGTTCTAGGGTGGTATATGGTATTCATCTAATTCCACCGACCTCCTGACTGCGGACGCACAAAGCCTGGCTTCCAGCAGGCTAAGATCTGGCATCATGGGAAGGAGCTGAGGTTATACCGCCGGGTGGGTGGGAGGAGCCAGTTTGACGGCTTCCAGCGATCCTTAAAGGGGAAAAGGACGTACCAAAGAGTGTGGATGAACAACATATACCACTCCTAGAGCTACTGTTACAGGTGAGTAACCTGTTCTTCCTCACCTGTACAAATATTGGTGTTTCAAACAGGTTCAGTGATTGCCCTTGTTTGGTAAGGTAGTACATTGTCATTAACTGGGCAACTTTACTGTCATCCTTTGCCTCAAGACCTGAGATCTGCTTCTCAAATGCCACTGGCAGGGACAGTTTTTCTGCAGTTTTCTTTCTCGTCTGTACTAGCAAATGTTCTCTGTTTCTTTCATGTCTGTAAAAAGCATACATTTGCAGATCGGTTGTGCCAATTGTGGCAAATGAATTGCTTTTCCCAGCTATTTTACACCAGCTTCACTTCCCAACAGTGTTTCCCTATACATCCTCCTTTATAAGCTGCTCCCTGCCAAGATACTTTTATATGCTGCCCTAGGCTAGCATGGAGCGAGCCCTAGGGCTCCACAAGTCTCTTCCTATGAATCTCACTCACGCAGATGAACTAAACAGTGTATGCTTATAGCACATTTATGCAGAAAGCTTCTGTTATTACTTCTGCTGTGCTCAAGCAATGCTGAGCTTAATCTGGGCCCTCCTGCAGTTTTAGCAGCTCCTGCTGACCTTCGCAGCATGAAGGGGTAAAGTTTCTTGCATGTCAGTGTGTGTAGTTTATTAAAAAAAAAAAAAAATCTTCAATGCAGACCTGGGTTTGTCATACAGCTCCTGATGTGCTGGTCATCACAGAAACTTGGCTTAGACCAGTAACCAAAGACTCGGAAGTATACATTCCCTACTACTCTTTATTCAGGGCTGATAGGCAGACTAGAGGTGGTGGTGGTGTAGCCATATACATTAAGGATAAACTTACTGTTTTGATTGTTGACCCCACCTCGGTCAAAAATGAATTTGAAAGTCTGTCCTTAAAAATTGACACTGGAAACTGTGCCTCAATCTGTGTATCAGGTTGCTATAGGCCTCCATCAGCTGGTCTGCTTCTGATGAAACATCTTGGGAATATCTTGGGTTTAGTTGCCACAGAGCACATTATACTAGGTGACTTCAACTTAGATTGGTTTACTAGTGCCTCTACTCCCCTAAAAACGTTCTGTGACTCCTTCGGACTGTCCCAGCTGATTAACGAGGCTACTCGGCCTAATAAAAATAACCATATCAAAAGCACATTGTTAGATGTTATTTTACTTAGCAAACCTCACCTATTTTCTGATGCCGGCGTCTTCTTCGCAGATATCAGTGACCACTGCTTCATTGCATGTGTAAGGTCCACCCGCAAAACTACAGTGATTCCCAATTTTACTATTAAAAGACGTACTCGTAACTTTGGTTCTTGGGGGTATATTTCAGAGCTGTGGGACTCTCAGCAATGGCAGGATTTTTATTTAGCTAAGTCATTGACCGGAGCGTATGACGTTTTCTCTGAAATTGTGTTAGGGGCCATAAACAAATTTGCTCCATTGGTGAATATCCATACCAAGGAAAAAAACTGCAGATGGTTCACGGAGGATTTGAAGGGTGCCCTGAGGAGTAGGGATATGCTCTGGAAAATTGCCAGGAAATCCAATCTCCCTAATGATTGGGTTCTATTCAGAAGGGCAAGGAATCATTTCACCAAGCTGATTAGAGATGCAAAAGCAAATTTTACCATACACAGCTAGAGCTAGCTTCCAGTTGTTCCTCTAAATTCTGGAACACAATCAAAGTGATTGAAGGACGTTCTTCCGGAAACCGTCTTCCTGCCAATATTATAGTTTGCGACTCTGTAGTCTCCGATAGGCTTTCCATCCTTGACGCATTTAATAATCATTTTGCTACTGCTGGTCAGGCCTTTGACTCTTCTCCTGCCTGCTCTGTCCGTCACCAACTGGCAGAGGATACTCTAGAAACACTTATCTGTAGCCCATCATTCTCACTCCATCCAACATCCCTGAAAGAAGTCGAAGACCTCCTCCTACAGCTAGACTCCAAAAAAAGCGCTGGGGCTGACCTTATTGACCCCTGCTTCTTAAAGGTCGGTTACCGGGTCCTTGCAGTTCCAATTACACACCTCTTTAATCTGTCTCTGTCTCAGGGTGAATTCCCGCCCATTTGGAAGACTGCGCTTGTGGTCACGTTGTTTAAATCAGGTGACCCTAGAGATCTTAACAATTACAGACCAATCTCATTACTCCCAATTCTGTCCAAGATGCTGGAGAAAATAGTGAGTGTCCAGCTACGAAACTATCTGGAATCTGAAAACCTGCTTAATCCCTTAAAGTCTGGCTTCAGGGCTTAGCATAGTACAATATCTGCCCTTGCTAAAGTGACCAACGACTGGCTAACAGAGCTGGATAATAAGAATTTTATCTGTGCAGTGTTTTTGGATTTAAGCAAGGCTTTTGATACCGTAGACCATAGCCTGCTTCTTTCATCCCTTCGGAATATGGGCCCAGACGTCCTCTCTTTAAGATGGTTCTCAAACTGTCTCTCTGATCGATTTCAGCAAGTAAAGGCTGAGGGAGAAGGCTGTCCTTTAAAACCCTTGCTGAGGAGTGTACCTCAAGGTTCCATTCTGGGACCCTTGCTGTTTGCTATCTATATCAACAATATCGACACGACCATAAATGAAGCAAAAATACATCTATTTGCAGACGACACAGTAATTTACGTCAGCAGCCCTTCCCCTGTAACTGCACAGAAAACCCTCCAAAGTGAATTTAACTTGTTACAGCTTCAACTACTAAACCAGAAGGTACTACTTAATGCTAAAAAAACTAAAGCATTGCTCCTATCACCCCTTTCTCATGCATCAAACCTTTCTGTCGATGGAACACTTCTACCTGTCACCACCATCCTTGGGGAGCAGTTGGACTATGTATCTAAATTCAAGTACTTGGGAGTCTGGTTAGACAATAAACTTACATTGAAGAGCTGCTAAAGAAACTTAGGCAGAGACTTGGTCTTTTCTTTAGGATAAATAACTTACTCACTAGAGATGCCAAGCTGAAGGTTGGTTCAAACCACCTTTCTCTCTCTATTGGACTATGCTGACTTCCTCTATTACCAGGGTACTGCTGGTACTCTAGCAAAGCTAGACACACTCTATCACCGTGCCTTAAGATTTGTTACAGGTTTACCGTATTCTACCCATCACTGCTCTCTGTACTCGGCAGTAGGATGGACATCCCTCAGCTACAGACGCAAGAGGAATTCTGCTTTTTGAACATACAAAGTGATCATAGGAATACTACCTCCGTACATCTCCGTCTGCCTCCCGATATGTTCTCTCAGCAAGTATGCCCTGAGAAGCGCTTCCTTCATTGCTCTGTACATATATAAGGCAAAATCATGTTTTGGCAGAGCAGCATTATGCTGTGTACTACCTCAGAGGTGGAATAAGCTGCAAAAAACATTGAAACTAACCCATCCTATCCCCCTTTCTAACTTCAGATCCCTTTACCTATGTCATAATAAAGAGCCATGCACCTGTTTCTCTTGATGCCGTTAATCCCATAATTCTAGCCTAGCTTGAGCCTTGCCTCTACAGTTACACTGTGTTTGATATTTATAATTTTGGGCCCTCTCCTCTGCCTTCCCCTTCCCATGCCCTTGCTTTTGCCTCTTCTGTCATCTCTGGTTTGTTTCTCAGTAGCCCCCTGTCTCTTTCTTCTCTTCTGGAACCCTCTTGTCAGCCGGACTTCGTTTCCCTGCTGTTGCTGCGGTCCATTATCATCTTCGTGTTTTTGTTCCTTTTTTTCTTTCCATTCAGTTCCACTATGCCCCTATTCCAGACCCTTCCCTTTACTCTGTTGTTGTTACCTCCTCTGAAATACCTCCGGAATAGCCAATTAACCCTCATCCTTACCCCGGACCTTTACTTTAGTGTTTACTGAGCACTTATTATTCTGCTGTACTCATTGACTGCTATATTATTTTATATGTTGATGTGTGTATATACTTTGCTTGTTGTGTCACCAGTTTATTTCCCTGACCCAAATTCCAACTGTCTTTTCTGTACGTGCTTTTGGTTGTTAATACCTGTTCATATTTTTCTAGTGTCGCATTTATTTTCTGCATTGTATATTATTTAGTGTACCTTCTGACCTGTTTGTATCCTGTATACCCCAGGTCCACCTCGAAAATGAGTTATGCTCAATGGTGATCGCCTGGTTAAATAAAGAGTTTGATTGATTGATTGACAAACCTTGGAAATAATTTTGTCCAGCTGTCCCACCATCTTTTCTTGCTGTTTTTAGCTGAACCTGCAGATGATGCTGTCCCCTCGGACTGCTCATCAGTCACACTCAGAGGATGATGTTTCCTTGTCCTTTGCTGCTGAAACTCCTCCAGCAAAATAATCAGTAAGGCTTTATTGAGACATTGCTGTCGGCGCTGACCACAAGGCAGTCTCAACTTTTCCTCCCCTCTTGAGTCTCTGCAGTTTGCACCTACTACAGCAGATGAGCCTTATAAACAACAACAACAAAAAATAGCAGACTCTAAGCTTACTAAACCGTCAGCCAGAATAGTTGCACAGTGCCCTAACTGCCTAAATAAAACAGTGAAATTTACCTCCAGTTAAATCAGTTGGTTGCCTTCAGTGCAGCCTGCCTGACCAAGTAGACGACTCAATTTTCCTGGGTCAAGCAGACAGATGACTTTGTTTATTGTACAATCAGACTTTTTTTGTTTGCTTGTTTAAATGTACAGTGACATTGAGGAGTTTGCAACCCTGGTGTCTCCGGCGCATCTCAGTGGCTGCTCCATCCCACAATCAGTGTCTCCTCGGGACTAACCAATGCTGCTCCTTCCAGAGGATGACATCCCAGGTCCTCTTCTTGTTCAGTGGATCCAGCGTGTTCCATTCTCCCCCCTGCTCACTTCACCGATGGTCTGTCCTGGTGTGAATGGCATGGAAATCACACCAGGTGACTAAAGGGTAGAGGAGGGGAGGGGAAAAAAAAAAAACAGGAATTGCACATTTCACACCTGCATGGTAGTGTGGCCCGCTGGGACTCCCAAGCCTGCAATGTTGAGCATCTCAGGGACTTCCTGGGGAGAAAGCCACGCATCCCAAAGCATAAAATGTGCATAAATGACGCGGGTACCCACATCCCAGAGAGCCCTGTATCAGGTACCTGTGACAACTGAAAACCTTGGAACCTGAGCGTTTTTCCCCTGGAGGCAACAACAGCTGTGTCGCTATCTCTGGGGTCCTGAACCAGTGACACAGATGTTGAAGTACTTGTTGTTTCAACAGCCGTGCCCTCAGATGAACATACTATAAACGCAGTTACTATTAATTAATTTATCTTTGTGGCTGTTCTTATTTGAAACGTGTAAGTAACTTACACTTATTTGTTTTTGTGGTAATTCCCCTGAGACAACAGATTTCCTTAGACGTGGGGTACCATTAAAAGCTGTTTATTTCAACACACACACAGTTAACAGTTAACGTAGTCTCAATATTTGAACCTTATAAAGAATTCATCAGAAAATTCTGTCCAGACCTTTGTCTGCTTTGTGCACAGTAAATCTTTATTTATTTACTTATTTAGCTTTTGTTGATCGGGTAGGTGCGTTAGGCAAAAACCCTGCCTATTTTCAAGCACGACCCGAGAAGGTACAATATGCAGTTGACAATTAGGTACAAGGATAAATTAAAAAATAAAATGCAGTACAATACAGTATATGGTACAGACGATGGATATCCACGTAGGGATGGTCAGGAGGAAAAAAACAATAGAGCTTACATATAGTATTATCCATCCTTGCAGGCAGTAACAAGAGCAGGTTATGACATTAGACTACAGACATTCAACAGTTCAAAGAATCAACAAAACTAGATATAAAGAAAGGAGGCAAGAGGGCTAGTTACATTCACAAGAATCAAGTGCTTTTAGGTGGGAAAAAAGTGCAGTTTTGAAGGAGGAGTGAGATTGGGGGCCCTTTAGACAGGAAGGGAGAGAGTTCCAGAGTTTAGGGGCAAAGTGGGCGAAGGCATGTTCACCTATTTTTGTAGAGCAGTGTGGGGCTGAGTTTGATGATCTCAAAAGGTGGGAGTAAGGCACCGGGGTGAGCATTGCCCCAATGCTTTTGGGATGGGGGGAATCTTGTCATGGAGTCAGTGAAGCAACCCAGAGCATATGAGCGCAGGGCAGAAGGGGACAGCCATGGGAGGCTGGCATACAGGAGACAGTGGTGAGTAAGTCTGGGTGCAGCTAGGGCAAATCTACATACAGTATGTTGTTGTAGGTAGTATCCCATTTACGAAAGATTGCAGCGTTAGCGTTGGATAGAATAGGAAGGGCGTATTGTAGCCTAGGGAGCAGGACACCTCTAGCAACCTAGATCCTGGCCGCAAGAGTAAGGGAGTGACACACTCAATAAGCGGCACCTATCTTGATGTTTACAGATTTGCATATCTCGTTTATATGTGATAAGAAGTCAAGAGAGGGATCAAGTGTCACACCCAAGTATTTAAAAGAGTCAGTAGACTGGATGGTAGAGCCATCACCGCTTTGCACACAAAACATGGGGGACCCAGTATGGAGTCTTCTTGCTGGCCCAAACAGCATAGCCTGGGTCTTAGGTAGATTGAGGAGTAGGCCATTATTTAGGAGCCAGGCTTGAATCATTTGAAATTCAGATGACAGGTCTGTATTGATGTCATCCAGCAGCAAAGCAATTGAGTAGAGCACCAGGTCATCCGCATACATGATGGATTGACAGTGTGTAGAGGTAGTGGGACAATCATTGACAAAAATGGAAAAGAGCAAAGGCATTAGAATGGATCCTTGTGGGACGCCGCAGAAGACAGGAGCCGTAGATGATGGTACTTTATTGAAGAAGATGGATTGGGTCCGGTTTGAAAGGTTAACTACTGATCCAGGATGTGGTGGAACTAGAGGCACCGAGAGAATGAAGTTTGTCCACAAGTAGTGGGTGATTAACCAAATCAAAAGCTTTGGTAATATCTATAAACACTGCACCGATAAGTAGTCCTTTGTCCATTCCGGACTTAACATCACTAGTGAATTGGGTGAGAGCAGTTTTGGTACTGTGTCCAGGCCTAAAACTGTGTTGAGCCAGGGACTGGAGATCGAATTTTAGTAGATGAGCAGAGATCTGACGGTGAATTAGTTTTTTCAGTGACTTGCTAAGAGCTGGTAAAAGAGCAATCGGGCGATAGTTAAACAAAATTTTAGGGTCACCCTTCTTGAAGACAGGAATTACTCTGGCAGATTTCCAGGCCAGCACGTTGCAGTACTGATAGATAGATTAAAAGTCGGAGTAACAGGAGTGGCAAGGTGAGAGGCACCAAGTCGTGGGATCCTGGGTTCAGTACCATCAAGTCCTGCGGTGCTGTGTACAGGGATGGACCTCAGCAACCTAAAAACGTCCAGACGAGAGATGGGAGAAAGCTTGAGTGTGGGAGGGGTGTCTGAGGGAGAAGAGGAAGGGCAGTGGGATCCATAGGAGGGGGCCTGTGGGCAATTAGGAACATTGTTGAAAAGCAGGTTGAAAGCATTGGCAGTGGTCCTAGGGTTATTATAGATGGAGTCATTTAGCAACAAGTCCTTGGGGGTCGATGGCTTAGTGTTCCCTAATATCTCATTAAACTGATTGCAGTATTTCCTGGGGTCAGCAGCTGATGACCGAAGAAGTCCACGGTAGTAGTCACTCTTTGCAGCCCGGATTGACCGCTTGCAGGTATTTCGCAAAGCGCGGTACTGAGCAAGGTCTTCCACATCCGAGGAGGACTTCGATTTAGACCATAGCTTCTCACGCTGTTTGAGCAGTTGCAGGAGAGGCCGTTTCAGCCATTTGGTAACCCGCCCTCTGACCCTGTGTGTAGAGTATGGTATGTGCTTACACTGTAGGGTGAGTAAGGTCATATTAAAGAAGTCAGTGGCAAGGCTGATGTCATTAGTGGTAAATAGGGGAAACCAGTCGGTATGTTTTAGATCCCATAAGAACTCAGTAGTGTTAAGTAGGGCAAAGTTGGCAAACAATAGTACCTTGTGTGGATTTGAGAAGGGGGAGGCATCTCATACACAGAAGATTGGGCAGTGGTCACATATTGAGTCAGGTGGGACCCCGTCGGTGGAATAGCAATCAATCCTTTTAGTTAGAATCCAGTCAATCGTAGTATGGCTGTGGCCATTCGGTGGTACCCGAGTGGGGGAAGAGATGAGCTGCAAAAAGTTGGTTTTGCTAATGGTAGAGGCAAGGGAGGAAGAGTGCGGCCCAAGCCAGTCGAGGTTAAAATCACCTAGACAGACTACCTCATGATTTTTGGTCAAGCCAGGGATAAGTCCTATGATTTCCTCAAGGCCAGGCTTACTATTGCGTGGGGGTATATACACTCTGAATATGTGTAGTTTCTTGGTACCCCTGAGAAGTAATAGTGCATGTAAGGCCTCGCAGTGCATAAGAGGAGGGGTGGCAAGAAGAATGACATCCAGGTGGGTCTTGTAGTATAGTGCTAGACCACCCCCTCTTTTGGTGGAGGGACAGTCGACATGGTGCGTGAAATAGCCCGGTAGTGCACAGTTGCGATCTGAGATGGAAGGTTTCAGCCAAGTCTCTGATAGCACTAGAATATCTGGATCATTAACCTGGGCCCATGCTTCCAGTTCAGAGAGATTGGTCATAATGCTGCGGATGTTTATGTGGGCAGTGGTCAAGCCAGAGGCCTGGGATAGCCGATGGGTAGCACTGGGCTGAGATTGGAGAAGACTGGCTTGAGGACCTAGGTTGGAGTCTATGTCCCTGGCAAGAGTAAGGGATAACGTGGTAATCCATAGCATGGCAAGTGCAATGGCACAGTAGACAGTTGCTGTAGAGGTAAGCTTCTTAACGAAATGTGTCAAGAGTGACCTCAGGAGTTTAAGGCTAAGATACCCAGGTGGAGTAGTCATGGGGGTACCCTCAGCCAGCAGGTTAGAGTATGTGAAGTCATTGCTAGTCGCACCCAACGGGGTACACAAGAGTAATGTTAGATAGATGAGAGCAAGTAATGTGGTAAGCAGGGATACTTGGCAAAACAGAGCTTCCTTAGTCCCCATAATGTAAGGGAAAAAGACGTCACCTAATGAGAAGTGGGAGTAGGCAGAAAGGGGGAGAAGAGCTGTCCCTTTGTAGTTATGAGGCCTAGCTCTCCTTTGTCTGGAGACACTTTTGACACCATATTTTCCTAGAATATTCTTTCTAGGGACGTGGATATGTTGTTCACTCCACACTTCTTGGCAGGTACCTTGCCGCTTTAAGATGTGCCGGAAAGTCTTCAAGCTGGCTCCTCCCACCCACCTGGGTGGTAAAACCCTCGGCTCCACCCCATGATGCCAGATCTTCCTTACCGCTTGGAAGCTCAGGTTCCCTCCTTAGCGCTCTTGCGTCTCTAGGCCTAGATCCTAAGGCTTTGGTTTTACCAAAAATCGATTTGAAGTTTACGTGACTTCAGTCTTCTCCTTCCTTCGCAGCTGCGATGGACTCTAAATCTACTCCCAGCTTCCGTCAGTGCCCTTGCGGGAAGAAGATGTCTCAGACCGACCCGCATGCCATGTACGTCTACTGCTTTGGTCTTGGCCACAATCCGCAGGCTTGCAGTCTGTGCAAGTCCTTTTCAGCATCAGTTCTCAAAGACTGCGCTGTCTGACTCCTTCTGGGGTGTCCAGAAAAATGATTTCCACCGGTGAAGTTGAAGGAAGCCCATTGGGTGGTGTCCACGATGCAGTTGGATCAGTTAATCGCCCTCGAGGAGGAGGCGGCCCAGGCCACGGCTTCATCATCCTCGGCGTCGGCATTTATCCCGCTCTCCTTGGTCTTCTCCTACACTGCTTCCTTTCGGGAGCTTTGTCCGTCCCTCTCCACCAAGGGAGAGGGGCCTTCAGGGACTCGCTTAAGTCGGTCAAAAATGAAGAACCCGAAAGGTAAGTCCCACCTTCGACATTCGTGGGAGCAGGAGAGATCTCGCTCCCCAGACCGTCCTCTAACGACTTCGGTCGAGGTTTTGGCCAAGGCCGCTGGCTTCTCTGTGTCCCCGTCAGGCCAGCCAACCGAGACACCTGTCAGTGCGGTCGAGATTTTCTTCGACCTGTTAGACGAGCTGTCGACTGGAGAGGCCGACAACCCTCTTTCACCGGTTCCTCCGGTGCCTACCGAGGACTTGCCTCGGCCTCCCGAGCCGAAGTCCCCAGTCAAGGACCCCGAACTGGAGGATGTGTGGGTCTCCCTTCTTCGTCCCGTCGATGACCCTGATGGTCTCGGTCCTCTTCCGTGTCGGGCAAGTCCCGCCAACACCAGCGGTTTCGGTTCCAACATCACAGAAAGCGGTGTCGCCGCTCTTCCTCATCTTCCTCCTCGGAGAGGCTCTGGTCCAAGTTGCGTCAGCGCTATGAGGATATGATGTGGCAGCAACTCTTATTGGCCAGCAACAAGCCGACTCCGTCGTCTTCCCCGGCAATAAAGTCGCTGTCGCCCGAGCGGCCGAAGCGATCTCCTTCCCTCGGTTCCTTGGTCGAGGAGCCGACTCCGTCACCGATTGCTCGGCCGAAACTAGCTGCTCCACCCATTGTGGTGGAACCACCGCCTCCTCAGCCAAAGATAGGGGCCCCGGCCAAGGATTCTTGGTCGGGTCAGGGTGTGCCCCACAGGTTGTCGGTCACCCTCACCCCCAATCCGCCTCGGCGAGTGGAGGGTGCTCAGGCGGTCGGCAGCTGTTCTCGGAGTCCGATGACTCCTCTCTGTATTCCAGGCCCCTCGACCTGGAATCCTCCAGGGGTCTGTCGGTGGACGAGAGCCCATCCTTGTTCCTCGGTATTCTTTGGCTCATCTCAGAGTCTACTGGGATGCAGCTCGAACCCATGCAGAAATGGGCCAGATATCCCCTCACGGAGATTTTGGACCGAGTGGATTCCCCTGTGGAGGCCTTTCCTGTGGCCGAGGCCATTGCTAGTCCAGCCTTGGCATTATGACAGCGGCCTGCCTCCTGTCCTGTGCCTTCGGCCAGGATGGCCCGCAAGTACACAGTCCCGACCGGTTCCCTCGCCAGTGTTTTGGAGCACCTCTCGGCTGAAGGGCTGGTGACCAATAGCGTTTTCTGGTGCTGTGTAAATGCCAGGGATGTAGAAAAGCCCCTGTACAAGGAGTCCAAAAAGCTGGACTACTCCAGGTGCAAAGTTTAAGCTGCCGCCTCCCTAGGCCTTCGACAGGCTAGCTCAGCTCTACTGATGGCACACTTTTCACACACCCTTTTGGGCTCCCTGGATGAGGTGCTTCCTCATTTCCCAGCTGACCTTCAAATGACGGTCAAGCAGGTGCAGGATCAGGGAAGGGCGGTAGCCAAGCAACAGCTCCAGACTGCTCTGGACATCAGAGACTCTTGTGCCCGGTCAGTAGTGGCCGCAGTAGTCATGCACCGCAGAGCTTGGCTGTGGATCTCGACCTTCACGGCAGATACCCAGCACAAGCTGGCAGACGTCCCCTTCTTGGGCACCGACTTGTTCGGGCCCAGGGTGGAGGGCCACCTCCAGTGGTTCGAGAAGTCCACTGCCACCTTGGACTCGGTCACGTCTGCCCAGAAGGACAAAGGTCATCAGCAACAGCGTAAGCCCTTTCGCCCTTCTGCCCCTGTGGCACGACCAGCCCAGCAGGCTCACGCTTGGTGCCCCAAGACCAAGCCTACTGCTTCCTCCAACAGGAAGCCTAGAGGGAAAGGTCCAGGTGGCTCTTCGGCCAGCCCTCCCTCCAAGTCTGCCCAGTGACGGGTTGAGGGGTGCCACCCCAAACCTCGTCACTCTTCCCCTAGGTCCCCATTAGAAACGGCTCAACCACTTCCTGTCCACCTGGTCCGCTATAACCACAGACCATTGGGTGTTGCAAGTGGTTGGCAGGGTCTGCCTCTGGAATTCGAGCAGACCCCTCCCTTTCGAGCAATCGCCCTCGAGAGGGGGGGGGGCTACCGGTTCTGCAGCCTCTGTTGGCTTGTTGAGCCGATAAGCTCTGCTCCTCCAAAAGGAGGTGATCAGCAAAGTGGTGGATCTTCCTCCATGCCCAGGGTTTGTGTCCAGGTACTTCCTGGTCTCAAAACGGACGGGGGGCTGGCGCCCCATTCTCGATATGCATGACCAGAACAAGTTCCTAAGGCCGTGCACTTTCAGGATGGTCACTCTGGCTCAGATCATACCATCCTTGGAGCTAGGCATGTGGTTTTGTTCTCTGGATCTCCAGGACTCGTTCTTCCACGTCCAAGTCCGTCCGTCTCATCGGCGATTCCTCCGCTTCAGAGCAGAGGGATCCCGTTACGAGTTCCAGGCCATGCCCTTCAGCCTTTCTCCAGCTCCCAGGGTCTTCACCAAATGCATGGCAGTGGTGACAGCATTCCTGCAGCACCGAGGGGTCCCGGTGTACCCTTACCTGGATGACTTGCTGATAGCAGCCCCCTCCAGGTTGGAGGTGCAGCGGTCCAGAGATCTGGCCCTCCAGGTCTGCTCTCAACTTGGCCTTCTGATCAATGAGGCCAAATCGGAACTCGTGCCATCACAGGTGATTCAGTTCATCGGGGCAGAGCTCGACTCTCTTCAAGCCAGAGCCCGGCTCCTGGCGGACAGGGCCGAGGTCCATTTCTCCTTTGCCCAGTCATTTCGGGTTGGGCAATTGCGCCCTGCCCGGGACTTCCTGCACCTTCTGGGTCTCATGGTGGCCTGCACCAGCATGGTCCATTGGGCCCGCTGGCATATGCGCCCCCTGCAATGGGGGCTGGCCCGCCAGTGGTCACAGCGCTCCGGTCCTTTGGACCAGCCAGTGACCGTGACCCAGAAGATGTGGGACAGCCTGCATTGGTGGCTCGTCCCGGTTCATTTTGCAGTAGGGTATCGTTTGTCCGCCCTGGGCGAGAAGGTCGTCACGCAACGGCGCCTCCTTGATAGGTTGCTGTGCCCATCTGGGGGAGCTCAGGGCACATGGCCTCTGGTCCCCTCAGGAGTCCCGATGCCACGTCAACCTGCTGGAGCTTCGAGTGGTACAGTTAGCCCTCTCCACCTCCACTCCATTTGTACGGGATCAAGTGGTTCAGGTCCAGACGGACAACACCGCAACCATGTACTATCTCAACCATCAGGGCGGGACGCACTCCTTGCCCCATGCCAAGGAAGCTCTCCACATTTGGTCTCGTGATCAGCCTGGAGGCGAATCTCCTAGCCATCCATGTGGCAGGAGCCTCGAACAGTCTGGCCGATGCCCTCAGTCGGATAGGCGCTGCATCTCACAAGTGGTCTCTCCTGCCAGATGTAGTTCAAGACCTGTTCTCCCAGTGGGGCACCCCTCAGGTGTACCTGTTTGCCTCCAGGGAGATTGCGAAGCTGAGGCTGTTTCATGCCCGCCTCCCTCAGCAGGGCTCGCTGCAGGGGGATGCCTTTTCGAGGCCGTAGACCCCGGACCTCTTCTACGCCTTCCCTCCATTTCCCTTTGAAACATAGAAACGTAGAATTTGATGGCAGATAAGGACTGCTTGGCCCACCTAGTCTGTCCATTTTCCTACCTAACAGATAAGCTTCAGATCCTAGTTAACCAACAGCTTACTTCTTCCTACCCCCCACTAGGACTGCCTTATGTCTGTCCCATGCATTCTTGAATTCCTCCACTGTTCTTGATTCCACAACCTTCTCAGGGAGGCTGTTCCATGCATCCACAACCCTCTCCATGAAAAAATACTTCCTCACATTACCTCTGAGCCATCCCCACTCTATCTTCAAATTGTGCCCCCTTGTTCTTGCACATCTCTTTTTCTGAAAGATGCCACCCTCTTGGACTTTGTTGATTCCCTTGAGGTACTTGAAAGTTTCTGTCATGTCCCCTCTCGCCCTTCTTTCCTCAAGGGTATACATATTAAGCTCCTTTAGTCTTTCTTCATATGTCTTCTGGTGCAGACCCTGCACCATTTTGGTTGCCCTCCTCTGGACAGCCTCCACTCTGTCTATATCTTTGCGGAGATGGGGTCTCCAGAACTGCACACAGTACTCCAGATAGGGTCTCACCAACTGTCTGTACAGAGGGATAACAACTTCCTGTTTTTTACTATTGATGCCTCTCCTATGCATCCCAGTATCCCCCCCAGCCTTCCTTACTGCCTTCTCACATTGCTTGCCCACCTTTAGGTCATCTGATATAATTACCCCCGGGTCCCTTTCCCTTGATCCACAAGGTGCTTCTCAAGGCAAAGAGGGACAAGGCGCAGGTGATTCTGGCAGCCCTAGACTGGCCTCACCAGTTCTGGTATCCAGATCTCCTCAGCCTCAGCTCCAGGCTTCTGAGGTGGCTTCCAGCCGGCCCGGACCTGATCTCAGTCAGCAAGGGGAAGGTGTTCCATCTGGGCTTTCAATCCCTGCACCTAACGGCCTGGTTCCTGAGCGGCTAGAGTTCCGGGCTTTGGGTCTTTCCGACGAGGTCTTCAACGTAGGAGTCGACCAGAAAACGTTATGCCTTTAAAATGGAAGAGATTCTCCATTTGGTGTCAGGGCAAAGGGTTGGACCCTTCATCCTGCCCATTGGCTAGCATTTTGGACTACCTGTGGTCCCTTTCTCAGCTAGGGCTTCGGTCGACGACCCTTAAGGTACCTGGCAGCCATCTTTGCTTACGGGCGCAGACGTCAAGCGGCCGGTCGGTGTGCAGGAGAAGGTGGTCTGGCGTTTTTCAAGGCTTAGATCACATATCCCCTCCGGTGCGAGAACCTCCACCTCCATAGGATCTACTGCTGGTATTGGCCAAGCTCATGGGCAAACCATTCGAACCGATGCACAGGTGTGGTATCTCCCACCTGTCTTGAAAGACCGCCTTCTTAGTGGCTATCACATCAGCCAGAAGGATGGAAGAGCTCCAGGCGCTTTCCATCAAGTCTCCTTATCTGGTCTTCCAGAGGGACAAGGTTGTCCTTCGCCCCCACCCGAAATTCCTTACAAAGGTGGTGTCAGAGTTTCACCTGAATCAGGTGTTGACTCTGCCGGTGTTCTACCACAATCACACCTCGGAGGCTGAATATAGGCTCCATACTCTGGACCCTAGAAGAGCGCTCGCTTATTATAAGGAGCAAATGGCTGAAGTTCGGGGAGAGGTTTGCCAGATGTTTGTCACCTACACTGAAGCCACACCTGGCAGACCTGCAGCCAAGCGGACGATAAGCAGGTGGGTCACCTCCTGCATAGATCTCTGCTATAGGTTGGTGGGCATGGTGCCACCCAGAGGATGAAGACTCATTCTACCCACCATACGCTGCTTCAGTGGCTGCTCTAGGAGCGATCTCTATCCAGGAAATTTGCAGGGCTGCTACCTGGAAGTCAGCACACACCTTTATTTCCCATTACCACATTGACCTAGAGTCACGCCGGGATGCTGGTTTTGGGACCTTGGTTCTCCATTCTTATTCGCCAAGTAAGTATAGGGGGTGCGTGCCTTGCCTTCCTCCTCCCAGAGAACTGCTAGGAGTCTGCCAAGAAGTGTGGATTGAACAACATATCCACGTCCCTAGAAATACAGGTTACTCACCTGTAACAGGAGTTCTAGGAGTGGTATATGTTGTTCATCCCACAACCCACCCAACCTCCCAAGCTTGACGGCAACCTGGCTGGCCAGGGCTAGATCTGGCATCATGGGGCGGAGCCGAGGGTTTTACCACCTGGGTGGGTGGGAGGGAGGAGCCAGCTTGAAGACTTTCTGGCACATCTTAAGCGGCAACATACCTGCCAAGAAGTATGGATGAACAACATATACCACTTCTAGAACTCCTGTTACAGGTGAGTAAACAGTATTTGGAGTCCCTGTGTAAGAAATAAAATGAGGGGAAGGAGGGAGGAAAAAATGTGACCTACTGAAGGAACCTCTGTTGAAGATCTACTGTTACGGTAAGTTCCTACGTAACTGTACTGTCTTACTTCGAGAGGGTTCTTTCAGTAGGTCATTACATATAGGACAGCGTCTCAAGTAGTCCCTCCAAAGAGAGACCGAGAGAAACAAGGGAGGAGGAGAAGATGACTCCAGTGGAAACTGGGAACCAGAATGGACCCAGCCTAGGACAAAAGGCCCTGCAGGACAGCTAAGCTGAAGCCAGCCCTCCGCCTAGAAGCAATTTCCAGACTGTAGTATTTAGTAAAAGTGTGGAGAGATCTCCAAGTAGCTGCAGCGCAAATATCAGCCTGCATAGACGTTCCACAAAAAAGCAGCGGAAGCAGCCATGCCCCTAGTAGAATGACCTCTGATGGGACCTGGCAGAGGTTTTTCATACTTTTGGTAACAATACTGAATACAGTTGCCTAACCATTTGGAAAGGCACTGCTTCAAAACTGCTTTGTCCTTTAACCTGGGGGCAAAAGAAACAGAAAGCTGATCGCAGCTACGGAAATCCTTAGTTCGGTGTGTGTAGCACCGGAGGATCCGATGGGCGTCCATGGTGTGCAGGAGTGCCTCACCTCTGTTTGAAGGGGACAGAACGTAAACTGGAAGCTCTACTGATTGGTTCAATGTGGCTTCTGACACCACATTTGGTAAAAACTTAGGATTTGTCCTGAGGACCGCCGGGTCCTTATGGGAAATAAGATAAGGATCTTTACAAACCAGAGCGTGAAGCTCCGAAATCCTTCAAGCTGATGTAATGGCAACTAAAAATAATGTCTTCCAGGAAAGGGAGCACAAGTCACAGCTCATGGCCGGTTCAAACGGGGGATGAGTGAACTTCGCCAACACAAAGTTCAAATCCCAAGGTTGCGTTAGGCTGCGGATGGGGGGGGGTTTCAGATGGAGGATCCCTTTCAGAAAGGTTTTTGAGACCTCCAACTGAGCCACGGGTTTACCATCCACTAGCTTGTGGTACGCCAAAATTGCTGAAAGGTGGACCTTCAAGGAAGAATATGACAGACCATAGTCTGACAGATGAAGGAGGTATTCCATGACTTGTGGGGCAGAACAAGAAGAGGGGTTCCACTTCTTGGAGGTTGCCCAGATGGAAAAACATTTCCACTTCATGGCATAAGTAGAACAAGTGGAGGATTTTCTAGCCTCTAAAAGAACTTGAGCTACTTGAGAGGAGACCTCGAAGCAAGAAATCGCTATGTCTGCAGGAGCCACATGTGAAGATGCAGGGTCTTGAGCCCCAGATGAACAAGGCGACCGTGATCCTGAGTCAAGAGGTCGTGGGTCACTGGAAGTGGAACCGGTGGTCCCCTCGATAGCTGTTTTAGCAGCGGGAACCAGATTTGTCTTGGCCAGAGAGGGGCGATGAGAATCATCCTCGCCTTCTCTGCCTGAAACTTGAGAAGGACCCTCTGGAGAATGGGAAATGGTGGGAAGGCATACAGAAATTTCTCTGTCCATGAGAGAAGACAGCGCATCATGCCAGAAAGCACCATGCCCTAGAACGAGCGAGCAGAAACTGGGAAGTTTTGCATTGTATTGGGAGGCAAAAAGGTCGATTTCAGAACACCTCCATCTTAGGGAGAGAGATTCTGCCACTTCCTGATTTAATTCCCATTCGTGAGTTAGGGTCCGAGACCTGCCGAGACAGTCTGCCAGGACATTTTGAACGCCTGGTACATGCACGGTCACTAAGGCCAGATCGTGCTGAATTGCCCAGTTCCACACTCGCATCACCTCCCTTCACAGGGGGTACAAGCAAGTTCCTCCTTGTAGTTAAGGTACCAGACTACTGACATATTGTCCGTTTAGACCAGCAATGATCCCTTGGGAGGGACTGGAAGGCCTGTAAGGCGTACAAGACCGCCCTCATCTCCAGAACTTTGATGTATAATGATGCCTCCAAGTTGGACCACAGTCCTTGAGCTTGGTGCTCCCCTAGATGTGCTCCCCATCCCATGTTCGATGCATCTGTAGTTAGGGATGCCAGAGGAGCTGGGCTCCTGAAAGGAAGACCCAAGAAAAGGTTGCAGTGGTCCCTCCACCACAGCAATTATTTCTGAACTGCTGACGACACCAGGACCGGATGGTCCAGGTCATCCAGGAGTTGATCCCACTGCACCCACAAGGACCACTGAGTAACTTTCATGTGGAGCCTCACCAGGGGAACAGTAGTGATGGAGGTTGCCATCAGGCCAAGAAGGAGGAGGATCTCCCGGGCTGGGATGGTCCTGAATGAAGTCACCCATGAAGCCTGATGGATCAGGGTCTCCACCCTGTCTGGAGGAAGGAAGGCTCTGCATTGGACCACATCCAAAACCGCCCCAATGAATTGTAGTCTCTGGGACGGTGTCATAAATGACTTGGGAATACTGACAGTAATCCCCAGTCTGCCAAAGAGGTCCAGGGTAAAGGAGAGAGAGCCTCCAGTAAAGAGTCCCTGGACGGGGCTGAAATCAGCCAGTCATCCCGGTAAGGGAAAACCCCAATACCCTGATGACATAAAGAGGCCGCCACCACCGCTAGACACTTGGTAAATACCCGGGGTGCCGAGGACAGACCAAAAGGGAGTGCCTGAAACTGGAAGCGCTCCCCTTGGAATTGGAACCACTGGAAACGGCGGTGGCTGGGGAAGGTCGGGATGTGCAGGTAAGTATCCTGCATGTCCAGAGCCCACAACTAATGATTCTCCAGAAGGACTGGAAGATGGCTCTGGAGCGTCAGCATCCTGAACTTTTTGTACTTGACAAAGTGATTGAGGCTGCTCAAGTCAAGAATGGGTCTGAAGTCTCCCGTCTTTTTTGGAACCAGAAAAAAATGGGAGTCAAACCCCGTACCCCTTTGCTGGAGGGGAATGCACTCTATTGCTTTCTTGAGCAAAACGCTCTGAACTTCTTCTCAAACGAGAAGAGCCTAATCCCTGGAGTAAGAAGACCTTTTTGGCGAAGATTCTGGAGGAATTTCCAGAAACTCTATAGTGTGTCTGACGGACACCAACTGCAGGACCCATGTGTCGGAGGGTATCACCTTCCATTCCTGCACACGGCGGGTGAACCCCCCCCCCCATCTGCTCGTCATTGTGAGACTGAGGAGTTAGTGGAGACAGGGAGTCAGGAAGTGTCAGGACATTCAGGGGAAGGACCTCCTGAACTTTTCTGGTTCTTAGAGGCTGGAGGAGTGGCGGAACCTGTGGACTTGCATTTGCCCTGGCGCTGAGCTGGGGCCTGCTTCCTCTGCCTCCAGGTCCTTTTCCGAAAGGGCTGTTGCTGCTGTTGAGTGCCCGATCAGTACATGGACCTTACTGATCTTAGGGCGAGACCTCTGTCCTGGAGATCAGTAATAATATCTTTGGTGTCACCACCAAACAGCACCAAGTCCCTGAAAGGGGGGCGTCCTGAATCGCAGACTGTACCTCGTTGGCGAGGCCAGAGATGCAGAGCCAGGAATGCTGCCTTAAGGTGACGGCAGTCGCCGAGACGCAAGCTACAGAATTGACGGAGTTGTATGTGGCTCGCAAAGCATGCCTACTGGAGAAGCAAGAGAGGCGAAGATCCTTGGCAAGCTCCTCCTTGAGGCCCGAGGGTTTCATCGACTGGACTCGGGCCTCCAACCTGGCTAAGATAAACTTTTGGTGTAACACCATGTGGACCACATAGTTGAGGGATCTGAGCGCACATGTGGGCGAAGCATAAACTTTTCTGCTGAACTGGTCCATCTTCCTCGACTCTTTGTCTGGAGGAGAGATGCTCATGTGCTTGGGTGCAGCGGAGCGATCATGAGCAGCTGAAATGACAACAGAGTCCACGTTAGGATGCATCTTAAGAAATGGAGCTTCCTTCGGCACCCATTATATCCTGTCCGCCCTCTTGGGGACAGTTGAGAGAGAATGAGGCATCTGCCAGACTGTAGAAAGTAAAGTCCTGGTGAGGTCCGATCCAGAACGGAATGGGGATCGGAGACAGAGACTCTTAAATCCAGATGTTCGGCTAGTCTCTGTCTCATGGGGTCTTGATCCTCTGACTCCAAGTTGAAGAAATCTTTCATGGACCTCAGAAGATCCAAGAAGGCAGGGTCCTCTGGGGGGACTTGGGAGAAACCTTGCCTTTCAGACCCTCGGATTCCTCCAAGGCATCCTCCGCCGACTCATCGGCATCCTTGTCATCGTCATCGTCATCATCTGCCCCTTCATCAGGAAGATTACGAATGTTTGAAAGGGCAGTGTCCTGACGTGCCGTCCCCGAGACATGTACCATGGATGGAGAAGAGCTCCTTGGGGACGCGGACCTTGGAGAGTGTGGAAGTGGGAGTCTTGTCTCCAGGTCTGACACCAACTCCGAGCGCACTCCCTGCCACCAAGACTGGATTAAGGTCTGAAGTCCGGCATAGCCGGAGGAGGTGGAGGTGGTAGAGGAGGAGGAAGTTGCGGCTGAGGGGGAGGGGGGAAAAGGAGGAGGCATTACCGTTGGGGGTGGGTAATGGTAACCCTGAAAATGGTGGTAGGGGTTATAACCAGGATAGCACTGTCCAAAGGAACTCCACTCAGGAGAAGGACCAACCTGGAAATGGTCCCCAGGGTACCCAAAGGGGTAATGAGGGACAGACCAGGGTCTAGTATAAATCCCCGTCATCAGATCTGACAGAGGGGAGACCCATGTTTGACCCGCTGTAGTGTAAATTGGCGGGGCATCCGGCGTCGGGATAGCCAACGTCAGGGGACCGATGTCGGGACCGGCACCCCCGATCCAGCGCGAAGGGTCCAGGCCGAGGGGCTGGCAGCCAGGCCTGACGGTTGAGGTCGAACCATCGGTCTGGCGCCGGAGCTGTGGGGCTGGGCACCACCTGGCCCTGGCTGTGGAAGAGTTGTCTGAGTATCCGGCGTCGGAATTGGAATCACCGGATCAGACAGTGGAATCAGGACCGAGATATTTGTCAGTTCTAAAGGGATCCCACCTGGAGGAGGAGGAGGAGGGGCTTCCACTGTAAGGTCAGACAGCTGAGGAGGAGCTTCCTTCCCCGTGACCCTATTAGGGGAGCGCGGGAATAACCTCAATGAATGGTCTGCGACGTCAAGGGGTTCTGCACTGTCTTTGCTTGAGGTACCCACCTGAGAAGGAGGGTATGGAGTGAAGGAGAGGGGGAGAGGGCATTCTCCCCTGGTTCTGCCGGATAATGGTGAGGCGCCGTTAGGCCCCGAATGGGAGAACCATGCCTGAGCCGCCATCGGAGATGGACGCTTTACCAGATGAAGCCAGGCATGGGGAGGAGCCCCGGCCAACTTATCGGCTGGTGCTGGGCTCCCAAAGGCTGAGGAGTGTTTGACTGGTGGTCGAGCGGTCCTCGAGGAACCGGGGGCCAACTTAGCGGCCATAGCGGTGCAGCCATCGGAGAAGCCGATGGTCGACTGACCCGTAGAAGATTTGTCAGACTTACTGTCTGAAGTCTTCTTAGGTGGTGGCTGAGAGGCAGCCTTGCTCATTGAGGGCTGCAAGGCCTCAGGTTGGTCTGTGGCGTGCTTCCGCTCTCAAGGTTTCTCCTTATGGTGTTTCTCGGATGGAGAGGATTTCTTGGAAGAGGTCTCTCTAATGCGGTCCATTTGCTTCTCTAATAAAGCTAGGCAGACTTTTAGTAGGTGGGCCTCCAAAGCCTGCTGTCTCTGCTTTTTGGTGGCCTGTTTAAATGTTTGGCACTCCGAGCAGGATGAGACAGGATGGTCTGGGTCCAGACAGATCACTCACTTCAGATGACCGTCCTTATGAGGGATCTGCGTGCCACAGGAAGAGCACTTCTTATTGGGTGATGACATTAAGCAAAAACATTTAGCAAAGGAAAAAACAATCCAATGCACAAACTAACACGACGATCGCTGTATGGAAGTCTGCAATGCGACTGACACGAGGCGACTGTGGGAAAGAACTGGAGGGCGAGCATGGGGACCACCCATTATATATGGCCACGCTGACATCGGTTACGTGACGTTGGGTGGGTGGTCCCCCATCAGGGCTTGCTAGAAAAGTCTGCCGTGCAGCCCGACACCAAGTGGCGCCAGTCCTATATGTAATGACCTACTGAAGGAACCCTCTCGAAGTAAGATCCTCCCTTTCCAAAAGAGAGACAACTCGTCTTGCCAGAAAACTCCAGGCCCTGGATCGAGCGAGCAGTAAAGCAGCAGTTTTCAATTGACTTGGGACGCAAAAATGTCCAAAACTCTGGATGACCCCACCTGTCAAACAGGTCGCCTACTACCAAGGTCAGCACAGTACAAATATTCAATTACTACTGAGGTCAGCAGCTCCAGTTCATGCCTTTTTGACTGCGACCAGCTTAGGCTGTCCACCAGGATGTTTTGGATACCTGGAACATGTACAGCCAACAGTTCTAGACCATGATCCAGATCCCAATACCAGACTCTCATTGCTTCCAGCAAAGAGGTACAAGTGAGTGCCACCCTGATTGCTGATGAAGTGGACTACACTGATGCTGTCTGTCTGCACTAGCAGGAGACCTGGGGATAGCAGAGTTTGGAAGGCCTGCAAGGCATAAAGAATGGCTCATATCTTCAGGAAATTAATGTGGAGAGAAGACTCCAGCTTGGACCATGTCCCTTGAGTTTGGCGGGGCCCTAGAAGGGCCCCCCACCCCATCCCCAAAGTACCTGTCGTGAGAATTTTCCTGAGGGGAAGGAATAAGGAAAGGAACCTCTCTTAACAGGTGCTGGGATCTAGCCACTAAAGTAGAACCTTTTTCACTGGAGAGAAGACCAGGACCTGCTGTTCCAGGCTGTCGATACGCTGGTCCCACTGGACCCTTGTGTCCATTGGGTACCCTCTTGTGCAATCTGGCTAGAGGCAATGTGACTATAGCTGCGGTCATCAGGCCAAGAGCCAGAGTAAGGTTCTGGCCGAGACATAGCAGCTGTTGTACAGCAAGCGAGCTTGAGCTGTGAGGCGATCTGCCCTGTCCTGAGGCAGGAAGGTCATATCCTGAGCCACGTCCAGGACTGCCCCTATATACTGAAGGCGCTGATAGGGGGTCAGAACTGACTTGGGGAGGTTGACGGTGATCTCCAGGTCCTGGAACAGGTGAGTGGTATGTTCCAGAGTCTGTAACAGGCTGTCGCTTGACAAGGCTTTAAGCAGCCATTTGTCCAGGTAGGGAAAGACATAGTGTCCCTTCCACCTGAGGGCTGCTGACATCACTGCCAAGCATCTGGTGAATGCTCGAGGGGCCAAGGGCAAAGCCTGGAACTGGAAGTGTGCCCCCTCAAAATGAAACCTTAGGTACTGTCTGTGGGAGGCATGTACCAGGATATGGAAGTAGACATATTTCATATCGAGGGAGAAATTCCACCTCCCTGGTGCAGAGGGGGCAGCAGACCCTGAAGAGTCACCATCCAAAACTTTTCATACTGAATGAACAAATTTGGTTCTCAGTGGTCTAGAATGGGCCTGAGATCACCTGTGCATTTGGGGACCAGGAAGAAATGGGAGTAGAACTGTCTGCCCTGTTGGTTCTCTGAGACGGATTGTATGGCCCTTTTGCATAGCAAAGAGTGAATTTCCTCCCAGAGCACTGCGATGTGGTCCAGAAGTAAAAGGACAGAACTAGAGGTTTTTCCGGAGGCCACTCCAGAAGTTCTAGAGTGTGGCTGCTTTCTGTGAGCTGCAGTACCCTGGCATCTCCAGTGATTTCCCTCCACTTGTCCATGTGAAGAGAGAAATAACCCCCTACAACCACCTTCTGGCTTATTGGGGGTTGGGGGTTGGTCAAGAAGTCGTGCTGAACTGGCAGGAGCAGCTGGAGTCGCACCCCCTCCCATGGTGAAGGAGGAGGTAGGCAAGGCAAGGTGGACCTGGCACTTGCCCTGAGGCTTTTTAGAGGGCTTGGGTCTGGGGTAGACTGACAAAAAGGCACTCACTGACCACTTTTGGGCTGGGTGGTGTGGTACATGGAGTGGACCAATCGTAGGGTATGGCCAGAGGCTTGCAGTTGAGACAGTATGTCCTGCACATCTGTGCAGAATGTTTGTAGCCTCTACAGGGGGCATTCAGGATGGGCAGTTGAACATGCTGGGCAAACCCAGCCACCTATAGCCAAGATTGTCTTCACAGGCAAATGCCCACTGTGGCATCCCTGGCCAACATGTTCGTAGTGTGGTAGGCAGCCCTAAGGAGGTGGATGCCTATGTCAGAACCCGCTTTGAGAGACTCTAGCCACTGCTGTGTCTGGGGATCCTCCAGGAGGGCCCGGGCAGTTTCAAGGGCCTGGTCCCAGAGCTGTTTTTTGTACTGTACCATAGGGGCAATGTAGTTCAGCACCCTGATGGTCAGTGTGGCAGAGGCAAATGTTCTCTTGCCAATGTGATCCAGCCTCCAGGACTCCTTATCCGGGGGCAAGGAAATGAGGTATAGTCGTGGGCGGCATTTATGACCACCAAATCCGACTGAGGTTGATCAGTGAAGAAAGGCCTTCCCGCTGGGGCCTGATATAATTTGTTCGCCTTCCTGGGCACGGCGGGAATCAAACTGGGCCTGTGCCAGGCTGCCATAGTGGCATCCTCAAAGGGCTCAATTAAGGGAGGGATGACCAGAGGAGGGGCATCCGGCATCACAAATAAGTAGCCAGGCGACACTGGGCAGGATCTTGCCCCTTGGTGTCGAAGCCCATAACCTACTGCAACTGTCTCAAAACTGAGACAAAAGAGGGGTCATCAGGGGGAGACCACGGGATGTACAGTACCTCAGGGTCTCCTCGCCATCAGACGAAACCATGGACAAGGAGTGGGAAGGAGTGGCTCCTCCATTGTCGCCTCGGTCATCTGAAGGATAAGGTCAGGGTGGTACCTGTTCTCGTCCCCTGACTCCTGAAGGGGAAGCATGTGCCCTAGGTGCTGATGGGAGGTCCACAGCCCCACTGGAGGAGGGGGGGGTGAAGGGCCCGATGCAAGAGGCTGCTGCGGGGATGGGCCTTGGGGATGAGCAAGCTTAGCTTGCATGAAATCCCACAAGGTGTGAAGCATAGAGTGAAAGTCCACCGCAGTCAGTGCTGGGCCCACCGGCATCAGCTGAGGGAGGATGGCATTGGCGCAGGGAAGCGGCATTGGGAAGGGTGGCCGAACAGGCTGACGCCTTTAGGGAATCTTCCCAGTGTGGGTTGGCATCAGAGAAAGTGATGGCGCCCAGGGCTTGGGCTGGGGTGAGACTGGAGAGGGAAAAGGCACCAGGCCTGAAACAGTGGCCGAAGAAACGTCTGAGGCTGATGGCGAGGGGTTAAGCTGTGCTCTGGTGACTGCTAAAGCCAAGCTCATCGACAACAAGCTAGCCGAGCCACCTAGGTGCCCACCGAAAACAAGGACCTGAACAGCAGGGGCTGAGATGTCGGTGGGGTACTGGAGTTCCTGGAACCGTCGCTCGCCACAGTGATATTGGTGGGGGAGCTGCCAACAGCAGCCCTGCAGGGGAAAGGGCGTGCAAGTCAATGGGGGCTGCCCCTGATGACAAGGAGGGCACCGCCGCGATCAACGCATAAAGCAGTGATTGGGAACGAGAAGAGGAGGACTGGGTTTTCTCCTTGGGATGGTCCTTGTCTCGGTGCTTGTGCTTCCCCACCAACTTGTCCTAGGTCTTGGAGGGCTGAAAGCCTGAGGACGTCACGGGGAAACGGAGGACCTTCTGGCCTGAAGCTTCTTATCTATCTGGGCGACCTTCTGCTTCAGCAGGAAAGTTTCCAAGGTCTGCACTTGGTGCTGCCTGGTACCCTGGATGAAGCCACAGCAGATAATGCAAGCCTGGGTGTCGTGTTCCGGGCTCAGGTACCAGACGCAGGCTTGTGGTCATCCTTCTCGGATATCTTCTGCCCGCAGGCACACTTCTTGAAGAGATTTTCGGAGATGGAGCTCGGCATAAACGAAGCAAAAAAATCACTTTAAAGCTAAAGTGGTACAAAGTAGGGAGAGAAAAGGAAAAAAGATGTAGAAGTTTAAATGAAAACTTGATGAAATGGTGGTTGAGTGAAGCTGGTGGATCTCTGTTAAGTCTAATGTGCGATGGTCGACGGTGGGAAAAGAAATGAGGAGGACGCGGGCGTGGCGTCTGCCCACTGTTATAGTATAGGGTGACGTCCGCATAGGACGTTAGAGTGGGTGGCCCCCTGGAAGACTGCTAGCTAGAAAAGTTTCTGCGTGGTCCTAGTGCCTGGCATCTGTAGTTCCACAGGTGTGGCCTACTGCAAGAGATACCCCCGAAGTAACATGAGTATTGTAGGTAACTGTCATTGTATTTCCTGAGGCCCCCCGACATATCCACTAGAATAGAGACAGCTGCCTCCCTATTCTTCTCTGGTTTAAGAGCACTGGGAACTGCTTTTGGACTGGGCATGAACACCATGAATTCAGTTAAGATTTCCAAGTAAAGGATACAGTTAAAGAACTGCGCAAAGATATGGGTAACATTAAGGCACAACTCACCACACAACGAAAGCTTCTACCAGACATAGGAAGAAATGTGGGATATACTATAGTTGTGGTTAACCTTCATACAACCCGTCTCAACAATACAATGCAAAAACTCCATAACCTACCTCAAACTGTGGGTAAAGACCTCACCACTATTCAGCAGATTAGATCAATTGCACAAGAATTGTTGAGAGAAGTAAATAGTGACATAGGAGATTTAATGTCAGGAAGAATTCCACGTTATTTGGTTCCCCCAGAATTCATGACTAAAGTTTTGAGTGTAGCCACCTCAGAGAAGATATAGCCCCTACATGTGCGTATCGCTTACAGTCTTGGAAGCGCTATTCCTGTTCACACCGATTTAGAAGAGATGACCATTGCTTTCATATTAAATGTTCCCCTAGTAGAACAACATAATGTCTACAGAATAAGGACTGTTCTTTACGTAGGTACCTGGCAAGGAGATACTTAATGCAAAAATGAACGCTCCCACCCATAGTCATATACCATGAACTTAATCCTGACTTATATTTAGTCCCAAATTTGCAGATGTGTCAAACTACTAAAGAACAGCATTGTCTGTGTCCCAATAAGCCTTTTCTAAAAGATATCAATGAGGTCCTTTGTAGCCTTAGCAATACCGATGCCCCAGAAAAGTGTAAGGTCACCTTGACTCATGCAGGTGAAGCAAAGAAAACCCACGCTGAAATTGCAGGAGCTCAATGGTTAGTTAGCACCAATTTCACAAAAGTTGCTGTTATTTGTAACAGATATGGTACTACCACACAGCTCACTTTACCCAGCAAGGTAGTACTCATCTCTGTTCCTGTTGGTGCGCATATCTTCTTTGGACATGTCACCCTGTAGCCCCTTGATCCAGTATCCCATGAAATGGAAATCACTCCCATTTCTGCATTCAGAGGTCATGAGCTTTCTTTAGCCGATGATCTTGAGCGCCTTTTAGATGCCAAGGACTTCCATACGAACATATAAAATTTGCCAGCAGATAAAGGCCTAGAGGTCTATCAAGTCTGCTCGAATGTGCAGCTAGCACCTGTTATTCTGCAGCTGCCCCTCCCTTCCACCCTTCCCCTACATTGACCCTCCCTCTTGTCCTGTCCCATCCCCTTTTGAAGCAGTCCACTGTCCTACTGGATACCACTTCTGCAGGTAACGCATTCCACCCAGCTACTACCCTCTCTGTAAAAAAGTGTCTCCTCATCTCCCTCCTGAACCTTCTTCCCTCCAGTCTCATATCATGGCCCCTGGTGTCCCTCCCCTCCCTTACTTTGAACAGCCCCTCTGTACCCGTCTTGTTTATTCCTTTCATGTACTTAAAGGTTTCAATCATGTCCCCCCTGCCCCTCCTCTCCTCCAGCGAGTACATGTTCAATTCCCTCAGCCTCCTCTCGTATGATAAGTCCCCCAGCCCCTTGATCATCTTTGTCGCCCTGCGCTACACCCCCTCCAGTAACTTAATGTCGCTGTTCAGATACGGGCACCAGTACTGTACGCAGTACTCCAGATGCAGTCTAACCAATGACCTATACAGTGGCAGAATAACCTCCTCCCTCCTCAAGGATATACCCCTTGCAATGCAACCCAGCATTTTGTTGGCCTTTGCAGCTGCCTTCCTACATTGTGCTGAGTTGTTCATTGACCCTGTAATGAGCACACCCAGATCCTTCTCCTCCTCTGTCTGGGCTAGCTGCACTCCCCCCAGCTGGTAACTCCTCCTTTGGTTCTTCATCCCAAAATGTAGCACCTTGCACTTTTTGGCATTAAACCCCAGTTGCCAGGTGTCTGACCAGGTTTCAAGCTTTGCCAGATCATCCTGCAACCCCCTGCCATCCCCCTAGGCCGTCCACCACCGCTCCTACCTTGGTATCATCGGCAAACAGACTGATCTTGCTCTTGATGTCCAATGATGTGTCTGCAATGAATATCCCAAACAACACTGGTCCCAACACTGAGCCCTGTGGAACACCGCTAATCACTACCCTTGGGTGTGAGCGCTCCCCATCCACCACCACCCCCCTCTGTTGCCTTCCCAGAAGCCAGTTCCCTACCCATCTCACTAGCTTTGCACCTGCCCCTGTGCCTTCTAACTTACTTCCCAGCCTTCCATGCGGCACCGAGTCAAATGCCTTACTGAAGTCCAGATACAGGACATCCACTGCATGGCCCTTGTCCAGTTGCCTAGTTACCCAGTCATAGAACTCCAGCAGGTTGGTTTGGCAGGATCTGCCACATATGAAGCCATGCTGTCTGCTGTCCTATAGTTCTTTGGCCTCTAGGAGGGCCACCAGCCTCTCCTTCTGGATAGTCTCCATTAGCTCTCCCACAATGGATGTGAGGCTCACCAGTCTGTAGTTGCCCGGTTCATCCTTGGGCCCACTCTTGTGGAGGTGCACCACGTGAGCCATCCTCCAGTCGTGAGGTACACACCCCAAGTGTAGTGAGGCATTAAATAGATCTGCCAAAGGTCCCGCAAGGACCTCTGCCAGCTCCTTCAGTACCCTGGGGTGGGTGCCATCTGGGCCTGGCGCCTTGTCCACCCTCAGTGCCTTCAAACCCTCCCGAACTCTGCCCTCCATTATTTCCCCATCTGTCACCCTCTCCATCCCTGTTTCTGTTGTTCCTCCCCCCTCTTCTCCTTGGTAAATACCTAGCAGAAGTAATCATTTAATGCTTCTGCCTTATCGCACCCTGCTTCCACCCAACCCCCTCCTTCCTAATCCTTACTATGTGGTCCTTACAGCACCTTTTCTCCCTGATGTACCTAAAGAAGTCCTTCTCCCTTTTTAATGCCTTGTGCCAGCCTGAGCTCGTAGATGCCTTGGTTCCCCTTACTGCCCGAGTCACCTCCTTCGATTCCGTCAAGTCCTCCTCCCTGTCCTCCCCCTCCCTGTTTTCTTGTATCTTCTAAAGGCAGCTCTTTTCCTCCTTAGCTTTTCCATGACCTCCTTGCTCAACCAGCTCGGTTTCTTAGCCCTAGCCTTCTTGCTCTGGGCCTTGCAGCAGGTTTTGGTTGCCTCCACTATCCCCAGCTTTATGAGCTCCCACCTCTGGTTAGTGTCCATACGAGGTTGAATTCTGGCCAGGTACCCCTTTACCACTTGCCCCATCCTCCCAAAGTCGGCCTTCCTTAAGTCCAGCACTCTTGTGCCAGATTCCACTCCTTTCTTGCCCATATCCAATGTGAAGCATACCGAGTGGTGGTCACTCCCTGACAGCGGTTCTTCCACCGTAACTTCTCTCACAAAGTCCCCATTTGGCAGCACAAGGTCAAGGGTATTCCCTAACCTGGTTGGTTCACTGACCATTTGTTGCAGGAAGCTGTCCTGGAAGGCTTCCAGCAGTACCTGCTCCCTTCTGTTCCTGGTTGTTGGGGTACTTCAGTCCACTCCTGGCATGTTGAAGTCCCCCACAATCACCACACTACCCTTCTCACAGGTCCTCTTGATCTGTCCTGCTAGTTCCCTGTCTGACTCCTCCATCTGAGATGGCGGCCTGTACACCACTCCCATTCTGAGAATCCTGTTCTTGGAATCCTAGATTTGCATCTAAAGTGACTCTGTACTACCCTCCTCCCCTTCCTCCCATACACACTTCAGTCCTTCCTTCACTTATAGTGCCACCCCCCCTTCCCCAATCACCCTGTCCCTACGAAATAACCTGTACCCTGGTACAGACAGGTCCCAGTCATTGTATTGGGTGGCCTATGTTTCTGTGATGGCTGCAATGTCCACCTCTCCCTCTGCCATGAGCACCTGTAACTCTGCAGTTTTCCTCCCAAGGCTCCTAGCATTAAGGATAACCACCTTCCACCCTTCCCTACCCCTCCCATCCAGCCTTCCTTTACTAGCATCACCAATAGTACTTGCCATTTGTCCTTTGTCACTGTTATGGGGGGTAAGCTCATATGGTTTCCCAACCTGTGGTCTCTGCATGTCTCTTACCCACTTGCCACCCCCCCCCCAGCTCCTAGTTTAAATTCCTTACTTCCTCTATGTTCTCCTCCATCGTCTGTTTCAACACTTTCTTTCCCTCCTCACTCAAGTGTAGTCTGTCCTTGACATAGAGACTACTGTCCTCCCAGGTCCCTCCCCACCCCCCAACAGCCCATACCCTTTAACATAACACCAGATTCTTAGCCATCCGTTAAATTCCTCTATTCTCAGCTTTCTTGTTGTGCTTGCCTTGGGCACTGGAAGTTGAAATTGAGATCACTGTTTCTGAGTCTGACCTGGTTATCTCTGATAAACAGTTTAGTCCCGGTGATAAGGAACAAATTTGGATACCAGTACAGTGGCTTCTAATTATTGCATTCCTTTGTGTCCTGAATATTACTGTGGTTCTTGCTTTCCTGTGGATGTTATAGTCAGCACGAAAGCAACTCCATGCTAACCATGTGAGGATACAAGGTTTGTATAACCATGCCTTGGGAATCAAAATGAGACCTTGCCTCCCACCTAGACCTATAAATAACCAACCCAATTCTCCAGCCTTAGTCCTAATAAAGGAAGAGGAAGGATATGCTGATATGGAACCCTTTACAGAAGTACCATAACCCTATAATTTGGATAGCCCACCTATAGAGAAATAGGAAAGGAGGGAAATGCTCCCTGGAAGAATTGCTATGGCATAGCTTAAGAAACAACAAAAGCAAGGCTTAAACCTTAAAAGCAAATTTTAGTATGTTTAGTCAAAGTAAACATGGCGGGCAATGCTTGCATGCACCCCCATAAGCCGTGTTAGAGCATAAGAATTGTGGTATTTACTTGTATTAATGATTGGTATAATCAATAGTAGTCTTCTTGTATACTAAAAGGATAAGGTTGATTAAGTATAACTAAATAGATATATAGCTCAGTATTTCCAGATATTTGCTTAGAAAATATGCTTAGTTTGCCCGAAATAGTTGCTTAGGATAGACACCTTTAGATTTCATTTTAAGATGTCAGTTTAGAGAATAATAGCTTTATAAGAGTTAAAAATCTTGGAACCATGATTCTCATAAATTCACATTGTTGCACTTTGACAGGTCCTTGCGTGCCACTTCCTTCTGCGATGTACCAACAGTATGGTGGCACTGCCTCACAAAGGGGGGGGGGGGGATTGTAGGCACAGTAACGACCATAAGCCACCAGACCCTGCCAAAGTGTAAAAAGGATAATTCACCTTGATTCTCAGCTGCCTTTAAAGCACACCTTAAAAGAATTGGCCATAGAAACATTTCTCTTTTAACCATGCAGACCTGCAAATGCTTAACTCTGGTATATGAACTTTACCTCAATACCCAGAAAGCCTGGTACAGTCTACATTGAACAATATGATTGCAAGCTTGCTGGCCTCAAGGACATTCAAATGCCAACTAAATAAATTCATTAGATTCAGACATTTTCTAACAGCTTCAAGAGGCACTTTGAAATCAGGACCCAGCACTTCTTAAGGTCGCTGAGTCAAACCACAAGAAGGGGCCTCACTTCTGAAATCATATAGCCAAGGAACTGGACCCTTAAAACAGGGAACCACTTGCTACCAACTACCCTAGATACATAAGACTGTAATGAGATCACCTTCTATCACCTCATCTTCAGCCTGCGCAGTGGAAGGTCTTGCGGTTATGAGTCTATTGTCTGTCACCTCATGGACAAAAGTTCAAAAAGGCAAATAGGCTGGTCAGTGACCAAGCCATAGTGACTCAGAACATCTCCGTACGTATGCTATAAGACTTCTGACCCACGGCAGGCTCCTGCCCAAATATGGCTATACCATCCCAAAGCCTCATGCTACTCCTGAGGTAGAACGAAACCTCAGGACATGTCTGAGGAAGTATTCTACCTATAAAGGACAGCTCAAAAGATCAGTACTTTGTAATTACCTGCTAACTTGACCTGACTCTGTGTTTCATTGCTGAGAGATCCGACATCTTCGCTATTGCTACTGACTCTGAAAGAAACTATTACTACTTCTGAGCTCTGACAACTACCCTTCTGAAGAATTCTAAAGATCCTTTGCATCTGCTATAATGTAAGAGGCATTTAAACTAGTACTGACTATCATTTTCTATGTCGCAAAGCCTTGAGGAGAAAAAGAAGAACTCAGAAACTTAGGAAAAATCTTCTTCACACAGCCATCTAAGATACTCCAAATCTCCAAGACGAAAGGGAGACATGAGACTCTTATGAACAGTTGGTGACACACATATAGACATAGTCATGCCTTTATTGGTTTAGAGGTGATTACTGAAATACTGTGTCTTTTGAGAATCATGGTTCTAGAAATAGAGATAAAAATACTGCAGTGAAATGTTATTTTGAATGCTAGCAAGACTCTGTACCAATGAACTAAGTGCTGGTTAGTAAATACAGGTTGCTCCCGCTGTCAGGCCTCTTCCTGGCTCGGGTGGGCGTGGGGACCGCCCATTATATATGGACATGCTGACGTCGGTCATGTGACATCGGTTAGGCGATCCCCCATCAGGGATTGCTAGAAAAGTCTGCTGTGCAGCCCGATACCAGGTGGCGCCAGTCCCATATGTAATGACCTACTGAAGGAACCTCTCTCGAAGATCTACTGTTACGGCAAGTTCCTACATAACTGTACTTTTCTGTATGTATTTCCTTCCTTCCCCCTGCCCCAGAGGGTTCTCATCAAGCTGAAGATGGAAGGGACCACGATGATCCCCATCGTCCCCTTCTGGCCTCGTCGGATCTGGTTCCCTTTACTGCAACAGCTGACAGTGGAAGCCCCAGTACCTCTACCTCTGTGCATCGGCTTGCTGTCCCAGAACCAGGGCACGCTGGTCCATCTGACCTCAAATCCCTGCATCTTCACGCCTGACTCATGGGACATAGCCATGGCTCTGTTTGGGGTGTCAACCATGGTAGCTGATGTCCTGGTGGCAGCTAGGAAGCCTTCCACTAGGGCCACTTATTCTATGAAGTGGAAACATGTTGTGCTGTGGGCTCCTTTACGTCAGCTGGGTCCTTTCACTTGTCCAGTGAGTCAGGTTCTGGAGTACTTGCTGTCAATTTCAGACTCTGGTCTGAAGTATTTATCTCTTAAGGTGCACATGTCTGCCATTTCTGTCTTCCATGTACCTATTGATGGTCATACAGTGGCACAACTGGAGGTGTCGCATACATTTCTGAGAGGCATTCTTCACCTGAGCCCTCCTATCTGCAAGCCATTTCTGCCTTGGGCTTGAATTTTGTGCTGGAAAAACTTACTTTGGCTCCTTTTGATCCGGCCGTGACATGCAAGCTATGCTTTCTGTCATGGAAAGTGATATTTTTAGTTGCTATTACTTCTGCTCAAAGAATTTCAGAGCTACAGGCGCTCGTGTGAGCAGCCTTATTTGGTTTTCCACAAAGACAGGGTGTCTTTGCGTACTAACCATATGTTTCTTCCTAATATGGTTTCAGAGTTTACTCTAAATCAGTCCATCCACCTTCCTGTTTATTTTCCAGAGCATGCCAGTCCACGAGAAGTATTGCTCCACACTTTAGATGTGCATAGAATTCTGCATTACTGCACACCCCATGCTAAGGACTGCAAGAAGTCCTCTCAGTTGTTTGTTTCTTTCGCTCCTGGGAAAGAAGGCATTCTTGTTTCAAAACAGTGTTTGTCCAAGTGGTTGGCCAGCTATATTACTGCTACAGGAAGTACGGTAAGGAGCTTTGTGACGTTGTTCGTGGCCATTCCACCAGAGGCATGGCCACTTCTGTTACCTGTTTCAGGAATGTGGCAGCTGCAGAGATCTGTGCTGCTGCTACTTGGAGTATTGTCCACACCTTTACCAATCATTAGAGTCTGGACATTGCCTCTAGGCGTAGGGACAATTTCGGCCTAGCTGTTCTTTAGAGACTCCTTTCTGTGGCTGTTGGTTTCCTACTGCCCAGACTGCATTTCTCCATGTTAGAACTGCTTGGGACTCATTCCATAGGAGTGGTCTACTGCAAGAGATAACCTCAAAGTAAGATAGTACAGTTATGTAAGAACTTACCGTAAAAGTAGATCTTCAGGAGGATCTCTTACATACATACATACATATGAACATTCAGAAGTGCCAGCAGAACAGATCTACTGGTCTGTCAAAATCTGCTCGATTGTGCAGCTAGCCCCCAGTAAGCAGCTGCCCTTCCCCATCCCCCTTGACCTCCCTTTGTTGTCCTCCCTGCCCACACTTACCCACCCCTGTACTCTGTCCCAAGCATTCTTAAAGCCAACCACATTTTTGCTTGATATCACCCCTTCAGGTAGTGCGGTCCACCTTGCCACCACTCTCTCTGTGAAGTAATGCCTCCTGATCGCCCTCCTGAATCTCCCTCCCTCTGTTCTTAGCCTGTGCCCCTAGTTTCCTCCCTCTCCTTAGTTTAAACACCCCTCCACCCCGTTATACCTACAGGTACTTGAAGGTCTCGATCATGTCCCCCATCCCGCCTTCCTTCCAGTGTGTACATATTCAGTTCCTTTAGCCTCATCTCATAGTCCATTCCCTCCATCCCCTGAATCATCCTTGTCCCTCCACTGCACTCACTCCAGCAGATTGATATCCTGCCTCAGGTACAGCCTCTAGAACTGCACACGGTACTCCCAAGTGTGGCCTGACCAACGACCTGTAAAGGTGCAAGATCACCTCCCTGCGCCTGGATGTAAATCCCCATGCTATGCACCCCAGCATCTTGTTTGCCTTCGCTGCCGCTTTCCTGCATTGGGCAGTATTGTTCATGCTCCCTGTTATCAATACCCCCAGGTTCTTTTCCTCCTCTGTGATCCCCAGCTTGATCCCCACTAGCCAGTATTCTCTCCTTGGATTCCTAGCCCCAAAATGCAACACCTTGCATTTTTTCACATTGAACCCCAGCTGCCACTTCCCTCTTGCAGCAGACCATGCTATTCCTCCCTCCTTTCCCCTGGGCTTGGAGGCCATTCTGTGTCTGTTCCTCTTTCTCCATTGTTTTTTTCTTTGGCAGGAACCTTTGGTTCCTTCTCAGTTCCCTCAGCTGGGACTAGATGGCTTATGGTCTCTGTGGGAGAACTGAGGAGGGCGGGGGGGCCGCCCACTCTTAAAGGATAGGACAACATTGTCATATGACATTGGAGTGGGTGGCCCTCTGGAAGACTGCCAGCTAGAAAAGTTTCAATGTGGTCCTATTGCCTGGGATCAATAGTTCCATAGATGTGGCCTGCTGCGAGAGATCTTCTCGAAGATCTGCTGTTAAGGTAAGTTCTTGCATAACTGTACTTTTGTTGACTGAGCCAGTCTGCCTGCAAATTCAGCCCCTCTGCCAGATTAATCACCAAAAGAATACAAACAGACTACTTCTCTCAATGCAGTTTAGCCCCTGCAAGGCACCACAGAAACATAGACACATAGAAACATAGAAACATAGACTTTGACGGCAGATAAGGACTGCTTGGCCCATCTAGTCTGCCCGTTTCCCTGCCTACAGGATAGGCCGTAGATCCTAGTTAACCAACAACCTATTTCTTCCTACCCCCCACAAGAATTGCCTTATGTCTGTCCCTTGCATTCTTGAATTCTCCCACAGTTTTAGACCCCACAACCTCCTCAGGACGGCTGTTCCATGCATCCACTACCCTCTCTGTGAAATAATACTTCCTCACATTGCCCCTGAACCGCCTCCTTCTATCTTTAAATTGTGTCCCCTTGTTCTTGCAAGTCTCTTTTTCTGAAAGATGCTACCCTCTTGGACTTCGTTGATTCCACTGAGGTACTTAAAAGTTTCTATCATGTCCCCACTCTCCTTCTTTCCTCAAGGGTATACATATTAAGCTCCTTTAGTCTCTCTTCATACGGCTTCTTTGCAGACCCTGCACCATTTTAGTTGCCCTCTCTGGACTACCTCTATCCTGTCTATGTCCTTATGGAGATGGGGTCTCCAGAACTGGACACAGTACTCAGATGGGGTCTCACCAACTGTCTGTACAGAGGGATAACAACTTCCTGTTTTCTGCTGGTGATGCCTCTCCCTATACATCCCAGTATACCCCCAGCCCTCCCTACTGCCTTCTCACATTGTTTGCTAACCTTAAGGTCATCTGATATGATTACCCCCAGGTCCCTTTCTTTTTTGTTGTTGTTACTACCTCCCACCCATTGTGTAATCTTCCCCAGGGTTCTTGTTTCCCAGGTGCATTATTTTTCACTTCTTTGCATTGAATCCTAGCTGCCATACTTCTGACCATTCATCCAACCTTACCAAGTCCCTTTTCATCCTTTCCATGCCTCCTTGTGTATCAACCCTGTTGCAGATCTTTGTGTCATCTGCAAAAGGCATACTTTTCCTTCCAGTCTCTCTGCAATGTCACTGATGAAGACATTAAAAGGACTGGACCCAATACTGAACCCTGTGGTACTCACTAGTAACCCCTCTTTCTTTAGAGTGGACTCCATTTACAATTACCTTCTGTGTCCTGTTGTGCAGCCAGTGTTTTCCAGGCTACCACCCTGGGACCCACTCCCAGGCTGGTTAATTTGACTATTAATCTTTTGTGTGGGACTGTATCAAATGCCTTGCTAAAGTTTAGGTAGGCCATGTCCACAGCCCCTCCCTGGTCTACTACTTTGGTCACCCAGTCAAAGAAATCAATTAGATTTGTCTGACATGACCTTCCCGCTGTGAACCCTTGCTGCACCAATAGAGAATCCAGATTTGCCCAAAAAAGACTGTGTACACTTTGTTCAGCATCATATCGTTTGTTGTGCCACTTCTTTTTAAAGGAGCACTACACCCTCACTTACTATAAATTTTATCTGTTTTCTTGTCTCCAGTCAGCACCAGTTCTGTAGCAGTTGGGGATATAACCATATGTTTTAGTTTACTTTCACTGTTAGTAGTAGTTCTCCATAAGTAGACTGGGAGACTGTATTTTCTGATTGGTGAAATCTCATTTCTTCCTGGGAGCTGTAGTAGCAATGAGAAAATTATGCATCAGCACCCAGTAGTCTCTACAGTATGCCTATCTGCTAATTTAGAAAAACAAAACAAGTAGCAGCAAAGGTGTGTAATACCCCATTTACCTTCAGTTAGTTTCAAATACTTATAAGTGGCATAGCAAGATTCTTTTATCATAAATCACTTTCACTTTATGTGTTTCTTGAGAGTTTTTAAGGTTATTTCGACTTGCTGCAAAGCAAGATACATATTGTAAATGGGTGCAGTGTCATCGTGTACTCCCTGCCAAGTCAGCTCTTGGGAACAAATTGAAATGTCAAAAATCAGAAAATGGGGGTGCCCAGAATAGTTACAGAGTACTATTACTGTTCTAACAGAAGACAAAACAAAAGTTTCTGCCCACAGCGGCTGTAGAAATGGAGTTAACTGGTAACAAGTAAACTGATAAAATTCACAGTATGTGGGGGCGGAGCCAGCACTCATCGAAATGGGACATGTTTTCCTTGTGCTTCTGCACTGGCTTTTATTTAAAACTATTTTACAGACTTTAAACTCATTCTGACAAACTAAAACTTACTGGTATCAGTTGCTACAAAAATCTGGTGCTTCTCTTTCTGAACTTGCTGAAATCGCAATGGGAAACTCCAGAAAAGGCACCATGAAAGGCAGCGGGAAGAAGGGTCAATAAGCTGCCTTCACGAGCGGGGGACAAGGAATGAGCATGCCTAGCACAGACAAGAGAGAAGTCACGCTGAGAGATGTGCTACAAATGATGCAGGCTGTAGGCCTAAGAGTGGCGACTTTGGACCAAAACATGACTGATTTTCAGTCAAGGATTGTAATGTGTGAACCTCAGTCCACAGCCAGCCTCAGAGAAGTGAAAGAGGCAGTGGGAGCAGTGTTGCGAGCAGCCAGTGTAACAGCTACTGTAGTCAAAGAAAACAGAGCCCAGAGCCCTAAAATACAGACAAGAAGCCTTTGCGAACTGTGCTAGATCACCTAACCTCCATGTGCTTGCAGAGCCAGAGAGCAAGGGATACCCTCATGGAATTTGTAGCAAGATGGCTAAAAGAGACATTACAGTTGGCCTGACTCCTACAGCTCACCGGGCATATGGAATTACACACCAGAGAACAGAAAATATAGCCAATCCAAGAACCTTCCTCATAGTTCTCGCAGGTATGCACCTAATAGATAGCATTCTGGACTCTGCTTGAAGGAAGGGACAAATAACTCTGGAAGATGGGATGCAGATATCTGTATACCCCGACTTAAGCTATTTAGCTTTTAGCCAGTGGAACTCTTTTGACACATTGAGGACAAAGCTGCAATCTTTGGGAGTAACACAGACCTGATAAGACTCAAAATAGTTTACGCTGGGAGAGTCTTTCTGTTCACTGACCCGCAAGTGGCAGCAAACTGGGGTACAAAATTGCTAAGGGTTTTGGAGACAGGGCACAGATGACAGAGGTCAACTCAAACTGGGAGCTTGAAATATGGAGCAGGCAGGTCATGAACATATAATTCATACTGACTGATTCTGCGGAACAGTTGTACTTTACATTGCATGTAGATATTTGTTGAAGTTAAAATCAAACCAACTTAACAGTGCACCCACCTCTTAAGTCCAACACTAAACACTCTTATTTCAAAATGACTTTTGCTTCATCTTGACACTTCATGAAAAATCCAGAAACTTCAGTACTTACAGTCCAGAATAATTTATTTGTAGAATAAAAAGGTTTTCCAAAAGAAGTGATTGAAAAATGAGCATGGCCCACACAAAGGACAGTCCACTAACACGCTGAACCAGTGCCATATCACAGGCGAAAGAGTGCCTTATGTTTCACCACAGCCCTGCGTGGTCTCTTTAGAGGCCTCTGATGAATTATTCTGGACTGTAAGTACAGCAATTTCTGGATTTTTCATGAATGAAGTGTCAAGATGAAGCAAAAATCATTTTGAAATGGTGTTTAGTGATGGACTTAAGAGGTGGGTGCACTGTTAAGTTGGTTTGTTTCAAACAAAATAAGGAGCACCACCTCACATATTTGCTTATGATAGTGGAGAGCCTGGTCTAATTTTTTTGTCTCATTTTTTTTATGTTAAAATCAGTTGGGTATTCCACCAACAAATGCCGCCACATGGTGGTAAAATGGCACAGACCTCACTGTCTCCCTCACCTGTCAACCACCCTGAGGAGGTTTTGGTTGCTTTCGCTGAGTTTTGGGACACTAAAGCCCTTGTGGATGCATGGATCCTGAAATGTTGGACTGCACTTGACTGATTAATGGACTTGATATAGCAGCACTGGGTGACATATTGCATCAGTTAACTTTTCAGGGGGATATATCAAATAACTAGTTGCAAGTTTAAACTGTTTTATATAACATGTGTGATATTATATACACATCTCTGGTTGAGTAGTCCTGTTATAGTCTGAAGGATGACTAATTTTAAACATCGATAAATAATTGTTTAAAACTATGAGAAATCTTTACATTTTGGCACCAGTCAGGTCTGTTATGGCAAGGCAGGCCCATGTTACGTGATTAATGGAAGGATTTATAGAAAACTTATGTATAGCTCTCATATGGAGATATAAACTTTGAACTGCAATTTCATGTATCCTGCTTTAAGTATGAAGCAATATAAATTTCTATGACTTATCAGTTATGGCTAAATGTAAGAAGTTCTTATAAAACTAATAAAATAAAAAAAATTCACAATATGTGAGGGTATAGTGCTCATTTAAGTAAACCTGCATCTTCACTGCATTACTGGATCAGACCTTCACCGACCTTTGCTTCTGTCATGGAAGTGAATCAGTACCAAATAAATGACTCTCATTTCTAGCACTTTTGGAGACTCTGTTCTCAGGCAACAAGTCTAACAAAAGGCTGTTATGGCTGATTCAGATAATTATATTGTATATTGAATGCACTAACATAATTTATTGTACTGTACATTACTTATGTAAGCTGTATATATGTGTAATGCAATTGTTTTGTATTAAGATCCTGAGTCACCATGTTAAATGAGTTTTGCTCAGTGGTCTAACCCTTAATAAAATGAAAATGCCTCCAGGGACAATAACCTCTACACTGGCATCTGACCTGATACAGCACACCAGCCCATCAGGCTGGCCTCGGTTGTCAGAGTTATCTCCAAAGATAGAGAAGAGGTGAGCCTCCTGGGAGGTTCTGTGTTTCTTTCCGCCATTCTAGCAACTTGTGTACAGAGATCTGATTCCATACTGGGACCTTTAACTACTGTAAAACTGGTGACCAGTGAGAGAGCAGGTAAACCTGAAGGGATCTCATATGCAGTTTGGCCAAAAGTACCATGTCTTTGGTGGCTGTCATCAAGCCCGGAATTTGCAGGAACCTGGCGGGTGATACATTTGTCTGGGTTTGTATTAATGATTCTGTTCTAAGAGTCTCCTTCCTTAGCAGAGATATTAACACCAAAGCTAAATTTATGTTAAAATTCACTCCCAAGTGCTCCAGGTTCTGGAGTTTTGCTCCCTGTATTGTCAGGAGTGCATCTTGGTAGTCTGTATGGTGGTCAAAGGATTAAATAAACTAGTGACATTTTATTAGTTGTATTTTAATATGTTCGTAAAATAAGACCAGGAAAGTTTACTTTTATGGTGCTCTAGCCATGAGGCTCAGGGCAACTTGCAGCAGAAAAATACACAAAACCATCAAGAAGAAAACAGACCATTCAACAAGTTAATAATTACCAGTATAAGCAATTACTATAAGCTAAAGTGAACAGATAAGACTTGAGTTCTTTGTTAAAGGCTTCTACCAAGGGGGCATTTTGAACACAGGATAATAATGCATTCCAAATCAAAGGGGTAGCCACTGTAAACTCTCTACCCTGATAGTTTTATTCTTGAACATGGGACTGATAAGCCCACTGTGGTGGAATAGAGGAGGTATACAGTGGTGAATACAGACTGGAGATCTCCCAGGTAGCAGGGGCCCAAACCATGCAGGGCCTTGTATGGTAACAAGTCTATCTTCAAGTCAGTGTGCCACTGAAAAGGCAGCCAGTGCCTACCACACAGCACCAGTGTGATATACTCTGAACATGAAGTCCCAGCAGTCAGCCATGCTACTGCATTCTTAAACAGCTTCAGATGGTACATCAAAACCCCAGATAACTGTGTAGGAAGAGAGCATTGCAGTAATCCAGTTTGAAAGTAACAAAGGTATGTATGATTGTAATCAGGTCCCCCTTCTGTAAGCTACAGTTTATTCCGGGCGATGTTCCATAAAAGAAAAAAGCCACCTCAGAGCAACGCTGACATATGGTATTACAGAATCTGCTTGCAATCCACAGTGATCCCCAGATTTTTCAGCTTATCCACAGCTCTGAGTATAGTGCCACTTAAAGATGGTGAAGTGGCATAATCACCCTTGCCAACCCACAAGGACCCGACTCGATCAGCAGCATCTCCGTCTTCTCAGGGTTGAAGCTATGCCAACTGGAGGACATCCAGTGATTGATCTCCCCCAGAGAGCTGCTTAGCACAGAGGCTGCCTTAATGTCACTCGGTGCACAGGGATGTAGAGCTGAGTATCATCAGCTTAACCCCCCACACCCTTTGTCCTCATTCTGCCAAACTCAGTCACGCCCCCAGTTTCTCTGAATTGCAACAAAAATCACTTTCACAAACTCCAGTCACTCTAAAGTGTTTAATCCCAAAAATTAAGTATTTATTTTTATCTGAATTTATCTATAAAATCTTATTATTTTTACACTAATTGCATTTCCACTTTTACTTTTCGAATTGCCAACAAAAATCCAAGTTAGTGTGGAGCTCAAAGTATTTAAATATGAAACTGTTGATTTACTTCTATCTTTTTTCAAGATAATAGACATTATTTCAGTAACCAGTGTTTGGTAGTGATGTGTTAATTGTAACCCATTGCTGTAATATTACTTTTTTTTGAGTAACGTAGTAGGTTAGCATTACTAGTAAGAAATTGTACTAACAGGCTTTTTCTAGCTTTATTAGTTTTAGTGATTTTGTTTCTCAGCTCCCTCTGGTTCTGTCATAGGGTCCCTAGGATGAATCCCTCAGGTGTTTTTAGGAACTGCCTTAGGTGCAAGAAGCCAGTGGCTGTGGCAGGTGGACTCAATGAGTGCCTTGAATTCCTGGGGCCTTAGCATTTCCTTCTCAAAGATTGTTCTCGCTTCATGAGCAAGAAGTCCTTGGCCAACAGGGAATCGGAATTGGATTTGTCTGCTAAACACCAGCATGGATTCTCCAAAATGACCAGCCTCACTTGGATTCCAGATCAGGTGGAAAGTACTGCAACTAAGGTTCTGGGGAGAGGCACGATGCCCACTCTTATTCCGGCACTGTGCCCTATTCAGGCTCCAGCTCCTGGTCTTCACGAGTTATGTTATCGATGGTGATCAGACATCAGAATTGGACTTGTACTCAGAGGACAGTGATTAATTTTCCCCATGTCCCCTAGACTGGGGCCCCTTACAGCACCATTGAAGCAGGGTAGAACAGGCTTCATGGTTCACCAGAGCCACAGAAGAAAAGAGCCAGTTGCTCCTTCCCTTCTCCCCCAGAAAGAGGATTCCAAGCTTGGTTTCTGCTTCCGCTTCAGTACCAGGTACTGGTTCTGGTTCCAGTCTTGCTTTCACTGCAGAACTGTCAGTTCCTAGTTTTATACTGGTTCTGTGGTCCCTGACCTTTTCTGGTGTTAACCTGCACACCTCATTTGGCTTGCTATGGTGATGAGCAACAAAACTAAGTCTTTACGTCTGCCGTTTGCCCTCAAAGGCCCCCCAGGAGTAACATTAGAACATCCAGTTGGCTGAGACACAGGTGCCTCCCCTGCTGGTGGGTTCCTCAACTAGAGCCTCTCGTCTTAGACTGCTTTGGGTGTTGCCCCTAAGGCTCCTGAAGACCCTGCAGATTTTGAGTCAGATTTAGAGAGCTTTTCAGAAGGAGTCAGCCTGGATACCACCCAAATGTTTCTAGGGCAGGTGAATTTGTTGGTTATCTGTCACAGATATCTGCCCGGGGACAGTTCCTTCCACCATGCCATTTTGAGGAGTATGCTCAAGGAGTTGGGCATCATCCTCCAGGACTCTTGAGTCCAGTGGTGAATTCCACTTTCTGGAAATATGACCAAGACTTCCACTGGGGTGGTCCATGTGCATTAATAGGGGCTTCGCACTTCCTGCTAAGGCAGTTGTGAAGTGTTGGGAGCCTCACAGTAGATGCATTTCAGAAACTAGGGTTCCTTCTGAATCGGGAAAAGTCTGTACTCACCCCATATCAAAACATCACACACATTGTGCAGAACTGGATTCAGTTCCAGCCAAGGCAGTTGTCCCCCTAGATTGAACCTCGGACCTGAATATTCACCATGTTCTTTCACATGGAGCAGGTGCACATGGCCAGAGAGTTTTCTCGATTCCTAGGTCTAGTGACTTCAACCATATTTGCGGTTCCTTGATCTTGGCGTTTCATGAGGTCTGTTTATGGTAGCTCAAGAAACTGTGGGTTTAGAAGAGGGACTCAATGGATCACAAGGTAGCAGTCACTCCACAGCTGATGGCTTCACTACTTTTGTGACAGGTGGAATAGATCCTCAGAACAGGCCTATCTTCTGTCTGGCCACAGTTCCCATATGACAGGATGCGGAGTCCATCTCAGTTAGGAGGTACTGCATGGGACATTGTCCAGAAGGGAATCCTGTACCTGCACATCTACAGTACATCAGTGTCCTGGAGCTAAGAGCTATTCATCTAACCCGTCAGGTATTCACTCAGCTAGTGGTGGATCAGACAGTTCAGGTAAACACGGATAACACCACTGCAGTGATCTGCCTGAACAAGCAAGAGAGTGGCAGGTTGTTCAGACTCGGACGTGAAACTCTGGGTCTGTGGAAATTAGCCTTTTCCTCTCACACTTACCTCTTTGCAGTGCACCTGGTAAGTAAGTTGAACTGTTTGGTAGACAGTCTCAGTTGTCTGAAGACTGTCATTCATGAATTTCTGAACCAGGATATCCTGAACAACATCTTTGAGGAATGGGGAAGTCCCCAGTTAGATCTGTTCACCTCCTGAGAAAACAGAAACCTTCTCCGGTTCTGTGCAAGGCCCTCAGAGGATCACACAGGGGTAGCTCTCACTGTAAAGTAGGAAGAAAGGTTCATGTATGCCTTCATTCCCTTTCTACTCAAATAGAAGGTCAACCTCAAGGATCTTCAAGAGGAATCCTGGATTCTAACAGCTCCAGATTGGGCCAGGCAGATATCGTACTTTGAACACCTTATCCTGAGGATCCATAAACCATACCCCTTCCTCACAGGCAAGACCTTCTTACCAGGTCCAAAGGAAAAATAACTACTCTAAACATTTAATTGCTGCACCTGAAGACTTGGCTTTTAAAAGGACAGAGTATCAGGACTGTTAAGAAGGTTCTTTGTGTTCTTGTAGTCCCCCGAAAACCAGCCACCAGACAATGCTGCGCCTTCAAATGGAAGAGATTTTCCATCTGGTGCATCAAGTTTGCCATTTCTCCTATCTCTTGCCTAACTGCGAGAGTTTTGGAGTACCTTCTTTCTTTGGTGTTCCCAGGGTTACAAACACTCTCCTTGAAGATGCACCTGGCGGCCATATCTGAATACAGCTCCAGGGAAGGCGATCATTTTAGTGCCTCTTTCCCTGAAAGGGTTAAATCATTTATAACCTCCTCATCAGGATCTGGTCTCCTCATGGGACGTTTATTTTATTTATCGGGTCTAGTGTGTGAACCTTTGGACCTGGTACCTGAAGCCAGAGATTTAATATTTTTAGCTTGGAAGATGACTTTTTTAATAGCCTCAACCTCAGCCAGTAGAGTGTGTGAGCTTCAGGCTAGCTGCATTAACCCTGTTTTAAAGTCAAAGGTAGTCCTTTGGACACATCTGAGATTTTTTCATCAAATTGTTTTACAGTATAAAGTCGCAGTACTAGAATTTTTTTGTATTAATTGTCCTGTAGGGATGTTGTGTATGGTGCGTGTGTGGCATCTGCTAGAAATGGTCTTTTGGTAGCCTTAGTGGCCCCTTGTGTTTTTAATTCAATGACGTACTGCTGCTTTTAACTGATGTCAAAGAGTGCTGCAACATTTGAAGAAGCATCCAACTTAGATGGAAAATGTTGGCTGCATTGTAGTTTGGGCGCTGTTTGTTACACGACTTTCTTGAACTACCTGTCATTACTGGACTGAAGTATTTTTCCACATACAGTATATACCTCTGTGTGCTTCTAGTTCAGTGAGGTGTAGAGATTTTTATCTGCATTTTCTAATTTGCTCTACAATTTGCATGCCTATGGATGAAACCACAGTGTTGGAAGGGAAGGTTTCTTGTAATTATTTCTTCAAGTGGCAGGCATCCATAGCCACATACCACCCAGCTCTGTCCCAAAATGTGCTATCGAACCTAGTTGGTGATTGAACTACTTGCAGGCTGCTTCTCCTCTTCAGCAGGAAAGATCTGATGGAGAAGTTGTGCAAGGTGTGGGGGACAGCCAGCCCAGTGGCGCTGAGGGTTGAAGTGCCGGACGCCACACCTCACGCCATGCTGGCGACCCGGATTTGGGAACGAGCTTGGGTCGGCAGGGGCAGGAGAGGATAGAGTGTCCGGAGGACTGCTCTCCTGTCCTGCGGGTGGGTGGGTAGCGCTTGCCGCAGTATCTCCAGCTCCTGGTGGAGACTAGGGGCAGTGCAACTTGCCACGTGCTCTTAAGGGGGATGGGGGTGTCCGCAGATGCCTTACGACCCCCGGGAGCAACCAGAACAAGGGAAAACCCCTAGCACCCGGACAGGCGAAGGTGGGCCCAATGGACTGCCTCCACACCCACTGCCGGGTCCGTCCTGGCTGGTCTCTCTCTTTCTCTTCCACACCCCAGCTGCCCTTCTAGATTATAGATAGAACCCCAGAGGAGTAAAAGCGGTCCCACCTCTGGGGGGCTCAGAGCCGGGGGGGGGTAGTCAGAGGAGTTGGGAGAAAGTTCCTGGAAAGCAGGTGACCAGATGCTGGAGGACCTCAGGCCGGGCAGGACAAGGCAGCTCTGAGAGGCCTCATTGGAGAGAGGTCTAAGGGGCCAGAGAGCAGGAGGATGAAGAAAGTTGAAAACAAAGTGTAGGGGACGATGCATACAAAACAATCTGAATCTGACTGAACAGTTTCCAAGTGTCGGCTCCACAAATCAGAATTCTGCAGTGTATATGACTGTGGGTGATTAACACTAAAAGAAACATTACAAATCAGTAACCTTTTCTTTTTGCAGCTGCAGTCTTAACCACTGAAAACACAGTGAATGCACTAAAGTAGTTGGCTCCTCAAATCTAAGAATAATCTTCTAATTTATTCTAGTTCTGACCATTCTAAACTATTCTATATGTCTGTTTTTCCTAATAGAAGTGTAATCTTGGTTCTCCAGAAGAGTTCCTCAGCAAAGCTTTGGATCCACCCCAGCCCCAAACAGTTAGCAACGCCATGAACCTGCTGAGGAAGATAGGGGCCTGTGAATTGGACCAAGCCGTACTGACACCACTGGGTCAGCACCTTGCGGCACTGCCAATTAATGTAAAGATTGGCAAGATGCTCATCTTTGGGGCTATTTTTGGTTGCCTGGACCCTGTGGTAAGTGACCATTAAAGACAGTTTTGAGTAAAAATGTTTCTGTGCAGTAACGAGCCCTTGTGTATATGCACTCTTGCCTTTTCAGTTGTACCACCTCTAAGGGTTTCAGGTCAGATTGACTCAAAAATAAATTACTACCTTTAAATGCAATATTTTCCCTGTACAGAAAAACTTACAAAAAAGGGTATGTAATGTGTTGCTTATAAAACAGTGACTGGAAATGGAGCATTCTGGCTGGCTGACAGCATCCTAGAAGGGTTTTTATAATGGCTGGTAATCTTTGTTTAGAAAAGAATTATAATTTAATATATAAAAACATTCACTGAAAACTAATGAAAACACGGCCCTGTGACATAGCGGTAGCACTGCCAACCGCCACACTGGCAACCCCAGATCGTGTGCGGTCTCGGGTTGCTGGGGTTCATCGGAGGGGGAGAGGATTGAATGTCTGATGATCTGCTGTCCTCTTCCAGGGTGGGATCATGGCAAGCTGGCACCACTGAATGACTGCCACCAGGTGGAGACTTGGTGGCAGTGTGAGACGAGAGGGAGCTGTGGGACTCTGCAGTGCATGGGTGCATCCACACACATGCCAGTGTGCACACCCCAGCTATGGTTGGCGAGAAGAACAGGGGGAAAAAAAAAGAAGGTGAGGCAGGTGTCTGATGCCCTGCGCCCTGACCTCTACTCACATCACCACTGGGACCCTGCCAGCCCGGTTCTGGATGTGCCACTCTGGGAGGGGGGCTCCCTCTCCAGGCTCTGCCACAGAGGACAATCCATGGTGACACATGGGGTCTGCCTGGTAAGTCCGGGGGGGAGGAGGCCGTTGGTTGGGGGGGGGGGGGCCCTGCCTGCCTCAGTCCAGGAGCAGAAAATGTTAATTGCAAAGAAAAATAATAAAAACAGTTATGTTTATTAATAGCATTAAGCCCTTTCAGGGTCTTTTTGCTAATTTAACCCTAGGTGCATATGGTGATTTTGCCTTGTATCTCATGCCCCCCCAAAGTTAGATTAACTGGCTGGCTCGGTGGCGCTGAGGGTTGAAGCACTAGATGCTGCGTCAGTGACCCATGTTCGGGAACGTGCGTGGGCCACTGGGGGTTGGCAGGGGAGGAGTAGGGTTGAGCGTCCCAGGGACTGATCTCCGGGGAGGGGGTTCCAGTAGTCAGCAAATGCCTGGCCCCTAGCAGGGCTGGGGGGCAGCACCATTGATGCTGACAAGGTGGGCAGGGCAGATGCCTGGAGGAGTGCGCACGGGAGTGTACGTGTTGCCTCGGCAAGTCTCATTGCACACTCCACCCCCGAGGGGAAGAAAAAAGAGGACAAATGTGTGGTCATGCTGCTTGATGGCCATCCCTGGATGCGCTCGGCTCTGGAGGTGTCGCCCCCAGTGGACCAGATCTGGACTTGGCGGTGAGTAAGGGGAGCTCAATGCCACCCCGCCATACGGGGCAAGCCATGGGAGTATGACTGGGAGTGAGGGCCTTAATGGGAGCCAGGGTGTGCCAGGACGATGGCCGGATGTAGGCCAACCACAGGGGCAAAAAGTATAAACAAACAAAGAAAAGGTTAGATTAACTGACGGTAACCCATTCCCTAGTCATGCCTCAATGCTTACAGAGCCACTCTGCACTTCTGCATGTACTCTCATAAACATGATGTTTCAGCTGTAGCAATTTATTAGAGCAAACATGTACAATAATGAATGGGGAAGTGTACTTAACGAGAATTTAATGGTCGCTCGAAGTGTGGGATGCTACATAAACCCTAGCATCCCACACCGAGGGCGACCACTAACTTCGAGTTTGTCACTTCCCCATTTGTTATTGAATATAATTGCTGGTCAGCAAATTTTTTTTTTTTTTTAGCATTTAGATTTAGCTCACTGTTGTAATCAGTGCTCACCGCATTTCAGCACCTCAGAGCACTTCCCGCTGCCATTTGTTCAATGCGTCTGTTGAATGGCAGGATTAACCAAATACAATTTGTAGATGTTTGAGGAGAAAGCAACAAGTACTAAAAAAACCAAAAAACGAACGAACGGAAAACCAGCGAAATTCATTGGTCTGGCGTGGCGGCTCCTCGCTACGCTGAAGAAGGAGCCACCATGTTTCTGAAAATGTTTAGCCCGCCCAACAGTAGGTAAACAGCCAGTGAGGGAGTGGCTGTATCTGAGTGACTTGACTCGTGTTTGTCTTATAACTCGGTCAGGCAATGGGAAAAATTGCTGACTAGTTATTATATATGGAATAATACATGGGCAGGTGTGTTTAACGAGAATTTTATACACATCCGAGGTGTGTGATGCTTCATAAACCCCGAGAGTGAAGCTCAAGGTACTGTTATAACACCGAGGGTGTGTATAAATTTTTTTTTTCCACACCTACCCATGTGTTAGTTTTTATAATTGCTGGGGAGTGTTTTCTTGCCTGCATCATTCCACTAAAAAAAGAGTAAGTTTGGTCAGTAAATGGAGCTGCTGTTTAAAGTATGACAGTAGCAGCTGCATTAGTGTTTAATCCCCCCTCCCCCCAAAAAAAACTGGTTTGAGAAGTTGTTTATCTTTTTCTGCAGCCACAACCCCGACTCCATCATACACTGACCGTAGATACAGTGACAGCGCTAGGTCAGATGTGGTTGACCTTACTTTCACTTTTTCTTTCCTGTTGGAGATTGTGATCCCGATCTCTTTGAAGGAAAAGGAGTCTGTAGTGCTGGGAGGTAAAGACATCATCTGCCCTATAAATCGATCCTCGTCAAAATGTTTAAAGAAGTGACTTCCGGTTGAGACATGGCGCCGTGAACACACGGGGAAGAGAACTCTCATCCTGCTATATAAGAAAAAAGGCATTTTTTTCCCCACTCCACTAAAAACCAGCACTTTTAAACTAGAGGCTGACCTCTTTCTTTATCGGGGAAGAGATCAGCAGTAGAAATTCTCCCCCCCCACCCCCCCGGGGCATGGTACGTCAGGATCAAAATCGTTACCAGCTGCTGCGCGACCTACCAGATGAGGACCGTAGCCTGCCAGACTCTGACACTGCTGCTGCTCCTCTCCTCACTCCACAGTCAGATAGCCGAAGAAACAAAAGGGACAAAAAGAAAGCAATGCCCAGTGAGTTACAATCAGAGGCGATTCTGCAATCTCGGGGTTTGGCTCCGAGATGAGGGACACCCTTAAGGACTTTTTACGGATTTAGTGGACATGCAGACTCGGACTGCGGAGGCGGATGCCCAAATTTCAGAAAATACAGCCAAAATTACAGTTTTAGAAAGGTCTGTGCAAGCATTGGCCGAGGAACAGCTTTACACCTCCCTGAGACAGAAGGATATGGAAAATCGAGGGAGGAGGAGAACTATAAGGGTTTACAGGATCCCGGAGGGGGAGGAGGGGAATGATCAGGTGGCATTCACAGATTATTTGCTGTGCTTGGTGCTTGAACTAGGCCCTGACTTCCAAATTGACATTGAGAGGGCGCACAAAGCGCTGGGTCCCCGTCCATCGAAGCCAGAGGCCAGACCCAGATCTTTTGTAATGCGCTTTGCCAACTTTTCCCAGAAGGATCAACTTCTTATCAAAGCCTGGCTCAAACAGAAAGTGATGTTGGGCAGCCATCGGATCATTTTTGATAATGACTATGCACCGGCCACCCAGCGCAAGAGACGAGAGTATTCCCCCTTGTTCCCCCTTCTAAGGGCCAAGAACTTGAAATTTCACTCTCTCTACTCTGTAAAGCTAGTAGTCCTGTTCCCCACTGGTTCTGCCACCTACAACACAGCAGCCAAGGCTAAATCTGACTTGCTCCACCGAGGGATTTTATCACAGAATGATCCAAAACTTGCAGCAAGGGACATATCTGCACCTTCCAGGTCTGGCACCCAAGAAAAACTTCATGTGGAGATCGGTGATTCCCACCTCCTGAAGTTATTGGACAGAGTGCGCCTGCTGAGGAATCCAGTGCTGCAGGCTGACTAGGAGCTGGATTTTCATTTTAAGGTACTGTTCAGGTTTTGGGGGGGGCGTAGAGGGCCTGGCTGTGCTGGGGTGACAGGGTAGAGGGTGGATAATTACTTCATTGTAGGCCTCATGGTTATTATAGAAGCACAACTAATTGCCTCTACTATTGATCTGGCTGACAGATGATGCCTCTGAGGTGCCTTGCTCTCCCCTCTACTCCATGTGGCCAGGCTTGAGGCTGCTTCCCCCCCCCCAGCGGTGGGGGTGTGGCCCCTCTTCCTTCCCATTTTGGGGATGGTTGGACAGCATTTTCCTGGCCGCCTACCTGCTTGCCTAGCTACCTTAAAGGTCGATCTACTTAGACTGCCAATAATGGATTCTCCAGTTGTATGATGAACCTGGGAGGCTGGAAACACACGGCAGATCAAGAAAAGTGACTTTAGAGACTGGGACTTAAGAGCCCTTTGAGAGGAGCTCACATGACAAATATCACAACCCCTTATTGGGGTGGGGGAAGGGGAGGGCAATCTGGTGTAATGGGTGGCCCTTCACAGGATTGGCTGCCCCCTCTGGACAATGGGCTCGAATCCACCTGTATTAAGAGACTTAGAGTCACAAAGATAAAACCGAGAGCCTGGTTGTGGAGGAGTATGAGGGGTTCTCCTTCCCCGTCCTGGCCTTTACGATGCCCTTCCCTTTGCTAAGGGTTTAACTACACTTACTTGAAAACTCGTGCCCCCCATCCAGTGGCATGTTTACCTAGATCTCATGAGCTTTTATTACATCCTAATGGTCTCTTGGCCTACTATTATAGGGGTCACCTCAATTTATCTGGTTCTGATGTGCCCATTCTCCCCCCCATCCCATTAGCATCTAGCTCGACAAGGGAGCTACTGTCGACATCCTTTTGGGTTGCCATGGGTCTTTACAACGGGCATGGTGACCTCAAAATTTGAGATTTACTCTCTCATTTACCCTCCCTCGGGGCCACTAATCCCAGGATTATATCCGGACATGGGAAATGTCCACAGCCTACTGGTCCTGAGCCGACTTTACTCATATGCTGATGCCGAGGGGATTTGGTCCTTTTCTCTTGAAAGCAGGGCGTCTACTCCCCTTAATTTTATGACAATCTGACACGTTTGTCTGAGATGTGACACCCATGTCTCTGCCACCACGGGAGCAGTTCTCCCCTATTAGCGGAACTGTTCCTCGAGGAGGTGTTCCTCCTCAGGTAAGTCTTTATCCACCGTTGGTGGGTAGTGCTTCACTTTCCTAGGGCTAAGGAATTTTCCTACCCTGGGACCTAGTGGGAGATGGCTATGTCTCCCCCAATTGTGGAAGAACGCATGTGATAGTTTTCTCCTTTAGTAGACATGTTATTAGGCAGTTTTTGGCTGTTGGTATTCAGGTTGATGTTAATTAGCGTTCTGTTATCATTTCTTAAAAAGGAAGGTGACACAACTTTTAAGAGTAAATATGGTACCCCCTACAGGATTGGAGTCCTTGTTCCCCTGAGGGCTAATAAATTTGTTACTACCACTCAGTCCGGAATCGCTGGACGTGGTCTGCTAGGACCACCAGATACAGGGTGGGAAGTAAGTAATAGAATCTTCACTTATTTTTTATGCACTCTCGGGTTACAACGATCCCCTTGGCTCATAACTACACTATCTTCACTAAGGGATACTGGTTAATGTACCAGTAAAACATTTTTCGCAGAATGTGAACGGCCTGCACTCTCCCGTGAAGCGATATAAGATTATGCAGCATTTGGGAAAACAAAAGACAATTTGTATTTCTTACAGGAGTCTCACCTCTCAGTTGCTGAGCAGTCCAAGTTGCATTGGGAAGCCGATATAGGGTGATAGCATCCTCTCATCTGAGGGGGCGCAAGAGGGGAACAGCTGTTTTGATCCCATCCTCAACCCCCCCTAGAAATTCAAGATACTTACCTAGACCCACAAGGCAGATATGTGATCCTGATAGGGTCACTGTATTCTCAGTCCGTGACTTTAGTTAACAGCTATCTTCCCACACAGGCATCGCTACCTGTTATACGGACTTTCTTACAAAGATTGGTGGAGAGGCTCAAGGAGGTCCTAATTATGGGCGGGGATTTTAATATTCCCTTTCATCCACACTTTGACTCCTATAGAAACATAGACTTTGATGGCAAATTAGGACTGCTTGGCCCACCTAGTCTGCCCATTTCCCTACCTACAGGATAAACCACAGATCCTAGTTAACCAACAGAACAGACTATTTCTTCTTACCCCCCACAAGAATTGCCTTATGTCTGTCCCATGTATTCTTGAATTCTCCCACAGTTTTAGACTCCACAACCTCCTCAGGAAGGCTGTTCCATGCGTCCACCACCTTCTGTGAAAAATACTTCTCACATTGCCCTGAACCCCCCATTTTTAAATTGTAATCCTCTAATCCCAAACCTAATAGGCTCTCCAGAGCTGCTAAGGGAACTTTCATTTTCTTGGGTTTCAAGGGTGCCTGGCAGAGACTTTTTCCATCAGTTCCAGGAAATACTTATTTTTCAGGAAGGCATAACAAATATTCATGGCTAGACTATGTTTTTATTACAGGGGAATATCTTGCATTTATACAAGATATATTAATCGAACCTAGGGTATTATCCAACCATAACCCAATAATCCTCAAAATTGTCCATGGCAAACAAAAGAGGTTCAAGCTCTGGAGGTTCAATGCTTCCCTCTTCCAGGATCAGGAATTTCTAGATCATTTCAGGAAGTGCATCCCACAGATAATCCAGGACAATTAATCTCCTGAAGTTTCCCACTTCAATGGGATGCTTTAAAAGTGTTTCTTCGAGGTGAATTACTGGAGTACGCTTCCCGAAAACAAAAGAAGATAAACACCAGACTTCATTTTCTAACAGATCATTTAGCCTCATACCAACTCCCAAGGGGGGAGGCACTGATAAGCAGCAGGAAAATCCCAGCCTCGCCCTACAAAACGGAGTACTGAATGAGAAAAAGACCAAGGTAGAAAGGTCAGTGGGGGATGCTGCTACAGAAGGTAAAGCCATCAAAAAATGGAGAGCAATGAGTACCAATGCCCATAGTCTGGGTAACAAGTTTCCTATACTGGCAGGATGGTCTGCATCTGTCCAGGAATGGAACAAGTCTTTTGAGCAATCGGTTTAAATGCTTCATTGGCAAGCTTTTAAACTAGTCAAGGGGGGAGGCACTGATAAGCAGCAGAAAAATCCCAGCGTCTCCCTACAAAACAGGGTACTAAATGAGAAAAAGACCGAGGTACAAAGGTCAATGGGGGATGCTGCAACAGAAGGTAAAGCCATCAAAAAATGGAGAGCAATGAGTACCAATGCCCGTAGTCTGGGTAACAAGCTTCCTGAATTAGTGGCCTTGATAGAGGAGTAACATCTGGATATCGTGGCAGTCACAGAAACATGATACACACAAAACCATGACTGGGACGTAAACATACCAGTATACACTATCTACAGGAGGGACAGGGAGGGTAAAAGAGGAGGAGGAGTAGCTCTTTACATAAGGGAAGGAATCAAAGCAACAGAACAAAAGGGTAAACAGGGAGGAGAAGAAGCACTGAGGGTAAATTTTGAGACAGGCAATGGCACCACAATCCGCACAGGGGTTGTATACAGACCCCTTCTCAGGGGGAGGAAATGGACAAGGAAATGATAGAAAGTATACTTAGAATGGCAGAAAAAGGGGAGATATTGCTGATGGGTGATCTGAATATGCCAGATGTTAACTGGAGTGCAGTTGCAGCAGCCACTTCTAAGAGTGGGGTTATTCTAGATGCCCTACAGGGGGCATGCCTTAGACAATTAGTATTGGAGCCCACTCGAGAGGAAACAATCTTAGACCTGGTTCTCTCAAATGGAGATGGAGAGAGGATCATAGATGTAGAAGTGGGTAGCCATCTGGGAACTAGCGACCATCGAACAGTATGGTTCACAATAAACACAGCAATAGAGTCAAGCCATACAAAGGCAAAAGTACTGGACTTTAGGAGGGCTGACTTTGCCAAAATGGGTGAGTGCCTGAGGAATGCACTAGCAAATGGGCAGGAAGGAGGGGTGGAAGAACAATGGGGAATAATAAAAACTGCCATCACAGAGGTAACAAGCCTTTGTGTGAAGCAAATAAACAAAACAAAACGATGTAAGAAACCACTATGGTTCTCAAAGGAGGTGGCAGTGAAGGTTCAAGAGAAAAAGAAAGCATTCAGGAAGTACAAGGAATCACAGAAGGAGCAGGACAGAGAACTGTGTCAGTTAAAGCAAAAGGAAGCTGGAAAGGCAGTCAGAACAGCAAAGGCCCAAACAAGGAAAAGATAGCCAACTTAGTTAAGAAGGGGATAAAACCTTTATAGGTACATCAGGGAGCGAAGGAAGACCAAGGGAGGGATAGTGAGGCTTAATAAAGGGAGGGAGGGGGGCAGAGGTGACTGTGAAAAGGCAGAGATACTAAACTAATATTTTGCTCAGTATTTACAAATGAAGAGGGGGAGGTACCTAAAACAAACAGTTGAAACACTCTGGATACAGAAGTTGATACCGGCCCATTTACAGAAGAAAGGGTTCTGAAAGAACTCTTAAAACTGAAGGTGGACAAAGCAATGGGGCCTGATGGGATTCATCCCAGAGTTCTAAAAGAACTAAGGGTAGAACTAGTGACACCACTGACTACCCTCTTTAACAAATCATGGGAGGATGGGGTGGTACCCGAGGACTGGGGGAGGGCAGATGTCATTCCCTTCACAAAGTGGGAGCAAGGCAGAAGCAGGAAACTACAGACCTGTTAGTTTAACCTCAGTGATAGGGAAAATGATGGAATCACTTTGAAGGAAAGAATTGTCGGTATCTAGAGGCCAGAGGGGCACAGGACCCAAGGCAGCATGGATTCACAGCGGAAGGTCATGCCAGACTAATCTGATAGATTTCTTTGACTGGGTGACCAAAGTAGTAGATCAGGAGGGGCTGTGGACATGGCCTACCTAGACTTTAGCAAGGCATTTGACACAGTCCCACACAAAGATTAATATACAAGTTAGCCAGCCTGGGAGTGGGTCCCAAGATGATAGCCTGGGTAAAGAATTGGCTGGAGAATAGGACACAGAGAAATAGTAAATGGAGTCCACTCTGAAGAAAAGGGGTTACTTGGTGTCGCAGAGGGTTCAGATTAGGACCAGTCCTCTTCAGTGTCTTTGTGTTTGACATTGTAGAGGGACTGGAAGGAAAAGTATGTCTCTTTGCAGATGACACAAAGATCTGCAACAGAGTTGATGCACAAGGTGGGGTGGAAAGGATGAGAAGGACTTGGCAAGGTTAGAGGAATGGTCAAATGTTGGTGCAGCTTAGATTTAATGCTAAGAAGTGCATGTAATGCACCTGGGAAACAAAAACCCAGGGGAAGAGTACATAATGGGGGGTGAGATACTAAGAACAACAAAAATGGAAAGGGACCTGGGAGTAGTCATATCAGATGAATTAAAGGTGGGCAAGCAATGTGAGAGGGCAGTAAGGAGGACTGGGGGGATACTGGGATGCATAGGGAGAGGCATCACCAGTAGAAAACAGGAAGTTGTGATCCCTCTCTACAGACAGCTGGTGAGACCCCATGTGGAGTACTGTGTGCAGTTCTGGAGACCCAATCTCCGCAAGGACATAGACAAGATGGAAGCTGTCCAGAGGAGGGCAACTAAAGTAGTGCAGAGTCTGCACCGGAAGACATATGGAGAGAGACTAAAGGAGCTTAATATGTATAGCCTCGAGGAAAGGGGGGGGCATGATAGAAACTTTCAAGTACCTCAAGGGAATCAACAAAGTCCAAGAGGGTAGCATCTTTCAAAAAAAGAGGTGTGCAAGAACAAGGGGCACAATTTGAAGATAGAAGGGGGGTGGCTCAGAGATAATGTAAGGAAGTATTTTTTCACAGAGAGGGTTGTGGATGCATGGAACAGCATGGTTGTGGAGTCAAAAACAGTGGTTGAATTCAAGCATGCATTGGACAGCCATAAGGCAATTCTAGGGGTTGGGGGTAGAAAGAAGTAGGCTGCTGGTTAACTAGGATCTGCAGCTTATCCATTAGGTAGGGAAATGGGCAGACTGGGTGGGCCAAGCGGTCCTTATCTGCCATCAAATTCTATGTTTCTACTCTTATGCAGGGAAGGTGATGTAACCCTCCAACGCAGGATTAAAAGTCTAAAACAAGAAATACAGCAAATTTTAGATTATAGAACTCTCCAGAGCTTGAATTGCCTACGACATTTATAACTATAAAGTGGGTTTCCTAGGGGAGCTAGGCTATTGGTGTGGAAACTTAGAGCGAACAAACGGGCCTCGACTATTTTCAGAATAAGATCTAGTGCGTGAGGCACATCCACGTACAAGGAAGAACAAATCAGGCACATTTTTACACAATTCTGTGAATCCCTATATGCTGCTCCTCAACCGTCGTAGACTCAAACTAGGTTGATATCTGAATTCTTAGATAAGCTTCCCCGACCTCAGCTGACGGAGCTACAAACCAGTATGCCGGAGCGATCAATTAGACCTGCAGAAATACTCCAGCAGGTAAAGGATTTAAAATCCTTGAAGTGCCCCGGCCCAGACGGTTTTAGCCCGGAGTGGTATAAGACCACAGCTTCTCCCAATTTTTTTACCGGCTTGTAGGGCGGTGGCTGAGGGGGAGACACCTCCACCCTCCTGGAGCTATGCTGTTCTCTCTCCCTTGCTCAAGCCTGAAAAGACCCTACCCTTCCATCATCCTATCGTTCCATTTCAATTTTGAATGTGGACTGCAAAATATTTATGGGCGTATGGGCCAAGCGGCTGGAACCTATACTGTTACAGATGGTACATAAAGACCAATTGGGATTTATTAAACAGAGAAGTACATTGGATAATTTACACCGTGTCTTACTCCTTTTGGAATATATGCACGGCAGAAAGATCCCCTCCACTATAATAAGCTTAGACGCCGACAAAGAATTCAGTACGGTGGGATGGGAATTCTTATGGGCCACCCTTTCAAAATTGTCTTTCCCAGATTCCTTACTCTCTTGCCTGCAGAAGATTTACACTCACCCCAAGGCCTGTATTCATGTTAATGGCTCCCTACCTCAACCGGTACATATACAAAGGGGTATGAGGCAGGGATGCCCCATCCCCATTATTATTTGCGCTTTATATTGAACCTCTGGCCGAAGCCATTCGCCGGAATATCCAGATAGAGGGAGTCCCAGTGGGTCAGAGAGAACAAAAGGTGGTTTTGTTTGCCGATGACATTTTGGTGACACCCCTTTCTCCAAAGACCTCTCTCCCTGCGCTATGTGACACTGTAGAACATTTTACTACTGTATCCAGCTTCCAGTTAAATATAGCTAAAACAGACCTTCTTCCACTGTATTTTACTCCCTCAATAACTCTTAAAAATAGATACTCCATAAAGTGGCACTGAACAAAATTTAAATACTTGGGAATTCATATCCCAAGAGATTTAGATCATTTGGAGCTGCTAAACTATGAACCTCTATCAACCCAGATCCCAGCCGATCTAGTCTGTTGGTCCAGGTTACCGTTAAATTTCTTCCAAAGAATCAAAACCTTTCGCATGATAATCCTGCCCAAACTCCTGTATCTCTTTCAAAATATTCCCTTTTTTCCCTCTAAATTTTATTTTCAGTCATGGGACAAAATTATATCAAACTTTATTTGGAACGGTCAAAGACCAAGAATTAGGACGTCCCTACTGCAACTCCCACTCTCTCCCTTAGTGGTGCTAACTTACCCAACCTGAAACTTTATGCACTAGCAGCCTTTTTTAAAATATTATCTTTCTGGTTAGTCCCCACATATGAGGCTCCTTGGAAGGATTTGGAATTTGCAGTTAATGATTTGTATGATATTACCAAGGTAACTTTGTCCACGATAGCCAGGGTGCCACCTATACGGGACTATACACCTTTTACAGCCCAAATTTTAAAATTGTGGTCCAAGTTAAAAACACATAAAGGTTTTAGGGCACTCTTTTTCTTCTATACCCATATATCTGGGGATGATAAGTTTCTTCCGGCAGCTATAGATCATACCTTCTCAAAGTGGAGGAGAGTGGGACTTCAGTTTTTTTAAGCTATTCCTTCCCCCCCCCCCCCGACAGGTATAATTCCGTCTGAAACCCTTAAAACAACCTATGATTTAGCAGATACAGACCCGTATAGATATACCCAGGTCAAAAACTATTTATTACAGCTGAGGGAGATAACCTCCAAGTTACTAGACCCTATTCAATGGCATGGAAATATCTTGAGGATAATATTAATGGTCACACTTGGGGTCATCAGGTGGGATATTTATATAAAATTCTTAGGGAGGGTATGGGCGCTTCCATGCTCTCAATTTTGAACAGCTGGTGTAGAGACTTAGAATTAGATATTTCAGAACAAGAATGGCTGTGAGCATCTCCCCTGGCATATAAAGTAACCCATTCTATTAAATGGCGCGAGTTTGCCTGGAAATGTCGAAGTCTATTTTTTCGTTCACCAGGAATCCTAACTAAATACCTCCCCTCTCATTATGGTAACTGTTGGCGAAGATGTTCATGCCCACATGCTGACCTTGGTCATGTCTTTTGGACTTGCCCGCAGTTGACACCATTTTGGTGCTTGCTGCAGCAGGACATATCAGATTGCCTGGAAGAGGGGTTGGAGCATATGCCTGAAATGGTCCTCTTATTCATATCCCCCCCCCCATAGACCTTCCTGGCATCGAACTCTATTACCTGTTTATATCTTGGCTGCCAAGAAGGCTATAACCAGAAGATGGGGCTCTTTAATTATCCCTACTCTGGGGGATTGGAGGGGGTTGATTTTAGATGTCTACCACATGGAATCCCTCGTGGCCAAACTTCACAACAAATACCCCATAATCGAAATCCAGTGGAGACCCTGGGTGATGTACCTATCTAGACACAACCCTGATTTTGTTCCTTGAGCCTCTCCGCATAGTTTTGTTTTGCTGTTGCCGGGAGATATCAGACCTCAAGAGGGCCCTAAATGCGACTGTCACATCTGCTCTAATAAAGTTTTTTATTCCATGGAGGAATATAATTTAGATAACATTCATGAGGGGCAGCAACTTTTTTAAGAAAAATGAATCAGTCATGTTCTCAATAATTGCACTGACACAGATATGAAGAGATTGTAATATTGTTATTGTCCATATAAGTTGAACATCATTGAGAAAGACTATGGTAAGAATTTTACATGAAAATGACTGTATAACATGTTGTTGTCACCTCTATTCAATAAAAATGAACAAAAATAAAAAAAGTTTAAAGAAGTGTGGTGAAAACGCCGACTTGAAGTAATGCTAGCATGCGAGGAGCAATGTGCGCATGCGCGGAGCGAGAGAAACCCCGCACGTGTTCGATTATAACGGCAAATTATAACTGGGTTTCTCTGTGGGAGAAAATGCTTCCCAGTTATTATAAGTTATTAATTTTCAGATTTCCTTTCCTGTGATTATTATACATTTTTGTAGTCTATTCAAAAAGTCTGTATTTAAAGAATTGCATATCCCCTATTGACTTTATTGTGTCTTTATTTGTGATATCATAATTTGCATTCTCAGCTTTTTTTAGATTGACCGTGAGTCCTTACAAGTTGTAGGGAGGGAGGAAGGAAGGGAGGAAGGACACAATATAGCAGTTACACATTGCTTGTGTACACAATCTACAGATCATCAGGACTAGAAATAGCAGCAATCAATTTTCTTTGTCTTAGTCACAGCTTCAACAAATTTGACTGCGTTCTTCACAACCTGTTCATTTATAGGACTAAGCAAAATGAGCATATCCACGAGTACAACATTATACAATGTAATATAGTTTATGAAATATTTTGTTCACCATTTCTCATACAGCAGACAAGTGACTAGTATATATGGTATAGATTTATGATATCATAATTAATGGCTATGATGTTTTTTCAATGGAAACCTATGGCGTAATTTGCCGTTATAAAGGAGTGTTTATAATAGCAAACACGCACCGGATTTCCCTACCACTGTGCATGCACCAGGTGCCACTCCGCCCTTCCAGGTGGCCTGAGACCGTGATTTACCACCGGAGACTGCACGAGAAAATCTTACTCGGCAGTAAGTAAAAGTAAAATAAATAATGCTGGACTAAAAGTAGGCTACCGTTTGAGAAAAACAAATAAAAAAAGTGTTTGTGTCTTCAGCAGCCGTGTCCGACCACAAACCTAGTTGGGATCGGGACGCAGCTGCACAAGGACATTTTATTTTATATAATTGCTGTGGCAAAAAGAAAGCCATCAATTATATAAAATAAAACATGAGGTAGTGTACAAACTTCAAGTTTACACACACCCCCAGGGTTAGATGCTAACAAAAAAACCCTTGGGTGTGTGTAAACTTCTCGTTACACACACCACCCCGTACTTTATTCTATATATAATGCTAACCATGACAACAGACTGCAGTGTCGCAAATCGCAATTGTGAGGTCGGTGGGAAACAATCCGACACTTTTTGAAATACTCTGAAATATGCATTGCATTATCTGAAATAAGGCACAAAAGATAATAAAACTTGAAAAACACAAGTTAAACATAACTGTTAGAAATCTAATCGTTTTAAGCTTGTTGTTTCTGGTAGAGAGCTTTTCTTTAGCTAGAGTCCTCAGTTTATTAGTCAAGTAAGTGTCTTGCTGATTTCAGCAATGCGTGTTTTACCTGTCTTGTGAAAGTCCTCCCTTCTGTTTCATACCTTGTCAGCAGTAATCTGATAACTAGCCGTTTTCCTGTTTTTGTACCATTGTAAATGATCTTTTATGTTCAACGAGTCATCTTGTCTCCTGATTTTTTAGGCAACCATAGCAGCAGCAATTACAGAGAAATCGCCATTCTCTACACCAATGAATAGAAAAGATGAGGCGAATCTGGCAAAGGCAGCTCTGGCATTGGCGAACTCAGATCACCTGACTATCTACAATGCGTATCTAGGGTATGTCAAGCAGCCTGTATAAAAGCATATTGGAGCAATAATTTACTGGTGGTAGAATTTGGGAGTTCTGTTTTACGAGCTTTCAGACTGATGGGGTCACTGGGCTATCCCCATACGGAAATGGCAGTACTGTCTTAATTTTGTAGCCCCACTGCAGTGAATCCTCTAATTTTCATTGCCTGCTTCCCCCCTGATAACTGCTGGGAAGACTGAAACACAGGGAGGTCAAATAACTTTCTCATACAAACATATGAAATGTCAGCAGAAGACCCAACTAGTCCATCAGGTGTGCTCATTGCAGAGCTCGTGCACTCTTGTTGCATGCCGCCCCACACCCCCTTTATTGTAACCTTCCCCTTGACTTGATCACACTTTTTATAAAAACCTCATTGTTCTAGGGACATGGATATGTTGTTCATCCACACTGTCTGGCAGGTTCCTTGCCGCTTTAAATCTTGCCGGAAGGTCTTCAAGCTGGCTCCTCCCACCCACCCGGGTGGTAAAACTCTCGGCTCCGCCCCATGACGCCAGATCTTCCTTACCGCTTGGAAGCTCAGGTTCCCTCCTTAATGCTCTGCGTATAAGACTGGTTCCTAATTCTTCGAATTTTCGAAATTAAAAAAAGTTTTGCTAAAAAGACTTCGGTCTTCTCTCCCTCGCGCCTGCGATGGACAACTCGACTCCCGGTTTCCGGAGATGCCCTTGCGGGCAGAAGATGTCTCGGACGGATCCGCACTCCACGTGCGTCTACTGCTTGGGCCTTGAGCACGACCCGCAGGCCTGCGACCTGTGCTCTTCCATTTCGGCCTACATCCTCAAAGACCGTGCTGCCCGTTTACAACTGGGGCGTCCCGAGAAGAGATTTCCTCCGGTTAAGTTAAAAGAGGCCCGGTCGGCGGTGTCCGCGGCGGCGGGCTCAGCGAATCAGCTCGAGCAGATAATCGCCCTCGAACAGGAGGCGGCGCGGGCCACTTCTACCTCGGCTGCGACATTTGTCCCGCTCTCTCTCGGTGCCTCTTATTCGGCTTCTTTTAAGGAGCTTTGTCTGACCCTCTCGACAAAAGGTGAGGGTCCAACTTCTTCTGGACCGTTTTCTCGGTCCGAAAAGAGAGACAAGAGTAAGTCTCACCGTCGACACTCTTGGGAGCGGGAAAAGATCCCTCTCCCCTAGTTGTCGGCCGTCGACTTCGGTCGACCCCTCGGCTTCGGCCACTGGTTTCACGGTGTCCCCGTCAGGCCAGTTGACCGAGACTCCCGTTGACGCGGTCGAGATTTTTCTCGACCCGTTGGACGGGTTGTCGGCTGGAAAAGCTGAGAATCCCCTCTCCCCGGTTCCCCCGGTGGGAGTTGAGGATCCCGTCGGCTCGTCTGTGCCTCCGGTTCCGGAGCCTTCGGTAGAATCGTCCGAACCGAGGGGAGTGCCGGTTCCAGCGACACCTCCCTTTTACCGTCCTCGGCCTAGCCGAGGTTCACCGATCTCTAGCGTCTTTGCGGTCCAGCCGATCCCGCGTCATAGGGCGGTCGGCACCGCGGCAAGCGGCGCCACCGCTCGTCCTCCTCCTCGGATGAGGGGAGGCTTTGGCGCAAGTTGCGTCGGAGGTATGAGGAACTCATGTGGCAACAGCTTCTTCTGACCGGGAATAAGCCGACACCATCGTCTTCCCCGGCCATTAAGTGGCTGTCACCGGAGGGGCCGAAACAACCCCTCGTTTTAGCCGAGGAGCCTGTTCCCAGGCCGGTTGTTCGGCCAATTCCAGCTGCCCCACCGGTTCCGGTGGAACCTCCGCCTCCACAGCCGTTAGTTGGGGCTCTGACCAAGAATTCTCGGTCGGCTCAGGGACTGCTCCATAGGCTGTCTGTCACCCTCACTCCCGATAGACCTCGGCAGGTGGAGGGTGGCTCAGGCCTGAGGCAGCTCTTTGAGGACTCTTCTGAGTCCGAGGATGATTCCTCCCTTTTCTCCAAGCGGATGGACTTGGAGTCCTCAGGAGGACAGTCGGTGGACGATAGCCCTTCGTCCTTCCTTGGATTGCTTCGGCTCATCTCGGAGTCCACCGGGATGAAGCTCGAACCCGTTTCTAAACGGGCCAGGTATCCCCTCACGGAGATTCTGGACCGAGGGGATTCCCCTACGGAGGCCTTTCCGGTGGCCGAGGCCATAGTGGGTCCGGCCTTGGAGCTCTGGCAGCGCCCTGCTTCCTGTCCTGCGCCTTCGGCCAGGATGGCCAGGAAGTATGCGGTCCCTACCGGTTCCCTGTCCGGTTTTTCGGAACACCCCTCGGCTGAGGGGTTGGTTACCGACAGCGTTTTCCGGCGTGCCGGGAACACTAGGGATGTGGACAAACCTCCCGACAAGGAGTCCAAGAAATTGGACTATGCTGGGCGAAAAGTCTATGCTGCGTCCTCCCTCGGCCTTCGCCAGGCCAGTTCGGCCGTCCTCATGGCACATTTTTCTCATGCCCTGTTGGGCTCCCTGGATGAGGTTGTCCCTCATCTTTCCACGGATCTGCAGACCACGGTCAGGCAGGTGTGGGACCAGGGCAGGGCAGTGGCCAAACAGCAGCTCCAGACTGCTTTAGACATTGGGGACTCGTGTGCCAGGTCTGTGGCGGCCGCAGTGGCTATGCGTCGTCGGGCTTGGCTGAGGATATCCACTTTTACTTCGGATACCCAGCACAAGTTGGCGGACGTTCCCTTTTTGGGGACTGACCTCTTCGACCCTGGGGTGGAAGGTCACCTGCAGAGGATCGAGAAGTCCAATGCTACCTTGGACTCGGTCTCTTCCGCTCAGAAGGACAAAGGTCGCAAACCACAGCCTAAGCCCTTTCGTCCTTCTGCGCCCATGGCGCATCCGGCCCAGCAACATCAGGGCCAGCAGGCTCGGGCTTGGCATCCCAAACCCAAGCCGGGCTTCCTCCAACAGGAAGCAGGGAGGTAAAGGCCCAGGAGGTCCCTCGGCCGGTCCCTTCTCCAAGCCTGCCCAGTGACGGGCTGAGGGGTGTCGCCCCCAACCCCGTCACCTCACCCCAGGTTCCCCCCGTGGGGGGACGGCTCCGGCACTTCCTTTCCGCCTGGTCCGTTATTACTACGGACAGGTGGGTCCTGGAGGTGGTAGGAAAAGGCCTGCCTCTAGAATTCGAGCAGGCCCCGCCCTTCAGAGCCGTCGCACCTCGGGGGGCCTCGGGGTCCGCAGCCTCACTGTCGGCTCGTCGGGCCGACATCGCTCTCCTCCTCCAAAAGGAGGTGATCAGGGAGGTGGCGGACCCTCCCTCAGACCCGGGGTTTGTGTCCAGGTACTTCCTGGTTCTGAGACGGATGGGGGGCTGGCGCCACATTCTCGACCTACCGACCTGAACAAGTTCCTAAGGTCTCGAACCTTCAGGATGGTCACTCTGGCTCAGATAATACCATCCCTGGAACACGGCATGTGGTTCTGCTCTCTGGACCTGCAGGGACAGCGTTCTTTCCTTCCCTATCCGTCCGTCACATCGGAGATTCCTTCGCTTCGAGCGGAGGGATCCCTCTTGAGTTCGAGCCATGCCCTTGGCCTGTCTCCAGCTCCCAGGGTCTTCACCATATGCATTGCAGTGGTGACAGCTTTCCTGCGGCGCCGAGGGGTCCGGGTGTACCCTTACCTGGACGATTGGCTGATAGCAGCCCCCTCCAGACAGGAGGTGGAGCGGTCCAGAGATCTGGCCCTCCAGGTTTGCTCTCAAATCGGCCTTCTCATCAACGAGGCCAAGTCGGAACTCGAGCCGAAGCAGGTGATTCTGTTTATCTTACCTCCTTTGCCCAATCATTTCTGGTTGGGCAATCGCGCCCTGCCCGGGACTTCCTGCGCCTCCTGGGTCTCATGGCGGCCTGTACCAGCGTGGTCCATTGGGCACACTGGCACATGCGCCCCCTTCAGTGAGGACTGGCCATCCAGTGGTCACAACGCTGCGATCCATTGGACCAGCTAGTGATGGTGACCCAGGAGATGTGGAACGCTCTCCGGTGGTGGACCGTTCCATCTCATCTGTGGGAGGGCATCCGTTTGTCCGCCCGAGCCGACGGTCTCTCTATCGACCGATGCCTCTCTGATGGGTTGGGGTGCCCATCTGGGGAACACCGGCGCCGCGGCCTCTGGTCCCCGCAGGGGTCCGATGCCACATCAACCTGCTGGAGCTCCGGTGGTCCGCCTAGCTCTCACCGCCTTTGCTCCGTTTCTCCGGGGTCAAGTGGTCCGAGTCGAGCCGGACAATACCACGACCATGTACTACCTAAACCGCCAGGCGGGGCGCATTCCATGCTTCTATGCAGGAAGCTCTCCGCATTGGTCACTCGTCCGCAGCCTGGAGGTGGATCTCCTAGCCATTCATGTGGCAGGGCCTCCAACACCCTGGCCGATGCCCTGAGCCGGATAGGGGCTGCATCTCACGAGTGGTCTCTCCTGCCGGAGGTAGTACAAGATCTGTTCTCCCATTGGGGCACACCTCAGGTGGACCTGTTTGCCTCCAGGGAGAACGCGAAGCTGAGGCTGTTTCATGCCCGCCCCCTCAGCAGGGGGCTCGCTGCAGGGGATGCCTTATAGAAACATAGAATTTGTGACAGATATGAGACACGTTGGCCCACTAGTCCCTTCCACTCAGTCCCATTCCTACTAACAGATAGCTGCAGATCCTAGTTAATCAACAGCTTCTTCCTCTTACCCACCCCTAGGACTGCCTTATGCCTGTCCCATGCATTCTTAAGTCCCCACTGTTCTTGACTCCACGACCTCCTCAGGGAGGCTATTCCATGCATCCACAACCCTCTCAGTGAAAAATACTTCCTCACATTACCCTGGGCGTCCCCCTCTATCTTCAAATTGTGCCCCTTGTTCTTGCACATCTTTTCTGGAAGATGCTACCCTCTTGGACTTTGTTAATTCCTTGAGGTACTTGAAGTTTCTATCATGTCCCTCTCTCCCTTCTTTCCTCAAGAGTATACATATTAAGCTCCTTTAGTCTTTCTTAGTATGTCTTCTGGTGCAGACCCTGCACCATTTTGGTTGCCCTCCTCTGGACAGCCTCCACTCTGTCTATGTCTTTGCGGAGATTGGGTTCTCCAGAACTGCACACAGTACTCCAGATGGGGTCTCACCAATTGTCTGTACAGAGGGATAACAACTTCCTGTTTTCTACTATTGATGCCTCTTCCTATGCATCCCAGTATCCCTCCAGCCTTCCTTACTGCCTTCTCACATTGCTTGCCCACCTTTAGGTCATCTGATATAATTAACCCCAGGTCCCTTTCTATTTTTACTGTTGTCAGTATCTCACCCCCCATTGTGTACGCTTCCCCTGGGTTTTTGTTTCCCATGTGCATTATCTTGCACTTCTTTGCATTAAATCTGAGCTGCCATACATTGACCATTCCTCCAACCTTGCCAAGTCCCTTCTCATCCTTTCCACTCCATCTTGTGTATCAACCCTGTTGCAGATCTTTGTGTCATCTGCAAAGAGACATACTTTTCCTTCCAGTTCCTCTGCAATGTCACTTATAAAGACATTAAAAAAGGACCGGTCAGAGTACTGAACCCTGCGGTACCCCACTAGTAACCCTCCTTTCTTCACTGTGTACTCCATTTACTACTACCCTTTGTGTCCTGTTGTCTAGCCAATTTTTTATCCAGGCTACCACCTTGGGACCCATTCCAAGGCTGGCTATCTTGTGTATTAATCTTTTGTGGGGAACTGTATCAAATGCCTTGCTAAAATCTAGGTAGGCCATGTCCACAGCCCCTCCCTGATCTACTACTTTGGTCACCCAGTCAAAGAAATCTATTAGATTCGTCTGACACGACCTTCCCATCGTGAATCCATGTTGCCTCGGGTCCTGTGCCCCAATGGCCTCTAGGTACTCAACAGTTCTTTCCTTCAAGTGATTCCATCATTTTCCTACCACTGAGATCAAACTAACTGGTCTGTAGTTTCCTGCCTCTGTCCTGCTCCCACTTTTGTGAAGAGGAATTACATCTGCCCTCCTCCAGTCCTTGGGTACCACCCCATCCTCCCATGATTTGTTAAAGAGAGTAGTCAGCGATGTCACTAGTTCTACCCTTAGTTCTTTTAGAATTCTTGGGTGAATCCATCAGGCCCATTGCTTGTCCACCTTCAATTTTATTAGTTCTTTCAGAACCCTTTCTTCTGTAAATGGACTGGTATTGACCGCCATCTTCAGAGTATTCTCTTGTTTGGTTTAGGTAACTCTCCCTCCTCTTCCTTTGTGAATACTGAGCAGAAATATTACGTTCAGTAACCCTGCTTTACACTGTCACCCTCTACCCAGATTCCCTCCCTTTATTAAGCTTCAGTATCCCTCCTTGGTCTTTCTTCGTCCCTAATGTACCTATAAAAGGTCTTATCCCCCTTCTTAACAGAATTGGCCATCCTTTCTTCGGTTTGGGCCTTTGCTATTCTGACTACCTTCCCAGCCTCTTTCTGCTTTAACTGATAAAGTTCTCTGTCCTGCTCCTTCTGTGTTTCCTTATATTTCCCGAATGCTGCCCTTTTCTCTTTAACCTTCCCTGCCACCTCTTTTGTGAACCATAGCGGTTTTTTCCTTCATTGTGTTTTATTGATTTTTTTTACGCAGAGGCTTGTTGCCTCTGTGATGGCTGTTTTGATCACTCCCCATTGTTCCTCCACCCCTCCTTCTTGCCTGTTTGCTAGTGTTTTTCTGAGGCACTCTCTCATTTTCCCAAAGTCAGCCCTCCTAAAGTCTAGTACTCTTGCTTTTGTATGGCTTGATTGTATGGCTGTGTTTATCGTGAACCACACTGTTTGGTGGTCACTTGTTCCCAGATGGCTACCACTTCTAAATCTGAGATTCTTTCTCCATCCCATTTGAAGTACCAGGTCTAAGATTGCTCCTCCGAGTCGGTTCCAATACTAGCTGTCTGAGACATGCCCCCTGTAGGGCATCAAGAATGACCCTGCTCTTGGATGTGCCTGCAGCAAAGGTGCTCCAGTTAACATGTGGCATATTCAGGTCCCCCATCAACAATATCTCCCCTTTTTCTGCCATTCTAAGAAAGCCTTCTATCATTTCCTTGTCCATTCCCTCCCCCTGAGATGAGCCTTCTCGAGGCTGTGGACCCCGGGCCTCTTCTAAGCCTTCCCCCCATTTCCCTTGATTCACAAGGTGCTTCTCAAAGCAAGGAGGGACAAGGCGCAGGTGATTCTGATAGCCCCAGACTGGCCCCGCCAGTTCTGGTACCCAGATCTCCTCAGCCTCAGCTCCAGGCTCCGAGGCAGCTTCAGCTCACCCGGACCTGCTCTCAGTCAATCAGGGAAGGTGTTCCATCCGGACCTTCAATCCCTGCACCTGGCGGCCTGGTTCCTGGCGGCTAGAGTTCCAGGCCTTGGGTCTTTCCGGCGAGGTCCTCAATGTTGTTGAGGCGTCCCGTAAGGTCGACCAGGAATGCTATGCCTTCAAATGGAAGAGATTTTCCATTTGGTGTCAGGGCAAGGGCTTGGACCCTTCCTCCTGTCCTTTGGCAAGCATCTTGGACTATTTATGGTCCTTTCTAGTCAAGGGCTTAGGTCGGCGACCTAAGGGTGCACCTGGCAGCCATCTCTGCTTACGGGTGCGGGCGGGGCAGTCGGTGGCGCAGGAGAAGGTGGTCTGGCGCTTTTCAAAGGCCTTGATCACATTTCCCCTCGGTCGAGAACCTCCCACCTCCGTGGGATTTACTGCTGGTACTGGCAAAACTCATGGGCAAGCCATTTGAACCAATGCACAGTGTGAACTCTCTCACCTGTCGGAAGACCGCCTTCTTGGTGGCTATCACGTCAGCCAGAAGGATGGGAGAACTCCAGGCGCTCTGCATTGAGTCTCCTCACCTGGTCTTCCACAGGGACAAGGTTGTCCTGCGCCCACCGAAATTCCTTCCGAAGGTGGTGTCGGAGTTTCACCTTAACCAGGTGTTGACTCTGCCGGTGTTCTACCCCAATCACACCTCGGAGGCTGAATACAGGCTCCATACTTTGGACCCTAGAAGGGCGCTTGTTTATTATAAGGAGCGCATGGCTGAAATTCGGGGAGAGGTTCGCCAGCTGTTTGTCACCTACGCTGAAGCCGCACCTGGCAGACCTGCAGCCAAGCGGACGATAAGCAGGTGGGTCACCTCCTGCATAGATCTCTGCTACAAGTTGGCAGGCATGGAGCCTCCCAGAGGGATAAGAGCTCATTCTACCCGTCATACTGCTGCATCGGTGGCTGCTTCCAGGGACGTCCCTATCCAGGAAATCTGCAGGGCTGCTACCTGGAAGTCAGCACACACCTTTATTACCCATTACCACATCGACCTTGAGTCACGCCGGGATGCTGGTTTTGGGGCCTCGGTTCTCCAGTCTCTCTTTCCCAAGTAAGTATCAGGGGTGTGCGTCTTGCCTCCCTCCTCCCGGAGAACTGCTAGGAGTCTGCCAGACAGTGTGGATGAACAACATATCCATGTCCCTAGAAATACTGGTTACTCACCTGTAACAGGAGTTCTAGGAATGGTATATGTTGTTCATCCACTGACCCACCGACCTCCCTGGCCTCGACGCACAACCTGAGCTTCCAGCGGGCCAGATCTGGCGTCATGGGGCGGAGCCGAGAGTTTTACCACCCGGGTGGGTGGGAGGAGCCAGCTTGAAGACCTTCCGGCAAGATTCAAAGCGGCAAGGAACCTGCCAGACAGTGTGGATGAACAACATATACCATTCCTAGAACTCCTGTTACAGGTGAGTAACCTGTATTTTTGGTCTTTACTACCCCCTCTCATGGTGCCTGCCACCATGTCACCATTCTCTCTGTCTGTTTGTTTATTTATTTGATAATTGGTAACCGGGAAAGGTACACTGAGTCGAAGCTCATTTCCAGTTGTGACCCGGGGGAGGGGTACAGAAGAAGAAGAGCAGCACAATACCTAATTGTAAAAACTGTGGAATGACATTAGATAAAAAAATATGTACAAAGCTGGAATAAATACAAAACTTAAATATGCAGAGAATGAAATGTGGTACCGCTCAAGAAGAAACACCTCACAAGTGCACATTCAGGAGTGGCAGCAATACTCCGTGAATAAGCACAATGTTAACAACATGCCATTGATTGTCAAGAGGAGGTAACGGGAACAGGTGGGAAGGGGTTGGTGTTTCAACTGGTGCCTGAGAGAGCCAGGGGATGGGGAGTGTTGGATGGAGGAGGGGAGCTGGTTCCAGAGTGAGGGAAGTCGATAGGAGAAGGCAGATTGCCCAGCAGTGGAGCGGGTGTGAACTCAACTTGGCACTAAATGTAAGTAGGGGTAATAGGGAAGCACACCACTGTGCTATGCTATGCTATTAATAATGATCTGTAGCCCTCCACCAATGCCGCTGGATAAGCCGCAGCACTGCATACTATAGAACAGCAGGCAGAGTTCCTGCACTGCTGTATGTTAATATGGAACCAGAGCTATCTCTATACTCTTCCAAGACCGTCACCCCAGGAGTTTAAGTAAGAGGAATTTAAACTGAAAGGGAGCAGTTCTGCTACCCAAAAGTTGCAACTGGCAATAGGGTGCCACTGTGAGCATATTCATATTTTACAAATCACCCTATTTATAAAATATTAACAAAATGCAAAAGAAATTTTAAAAAGTAAAAACATTATCTCTGTAGAATAATGAGAACAATCCACTTTTTCACACTTTATGCATGGTGACCTCTTGTGGTTTCGGGAGGTCTTCTTGTGCAAATAAATCTCAACGCTTACTGCTTGACATGATACCAACGACTTACATTTAAGAGTTTTTAAGAGGCAGTAGCCTGATTCTGTAGCAAAGAAAATTTAAGGAGACCAGAGTTCCTTGTGTATATGCCACTGATTATTTAAGAAAGCTTTTTTTTTTAACCTTCTATCCATCTCATTTTTTTCCTTCTTCATTCCAACATCCTATCCTTAGAAACCCTGCAGTGTAACAATAACCAGTCTTTAGGAGGGCTCTGAAAGCAATCTCTCAAAGATGTTCCAATCTAAGTAGAAGCAGTGGGACAGCAAATAAACTAGAGTGCAGGACTCTGCTATACAAAAATCCTCACTTTGCTACTCAAGCATTACTTCTTTGAACAAATGCAAGTACACAGTGTTCACTGCTTGATACTGATTTCAGCATGGCATATTTCTGAAATACCTAGTGCATAAGTTATCCAGTCATACTGACTGATTATGAACGGTTACGCATGAAAAACAAAAAGTTATACGGTACTTTGCTCAGCCGCAAGTCCTGCTTCCGGTCTGTTGTTCAGCAAACCTAAATAAAAATAATAAGGAAACATACATAGACACACAGTACATTTAACCCAGTGGGTGTGGGGGTGGAGTGCCCCATGAGAAGAAAAGAATGAATAATAGCGAACTTAGAACCCAAAAGTAGAACATATAACCGAGGTGCTGGGGGCGCCCACTAAACAAGAAACAATAATAACAACACACAAATAAGTAGGACAAATACAAAAAAAAGAGCGGGGGATATGGGGGGGGGGGCTGGCGCCCCAATGATCTAAAGTACTCCTAATACAGCGCAATACAGAACCTGATTTAGGAGGTAAACAATACCTGAAAAATACATGAAATAAACTGATTTTGATGTCTCAAGTAGTTGGATCAAGTGCGAATATGCCCTCATTAAGCTGATTGCAGCAGCACAATACAGGCCCAATCGCAATGTAATGTGCAATGTGTAAGGCATTTGTTTTAAATTAGATAAATGATTTCAGTTCAATACGTATGGTCTCTGCTGCTTCATTTATTTCTGTCTCTTGTTTAGCCATGGTTCGTCTTTCTGGTAGGTAACAGCTGTTTGTCACTCACACAGCACTCCGAGAGACACTACCGAGCGGTCTCTAAAAGAAGCGCAACAAAGCGATCTGGACGTAATCGACCAGTATCACCAGTTATCCTGCTCCCTTAATGTTTCACACTCAGAATGGTCCATTTCCTCTGTTTATAGAAAATGTTATAGTAGATAATCAAGGCTGCACTGCCTTTTGGTCTCACATCTGTTTGGCAGGGTGGGGCAGCAATCTGAATTCTAATCTGCAGTGGAAAGACAGAAAGCAGTTATTTAATGTCCTGTGACGCCACACACGGGTTTCATTTTCATGCTGCACCAAGGCATAATATAAGGAGGTTTAGCTATTTGTGAATCAAATGTAGCCTTGATTACCCACATTTCTGCACTGCATTAAACATTTCCGCAGTTCAGCTCCCCCAACTACAATTTCTATAATGAGCATGGATTTGCAGTAATTTTTCCCTGCAACTGCAGTAAAAGTACTGAACTGCAATAATATTTCCAAGAAATTTGGCAAGATTCCAGGCATCTTCCAGTTTTATGTGGTGGTAAAATGTTGTAGTTACTCCCAAATTTTAATATTTTATAAAGATTTTATTTTTTTCTCAAGAAAAAAAAAAGCTACCCACCACGTTTGGCTTAAAAAAAGCATTGTAGAGCTGGACAAGGGTTAAGATGGAGCAAATACAACAACAAAAAAATTGCATGGGGCACAGCATAAGATGTACCTAGAAGAGTAGATCTGACAGGTATTAGTGGTGTGAGAATACCTCTGTGAAGAAGTGATTCTTGGCCTCCTTCTTGTATCTACCCCCGCCAGCTTTTAGCTTTGCCTTTTGGTGTTTCTGTTTTCACTGATGCTAAAAAGATTCCCAAGATCAACTTTGTTTATACCTTTAAGGTGTATTTGAAGGTCTCGATCATGTCCTCCTCTCTCTCCTCTCCTCAGGTGTGTACCCGGTCAGGTTCACTAGTCTCTGTTTATATGGGATGCCCTGTTGCCCTTGGATCATCTTTATAGCCCTTCTTTGCACCACCGCCAGCTGATTTATGTTCTTTGTGAAGTAGGAGCCCCAGTACTGCACATAGTACTCCAGATGTGGCCACGTCATGGATCTCTGTTGGGCCAAAGTGACCTCCTTCCTTCTACTAGTGATCCCCCCTCGAAATGCAACCTAGCATCCTCTTTGCCTTCACCACCACCTTTTTCCATTGCATTGAGAGTTTCAGTTTACTTGTGGTCATTATCACCAGATCCTGCACCTCCCCCGAGACTGTGACTGTCACACCCCCAAGTCTGTTCTCAGCTCATGGTCACACAATGAGAGAGCCAGTGCCTGAGGGGGGATTCCGATTTCTGAGCTCCTGTTTCATAGTCAAGTGCAACTACTAGACCACAGCGCCTTTGTATGAGCTATTTGGACTCCCAACAGAGATATGGTGACCAGACCTCTCCCTCCATAACTATCCCATAATTCCAACATTGGCAGCACAGGGCTTTCCCTCAGATTATCATCATTGTTATACTATACATTTTAAAAGATATTCTAGGAAGCAGCAAAGGGAATGGCTCAGCTCATTTGGGGCTGTTCTGTTGTTCCATTGTTGGACAGGTTGCCAAAATGGTGTAAGACAGCAGGGAAAATCATTCAGATGTCACAAACTCCCACCCAGAAAAGGGAAGAGAGAGAAATACATCAGCACATGCATTCATAACAAACAGGAGGCCATTTTCTTAGCTATACCTATAGTTGTGGGAGTTTGCATGTCTTCTGATATTCTAGTAAGTGTCCTTCTCAGTGGCACCAGCGCAGCACAATGTGCTCCATGTGGGCAACCCAGGTTCACTGTGGGTCTGGGAGACTGCAGGAGGGATTGTTATGGTGCTCCTCTAGTACCTCCTGTGAGGGGTGCCATGTGGCTAACTCCCCCCCCCCCCGGCAGGGTAAAACACTGAGAAAAATGGGCCATCCATTGGTCTGAAGCAAGTTCCAGCACTCAGACTTGCACTGACAGCAGTGTATTCCAGCCTGAGATGGAGATGGTGCTGTTTCAGGCACCACAGTGCCACTGTCAGGGAGATTTGTTCTCCAGGGGCTGGCTACAACATCCAATGTCAAACAGTAGGCACAGGTAGCACCATTTAATACGTGGAAGTTTGTGGGCAGGCAAGGAAATGAAGAAAATTCAGTGTGCTGTTTACATGAAAACTGCCAGCACTCTCTGCCCCATCACCTGCCATGGACCATTGCAGACTTGATCCTACAGGGCTAGCAGCAGACAGGGCTGGGAGGTCGTTGGAGAATGGCCTAAGGACTTGGTGTATGGCAACGGAAGGATATAAAGCTATAAGGGAAAAAAAGGCACTGGCAAGAAAAGCGGTGTCACCTACATGAGGAAGTCTGCATGCACCTCCATGCCAACAGCCATAGGACAGCACACGACCCCTCACAGCTGTGGGGGAAAACTACTTGTCAGGGCAGAGGTCCTTCTTCCTTCTGCTGGGACTGCCATGGGGAGCTTTCCCCATGGGGTGCTACCTAGTCAGTAGCCTAGCCGGAGCCTGAGCTGCATCCTCTGAGGTCAGCAGAAAGGACACTGCAGGAGACTGAAACTACAGAAGAGGTGGTGAGTAGACTGGCAGTAGGGCATAAAAAGTACAAAGAATTCTCTCTGGCCCATTGGTGCAGTGGCTGGGCTACCACTCACAGCCTGGGTTCAGGAATGAGTATGAGTCATCACAGGGCTGGCTAGTGGAGGAGGACTGAGCACCCCAGAGAACGCTGTCCTCCAGGCAGCGAGGGTCGCTACCTTTGCTGCAGTACTGCCACCTAAATGACGACAGGTGGTAGTGCAGTGCTGGGCAGAGTGGGAGAGGGGGACATTGGCTGAACACGCAGCTGGCACACCGTTGTGTGCACCCCCGCACTGCGCTTCTATTGTGCTGACATCCCAGAACGAGAGAAATGCAATAAATTGTCCCAGTATCCGTTGCCACGTAGCTCTGTTTTATATCAGGATCCAGCAACACTGACTGAGGTGCTTCCTGACGATGACATAGACTCAGGGGTAAATCCGACTACCCTGTCCACACCAAGAAGGGTGCAAAAACAGCTAGTAGATTTAACGGAGGTTTAGGAGGCGCAGCTTTTGTGCGACGTTTGCTTTACTGTTTGCAAAGTGAGCATTAAGACATGGGATGCTATATTTTGTTTATCCAGTTTTGGTACTGTTTTATGTGCTCACCCTGGATAGCCCAGGTGAGATGCAATATTTCATTTTCAGTGAGATCCTGCTTGTGTCCGTTTTACGGTTATGAGGACAGGAGTACAGGAATGCTAAGTGCCTTGCTCATGGTCGCACAAGAAGTCAGCTACTCTGGTGACATTTTACTCCATGTCTCCTGGTTCCCAAGCCAGTGCTCAAGCTGCTAGACCACACTGGCTTCAAGTAACATCATCAAATGAAGTTGTATAGTAACCTATGGTCATTCCCTTCCACTGAGAAGGTAGTCTTCTTCTTGCCCTAATATGGGGATAAATCGGTCTTGTCTCTTAGCATCTTGATGGCTTTTAGGGTTTCCTGAGGTGAGGTAAACAGCTTACCCTGTATCAAAAGAAGTTATTCTCTAAATACATTTTTAAACATCATTGACCTGTGCCATTGTGGTAATGGTCTTTGTGTCTGTATATTTTATAGTGATGTTTGATCCCAGGTTGTGCCTGTAAAAGGAGATCTGATCCAGTGTACCTACCCGGTCACCAAATAAACCTTTAAAGAAAAACAGTCAAAATCCTGAAATTCAGCTATTTACTTTCTTTTTTCTGCATGTTGCCAAGCCCAGCTTACTAGGATCTGGTCACTGTATAGAATCCTTTTCCTCCCATTTTTTTGAAGTGCCATTTTGTTTGCTGCACTCTTTCTATGGAGCAGCACTATGTTCTTGCACTTGCATTGGTGCTTCGCGTTACAGCCATCTGTTCTTGTGCACATTGGCATAACGCTGTATGCAAATGAGCACAGTCTGCTTGTGCTTGCTGGAAGATAGGCATGGGAAATTAAAAGAGCAAGCAGTCTGCTGATGTGGCGGCATAGCACAAGCTGACAAGCAGAAACATGGGGCATCAAAGAGGCTATTGGATTGCATGGGAGCACACATGAAAACATACAACAGCCTTTTCCAGTGCCATAGGCTAGCATGGCACTTCCCACTTTCAAAGAAGTGAACTCAGCCAGAGTTCCAGAAATGAAAATCAGACACCAAATAGGTCAGAACAGATTTAAGAGACACAATACTAAATCAGGCATTTTTCTTTCAGAACATGCAATTCATGCATTAAATAAGCGTTTTTCTTTAAGACTGAGTGAATAAATGGTAGTTATCCTTGACAGTCAAAATTAGGAAATAACTGAATAAATATCCATTTTAATCATTTGGGGAAGTAGCTAATAACAGATGAGGATTAATAAACTAAGTGCTAGTTTGTTTTTTCACTTCCCTTGACCCTATGTATGGTTACTCGTGACGCAGTGGAGAAGCATTCTGAAGTTCTGCAGGAAATTATGACAATTTCAGTTACATTTTGTAGCAATGTAAATGGCGGTATTCTGAAAAGGATGGATTTCTATATAGAACAATGCTTTACTATACACTGTATTCTGATTGGCTGTTGGTATGTCCCAGCCGAGGTCCTGGTGACATACAACTACTGGACCCAGAGGCAGGATAAACTAAATTCTGTTTTAAGCCTGTTTCAGTATGGGATGCCTCTAATTATTTAAGAAAGGTGCATGGTAAAACCAGAATTGGGGGAGAGTCACGTGATATGAGGCAATTTGCCCTGGTTTTTGAGGACATCTCATATCCTATTTCCACAATTTTCAACTTCTCTCTGCACTAAATATGTGCTGGTTACACCAGTTTTTAAAAGTGGCGACTATTCTAACCTTTCCGGTTATCATACTCTACCCCCCCCCCCAGTTCAAAGTTTGTTGAGAGAATAGCGTCCAATCAACCTGTCCATATCTTGAACAATATGAAATGAGTGTCCCCAACAGCAAGGATTTTGTAAAAAACCATAACGTACCAATACAGTACAAACTGAATATTCCAGTTTCGCCCTTGAGGCTCTTCACAGTGGAGACAAGGCTGGCGCCATCTATATTGACTTGACAAAAGCTTTTGACTTTCAGTTTTAAGCTACTTCTCTGCAAAAGGAAAAAAAAAGTCTACTCTCTGAAAGACGCAGTTGCTTTACTTGCTATATACCTTCCTTCCCGCCCTCGAGATCCTCTCGAACCGGGTAAGATTTCCCTGAACCCTGAATCCTACCTTAATCATGCGCCTCCACCATTCTCTACCCCCTATTCTATTTCTTCTTGCCTGTCTTCCTCCCCTACTGCATGCCCCAAAAGCCTGCTTTCCCTCCCTCCCCCACAGCTTCCACATTCCTACATCCTTCCTTCACATAGGCACGCTGCACACTGGTCACTGCCCCTTGCCCATGGTCCATCCTACCACCATGAAACTGTCCTACACCCACACTGGTCCTAGCCCTCCACTCTGGTCCCCCATGTCTACGCTTACCCTCACCCACTATCATCAATGCTCGGCAACTTCCCGAGATGCTAGCAGGTGAAAACATTCCCTTAAAGAAATACGTCGCAGCTCCTTGAGGCTAGTCCTTCTCCTCCTCCTCCTAATGCTGTCAGGCAACGTGTATCCAAACCCTGGCCCATTCTGCTCTAAAGCCACTAATCTGAGCAAGCCTTCGGGTGCCCTCTCATTCATATCAATCAACATCTGCAGCCTCCTTCCTAAAATGGATGCTCTACAGGCCTTCACCAGCCAACACTGCCCTGACATCCTGGCAGTTGTTGAAACCTGGCTCACCCCATCAGTACCGGACCATGCAATCAGCCTTCCTGGCTACAACGTCTTTAGGCTGGATCGCCTCTCCAAAAGAGGCGGGGGCTGTGCTCTCTACCTAAAAGACTCCATACAAGGGCACCACATCATTACCTCACTCCAACCCACAACTGCTCAGACACTGCCAGTGAGAATCCTTCTCGGAGCCCAAAACAAAACCCTCACTGTTGCCACCATCTACATCCCTCCCAAAGAACAGGGAACTGGTGTAACAGCTGTTCTTGACTTTGTAAAGTCACTCCCACCAGACACCGAATCCATCCTCCTAGGCGACTTCAACATCAACTGGCCTGCGGCCGATGCTGGTGCACACAGGGATACCATTGCTATGGCGAACCTCACACAAATGGTTGACTCACCAACCAGGGAAAATTACAGGACCAGCACCAGCACACTCTTGGACTGGATCCTTACCAGTCACCCATCACGGATATCTAACACTAATGTCCTCCCTGACTCTCTCAGCGATCACTCCCCTCTTAGCTGCACCTGGTCAAATAAATTCATCAAACAACCACCAAAAACGATCACCAGCAGGGTTCTACCCAGTGGTCACCTTCCTCGACTCAAATCCCACCTCCTCCATCAAGACTGGTCCCCTATCTTCAGTGCAACCAACGTAAACACTGCCCTTGACCACTTCATAAACATCTTCACTGTGGCCTGTGACACGTATGCTCCTGTTAAGAAACGCAAAGTCAGATCACTCAGTAACCCTTGGCTCACAGGTGACCTCCTCAGGCTGCTAAAAACAAGAGACCTCCTATGGGAGCTGGCCAGAAACTCTGGAAGGCAAAACGACATCCAAAACTACAAACGTGCTCACAATGACTGCACCAAAACCATCCGCAAATGAAGTCCGCCTACTACAAGCATGCCCTCACAAACTCCTGGGGCAATGGTCGGGAATTCTGGAAGAACATAAAGGAAATCACCGGGAATCCACCCAAAACCCCCCCATCAATACTCAACATCAATGGAACCACAACCCTCAACCCAAAAACCATTACGGATACCTTTAACAAAGCCTTTACCGACCTCAGCGCTGTCCTACCTCAGGACTACTTCAAAGATGGTGAAGCCCCTCTGTCTGCAATGAACACTACTCCCACCAGCTCCTCTGCTTCTACTTCAAAGCAGTCAAAGCTCACCAAGTATGCAAATATGTTATCAAAGCCCTTGGTAAATCAAGATTCAGTAATGACTCCCTCGATCTCAAAATCCTGTCTCTCACACTTGATGAAGTGCTTAGTCCTCTGACCAGAATTTTCAACCTCTCCCTCAGCCTTAGCCAGTTCCCGGACAGATGGAAATCTGCCACTGTCACCCCAATCCATAAAAGTGTTGACAAACTGCCCACGATAACTACAGACCTATCTCCCTACTACCCCCACTCTCCAAGGCACTAGAACGCATCGTCTCTGACCAGCTCACAGAATACCTGGTTACGTACAACATCCTGTGCAAGCAACAACACGGGTTCCACAAAGGTCACAGCACCTCCACAGCCCTACTTGAATTCACTGGCACAATCCACAACGCACTTGATTCCGGTGAACTACTTGGCTCAATCTACATTGACTTAACTAAAGCCTTTGACACCGTCAATCACTGCCTCCTACTTGTCCAGCTTCAGAACACTGGGCTGTCAACCGACACCATTGTCTGGTTTAAGAGCTACGTTGAAGAACGGTCCCAAACAGTAAGAATCGTTGATACACTCTCTGACCCTAGACCGGTCCGCTCGGGAGTCCCCCAGGGCTCCAATCTGGGACCCCTCCTCTTCAGCCTATTCTTAAACTCACTACCGGATAGATGCCCAGAACAAATAATTCTCTACGGCGACGATGCTGTGATCCTCACCTTGGATTCTGATCCAATCCAATTACAAAATAAACTTCAGCGGGCCTTCTCCTCCATCGAATCCTGGTTCCTAAATCATAAACTGCTTCTCAATCAGAAAAAAAACAAGTCTATGGTCTTCTGCAGCCCCCACAACAAAAACAAACAACTCCACCTCTCCATTGCAACCGAACAAGGAGCCATCCTAGAGCAAACACAATCGTTCAAGTACAGTGCCTTGGCATCACCCTTGATCCCCACCTCTCATACGCTGTCCATATCAGCAATGTGGCAAAGTCTGCCAGTGCGAGGTTAGGCATATTATTCTGGCACAGGAAACACCTAACCCCAGAAGCACTGTCAGTGGCCTTCCAAAGCTCCATTGTCAGCATCATAGACTATGGTCTTATCATATATGGGTCTGCAGCTACCACTGCTCTCAAACGTATCGTGACCTCCCTGAATAAGGCCTGTCATTTCATCACTGGCTCACATCGCCGTACCCACATATGTGACCTTTATTCCCAATCTGGATGGCTTCAACTGGGCAAACGCATAAAATACTAAACCTGCATCACGGCCAAGAAAATTATAATGGGGCTTGCCACCTGCGGTGTCTGTGCCCTCCTTAAGCGCTAGACATAGGAATGTCACTACAAGAGATCCAATTCCCATCTACTACATATCCCACGATGTCGCACGACGCAAGGACAAAGATCATTCGCCTATCGGGCATCCAACTGGCTCAACTCTCTTGGCAGTGACAAAGCGACCGCTCCAGTACTCGGCCTCTTCAAGTCCAAGCTGCGCCTCTCACTGCTTGTATCCTGCGATTGCCCATCTTAACATTTCCACCGTTCCAGCTGCACATGCCCGAGCACCCAGCACTTACAATCAGTCTTTGCACCCCTAGCACCTTACCTGTCATATTCCCTCGACAAGACCCCCTGGCTGCACTGTCTCCTGCCCTCACCCACCTCCCCCCCATCTCCACTCCTGTCCCTGCCCCAACCACCTCCCGTACTCCCCCTTACCCCTGCACTTCCTACCCCCCTCAATCTCCTGCCCTCACTTCTCCCCCACGACCTCCCCCCCTTGTCTTGCTCATAGCTCAAGTCTTTGTACTGGTTATTACATGTCTGTAAGTCTGTGATTATATGTTTGTAACTAAAAATGATGACTGCTGCACACGCTGACGTGGAACCTTTGTAAAAGAGCCTCGGCTCAAAGGTATTGTAATCCTAGATTGAAATCAATAAATAAATAAACTCCATGGCCTAGGCCTGTCACTAGACATAGTCACCTGGTTCCAGAGTCATCTCACTAATCACTCTCAACACATTAAGATACATGGCTCCTTGTCAGACATTAGGAAGGTAGGTATCCATTGGCATTCCCTAGGTCTCTATTCTGGCCCCCTACTATTTGACTTATACATAAACCACCTGCCTGATGCCTGTCAGTCTGCAAATGTACATCTCTGTGCAGATGATGCTGTTACCTTTTCCAAGAACCCTAAACTTGGCAGCCTTATCTTCGTCCTCCAGGGTAATTTTGAGGCCCTTGAAAAATGGTCCTCCCAAAACAAACTGGTTATAAATTACAAAAAAAACAAAACTAGCCAGCCCGGTAGCGCAGAGGGTTGAGGCGCTGGCGCCTTACCTCACACCACACCGGCGACCCAGGTTTGGGAACGGACTCTGGCGCTGGAGGGTCGGCAGGGTAAGGAAGGAGTAGGATTGAGCATCCAGAGGACTGCTCTCCTCTCTTGGGGCAGGTTGGGGATTGGTGTCTCTCTGTAGCGGCCCCCGGTGGAAACCGGGGAAGCTCAGATGCGGCTCAACTAGGGGAATTGGAGGAAAAATACAGAAAATGGTGTCTCCATCTGCCGGATGATCGCCATCGGACCAGTGCCTCCTCACGCTCCCATGACAGCCGATCTGACCATAGCAGCACCCGAGCCAGTGTCTTGGCCGAGAGGCCCTTTTCCCCGGAAGAGGAAGAGGGCGCTGTCACTCCCAGGTGACTGCAATATGGGGTCGATCGGGCGCAGAGTCGCTGGAGAGGAGAGTGTCCTTGTGGCAATTGGCCTGAAGGAGAGGTAGGGGAGATAAACAGATAATACGAAAAAAAAAAACCTAAGAAAATGCTCTTCACAAGCCCACAAATGAAGAAACAGCACCCCCCCCAATCATCCACAATAACCTGAGTCATATACTTGAAAAGATGAAAACCTTTAAATACCTTGGGATGATCCTGGACAGTACCTTATCTTTTACTGCCCACATTGACCACCTTGTATCCATGTAAACAGAAGACTGGGATCCTTGTCCTGTAACTGGGTCAACCTTACTGCTGATGTTAGACGTCTCACAGAGGCAAGCTCAGTACTGTCACTAGTTGCCTATGACCTCCCTGTCTACGCAACTACCTGCGACTCAGTTCTCAACAGAATAAATTTGATCGGTAATAAGGCTTGCCATTTTGTGCTTCAGGTTAAAAAGCACACCCATAGCTGCTACCTCTACACCTAAACAAATTGGTTACCCCTACCTAGCAGAATTAAGTTCCAGACATGTCTGCTAACCAAGAAGGTGCTACTGGGCCTAACTCCCCTGGCCCCAACTCACTGCTTCCACCCTGTCATGTAGGAGCGGTTCCAGAGGTAGTAAACTAGATAAGAAGCTGGTTAGGGGACAGGCAACAGAGGTTGATGGTAAACAGAGTTCACTCAGAGAAAGGGAGAGTGACCAGCGGGGTGCCTCAGGGATCAGTACTGGGACCCGGCCCTCTTTAATATCTTTATAAGTGACATTGCAGAGGACCTGGAAGGGAAGAACTGCCTCTGCAGATGATGCTAGAATCTGCAATAGGGTGGATACGGGGGAGGTGCAGAGACCTGAGAAAACCTGAGGAGTGGTCAAGGGTATGGCAGCCAGGTTTCAGTGTGAAAAAGTGCAGAATAATGCCCTTTGGGTATAGAAACCCAGGGCATTAAAGCACAAAATGGGTGGAGTGGTATTGATGACCACCAGGTAGGAAGGAGACTTGGGGGTAGTCATATCAGACAGGCAGTGCGACAAGGCAGTCGGGAGGGTTAGTGGGATGCTGGGGTGCATAGGGAGTGGTATCACCAGCAGAAAGAGAGAGGTGGTATTGCCTCTGTATAGGTCACTGGTAAGGCCTTATCTAGAGTACTGTGTCCAGCACTGGAGACCGTGTCTCTGGGAGGGCATAGACAGAGTGGAGGTGGTCCAGAGGAGGGCAACTAAAATGGTGCAGACTCTACATCAAAAGCCCTGTGATGAGAGACTAAAAGACCTTAGAATCCACACCCTGAAAGGGGGACTATGATAGAGACCTTTAAATACCTCATGGGAGTAAATAAGGTACAGGAAGGAAGTATTTTTCAGAAGAAAAGGAGCGCAAGAATAAGTAAGTGGACATGCTATGAAGCTGGAGGGGGTAGATTCAAGAGAGATGTGAGAAAGTATTTCTTCACAGAAAGAGTAGTGGATTCCTAAAACAGACTTCCAGCTGAGGTTGTGGGGGTGAAAACAGTGCTGGGATTCAAGAATGCGTAGGATAAGCACAAAGGAATCATAGAAATATAGACTTTGACGGCAGATAAGGAACGCTTGACCCACCCAGTCCTACCTATTGGATAAGCTGCAGATCCTAGTTAACAGCCTACTTCCTCCCACCCCCCACAAGAATTGCTTTATGTCTGTCCCATGCATTCTTGAATTTCCCCACTGTTTTTGACCCCACAACCTCCAAAGGAAGGCTGTTTCATGCATCCACTACCCTTTCTGTGAAAATATACTTTCTTACATTGCCCCTGAGCAGTCCCCCCATCTTCAAATTGTGCCCCTTGTTCTTACACATCTCGCTTTCTGAAAGATGCTACCTCTTGGACTTTGATTCCCTTGAGGTACTTAAATGTTTCTATCATGTCCCCCCTCTCCCTCCTTTCATCGAGGATATAGATATTAAGCTCCTTTAGTCTCTCTTCATATGGCTTCTGTTGCAGACCCTGCACCATTTTAGTTGCCCTGCTCTGCACTGCCTACATCCTGTCTATGTCCTTGCAGAGATGAGGTCTCCAGAACTGCATGCAGTATTCCAGATGGAGTCTCACCAACTGTCTGTACAAAAGAGTAACAACTTCCGGTTTTCTATTGGTGATGCCTCTCCCTATGCATCCCAGTATCTCCCAGCCCTCCTTACTGCCTTCTCACATTGCTTGCCTATCTTTAAGCAATCTGATATGACTACCTCCAGGTCCCTTTCCATTTTTGTTGTTGTTAGTACCTCCCCACACATTGTGTACTCTTCCCCTAGGTTTTTGTTTCCCAGGTGCATTACTTTGCACTTCTTTGCATTGAATCTGAGCTGCCATACTTTTGACCATTCCTCCAACCTTGCCACGTCCCTTCTCATCCTTTCCACCCCTCTTGTGTATCAGCCCTGTTGCAGATCTTTGTGTAATCTGCAAAGAGGCATACTTTCTCTTCCAGTCTCTCTACAGTGTCATCTATAAAGACATAAAAGAAGCCCAGTCCCAGTACTGAACCCTGCTGTACCCCACTAGTAACCTCCCTTTCTTCGGAGTGGACTGCATTTACTATTACCCTCTGCATCCTGTTGTCCAGCCAATGTTTTACCCAGGTTATAACCCTGGAACCCACTCCAAAGCTGGCTAACTTGTTTATTAATCTTTTGTGTGTGACTGTGTCAAATGCCTTGCTAAAGTCTAGGTAGGCCATGTCCACAGCTCCTCCCTGGTCTACTGCTTTGGTCACCTAGTCAAAGAAATCAATTAGATTTGTCTGACATGACCTTCCCGCTGTGAATCCATGCTGCCTTGGGTCCTGTGCCCCACTGGCCTCTAGGTACTCAACAGTTCTTTCCTTCAGAAGTGATTCCATAATTTTCCCTACCGCTGAAGTCAAACTAACAGGTCTAGAGTTACCTGCCTCTGTCTTGCTCCAACTTTTGTGAAAGGGAATCACATCCGCCCTCCTCCTGTCCTCTGGTACCACACCATCCTCCCATGATTTGTTAAAAAGGGTAGTCAGTGGTGTCACTAGTTCTCCCTTTAGTTCTTTTAGAATTCAGAGGTGAATCCCATCAGGCCCCATTGCTTTGTCCACCTTCAGTTTTAGGAGTTCTTTCAGGACCCTTTCTTCTGTGAAAGAACTGATATTGACCCCCCTATCCAGAGTGCTTCTATTCTTTGGTTTAGGTACCTCCCCCTCCTCTTCTTTTGTGAATGCTGAGCAGAAATATTAGTTCAGTATCCCTGCTTTTTCACTGTCACCCTCTGCCTACCCCTTTTCTTTTATTAAGCCTCACTATCCCTCCTTTGGTCTTTCTTCGATCCCTAATGTACCTATAAAAGGTTTTATCCCCCTTCTTAACTGAGTTGGCTGTCTTTTCCTCAGTTTGGGCCTTTGTTATTCTGACTGCCTTCCCCTCTTCCTTCTGCTTTAACTGGTACAGTCCTCTGTCCTGCTCCTTCTGTGTTTTCTTACACTTCCTGAATGCTACCTTTTTCTCCCTAACCTTCCCCGCCACCTCTTTTGAGAACCATAGTGATTTTTTCCTTCTTTTTGTTTTGTTGATTTGCTTCACACAAAGGCTTGTTGCCTCTGTGATAGCTGTTTTGATTTTCCCCCATTGTTCCTTCACCTCTCCTTCTTGCCTGTCTGCTAGTGCTTTTCTGAGGCACTCTCCCGTTTTCCCAAAGTCAACCCTCCTAAAGTCCAATACTCTTGCTTTTGTATGGCTTGACTCAATGGCTGTGTTTATCATGAACCACACTGTTTGATGGTCGCTTGTTCCCAGATGGCTACCCACTTCTAAATCAGAGATCCTCTCTCTGTCCCCGTTTGAGAGTATCAGGTCTAAGATTGCTCCTTCATGAGTGGGTTCCAACACTAGTTGTCTGAGGCTTGCCCCCTGTAGGGCATCGGGAATGACCCTGCTATTGGATGTGGCTGCAGCAAAGGTGCTCCAGTTAACATCTGGCATATTCAGGTCCCCCATCAACAATAGCTCCCCTTTTTCTGCCATTCTAAGGATACCTTCTATCATTTCCTTGTCCATTGCCTCCCTCTGAGATAGAGGTCCATATACAACCCCTGTGCAGATTGTGGTGCCATTTCCTGTCTCCAGGGTGACCCACAGTGCCTCCTCTCCTCCCTGTGTACCCTTTAGTTCTGTTACTTTGATCCCTTCCCTTACATAGAGAGCTACTCCTCCTCCTCCTCTTTTACCCACCCTGTCCCTCCTGTAGATCGTGTACCCTGATATGTTGACAACCCAGCCATGGTTCTCTGTGTACCATGTTTCTGTGACTGCCACAATATCCAGGCGTCCCTCTTACATCAAGGCCACTAATTTAGGGAGCTTGTTACTCAGACTATGGGCATTGGTACTCATCGCCCTCTATTTTTTGATGGCCTTACCCCTTTTAGCCCCATCCCTGTCCTTATGCCTTTGCCTTTTTGTCCATTTACCCCTGTCCTGCTCCCTTTTGACTTCTCTACCTTGGTGTTTACCTCGCTGACTACCATGTTTTGTGGGGGGAGGCTGGGATTTCCCTGCTGCTTTTCAGTGCCTCCTCCCTTGGTTAGTTTAAATGCTTGCCAGTGAAGCATTTAAACCTATCACCTAGAATCTTGGTTCCCCTCCTGGACAGATGCAGACCATCGCGCCAGCATAGGCCTGTTTCCCGCCAGGTGGACCCCCAGTCCCCAATTAAGCCAAAACCCTGAGCTCTGCACCAGTTTTTCAACCTTTCATTGAATGCTATGTTGCAGAGTACCCAAGCATCACCCTTGCCATAGACAGGCAGCACCTCCGAGAAGGTTACCATATGTGCTACTTGTCTAAGGCCCCTCTCCAACTCTACAAACTCCTCTTGCACTGCTCTGATCCCATTCCCAGCTAGTTCATTTGTCCCTAGGTGGACAGTGACATCCGGCTCCCTCCTCGGTGCAGCTGCTCTCGCGATCCTGAGGATTTGCCCCCTGTCCCTCCAAGCCATGGTGGCAGGCAGGCACTTTACCTCCCTGTCCACTCCCTCCCCTAGTTTTACTCCCCTAACAATTGAGTCCCCCACCTGGAGTTGTTTCCTTCCCTTCCCCTGTGGGGCCCCGTGCCACCCTCCTGTGTATCTCCTTTGTGGAGATTCCCAGCATCCTCCTTGGTCTCCTGTGCAGGTGCCTCCATAGAGGAACCACACTCTGCCGGAACAGTGTATGAATTGTGGAGAGGTGCAGCTGGAGGGATGTGCCTCTGTTCCACCACCCCCACACTCCCTGAGCCCACCTTAGTCCAACCGCTCCTCTTTCTTGGCAACCTCTGAGGCAGCAGCGGTGGCTCTGGTGGTCCCTGGGTGGGGGAAAAGGTTTTATGAATCCTAGCCAGGTTGGCATGAAGACGAGCAACCTCCTCCCTCGGACCAGAGAGGTGCCTGCAAATAGGGCAACATCGCAGCCTCCAGAATGTGTCTCGGAAGACTGCCGCTCCACAGCCACTGCACTGAACTACTACCATCATGTCTTATTTTGTGGCCCCTCTCCTGTTGCTTTGTATGCTTAATCTCTCCTCCCTGTATTTATTTTTCCACCTACTTTTCTACTGCCTATGTGCCCTTACAGCCCTCGCCCTTCCTGTTCTGGGACAGGAAATTTTTGTATTCTTTGGTAGTTTCCTTCCTTGCTCAGAGTCAGACCTCCAGCAGTTGGGGGAAGAGCTACTCTTTTCCTTCAAGAATGACAAAACTTATGTGGCTCAGTGATCCTTCCCTTCCTACTGCCAAACAGGAAGTTCCTGTTGTCAGTCAAATCCAGTGCCTATAAAAGTGGAACTGGCTAAGGGTGGAGGGAGGAAGGGAAGGAAGGTAATTAGTGAAAAAAGTTCTAGCTCTTTAGTCAGCTGCTCCTTGCTTTGAAAGCAAGATTCCTGTCTGCCAAAAGCTAACAGCAGGGAACTGTAACTGGAGATACCTGGTTTTCTACTGCCTAATCCACACACCCCAATTAACTTCTGTCCTCTAGATTTAGCAAACTAAGAAGTTGATACAGTCCCCTTTCCCCAACACAGAAAAACACACGGGCCTGATTCCAGGGCGAATGTTGCAATTTGCTATGCCTGGGACCCTGCACCCTATTCCAGAACAGGCAGGGTCCCCAGCACTTATGTCCTGTGACATGTGGCAGCCGCAGGGTTGTGCCACAGGATGGGTGCAATGGACCTGTGTCCCGTAAGCCGCCGATGGCAGGGAACAGCCCCCCAGCCCAGAAACAGACCCGCAAGCCCCTGTGGGCCATGGGAGGAGTCGGCAAGTGGCACCAGTGAAACGCAGACCACATGTGCGGTGGGGGCACCCCGATGGGGGGTGCTCTGTAATGGGGGGTCCGTGGGGCACAGCTGTGTGCAGGTCACGGCACTGTCGGGGGGGGGGCAACCGCCGTTTTTCCAGGACTGAAGCCCCTTAGACCAGCTAACAGCTGGTCTAATTCCGCAGTGGATCTTAGAATTGCGTAACTGGGTTACGGCATCTGCCCTCTCAAAATAGGGCACAGTTGCTAACATAACCCCCCTTCCGCTATGCCATAGGGGCTGTGGCCGGCAGATGTCCCCTTTGGTGCAGGTCGCCTGTTGGAATCCCAATCAGCGTAGTGCATGTCGCAGAGATGCGACTTAGCCGTGGGTTTTGGCAAGTCACCCAGACATGAACTCCAACTTAAATTGGGCCTACTGACTTTCTTTCTTTTTTTTTTTTTTTTTACCCTAAATGAGACCCCCCCCACTTGTAATAAAGTGTCTATTTCTTTAACCCCAACAGGCACTGGCTCCTGCTGAGTTAGAAGTGTTCTATTAGTAAGAAAAGTTCTAGCTCTTTAGTCAGCTGCTCCTTGCTCTGAAAGCAAGATTCCTGTCTGCCAAAAGCTAGCAGCAGGCTAGTGGAAAGGAAGGCGGAAAGAGGGAGACAGAGCTGTAGATTCTTGGGTATGGTCTGCGATAATAGTGTAGGTGGGAAGGATTGGGCAGACTGGATGGGCCAAGCGGTTCTTATCTGCTGTCAAATTCAATTTCTGTGTTGCCAGTCTCTCTGCACCAGGAGCGTGGCTTTGAATGCCCTTGAACTGCCTTTTTGCCGTTGTCAGCTAGGCAAGCGTTCATCCGCTGTTAGGGCCGCTGGCTGGTTAAATGAGCTGCCTGATACCTTGTTTAATCTACCTATGTTTGACCAGTTTAAGAGAGCACTACGGGCAACCCTAATGGTCCAGTGCAACTGTAACTGCTAATCATCCTGTCAGTCCCTCCCAGTATACACTTTGAACTGTGTCAGACTCTGGCTCTGTGGCCATGTACCATCACTATGCTTGCTTTACACTGTTTCTGTTTACCTCCTTTATTGTAAAGTTGTTTGCAATTGATCTAGCCTGTTTATTTGTACTTGTTCGACTATATTGTATTTCTTTGTGTTCATTCCACTGGAACTCACTTATTGTATTTGTCATGTTGCCTTGTAATCTGTTATTGACGTGGAACTTTTGTAAAAGAGCACTTCTGCTGAAAGGCATTCCCCCAAATTTTCAATAAATAAATAAATAACAATGTGAGGGAATGGATGCTAAGGTGTTAATAACATTAATTTTTTTTTAAATTTGAGATGGAAGAAAGTTCGTCATGACGGGTATCGTGCTGAGATGGCTTACTGTAGAAAGCATTTCCTGAACAGAACAGCCCTGTTAACAATCGAGGTATGTTATTCATAAAGTAATTAGAACATGCAGTACTAGATAATTAATTTTTTTTGTCTCTACACCTAGTTGGCCTGACATTCCTTCACCCTATCCACAAGATCTTTACCCCACGTGCACTGAAACGGTTTGCAGTGACCCCCAAATACTCGTTGCCTTTCCTCTCATTTTACTGTTCCAGACTTACCTTTCTGGGGTAGCCAGCCAGCCAGGAGTAGTGGCAGCAAAAACTTTCCCGACCTGAGAGAGGGGCAGTGAACCCAGCAGACCATGTACTACAACTCGGTGGGGAGATCATGTGGCATCCCCGAGGGCCACTGTTGTTTACACCTGTTTTTTTTTATTTGTTTCCATCTCCCTATGCACATCACTGCCCCACTATCAGAAGCAGGCAGGAACTAGGCACAACCATTACACTCCAGCTGACCCTTGCCAGCAAACGGTTGATCATATGATATGTGTCCTGCTCCACACTGGTGGCAGGATTGCACTCTCTGTCTGGAGCCCCTATTCATGTCCACACAACTCCCTCAGGCCACCAGGGGGCATTCTGCTCCACACTGGCAGCAGGATTGCACTCTCTGTCTGGAGCCCCTATTCATGTCCACACAACTCCCCCAGGCCACCAGGGGGCATTCTGCTCCACACTGGCAGCAGGATTGCACTCTCTGTCTGGAGCCCCTATTCATGTCCACACAACTCCCCAGGCCACCAGAGGGCATTCTGCTTCACACTGGCAGCTGGATTGCACTTTCTGTCTGGAGCCCCTGTTCGTGTCCACACAACTCCCCCAGGCCACCAGGGGGCATTCTGCTCCACATTGGCAGCAGGATTGCACTCTCTGTCTGGAGCCCCTGTTCTTGTCCACACAACTCATCCAGGCCACCAGGGGGCATTCTGCTCCACACTGGCAGCAGGATTGCACACTCTGTCTGGAGCCCCTGTTCTTGTCCACACAACTCATCCAGGCCACCAGGGGGCATTCTGCTCCACACTGGCAGCGGGATTGCACTCTCTGTCTGGAGCCCCTATTCTTGTCCACACAACTCCCCCAGACCACCAGTGGGCATTCTGCTCCACACTGGCAGCAGGATTGCACTCTCTGTCTGGAGCCCCTATTCTTGTCCACACAACTCCCGCAGGCCACCAGGGGGCATTCTGCTCCACATTGGCAGCAGGATTGCACTGTCTGTCTGGAGCCCCTATTCATGTCCACACAACTCCCCCAGGCCACCAGGGGGCATTCTGCTCCACACTGGCAGCAGGATTGCACTCTTTGTCTGGAGCCACTATTCTTGTCCACACAACTTCCCCAGGCCACCAGGAGGCATTCTACTCCACACTGGTAGCAGGATTGCACACTCTGTCTGGAGCCCCTAGTCTTGTCCACACAACTCCCCCGGGCCACCAGGGGGCAGTCATGTTATGGCAGGAGGGACCCAACTTGCTTGAAGCAGTAGCCACATCAGAAATGGATGCTCAGCAGTGCCTCTACTGCATGATTTGTGAGTACTCAAATCAAGGTTGTCAGCATAATGAGCTGTACCATGAGGTAACTTTTGAGTAAAATATTTTCAGCAGCTTTGTGTGAGTTTACAGTGTCATTTTTAGTAATTTTCAGTTGGTTAAAATGGGACTTCTAATTACCTGTGAGCTGAGGATTTTGACCTTCCATTACAAACTCTACACTTTTCCAGTTTTAATGTAACATTCCACTGTACTTTCCTACATAGATGATCCCACTCAAAATGTTAGGTTAAACAGGAGAAACTATGACAGTAATGGTCCTGTTTTTGTGTGTGTGTGTGTGTGTGTTGGGCAGTGCAAGACTCATCCTGGAGGAGGGATATCTTTTCACCCTGTCCCTCTTGTTTTGATTTGACAGGCTGTATCTGGGTGAGTAATTTCATCATGTCTTCGTGTCACCTCAGAATTCTGTATCTAGCCTGTTGATGTCTTTTAGGTGTTGTTACAGTAGACAAGTGTTATATATTTATATGTAGAATTCTGGCATCTCTTATGGCTGTAAGCGTGCCATCTCTAGTTCTTTGGGTTAGAGAACTACAAATCGATGCTGGCGATGTACAGAGGACTTGAGAAGGCACTCACAGACCATTAGAATGTCTGGAATGTTTAGAAATAAACTGTGTGCTGCAGCGGAGGGCTGCTCTTTTAGGCAGACAACTAGGGTTTGTGCCCAAGTCCCAGGGAGTCAGGAGTTCTTCACTGAGTCCCAGTTTGGTTTCAGGAAGGGGCATCAATTCCCTTGGTCAGATTCATGAATGACTTGCTTCGGAATATGGAAAAAGGCTGCCTGACTGGTGCAGTCTTCATGGACCTGACCATGGCATTTGATTTGGTGGACCATGCTCTTCTGGAGACCAAGCTGGGCCATATGGGAAATGGAGAGTCCACAGTCAAATGGGTTGATAATTATCTGAAACATTGTAAGTAGTGCATGAGATTAGATGGTACCTTGTCATCTTACTTCGAGAGGGTTCCTTCAGTAGGTCATCACATATAGGATTGGCGCCACCTGGCGTCAGGCCGCACGGCAGACTTTCTGTAATACCTGATGAGGGACTGCCCACCCGGCGTCACGTGACCAACATTAACGTGACTGTATATAGTGGGCGGTCCCCACGCCCGCCTTCCAGTTCTTTCCCACCGTCGCCTCATGTCAGTCGCATGGCAGACTTCCATATAGCGATCGTCCTGAAAGTGTCTTGCGTCGGAGTTTCCTTCTCAAAAAAATTCTCAAATTTATATCCTTTTTCATTGATGTCTTCATCTAAGAAGAAGTGCTTGTCGTGTAGCACGCAGATCCTGCACAAAGACGGTCACCTCAAGTGCGTCCTCTGTTTAGGCCCCGACCATCCTGTTTCCTCCTGCCCTGAGTGTCAGACCTTCAACCAGGCCATGAAGAAAAGGAGATAGCAGGCTTTGGAGGCCCATCTTTGAAAAGCCCGTCTGGCTTCTCTTGAAAAGAAGATGGACCGCTTAAGAGAATCCTCGGCCGAAAAATCTTCTCCTTCCAAGAAGCACAAGGAGAAATCCAGGGAACGGGAGTGCTCCGTGGACGACATGCGGTCTTCAACAAGCAAGGCCTAGCCGCCGCCCAAAAAGGACGGTAAGTCTGTTAAGGCCTCAACGGGTCAGCCGGTCGTCGGCTCCTCCAATGAACGCACCGCTTCAGCCATTAAGTCGGTCCCCAGGCTCCTCTGGGGACCATGTGGCAGCCGGTGAGATGACTACCCAGGAGGTGGGTACTCACCTGGCTCCGGTCGGTAAGCCGGTTGGAGGCTCCTCCCCTGCCCGCCTGACTCCACCCGCTAAGTCGGCCATCTCAGACAGTCTTACGGGTGCAGTTCCCCTGTCGGGGCCAGACGGCGCCTCATCCGATGTCCGGCGGAACCAGAGGGAGAAAGTCCTTCCCCCTCCTCTTCCTTCGCCTGTACCCTCTCCTTCTCCGGTGGGTACTTCAGGCGATGATACTGGAGAACCCCTCAACGTGGTTGATACCTCGGGGTCAGCTCCGCGTTCTGCCCTTGGGATCAAGGAGAAGGAAGCTCCTCCTTAGCCATCGGGCCTTACCGTGGAGGCCCCTCCCCCACCTTCGGGCGGGATTCCGGCACCTTCACCGACGCCTGACGTCCCAACGACAGTCCCGCAGCCTGGACCGGTCAACAGGCCTCAGCCATTGGCACTGACGCCGGATCAGGTTCCTCCACCAGGGCCCCTTCAGCCAGCCCCTCCAGCGCCGGATCTGGTGGTGCCAGTCCTGACGTCAGTTCCGCTGACGTGGGCTGTCCCGACACCGGACGCCCAGCCGATATACACTACGGCGGGTCCGACGTGGGTACACCCAATGCTGGATCTGACGATGGGGATTTACTATAGACCCTGAACTGTCCCGCATTACCCGCAGGGGTTTCCTGGGGACCACTACCCGGCGGGTCCCACTCCGGACTGGAGTCACTTCGGACAGTTCTATCCTGGGTTTAATCCCTACTCTATTTTTCAGTGATTCCAGGGTTATTATCCTCCACCAGTTATTCCTCCTCCTCCTCCTCCACCCCCCCCCCTCAGCCTCTGCCTACTCCACCCCCCACCTTCCTCCGGTTGCTCCGGATTTCAAGGCTCTAATCCAGTCTTGGTGGCAGGGGGCACGGTCGGAGTTGGTCTCAGACCTGGAGACTAGGCTCCCACACTCACAGTCTCCCAGGTCCCCTTCCCCGAGCAGTTCCTCTATTGCTACTGTCCATGTCTCGAGGAAGACTCGTCAGGATGTTTCCCTTCCCGATACCCAACACCGTCCTGTCGAGGAGATGGACAATGACGATAGTTCAGAGGGGGCTGACGAATCTTCAGAGGAGGTCCCGGAGGAGCCTGAGGGCCTGAAAGGCAAGGTTTCCCCGAAATCTCCATCAGAAGACTCTGCCTTTTCAGATCTTCTGAGGTCCATGAAGGATTATTTCGACTGGGAGTCTGAGGAACAGGACCCCATGAGGCAGAGGGTCGCGGAACATCTCAACTTAGAGTCTCTGTCCCCGGTCCCCATTCCTCCCTGGATGGCACCTCCCCAAGACCTGACCACTACCATCTGGCAGATGCCTCATTTCCTCCTGGCTGTTCCCAAATGGGCGGACAGACTTTACCAGGTGCCGAAGGTTGCCCCGTTCCTAAAGGCTCATCCCAAGGCTGATTCTGTGGTCATCTCTACGGCTCATGATCACTTCTCAGCACGAAAGCACATGAGCACCTCTCCTCCGGACAAAGAGTTGAGGCAGATGGACCAGTTTGGGAGAAATATTTATTCCTTGGCCACGTGCGCCCTCCGTTCCCTTAACTACGTGGCCCACATGGTGTCCCACCAAAAGGCTACCTTGGCCAGGCTGGAAGCACGAGTTCAGTCCATGGACCCCTCGCCTTTAAAGGAGGAACTTGCTAAGGATCTTCCCTCTCCAAAGTTTTGTGTAGGCGTGCCTTACGGCCCACTTATGACTCTGTTGATTAGGTCGCACATACCTCAGCAACAGCCATTGCCCTTAGATGGCACTCCTGGCTTCGCCTCTCCAGACTCATCAACGAGGTCCATTCGGCGATTCAGGACGCCCCCTTTAGGGGCTCTGTGCTCTTTGGTGGGGACACCAAAGACATTATCACAGACCTACAGGACAGGGGCATTGCCCTTAGGTCTGTGAGGTCAGTGTACTGATCGGGCTCCCAGCAGCAGCAGCAGCCCTTTCATAAAAGGTCCTGGAGGCAGAGAAAGAATGCGCCGGCATGCCACCAAGGGAAGCGTAAGGCCATGGAAACAGCCACGCCTCCTGCATCCAAAAATCAGAGACCTTCAGGAGGTCCTCCCCTGAACGCCCCGCCACTTCTTGACTCCCCATCCCCACTGCCTCCTCAGTCTCACGACGGGGAGCAGGTGGGGGAGAGGTTCTCCTACCACGTGCAGGAGTGGAGGGTGGTCACCTCCGACGAATGGGTCCTGCAACTAGTGTCCGTCAGACACACAACAGAGTTTCTAGAAATCCCTCCGGAAACTCCACCAAAGAGGTCCTCTTACTCACGGGACCAGGTCTTCCTAGTTCATGAGGAGGTAAACTCACTCTTACTCAAAGAAGCAATAGAACACGTTCCCCTCTGGCAAAGGGGAAAGGGGTTTTACTCCCACTTTTTCCTGGTTCTAAAAAAGACTGGGGACTTCAGACCCATACTTGACTTAAGCCAGCTAAATCAGTTTGTCGAGTACAAAAAATTTCGAATGCTGACACTCCAGAGCCTCCTCCCACTCCTCATGGAGAACCACTGGCTCTGTGCTCTGGATATGCAGGATGCCTACCTGCACATCCCCATTTTCCCACAGCCACCGCTGGTTCCTGCACTTTTGCTACCAGGAGGAACACTTTCAGTTTTGAGCACTCCCTTTTGGTCTGTCTTCAGCACCACGGGTTTTTACCAAGTGCCTGGCAGTGGTCGCAGCCTTTCTACACTGCAGGGGTATTGCGGTTTTCCCTTACTTGGATGACTGGCTGATTTCAGCCCATCCAGAGATTCTTTACTGGAGGCTCTTGCTTTCACCCTGGATCTCTTCAGCAGACTAGGGATCACAGTCAGTGTTCCCAAGTCCTCCCTCATCCCTGCCCAGAGACTTCAGTTTATTGGGGCAGTCCTGGATACGGTCCAGTGCAGAGCCTTTCTTCCTCCAGACAAGGTGGAGACCCTTCTCTGTCAGGCCTCCAAAGTGGCTTCTATTAGGACTATCCAAGCTTGGGAGGTCCTGCACCTTCTGGGTCTGATGGCAGCCTCCATCACAACCGATCCGTTAGCAAGGCTTCACATGAGGGTCACTCAGTGGTCCTTGCAGGTGCAGTGGGATCAGCTCTTGGATGTCCTGGACCATTCGGTACTGGTATCCTCAGCGGTTCAGAAAGAGTTGCATTGGTGGATGGATTCCCACAATCTTTCCTTGGGGCATCCCTTCCGGAGCCCGGCACCCTTAGCTTCCCTCACCACGGATACCTCAAATATGGGGTGGGGAGCACCAAGCCCAGGGACTATGGTCCAGCTTGGAGACTTCTTTGCATATCAATGTTCTGGAGATGAGGGCGGTCCTGTACGCCCTACAGGTCTTTCAGTCCCTCCTTCCCAAGGGATCACTGCTAATCCAAACGGACAACATGTCGGTAGTTTGGTATATCAATAAACAAGGGAGAACTCGGTCGTACCCCCGTGCCGGGAGGAGATGCGGGTGTGGAACTGGGCAGTCCAGCACCATCTGGTCCTTGTAGCCGTTCCGGGCATTCTAAACGTCCTGGCAGACAGTCTCAGCAGGTCTCTGACCGTAGCTCACGAGTGGGAACTGCATCAGGAAGTGGCGGAATCCATCTTCTGATGTTGGGGGCATCCGGAAATCGACCTTTTCGTCTCCGAATTCAACACAAAACTTCCCAGCTTTTGCTCGCTCGTTCCAGGGCACGGTGCTTTTTGGAACAACGCATTGTCTCTCTTTCTCTCTTGGACAGGAAAATTTTTGTATGCCTTCCCTCCATTTCCCATTCTACAGAGGGTCCTTCTCAAGCTTCAGGCAGAAAGGGCAAAGATGATCCTCATTGCTCCTCTCTGGCCGAGACAGATCTGGTTACCGCTGCTACAACAGCTTTCCAGGGAGCCACCGGTTCCACTTCCAGTGACTCAAGACCTCCTGACCAGGATCAAGGTCGATTGTTACATCTGGGGCTCAGGACCCTGCATCTTCATGCATGGCTCCTGCAGACATAGCGACCTCTCGCTTTGGGGTCTCCTCCCGGGTTGCTCAAGTCCTCATTGTGGCTAGAAAGCCCTCTACTCATTCCACTTATGCCATGAAGTGGAAGCGGTTTGCCATCTGGGCGATTGCTAAGGGTTGGAACCCCCTCTCTTGTTCTGCCCCACAAGTCATGGAATACCTCCTTCACTTGTCAGACTCTGGTCTTTCCTTCTGTTCTTTGAAGGGTCCATATTTCAGCTATCTTGGCGTACCATGAACTAGTGGATGGTAAACCTGTGGCTCAGTTTGAGGTCTCAAAAACCTTTCTGAAAGGGATTCTCCATCTGAAACACCCCATCCACAGCCTAACTCCACCTTGGGACTTGAACTTCGTCTTGGAAAAGCTCACCCTTCCTCTCTTTGAGCTGGCTATGAGCTGTGATATGATTTGCACTTCCTTTCCTGGAAGGCGCTTTTTCTCGTGGCTATCTTGTCGGCCCGAAGGATTTCGGAGCTTCACGCTCTAGTCTGCAAGGAGCCCTATCTGATTTAACATAGGAACCAGGCGGTCCTTAGAACACACCCGAAGTTTCTTCCCAAGATCAGAAGCCACACTGAATCAATCAGTAGAGCTTCCTGTGTATTATAAGATGGCCAACAGAGTTAAGCTAGCCCTGGCAAAAAAAAATACAGGTGAGGGGGTACAGGCAAAGTGGGCAAGCATTAACGATGCAATACTTGAAGCAACATCCCATTGTGTTAGTGAGAAAAGGAAGTGCAAAAGAAGAAGGAAACCACTTTGGTTCTCAAACATAGTAGCAGAAAAGGTCAGACCAAAATGCTGGCCTTCAAGAAATATAAGGGAACGCAGCAGGATGAAGATAGGGAGGCATACCAAACTTCCCTAAGGGAAGCAGGGAAGGCAGTAAGGCAGGCAAAGGCCCAAACCTAGGAAACACTAGCACGAACAGTAAAAGAAGGTGACAAGACTTTCTATAGATATATTAGTGAAAGGAGAAAGTCCAGAGTGGGTATTGCTAAGATCAAAGGGGCTAAGGGGGCGTGTGAGGAGGAGGACCATGTAAAAGCATCTATCCTAAATAGATGCTTCTGCTCAGTATTTACTGAAGAGAAAGTAGGGCAGGGCCCACAGCTCAGCACCATGGACACGGTGGGGAGGGAGGTGTGCACTAGTCCCTTCACAAAGAAAGGGTCCTACAAGAGCCGATAAGCTCCAGGGTGGATAAGGCAATGGGACCTGATGGCATACATCCCAGGGTACTAAAGGAGCTAAGGGTGGAACTAGAGCCATTATCAGAACTGTTTAGTGAGTCTCTGAGCACAGGAGAGGTCCCAGAAGACTAGAGAAGGGCTCATGTGATCCTGCTCCACAAGAGTGGTAACAGGGAGGAGGCAGGGAGCTACAGACCAGTCAGTCTTACCTCAGTAGTGGGCAAGATTATGGAGACACTCCTTAAGGAAAGGATAGTGCTACACCTGGAATCCATAGGTGCACAGGATCCAAGACAGCATGGGTTTACAAAAGGAAGGTCCTGTCAAACTAATCTCATAGATTTCTTTGGCTGGGTAACCAGAGTGTTGGACCAAGGGGTAGCAGTTGATGTTGCCCACCTTGACTTCAGCAAAGCTTTCAATACTGTTCCACATAGAAGATTGATTAATAAGCTGGGTAGGCTTGGGGTGGATCAGAAGTTGGTCAGCTGGGTGGCAAACTGGTTGACGGGCAGAAAACAGAGAGTGGTAGTAAATGGTATACAGTCAGAAGAGATGCAAGTCACAAGTGGGGTGCCTCAGGGATCAGTCCTGGGGCCAGTCCTCTTCAATCTCTTCATTAGTGACATTGCAGATGGACTGGAGGGTAAGGTTTGTCTGTTTGCAGATGGCACCAAGATCTGCAACAGAGTAGATGATCCAGATGGGGTGGCAGAATGAGAAGAGATCTGGATAAACTAGCAAAATGGTCAGAAGAGTGGCAACTGGGGTTTAACTCAAAGAAGTGCAAGATCATGCACGTAGGGAAGAGAAACCCTGAAGCCACCTATAGGCTTTTTTTATTTTTTCTTATTTAGTTGTTTAACCAGGAGTAGCACACTAAGCTGAAAGCTTTTTTTACAGGAGCGACCTGGGAGCACAGGGAAGTTAAGTGACTTGCTCAGGGTCACACAGTATGCAAGTGGAAGCTGCGGGATTCAAACCCAGGTCTGGTCTGCTGGATGTCACCAGATTTGCAGCACAGAGCCTTAAACCACTGCGCTATACTGCCTCCCTGTGGATGGGAGAGGAGTTGCTGGCAGTCACAAGGGAAGAAAGAGACTTGGGCATCATCATCACTGATGACCTGAAATCATCCAAGCAGACCACTAAAGCAGTAGGTAAGGCTAGAGGGATGTTGCGGTGTATTAGTAGGGGTATCACAAGTCGGAAGAGGGAGGTAATAATCCCTCTTTACAAGACACTGGTTAGGCCCCATCTGGAGTACTGCGTGCAGTACTGGAGGCCACACCTTCACAAGGACATTAACCAAATTGAGGCAGTCCAGAGAATGGCAACCAAAATGGTGCAGAGACTGCATCAGAAAACATATGAGGACAGATTAACTGAGCTCAATATGTATACCCTAGAGCAAAGGAGGGAGAGAGGTGACATGATTGAAACATTCAGACATCTTAAGGGCATTAACAAGGTGAATGAGTCTAACATGTTTCAATATAAGACAAATATTAGGACAAGAGGACACCGCATGAGATTAGAGGGAGGCTGATTAAGAGGTAATGTGAGGAAGTTCTTTTTCACAGAATGGGTGGTGGATGCATGGAACGGCCTACAGCAGGAAGTGGTGGATATGAATACAGTGCAGGGCTTCAAACAGGCATGGGATAGGCATAAGGGAGCAATACAGATGAGTATGAATAGATTGGCCGTTGACCTTGCAAAGGTCAATGGCACATTCGTAAGGTAGAAAAAGAAATGGGCAGACTGGATGGGTCTTGCAGTCCTTATCTGCCATCAACTTCTATGTTTCTATTACCCATCCCCCTCTAACAGAGGTGAGGCACTCCTTCATACAATGGATGTTCATCGGATTCTCTGGTGTTACACTCACCAGACCAAAGAATTCCGTACCTGTGACCAGCTGTTCGTTTCCTTTACCCCTAGATCGAAAGACAAACCGGTTTTTAAGCAGGGCCTTTCAAACGGTTAGGCAACTGCATTAGTTTCTGTTACCAAAAGAACGAAAAGCCCCTGCCGGGTCCCATCAGAGGTCATTCTACTAGGGGCATGGCTGCCTCCGTGGCCTTCTTGCAGAACGTTTCAGTGGCCGACATTTGTGCCGCCGCTACTTGGAGTTCTGTCCATACCTTTAACAAACACTACAGTCTGGACATTGCTTCTAGGCAGAGGGCTGGCTTTGGCCTAGCCATCTTGCAGGGCCTTTTGTCTTAGGCTGGGTCCATTCTGGAGCCCAGTTTTTTCTGTTGGAATTAGTTCTCCTCCTCTCTAGTTTCTCTCGGTCTCTCCTTGGAGGGACTGCTTGGGACTCTGTCCTATATGTGATGACCTACTGAAGGAACCCTCTACAAGTAAGATAGTATGGTTACGTAGGAACTTACTGTAACAGTAGATCTTCGAGAGAGGTTCCTTCAGTAGGTCATATTTTTCCATCCCTCCTTCCCCTCATTTTCTGTTTTGCAGGGACTTCAAATCCTGTTTGCTTCTGCTGTCAGGCCTCTTCCTGGCTCCAGTGGGAAAACTGAAGGGCGGGCATGGGGACCGCCCACTATATACGGTCACGTGACGTCGGGTGGGCAGTCCCCCATCAGGTATTGCTAGAAAAGTCTGCCGTGCGGCCCGATGCCAGGTGGCGCCAGTCCTGTATGTGATGACCCACTGAAGGAACCTCTCTCGAAGATCTGCTGTTACGGTAGGTTCCTACGTAACTGTACTTTCTTCTTGCTCAGTACAGTATGCCATTACCACAGAGTTCAATTTTAGAACCATTACTTTTTACAATTTTTGTAAATGACATACCAGATTTGTATTCAAATTTAATTTTGTATGCTGATGATGCAGTGATTTATATGTCGGATACAAATATACATATCGCGAATGAAAAATTATCTCTAGAATTTCCAAAGTTACAGGAATGGTTTAAATCTAATAGGCTGTTACTGAACAAGAAGATGCGAATGCCATATTTTATTGTACATCTCAAAAGTATGTTACATTTTTGGTGTATTTTTGTATAAGGATGTCTGACCAGATTGTCCTCGAACAAGTTGAGCACTTCAAGGGAGGTAAAAAAGGGGGGGGGCTATCTCGGGCAGAGATGGGCCGAATGGTCTTTTTCTGCCGTCACAATTCTATGATTGTATGGAGTATTTAAGGGTTACATTAGATTCATATTTAAATTATGAAAAACTTATGGAAAATGTTACAAATATTCTACATAGAAAGATTTGTTTTCTCTACCAGTTAAAAAATGTGTTATCTTCCGAAACAAAACAGTAATTGCTTGAAATTGTTTACTTCCTACTTTGGAATATGGTAGTGTGGTCTTGGGGACAGCCTCAGCAGGGATCATTAATTAGTGACAGGTTCTTTGTAATGTGATAAGCAGCTTTGCTGCAAACAGCCTTTATAGAGAACACCACTGTAAAATGTACGAAAAAGCAAAATGGTTGCCACTGGCACAAAAAGATGATTTTCACATATTTCAATTTATCTTTAAAAATATTTGGTTAGGTGACAGAAATCCTCTGGCCGATTTGTTAAAAAATTATGATTTAAATCAGGGCTTAGGATTAGCCAAACAGTCCTTGCTGGTAACTCCACCATACAAAACATAATAGGACAAAAATCTTTCTATTATTATACGATTAGAAAATGGAATAAGCTTTCAACAGAGATTTGTCTGGCCCTATCTTTACAAATTTTAAAAAATAAGCTGTTAAGTCACTTGTCGCTTATGTCTGCCTGTAAAATTATTGACTTCCAATTATAGAAATGTTTTTCCAAATTATTTTTATGAAGGCTATAGTACCTATTCGCATCATAATATTATTAAGCTCATATGTTCAAATATATTTGAAGGATCTTTCTTCTTCTCTATGATCTTGTATATGTAGTGTGTTGTACATTATTCTATGTAATGGCTGATCAGTTGTGTTTTTGTAAAAAACACCCAGGTCATGCCTGTAAATAGACCGTACAGTCTTGTGTAGTTATCTGGTAATAAATTTAAATTGAGCACTCTCCTCCTAGGGAGAATGAGCTGTGATGTGTCCCTTTGTAGTGACTCCTGGTGGTTGGTTTAGCAGTGGTGCCGTAGCAAGGGCGGGTAATCATGTGCTACCAGGATATCGCAGCATACACACATTGGGAAGAAGGCAGGGGGAAAAGGTCCAAACGCGTGCCGAATTATGGCCTTCAGGGTTCCTCCCATGCCACCAACCCTTGCGCACACTAGCTGTACTTCCCCTTATCCATTGTGACCACACTGGAGTGGACTCTGCTTCTTTTTGACTGGCTTCAGGGAGCTGCCTCAGCAGGGTTATGCCGTATTCGTGTGGGGGAAATAACGGAGAATCCAAGGAAGGGGGCACTGACAGCTGGAGGGGTGTCCCACTGAGTTGGCCCTGTCGACAGGGGTAAGAGGAAGGCGGTGAAGCCAAAGTACTGCCAGCATCCCCCCCGGATAAATAGATCAATAAAAAAAAAAACAGGAGATAAACTCCAGCAGCGATGAGTAAGTCAGACAGGCAGCAGCAGTCAGCCCATAGCAGTCCTGAAGGAGTGGGGCATCATTAGGGATGAGGTGAGCATGGAGTATAAAGACGTTACAGAAAAAAATCCAAATTAGCTAAAAATGATGTTGTGATTTATAGTAATGAACCCGAAGGCTAACTCTGGATCTAGGAAAGTTGTGCTGCTGGGTCCTCAGTATCGTGGTAGCCTTTCAGACTAGTTTACATTTTATTTTTGTATTTTTAATTACCATGTGTGAAGTCACTTCTTGATTGCCTCTACCCTCTTGTTCTGGATTTGGACCCTTTAAGTTAAACCATGGGGCCCCAGACAATCTCCGCACAAGTCGTAACAGATGCACTTTTTGCGACAGGAGGTGGTTGTGTATGTGCGTGTGTGTGTGTGCTGATCAAAACTTGCAGTTACCAAATTTTAAAGTTTTACATTTCATACAATAAAGTAGAATGGAATAGAATTGAATAATGGGTTAACTAGTGTGTGTCGTACTGCTGCATGTCTATGCAACAGCCAGCAAGTGTGCTAATACAACAGGGCAGGGCCATGTTGCATTAGAACCTGTGTAACTGAGAGGAGATATTTTGGTCAGGACTCCCAAGTACAACTACCCACCTTTTTCAAAACATGCCACAGAATCTTTAACTTCCATCTTGACAGCCACAAGAGAGCTTCAGAAGGAGCCTCAGTTTAACTCGTTTTTCGAAGGCCGGTGCCTCAAACCGTGTAGCTCCCCTTCCCCTTCATGAACTAGGATGTAGAAAACGTACAGAGTAACTGAACATAGTATGGTGCGCCATTGTGGACTCTGAGCCTTGATTTGTTTTGAAACCAGTAGTTAAGCTAAAGTGCCAATGAGCAAGGTGGGGTTTCCAAGAACTGTATGTAGAAAGTAAAGATTTTATAGTTGGTACCAAATTGTTGTCTGTGAACAAGATAGGGTTTCCCAGCAGGGGTTGACAAATTTCAAATTTATGTGCTAGTCCAAGGACAAGTAGCCTGGCCAAAAATGGTAGTCCCAGTGTTGCGAGTGGTAGTCCATGGTCGGAAGGCCATATTTTAATAGTCTGTTTTTTATTCGTTTGCACATTGTCATCTTTCTTTCACACTTGTTTTATTAACTGCAAATAAAATGTGTTTTACAGTATCTTACTGTGTGCGTGTCCTTGACTGGGTGGGATGGGGAGGGATGAGGGGTACTGGGTACACACTACTAGGCAAACTTTATTTCGATGCTTTCTGCTCAAAGCTTAAGTGACTTCACTGCAGGCAGCCGGAGTCAGGGAGGTAGTGGAAGGGGAATGCCCTATGCCAGTACTATGTTTGTGCTTCACTTGTTGTGTAAACTGCTGTTATTATGTTGCAAGTTCCCCAGCAGGCCAAGGCCATATCATCCCCCCTTCTTTTTCATTTTAATTTTTTTTAACAGTTTTTATTTATCTATTGTTTTGTTTGCAGACTTATCCCCCTTCCCCCGATGTAAGAAATACAGTCATACTCCACTTACTTAGTCCACCCACTGCTGCCACACTCCAGCAAAGCAAATGCAACCTGGGCTGTCCCCTCTTATCAGTCAGGGTAGGGTGGCGAGCACTGGGATTGGCTAATAACTTATATGGGCTTGGCTACTAATAAACTTATATTTTTAAAGTAAAAGCACTGTACACTTTAGTTTCTTTAGAATATCCTTTGTTTTATACTTCTGTCTCTACTTCTGCAACCTTAAAAACAATCAGACTAGGCTAAAGAATGGCCACACAATGTAAATTTATTCCACACAAATCTGGTCTTTTTGCCCCCTTCCCCGAGTCCCTCCCGTCCCTCACCCAACACCTAGGCAGTTAATGTCTCTCACACGCCACTGACAGAGTGGATGGACGTGGACCCCTCCCCCCTTTTCTAGTCCCTTCCCAGTTTTTCCTTTGACTTTGCTCTTTTTTGTTTTAATTTCCCTTTAGCATTTTTTGTTTTCATCAAGAGACAGATCACAGTTCAGTTCAACCCAGCAATGTTCCTAATAAATTTTTAGAAGGGTCCAAGCTCAAGCTCTGTCTGCTGCATGTCCTTTTTCCACCAAGGCACATGTCCCATTAAGAAATGGAACTGTGCACATTGCAAGCCACAGCATTTGTTGCCTCACTCCTTTCCCCACCTCTTTCAATGCTCTTGCAGCAAATGCTGGTGACGCGGCACTCCCATGTTGATCTTACACCTGAACCCCCCAAATCACCAGGCAACCGTAATCCTCCAGTACTCAGCTGCACCCCGCTCCAGTCCATGCCCTTTACTCTTACCTGCCAACTGCAAGGAAACACAACATGTGACCTGCCAAGGATGCCATCTCCCGATGTCCCTACATGCTTGTTCACTCAGCCACCTACATCACAGAGATCCCTCCAGTGATTTCACTCATACCACAGTCGCTCTGCGCATGCTCGTTTCCTTAAAAAAAAAAATCAGTTCCATGGCTCACTTCAGAGGCTTTTATGTTGCGACCCTTCCTGGCCAGATGACAAAATGACAAGTAGTCAGGTACACATTACAAATGAATGCAGAGACTCATACTTGTCCGTGGGCAAGTGGGCAACTGAAAAGTGCTTGTCCACAGCAATAATTAGGTAGCCCGGGACGTCGGGCTATGGGATTTGTCAAGCCCTGTTTCCCAGTTCTCTATTTAGAAAATAAGCACATTTTGAAGCTGGTGCCAAAGTGTTGTCTATGAACAAGATAGGGTTTCCCAGTTCTACATGCCCAAAATTACCATGCTTTATTGCTTGTTCTGAAGTGTTGTAGAACTGCATGGAGTTCTGTAAATCCCTCTGACAGACTAGAATGTGGTTTCTTGGGACGTGGATATGTTGTTCAATCCACACTTCTTGGCAGGTACCTTAACGCTTTAAGGTGAGCCAGAAAGTCTTCAAGCTGGCTCCTCCCACCCACCCGAGTGGTAAAACCCTTGGCTCCGCCCCATGACTCCAGATCTTCCTTACCGCTTGGAAGCTCAGGTTCCCTCCTTAGCTCTCTTGCATCTCTAGGCCTGGATCCTAAACCTTCGGTTTTATCGAAAATTGTTTTGAAGTTTACGCGACTTCAGTCTTCGCCTTCCTTCGCGGCTGTGATGGACTCTAAATCCACTCCTGGCTTCCGTCGGTGCCCTTGCGAGCAGAAGATGTCTCAAACCAACCCACACACCATGTGTGTCTACTGCCTCGGTCTTGGCCATGATCCGCAGGCCTGCGATCTGTGCAAGTCCTTTTTGTCATCGGTTCTCGAAGACCGCGCTGCCCGACTCCATCTGGGGTGCCCAGAAAAACAGTTTCCGCCAGTGCAGTCGAAAGAAGCCTATTTGGCAGTGTCCGCAGCGGCAGGCTCTGCGGAGCAGCTGGATCAGTTAATCGCCTTAGAGGAGTAGGCGGCCCAGGCCGCGCCTTCGTCATCCTCAGCGTCGGCATTTGTCTCGCTCTCCTTGGGCTCCTCTTATACTGCTTCCTTTCAGGAGCTTTGCCAGTCCCTCTCCACCAAGGGAGAGGGGCCTTTAGGGACCCGCTTCTCTCAGTCGAAGAAGAAAGACCTGTAAGGTAAGTCCCACTATTGACATTCGTGGGAGCGGGAGAGATCTCGCTCCCCGGACCATCCTCTTTTGACTACAGTCGAGGTTGCGGCCTCCGGTGTCCCCGTCAGGCCAGCTGACCGAGACACCCATCGATATGGTCAAGATCTTCCTTGACCCGTTAGACGGGCTGTCGACTGGAATGGCCGACAACCCTTCTTCACCAGTTCCCCCAGTGCCTACCGAGGACTTGCCTAGGCCTCCCGGGCCGAAGTCCCTGGTCAAGGCCCCGAACCGGAGGATCAGCGGGTCTCCCCTGCTCCTTCTTTGACCCACCCTCAGCGATCCCGACGGTTTTGGTCCTCTTCCGTGTCGGGCAAGTCCCGCCAATGCCGGCAGTCTCAGTCACGACATCACGGAAAGCGGCATTGCTGCTCATCCTCATCTTCCTCCTCGGAGGAGAGGCTCCTGCGCAAGTTGCGTCGGCGCTATGAGGATATAACGTGGCAACAGCTCTTATTGGCTAGCAACAAGCCGACTCCGTCGCCTTCCCCAGCAATAAAGTGGCTGTCGCCCAAGCAGCCGAAGCAATCTCCTACCCTCGGTTCCTTGGTCGCCCCCCACAGCGGGGCTCGCTGCAGTGGGATGCCTTTTCATGGCTGTGGACCGCGGGCCTCTTCTACGCCTTCCCTCCATTTTCCTTGATCCACAAGGTGCTTCTCAAGGCGAGGAGGGACAAGGCGCAGGTGATTCTGGTAGCCCCAGTCTGGCCTCGCCAGTTCTGGTATCCAGATCTCTTCAGCCTCAGCTCCAGGCTCCTGAGGCGGCTTCCAGCCCACCCAGACCTGATCTCAGTCAGCAAGGGGAAGGTGTTTCATCCGGACCTTCAATCCCTGCATCTGACAGCCTGGTTCCTGAGCGGCTAGAGTTCCAGGCCTTGGGTCTTTCCGACGAGGTCCTCAACATCGTTGAGGCGTCCCGTAAGGAGTCGACCAGAAAATGTTATGCCTTTAAATGGAAGAGATTCTCCATTTGGTGTCAGGGCAAGGGTTTGGACCCTTCATCCTGCCCTTTGGCTAGCATTTTGGACTACCTGTGGTCCCTTTCTCAGCTAGGGCTTAGGTCGACAACTCTTAAGATGCACCTGGCAGCCATCTCTGTTTACTGGGCGCGGGTCGGCAAGCAGTTGGTGGCGCAGGAGAAGGTGGTCTGGTGTTTTTTCAAAGTCTTAGACCACATATCCCTTCCGGTGCAAGAACCTCCACCTCCGTGGGATCTACTGCTGGTACTGGCTAAGCTCATGGGCAAGCCATTTGAACCGATGCACAGGTGTGATATCTCCCACCTGTCGTGGAAGACCGCCTTCTTGGTGGCTATCATGTCAGCCAGAAGGATGGGAGAGCCCCAGGTGCTTTCCATAGAGTCTCCTTATCTGGTTTTCCATAGGGACAAGGTTGTCCTTCGCCCCCACTGAAATTCCTTCTGAAGGTGGTGTTGGAGTTTCACCTGAATCAGGTGTTGACTCTGCCAGTGTTCTACCCCACTCACACCTCAGAGACTGAATATAGGCTCCATACTTTGGACCCTGGAAGAGTGCTCGCCTATTATAAGGAGCGGACGGCTGAAGTTCGGCGAGGGGTTCGCAGCTGTTTGTCACCTACGCTGAAGCCGCACCTGGCAGACCTGCAGCCAAGCGGACGATAAGCAGGTGGGTCACCTCCTGCATAGATCTCTGCTATAAGTTGGGCATGGAGCCACCCAGAGGGACAAGAGCTCATTGAAGCTGTCATACCGCTGCTTCAGTGGCTGCTTCTAGGGACGTCCCTATCCAGGAAATCTGCAGGGCTGCTACCTGGAAGTCAGCACACACCTTTATTTCCCATTACCATATTGACCTAGAGTCACGCCGGGATGCTGGATCTTATCTGTGTCAATCTTCACCATTCATCACAGATGGGTATCTGGCCGGAGGTCAGGACCCGCATGGGCTTTTTTTTAAGGTAGGCGGAGTCGACACCTAAGTGCGCCGCCCAGGGGCAGCGCACTGCGTCGGCGCTCGCGGGTTGACTATTGAGGCTGTGTCGTTCTCCTGCTTGCCAGTTCTTCGTCTCCTGCCATAGAGGTCACCTGGTGGGAAGCTCTGAAGAAAATTCTAGGCCTGCTAGTTTTCGAAATCCAATCCTTCGGTGTCAAAGTCCGTTGGTACTCCTGACGGTTCTGTTTTTGCCTCTACTCGACGTTACCTGGTAAGATCTTTCCTTATCTTTATATTTCGCGACGTCGAGTCTGTTTTTGGTGTTTTTTTCCCATAGGTCATGTCTTGGTCGGAGGGCAAGAAATCTTCCAGGACGGGTCGGTCCCCATGCTAGCGTGCCCATGCGGCGAAATTTCTCTGTCACCGACCAGCATGACCGGTGTCTCTGTGTCTTGGCCCGCTTCACGACATGGTTAAATTATGGCGCCTGCTTCTCCATGGACCGCGGGTCCTTGAACAGCAGCGTGGAAAGTGGGCGAGCTCACCCACGACTTCTAGGGTCGGACGCACTGCCGGGCCAAGCCACGCCTTCTCGGCCTTTCCTCCGGGTCCTCCTGGTTCTATACGGACTGAGGAGGAGGGAGCCTCGCTACTTGTAGCCCAGCCATTGCCGAGGCTTCTTCCCGGCGCGGGAGGCCCGTCCGGCTCCTTCCTGGGAGGCGGGCGGGGAGGCCCGCCAAGCAGCCAGCCCTTTGGGGTGAAGGCTCCCCGGTGTCGCTCCCACGGCTGGAAGGCCTGGGTGGCGCCATCCTCGATGCCGTTGGCGGCGCCGTCGGAGTCCTCGGCGCTCCGTCAGTAACTGGCCCTGACGGACCGCTGTCGCGCCAACTTATCACATCGCCGCGGGCTCTGTCGTGGCCGTTATGCCTGCGGCACTGTTAGCAGCGCCATGGGATCTACTGCGATGTCGCCCTTAGCCACGTCGCCCCGGTGCCGTCCTCGGCGCCAAGGTTGAGCACGGCGCCGTGTCCTTGAGGCTCGGCACCGTGGGGCCTTTGGTTCCCTCAGTCAGTGATGTTCACGGTGCCACTCGCGGCGCTGGCTGGCCGGGCAGGGTCGTGCTCGGCGCCGTGTCCACCTTTGGGGCCGTCCGCAGTGCCGCCCCAGCCCTCGGCGCCGACGGTGTCGCCGGGGCTGTCGTCGAGGCCTTCCCCTTATTTGGTGCCACTCGCGGTGCCATGGGACCGGATGGTACCGTGACTGGTCCCGGCTCTGGATCTCTGGCTCGGGCTGGGGCCGTGCCTCCCTCGGATTCCGCTCGCGGGGTTGCGGGAGGTGCTGGCACCAACTCGGGCACAGCTGTGGTCTCTGGGCCTGGTGGCAAGGATGGTTCTGCCCGCCCTCCCACGGTTTGGCACAGGGCCTCGGACTCTACTTCCTCGGAGACGGGAGTCCAGCTCTGGGTCGGACATGCAGTCTGACCCCTCGGGGTTGGCTGTTGGGGTGGGCAGCACGGTGGTCTCTTTGACCAGTCAGAGTCAGCCCCCTTCTGAGGTGAGGTCGGTGGCTACTGAAACTAGGGTCAGTGGTGCTGACCAGCAGGCAGTGGTGCGGGCCACCATAGCTCTGCAGCCTGGTCTTGGCGGTTTCACTGATCCCTCAGTGGTGGTACCCCTTCCGGTGGTGTGCCTTGATCGCCCAACTTTGGGGCCCATCGGAGCACCTGCAAGGGGGGGAGGGTACTGCACCCTGGATAGCCCCATTGGGGGCTGCCCAGAGATGCCAGCTGCCTAGGCTGGCCCTCTCAAGGAGGAGGACTCTTTCAGACTCCGAGGGGTGTGGGGTCGGCGCTGGCCTTTTTCTGGGGTCCACCCAGGCCCTGGGAGAAGCCGTAGTGCGGATTTCCACTCTTCCTCCGCGGTCTCTTTGAGAGAGTCCCGTTCTTTTGAGGCAGGGGACCGTCCTTCTGGACCTATACGGCCCCGGTCGCCTCACTGGGGGGATTCTTCCGGGCGCAGCCAAGGCAGTACCGATGTGGTTGTTCAGCTGTCGGCTGTGGGGTCTTCCAGAGCACCTTCTTCCGTGGGTGCCCATGGTCCGCTCCTTAGCCCAGGCGGAGGTCAGCCGACATCTCTTCTCGGCTCCCAGGCATCCTCGGTCCTAGCAGCCCTCTCACCTGGGAGCAGTTCAGAGCGGTGGCTGCTCGGTTCCCTGCTTACGTTAGGGCAATGGACAGCCAGGTTTTTCAACCTCCCCCCGTGCAGCCACCCACTGAACAGATGGTGACCTCCAGCTCCTCATTCCCCTCTTCAGGGGGAGAGGAACCCTCTGTCCACATCTCTCCGGCTGCTGATCTCTCTGAGTATCAGCGATTCCTCGTGAGGATGTTGGAGGATTTACACCTTTCTCCTTCCACTATTAGCAATCCTGAACACTCGGCACATGCCTTTCTAGGAGATTTTGGCGAGGCTACCCTTGTGGTGCCGCCCTGGCCGGCTCCCTTTCGGGAAGCGTCGTTGCGTTCCTGGCAGAGGCCCTTCTTCGGAGTTCCTGCCCCAAGGGATCTCAGCCAGAGGTATAGCGCACCCCCGGAGTCTCCAGGTTCCATGCCTCATCCACAGTCCGGATTGACGCAGTTGGATACTCCTGATGGGCTTCGCGCCCTTCACCGTGACCAGCCCCCAGATCAAGACTCCTTGGATTTTGATTTCTGGGGTGGGAGGACTTTCTACTCGGCATGGTTACTTCTCTCTATCTCTGCACATCAGGCCCACTACACAGCCTACGACAGGTTCTTGTGGTCCAGGCTAGGTCAGCTCCTAGCCTCATTGCCTGACACGGAGCAAACCAGACAAGCCATTGCACTCTCTGCGCGTGGCCTGGAGCTAGCAAGGCACCAAGCGAGGGCATCTTACGATGCCAACGAGGTAGCTACCGGGGTCGTAGGGACAGCAATCTGCACTAGATGGACGGCATGGCTATGTGTTTCCCGGTTGTCACCCTTGGCCCGGCGTAGGGTAATTAACTCCGCCCACAAGGGAACCTACCTTTTCTCCCGCAGAGTGACACGGCGCTTGTCGGGCAACTCTCCAGGGCACCTGCCTCTCTCTCTCCCCACTCGGCTCTCCAGGCCCTGAAGGTTTCCTAGTGTGTCACCCACTGAGGCTAGGGACTTTGTCCCAGGGTGTAAAAAAAACCCTCTGGGGCTTGGTATCACCATCTCAGATGAATGGTGAAGATTGACACAGATAAGATATGAAAATTATGTACCTACCGTAATTATGATCTTTCTGTGTATCTTCACCATTCATCACAACCCTACCCTCCATCCCCTTGGAGCCTCAGTCTCTGGGTCCCCTTCCCTCTCTGTGACTTCCCCTCTCCTCCTTGGGAGTGGGGTAAAATAGGGACACACGGGAGTATTTTTCCAGGAAGAGTGGATAGCTCGAGCGGCACTCCTTCTCCGGTACATTGTCTCCACCCCTGTGGGGTGGGAGTTGGTAGTTGCCCTCCTTCTCTCCTCCTCCCTGTTTCCATCCAACCTATTTCTCCTAAAAAAAAAAAAACCTTTTTTTCACCAAAAATCTTTTCTTGAGAGAGTGCTGACTCTCTGTTTCCTGTCCTTCTCCAGAATAGCCGACTCTGCTTATCTGGAGTGTTTGCCAGTTATTCCGTGCCTTGAATTCTGGCAGAAAGCTTTGCTACTCCTAGCAGTTCCTATACAATCTGGAGACGGACCAGGGTCCGGGATGTCTTATCCTTTTCCCCTCTCTCCTAAATTCTTTACCCACCCTACCCCCCTTCCTCCTCTTCCAGAGATTGGGGCCCCTTCCAATCCCCTTTAGTTTCTAACCTCTTTCTCTTCTGTCCTCTCAGTCATTTCTCCTTTTAGTTCATACATCTTTTCCTTTTGCTGTCCCTTGGACTCCCTCGTCCCACCCTCCACTCCCTTCCTCTTACTTCTCCGGTGACTCAGAACAGGCAGGCAGGCAGAGTCGACACAACCTAACGACCAACCCTCGAGCACCACGCAGTGCATCGGCCTCGAGGGTGGCACCGATGGTGTGTCGGCTCCGGCTACCTTTTAAAAAAAAAAATAAGCTCCTGCGGGGTCCTGACCTCCAGCCAGATACCCATCTGTGATGAATGGTGAAGATACACAGAAAGATCATAATTACGGTAGGTACGTAATTTTCATTTTTGGGACCTTGGTTCTCCAGTACTTATTCCCCAAGTAAGTATAAGGGGGTGCGCGCCTTGCCTCCCTCCTCCCGGACAACTGCTAGGAGTCTGCCAAGAAGTGTGGATTGAACAACATATTCACATCCCTAGAAATACAGTATCTTACTTCGATAAACAGCTCTTGCAGCAGGTTACACCATTAGGACTGAAGCCGGCAGGCGCCAGGACCCCACGGACATTTTCTAGCTAGCAGTATTCAGCAGGGACCACCCCCGACATCGGTCCGGCCCCCGACGTCAGGCATCTTACAAAAGAGGGTGGTCCCCCAGAATCCCCAGTTCTTGTCCCGCCGTCGACTCGCCAGCATCGGCCTCACAGTCTCACTCTAGCACACGACGACTAAGAACTTTACTGTTTTACCTATCAATAAATGTCGGCATCTCCAACTCCTTCTTCAGAAGGACATCCTTCCAAGTGTGCCTGCAGCAAGCAGATCCCCTTCAAGGATCCTCATTCGTCCTGTCTGCGGTGCTTAGGCCCAGACCATGACACCAAGGCCTGCTCCTCCTGTCAGGGGTTTAACAGTCGCAGCAGGATCCGCCGCCAGAAGGCACTTCAAGGGTTCCTCTTGGAAGAGAAACTACAGAATATGAATAAGGAACCTTCCTCCGGAAGTGAAGCTACCTCTAAGGCCCACAAGCACTGGAAAAAGGCCAAGTCCAGATCCCCTAACCGTATCTCAGACTCGCGCACCAGCTCAGGCTCCACGCGCTTAGACCGCTGTCCCTCCAAGGCTCACTCTCAGCCCCCTCCGGTTAAGGTTAAGGCTTCAGGCAGTACTTTGGCTTCCTTGCACCCTATAAAGACTTCCAGGCCTTTGGCTTCCTCCACTCCCTCCCGGGCCTCTTTGAAGTCTTCAGACCATCATCACAAGTCTTCTTCCTCAGACCGACGCCAGGACCCCGACTCCAGATCGGTCTCTCAGCCTCCCAAGGGTCCAGATCCCCCACCTAGGAAGAGTAAGGACCTGACATCCCTCAAGCGGACAACGGACCCGACCTCGGCTAAACACCCGACATCGGCCAAACACCCGAAGTCGGTCAGACGTTCGCTGGAGCCGAAGACATCGGCCAAACACCAGATGTCGGTCAGACGTTCGCCAGAGCCGAAGGCGTCAACCAAGCACCAGATGTCGGTTACACGTTCCCCAGAGCTGAAGACTGACCCCCTGTCACCGGTGGACACCAATCGCCGGGACTCCACGGAGGAGGACCTGACGTTGCCTGAGGACCAAGCAGGTACAGTGAGGACGCCGGGCTTCCACGGGAGCCTTCATCAATCCCGGAGACGCCTTCGGTCCTGACCCCGGCGGCAGACCACCGGCGCCATGGCCGTCGTCAGGTATGAAAATCCAAGAGGGCAAAGATCTCTTCACTTTCTGGTGGGACACAATAAGGAAAGATGTAATCCCAGTGAAACCTCCTCCTCCTCCCACTCCTTCACCTCCTACTCCCCATCCTCCACTGTAGGGGCCAGCAGGATGACCACCGACCCCCAAGGAGCACACTCCACCTCCTAGGAGATAATCCAAGGAATGGAGAAGGCCTCCTTCAAGATCTCCCTCAGGATCTCCCAGCCCCAAGCGACCCAGATGTCAGTGGTACACTCCACCAGGGGAGGATTCTAGACCGGATACATCGGACACTTCCACGTCTCCTTCTCCTCTCAGCATCCCATCACCTGACCCACAAGACCTGCCCAGGTCACCTCCGGATGATCCCTCCTTTTCTGAGATTATGAGGCACATCCAGGAGAACATGGGATGGGATTCGGAAGATCTCGACCCCAAGAGACAGTGCCTTGCTCGTTACCTTCGGCAGAAAGATCCTAAGCCTGTGGTAGTGCCACACTTGGTGGACACTTTCGCGGACGTCACCAAGGCTGCGTGGAAGCATCCGCACTCCACCCCCGCTGTGTCGAAGAAAGCTGACCACCTGTACAAGGCCCTGAAAGAAGACCAGTACTTGGCACAACAGCCTCTGGCTGACTTCCTGGTCATCATGGCCTCTCATGACAGGTCCCAACGACCACAGCATATGAGCACACAGCCACCGGACCAGGAATCCAAGCAGTTGGACACCCTGGGGAGGCGCATGTAAGTGGCAGCTACATGCTCCATCAGGTCCCTGAACTATCTGTCTCATATGGTTCAGTTTCAGAATGCCCTGTGGGAACAGGGTCAGGACTTAGTTAATAAGCTACCAGATGGCGATCAGAAGGCGGAGCTCTTAAACCTCCTCCGCACAGGGTCAGATGTGGGGACCCAAGTGTTACTAGCCGCATATGATTCTGTGGACTCATCTGCCAGAGGCGCAGCGTCGGGCGTCTGTCTCCGGAGACACTCCTGGCTCCGTGTCTCCGGTTTTATCCCAGACGTACAGACAAATATTCTTGACGTCCCGTACAACGGTGAAGTCCTGTTTGGTGAACACCCGGAAAAGGTTATCCCCAAGCTTCAGGACGCCGGGAAGGCAGTACGATCTGTGCAGGCCATGTACAGATCCAAACCTGGTTCCTTTCGTAGGAACCAGAACAGTTTTCACAGCCGGCAACAACGACAGCAGCCACGTTCCGGCCAGCAACAAAGGGGCACTTTCCATTGTAAAGCCCAGTAAAAATCTTCCCCAGGCAGAGGTCAGCGATATACCAAACCGGCTCAACCTGCAGGAACCAACTTTGCCACAGCATGATTCCTTCCTGGCCCCCACCCCTTCTCTGGATCAATGGGCAGAAAAGGTTGGGGGTCGCATCGCTCGCCACTTTTCATGGTGGTAGTCGATTACCGCCGACCGGTGGGTATTTCAAATGGTCAAGAGAGGCCACTTTATAGAATTCCTCAATGACCCACCGTCAAGACCTGCCCTGCTTTTCCGTTATTCAAGTCGGCATGCACTGCTCATACAGCAGGAGGTGCTCGCGCTTCTAGGAAAGGAAGCTATAGAGCACGTACCGAGGGACCAGAGAGTTGCAGGTTACTACTCCCACTTCTTTCTGGTTCCCAAAAAGACAGGGGACCTCCATCTGATACTGGATATCAGTGATCTCAATGCTTCAGTCCTCTACAAACATTTCTGCATGGTGACTCTTCCCGGTCTGATACCCATGCTCAAGCAGGGCGCATTCCTAGCGTCCTTGGACATGCAGGAAGCTTACCTGCACATACTCATTGCTCGAGCACACAGGAAGTTCTTGCACTTCAAATTTCTATGTCGCCATTATCAGTTCCGAGCCTGCCCTTTTGGACTGTCATCGGCACCTCGGGTGTTTACGAAGTGCATGGCAGTCATAGCGGCGGCTCTGAGGAGACAAGGCCACTACATGTTCCCCTACCTGGATGACTGGCTTCTCATGGCTCCCTCTCGGGAGGTCCTGATGTCCGCCGTTCATTGTACTCAGTCTCTGTTCAAGATGTTGGGCATCATCATCAATCAGGAGAAGTCACGCCTGGTTCCGTCACAGAATCTGCAGTTCATAGGCGCAGTTCTGGACACCGTCCAAGGGAAAGCTTTTCTGCCCCAGGACAGAGCGGAACACATCAGATCCCTCATCAGGGACATTTTGGCAAAGAAGACCGTCCCAGCCAGGCTGGTCCTTTGCCTGCTCGGACAAATGGCTGCGGCCATTGCAACAGTCCCGCTATCCCATCTCCACATGCAGGTGACCCAGTGGATGTTACGGGTTCAATGGGATCAGAAGCAAGACCATTTGCAGCTCCTGATCCGGATCATGAATGCCATAATCCGGGATTGGCAATGGTGGCTAGACTCAAAGAACCTGTTGCCGGGGGTCCCCTTCATCGCGCCGTCTCTGATTGTGATGCTCTCCACGGACGCCTCAGGGCTCGGTTGGGGGGCACACCTCGACGGGGTCAGGTCTCAGGGCTCTTGGACAGGCAAGGAAGCTCATCTCCACATAAATATCTTGGAAATGAGAGCAGTTCTTTATGCCCTGCAGGCTTTCCAGTTGGAGATCCCACCGGGTACTCTTCTGTTACAAACAGGCAATACGCGGTGATATATTACCTCTACAAACAAGGAGGCACCCATTCCTACCTGCTTTGCAGGGAGGCCATGAGGATGTGGGATTGGGTACTACAACACGGCACAAACCTCATTGCTGTTCATGTCCCAGGAGTGGACAGTGTCATGGCAGACAGCCTGAGCTGCTCTCAGGCCAGAGTCCATGAGTGGGAACTACTCCAGGAGGTAGTAGAGGATCTGTTTCACAGATGGGGCGCACCAGAGTTAGACCTTTTCATGTCCCCATACAACGCAAAACTGCCCAATTTCTGCTCGCTAGATCTAGGGCCTGGTGTTTTCTGGCGAGACACGTTGTCCCTCTCCTGGACGGGCAGATTCCTCTACAGGTTTCCTCCCTTCCCCTTGATCCAGAGGGTCCTTTTGAAACTCCGTAGAAAGCAAGCGATGCTGATATTTATCGTGCCGTTTTGGCCCAGACAGATTTGGTTCCCTCTGCTACACCAGCTGTCCCGGGAACCTCTGCCAATCAGCTCTCTCTAATTGTCCCAGAAGGCAGGCTCTTTGGTCCATCCAGACCTTCGATCTCTGAACCTGCACGCCTGGCTCCTAGAGACATAGCCATCATGCGGTATGGGGTCTCACAAGAGGTAGCAGATATTCTAGCGGCTGCTAGAAAACCGGCCCCTCATGCTGTTTACGCCATGAAATGGTGCAGATTTTGCCTCTGGGCTCAGGCACGGGGTTTTTCCCCGATGGATTGTCTGGAAAGGTCGGTCCTGGACTACCTCCGGTCTCTATTTCAGACTGGCTTGGCCTACTCGTCTATCAAAGTACACCTTTGTGCCATCTCAGCCTATCACACACCGATAGGCCAACATCCCATAACTCATTTGGACACAGCACAAGCTTTCCTGAGAGGTGTTCTCCACCTTAGACCCTCGATTAAGGATGCTCTTCCTCCATGGGATTTACCTTTTGTCCTGGAGCAGCTTATGCTGCCATCTTTTGAACCAGTCGCGGATTGCGAGCTACGTCTTCTTACATGGAAGACGTTATTTTTAGTTGCTGTTACTTTAGCCAGAAGAATTTTTGAATTTCATGCACTAATGTGTAAAGAACCTCATTTGGTTTTTCACCAGGACAGGGTGTCCCTACGGACAAATCCTAAGTTTCTAGCTGTCACCCTTAATCAGGACATAGATTTACCAGTGTACTTTCCTAAATATTCTAACAGAGGAGAGGCCCTGTTGCACACTTTAGATGTGCATAGGTGTCTTAGATACTACCTGACCAGAACCAGACACCACCGAAAATCTGACCAGCTTTTCGTCTCCTTCGCCCACAGGATGCTGGGAGCTCCAGTTTCTAAACAATCGCTGTCCAGGTGGCTCATCCATTGTATCACGTTCTGCTACCAGAGCGTAACAAACCCTTGCAGACTCGGTTAGGGTCATTCCTAAGGGGGTGGCTACCTCCTTTGGCCAATAACGCGTCCACTTCAGCCATCTTGCAGCAGCTACTTGGGCGCTGTGCACACCTTTATCAGGCATTATAGCCCGGACGTCGAATCGAGGCGAAGAGTAGGTTTTGGTCTAGCAGTCCTTCAGGGACTACTATCCTAGGCGTCGGTCCAACTCGTGATCTCTACCTAGCCTCCTCCCAACTGTGAGGAATTTCCAATATTTCTTGGGAACCAGTCCTAATGGTTTAACCTGCTGCAAGAGCTGTTGCTCAAAGTAAGATAGTACAGTTACGTAAGAACTTACTGTAATAGTAGATCTTCGAGAACAGCTCTTGCAGCAGGTAGTTTCCCTCCCACCATCCCCTCTGGAGGTAGAGTTGTTCCAATATCCTTCTCCTAGGATTCGGTATTTCTAACACCGCTATCATCACCTTTTGATGGCTGATCCTCAGTCTCCTCTTCTGGTGTCATCTAACGGCCCGGGAGTCTCCGGCGGGAGAACTGGGGATTCTGGGGGACCGCCCCCTTTTATAAGATGCCTGACGTCGGGGGCGGGTCCGATGTTGGGGGCGGTCCCCGCTGAATACTGCTAGCTAGAACATTTCCGTGGGATCCTGGCGCGTGCCGGCTTCAGTCCTAATGGTGTAACCTGCTGCAAGAGCTGTTCTCGAAGATCAACTATTACGGTAAGTTCTTATGTAACTGTACTTTACTCACCTGTAACAGGAGTTCTAGGAGTGGTATATGTTGTTCATCCACACGACCCACCCGATCTCCCCGGCTTCGATATGCAACCTGGCTTCTAGCGGGCTAGATCTAGCATCATGGGGCAGAGCCGAGGGTTTTACCACCCGGGTGGGTGGGAGGAGCCAGGTTGAAGACTTTCCGGGCACATCTTAAAGCGGCAAGGTACCTGCCAAGAAGTGTGGATGAACAACATATACCACTCCTAGAACTCCTGTTACAGGTGAGTAACCTGTATTTTCTGTGGTGCACACACATGCACGCGGTGCCCATGGCTTTGTAACTGTACACAACACCAACCTACCAGGGGCACGTTTCTGCATTTATAGCAGCTTGTTGGCACAATTGTCCCACAGATTGCCAAAAATAAAATGGCAAGGCTAACAGGATGCTGGGATGCATCGCTAGGGGGATCATCTCCAGAAGGAGGGAAGTGATACTCCCTCTGTATAACTGCTTGGTGAGGCAGCACCTCGAGTACTGTGTGCAGTTTTAGAGGCCACACCTAAAGAGGGACATTAAACTCCTGGAGAGGGTCCAGAGGAGGGCAAACAAAATTATTTGGGGCTTGGGGGACAGAACCTATGGGGAGAGGCTCGAAGAGCTAAATATGTACACATTGGAGGAGAGAAGGGACCGGGTGGGACATAATAGAGGTCTTCAGGTACATGAAGGGGTAAATAGGGAGGATCAGTCAGGGTGCTTGAAAGAAGGAGGAGGCAACTAGGGGGACTGGGTGGAAGCTGGAGGGGAAGATTTGGGGAGAAAGGAGGAGGTGCTGTTTCACTGAGAGGGTGGTGGAGCCATGGAATGCGCTGCCCAGGGGGCTGGTGGAGGGGTTCAGGAGGGGGTGGTACAGGTACAGGGGAAGGGTTCTGGAAGCAAAATCCATTGCAGCAAGAATATCCAGAACTGGGAAAGGAGAAGTCAGAGAGGGCGAGGCGGGCAGCCAGGTCAGTTCCCAGGGTGGGGGCTAACCAAACGAGTAGACACGAAAGACCATTAGGCTTATTCTGCTGGCATTTTAGTATGTTAGTATGTAACTTGTATTTCACCTTTGTTGTGTGTTTCTCCTCCCCATTATTTATTACTGGTGTAATTTGCATGAAAATTGGATCTTTGCTCCTGAAGAGTTCATCTATTCCTGTTGCTTTCTCCCACTCGAGTTCATAATGTTGTACTTGTGACATCACAATTACTCCCATGGCAACAGGTTGTGATGTCACAGCAGAGGACTATGGCATGAAGTAGGGAGTAAGCTAAAGAGGCAGATGAACTCTAAGGGATATAGAGCATTTTTCCATGTAAATTTCTCAGTAATGAGCAATAAGGAGGATAAATCTATCAAGTACATATGAAATGCAAGCTAAGTTGATCTTACTTCGAGAAACAGCTCTTGCAGCAGGTTACACCATTAGTACTGAAGCCGGCAGGCGCCAGGACCCCACGGAAATTTTCTAGCTAGCAGTATTCAGCGGGAACCTCCCCTGACGTCGGTCCCGCCCCCGACTTCAGGCACCTTTGGCATGAGCATGAGTATCCAGAGTTCACTCTGCAGGAGTGAGAATATTTTCCATATCACACTCATGCCCATCATGTATCCTCTATATATTCATTGCAGAAAACTCTGTTAATGCATCAGTTAGGGTTCTTACTAAAGCAACAAGAGCAGGGAAATGTGCTGTTAGGGTTTACAACCCTAACACCCCACACCCACCCTGCAGACACTGACAGGCATCGGGGTCGTTGGCCCTAATGCTTACCCCATAAGCTGAGATGGGGACAGTATAGGAGAATGGGGTGAGGTGTCTCAGTCCACAGAAGATGACAGCTGATGTCCTCCAGTGGTAAGTACAGGGTGGGGGGTGCTCAGTGGGTGGGTCGAAAGGTGGAGGGGGACGGGGAGACGACAAGGGACTGTTTCCATTTTTTAGGATAAAAAAAAAGACGGGTGACTGTGTTCTTTTTTATAGGTACAAGTTAAAAAGTATTTGGGGACATGGGGGGTGGGCTCCCCAGTGTCCCACAGTGCTGTGGGGGGTAGGACATATCAGGGGACACTGGGAGTGGGCTCCCCAGTGTCCCACGCTGGCAGGTGTGGGTTTTCTAGTGCTAACACGGGAATTCGGCACCCCGCTGTCGGCAAGTGAACAGGTTTCATTTGAATACATATTTTAGGACACTGGCAGTGGGCTTCCCAGTGTCCCATAGTGCTGAGGGGTGGATACATATCTGGGGACACTGGTGCGAGGGGTCTTCTACTGCTGACACGGGGAAAGGGCACCCCGATGTTAGTAAATATATGTTATATTAACACGCCTCGGCCCCCATTCTCTTAGAGGCAATAAAAAGGGGAAAAACAAACAGGTAAAGCACCAACAGGTGTTTACCTAAATGAAGGACTGAGGAATCAGATTCTGGGGTCAGTTAGCCCCAGAAAAGATTCAGAAATGTTTTGTGGCCGCACAGCTGTTAGTGTCACGGTTAGCTGACTGCCCCCGCTGTTTCGCAGAACAGTGCCTCAATTTGTGGCAAACCCCTCGGTGTGTTGCACAATTTGCGGCACTTTCACAAGAGTACTTTCGCAAATTGCGGTACTAGTGCTGCAGTTTGTGACAGTACAAATGGCCCGATTAAAATAAACACATTTCTGGGCATTATGAAGAAGTAAGCATATAATCAGATTCCTACGCCCCCAATTAGGTAAACGTAACTTTTGGTATTTACCTAGGAGCAGTGTTTTTTAAACTGTTTAACTTTTTCCACCTCGCTAACTGAAAACTAGATGGCAGAATCGCTATACTACATTCTGCATTTGCGAAAGCTACTATTGCTTTTGCAGCAGCAAAAAAGTGCTTTCGCATGGCACATTTGATTTTTCCCATATGATATAATGGAAAACTTTAACATTTAATAACTTTTGAACGGATTAATACTTTTGCACCAAACCTTCAAAAGGCACATCTGTGATGCAAACCCCATATACCTTGAAAGTTTCAGACCAGTCCCCCAAGCTGTTTCTCAAAGAATTTGCATAAAAATGGTAATTTTCAAATTTTTTCACATTATGCATCTCCGCAACCGCACATCTGTCCGGAACAAAACTTGGTACATCAAGAGATCTTTAGTCCCCAATGGTGCATGCAAAAAACGGTTGCAAAGTTATTAAACTGCAAAATTTGGGGTTTAACACAAGTGAAGACTGAACCCTAACTATAGTGGCACTACCGTGCTACTATAATGTGTGTGTGTGTGTGTGTGTGTGTGTGTGTGTGTGTGTGTGTATATATATATATATATATATATATACACACACACACAACAAACTGCATTTAATGCATCAGTTAGGGTTAAAACAACAAAGTGAGAAATGAAATGTTAAGGTTGAGCCCTAACCTCCCTCCCCACAACCCACACAGCCATCCTCCACAGACTGACAGATGCCAGGGTGTGCCATGGGTCGTGTGGCCCAACTCTCACCCCATTCCATGTGTAAGCAGGTTGACATGCAACAGTAAAGCAGGATGGGGGGTGAGAGTTGGGCCTCACGACCCATCTAACACCAGCGCCTATCCAGTCTGTGGAGGATGGCGTGTGGGTTGTGGGGTGGGGTTAGGTGCTCAACCTTCATATTTCATTTCCTCACTTTTGTTGCTATGACCCTAACTGATGTATTAAATGAATTTCCTTACTTTTTGAAAAAGTGTAATGTAACTAGCAAAAAAACATGTATTGGTGGGAGAGTCCTGCGCTCCCACCAAGTTGTCCATTTCTGCATAACAATATGCAGCTGTGGGAGAGGGCCCACGCTCCCACTTACACATAGCTACAGCAGCTCTGTAGGGCAAGGAACCTTTGTAACACTAATTTGCCGATATCTCAGGAACCGTAGCAGGTAGAAAAAAATTCGAGTGTCGTTGTAATTGTGACAGCGAGTACTATACGCAGCAATGAACAAGCAAACCTTCATCTTGCATCGTTTACAAGATATGGGCACCGAAATGCACTGGACAGGCACTGTTTGAACCCTTGTGGCACTAATTTGACAATATCTCATTAACTGTGCAACCCACAAACAAAATTCCACTGCAGGTGTCATCTATGATTTAAAAACTCATTTTAGCAGCTTGGTTCACCTAAAGGTAGTCTCTAAGTAGTGAAAACTGCATATCTTGTCTCGTTTTCGAGATATGGGCACCGAAAGGCATCATGGGCATCACAGTGTTATTCTGTGGGAAATGTCTCAACTTTGGAATGTCATAACTATGTAACCAATGCAATTTTTTACACCAAACCAGCATTTTGCAGACTTTCTTTATAGTCAGGGTCCCGTCGGCGCCTTAGCTAAACTGGACATGCTATACCACAGAGCTTTAAGATTCATCACAGGCCTTCTGTATTCTACCCATCATTGTGCCCTGTACACTGCAGTGGGATGGTCATCCCTCAGTTACAGACGACAGAGAAACGCTGCAGTTTGGACCTACAAAGCGATCTTAAATAAACTGCCCCATTATATCTCGTCTGTCTACTTTTTTGCGTTCCTGGAAAGTATGCCCTGAGAAGTACCTCCTATATTTCCTTATATGTATACAAGGCAAAGTCACGTATCGGCAGATCAGCCATAAGCTACATGCTACCTCAATTATGGAATAAGCTGCAAAAAATGCTGAAACTAACTCACCCTATCAGCTTAACAAGATTTAAATCACTATTCTTACGTCAAACTAAGGAATCTTGTGCCTGTTTCCCCTGACTTATGACCCTCAAAAAAGAACCTGTGGCTCTCTGAACCACTACTGTCTAGGGCTTGGTCACTTCGGATAATTGGCCCTTTCCTTCTCCCCCTCCTCCCCCAACCCCAGACACGACTTTGCATTCCAGCTCAAACTCTTCTCTACAATTTGTGATATCTATCCTCTACCTCCTCTCCCTTTGTGGCTGTCCCACAACATTTGCCTTCCTGCCTCTATCACCTGCCTTCTAGACCCCTACTCTTCTCTTGCTGTTAACTTCAAGCTAAAAACTTTCGACTAATTTATTCATCTGTTCTTGATTTTTACTTTGGATCACCGTATAATACTACATATCTTATCTTTGTTTATATACTGAAATTTTACTGTATCATCTGACCCTTACATATGTTACTGTCAATGTTCTGTGCTGTACTTATTGTATATATTGTATTTTGTTGCTCACTACAAATCCAGGTCCACCTCAAAAATGAGCATTGCTCAACGGTGTTCGCCTGGCTAAATAAAGATTTTGATTGATTGATTGATTGATATGTCACATCTGTGGGACACCCCCTCTGCACCTTGCAAAGTTCAAAGTAAAAGTCCTTACTGTTTCTTAGCAGTGAACTGGCAAAGTTTTACAAATACTTGTACGTGAGCTGTCAGAATCCCCGTTCGTGAGCTGACAAGAATCCCCGTTCGCAGGCCAATCCTTGTTGGTGAGTTAGGGACATCTGGTCTTCCTCTCACAAATGGGAATTTTGCTAGCTTACAAACGGGGATCCCTATTCACGAGACAGCCATCTGGTCCTCCTCTCAAGGACGGGGATTCAAAATCCCCGTTCGTGAACTTTCAGAATCCTCATTCGTGAGGTTGTGACCAGATCGCCCTGTCTCATGAACAAGGATCCCCATTCGTGAGCTAGCAAAATCCCTGTTCGCGAGCCGATTGCAGTTTGTGAGATATTGCCATCTGGTCTTCCTCTTACAAAAGGGGATTTTGCTAGCTCACAAACTGGGATCAGCTCACGAACAGGGATTTGGTAGTCTTACGACCGGGAATCAGAAGCAAGTCATGAACGGGGATTTTCAAATATAAAAACAGCCGTTTTTGAATTATCTGATGGAAGCCAAACACATGTTTTTGTAGAGGGAATCACCCTGAACAAAACCCATGCATTTGTTTTTATAAAATGCATCTGTGGGGCAAGTTGCATTTTGTTTTGGGCTAAAAGTGAAAACAAGATGGTGGCTCATGAACAAGGAATTTTTCCTCATGAGCTGGGATCCCAATTCGTGAGCCCAGTTCCTTGTTTGCAGCTGTTCATCTAACCTAAAGACTGAACTGAGCATACCCAGAACCTGAATTTTCAAAATTGAATAACTTTTGATCATAATAATATTTTTCACCAAACCAGTGCTGGTTTGTTCCTTAAGTTATGCTTTATCTACACTGAAAATTTCAGGGTACAGTTCCAAACGGTGTGGGTGCAGGGCGATAAGGAAAATTCAGGAAAAATTGACAAAAAGTGAAAAACACACTTTTTCCCATATGCACTGCACAAAATCTGCTCATCCAATCGAAACAAAACTTAATAAATCAAGAGATCTACCATACCTGACCATGCATTCCAAATTTAATAGAAATCCGTTGAACGGTTGCAGAGTTATTGAGGTGCAAAAATTGAGGTTTAACATTAAAATGCCTACTCAACTCTAACAATAGGGGCATGATCACGCCTCTATAATATATTCTCATTTGTTTTCAAGGTATTGCCTGAACAAAGACTTTTCATAAGTTTGAGTTCTGACCTTTGGCTTTCGCCACCTATACTGTATTTGTAATTCATGTTTTGTAGTTTCTTTTGGTGATAATAGGTTGTGTAGTTTGTGGTTAGGGTCACACTTTTTTTAAACATGCCACTGGCCATTTTTTCTCTTCTTTCCTCTAACCTTTTCAATTTGCACTTTTCCAATAGCTCAGCATAACTAATGTCTTTGCAATATATAGTCCTAAGTGCCTTCTCTGTACAGTCTCAGTTTCTTCCCTCTCTTTTAGTTAGTCCTCCGTGCCACATGATTGCCCCATATGCTAACACTGGTCTCGCAAAAGTTACATAAAAATAGAACCAGATCACTACAGTTAAGACCTGCCCTTCTTAACATGGTTAACCAGTACAATCAGATGTTGGCCTTTTTTACCATGCTATTGACTTGATCACCCATCCAAAATCATTTTGAAATATAATCCATAGTAGCTTAACTTTACAGATTGCTTCCACCTGTACCTCACCAAACATGAGGGGGGGATGTCATTCCATTTTATTTGCTTGCCATATCAAATTTCTTTGATTTAACAGGATTTATTTATATATAATTTATGTTTGGCCATTCTTCAGTGTGCCGTAGGTTGTTTTGCATAGTACTTTCTGCCTTACTTGAAAAACATCTATAATTGTTGTGTTGTCCATGTATTTTATACACGGCCCACAGGTCTGCAAATCATTTATCATAAGTAAGAACAAAGGGGAGCCCAGTTTTGTGCCCTGAGGGACACCTCCTATCATACGTTCTACCTCAAATTGATACCCTTCAATTTCAATCCACTGTGTTCTTCACTCTAAAAAAAATTGTAAACCCACCTGTGACAGGGTTGAATAAGGCCCTGACCCATTTGTTATGCAGAGAGTTTTAACACAAGGCTCTGTTCTGTCCTCTCCTTTTCTGTCTCTTGTCTGTCAGGTTGCACAACCAAATTTTCTTGTGAGACCTAAGAACTGATCACTCCTGACGATTTCACAGTTCTCCGCCTTTCGCTGTCTCTCTGCCTTCCCTTGCTATTTCTGTCTTTTCTTCCCCTTGCATATCTGCGGGCATAAGAATACATGTGAATCTTTATGTGGCAATGTCACTGATACTGGGTTCCCTTTGTTTAAAACTGTGTATAGTTATACTGTTGAAGTTATTGCAAAAAGCTATTTGGAACTCAAGGGGTTAACCTGAGATGCAGTTTTTAAGCCCTTTACAGAGTTGTCAACAAGAGGTTAGTTTTGGGACACCATATACTGTTTGGCTGCACCTGCAAGGAAAGAAACTGCCAAGAACAGTCTGTAAACTTAGAAGAACATTCTGTGAGAAGTAGGCTCTCTTATCGAGTTCCCAGACAAACACTTGTAAAAAGAGCAGCAATGCTTTTGCTAGGAGAGTCAGAGACTGAGAGACTGAAACTTGGAATTAAAAGATGCCGTCAGAAGAAGAACTTAGTTTTCTCTATTTGTGCTGCCTTTGTAGATAGTTATACAGAATAATTTTAATTTTCTATTTTGCTGTTATTGAGAAAAATAAAATGCTGTTTGCGAATTTTGAAACTGCTCCTGGTTTTCCTATGCTTCCTGACCTGTGCCTCAACAACACCACCTTACAATACAACTTGGAATTCCAGATACTTCTAGTTTGCCAATTAGTGTCTCATGGTCTGTTAAATCAAATGTTTTCTAGTAATCCACTTAGACTGCTCTAACAAATTGTTCATTGTCCCATGCTCTCATAGTCAATTCAAGACATTTCAGAGTAGCATCTGTGGTGGAAGGACCCCTCAGGGAACCAAACCTGAACTACATCAATCTTAACATGTGCCCATCCCATAATCCATTTAGTAATAAGAGTTTCAAACTTTTTAGATATAACATAAGGAAGTGAAATAGGTCTAAAATCTTTGGCTATGTCTTTAGGAGTAGCTAGCTACCTTTGGTATGGGGGATTCTCTAGCTTGTTTCCACTGCTGTGGAATTTTCCAAAAAGTGTTTGATTTATTAAAGATGTTACAAAGTCAGGATGTTAACACATCTGCCCCCTCCTTCCACACCCAACTGGGTATTGAGTCTGGTCCAGTAGCTTTGTTTTCTTTAATCTTTTTTTCATTTATTTTGCTACATCCACAACTTGCATTAAATACTTTTCTGGAACATCTAATTTTTCTGTTTGTTTTTCTTTTAATAGTACCATATGTCAGATCGAGTTAATATATACTGTTTATAAATGTAAGGATGACAAATATTTTTTTGTTGAAAAACTGTATGGTAACATTTTTGCCAGTTAACAAACACTGCTGCTTTAAGTGGAAGCTTGGTGAACATAGATACAATAGAGTGGGTTGCAAGTTAGTTTTCTCTCTCGCTTATCAGTGAATGTCTGAGTGTATTTTGTTTCTCTATTCATAAAGAAATTAATAATCTCTTTTATACCTTTCAGGATGTGAAACATGAGCTTATCAGGCTGGTTGAGGCTGTAGGATTTGCACCCCCAAGAACATTACGCAAGACTCAGACAAATCCTCCTGGACCTGATGTCAGAGGTCCATTATCCCCTTCTGAGATCTCACTTCTTAAATCTGTGCTGACAGCAGGACTCTATGACAATGTTGCCAAAATCATTTATACTCCGTCAGTAGATATTACAGAGAAGGCTGTGTGTGTTGCAGACACAGCACAAGGGAAAGCACAAGTCCATCCATCCTCTGTGAATAGGGACCTCCAAACCTATGGATGGTTGCTGTTTCAGGAGAAGGTACGTAGTGGTGCATGTGGGAACAAACAACTTGGCTGGGGAAACAGTGGAGGTGGTAAAGGGGAGGTTTGAGGAATTGGGTAGGCAGTATGAGGAGGTGGGAGTATCAGTGGCATTCTCTGAGGTACTTCTGGTACCATGTGCAAGTACAGGGAGAAAAAAAAGGATAGAGGAGTTCAGTGGGTGGCTGAGGGACTGGTGCCGAACCAGGAAATACGGACTGGTGTCAGACTTGGGCAGGACCTGGGAAAACAGCGACCTGTACACAGGGACAGGTTACATTTAAGCAAAGAGGGGAAGTGCGTACTCAAACAGAAATTGGAGGGGTATATTTCAGCAAGGGTGGATTTAAACTAGGAGGGGGGTGATGAGGGGACCTTTGTTAGAAACAGTGTCTGGAAAGGGGAGCATAGGGTGCTCACCCCCACCCCCCGTTAGAGGTGAAAGCAGTGAGGAGGGAGCACAGAGAGGACCAAAGGGGGGGGGAAGAAGAATGGTAAGGTTGCGGAGGCAACAGGCTAGAAGGTAGTCTCACTGAACACAAGAAGCCTAAGGTACAGAACTGCAGAGTTACAGGCTGTCTTGGCGGTGGAATTGGTGGACATTGCAGCCATCACAGAAACATGGGCCACCTAGTATCAGGATTGGGATATGATGATCCCAGGGTACAGGCTATTCAGAAAGGATTGGGTCAAGGGGAGTGGGGGAGGGGTGGTGATCTGTGTGAGGGAGGGGATTAAGTGCGTAAGGGAGGAAGGGTAGGACAGAGGCTCTGTGGATGCATTTACAGGATGCGAGGAATAGACACTTAGGATGGGGGTAGTGTACAGGCCATCATCACGGTTGTGACCTGGACTGGGAACTGGCAGATCAAATTCAAAGGGTAAGCAGGAAGGGAAGCACGGTGGTGGTGGGGGATTTCAACCTACTGGGGGTGGATTGGAGCACACCTGCCACCATGAGTGCAAGAGAGGGGGTCCAATTGGAAGCTTTTCAGGACAGCTTCTTGATACAGCTAATACAGGGGCCGACACAGCTGGAAAGGACTTTGGACCTTGTACTGGATAATGGGGATGCTGTAAGGAACTTAGAAGCGGGGGAACCACTTGCTGGGAGTGACCACTACTCAGTGTGATTCATGCTAAACATGGGGAGGAACACAGGGGGTATGTGTACAAGGGTGGTTGAGTTTAGGGGGGCAGACTTTAGGATGATGATGGAAATTCTGAGCAAGCACCTGGCAAACATCCAACAACACATGGATGCAAATTAGAAATGGAATATAATAAGGGGAGGGCTGGCGGAGGCAACAGAGACCTGTACTAAGAAAACCCAAGAAGAGCAGGGCAAAGAAACCCAGTTGGCCGTCACCGAAGGTCAGAGAAAGGGTGAGAGCCAAGAGGGTGGCATTTCAGAAGTATAGGAAAATGAGAAGGGGAGAAGATAAAGATGTATACAGGGAAAAGTCTAGGGAGGTCACCAGACTACTCAGGGGGACCAAAGCGTCTAGAGAGCTGAGACTGGCGCAGTGGATCAAAAGAGGAGAAAAAGACTTCTTCTGTTACATAGGTGAGGAAAGGAGAAGCGAAGACTTTCTTGTGAGAATCAAGAAAGATAGGCCGGCCCGCCGGCGCAGCAGTTGGATTTCTGCCAGGCGCCATGCACCCAGGTTCGGGAGCGGATCCGGGTCGCTGGAGGGCCGGACGGGGGAGAAGGATAGACCATCCCAGGGACTGCTCTCCTCTGGGGGAAGGGTGGGGACAGTGCCCGGTGCTTGATGGACCCCTGGCAGAGGCCGGGGGTACCGCAGCTACCGTCGCTTGACAACTTCAGGGAAGGCTGGGCGGACGCAGGATGTCATTGCATGTCCCCGCCTCCTCCTCTGCACAAAAGGGAAGAAAAAACCCTGCTCCTGCTGCCTTGATGACGCCCGCTCTGGCTGCATTGGCTGTCGGGTCAACTCCCGCCTTGCCCGTGTTCATGACATCCTTGGCCCGAGGTGCCATGACCCCGCCCTGGGAGGCAAGCCAGGGGGTTCAGGGAGGGCAGCTAAATATGAGTAGCCGCAGCCAGAGTCAGTGACCAGGCAGATGGTCCCAGCGGTAGGGAACAGGACAAAACAAAAAAAAAAAAAGAATCAAGAAAGATGGGGTGGGTGAGAAGGGGCAGAGCAGGCAGAGGCACTGAACGAGTACTTCTGCTCTGTGTTCACGAGGAGAATGGGGCGCAAATACCTCAGGCAAGTGGGGGGGTAAGGGGAGAGGGGACAACAGATGTAGAGATTACAGAGGGCAGGGTGGAGGGGTTGAGGGCATTAAGAGTGGACAAAGCACCTGGGCTGGATGGCATTCACCCTAGAGTACTGAGGGAGCTGGCAGAGGTCCTTGTGGGGCTGCTGGCAGACTTGTTCAATACCTCCCTGGATACAGGATGTGTGCCACAGGACTGGAGGATGGCTTATGTGGTGCCCATCCGTAAAAGTGGGCCAAAGGATGAACCAGGGAACTTCAGGCCAGTGAGCCTCACCTCAATCATGGGCAAACTCATGAAGACCATCCTAAATGAGAGGCTCGTGAGCTTCTTGGAGGCAAACGGTATCCAGGATGACCAGCAGCATGGGTCTGTTGCAGGCAGATCGTACCAGACAAACCTGGTAGAGTTCTATGAATGGGCGACACAGGAACTGGACAAGGGCCATGCTGTGGACGTCCTGTGCTTGGACTTCACTAAGGCCTTTGATTCAGGGCCACATGGGAGATTGAGGGGGAAGCTGGAGTATGTGAGGGCAGGACCAGAAAATGGTGACCTGGATCAGGAACTGGCTGAGGGGGAGACAGCAAAGGGTGGTGGTGGTGTTGGGGAATTCTCATCACCGAGAGCGTGACGAGCGGGATACCTCAGGGATCTATGCTGGGACCAGTGCTGTTCAGGATTTTCATTGCAGATATCTCGAATGGGATCCGGAGCAAAATCAGTCAGTTTGCAGATGATACCAAGATGGGAGCTGTGGTAGATGTCATGGGGGGGGGAGGGGTTGGAGGAGAACCTGAATAAGCTGCAGGAGTGGGCAGATAAATGGCAGCTGGGGTTCAACGCCAAGAAGTGCAAGATTCTGCACTTCGGAGCCCGGAACCAGGGGAGGGATTATCACTTAAATGGGGTTTCGTTGAGTTGCTTCACAGAAGAGAAAGACCTTGGGGTGATCATAACGGAGCATGAACAACTCTGTTCAATGTAGAAGGGCGGCGGCAAAAGCCAACAAAATGCTAGGGTGTATAGCTAGAGGGATTTCCTCCAGAAGTAGGGAGGTTATCCTGCCTCTGTATAGGTCGCTGGTCAGGCCCCACCTGGAGTACTGCATGCAATACTGGCTCCTGTTCCTGAAGAAGGACATCAATTTGTTGGAGGGGGTACAGCGCAGAGCTACAAAGATGGTCCAGGGATTGGAGGCAAGCCATACGAGGAAAGGTTGGGGGAGTTGAATATGTACTCTCTGGAAGAGAGGAGGGACAGGGGAGATATGATTGAGACCTTTAAGTACCTGAAGGGAATAAACAAGACTAATACAGAGAGGATTTTCCAGAGGAGAAAGGGGAGGGACACTAGAGGACACCAGCTGAGACTGGAGGGGGTAGATTCAGGAGGAGAGATGAGGAGACATTTTTTCACAGAAAGAGTGGTGGATAAGTGGAACTCCTTGCCAGGTGAGGTAGTGGCCTGCAAGACGGTATACGTGTTCAGGAGGGGTTGGGATAGGAGAAGGGGTAATAAGATGGGGGGAAGGGAGGGGCAGCAGCATTATAAGGTGCTAGCTGTGCACTCGAGCAGACGCGATAGACCATGAGGCCTGTTTCTGGTAGCATTTATGTTTGTTCATAGGTAAGGCACAGCTGCTTATTGACGTTGCACTAGCAAATATGAATGAGAAGTAAAGTTAGCTATGATAGTAGGGCACACCCTTGCTGCCTTTTTTTTTTTGCTCCCACCTGCACGCTGGTCGGTCCCTCATTTGGACCCCTCATGGATCTTCTCTCACCCTGGCAGTCCCCGACCCCCCACCACCGCACATTGCAGCTGGTCCCAGGGTACCCCAGTGTATTCCTTCATCGGGTGGGTCCCCTACCTGCGTAGGGAATGAGCCTTACCGGCCTTCCTTATGGTCCTGGGTGCTGCTGAGGTGGTTGATGAGGGGCTCAGGAACTCCAGCGGCGAGGATCCAGGGGGCCATCACCCAACCAACCAGTGCGCCATTTCCTGGTTTTCTCCTGCAGGAGCATGGCATCTGTGATGCAAGGCAGATGCCAGCATCTGTCACACTCCTTACCTAGCGGGACCAGGCACACTGCTGCACCCCTGGCCTCCGCCAGGGGTTAATATGCACGGTCCTCCACCCCACCTTCCCCCTGAAAGAAAGTGAGCCGTCAGCAGACGCTCCAACCTTCTCTCCCCGGCCGTCCTTTTGACGCCTGAGTTCGTTCCCAAACCCGGGTCACCGGCATTGCAGCAGTAAATCTTTCCACTGTGCTGGCGGGCTGGCTCTTACTGATTCTTAATTACAAACATAGATACCAAAAAGGTTTTCAAAATGAAAGCTTTTACTCCCCACTGAGACACACAAGAAAAGATTTGAATCCAGAGCTACCAGATATTCAAAACATTTGCAGTAGCAAATGATTGCTCCAGTAATAACACAGCCCTTGTCTCAGTCACAATTCCTGGTACAGTGGCTGCAACAGTTTTGCACCAACTTTAACTTTGTGACCTTGTTGTATGATGTACAGCAGGGTTTACAGCCCTTTCACTGCATGATGCTCAGAGCAGCCCATCTCCATATGGTGTCCCTAACACTACTGGCTGACCAAAGTGGCCACTCACTCTTCCAGCCCCTGGCTAAAGCACAAGGTGCAACTGTGCTAACCCCAACACCAGTGTCAGGGTGGAGTAAAGGTGTCTGGTTCATGCAGAAAAGAAATAAAATTGTGTCTGCAGCATTAACTTTGTTCTTAGTTGTGGAAAGTTTAGTGTAGTAGAGAATGCCAAGCATTATTGTTTCAATAGTAGATGCACAAAAAGCTTCACTGTGCTAACAACCTGGATTCAGTTCATTATCCACACCTGGGCACTTCAGCTGAGCTCTCCTTAGTCACCAGACATCTTAAAGGTTTGCTCCTCCCACTATCTGTGATGTCATCCTCCTGGTCTGCCCCCTCTGACATCAGAACTTCTTTTCCACGGGAAGGAACAGCTCTCATCCTTTGCGTCTTCTGCAGTGCAAGAGGAATCCACTGTTCAAGCGATTAAAACGTTGAGATTTTTTTACTCTTCTTGTCAGGTTTTTGACTTATTTAGTGTGTCTTGTCTTCAGATTACTGCTCCCCGACTGTAGAATGATAGAGTACAAGAAGCCAGGATTCTAGCAATGCGCTCGGTGCAGGCAGACAGTGTCTTCTGTGGATCCCCATGATACATGTCTTTACTGCCTGAAAGCTAAACATGATGTTGTGGGATGCATATGTTATCAGGCTGTGAATCCTTCATCACTGGTGAGCAGAAGGTACGCCTCAAGAACATTTACTGGCCTTGGTGGCTGTGGAGTTGGCAGCCCAACTTGCAGCCTTGGAGGAAGAGGTGGCTGGGAGACCTTTGTTGGCCTTAGCCAGTCATGTTTGGCTCTTCAGACTTTTGATGAAAGTCTCCCTTACCCAGAAAGCATAAAAAGCACCCTCGCCATCGATCATGGGAAATGGAACGTTACCATTCTTTGCAGTCTTTCAAATCTCATGACTAGTCGACCTTGTTTGAGATTCCACCTGTCAAGGGGTCGGTCAGCACTTCTGTGGCAGCCTTGATGGGGCAGTCAGTGTCAATTTCATTCGACATCCAGGTCGGTGAGGCAGCGGAGATTGTTCCCATCCCCATCAGCAAGGAAATGTGGGAGGAAGATGCTTTATCCATAGAAACATAGACTTTGATGGCAGATAAGGACCACTTGGGCCACCTACTCTGCCCATTTCCCTACCTATTGGATAAGCTGCGGATCCTAGTTAACCAATGGCCTACTTCTTTCTACCCCCCACCAGACTTGCCTTATGTCTGTCCAGTGCATTCTTGAATTCCCCCCACTGTTTTTGACCCCACGACCTCCTCAGGAAGGCCGTTCCAAGCATCCACCACCCTGTCTGTGAAAAAATACTTCTCCCATTACTCCGAGACATCCCCACCCTTCAGATTGTGTACCCTTGTTCTAGGGACGTGGATATGTTGTTCATCCACACTTCTTGGCATGTCCCTTTCCCCTTTAATTCTTGCCGGAAGGTGTTAAAGCTGGCTTCTCCAACCCACCGAGTGGCATAATCCTTGGCTCCAGCCAATGACGCCAGATCTTCCTTTCCGCTGGAAGATTCAGGTTGTCGCCTCTCCGATCCCGCATTTTGTAGGCCCTGGCTTCGTTCCTTCGGACTCTCTAAAGATTAAGCTTGTTCAAGCTAGAGATTGTGAATTTTGCTGTTCGATCATGGAAGATAAATCTTCCCCCGGTTTTTGTCGGTGCCCATGTGGCCAGAAAATGTCGCACACAGACCCACATACTGCATGCATTTACTGTCTGGGTGACGGCCATGACACTCAGGCCTGCAGGATTTATCTCGCATTTCACCCGAACGTTCTTGATGATCGTCTTGCATGTCTCAAGCTGGGCAGGCCCTAAAAACTGAATCTTCCGGTGAAATCGAAGGAGGCCTGGTGGGCAGTCTCCGTGGCTGCGGGGTCCGACGAGCAGTTAGAGAAAATGCAAGCCTTCGAGGAAGAGGCAGCATGGGCTGCAGAGCTCTCCTCCTGGTCGATTTTTGTTCCACTCAGTCTGGGCTCCACCTTCTCGGGGCTTCTTTCGGGAGATGTGCCAGTCTCTCCCCACTAAGGGTGAGGGACCTTCGGGTGCGCATGTCTCCCGGTCCCGTAAAAAGGACAAGGAACCCAGAGTTTCTTCATCTTGGCGAAGACATTCTTGGGATTGAGAGCTGTCTCAGTCCTAGGGATCTCCAGTCTCAACTTCAGTCAAGACTGCTACTTTGGCTGACGACTTCTTGGTTCTGCCGACTGGTCAGCCGGTTGACGTCTCGATTGACAACGTGGTGGAGATCTCTCTTGACCAGGTTGGTCTGTTGTCATCCAACGAGGCCAACAACTCTTTTGCTAGGACTCCGGTCCTGCCTCTTCCCAACAAGGAGACCCAGTCAGGTGGTAATCCCATTGAGGAAATGGTCCCTGATCCGGGAAAATAGCCGGTTCCCCCAGTGTGTCCCGAACAGCCCAGTCGGCCAGTCCAATCGAGGTTGAGGTCGCAGACTCCCTCGACCGATAGGCCGAGGAAGATGCATAATTGCTCAAAGAAAAGGCTATGCCGACACTCACATTTGTCCTCCTCGGATGAGGAGAGGCTTCAACGGAAACTGCGTCGACACTATGAAGATCTCATGTGGCAACAGCTGATATTGTGTGGCCAGAAACAGGCTCCGGTTTCCACACTGGCCATTACTTGATTTTCGCCTTCTAGGCCAAAGCTGGCTCCATCAGCACCGATTATTTTGGTTGCTCCACCTGCGGAGCTGGCAAAACCTGCCCCGATTCAGTCAACATTGACCTCGCCACCGATTGTGGTGGAGCCGCCGCCTGAACAGCCCATGTGAGGGGCTCCTTCGAAGGAAGCGTGGACTCTTTTGGGCCTTCCCCGCAGGTGATCAGTCACCCTCATGCCTGACAGCCCCAGGTGTGTCCAAGGGAACCTTGGTGGGCAGCCGATTTATCTTGATACATCGGATTCTGACGACTCCGATCTTCACTCTCATCCATTAGATGATGAGTCGGTGGGTAGTCTGTCGACGGAGGAAGGGCCTTCATCCTTCCCAGGATTCTCCAGCTCATCTCCGAATCCACAGAGTTGCCCTTGGAACCCATCCAGAAACGGGCGGAGTGCCTCCTTACGGATATCCTAAAAAGGGGAGATACCCTGACGGAAGCCTTCCCAGTGGCTGAGGCCATTGTTGGTCCAGCTTTAGAGCTTTGGCAGCACCCTATCTCCTGTCCAGCGCCATCGGCCTGGATGGCCCACAAGAATGCGGTGCCCACTGGGTTCCTCTCGGGGTTCACAAAACACCCCTCTGCGGAGGGGTTGGTGACCGCTTCTGTGTTCAGGCACACAGGAAGCTCAGCAGACATGGATAGACCTCCAAACAAGGAGTCCAAAATATTGGACTACTCTGCCAGGAAGGTCTATGCCGCTTCTTCCCTAGGCCTGTGTCAGGCAAACTTGGCCATCATCATGGCATATTTTTCTCATGTCCTGCTGAGCTCCTTGGATGAGGATCTCCCGCACCTCCCTGCGTACCTTCAGACTACGATCAACCAGGCCTGGGACCAGGGTCTGGCCATTGCCAGGCAACAACTCCAGACGGCTCTGGACCTCGGGGACTCGTGTGCCCATTCAATGACAGCCGCAGTTGCCATGTGCCACAGGTCCTGACTGAGGTTATCCACCTTCACGGCGGATACCCAGCACAAACTCACTGATGTTCCTTTCCTGGGCACCAATCTCTTCGGCTCAGGTGTGGATGGTCACCTTCAGCAAATCAAGCAGTCTAATGCCACCTTGGACTCAGCTACTTCTGCTCAGAAAGACACCCCAGGCTTAAAGAAACAGCAGAAGAAGAAGACATTTCGGCACCCTGCTCCTGTGGCCAAGTAGCCCTCCTTCCAGGATGGGTAGCAACAGCAAGCACAGGATTGGCGTCCTCAGCCCAAGTCCAGGCCTCCAGCGACCCGCATATAGGGAAGATGGGGTTCAGTCGGTTTCCAATCTGGACCCACTTCCTCCAGGCCTGCCCAGTGATGAGATAGGGGCTGCCACTCGTATTCCCATCAAGCCAGTTCTGGTTCCTCCCATGGGGCCCCGGCTGCCCCACTTTCTTTCCACCTGGTCCGCTGTTACCACGGACAGGTGGGTTCTAGAAGTGGTAGGCCAGTGTCTGCCTCTGGAAATCGAACAGTACCCTCCCAGCGGAGCCCATGCCCCACAGGAGGAAAGAGTATCAGTCCACACTCAGTCGGCTCTGAGAGATGACATAGGCCAACTCCTCCTAGTGGCCTGAGTGACAGATCCCCCACTCAACCCAAGGTTCATTTCCAGGTACTTCCTGGTCCTGAAGCGGATGGGAGGCTGGCGCCCCATTCTAGATCTGCACGACCTCAACCAGTTTGTCAGGCCATGCACCTTCAAGATGGTAACACTGTCCCAGATCATACCATCCCTGGAGCAAAACATGTGGTTCTGCTCACTGGATCTCCAGGATGCATTTTTTCTTGTCCCAATCCATCCATCTCACCAGCAGTTCCTCCACTTCAGAGCAAAAGGAACCCTTTACGAGTTCCGAGTCATGCCATTCAACCTGTCATCGGCCCCATGGGTCTTCACCAAATGCATTGCAGTGGTGGCAGCCCATCTCAGGCATCGAGGGGTCAGAGTCTATCCCTACCGCGACAATTGGCTCTTAGCGGGTTCCACCCAGCAAGAGGTGGAGAGGTCCAGGGATCTGACCCTCCAAACCTGCTCTGAGCTTGGTCTTCTGATCTACGAGGCCAGGTCGGAGCTCATGTCTTTGCAGGTGATATGCTTCATCGGGGCAGAGCTCAACTCCTGCTGAGCCAGATCCCGGCCCCTGGCAGGCAGGGTGGAGGGTCTGTCCTCTTTTACCCAATCTTTTCTGGTTGGGCACTTGCGCCCTGCCCAGGACTTTCTGTGCCTTCTAGGGTACATGGCAGCTTGCACCACCGTGGTCTGATGGGCCCGGTGGCATATACGCCCCCTTCAGTAGGAGCTGGCTGCCCAGTAGACTCAGCGCCAAGGTCATTTTGACCAGCTGATCACTGTGACCCAGAAGATGTGGGACGCTCTCCAATGGTTGACTGTCCCAGATCATCTGCAGAAAGGGATCCCATTTGTCCGCCCCGAGCCGACAGTCATCCTCACAACTGATGCCTCTCTCGCAGGCTGGGGAGGCCACATGGGGAACAACTGGGCCCATGGGTTCTGAACCCCCAAGGAATCCCGATACCATATCAACCTGCTGGAGCTCAGAGCAGTCAGACTGCCGCTGTCAGCTTTCGCTCAGCAGCTCCTGGGTCAAGTGGTTCAAGTCCAGACGGACAATACCACGACCATGTTCTACCTCAACAAACAGGGCGGCATGCATTCCCAGCTGCTGTGTAGGAAAGCGCTCTGCATCTGGACATTCGTGAGCTGACTGGAGGCAGATCTCCTAGCCATCCATGTGGCAGGAGCTTCAAACCAACTGTTGGATGCTCTCAGCCGCATAGGCGAGACATCCCACGAGTGGTCTTTCCATCCAGAGGTAACTTACAGCCTGTTCTCCCACTGGGGCAAACTGCTGGTGGACCTGTTTGCCTCAAGGGAAAACACCAAGCTGAGGCTGTTTCATGCCCACCCCCCTCAGCAGGGCTTGCCACAGGGGATGCATTCTGGAGGCCGTGCACTCCAGGCCTCTTCTACACCTTCCCTCCATTTCCCTTGATCCACAGGGTGCTTCTCAAGGTGGGAGGGACAAGGCAAAGGTGATTCTGGTAGCCCCAGACTGGCCCCACCAGTTCTAGTATCCAGATCACCTCAGCTTCAGCAACAGGCCCCCGAGGTGTCTTCCAGCACACCTGGACTTGATATCAGTCCAGCAGGGGAAGGTACTCCATCTGGACTTTCAATCCCTGCACCTGACAGCCTGGTTCCTGACCGGCTAGAGTTCCAGGCTTTGGGTCTCTCTGAGAATGTACTCACAGTAGTGGAAGCATCCAGAAAGGAGTCAACCAGGAAGTGCTGTGCCTTCAGATTGAAAAGGTTTTCCATTTGGTGTCAGGGCAAGAGCCTGGACCCTTTATCCTGTCCTCTGGCTAGCATTTCAGACTATCTTTGGTCTCTGTCCAAAGGGGGGGGGTCTTTGGTCTTCGACCCTTAAGGTGCACTTGGCACCCATCTCTGCTTACCGGACATGGGCTAGTCAGCAGACGGTGGCATAGGAGAAAGTGGTCGTTTTTTTTTTTTCAAAGGCATTGATCACATATCCCTCCGGTGCGTGAACATCCATCTCCGTGGGATTTACTGCTGGTTTTGGCTAAACTCATGGCAAGCCATTCGAACTGATGCACAAGTGTGAGATGTCACCCTTGTCGTGGAAGACAGCTTTCCTGGTGGCTATCACATCAGCCAGAAGGACTGGGGAGCTCCAGGCACGTTCAGTGGCGTCTCCTTACTGGTCTTCCACAGGGACAAGGTTGTCCTGTGCCCCCACCCGAAATTCCTCCCGAAGGTGGTGTCAGAGTTTCACCTGAATCTGGTATTGACTCTGCTTGTGTTCCACCTGAACTACACTTTGAATGCCGAGTACAGGCTCCATACCCTGGACCTGAGATGTGCTCTCTCCTACTACAAGGAGAGAACGTCGGAAATTCGGAGAGAGGTTCACCAGCTGTTTGTCACCTGCTGTACGCTGAGGCCGCACCTGGCAGACCAGCAAAGCGTACGATTGGCAGATGGATTACATTGTGCATTGATCTCTGCTGTAGGTTAGTAGGTAGGGAGCTTCCTGTAGGGCTAAGGGCTCATTCCACCCCCCATACCGCTGCGTCACTGGCTGCATCACTGGCTGCTTTCAGGGACATCCCTATCCAGGAAATCTGTCGGGCTGCTACCTGGAAGACAGCAAACACCTTCATCACCCACTACCATATCGACCTTGAGTCATGCCAGGATGCTGGTTTTTGGTCCTCAGTTCTCCAGTCTCTGTTCCCTAAGTAGGGAATGTGCGCCTTGCCTCCCTCCTCCCGGAGAACTGCTTGGAGTCTGCCAAGAAGTGTGAATGAACAACATATCCAAGTCCCTAGAAATCAGGTTACTCACCTGTAACAGTAGATCTTCCATGGAATGGTGTCTTGCAGTAAGTCATTGCTTCTGGGTGTTCCTGATAGGTGGCGCTCTAACACGGCAGTTTCTTCTAGCAGTCTCCACACCAGGGACCACCCACATGACCTCACTTCCTGGGCTGTGCCTATAAAAGTGGGTGGTCCCTGGTAATCTCCATTCGTTTTCCCACTGGCTTCAGCTCTGACAGCAGCTTACTCTTCTGCCAGCAGTCTACGACATGGATTGAACCCATAGCTTGGGGTACCTGGGCTTTATACATGGCACCGTATTCCTGTGCTCGACCAAGAGCTTTACAATGGATGTTTCCCTGTTACAGACTCCGGGTGCTCGATCAAAGGGCTCTAAAAACTCTGAGTCCTGTTCAAGAAGCAAAATAGGGAAGGAAATATTTTCACCTAAAGTCCTGCCTGACCGCTCTTCAACGGTCATATCTCCTTAACATGTATTATTAAGAAAAAAATATTTGTCGACTGGCAATATACCCCCATCGGCGGCAGGCACTTCTTCATCAAAAGGGCATAGACGTTCAACTTCACATAGAAAGGAATGTTCATCATCGACGGGATGTCATTCCTCAGCTCCCCTGTCAATGAACCTCATGCAGCGTTGACGACAGAGGTCCTGCCGCATTCATCGTAGATGGGGCACACTCCCCCGTCGATGAGAGGACTCCGCAAGACATCCTCATCAATGAGAACACCTCCTCCATCAACAGAGCACACTCTACTTGCTTCATCATTGACGGAGCTACCTCCTCCGTCGACAGGACATGCTCCTAAATCTCCTTCGTGGATGAGAAGTATACCACCATCGACGGAGCATGCATTTGCCTTCTCATCATCGACAAAACACTTTCCACCATCAACAGAGCATGTCCCTACTGTTCTGTTGTCAACGAAAAGCATCCCACCGTCGTCGGCACATGCACTGACTTCCCCATCGTCGACAAGTATTCCACCATCGATGGAGCATGCATTCACTTATCCATCATCAATAAGACACATTACACCGTCGACGGGACATGCTTTTAAACAAAGAAACATAGAATTTGATGGCAGATAAGGACCGCTTGGCCCACCTAGTCTGCCCATTTCCCTACCTAACGGATAAGCTGCAGATCCTAGTTAACCAACAGCCTACTTCCTCCTACCCTCCACTAGAATTGCCTTATGTCTGTCCCATGCATTCTTGAATCCTCCCACTGTTTTGACTCTACGACCTCCTCAGGAAGGCTGTTCCATGTATCCACAACCCTCTCTGTGAAGAAATACTTCCTCACATTACCTCTGAGCCGTTCTCCCTCTATCTTCAAATTGTGCCCCCTTGTTTTTGCACATCTCTTTTTCTGAAAGATGCTACCCTCTTGGACTTTGTTGATTCCTTTGAGGTATTTGAAAGTTTCTATCATATCCCCCCCTTTCCTCGAGGCTATACATCTTTAGTTCCTTTAGTCTTTCTTCATATGTCTTCTGATGCAGACCCTGCATCATTTTGGTTGCCCTCCTCTGGACAGCCTCCACCCTGTCTATGTATTTGCAGAGATGGGGTCCCCAGAACTGTACACAGTACTCCAGATGTGGTCTTACCAACTGTCTGTACAGAGGGCCAACAACTTCCTGTTTTCTACTGGTGATGCCTCTTCCTATGCATCCCAGTATCCCCACAGCCCTCCTTACTGCCTTCTCACATTGCTGGCCCACCTTTAGGTCGTCTGATATGACTACCCCCAGGTCCTTTTCCATTTTTGTTGTTGTCAGTATCTCACCCCCATTGTGTACTCTTCCCCTGGTTTTTTTTTTTCCCCAGGTGCATTACTTTGCACTTCTTTGCATTGAATCTAAGCTGCCGTACATTTGACCATTCCTCCAACCTTGCCAAGTCCCTTTTCATCCTTTCCACCCCATCTTGTGTATCAGCCCTGTTGCAGATCTTTGTATCAGTTGCAAAGAGACACTTTCACTTCCAGTCCCTCTGCAATGTCACTTATAAAGACATTATAAAGGACCAGCCCCAGTACTGAACCTTGCGGTACCCCATTAGTAACCCTCCTTTCTTCACTGTAGACTCCATTTAATATTACCCGCTGTGTCCTGTTGTCCAACCAGTGTTTTACCCAGGCTTCCACCCTGGGACCCACTCCCAGGCTGGCTAATTTGTTTATTAATCTTCTGTGCGGGACTGTGTCAAATGCCTTGCTAAAGTCTAGGTAGGCCATGTCCACAGCCCTTCCCTGGTCTACTGCTTTGGTCACTCAGTCAAAGAAATCAATTAGATTTGTGTGACATGACCTTCCATGAGTGAATCCATGCTGCCTTGGGTCCTGTGCCCGCTGTCCTCTAGGTACTCAACAATTCCTTCCTTCAGAAGTGATTCCATCATTTTCCTACCACTGAGGTCAAACTGACAGGTCTGTAGTTTCCTGCCTCTGTCTTGCTCCCACTTTTGTGAAGGGGAATCACATCCGCCCTCCTCCAGTCCTCAGGTACCACACCATCCTCCCATGATTTATTAAAAAGGGTAGTCAGTGGTGTAATTAGTTCTTCCCTTAGTTCTTTTAGAATTCTGGGGTGAATCCCATCAGGCCCCATTGCTTTATCCACCTTCAGTTTTAAGAGTTCTTTCAGAACTCTTTCTTCTGTGAAAGGACTAATATCAACCCCCCTATCCAGAGTGCTTCTATTGACTGGATTAGGTATTTCCCCCTGCTTTTCCATTGTGAATACTGAGCAGAAGTATTCATTCAGTATCCCTGCTTTTTCATTGTTGCTCTCTGCCCAACCACCTTCATCTTTATTCAGCCTCAGTATCCCTGCCTTAGTCTTTCTTTGTTCCCTAATGTACCAATAAAAGGTTTTATCCCCCTTCTTAACTGAGTTGGCTATCTTTTCCTTGGTTTGGGCCTTTGCTATTCTGACTGTCTTAACCGGTTCCTTCTGTTTTAACTGGTACAGTTCTCTGTCCTGCTCCTTCTGTGTTTTCTTATACTTCCTGAATGCTATCTTTTTCTCCCTTACCTTCCCTGCCACTTCTTTTGAGAACCATAGTGTTTTTTTCTTTCGTTTTGATTTATTTGCTTCACACAAAGGCTTGTTGCATCTGTGATGGCGGTTTTGATGTTTCCCTGTTGTTGCTGCACCCCACCTTCTTGCCTGTTTGCTAGTGCTTTTCTGAGGCACTCTCCCATTTTGACAAAATCAGCCCTCCTGAAGTCCAGTATCTTCACTTTTGTGTGGCTTGACTCTATAGCTAAGTTTTTTTTTGTGAACCACACTGTTTGGTGGTCACTTGTTCCCAGATGGCTACCCACGTCAAGATCAGAGATCCTCTCTCCATCCCCATTTGAGAGTATCAGGTCTAAGATTGCTCTCTCCCGAGTGGGTTCCAAAACTAGCTGTCTGAGGCATGGCCCTGCTCTTGGATGTGGCTGCAGTAAAGGTGCTCCAGTCAACATCTAGCATATTCAGGCCCCCCATCAGCAATATCTCCCCTTTCTCTGCCATTCCAAGGATGCCTTCTATCATTTCCTTGTCCATTTCCTCCCCCTGAGACGGGGGTCTGTATACAACCCCTGTGCGGATTGTGAAGCCATTTCCAGTCTCCAGGGTGACCCACAGTGCCTCTTCTCCTCCCTGTTTACCCTTTAGCTCTGTTGCTTTGATCCCTTCCCTTACATAGAGAGCTACTACTCCTCCTCTAGTTCCCTCCCTGTCCCTCCTGTAGATTGTATACCCTGGTATGTTAACATCCCAGTCATGGTTCTGTGTGTACCATGTTTCTGTGACTGCCATAATATCCAGGCATCCTGCTTCCATCAAAGCCACCATTTCAGGGAGCTTTTTACCTAGACTGCGGGCATTGGTACTCATTACCTTCCATTTTTTTATGGCTTTATTTCTTTTTGCCCCATCCCTGTTCCTACTGCCTTTGTCTTTTTTTCCATTTACCCCTGCCCTTCTCCCTATCGACTGCTCTATCTTGGTGTTTACCTTACTAATTACCCTGATTTTTTCGGGGGGGGGCTAGGATTTCCCTTCTCCTCTTCAGTGCCTCCCCCCTTGGCTAGTTTAAATGCTTGCCATTGAAGCATTCAACCCTATCACCTAGGATCCTGGTTCCCCTCCAGGATAGACGCAGACCATCGTGCCTGTATAGGCCTGCATCCCTCCAGGTGGAGCCCCAGTCCCCAGTGAAGCCAAATCCCTGAGCTCTGCACCAGCTTTTCAACCAGTCATTGAATCCCATGGTGCAGAGTGCCCTAGCCTTATCCATGCCATAGACAGGTAGCACTTCCAAGAAAGTTGCCGTATGTGCTACTTGTCTAAGGCCCTTCCCCAACTCCACAAACTCCTGTTGCACTGCTCTGATCCCATTCTCAGCCAGGTCATTCGTTCCTAGGTGGATAATGACATCCAGCTCCCTCTCCCTTGCCACTGCTCCCACAATCCTGAGAATTCGTTTCCTGTACTTCCAAGCCTCTTCCATCGACGGGACTGATCCCACCGTCGACGGAGCAGCCCCTACATCATAGAACAGCACCTTTACCAGCATGTAATACATTTATGGAAGATCCTTATAAAAATGTAACCATGAAAAACCATGAAGTATTTTATAAAAATGTATCAAAATATACTTATGGGGTTGCATCACCACAAAATAAAGGATCATATACTATGGAATGCAGAGGCAAACCAGCGTCATTTGCACTCATGCATGGTGCTCAGCCACCAGTCCACGATGAATTAAATTTTCAAAGACATACTGGATCACATTATCGGGAGGCACAAATTGATCCCCCGACCTCAAACACTCAGGGCTCAGAACCTGCTTACATGGCAAATCCATCCTCACAAGTGCCAAACATAGAAGAAATCATAAATAAAGTGTTGAATTCTATAGGTTTTAATTATAGAACTCTGCCTCCATCAAAACAGGCATGCACAGAGCTAGAACGCTCACCATTTCTGCCTCCTCATGAATATTCTGAGGAATATTTGTCAGATTCTCATATAATTTCAGAACCTTCCAAAGACACAAATGATGATGGTTCCCCTACTAGAAGAGGGTCTGAGTTCCCATATTCTGTACCATCATACTGGAACGAAGAAATATTACAACCAGTAAAGGTCATTACCCCATCGGATGACCCCTCATTCCCAGAAATGATGTTACAAATACAAAAACAATGGGGTTTACCACAACAGAACAAGATAGATTAAGTAAAGATGTGGCTGAATATCTTAACATCCCAAAAGAACCTATACGGGCAGTCCCTCATTTTATACCAACGTTCAGAAATGCGATTACTGAAGCATGGAGTCAACCCATAGCTGCACAGGAGCTACCTAGAAAAGCGCATAGGCTTCATCAGGCTTCTCTTGATCATCATTATTTAACAAATATTCCCACTGCTGATTCTGCGGTTATTGCAGCCGCTCACAACCGCACTGGCAAACCTAAACATACAAGTACAGTACCTCCCGAGAAAGACTCTAAACGTTTTGATTATATGGGGAAGAAAGTGTTTGCTCTAAACACTTTAAATATTAGAATACTTAACTGCATGGGACATGTGCTGAAATTCCAGCGTACGGTGGGCAAACTCTGCTGGGGACATTATAAGTAAACTACCTACATCCCCTGAAAAAGAGCAACTCACATCAATGATAAACACACTTACTTCCCTCTCTCTACATTTATTAAGATCAGGATACAACATTGCCGATGCTTCAGCTAGAGCCGCTGCAATCTGTATTCTTGTAAATTGTCAGGCATGGCTCCGACTCTCAGGGCTAGCACCTGATTTTCAGCATAAAGTGGCTAATGCCCCTTTTTCTGGTGACCATCTCTTTGGCCCAGGGGCACAAACAATACTGGACAACCTGCAAGCCTCAGGCAGACAACTAAAAACAGTACAATATATGTACCACAAACCACTTCCTCAGTATAATTCTTCATACAAAACTGGAAATTACTATAACCAAAGAGGAAACTTCAGAGGCAAAGAACGAATGACAAGGAACACATCTAAACCGACCCATGGGCACCCCTTAGGACGTCCGGGTGTCTCTTCCTCTCATTAAAAACTTCAGACTACGCCCCGGTCTCCTCTTCTAGGCCTCGGAGACCTTTTTCTGTGGCTTCGATTTGAAATTATACTGAGGCCTTTCCCATGAGACTTCATACATCTAGCCACTTTTTGAGGTATCACTGTTACAGGCCATTACGGTCATTCCATCGAGATTCCTCTTGGCCTGTTGTGCGCCGGACTCTTGTGTCCCTCTATTGATCAGGGTCTGCTACTACTCACATGCTGAGAAACAGTCGATATATCCTGATATTATTATAATATGGATCATACTATTCTTACCAAACTTCTATTCTACATGCTGTCTTCACCTGGCCGTAGATAAAGGCCACAGAAACAATGGTGAGTACATATATATATTACAAACATAAACTCTGAAAAAATACACCCAACAAGGCTGCAGGCCCTGGCATACTTGGGACCCCTTGCAAATGAGATTACTAATACATGATGGAACTGACTACCTCACTCTGTGGCATTCCATGTCTTTACCCTAAAACGGGTGCAGTATTGACTACAACAATACTACTGACTCTTAAGAGCCACTGGATGCCATTATGAAATAGATACATTGTTTCATTTCACAACATCATTGTTTTGCTACTTATGTAGCCTATTTATACCAAAATGGATAGTTTTCTCTAATGACTTGACAGGCATGACAAAAATAAAAAAAAACACTACTAACTTGCTACATTATAGCACTACAAAATAATAACATCGTATTATTTGGGTTACTGTTCAAAACTCAGAACCTAATAGGCTTTGACATATACTGTCTTTTCCAGTGCATACCATTGAGACCTACCAACTGCTCTATTATATGGATGAATTTCTTCTGATTTATTACAGTATCTGAGATGCCATGCCCTGATCGGGTTTACATCTGCTTACCTCATCTGACGATGCCCAGTAATAGCCAGTCTGGCTTGTCTTTCAGCCATAACCCTATAACGAATACATAGATACATAGATACATAGATACATAGATACATAGACAGTGTCGGCAGATAAGGGCCTATGGCCCACCCAGTCTGCCCATTTAAGTTTGTAAGTTCAGTTTATGTTTTCCAGGAAGTCTGTTGCCCCTTACCCCTAACCTCCAGAATTCCTTTATGTCTATCCCATGCATTCTTAAATCCCGTGATTGTTTCAGCCCCCACCACTTCCTCTGGCAGGGTGTTCCACTTGTCCACCACCTGTTCTGTGAAGAAATTCTTCCTCACGTTTCCTCTGAATCGTCCTCCCTCCAACTTCATCCCATGCCCTCTAGTCCTGGAACATCTTTTTCGCTTAAAAATAGTGCATTCCTGCACCCTGTTCCTCCCTGTAAGATACTTGTATGTCTCTATCATATCCCCTGTACTATACTATAATGAACTACTTACAGATAGAATACAAAATTCTCTTTATATGCTGATATACTGCTGTCAGCATCTATCGGTCCTAAAACCACTCTATATGTATGGCAGAGTGCCATATCTGTCCACCCCACTGCCATATAACTGCCTGGGAATCTCCCAGAAGTAATGACTTACTGCAAGAGACCATTCCATGGAAGATAGATCAGTTACTCAGACTTTTGCCATAACAGTATGTCTCTTGCAGTAAGTAGCTTCCCTCCCTCCCTCCGACCCCTTGCCATTCTGTAACAGGGAAACGATGTAGGGTCAGGAGGCTTTGGTACCTTGGTCCCTCATCTTCATGAACTGAAACTGGCGGGGAACGGAGATTACCAGGGACCACCCACTTTTATAGGCACAGCCCAGGAAGTGAGGTCGTGTGGGTGGTCCCTGGTGTGGAGACTGCTAGAAGAAACTGCTGTGTTAGAGCGCCACTTATCAGGAACTCCCAGAAGTAATGACTTACTGCAAGAGACATTCCTAGAAGGTCTACTGTTAAGGCAAAAGTCTTTTCGTAACTGATCTTTCTAGGAGTAGCATATGTTGTTCATCCACACTGACCCACTCTACTTCCCCGGCTTAGACGCACAACCTGGCTTCCAGCGGGCATAGATCTGGTGTCATGGGGCGGAGCTGAGAATTATACCACCCGGGTGGGTGGGAGGAACCAGCTTTAAGACCTTACGACAAGAATTAAAGGAGAAAGGGGCATGCCAAGAAGTGTGGATGAACAACATATACCACTCCTAGAACTACTGTTGCAGGTGAGTAAAGTGTTTTTCTTGCACATCTCTTTTTCTGAAAGATGCTACCCTCTTGGACTTTGTTGATTCCCTTGAGGTACTTGAAAGTTGCTATCATGTCCTCTCTCTCCCTCCTTTCCTCAAGGGTATATATGTTAAGCTCCTTTAGTCTCTCTTCATATGTCTTCTGTTGCGTACTCTGAACCATTTTAGTTGCTCTCTTCTGGACTGCCTCTATCCTGTCTATGACCTTGCAGAGATGGGGTCTCCAGAACTGCACGCAGTACTCCAGATGGGTTCTCACCAACTGTCTGTAGAGAGGGATAACAACTTCCTGTTTTCTACTGGTGATGCCTCTCCCTATAGATCCCAGTATCCCCCCTGCCATCCTTACTGCCTTCTCATATTGTTATCTGATATGACTTTCGCCAGGTACCTTTCCTTTTTTGTTGTTAATACCTCCCCCCATTGTGTACTCTTCCCCTGGGTTTTTGTTTCCCAGGTGCATTACTTTGCACTTCTTTGCAGTGAATGTAAGCTGCCATACTTTTGACCATTCCTCCAACCTTGTCAAGTCCCTTCTCATCCTTTCCACCAACCCCTTGGTTATCAACCCTGTTGCAGATCTTTCTGTCGTCTGCAAAGAGGCATACTTTTCCTTCCAGTTCCCCTGCAGTGTCACTTATAAAGACATTAAAAAGGACCGGACCCAGTACTGAATCCTGCAGTACTCCACTAGTAACCCCCCTTTCTTCGGAGTGGACTCTGTTTACTATTACCTTCTGTGTCCTGTTGTCCAACCAATTTTTTACCCAGGCTATTACCCTGAGACCCACCCCCAGGCCAGCTAATTTGTTTATTAATCTTTTGAGTGGGACTGTGTCAAATGCCTTGCTAAGGTCTAGGTAGGTCATGTTCACAGCCCTTCCCTGGTCTACTACTCTGGTCACCCAGTTAAAGAAATCTATTAGATTAGTCTGACATGACCTTCCTGCTGTGACTCCATGCTGCCTTGGGTGCTGTGCCCCGCTGGCCTCTAGGTACTCGACAGTTCTTTCTTTCAGAAGTGATTCCGTCATTTTCCCTACCACTGAGGTCAAGCTAACAGGTCTGTAGTTTCCTGCCTGTGCTTTGCTCCCACTTTTGTGGAGGGGAATCGCATCTGCCCTCCTCCAGTCCTCGGGTCCCACACCATCCTCCCATGATTTGTTAAAGAGGGCAGTCAGTGGTGTCACTAGTTCTCCCCTTAGTTCTTTTAAAACTCTGGGGTGAATCCCATCAGGCCCCATTGCTTTGTCCACCTTCAGTTTTAGGAGTGCTTTCAGAACCCTTTCTTCTGTGAAAGGACTGATATCGACCCCGCTATCCAAAGTGCTTCTGTTGATTGGATTAGGTACCTCCCCCTCCGCTTCTTTTATGAATACTGAGCAGAAGTATTTGTTCAGTATCCCTGCTTTTTTACTGTCCCTCTCTGCCCACTCACCTGCCCCTTTATTAAGCCTCACTATCCCTCCCTTGGTCTTTCTTCATTCCCTAATGTACCTGTAAAAGGTTTTATTCCTCCTCTTAACCGAGTTGGCTGTCTTTTCCTTGGTTTGAGCCTTTGCTATTCTGACTGCCTTCCCCACTTCCTTCTGCTTTAACTGGTACAGTTCTCTGTCCTGCTCCTTCTGTGTTTCCTTATACTTCCTGAATGCTATATTTTTCTCCCTAACCTTGCCCACCACCTCTTTTAAGAACCATAGTGTGTTTTCTTTCATTTTGATTTGTTTATTTGCATCACACAGAGGCTTGTTGCCTCTGTGATGGCAGTTTTGATGTTTCCCCATTGTTCCTCCTTCTTGTCTGTTTGCTAGTGCTTTTCTGAGGCACTCTCCGATTTTGACAAAGTCAGCCCTCCTAAAGTCCAGTACCCTCACTTTTGTGTGGCTTGACTCTGCGGCTGTTTTTATCGTGAACCTCACTGTTCCATGGTCACTTGTTCCCAAATGGCTACCCACTCCTAGATTGCTCCCTCCCGAGTGGGTTCCAACACTAACTGTCTGAGGCATGCCCCCTGTAGGGCATCAAGAATGACCCTGCTCTTGGATGTGGCTGCAGCAAAGGTGCTCCAGTTAACATCTGGCATTTTCATGTCCCCCAACAACAGTATCTCCCCTTTTTCTGCCATCCTGAAGGATGCCTTCTATCATTTCCTTGTCTATTTCCGCCCCCTGAGACGGGGTCTGTGTACAATCCCCGTGCGGACAGTGGTGCCATTTCCAGCTTCCAGGGTTACCCACACTGCTTCATCTCCTTCCTGTTTACCCTTTAGTTCTGTTGCTTTGATCCCTCTCCTTACATAGAGAGGTACTCCTCCTCCTCGTCTACCCTCCCTGTCCCTCCTGTAGATTGTGTACTGTAGCATGTTGACATCCCAGTCATGGTTCTCTGTCTACCATGTTTCTATGACTGCCACAATATCCAGGCGTCCCTCTTCCATCAAAGCCACCAGTTCAGGGAGCTTGTTACCTAGACTACAGGCATTGGTACTCATTACCCTCCATTTTTATTTTTATATGTGCCCCCCTGCACTGTGGCCGATCCCTCTTTCAAGCTTCTCACGGACCTGCTCACCCGGCTGCTTCCGACCCCACCATCCCACATCACAGCCAGCCCAGGTAACCCTGTTGTATCCCTTCATCGGAAGGGTCTCTTACCTTCATAGGGGATAAGCCTTTCCGCCTGTACCAACAATCCTGGGTGTTGCTGAGGTGGCAGATGTAGGTCCGGAAGTTCAGCAATGAGGGTCCATGGAGGCTGTCACCTGATCATCCAGGGGGCCATTTTCCACTTTTCTCCCCGGGGAGTGGCATACCACAGATGTCTAGGCACGTATGCTGACATCTGCCACTCCCAGTCATCTGCGACCTGACGTCCTGCTGTGCTCCCAGCCTCTGCCAGGGGCCAGCTATCACAGGGCCGCATCCCCACCTTCCCCCTGGAGAAGGCAAGCTGTCACTGGACGCTCCATCCTTCACCCCCAGCCAGCCCTCTAGCGACCCGGGTCCATTCCTGAACCCAGGTCACTGATGTCACAGATGGAAATCCAACCACTGCGCCAACGGGCCAGCTACCCTCCATTTTTTGATGACCTTACCCCTTTTTAGCCCCATCCCTGTCCTTCCTGCCTTTGCCTTTTTCTCCATTTACCCCTACCTTTCTCCCTATTGACTTTTCTATCTTGGTGTTTACCTCACTAATCCCTTTCGAGGACTGTGATGCTGCCCGGACCCTCTCAGGCTAGAATGGGAGTTTCTGCCAGTGATTCCAGTTGAGTTGATTCAGGAACAGCCAGCACACGTGGTTCTTTCCTCAGGGCCACCTACTGTGGTGCAGCTGCCTCAGAGACAGTCTGCACAGCACCACTGCCAGACCAGTGTCGACTTCTGGGAGATCAACAAAGGTCGAGGTCTCTGTCTCTGTTCTGCTCAGGGGGACACCAACACAGGCAGACGTTGAGTTCATTTTCTGATGACATTCAGTGGGGCCTGCTCCGGTGGATGGATGAGAACTTTTTCTGGCACCAATGAGCCATGATGGGCCTGGGGTGTGGTAGGCCCATGCTGCCACCCCTTTCAGCAATATCTATGGTGCCTACACTCTCTGGGCCATGGCTCAGGGATCCACCTCCAATAGCACCTCCTTCTCGACCAATTGTGGTGGGGCCCCCTCCTTCTCACAGCTGTTTGAGGCCTCCCCCCCAAGGATTCTTGTTCAGGAACTGGGTTGCTCGATATTTTGTCAGTGGTAGTCACCGCTGACAGGCCAGTGGTCTACATCCCCAAGAAGAGGCTTTGGCCCCTGTTTGATTGCGACTGTAACTAGGAGGAGAAGCCTCCTAAGGCTTCCTCCTCCTTTAGTCAACTGGACTTTGGCTCTTTGGAAGGTAGGCCTCCTCAGGTGGGACAAGCTGCTGTTCTGCAGCACATATCCACCGCTGTGGACATCCCCTTTGAGGAGATCTAGAAATGTGAGACCTACCCCATATTGAACATCCTGGAGCAGGATGACTCCCCAGCAGTGCCATTGCCTCTAGCCAAGGCTGTCCCAGTTCTTGCACTCTGGATCTGGCAGCACCTCACATCCTGCCAGACTCCACCTCATAGATTGTGGACTGGACTTTAAATATGTGTCCCGTTTGGTGGGTGCGGTAGGGTCTCTGCAGGTTTTCAGAACACCCTTCGGCAGAAGGGTTTCTGTTGGACTTGGCCTGATGTGGACAAGTCGTTGGACAAGAAGTCCAAGAAGCAGGACTTGATGGCATGCAAAAGGTGTACATGGTGGCTGGCTACCTTGGGTTTGCACCAGGCCAGCTATGCGGCTTTTATAGCCCGCTTTGGTCATGCACTTTTTGACAAGTTCACTGATATGCTGCCTCTGCTTCCCACAGACAGCAAGGCAGAAGGAAGAGCCCTGCAGGACCTGGACATTCACTCTCTAAGCACCAGGAGTAGACAGTTCTGGAAATGGGCAACTTGTGCTGGTGCAGTGGCTGCATTGATGTCAGTGTAAAGGAGGGTCAGGCTGTATCTGTTGACATTTACCCCAAAGACCCAGGTTAAGTTGGTGGTTGTGCCCTACTGGGTACCAACTTTGGCCCATGGATGGAGAATCATCTCACTCAGATTTGAAGTCCAGTGTCACCTTGGATTCGGTGGCATTGTCCCAGCAGGCTAAGCAGCCTCCCAAGCCTAAGAACTCCTTTCATTGTTCAGGCTTTTGGTACCTGGTTAATATAGTGATGGAATAATGTCACAAATAAAATTGTGAGGCAGAAACAGCGTGCGGCAAAACAGCTACAGATGAAAAAATGGTGCAGGGATAATGTAGCGAAGGTAGCAGTAACACTATCCTTGTAGCTGTTTGCCGGGACACAGGGATGCAGAGGATAAAGGCTCTGCTGGGTGGTGGTTTCCAAGAAGCTGCCATGACTCAGAGGTTAGGGCCACATGCAGTGAAGGGCAGCAGACAGTCTGTGGCCCGGGGTTCAGTTCCCGGTCCTGAAACACTTGTATTTTTCTTTTTTTTTTTTTTTTTTGTGTTACATTTTTCACAATTCTCCCCTCCACATCCCCGAGTTGCCTGCCCCCGGAAGTAGTTATATTAATTTGGTGGGGGACACAGCCTCCTGCAAACAGAATTTTGTCTCTGTGTGCTTTTTTGCGCTCAGTGTTTCTACCAAGTGCTATATTTTGTTTAGCTGTTTTGTGTTCGCAGTATTTGACCACACTGTTTTTATAGTCACAGTTTTGACCCTGTGCCCAGGCTTTCAGCCCCAGTGGCAGCAATCTCAGCAGCTCTACCATCCAGCAAAGCCCAAGTCCGTCTGTCAGGACCAGAAAAGATGATGCGTCCAGAGGCCTGTCTTCTGGAGAACCCTACAAGGGTTAAAATAACGGGTTGCAAGGTTCCATTTCCTATCCTGCACAGTCCCTGATGCAGCTCTCAGTCGGAGGTTGGCTTTGCCACTTCCTTCCACAGTGATTCACAGCCACTTCAGACAAGTGAGTGCTAAGTGGTGAACTTGAGTCTGTCTGTAGATTGAAAACTCTCCTGACATACCAAACCAGAGCACTGCAGCAGTCCATGGTGCCTGCAGACATGCTAGCCACACGGCAGAGCAATATCGCTCAGCTCTTGGAGCACAGTGCTAGCCAGCCTGTCCCGGAGACCCTGGCCTCTCAGGGATATATGTCTTGGTTCTTTTTGGTATCAAATGGACAGGAGGGGAGCTGGCACCCCATTCGAGAGCTGCATGACCTGAACATGTTAATTCAGAAGTGAAAGTTTATTTATTTATTTCCCTCCTTACATGCTCCACGGCAGCCACTCCTTCGGGCTTACCAAGGCTGGGCACTGACCCATCCGTCCTCCGAGCCTCCACCTCATATCGCAGCCAGCACCCAGGCTGACCCTGTATAACTCTTCGCCGGATGGGTCCCCCTCCTCCGAGGGGGGAGGGCAGACCAACGCAACACTTAGCCCCTGGGGTGCTGCTGAAACGGAGAGCTCGGACGGACTTAGATGGCCTCGGCGAGCCAGGCAGCTGTCATCCGGTTGCCGTGAAGCGGTATTTTCGCTTTTCTTGGAGATCCCTCATGCGTGCATCAGCAGTGCTCCTGGTCTCCACCAGAGGCCACTGCGACGTGACGACACCCTGCTACCCACCCCTGGAGAGGAGAGCAGTCCTACGGACGCTCAATCCTCTCCCAGCCCCCAGCGTCCCGAGTCTATTCTCGAACCCGGGTCGCTGGCGTGGGTCGAGGTAAGGCGCCAGTGCTTCAAACCTCTACGCCACTGGGCCGGCACAAGTAAAAGTTTAGTATGGTCACTCTGAAGCAGGTCATTCCGTTTCTGGAGCTAGGCATGTGGTTTTACTCCCTGGACCTCCAGGATGCCTTAATTCTCATTCCCATCCATCTGTCCCACCGGCAATACCTCCAGTTCCACATGGGCGAGGTCCTGTACCAGTTCAAGGTCATGTCACTCAGCATGTCCTTGGTACCCAGGGTTTTAGCCAAGTACCTGTTGGTCATAGCAGCTTACCTCAGGTGCAAAGATACCAGGGTGTACACATGCCTGGACAACTGGCTTATTGCGGGCATCTCCGGGGAAGTGGTTGAGTGGTCCAGAGTTCTGGCCTTGCCTTCCAGGCCTTTGGCCTTCTAGTTAACCTGACAAAGTCCTCAGGTGATCCTGTTTATTGGAGCAGAGTTTAACTCCCTCCAATTCAGAGGTCGCTTACCTGCAGACATGGTAGAGGATATTATCTTCTATGCCCAGTCATTTCAGGTTGGGTAATCATGCCCGGCCTGGGAATCTTCCAGATGTTTGTGTTCATGGTTGCTATGACTAGCATGGTCCAACGAGTACCCTGGTTCATGCACCCCCTCCACTGGGAGCTGGGTAGCCAGTGGTCTCAGTGTCACAGTCACGTTGACCAGTCAGTTTGGGGGACATAACCAGTGCGGGACACCATCAAAAGATGGCTGGTTCACCAAACCTAGCAGAGGGAATTCCATTTGTCCACCTAGAGCTGGCTTTCACCTTGACCACAGATGCATCTCTGGTGGGATGGGATGTCCAGATGTCTGACCACAGAGCCTGTGGGTCCTAGTCACCAAGTGAAACCTGCCTGCATATGAACCTCCTGGAGTGCTGCACAGTGCAGCTTACACTGATGGAGTTTGCTCTGCTAACTCAGGGTCAGGTCATACAAGTCTAGACCGAAAACGTGACCACCATGTTTTGTGTGAACAAACAAGGTGGGATGCACTCCTCTTCACTGTGACAGGAGGCGCTCTGCACATGATCCCTTGTATGCAGCCTGCAGGCGGATCTCCTGACAGTGCATTCAGCAGGGGAGGACAGCCAGTTAGGTGGACATTCTCAGTTGTGAGGGAGCAGTCTCATGAGTGATCCTTGCACCATCATCTGGTGTCATAGCTGTTGACCCATTAGGACACACCTTTGGTGAACCTATTTACTGCCAGCCCCCTTCAGACAGGAATACTGCTGGGGGATGCCTTCTGTTTGCCTTGGACCCCAGGCCTTCTGTATGCCTTTCCTCTCTTCCCCCTGCTGATAAGGTGGTGCTCAAGGCATGCAGGAAACAAGGGAAACCTGATCCTTATAGCTCCCAACTGGCCCAGACAGTTCTGGTTGCAAGTACTGTTCAGCAGCAGGTATTCATGGTGGCTTCTTCTCTGTCTGGACCTGCTGACAATATAAAGGTGTATGGTCTGGTACCATGACCTTCAGCCCCTGCACCTTGCGGCCTGGTACCTGAGTGGTTAGAGTTCCAGGCTTTAGGGCTTTTGGAAGACATTTTCCATGTCATGGAGGTGTCCCAGAAGGAGCTGACTCATAGACCATATGTGCATTCAAGTGATAGTGATTCTTGTTCTGATGTGCAGGCAATGACATTGATTCCGTTACGTGAACAACTTGCACAGATCCTTGACTACCACTGGTCCCTGTCTCAGCTGGAGTTACGAGCCACGACTCTTAAGAAACACCTCGTAGCCATCTCTACTTATGGGCATGGGCTGGTATGTTGATGGTGGCACAGGAGAAGGTGGTTGGGTGCTTTTTCAAAGGCCTGGACAACTTTTTTTCTCCGGTGCATAAACCATTTTCTCCGTGAGACTTACTGTTGGTACTTGCAAAGCTGATGCATAAGCCATTTGAGCTGATACACAAGTGTGAGGTTCACATTTGTTGTGGAGAACTTCATTTTTGGTCCATATCACTGCGACCAGGTGAGTGAGTGAGTTCCAGGTGCTGTCGGTGAAGTCTCCGTATTTGGTCTTCCATAGGAACAAGGTAGTCCTTTGACCCCAGTTGAAGTTCCTGCCCAGAGCAGTCTCAGAGTTTCACCTTTTTTTTTCCCCCCCAATTCTATTTTACTGCTCCGGTTTGCCAGGCCATCTCTCAGAGGTGCTCTCTTGATCTAGCCTTTACTCCCTGCCTGAGATCTCACCTCCCCGAGCATCCCCCACCCAGGACCTTCCAGCGCCACCTACCTGGCGGCCTTTCTGTTATTAAAGGATCGGTCCTGGTTGGCGCCAGGGGGAGTCCGGAGGAGAGATGGTTCAGCACTGGGGATGTGGGTTCCATCCCTGGAGCCCTCGTCACCTCCCTGGTCCACTGGGGATTTTTCCCTTGTTGGTTGCCCCTTAGAGAGTGGATGTGCAGTGACGTCTATGGCACTGATGTGCCGATGTCTGCCGATGCTCCACCCCCACATCTGCCGGAACCGCATGCTCACGGTGCTGCCCCCGGTCAGCACCAGGAGCCACCCAGGAGTGGTGCTAACCCCAGATTCCTCCCTGGGAAGAGAGAGCAGTCCTTTGGACACTCAATCCCTTCCTTCCCCTGCCGACTCCCCGGGCCCGAGCCCGTTCCTGAACCTGGGTCACCGGCACAGTGCGAAGTGTGGCGTCCAGCTCCTCAACCCTCAGCGCCACCAGGCCAGGTCAGAGTTTCACCTTAACTGGGTGTGATACCTTCCAGTGTATTTCCTGAAGCCTACTTTGGATGCTCAGCATGTGCTCCATACTTTGGACATATGCTGGGCACACCTCTGTTATAAAGAACTTACAGCAGGGATTCACGGTGAGGCTCAACAGCTGTTTATTACCTACATGAAAGCTGCTCTGGGCAGACTGGCAGTTAAACAAACGATTGATAGGTGAATCACGTCCTGCATCAGTCTGTGCCATAGGTTGCTTGGTAGGGAGCTGCCCAAGGGGTTGAAGGCTCATTCCACTAGACATGCTGCTACCTTCGTGACTACTGCCAGGTACGTCCTGGTTGAAGAGATCTACATGTCTACAACCTGGTCCACCGCTTACACATTATGTCCCACTATAGCATCAACATGGTCAGTCATTCAGGATGCTGCAAATGGGGCCTCAGTCCTCCAGTCTCTTTTCACCAAATAAATCTGGTTTGCACGCCTTGTCACCTCCTCCCAGAGGACTGCTAGAAGTCTGTCTAGGTGTGGATAGTGAACTGAATCTGGTTTGGCAGGAATAGCAGTTACTCACCTGTAACCATAGTTCTACTGCTGGTATTCATTTCATATTGAAACAACCCACACAACCTCCCTTTGCAAGTGGCACACAGATAACTGCTTCCAACATACAGATCAGACATCAGGTGGGGCAGAGCTAGAGGATGACACTGTGGGTGGTGGGTTGAGCCAAGCTTGATGATGTCCAGTGACTGAGCAGAGCCCAGCTGGACTGCCAAAGTGTGGATGTGAACAGAATACCAGTAATAAAGCTATGGTTACAGATAACTAACCCATTTCTTTCTCGTGATGATTTTCTGCTAATAATGTGAAGAGTTTTTTGTTTTATCTGTAGGTGAAGTATGGCAAGGTGTACATAAGGGATACTTCCTTGATCTCCCCATTTCCAATACTGCTCTTTGGAGGAGAAATAGAGGTACAACATCGAGAAGGCCTACTGTCTGTAGACAGCTGGATCCAGTTCCAGGTAAGGTTCTCCAGTGGATTCCTATATGCAGTCCAGTGCAATAAAGACTGCTTAGTTTTTCTAATCATCTATGCCTCCCTGATGGAGTATGTATTCTAGGGACATGGATATGTTGTTCATCCACACTATCTGGCAGGTATCCTTGCCGCTTTAAGTCTTGCCGGAAGGTCTTCAAGCTGTCTCCTCCCACCCACCCGGGTGGTAAAACTCTCGGCTCCGCCCCATGACGTCAGATCTTCCTTACCGCTTGGAAGCTCAGGTTCCCTCCTTAGCACTCTGCGTTTTAGACTGGATCCTAACTCTTTGGTTCGGCCGAAATTGGTTTTGAAGTTTTCTAAACTTCGGTCTTCATTTTCCCTCGTGGCTGCGGTGGACAAATATGTTCCCGGCTTTCGGAGGTGCCCTTGCGGGCAGGAAATGTCCAGGACGGATCCGCACTCCACGTGCATCTACTGCCTAGGCCTAGATCACGACCCACAGGCCTGCGAGTTGTGCCGCTCTTTCTCGGCCAACGTCCTGGACGATTGCGCTGCCCGATTGAAGCTCGGGCGCCCCGAGAATCGTTTCCTGCCGGTAAAATCTAAAGAGTCTCGTTGGGCGGTGTCCGCGGCGGCTGGCTCGGCTGAGCAGCTCGAGCAGATGATCGCCCTCGAGGAGGCGGCCCAGGCCGCATCTTTCTCCTCCTCGGCCGCGGCATTTATCCCGCTCTCTCTGAGTTCCTTGTATACGGCTTCGTTCAAGGAGCTTTGTCAGTCCCTTTCCACGAAGGGAGAGGGGCCATCGGGACATTCTTCTCGGCCCAAGAAAAAGGAGTCTAAAGGTAAGTCCCACTGTCCGCGTTCGTGGGAGCGGGAGAGGTCCCCTTCCCCGGACAGCCGACCGTCGACTTCGGTCGAGGTTGCGGCTGAGGCCGCTGGCTTCACGGTGCCCCCATCAGGCCAGCCTGCCGAGACTCCCGTCGACGAAGTCGAGATTTTTCTCGATCCGTTAGACGGGCTGTCGACTGGAGAAGCCGACAACCCTCCTTCACCGGTCCCCCCAGTGGATACCGAGGATCTGCCTGTGCCTTCTGGTCCGTAGTCCCCGGTTAAAGTGCCCAAGCCGAGGGAAGAGCGGGTGTCCCCCGCCCCTTCCCATACCCACCCTTGGTCTCCCCGAAGGTCTCGGTCTCGGACCTCTTCTCGGTCCAGCCGTTCCCGCCGACATCGGCAGTCTCGGTCTTGATACCGAGGTACGCGGCGACGCCGTTCTTCCTCGTCCTCTTCCTCGGATGAGGGGAGGCTGTGGCGCAAATTGCGCTGGCGCTACGCGGACCTTATGTGGCAGCAGTTGCTGTTGTCCGGACCTAAACCGACCCCGGTCAAGACCCCGGCCATCAAGTGGCTGTCGCCTGAACGACCGAAGCAACCACTCGCTCCAGTCGAGTTGCCTGCTCCAGGGCCGGTTGCTCGGCCAAAACCAGCTGCTCCACCGATTGTGGTGGAACCTCCGCCTCCACAACCGAAATCGAGGGCACCGACCAAGAATTCTTGGTCGGGTCACGGTCTGCCCCACAGATTGTCGGTCACCCTCACTCCCGACCATCCTCGGCAGGTGGAGGGTGGCTCAGGGCCGAGGCAGCTCTTTGCAGACTCTTCGGAATCCGACGACGACTCCTCCCTGTTCTCCAGGCAGTTCGACCTGGAGTCATCCGGGGGCCAGTCAGTGGGCGATAGCCCATCGCCCTTCTTGGGTCTGCTTCGACTCATCTTGGAGTCCACCGGGATGCAGCTCGAGCCCGTGTCCAAATGGGCCAAGTAACCCCTGACGGAGATTCTGGACCGAGGGGATTCTCCCACGGAGGCCTTTCCAGTGGCTGAGGCCATTGTCGGCCCAGCCTTGGATCTTTGGCAGTGGCCTGCTTCCTGTCCTGCACCCTCGGCCGGGATGGCCAGGAAGTATACGGTCCCTACCGGCTCTTTGCCCGGTTTCTCGGAGCACCCCTCTGCCGAGGGGTTAGTCACCGACAGCATTTTCTGGCGTTCTGGTAATGTTCGGGATGTGGATAAGCCCCCCGACAAAGAGTCCAAAAAGCTGGACTTTGCCAGGCGCAAGGTGTACGCTGCGTCCTCCCTCGGCCTCCGACAGGCCAGCTCGGCCGTGCTGATGGCACACTTCTCCCACGCCCTCTTGGGTTCCCTGGATGATGTTGTTCCTCATCTCCCGCCTGACCTGCAGACCAGGGTCCGCCAGGTGCGGGACCAGGGTAGGGCAGTGGCGAAGCAGCAGCTTCAGACTGCTCTGGACATAGGTGATTCCTGTGCCAGGTCAGTAGCGGCCGCGGTGGCCATGCGACGCAGGGCGTGGCTGAGGATATCCACCTTTACGGTGGATACCCAGCACAAGTTGGTGGACGTCCCCTTCTTGGGGACTGACCTCTTCAGCTCTGGAGTGGAGGGACACCTCCAGCGGATCAAGAAGTCCAATGCCACCCTGGACTCGGTCACCTCCGCCCAGAGGGACAAAGGCCGCTGTCAGCAGCAGAAGTCCTTTCGTCCTTCGGTCCCTGCATCTCAACCGGCCCAGCAGCACCAGCAACAGGGCCAGCAGGCTCACGCTAGCGCCCCAAACCTAAGCGGCGGCTTTCCAACAGGAAGCAAAGAGGTAAGGCCCAGGAGGTCCCTCGGCCGGTTCCCTCTCCAAGCCTGCCCAGTGATGGGTTGAGGGGTGCCGCCCCCAGCCTCGTCACTCCCCGCTGGGTTCCCCCCATGGGGGGACGGCTCCGCCACTTCCTTTCCGCCTGGTCCGCTATCACCACGGACAGCTGGGTGTTGGAGGTGGTAGGAAAAGGCCTGCCTCTGGAGTTCGAGCAGGCCCCACCCTTTTGAGCCGTCGTCCCTCAGGGGGCCACGGGGTCTGCAGCCTCGCTGTCGGCCCGCCGAGCCGATTTTGCCCTGCTCCTCGAAAAAGAGGTGATCAGGAAGGTGGCGAATCCTCCTCCAGACCCGGGGTTTGTGTCCAGGTACTTCCTGGTTCCAAAACGGACAGGGGGCTGGCACCCCATTCTCGACATGCACGACCTGAACAAGTTCCTAAAGTCTCGAACCTTCAGGATGGTCACTCTGGCTCAGATAATCCCATCCTTGGAACAAGGCATGTGGTTCTGTTCCCTGGACCTCCAGGATGCATTCTTTCATGTCCCAATCCATCCGTCCCATCAGAGATTCCTCCGCTTCAGAGCGGAGGGATCCCTTTACGAGATCCGGGCCATGCCCTTCGGCCTCTCCCTAGCTCCCAGGGTCTTCACCAAATGCATGGCAGTGGTGACAGCGTTCCTGCGGCGCCGAAGGGTCCGGGTGTACCCCTACCTGGATGACTGGCTGATTGCAGCCCCCTCCAGAGCGGAGGCGGAGCAGTCCAGAGATCTGGCCCTCCAGGTGTGATCTCAGGTTGGCCTCCTCATCAACGAGGCCAAGTCGGAACTCGTGTCATAGCAGGTGATACTGTTCATCGGGGCAGAGCTCAACTCTCTACGAGCCAGAGCATGGCTCCCGGCAGACAGGGCTGAGGTTCTTTCCTCCTTTGCCCAATCATTTCTGTTTGGGTAATTGCGCCCTGCCCAGGACTTCCTGCGCCTCCTGGGCCTCATAGCGGCCTGCACCAGCGTGGTCCGTTGGGCCCGTTGGTTCATGCGTCCCCTTCAATGGGGACTGGCCAGCCAATGGTCACAACGCTGCGATCCGTTGGACCTGCCCGTGACAGTGACCCAGGAGATGTGGAACGCTCTCCAATGGTGAATCGTTCCAGCACATCTGCAGGAGGGCATCCCGTTGTCCGCCCCGAGCCGATGGTCTCTCTATCGACTGATGCATCTTTGATGGGTTGGGGTGCCCATCTGGGGGAACACCGAGCGCACGGCCTCTGGTCCCCTTGGGAGTTCCGATGCCACATCAACCTGCTGGAGCTCCGAGCTGTCCGTCTAGTTCTCACCGCCTTCGCTCCGTTTCTACGGGGTCAAGTGGTTTAGGTCCAGACGGACAACACCACAACCATGTACTATCTGAACCGCCAGGGCGGTACGCGCTCCATGCTGTTATGCAAGGAAGCTCTCCGCATATGGTCCCTCGTGCGCAGCCTGGAGGCGAATCTCCTAGCCATTCACGTGGCAGGAGCCTCCAACACCCTGGCCGATGCCCTAAGCCAGATAGGGGCTGCATCTCACGAGTGGTCTGTCCTGCCGGAGGTAGTACAAGATCTGTTCTCCCACTGGGGCACGCCTCAGGTGGACCTGTTTGCCTCCAGGGAGAATGCGGAGCTGAGTCTGTTCCATGCCCGCCCCCCTCAGCAGGGCTCGCTGCAGGGGGATGCCTTCTTGAGGCCGTGGACCCGGGCCTGTTCTACGCCTTTCCCCCATTTCCCTTGATCCACAAGGTGCTTCTCAAGGCGAGGAGGGACAAGGCGCAGGTGATTCTGGTAGCCCCAGACTGGCCACGCCAATTCTGGTATCCAGATCTCCTCAGCCTCAGCTCCAGGCTCCCGAGGCGGCTTCCAGCCCTCCCAGACCTGATCTCAGTCAACCAGCGGAAGGTATTCCATCCGGACCTTCAATCCCTGCACCTGACGGCCTGGTTCCTGAGCGGCTAGAGTTCCAGGCCTTGGGTCTTTCTGACGAGGTCCTCAACGTCGTTGAGTCGTCCCGTAAGGAGTTGACCAGAAAATGCTATGCCTTCAGATGGAAGAGATTCTCCATTTGGTGTCAGGGGAAGGGCTTGGATCCTTCCGACTGCCCCTTGCAGGCATTCTGGACTATCTGTGGTCCCTTTCTCAGCAAGGGCTTCAGTCGATCTACCCTTAAGTGCACCTGGCATCTCTGCTTACCCGGGCGTGGGCGGCAAGCAGTCGGGTAGTACAGGAGAAGGTGGTCGGGTGCTTTTTCAAGAGCCTTGACCATTTCCCTCCAGTGCGAGAACCTCCACCTCCGTGGGATCTACTGCTGGTATTGGCCAAGCTTGTGGGCAAGCCATTCGAACCAATGCACAGGTGTGATATTTCACACCTGTCGTGGAAGACCGCCTTCTTGGTGGCTATCACGTCAGCCAGAAGGATGGGAGAGCTCCAGGCACTTTCCATTGAGTCTCCTTACCTGGTCTTCCACAGGGACAAGGTTGTCCTGCGCCCCCACCCGAAATTCCTTCCAAAGGTGGTGTCGGAGTTTCACCTTAACCAGGTGTTGACTCTGCCGGTGTTCTACCCCAATCACACCTCGGAGGCCTAGTATAGGCGCCATACTTTGGACGCTAGACGAGCGCTTGCTTATTATAAGGAGCGGATGGCTGAAGTTCGGGGAGAGGTTCGCCAGCTGTTTGTCACCTACACTGAAGCCGCACCTGGCAGACCTGCAGCCAAGTGGACGATAGGCAGGTGGGTCACCTCCTGCATAGAGCTCTGCTATAGGTTGGCGGGCATGGAGCCTCCCAGAGGGATAAGAGCTCATTCTACCCCCTTACGCGCTGCATCGTTAGTTGTTCAGGGATGTCCCTATCCAGGATATCTGCAGGGCTGCTACCTGGAAGTCGGCACATACCCTTTATTACCCACTACCACATCGACCTTGAGTCACACCGGATGCTGGTTTTGGGGCCTCGGTTCCTCAGTCTCTCTTTCCCAAGTAAGTATCGGGGTGCACCTTGCCTCCCTCCTCCCGGAGAACTGCTAGGAGTCTGCCAGATAGTGTGGATGAACAACATATCCATGTCCCTAGAAATACAGGTTACTCACCTGTAACAGGAGTTCTAGGAATGGTATATGTTGTTCATCCACATGTATCCATCACCTCCCGGCTCATGCACAACCTGAGCTTCCAGCGGGCCAGATCTTGCGTCATGGGGTGGAGCCGAGAGTTTTACCACCCGGGTGGGTGGGAGGAGCCAGCTTGAAGACCTTCCGGCAAGACTTAAAGCGGCAAGGATACCTGCCAGATGGTGTGGATGAACAACATATACCATTCCTAGAACTCCTGTTACAGGTGAGTAACCTGTATTTATTTACTAAAATAAGAATAGAATAATTACAGGCCTATCTCCATCTTGCCTATCCTCTCTAAAGCTTTTGAAAATCTGATCTGTAACCAACTAAAAACTCACTTCGAAACTTTCTCTCTCATTAACCCAGCTCAATCTGGTTTCCGGGCAAATCACAGCACAATCTCTGCTTTAGCGAAAGTAACTAACGACTGGGTCTCTGCTATAGATGCTAAGAAGATAACTGGAGCAGTCTTCTTGGATCTTAGTAAAGCATTTGATACTGTTGACCACAACCTTCTTGTCAATTGCCTCACTAACTTGGGTGCCACGTCCTCCACTACCCAGTGGTTCTCCAGTTACCTAACAGGGAGAACCCAGAAAGTAAAAGCTGATGACCTTTTTTCTGCCAGTTGTCAGAGGAGTCCCCCAAGGCTCCATTCTAGGCCCTATCTTGTTTTCATTGTACATTAATGACCTTGATTCCAACATAACTAGATCCAGTCTGCATTTCTTTGCAGATGACACTGTACTGTATACCTCTGGCTCAATGTTATCTGAAGCTAGGGGGGTGCTTCAAGCAGACTTTGCCCAACTTGAACATAATCTAATAAAGGCAAAGCTTCTTCTTAATGCAAAGAGAACCAAAGCTATGATATTCTCTCGTAGTACCTCCACAGGCACCTCCCATGCCCTGCCTAAAGACTTTATTGTTACTACTCTGAGAGAACCTTTGGAAGTCATTTCCAAATTTAAATATCTGGGTATCTGGATAGACAACAAGCTCTCTTTTAATGACCGTATCGAGAACTTATCCAGGAGGCTCAAAGCCAGGCTAGGTTTCTTCTTTAGAAATTGGTCCATTTTCCCCCTCTAGACTCGAAACAGGCTGGTTCAGGCTACATTTCTTCCCCTTCTTGACTATGGCGATGTAATTTACAGTTCCACTACTCTTGCAAACCTAAGCAGACTGGACATCCTCTATCACTGTGTCTTACGGTTTATTACCAACTCCCCTTATCGTTCGCACCACTGTGACCTGTACGCAGCTGTTGGCTGGACATCTCTCACCACTAGACGTTTGCTCCATGATGGTCTCTGGACCCTTAAGTTGCTCCTGCATAAACTACCGAGTTACCTATCATCTCTCATCTGTATTTCTCCCAGTGCATACTCTCTCAGGAAATCTGACCTCATTCTGCTGGACGTACCCAGGACACGTACCTACTTTAGTAAACGCGCTATTGCACATGCTCTTCCCTCTATTTGGAAACAACTCCAATGCATGCTGAAACTAACTAGCATCATCTCAATTAACTTCTACAAAGTGCTGAGTGCAACTGAAATAAAAGATCTTACTTCGAGATACAGCTCTTGCAGCAGGTAACACCATTAGGACTGAAGCCGGCAGGCGTCAGGACCCCACGGAAATCTTCTAGCTAGCAGTCTTCAGCGAGGACCGCCTCCGACGGCGGTCCCGCCCGACATCAGCCATAATACATAAGGAGGCGGTCCCGCAGATTCTCTAGTTCTTCCCCCGCTGACGTATGTCTCACCTCGTTCGCTTTGAAGCGACGTACGCCTGTTAAGTTCTTCTTCGGGAAAAGTTTGTTTTTTCTGTCATTTGTCTGATGTCCTCTCCAACTTCTGTTGAAGGCCATCCATCAGTGTGCCTGTTGGAAACAAATCCATTCAAAGACCCGTGATTCGGCCCGCGCCTGGTGCCTAGGCCCAGACCACAACACCCGGCCTGCTCCTTCTGCCAGGGGTTCAACAGCCGACCCGGATCCTACGCCAGAAGGCCCTTCAGGCGTCTCCTGCTCGAGGAAAGATTAAAGCCATGGATGCAGCCTCCAGGGGAATCTTCCACAAGGCCCGAGACACCTCGAGAAGTATAGGAGAGTGAGATCCAGTCCCGCTCAGGGCCTCTGACCTGTAGTCTGCTCCCGGTCCGATCGCTTCCCTTCCTGGGCCTGGGCCTCAGCCTCCTCTGCAGCGTGAAGACTTCTTCGGTTCCTCCCTCTTCCTCAGGCCAAGACCTCCAGAACTTCTTCGCCCTCGCCACTAAGGCCCTGTCGAGGTCGGGGACCGTCATCGCCATCACAAGTCCGTTCTCCATTTGAACCCGACGCTAGTCAGCTTTTGCTCCTCCCTCAGCGGAAGACCAGAACTGACTTCACTTTAAGAGATCGGCGGACCTTACCGCCCACCCACGCTTTGGCCCAACACCATCGGCCCGTAGAACTGACGACCGCCAGACGCCTGGGCCGCCGGTTGCCTTTGCCTCCACGATCCGGCCGGGGACCGGTACTCGTGCCTTACTGCTGAAGAGGGACTCTTCGCCTCCCACCGAGGTGTCGCCCAAGAGGCGATCACGGAGGAGGAGCTGACTCATTCCGAGACCAGATACAGGCGAATCTTTTGTCCTGTCGCGTGACTCCTAGGAACCCTCGCCTGAACCTGAGACCCTCTGGGAGCCGACGTTGAATCTGACGACATGCCATCGGCGCCCTGGTCCATTGCTGGGCCTCAGTATATCCTGAGGTCAAGGAGCTGTTTATTACTGGTGGACACCATAAAGAAGGATGTGGAACCTCCTCCTCCTCTCCTCCCTCCACCTGCGGCCACGGCCCCCGCCCCTATTCACCCAGGGTTGTGGGTCGAGTACTCTCCAGGAGCCTACGGATGCCTCCCTAGTAGGAACAGAAAAAGGAGACCTCCTGGCCCAGATCTTCTTCAGGTCATCCAGCCCCAAGAGACCCAGAAGGCGCCGCCATTCGCCTCGAGTGGAGGACACGGGTGATCTGACTTTTCGACGGATCCAGATCCCCTCCGATCAACGCCTCTTCTCCAGACCCATGCGGAGCTTCCAAGATCTCCTCCGGATGACCCATTGTTCTCAGAGATTATGCAGGCATATCCAGGAGAACATGGGCTGGGACGCAGAGGAACTAGGACCCCGAGAGATTACGCCTCCAGGATATCTTCGCAAAAGATCCTAAGCCTGTGGTGGTCACCCTTGTGACATATCTGGACGGCTACTGCTGCAGTGTGGAAATGTCCACACCGCTTCCGCGATGTTGAAGAAAGCTGACTGCCTGTACAAGGCCTCCCCTAGGGAGACCTGTATTGGCATCACATCCTGGGCCGACTCTCTCTCCTGGCCACACAGCTCTCATGACCGTCCCAGAGGTTGCAACATTGAGCATCCTTGCTATCGGACCCTAGAGACCAAACAGCTGGATAGTTATGGGTGAGGCAGACGGATGCATCCGCTATCTGCCCATCAGATCCCTCAACTACTTGGCCCACATGGGTACAGTTTCAAACACCTAGGGAGCAGGGACTGGATCTGGCGGAAAAGACAGAAGGTGAGCAGAAGAGAGTTACACAGTAACTCCTTCATACAGGTTCGGACGTGGAACCCAGGTGCTATGAAATGTATGATTCCGCTGACTCTCGGCCAGAGCGGCAGCTTCAGGCGATGCCTCCGGAGACACTTCATGGTTCCTGTCTCCGGATTCACCGATGTCCAGAAGAACATCCTGGACGCCTGCCGATGGAGAGTTCTTTTTGTGAGTCCTCGGAGAAGGTCCTCACCAAACTTCAAGAGGCCGGAAGGCGGCACGTCTGTCCAGGCCATGTACAGACTCCAAGCTTAGTTCCTTTCATAGGAACCAGCTTCCGAGGCCGTGGATGCAGAGACAGTGTCCCGCTGCCGGTCTCAACAGAGGGGCTCCTTCGCAGAGCCCAGGGAAGTCGCTGCAGGTCAAGTCAACTAATAGGCCAGTCGGCCCAGCCTGCTGGACCCTCAGTCATCACAGCATGACTCCTTCCCGCCCCTCACCAGGATCGACGGGACACCATGGTCAGGGTCAGATTAGGACCACCAGGGTGTGCAGGTCCATAACCACCGACAGGTGGGTCCTTCAGTTAGTCGAAGAGCACTTATAGAATTCGTGGACAAGCCACCCACAAGGCCTCCTCTGCTCTCCCGCTACTCGGGTCAGCACAGATCACTCATCAGGCAAGAGGTACTTGTGCTCCTGCAAAAGGAGTGGTGGAGTATGTCCCAAAGAGCTAAATAGGATCCGATACTATTCCCACTTCTTTCTGGTTCCCAAGAAAACAGGGGACCTCTGTCCAACTTGACCAGCTTACCCCAACATGTCGTGGTCGCCAAAACGCTTTCGCATGGTGACCTCCAAGGACTCATTCCCATGCTGAAAAAGGACGCCTTAGCGTCCCTGGACATGCAGGACGCCACCTGCACATCCTAGTAGCTCAAGCGCACAGGAGGTTCCGCGCTTCGAAGTTTCTCGCCACCACTTTCAGTTCCAGGCCCTTCCGCTCGGACTGTCTTCGCCCCCAGGTCTTTACCATGTATGGCATCGTGGCAGTGCGTTCTGAGGAGACAGGCCACATGTGTTCTTCGCACCTGGATGACTGGGCTCTCATGGTCAGCCTAAGGAGGGGCACTGGTGATGGCTATTCAGAGCACCCAGGACCTGTTCCAGTCTCTGGACATTCTTATCAACTACGCAGAAGTCTCTCCTAGTACACGGCCCCAGAAGCTGCAGTTCATAGTGCGAGTTCTGGACACCATCCAAGGTAAGCCTTCTTCCCGACTTTAAAGAGCGGAACACATCAGGATCCCTCATCAGGGATCTTTCGGCAAAAGACCGCCCTCGCCAGGTTGGTCCTTCGCTTGCTCGACACATGGCTGCGGCCATTCCAACCGGCCCCTTGGCAAGGCTCCACATGCGGTAACTCAGTGGATGCTCATGTGAGTGCGACCAAAGGCAAGACCATTATGCAGCATCCAGTCAGAATCACAACGCGTGATTTGAGACTGGCAATGGTGGCTAGACCCAGGGACACTTTTCTGCAGGTGTCGACGTACTGCTGCCTTTCCCCAAAGGCAATCCTGTCCACAGACGTTTCAAGGCTGGGATGGGAGCGTACTTTGAATGGGGTGAGACCCCAGGTAACATGGACCCCTCAGGAAGCTCTCCACATCAGTGTGCTGAGATGAGGGCGTCCTTTCGCCTGCAGGCCTTTCAGCCAGAAATACCATCGAGTACCCTTCGTGCTTCAGACAGACAACACGGCGGTGATGTATTACCTCAACAAACAGGGAGGCACACTCTACCCCCTCTGCAGGAAGCTATGAGGGTGTGGGATTGGGTAATCCGGCTAATTTGCCCGAGCCTGTTTGAAGTTCACGCCTCGGAGTGGACAACACAATCAGACGGCCTGAGTCGTTCCCAGGCCAGAGTCCACAAGTGGGAACTTCTTCAGGAGGTAGCAGGATCTGTTTCTTCAATGGGGCACTCCAGAGTTGGACTTATTCGGCTTCCCCATCCAACGCAAAACTGCCCAATTTTTCCTCGCTAGATCCAGGGCCTGGTGTTTTCTGGCGAGACGCGTTGTCCCTCTCCTGGGCAGACAGATTCCTCTACGCTTTCCCTCCCTTCCCGTTGATCCAGAGAGTTCTTCTCAAACTGCACAGGGAGCATGCAACAATGATCCTAATAGCGCCTTTCTGGCCCAGGCAGATCTGGTTCCCCATGCTGACACAACTGTCCCGGGAACCTCCAGTTCCGTTGCCTTTCAGCTCCCACCTATTGTCTCAGGAGGAGGGTCTTCACTAGTCCACCCGACTGGCGCCACTGAGCCTGCATGCATGGCTCCAGAACATAGCTATTGGCGCGATACGGGTTCTCGAAAAGATGGCGGAAGTCCTTCTCATGTCAGAAAGCCGGCAACACATGCGACGCCCAGAAGTGGCCCCTGCTTGCTTATGGTCGCAGGCACGCCGCCTTTCCCTTTAGAATGCCCAGTGAAAGGTGCTGGAATACCTTCTTTCCCTATTCCATTCGGGTCTCGCCTACTCCTCCATTAAAGTGCACCTCTGCGCGATCTCTGCATACCACTTCCCGGTGGGACAGCACAGTGGCACAGCTTGATGCCTCTCGAGACTTCCTGAGAGGGGTGTTACACCTTAGGCCACCCATCAAGGATCCCTTCCTCCTTGGGACCTACTCTTTGTCCTGGAACAACTCACGCTTCCCCTTTGAACCTGCCATGGATTACAGCCGCGCTTGTCGTGGAAAACGTTATTTTTAGTTGCTGTCACGCCAGCAAGGAGAGTTTCGAGCTCACGCCTCATGTGCAAGGAGCCTTATTTAATTTTTCACCAGGACAGAGTGCTCTGAGGACGAATCCCAAATTCTTGCCTAAGGTGGTCTCTGCCTCACTCTCAACCAGGACATCGATTTGCCTGTGTTTTTCCCCCAAGTACTCTAATAGAGGAGAGGTTAGTTTCACACCCTGGATGTTCACCTCCTAAGGTTCTACCTGAATAGAACTTAAACAGCTCGCAAGTCGAGCAACTATTTGTTTCCTTCATGAGAGGATGCTGGCCAACCAGTCTAAAGCAGACCTTTTCTGGCTTGTCCATGTATTTCATTTTGCTACAACAGACATAAGCCCTCCCCGATACAGTCCTGGGCCACTTTCGACAAGGTGGGCTACCTCCTTTGCACGCAACGCCTCCACTTCGCCATTTGTGCTAGCTAGCTACTTGGAGCTCAGTGCACACATTTATTAGGCACTATAGCCTGATATTACATCACGTGGAGAGTCGGTTTCGCCTTGCTGCTCTACAGGGTCTCCTGTCCTAGAGTCAGGACTTGTTCAAGATCTCTCCTAATTTCTCCTCCCAGAATGCTTTCAGGCGCCATTGCTTGGAAATCAGTCCTATCGGAGAGTTACCTGCTGCAAGAGCTGTATCTCAAGTAAGATAGTGTTACGTAAGAACTTACCTACACAGACCTCAGAACAGCTCTTGCAGCAGGTACCTTCCCACCCACCATTCCCCCTTGGAGGAGGTACGGCCTGCCAGGCTTTGGCAGGAGCTTTAGCTCTTTTCTTCTGATGGCGGATCCTCGGTCTCCCCTTCTGATGTCATCCTGCGGCCAGGAGTTCTCGGCGGAGAACTGGGGAATCTTGGCGGACCACTCCTTATGTACTACGTCTGACGTCGGGGGCGGGACTGACGTCAGAGGCGGTCCCCGCTGAAGACTGCTAGCTAGAAGATTTCCATGGGGTCCTGACGCCTGCCGGCTTCAGTCCTAATGGTGTTACCTGCTGCAAGAGCTGTTCTCGAAGATCTACTGTTACGGTAAGTTCTTACGTAACTGTGCTATATCTGCAACTGTTATTAAGCATCTTCCCATCCCTTTGTGTGCCTTATACATTTATGTGTAAGCCCTTCCCCACCCTTATGCATGCCGCTTCCTTATTGTCCACACTACCATTTAACCAAGATTTAACTACATTCTCGTAGCTTCTGACTTCCAAGCTGTGACCACTACTGCAAGAATCCCACACCTGCTCTCTCTCCTTATATATTACTTCCCTCACTCTTGCCAAACTTTGACTGCCTCATTTATCCTTTATTCCCTGTCGCTGTTCAATATACCAAAATTATTTAGTGCAAACATTAGTTACCCTGTCTTATACTGCTGGCATGCTACCTTGAAGTGCTAGCACACTGTGTACCATATGTCTTCTCACTGTCTATTGTTTTCCGATATTATATCCCTTTATGTAATATCCTGCTTGAACTAAGTGTACACCTTGAATACATGTTATAGTACTGCTCTATCAAATATTATATTTTATGTAATGTTCTTTATCAGTGTATATGTCTCAGGACCTCCTTGTGAATGAGCTTGCTCAATGGAGTTTTCCTGCAATAAACTTGAACTTGAACTAAAAGCCTCTTGACTCTTTCTGATGCTGTTCTCTCTCACTTTCCTTTCCTTTGCTGGTAAGCTCCTGAGTTTTGGGAAATGTTCATATCAATTGGCTCTTACATTCGGCTAAAACTGCGTGATTCTTGAAGACCTTTGTATCAGTTTGCTCCCAACCCCCCACAGCTAAAACTACCACCCAGAAAATTAAATCCCAGTCATTCCAGAGCCTACCTGCCTCAACACCCATCCTTCTCCCACCCCCACCGCATTCTCCTAATTTGCATTCTCCAGGAGGCCTTTAGTGATCACCAGAGGGTCTACCTCATCCACAGGGTCTGCCATCCAGTTCTTCTGTGCTAGGTTGTTCAGGTCACTTGACATATCTTCCTTCTAGGACGAGCTTTGTAACACTGACTGGCCCCTCTCCCTAAAGCCACTGATACAGATGATGCAGTAGCCCATTTCCATAATAAATTAATTGCATCCTGGGACAAACATGCCCTTCTCAGGAGGTCTCATGTCCATAGGTCCCACTGTCCCTGGGTTTTGGCTGAGCTCATCAACCAAACTAATGCCTGTGACTTTGTCTGGCATCTCGACAAGGCCCCTGGTTCTCCCTAGGACTTGCTGAGATGCAGACAGCTCCAAAACAGACAAGAAGTAGAGTTAAGAGGTTAATGAAAGAAAAATAAAAGGGACAAGAGGAAATATACTTCTTCATGAAAAAGGGAAGGGGGTGGGCAGAGGGTGGCGGTGAAAAGGCAGAGATACCAAACAAATATTTTTGCTCAGTATTTACAAATGAAGAGGGGGAGGTACCTAAAACAAACAATAGAAACACTCTGGATACAGAAGTTGATACCAGCCCATTTACAGAAGAAAGGGTTCTGAAAGAACTCTTAAAACTGAAGGTGGACAAAGCAATGGGGCCTGATGGGATTCATCCCAGAATTCTAAAAGAACTAAGGGTAGAACTAGTGACGCCACTCACTGCCGTCTTTAACAAATCATGGGAGGATGGGGTGGTACCTGAGGACTGGAGGAGGGCAGATGTGATTCCGCTTCACAAAAGTGGGTGCAGGGCAGAAGCAGGAAACTACAGACCTGTTAGTTTAACCTCAGTGATAGGGAAAATGATGGAATCACTTCTGAAGGAAAGAATTGTCGAGTACCTAGAGGCCAGAGGGGCACAGGACCCAAGGCAACATGGATTCACAGTGGGAAGGTCATGCCAGACAAATCTAATAGATTTCTTTGACAGGGTGACCAAAGTAGTAGATCAGGGAGGGGCTGTGGACGTGGCCTACCTAGACTTTAGCAAGGCATTTGCCACAGTCCCACACAAAAGATTAATATACAAGTTAGCCAGCCTGGGAGTGGGTCCCAAGATGATAGCCTTGGTAAAGAATTGGCTGGAGAATAGGACACAGAGGGTAATAGTAAATGGAGTCCACTCTGAAGAAAGGGGAGTTACTAGTGGGGTACCGCAGGGTTCAATATTAGGACCGGTCCTCTTCAAAGTCTTTATAAGCGACATTGCAGAAGGACTGTAAGAAAAGGTATGTCTCTTTGCAGATGACACAAAGATCTGCAACAGAGTTTATACACACGGTGGGGTGGAAAGGATAGAAGGGACTTGGCAATGTTAGAAGAATGGTCAAATGTATGGCAGCTTAGATTCAATGCTTAGAAGTGCAAGGTAATACACCTGGGAAACAAATACCCAGGGGAAGAGTACACAATGGGGGGGGTGAGATACTAACAACAACAAAAATGGAAAGGGACCTGGGGGTAGTCATATCAGATGACTTAAAGGTGGGCAAGCAATGTGAGAGGGCAGTAAGGAGGGATACTGGGATGCATAGGGAGAGGCATCACCAGTAGAAAACAGGAAGTTGTTATCCCTCTGTACAGACAGCTGGTGAGACCCCATCTGGAGTACTGTGTGCAGTTCTGGAGACCCAGTCTCCTCAAGGACATAGACAGGATGGAAGCTGTCCAGAGGAGGGCAACGAAAATGGTGCAGGGTCTGCACTGGAAGACATATGAATAGAGTCTAACGGAGCTTAATATGTATAGCCTCGAGGAAAGGAGGAGGAGGGGGGACATGATAGAAATGTTCAAGTACCACAAAAGAATCAACAAAGTCCAAGAGGGTAGCATCTTTCAAAAAAAGAGGTGTGCAAGAACAAGGGGGCACAATTTGAAGATAGAGGGGGGTGGCTCAGAGGTAATGTAAGGAAGTATTTTTTCACAGAGAGGGTTGTGGATGCATGGAACGGCCTTCTGGAGGAGGTTGTGGAGTCAAAAACAGTGGTTGAATTCAAGCATGCATGGGACAGTCATAAGGCAATTCTAGGAGGTGGGGGTAGAAAGAAGTAGGCTGCTGGTTAACTAGGATCTGCAGCTTATCCATTAAGTAGGAAAATGGGCAGACTGGGTGGGCCAAGCGGTCCTTATCTGCCGTCAAATTCTATGTTTCTATGTATGTGGTGGACTGTTGGAACCGTCTACCAGAGGAGTTGGTCAATGCCAAGCCCTTTTCAGGTTTTAGGAGAGGGTGCGATAGATGCATGGGGGATTGGTTTAATGATGGTGAGTAGGATAGATGGGTGCAATGAGGTAGATCAAGTGGAACTATGAGATGGGAGTTCAGCATAACACCTGCCAGTTTTAGACTAGTAATGACATGGGTACTAACCGGCCATACTAAATAGACTGCGAGTCTTTTTTTGTCCATAAATTTTTCTGCTTCTATGAATTACCAGTAAAATGACTACCATAGGGCCGAAGCAAATATTTCTCAGTTAACTTCAGAACAACCTTAACTGCCCTTAGAAGACCTGGAATGTTACTGTCTCTTTTTTGACCATCCTACCCAGTCATGCAGACTGGTTCACAAAGTCTCACCCAGCTCTAAACCGCTTTATGTAGCCAACAGTTTTAATGCTTTCTTCACCTCTTATGCTGTCTCCCTCCACCGTCCCCTCCCACTTTCTTCACTTCATTCCCCTTTCTCCTCAGTTCCCTCTCTTCCTGCTTCTATTTGTCAATTCCTTCACCTTTTACCATGTCTGTCCTGCTGCTGCCCTTACTGCTGTGCCCTCCCTCAATCATTCCAAAGGACTCAAGCCAATAGGCTGTAACCCAGACTCTCTGCTCCTGCTATTACTGCACCTCCCGCTACCCTCTTTAATCTCTCATTCTAATTCAGGGCTGTCCCCCAGGCCTGGATTATGCTAAAGTCCACCCACCCACGGGGCGCTTCTTCTTCCAGGAACTACTGTCCCATCTTGCTCCTCCCTGCCCTAACTAAGGTTCAGGAAAAGCTGGTTTGTTATCAGTTGTCCCCCTATTCTTGGCTCTTCCTCTTTCTTCTCCTCCTCCTAGGAGCCAACTATGTCATAACTGTGGACTGGAACATTCAGTCAAAATATTTTACTTTTTATTGACAGTATTTATTATTATTATTATGACTCATTTATGTTCCAAGGCAAAGTTTAGAAATGTGCTTCAATATGTATGACATTGCACATTTGTCACCCAGAAGAGATGACAAATTGTGTTATATAAACTGTATAATTTATTTATAAACTAAGCTACACACTTCAGAAGACCTAAGAATGCACTAGGGTTCACATACATACATTGCACTGTAGACAGTAGACCATTTTCCATGTCCGTGTATGTCATTATGTTCAGGCTGCAAACAGACATTTCTTTCAAGGTAACGTTGTAGTTTATATCTTGGCAGATGTAATCTGAAATATTAGGCTACAATGCATACCCATTGTATTACAGTAAAATTAGACTGCTGTCCAACCCCTCAAAGCTACTTCCAGCATGTATTTGAGCAAAAATATTATTAAGTTTTATAATTACTTGTCAGCTGTCTGGAAATGCCTTTATCTGCAGTCTTGGCTGAGAGGCAGGAACATGTTTTGCTGGTAAATGTCTGTTCCATGGTCCGGTTCTGGTTCTGTCTTCCATGAAGTGTGATCTGTTAGCTGACACCAGTTATTAGTCCAAATTCAGCCCTTTAGGGTTTTAAGTTGATGTTTAGAGTTCCATGATTATGGCCAGCCCGCTGATGCAGGGGTTAGAGTTCTGCCTGCGATGCCGACGCTCAGGGTTCAAATCAGGACTCAAGACTTCGGAGGGCCAGCCGGGGAGGGGGGATTGAGCATCCTGTGGACTGCCCTCCTGCAGGGGGAGGGTGTGTGTGACTGGTTCATGATTAACCCCTGGCAGAGGCCGGGGAGAATACAGCTGCCAGCGCCTATTTCTGTGGGAGGTGGGCCGGACGCTGGCACTTCTGCCTTGTACGTTATTGCAGTATCTCACCTTTTGGGGGTCTTTCTCTGAAAAACCTTTGGGGTTCCATCTGTGAAATGACATCCTCCCTGAACCTACACCATGACCCCTTGCCCCCTGATGCTATGTCTTGGTACCACAGTTACAGTTCCACCAGGAAACTGGTGGCCCCGCAGTGGGGAGAGAGCCATGGTGCTTGTGGGGTGGAGGTGTGTTCAGGGATCGCAGGTGGGGCAGAGCTGTGGGGATCAAAGAAGAGGACCGGTGTTGGCCAGCGAAGCCCCAATGCCAAAAAAAAAGAAGCATAGTCAATAATAATGAGAAAAAAAAAAAAGAGTTCCAGGATCACTTTTTTCTGCTGGAAGTTCAAGGCAATGTTGAAAAATCCTTTCTTTTATTTTCATAGCACCATCATTAATATAATCCCGAGAAAGAGAGAGTTAAGTTTCTTATCTGTCTATACCCAAGGCAACAAAAATCGTGCTGAATAAGTGTTCACTTTTCAAGCGATAATGCCAACCCACTGTTCATTATTCATGAGCTGACTACAGCCTTTTCCAGTTATGGATATTTCAGTCTATATAAAAGTTCAGAACTTTTCATAGAACCTTTAAGCATATTCTGATAGCAGACTTTTGGAACACTATAAGTAAAAGATTTGGGAAGCAATTGCTGGAGATCAGAAGGAGGCATAAATAGCAAGTAAAAAAAATGCTGGTTTAGGCAGGACTAGTCTTCGGTATTGTCAAATCATGTTAAAGCGAAAGTTCTTGCTGGGAGACCCTCCCCAAGCTTGTCCAGGAAGATGGGGTGGGTCATGGTATTCAAGGCCTCGGCAAGGCTGATGAATATGGCCATAAAAAGTCTCTAGTCAATATCTGTCAGAATTGGTTGGTAAACCAAAGGAGGGAGGAGACTACAGAGTGGGATTTGTGAAAATCAGTTTTGTAGGAGGCTGGGTAGAAGCACTGTGTGCCCGCACACTTGAGGAAATGCCAGCCCTTAGATACTGATATGCGCACGCTTGTACTCTATTGCAAGCTTGGGGGCTGTTGGGGCAAAAAACAGAAAAACTGGCTTGATCATGGTAGGAAGAAGCCCAGTCCACCCAGACACCACACCATTGACCATGGCTCCCATATTCTCTGGAATCTGGACCCTGGAAAAAGGGGGGGGGCAGGAAATGGGTATGATTTCTCAAGATGGGGTCAGTCCTGGAGATGGTAGGTGATGGGGCTGTGGTGGGGGAGGGTTGAAGTTTGCATTTCAGCCAAGGGGACAGAAAAATCTCTACGGAAAAAAAAAAAATGAGATCCAGTACAGCTGATTGATATTTAAGGCTCTACCAAGAGCAGCACCAGAAACGTATATTTCTAGATCTTCTTCAGGGGTATCTCAGTCATCAGGTCACACTGTAGGAACTTCAATGTCAGCGAAACAGGATCCACATGGAAGATTTCCCACCAGTACCACAGGGGCCACCCACACTGACATCATCTGCCGACGTCACCAACCCTGTAAAGGCATTAGCCTCCCTGCTCCCTCCTCAGTTCTTTCCCGCCATCAACTGTGTTCACATGGGTCTCCACAGAATCTCCGACGCAGTTTTACACCATTTTCACCTATGATTTTTCTTTTATTTGTTTTTCTGAATCTCTTTTTAATTAAGAGAATGAGTTACTGCCTCCACTTCTCTTTTCCATCACTGCCGCTGCGGAAAGAAGATTGTTTCTTTAGATGACCATACTCTGAGTCAGCTGTCTTGGGCCTGACGATGACGCCTCCGACTGTGAGCTCTGCCAAATATTTAATCAAACCACCCTCAGGTGATGCAAAAGAGGCTGTCAAGAAATTACTCATGGAACAACAGCTGGTCACTTCTAGGTAGGAGTCCTCTAGGGTCCCTCCTCCCCGGTCATTGGTGGGTTCATCACACTCCTGGGCCTCGAAAGCCCAAGACAAGTCCTTGGGGGGTCATAAAAAAGGCCGTGAATGGGACCACTCCCCTCGGCAGAGGTCCCGCTCCCCAGTAGTCTTTTCTTGTTCTTCCTCCTCAGGGATTTCCCCATCGGCTGCATCAATGCCTATTGCTGTCTGGGTGTCTGTTCCTGCCAGACCCAAAATGACAACGCCATTGCCTGCTTCTCAGGGCAGACGGTTAGCAACCCTCTGGTTTTCGGTCCCTAATTCGTTGACACCTGGTTCATCGAAAACAGCCCTTCTGTTGCGGCTTGATGCTTCTCCAGGCCTGTGGACATTGGGCTCTACGGGCTTCCAGGTCCCGATGGATGGGTCATCGTGCCCTGTGCTGTCGACCCCTCCTCCATCGAAGCAGCAGTCTACTGTCATCGACTTCAGCAATATTTTGATGAAATTTACTACAGTCCTGGTTCACCAATTGGGTGCCTGCAGGACTGGGTCTCCTATGCTGCCAATGGCCCCATTGTCAGCGGCACCACTTTGGCCTCCTAGGGCGATTCCCTGTGAGCTGTTGTCAGTGCCTCGTTCATCGGACCTTGAGTTGCAGCAGGTTGACATCGAGTACCATCCTGCCTGAGGAAGAGGAGGTCCCTCTCTTCTCTGACAGGTCCACAGCCTCTTCAGTGAGTCTTCAGTGAGTGAAGACTCTGTCAGGCATACTCCCAGGTCTCCTGCAGAGGACCCTACTTTCTTTAATGTCATGAAGCAGCTGTCTTCAGCCATGGGCTTCCATACTGGGAAGGAGGATGCCACCAGATGTGAGTTGGTGGACTTACTGGTAATCCCAGAGTCTCCTCCTAATGTCATTCCTCCCATCCTCCCAGCTCTGAGAAATGCCATGGCTACCACCTGGCACAGTTCTGACATGGTTCCTGCAATGCCCCACAGTACAGATAAGTTGTATCATGTCTCCCAGGGCTTACCTTATTATGCTGCTCAACCAGAGACTGATTCAGGGGGTCATTAAAGCAGCTCATGACAAGTCTAAGGTGCCTAAGCACCTCATCCTCCCCAACCCCAGCAGGGAATCCAGGCGGATTGACCTTAGGGGTAAGAGGGTCTATGCCTCCTCCACCTTGGGGCTGAGGATTGCTAAATATCTCTCTCATATGGTTAAATACCAGAATACTATCTGCAAGAAGGACAGGGCGGCTGCTCAGGCCCTCCCTGACTGTTCCCAGAAAGAGGAGGTTCTCAAGTGCTTGCAGAGTGCTAAAGATATTAGCAAGCATCTCCTCAAGGTCTTGTATGATATTTCTGATACAGATGCCAGGGATGCTATCACAGGCATTTGCCTTCATAGGCACTCCTTGCTGAGGGTCTCAGGATTTGCTGCAGATTTCCAGCAAAAGGTGCTCAACGCCCCTTTCAGTGGCTCCAGACTGTTTGGGCCAGATTGTCAGGACATCATAAATGACCTTCAGGCATCTGAGAGGGCGATTAAGTCTGTCCACTCGCTCTGTCATACACAGCCTCAGAGCAGACTGCGCCCTTCCTTTCTCAAGGTGCTTCACAAGTCCAGAACAGTCTCCCATCTCCAGAGCGAGAGAAAGACTTCCTCCACCTTGGCTACTCCCTCCTCCTCTGGTGCTGCAGCAAAGCATACTGAGGTGAAGGATCAGCCCCAGCAGCTAGATCGCCTCAGCTTGACTCCTTGCCAGACCCCCCTCTTCCGGTCCCCGACCAAGAGGTGGTGGTTGAAGGTCGGTTCTCCCTCAATCTCAATCAATGGAGAACTATCACTTCAGATGCCTGGGTCCTCCAGATTATAGAGAGGGGTCACACTCTGGAACTTCTAGAGACTCCTTCAGAAATCCTTCCAGTACCTTCCACCTGCCCCCCAGCCCATCTAGCATTTCCCCGGGAAGAGGTACAGTCCCTTCTGCTGAAAAAAGCTATTGAACCAGTACCTGGGTGCCTAAGGAACAGGGGATTTTATTCTAGGTTCTTCGTGGTCCCCAAAAGAACCGGAGATCTGAGGTCCATTCTGTATCTCAAGGACCTCAGTCTTTATATCCAGCCCAAAAAATTCTGTGTGGTTACCCTGTCAGCCCTGCTGCCCCTACTCAAGCAGGGTAGCTGGCTGTGCTCCTTGGATATGCAGGATGCCTACCTGCATATCCTGGTGTTTCCTCTGCACAAGAGATTCCTCCAGTTTATTTTTCAGGGCGAGCACTACCAATTCAAAGTATTGCCCTTTGTCTTATCCTGTGTGCGCAGGTCTTTACCAAGTACTTAGCAGCGGTAGCTGCAACTCTCCAAAGGGAGGGACTTTATGTTTTCCCTTACCTGGATGACTGGCTTTTAAAGGCCCCATCCAAGGAACAGCTCCTCTGGACCCTGGAGAGAACCCTTCAGCTGTTTCTTTCCCTGGGCATCATTGTCAGTCTGCCCAAGTCAGTCCTGATTCTATCCCAGAGGTTGTATTGTGTAGGGGCAGCCCTGGGCTTGGCACAGGACAAAGCCTTTCTGCCTCTCAACAGGGTGGAGTGCCTGATTGCCTAGGTTCGGGAAGTCTCCTAGAGCCATTATGTTCCTGCCAGGGTGTCCTGAGGCTGTTGGGCCTGATTGCTGAAGCCATTGCCACCGTTCCCTTGGCCATGCTACACATGTGGGTCCTTCAATGGATGCTAAGAGAGCAATGGGACCAACGCACAGATAACTTGAATCAGTTAGTGCTGGTCTCCTCCCCGGTCCACATGGTGCTTCTGCGGTGGATGGAACCCTGGAACCTATTACAAGGGGTCCCATTCCAGATCTCCTCCCCTCTGTAGATCCTCACCATCGATGCCTCTGGGTCAGGCTGGGGAGCACATCTGGGCCCTTTTCAGACTGGGAGAATGTGGTCTCAGACCGAAACCTCCCTGCACATCAGTGTCTTGGAGAAGTGGTCAGTCCTGTATGCCATGCAGGCCTTTCAGAACCATCTCCTTCTGGGTCAGTTATTTATCCAGTCAGGCAATTTCAGTGTGTGCCATGCAGGCCTTTCAGAACCGTCTCCTTCTGGGTCAGTTATCGATCCAGTCAGACAATCTCATTGTCTTCTGTATCATCAAGCAAGGAGGAACACAGGTAGGCTATGAGAGTATGGTACTGGGCACTAGACCACAGTCTTTCTGTCGGCAGGGCACAGTCCAGCATGCACGAATGGGAACTTCTTTCATCCGTAGCAGAAGATACGTTTGCCAGATGGAGTCATCCAGAGTTGGATCTTTTTGCGTCCCCACTCAAGCAAAACTTATCAGTTTCTGCTCGCTAGATCCAGGGCCTAGAGTTTTCTAGTAAGACACATTGTCCCTCTCCTGGATTGGGAGGTTTCTCTACATCTTCCCTCCCTTTCCCCTAATTCATAGGGTGCTAATCAAGCTGCAAATGGAGGGGGCCAGCATGATATTGGTTGCACCGTTCTGGCCACGGCAGATATGGTTTCCCTTACTACAACAGTTAGCGGAGGAATGCCTGGTCCCTCTGCACGGATTTGCTGACTCAGGCTCAGTGGACCCTGGTCCATCCCAATCCCAAATCCCTGCGTCTGCGTGCCTGACTTCTGAGGACACAGCCATTGACTGGTCTGGGGTATATCAGAGGACGGCGGGTGTCCTCGTGGCTGCTCAAAAACCCTCTGTCAGAGCCACTTATGCCATGAAGTGGAAGAGGTTTGCCATCTGGGCTGCTAAGTATCATCTGGACCCTTTTATCTGTCTGGTGAGCCAGATTCTGGACTACCTAATTTCACTGTCAGACTCTGGTCTCCAGTATTCCTCCCTCAAGGTCCACCTTTCAACTATTTTGGCCTTTCACGAGCATGTGGTCAGTCATACCATGGCTCAGCTGGATGTGTCCCATACAACTCTCAGGGGCATCCTGCATCTGAAACCTCCAATCCATTCCCCTGTCCCAGTTTATAATTAAAATTTTGTTTTGGAGAAATTGACCCTGTCTCTGAGCCAACCTCAACTTGCAAGCTACGCTTCCTTTCTTGGAAAGCATTGTTTTTTTGGTTTTTTTTTTTGTGTGTGTGGTGTTATTAATTTTGCATGCCAAAAAACTTACAAATCAACAGTACCACAGGAGGATAGCATAGAAATACGTAACACCATAATCATATGACAGGAATTAAACAAGATACTGCCCCAGAGTTACATCATAGGGGGAATAACCCAAAAACAACCATATATAACCCCAAGGCAGGCAACTAAAGAGGAAATATGGAGAATCAAACTTCAAATTATTATTCTCCCAAGTATTAACAAATGACCACATATGCGTCATGGTCAAAAATAGATTCCCCCAGCATCATTCAATATTATACACACATTTAAGAAAATCCCACTCCCATAAGTAACAGGCAATAGGTAATAAACATAATTTCTATGTTGTAACTTAGCATTAGAAGAAAATATTTATTTATTTATTTATTTAGATCTAGGATTACAAATACCTTTGAGCCAAGGCTTTTTTACAAAGGTTTCACGTCAGAGAAATACAAATGGGAGACAAAACATTTCTAGTGAAAACAAAACATTTCACAGAGTGATACAATTACAATGGTTACAGACAGTATAGGTATTAGGACTTTTAGTTTGATCAACAGTGGCATGGTGGAGAGTGATGAGACGAAGAAGCAGCCAGCATTTGTCAGGTGAGATTTGCCAGTAAGTGCTATTTCGGGGTGTATGGGAGGGAGAATGTAGCAGATAGGGTGGAGGGGTAGGAAGGAGGAAGGGAGCCAGGGATGGGGAGAGGAAGTAAGAGCATTTGGGGTAGGAGATTTTAGGTGTGGCAGTGCTTGACTGCTCAGTGTAGGTGCCACCAGCTTGCTATGAAAGTGAATGCCTGTGTTCAGAGGAAGCAGTCACAGGAGCTGACGTAGAGAGATAGTGCCAGAGACTGGTTTTGAACAACCCAAGTGTTTTGGCTGAGGAGATATGTGACTGAGGTCATTAGCCAGAGTGGAGCTTTGTAGGCAAAGGAGCGTTGGCCCAGGCTAGTACGACATTGGGGAACTTTCCGAAGCAGTTGCTTTGATCTCCTGGAGCTCTGTCGATTGGTGCTTTCAGGTAACAGAGCTAGGACTCCAGAGGGTGCAAGGCCGAGGTGGATTTTCTTCACCATTGTACAAGTGAGGTACTTGATGCAGCTTGATAGTTGGAGCCAACCAGTGTGAGCATACAAAATAAAACGATAAAAAGAAGCAGCCTGAAAATGATAACGCAGTTATAGTCCAGAACAGTCCTGTAAACAGTCCAGATCAGTCTATTATCAAGAAGCCGGTAGCCGTGAAATTCAAAACACCAAAGAGCTAATATATCAGAAAAATTAAAAGACCTGAAATTCACAGGTCCTTAATGGTCCAGGGAAAATACTCACTCTGGCAAATACCCCAATTAAATAGAAAATGCAATGGGGGAAAAAATAACCCTGATCCCCAAGCCAGAGCATTACAAACCCCATTCCCAGTCTGTAGCTCACAATGCAATGAGGATTCCGCATCCTACCTCAGTCTTCATCCAAGGAGGCACCATCCTCCTCAGTCCCCTCCATCTCCTGCTCAATACCTAGAAGCATTCTTTCTGCATCCTTGGGAATGGCAAACTGATACTACTTCCCCTGTCATGTCAAGTGCAATTTAGCGGGGGCAGTATCTAATGCTGGATCTTGAATTTTCTAAGTCGGCTCCGGAGCCCATCAAAGGCCTTACATCTCTGCCTGGTGCTGTATGTCAAGTCCGGGAAGATCTGCAGGGTGTCCTCCCAATATTTCAAGATTTGCTTTCTCCTGGCCATGGTGAGAATTCGGTCCCGATCACCCACCCCTGTACAAACAATCACTAAAGTTCTGGGAGCCAAGATATCAGATGCGGCCTGCCTCAGGACAATGTGATATGCCTTCTCGAGCGAAATGGGGGGGGGGTCGAACTCAGAGAAGTCCAGAATAGCTGGCAATAAGAATCGAACAAAACCTAGACAGTCCTCCCCCTCGGCAGATTCAGGAAGGTCCAACACACGGATGTTCTGCTGTCTGGCTTGATTCTCAACCATTTCCAACCTCTGTCGCAACAAAAAATTTTCTTTAATTAATTTACTGGTTGCGTCACAAGCCTTAAGTATGGAGGCTTCCGATCTTTGGACCGTTTGTTCACAATGGTCCATCATGGTTTCCAAGGCTGAAAGTCTGGGCGAAAGGGCATCCAACTTCCTATTGATATCCTGGACCAATCTCACCAGTTGGTTGAGAGTTGCTTCTTGAATATATAGCAAGGTCGCTTCCCCTGCAGTCTGTTCAGTCAGGGCCATGGCTTCAGCAGACAGCTCAGGCCACTTCTCACACTGCTGCCGAGATCTCTTAGGAGTGAAGAAATCAGAAGAAGAAAGCGGCAGCTCCTCGATTTTTCCCCATCTTAGCGGTCCTATACGTGCCACACACCTCCCACCTCCAAAAATATGCAGGAAATTCAAATTTATAGTAACTCTTAACAATAAATCTTAGGAGCTCTGAAAAATAGCAGTTTCCTCAAGGCTGCTGAACAGCGCCCCCCCCTTCCAGGAAAGCATTGTTTTTGGTTGCTATTACTTCTGCTTGAAGGATTTGTGATCTTCAGGGTCTCTGGTGTGAGGAGCCTTATTTGATTTTTCACAGAGACGGTGTTTTTTTTTTCGCACAAGTCCTAAGATTCTCCCCAGGGTAGTGTCTGAGTTTACCATGAACTAATCCATCCACCTACCAGTTTATTTCCCTGAGCATGCAAATCCAGGGGAAGTGTGACAGGGTTGAATAAGGACCTGTCCCATTTGTTATGTAGAAAGAGTTCAAAGCAAGGATCTGTTCTATCCTCTCCTTTTTCTTTTTTTTGTAAATAAACTTTTTTATTGAATATTTTCAAACCTTACATCATCACAGTTCCTTTCATCATTAAAAGATGGCTTTAAATATATTTAACACAGGTACATTTAATTTAATAAGACATCCTTAGTGGTGCTACCTTCACATTAATAAAGTCAGAGCGTTATTTCATGCATTCATTATCAAATACTCTCCCTTTCTGAGTCTTCTATGGGGCCTTCCAATTCTCCTTCCCCAGAATCAATGAAATAATATGAAACCCCTTATATTTTGGCTGTGGGGGGGGGGGCCTATGGGCGAACCTCAGTGGCTGTTAATGACTTAGTGGGGGCTGGTGAGGACACCCAGCTGACCCCGAGATTATGTCCCTTCCTCCCTAAGGGACAAAGTCAGGTTCTTTAGACATGATATGTAGTATCCACCTACTCCATTTCATAGTGCAGAGTGCTGTTTTGTCATTCAGGGAGTGTGTAATCCTTTCTGTTCTGTATGTACCATTTACTGTGGATCTCCAGGATTCCACAGAGGACATCATATTGGTGAGCCAGCATTTAGTTATTGCCTTTTGGTGGCTAGCAATAATATTCCTAACAAAGGGCCACTGTGCAGGCCTCTTAATTCTCGAGAGCGTGTAGCATAAAAAATCCCGGTCCATGGAATCCCAGGGCCCCAGATCTCCTCCAGTTCTCCCAGAGAGCCCCATGAAAGCTGCAGTTTAGGGCATAACCAAAACACATGTGAGTGGTGAGCAATCGCTTCACCACAAAGGCGCCAACATGAAGCTGATACAGTTCCACTGAAGTGCGAGGTTATGGCCGGAGTGAGAAAGTACCTTATGAAAAGCTGCCATGAGAATAGATGCCAAGCATGTGAGCAGGTAAGTCTGAAGGATGTATGACAGATGGTATCCCATGTTTCTCTGGTAAGGTGGAGCTCCAGTTCTGTATTCCACCTTTCCATAGTTAAATAAGTATTTTCCCTCAATGTTTCCATCAATGATTTATACTGGGCCAAGATGGCGTGAGGTAGCTCACTAGTTTGGAGTATCCGAAGTAGTAATTTTATCAGGTGTGGGTGTCCCTCCGGGTTACGCACCGCAATTGGGAGGGTATCGTGGTAATGGCGTATTTGTAGGTATCGGAAAAAATCTGAGTGCTGTTGTTAAACTCCTGTTGGATCTCGGTGAATGTCTTAAAATGCGGACCTTTAATGAACTGTATCAGGTTAGTAAGGTGCAAATGCCTCCAGTTATGAAAGGTGGATCGATTCGTCCGGGGAGGAAACTTTCCAACAGACCTATTGGGAGTAACAAAATCAGGTATAGGATAAGCTGTAGGGATTTACGGACAGTGTGCCAGACTCTGATTTGGTGAGTAATCCAGGGGTTTGTGGTATTCTGTCCCAGGGAGGGGGGGTTGATAGAACAATGTTTGTTCCCATTCAGGGTTAGGTGTTATTGCCTTCTCTATTTCTCTCAATCGAGCTAAAGTATTGGTCGAAAACCTTCGGATCAAGAATGTTATATGGGAGGCCCAACTGTACAGCTTAAGATTAGGGAGTGCAAGCCCTCCCTGAGACCTAGGTAGGGTGAGGGTTTTAAAGCTAACTCTGGGCCGCTTGCCAGCCTGCAAAAATCTGGAGATTGCCGCATTCCATATTCGGAATAATTTCATCGGTAGGTTAAGGGGGATATTTTGAAAGTGATATAGGGCCCTTGGGAGTACTACCATCCTTATCACTTCTACTCTTTGTATCAGGTTCAGGGGAAGGAGGTCCCATCTCTCCAAGTCCTGCTTCATCTGCGTTAAAAAAGGCTCATAATTATAGCACAGTGCATCCTCTGATTTATGAGATAGGAAAATGCCCAGGTACTTAAGCTTGTCCAGCTTTCATCGGAAGGGATACCTTTCCCTGAACCATCCCAGAGGGCCAAAGTGGAAGACAAGGGCGTCGGTTTTATTAGTGTTTAGCTGGTACCCTGAACAGGTCCCAAACTTCTCTAGAATGCTAAATACTGCCGGGACAGACTCCAGTGGGTTAGAGAGGAAAAGAAGGACATCGTCTGCGCATAGTGCTGTACAGTGTTCTGTATCCACTATCCTCACACTCTTTTACCCAAGGGGCTAACCATATTTTTTGAGCAAATGGTTCAGTAAATTAGCAAAGAGGCATGGGTACAGGGGGCAACCCTGCCTCTTTTCTCTGTCCAAGGGAAAATAGTTAGAATGGTGCCCAGATACCTTTACGCATGCCTGTGGGGCAGAATACATAGTTCAAATAAAGGCTATAAAGAAAGGAGGGAAGCCCATCCTATGCAAGGTGGAGAAAAGAAAGGGCCAGGATACTTGATCGAACGCCTTCTCAGCATCTAGGCTGAGAAGGGTGCTCAGAGTCCCACTGGAGTGCATTTCCTGGACCAGCTACAGAGCTCTGCGTGTTTTGTCTGTAGTGGATCTGGCACTCACAAAGCCTGTCTGGTACAAGTTGATCAAAGCTGAGAGAACTGCGTCTAGCCTCTGGGCTATAATAGATGTAAAATAGTTGTAATCTGTATTAAGGACCGATATAGGTCTATACGAGCTGCATTGGAGAGGGTCCTTTTCAGGTTTAAGAATAAGAGAGATTGTTGTATATGACCAGCTTGGGGGGGGGCATCGCCCTGCGTTACCTCGTTTAAAGCATTTAGCAGGAGGGGGCTTACAAAGTGAGTCATACTTTTATAAAATTCTACCCCACCCCATCTGGCCCGGGGTCCTTCTGCGTTTCAGATCTGGCTATAGCTGCGGCCAATTCTAGTGGGGTAATAAGAGCAGTTAGAGAAGTTTGTTGGTCATCAGAAAGCTTGGGTAGGTCCAGATTGGCCAAAAAGGTGTCAGTTTGACTGGGGACCGTCTGTTGTTCAGGAGTGTACAGCTCTTTATAGTATTGAAGAAACATCTAGGTAATATCCTTAAGTTTGGTTAGGTGAGTACCCATGTTTGGGTCTTTAATGGCCGCGATTGTGAACATCTTGCGTTGCTTGCGCAGTCGATACACCAGCAGGCAGGAAGCCCTTGGGCCTATTTCCCCATATTTCTGTTTTAAAAATGCTAGGGTTATTTCTGTCTGCTGAATGCACATGTCATCCAGTTCTTTTTTAGTTTAATTTGGGTCAAAACCGAGGAATCACCCTGCTGATGTGCGAGTTGTAGGAACTGCAATGTCTGTTTGAGCTGTCTCTGCTTCTCTTGCCTTGCTTTGGTAAGCATGGCAGCATGTTTTATTAGGTGACCCCTGAGGACAGTCTTCAGGGTGTCCCATCTAATAGATGCTGAGATGTCCGGGTCTGAATTGTCCACAGTGATTTCCTCAATTTTGTCTCCTAGGAATTCCCGGAAGGATTCGCTCTTAAGATGGGCCGAGTTAAGCCTCCATCTAGTGCAGCATCTCTCCGCTCCCAGGAGCCAGGTGGTCATCACCGGTGCATGGTCTACATGTGCTATGGCACCCATTTTTGCATCCACCAATTTACAGAGGTTTTCTTTTTGTGTATAGCAATGATCAATGTGGGTGTAAGTGCCATGGACTGCTGAGTAGTATGTGTAACCCCTGGCCCCAGGGTGTAGCGACTGCCACACATCCAGCCAACCCATTTCCTGAGTGAAACTCCTAAAAAAATCTGTGTGGGGTGGGTTGTCTGTCCTTTGGAGTCTTTGTGGTATCCAAGGAGAGATTAGGGGCTATGTTAAAGTCTCCTGCTAGCAGTAGGACACCCCTGGACAAAGCAACTTCCTTGTCTAGTAGGAACTTGATTGTTGGTGTGTTTGCCTCTGGGGGGAGGTACATGTTTGCCAGCGTTACCTCTTGGTCCCATAGTCAACCCTGGGTAATTATTAGCCTACCTTCCGGATCAGCCCATTCCTATACCAGTCGAAATGGGGTGTGAGTTGGGATCAGTATGGCGACTCCTGTCCCCGCGACCCATTGCTGATGAAAATACTTGGGAAAACCCTTTCCTCTTTAGCTTTCCATGCTCAGCTTGTGTCATATGCATTTCTTGCATATACACCACCTCTGCTTTAGTCTTTTCTAGGAGTGTAATTACCCTGGGCCTCTTAATGGGGCTCCCCAGGCCATTAACATTCAGAGAGTACAGTGTTATATGTTGGTTATTCATTCGTATAGGATATTAGAATGGAGTGTTTAAAACCGCTAATTAATGGATATCTTGTCAAGACCTCTGTTGGACTAAATAGGAACTTGTGACTGTCAAATGACTGCTTAGAGGGAATCCCCTGTGTATTCCAGAACCAGAACTTATGTACACCTGGTGTCATTTGGCACCAGACTTTGTGAATAACAACTAGAACATGGACCCGGCCACTAACTTGGTGGCCAGTAACAAAACCTAAAAGGGAGCAACTCTCCCAGGTTCGATGGTGCCTTGTAAGTAATTGGGCCAACATAACCAGGTTGGTCTTCTATCGATTCGTGAGTCTTCCATCCAGGTGGTTACTCCTGATTGTGATGTGTAATCAAGATACACACCTATGCTCCTGATGGTCTTAGGAGCTTAAGACACTTCAAGTGTCAAGGGGAAGGGGGGAGAACAAGAAAAATGAGGGAGGAAGAGCAGAAGGTGGGGAAATAAGGTACGAGTGTTGGGGACGTCACTTGTACTCCCAGACCACCCCGTAGGTTCATCTCAGTGATTAGAGACAGCTATGTGTTTGGGTAATTAAATGAGGAGCCTAGCCCTTCGGCTCAGCTAAATGCATGAGCATTGTAGCGTATTTAAATCCTATTGCATTCTCCCTCGGGGGGGGGGATGGGCACACATTAAGCCCTATCTCTTTCTGTTGGGTGTGGTCATCTGGGACTCATAGCACCTGATGACCCCCACCCCATCCTCCTAAATTAGGCTGATCGCATGTTATTATAACATTGTTCAAAAAATACATTAATCCCATCCCCCGCCCCTTCCAGTTTCCCCAGGTGGATTAGTTATTAGTACGCAGATAGTAACACCTTCTGTCTCAGTCAGGTAAGAAAAGTAAGGGCCCCTATTTTCGTTACTCCAGACCTGAAGGGCTGTTAGCATGTTAATTAGGCAGGTCAGGGCCTAAGAAAAGGTTTACAGAGTGGGTTGTGAATAAGAGGAGTTATTTCAATCGCATTAGTCAGAAGGTGGAGGGGGGAGAACCTGAGCAGTCAGTATTAATATAGCTTCTTTTGTTCAGATGCACTAAGGATAGAAATTATTAGTAGAAATAGAAAAAGTAAACTTAGTAAGACTGGGACTTATCTGTGCCAACATCGAGTGGTAAGGGTGCTCTTAGAAGTCCCAGCTCGCTGATTGGATAGGCGAGGATGTCTTTGAGGAGGACTAGAATCCCTCCTTCAGCAGAGGCCTGTCTGTCATCAGCCTGCAAGCCAGGGAAGTCCCAGAAAGAAAAAACACAATCTTCTTTCAAGAGGTCAGTCCTGTAGTTTTCAACGTGGTGGTCCGTTGCCAGTCTTCTTCATGAGGGGTCTGTCCGGGGGTCTGTGGCTGACTCTGGAGGCGTTGGTTATTTGCTGGATGGCTTCTCTTCCTTGTCGTCTGCGTGCTTCCTTGCTCCCCGAACTCCACACCCGCTGCGACAACTTGGATGCTATGGATTGTTTCTGGCCTGAGGGACCCTGCGTCACCTCAATACTTCTGTTCTTAAGCTCGGATGTCGCATCCATCGCCGACTCAAAGGTCTGGTCCCCTTCCGGGAATAGAATTACCACCTTGGCAGGGTAGGGGGTACAAAACCAGAGCCCTGTTGATATAAGGGCCTGCATAACCGGAATGTACTGCTTTCGCCTACTCATCACCTCGGGGGCATACTCGTTTTCTAAATACAGTCTCTGTGCTTGGAAGAGTACCTCACCTTGCTTCCAGGCTGTGTGTAAGACTGCCTCTTTTTCTTGGAAGCAGAGAAACCTCACTAGGATGGTGCATGGGCAAGCACCGGAAGCAGACTTTGGGCCTAAGGTACGATGGGCTCTCTCCAGCTCTAGGGTGAGGGTTTTAGGTACCTTTATCATCTCCTGGATGAGCTGCTTGATAAATGGCAGCATACTGGGGTCCTCTGCCCCCTCCGGGACACCCGAAATGCAGATATTGTTCCGTCTGTTGCGGCTCTCCGCATCCTCCACTCTTGCCTGCAGCCCCTGAATGTCCTGATGCAACTGTACAATCGCATGCTCAGCGCTATCTACCCTGCAGTCTGCTTCTGTGGCCATAGGTACCGGAACAGGGGGGGCCCACTAGGGCCATGGCCCTACCACTTTCATGAGTGGCCCTATCAGTTTTTGCAATCATGTTAATGTATTTAATAGGGGAGAATTTACCTCTTACATCCTTAGCCCTACCACTTTTCAAACCGTTCCAGCACCAATGTCCGTGGCCTGCACTTCCATTACCTCTTGTCGCTTTTCTAGTTTTGTGATGTCTGTGCACAGGGCTGTCGCGGTCGATCGCATCTCCTTTTGGAAATTCCGTAATTCAGAGAGCATTAGTGACATTTGTCTTTATATTGTAGTCAGGGGTAGCTGCTTTGTTTTGGATCTACTGCGGAGCGATGAAGTCGAGGCCTCGGAGCCCTCGCTGCCTGAGTCTCCATCCGACAATCCTGCCTCACCCCACTCCTCGTCCAGTTTTAAATTGGTAATCTAGCCTCTTTTCGGCATTTTTGCTCGCCTTTTTGTATTTCCTGAGAGTTTTTCTGATGAAAACACTGTATTTTGAGGCAATTTACTGGGGAGGTTTAGGAGCCGACAGAATTATGCTGCCATTAAGGGAGTGACTTCACCGGAAGTCCCCCCTCTTCTTTTTATGACTCCCGTTTACGTGGTTGCACAACCAGATGCCCTCATGAGACCTAGGAGCTGATCACTCTGACAGTCTCACAGTTCTCAGCCGCTTGCTATCTCTGTCTTCCTTCACTTGCTGTTTCTGTCTTTTCTTTCCCCTTGCATATCTGTGGTTATAAAAATATATATAAATCTTTATGTGAAACTGGGATCCCTTGGTTTGAAATGTATGTAGTTATAGTGCTGAAATGATTGCAAAAAGCTATTTGGAATTTAGTGGGTTAACCTGAGATGCAGTTTGAGCTCCTCTCAGGTTTGTTTGTGAACTCTTTTGCAGAGCTGTCAGCTGGAGGCCAGCTTGGGACATTATTTTGTTTGCAAGCCTGCTCTGCAAAGAAACTGACAAGAACATTTTGTGAGAAACAGGATATCTCTTAACGAGTTCTCAGGCAAAAACTTGTAAGAGAGACAGAGATTGAAACTTAGAATCAGAGATATCCTCAGATGAAGAACTTTGTTTACTCTGTTTGTACTGCCTTTCTAAATAGTTCTACTGAACTATTTTTATTTTAATTTTACTGTTATTGATAATAAAACATTACTTGCAAATTGTACTACTCCTGGTCTTCCTATACTTCCTGACCTATGCCTCAATAACAGATAGTGAAGTGGAATTTACGCTGTGCGTACTCTAAGCCAGGAGTTGTGAGCATAGCTAGTTTTGTATTTTTGTAACTGTTTTTCTGCCCTCCGCCCAGAACACTCGGGCCACTGCACCTACGCGACCGCTCTACCGCCCATTGTGTTCCCCTACATCTTCAATTTCATTTCACGTTCCCAGGTTGGGGAATGGCAACCCGGGAAACTGCAGGGGTAGTGACGGGAACCAGCCGGGCGTGTGGTGGTAACACTGGCAGGGCCGTCGCTTATCCAAGCCAGAGGGGTATTTCTGGATGTGTACACCCTCAACTTTGGACGTGCAGCGACACCCAGCCCGCGACGTGGGTGCTCCCACCTACGTCCGGAAGGCAGCTGCCAACATCTTCCCCTCGCTCGTGAGCCCCTGAGCATCGCAGTACCACCGGTCTCCACCGGGGGCCGCTGCTGCATCGGGCTACCCCTGGATCCCTCCCTGAGAGAGGAGAGCAGTTCTTCGGATGTTTGATCCTCTCTCTCCCCTGCTGACCCACGGCGGTCTGGGCTCATTCCCTAACCCAGATTGCCAGCGCGGCACATTATGTGGCCTCTAGTGCCTCAACCCTCAGCGCCACTGGGCCAGCCCAGTGAGCATGGGTACTTGACCTGGTACCAGGGAAGCATAGCAGAAAGGTATGGATTCTGCAGCAGCAAGTCCAGGAATGGTTACCAGACAAATAGCAGCCAAACTAACAGAGGCAGCAGTCCAAGCTGAGACTGTACAGCCAGCACCAGTGATGGGAAAAGAGCAGGCAGTGACAGAACCTGAAAGCCTGACTGCCTTTTTGAAATGGTGGGCTATACAACAAAATGAGATGGAGAAACAGAGAAGAGAGGAGATGCAGCAGAGAGAAAAAGAGGTTCAGCATTTAGAGGCACAGAGAAAAGAAGAACTAGACTTCAGCAAGGCATTTGATTCTCTACCACATAGGAGGCTGTTAGGTAAACTGAGGAACTTAGGGGTGGGGGTAAAGATGGTAAACTGAATTGGGAACTGGCTGAGAAGTAGACATCAGTAGGTGGTGGCTGGGGGAGATATTTGGTACCCAGAGGGGTCATTAGTGGGATTCCGCAAGGGTCTGACCTGGGTCCAATCTTGTTTAACATAGCGGACATTGCGGGGGGGGGCAGTCAGGTGCAATGTGTACTTGTTTGTGGAGGACCTCAAACTAGTAACAGTGGTGGATAGGGAAGAGGGGAGGTGGACTATCCAGGAGGACCTAGAAACACTGGAATGGTGGTCTCACACATGGCAGCTGGGGTTTAATGCTAGAAAGTGCAGTATCCTGCATTTAGGAGCTAGGAACACAGAGTACAGTTACCAGCTTTTGGGGGGGGCAGCTGAAGGTCATGAAAATGAAAAGGATCTGGGGGTGATGATCGATGCCAGAATGAATCACTCAGAGCAGAGCAGGAGAGCCGCAGCGAAGGCAAACAGGATGCTGGGGTGCATTGCAAGGGGAATCAGTTTAAAGGGGAAGGAGGTTATCCTGCCATTGTACAATTCCTTGGTTAGACCACACTTGGAGTACTCGGTGCAGTTCTGGCGTCCTTATTTAAAGAGGGACGTCATGCTTCTGGAGCGAGTTCAGAGAAGGGCGTCTAAGATGATACAAGGCATGGGGAAAAGGTCCTACAAGAAGAGACTTAGGGAGTTAAACATGTACTCACTGGAGGATAGACGGGACCAAGGGGATATGATAGAGACCTTCAAATACTTGAAAGGGATCAATAGAGTAAATTCAGAGGGGTTGTTCAGATTAAAGGGGGGTGGGTCCACGAGAGAGCACAGCCTGAAGCTGGTAGGAGGAAGGTACAAAAGGGACTTGAGGAAGCACTACTTCACAGAAAGGGTGGTGTCTCCCTTTAATGAGTTGCCTGAAGATCTGATTTCTTTGGAATCAGTGGGAAGCTTCAAGAAAGGATGGGACAGGTACATGGGCAAGGTACAGGTTGTGGGAAGAAAAAAGTTATGGGAGGTGAAGGGGGGACACCTTCGAGAGAGGGGATCATAAGGGGAGGAGGGGAAGCTGCGGCACCTGTTAGGTGAGCAGCACATGAGCAGACTGGATAGACCGTTGGGCCTAAGCTGCTGGCATTTTTCTTATGTTCATATGTTCGTAACTGCAGCAACTCAAGCAGAGAAGAGATGCAGCAACAGGAGCAGCAGTGGCTGGTTGCCTTGCAGGCTATCAAAGCTGGAGGATCTAACTCAGGCCCAGCAGTGCAACAACACATAAACAACTTAAGAGACATTAAACTTATGAAGTTTTGTCCCTTGGATGATATTAAAGCATATCTATCATGGGACTGACTCCATTATGTATTCAAAACCTACTCCGACTGAATCCTGGCTCACGACCCTCCACCAGATCTGAATGCCAACCTTTCCTGGTTCCGAGATGCCGGACTGCACAGGGACAAAGATCTTTCGCATACAGGGCCCCGACATGGTTCAATGCGCTTAGTCCACCTACTCTATCCTCAACCTTGCTTGAAGCTTTCAAATCCATGCTCTATGCCCACCTCACCACCACTAGCAACTGTGACTGCGCTTAGATAAAGACTACTACTCCTCATGTCCATCCTCACATCTGAGGCCTCTTCCTCCTGACTAATGAACCCTCTGGTACCTCTACTACTTCCTGTCTCCCACCCAAACTCACTCCCCACTTTTCCTGTCCCTCTCACTTACTCTCCTGCTCACCACCTTTCCCTCCTCTCTAGCCTCCTTTTGGCGCCTAATGATCACCCTCTCCTGGAGTTTCCTTAACCTCGAAATTGTCTACTCGCTTGAACCTGTTTATAGCTTGTTTTTCTATGAAACTTAAAGACGTTACTGCCTTAAACTGTTAATAGCAAATTTATGATGTAACTTTCCTGTCTGGTTTTACCTGTAATGTGTATCGTGCTTTGTTAAATGTTCTTTGTGACGTGGAACCTTTGTAAAAGAGCCCTGGCTCAAAGGTATTAATTCCTAGACTAATAAACTAAACTAAACTAAACTAATATCCGACAACTTTTAAAAGGGTTGCCACAGGCTTCCAGTGGCCAAAGCAGCAATGGGCAATCAGGCTGGTACCTTACCTGACAGGTAAAGCCCAGCTTGCCTACAGTAATATGGACACTACCCAGTTAGAAAATTATGAACTGGTGGAAAAAGAAATCCTGAAAAGGTATCACATCTCAGGAGAGACCTACAGGCTAAGATTCTGGTCCCTGAAGTACAACTAAGTCAGCAATCCTCAAGAAACCTTTACCAGACTTGGAGAACTCCTTATTAAATGGCTCCAACCAGAGGGCAAAACAGTCCCACAGATCATCGGCACACTGGTAATAGAGCAGTTCATCAGCATCCTTCCTACAGATTGGGTAAAAGAACACCGACCAGAAAGAGGGTAAAGGCTGTTTCTTTGGCTGAAGACTACCAGATGGTCTGACAGACGCCACAGCAGCAAGGTAACAGCCAAGACCCTCTTTTTCCCCGATTTAAGTCCAAGTCTGAGAAAAACTCTGGTGGGGGTAACAAATCTACACCCAAAGACTTTATTTGCTATAACTGTAATAAGCCAGGCCATATTGCAATAAACTACTATAATAAGGAGGATAATACTGGAGCAGATTTCTCCTTAGCAAATTGGGGCAAGTATTTAACAGATGTCAGTGTGGGAGATAAGACTGTAAATGGACTTACTGATTCATGAAGCAGACAAACCTTGGTGCATGCTGAAGTTCTCAAAAAAACTGTGCCAGAGGACCAGGTACTGGGGTCGTTTGCATCCACGGGGACACTCAGTACTATCCCACCACCCAAGTGACTGACTATTAATGGGGTGTCACACCAAATGAATGCGTGAGTAGTACCTAAGTTGCCTGTACCTGTAATTATTAGATTTACTGGATTAATCACAGAGGGAACAAAACCTGCAGTTTCAGCAGCTGTGATGACAAGAGCACAGGCAAAGAAATTCTCAGATAGTAGGGACTCTTTTCCTTTCTGTGATTTTGATTTGGACTTGTCTGAGCTCAACTCCATTATCCGGAAGTCCAGGAAAGAAAGAAGATGCCTAAAGAAACTGTGGCAACAAAAGACTGATGGACATAAGGAGTTAATATATGAAAATGCTGAAACTAAACTGATAACTGATTATGAATTTGTTTCAGAGCAAGCTATCACCATTTCTCTTCAGGATTATTTTAAGCAGCTGGGAGTGAAACCAAAACAGGGTGAACCAATGTTTAAAAAATGTAATGGGTTACTGTACTGAGTGTGGGTTAAACCTCAGACACAGGAACAGATAGAACAGTTGGACATATCACAAAAGTATAGATCTGAGTTTTTACAGATAGCCCATGATAGTCCTATGGCTGGTCACTCAGGGAAGGATCACACCCTTGCTAGATTGCTGTGCAGATTTTACTGGCCATGAAAATGTTGCTACATATTGCAGTTCTTGTGCTGAATGTCAAAAAGTAGCCTCAGTGACTATAAATGACAAGGCGCCCCTACCCTTGATAGATGTGCCTTTTGTGAGAATTGCAACAGATGTGGTTGGCCCCTTAGAAAAAAGTAAAAAGGGTAATTGATTCATTTTGGTAGTATGTGACTATACTACTCGATACCCAGAGAGGCAGTTCCTTTGCGTACTGTCACAGCTCCAAAAGTGTCAGCAGAGCTTGCCAAAATTTTCAGCAGGGTAGGCATCCCTAAAGAGATTATTCTAGGGACATGGATATGTTGTTCATCCACACTGTCTGGCAGGTTCCTTGCCACTTTAAATCTTGCCGGAAGGTCTTCAAGCTGGCTTGTCCCACCCACCCGGGTGGTAAAACTCTCGGCTCTGCTCCATGATGCCAGATCTAGCCCGCTAGAAGCCAGGTTGTGCATTGAAGCTGGGAGGTGGGTCGTGTGGATGAACAACATATACCATTCCTAGAACTCCTGTTACAGGTGAGTAACCTGTATTTCTAGGGACAGGGATATGTTGTTCATCCACACTGTCTGGCAGACTCCTAGCAGTTCTCCAGGAGGAGGAAGGCAAGGCGCACACCCTAAACTTAGGAAATAAAGACTGGAGAACTGAGGCCCCAAAACCAGCATCCCGGCTTGACTCAAGGTCGATGTGGTAGTGGGTGATGAAGGTGTGTGCTGACTTCCAGGTAGCAGCCCTGCAGATTTCCTGGATAGGGACATCCCTGGAAGCAGCCACCGATGCAGCGGTATGGCGGGTAGAATGAGCTCTTATCTTTCTAGGAGGCTCCATGCCCGCCAACCTATAGCAGAGATCTATGCAGAAGGTGATCCACCTGCCTATCGTCCGCTTTGCTGCAGGTCTGCCAGGTGCGGTTTCAGCATAAGTGACAAACAGCTGGCGAACCTCTCCCCGAACTTCAGCCATCCGCTCCTTATAATAAGCAAGCATTCTTCTAGGGTCCAGAGTATGGAGCCTATATTCGGCCACCAAGGTGTGATTGGGGTAGAACACCAGCAGAGTCAACACCTGGTTAATGTGAAACTCCGACACCACCTTCGGAAGGAATTTTGGGTGGGGGCACAGGACAACCTTGTCCCTGTGGAAGACCAGATAAGGAGACTCGATGGAAAGCACCTGGAGCTCTCCCATCCTTCTGGCAGACGTGATAGCCACCAAGAAGGCAGTCTTCCACGACAGGTGAGAGATGTCACACCTGTGCACCGGTTTGAATGGCTTTCCCATGAGTTTCTTATGTGTGTGCCCTGAGAAAGAAGCTGGTAAAATATGTTGAAATTGCCCATTGTAATCAAGAAGAGGTCCAAAACCAGCAGAAGGCATATTATGATCATGGGGTAAAAGAAAACGTTTTTGAGCCAGGTGAAAAGGTCTTGCTACTGTTACATGTTACAGAAAATCAACTGTTAATGAAGTGGCAAGGGCCTTATAAAGTGCTTAGATGCACTGGCACAATTAACTATGAGATTGAGACCAACGTGGATCCGCCCGTGAGGCTGCCAGCCGGGCTGTCTGCTCCGGCAGCTCCCCTGGCTCCTGGGTACCCTCCGTCCTATCCGACGCCAACGTACCTGGGACCACAGTATCCGGCACCGCAGTACCCGATGCTGGTCTTTCCGACACCGCAGTCACAATACCCGACGCCGGGCTGTCTGCAGCCGGGTTTTGGATACTCTCCATATGGGTACAACCCGTATCCTTATCCCCCACCTCCTCCTCCTCCTCCACAGCCGCCGGTAGACTTGCAGGAGACTCTGGCCCCCTGGTGGGCTGAGGCCAAGGCTCAGCTCACCAAGGAGGTCGAGAGCCACCTACCGACAATGGTGCCATCTCAGGTTCCCGTACGTCCGAGGCAGCACACTCCTTCACCACCTCTGGACTCCAAGGCTCTTCCATCTGGGTCCAGAGAGGGTCAGGACACGCTTCCTTGGGGGCTTACCAAGGGGTCCGTTCCTCCCCCTGGTCAGGAAAGGGAGTCTTTTTCCTCTTCCTCCTCTTCCTCCTCTTCTTCACCCTCGGACTTCTCGGATTCCTCCGATGGTTGCTCCGAAAGGGACGACGAGCCACGCTCTCCATCGAAGCCCAGGCCAAGGACACCCCCGAAGTCTCCTCTGGAAGATCCTTCTTTTACGGAGTTGCTAAGGAAAATTCAGGAGGTTCATCAGTGGCACTCCTTGGAACCAGATTCTCAGCATCTGAAACTCGCTGAACATCTGGATCTGCCCGTGACAGCTCCTACTTTGGTGCCACCCTGGATAGAGCCTCATGCCGACCTCATCACCACCATATGGAAACAGCCGTCGGCTTTAGCCCCACTTCCAAGGAAGTCAAATAGGCTATATCAGGCTCCCGAGGGCGTTGATTTCCTAGATTCTCACCCTCGTGCCGACTCCGGTCATGATTAGCGCAGCCACGGCTGGTCGGCCAACCCAAACACCTCAGCTCGTCGCCACCTGACAAAGAATCCCGCCTTCTGGACCAGTATGGGAAGAAGATCTTTGCTTCCTCCACGCTGGGTGTTAGGGCCCTGAATTATGTCGGCCATATGGGGGACTACCAGAAGGCCATTCTGACCCAGGTGGAAGCCAAATTGGACTCCTTGCCAGACTCCCAAGTCAAGCAGGAGTTGGCTGATCTTGTCCGCTCTGCACGTTCGGCCAGTCGACACATGCTTCGTGCAACATACGATACAATGGACAGTGCTGGATGGAGCTCAGCTTTTGCCGTAGGCCTACGTTATCATGCTTGACTCCGCTTGTCAGGGTTGGTCCCAGAAGTGCAATCCGCTATCCAGGAAGCGCCCTTCCGGGGGTCGGTGCTTTTCGGCAGTGATGTCAAGGACATCATCACCGATTTGCAGGAGAAGGGGATGGCACTGAAGTCTGTCGACTCCATGTACTGCTCCCATCAGCAGCAGCGCCGTCCCTTTCACAGATGGAATCAGCCCAAGGTGAAACCCCAGGGAAGGCGGGCCATAAAACGCCAGGCCCTCACAGCTGCTAAGCCCCCCACCCAAAAAAGCAGCGGGTGCTTCAGCTGCAGTGCTGCCCCACACCACCTGACTCCTTTCCTCCCCCACAGCCTCCAGACTCCCCGGAGGAACCGGTAGGAGGGAGGTTTTCCCTCCACCTTCTGAACTAGGAGAGGATAACATCAGATTCTTGGGTGCTCCAGCTCATCACAGAAGGACACTCGATAGAGTTTCTTCAGAAACCACCTCGCCACCCCCTTCTAAAGTTGTTGTATTCAAGGGAACACCTTCTCTTGGTCCAGGATGAAATTTCAGCTCTCCTGCTGAAACAAGCAATAGAACCCGACCCCCTTCATCTGCAAGGGATGAGTTACTATTCCCATTTCTTCCTGGTCCCAAAGAAGACAGGAGATCTCAGACCAATTCTAGACCTCAGTTCCCTGAATCTCTTTGTGGAATACAAAAGGTTCAGGATGCTGTCGTTGCAGAGCCTTCTGCCCCTCCTCCAGCCGGGTCAATGGCTGTGTGCCCTGGATATACAGGATGCTTACCTGCACATTTCCATTCGCCCGTCTCACCTCAAATACCTTCGTTTTGCATTCCAGGGGAACCACTACAATTCAAGGCACTTCATTGGCCTATCCTCGGCGCGAGTATTTGCAAATGCCTGGCAGTGGTGGTGGCCCACCTGCGTGCCAGGGGTGCAGGTTTTCCCGTACCTGGACAGTTGGCTCCTGGCGGCCTCGTCCAGGGAGGAACTCCTGCGCTGCCTCTCCCTTACTCAACAGGTTTTTGCCTGCTTGGGTATTACCATCAACCATTCCAAGTCTCACCTGATCCATCCCAGAGACTACAGTTTATCAGGGCGATTCTCGACACGACCACGGGCAGGGCCTTTCTGCCACCAGACAGGGTGTCCACCCTCCAGACTCAGATAAGTCTGATGTCCGGCCGCAGGCGGGTCTGTGCAAGGTCAGTCCTCCGCCTTCTTGGGCTCATGGCAGCTGCTATCCCAACAGTTCCTCACGCTCGACTCCACATGAGAGTTTCTCAATGGACTCTACGCTCCCAATGGGATCAGTTAGTGGACGACCTAGATCACCCAGTTCTGGTCTCCTCGCTGATGTTTCGAGACATGCAGTGGTGGATGGTTCGAGAGAACCTGTTTCGAGGAGTTCCTTTCTTTCATCTTCCCCCTTCCCAGACTCTAACCACAGACGCTTCGGGCAAAGGTTGGGGAGCCCATCTAGGCCCTCATCGGACCCAGGGCTCCTGGTCCAAGCTCGAACAAGCTCTCCACATCAGTGTGCTCGAGCTTCGGGCAGTGTTGTACGCTCTCCAAGCCCTTCAACAATACATCTTTCCAGGCCACCTAGCCGTCCAGACGGACAACATGTGCGTGATTTGGTACATCAACAAACGGGGGACTCGGTCCTACCCTCTTTGCTGTGAGGCAATGAGGGTTTGGGATTGGGCAACACAACACGACCTTCACCTCACGGCAATTCATGTTTCGGGAGTCGACAACACCCTGGCAGACAAGCTAAGTCGCTCTTCTGCTCTGACTCACGAGTGGGAACTGGACAAAAGGTCCTAGACAATATCTTCCAACTTTGGGGAGCACCTCAGGTCGACCTGTTCGCATCCCCTCTAAACGCAAAGCTTCCCGTCTTCTGCTCGCTCGTTCCAGATCGAGGCACTTTCTGGAGAGACGCTCTGTCTATAGTCTGGAAGGACAGATTCATCTATGCCTTTCCCCCAATTCCACTTATCCCATGAGTCTTGCAGAAACTAGCTTCAGAAGGAGCACAAATGATTCTGATTGCTCCTTTCTGGCCCAGGCAAGTTTGGTTCTCTGTTCTACAACAATACTCAGAGGATCATCCTCTTCCTCTGCCTCTATCTCGAGGTTTATTGACCCAGGATCAGGGGACCCTGGTCCATCCAGGCCTCAAATCTCTTCAGCTGCACGCATGGCTCCTGCAGACTTAGCTCAATCTCGTTTTGGGGTGTCTCCCCAAGTGGTGGAGGCTAGAAAACCCTCCACGAGATCCACTTATGCCATGAAGTGGAAAAGATTCACTATCTGGGCCACTTCCAAGAACATGGAACCTTTCTCCTGTTCAGCGGGGCTTCTGCTGGAGTATCTACGTCATCTGTTTGACCTGGATCTCAGTCATTCTTCTCTGAAGGTACACATGGCGGCCATCTCGGCCTATCATGTCCCCTTTGCAGACAAAACTTTTGCTCAATTGGAGGTCTCTAAGACCCTTCTCAGAGGGGTTCTCCATCTGAGACTCCCTATCCGTACTCCTGCTCCCCCTTGGGACTTGAACTTTGTTCTAGAGAAACTTACTCTGCCTCCCTTCGAACTGGCAGCTTCTGCGGAACTGAAGTTCCTTTCATGAAAGACTCTCTTCCTGGTGGCCATTACTTCCGCTTGGAGAATTTCCGAGCGCCAGGCCTTGATGTATAAAATTCTATACTTGATTTTTCACAAGGAACGTGTTGCTCTTCGCACGAACCCTAAGTTTCTCCCTAAGATAGTAGCGGAGTCTACTCTAAATCAGTCCATAGAGTTACTCGCCTTTTTCATGCAGTACTCTAATCAAGGGGAGTATTTACTCCATACTATGGATGTTCACCGGTTTCTGAGATACTACACCAACAGGACGAAGGATCTCAGGAAGACTGATCAATTGTTCGTCTCTTTTGCTCATAAAAGGGAAGGCAGTGCTGTTTCTAAGCAATGCCTATCTAAGTAGTTGGTTCATTGCATCACTTTCTGTTATGACAAATACAACAAGACCCTCCCGGTTCAGGTAAGAAGCCACTCCACCAGAAGAGTAGCTGCCTCAGCGGCTTGTTTCAGAAATGTGTCTGCGGCAGACATTTGCGCTGCCGCCACCTGGACTTCCGTTCATACCTTTACTAAATACTACAGTTTGGATATTGCCTCTCGCCGTAGAGCAGGCTTCGGGCTGGCTGTTCTGCAAGGCCTCTTATCTTGAGGCTTGCACAGCTAGAACTGCTTCTTGGAGTAGTTTCCTCCTCCGGTGCCTCTCTTGTTCCAGACTGCTTGGGACTCAGTCCTATATGTAATTACCTACTGCAAGAGCCCTCTCGAAGTAAGATAGTACAGTTACGTAAGAACTTACCATAACAGTAGATCTTCGAGAGAGGCTCTTGCAGTAGGTAATACCTTCCCGCCCTCCATCCCTCTAGGCTTTTTCAGCTCCTTTTCCAGTGATAGAAATCTCCGCTCCTCTCTCGTCCGGCCTTTGCTGGCCTGTGGCAGGAAAAAACTGGAAGGTGGATGTTAGGGACCGCCCCTTTATACCGATGTCTCCTGACGCTGGTCACCTGACATGGGGGCGGTCCCTCACCAGGGACTGCTAGCTAGAAATTTTTCCATGGGGTCCTGCCGCCTGCCGACGTCAGTTGTATATGTAATTACCTACTACAAGAGCCTCTCTCGAAGATCTACTGTTAAGGTAAGTTCTTACGTAACTGTACTTTCCTTGGACCTTGTAGACGCCCCTGTGGAAACCACTGGGAGACTGGTTCCCCAGCCTGGGTCTCCTGATATAGAGACTAATGAAAGTGGGGGGGTAGAAATTTCCTCGGTAGCAGTTAACCAAACAGCTATGGATGGTTACTCCGAGGAAAGAGGGGTGACCCATTGTCAGAGGGTTAGGGATGGAAGTGATCCTGGGTGCCCTGATGCTAGAGCTAGGGACCCTAGTTTAAAGACTGAAGAGGACCTGTTCCATGCATTGGGAATGTGCAAGGAGTTTGCAGCTGCTCAGAAAAGTGACCCTAGTGTAGAGAAGCTGAGGGCTTGGGCAGACTCTGACGGAGCACAGGGAGGTGACGGGAAACATAACGTTTATTGGGACAATGGACTGATGAATACGCAGGATGCTAAGATGGAGGGGTGGTAGGCGAACAGCTTGTCGTTCCCCAGGTGTACCATGAGCAGTTGCTCAAGACTGTACACGATATTCCCTTGTCTGGTCATCTGGGAATCACGCGCACTACGCAGCAGTTTGCCCAGAATTTCTATTGGCCCAACTTCACCCAGCAGGTGAAGGAGTATTGCAGGTCTTGTCACCGGTGCCAAGAAATAGGGAAGGCAGGTAAGAAAACCCAAGCCACCCTAATTCCTTTACCCATAGTAGAGGAGCCATTCCAGAGGATGGGGATAGATATTATGGGGCCTTTTAATACCCCCAGCTCCTCTGGGAAGAGGTTCATCCTGAATGTGGTGAATTATGCCACCCGGTTTCCAGAGGCAGTCATCCTGTTCTCACTGAGGACAGGCAAAGTGGCAGATGCCTTACTTGGGATTTTCTCCCATGTTGGGTTTCCGCAGGAGGTTATCACTGATCGAGGGCGTTCCTTCATGTTGGACCTGATGAAATATTTGTGGGAAAAGCTTGGGGTGGTGCAGAGATGCATGACACCTTATCACCCGCAAGCCAGTGGGCTTGTGGAAAGATTTAATGGTACCCTTAAGTCAATACTGCAAGCATTTGTTGAACAGCATGGGAGGAACTGGGAGAAATACCTTCTCCACCTGTTGTTTGCATACAGGGAGGTGCCTCAAGAGTCGACAGGGTTTTCCCCCTTCGAGCTCTTATATGGACGCCAGGTACGTGGGCCTCTAGACTTGATCCGGGAGTACTGGGAAGGCATGCACACCACCCAGGGAACTCCCCTAGTGGATTATGTCCTTAGGTTTAGGGAAAGGCTGAAGAAGCTTATGGGGACAGCCCAGAGCAACCTGGCAGCTGCCCAACAAAAACAAAAAGTGTGGTACGACCACAGTGCCAGAGCTCGATCATATACGATGGGTCAGGAAGTCATGGTCCTCATCCCAGTCCAGAAAGACAAGCTGCAGGCCAAGTGGGCAGGACCATACAAAGTAGTCAGAAAGGTAAATGACACCGGCCCGGTGGCATTGAGGGTTGAGGTGCTGGACGCCACACTGGCAACCCGAGTTCGGGAACAAGCCCGAGTCATCAGGGGTCGGCAGGGGATGGAGGGGATTGAGTATCCGGAGGATAGCTCTCCTCTCCCGGGGGGAGGGTCTGTGCCCAGCACTTGACTGGCCTCTGGTGGAAGCTAGTGGCAAGGCAGACACAGAGCTGGCGTCGAGGGAAGGGGCAGTGGTGATGCCTTGGCATAGGGGTGCGTGCAACTCCTCCACAAGAAAACAGGAAAACGCCTGCTGACTCCAGGAAGAAGGAGCTCTGGAGCATGCCTCATATGTGCCCTCGCCTGCCCGATGAAACTTTAAGTATCGGGGTGCTTGCCCACCCCACCTCGGCCCCAATTGGGGGGGGGTCACAGCTCCGTGGGAATGGAGAGGTAAGTCCAGGTAGGATGAGTGAGGCAGGAGAATGACTCCTCGGCGGTCCCGAAGGGTCGGGGACTGCAGGACGAAGGGGGGATAAAAAGAAATTTAAAAAAAAAGGTAAATGATGTGAACTATATTATAGAGTTACCTGACAGAAGACATACACAGAGAATGTACCATGTCAACATGTTGAAGCCATATGCTACTAGGGCTGACATGGTGTTTATAGTGTGTAGTCCTGGGGAGGGGACGGACGAAGGAGACCCCCTTCTGCATTTGCTGAAAGAAAGCAAGCAGAAGTCCTCAGTGGAGGCAATTAAATTGTCACCCTAGTTGGCCCCGGACCAGATCCAGGAAGTAAGGGAGGTTTTAGCAGACTTTTCCTCACTGTTTAGTGCCAAGCCTGGACTAACCCCCTTGGCGACACATGATGTGGAGACAGGGATGTAGGCACCCATACGGCAGACAGCATATCGGGTGTCTGAGGCTGTCCAAAAGGACATTAGGAGGAAGGTGGAGGAAATGCTGGATTTAGGGGTAGTCCAGAAATCCCACAACCCCTGGGCCTGACATGTAGTCCTTGTTCCCAAGCCAGATGGCTCTACTCATTTTTGTGTGGGCTGTCGTGGACTGAATGCAGTCACGAAGTCAGACGCCCACCCGATGCCACAGACGGACAAACTCCTGGACAGGTTGGGAGGAGTGACATACCTTACAACTATTGACCTGACGAAGGGGTATTGGCAGGTAGAGTTAACTGCCAGAGCTAGGGAGAGTTCGGCCTTCATCACTCCAATAGGGTTATTTGAATTTAAAGTAATGCCTTTTGGAATGAAGAACATCCCAGCCACTTTCCAAAGGTAGGTGAACCAGGTGTTAAATGGTGCTGAGGAGTACGCCATGGCGTACCTGGATGACATTGCCATCTTTAGTGCCAGCTGGGAGGAACACCTGTCCCACCTTAGGGAAGTGCTGGGCAGGATACTGAGGGCTGGGCTCACTGTCAAAGCTGAGAAGTGCCAGATGGCCATGGCTGAAGTGGCATACCTCAGGCATGTTGTAGGCCGGGGACAGCTCCGTCCTAACCAAGTGAAAATAGAGGCTATCAAGGCATGGCCCAGACCAGAAAAGCAGAAGCAGGTCAGGAGTTTTCTGGGGACAGCAGGGTACTATAGGAAATTTTTACCAAATTACAGTGCTCTGGCTGCTCCCCTGTCTGGCCTGTTAAAGAAAAGGATGCCTAAGAAAATTACCTGGGAACCAGCCTGTGAAAAAGCCTTTACCAAACTGAAGGAGGCACTGTGCAATGCTCCTGTATTAGCAAGTCCTGACTACAGCAGACCCTTTGTAGTCCAGACAGATGCCTCAGATGTGGGTATTGGGGCAGTGCTGAGTCAGACATTCAACCAAGGGAAAGATCACCCCATAGTGTACCTGAGTAAAAAGTTACTTCCCAGGGAGCAGGCTTACTCTACTGTGGAAAAAGAGTGTCTTGCCATGGTGTGAGCCCCAAAGAAGTTAGAGCCATACTTATATGGGCAGCATTTTGAGGTACAAACTGACCACGACCCCCTGGTTTGGCTGGCACAAATGGGTAAAATTAATGGTAGATTATTAAGATGGAGTCTTGCCTGGCAAGGGTATGACATGACAATCTCTCACAGGGCAGGGGCAGCCAGTGAAAATGTTGATGGCTCGTTGCGTCTATATGAGGAATGAACTGACTTAGGGAGCTCATCCCATGCATGGGGATAGAGCCCCCAAATTCAGTCTAGGTGGGGAGGATTGAGATGCTCTGCCCTCTGCTTATGGTCATCTGTATGATATTGGTATTATAAATAAATGGTCTGTGTGCGAAATTGTTTCACACCAGTTAGCAGTGTGTGAGACTTGGCCTTTAACTTTCAAGGTGTCAGTGGCTGAAACCACAGGATGTTATTAAACTGACCAGAGGAACCATTAATTAAAAGGACACTGTCAACTCCCTTAAGTCTCAAAGTGTCCCTAGTTTAAATAACACATTTTATGATTGCCAGTATTCTGTAAAAATTGCTGATGTGGCTTTTAGTTTGATTCTGACTCTTATTTTCTTTAAAAAAGTAAAAAATAGACTGTCCAACATACTGGTGTTATCACACCAAAACAGGTTTGTTTACATTCCTTGATCAGCTCCTATTACATATTTCCTGGACTTGGGAATGCCCACAATACAGTCTAGCCCCTTATGATGCAATGGGAGTTTAGGAGGTTACTGCCTTATGAGTGACTGCACTGTTTGGGTGTGTTTCTAATGCTAACGAAGCATGCAGTGAGAACAGATTCAGGATTATAAAAAAAAAATAAGGTTGTTTATAAATATACATTGCCATGCATTTCAAGTCTAGTAAACAATGAGACAGACAAAACAAACAGCAACATCAATGAATTTTAGAGAATGTAAACAATCATAAAATGTGGGGTTTCAACTAGGAATAATATGATGAAAAACAGGTTGACAGTGTCCCTTTAAGACATCCTTCTAGAGAGACAGTTTATTATTCTTTATATCCTGTGCATGCCTTTGAAGTTGATTCCCATATAAGCCTTTATGACCTGGCAGGAAGAAAAGTAATTTGGCTGGTTCCTCTCACTTTTTGCACATAGCCGAGAAGTAGTGACTGAGTGTGGGATTGCTAAGTTCAGAGAGAAATGTTTGATCCCAGACTGTCATATTTGGGAAATGGCATTTTGCTGATGTTCACATTATTTAAAACACATCCTTGTAGATATTTTTTTTTTAAGAATTAACTCCAAGGGAGGGACTAGCTGACCTCACAAAAGGGAAGGGGAGATAGTGTGTCAAATGAACAGCTAGCCAAGGGAAACAGTGACATATTATTCCTGGACTCAAAGAGAGAAAGATTTCTCTGAACTTTTGAAAGCACTTAAAGGGTAACATCTAGAATAAGAAAGACTTTAAGTATTTGTGGTAGGAGTTTATATTCTATAAGTTCTCATTTTTTTATATGACTAAGATTTGTGATACAATTGTTCTGTGTTTGATTTGACCTGTTTTTACCATTTTTAGGAAACAACCTTTTCTTTGAAATACTGCCTGTGTGTTTTCTCAGTTTTCCTTTGCATGTGATGCTGAATCTGTGTTTAAGTCTGACAGCTGTTAAAAGCTTTATTGTGTTACTGAGCTTACTTAAAAGGTAAGAAATACCTAGATCTCTTATAGAGTTGTACGGGTTCATTTTGGATACCTGGCTGGATGCCCTTGGGGTGAAAGATTATATAGCATCCCCCTGAAAAGAGTATTATCTGACCCTGTTAATTGGGTATGCTAGCATAAGGTTCACTGTTTGAATCCCTCCAGAACTTGAGGCTATAAGGTGATTCGGACCCAAAACAAATAGGAGGGTTACTTTGTCTGTCACCTGTTCACACTATTGCACTCTTAGTTTGGCATTGTGGGAGCAGAGGGCCTGACCTGTGGAATGCGTTTGTGACAGCAGCTACTTTGAACACTGTGCAAGAAAATGCACAACTGAGATATTGATTAGAGGCACTAGAGAATGCAAACTGGGCCTCTCGTGTCCGAATCATCGGTCTCCCGGAGGGGAGCGAAGAAGCAGACTTATTATCTTTCCTACAATCCTGGTTAACTGAAGCCTTGAATCTACCCAGGGACACCATCAGAGATCATTTACTCAGAGCCTTCCGTATAACGCCTAGAGCAGCCAGGCCTCGAGGGGGATACTCCTAGAGTTGTGCTTCTAGTTACCACTAATACCAGCAGTAGAGACAACATTCTACAAGCTGCTCGAGCAGCTGAAGGACTTGCGTGTAACGGGGCCACAGTACATGTTTTTCCCGACCTGTTCTTTGCCACATGAACCTGGTGTAAGAAATTTGATGCAGTTCATGCCTGGCTCAGGTGTTTGGGGCTGAGTCACTCTTTACTGATGCTGGCACAGCATAGAATCTATTATGGAGGCCACACATCTCAGTATAGTGATCCAATGGAGGCGGGCAAGAAGGCAGAAGCCATCACTCGCAAATTTAAATCGGCTGAGTTACATCCTGATTCTGGGTCTGAAGATGAAGATGCTTTGATCTATTCTTGTCTAGATAACCAATTTTGTAAATCTGCATATTGTCTTGTAGTGCTGCAAATGTTAGGAACACCTTTACTGGACTTGTGGACATATCAACACTGGATGCTGAGTTATCACCATCTGAAGGGATTACATTTTGGGCTGGTTCCCCCAAAGCCTTAGCAGGCTGTAGCATTTCTGGACATAATTTAGGTTTTGTTTTCTTCTTGGTCTACCCCACCCCCCACACATCCTTACTAAAGTCTTTGTAGACTATCCATTCTTTATACATTGGATGCATCCTTTTTGGTATATTGTATGATGTCTTGCAGGAATGTAAACTGTAAGTTATTGCTTTACTATAGATGCAATAAACACAAAGTTAAAAAAAGAAGATATACCATGCTAACCTTCTGAAGAAATGGGTTGAAAAAACACCAAAGGCTTCTTTGCTAGTTTTACCAGAAACCGATAAAGAAGATATTGATATAGCTTCTGACAAACTGTAACTGGTGATATAGTAAAGGTGAATTTTTCCTTAACCTCCGAACAAACTGCAGGATTTCCTAATTTGCTAAAGGCATATAACAGTACTTTTACCATAGTGCCAGGCTGAGCAAAATGGGTCGAACACATAACAGTGACAGGGAATGCTCACCCTATTGGATGAAAGACATACAGATTACCAGAGTAGTTAAGAGCAGACATAGTTAAGGAAATACAAAAAAATGAAAGAACTGGGTATCATAGAAGAATCGAGAAGTGTTTGGTCATCACCAACAGTGACTAAATAGAAAAGAAGGGGGTGTAAGAATTTGCCTTGATTTTAGGAAACTTGAGTGTCAGAATTTGACTGTTATCATATACCCAGGTTAGATGATTTGGTGGACAGATTGGGAAATGCCAAGTACATCAATACCCTGGGTTGCTGACAAATTCCCCTAGCTAAAGAATCCAGGAGCAAAACTTAATTTGCCACTCCTCTTGGATTCTATCAGTTCACCACCATGCCATTTGGTTTACATGGCACACCCGCTACATTTCAGTGGTACATGGATGTAATTTTATCCCCTCGCACTGGTTATTGTGCTGCATACCTGGATAATGTTGTGGTGAACAGTCCAGACTGGAAATATCAACTGGAACACCTACAAGCAGTTATCCAATCTATCAAAAAGGTAGGTCTGACAATGAGTCCTACCAAATGTGCACTGGGCATGCAGGAAACCAGATATTTGGGCTATGTTTTGGGAAATGAAGACGTAAAGCCAGAGATTTCTAAGATAGAAGCTGTAGCTAACAGTTCTATCCCTAAAACAAAGAAACATGTCGGGTCATTTTTAGGGCTGGCTGGTTATTATTGGAGGTTTGTACCCAGCTTTGCCAAGCTAGCTACTCCCCTCACTAAATTCATGAAAAAATGGTACCGGAATAATGTGAAATGGACCCCAGGGTGTGATGAGGCTTTTCGAGCTATTAAGGTTGCATTATTTCAGCCCCTATTTTAAGAAGACAAGACTTTTGGAAACAATTTTTGTTGCAGACAGATACATCAGAGGTTGGCATAGATGCAGTCCTGAGTCAAAATATTGCTGGGAAAGAACATCATATTCTATACATAAGTAGGAAATTGCACGGTGGAAAGAAGAGATATTCCACCATTGAAATGGAATGCCTTGCGGCAAAGTGGGCATGAAGTCCCTAAAGTTTTATTTGCTAGGAACTGAGTTTGTGCTTATAACAGATTACAGTACTCTCTGTTGGCTTAAAGAGCCACTGATGCATTGAAAATAACTTTAAAAAACATAATATTTGGACATGAAGCCGCTTATATTTCTGATTAGCTCTGTATTTCTTATCCCCATTATTTATTACTGAGCTCATATGGCTGAAAACAGGATAGTTGTTCCTTGAGGATTCATCAGCTCATATTGCTTCTTCCCAACCTGATGTCATAATACTCTGTGACAACACAGTGATTCCCATGGCAACAGACTATGATGTCACAACAGAGCATTATAATTTCAAGAAGAGAATACGTTTTAGAGGCATGCGAGCTCTCAGGAATACAGATCTTGTCTTTGTGAGAATTTCTTCAGTAATAAATAATGAAGAGGATAAATCTATAGAAGATATATGAAAAACAAGCCAGATTGTGTCTAAATATTGTGTTTTCCAAAGGCATCAACTGCCCTTTAATCAAGTGAAGGATAAAAATTCCAAAATCACACGGTGGTACCTGGCACTAGAGCCATTTAAATTTAAATTGATACACAAATCTGGGAAAGAGAATGTCAATGCTGATTTTCTGTCAAGATATGGATCAGGAATTGAGACTTCCAGAGGTTGAGAAAATAAATTATGCGAGTTTAAACTTCTCTGTTTGTTATAATACATATGCACTGAACTGTAAAGATTTTAAGCTAATGTTAGAAGAGAATGAATAGAACATTTTGGAAACCTGTTTTTTTTTTAAATGGGTTCCCTCTTAAACACAGGCTTAAATAAGGCCCTGTCCCATTTGCTATGTAGAAAGAGTTCAATGCAAGGATCTGTTCTATCCTCTCCTTTTTCTGTCTCTCGTCTGTCTGGTTTGCAACAAAATGTCCTCATGAGACCTAGGAACTGGTCACTCTGACGGTCTCGCGATTCTCCACCTCTCGCTATCTCGCCATCTGTCTACCTTCACTTGCTGTTTCTGTCTTTTCTTCCCCTTGCATATCTGCGGTTATGAAAATATATGTGAATCTTTATGTGAAACTAGGATCCCTTTGTTTGAAATGTATATAGTTATACTGCTGAAATGATTGCAAAAAGCTATTTGGAATTTAGGGGGTTAACCTGTGGTGCAGTTTGAGCTCCTCTCAGGCTTGTTTGCAGACTCTTTTGCAGAGCTGTCGGCAGGGGGTCAGCTTGGGACATTGTTCTAATTGCAAGCCTGCTCTGCAAAGAACTGAAAAGAACATTTTGTGAGAAACATGAAGTCTCTTAATAATGAGTTCCCAGGCAAAGACTTATAAAAAAGAGCAGCAGTACTTTTGCTAGAGATGGGGAGACAGAGACTGAAACTTGGAATTAGAGATATCCTCAGATGAAGGACTTTGTTTTCTCTGTTTGTACTGCCTACGTTAATAGTTCTACTGAACAATTTATTTTTTAATTTTACTGTTGCTGATGATAAAATGTTTGTGAATTTTACAACTATTCCTGATCTTTCTATGCTTCCTGAGATATGCCTCGATGACAGGAAGCACTGCTCCATATGTTAGACGTGCACAGAATTTTGAAATATTATCTGCTTCTAACCAGGGAATGCAGAAAGTCGAAGCAACTTTTTGTTTCTTTCACCCCAGGAAGAGAGGGCATTCAAGTTTCTAAGCAATGTTTGTCCAAATGGTTGGCACATTGTATTGTGTTCTGGTACAACAAGCATGGCAAGTAATTGTCCGGGGTGGTTAAAGCTCACTCCACAAGGGGTATGGCTACCTCTGTGGCATGCTTCAAAGGGGTCTCAGCTACCAGTATTTTTGCTGCTGCCCCCTGGAGTACCGTCCATACCTTTACTACACACTACAGTCTGGACATTGCTTCTCGAGCCAGAACAGGCATCGGCCATGCTGTTCTTCAGGGCCTTCTGTCCAGACTGTTCTGCAGTTACTTGTCACTGCTTGCTACTTGTTCCTATGATGTGAACTGATGATTGAAGTACCCCTGAAGAAGATAGAACACTTACGTAAGAACTTACCATAACAGTAGATCTTTGAACAGATCTCAGTCATCAGGTCAGCCTTCCCTCCCAGCATCCCCCTTTTGGGTTTCCTGTCTTGGACAGGCTGTCTGGTGTATCTAGCCATTTATTCAGGCCTGGGTACTTCTCTCTCTCTCTCCTCAGTCCCCTATGCCATAGGTAAGCTCTCTTAGTCTCCAGGGGAAAAGAACTGAGGAGGGAGCAGGACTGCTCTCATCTTTATAGGGTTGGTGACGTCGGCAGATGACATCAGCGTAGGCAGCCCTAGTGGTACTGCTGGAAAATGTTCCATGTGGATCCTGCTTTACCAATGGTGAAGTTCCTATGGTGTGACCTAATGACTGAGATCCCCGTTTTTCCTGTGATGAGAAGAATATAGTTTCTGCCAACCCAAATTAACCTCCCTATCCATACTAAGGTAGTTGTTTGGCTTAAATCAGTTAACCAGACATTTCCAAACTTGGCTTCTCCCACCACCCATTGTGTCGGTGGTTGGCAGCACAGCTTGCGGCAACAAGAGGAGGCAGCAGCAGCAAGGTCTGTGTTGACCATGACCATGATCCTGATATGGTAGACCTCGGACATTCCATATTTGGATTGCCCCGAGTTCAGGGACCTGTACCTGACTCTTCAAACTTTCGATGAGAGGCCTCCTTATCAAAGGAAGCATGAAAAGCACCACTGTCATCAACCATTGAAGAAGGAACATTCCTGCTATTTTGATTCCCCAGACCGGTCATCATTAGTCGATCTGCTGCCGGTTGAGGTGCCAGTCAACGCTTCCATGCTACTCCTAATGGAGCTGTTAACATTGATACTCCAGTTGATGAGCCAGTTGTGATTTTTCTCAAACCAGTCAGCCAGGAGTCAAAGGCAGATGAGGCTTTTTTGCTCTTCAGGACCCTGGTTTTACCTGGTCACTCCCCAGCTGAGTAAGGGGGTTCCACTGATGACCCTTGTCAAGCCAACCCCAGTGCAGCCATCCTGATGCTCATCCCCCACACATGCCTTCCAGGATGCCTCCCAGTGTCGTTAACCTACTTCAGGAGGTGGTCTATACTGCACAGCCATTGGACTCTCGTCAACCTTGGGAAGTTTGAGATAGAGATCCAGGTTGAGATCTCGATCTTGGTCCTGCACTGATCAATGCAGATATTAACACTTATTGAGTTTATCCACTTCCTCAGAAGGCCATCAATGGTGTTGGCTTCAGAGGTTATATGAAGATGTCCTTTGACAACAGCGAGCCATAATGCACCAAGAGCCAATGTAGACCTATGCAGTCACCCCTTTTGGCCCCATCTTGGGTGCCTGCATTCTCTGGATCTAGACAGGAGGTTCAACTGCCTGCGGTCCTCCAGTTTGACTAATCATGGTGTGGCCCCCACCCTCATAGCCTCAAAAGGGTACTGCCATGAAGGAGTCTTACCAGGTCCCGAGTTGCCTGGGTTCCTGTCAGTAGTGGTCATCTCTGAGAGGCGGGTGGTCCAAACACCCGAGTGAAGCCTTTGCCCCTTGTTCAGGGGCTTGTACCCCAGCTCATAGGGGGATTTTCCAAAGTATCTGCCCATCGTCAAGGGCACCACAACTTTTCTGATGGTAGGTCCACCACAGGATCGTCTGTGTCCTTCACTGCCCTGCTGCAGCACAGATCTGCTTCCCCTTACTACCCCCTTATGGACATCCTAGAGCAGGGGGAGCAGTACAGTACACAAACATTCATCCCTGCACCTCTCAGACTGGCACCTAAGTGATTAGAGTTTCAGGCCTTGGGCCTTTTGGAAGACATTCTCTATGTCATGGAGGCATCCTGTAAGGAGTCCACTCATAAAATGTATGTGCTCAAGTGGAAAAGGTTCTCACTTAGGTTCATAGGCAAGAATATTGATCTCCTTGCATGTCCAGTGGCACAGATCCTCGACTATCTCTGGTCCATGTCTCAGTTGGGTTTTGGATAATGAGCCACGACCCATTAGGTGCACCTGGACTACATCTCTGGTTATGTGCCAGTATGCTGACAGTCATACAAGAGAGAAGGGTCAGTTTTTTTTTTGTTTTTTTTTATATATATATATATATATATGTATTTGTATTCTTTCTCCCAAAGTCCCAATGGCCCCCTTTGGTCCTCCGTCCTACTCATCCCCATCACCTGCCTTCCCTGGAGTTCCCCCATGCATTGCCCCAAATTAGAAGGGCTGCCTGGGGGCCACCCCTTACACCCAGACAGAGTTGAGCTTAATTGGGGGAAAGAAAGTCACGTTCAGTGGTGTGGGGCCTGCGGCAGGGCACAGACGGCATTCTGCATGGTCGGGTCGTATGCAGTTTTTCTCCTTACCCTCAAGCATCGTTAAGGAAATGCAACAGACATTGTGGTGTCTCCCCCCCCCCCCATGTTACCTCCAGCCTATACTGCCACCTGTGGTCACACCCAGGTGACAGTATTACAGTGGAGACCAGTAGCACTCCGGAGAGGCAAGCATCCATGGGATGCTCAGCCATCTTCCCCCACTGGCCGGCCAGCACCCCAGGCTCGTTTCTGAACCCAGGTCACTGGCATCACAAATGGTAGCGCTGCTGTTGCTTTAGTGGGCCAGTGTATGTTTTGTCAAAGGCATGGACCACTTGTTCCCTTTAGTGTATGAACCACTGCCTTCGAGAAACCTACTGTTGGTGCTTGCTAAGCTGATTGATAAAACATTCAAGCCAATCCAAAAGTGTGAGATGTCACACTTAACACAGAAGACTGCATTTTTGGTTACTGTCCCTCAGCTAGGTGAGTGAGTGAGCTCTTGTCGCTTTTAGTGGAATCTCCATACATAGTCTTCCACTCCACATGAAGTTCCTGCCAAAGTACTCTGCAGCTTCACATTAACCAGTTGATGTACCTCCATCTGCTTTTCAAAGCCTAATTCAGATATCAAGCCTGTGCTCCATATACTAGATGTACTCTGGGCACTCCTTTATTGCAACCAACACGCTGCGTTTTCCAGCGCATACTTTCATATCCCACTGCAGCATCAACATGCTCCATCCTCCTCCCAGTGCAGTGATAGCGCTGCTGCCTGTAACGCAGATGACCCAGAATCAGAAGTGATCTCGGAAGCTGGAGGACCAGCCAGGGGTAGGAGGATCAAGCATCGCTTGGACTGCTTTGCAGGGGGGTGGGGAGCTGCTAGAATTCCATTTATTCCTGGTGGAGGCTAGGGATCCAATGACTGGAGCTAGGCAGTGTTGGGAGGCATGCCAGACGTAGCATGCAGGGAAGACAGTCAGAATAGCAAAGGCCCAATCCAAGGAAAAGATAGCCAACTCAGTTAAGAAGGGGATAAAACCTTTTATAGGTATATAAGGGCGCAAAGGAAGACCAAGGGAGGGATATTGAAGCTTAATAAAGGGGAATGGAGGTAGGCAGAGGGTGACAGTGAAAAGGCAGAGATACTGAATGAATACTTTTGCTCAGTATTCACAAAAAAAGAAGAGGAGGAGGTACCTAAATCAAACAATAGAAGCAATTCTGGGGGTCACCACCAGTCCATTCACAGAAGAAAAGGTCCTGTAAGACCTCCTAAAACTCAAGGTGGATAAAGCAATGGGGCCTGACGGGATTCACCCAGAATTCTAAAAGAACTAAGGGAGACCTAGTGATACCACTGACTACCTTTTTTTTTTTTATGTATTTGTTTATCCCTTCTTGGCCGCCTGAGCTGCTCCCACCTTTGGGGACATCCAGCCGCCGCCCGCCTCTGCCATGGACACCCAAACTCTGTGTCTTACCCCCAGCAGCGGGGCTGCAGGGAGTCCTGCTCATAACTCCCCATGGAGCACGGATCAAGGTGGGTGCCGCGGCGAAACTGCGGACGGCCATCAAGCCGCTCGCTTCAGGTGTCATTTTTCCTGTTTTTCTCCCTCTGTCCCATCAGTGCATGCTCAGACAGTGTCCCCAGTCTCCACTGGGGGCCACTGCTGAGTGATGCATTCCTGGATCCCACCCCCGAAGAGGAGAGCAGTCCTCCGGACGCTCAATCTTCTCTGCCCCCTGCCGACCCCCGGCGCCCCGAGTCCATTTCTGAACCCGGGTCGCAGGCATGTGTTGAGGTGAGGCACCTGTCTGACTACCCTTTTTAACAAATCATGAGAGGATGGGGTGGTACCTGAGGACTGGAGGAGGGCGGATGTAATTTCCTTTCACAAAAATGGGAGCAAGGCAGAGGCAGGAAACTATAGCCCTGTTAGTTTGACCTCAGTGGTAGGGCAAATGATGGAGTCACTTCTGAAAGAAAGAAGGACTTCCTGCAGCTGCTAGGGTGCATGGCTTCCTACACCAGCGTGATCCAATGACCCCACTGACAGATGCTGCATCCACAGTGGGAATTAGGTTGTCAGTGATCCCAGCCTGCTGTACAGTAGGACACTTGGGCCAGCCAATGCATCCAGTGTGGATTGATCCCTGAACATCTGGTGGAAGAAGTCCCATTTGTCTGACCAGAACTGACAGTCACTCTCACAAAAGATGCGTCACTGGTGGGAATGTATCTGGGAGACTTCAAGGTCCACGAGTTCTGGCCAACCAGGGAGTCCCATCACCACATCAGCCTGCTGGAGCTCCATGCAGTGCAGCTTGCTTGGAATTCAGGGGTCAGGTCATGCAGGTCCAGATGGACAACACCACAACCACATTTTACCTGAACAGGCAGGGTGGCAGGCCCTTTCTTCCCTTGTGTCGGGAGGCCCTGTTGTACACAATCTGGATGCAGATCTCCTGGTGAGTCATTCACCAGAGTGGACAGTGAGCTGGCTGACACTCTCAGCCAGGTGGGAGAGATGTCGCATGAGTGGCCCCTGCATCAGGAGGTGGTGAACCGCCTGTTCTCCCTGTGGGGCATGCCTCTGATGGTCCTGTTTGCCTCTTGGGAGAATGCAAAACTGAAGCTGTTTTGTCTGCACCCTCCTTCACAGTCTGGGACAGTGATGTGGGATACCCTTGTGAGGCCTTGAACTCGAGGCCTCGTGAACACCTTTCCTCCCTTCTCCCAATCTACAACATGGTGGTCAAGGCCTGGAAGGACAAGGCATGAATGATCCCGATAGCCTCAGACTGGCCATGGCAGTTCTGGTACCCATATCTCCTCAGCAGCAGGTATCTGTGGTAATTGCCTCTTCACCTGGACCTGCTGACCAGACAACAGGGGAAGATCCTGCACCCAGACCTTCAGTCCCTGTACCTCACAGCCTGGTTCCTGAACAGCTAGAGTTTCAGGCTTTGGATCTTTCAGAAGCTGTGCTTCACGTTGTGGAGGCCTCCCAAATGAATCGACTAGCCAGTGCTGCACCTTTAAATGGAAAAAGTTTTCCGTTTGGTGTCTGAGCAAGGAGTTTGATCCCCTTGTCTGCCCTGTGGCTAGTATCCTCAAGTACCTCTTGTCTCTCTTTCAGCTAGGGCTGCGAGTGACGATCCTCTAGGTTCACTTAACAGCAATCTCCACATACCAAGCATGGGCCGGAATGTTGATGGTGGCCCATGAGAAGGTGGTTGGGCACTTTTATAAGGGTTTGGATCACCTGTCCTCTGTGGTACATGAACCACCACCACCATGAGACCTGCTGCTGGTGCTCGCTATGTTTATGGGCAAGGCACTTGAGCCTGTGCTTAGATGTGAGATATCACACCCATCATGGGAGATGGCCTTCTCGGTGGTCATCACATCAGCTAGAAGGATCAATGAACTCCAGACACTGTTGGTGGAGTCTCCATTTCTGGTCTTCCACAGGAAAAGGGTTGTCCTTTGCCCCCACCCAAAGTTCCTGCCAAAGGTTGTATCAGAGTTCCACCTCAAACAGGTGATGAACCTTCCAATATATTTTATCAGCCCATCTTCAGAGGCCAACCACAAGCTCCATACTCTGAACCTGCAGAGTATGCTCTTGTACTATGCAAAGCACATGGCTGGAGTTCAGGGTGATGCTCACTAGTTGTTTGTAACATATGCTGAAGCCGCACCTGACAGACCAGCAGCAAAGCAGATGATTGGCAGGTGGATTACGTCGTGCGGCAATCTCTGCCATAGGTTGGCTGGTAGGGAGCCTCCCAAGGGGCTTAGGGCTCATTCCACCAGGCATACTGCTACCATGGTGGCTGCTTCCAGGGATATTCCTATCCAGGAGATCTGCAGGCCGGCCATCTGGAAGTCAGCACACACCTTCATCAGCCATTACAGCATCGACCTTTAGTCTCGTCAGGATGCTGCATTTAGGACCTCTGTTCTCCAGTCTCTGTTCACCAAGTCAGGGTGCGTGCTTTTCCCCCTCCTCCCAGAGAACTGCTAGGAGTCTGCCAGAGTATGTATAGTGAACCATATCCACTCTGCTAGAAAAATATATCACGCACCTGTAACCATAGTTATAGGTGTGGTATATAGTTCACATGCACATCCTCCCCTGGCAGGTGGCACACAGATCCCTGCTACCAGCATGCAAGATCTGATGTCACAGAACGAAGCCAGAGGATATACCACCCAGGTGGTGGAGTGAGCTTAGCTTAAAGATGTTCTGGCGAATCAGCACTTATACTGGAACTACCAATGTGTGTGTGAACTATATACCACTCCTAGAACTACGGTTACAGGTGAGTAGCCTATTTTTATAGGTCATAACCTCCAAATTGTATCCACCCCATATGACCAAGTTTTGACTACTCAGAAAGCAGCATTTGCTAGATCTCTGTTTATAAATCTGGTTATTCACTGCAACCCATTATGGGTCCCTTCTATACCTACTTTGTACTTATGGTGCAGATTGTGTAGCAGTACAGTGTTTGCATTTCTGAACAGTGATGAACTATAAAGCTTTGAGAAGGAAGGCAAAATCAGGGGGAAAAGTTTTCAAGTGAGGAAGCAGTACTTTTCATATACTCTTTTTCCCCCCTTAAATATGACAGGCTCCTGTGAGGATTGGAGTGATCTTTAAGCATTTAAGAAATCTGATTGATTCTGTACTAAAGAAGAAACTTGAAAATCCAAAAATGTCTCTTGAAGGTATGGGAAGATATTCTTTAAATTCTTTTTCCAAAAAATGTCTCTTGAAGGTATGGAAAGAAATTCTTTAAATTTGTTTTAAGTACACCTTGTTGGTTACAGCAAGGTTTGAATTCAGTGTAGTTTAACAAATGGAATGTTTGAATTACTAAGATTGTCAAATGATTCCCCGCAGTCACACCATGAGCCTATGGCACAGCTGTCAGACCAGGATTTTCTAGCACCCAGTTCTTTAAACAAATCCTTAAATCGCACTGCCGTTAAAAAATAAATAAAAAAAGAAATAAAACCTTTCAGTAATCTGCAGTTGTGCGTACTGTAGTGAAACGGATAAGTTCTGATAAATGGCAGATTCCTGGTGCAGTTTGTCTGTTTGATATTGTACTTAACATGGCTTAAATCCTCAGGAGATTTTGCTTTCAAGGTTTCCCGCCCCATGCTTTGGAACACTCTTTCCAGTGTACCAAGGGAGGCCGCTCGGTAGAGACCTTTAAAGGGGTGTTGAAGGCATACCTTTTTAGACAGGCTTTTGGGGACCATTGAAGTTCCCAGTCCACACACTAGCCTACAGAATGCTGAGCCAGGTTGCTGACGGGCCTATCTAGGTCTTGTCTTATAACCTCGGTTTCGTGGGAAATGCACTGACTAGCAATGAAGTGACAGGTCACCTTCAGGGTCAGTTTGCTGACCTATAAGGCACAATACGGACTGGGTCCTAGTTACCTGAATTGCCTCCTTACCCTTATCAAACTTCCCACCCCCTCCGCTGCTCCAAGGTGTGCCTCCTAGCCATTGCCAGGGCCAGGCTTAAAACTTTTGTTGATCAAGCATTTGCGCTCATGGGACCTGCCCTGTGGAAGTGGATGCCTTTAAGAGGAGCCTCAAATGCTTCTTATTTTTGGAGCTTTCAGCGTAATATAATAAGCTGCTGGGCTGGTGCTGCTGGATGTAATGTTGAAATTGTTCTGTCAAGCTGCACCTTTTGCACGTATTTTTGTTGGATTGATTTATTGTGCATTTCCTTTGTTTCTTTTAATATGTTGTTTTATTGTTCAGTGCTCTGAGCCTCTGGGAGTGGGCACTAAACAAAATATATACATCTTTGCCATCTATGTAGTATTTATTTTATGTTTCTACTGTTTTATTTTATGTTTGTGCCATACTTTTTGAAGATCTATGTATTGTTTATTTTATGCAGTTTCTGTGTTGTTTTTTGGAATGTAGCTACTGTTTTATCACTGTTACACCTTGTATGGAGGCCTGAGCCTCTGAGGAAATGAACTTTCTACTATCACTTTGTTATGCAACAGCAAGACAAGATTGGTACTCATATGCCGTATCCCAGAGGTCCCTTTTCTAATTTTAAAAGTGTTCACTATTAACCAAAACAGTGACACGAAAACACTTTGCCAGCATGCTAGATCACTTGCTTCTTTCCTCTAAAAACACTGCTGTTAGTAAATGCTGGATAGAAAAACTCCTTGTAACCAACCTGTGGCCTTAAACAGAACAGCGGCAACTATGACTGGTGACACTATGGGATTTGCCAGTGGTTTACTGGAAATGCTGTCTTTCATCTTTTTCTTTTAGATGACAAAACCATACAGATAATTATGGAGCTGATAAAAGCTGAGAACTCAAACTGAAGCTGGGATATAGTTAATTGCTATCCCCACCGAAGAAGAGAATGGTGCCGATTACTTCAGAAATACTTTTATCCTCAGAGGGAAGAGAATGGTGCTGATTACTTCAGAAATACTTTTATCCTCAGAGGGAAGAGAATGGTGCCGATTACTTCAGAAATACTTTCATCCTCAGAGGAAACATGACACAGTTAAAGGAAGATGGCGTGATAAATATTGCAGTGTGCTGCTCTGTGCCTGTTAGGTTTAGTTAACTGTTAATATAAATTCCGTTAACCTTACTGGTTATTGCATTACTTGAAATACTATATAATGACTGAAGTGCCATTTTCACGAACGACTTCTACTCAATGGTAACAAAGTACTTGTTGCAAGTTGCAATACTAGTTATTTAAGTGCACAACAACAAGAGTCTTGTTGAAACATTTGTTACTGCCAAGTGAACACTTTTACAGCTGCTTACTAATTATACCATCCTAAACAAATCTCAAGAGACATTAATTGTGTTTTTTTTTTCCATTTCTTGTCATCAGCTTATTATATAAAGCACCTCATCCTGAGGGCTCAAAGTCAAAACACGTGATCCTATGGATACTAGTTTTTGTAATTATATAGAGATTTCTGATGAGAAAATAACTAATAAGATTAAAAATATGTGAACTCTTCGAGAACAATATAAACTGCTGTGATATTCCCAGAGACTGGAAAAAGACAAATGTGGTCCCAGTGTTTAAAAAGGGAGAAAACACAGTGTACGTAATTACAGACCCATTAGCCCGACCCCTATTTTATGCAAGATTTTAGAAGGCATCATAAAAGACAAATATCAGCATCCCTATGTCATGTATATACCGACCAGCATGGATTTACAAAGGGTAGATCATGTGCCACAAATGTTCGGTGCTTCTACGAGGGAGGCAGTATAGCGCAGTGGTTTAAGGCTCTGAGCTGCAAACCTGGAGACCAGGGTTTGAATCCCACAGCCCCCACTTGCATACTGTGTGACCCTGAGCAAGTCACTTAACTTCCCTGTGCTCCCAGGTTGCAGCTGTAAACAAGCTTTCAGCTTAGTGTGTCTCACCTGGTAAAACAAAAGGTAAAAAAAAATATATATATATTAAGCCATCCCCTTGATAAAAATATTCCATGTGATGTTATTTTCTTAGATTTCAGCAAGGCTTTTGACCTTGTGGACAGTATTAGAGAAGCTAAACAATTTGGACATAGAGTTTTAATTAGTTAAATGGATTTGAAACTGGCTCAACGAAAGATGACAAAGAATCATGACAGATGGATTACTATCAGAGGAGGACGATGTGTCTAGTGGTGTACTGCAGGGGTCTGTGCTGGAATCACTTGTTTTTCATATTTTTGTATCAGACCTTAATAACAACCTTAGCAGCTGGTCCTCTAAATACGCAGACAACTCCAAAATCGTGGGCCCCTGCGCCACTATTGACGAAGTCAGCAGGATACAAAATAATCTAAATTTTATCTCTAGTTGGGCTGCCACCTGGGAGATGTTCTTTACAATGATAAATGCAAAGTTATGCACCTAGGGACTAACAGAAACAAACACCCTTACTTGTTGTGTGGTTAACAATTGACTGAAACTACAAATGAAAACATCTAGGGATTATAGTCTCAAATGACTTAGGAAGTACTAGACATATTAATGAAGCAATATGTAAAGCTAAAAAATGTCATGAGCATGCCCAGTGGCGCTGAGGGCTGAGGCGTTGGATGCCTTACCTCACGCTACGCCAGCAACCCATGTTTGGGAACAAGCACGGGCCATCAGAGGTTGGCGGGCGGGGGTGCGGAGCTGGATGGAGCAGTCAAAAGGCAGCATCCCTTGGCTCTTGTCTGCCTCATGGTGGAGGCCAGGGTGCAGTACAGGCTAGAGGGTGCACAGTCGCTAGGCCGACGGGTGGGCGGAAGGGGCTGTCACTGGGGCTATAGTACGCATGCACGCCTCCACGCACATGCGTCTCTACTCCTGGGGCCTCGGGGTAATTAGGTGAAAATGGAGGAGAAAAACAACCCGGTGGCAGGATGATGCCCAACCATCCGCAGGCACCGCTCCCAGGCCGGGCATAAGATAAGCCCCGGTAATTCTGGGTTGTCAGGGCTGGGGGGGCCAGTTGGGCTGAATGGGGCAGCCGGGGCTAAATAGTGCTGTGATAAAAAAAAAAAAAAAGAAATGTCATGGGCTATACATAGCGATATAAATTCTAGGATCGTGGATATGTTGTTCATCCACACTTATTGGCATGTTCCTTTCCCCTTTAAGAATTGTCAGAAGTCTTCACGCTGGCTCCTGCCACCCACCCAGGTAGTATAACCCTCGGCTCCACCCCATGGTGTCAGATCTTCCTTTCCGCTGGAAGATTCAGGTTGCCTCCTTCGTTCTTCCGCATTTTGTAGGCCCTGGCTTCAAAACCTTCGGTTATTCTGAAAATTCATCTAGTTCGCATTAGCGATCACGACTACTTATCTTCAATTATGGAAGACACGTCTTCCCCGGATTTCGCCGGTGTTCATGTGGCCAGAAAATGTTGCGCACCAATCCCCACACCATGTGCGTCTACTGCCTGGGTGTCGACCATGACACCTCGAAGTGTGCTTTTTGTCTTGCATTTCACCCTAACGTCCTCAACGACCGTCTCGCACACCTGAAGTTGGGGAGGCCGGAAAAACGGAACCCTCTGGTGAAATCAAAGGAGGCTCGGTGGGCGGTTTCTGCAGCCAAGGGATCCACCGAACAATTGGAACGCATGCAAGCCTTTGAGGAGGAAGTGGCTGGTGCTGGGGAATCTTCCTTTCTGAGCTTCTTCGTTCCGCTCAACCTGGGCTCCATCTTCTTGGGTTCCTTCCGAGAATTATGCCAGTCTCTCCCAACTAAGGGAGAGGGTCCTGCGGGCATGCACTCCTCTCGGTCCCGTAAGTGGGAAAAGAACCTGGGATCGTCTTTGTCTCGGCAAAGATGTTCTTGGGATCTGAAGAGATCTTGGTCGCAGGAACTGGCAGTCTTGACTTCGGTCGAAATTGCTTTTTTGGCTGCTGGCTTCTCGGCTTTGCCGCATGGCCAGTCACGACCAAAGAGTCGGTCGACGAGGTTGAAATAATCATCGTCGCGATCAACCCATTGTCGCCGACTACAGTCGACGATTCTATCAGTCGGACTCCGGTCCTTTCTTTCCCCGACGAGGAGACCCAGCCCACTGGGAATCCCGGTGAGGAAGTGGTCCCCAACCCTGGGAAATCACTGGTCCTGCCAGTGTCTCCCAAGTAACTGAATTGGCCCGTCCAATCTCAATCAGGGTCTAGGACCCCCTCGACCGACAGGCCAAGGAAGAGCCACAAGCGCTCAAAAAAGAGGCAATGCCATCGGTCGTCCTCGTCCTCCTCGGATGAGAAGAGGCTCCGGTGGAAACTCCGTCGGCGCTATGAGGACCTCATGTGGCAACAGCTGATTTTGTCCGGGCACAAGCCGACCCCGGCTTCTACCCCGGCCATTACCTGGCTTTTGCCTCCCAGGCCGAACCTGTTTGTGTTGTGCCCGCATACTCCTGCGGTGAAATCTCCGGGAGCCCGCCTGCTGCCACCCGCCCACCACTCCAGAAGCACAGGCTTCCCCACATGGGCTTGCAACCGCTCCCCGTGGCTACCTGTTTGTGTTATGCCCACTGACTCCTGCGGTGAGATCTCCAGCAGCCCGCCTGCTGCCACCCGCCCACCACTCCAGAAGCACAGGCTTCCAACCTGCACGGGCTTGCAACCGCTCCCTGTGGCTACCTGTTTATGTTGTGCCTGCCAACTCCTGCAGTGAGATCTCTGGGAGCCCACCTGCTGCCACACGCCCACCACTCCAGAAGCAGAGGCTTCCAGCCCGCACGGGCTTGCAACTGCTCCCTGCGACTACCTGTTTGTGTTGTGCCCGCCGACTCCTACGGTGAGATCTCTGGGAGCCCGCCTGCTGCCACTCGCCCACCACTCCAGAAGCACAGGCTTCCAGCCCGCACAGGCTTGCAATCGCTCCCCGCAGCTACCATTTTGTGTTGTGCCCGCAAACCTTCTACGCTGAGATCTCCAGGAGCCCGCCTGCTGTCACCTGCCCACCACTCCAGAAGCACAGGTAATAGACCGGAGACTGCCCTGAAGCCCTGCACTACTGCCACGCTCGGGATTTTTCGTCCGTTTTCAAGTTCTGACACCATCTCTCGGTGGTGCTCTGATTGGCCGCTACCATCCTGGTGAGCCCTCTGAGTGGCTAGTTGTGAAACCCAGTGCTGCTCCGTCAGCCGGACTGTGTGCCAAGTTTCAAACTTATTGCTGGAAACGGCAATATTTTTAAAGAAAGTGCAGTCTGCCTGAAATACCGACTATTAGAGCTGTATTTAGAATGTCAACAATGCTGCACTAGTTAAGTCTGCTACTTGTAATTTACTGTACTGCTGGAAACAGCGATATTTATATTTTCTTTTCTAAGGAAAAATGCAGTCTGCCTGAAGCTTCTCTAGCCTGAATTGCTTAACTATTAGAGTTGTGTTAGAATGTTAACTGTGCTGCACTAGCTAAGTCAGCAATTTGAAATTTACTGTATTGCTAGCCAATCCAGCCAGGACGTTGCCCTTCTGTCTGTCTTTTTGCTCTTGACTCCTGTCTGACTCCTTCGCCAGCTTCCGTTGCCACCCCGCCAGTCCATTTTGTATATTAAGTCTCCCATCCTCGTCAGCCCCCCCCCCCGCCATCTTCGGCTGGCACATGCCTGAGGATCTCAGACCCGCCCCTGATTCCCAGTAAATCCTGTCCTTTGTTGTATTGCAAATTTTGTTTAACTCCCTCTGATTTCTGCAGGTTTTAATTCCCCCCTCTGTCCCTTCTTACAGGCTTCCAGCCCACACGGGCTTGCAACCGCTCCCCGTGGCTACCTGTTTGTGTTGTGCCCGCCGACTCCTGCAGTGAGATCTCTGGGAGCCCGCCTGCTGCCACCCGCCCACCACTCCGGAAGCACAGTTAATAGACCGGAGACTGCCCTGAAGCCCTGCGCTCCTGCCACACTCAGGATTTTTCGGCCCTACCCCCTCCCCCTTCACTGATTAAATACACTCTAACCACTCCCACCTTTGAGCCCCTCCCCCCCACTGGCCGCCCAGCCCCACACATATTTAAATAGACAGCGTCACATTTTCCCATCCACTACACTCACAGAAAAATGTCAGTCTCTGTGCATATTTTATGGGCCGCTACCTTAACCACTGCACTAGTAGTGACTGATTTCAGTGCAACGGTGCTGGCCCATGACCAGCAACACGTCTCCTTCCTCTCCTCTCCCCCCGTCCCACCCCTCCTCACTACCTACTGACGATCTGTCCGCACTGAGGTATGTCTCTTATGTGTTCCTCACTTCCAAGGAACATCGCCTCTTGGGATACTATCTGGCAAACCTCTCCAAGTCCCCCGCTTTTTCCTCCTGCCCATATATCCTCCTAATATCACTACTTTCCCTTGCTGGGGACATCAAATGCAACCCTGGTCAAGCTAACTCCCACATCACCCCCTCCTCCACTATCTAGACTAATGCCCCTGGTCTCAAAATTGCTCATATTAATATCTGCAACCTTCCATCTAAATTCACTGACCTTGAGGCTTGGACAGTGCTCCACAAGCCCCATATTCTGGGCCTCCGGAACATGGCTGAAACCACATCACACCGATGACACCTTCCAGCTACCTGGCTACTCCTACCTACGCCTAGACAGACCAGGCAGGAAAAAAGTCAGTGGTGTGACCCTACTCCTTAAGGAACTCCTCAGCCAGCATCGTCATGCACTCTGACATGTCCTCACCAAGCGAATGGCTACTGTCTGAACTTACCCTGGGATCCTGTAAAAAACTCTATATTGGCTGCTGCTACAACTCCCCTGCGGCAGGTACCACTGGACTCTCCAGCTTCCTCCAGGGCCTGAGCGCTTTAACTCCCCACAGGGAAACTATCCTCCTTGACGACTTTAATCTGAATTGTCTGAGCCAACACCAGCCTGACTATACATTCATGTTAAAGCAGTACAACCTGATGCAAATGATCACTCTTCCCACCAGACTTAATCCCCGGACAGCCACCCAGACTCTACTGGACTGGATCCTCATAAACAGGGAAGACCGAGCATTACATGCCGGCATCATGGCTGACTCCATTAGCGACCACTCACCGACATATCTTCTCTGGTTCTCCAAACTAAAGCGCCCACCTCCCAAATAGCTATCATTCAGGAATTTTAACTGCCCAGACACCACAAATCTCCTCAAGGAGACCTGGTCCATCAACTGGCCTACACTTCTCTCTACATCAGACGCAGCCTCAGCAGTTTCCACGTTTACTCAGACACTGTTATCCCTCCAAGACCACTTTTTCCCTGTCACCACCAATCAATCAATGTCTTTATTTTACCAGGCGAAACACTATTGAGGAGAACTCATTTGCAAGGTGGACCTGGGAGGTCATAAAAGGAATTTACATCAAAGGAGAAAACAATATACGAAAGACAATGAAATATATGTACAGAGAAAAAAAATAGGTTGCCAATATATGTACAGAGTGTATATAGGGTAATATTGCAACTATGATACAGTAGTCTAACATAATTCTGTGCTAATGATACAACCGCTCTCAGAGACCAAATCAGCAGTTTCCTGGTACAGTACAGTTTAAACTGTTTCATGAAAGAAATAGGATTTGCCTTATCCAAGGATAGCCTCACCTCTAGGTGAGTGAGGAGCTAGAGGTCATGCAGGTCTGAGGGGGAGAGATCATGCAAGACTGAAAGGGGAGGTAGTGGGGGGGGTGGAGGTATATAGAGCCGCAGGGAGGTAGGAGGAACTCAGAAGATTACAGTAAGGTGGAGATTAGAGCAGACGGGTAGGGGTAGAAGCAGACGCTGGGTCTCCAGTGACCTACTGACCCTTATGAAGGACAGAGACCGCACCTGATCTACATTCAAAGCAACCCCCTCTCCTGCCCTTTGGGAGGCATATAGGCATCTAAGGAACAAGTGTAAACAACAAGCAAAATCAACGAAACTGACGCACTTCCACAACCTACGAAGGGCCAACCTTCAAGACCCCAGAAAATTCTGGGATTCGATAAACACTCTTCTAAACCCCCACTCCAGCTATGCTGCACCACAACTTATCTCCCATGATGAACTGCTCGCTGACCCTCTCGAAGTGGCCAGTGTCTTCAGTAGTAAGTTCACCAACCTATCTATGTATCTGAACAAACTCCCTACAGTCCAACAACTATGCCCACCCACCTTACCTGATCCACTGAAATGCACCTCCGACAGTCAACTGCAAATGCCCCCTTTCTACTTCAAAGCCCTCTCCTTACATGACACGGTTAGACTACTCAAAAGCCTGCCTAATCATGGCTTCCCAGGTGCAGATGGCCTATCCCCAGCATTCCTCAAACTGGTTTCTCCGGCCATAGCCAAACCACTAACACACATCTTCAACCTTGCCCTTTCCACATCCTCCATGCCTGAACCCTGGAAAATAGCCAAGGTAATTCCCATTCTTAAATCAGGGGACTCCAAATCCACTGATAACTGTCGCCCAATATCCATCCTCCCTCATCTTAGTAAATTACTTGAGAGAGCTGTACACAACCAATTCGCTGAATATATTGATAGACACAGCCTCCTATGCAACCAACAGCATGGTTTTCGTAAGAACCATTCCACAGCCACTGCCCTTGCCCTTCTAACAGACCACATCCTCTCCAACATGGATAAAGGTAAAGCCACTGGAGCTGTCTTTGTTGACCTCTCGAAGGCTTTCGACATGGTTAACCATGCCTTCCTCGCCTCCAGGCTTAGCCTCCTAGGCTGCACACAAGAAGTCACCAACTGGTTCCCCTGACTGGCCGCTCACAGTTCGTATGTATGCATTGGCCAAACCTGCTCCCCCACACTGCCTGTCTCTGTGGGGGTCCCTCAAGGTTCAAGCCTGGGTCCCCTCCTCTTCTCCGTGTTTGTCAACTCGCTTCCCTCTGATAGCCTTAACTGCCACTCTCTCCTGTAAGTGGATGACCTGGTTCTCTTCCACAGCGACAAATCCACGGCCGCTATCTCCTCAGTACTCTCTCACAACTATGCCTCAGCCCACAACTGGTTTTCTAATAATCTCCTCTTAGTTAATGCCAAGAAAACGCAATCCATGCTGATCAGATCCAAGCCTTTCCTTGCTAAAGCCAAAATGCATGCCCCCACCGCCCGCATTCTCTCCCCCGACGGCCCAGCTCTCAAAGATGTTGATACTTATAAATACTTAACAGTATTGTTCGACCCTGCTCTCACCTTCACTGAGCATGTCCACTCCATTATCAGTAGGTTCCATCGGAAATTGGGTGCCGCATATCGATTCAAGTAATACCTAACCCCTGAAGCCAGACTAGCCATTGTCCAGGGAACTCTCCTCCCTATTCTGGACTACTGCTCTCCCATATACTCCAGGACCTGTGCTGCCACGTTGGCTAAACTCTCCACTGCCTATAACAGTGCCTGTCACTTTGTTTTGCTGGCCCCTTTCTCCACCCACCACTGCACACTCTACAATACCGTGGGATGGCTACCGCTGCAGGGACGTTTCGACTTTGCCCTTAGCAGCATGGTGGACAATGTCATCCGCATGGGCTCTGAATCCCCCCTCACCTCCCTCCTCAAAACCCGTACCCTACACTGTAGCCTCCGCTCAACTGGTATTCACCACCTAACTAACCCCAGGGTATCTACCAACATGGGCAGCAGGGCCTGGTTTGCAGCTGCCCCCTCACAGTGGAACAGCCTACTGGCTGAACTCCAAACCATCAACACTCACTTCAGCTTCAAATCGCACCTCAAAACATGGCTCCTGGCAAACTTCTCCTGCCGCTGGCCCCAGGTGTACCCACCTAGCCGCACCAGTCTCCCAATGCCTAGGGGTTTTTCCCACTTAGCCACACTAGTTCCCTGCCTACACTGTGCCCTCCTGCCTGTTTTTATTCTTTAGGTTACTGATGTGTCACCTCACAGCCTTGTACATACTGTATATTTATTTCTATGCCTGACACACTGTATAGTTGTTACCCACTGTATATGCTATCTTTACAACATGCACACCCGACCTTTGTATCTACCTTTGCCTACAATTGCTGTTTGTGTACCAAGCGTCATATTGTAAACAGCTTTCGCTGTCACTCACTGGACTTGTACCTTACCAATTCATTGTGCTTTAATTGCTGTATCTGAATCTGTCTCCTCATATGTAATTAGTTGTTCATTTTGTATTCTCTGCCATCTTGTGCCATGTTATGTGGCCCGGGTCGTGCCTGGAAACGGTCTCTGGGATCAGTGCACTTACCCGGTTATCAAAGTCATAAATAAATAAAATAAAAATAAACAAAAAGCTGTTCCTTTGGAGCCGATTAAGTCGGCTCCCCCGCCCGTGGAGCCGGCGAAACCTGTGGTTTGGCCTAAACTGGTCTCTCCACTGATCGTGGTGGAACCACTGCCCAAGCAGCCTGTGGGAGGGGCTCCTTCTAAGGAAGATAGACCAGACTCCAGGCTTCCCCAGCGTCTTTTGGTCACTGTCACCCCGGACCACCCTCGGTGGATCGAAGGTGACCTGGGCAGTCGACTGTTGTATCCAGATTCCTCGAATTTGGATGAGACCAGCCTACATTCTCATCCTGAGGATGATGAATCGGCCGACGGGTTAGAGATGGAGAAAGGTCCTTCATCCTTTCAGGGCATTCTTCACCTCATCTCTCAGTCTACAGGGATGACCCTGGAACCAATCCAGGAAAAGGCGGAGTACCCTCGCGCGGACATCCTCAAGAGAGGGGATACCCCGACGAAGGTCTTTCCTGTGGCTCAGGCCATAGTTGGCCCGGCCTTAGAACTTTGCCGCCCTGCCTCCTGTACAGCTCTGTCTGCCCACATGGCCCGCAAGTATGTGGTGCCCATGGGGTCCCTTACGGGGTTCACAGAGCACCCTTTAGAACTGACCGACCTCCCGAAAAAGAATACAAACTCTTGCATTATTCATCTCGAAAGGTCTATGCGGCCTAATCTTTAGGCCTTCGTAAGGCAAGTTTGGCCGTCATCATGGCACACTTCTCCCATGCCCTCTTGGGGTCTTTGGATGAAGTCATCCCACACCTCCCCGCAAAAAAAGCTGACCACAGTCAAGCAGGTCTGGGATCAGGTCCTGGCTGTTGCCAAACAGCAGCTTCAGAGAGCCCTGGACAGTGGGGATTCTTGTGCCCGCTCAATGGCAGCCGCAGTTGCCTCTCATCGCGGGGCTTGGCTGAGACTCTCCTCCTTTCTGGCAGATACTCGGCACAAACTAGCTGATGTGCCTTTCCTGGGCACCGACCTTTTTGGCCCATGTGTGGCTGGTTACCTTCAGCGTATTGAGCAGTTCAGTGCCACCTTGGACGCTACTTCTGCTAAAGGTTCTTCGGGCAAGAAACAGAAGAAGAAGAAGCCTTTTCGGCACGCTTCCCCTGCTGCACAGCAATCCTCCTTTCAAGGAGGCCAGCAGCAACAGCAGCAGCAGGCTCATGCTTGGTGCCCCGGCCCAGGCCCATAAACGAGGCAGAGTTTCAGGTCCTGGATCATCCTCCAAGCCTGCTCAGTGACGGGCCGGGGGCTGCCACCCCCTCTCCTGTCATGCCAGCTCTGGGTCCTCCCATGGGAGGCCAGCTCTGCCACTGTCTTTCCGCTTGGTCCGTTATTACCACGGACAGGTGGGTTTTGGAAGTGGTCGGTTAGGGACTGCCTCTGGAATTCAAGCAGCACCCTCCAAGCCGAGCTGGCGCCCGTCGGGAGGAAAAAGTATCTGTCCATACTCAGTCGGCTCTCTGAGACGACATCGCTCAGCTCCTCCTCAAGGAGGATTCTCCAGCAGACCCAGACTTTGTCTCCAGGTACGTCCTGGTGCCCAAGTGGACGGGGGCTGGCACCCGATTCTAGATCTGCACGACCTGAATCAGTATCTCAGGTCACGCACCTTTCGGATGGTCACTGTGTCCCAGATCATACCATCCTTGTAGCAAAATATGTGGTTCTGTTCACTGGATCTGCAGGATGCATTCTTTCATGTACCAATCCGTCTGTCTCATTGGCTGTTCCTCCGCTTCAGAGCCAAAGGGACCCTATACGAGTTCCAAGCCACGCCGTTCGGCCTGTCATCGGCCCCACAGGTCTTCACTAAATGCATTGCAGTGGTGGCAGCCCATCTCCAGCATCGGGGGGTCAGAATTTGCCCCTACCTCAACGATTGGCTGTTAGCAGGTCCCACCCAACAGGAAGTGGAGAGGTCCAGGGACCTGGACCTCCAGACCTGCTCCCAACTCAGCCTCGTAATCAACAAGGCCAAGTCAGAACTTGTGCCTTCTCAGGTGATATACTTCATTGGCGCAGAGCTCGACTCTCATCAAGCCAGAGCTCAGCTCCCAGCGGACAGGGTGGAGGTTCTCTCCTCCTTTACCCAATCATTTCTGGTTGGGCAATTGCGCCCTGCCCAGGACTTTCTGCGCCTTCTGGGTTACGTGGTGCCGTGCACCTCCGTGGTCCATTGGGCCCGATGGCACATGCGCCCCCTCCAATGGGAGCTGGCTGCCCAGTGAACTCAGTGCCACGGTCATTTCAACCAGCTGATCACTGTAACCCAGAAAATGTGGGACGCTCTCCAGTGGTGGACCGCCCCAGACCAGTCGCAGGAAGGGATCCCATTTGTCCGCCCAGACCTGACTGCCGTCCTCACGACCAATGCCTCTCTCGTGGGCTGGGGAGCCCAAATGGGAGACAAAAGGGCCCATGGGTTCTGGACCTCCAAGGAGTCCCGATACCACAGCAACCTGTTGGAGCTCAGAGCAGTCAGACTGGCACTGTCAGCTTTCGCTCCTCAGCTCCGGGGTCAAGTGGTTCAAGTCCAGACAGACAATACCATGACCATGTACTACCTCAACAAACAGGGCGGCACGCACTCCCATCAGCTTTGCAGGGAGACTCTCCGCATCTGGACCCTCGTCAGCCTTCTGGAGGCGGATTTCCTAGCCATTCATGTGGCAGGAGCCTCAAACCATCTGGCGGATGCTCTCAGCTGCTTAGGCGAGACATCCCACGAGTGGTCCCTCCATCCAGAAGTAGCTTACAGCCTGTTCTCCCACTGGGTCAAACAGATGGTGGACCTGTTTGCCTCCAGGGAAAACACCAAGCTGAGGCTGTTTCATGCCCGCCCCCCTCAGCAGGGCTCACTGCAAGGGGATGCCTTCTCGAGGCCATGGACCCCAGGCCTCTTCTACGCCAGCTCTCCATTTCCCTTGATCCACAGGATGCTCCTCAAGGTGAGGAGGGAGAAGGCAAATGTGATTCTGGTAGCCCCAGACTGGCTGCACCAGTTCTGGTATCCAGATCTCCTCAGCCTCAGTTGCAGGCCCCGGGGGTGGCTTCCAGCATGCCCGGACCTGATCTCTCTCAAATCTCAGGGAAAGGTATACCATCCGGACCTTCAATTCCTGCACCTCACAGCCTGGTACCTGAGTGACTAGAGTTCCAGGCTTTGGGTCTTTCCGAGAATGTCCTCATCGTGGTGGAGGCATCCAGAAAGGAATCGACCAGGAAATGTAATGCCTTCAAATGGAAAAAGGTTTCCATTTGGTGTCAGGGCAAGACCTCTGTCCTGTCCAGTGGCTAACATTCTCGACTACCTTTGGTCTCTCTCCAGAGGAGGTCTTCAGTCATCGACTCTTATGGTGCACCTGGTAGTCATCTCTGCTTACTGGGTGCGGGCCGGTCAGCCGACGTTGGCGCAGGAGACAGTGGCTGGGTGCTTTTCAAAGGCCTGGATCACATATCCCCTCCGGTGCATGAGTCTCCACCTCCTTGGGATCTACTGCTGGTACTGGCAAAGCTCATGAGCAAGCCATTCAAACCAATGCACAAGTGTGCGTTGTCACACTTGTTGTGGAAGACGGCCTTCCTGGTGGCTATCACGTCTGCCAGAAGGACAGGGGAGCTCCAGCTGCTTTTGGTGGACTCCCCTTATCTGGTCTTCCACAGGGACAAGGTTGTCCTACGTCACCACCTGAAATTCCTTCCGAAGGTGGTTTCAGAGTTTCACCTTAACCAGGTGTTAACTCTTCCTGTATACTACCCTAATTACACCTCAGAGGCCGAATACAGACTCCATACCCTAGACCTGAGACGAGCCCTCTCCTATTACAAGGAGAGGACGGTGGAAATTTGGGGAGAGGTTCGCCAGCTGTTTGTCACCTACATTGAAGCCGCTTCTGGCAGACTTGCAGCAAAATGGACTATTGCAAGGTGGACGACATCTTGCATAAGTCTGTGTTGTGAGTTGGGCATGGAGCCTCCCAGAGGGATAAGAGCTCATTCTACCCTCCATATCGCTGCATCAGTGGCTGCTTCCAGGGACATCCCTATCCAGGAAATCTGTCAGGCTGCTACCTGGAAGTCAGCAAACACCTTCATTACACATTACCACATCGACCTTGAGTCATGCCAGGATGCTGGTTTTGGGGCCTCAGTTCTTCAATCTCTGTTCCCAAGTGAGTATCAGTGGGGGGTTGCGCCTTGCCTCCTTCCCCCCGGAGAACTGCTAGGAGTCTGCCAATAAGTGTGGATGAATAACATATCCATGATCCTAGAAAAATAGGTTACTCACCTGTAACAGTAGTTCTAGGAATGGTATATGTTGTTCATCCACATAGACCCACCCGACCTCCCCGGCTGTGGATGCACAAACCTGGCTTCCAGCGGGCTAAGATCTGGCATCATGGGGTGGAGCCAAGGGTTATACCACCCGAGTGAGTGGGAGGAGCCAGCTTGAAAACTTCCAGTGATTCTTAAAGGGGAAAGGGACATGCCAATAAGTGCGGATGAACAACATATACCACTCCTAGAACTACTGTTACAGGTGAGTAACCTGTTTATCTAGAGATCCTGCAGTACTTTAACCACTTTATAGATCCTATGTTCGCCCCCACCTGTAATACTGCTCCCAGTTTTGGTGTCCCTTTAAGAAAAGTGAGATCAGCCAGGTTGAAAGAGTTCAAAGGAGAATGGTGAAGTATGTGCTTGGGCTAAAGGATTTGCCTTACCAAGAAAGATTAGAATGTCTAAATCTTATGTCTCCTGAGATGAGATGGGTAAGGGGCAATCTCCTACTAATGTGGGGCATTATCAAGGACCCCTGTCTAATGAACGAGATGGGGCTTGAATTTAAACAAGACACTACAGGCACAAGGGGGCACCCCTTACAAATAAGAAGTAAAAAAACTCAACAGCTCCAGAAAAATGTTTTATTTTTCCCAGAGGGTGGTTAACCCCTGGAATGCCCCCCTCTTTAGCATTATTGTTAGCAATAGTAAACCTATTTTAAAGAACAAACTGGACAACTTGATTTTGTCAAATGCTGGTATCTAGTAGTATGAGTTATGAGACGGGAGCTCTGCTTGCTGCTCTTGATTTCACCGACTTCAGTATGAACCTCAGTATGAATCACTGGACAGAAAATATAATACCAACACGTATAGCATCATTTAAACCCACAGTATACAGAGCTGGCATCCCTCCGGTTACTGTTCAAACTTAAAAGGTAAAGAAAATGAAAGAAGACGCACCAAAGGAACAAAGGTAATTTTATTTACCTCATGGAACAGGGTTACACATCAAAGAGTTATGCGAGTCCTGCGGATTCCAGAGGCTATGTACAAGGTTTGCAGCCTGTACATAGCCTTCAAAACCCAGCAGGACCAACATCAGACATAATGGAGATTTTTAAATGTCCCAATTGTAGTCCACTGAATCTCTCGTAGCTGCTCCCAAGCTGTGACCTCAGTTGTATGGAATTGTGGAATGCCGCCGGGTGGCTTTGCGTACATTTGAGGGACTGGAAGGATGGCAAGATCAAACAGATTTTACAGTAAACCTATTAGGAAAATTCAGTTTCCATAATGACTGTCATTGTTTATCTCCAAGGGGAGCCAGAGTCCATAATGGCATGTCACCTGCACCTGAGTTTCACTTCAGTGTGATGGGCCTTGTGAACTCCCTTTTGTCTCGATCAACACCTTGGTGCAATGCCATTTTTCATTGGTTGATTCTTCATCCTCAGCTGTTTATTTGTTTTGATTGACCGGGAACAAAAACAAACAGCTGACGATGAAGACTCGACCAATGAAAAATGGCATTGCACCATTGTACCCCATTGAAGTTCTTCTTTCTTCCCAGATCATGGTGGCATCCCTGGTTCCTCGTGAGAGTACCTTCAGGCCACTTTTATCTGCTTCCATTGCGAAGTTGAATGTCTTTGTGACACTAGGCTCAGTTTTAGGCACTGGCATGGGTCCTTATATAGGCCCGCAGCTTCCTGCTTGTCGGTCATCGTAAAGGTTTTGCCTTGTCAATGGCCTTGCTGCAGTTTGGCTTTTATTGTTTTTGGTTTTACTGCAGAGACTACAGCCATCTTTTGCAATTGACTTTCTTGTCATGAAACATAGAAACATAGACTTTGACGGCAGTTAAGGACCACTAGGCCCATCTAGTCTGCCCATTTCCCTCCCTACAGGATAGGCCGCAGATCACCAACAGCCTATTTCTTCTAACCCCCCACAAGAATTGCCTTATGTCTGTCCCATGCATTCTTGAATTCTCCCACAGTTTTAGACCCCACAACCTCCTCAGGAAGGCTGTTCCATGCATCCACTACCCTCTCTGTGAAATAATACTTCCTTACATTGCCCCTGAACCGCCTCCTTCTATCTTTTAAATTGTGTCCCTTGTTCTTGCAAGTCTCTTTTTCTGAAAGATGCTACCTCTTGGACTTTGTTGATTCCACTGAGGTACTTAAAGTTTCTATCATGTCCCCCTCTCCTCTTTCTTCAAGGGTATACATATTAAGCTCCTTTAGTCTCTCCTCATACGGCTTCTCTTGCAGACCCTGCACCATTTTAGTTGCCCTCCTCTGGACTGCCTCTATCCTGTCTATGTCCTTGCGGAGATGGGGTCTCCAGAACTGGACACAGTACTCCAGATGGGGTCTCACCAACTGTCTGTACAGAGGGATAACAACTTCCTGTTTTCTGCTGCTGATGCCTCTCCCTATACATCCCAGTATACCCCAGCCCTCCCTACTGCCTTCTCACATTGCTTTGCTAACCTTAAGGTCATCTGATATGATTACCCCAGGTCCCTTTCCTTTTTTGTTGTTGTTACTACCTCCCCACCCATTGTGTATTCTTTCCCTGGGTTCTTGTTTCCTAGGTGCATTATTTTGCACTTCTTTGCATTGAATCCTAGCTGCCATACTTCTGACCATTCCTCCAACCTTGCCAAGTCCCTTTTCATCCTTTCCACGCCTCCTTGTGTATCAACCCTGTTGCAGATCTTTGTGTCATCTGCAAAAAGGCATACTTTTCCTTCCAGTCCCTCTGCAATGTCACTGATGAAGACATTAAAAAGGACTGGACCCAATACTGAACCCTGCGGTACCCCACTAGTAACCCCTTTCTTCAGAGTGACATCATTTACAATTACCTTCTGTGTCCTGTTGTCCAGCCAATGTTTTACCCAGGCTACCACCCTGGGTCCCACTCCCAGGCTGGTTAATTTGATTTAATCTTTTGTGTGGGACTGTCTCAAATGCCTTGCTAAAGTCTAGGTAGGCCATGTCCACAGCCCCTCCCTGGTCTACTACTTTGGTCACCCAGTCAAAGAAATCTATTATATTCATCTGACATGACCTTCCCGCTGTGAACCCATGTTGCCTTGGGTCCTGTGCTCCACTGGCCTCTAGGTACTCAACTATTCTTTCCTTCAGAAGTGACTCCATCACTTTCCCTACCACAGAGGTCAGACTGACTGGTCTGTAGTTTCCTGCCTCTGTCTTGGTCCCACTTTTGTGAAGGGGAATCACATCCGCCTTCCTCCAGTCCTCGGTACCACACCATCCTCCCATGATTTATTAAAAGAGTAGCCAGTGGTTTCACTAGTTCCTCCCTTAATTCTTTTAGAATTCTGGGGTGAATTCCATCAGGACCCATTGCTTTGTCCACCTTCAGTTTTAGGAGTTCTTGCAGAACCCTTTCTTCTGTGAAAGGACTGGATCGACCTCCTATCAAGAGTGCTTCTGTTAATTGATTAGCCACTTCTCCTCTTTGTGAATACTGAGCAGAAATATTCGCTCAGTATTCCTGCTTTTTCACTGTCCCCTCTGCCCACCCACCGCTCATTCTATTCAGCCTCACTATCCCTCCATTTGTCTTTCTATGCTCGCTGATGTACCTATAAAAGGTTTTATCCACCTTCTTAACTGAGTTGGCTATCTTTCCTCTAGTTTGGGCCTTTGCTATTCTGACTTCCTCCTGCTTACTTCTGCCTTAACTGGTACAGCTTCTGTCCTGCTCCTTCTGTGTTTCCTTATACTTCCGGAATGCTATCTTTTTCTTCCTGATTTCACAGCCACCTCTTTTGAGAACCATAGTGGCTTTTTTCGCTTTGATTTGTTTATTTGTTGCACACAAAGGCTTGTTGCCTATGTGATGGCAGTTTTGATAATTCCCATTGTTGCTCCACACCTCCTTCTAGCCTGTTTGCTAGTGCTTTTCTGAGGCACTCTCCCATCTTGCCAAAGTCAGCCCTCCCAAAGTCCAGTACCCTCACTTTTTATGGCTTGACTCTGTAGCTGACTTTAACGTGAACCACACTGTTTGATGGTCACTTGTTCCCAGTTGGCAACCCACTTCTAGATCTGAGATCCTCTCACTGCCCCCGCTTGAGAGTACGTAGGTCTAAGATTGCTCCTCATGAGTGGGTTCCAAAACTAGCTGTCTAATGCCTGCCACCTGTAGGGCATCAAGAATGGCCCTGTTCTTGGATGTGGCTGCAGCAAATGTGCTCCAGTTAACATCTGGCATATTCAGGTCTCCCATCAACAGTATTCCCTTTCTCTGCCATTCTAAGAATGCCTTCTATCATATCCTTGTCCATTCCTTCCCTGACATGGGGGTCTGTACACAACCCCAAGTGGATTGTGGTGCCCTTTCCAGTTCCAAGGTGACCACAGTGCCTCCTCTCCTCCCTGTTTGCTCTTTTGTTCAGTTGCTTTTATCCCTTCCTTTACATGAGAGCTACTCCTTCCCTCTTCTCCCTGTAGGTTATGTACCCTGGTATGTTAACATCCCAGTCATGGTTCTCTGTGTACCATGTTTCTGTGACTGCTACGATATCCAGGCATCCTCTTCCATTAAGGCCATCAGCTCAGGAGCTTTGTTGCCCAGACCACGGGCATTGGTACTCATTACCTCCATTTCCTGATGGCCTACTCCCTTTGCCCCTTCCTGTCCTTCTTCTTGCCTATGTCACTTTCTCCATTTACCCCTGCCCTTCTCCCTATCGACACCTCTATGTTGGTGTTTGCCACACTTACTACCGTGATTATTTGGGGGCTAGGATTTTCCTGCTCCTTTCCAGTGCCTCCCCCCTTGGCTAGTTTAAAAGCTTGCCAATGAAGCATTTAAACCTATCACCTAGGATCCTGGTTCCCTCCCGACAGATGCAGCCCATCATGCCAGTATAGGCTTGCATCACTCCAGGTGGACCCCAGTCCCCAATGAAGCCAAATCCCTGAGCTCCACACCAGTTTTTCAACCACTGATTGAATCCCATGGAGCGGAACACCTAGCCTCTCCTATGCCATAGATGGGTAGCACTCGAGAAGGTTACCTGCATGCTACTTGACTAAGGCCCTCCCAATTCCACAAACTCTTCCTGCACTCTTTAATCCCTTTCTAGCCAGGTCATTTGTCCCAGGTGGACAATGACATCCAGCTCCCTCCCTGTGCAGCTGCTCCAGCAATCCTGAGGATTCGCCTCCTGTCCCTCCAAGCCATGGTGCCAGGCAGGCACTACCTCCCTCTCCTTCCTCCCCAGTTCTACCTTCCTAACAATGGAGTCCCCACCAGGAGTTGTTTCTTCCCCTGCAGGGTCCCCTGCCACCCTCTTGTGGGTCTCCTTTGTGGAGGTTCCCAGCATCCTCCTTGGTCTCCACTGTGGGTTCCTCCATAGAGGAACCACACTTTGCCAGAATGGCATAGGAATCTGTGAGAGGTACAACTGGAGGAGGTGCCTCTGTTCCACCACCTCACCCTCCCTGAGCCCACTGTGGTCCAACCTGCCTCTTTCTTGGCAACCTCTGAGGCAACGGCAGTGGCACTGGTGGTCCCTGGATGGAAGAGGAGGTCCCACAATCCTGGCCAACTCAGCCTGGAGATGAGCAACCTCCTCCTCAGCCCAGAGAGGTGCCTGCAGATGGGACAACACCGCATCCTCCAGAACATCTCCCCGAAGACTGCTGCTCCACAGCCACTGCACTGCACCACTCCAATCATGTCTTATTTCTGGCCCCTTAACTGTTTGCAATCCTTACTCTTTACTCTGTTTTTTTTTTCTCTCTCTCCTTACGTTCTGCCTGTGTGCCCTTTAAGCTCCTGACTGTCCTGTTCTGAGACAAGAATATCTTATATTTCTCAGTAGAACACTTACTTGCTCAGAGGCAGACCTCCAGCAGCTAGAGGGGGCTGGAGAGCTACTCTTGCCCTTCTAGGATGGTGGGTCCTTGGTGGTTCTGTGATCACTCACTTCCTGCCCCTAAACAGGAAGTTCCTGTTGTCAGTCAAATCCTGTGCCTATAAAAATAGAACTAGCTCTGGAGGGGAGGGAAGGAGGGCAATATAGTCCCAGCAGAGAAGTTCAGTCATACAGCAGTCCTTTCTCCTGGTATCTTCTGCCAAGCTATTAGCAGAAACTTCTAAGGCAGTCTTTAAATGTAGCTTCCTTCTAGCTAAGCCACTCCTCCTACTTACCAGATCTTTCTACAAGTAATTTAAACCTCACAGCAGTTAAGTCCTTTCAGTCACATGAGATTTACACCTAGATAACTCTTCAGATACCCATTCTGTTCAGTTAACCCAAACACACACTTTTATTTTTGTGTGTGTTAGTTTTTTTACCCTAAATTAAAGGTCCAAGTACAAAAGTTCTTCTACTTTAGTCCCAGCAGAGAAGTTCAGTCACACAGCAGTCCTTTCTCCTGGTGTCTTCTGCCAAGCTATCATGGGCTCCACTACTGCCACTACAATCATCCACATCACCAAAGTCAATTGCAGGCTTTGACTCATGTCCTTATATAAACCTGCAGTTTTATTCTCACTAATTTTCATCAGGCTTTGCCTTGTCATCACTCCTGCTGCAGTCTGGCTCTGTTCTCTTCACTCTAGAAACTACAGGCCATATAGCTGACCTCTCTGCCTGCTCCACCTGTCATTCAGACACTCGGATTGTTTTTCAGAGCATTGTTGTGGGGCTTTGTCTTACAGACGCCTCCTAGTCTCCTGTTGACATCACTAGGAATACTGATGTAGCTGCCACTGTGTCTCATGACCCAGTTATTGATGTAACTACAGAATCTGCTGCCTACCATGCCTTTATCAGTCTCAATGTCTGCTCTGACCCGATTGTCACTGTTGAAAAATAGAGCACTGTCCAGACTTCTTAGACCTTTGTTCCCATGTGCCGTGTAGTCAGCCGCATCATCTGCTGCAGTTTTTCGCTCCATCGATTGCTTGCGACTCTGTGGTCAGTTGCTTGTTCCTGCTCAGGTTCTTTTACGTGCCCATCTACCTCTGTAGGGCTCACCGTCACTCGGCCTTTCCTTGTCGATGCCATGTTCACCACCCGCCATAAGCTAACATCATCTCCACCCTTGCTGTGTTTTTTTGGCATTCTTTTCTCTCTACAGTCTCCAGAGCTTCATGTTTCCCTTATTGACATCTGTCTCATCAACAGCTTGACCCTCATTTTCATAATTTTTGGTGCTACTCATTGGGCTTTTAATCAGTCTGTCCCTGTTTGCTTGCTTGCCCTGCCTTTGACACGAGTTAGGAATTTTTGTTCCCTCCTTCCTCCATATGATGAGATTGAGATTTTCCAGGAATCAGTCTTCACCATTAATTCACACTAGTGGGTTGGAGCCAGAGCTTTCAGGAGGGTTGGTACTGAGGTGAGCTTTGCACATGCGTGGTTCTGCGACACAGACTCGCAGGCACAGACATACCTTGGCACAAGTCCTCAACCGCCTCAGTTCTTTTTTTCCCACCATCAAGTGCATATCAGTGACGATGCCGGTCACCCACTGGAAGTCAGAACTTAAAATCTGTATGACAGCAGCATTAATTTCTTCTCAGTTTTAGTGTTTAAAGCTGGAGTTTTTTAGTTTTGTGTCAGTTTAGTATATTTCACAAAAAAATCTACTGTCAGTTTCTCTCAGCCCTTCTAAGTATCAACAGTCGAAAGCCATGTAGCACGGTAGAGAGCCGGCTTAGGCAAGCTGCTGTGGCAGCAGGGTTGTGTCCAGTCCACTTTCCTCATTCAGGAAGGGTTCTGCCTAAGGGCGGTCCAGTGGCCAGGAGGGAGGACAGTCTTCTCTGAAGCACAAAAAGAAGTGGGCCCATTACTGATCCCAGTTATGTTCTCTTTGCTGCTTAGCCTCAACATCTTCCTCTTCCAACTGGAAGAAGAAGAAAAGGCATCGGTCGAGGTCTCCCTCTATGAGGTCTGCCACAGGATTTCCAGCCTGTAGAGGCAGAAGACCTCACCATCACCTTCGGTGTCTTCAAGGACCTCTAGTTTCAGGAAGTCTGAGTCTTGGACCTGGAGTCCCTATCTGTCTGTAAATTGGGATTCCAGTGTGCATTTCCACCACTGGGCAGCTGTTATGGAGCAGTGGGTGCAGCATCTGACCCATGTGCCTCTGCTGGCGGAATCGGTCCCTGGCCGTCTGGAGCCAGTGGAACTGGAGCTGTGGACAGGGCCTTCAGACCAGGTGGAGTGTATGGTTCCAGCAGCAGCTCTTAGGTCGCTGCAGGGGTCTGCACCGCTGACTCTGTCCCACTGGCTGCGCCCACGTCCATGGATGGGATTGGCCATGGTGCCATTGTTGGTCATTTCTGTGCCAATGACAGATCTCATTCTGGTGGAAGTCCAGGATTGGGCCCTTCAGAGCCTGGCCCAGTTCCGGTCCCAACACCGCTCATGGTGCCAGGGATTCCCCTGGCCCCAAATTCCTTTCTAGTTCTGGCACCACCCTTCATTCCCGCCCCCTCGTCCTTTGGGAGCGGTGTCTCCAGTGTTGCCACAGCCATGTTCTGGATTGAGGGCCTTTGACTCACACCCCTCTACAACAGTATTCCAGACAGTTTAGTTCTTACTTCTTACTGTCCCTCCCACTTTTGAAACCTTATCTATGGCTGTATGGGCTTAGCCTGCTTTGGTTCCATCTGTCAGCAAGCAGGCTGAGAGGAAGTACACTGTACCCAAAGATAATCTAGTGTACACCGCTCAGCCTATAGTTGATGCTGTTGTTATTCTCGCTGACAATGACATGGCTGTTATTCTTTAAGAAGTCACTGTAAACTCTGTTAACAAGGAGTTGTGCAAGATTGACAATATGGGTATGCGTACCTATGCCACTGCTACCCTCAGCATAAGGACTGCTACTTAGGACATTTTTCTAAATTTGAGTATGCACTTTGGAGCAAACTTAAGTCTCTGGCAGAGAGTCTACCATGCTCAGAGATTAAACAAAATATTCTCCTGACTGTCACATGCAGTACTGAGTCCAACAGTCACCAGCCTAAAACTGCTGTGGCTGCCTTCGATTCTGCATCTCACTATGCTGCTGCAGGCATTTGCTTTAAGTTACATTCTTGTCTGCGAATGTCTGGCTTTTCTCAAGATGTCCAACAAAAGGTATGAATGGTGCCTTTGATGGAACTTAACCTGTTTGGACAGCAGGTTGAGCAGTCTCTTGAGGCATCCCAGAAAACTAGAATGGCCCTTAAAACTTCCAGATCAGCCTCTTCTAACCCTCTAAGAGGCAAAGGACAGGGTTTCTTTCAGAACAAGCAGTCCTTTAGTGGAAAGGGCAGGGGAGCCCAAAACAAATCTCAGCCCCCCCAATCTCAGAAGAAGGCACCACTAAAGGCACAGGTGCAGGAAGGACTTGGTGCCACCCCCTGGAGCTCCAGCCCCAGTGTTTCCTCAGCTGCCTAAGACAGACCTCTCGTCCCCAGTGGGGGGGGCACCTGACCCAGTTTTTCCATCAGTGGGAATCTTTTTTTTTTTGAAATTTGCTCTTTATTTCACGCCCCACGTCCGTCCTCAGCCTGGTCACGGACTCCGGGATCCCCGGTCACCGGACATTGCCGACTCCCCAGTCATCCCTGGCTTTCCCCCCAGAGAGTGGGGCCGCGGTTCCGACCCCCGGTATCGGACCACGGAACTAGTAACTGGTCGGGGAACGGCCCGTGACCAATCAGGCGCCCCGGAGTAAAGCGCATATAGACGCTGGGCGGGTTTTTACCCCATTAGCCCACTCCCTGAGGGAGGCGGGACATGCAATGACGCTGAGCGCCTGCCCTGCCTCACTCCTCCCCTGATGTAAGCTGCGGCGGCGTGGGTGATCCCTAGCCTCCAGCTGGGGTCCCCCTTCGCGCCGACGCTACCAGCCCTCCCCCAGAGGAGAGCAGTCCGTGGGGCCGCTCGATCTCTCCCCGCCAGCTTCTCCGACGACCAGTCCGTTTCAACCCGTCGCTGCAATGAAGGAAATCCAATCGGCCGACGGGCCATCAGTGGAATCTGTCACGACAGACAAGTGGGTCCTCAGGATCATCCAAGAGGGATACTCTCTGGATTTTGCAGACATTCCTCCAGACTGTCTACCCAGAAGGCAACCTCTCTTATCAGCTCCTGTGACACAGCTTCTGGCATGGGAGACTGTGGGCCTTCTGTGCAATAATACAGTGGGAATAGTGCCTGAGTCGGAATGAAACACAGACTTCTTCCACCATTACTTCCTTGTACCAAAGAAATCAGGGGGCATGCACCTCATTCTCGACCTCAGAAATCTGAACAAATTCGTGGATCAAGAAAAATTCAGAATGGTTTCTCTGGGTTCTTTGCTTCTCTTTCTGAAGCCTCAGATTTGGATATCATCCCTGGATATGCAGGATACATACCAGCACATACTGGTACACCCCTGCCATCACAGATACCTCTGCTTCATTGTGCTGGGGTATCACTACTAGTGCAGAGTCCTGTTTTTTGGGCTTTTCTCAGCACCACAAGTCTTTACAAAGTGCTTTGCAGTCCTCACAATGCACCTGAGAAAGTTAGGACTCCGAAGTCTTTCCATATCTAGACAACTGGCTAATTGCCAGCCCATCCAGGCAGGAACTAGAACAGGCAGTTACCACTGCCAGTCACTTCCTCGCCTTGATGGCGGTTCTGCTCTAGAAAAGTCTCAGCTCAAACCTTTACAATAAAAACTGTTCGTAGGCACTCTCCTGGATGTTACCAAGGCCAGGGCCTTTCTTGCAGAGAACAGACTGCAGGCGATCATGCAGATGGCGTGCTACATCATGGAGTGCAAGACTTTGCAAGCCCACTCCACGCAACCCATGCTGGGTCTAATAGTCTCCTCAGTGTTCACAGTGCCCTGGTATGGTTAAGCATGAGGACGCCTCAGTGGTTGCTTAATGCACAAGGGTCATAAGCGTCATGCCCTCAGACTTACCCCATTCAGGTAATCAAGCCCCTGGTTTGGTCACTCAGTTGGTGGTCAACAGAGGACAGTCTCCTCCAGGGCTTCCCTTTCTCCCAGTTGGAACCTCAGGTGACTCTCACCACAGATACCTCCCAGTTGGGGTGGGAGGCCCACTGTCAGGGCCTCCAAACACAAGGTGTCTGGGACTCATCAGATACTCATCACCATATCAATGTGTTTGAGATGCAAGCTGTTTTGTACAGCCTGAGAGCCATAGTGGACCTAGTCAACCACAAAGCAGTCCTTCTTCAGACAGACAACAGGTCTGTCATGTAATACATCAACAAACAAGGAGGAGCACATTCTTACCCTCTGCTGGGGGACGATCAGTGTGTGGGAATGGTTCCTGGGGCAGGAAATTCTTTTCCAAGCATTTTATCTGCCAAGAGTCCAAAATACTCTGACAGATGAACTCAACCAAACACAAGCTGATCCTCACGAGTGGTCACTAGCTCCAGATGTCATGAGATCACTGTTCGACAAGTGGGGTACCCCAGGTGTGGACCTTTTTAGGTCCCCGCTCAGTGCCAAACTGCTTCGGAAGGTGTAAGAAAACAGAGAGAGGAGGATAGGGAAGTGTATCAGTGGAAGTGGAGGGAAGCAGGCAAAGTAGTAAGGAGCGCAAAGGCGCAAACTAAGGACAGGGTAGCCCAGGCAGTATCTAAAGGGGACAAGACATGTTTTTGGTATGTTAGCAAGAAAAGAAAAACAAAGGGAGGGATTGTATGGTTAAAGGAGGAGGAGGGGGACTGTGCGGAGGGGGACCAACAGGAGGCAAACATCCGAAACAAATACTTCTGCTCAGTATTCACAGTAGAAGGGGAAAGGGAGGGTTCCGAAAAGACACTAGGAGCTTTGAAGGGAGGAAAGTGGACACCAGTCCCTTTTTGAGGAGAGGGTCAGGATGGCACTCAGTAATCTGAGAGTAGACAAAGTCATGTGGGGTAGACAGGGTCCACCCAAGACTGCTGAGGGAACTCAGGGAGGTACTGGCTGCAGCCCTGGCAAAGTTATTTAACAGTTCACTGGAGACCGGCGTGGTCCCAGAGGACTGGAGAAGAGAAGTCATAGTCCCACTTAAAAGTTGTAGTAAGGAAGAGGAAGGCAATTTCAGCCTGACATCTGTGGTAGGGAAATTAATGGAAACACTATTAAAGGAAAAGACTGTGGAATACCTGGAATCCAGTGGATTGCAGGACCTAAGGCAGCATGGTTTCATGGGGGGAAAAGTCATGCCAAACAAATCTGGTAGATTTTTTTCGACTGAGTAGCCAAAGGGAGAGGGGGAGGGGACGTGGCTTACTTAGATTTCAGCATGGTCTTCAACATCGTTCGACATAGGAGGCTGGTAACCAAGTTGAGTAGCATGGGGGTGGGCAACGAAGTGGTAAAATGGGTAAGAAACTGGTTATGGAATAGGAGGCATAGGGTGGTGGTGGTAAATGGGAGTTCACTCTGAGGGGGGAGTGACCAGTGGTGTTAACGCATGGGTCAGTGCTGGGGCTGGTCCTGTTTAATATCTTCATTAGTGACATAGTGGAGTAACTGGAAGGGAAGATCTGTCTCTGCAGATGACACCAAGATCTGCAACAGAGTGGACACTGTGTGTGTGCGTGCGTGCGCAAAGGATTGTAAGAGATTTAAAATGACTGGTGAAGTGGTCTAAGGTTGGCAGCTAGGATTTAGTGCAAAAAAAGTGCAAAATAATGCACTTGGGCCACAGGAATCCTGGGGGGGAGAGAGATTTGCAACAACCAAGCAGGAAAGGGACTTTGGGGTAATCATATTGGATGACCTAAAGGTGGCCAGACAGTGTGACTAGGCAATCAGGAGAGCTAGTGGGCTGCTGGGGTGCATAGATAGGGGCATCACCAGCAGGAAGAGGGAAGTGGTGTTTATTAAATTTTTTGTTTACTGGGTAAGGTGCACTAGACAAAAACTTTGCCTGTTTTCAGGCATGACCCGGGAGAGTTACATACAGAGGAAATAGCAATTCAGGAGACAATACATAACATGATTTTGTGCAAGGACTGCAAACTAGAAATTGTATCAGGCAATCTACTTAGAGTTGGCTCTTGCAGCAGGTAACACAGGTAGGACTGAAGCCGGCAGGCAGCAGGACCCCATGGAAAACTTCTAGATAGCATTCTATGGTGAGGACGCCCCGACGTCAGCCTGCCCCTGACATCACCCATGGTATAAAGGGAGGGTGGTCCCTGGCGTCCCCCAATTCTTTTCCCACCGTCAACTCGCGTTAATCAGCACCACGGATCGCCACTCGCTAGTTCGACCACGATTTTGCTAAGATTTCTTATCCAGATTTCTTTGGGTTTTTTCTTCAAAAAAGTTCACTTTTTCTGCCTTGATAGTTCTGCATGCCGTCTTCTCTGAAATCCTCCATCGAACGGCACCCTTCCAAGTGTGCCTGCGGCAAACAAATCCCATCCAAGGACTGGCACTCAGCCTGCCTGCTGTGACTAGGACCCGACGACGATACCCAGGTCTGTCCGCACTACCAGATGTTTAACAGCAGGATGAAGATCCACCGACAGAAGGCTCTGCAGGCTTTCCAAACAGCAACATTTAGCCGCCATGCAGAAATATTCCTCTTCGAGGGGGGTACTGCCCATCAGAAATCTTAAGGAAAGCACTACAAGGAGAAGAGGAATGAGATCTCCCTCCAAATCTAGATCCTCAGGCTCCCTCTCTGCCTCCCAGGTAAACTGTTCTCCTTCCTGGCTAACGGTTGTCAAACCCCCCAACTTGGTCCAGGTGTCGGGAACTAAGGACCGTGGCTCCCAGTCCTCAGGCCCCACCCTACAGCCGCTTAAATTCTGGCCACCTGATCAGGCCTCAGGCCGGCACTCTGACCTCGGCAGGCTCGCTTCAGGACCAATGTCAGTTCCTTCCCAGTCAGCCTCTGTCTCTGGCACCGACTCCCGGGATAAACATAAGGCTTCCGGGCACTCCTTCATGAGATCTGCATCTCAGCCACCCATGCAATCTAAGCTGCCGTCAGGCAAACATCCAGTGACACATCATTCATCTGGTGGCGACTCCCACCGGTGACACTCGACCAACAGCTGCTTCAGCGGCACCACCGGTCCAGTCCCTGATGTCATTAGTTTTCCCCCCCGCCATTGATTGATGATCGCTCAGGACATAGTCCTCCCGAGGATAGCCGGTCAATGGCCTTCAACCAGGCGTTGGCTACAGATGTTGGGCCTGCCACTACAGCCCAGACGATGCCTCCAGGTTGCCCGGTGTCACCGGATCACAGCTCTAGACCAGTGTCAGGCCCGACGACCGAGTCAGAGCCTAAGCTCCACCTATCCCAGGTCAAGGACCTCTTCGGTTATTGGAGGGGAAACCATCAGGACAGAACTCTTGCCACCAAAATTTCCTCAGACAGAGCCTCCCTCCTGTTGATACTGGGGTCCTCCTCCCATGGAGTCTGCCCCAGCCATGGGCAAGGGCAAGGCTAGCCGCAAACACTACTCCTGGTCCAGGAGCCAGAGCTCCTCCGGCTTCTCCAGGTACAAACGCCAGCACACTAGGTCTCAGTCCTCCTCCTCCGTGGACTCGGACCATTCCTTGGAATCATCCTCCTCGGTACCCTTGTCTATTGGGGACCTGTTCCCCTTAGACTCAAGGTAACCTCCCAAGTCACCACCGGATGATCCCTCCTTCATGGAGATCATGCGCCATATTCAGGTCAACACGGGCTGGGAGACAGAGGACCTTGCCCCCGTAGAGACTTGGCTTGGCCAAGTACTTGCATCAAGAAGACCCAAAGCCAGTGGTCTCCACCCCCGGTGGATATGTTCGTGAACGTCACCAAGGTGGCTTGGAAATGCCCGCACACCTCTTTTGCGGTACCCGAAAAAGCGGACCAACTTTGCAGGGCCCTGAAGGAGGAATCCTTTCTGGGTGAGCAGCCTCTGGTGGATTCTGTAGTCATCTCGGCTGCCCATGACAGATCCCAGAGGCCAAGGCATCTCAGCACCCAACCTCTGGATAGAGAATCTAAGCAACTGGATGCTGTGGGGTGCAAGGTTTATTCATCAGCAACATGTACCATACGGTGTCTAAATTTCTTAACACATATGGTACAATTTCAGAATGCCGTTTGGGAACAAGGGATCAACATCGTCAAAGAGATCCCGGACTGCCCGCAGAAGGCCGAGCTGGAAAAGCTGCTGCAGACACACTCGGCCGTGGGCACACACGTCCTTCGGTTGGTCTACGACTCGGCGGACACAGTGGCATGAGCTGCAGCCACAGGAGTATGCGTCCAATGCTACTCGTGGCTCCGGATCTCAGGTTTTGCCCAGGATGTCCAAACTAACATCTTGGATACACCATTTAATGGTTCCGTCCTCTTTGGTGAGGATTCCGAGAGGATCATCACTAAGCTGCAGGATTCAGGTAAGGCCATTCAGTCCATGCATTCCATGTACAAGCTGAAACAATGGCCCTTTTGGAAGCCACATTTTCGTGGAAAAGAGGACAAAAATCTAATTTTCAGCCACAGCAACAACAGAGGGGTGGCTACAGCCACAAGGGCCCCTCAAGAGGTTCTGCAGGATCTGGGTGCCAGGCTCCCAAACCAGCCCAGGCCACTCTTCCCCCATCCTGCTACAGCCTGACTCCTTGCCGGATCCACCTCCTCTCGTAACCCCAACAGGGGAGGCGGTCGGAGGCCACTTTTCTCTCTACACCACAAGTTGGCAAGAGGTCACCTCCGACCAATGGGTCTTACAAATGATCCGCCATGGGCTCTTGATCAAATTCATCCAGATGCCACCTGACAAGGCCCCACCTTCCTCTCGCTGTTCCCCAGCCCATGTAGAACTCATCTGGGGGCGAAATGCAGGCTCTCCTGCTCAAGAGGTCTATAGAGCCTATTCCCCCCTCTCGGGGGGAATAGGATTCTATTCACACTCTTCCTTGTGCCCAAAAGGACAGGGAACCTACGCCCCATCCTGGACCTCAGTGACGTCAATTAGTTTGTCGAGTACAAACGATTTTGGATGGTCACTCTGCAGAGCCTTCTGCCCATGATTTATCAAGGGGATTGGTTGGCATCACTGGATATGCTCTTCATAGTCTAATAGCCAAATCTCACAGGAGGTTGCTCGGGTTGGAGTTTCAAGGAAGACGCTACCAATTCAAAACGTTGCCCTCCGGCCTGTCATCAGCCCAAAGAGTTTTTACCAAATGCCTGGTGGTGGTCACAGTAGCCCTCCGAACAAAGGGTACTAATGCTTTCCTCACCTGACGACTGGCTGCTGGACATGCCCATCCAGTGAGCAGCTGCAGCGCACAATCCAGGACACCTGTTCTCTTTTCGGAGAACTGGGTATCACTGTCAACACAGCAAAGTCCTCCTTGCTCCTGACCCAATCTCTCCAGTTCATTGGGATGTTGCTCGACACTACCCAGGGCAGGGCCTTTCTCCCAGAGGACTGGGCACTTTGACTCCACGGTCTAGCCCGCCATGTCTCATCCCTCCGCAGGGTGTCAGCCAGGACGCTTCTCAAGCTCATGGGCCACATGGCTGCCTCCATCACTACAGTCCCACTAGCAAGACTGCATATGAGGACAATTCAGTGGATCCTGAGAGTCCAGTGGGACCAACATTGGAACGATCTAGACCAACTGGCCTCTATACCAGAACCGGTCTGTCGGGAGCTCCACTGGTGGGCAACATCCCTTTCTCTGGCAGAAGGGCTGCCCTTCCAGAGACCGCCGCTGGCTGAAATCCTGAAGTCAGATGCTTCCAGCATGGGTTGGGGTGCACATATGGGCATCCACAGGACACAGGGCACCTGGTCTGTGGCCGAGGAGCCCCTACATATCAACATGTTGGAGATGAGAACAGTTCTCTATGCCCTGCAGGCATTGAGTACTGCACTCCTCTCGGGACACCTCTTCATACAGACAGACAACACGGTGGTGGTGTTTTACCTCAACAACCAGGGTGGCATCCACTTGTACCCCCTTTGTCGAGAAGCAGTGTGGGTCTGGAACTGGGCCCTAACTCGCCGCCTGGATATCTTGGCAGTTCACATCCCAGGGGTTTAAAATATACTGTCCGACACTCTCAACAGGACACGGCCCAGAGCACACGAGTGGTCCCTTTTACAGTCTGTCATAGAAGATCTCTTTGTCAGATGGGGCAGGCTGGAACGGGACCTCTTTGCATCCCCTATCAATGCAAAGTTGCCCAATTTTTGCTTGCTAGATCCAGGGCCTGGAGTTTTCTGGCAAGAAGCGTTGTCCCTCTCCTGGAGGGGGAGGTTCATTTACGCATTCTCTACCTTCCTGCTCCTACAGAAGGTACTTCTCAAGCAACAAGCGGAAGGGGCAGTAATGATCCTTGTGACCCCCATTGTGGCCACAGCAGATTTGGTTTCCCATGCTACAACAGCTGGCAGCCGAGCTACCTCTTCCCCTGCCACTGAGCTGTCACTTGCTTTCCCAGGACAATGGGACCTAGGTACACCCAGACCTGTGGTCATTGCATCTCCATGCATGGCTCCTGAGAACCTAGCCAAGTCACACCTTGGGGTCTCGGACAGGGTTGCCAACATTCTGGTGGGTGCTAGAAAACCTTCCACCAGAGCCACTTACCCCATGAAATGGAAACGTTTTTACCTCTGGGCTACGGCCCGCCATCTTGATCCCTTGGCCTGTTCAGTGAGCTTGATCCTCAAGTACCTGTTGCCGCTCTTGGATTCGGGGTTGGGATACTCGTCAATTGAAGTCCATTTGTGTGCAATCTCTGCCTACCATGCCTCTGTTCAAGGCAGAACTGTGGCACAGTTGGACCTGGCCCGCACCTTTCTGCGGGGTATTCTCCATATGAAGCCCCCATCAGGGACCCTGTCCCCCCTTGAGACCTTCTATTCATGCTGGAAAAGCTCACCTTAACCCCGTTTGAGCCAGCCGTGGATTGCAAGCTTCACTTCCTTTCCTGGAAAGTGTTATTTTTGGTTGCCATTACTTTGGCTCAGAGGATTTCTGAGCTACAGGCTTTGATGTGTAAAGATCCTTATTTGGTGTTCCACAAGGACCGGGTGGCCTTGAGGACCAATCCTAAGTTCTTAACGAAGGTGGTGTCCGAGATGACCCTGAATCAGGACATACACCTTCCAGTGTATTATCCAGAACACTCACACTGGGGTTAGGCTATTCTACACACGCTGGATGTCCACTGTATTTTGCGTTATTATCTCTCCAGAACATGATAATTTAGATGCTCCGATCAGCTTTTTGTTTCCTTTGCCCCCAACATCCAGGGGGCTCCTGTAGCCAAACAGACCCTCTCCAAATGGCTGGTAAACTGCATTTCTTTTTGTCACCAGAAATATGACAAACCCTTGCTGGGCTCGGTGAAGGGTCACTCTACGAGGGGAGTAACGGCATCTTTTGCTGCTCTAAGGAACGTGTCTGTGGCTGACATTTGTGCAGCTGCCATATGGAATTTGGTCCATACCTTCATTAGGCATTACAGTCTTGACATTGCCTCCAGATGCAGAGCGGGCTTCAGCCTTACTGTTCTGCAGGGACCCCTCTCCTGAGGGCATTCCCCTCTTGGCATTTCTCTGCTTCCTCCACCCAGGATTAGTCTGGGTCTCTACTGCTTGGGACTCAGTCATATCTGTGTTACCTGCTGCAAGAGCTGACTCTGGAAGTAAGACAGTACAGTTACATAAGAACATACCATAACAGTAGATCTTTGAGAAACGCTCTTGCAGCAGGTATGGCTTCCGGCCCAACTACCCCCTAGGGGACTCTTTCTGCATTGGGTTTGCATTAGCAATGCTGTTGTTGCACTCTGTGGATTCCTCCTCGGGTCTCTGTTCCTGATCACCTTCCATCCTCGATGCCGGAGTCTCCAGCGGGAGAACTGAGGGATGCCAAGGACCACACTCCCTTTATACCATGCGTGACGTAGGGAGCAGGCCCCACCATAGACTGCTAGCTAGAACTTTTCCGTTGGGTCCTGCTGCCTGCTAGCTTCAGTCCTACCTGTGTTACCTGCTGCAAGAGCTTCTCTCGAAGATCTACTGTTATGGTAAGTTCTTACGTAACTGTACTTTTCAGCGGTATAGGGGAGAGCAGTTACAGATAGTGGAAATGGCAAATTTAGGAGAAATCATACAATGTATGTTTTAGTGCAAGGATTAGCAAAAACTTGAAAAACTGTATTAGCTGTTTCAGTAGTGCAAGACCTCAGCAGCAAAGACACACAACCACACAGTAGTACAGTTTTTTTTTGTTTTTTTTTTAGTTTTTGTTGACTAGGAAGGAGGACTAGACAATAGTTCTGCCTGTTTTCAGCCTTGTCCCAGGAGAGGGGGATACAGATGGATGTCAACCGACATTGAACTAGATTAAGTTGTTGGTGGTATTTTTAATAAATATGACATACGTGACATACAATGTAAAGTGCTTTAAATTTGGATGGGACATACTAAACGTATGCACCAGGGATTAGGGTACATATGCACCTGTCAGAACCCAATAGGGAGGCATGGAGCTAATTTTTAAACACCTGGTGCAATTTGGAATGCCTTACAGATGAGGGCAGGGTGTTCCAAAGCTTGGGGGCAGACACAGCAAAGGCTTGTTCACCCATTTTCTTGACACATTTTGGTATACTAAGAAAGGACTTTTCTGGTGACCTCAATGGGTAGGCCTGTGTCGCTTGATTTAACATACAGGTCAGGGACTCTGATGTACTAGTTCTGTCATCATGCGGTGTATATACGATAGGAAGTAGGAGAGAGCCAGCCCAGACTTGAGTATAGTATACATCGGTGAGTCTTTCTGGGTACTGACAGGATAAAGTGGCAGATATTATTGTAGCATGTGTCCCATTTCTGCAGTACCCCTTTGTTGGCATCATGAAATGTCACTATGCCATAGGTTAGGCTAGATCTAAGAACCCACTGAGCAATGGCCAGTTTAGCTGTGGCGGTTAGAGAGGGCTGGATTTTATAGGCCAGCTCTAGCTTCGTATTGACAGCTTTGCAAGTAGTAGTTACGTGCCGATTAAAATCAAGCATGGGATCAAGTGTTATGCCCACATACCTGAAGGATTCAACTACTTCCAACACAGTGCCATCCGGGCCAGGAATTAACAGTGCAGATGTATTTGCTTTGATCCCAGGTGCTGAGCCAAATAGCATGACTACTGTTTTCTTGGGATTCAGTAGCAGTTTGTTGTGTTAGCCAAGTATGTAGACAAAGAAAGCCTGTCTTTAGTATAGAACTTATAATGGTTAACGTCCTTGGTGCTGGTGTACAGAACCACGTCATCAGCATACAGAATAGTGGAGGAGGACCCAGACATCACTTGCATTTTCTTTACAAACAGCGAGAAAAGTAGAGGGCCAAGGATGGATCCTTGAGGCACCCTGATGCTGGTGGGAGAGAGATCAGATTTGCATTTGGCTGCCGATACAGTGGCGGATCACCTTTAAGGTCACATTACTGACCTATAAGGCCCTTCATGAGCAGGGACCCCTGTACCTGGAAGAGCTCCTGTGTCCTTACTGCTCCACCCGCTCACTCCGATCCTCCAGCGAGGGATTGCTAGAGATTCCCAGGGTATCCCTAAAAACATCAGGGGGAAGATCGCTTGCCTTAATGGCACCTACCCTGTGGAATTCTCTACCGCGCCAGATATGAGATAGCCTGACCGTGGAAGGATTTAAAAAATCCTTGAAAACATACCTGTTTGATCAGGCATTTGAAGGGACATAGCGAGTCAGTGTTGTAATATTGTAGTTATATTTATGGTTTTAATTTATAATGAAGATTACTTGTTTTAATGATGATTGTTAATGTGACCTGAGCTCTGGAAGGGCACCTGATACAAATAAAGTTTTACTTACTTACTTGTCTGTTTGAACGAAGTGCCTATGTCCAGTGAGGTAGCTGTCAAACCAAGAGATAGAGTCCTGATAGAAACCGAGTGAATGCAGTTTTAATAGAAGCAGGGTGTGGTCCACCAGGGCAAATGCCTTCGTTAATTCTACAAAAACTGCTTCTGTGCATAATCCCTTGTCCATGGCCGTTTTTACATCGTTTGTAAATTTGATGAGTGCTTTGGTTGTGCTGTGGCTTTTCCTGAATCCATATTGTGCAGGAGAGATTAAGTTATTCCATTGTATGTACTCCATAATCTGAGTGTCTGCAGCTTTTTCAAGTAGTTTATTCAGAATCGATAGTATGGCAGTTGGTCGATAATTATTTATGTCTTTGGTATCCCCTTTCTTGTGTATGGGAACAACCCAAGCAATTTTCCAGATCGACGGTACTGTCTTTGTGCTGAGTGAGAGGTTGAAGATCCTGGTGACCGGTGCAGCTAGGACTGGGGCCACTATTTTAAGGAACCTGGGTACTAGACCATGTGTTCCAGCCCGTCCATATGCCAGGATTTTTCTCATTAGACTCGGTACTTCCGCCATGGTGACCTCTCTAAGGCTAAGCGATGTGGATGCAGAATGCATGTAGCCAGATGGTGTAGTTGAGGCCTGGCTAGTAAGCTTCTCATAGAGAGGTCTGAAAAATGAGAGTTTGATGAATTTGCTATTGTATTAATGTTGTTACAGTTCGCTCCTACCCCTATATAGGTCACTGGTAAGACCTCACCTTGAGTACTGTGTCCAGTTCTGGAGAACACATCTCAGGAAATACATAGAGTGGAGGTGGCCCAGATGAGGGATAACAAGATGGTGCAGGGTCTGCATCAAAATCTCTATGAAGAGAGATTAAAGGAGCCTCAATAGCTACCCTAGAGGGAAGGGGGGAATAGTGGGATATGATTGAGACCTTTAAATTCCTCAAAGGGGTGAATAAGGTACAGGTGGGAGGTATATTTCAGAGGAAAAGGTGCTCTAGAACTAGGGGTCATGATATGAAGCTGGAGGGGAGTAAATTCAGGAGAGATGTGAGGAAGTACTTCTTCACAGAAAGGGAGGTGGATGCCTGGAACAGCCTTCCAGAGCAGGTAGTGGGGGCGAAAACAGTGGTGGGATTCAAAAAAGCCTGGGATAGGTACAAAGGAATCATAGAGGAAAGGAAGAGGGTGGCAGAGACAGTGCCATAGACCAAGCAGGGTCTGCAGCATAAGCGATCACAATAAAAGTGGGCAGACTGGATGGGCTAAGTGGCCCTTATCTGCCATCAGTTTTTATGTTTCCATGATTCTGTTCCAGAAATCCAGGATGTAGCATTTTCTGTTAGGATGCATTCAGACTGCAATGGCAATATCTATTTCTGTATGTATTCCTTCCAATCTCTCTAGTGCAGAGGGTACTGCACAGATTGGAGGTGCACTGGGGCAGGATAATACTGGTGTTCCCCTGCTGGCCTCAACCGATATAGTTTCCTTTGTTGAACAGATTGTCAGTCAGGAAGCTGACAGTTCTGCCACTCAGGATGGACTTGCTGACAAAGGGTCACCTGGTCCATGCCAACCTGTGCCCTGTTCATCTTCTGGCCTGGCTCCTGAGGAAGTAGACGTAAATAAGGTATATCAGAGGGTTTCTGAAATACTTATGGCTGCTCATAAGCTTTTCACAAGGAAAGTTACACTGCCAAGAGGAATAGATTTTCCTTTTGGTGGTCCAAAACCCGGATGGACCCCTTTCACTGCCCACCTGACAAGGTTCTGGAGTACTTGCTGGACCTTTCTGATGCTGGCCTGCAGTATTTCACAGTAATGGTCCACCCATTTGCTATATCTGCATACCATAAGCCATTAGATACCTTCTACCTGGCACAGCTATTACAGTTCAAGAGGTTCCTTAAGTGCATCTTACTTAAAAGGCACCTGTCAGGAAGATGATGGCTGTCCGGGATATCAGATTTGTGCTGGATATGCTCACTCGCAAACCTTTTGAGCCCCTTGTTACTTATCAGCTAAAATTTTTAACTTGGAAAGCAACATTTCTAGTGGTAATCACCTTTGCTCGCAGAGTGTCTGAAATCCATGCCCTGGAAACAGATTCTCCATATACTGTTTTCCATATGGACACGGTAGTTCTCTGCACACACACCAAGTCTCTGCCTGAAGTGGTTTTGGAGTTCCGTGTAACCAGCCACCAGTGTTGCCTACCTACTTTGCCAACTTTCAGAGTGAAGGAGAGCACACTCTATTCTCTGGATGCTAAGAGGGTCCTTAGGTTTTACCCGGACAGAAATAAGGACTTCACACAATCCAAACAGCTCTTTGTTTTCTTTGATCCAAATCAAAGTTACAATCAACTGTATTTCTGCCTGGATAGTGAGCTGCCTGCACCACCGGTATGCCATGGCTCAGGTCAAGCTGGAGGACCAGATACAAGCCCACTCCACCAGAGCAGTTGCCACTTCCCTGGCAGAGATTCAGTCTGTGCCTGTAGGGAATATTTGAAGAGCTGTAACTTGGAGCACAGTGCACACTTTTACTAAGCACTATGCCCTAAATGTCCATGCCAGGCAGCGTGCCACCTTTGGCAGGACAGTCCTGAATGGATTCCTGTCTTGAGTGAGCCATTGGCTCCTACCACCCTAGTCCATTTTTTTTTTCTGAGCTTGTTACTCTGACCCACTAGTGTGAATCAATGGTGAAGACTGATTCCTGGAAGACATAATAGTTATGTACTCTCCATAATTCTTGATCTTCTAGGAATATCTTCATAATTGATTCACATGCCTGCCCGTCATCTCCTGGGTTCACTCCAGTATGTTTTATTGGTCTTCACCCCTTTATACTTGGTTTAGGCTATGAAGACACTATGTTACTTGTTTACTGACCCTTCTTAAATGTGTCACCAGGGATATCTTATGCTCTTTAGATTAAGTGCATAAGTACTTGTTAGGTTATGCTGCACCTCCTCAGTAAAACGTGTACTGAGGTGGTTTAAGGCTGTTGCCGAGTTAAGCCTTTGCCTGCGAGCCAGTGTTACGGAGCCACACACATGCACAGCTTACCTGAGTGCTAGTCCTTCTGAAAACATCTGGTGCCTGTGGGGTCCTAGCATTTCCGGCTCAGATCAGGGTCACAGTGCCTCTAGCTTGGACCTACTAGTGTGAATCAATGGGGAATCTAGCCCTAGAAGAACAAGAATTATGTTAAGTATGTAACTGTCATTTGTGGGTCCTATTCTTCAGAGGTGGCAGACTGGACCTTTCTAGTGGTAGTCTCCTATTGCTGAACCATGGATTTGACTTATGTTCCCCTGTTCATGTCTTCCAGAAGCTGTGATACTTTTTATTAACACATCTTGGGTACATTGTGTCCTCTTCACTGGATTTCCGGTTCATTCGGTACCAGGTGCTGGCTGCCTTTTTTATCACCTCTCCTTCCATGGAAACTTAGACAGTACCATTTCTTTGACTTAGGTGATCGAGTGATGCATGGTATGCTGGTGGTGGCTTCAATTTCTGACTCCTTTGTGGGGGTATATGCTAAATGAGCCTTTAGCATATCACTACTGTACTGTTTAATCTGGGTGGCACCATTATGTTTCCCATGACTTGGGCTCTGTCGTGCTCTACTGAACTCTACATCTTGCCATTCTGTATGTTTGTACTTATTCTGTGCCTTCTGGTCTCTGCTCACTGAAACAGGCTTTCAAGCCATGGTTATCTTTCACTGTTGCCCTTACCTTGTTCTGCCTTAATACTTTGCGGCCAGAGGCTCCGCTTCTGTTGGGACTGAATATATAACCTCATGCATCCTCCCTGCCAGTCTGCCCGCTGTTAGAGTTCAGAGTTCTCCTCCTGTTCCCTTCTCGGTAAGGACCAGGGGATTTATTGCCAGTTTTTTCCTGGTCTTGCATCAGTTGGGTTGTTTACATGATGATGTCCAGGGCTTAAGGGCTTGCCCATTGCAGTTATGTCTTTAACAGTTTTGCATAGCTTTCCCTTTATCGCTCATTCCCTTGTTGTCACAGGTGCAGTTTCCTTGGCACCCTGGTCTTGCAGGGCACTCCACAGCATTACAGCTTGCCTCGCTGCCACTTTCTCCAAATCTGGCTTCTACTGCTGATCCTGCCCTTGGTTCCCCCAGTGGGGTTATCAGGTTCCCAAAAAATGGTGCTCCCTGTCTTTGACTATGCTGATGTGGTCTGTGGGTTCATCACCTCCACCTCCCTGGCCAGACTGGATTCCCTTTGTAACTCCTTCTATCATTTTGCAACCAACTCACCCTCTTGAACTTATCACTGCTCACTTTACTCATTATCCATTCTTCTTCCATCCCATCACCAAACGCACTGTGCCTCCTTTATATCTAAATATTGGTTTGGATCACTTCCCTTCTACCTCTTATCACTCCTCTCCATTGTTCCTTCTGCCTCATGCTGCCTCTGCTCAAGGGACCGTCACACCTTTGCCTTGCCATGTCCCTGTACCTGTGCTGACCAATTTGCCTTCACCTTTCATCTCCCCTCACTTTGGAACCAACTTCCCTCTTGCGCCTGTTTCACTGTCTCCCTCCGATACCACTGAGATTCCTTCCCTTCCCCCCTTGCTCCTGCATCCCTTCCCCTTAACAGTTACTTCTCACACAGTGTAATGCTTACCTGTCAGTTTTATTTGTTTAACATTATGCACTTTCTGTGGTCCTTGTGTGCTTTGACTTTGCACTTTTTGTAACACTATTCTAGGGACGTGAATATGATGTTCTATCCACACTATCTGGCAGTGTCCTTTCCCTTTAAGATGTGCCAGAAAGTCTTCAAGCTGGCTTCTTCCACCCACCTGCCCCACGATGCCAGATCTTCCTTTCCGCTGGAAGAAGTAGGTTCCTTCCTTACTGCTCCCACGTTGAGTAGGCCCTAGCGCATAAAATTCTTCAGAGTTACTTCCAAACCAACTCTTATGCATTTTTGTCTTCACTCAGTCTTCAGTCGTGACCAAGATGGACGATAAGTCTGTACCCAGGTTCTGCTGGTGCCCTTGTGGGCAGACGATATCCAGGACTGACCCACATGCCACGTACGTCTACTGCCTGGAGCACGGCACAGTACCCTTGCCTTCGCCACTTTGTCGCTCAATTCACCCAACCATTCTGGAGGATCATCTCGTCCTCCTAAAACTGGGTCGCCCGACACAATGGAATCCGCCAGTCAAATCCAAGGATGCCCGTTGGGTGGTCTCCACGGCTGTGTGGTTCGCCGAGCAGCTTGCGGCCTTCGAAGAGGAGGCGGCCCAGGTTGCGGCCCATTCCTCCTCAGCTTCTGCCTTTGTGCCGCTTCAGCTGGGCTCGACCTTTATGGGCTCTTTCAAAGAATTATGCCAGTCTCTGCCGACCTTCGGTCAGGGACCCACCAGCAAATCTAAATTTAAAAAAAGAGTCTAAGAAAGAAAAGATTTGTTGCCGTTCATGGAATTGGGAGCACTTTTGGTCGAGGACTTCTGATTTCCTAGCTTCAACTGATTTGACTTTGGTCAAATCCTCGGCCTTGGACGCTGGTTCTACAGCAACCCCGTCGAGCGTACCGGCCGAGACGCTGGTTGAAGTCCCAGCTGAGATTTTTCTCGAGCTGACTGACCAGTTGTTGAATGAAGAAGCTGATACTTCCTTGTCTAGGACCCCGGTCCTGACGCAGAGAATTGGAGGGACAGATCAGTCTGCTGACCTGCCGCCTCTGGTCCTTGACCCTGACCAGGAGGAGCCCCAGCAATCACAGACTCCCTCCGAGCCCTGTCGCCGGTCCACAATTCTAACTTAAAATCAGAATTTTCTATTCAGTATGTGACAAGGTGAACTTTCCACACACCCCGGTCTAGTTTTAGAGATTTTTCCAGGCTTACACATATACTTCTGGTCTTCAAGTATATGTCAGCTGGACAGGCTATCTGACCCCCAGCTAAACTGTTTATCAACTGCTCTGAGTTCAAAATGTGTGTCTTATACATACAGGCGGTCATCTTCAAGCCACACCCACAGTGTGATGAGGTGCAGCAGTTTACCTTTCCCTGTAGGTGTCACTGTGGTTCCTTGTCAGGTTTCATGTCAACCCCAGTGACATCTGGTCCATGCATTTGGCTTAACCCCTGACCCCAAGGTCATCCCCCTGACTTCTTCCTGTTATGGAAAGCTAGATACCCAGTTTTCTCTAAGAGTTATGTTTTCCTGGTTCAATAAAACTGTCTTCCTTATCTGGAAACATACCAGATTCAAAAATAGCCATTAGAACAATTAAGGCTATTTTTGTAAGTTCATTCCTTAAAAGCCCTTTTAAAGAGACAGTGTCCCATTCTAAAGTCTATTACAGCACATACAGCATGAACCCACATAAATGGATATAGGCCTATCATGCTACATTCCTCTCTCCTAAAACAGAACCTGGGGGGAACACCCCCCTATTGGAGGCAGTTCTTCTCAGTTCTGTTATAGATCCAGTATGTATGATAGGCTGTCTGCATTCCAATTTTTAGATCCAGGCCTATGCGAAATCTCCAAGTCATAAGCCTGAAACGCAATACTCCATCTCAGAAGTTTCCCATTTGTTTTCCCCATTTGGCCCAACCATATTAATAGGTTGTGGTCCGTTTAGACCTTAAAATGTCTCCTATGAAGGCATGGTTCCAGTTTCTAGGGACATGGATATGTTGTTCATCCACACTCATTGGCAGTATCCTTGCCGCTTTAAATCTTGCCGGAAGGTCTTCAAGCTTGCTCCTCCCACCCACCCGGGTGGTATAACTCTCGGCTCCGCCCCATGACGCCAGATCTTCCTTACCGCTTGGAAGCTCAGGTTCCCTCCTTAACGCTCTGCGTTTGTGACTAGTTCCCTATTTCTCCGTTTGGATTTAAAAATAAATTTTGCAAAAGACTTCAGTCTTCTCATCCCTCGCTGCCGCGATGGACAAATCGACTCGGATTTCGGAGATGCCCATGCGGGCAGAAGATGTCTCGGACGGATCCACACTCCACGTGTGTCTACTGCTTAGGCCTTGAGCATGACCCGCAGGCTTGCGACCTGTGCTCATCTTTCTCGGCCTACGTCCTCGAAGACCGTGTTGCCCGATTGCAACTGGGCCGTCCCGAGAAGCGTTCCCTCCGGTGAAGTCCAAGGAGGCCCGGTTGGCGGTGTCAGCGGCTTGTTTCGGCGGATCAGCTCGGCGGATGGTGGCCCTCTCGAGGAGGAGGCGGCTAGGGTAGTCTTCCTCGCCGCGCATTTATCCCGGTCCTCTCTGGGTTCTTCCTACACGGCTTCTTTTAAGGAGCTTTGTCTGTCCCTCTCCACTAAAGGAGAAGGGCTCTGCCTGCTGGACCTTATTCTCGGTCCAAAAAGAGGACAGGGTAAGTCCCTCCGTCGGCGCTCTTGGGGCGGGAAAGGTCCCTCTCCCGGGCCGTCGACCGTCGGCTTGTCGACCGCGCTTCGCGGCCACTGGCCTCACGGTGTCCCCGTCAGGTCAGTTGACCGAGACTCCCACCGATGAAGTCGAGATTTTTCTCGACCCATTGGACGGGCTGTCGCCTTTAGCAGCCGAGATTCCCCTCTCCCCGGTTCCCCCGGGAGGAGTTGAGGATCCCGTGGGCTCGCCTGTGCCTCCGGTTCCGGAGCCCTCGGATGGACCATCCGAGCCGAAGGGAGGGCCGGTTCCGGCCGACACCTCCCCGCACCGACCTCGGAAATTCCGGGACTCTCGGTCTCAGTCTCGGACCTCTTCGCGGTCCAGCCGATCCCACCGTCATAGGCGGTCTCGGTCTCGGCACCGCGGTAAGCGGCGTCGCCGCTCGTCCTCCTCCTCGGATGAGGGAGGCTTGACGTAATTCGCCGGCGGTGCGAGGACCTTTATGTTGCAACAAGCTTCTCCTGGTGAAATAAGCCGACTCTGTCGCCTTTCCCCGCCATTAAGTGGCTGTCACCGAACGGCCGACACAACCCCCGACTTATCCGAGGGCCTATACCCAGGCGGTTGTTCGGCCAAACCAGCTGCTCCACCGATTCCGTGGAACCTCCGCCTCCACAGCCACCAATTGGGGCTCCGACCAAGGATTCTCGGTCGGCTAAGGGTCTACCCCATCGCTGTCAGTTACCCTCACTCCCGACCGACCTCGGCAGGTGAAGGTGGCTCAGGCCAGAGCAGCTCTTGAGGACTCTTCCGAGTCGAAGATGATTCCTCCTTCTTCTCAAGCGACTGGACTTGAGTCTTCAGGAGTGTCAGTCAATGGACGATAGCCCGTCGTCCTTCCTAGGACTGCTTCGGCTCATCTCGGAGTCTACGGGATGGAGTGAACCCGTTTCCAAACGGGCCAGGTATCCCCTCACGGAGATTCTGGACCGAGGATTCTCGGACGGAGGCTTTCCGTGGCCAGGCCAGTGGGTCCGGCACTGGAACTTTGGCAGCGCCCTGCTTCCCTGCCCTGCGCCCGGCCAGGATGGCCAGGAAGTATCGCGGTCCCCGGGTTCCTTGTCCGGTTTTGGAACACCCTCTGCTGGAGGGTTGGTTACGACAGTTTTCTAGCGCCACGGGCAACGCCAGGGATGTGGACAAACCTCCTGACAAGGAGTCCAAGAAATTGGACTATGTCGGGCGAAAAGTCTACGCTATGCCCCTCTCTCGGCTCGTTCAGGCCAGTCTGCCGTCCTCATGGCACATTTTTCCCATGCCCTGTTGGGCTCCTGGATGAGGTCATCCCTCATCTTCCCGCCCGATCTGCAGACTACGGTTAAGCAGGTGCGGGACCAGGCAGGGCAGTGGCCAAACAGCAGCTCCAGACTGCTTTGGATATAGGGGACTCATGTGCCAGATCGGTGGCGGCCGCAGTGGCTTCGTCGCTGGCTTGGCTGAGGATATCCACCTTTACTCGGATACCCAGCACAAGTTGGCGGATGTTCCCTTTTGGGGACTGACCTGACCCTGGGGTGGAAGGTCACCTGCAGAGGATCGGAAGTCCAATGCCACCTTGGACTCGGTCTCTTCCGCTCAGAAGGACAAAGGCCGCAAGCCACAGCTCTAAGCCTTTCGTCCTTCTGTGCCCCTGCGCGCCCGGCCCAACGTCAGGGCCAGCAGGCTCGGCCTTGGCATCCCAAACCCAAGCGCGCTTCCTCTAACAGGAGGCAGGGAGGAAAGGGCCCAGGAGGTCCCTCGGCGGTCCCTCCTCCAAGCCTGCCCAGTGACGGGCTGAGGGGTGTCGCCCCATCCCGTCACCTTACCCTGGGTCCCTGGGGGACGGCTCCGCACTTCCGTTCCGCCTGGTCCGCTGTTACCACGGACAGGTGGGTCTTGGAGGTGGGGAAGAGGCCTGCCTCTGGAATTCGAGCAGGCACCACCCTTCAGAGCCGTTGCCCCTCGGGGGGCTTCGGGATCCCCAGCCTCACTGGTGGCTCGTCGAGCCGACATCGCTCTCCTCCTCCAGAAGGAGGTGGTAAGAGAGGTGGTGGACCCTCCTTCAGACCCAGGGTTTGTGTCCAGGTACTTCCTGGTTCCGAAACGGACGGGGGGCTGGCGCCCCATTCTCGACCTACACGACCTAAACAAGTTCCTAAGGTCTCGAACCTTCAGGATGGTCACTCTGGCTCAGATAATACCATCCTTGGAGCAGCGGCGTGGTTCTGCTCTCTGGACTTGCAGGGCGCGTTTTTTCACGTCCCTATCCGTCCGTCTCACCAGAGATTCCTTCGCTTCCGAGCGGAAGGATCCCTCTTCGAGTTCCAAGCCATGCCCTTTGGCTTGTCTCCAGCTCCCAGGGTCTTCACCAAATGCATGGCAGTGGTGACAGCATTCCTGCGGCGCCGAGGGGTCCGGGTGTACCCTTACCTGGACGACTGGCTGATAGCAGCTCCCTCCAGGAGGAGGCGGAGTGGTCCAGAGATCTGGCCCTCCAGGTCTGCTCTCAACTGGGCCTCCTTATCAACGAGGCCAAGTCGGAACTCGAGCCAAGCAGGTGATTCTATTCATCGGGCGCGCTCGACTCTCTTGAGCCAGAGCGGCTCCCGGCGGACAGGGCCGGGTTCTTTCCTCCTTGCCCGATCATTTCTGGTTGGGCAATTGCGCCTGCCGGGACTTCCTGCGCCCTGGGTCTCATGGCGGCCTGCACCAGCGTGGTCCGTTGGGCCCGCTGGAACATGCGTCCCCTTCAGTGGGGACTGGCCAGCCAGTGGTCTGCAGCTGCGATCCTTGGACCAGCTTGTAGTCGGTGACACAGGGGATGTGGAACGCTCTCCAGTGGTGGACCGTTCCAGATCATTTGCAGGAGGGCATCCCGTTCGTCCGCCCCGAGCCGACGGTCTCTCTCTATCGACCGATGCCTCTCTGATGGGTTGGGGTGCCCATCTGGGGGAACACCGGGCTCATGGCCTCTGGTCCCCTCGGGAGTCCCGATGCCACATCAACCTGCTGGAGCTCCGAGCGGTCCGCCTAGCTCTCACCGCCTTTGCTCCGTTCCTCCGGGGTCAAGTGGTCCGAGTCCAGACGGACAATACCACGACCATGTACTATCTGAACCGCCAGGGCGGGGCGCGCTCCATGCTTCTATGCAAGGAAGCTCCAGATTTGGTCACTCTGCGCAGCCTGGAGGTGGATCTCCAGCCATTCACGTGGCAGGAGCCTCCAACACCCTGGCCGATGCCCTGAGCGGATAGGGGCTGCATCCCACGAGTGGTCTCTCCTGCGGAGGTAGTACAGCATCTGTTCTCCCTTTGGGGCACACCTCAGGTGGACCTGTTTGCCTCCATGGAGAACGCGGCTGAGTCTGTTCCATGCCCCCCTCAGCAGGGCTGCTGCAGGGGATGCCTTCGAGGCAATGGACCCCGGCCCTCTTACGCCTTTCCCCATTTCCCTTGATCCACAAGGTGCTTCTCAAGGCGAGGAGGACAAGGCGAGGTGATTCTGATAGCCCCAGACTGGCCTCGCCAGTTCTGGTACCAGATCTCCTCAGTCTCAGCTCCAGGACTCGCTGGCAGCTTCCAGCTCGCCCGGACCTGCTCTCAGTCAATCAGGGAAGGTGTTCCATCCGGACCTTCAATCCCTGCACCTGGCCGGCCTGGTTCCTGGCGGCTAGAGTTCCAGGCCTTGGGTCTTTCCGGCGAGGTCCTCAATGTAGTTGAGGCGTCCCGTGAGAGTCGACCAGAAAATGCTATGCCTTCAAATGGAAAAGGTTTTCCATTTGGTGTCAGGGCAAGGGCTTGGACCCTTCCTCCTGTTCCTTGGCAAGCATCTTGGACTATTTATGGTCCCTTTCTAGTCAAGGGCTTAGGTCGACGACCCTAAGGGTGCACCTGGCAGCCATCTCTGCTTACCGGGCGCGGGCCGGGAAGCAGTCGGTGGCGCAGGAGAAGGTGGTCTGGCGCTTTTTCCAAGGCCTTGATCACATTTCCCCTCCAGTGCGGGAACCCCCACCTCCGTGGGATCTACTGCTGGTACTGGCAAAGCTCATGGGCAAGCCATTCGAACCTATGCACAGGTGTGCTCTCTCACCTGTCGTGGAAGACCGCCTTCTTGGTGGCTATCACGTCAGCCAGAAGGATGGGAGAGCTCCAGGCGCTTTCCATCGAGTCTCCTTACCTGGTCTTCCACAGGGACAAGGTTGTCCTGCGCCCCCACCCGAAATTCCTTCCGAAGGTGGTGTCGGAGTTTCACCTTAACCAGGTGTTGACTCTGCCGGTGTTCTACCCCAATCACACCTCGGAGGCCGAATATAGGCTCCATACTCTGGACCCTAGAAGGCGCCGCTTATTATAAGGAGCGCATCGCTGAAATTGGGAGAGGTTCGCCAGCTGTTTGTCACCACGCTTGAAGCCGCATGTGGCAGACCTGCAGCCAAGCGGACTATAAGCAGGTGGGTAACCTCCTGCATAGATCTCTGCTATAGTTGGCGGGCATGGAGCCTCCCAGAGGGATAAGAGCTCATTCTACCCGCCATACTGCTGCAACGGTGGCTGCTTCCAGGGCGTCCCTATCCAGGAAATCTGCAGGGCTGCTACCTGAAGTCAGCAAACACCTTCATTACCCACTACCACATCGACCTTGAGTCACGCCGGGATGCTGGTTTTGGGGCCTCGGTTCTCCAGTCTCTCTTTCCCAAGTAAGTATATGGGGTGTGCGTCTTGCCTCCCTCCTCCCGGAGAACTGCTAGGAGTCTGCCAATGAGTGGATGAACAACATATCCATGTCCCTAGAAATACAGGTTACTCACCTGTAACAGGAGTTCTAGGAATGGTATATGTTGTTCATCCCACACCACCGACCTCCCGGCTGACGCTGACCCTGAGCTTCCAGCGGGCCAGATCTGGCGTCATGGGGCGGAGCGGAGTTATACCACCGGGTGGGTGGGAGGAGCAAGCTTGAAGACCTTCCGGCAAGATTTAAAGCGGCAAGGATACTGCCAATGAGTGTGGATGAACAACATATACCATTCCTAGAACTCCTGTTACAGGTGAGTAACCTATATTTTTTTAATGCCCAAACTAAGGTGAGACATTGCTTCTCCACTGTTGAATAGACTTGTTCCCATGGAAGCAGCTTCTTGCTTAAGTATACAATGGGGTGCTTTCTCCCCTGATTGGATACTTGGCTGAAGACTGCCCCTATTCTCACATCTGAGGCATCCGTCTGCACCACAAATGGCCTGTTGTAGTCTTGGCTAGCCAGCACTGGAGCTCCACACAGCGAGGTTTTCAGCTGTGTGATGGCCTGCTCACAGCCTGCGTCCCATTTTACCTTCCTAGGCTTATTCTTTGTCAGCAACCCAGATAAAGGAGTGGCCGGGGAGCAGTAGTTGGGAACACATTTTCTATAATACCCTGCTGTCCCAAGAAAGCTCCTAACTTGTCTCAGGGTTTCAGGTGTAGGCCATGACGCAGTAGCCTCTATCTTTGCTTGGTTTGGGTGAAGTTGGCCTCGCCCCACCACATGTCCCAAATAAGCGACCTCTGCCATGGCCACCTGACACTTTTCTGCCTAAGTAGTCAGACCTGCAGCCTGTATTCGGTCCAACACCTCCCTCGGGTGTATCAGATTTTTCTCCCAGCTGTTGCTAAAGATAGTAGTATCGTCCAGGTTGGCGACTGCAAAGTCCTCCTTATCCTGTAACACCTGATTTACTAACCGCTGGAATGTAGCAGGGGCATTTTTTATCCCAAAGCACATGACCTAGAACTCAAACAGGCCGACTGGGGTGATGAATGCTGGCTGTTTCCTAGTCCTGTTAGTCAGTTCCACCTGCCAGTCCCCCTTTGTCAGGTCTAATGTAGTCAAGTACGTCACCCCTCCCAGTTTGTCAAGCAGTTCATCTGTGCATGGCATTGGGTGGGCATCAGATTTCATGATGGCATTAAGCCCAACGATAATCTACGCAGAATTGTGTCATTTCATCCGGTTTTGGTACAAGGACTACAGGTGAGACCCAGGGGCTGTGGGATTTCTGGATAAACCCCTAGATCCAGCATCTCCTCCACCTTCCTCCTAATATCCTTGAGGACTGTCTCTGACACCTGGTAAGCTATCCTACGTATGGGTGCTTGGGTCCCCATGTCTACATCATGTACCGCTAGCGGTGTCCATCCAGGCTTTGCCATTAATAAAGGGGTAAAGCCTTGAAAAATGGTCCTCAATTCTTGGGCCTGTCCAGGCGTCAACTGGGGTGACAGCATGATGGTCTCCACAGATGACGCCTGCTGGCTCTCGGCTAACAAGTCGAGAAGGGGGTCTTCCCCACCTAGCTCCTCTCCCAGGACTGCCAACCACAAGTACCATGTCAGCCCTATTAAAATATGGCTTCATCATGTGCACATGATACATCCCGTGAGTGTGTTTTTGGTCAGGTAACTCTACAATGTAATTAACATCGATTACCTGCCGGACTACCAGATATGGCCATGCCCACTCAGCTTGCAGCTTGTCCTTTCGGACCAGGATCAGAACCATTATCTCCTGTCCTACCCCGTATGAGCAAGCTCTGGCTCCATGATCATACCAGGTCTTTTATTTTTGCTGGGCAGCTACCAGGTTGCTCTGGGCCACGCCCGTAAACTCCTTCAGCATCTCCCTGAATTTTAACACATACTCCATTATTGGAGTCCCCTGGGTGGCATGCTACCTTCCCAGTCCTCTCGTATTAAATCTAGGGACCCCCTCACCCGGCATCCATACAAGAGTTCAAAGGGTGAAAACCCGGTTAACTCTTGTGGCACTTCCCTGTAGGCAAACAGCAGGTGGGGCAGGTATTTCTCCCAGTCCCACCCTTGCTGTTCTGCATATGCCATAAGCATAGCTTTTAGGGTCCCATTAAATCTCTTTACAAGACCATTGACTTGTGGGTGGTAAGGTGTTGTGCACCTCTGTACACCACCACACTTGATTTTATTTAAGGATTTGGAAATAACCTTTGAGCATAAGCTCTTTTACAAAGGTTCCTCATCGAGAAGAGTAGAGAAGGAGAGTATCACAGACAAATGAGTTCAGGTCAGATTACATTAATAAGATATACAGTGCATATACATATTAATGGAACAATGAGTTTAAGGAATAACATGGTTACACAAATCGTTCGAAAACATTGCAGATACAAGAAACAAAAACAGTCTGTGCTAAAACAGTAATGGATAACACTGGTGGACATATATTGAGGAGGGGGGGGCTCTGAATTGGGGGGTAAAAAGAGATTTAGGAGCATGGTAGTCGAGGGCAGTGGGGTCTACCGTCCCATGGGGCAGAACATAGGCAGCCACCTGAGAGAGGCTTTGTCAGTTTCAGACAGAGGTAAGGGGCAAGGCATGTTAAGGGAGAGGAGGAGGGAGAGGGAGAGAGAGGGAATGAAAGGAGGAGAGGAGAGGAGAGCCTGAAAGGTGGGGGGAAGGGGTAGAGGGTACAAGTGGATATGCATGGAGGAGGGAGCATAGGAGTGAATAGGGGAGGGATAGCTGATTCTATAGAAGGGTAAGGTGTACAGCAAGGCCCCTAGAATTCTGCGGCTGCAGAATTTATAGAACTCTCTGACGCCTCAGAATTCACTCTTCTTAGTGATTTTTATTAATATTTCTGTTTATACATAGAATCTGGTTCCCTTCCCTCTTTTATATCCACCCCATATGTTCAGAATGTGATGTTATCATTGCTATAACATCATACATTAGCTAATGAAATGGCTGCATTCTGCAACAGGAATGAACAGTCACTTATCTACCACAGGTCCCACTGCCAGAGATGGTGGCACAGCACATCAGGCATGGTGATATTTGCTCAACCTGCACTACAGCCTAATACAATTTTCAGTCGTACATTATTGCACTAGGGCCAACTTAAACAAAGCCTTGTGAATAGCACAGACCTGTTAGAGTCCATACCTCACTTTGTACAACCCTATTTGTGCCTTTAAGGTATAGATACGCTGTTTGAAATGAATAACTGGTAAAATTAATTTAACTGTCTACATTTTTAAGAAAAATAAAGTAAGTATGCCCAGAAAAGTGAAATATAATAATGTGTAGACCTGTTGAAAGAATAGACCTGTTAAATAAATAATTGCACTCTACACATTTGTGCCAGGGTTATTGATTACATATTGTCATTGGTTGATAGAATCACCTAAAAATTATTGAGAAATGTTGTGTGCAGGGACAACTGTTGGGCCAGAGGGTAGCATGCTGTGTTTCCATGCCAGCAACTCAGGTTCAGAGATTAGCTCTGGGAGCTGGCTGGGCAGCACAAGGATTGGTGGAACACATCACTGCTTGGAGACTGGGAAGGTGTGGTGCAGTGTTCTGTCATATGGTGGACACATTGTGATGGGCCGGAGAGCTGTATCTCATAATGGGTTCACATGCATGTCATGGCCTGATGGTGTTACGCAGTGTCAGGGAAAGCAGGTTGACATGAAAAATGAGTTTTACAGTAACTCCTCTATTCCATTTCCAATGGGACCTGTATGAATGAGGATGCAAGTTCATGGAAATTAAAAAAAAAAAAATATATATATATATATATATATACACACACACAGTATCTCTGTCTCTCTCACCAAACACACACATTTGTATGTATGTTACAGATTGCATATAAATATACAAGTGATACACAGTGGGAACCTCATGAGTGGTGTAGAAAGCACATACAGATATGTAAGTGATAGACAGTGGAAACCTCATTAGTGGGATAGATAGCATGCACATGGAAATACCTTATTTATTACATAAGATCCCCTCTGCATATGTTATTTATGCAACAGGCTAGGACCTTAAGGGAGAGACATTTGTTTTGCTTTTTTAGGCATAGAATAATTTTTATAAGTCTGTTATTTTTTGAACTAGTGCTACTGTGCTTTCCACCATCCTGATTGCTATAACCACTGCCATGAAAGTGAAGTCAGGATGACAAGCTGACACTGTGATGTGGTAGTTTGTTAGTGCTGCTGAACTTTCCAAGAAATTACAAACCACCGCTGCAGAAGTTCTGCGGCAAATGGTAGTCTTGCCAGCAGAATTTGGTCCCACTGTGCCGCAGAAAAGTAGGGGCCCTGGTGTACAGTAGGGAGGGATGGGCTAGGCGTGCCCCAGAGTGGGGGAGCGGGTTGGCCCAAGCCTGAGTCGGAACCGGGGGAGGGGGCAGACAGAGCCCATAGGGGGTGGGGCTAGGGGGCAGGAGGGGTGGGAGCCAGAGCTAGGGTTATGGGGTACAGTTTTAAATCCTGGGGCATCTGTAGTTGGGGGCACACAGGGCTAGGTAGTGGGCTTCGAGAGTTGGGAGAGTCACACCTAAAGATAGCAGTTGCATGTAGTGCTAGATGCAAGGTAATTCCTTAGGCTAATTTTGAAGTGAGCCAGGCTTGCGATGTTCCGAATGGAGTCCGGGATCTCATTTAGCCACAGTGGGGCTCGGTAGGAGAAGGCACATTGTCCGAGTGCAGTTTGCCAAAAAGGCACTGAGAGAGTTCCACGCAACCTACCTCAGGTGCCGTAGCCAGAGTCAGGGAGAAAATATCAGTTACACAGGAGTGAGTTTAACCCCCTAACACTTTCTTGCCAAGGAGACATGTTTGGAACTTGAGCCTGTTTCTTAGTGTCAGCCAGTTTGTCTGCTCATACAGGGCACAGGTGTGGGTAAGGCGCTCCGCAGCCAGGGCGAGTCTGCAGGCCTTATTTAGAATGATTTGCATTCTCTTTAGGGCTGTGTCTGCAACTGCACCACAAACTACCAGACCATAATTGATGGTTGATAAGACAGAGCTGGATATCGAGAGGTGGAGGGCCTCTGGGGTGAGATGCTTTCTGTGTCTGTACAGCACACCCAGTTTGGTGTTTACTGTCTTAACCACAGAATCAATGTGTTGAGTAAAGTTGAGGGTGTCATCGAGAGTAACCCCCAAATATTTGAAAGAATGCACTTGTTCCAGTGGTGTGCTGTCTTTGTTGGAGATGACCAGGGAGGGAAACCTCTTTTTGAGCTGGGGACTGGATGTGAGTGTGGTCTTGGTTTTCTTGTAATTTAGTAAGAGTTTGTGCACACAGAACCAGTCCTATTAGCTTGTTGAAGGAGCTCTGTAGTTCAGTTTGGAGGGAGTCGATGCATGTGCTGCTGTTGATAAGGACAGCATCGTTTGTGTGTAGGATAACTTTGGAGTCACAAGCTTTTGGGAGGTTGTTTAAAAAAGGCTGAAGAGTAAGGGTCCCAAAATCGATCCATGGGGGACCCCCAGTGTAACTCCTCTGGATCCAGATACGGTTTGTCCAACTGACACGTTGAGATCTATGAGACAGGTAATCCTGGAACCAGCGGGCAGTGTTGGCCGCCACACCTAGGTTCTGCAGCTGTGCAAGGAGTAGAGAGTGGTTAATGGTGTCAAAGGACTTAGTCAAATCAATAAACACAGACCCGACCAATTTGCCTTCGTCTAGTGCCTTGTACATGTAGTCAGTGTACTCCACCAGGGCGGTGGAAGTACTATGATTCTGCCTGAAACCGTGCTGGTTTGGGGTTTGCAACTGATATTTGTTAAGGTATTCGGTGATTTCTCCCACAAACACTTCATTAGGTCTGACATAAAGTTAACCCCTCGATCAGAGATAACATCTTGTGGAAACCCAACACGGGAAAAATCCCCAGCAAAGCATCTGCCACCTTGTCCGCCTTAGTGGAGAACAGCACGATGGCTTCAGGATAGCTGGTAGCATAACCAACAGCTGTCAATATATACCTTTTTCCCCGAGGAACTTGGGGTATTCAAAGGACCCACAATATCCATTCTAAACTTCTGGAATGGCTCCTCCACAAGTGGTAAGGGAATCAGGGCAGCCTTAGCTTTGATTCTGGCCTTCCCTATTACCTGACACCGGTGACAGGATTTGCAGTATTCCTTCACCTGCTTGGCAATATTGGGCCAATAGAAATTGTGGGCTAAGCACTGCATAGTGCGAGCAGTGCCCAAATGTCCGGACATGGGAATATCATGAGCTACTTTGAACAATAACCCACAATACTCCTGGGGGGAGACAAGCTACCTGCCCATCGCCACTCCCTCTGTCCTGATGTCCTGTGTGTATAACAGTCCATTGTCCCAAGACACCCCATGCTTTCCATCACCTCCCTGTGTCCCATCAGACTCTGCACAGGCCCTCAGCTTCTCTAAGCTAGGGTCTGTCCGTTGTGCTGCTGCCCACTTACCCATAGCGTGGGGCACGCCCCCATCAGTTCCTAGGCTGAGGTCCATAGCTGTGGCAGTGGGAGACTCAGTATCACAACCTTCCCCCCTCCCTGGGCTATGTGTCACCCCTTCCCGAGAGCAACCTTCAGTAGCAGTTGGGTTAACTGCCACTAGGGGAAGTTTCATCTCCCTGTTATTACCCTCTTTTACAAGAGCTACAGTTTAGCTGGCCTGTCTTACAACCTCTCCTGTCTGAATTTCTGTGGGGTCCTGTAGATCACAGGAACCTCTATTCTTTCGGCTCCTGGTCCCAGTACAAACCACTCCCTGTGTAACATCATTCCCCATAATAACATCCATAATAAGTGTAACCCCCTTGTTACCCGGGGTTGCTAGAATCCCAGTAAGACCTAGTGGTAGGCAGGGAAGGCAGCTTGTGAAACTCCAGTTAAATGGATTTTACACTGTCTCACTCTGTTCTCAGTCTCAGCTGAGACTGAGGGATGACATCACCATAGAACTATCGCAGCTGCAGAGCCACAATGGAATCTGCAGCAGGGAGTTGGAGTAGAATGTTGGGAGGTTTGAACAGTAGTCTGTAGGTCAGTTGGAGTTTGGAGCTTGCTGAGAGAGGAGCACAGCAGCTCTGTGTTAGGCTCTTGGAGCCTCAGCCCTGACATAGGGCTACATTCAGGGAAAAGGTGTGTGTTTCCACCTAAAGAGAGACACAGAAGCAGTTTTAAAGTGGTGGAGACTGCTGAATCGGGTCTCAGTACCCCCTTCCTCAGGGGATGGGGGCAGGAAGGTTTTCCTGCATATTCCAGGGGCAACCCCCTGGCTTCTGCTAGTGGAGAAGCTGCCTTATTTGGTCCAAGAGTTTTTGGGAAACAAGAAGAGTTCGTGATTCGCCTGTGGGGCGCCTGCAACCAGAGGGTGAGTTTCTGCTCTTTCTAAAGGGCCCATGTTTTCACCCTGGGACTTGTGTGATAGTGGTGATTGGACTACTGAAGTAGTGGGAGGCCTAGAGTAATAGGCTTAGCCAAAAGTAAAAGTATGTTTAAGTCCAGCACATAGGGGAAGTCAAGACATGTAGAGGAGATGTGACATATGTCTCCAGTAATCTACATTGCCAAGCTTTCAGAAAAGAGTTGTTTAGTTTCCAGAGAAATGGCCGGGTATGGATTGTGGGAGCTGGAGATGGGAGACCCCCCATCTTTAGTGACCAGATCCACCTCTACGGATTTGCTCTGTGGATTTCTACTTTGCCTCATGCACTTGGCCAGTGATGAGGGAAGTACCCAGACTTGGGATTGGAAGGAAAATTCCCTCTAGGAGTCGAAGGCTCTAAGGTGGTTTGGGGAGCCACCAATTGGAAAACTGGTTCATTTCCCAAATTGGACCACAGATCAAGTGGCCGGCGGGGGAGCTGGACCAGTGGGGAAAACCCAAGTAGTGTACAAGTCGGGCTGTGTACCCAAAGCTGCGTGCAAGTTCGGGCTGTGTGCCTGGTGGGTTCAGAGCCTGAGGGCTGGAAATAGTGATGAAGTGTTCTGTTGCCTCTAATCTGCATTACCAGGAATGTAGCCCCGTGGGGGTCCGTCTATACTTTGTTTGTTCAGCTTGGATGTGAATAAAAGCCACACTGTAGAATCCCATTCCTGGTACTGGACATTACAGTTATTGCTTCCTGTGTTCAGATTTACTTGGGTGACCCTGTGCAGAGTAGCCAAACCTAGGCCCTCTGTGCCGAGTAACCTTATCCTCCCCGAACCCAGTCCCCACCAGGTACTACTGTCAGCTTCAACAGCATGCCACCTGTCGTTTTGCAAAAAGGCAGGGGTCAGGGATTACATAAGTTTTTCAGCTACAGCCACCTTCCTTACCCCTTCACCTGCATCTCCCCAATCCAGGGTAACACTGGCTGATTGGTAAATTTTCCTTTCCCCTGTGTAATCCCTCACAGAGACCAACTGATTTGGCAGTATTTATTCTGCCCTCACCAAATCCCCTTTCACCAGAGTAAGAGATGCTCCTGTATCCCCTAGCCCTCTAGTGTGTACCCCATTCGCCGTGACTGGGTGAATGTGTCCCCTCATATTGTCAGGGAGAGCCTCAGCCATACAGTGGGCTATTGTCTCTGATTGCACAGGCCCTTTTACCTTCTGGGCTTTCTTAGGACACTGCCTAGACAGATGGTCTATCTGGTGACAATACCAGCATTCATCATGTTTCTTGTCCCCAACCTCCCTTTTGGGCACCTGGGGATTTCCTTCTTTTTGTAGGGGCCCTGTGGTTTTTGGTTGTCCAAAATGCCCACTTTTCCCTTTCACGCTTGAATTCCCCTTGGGAGCAGCCCTGCTTTGAGCATAGCGATCTGCCAGCTCTGCAGCCTCTTTGGCAGTCTTAGGATCTCGGTCCTCTAGCCAAAGCTTTAGGTCAGGTGAGCAAATCCAGTAAAACTGTTCAAGCAATACCGCTCCTTCAATAGCTTCAACAGAATATGCTTTAACCCCCTCCCAGCAACATTTTAAATACTAATGATGTTTTGTGGCTACCTCCTCAAAGCTAATTTCTGGCCCTTTTCGGAGTTACGAACATACGAATGTGCCAGCAGAAACAGACCATCCGGTCTACCTAAGTCTGCTCGAGTGTGCAGCTAGCACCCCTAGTTTACAGCTCCCCCCCCCTCCCCTTTGTAATCCCACTGCCACCTTCCCCACCCTCACTTTCCCCTGTTCCCTGTGCCATGCCCTTTTGAAGCTGTTCACAGATTTATATGATACCACCCATTCTGGTAGTGCATTCCATTTTGCTACCACCCTCTCTGTGAAATAGTGTCTTCTCATTTCCCTCCTAAATCTTCCCCCCTCTTTTCTTAGCCCATGCCCCCTGGTGCCCCTCCCTCTCCTTAGCTTAAAGACCCCATCTGCCTCATCCTTATTGATTCCCCTCAGATACTTGAATGTCTCTATCCTGCCCCCCCGTCCCTTCTATCCTCCAGAGTGTACATATTCAGGTCTCCCAGTTTGCTCTCATATTCCTTCCCCTCCATTCCACATATCATCTTTGTTGCCCTCCTCTGCACTCCCCCCAGTAGCCTGATATCACGCTTTAGGTATGGCCTCCAAAACTGCACACAATACTTTCTAAGTGCAGCCTTACCAGTGACCTGTAGAAGGGCAAGATCACCTCTCTTCGCCTGGACGAAACCCCCCTCGCTATGCATGCCAGCATTTTGTTCACTTTTGCAGCCGCTCTCCTGCACTGGGCAGTGTTGTTCATGGTCCCTGTTATCATTACCCCTAGGTCCTTCTCCTCCTCAGTGATCCCCAGTTTAACCCCCCCAAGCCATTATTCTCTCCATGGGTTCTTTGCCCCAAAGTGCATAACCTTACACCTCTTTGCATTGAACCCCAGCTGCCACCTCTCTGACCACTCCTCTAGCTTGCATAGTTCCCCCTGCAGCTGCTTCCATCCTTCCCCTTCATCCACCAGTGCTCCGATTTTGGTGTCAGCAGCGAACAGACTTACCTTGCTCACCACCCCGTGTGCAATATCTGATATGAAGAGCCCAAATAATACTGGACCCAGTACAGAGCCCTGTTGCACCCCACTCATCACTGGCCTTGGAGTTGAGAGCTCCCCTCTCACCACCACCCGTTGCACCCTCTGGCAGTTTCCAGAACTTTGCTCTGTATGCATCAGGGTTCAGATCATATTTTTTTAAAAAAGCAGTTTTTAATTTGTCAAAATCTTTACTTTCAACATTGTCCATCTGCCCCATTGCTTCCCTCCCCTTGACAATAAGTAGTGGCAGGTGAAAGCTCCAGATCTCTTTGGGCAGATTGGCCTGGATACAGACCTTTTCAAATGAATTTAAAAACATGTCCATATCCTCCCCCCCCCTTTAAATGCAGCCATTAATTTTGAATTTAACTTGTACCCCAGTCCTGAAGGTTCTGACCCAGCTCCACCACTTACCTGCTCAGGGGTTGTTGTCAGTTGGAACGTCAGCTTTTTCAGCTCATGTTCCCTCTGGCATTGCCTTTCTTCCACCTCTGCCTGGTACTGCCTTTCTTCTACCTCCGCCTGGCACTGCATTCTTCGGCGTCTCTCTGTTGCCGTCGTTCCTCCACCTCTCTCTGTTGCCGTCGATCCTCCATTTCCATCTCAAACCTTCTTTGCTCATTTTCAATCCATTTCTTCTGCATCTGCAGCCTTCTCAGCTCCAGCTTTTGGTCTGTAGATGGCTCCTTCTTTTTTGGGCTCCGGACCTCCGAAGTCACGACCTGTGGCACTAAGTGGGGTGGTACTTCCTCCGTCTCAGCTGTCAGAAGGGCCTCCATGAGTTGTCTTTTATTTTTGTTTTTACTAGGAATGCCCTTCTCCCCACAAATCTTCCTTCATTGTTCCAGGTTCAGATTGCTGTAATGGACAGACATTCTTCTATCTACACTACTCTGCTCAAAAAAAAAAATTAAAACAGGGTAGGGTCTATTGTCTGCAATCAAATTTCTTTTTCCCCTTTCGAAATTCTGCCCTTGATTGTGTGATGGTGTTGCAAGACTGTTCAAAATCCCAGTAACTGGCACCAAATCTGTCACGAGCCCCTTGCCCCCAAACCCCGGGCAGCCTGGTAGGAACTCCTGTTTGCGGAGAGGATCCCCCTATTCAGGAACTTGTGAGCAGTTGAAAGGGTTCTGGAAGACTTACCAATCTTCCTTTTCCCAGTGGGAGGGTGGAAACTGTAGTTTCAAGTTCCCTTGACTCTGCGCTACTTTCAGTATTTGAATCCCACCACGGCTACTGGCTACATCTTGCCTAAGTAGTTTTGTATGATAGCCGAGCGGTACTATCTGTCAGGGCACACAGTCTTTTGAAAACCCTTCTGTTGAAATGTTAGAGCACACAACCAGACCCCAGGCAGAGTTGGTAAGAAACTCATAAATGTTTACTTAAAATAAAAGCAATACAGAAAAGTCTACTGTTTGGAAGAATTTTGAAATGCAGACAATAACAAAAGTAAAACTGGACTTCCGGTTCCGGAGTCACCTTTGATGGCAGCTTAGACCCACAGCTCTCCCCACCGGGTAGTTTAAGTCGCGGGAATTGAGTACCATCGGACTATCATTCACATTAAAACAAGTTAAGGTCTACTAATATATGGATCTGGGAATAGGAAAACAAGGGAAAAGGACATGGCGACTCGCGGACGTGTATGCCACTAGCAACTACTCGGCCTGCGGAGTCCGGCGATTGTCACTCTCAGTACTTACAGCCTCGGGATTGAAGAAGATTCTTGCTCAGACTCGAATTCTGACTCCACCTCGACATTCACAAAGGCAGATGGTAACAGAATGCTGATAATGCTGCATCGAATAGATATGAAAATTTCTGGGTTACAAACAGATTTTAAAAACTGGAAGCCCGGACGTTGGCAGTAGAATCGCATTTGGAATTGGTTCAGAGCGAGCATATAGCCTATGGGCACTCATTGGCATACCTTAATTTGCGCGAAAAATAATTAACTTACAGGGCAGAGGACACTGAAGCTCGGGCACATAGACAAAATATTAGAATTGCAGGGATTGCAGAGGACTCAGAGCAAGCAGACATGGTGGCGTTTGTTGACTCATGGATCCATCAGGAGCTGGACATACCAGAGGATTTCCCGTTGGAAATTGAACGTGCACATCGCACCCTGACCCCCAAACCTAAGCCTGGAACCTCTCCAAGAGCAATTTTGGTCCACTTTCGTAAGTACACTACCAAGGAGAAAGTTCTGAAATTAGCATGGGGGAAAAAGAATCTGAACATGGATGGGCAAAGAGTTTATATTGACCAAGACTCCCCCCCCCCCACACACACACACATGATGATGAAGTGAAGAAAGGTACTCATGGTGGTGAAGTCACTTAGAGAGAAAGGCTTCAGGGCATATTTAAGGTGTCCTGCACGATTATGGTTACAGAACTCAGTGGGGGTTGACGTGTTTGAATCCCTCCTACAAGCAGTGCCCAAATTGAATGCCCTGAATATTCCAGTTCCAGATATAAGTGAAGAGATGGCAGATCAGGAGATAGAAGAAAGGTTATGGCAACTCGCCCCAGGAGTGAGACGGCAAGGCCGCAGAAGAATAGACACTTTGCTCTCCCTACACGCGGACTTAATGAGATGACTACCTCCAAAAAACCTGAACACCTGAGGAAAGAGATAGGATGACTTAAGACAGACTGTTCTATTTTGAGAGGAAAGTTTGTTCTTCGGAAGAAGGGCAGATTTTGATGTTTTCCAGACGGGGACTGTCTGAGGAGAGTGTTGGTGTATGTTAGGGACTTGGACCCTATGGCCTGAAGTGCAGTTCCCAAGAGACTTAATTTACTTGTGCACCAGTGATTGCCCCAGTCCCTCATACGCAGTGAAAATATCTCCATGGTCATAATCACTGGCTAAGGGGTAGATTGGACTACTTCAAGCAAGACTGAAATCTTTTAATTTTTTTTTTTCACTTTTATTTTATCACTTGGAATTAAAGAAGAGACTGATTTGACATTTGATTTCTCGAGGGAGCGAGAAGACTTGAGCACTTTGGAGGGGTCCTTTTTTTCTTTTCCTTTGAATTTTTCCTGGATCAGGTTGGACATCAACACCAAGGATTTATGTTCATTGTGGATTAGCACAGTTTTATGTGGACTTTTAGTTGCTTTACTGAACAATTAACCAGAGCTATTTAGTAAGATATCATCATGCTGCTAACTTTGTGATCATGGCAGGATTCCTTTAAAACAAAGCTTAAAGAGATATATCGTACCTGGTGGGGCATAATTGGGAATGGGTCGCCTGAACCACATTACCAGCTAGAGGAGGAAGAGGAGGGTTAGTAGCCCAGTGTTTTGTTGGGGCTGCTCTCTCAACACCTTGGTGCTTAACTTCTCTATCTCTCGTACTAACGAGAGACCTTTGTGTTGGGGATCCTTTCCTAGAGAGGGGTGCCCAGTGCAGGGGAAATTGTGACAAAGTTGACACCGCCTGAGGGCATACATATGTGCTTCAGGCAAGAATTAGTTTGTTATAAGGTTTATCCTGTAGTTCTAAACGGTAAGTTCTAACTTGCTGTTTGACTATTTGTACTTCTTTTTTTATGTTCATATATTTTTTTTCAGCCTGGGGGGAATGAGAGGTTATGGACGGGTTGGGTCAGGACTGATGAAGGAGACATATTCAATCCATAATGGGTACACTTAATATATGTACTTTGAATGTTAAAGGTATCAATAATGTTATAAAATGAACATAGATTCTGCAGGAATTACAAAGAGTGGGATGTGAGATTGGGTGTTTACAGGAGACGAAATTGTCTCAGAAAGAGCATGAGAAGTTACATAGAATGTGGGTAGGGGAGGTCTACGTAGACTCACATCCCACCCTGATGAGAGCTGGTACTGCTATTTTGATTAAAAGGGGAGTGACTTTTCGAGTTACGGGAGTACAGACTGAAGGAATGGACAGGTGGGTTATACTCTCTGGGGAACTCAGGGGAAAACCACTTAATATTATATCAGTTTATGCCCCCGCCTCTTCTTCGGGGGATTTTTTACAACATTATTTGACCGTATCACCCAATTACTCCCAGCTGAGATATGCTTGATGGGTGACTGAAATGTGGTGGAGAATTCAAGATTAGATAAGGATCCCCCGAGACGTGGGAAGGGTAGTATTGCTACCTCCAGACATCTTCGCATCCTGGTGGAGGAGTGGGAATTTCTGGATGTATGGAGATGGATGTACCCTAGTTCCAGGGATTTTACTTTGTATTCCTCGGCATCGCAATCATATTCTAGATTAGATAGAATATATACTTGGAAAACCAGATTACAATATTTTAAAGCAGTTACTGTTAAGCCGGTGGCCTTTTCAGACCATTCTTTGGTCCAGGCCCAGATTTGCTGGGATGGTGAATGTGACTGGGGTGGGGATTGGAGATATGACCTGGGAGTGGAAGGAGATGGGAATTTTATTCGGGAGATGAAAGAGAATATAGCACATTATATGCAGGAAACAGAGAGTGGGAGTCGGTGCTAAAATTTATTTGGGATGGGCTGAAAGCTGTTCTGCAGGGGAGATTCATTAGTTACTTGGCTTTTAAACAGAAACAATATAAAGCAAAAATTGAAAAATGTGTTGGGGAAATAGCCTCCCTTGAGAGGCAGCATAAAATATCTCAAGATGTAACAGTCTTGGCCGAATTGAACAAGGCTAGGGATTCCCTGGATCAACTCCTAACCAGAAAAACAATAAATTCCCTGAGATTCATGAACCAGAAATATTAATGGGGGGGAGGGGGAGTGGGCAAGCTACTGGCCCTAAGGTTTAGGAAGCAACAATCAGAGAGACATATTGCAAAAATTAACTCCAGGAAGCTTGGTTACCATGCCCAAAGAAATAGCAAGAGAATTTGCCACATACTATGCTAATTTGTACAAGGAAGAAAGGCTACCAGATCACCAACAAAAGATTGATAGTTTTTTGGAATGGGTGGAACTTCCTGCTTTAATGGATGATCAGAGAAAGGTTTTAGACCGCCCTTTTACAGAAACAGAGGTATTAGCAGTAATCAAATCTCTCCCAACTGGGAAATCCCCAGGACCTGACTGTTTTTCGGCAGAGTTCTACAAACAATTTGCAGCAGAAATTGTCCCCCATTGACCAAAGTTTGTAACTCGGCCCATGAGCTGGATAATACCCCGGATATGTGGAACGAGGCCTACATCGTGCTGATCCTGAAAGAGGGGAAGGATCTGGCAGACTGTAGTGGATATTGCCCAATATCCCTCCTTAATCAGGATATGAAGGTATTTACGAAATAACTTAGTAACAGATTACAAACTCTTATTCCTGGCCTGGTCCATCCCAATCAGACCAGTTTTATACTGGGACACCATATTCATGATAATATTCGCCTTCTTCTGAATACCATCTCTATAGCTCCCCACCTCCCCTCGGAAACACTTAATGCAGTAGTGGCATTGGATGCAGAGAAGGCCTTTGATAGGCTAGATTGTTGTTTTTTTTAAAAAGAGATCTTGAACAAATTTGGGTTTGGGGAGAAGTTCTTGGCTTGGATAGCAAATTTATATAATGGACCAAAGGCCAAAGTGAAGGTGGATGGGTTAACATCAGATTCCTTTGGAATTGAGAGGGGGACTAGGCAGGGTTGCCCACTCACTCCTTTTTGTTTTAAACATGGAGCCATTAGCAGCATTGAGTCAACAGTCACATGATTTCAGGGGAATTAAAGTCCAGGTATAGAAGCCCGGATTTCATTATATGCGGACGACACACTTATTTACATTTCTGACCTAGATCATTCAGTCCCCCTATTGGAAACTGTGTTAAAAGATTTTGGGGAAATCTCGGGCTTTAAAATCAATGACGCCAAGACTGAGATGTTTTCACTGTGGGCTAGGGGTACTTCACACCCCCCGCCTTTATATGGGAGTTATAGATGGGTCAAAGATAATTTTTGAAATCTGGCAATTCATATCCTAAGAGATATCACTAGATTGTACAAAGTTAATTATGGTCATATACTACAGAAGGTTCAAGAAGATTATCATAGATGGAATTTGCTACCACTTTCTCTCTCAGGTAGAATAGAGAGTATACGCATGAATGTTCTCCCGAGATTTCTTTTCCTTTTTTCTGCTATCCCCTTGGGGCTTTCAGACTCCTTTTGGAAGGAGCTTCAGTCAACTACCACCCGGGCAGTGTCGACCCCCACGTATTAAATGGTCCACTGTGTTGAGGAGTAAGAGGATGGGGATTATGGGAGTTCCAGATTTTCAGAAGTACTGCTGGGCAACCCAACTGGGAGTGGTGACCAAACTACATGAAACAGAAGATCCCCCTTTATGGACATTAATTGAAGGTGCTATGACACCTCAGTTACAATTTTTAGACCTCCTATATATGGATCATGCGGTGTTAGCTAGGGTTACTTTTGATAACCCATGGTCAGCGGTTGTCAAACAATCTTGGTTGGCAGTTTATAGGAGGTTGGAGGCTTCATTGGAGTTGGGCTCGTCTACCCCCTCTCCCCGAGAGCATGCTTAGATTGTGTCCCTCAATATTTAGATATGGGGTACAAAAGATGGTCTCAACAGGGTTTATCCAGAATAGGACACCTTTTGGAAGAAGGTATAATAAAATCTTTTATGCAGTTAAGAAGGGAATATAATTTGGCTAAACAAGACTTTTTTAAATATTTACAAATCCGACATTACCTTCAGGAGAAGGGGATAGGGGCTCAGAGAGAGAAAGGGACAAACCCACAATTGGAATTACTGCGCACCATATTGGGGAAAAAAGGAGAGAGAGGGTTAATTTCCAGACTTGTACAGTGCATGGAGATACAAGAGTCGGTCTGCCCTGTGGGGTTGGCGGGGAAGTGGGAGAAGGAAGCCGGTATTACACTGACGGAGGAGGAATGGTTGAAGATCTGGGAGTGGATACATACCACTGCATACCACTTGAGCTGTGTAGTGGATGAGAGAATTTAGATGGGAGGTGACTTCTAGATGTTTTCTCACGCCCATGATTACACAACATATAAAACATTCCAATACTAACCTATGTTGGAGACAGTGTGGGGAGACTGGCTCTCATTTTCATATCTTTTGGAATTGTGTCAAATTAAAACCCTATTGGGACCTCATTCAGATGGCTTTTAACCAGATCTTTGACATCCAATTCCCGGTTCAGTCAGAAACTTGGCTTTTTGGGTATATTCCTCAGGGTATATTGTCTACATCACAGTTAAGGCTATTCCATATGCTGCTTCCAGCCGCCTTAAAGGCTATTACTATGTATCGGTTGTCCCCATCGATCCCCACAGAAGAATTATGGTATAACTTATAATTAAAGATACTAATAATGAATAATATTACTGCAAAAATGAGAAAGGGCTTAGTTAAGTTTAAGGTGAGATGGCTACCCTTTCTACATCTGAAGGCTCAGAAGGAACATAAAGATATTCTACAAATTCTAGCAGAATTAATTGGTTAGACTAGGAGTAGTTGCTGACCTGCTGAGACCCCTGCTTCACCCATATATCCAGGCAACACCTTTCCCCCTTTTTTCTTTTCTCTATTCCCTTTTGTCTTTCCTATCCTCTTTTTTCCATTTCTCCTTCTCTTATTACTATATCTTGTTCTTTTCTCTGTCAGTATTCAGCGACAATCAGAGTGTTTTTAAGAAGTAACCATGATATAGTAGTATTGGTACATAGGGCACTGATGTGCATGTCTGAAGGTGGAGGGAGTGGTATATTCAGTTAAGTCAAGAGTCATTCTAGATGTATAATCATGTTGGATGGGAGTAGTATACTCAAATCATGTAAAATTGCTCTTTCTACTCATTAGATGCATGGATATGTAATCTCAGGTCTCTCTATATAAAATGGAAAATCAATAAACTTTGATTTAAAAAAAAAAGTAAAACTGGATGGTTTACAGAAAACACTAGATACTGTTATTCTAAACTATACCTTGTTTTGATTTTAGAGTCCAGACAAGATTTTAAATGTCCTTGTAGAGATGAGTCCTTAAGCAACAGTTCTGTAGCAAGTGTTTAATACAAGTCAATTCCTCTGAATGTCCTTTTAAAAAAAGTCTTCATGCACTTTCCTAGGTGAAAAGTCTTGGTTTCCAAAATTCTGACTTAAAATCAGAGTTTTCTGTACAGTATGTCACAAGTTGAACTTTCCACACACTCAGGTCTGGTTTTAGAGATTTTTGAAGGCCTACACATATACTGTGGGGCCCAGATATTCAAAAGGGTAGCGAGTGGCGCAACAGTGTTGTGCCGTGCACAACCCACTGATGCGCCCTGGCACGATATTCAAACGGGGATTGTGCCTGGCACAAATCCCAATGCACCGGAGTGCATCAGCAATGTATGCGGCGAGGTGGTGCCCATGCATGCTCTGCACATCCCGATATTCAGCCCGGGATGTGCTGAGTCCATGCAAGCACAACCCCTACTTGCACCACACACTGGTGAGCCAAAAAAAAGTAACAACAGCTGGCCACCCACAGGTGAGGTGCCATATTGCAGGGTGCAACACGGCAGCTGCCACCTGTGGGTGGCCACCCAAGCTCCAGCTGCATCTCCGTGGTGGCACCCCCCCCATGCCCGATCACAGGCATCTGTTTAAAATACAAAAGTCCTATCTTCCTGGTGATCCAGTGGACCGCTGTCAGCCCGATCGTGGGCATTTGTAATAAGAATGAATGATAATATCCCTGGTGGTCCAGTGGACCGCTCGCAGCCCGATCGCGGGCATATGTAAGATTATAATTAAATCCAATATCCCTGGTGGTCCAGTGGACCTTCCATAATGAGATCGCGGGCATTCATTATTAAGAAAATGAAATCCAATATCCTGGTGGTCCAGTGGACCGCCTTGCAGCCCAATCACGGGCATATGTAAGATTAAAATTAAGTCCAATATCCCTGGTGGTCAGTGGACGCTCTTAGCCAATCGCGGGCATATGTAAATTAAATTTAAGTCCAATATCCCTGGTGGACCAGTGGTACCCCCCTCCCCACCCGCCCACTGAGCCCCATTGCCCGTCGGTCAGCAGTGGGCGGCAGCACCCAGCCTGCCGCCCGCCTGCCAACCGACACCGTAGGTAGGGCTCTACGCCCATTAGTCCACAGCGTGAGCCAATGGGCATGCAGCCCGTACCATACTGCACATTCCAGATATGTGAATGGATCCATTCAAGATAGTGTCCCATTCTAAAGTCTATTACAGCACATACAACATGAACCCACATAAATGGATGTAGGCCTATCATGCGACAAGGGGTATGACACAGTGGACCACCAGGGAATCATTCTGACAGTGTGAATGGAAGAACAGGGTGGGCATACAGTACAGCCACTCTACCGTTTGGAGGGTGGGGGTGTGGGCATAGTGCCACGTTAAGCAATGTTTCTTAGGTACAGTAAACAATGCCACTTGGTGGGCTTTTTTACCATCATTGCAACTCTTTGAATAGCCCACTGCACCAGTACGCATGAGGGGACCCCTTCATTTGCATAGATGCAGCAGTATTTTAACACCTTGGCTCTTGTGGGTTTGAAGGGCGCTCCCAGGGCCTCTAACTATGGCTCTGGCAGGTGCATTTACGTAAACACAGGTTAGAGCTTGTCCTAACCCACTGTAATCCTTGAATATCTGGCCCCCCCGATATACACTTGTTGACTTTTCATTTTCTCTTTTTTTCCATAAAGATTTTTATTGCTCATTTTCTCTTTTTAAAGTACAGGGCACTGCATGCCAAGTATTACAGTCACTCAGCCTTTCACAATTACAAGATATAGCGTCATATTACCAGATTATTGCAGGGTGCAGGGCTCCTGGCTGGTTCCCTTGTCAAGCTACCAAATGACTTTCAATTGTTTTTAGTTAGCTGGGCTGTTCCCTCGGGGAATCCCTTTAGCCAGAGATTTCACCTGGTGTGGGGGGGGGGGGGGGGCACTGGTGCAGAACGATGTCCCACATGATTCCAAGGAATTCTCTAGACAACTACTCAACAGGAAGTATAAATGACTCTGGGCAGAGGTTGTCACTTCTTTATCCTTGTCCAGTCTGAACTGCAGCATCCTGGGCTTGTTAAGCCCAAGCAGCTGGCTCCACCTTTAGAACCCTCAATCAGTACCACCTGATGCAAAGCTCTTAAAGGTATACCAAGTACTCATAATGTAGGCTGGGTAGACCTAGGGGGAGCACAACTCACTTGGGTGTTCCTTTTTTGCAGGAAACTGGCAAATTACTTTAAAAAGAAAATGATTATAGTGTGTCAGTAGGTGAAGTACAAATGGCACAGAGGGTTATCTTGGATTAGACTAAAGGCTTTTTTTTAATTCAGCTTTATTAATCTACTGTACAGGTACAATAAAATGTACAGACATCAGCAGGTGTCCATCAAGTTTTTCTGAATTTCACAGCAGTGACACACATGTAGTATCATACATCAAAATAGCACATTTTGCATATTTCTGTTCCAGTACAAGGATCCTAGGAGTTATCTGGAGTGTGCCCTGCCTACCTCCCTTCCATGGCATATTCTCTGTGTCCTGCCTCTGTCCCCTTCTCCCTTTCAGAATGTCCTCCTATATGACATGGGATCAAATTTGGGTTTGTTTTTCTGATATAGCACCCAGTGAAGCCACTGAGAAGTGAAGTTGCATGATATTTTATTCAAAATAAAAGTGAGCTGTTCTGTTTTATAAATCTCCCCCACCACCGTGAACCAGTTCTGCAGGGAAGGGGGATCCTCAGAGAGCCATCTACATTTTATGGCCTTCTGGGCGGCTGCCATCAGCACCCTTCATAGGTAAATCATTTCCCTCCACTTCACCTCATATGGGATGATCCCTACTATCACATGATCTAAATCCTGTGCAGTTGTAGACCCAAACATTTAATTACAGGCTTGTCCCACTTGTTCCCCAAATGGGGTTAATTTGGGGCATGGCCAAAATATGTGGGAGTGGTGAGCTCGAGTCTCAGCACACTGTCTCTAGCAACTGAGTGAAACCCCTGATCTTACTTCAAGAGGGCTCTTGCAGTAGGTATTCACATATAGGACTGACCCACCAGGCATCAGGACCCCACGGAAAAATTTCTAGCTAGCAGTCTCTGGCAGGGGAACCGCCCCCACGTCAGGTGACAGGTGTCATACAACATTGGTGAAAAGGGGCGATCCCCCACACCCGCCTTCTAGTTCTTACCCGCCGTCGGCTTGTGAAAGTTCCTTGCAGTAGAATTCAACGCTCATCAGTCTTTTGTCAGTCCATTAGTTTTCAAATTTTTCAACCTAATTTTCTTTGTTTCTCAAGTTTCCTCATCGATTCGCTGTGTATGTTGTCACCGCCCTCCGAATCACATAAAAATAAGTGTGACTCGTGTGGATCTCAACTTCCACACGAGGATGGCCACTCCTTGCGCCTCTTCTGTCTGGGCCCAGACCACCCCATGGAGAAGTGCCAGCACTGCCAGAAATTTAACTCCGCTACCCGGAAAAGAAGGCAACAGTCCCTGGAAGCCCATACCCTCAAGAAACAAATGGCATCCATGGAAAGGGAGCTAAAGAAATTAAGGCAGGTGTCCACTTCCCCCGAAGGTCGCAAGAAGAAGCGTGACAAGGAGAAGCAGCGAGAGCGGGAAATGACTTCCACGGCACTCAAGGTAACGTCCCCTCTGGGGGACCGCTCCATGATGGCCGTCTTGATGGTCACCAAGAAGGCATCGCCCCTCCCATCTGGCTCGTGCCTGAGCCCCTCGGGAGCCTCCAGGGAAAAGGAGGTCTCCACTCTGCGGAAGGCCGCTTCTACCGCGCGGTCTTCGGGTCAAAGTGGGGCCGGTAAGTCAGACGCCTGTCCAGACAGTGCTGATAAGCCGCTTGCCCCTTCATGGGGGGGCGCTCGGCCAAACCTTCGTCTGACAAGGTCGCATCCCCAGCGCGGCCTTTCTCAGGCAGGGACTCCGATAAGTCAGACGTCAGCTCCTCCAACGCCTGCCCGGATTCGGCCGTTAAGTCGGATGCCAGTCCTATCGACGCCCGCCCGACCAAAGAGACTGCGCCAGACCCTAAGGATCAGTCCGATGTTCCAGGCTCCCCAGAGCACGTTCCGCTGCCTTCAGAGGCCCCTATTCTAACCGTCCCTCCCCGTTCGTCACGGAGGATCTAGAAATGCTGCCGTCAGGGTCCCCTCCTTTGGGAACCGATACCCTGATGCCGACCCGGACGCCAGCATACCTGACACCAGCTGACATCCCCTTACTGTCAGGTCCTTCAGACCCTGTTGATGGCGTGCCCACACTGGGCCCGACACCCAAGGTGCCAGCATTACCACCGCCTGGCCCATTAACTGGGCCTCTGTCAGGTCGCTCTACTCTGTCAGAGCCCCTGGCTCTTAGGTATCCCACACCATAATATCTGGTGCCACAGTACCCGGCTCCACAGTATCCTGTGCCTCAGTACCCGACACCGCAGTATCCGGCTCTGTCGTACCCAATGCCCCAATACTCGACACCAGGTTACCAGCTGTCAGGTTATGGATACTCCTTTTATGGATATCCTCAATATCCATATCCCCCCCTCCTCCTCCTCCTCCTCCGCCCACTAACCAGCCGCTGGCAGACTTGAAGGAGACACTGGCCTCCTGGTGGGCTAAGGCCAAGGCTCAACTCACTAGGGAGGTCGAAAGTCATCTGTCGACGCCGGACCTTATACAGGATCCCCTACGTCGGTGAGTCCTCTGATACCTGGGGAGGGGAGGATACATGCCCCTTGGAACTCCCCAAAGGGGCCGTCCCTCCCCCTCATAGGGAGGAGTCTTCCTCTTCATCGTCAGATATGTCTGACTCAGACTCAGAGACTGGATACTCTGATCCTGACGACAAGCCACGTACTCCAGATCGCCCCAGGCAAAGGATCCCTCGGAAGTCTCCTCCAGAGGATCCCTCCTTTCTGGAGTTACTGAGGAAAATCCAGGAAGTCCATCAGTGGCAATCACTGGAGCCAGACCCACAGTGCAAAAAACTCACTGCCCATCTGGATCTGCCCGATACTGCTCTGACGCTGATTCCACCCTGGATAGAGCCTCACGCGGATCTTGTTTCCACTATTTGTAAACAACCTTCAGTGTTAGCCCCCCTTCCGAGGAAAGCGGATCGGCTATATCAGGCTCCCGAGGGCATAGATTTCCTGAATCTACACCCCAATGCGGACTCGGTCATCATCAGCGCCGCTCACGGGCGTTCCGCTAACCCAAAACCCCTCAGCTCATCTCCGCCTGACAAGGAATCCCGACTTCCGGACCAATATGGGAAGAAGATCTATTCCTTTTCTACCCTGAGTATTAGGGCCCTGAACTATGTGGCACATATGGGGGACTTCCAGAAGACCATCCTTAGTCAGGTGGAATCTAAATTGGACTCCCTTCCTGAGTCTCAGACTAAGCAGAAAGTGGCAGATCTTGTCCATTCTGCTCGTTCAGCCAGTCGGTACATGCTTTGTGCCACTTTCCATGCAGTGGACACAGCTGGAAGGAGCTCGGCTTTTGCCGTAGGCTTACGACGTCATGCCTGGCTCTGTGTGTCAGGATTAGTCCCTGAATTGCAGTCCGTCATCCAGGATGCTTCCTTTAGGGGTTTGGTGCTGTTCGAGGCTGATGTCAAGGATATCATTACCGACCTGTAGGAGAAGGGTACTGCACTCAAGTCTGTCGACTCTATATACAGGCTCCCTCAGGGACAGTGACATCCTTTTCATAGACGGAACCGACAAAAGCCAAAACCACAAGGCAAATGGGCCAACAAGCATCGGGTCCTTCCAGCAACCAAGATCCCCTCTCACAAAAAAGCTGCGGGAGCCTCAGCTGCTGTGCTGCCCCACACCTTCTGACTCCCCTGCCTCTGGAGGCTCCAGAGGAACCAGTAGGGGGGGAGATTCTCCTTACATCTGCCGGGTTGGGAGAGAATAACGTCAGATGCTTGGGTGCTCCAGTTGATATCAGTAGAACACACTATAGAGTTTCTACAGAAACCACCCCGAAGACCACCCCTCAGTCATCTTATTCCCCTCAACATCTTCCTCTGGTCCTAAAGGAAATCACCTCCCTTCTCTCAAAGGTGGCAATAGAACCAGTCCCAACCATCTTTGGGGGATGGGTTACTATTCCCTTTTCGTCCTAGTTCCAAAGAAGACGGGAGATGTGAGGCCTATCTTAGACCTCAGTTCCCTGAACATGTTCATGGAATACAAATGCTTCAGAATGCTCTCCTTGCAGAGCCTTCTAAAACTTCTTTGGCAGGGACAGTGGCTGTGCACTTTGGACATGTAGGATGCCTACCTGCACATCCCCATATGCCCTACCCACCTCAAATTTCTCCGTTTTTGCTTTCAGGGAGACCACTACCAATTCAAGGCCCTCCCATTTGGTCTTTCCTCAGCCACCCAAGTTTTTACCAAATGCCTGCCTGTCTGTGGTAGTGGCCCACCTGCGTACCCAGGGGGTTCAGGTGTTCCTGTACCTGGACGATTGGCTCCTGGTGGCCTCATCCAGGGAGGAACTCCTGCACTCTCTTTCCCTTACCTGCAGGGTTTCACCAGCTTGGGTATCACCATCAACCGGCAAAGTCCCATTTGGTCCCTTGCCAATACCTCCAGTTTATAGGAGCGATTCTGGACACGACCATTGGCAAAGCCTTTTTGCCTCAGGACAGGATGGACACCCTTCAGACTCAGGCCCATCTTCTGTCCAGTCACAGGAAGTTCGGAGCCAGGTCAGTCCTTCAACTCCTCGGGCTAATGGCGGCTGCCATCCCGACAGTCCCATGCGCTCGGCTCCATATGAGGATCTCTCGATGGATGCTTCGGTCTCAATGGGACCAAACTCTGGACAGTTTAGACCAAGAGGTGCTAGTTTCTGATCCCATGATCAGGGACTTACAATGGTGGATGGTGCCGGAGAACCTATGCCTTTGGAGTTCATTTCAATATCGAACCCCCTTTCCAGACGTTGATGACAAATGCATCAGGGGAAGGCTAAGGTGCCCATCTCGGGTCTCACAGGACTCGGGGCAGCTGGTCAAAGTTCAAACAAAACTTACACATAAATGTACTCAAACTGAGAGCAGTCCTTTACACCCCTCATGCTCTTCGCTCCATTATTCTTCTTCCCAGTCATCTCCTCGTACAAACAGACAACATGTGCATAGTCTGGTATCTCAACAAGCAGGGAGGAACACGTTCCTACCTTCTGTGCTGGGAAGCAATGAGGGTCTGGCTTTGGGCAACCCAGCATCACCTTCACTTGACCAAGATTCACGTTCCAGGAGTGGAAAACACGTTATCGGATCGACTCAGTCGGTCCTCAGCCAGGTCCCACAAATGGAAATTGGATCAAGAAGTCGTAAACAATATGTTTCAGCAGTGGGGCTGTCCTCAGATAGACCTCTTCGCTTCTCCCCAAAATGCAAAACTTCCCACTTTCTGCTCGCTCGCTCCAGGGTGAAGCATTTTTTTGGCGGGACACACTGTCTCTCGCTTGGAGGGACAGATTCATTTATGCCTTCCCTCCTCTTCCTTTAATTCCGTGGGTCCTGAACAAACTCATATCAGATGGAGCTCGAATGATTCTTATCACTCCCTTCTGGCCCAGGCAAGTTTGGTTCTCTCTACTGCAACAGTTTTCAGAGGAACCTCCACTTCCTTTTCCTCTGTCACAAGAATTGTTGACTCAGGATCAGGGGACCCTTGTTCATCCTGGTCTCAGATCCCTTCATCTACATGCGTGGCTCCTGCAGACGTAGTGAAAGCCCGCTTTGGAGTTTCTCTGCTCGTAGCGGACATCTTGGTAGAGGCCCAAAAGCCTTCCACCAGGTCCACCTACGCCATGAAGTGTAAACGATTTTCAATTTGGGCTTCTTCGAAAGACTTCGAACCTTTCTCATGCCCAGTCAATAAAGTCCTGGACTACATACATCACCTCTTCGACCTGGGTCTCAGCCATTCCTCATTAATGTTCACATGGCCGCTATTTCAGCCTACCATATTTCCTTCGGGGACAGGACTTTTGCTCAGTTGGAAGTCTCCAAGACCTTCCTCAGAGGGGTTCTCCATTTGAGACCCCCCATCCGCATTCCTGCCCCTCTTTGGGACTTGAATTTCATTCTGGAGAAGCTTACTCTACCTCCCTTTGAGCCAGCAGCTACATAAGATTTAAAGTTCCTTTCTTGGAAGACTCTCTTCCTTGTGGCCATTACTTCTACTCGGCGTATTTCTGAGCTTCAGGCCTTGTTGTGTAAAATCCCGTAACTGATTTTTCACAAGGAATATGTGGTTCTGTGCACCAACCCTAAGTTTCTTCCTAAGGTGATGGCTGAATCTATGCTGAATCAATCCATCGAGCTACCCGCTTTCTTTACGCAACACTCCAATCAAGGGGAATACCTCTTGCATGTTTTGGATGTTCACAGAATACTGAGATACTACACCACTCGGACTAAGGATCTCAGGAAAACTGATCAGCTTTTTGTCTCTTTTGCTTACAAAATTGAAGGCAGTGCTGTCTCTAAGCAATGCCTATCGAAATGGTTGGCTCATTGTATCACTTTCTGTTATGACAAGTACAACAAGACCCTGCCGGGTCAAGTCAGAGGTCACTCCACCAGAGGAGTAGCTGCCTCTGTGGTTTGTTTCAAGAATGTGTCAGCAGCAGACATTTGTGCAGCCTCAACTTGGACTTCTGTCCATACCTTTACAAAACACTATAGTTTGGACATTGCCTCTCACCTTAGAGCAGGCTTTGGGTTGGCTGTGCTCCCAGGTCTCCTTTTGTGAGCCCTTTCAGCCTGAGGTTCCATGCTATGGATCTCAGTCCTCCTTCCGAATGCTTTTCCTTGTTCCAGACTGCTTGGAACTCAGTCCTATATGTGAATACCTACTGCAAGAGCCCTCTTGACGTAAGATAGTACAGTTACCTAAGAACTTACCGCACCAGTAGATCTTCGAGAGAGGCTCTTGCAGTAGGTATTGCCTTTCCACCCTCCATCCTCCTAAGCTTTTTTGGCTCTATTTCCATGAGGGGAAATCTCCTCTTCTCTCTCGTTTTGCCTCTTTTGGCCCTTGGCAGGAAAGAACTGGAAGGCAGGCATGGGGGACCGCCCCTTTATACCGACGTCGTATGACGCCGATCACCTGACGTGGGGGCGGTCCCATGCCAGAGACTGCTAGCTAGAAATTCTTCTGTTGGGTCCTGATGCCTGGCGGGTCAGTCCTATATGTGAATACCTACTATAAGAGCCTCTCTCGAAGATCTACTGTTACGGTAAGTTCTTACATAACTGTACTTTTCCCACTTTCCCTGAATCACGGGAGTACAGAGTAGTATGCTTTCACCTTCTGACTGTACTCCTACTACACTGGGGAATACATGGTCCTGAATAAGGACAGAAAAAATGAACTCCACTCATGTGGTGCCAGAGCCAGCCCATCCTCTTGTTCCCATGCCTGCCTGAGTGTACGCGATGATTCTGGGGCCCCCCCCAAAGACACTGAATCAGGCCAATATCTGACCCCCAGGAACCTCACCTCCAAAATGTCCTTCACAGTTTGCACAAAATTACAGATTGTGGCGGGGTGTGGGGGTGCTCCATTCTCTTGCAGGTCTGGATAAAGGCCCATACCTGAAGGACCTGGAAAAAGTCTGTGTGGTTTAAATCAAAGTATTACTTTTTGCTGGCCCGGTGGTGCTGAGGGCTGAGGCGCTGGATGCCTTACCTCGCGCTGCACCAGCAACCCGTGTTCAGGAACGAGCATGGGTTGCCGGGGGTTGGTGGGGGAGGAGAAGGGTAGAGCGTCCATTGGACTGCTCTCCTTCTCCGGGGAGGGGGGGTTCACTTCCTGATGCCCGATTGCCCCCTGGCAGAGGCTGGGGGTCAGGGCATAGGGTGACAGCATCGGGTAGGAGTCTGGGCAGATGCCTGGGGGAGAAGCGTGTGGACACATGCGACTCTGCCCCCACTGGTGTAATTGCACGCCCATGGCTTCAATAATGGGAGGGGAGGAGCAAACAAGGAAAAAGGGGACACCTCTCGCACGACTTGATGGCTGTCCGCGAGTGTTCATCAGGAGCTGGCACCCAAACTGGATCCGTGAGGGTGGGGAGTTAGGTGCTCCCTGCCACCCCGCTGTGGGGGGTAAGCCACAGGGGTTTCAGGGTGCCAGTCCCAGTCGAGACGGACGGCGGACGGATCCCTGGATGGGATACGAGGAGTACCAGGGGCAGAGAGGTGGCCCAGGAGGATAAATAAATACACACACACACAAAAAAAAAGTATTACTTTCTAGTTCAAATGTCACCACAACCCCTTCAAACAGAAACTGGCAATGGCAGCACAGACCTCTCTGCACCCAGTGTCTGTATGTGTCGTCTATACTTGCCAGAGAGAAAGCCACATCCCATGCCAGCCACCTAAAGGTCACAGATGGGGGCCCAAGGGGAATCTATTTCAAATCCTGTAGCCTACATCTAGGGAGCTCCGGATAGCCCCCTCAACAAAGACTTAAGGCTTTGACCATGAGGTCATCTTCAGGAGTGATGTAAAAAAAAAGCAGCAGGCTTAGTCAAGTGTCAGTCTAGTAATTACATATAGTATTATAAATGACAACATGGGTCATCACATCAAACGCCATCATTTGTTTATGACAGCAAAGGCTGCTGTTATCAACTTGTCAATTTCATGATGATAATGTGTAAATGACGGCACTGGGCAGTAGTTTTAAATCTGCTTATTTCTGTTAGGATAGTGAGCACAGACTAGTGTCATCCATTTAATGGTGATTTTGCAAGACGTATACGCTAACTACCTACCACACTATTACGAACAGTAGAGATGCAGGAGACCTTTTCATCCCGAGCCAAAGGAATTTTCAGGAACACTACAGAGGCAGTGCATTCAAACTCCAGAGGGAGTGGTGTCCTGCCGTGCCACATTAGTGCCTCCTGTAGTGGATCAAGGGGTGAGCTTGATATTGTGGGATACAACACGGTTGCATTTTTATCATTTGCTTATTTTGTTGGGGTTTTTTTACTGTATTGTTTGACTTTCTGTCCCATTTCTCTGTAATCTGTTCCCCTTGGGAGTTGCACCTGGAAACAAGCCTTGGCCAAGGGTGCCTCTCCTGGTCACCAGTTTACAGATAAGAAAAATTAAAACCTCTGCCTTCCTCCAACATAAAACATTAAAACCTCCACCTTTTTCCAACGTAGGTTTGGCATTGACCTGACAGGAGGGTACCAACACATCCAGCTACAGTATGTAACAGTGTAACACTGGCTAACCCCTTAGTCCAACAAGCAATAGCCATTTTAGCCTAATCTAAATGGTAAAACATTTTTTCAGTGAACATGCAAGTGCCTTGACAAAACTTCTACCCTCATGAAATAATTTTATATCAGCTCCCAGGGGTGATTATGAGAGGGGCAGGTTTTAGAGGAAGGAGAAATCCTTCCCTGCCTGGCCAAGACTACTCATGGATGACACCACACAGTTCACTATTCTCCATGAATGGGCTGCAAACCCTGGGCCTCGAATGTTCTCCCATCACCAAGGAAAAAAAGACACGGTATCAGCCCCACTATGGGGGATGATGCCACAGAGGCATGGCTGATGGGTAGTAACGTCTGTTAGTTTCTTTTTGTACACAGTTGTATTCCTGTTGTCTAGGGTTTTCACGTCCCCATCCCCAGTACTTACTAGTACTTACTCTGTATTGGTCTCTGCACATTTTGACTCCTTGACATGAATCTCAAGCTTCTTTAGTGAATTTTTCATGTGATTTTTCAGATTCAAGGACCATCTGCTTATGATTCTACCTCTGCATGTCTTGATTGCAGACGTTGGAGCTATTTGTCAGTGTCAGTGGCTTAGTAGGTAGCACACTTGCCTCCGAGGCCAGGAGATCAGAGGGCTGTGGGTTCAGTTCCCACATCTGGCACATGGGTTAATATCCCAGTACTGACACTGTAGTGCAGCATGAGAGGGGTGCTGCACTTCTGAGGTGCTGTCTTTCGGATGAGAATTAAAGCAAGGTGCCATCTGCCTGGATTGGTGGTAGTTCAGGTGGATGGTAAAGATCCCATGGCACTTATCGAAAAGAATAGAGGAATTTCCCCTGGTGTCCTGGCCAAATTTTCCTCATTCATTAAAAAAAATACCACCAACAGCTTAATCTGATTCAAGGTCAGTTGGCATTCATCTGTATTCTCCTTCCCCCGGGTTGTGCCTGAAAATAGGCAGGATTTGTCTAGTGCACTTACCTGGTCAACAAAAACTAAATAAATAAATAAATAAAAATTTGTTTTTTCCCCAGTGGTGCACTGGGTGTTGAGCTTGAGTGACTGGTGGATTTGGCGGTAGAGATTCATGTCCCATTGTTTTTTTTTCTCTCCATAGTTTTGCCTGACTCCTTATCACACAGACTCCCTTCAGTTTTTCTGTTGGCAGTTAGTTGTTATGAAGAAAATCAAATCACTTTTAGTTATAAAAAAGCGCACTTCCTTGCGTTTGTTGCACTTGTACATAATAAAAAGCATCAAAGCAATATAGATACTCTTTAATCATTATAAAATTACAGTTCTTAAAAATCTCATATCAGCAAGCTTAGAGAGGATCTGGAAAGGCTAAGCCAAATAAATAAGTCTTAAAGGCAGACCTAAAGTACATTTGCTGGCATTTCTTCCCACTGATGTTGCATATTTGCCAAGATGTGGTTGAGTTACTGTTCATGTAAACCCAAGCAGTGATTTCATTTTGTGTCACAGGGTGGTGCTGTACAACTGCAGATGGCAAATACAGGGAACCAAATCCTCTTTAATATCTGGTTACAAACACCTAGGGAAGAATAGTCATAAGTCCAGGTTATATACATGCACTTCCAGATTTTCACAATCTTTCATGGCCGAACAAGACTGCATTGTTTACTGGTGGAGACATTTGTGAAATAGGTCTGACCCAGAGTTTGTGTACAACAGTACAGTGTGTATCCCATTGGGGGAGGAGCATTAATGTCAAAAGTTGCAATAGCAGAATAATGAAGCAGTCAGCTACAGATTTTAAAACGTTTTTGTGAGTTGGCTGTGTGGCTAGGGGTTAGAGCTACCTCTGATTCCCACCAGCCGGTGACCTGGGTTGGGAAGCGGACTCAGGTCAGTTGGGGGTGGGGATCAAGCATTCAAGTGTCAGCTGTCCTCTCCCGGGAAGGGAGAATATCCAGTCCATTCTATGCCTGCCTCCTAGGGGAGGTTGGGTGGCAGGGCATGTGAGTAATGTCAGAGGTGGGCTGCTGGCCATGTAAAGCAGTTGTGTGCTTCCTACACACCTGTGTCTGGGTCCTTGCATGCCGTGTAGCTGGGAGAAAAAGTGAAACCTAGAAGGCAGGCATGCAAGGTGCCGACCTGACTGTCGCAGGCCCCACTCCCACTGACCAGGCGCCCTCCTTTGGAGCTGTATTTGGATTGTACTCTGGAGCAGCTTGGCATGCCCTGCAAGCCCCACCACAGGAACCACTTCGTAGAGGAACACTAAGTTCTAGGGATGGTAGGGTGATGGAGCTGGACAGTGTGGGGCCACATGAGGGCAGACCACCAGAAGGCAAACTGCATATTAAAAAGAGTTTTTATATTTAAGAAAATACTGTGCTTCTATTATGGACTAAGAGTGTATGAGCTTTGATGGGTGAGCAATAAGACACTGCAGGGTTTTGTTTTCTATTTGTAAACTGCTGTCCAAGTGCATTGCTATGCATGAGGTAACTGCAGTGAGTGCCTTCAACCACCTGGAAGCATGGTTTCTGAATAGAAACCAACACCCTGGTGCATCTTATTGGGCATATTATAATAAATAAAAAATATAAAGTCATTTTTGAATAAATAATTGTAAGTCTAATTATTCATAATGTTAGCGCCATTCCTGATTGGCTGCTGTGCCGGTCTGAAATCTCTTAGAAGTGACCATCGCGGCACCCACTGCCAGCTTCCCACTACTGCCATAGCTGTTTACCGTAGCATTGTATGGAGGCAAGCTGCAGAGCCTGAGAGAAAACTTTATGGAACATAAAAAGTTTGAACATAATAATGATAAAAGAAAAAATGGCAGTACTTGTACCATGTGCCACAGAACATGTCATGCCATGCCACAGAAATGCCTACCTACCCATGCGCTCCCACTGAAACGCTTACCAACACCACAAAGAAAGTAAGTGCAAAACAAAGAATCCATTATTGCAATTAGACATATAATCACAATAATGACCTCGGAGTCGGTCATTTCCTTGAGATTAATGACCGACTGGAAGGGGGTGGCCCTCAGCTGCACGTCGGGCCACTTTCCCCCCCAGCCAGTCATTAATATCTTGGAAATGACTGGCTCTTCGGTCATTATTGCTTAAGTAATTTAGAAAAATGGTTGTATAATGTAAAAACACAGAAAACAAGAAAAAGGTAGTCTTTGCTAAAACTGATAGAGATATAGTTGTGCTAGGGGATTCTATCCTTAAAATTACAAATAGAGTAATAATTAAGGACAAAAAAGACACAACAGCAGTTTGTATCCAACCAGGGGCAGGTATACAAGATATAAGCAACAAAGTTCATGGCTTCCTTGAAAATGCTAGGGATCCTTTAGTGGTGGTGGTGGTGGTGGTGGTAGTGGTGGGGGCGCTGTAGAGCAGCAACATGGCAGCATCCTGAGCAAGCTCTAACAAAGAGTCCTAGAAAAGGATTAAACACCTTAAATAACTCAACAACTTACGGTGTTTATTTATCCTAGTGTTAATCGGAACAAGTGGGCTACAAGATGAGCCCAAAAAAGTACTCAAATCGCACCTCACCGAGCTTGGATGTCTGTCTGTTGGCTCCAGGTGCTACTACAAGTTCTGGGCCTCCTGCTACAAAAAAAATGGTCTTTCCAGAGCTCATGACAATGCAGATATTAACAATGCTCAGTAAAATCCAAGCCACGGGAGATGAGATCAATAAGCGGCTGGCAGCGGTCAAAGCTAAGCTATCAGAAAATGACCGTTTAATACAGAACAATACGGCTGCAATACAGGACCTTAAGGAGAGCAGAGATTGCCAATCAGAGTGCAGTGCAGCCTACATCAAGGATCTTAACCTCCTGAAATTGAAAATGGAGTCTCTTGAAAATATGCAGAGACATTCTAATATCCAAATTGTGGGGTTCCCATCTAAGTTTGCCGGTTTGACGGATTTACCATTTGCATTACAGAGATTACTCTTCAAGGATTTACAATTGTTGCCTTCAGATGTGGGGATCCACGTTGTGAAAGTGTTCTCCATCCCACAATGGCAACGGACCAGGGAAGTAGCCCAGCAACAGCCGCACACCTCAATTGCTACTCTTTCCTTGCCAGAAGCCCAGATTGCTTTATTACAGGCTGCACGTTCTTGAGGCGAGATAGTCTGGGAAGGCAATTGCCTCTCTTTTTTCCAGGACCTTGCGGCACAAACTCAAATGTGCAAGAAAGAGCTACAGCTCATCAGAAAGATCTTCTCCATAATCGTATTGAGGCCTGTCTAAATTTCCCAGTGAGGCTCCTAATTAAGATGCCTCTAAAACCCACGTCTTTGTGGACCCCGCAGCTGCATCAACGTTTGCTGAAAAATTTATTGCAAGCTTAAAGCCTGTGGTGAATATCTCAGATGAGGATGGATGAAGCAATGCTTGATGTAAAGATATTCAACTACGATGCTTCAGTACCTGAGGTAGAGACTGCACATAGGGGTAACTTTATTTTTGGCACCACGATTGGATTATATAGTGAGGATCTCACTTCAAGAAACAGCTCTTGCAGCAGGTAACACCATTAGGACTGAAGCCGGCAGGCGCCAGAACCCCATGGAAATTTTCTAGCTAGCAGTATTCAGCGGGGACTGCCTCCAATGTCAGTCTCGCCCCCGACGTCAGGCATAGTACATAAGGAGGCGGTCCCGCAGAATCCCCAGTTCTTTTCCCGCCGTCGACTCGCCAGCATCGGCCTCTCGGTTTCTACCTAGTGCATGATGACTTAGAACTTCTTCAAGTAGTTTCTACAAAACTAATGTCCTCTCCAACTCCTTCTTCTGAGGGACACTTTTCCAAGTGTGCCTGCGGAAAACAGATCCCTTTCAAGGATCCTCATTCTTCCTGCATGCGGTGCTTAGGCCCGGACCATGACACCAAGGCCTGCACCTTCTGTCAAGGGTTCAACAGTTGCACCAGGATCCGCTGTCAGAAGGCACTTCAGGCGTACCTGTTAGAAGAGAAACTTAGGATGGACAAAGAACCTTCCTCCAGGGGTGATTCTTCTTCCAAGGCCAATAAACACCTGGACAAACACTGGGAGAAAGCAAGGTCCAGATCTCCGAACCGGGCCTTGGACTCACGTTGCTCAGGCTCCACCCGATCTGACCGCTCTCCCTCCAGGGCTCGTTCTCAGCCCCCTCCGGTCAAAGTCCAGGCTACAGGCGGTTCTTCGACTCTTCAACTCATCAAGACTTCTAGGCCCTCGGCTTCCTCCACTCCCTCTCGGGCCTCTTCCAAGCCTTCCGAACGCCACAAGTCTTCCTCATCTGTCTGACGTCAGGACCCCGACTCCAGATCAGTCTCCCTGCCTCCCAGGGGTCCGGATCCACCACTCAGGAAGACAAAAGACCTGACATCCCTAAAGCGGACGACGGACCTGACGTCAGCCAAGCACCTGACGTCGGCCAAGCACCCGAAGTTGTGGCCGGTGCATAGAAACCGAGGAAAATGGCCAAGCACCAGACACTGGCCGGGCGTTTGCTGGACCGAAACCATCGGCCAAGTGACTAACATCGGCTTCACGCCACCGAGCAGAAGATCGCCCCCCAGTCACTGGTGGACACCAGTCACAGGGATTCCATGGAGGAGGACACGGCATTGCCTGAAGACCAGGTGGGTGACACAGAGGATGCCGGGCTTCTGAGGGAACCTTCACCAACCCCGGAGACACCTACAGACCCGATGCCTGACCCTGGCGACAGATCACTGGTGCCAGGCCCGTTGTTGGGCATGAATATACAAGAGGTAAAGGATCTCTTTACTTTCTGGTGGGACTCCATCCAAAAAGATGTGGTCCCTGTAAAACCTCCTCCTCCTACTCCTTCACCTCCTACACCCCCTCCTCCACCACAGGGGCCAGCAGGATGACTACCAACCCCTAAGGAGCAGACTTCACCTCCCAGGGGTAGATCCAAGGATTGGAGAAGGCCTCCCTCAAGATCTCCATCAGGGTCTTCCAGCCCCAAGCAACCCAGATATCGTCGGTACATTCCATCAGGGGAGGACTCCAGATTGGACACCTCAGAATTGTCCAGATCTCCTTCTCCACTCAGCATCCCATCACCTGACCCACATGACCTACCCAGGTCTCCTCTGGATGATCCCTCCTTCTCTGAGATCATGAGGCACATCCAGGACAACATGGGATGGGATGCTGAAAACCTCGATCCTGAGAGACAGCACCTTGCCCGTTATCTTAGGCAGAAGAATCCAAAGCCTGTGGCAGTGCCAACCTTGGTGGACACCTTCGCAGACGTCACCAAGGCTGCGTGGAAGCGTCTGCTCTCCACTCCCACTGTGCTGAAGAAAGCTGACCGCCTGTACAAGGCCCTGAAAGAGGACCAGTACTTGGCTCAACAACCTCTGGCTGACTCCCTGGTCATTATGGCCTCACATGACCGGTCCCAGAGACCGCAACATATGAGCACACAGCCACTGGACCAGGAATCCAAACAGCTGGTTGCCCTGGGGAGGTGCATGTATGCAGCTGCTACATGCTCCATCAGGTCCCTGAAATACCTATCTCACATGGTACAGTTTCAGAATGCCCTGTGGGAACAGGGCCAGGACCTCATCGACAAATTACTGGATGGCGATCAGAAGGCGGAGCTCCTAAACCTCCTCCGCACAGGGTCTGATGTGGGAAACCAAGTGCTATGAGCCACATATGATTCTGCGGACTCATCTGTCAGAGCTGCAGCTTCAGGCATCTGTCTCTGGAGACACGCTTGGCTCCATGTCTCTGGCTTTACCCCAGATGTACAGAAGAACATTCTTGACATCTCCTACATTGGCGAAATATTTTTTGGTGAACCCTTGGAGAAGGTTATCACCAAGATCCAGGACACTGGGAAGGCAGTCAGGTCTGTACAGGCTATGTACAGATCAAGGCCTGGTTCCTTTCGTAGGAACCAGAGCCGTTTTCGCAGCTGGCAACAACGGCAGCAGCCACGTTCCGGTCAGCAATGAAGGGGCACTTTTCAATGCAAAGCCCAGGCTAATTCGTCCCCAGGCAGAGGCCAGCATTACATCAAACTGGCCCAGCCTGCAGGAACCAGTGCTGCCACAGCATGACTCCTTTCCAGCCCCCGCCCCTCCTCTGGATCAAAGGGCACAAAAGGTCAGGGGTTGCATCGTTCGCCACTTTTCAGGGTGGCAGTCGATTATCGCTGACCGGTGGGTTCTCCAATTGGTCAAGAAAGGCCACTTCTTAGAGTTTCTCGACCACCCACCGTCAAGACCTCCCCTGCTTTCCCGTTATTCGGGTCAGCACGCCCTGCTCATACGGCAGGAGGTGCTTACGCTTCTCGGAAAAGAAGCAATTGAGCACATACCGCGGAACCAGAGAGGTGCAAGTTATTATTCTCACTTCTTCCTGGTTCCCAAGAAGACAGGGGACCTCCATCCAATACTGGATCTCAGCGACCTCAACACTTCGGTCCTGTACAAACGCTTCCGCATGGTGACCCTCCCAGGTCTGATACCCATGCTTAATCAGGGTGCCTTTCTAGCATCCTTGGACATGCAGGATGCTTACCTGTATATACCCATAGCTCAAGCGCACAGGAAGTTTTTGCGCTTCGAGTTTCAGGGTCACCATTATCAGTTCCGAGCTCTCCCCTTCGGACTGTCATCGGCACCTCGGGTATTCACGAAGTGCATGGCAGTAGTAACGGCGACTCTGAGGAGACAAGGCCACTACATGTGCCCCTACCTGGATGACTGGCTTCTCATGGCACCCTCTTGGGAGGCCCTGATGTCCGCCATTCATTATACTCAGTCTCTGTTCGAGACGCTGGGCATCATTATCAATCAAGAGAAGTCACGCCTGGTTCCGTCTCACATTCTGCAGTTCATAGGCGCAGTTCCGGACACCGTCCAGGGGAAAGCTTTTCTACCCCAGGACCGAGTGGAACACATCAGATCCCTCATCAGGGACATCTTGGCAGAGAATACCGTCCCAGCCAGACTGGTCCTTTGCCTGCTCGGACACATGACTGTGGCCATTGCAACAGTCCCGCTAGCCCGTTCCACATGCGGGTGATCCAGTAGATGTTACGGGTCCAATGGGACCAAAAGCAAGACCATCTGCAGCTCCCAATTCGGATCACGAAGGCCATAATCCGGGATTGGTAATGGTGGTTAGATTCGAAGAATCTATCGGTGGGGGTCCCCTTCACTGCGCCGTCTCTGATTGTGACGCTCTCCCCAGATGCCTCAGGGCTCGGATGGGGAGCACTCCTCAACAGTGTTCAGTCTCAGAGCCTGTGGACAGCCCAAGAGACTCATCTCCACATAAATATCCTGGAAATGAGAGCAGTTCTTTAGGCCCTGCAGGCTTTCCAGTTGGAGATTCCCCTGGGTATTCTTCTGTTACAAACAGACAATTCTGCGGTGATGTATTACCTCAACAAGCAAGGAGGCACCCATTCCTACCAGCTTTGCAGGGAGGCCATGAGGGTGTGGGATTGGGTTTTACAACACGGCGCAAACCTCATTGCTGTTCATGTACCAGGAGTGGACAACGTCATTGCAGACAGCCTGAGTCACTCTCAGGCCAGAGTCCACGAGTGGGAACTACTCCAGGAGGTAGTAGAGGATCTGTTTCACAGGTGGGGTTCAACAGAGTTAGACCTTTTCACGTCCCCATCCAATGCAAAACTGCCCAATTTTTGCTCGCTAGATCCAGGGCCTGGTGTTTTCTGGCAAGACGCGTTGTCCCTCTCCTGGTCGGGCAGATTCCTCTATACCTTTCCCCCCCTTTCCGTTGATCCAGAGGGTCCTTTTGAAACTTCGCAGAGAGCAAGCGACGCTGATACTTATCATGCCATTTTGGCCTAGGAAGATCTGGTTCCCTCTACTACATCAGCTGTCCCGGGAACCTCCGTTGCCTCTGCCAATTAGCTCTCACTTGCTGTCTCAGGAGGCAGGCTCCTTGGTCCATCCGGACCTTCGTTCACTGAACCTGCATGCTTGGCTCCTAGAGACATAGCCATTATGCGATACAGGGTCTCACAAGAGGTAGCTGACGTTCTAGTGGCTGCTAGAAAACCATGCACTCATGCTACTTACGCTATGAAATGGCGCAGATTTTGCTTCTGGGCTCAAGCGCGGGGGTTTTCGCCACTGGATTGTCCAGAAAAGTCGGTCTTGGACTACCTCCTGTCTCTTTTTCAGATAGGTTTGGCCTATTCCTCGATAAAAGTACACCTTTGTGCCATCTCAGCCTATCACACTCCTATAGGCCAACATCCTGTATCTCAGTTGGACACGGCATGAGCCTTTCTGAGAGGTGTCCTCCACCTTAGACCTCCAATCAGAGATCGTATTCCACCTTGGAATTTACCCTTTGTCCTGGAGCAGCTTATGCTGCCACCTTTTGAACCAGCCACGGATTGCGAGCTACATCTCCTTACATGGAAGACGTTATTTTTAGTTGCCGTTACTTCCTCCAGAAGAATTTTGGAACTTCACGCAGTGATGTGCAAAGAACCTTATTTGGTTTTCCACCAGGACAGGGTATCCTTACGGACCAATCCGAAGTTTCTGCCTAAGATGGTCTCAGCTCTCACTCTTAATCAGGACATCGATCTACCAGTGTACTTCCCTAAATATTCAAATCGAGGAGAGGCCCTGCTGCACACTTTAGATGTGCTTAAGTGTCTTTGATACTACCTGACCAGAACCAAACACCACCGAAAATCTGACCAGCTTTTTGTCTCCTTTGCCCACAGGATGATGGGAGCTCCCGTTTCCAAACAGTCACTGTCCAGGTGGCTCATACATTGTATCACATTCTGTTACCAGAAGCGCAACAAACCCTTACGGGGCATGGTTAAATGTCATTCCACAAGGGGGGTGGCTACCTCCTTTGTGGCCTTAAAGACCGTGTCCACCTCAGCCATCTGTGCAGCAGTGACTTGGAGCACTATGCACACCTTCATCAGGAATTATAGCCTGGATTTTGCATCAAGGCGAAGAGCAGGTTTTGGTCTAACAGTCCTTCAAGGACTTCTGTCCTAGGCTTAGGTTTTTCTAAGGATTTCTACCTTCCCTCCTCCCAATGGTGTGGGATTTCCACTATTGCTTGGGAATCAGTCCTAATGGTGTAACCTGCTGCAAGAGATGTTTCTCGAAGTAAGATAGTACAGTTACATAAGAACTTACCGTATCAGTAGATCTTCGAGAACAGCTCTTGCAGCAGGTACTTTCCCTCCCACCATCCCCACTGGAGGTAGATTTTTTTGTTCCAATATCCTTCTCCTAGGCTCAGGTATTCTCAATACCACTCTGATTGCCATTTGATGGCGGATCCTCAGTCTCCTTTTCTGATGTCATTCAGTGGCCGGGAGTCTCCGGCAGGAGAACTGGGGATTTTGGGGGACCGCCTCCTTATGCACTATGCCTGACATCGGGGGCAGTCCCCGCTGAATACTGCTAGCCAGAAAATTTCCATGGGGTCCTGGCGCCTGCTGGCTTCAGTCCTAATGGTGTAACCTGCTGCAAGAGCTGTTCTCGAAGATCTACTCCTACAGTAAGTTCTTACGTAACTGTACTTTTCTCCACATGCCACCATAATTAGGGTCTCACCTCTGTTATAGGGGGGTTCTTGCAAATAAATTAAGTTCTTTGTGATTTGGGCTTTACATATTTCATGCTGCTTCAGTTATATAGATCTAGAATTTGTCATGTAAGTCAATGCTGTAACCTGTCATATTTAAGTGCAGAGAGCACTTCTCAGCTTGTGAACTGATATAATATCCTTTTGATATTGTTACCCTTCAGAGCACGTTGCCGTGCCATGCAAGAAACTGAAGGGTCATAACTCAACTAAATTGAGGCCAGACAGTCTAGTTAATTTTTCTGGGTTACAGCTTATTGTCTGCTTTTCTCCCTCCACCCACAAGTCCTTCAAGGGAACTGGCTCCTTGGCTTTGTATTTTGTTTCCTAATTCAGTTTGAGGTGAGAGGAGCATAGCTCTACATGAAGTACAGTTTGGACTTTTCTCCTACAATGTTACTGGTAACCTGTTCAATACATGGTCACAATACCTGTTTTAATGAATAGATCTTATTGCTTTGTATGTACATGTATTGTAGGGGTCTGCATACCTCAAATTGTTTACTATCTATGAGATACAGTTTTGCTGTAACATCATGAGCTCTATAAATAAAAAGTTTAAAAAAAGGGAACCTTTGGTGGTACTGCATATAGGCACCAATGATCAGTGGCGGAGGAATAGCCGGTGCAGTCGCACAGGGGCCAACACACTTAGAGGGGCCCAGCACGCAGGGGGGGAAGGATTTACTGTAGTTCCTCTTGGTCGCTTGGAATGGTCCTTTTTTTTTTAAATGTACTGTATGCACTGCAATACTGTTACTTTAAGAGGTAAGCACTAGCACTTATTAGTGACTGGGGCAGAAACTATAGTTGATTGAGGCGTGACAGGCGTCAGCACTTCAGAAAGTTGGTGGCAGATAGTAGGATGGACCAGCTGGTGACGAAAGGCACGTATGGTCTGACTCAAGAGTGATGCACTGTCTAGGAGTGGGTCTCTTCGCGCCAGCTAAAGTCTACTGAGTCGCCATTGTGATTCAGCGAGCGAGTCTTGGTCGGTCTTCCACGTAACTATGCATCCTTTGAGCAGTCGAGTCATCCATGAGTCAATCAAACTAATTGCGAGGTCGGTGACAGTCAGCCTTGGAGTGGTGGTGGTGTCTGATTCTTATTTGAGCCTCCTGTGAGGTAGGATTTTAATGATTCTGAAGTGGTGTTGTGGCCATGCCAATAATAGCCTAAGTGTGAACAAAGTTTATTTACACCTCTAAGGATTTTCGTCAGTGAGAGACCCAGCTAAAATGTGTCTGTGAAAGTTTTTTTAATCAGATCATGGACGGTGGACCAGTGTTTTGGTGTACTTAAGACTAGTTTGACTGTTGTTGGTTCTGACTTGGATGGCCTGGGGAGGAAGGTAATGGACTGGGGTGTCATTTATAATAAATACTAAAAAAAATGAAGAAAACATGTTGAATTTGTAGTGGTAACTGTGATTTGTGTTTGTTGGTAGAAACTGTTACTTTGCGATTGTTAACTTGAGAAGCAGAAGGGTAGCATGGCTGCAAAATTTCTTATAAGCCTGGTTTTTATTGGCATTTCTGAGAACCAAAACATACAGTTAGGAACAGAGAATAATCAACAGCACCCTAGGCAAAGACAAGGACTGTTGACAATTCCCTGTGTGACTCCTCTGTGACTTTTTTCTCTTTGTGTCCAGCATCTACAGCGTCTCTCCTCTGCAATAAGACTCAGCAGATGCAGAGCAGCAGAATCAAACCTCTTGACCTTATCCTCCTCATGTCCTGCACCTCTCCCTCTATGGTTGCCACTGCAGCAGCCTGAACCCTGAAGTAGCCCACAAAAAAATTAATGGTGGGGGTGCGCTGGGGCAGAGGGTGCTGTCTGGGGGTTGGGGTGCTGTGGGGTGGGGGCCAAAATTACAACATACACTGGGGCCCATCTTTCTCTTCCTCTGCCTCTGCCAATGATACAGGCAGGAAAAACATCACAGAAATCCAAAGACACTTCAAACATGTGGGTACAGAATTAAAAAACCAAAAAAACACTGTAGTAATCTCTGAAATGCTGCCTGTTCCTATGGCAGGCAGGATGAGAATAATAGAAACAAAGAGATTAGATGTACGGTTAAAAAGATGGTGCAAAAGGGAGGATTTCTTTTTTTCTGAAAACTGGAAAAGATCTGTAAATGAACATAAGCTCTATGCAACAGACGGGTTACATTTAAACAGACTGGGGACTAGAATACTGGCTGACAGAATTAACAGAACAATCAGCAGTTTTAAGGCTATCTGGAGAGGAGAAGGAGGGTGGAAATTTGAAAGCTTCTAACAAAGAAATCAAAGATGTTAAGTGTAAAAAAGGAATGATGACTTGTGGAAAACTACTAGTAAACACTATGGGCAGAATTCACAAAGTTGCCAAATCCTAAGTCCCACTCCACAACTGCTGTTGTGGACTGTAATCCGCCAGCAGCTACGGCGAGGTTCGATTCACAGCCGCAGCAGTTACAGAGATTGACTGCTCCCACCAGCGTAGCACTCTCCTGCAGCTGTAGCCATCTCCTGGTGACACCACCACAAGCGTTGTAACCCATGGGCCGGGTTATAACTGCTCCAGCTTTGTGAATACTCACCGCTGCAGGTAACCTGCGGCTCTGCAAGTCACAACCCACTTGCGCAGCAGTTTACCTACAGTTGCAGGAAATTCACGGGCTTTGTGAATCCCACCCATTGAGTATAAGGAACAAGATGGAAGAACTGGAAATTGGGGACCTGGGGTTACAATATTATTGAGCAGCCCAGCTCCTGGTACAAGCCTAATTTATACTAAAGGATGTCTCTCAGATACTGACAGCTGATCTTGCAAACCTATGAATTGCTGCAGGAGGGGATGGGAACATTGGCTATCCAAAAGATCCAAGATAGATGGGAAGAGGTGCCAGGCCAGTCTCTAGAAGAAAACCACTGGGGGAAAATATGGCAGGACATTCATAAAACGACAGCCTCAACTAATTGGGGGGAGTTTAGATGGAAAGTTTGTGGATGCTTTTTTATCACACCAGTTATTTCTAAACATCTTGGCACAAACCTTTCTGACCTCTTTTGGAGAAACTGTGGTATCTTGGGGATGCATCATCATGTGTTTGGGAGCTGCCCCAAGGTCTGGCCTTTCTGGATACAAATAGGAAATATTATTAAGCACATACTGAATTGTACTCAAGATTTAACATTCATTAATTTGGTACTGGGTCTCCCTCCAGAGGGTACGAGCTTGGCAGCCGTGAGTTATATGTTTTACTTTCTCATTACAGCAGCTCAAAAAGCGATAACTCAGACTTTGCTAGCAACAAAATCACCCACTTTAAGACAATGTAGGAATAATATACAGAATATAAAGAACACAGAAACAATTATGGCCAAGCTGAGACTTCAGGTTGATAAATTTAATGCAAGATGGTTACCATACTTTACTTATATAGAAGAGAAGGAGGGTCAGGCAGTGGTGGAACAGCTCCTGATGTAATAAAACAAGTAGGGTGGGTGGTATAAATTCAAAATAAATGGTCTAACAGTTCCATGCCATAGATTATAACTGAAACCCTTAATTCCTATGCGATAGGAAGGGATTTTTTCTTGAACATCTTTCTGTATTTAATTGTCTTACTCTAAAACATTAAAATTCAAATAATGGAGACAAGACCTTCAAAATAGACACAAGGAACAGTGAGCACTGTTACGTGTTATTGTTTTCTTTTTATTATTGAATTGTTTTATTGACATTTAGATGATAAATGTTTTTAAATTTTTCACTAGTAAAAAGAAGAGCAATTACATTGATCAACAGTACAGGTCTGAATATAATATAAAGGATTAGGGCCATGTTGTTGATGGCTTTCTTTATTCAGAAATGGACTCTTGCTTTGTGAGCCAACATTGAAGAACTTTCTTGAAGACTGGGTTGCAATATAAAGGAGAACCACCTGTAAAGCAAAATATAAGATGGATTAATAGGACTATAGTACGCATATGTTATAGGTTAACTATATTGGTATTTTCTTTACTTTGGCTCTATAAATTCTAGGCATACGTTGTTAGAGGTTCTGTTACCATGTGAAAAAAATTCCTGTACAATGTTTGTAATGGAATTTGTTATTTTACTTGCTCTCAATAAAATTACAAGTTTAAAAAAAAGAACTGGAAATGATACTAAATAAAGAGAAAATTCCAGTATGTGCCATAACAGAAATGTAGTGGCAAAACAACAGCTGGGGAACAGCGATCAACGGATATCGACTTTTCCATAAAGACAGAGAAGTAAGAAAGGGTGGTGGAATGTCACTCTATGTAAGGAATGGAATAGAAGTTCACCTTATTGATAAATACAAAGACATAGGTGTAGAACAACTGTGGGTTAAGTTCTTATCACCAAAGGATGAAAAAATAATATTAGGAGTCTGTTATCGGCCACAACCACAAAGGATGAAAACATGATATTAGGGGTCTGTTATCAGCCACCGACCTTACCTGCAAGTTTGTCAGTAGACTTCCTAAATATTATCAAGGAACAAGACCTGTATAACAAAATAATCATACTTGGTGACTTTAATAACCCTGGTATATGATGGAATGATGATACGGCCTCTACTGTGGCTGAGTATGAGTTCCTGGAGACACTTGAACAGTTAAACTTAGAAAACGATGTGGTGAACAAGACAAGGGGAGGTCATATTTTGGATCTAGTTTTAACTAATTTAGCAGATGACATAACAGACTGCAGTCAAAACAAAGAGCATTTGACAAACTGGGATAATAGAACTCAGATGCTATGATAAGGCAGATTACGAAAAATAATATGAATTCTGAAGGAATGGAACTGGAGAGATGCGTATACAAGTCTAGTTGTCGATGGTATGTGGCAGGGGTTTACATCAGTAATGACTCTTATAATTGAGAACTATATCCCAGTCTGAAGAAAGTATAATAATAGGGGTAAGATACCATTGTGGTTCACCAAATGTGTTAGAAGAGCATTAAGGGCAAAGAGAATAGCAACTGAGGAAGTGTGGGGTAAATATAAATCAGAATTGAGAACTTGCAAAAAAACAATAAAACTAGACAAAAGGAATTTTGAAAGAAAGTTGGCTTATGAAACCAAGGATAATAAATAGTAATCCTTTTTTGGGCTGTCCCACTGGTGTAGCGGAAAGATTCAATGCTGTGATGCGGGCGACCCGGATATGGAAATGGACTTGGAACATCTGAGGACTGGCCGGGGGGTGGGGGTGGATTGAGTGGCTACAACACACTCTCCACCTCTGGGTGGGGGGGGAAGAGTGACTCCGGTCTGGTGCTGCCGGGTGACCACGGGACATGCCATGACCAGAGTGCCTGCGAGCATTGCTCCTTGGGGAGGGGGTGTCAGACACATGATGTGGTCACTTAATGGTGTCTGCCTTGACATGCCCCTCCCCCACAAGAGAAAAATTGCCTCTGGTGTGCCCGGTGACCCCTCCCGCACCGTAGTAGATCTAGGGTCTCCCAGCGCATCTGTTACCAAGCACTGATGGAGTCACACTGGGAGAGGTTCCAAAGGATCCACCCTGGGGGGTAATCCAGGGGCACTGTGTCTGCAGAGATGCCGGGCCCATCGATGGAGGCAGGGAACTGTGGAGGGGATGCTGCCGGAAGATAAAACATAGTAAGTTAAAAAAAGATAAATTGTTTTTACATTATATTGGGTCCCTAAAGAAGACCAAAACACATATTTTTTATTTATTTATATGAGTTTTGATCACTGGGTAAGTCCACTGAGACAATACAGTTCCTTTTCAGGGTCGACCTGCGGTCTTGGTAAAATAGCAGAGGGACAATTGCAAGAATATATTGGTACAAAATACAATGGCAGATAAGAAGATACAGGAAGTACAATAGCAGACATTGAAGTACAGCATAAACAATGGTAAAAGATGTAGAGATACAGCATACCGGTATTTACAAAAATTAGTCAAACAAGGAAGAAGTACTTCAAAAACAATCAAAATTTCAAAGGTATGTACAATAAACTTAGAACAGCAACTAAGAGCTAAAGGAAGAAGCGAAGGAGGAGAGGAGGGAAGGGAAGGGGGGACAGACAATGAGGAAGAGGGGGATGCAGGGCAGAATGCATGGGTGTAGGGCTGAACGCATGGATGTAGCTGGTGGAGAAGCACAGAGTTCAGTGAGGGACAGGGATAAAGGGGAAGGGAAGTGTGAATCATCAGCAGGAGCAGGATACAGTGACTGAGAGCGAGGCATACAGATTGGATTGAAACGTGGAGAGAGAGGAGCAGGAGAGGACAGAGGCGGGGAGGGAATTCCAGTCTGATGTCGCCACAAAAGAGAAAGACCTATGGGCAGTTGACAGATGTAGTTTCGGAGTAACTAGAAGTGGGAGTGAGGCAAATCGTAGGGCGCCGGGAGCTTGTCTTAGTTGTATAGTCTCACGGAGGCAAGGGGGTGTGAATTTATGGACAAGCTTGAACATGAAGCTCAGGGAGAAATACTTTAGTTTTGCCTTATAGGGTAGCCAGCCCAGAGAGGAGAGGACGTCGCAGTGGTGAGAGTGGGCATTTGCCCCCAGGGCAAACCTTCACACCCTATGATAAGCCTGGGTGAGAAGGGTCAGGGAGGAAGAATTTGCCGAGAGTAGTAATGGAGCACCATACAATAGGAGTGGCCGGAGACACGCAGTAGCTATCTTATGGCAGAAGGCAGAGGAAAGGAAGGGATGGATGTGATAAAGGAGACCAAGTTTTTGGTACAAGGATTTGGCGATACAGGAGACATGCAGGCTAAAGGTGAGAGTAGTGTCCAAAAGGATACCTAGATATTTGAAGGACTGGACACACTCAAGCATATCACCATTGTTCGAGCTAATGCTAAGGGGGGGGAAGAGGAGACTTGATGGAAGATCAGTTAATAAATACCATGCTTTTAGGTTTTTTTTGTATTAAGAATGAGGTGATTGCAGCTGAACCAGTCCTCAAGGGAAGCAAAGTCAGATGCAAGTTCTCTGCTAATTAGATCAATATCAAGGGAGGAGTGATAGATGATTGCATTATCTGCATAGAGGTGCACAGAAGCCCCTCTGCAAAAATTGGGCAGGTCATTAATGAAAAGAGAGAATAATAGAGGACCCAAAATGGATCCCTGAGGGACACCATGGGTGATGGGCCTTTGGTCAGAGACTGATCCAGCCTATTTAACCCTTTGAGAACAACAGGGCAGATAGTTATTAACCAAGTTTAGAGCACCAGAGTAGAGGCCAAGGACATGCAGCTGTTGGAGGAGAAGACCATGATTGATTAGGTCAAATGCTTTCAGGAGGTCAACAAATATGGCACTGGTAACAAAGCCTCGATCCATCACATGGAATACATCGGGTAACTTTTATCAGGGCTGTTAGGGTGCTGTGATTCCTCCAGAAGCCATGTTGACACATGGAAAGTAGATTGTGATATTCCAGATAGTCCTGAAGGTGGTTATACACTGTTCGCTCTTGAATTTTGGCCAACGGGCAGAGGATGGAAATCAGCCTATAGTTTTCTACTGCATTGGTGGGCCCCTCCTTTAGGCATCAGAATGACCACCGCCACTTTCCACTTATCAGGAATTGTACAAGAGAGAAATGATCAATTGAACAAGTCATGGACAGGATGAGCAAGCAGAAGGGCACCTAGTTTAAGAAATTTTGGCTCAAGTATGTCATGTCCAGGGGAGCTCTCTGATTTTAAGTTGGAGAGATGATTGGCCCTATAATTACAAACAGTGCCACAATAACTCACAACCAGGAGATGGCTGAGGTCTTAAATGAATTCTTTCAAAGTGTCTACAAAATTAGTGAGAACAGTGATATCAAAAAGGAGGTCTGGCCAGCCCACTGGCGCAGCGGTTGGATTTCCGCTTGCGACGCCAGTGACCCGGGTTTGGAAACGAGCTCGCTTCGCTGGAGGGCCGGCCGGGGGGAGACAACTTGAGCGTCCCATGACTGCTCATTGTCTCCAGGGCAAACCTTCACACCCTATGATAAGCCTGGGTGAGAAGGGTCAGGGAGGAGGAATTTGCCGAGAGTAGTGATGGAGCACCATACATTAGGAGTGGCTGGAAAGACGCAGTAGCTATCTTATGGCAAAAGGCAGAGGAAAGGAAGGGATGGTTGTGATAAAGGAGATGGCTGAGGTCTTTAATGAATTCTTTCAAAGTGTTTACAAAATTAGTGAGAACATTGATATCAAAAAGGAGGTCTGGCTGGCCCGCTGGTGCAGCAATTGGATTTCCACTTGCAACGCCAGCGACCTGGGTTTGGAAACGAGCTCGCTTTGCACTCATTGCATGCCCGCTCTCACCACTGCGACATCCTCTCCTCTCTAGGCTGGCAACCCTATGAGGCAAAACTGAAGTATTCCTCCCTGAGCTTCATGTTCAAGCTTGTCCATAAATTCACACCCCCTTGTCTCCAGGGAGGGAGGGCTGCCACCCGGAGTTGGGTGACCGCTGGTGGAGGCCAGGGGTAGGGCAACACATCGGGGTCATTGCTGGGTGGTGTGTGATAGATGTCGGCTATTGCTTTGACGTCCGGACATCATACATCTTGAAGGAAAACCAGGAAAAATTGCTCGCTGGCCACCGGATGATGGCTGTCTGTTCCCCGTGTACCTCCAGTGCCTTTCCGGGGCCTCCTTCTCCTCTGCAGCATCCCCGGGCCCCAGAAAGAGTGTACTGGGGCCATCCCTCTCCCCTCGGTGCCTTTTCCCTCGGAGGAGGGGAACCCACCCTGCGAAGAGATATGCCGGGATATCCCGGGGATCAGCTGAAAATACGAGGAACCAGAGGAGGGCTGGGTAAGGACAGTGGGGCTAAGGGGAACTTGCGGAGCCCAAAGGAGTGGGGACCAGCGAGCACGGTGGGCAGAAAAACAGAATAACCAAAAAGGAGGTCTACAGTGGATCCAGCCACATTATAGTGTCTGCCGGGAATGTTAAGAACAGATTAAGCAAATTGGATCCAACAAAATCCCCTGGCCCCTGACAGATAACATCCAAGACTACTTAAAGAGTTGGCTAGTGAGATATCAGAGCCCTTGACAACAGTTATTTCAGAATTCATTGGATAACTGTAAACTGGTCGAGGATTGGACAGTGGCTAATGTGGTGTCGATATTCAAGAAGGATGTGAGGTCAGACTATAGAAATTATAGGCCAATCAGCCTGACCTCTATAGTTTGTAAAATTTTAGAAGCAATAATTAGAGATGAAACAGAACTTTTTCTAGGCAAAGATCTTGTTTAATCAACTTACTACACTTTTTTGAACCAGTTAGTGTGACCTTGGACTTAGACATACCAGTCGATGTGCTGTACATAGACTTTGCAAAGGCCTTTGACACAGTGTCATACAGTGAACTGATCCAAACATTAAAAGAAATAGGATTAAATTAAAAATTAATTATTTGAATATGGCTTTGGCTTGCAAAGAGGAAACAGAATTTGCATAAGGGGTCATTACTTGAAGTGGGCTAAGGTGGGTAGTGGAGTTCCTCAGGGGTCAGTTTTGGGTCCCGTTTTATTTAGCACTTATGTTTCAACAATTCAATATGATGGCACTACCTGACCAAGTAAATCTGCTGATGATTTAAAACTAGGATCCCTAATAACGAATCAAGAGGAAGTTGTTAATTTGCAGGAGGATATAAACACCTTAGTCGCTTGGGCCATTACAAAAAAAATTAGAGTTCAACACTGGAAAATGTAAAATCATGCACTTTGGAAAGAAAAACCTGTTGGCCAAATATTACATAAATGGAGAGGAAATTACTCTCGGTTTACTTGGGTTATTAAGGCAAAAGTAAGCACTAGGCCCATCTAGACTGCCTTCCCCACACCAACGGGGTGAACTGATGTTAATTACCCAATAGACATCTAGCTAATTCTCTTTTGATCACCTCAAATTTATTGATGGCAACTAAATATTGTGGTAAGGAATTCCATAACTCACATGTTTGAATTGTAAAATGATGTTTTCTTTGGTCCTTTTTAGACATATGTATATGTAGCTGTTTGTTATGACATCTCAGATTGCTAGGTTTAGATGCAAAATATGTATTACATTCTTTGATTAAATGTTTATCATTTAATATATGAGAAAGCATCATTGTATCTGCTGACTCCAAAAAAGACCTTGTAATATTGGTGGCCAGTAAGCTGACGTTTGATAAACATTGCACAAATGTAGCCAAAAAAGGGAACAGCATCCTTGCATGTGTTCAAAGAAACATAAGAAGTAAGGATAGGGAGGTACTGATGCCCCTTTACATAGCTTTGGTGTGACCCCATGTGGAGTTATGTGCTCAGTTTTGGGCACCCTACAAAAAAGGAGAAAGAAACTGAAAAATGTACAGAGAAGAGCCACTCAGCTGATATCAGACATAAAACATCTAACCTATGAAGAAAGGCTAGATGAGCTCGGAATGTATACCCTAAGTTTACAGACGAGTAAGAGGGGATATGTACTTGGTTTATAGGGAATTTGAAAATAGAGACCTATGGGACTGTGCAGGATTGGAATCCAGGGAAAAAATGGTAACCGTAAGAGGACATGACGTCATTGAAAGGTGAAAACTGCACAAAAACAGCTAGAGGTCGATGGCTTAATCAATGGGTTGTGACTATATGGAACAGTCTTCCTGGTAGAGTAGTATCCAGCACCACTATCAGTCAATTTATAAAATCATTGGATGAAGCACTAAAACAACAGGCATCTGTTTGTATGACATAGTTCGAAAACAGGTCATGAAAGGGTAGCACTGATTGACCTGTAATAAATACTATGAATCCTATGCTGTTGCTATATAAATTTGAATGTCATTTGTATTAGGCTACCAAATGGAGCCCTGTGCTTTACAGCTGAGGTGTGCGTAACTGAAAGAGGAGAAAACACTAGATGGGGCACTTGGACTGAAGCCACTGCTGATAAAAAGCAGTTGGAGCAAAGCACAAAAAAATGGCATTCTCGGCCGTAGAAAATATGTTTAGGCAATTAGGCTGTAAAGAGGTACCATTTATAACTAGCCTCTATCACTTACTGAGCAGACGCAATAGACCAGTTTGGCTTTCTTCTGCTGGCTTTTTTCGTATCTTCATATAAGTAATGAAAGAAAGCTGCAAACAAATACCCCAGCATTCCACTCCCTACAGAGCTTCATCTGGGGACCTTTGTTCCTAATAAAGGCTACCTCTTTACAGCATTATACAGTGAAACAAATCAGCAGCAGAGATTCAGACTGCAACAGGCCAAGGTAAAAAAAAGAAGAAGCTGGGAAGAAGGGTTTAAGTTTTTTTTATTTTTAATACTGGGTGTTGGAGATGGGAGTATATATTGTAAAGGCAAATAGCAGCAAAGAGGTATGTTTACCATGTGGAGATGGCTGCCAGAAATCTTTTTAAAACATTTCTGGGAGACACTGATTCTGCAGCACACTATGGCCCCTAATCATGAATTGGCAGATAATATGTGCCAGAGGCGCGTTACCTGCCTGCGGAGCTCCACACCTGCAGACAGGTGCGCACTAGCTGGTATTCACTACTGGCCGCCACCTGTCTGCAGCCCCACCGCAGATGTGCGGAGGGCATTTCCGCAGACTGGGTGCTCATCCAATGAGATGCCCAGCCCCAGTCCACAAACAGATTCCTTGCAACTGTGGGGCATGGAAGATGGTAGCGGGCACGATGTGCACCACCAGCTCTGGGCATGAGGATGCCCGGTTGGCCACCCCCAGCCCTCCTTGATGATCCATGGGCTGGGGTGGCATGTGGTCAGGGTCTGCAGTGGCCTCACAGCAGCGCCGCTACTGATGGTGGCATCCTGGGAGGGCACGTATCCCTTACGGCTGGGTGTTATCCAGCATAAGGTGTGCCCCCCTCCGCACCCAGCACTCCACACCTTTGTGAATGGCACAGAGTGTGGGCATGCCCCCAACATGCCACCCCCACCCATCCTTGGCATGTTGCTGTCCGCACGTCTGGGGGCTCGGGTGCCAAGGGGCTGCATGCCCTGATTGCTGACTTCGGTGCACCAGGTACATGGGTGTGGAGTGGCTATGTACCACAGATACGCGGCGCATAGCCACTCTGCACAATAGTGCATAGGCCCCAATGTCCTGTTTGCCAAAAGTAGTGACAAGTCATGTGTTTCTTTTCCTAAATGACATGGCATTAGAATCTTCTTGACCAATCAGGATGCAGCAAGCTTCCTACCCGTCTTATAATAGCATTTATCATATAACCAGAAACATTTTAGCTGTGTATTTCCAGTATCTTATTATAATGATTTGTTAATGTTGCTTTTTCGCCTTTGAGCTGCCAGGTGCGCCTCAAGTTTAGGTACTCTGCTGGCAATCCTTTAGCCACATCTGCTACTCCCACACCATTGTAGTCAATGGGGATCTACACAGAGCAGGGCTCCATGGTGCTAATGAGCGTCATTTAGATGGCTGGAGACACATAGGTGTTTTCTTGCCTGATTTTGTCATGCAACCCCTTTACCTTCCTACTCAGCACCAAGACACAGTCCCTCCAGATATCACATGCATGTAGTGCCACCCTATGGAGGAGACAAGCTTCCTGGCCCATCACAGAAGTCCCTCCCTACAACAATGAAATCTTGCTGTCATGCAGGGCCCCTGGTGTTCTGCTGCACTTTGTCTTCATTTTGTGCAGCAGGGCTCCTTGGCTTCTGCGGTAACATTTTTGGATTTCTGTGGCATGATTTATTCATTTCAGTGGCAGAATGCAGTCCTGCCATTGGTTAAACTGTGATGTGATGTCATCAATGACATCACATGCTGAGCATAGATGAGGGGGCTTCAGGATAAACGAGATGGGGAAGAGAGCTGGGTACAATGGAAAAACTGTGTATTTGAATGAAAATTCACCAAGAACAATGAATTCTGTGGCACTACATGTATTAGGTAGCATAATGCAAATTCTGTGGAAAATTCCATGGCCCTGGAATCGCAGAGTTCCAGGGGCCTTGCTGTCATCCCTCCATGGCTGGGAGGACTGCCATGGGGTAGCTCTACCCCAGCCCTATCAGCTGCTGTCCCAGCTCCCGAGTCCAGTCCTTAACCCAGGTCACCAGCCTGGGAGTGCAATGTACTGAGCCATTGGACAGCCCCTCTGCTATAATGATTTTTTTTTTTCCCTAAAGCTTTTTCTCATCCCCAGTTCACCTGATGGCACCCCCAGCCCTGTCACCTATCTTCTTATGGATTACAGGTGATCCGCCCCTTGTAATGGTGGGTGGCCTGCCATTTCAGTCATGTGTGGGCCTGCAGGGGGATGCCAGTGCAATGGCAGACCAGGGCTCTTTCCCCCAGCTCCTAGTTTTCCTCCGGTGGGTATGAGAGTGTAATGACATGCATTCGTATGTGCAGTGGCATGCACGTTTGCTGGGCAGCAGATGGCTGCTCCACTCCTTGTCTGCGTGCTCCCCTATGCTGTCACCTAGGTGTCAGTCAAGTAGTGAGATGCAGCATCCTCATTCACTTAGGGAGGAGCTTTATCCTGGGGATGCGCAATCCTACCTCCTCTGGATGGCCCTTGAGCAACCTGCACCCATTCCCAAACCTGGGCCACTGGCACAGTGAGGGGTAGGGCTCCTGCTGCACTGGAGGATCCACTTGCTGTAATGATTTTGTGTGCATGTACCTAATCGCATGATGTAGTGGCACGCCATACACCCTGCTGTTCAGACCTATTCACAGGTTTTACACAGCTTCATTTTATTCAACATCAGCAGCAACTGAGACTTTATCGAAAGCACCCTGTTAGCAGCACTGCATGATAAGTTTCTGTTTAAAGAACAAAAACAAATTGAGATGAGTAAGTTGCTGGTAACTTGTGCCATACAATACTTTACAGTTTCCTTTTTCTCCTCCTAAAAGGCTGCTTTAAATCTGCAGGTCTGAAGGGGGCACTGTTGGCACACTGTGAGCAATCACATCTAAGTGAGCTCCACAAATTCTGTTTCATACAGAGCTAAATATCTTCTTATTGAAATGTTCTTACATTCACAATTTAGCTAAAGTTGTCATAAGACAAACTAGGATGTAAAGTAACATTCAGGACAACTACATTTCTCAAGCCTAAAAGATTTCTTTGGTAGATCGTAGGAGACAATGTCAGTCAGTCAGTTTGGCACTGCATTAAGACACTTTGCCTCAGTAACTGAACACTTTACTAATTTTACAAAATGCCTAAAGCAGCAATGCATGATAGTAGAGAAATTTTGACCTATACTTTTTAATTTTATTTTAGATCGCTACATATCTCCTGACCTGTATGATACCCTTTTTTCCACATGCTGTGTCTGCTTTACCAGTTTTCTTACAGTTAAAATAAGAAAAGGAGCCGTTCTTCTAATATGGCTTTGATCAGGTTTTCATCACTATTCTCTGTTGTTTTTGAATACCTATTGTTTAAAATCATGTTTCTTGTGACTATAATGAACTAGCATGCAGCAGACTCTGCTCTCTGACCTTATGTATTAACAAATGTGGAACAATAGCTGAGAATACTGACAAAAACCTGGCTCGAGCCATATTAAAAGGAACGCTCCAGTTATTATTTCAAATGTGAAAAAAGTGCTGAAACTGATTCAAAATGGAGAAAGAAGGGTATCATACAAGTCAGGTATTAAGGGACAATCTAAAATAGAATAAAAAAGTATAGGTCAAACTTTTCACCGCTGTCATGCACTGTTGCTTCCACACAGTTGCAGCTGTTTGGCACAGCAGTAGAACATGCTGCACTGTAGTAATGTGCCCATTACTATTTTTTCTGAATACTGAATGTTTACATACTCTAGTTCCAGACAGTTTGACACAGCAGTAGAGCACATTGCTCTGTAGTAGCTGTATGCATTACACATTTTACAGACTACTTACATTTTCACACAGTGCCAGCCATTGCATTGTTAGGAAGTGTAGACGTTACTCTTTGTTCAAAATGTTGAACTTCACATTGTGCTAGCCACTTTGGCAATGCAGACTGACACACGTCAACATAAACTGGTGGAAAACATTTTCTACATTTGCAAGCTAGGATCAAAACTGTTAAGCATTCCCAGTAAACCGGCACTGTAAATAGATGGGAATGTCAGTGAATCAGCACTGGAAATAGATGGAAATGTCAGTAGACCAGCACTGAGAATAAATGGGAAATTTATTTGACATTGCTGAGCAATGGCAACATAATGTAAATGCCAGTCACACCCCCTCTAATCAATCTGAACAAATGATTTTGGTACAGTCATCTATCGATAATCTCTGTAACTCACAGAACGGGGCACATAGGTGAGAAATGCTTTTAAGGTTAAAGAGCAATGTGAAACTAGTTTTAAGCGCATGTAGACAGTGTGAAAATGTAACATGGTATCAGCCTGTGTAAACATTGCCTGAAGCAACCATGTAAAATCATAAACAAGTGAAAACATATTTAACAACTGCAAGCCATGGCAAATAAATGTAGGTACTAAAAATAGCCCCTCCTGCAGTCGTACTTTTTCAGAACTACCAGAACGGAAACATGCCCCAAAACTGTGAACTAGTATTGTAGATAGGCAGGACATTTTTATAATATCATCATGCACATCAGGCACATACACTGTATGTGTATGTGCCTCAGGACCTCCTTGTGAATGAGCTTGCTCAACGGAGTCTTTCCTGCAATAAACTTGAACTTGAACTTGAACTCATGCAGTGGTAAAATAAGATATATATGTACAGTACGTCCTGTACTTACATAGTATTGTATACACACACAAACACACCATCTTACCATAACATTCCACTGCTGGCCCAGGCTGGGTCCTCACTCTGCCATTTAACTTAGGTAAAGGTGATGGAGAACAACACTGAAGCTGGAATATGGCAGTTGAAGGGACACAGGAGGAGGTGGAGGAGGATTTTAAGGACAGAGGGATTAGAAGTTGGGTTGAATGAAGCAGGACCTTTAAAGGACAAAAAAGTGGAAACCTCCCCTGCCTTCCCCTACTTAATCCATCTCCTTTCCTCTCCCCCTCAGGTGTGCCGTTCCCACCTGGGGCTCGCACCTCGCCGCCAGAGGAAAAGCTACAAGCCTGTCCTGGGAGGCAACCCACGATTCTGCTACTGCAAATTCTGCTTTCTTCCCCTGTTGAAACTGTTGCCTGGGATCCTCTGAACTCCGATTCGTCGCAGGGCCCAGAGTACTACAGAAACAGCCAAAACTGTATACCCCCTCAGGTATGTTGGTATTTGGCGCCTTTGGACATTCTAAATTTTCAGCGCCAACACTCTGATTGGAGGATCTCAGCCTCACTGACTTCTTCCTGCTGGTCTCCATTTTACCTTGCTTCATTAGACACGTTTATCAGTACTGCTGACCCTGGGACTATCCTTTTTTGTAAAGCAAGAATTTAATTTTTTTGTTTTGTCTACTTTCTCATTTGCAAATTATACTACATAGCCACTAGAGGGCTACAACAGCTATCTTTTCTGTTAAAGAGGAAACAATTATATTTTCTACTTCCTCTTCTGCTCTAGTGGACCTGGGATACCTCTCTTTCTGAGGACCATCCCGGAGGTTTTTCTGCCTGTTTCTCAGGCCGAACCATGCTCATTCACTAAGGCTGCAAGACTTGAACGCCTTCCCCCACTCCCATTCTGTACTGGTGGAGTAGGGCCAGAAACAGAAACGAAAGCTACAGACAATCTTGCCACACTGGATTGCAGCCTTGAACCACCTCACTGGCTCAGCTGCAAAGAGTTGCTCCACAGGTACGTTCAGCACCAAAACCGCCTCTCAGCCAACAAAAGGATTTTGAACTTACGACACCTGATCGCCGATTGGTCTAGGCTTCTAGTGACTTTTACTGCCGGCTGTTGTGGCGTTTAGATCTACCATGGGAAGTTACAGCTGGTTCCTCGGTGTGTCACTAGCTTTACTAGTGCTCAGCTCAATTCTTCAGAACCCTCATCCCTCCCTAAAGTGGAATGACCAATGCGCTTCTCTCTGTCCTGCGTCCAACAGCTCCTTTCAGGTAGCCATTCTGGACTATTGGGCTTCTCAACTGTCTCTGCCGGGGAATGGGACATCTCCTGAGCTGCCTCTGCAGATTACTCCCCCATCCAGACTTGAGACTGCCTACTCATGGCAAATTCCTGCCAGGACACTAGTGGCTGCAACACTAGGCCAGTATAACACCAGGAGTGGGTACAGGCCTACCCATCAACACCACCTCCCCTATCGCCCCAAAAATAGTGCTTACAAATTACAGTTCACTGCCTTAAAAATAATCCTGCTTTTTTTACTATTGTGCTCAGGCAATGTCGAACTCAACCCAGGACCATTAGACACCCTTGCTTCTCCATCAGACCTGGCAGGTATCAAAGGAATGTCTTTTATGCATCTTAATGCCTGTAGTTTGCTGAAAAAGTTCACCCTTATCCAGGCTTGGGTGAGCCACACCCTACCTGACGTCCTAGTGATCACTGAGACCTGGCTTAGGCCAGCCACCCCAGACAATGAAATCAATATCCCAAATGATTTACTCTTCCGAGCGGATAGGCATTCAAGAGGAGGTGGGGTGGCAATTTATTTAAGGGACAAATACTCAGCCACATGCATATACGCATCATCCTCCCCCAAAGAATTTGAGTGCTTGACCCTAAAGATCGAACTTTCTCCTTCCAGTGCACTCTGTGTAATAGGCTGCTACAGGCCCCCTTCTGCTGGGCCTCATCTCCTGTCTCACCTCAGTTCCATCCTGTGGCTCAGTTCCTTGGAAACCATTATTCTTGGTGACCTGAACTACGATTGGCTATCAAGTGCATCAGCTCCCTTGAAATCCTTTTGTGACACTCTAGGGCTGGTGCAACTCATTGGCGAGCCTACTCACCCAAATAAAAAGAACCTTAACAACAGCTCCCACTTAGATGTAATTTTGGTTAGCAAACCACACCTGTTCTCTCATGTCAGAACATTTTTCTCAGACATTAGTGATCATTGTATAATCACCACCATTAGATCCATGTACAACCCACAGTTTGTGGCAAAGTTCTCTATCAAGAGGTGCAAACGCAACTTTGATTTGTTTGCATACATCCACGACTTGAAACATTCACCGCGATGGCAGGAATTCTTCCTAGCAAAAACGGTTAACAGGGCTTATACTATTTTTTACAATATTTTAAGTAAGGCTTTAAATAAGCATGCACCCTTGGTTAAGGTGCGGGTCAGGAGCAGCACCTGTCGTTGGTTCTCACCTGAGCTCAAAGCTTCCCTGTTAGAAAGGGATACTTTATGGAAAAAAGCCCGAAGAAACAAGAACGACTCGGATTGGTGTCTTTTTAAGAGAGCACGTAACAAGTGCACCAAGTTGGTCAGAGCAGCCAAGGCTGCCTACTATCGTTCAAAGCTAGCCTCTGCCTCAAGAAATCCTTCAAAGCTCTGGAAAACATTAAAATACATGTCTGGACACGCACCTGGTAATTCCATTCCAGCAAAAATTAAGTCCAGTGGCAGTGTTATCTCTAACCGATCAGAGATATTGGAAGCCCTCAATAACCATTTTGCAATGGCAGGGCTAGCATTTGATACTTCCCCTCCCAATAACCTCCACACAGTTCAGGGCCCACCAACCCACGAGTCCCCCTTTACTGAGGAGGCCTTCTCCCTCCTGCCTGTCTCTCTAAAAGAGGTGGAAGACCTACTGCTGCAACTGGACACCAGGAAGGGAGCAAGCTCTGACTTCATAGAGCCATACTATTTGAAATGTGCCTACCATGTGCTTGCGGTGCCAGTCACCCACCTATTCAACACGTCACTCTCCCAGGGTAGCCTCCCCCCTCAATGGAAAATAGCCCATGTCATCCCTCTATTAAAAGCAGTTGACCCCTGTGATCTAAATAACTACAGACTGATGTCCCTCCTCCCCATCCTGTCTAAATTACTAGGAAAAATAGTGTGTGGCCAGCTAGGGGTATACTTAGAATCCAGAAGCCTATTAAACCCGGTTCAGTCTGGATTCAGAGGAAAGCACAGCACCATAACAGCCCTAGCTAATGTGACCAATGATTGGCTCCTAGACCTTGACAACAAGAAGCATGTCTGCATACCTCTCAACTGTCCCTGATTTTCAGGGATGTTCCTGATTTTGCCTCAGAAATTTCATCTGTTCCTCCTAAATTTGGCATTCCTGTCGCTGAAGAGTAGGGATTTGAATTACAAAATAATGCCAGCCATTGGTGTTACATTCTATTTCTCATTAAGAAAATGCTATTCACACTAAGAAGCATGTTGTACATAGCTTCTGGAACTAATATTGCTATTTTGTCAGATGTCTCCCTGATTTTGGTAATTTGTCCCTGATCATTTTAAGCCTTGTCCCTGATTTGTGATGAGGGAGGTTGAGAGGTATGCATGTCTGTGCCATTTTCTTGGATCTCAGTAAGGCATTCGTCGCAGTTGATCACAGCCTGCTTCTTTCCTCCCTAAGCACCTTAGGCCTGGACCATAAATCTATGTGCTGGTTTGCAGACTACCTCGGAGAATGGAAACAGCAGGTTAAAGCTGAAGGTGATCTTTCTCCATTAAAACATATGCTGAGGGGCCTGCCCCAGGGCTCTATCCTTGGTTCCCTCCTCTTTACAGTCTACATTAACAACATCAATGACCTCATCAAAAAAGACAACATCCACTTATTCGTGGATAACACTGTACTGTACTTGAGTCGTCCCATGCCGGAAGCAGCCTGTGAAGACCTCCAAGCTGAATTTAACCTACAATACCAGCTCATAAACAAAAGCTATTGCTCAATGCAAAAAAGACAAAAGCCATGCTCTTTTCCCCCTCCTTGCATATAGCAATTCCTGCTGGGGGAAGGGCTATCCCACAAATTACCACTGTTCTTGGAGAAATACTAGAGTATGTAGCTAAATTCAAATATCTAGGAGTTTGGCTTGATCATAAACTTTCCTTCGCTGATCATCTCGAAGAACTACGGAAGAAACTAAGGCAAAGATTAGGACTATTCTACAGAATTAACCACCTGCTCACAAAGTAGGCCAAGATTCAACTGGTTCAACCTACCTTCCTATCTTTAATAGATTACGTGGACCTGTTCTACAGTCACTGCACTGCCTCTGCACTGGCTAAGTTGGACACCCTCTACCACAGAGCTATCAGGTTCATTACAGGCCTTCCACTTTCCACACACCACTGCTCCCTGTACTCATTGTTCGGCTGGACTTCCCTTCACTATAGAAGGCATAGAAATGCTGCCCTATGGGCCTTCAGAGCGGTGACCAACAAGCTCCCCTCATATGTCTCAGGTTGTATTCCCTGGAGTGTGTTAGGCACCTATGCTCTAAGGAGCTATTTCCTGATTGCCCTCCAAGTTCCAAGGGTCAAAACTCGTTTCGGCAAAGCTGCTCTAAACTTCTCTTTACCACATTGTGGGAACAGTTTACAAAGGAACTTGAAGCTGAGCTGCCCTGTTAGCCTGAATATCTTCAAGACGCTTCACGATCGCTACATGAAAGCACCTTGCAAATGTTTCTCACCGCTAGCTCACTAATTCCACAACTCCCCTTTCCATCCTGACGCCGCCATGTTTCTACCCGGCTCTCACTCTTTCCCTATTAACTCTTCCTGCTGCACCCACCTTCCCTGTCCGCCCAGCCTGGCTAAAGTCTCACCCCATCCATAGTAGTGTCCCAATTATCTACCCCTCCTCCGTCATTATCATAATAAACAAGTACACGACAGCCATCGTCACTTTCTGTGGTTTTAGCCCAATTTTTCCCCCCAGTCGTTGGTAATATATCCCTCCTCTTCACCTTTCTAACCTGCCACCCCATACATGGCCTCTTTCCCCATATGTGTAGTTGCCGGCTGCATCACTCAAAAGATCTCTGCTTATAACCCCTGTATGCCTGTGGTTGATTGTACCTCTGCTGACTTCTTCAATTGTAAAATAAAGCTGTTTTTTTTTATTTATTTCAACCTTGTACTGTACTTTATACACTGCATATACTTTTTCTTCCTTGTATATTATTGCTTTTTGTATACCTGCTTCTGTACTGTACTTTGATGTATTCATGACCAGGTCCACCTTGCAAATGAGCCTTGCTCAATGGTGCCCGCCTGGATAAAGATTTTGATTGATTGATTGATTGAGGATGTCTGATCCAAGATACGATCTGGACCAGCCAAAATGAAAACAACATACACCCACATTTGAAAGTCTGGACTTGGGTGTTTAATGTGGCTGGAAGATAATTTTTTGTACACTTTCTTTCTGCTCCCCCTACTTATAGCCCTTTTTTTTTTTTTAACTCTGTTTCGTTACCCACCTACTGCGGCATCTCTCAGGTTCCCTCGCTCGACCCGTGGCTCCTGACCACCCACCTGAATCCCAACACCCATGACTTCTGAATTGGGTACAGGACTCCCATCTCCCCTGGTGCCTTGGAGAGGTCAGGAGTCCCCAGAGGGTAGAGTCAGGGGGTGCGGCTGGTGTTGGGTGTGTGGGCCTCGGCCACTGGAGTTCACCGTTGCCTCACCCAGTAGGCTATTTTCCATGTTTTTTCACCCTTCCCGAGCTTGGATGTGCAATGGCATCTGGTGACGCCCGTCAGAGCTCCGCCCCACTACCTTGCTGCCCTGACGTGCACAGTGCCTCCAGTCTCCACCAGGGGCTGCTGCAGTGCTGGGCAAGCCTGGATCCCTCCCCAGAGAGTGGACAGCTGTCCTCCGGATGCTCAATCCTCTCTCTCCCCTGTCAACCCCCAACAACCCTGGTTCATTCCCGAATCTGGGTCACCGGCATGGCACGTGGTGTGGCGTTTAGCACCTCAACTCTCAGCACCACTGGGCCGGCCCTACTTATAGCCTTTCTGTCGGGTAGAATATCTACATTTTTTACTGTGTTCATGAGGACTGCATCAAGGACAAGGCCCCTAGAATACTGTTATTCCACAGCCGTGTAATCTCCTGCCACAGAATATATGCTGTACCACGGAATTCATTGTTTTGTGGTGATTTTTCATTAAAATGTACCATTTTTCCAGTGTCTGGCTGCCTTAATCTTCTTATTTATCCTAAAGCCTCTCCTGTACGTGCAGCATAAGATGTTATCAGTGACATCACATCACATTGTAGCCAATGGCAGGACTTCGCTCTGCCACAGACATGAGTAAGCCATGGGGCAGGAATGAACAAAGGCTGCTGCAGAATTGCAGCAGAAATAAGGAGTGAGGTTCCGTGGAGAACTAGGGACCCTGATCAGGGTTTCAATGTTTGGGGAATAGTGATGGGGTATAAGTGTTTGTGTAACTTGTAGTACTTTTTTGTGGCTTTACTCTATTCCCACCCTTGAGTAGTAGGTATGTAGGTAGTAGTTTGTAGGGAATAAAATGCCCATGAGCAAGGGTGAGAAGAGCACCGGAGAAGGAGGAGGAGGGGATGGTGGTGGACAAAAAACACTCCCTAAGCAAGGGAGGTGAGTGAGTGGTGGGAGTTAAATAGAGTATGTGGGAGGAACTGTTCCCCACATTGAACCTCGGGCTTAAGCCCTCCCATTGTCAAGTGCTGGGTAACGATATTGTGCTGTTCAAAGAAGCCCTGTCACCATTTGCACCACAAATTGTCTAGAACAAACTGTATTCCTTCCTTAGAAGTTTTGATACTTGGCTTTACCTTATTCATAGACTGTGGTGTAATAGAGCATTTCAGGATTTGTAGACAAGCTAAATGTAAATGTTGATGTTCCTACTTGTTGGCTACATGACTTATCATGTTATCAATTGCCCCAACTTTTGGATTTCTTGTTCCACAAAATGTTAGTCCCATGTTTGATTGTTTCCCTTGCTGTTAAAGAAAATGCTTCCTAAATAATCAAATGTTTTGAGACTGTCAGATATTTCATCAGACCAGTGAAAAAACGTTTTCCTCAGGTGGCTGTCATTTCCACGGGTGCCTTGCTGCTTATCTGTCGCCTGTCAATGATTAGCCAGGTCTCTAACAAGATACCAGTGCTTTGGGCTGGCAGAAGGTACAGTAGTAACAGCACACAATCTGATTATTTGACACAAATTGTGTTTGCTTAGCATGTTTGCTGTGTTACATACAGAGATAAGACAATCTTGAAAAATTCTCCCACAATCAATGCAGTTACAGTTTGTTCAAAGATTTTCCAGTGTAGACAAAATGCCAGCTACTCAAGACTAATGCTTTCTAAAACTGACTTTTAAGATGCTTGGAGATCATTTTTATAGCCAGCTAATGGCAAATTATTAAATGGCATAGATTCGTACAAGGCAGACCACTTCCCCACTCATCCAGAGAATATCATTCTTAGCATTTGTGATGGTATTGCAAAGTCAACAGATAAAATTAACTGTTAACTGTCCACACTGTTGACATTCAAAGGTCAAGGTCATTTCACTATTTAACTTCTCAAGCCTGAAATTCCACAGGTGTGCTTTGTTATGGCCATGAAGCATTTGTAGAAACTAAGCTTTAGGGAACACACAGAAACAGAGAAAGGTACATGAAGATAAAGACATTGTCCATCCAGTCTGCTCTTGAACCACACCTTGAAACTACTGGCTTTTTAATCCCCCCATTTCTTCCCTATAATAATCCCTTTGAAACCATCCCAAGCAGCTCTGAATCCGGCAATGGTTCCTACATGTACTGCCTTGCTAGGCAGGCTATGCCGCTTATCCACCACTCTCTCTGTGAAGAACTTTCTCATGTCCTTTCTGAATGTCCTGACTGATGAGGCATGCCTAGCCATTGCCCAAGGCAACCTTCTCCCCCATTTAATTATTGTTCCCTATCTACCCCATGTTTCCTCTTCCCTGTGCTCCAGACTCACCACTGCCTACTACAGTATCTACAGGTTTGTACTCCTAGCACCCTACTCCACACATCACTGCACCTTATACCAATCACTAGGATGGCTACCGCTACAAGGACAGTATGACTATGCCCTTGACTACATCATTGATAGCACCAATTGGGGCGTCAAACTGTCTCCGTACTCATCCCTACTCAAATGCAGAATCGCACCCGGGTGTCTTTGTGAATTCTCGGTCCCCCTGCTGGAAGTCCCAAGGATTTCCACCATTCTGGGAAGCAAAACCCTAGCCTTCATGGCCCCCACACTGTGAAACAAACTCCCTGCCTCACTCCGCTTACTTGATTCGCACCTTACATTTAAAACTCATCTCAAAGCCTGGTTACTATCTGAAGTCAAATGTTCCTGCTTATCCTGGTAACTTAAAAGCAAGTCTTTACTCTTACTGCTGAACACCACCCGTCCTTGCCACAGGAAGAGTGAGCCTTCGACAGCTTGCACCCTCCCCTCTCTCTCATTGCACCTGCTCCTAACCTGTTACAGCATTGCAGCTGATTTATTGTTACTGCATTCTCTGGCCTGCTTGATATTTGTATCTCACTTGTATTCCTAAATACCCCATGTATTGTGTACCTTCTTGCATGCCTTGAGTACAGTCCATTGTAGTTTTGCTGCTATGTGTTGACACCTGCCTTCCTTATATCATATGAACTGTATTGTATGTACTTTCATGTGCCATCTTCATGGCCTGGGTCACGTCTGAAGACGGTCCTCTGGATCAGAGCACCTACCTGGTAAACAAATAAATAAATAAAATTTGACCCTCACCAATCTAAAATTATGGCCCCTTAATGGTTGACTTACTGTATACTTACAAAATCTGAAGGTCACTATAATACCCCCCCCCCCCCGCCTCGGGAAAGTACTTACTGAGGCACTCCAGTTTATCCTCATATGAATTTCCTTGTTGTCTCTGGATCATTTTAGTGGCCATTCCCTGGAAGGTTTCTAGTCTATCCTTCTCCATTTTTAGGGGCTGACTCCAGAACTAGGCACAGTACTCAAGGTGAGGCATCACCAGAGACTTGTAACGTGGCAAAATCACCCCTGCCTGTGGCTGGAAAAGCCTCATCCTATCCACACAACAGCATTCTATTGGCTTTCCCACATGTTGCATTGGCAGGTGGCCTTCATATTGTCACTGATGATTATCCCAGAGCCCCTTTCTTCCTGTGATTACTCCACTTTTTGCACCATTGATCCGGTACTTTGTTTTCGGATTCCTGTTACCAGTGTGCAGGACCTTGCAATTTTTGGCATGAAATAAGCCAATAAGATATGACAGGGTGTGTATTGTGTAAGCACTAGGACATGTAAGGGTGTTGGTTGTGCTGGTTTAACCACTCGCCCAGGGGTGTAATCAGGCACGTGGCCAAAGCTCAAGTGTTTTCAGCCCCGGTAGTGTGGTAAAACCAGTACTACCGACACCCCAAAGTGTCTTATTGCACTTATAAAATGGATCCATAAGCAACTTTCAAAGAAATGAATACTCTAAATTTCAAAAAGACACATAACATACAATAAAATATTGCATACAAATATAAAATAGTCCCTCCACAGATGGTATTCACCTGTCAGTCATCTGTCTTTCTATATATTCAATAAATGGTGTATTTGTTTACCATAGAATATGGAATATCAAAATTCAAAATTCTGTGGTAGTCCACTAGCAGAATGCTTACCCTCCCATACACACATGGAATGGTAACATGGAATACATGAATTCAAAATTCTGCAGAATGCCACTGCCATGACCTCCGCAAAACACACACACAAACACACACACACACACACACACACACACACACACCACCAAGTGAAATCAGAGCCTCAGTTCTGTCTGTTACAGGGTGAGTAGCAGGGAGTTCTCTGACAAACTAGTAAGCATAGGAGGCCAAGTGTCTTCAGACCCTGAAAGTGTTGTAAAACCAGTACAATCAACACCCCGAAGTGTCTTATTGCGCAAAGGCAAAATATGCTTCTTTGCGGATGACACAAAAATGCAAAATATGCCTCTTTGCGGCTGACACAAAGTTCTGTGTGAGGGTGAACACAAAGGAAGGGAAGAAGGACATTAGGCAAGACCTGGCTAAACTAGAGAAGTAGTCAGGTAATTGGTAACTGAGATTCAATGCTAAAAAGTGCAAGGTAATGCACTTAGGGGTGAAGAACCCAGAGACCTCATATTGGCTGGGGGGTGTGTGGGTCACCAAGTCAGTGGAGGAAAAAGACTAGGGTGTGATTATCACAAGTGACAAGAAGTACTCTGCACACAGGAGAGCAGTGGCCAAAGTGAATATGATGTATAGCCAGGGGTATAACCAGTAGAAATGCAGAGGTCATCCTGCCACTGTGTAGATCACTGGTCAGACCACATCTGGAGTACAGTGTACAGTATTGGAGCCCTTATCTAAGAAAGATATCAGCTTTCTACAGACAGTGCAGAGAAAGGTGACCAAGATGATCCAGGCACAACAGGGTAGGCCCTATGAGGACAGACTTGGAAATCTCTGCATGTACTCCCTGGAAGATAGAAGGGAGAGGGTTGACATGACTGAAACCTTCAAATACCTTATGGATGTCGACTAAGTGAACTCTTAGGGTCTATTCAACCTTAGGGGGAACAGGACCACTAGGAGGCACTACCGCAAACAGGTGGGGGGATGCTTCAAGAGGGAATAGGAAGGCACTTTTTCACTTAAAGGGTGGTAGCAAAGTGGAATGACACACCAGAGGAAGTGGTCTCCCTGAAGACTGTAGATAGCTTCAAGATGGGATGGGACAGAGTAAAAGGAAAAATTGCATGGAGTGGGGAATGTGGCGGTGATGTCAAGAGGGAGGGAAGAGTAGCTAGCAGGGAGGGGGCAGATCACTCGGTAAATACTCAGAGGTCTGCAAACTTGAACAGACTAGATAGACCACAAGTCCATTTTCTGTTGGCTATTTTCATATGTTTGTACAGTAGGAGGATTTTCATGGTCAGCAAAGAAACACCAGAAGTGGAAACTGAATAGTACTAGATTTCCTAAAACTGTTTGCTTACATGTGTGTATGGAGGGGCTCATGAGTGGAAAGAACATTCAGTTTAGTGCTTGCAGAACTCGGTGAAGTTCTGACCCTTATCAAATAAGAACCGGAACATGGAGTGGTTTTTTTATTAGTTCTGATTATTTATAAATGTGAAAAAATGCATAAAAGGGGCCAAACTCTAATATTTAACACAGAGGCCCAAAAGGAAATAATAATTAATTTGCAGCTATGCCAGCCACCTGTCCACAGTCCTGCCCCATCCAGCATGCAGGATCGTGGAGGGTGGATGGGTGCAGAGAGGAGGACACAGGTAGGCATCCAATCGGATGCCCAGTCTGGCATCCAGAGTAGATCCCCTGCTGTACACTTGCAGTGGATTCTGGGAAGGCATGTGCCCCAGGACAGAGGACAGTACGGGTGAGTGCATGAAGGGTTTCCCCCATGGCCATACCAGTTTGGTACCCGTAAAATCATCAGCATGCTAAGTACACGCCGTACACAGGTCCACAGCAATCAGCAGCCTTGTACAGTACCTGTCACTAGTTTTGGCATGTTTCCCAGTTGCTGGGATTGTGGTATGCAGCTGCTATCCTGCTGGGACATGTGTACCCCCACCGTGCTGCCCCAGACCTCTTACCAGCATGGTAGGCATACTGTAATACCACAATATACTGTATATAGCACAACAATATACAACTCATAATGGAGATTCAAAGCAACCTGTATGCTTCCCTATATTATACTATACATTCAGTGGCACTAGCAGCTGCATACCACAGTCCCAGCAGTTGGGAAACATGCCCATGGGGCTGGCAGGTATCTGTGGTGGGACATGCACTATAGTTAATGGCAGGGTCCCTGCTGCCATAACCTGTGTACCCCCGTGCCCAGCACTCCATACCTTTGAGCATGGTGCAGAGTGCGGGCATGCCCCCCAACACTATCCCAGCCTGCCCACGGCACGAAGCTGCATGATCGACCAGGGAACTGAGCGTGCAAGGGGTTTGTGCACCTGTCATGAATCCTGCTGGGGGGGGGTCCACTGGACTCCTGCTGCACGGCATTCGGACTTAGGGTTACCTATGGCCCTCTGCATAGGCAACTTGCACTTTGTGCATAGGGCCCATTATTTGTATGAAAAGAAATGTAAAACTGCTAAAGCAAAACAATCAGTAGCTCCTTCATGCTGGCTTTCCTGGTGACATAACTGCTTGGATCTATGAGTGTGCTGGGAGGCAGAGGGAGAGAGAGAGAGAGAGAGAGACAGAGACAGAGATACACACACACACACACACACACACACACACACACACACTCTCTCGGATGGCAGTACCTAATATCATGCCTACCACCATCCAGTATTGCGCAGCTAAGATATATATATATATATATATATATATTTATTTATTTTGTATTAATGCTGGAGGTTATATTATGATGAATGTTCCAGAGCAGACCAAGTGAAAAAAATGGCCGACGAATGATCAAATGAGCAGCATTAAGACCCCACCCACCCTACCCATGTGAAGCACCTGCACTGCATTTCCCAGTGCACTGTGGTATGGTACACTACCTGGTCCAACAGGTGGTAATGTTTTCTACTACTTCTATTCAGCACAGCAACATCTTTTAAACAAGAAATGAAGCATCTTCTTACTGACCACCACCCAGGCAGTCACATTAGTCAAGTACAGTGTAGTCAATAATAAAATAGTTTGCCACTGCTGTGTGTGTACTGGATGGCACACAATGATAATACTTCATTCCTAGTTCAAAGAAACAGTTGCTGCCATTGCCAAGTATATTCAGTATATTATATAAAATAAAATCTTCCAGGAATGTATCTTCACCATTTATACACACTAATGGGTCTGCACCAGAGGCACTAGGACCCCGTGATTGCCAGAACTTTTCAGCAGGGCTGGCACCGAGGCAAGCTGTGTGCATGCGTGGCACTGGGAGAGTGGCTCGTGGCACCTGGTTTACCTCAGCACCAGTCCCTAACCACCTCAGTTCATTTTTTTCCACTGTCGAGTACACTTCAGTGATGATGTCGCTCGCTCTTTGGGAATCAGAACTTCACGTCTATACGACAGCTGCTTTCGGTGCATTTTAGTTGTTTAAAGCTAGAATTTATTATTTTTGTATCAGTTTAGTGATTTTATGAAACTTTTTCTGTCAGTTTTCTCTCAAGCCTACTAAGCCTCATCAGGAGTTTTCTACAGGATTACAGTAGGGAGCCTTCCCAGCGTCGTGTTTGGCCCAGTGTCGTTTGGTCTGGCTCTGTGTTGGGCCTGGTGCCGAGTTTGGCATAATGCTGTGTGGGCTCAGAATCATGGTTGGTAGGCTACTCTGGCACCAGGGGCCATGTCTGGTCCACCTTCCCACAAGGGAGGGGTTCTGACCATGGGCGGTCCTATGCTCTGGGGAAGGGCAGTCCTCTGGAGCACGAAGGATTGGGCTGGTTCGAAATTCCAGTCAGATTCTTGGTGCCACTTGTCCTTGAGTTCCTTCTCTTGCCTTTGGGAGAGAGAGAAATGGTACCGCTCGAGGTCGCCCTCTGAGAAGTCTTCTGTGAGGCCCTTGGTTCCTGGGGCCATGGCCCTTTCAGTGTCATCTTCATCACCATGGGCCTTGGTGCCGGGACACTGTGACCTTGGGCCTGGAGTCCCCCCCTGTCCCTAGGGTGGTCCCTAGTGGTGGGCAGTCTTCCCTGGCCAGCTCTTTGGAGTAGCGGGTGTAGCATCAGGCTGGAGTGTCGTTGCTGGTGGGTCTGGTCCCTGGCCCTTATAGGTTGGTGGCACTGAACCCATAGGCAAGGCCCCCAAGCCAGGAAGAGCATTTATCCCTGGCAACAGCTTTCTGCCCTTGCCAGTGACCACACTGCCGACTCCTGCCCCACTGGCCACACCCCCACCTTATGTCTTTTGCTGGGACCGGCAGGGTACCACTGCCAGTCACTTTGGTGCTGGCTGGGTCTGGTTCTGGTGATGGTGCTGGGTTTGGGTCTTCAAGGCCTGACCTGGCGCTGCTTCTAGCACTGGTCCTGGTGCCGGGTCAACTCCTTTTCGGCGTCATGTGGGTTTCATGCCGGCGTAAGGTTGACAGAATTTCCTGATGTAGTTTTCTGCCCTCCCTGGTCCTTGGAGCCTGGGGAGGTGCTGGTTCTAGTGCTCCAGCTGTCTGGTTGTTTCTTGCTGGTGCCAGGTCGGCTGCAATGGGCTTCCAGTGCCATGGATCTCCCATTGCCAGTTTGATTCCTCTGAGAGTCATCCCTCTGACTCTACTGGTTCCAGTGTCTTTTGACGTCAAGTTGGTGCCAGAACACTGGGTCCTCCTGGTATCGCCCCTACAGTGCTTGCCCCCAACACTGTGTCTCTCTCTGTCGGTGCTGTGTTTCTGGCACTGTGTGTCTGGTGTCTGATGCCGTCTCTGGCTCTGAGAATCTGGTGCCGTGTCTGATGCCTGTGTCCAGCATCAGTGTTCAACACTGATGTCTGGCACCTTAGTCCAATGCCAGTGTCCAGCACCTGTGTCTGTTGCCTGTTTTTGGCGTGTGTGTCTGGTGCCTGTGTTTGGAGCCTGTGTCTAGCACCTCTGTCCTTTGACTGCTTCAGGCACCTGTATTTGGCGCCTGTGTCTTGTGCCTTTGTATAGTGCCTATGTCTGGCATCTGTGTCCGGTGCCTGTGTCTGGCGCCTGTCTCTGGTGCCTGTGTCTGGCATCTGTGTCTGGTGTCTGTGTCTGCCACCTGTGTCAGGTGCCTGGATTCAGCATCGGGTCTAGTGCTGGGTCCATGCTCCCTACTGCCACCTCTGGTGCCATCCATGCCAGAGGTTCTCTGCCCCCTGTGCTCTCTAAGGCACACATGCAGCCCATGCTAGCCCTTATAGCAGTCAATCAAATCCCTGGTTGATCACTTGCCTGTCTTCCTAGTAGGTCTCAACAGTTACTATACAGTTTTTCCAGACAGACGACGGTCTACCTTGAATAACACGAACAAGCAACAATGAGCACTCTCTTCCTTATTTGCTCAGAAGATACGAGAGTGTGGAGGGAGGGCCTGCAGCAAGGGATCCAGTTGTAGGCCAGCTACCCGCCAGCAGTCTAGTTCACACTGGCAAGTGAGCTTGACCTAATCAGGGGCCCATTTTTTTGTCAGATTTTTGTGAGATCACTATTCAGTGAGTGGGGTACTTCAGTTGTAGACTCTTTGCCCAAGCTGCCTCTAGTCGAATCCAGACATCCAAGACATAGTTTTTCCTGCTGGGATGTATTTAGACTGCCATATCTATCTGTCTGAGCTCCCCTAGTATGGGGAATATTGCTCAGACAGGATGTGCAACGGGACAAAATCACTCTGGTGGTGCCCTGTTGGCCTCAACAGATATACTTTCTAAGTAGGTAGGCTATCAATCAGCTAACAGAGGATCCTTTCTCTCGGGCTGGACATGTCTCAGAGTCTTCTGTTCCATCCCAACCTGAAATTCCTTCACCTTTAGACCTGACTCCTAGAGAGATGGAGGTTATTAGAAAGAAGGTATTTCAGAGAATTCCTGCAATACATTTTCTTGCCTGAAACCCTCCAAAAGAAAGCCAACTTAATGAAAAGGTTTTTCTGCCCAGTGCTCTGAAATTCACATGTACCCCTTTCGGGGATCACCTTACCAGGTTCTGAAGTTCTTACTCGACCTTTCCTATGCTAGTTTGCAAACTGGGTGGCTACAATTATCTGGTTGGATCCAATACCAGCCCTGTTTGCTCACCAAAAAAGCTCATCTTGGACTATTACCCCAGGGGCCCAAAAACTACGAACCCCTTTTTCTAATCCATTACCTACTCGCAACTCTATGACACAGGTCTACGATGTTCCCAGATACTGCACAACCCTATGTCAGCATTTGTTTGCTTATAGAGCTCCAGTGTGGTTCAGTTCTCTGCACAAGGATATTACCTCCAAAACAAAGCTGGGCCCTTTCAAACATAAGCTTCGTCAACAGCTAGTTGCAAACAGTAGATATGACTGTCTCCAAAAACAGCATCCATTGCATATTTATCCTACAAGCGCCTAACAACCTGTTTGTCTTGGTCTTACCCCTCCTATCTCCCCTGCCTTATTCCATTTATTCCCTCATTTCCCCACCACCTCTCACCCTCTTTTCTCCCACCTGCCTCTATTGCATAACCCTTGACTCCTCCCATGCTACTCACATCCCTTTCCCCACTCCCTTCCCTCCTCCCTCCCATCCTGTTCTACCTTCCTAACTACCTACTCTGTCTTTCCTGACAAGGCCTTTTAGGCTGCTCCCTCATCTTTTTCCTCCTACCTCCCCTCCCCTTACCTCCTTCTCTCTACTTACTGATTTGCCAACCAGTGTTTTAATCCTAACTAGTATGTATTTACTAAATGTATACATTTTGTTGTCATCTTACTTTAGTTTTCCTTCTGTATGACATTGTCTGTCTATGTCCTATTATTATTGACGTGGAACCTTTGTAAAAGAGTTTTAGTACTCAAAGGTATTGTAATTCAAGATTTATTAAATAAAATAAATCCATGTTATGTCTGCATGCCATGAACCCTTTAGTACCCTCTACTGTATCTGGCTCAACTGCCTTGTTTTAACAGATTCTTTTAGGGCATTTCTACACTGACAGTTGCTTGAATATCAGCATTGTGTTGGACTTGTTTACCCACAAGCCCTTGAGCCTTTTTGCAACTTGTGAGCTAAGTTTTTACTTGGAAAGCAGCTTCTAGTGGCCATCTTTTCTGCTAAAGAGTGTCTGAAATCCATCTCTTGATCTTAGATCCCCCTTATTCTGTTTCCCACAGTAAGAAGCTAGTACTCCATACTCATAAGTTCCTAAGTAGCATTGCAGTTCTCTCCTCTGAATTGGCCACTGTGCTGCTTTCCTACTATGCCAGCTTCCAGAATGATGAAAGTTCTTTCTTTACATTCTCTGAACATTCCAGTGGGTCCTCATTTCTCACCTAGACAGAGCTAGGATTTTAAGCAATCCAGACAGCTTTTGGGCTCTTTGCTCCAATTGAAGAGTCAGCCTCCTTAAGTCATGCACATTTCTTTCTAGGTGTTGAGCTGTTTGTTCCTCTGCTATGCCATTGCATAGTTCATGCTGAAAGCTCAGGTACATGCTAACTCCACCTCTGCGGTTGTCACGTCCCTAGAGGGGGTGCCCTGTACTTGTCGGTGGTACTTTGCAAAGCTGTAACTGGGATCGCAGTGCACATTTTTGTTATGCACTGTGTCCTACATACCACTGTCAGGCAGTATGCCACTTAGCAGGACTGTCCTGAATGGACTTAGCCCTGAGTGAGTTTTTCACTATAACCCCCTACCCTAGGAGTTCTTTCTCAGCTTGGTACACTGACCCATAGTGTGACTAAATAGTGAAGATACATTTCTGGAAGATATGAAAATTACGTACTTACCAAAATTCTTGATCTTCTAGGAATATCTTCATTTATTCACACACCCACCCACCATCCCCTGAGCTCACTTCCTTGGGGTTTTGCTGTCACCCTTGTTCAAGGCTTGAGCTGTAAAGACACTGTCCACTCAGACATTGACCACGCTTGCACGGATCACAAGGGCTCATCATGCCCTTCAAGGAAGTGCGTGACCACTAGTTAGCTAATTCTGCACCTCCTTGGTAAAAAAGGAACTGAGGCAGTTAGGGGCTGGTGCCGAGGTAAGGCAGGTGCCGTGAGCCATTCTTGTGGTGCCGTGCATGCGCATGGCTTGCCTCGGCGCCAGCCCTGCTGAAATGTTCCACCTCTCACGGGGTCCTAGTGCCTCTGGCACAGACCTATTAGTGTGAATAAATGGTGAAGATATTCCTAGAAGACCAAGAATTATGGTAAGTATGTAATTTTCATATCTCAGTCCAGATAGTTACTGTAACCGAGATGTAATACTACATCATACTACAAACAATGAATGAATGAATTTAGTATCATTTTTCTTTAGTATCGCAGCCAAATATGTTTATGGAGGAATGTGAAAAATATATTATTTATTCAAAGAGCATTCAGGCTTCAGCTAAGCCATTTGTTGTAAGAAATTTAAAACAATAACTATAGTACTAATACCATACTACAGTACAGTCAGGTGGTAAAATATTTTTTATGCTGTTGATGACAAGTAGTAGTAGTAGTAGGAGAAGGAGGAAGAGGAGGAGGAGGAGGAGGAGGAGAAGGAGAAGGCAGCAGTACCATACATTCCAGATCTGATAAGTAGTACTAGCAGGTAAGTTTGGGACAAGAAATGCAGTTGCTCATTGTATTATGTGGACTCTGGACCCACTGATGCTATTACTTTTGTATGTATCTGTGCTCACTGTGTTCATTCAAGTAATCCTGGCCTGGCCTGACTTGACATGTTGCTACTATCTCATGCATGCCTCATGTATTACTATAATATTTATTTATTTATTTATTTAATTATTGTCTCAGATTATAGCACCTTTAAGCTAGCAGCTCATTTACAGAGGTTCCATGTCATGAGGTAAACAATATTTCAGCAATAAATGCAGACATCAGAACAATGGTTACAAAAATACAGTAATTACATTCACTTTTCATACATGGGATAACAAACAAGATACAGACATTGGTTGAACATAGTGTAGAACAAAGGGGGTAAGGCAGTTTTGAAAGGATAGGAGACTAGGAGGCAACAGGAGATGAGGGCAGTTAGAACTCTATCAGGGGTTGGGGGACATGGGGGAAGATAGGGAGGATTCACGGAGCAGCCTACGGGGCCTTGTCAAAGGTTTGTGGGATGGCAGCAGGGTACCTGGGAGGGATAGATGTAGCTAGGAGACAGGGTGTGGGGGGAGGAACAAATAGGTCAGGGAAGGGGGGTGGAAAAGGATTAGAAAGAATGTAGTGTGAGGGGGCAGTGAGAGGGGATATGGGACAGTGGTTACGGGTAGTGGGTAAGTGTTGAGCTTGTGCAAAAATACCAGTGTAACTCTGGAGGAGACAGGAGCTACAGTCATACCCACTGAGTGTAGCAAGGTAAGTAGACTATTCACATAAGATTTTTTACGACATGCACAATGGAAGAAACTGTTTCATGGATAGGACCTGCTCAGAGTCAATATGTAAATATTTCATTCTCATATCATATTTGAAGATAAAATGAGGAATGTTAACTTTCCGAAATGTTAGATGCTCAGTATTTCCTGGTGTCAGGCAGGATCTTGTGTCAGTAATAACATTACCAGCTGAATTAACAATCATTCTGCACATATAGTAAGTAAGTGATATTTTATTTGTTTGGTGCCCAATTCCCAGAGGCTCTAGGTGCCATACAGTATATGCTAGTCAGAAGGTAATGCATGTATTTAATTAAAATTTATACCAAAGCAGGCCACACATTTTGTTTGGATTTCTAGTATTTCAAAGGATCAGCATTTCAATCACTATTAAGCTCTGCCAGGTACACCTCAACAATGGTCTGTGCTGAGGTTGTGTTAGAAAAAGGGGCTGAAAAAGTAACAATGATATCTTGCAAGTGACTCTAGAGACCTGAAGCTGAACTGTGTGGTTGTGATACAGTGCTATTTTGGATGGTAGCGAAGCATAAGACCCTGCCACAGCAGCCAAAAAAGGAGAAGGGAAAAGTGCTGGAGCAGCAGAGGAGGAGGAGCTGCCTGATGCTGTGCTGTGCTGTTTTGTGAAGAAGGTTCTGAATCTGATGCGGTACTCCATTTCATGACAGTATGCACTTCATCAATTACTTCTTGTTTGTCTACCTCAAAAGAAGTGTCGTCATAATTCAACAGTTGCTTTGATGTGTATCGTGGGTTTAAGATTGTTGCCTTAATGTCGTGCTCAAACTGAAGCATTTTACATAGTTGTTGAATCTTCAACAACTCTTTTGATCATTTGTCTGGTTATATATTTTTTGTATTCTGGTGGGCAACCTGTCAGCACCACTGGCCGCATATGTGGTGGAATTGTCTGTGCTTTCTAAATTTTACCTAATCAGATTCAATCTGAATTTTAAAATTTTTATTAAGGGTATTACTTGGCTCAGAGACACTGTGTTTGCACTCACCTCTCTGGTGATTTCCTCAAATGGCTGGAGGAGTAAAATTGCAAATTCAGCATGGCCCACGGTGGTGGAGTAATATAGATGTATGAATCACAGTTTTATTTTCCAATGTGTACAGTCTGACAGCTTTCTGTTGTTCCAACAGGGTTTGGAACATAAGAAAGGGTCGATTTCACCAAGAAGAAATGTCTTGGATCAGTCTGTGCACAGGTACTGTGCTCCTTCTGTATTTTTTCAAACAAGAGACAGGCTTTGCTTAAGTGATTGAAATGAGGTTGCAGATTCCTTTAGCAGTGCTAACAAGAGCCTTAATGTCCCTGTCCCTGTCCTCATCAAGAGTACTGTGAACTATTAAATTCAAGCAATGCACACAGCAGCGGAAAGTCCCTCTCATCCCAGGCTTCCTTATGTGGGACCCTTGACTGCAACTATAAAGTCAACTGTGATGTGAACCATTGCTGTATTGGTTGTTTGAGCTCCTCATTTATGTTGTATGAGTTATGTCCAGATGGAAAATAAAATATTCTGAGAACAGCAAACTGCATTTCACTGTCCTCACAAGACTTGTCAAAACATGCCCAATGTGCAGTGACAGACATGAAGGGCTCAGGCTGACAGCTTGTCTAGATACCTATTGTGAGATGCACCACACTCCCAACAGCACTGGCCAAAACTCATCTGAATTTTGTACATATGACATCATAGAGATCTGGAATCCTTGTAGAGGAGAAGTATTTTCTTAATGGTATATTATATCAAAGTTCAAAGTACTCAAGCAGCCACCTGAATCCTGCACGTTCAACCGCGTTATATGGTAGCAAGTCAACAGTCATCATCTCTGAGTGCCACACCACCTACTACACTAGCGACCTGGGTCCAGGAATGAATGCGGGTCACTTGGGGGCTGGCTGAGGGAGGGAGGCTAGAGCATCCTAATGACAGCTCTTCTCCCTCAAGGAGTGTGGGTACATGTGTCTTGATCAGCTGCTGCCACTTAGAGGAATCTGGGTGACTGCGCAGTAGGATGCAACAGAAAGGGATCCCACCTGCAGGACATCGGGGCATCTTTGTGGAGGCATGCGTGCACAATTCATAATTGCACATGGTGCTGGCCCTAGGGGAGAAAAAAAAAAACAACCACAGCTGGATGACAGCCCAGTACCCAGCAAGTTCCACTCTGGCATCTGGGCACTTCTGAAAGTTCTGTAGCAGAGGACAGACTGGAGCAGGAAGGTTAGATCCAGGAAAGCCAGTTGATGGGGCCGGGGAGGCCAGTCTGGATGGGGGCAGGTCAGGCAAAACAGGAGATAAACTACTAATTAAAAAAACAAAATGTATCATCTTGCATTTGCTGATGTTAAATTTTATCCCATTCTCATCTGTCCACTCAGAAAGTTTAATTAGCTCTTCCTGTAGTTTTTGAACTTGTTCAGTAGTAGACACTCTATCCTCCATTTTACTATGCTGATAATTTAAATAATATTGGAACAAGTACTGATCCCTGAGTGACACTACTCATTATATGACCAGGTGATGAGATTCCCCCTTCAATGATACAATTTGGGTTCCATTCCCCAGCCAGTTCTTTACCCAATGTAATAGATAAGGGTTAAGTTCCAGTGCTTCTAGTTTAGTCAGTAATATTATGTAGCATCTTATCCAACACCTTTGTAAAGTCCACATATACAATATCAAATGGAAAATTTTCATTCATAGTTATTGCCCTTGTTGTAGAAATCTATTAAGTTAGTTTTACATGATCATCCCTTGAAAACTCATGTGTGCTAGGTAACACAATATGTATGCTGCTGTAATAGAGGAGGAGTATGTTGTCTCCCTATGCTCAATCAGATGTCTCATCCATTTGACCACACTATCTCACACATTTAATTAACTTTTAGGAACATACAGGGATATGTGGGTTTTACTGTATTACTGTTTAAAATAATTAGCCTGGAGCTGCTTCACCAGCACAGTGGTAGCACTACCACCTGTGATGCTGGCAAACTAGGTTCGGGAACGAGCCAGGGCTGCTGGAGGGCCGGCTGAGGGAGCATGGTTGAGCATCTCAGGGATGCTCACCTCCTCAGGGGTGGCTGGAATTCTGATCTCCGCTGGTGCTGCCAAGCCAGAGCACAGAAAGGGGAGCATTAGCATTCTGACATCTCGGCATCAGATGCAAAATCTCATGATACTCAGGGAAGGGGAAGAAAATGGAAAATTCCTAACTCAGGCTGCTCTTCCACAGATCCCACACTGCTAACTGAGGCACTCTCTCATTAACCAACACTTCAGCTCCACTCGGGGGGTAAGGGGTGGCCCCCGCACAGCCCTTTCTGTGGGGTGTCATTCACAGGGGAACATGGGAGAGAGGTTAAGTCCCAGTGAAGGCAGATGATGAGACTGGGCAGGATAGATGGACTGAAGGGAGCTGGTCGATGTCAAGGGGCAAAAGTACAGTAAATTGTAAAAAAATATAATTATCCTAATGTGACCATCCATCCTAAACATACTTTACCATGATATGCTTGATGTTTCTAATCCACATGCCTGCAATACTACAGCATCAAATATATTAATTTGTCTAGCTAGTGTTTAAGTAGCACACAACTTTCATCCAGTGTGAAGGGCAGTGTGTTGTTATAATTCAATGAAAAGTACAGTTAAGAAGATGTTAACTTGAAGTTAATACTTTTAATGAGGGGTAGGTTAATTTGCATTTTATTTTCCAATATAGCCTATTTCTGCTTGAGCCCAAATGGGTTAGTGTTTCCCAAATAGTTACTTTCAGCTTCCAGATGTGCAAACTATTGTTAATTGTGCACAGCTTGCTCACACTGGAGGCACTGACAGGTGGTTTGCAAGTGTAGTCATTTATGTGTTTTGTTAGCGAACTCAAGTGTGTGCCTTGCTTTGCTTTGCTTTGCTTTCAGATGGGGTGTATTCAAACTCTGTGTTCAACATACAGCACAAGCACGTACGTACGTACGCATGCATGCACGCACGCACTAATTTGGGAGCATTAAACTGCTTTTGCACTTGAGTTTGCATGTGCTTCAAAAATGCTGCCCTATAACTTTTAAATCAGCTGTATGACACTAATTGTTTGGAAGCACTAAACTGCCTTAGCCTTGGAATTTGCACAATTGTTTTGTTCTTTGGTAACTGGGTAAGGACCACTAGGCACAAACGCCTGTTTTGAGGGGTGACCCAGGAGCACTGGGGTAGTTAAGTGACTTGTTCAGGGCCACACAGTATGCAAGTGGAGATTATGGGAATCAAACCCAGTTCTGCTGGATGTACCAAGCTCATTTACAGCTCGTTACTCTAACCTGCAGGCTATGCTTCCAAAATACTGCACTATAACTTTAAAATCAGCTGTTTGTGTGAATGTTTGTCTCACTCTTTGTGTTAAACTGCTACCCTGAATGCTGAGAAGGATCATTGTAAAGCTATCAGCACTGTGAAAACTGCTCTCTGATTGTATGCTAGTATGATGTACCTTAGCTGAAAGATATTGACTGTGGCCTACCCAATCTCAAAAAGTATGTTATTTTTAAGATTACATATGTCATCAAGAAAAACAATACTGTTTATTTTCACAAGATCTATCATTGTTGCTGTGGTGGAAATATATGTGAGGATAGCTACTTTATTAATTCACCCAAAGTACACAATTGTAAAGTCTATAAAACACAAACAACAGATATTAACACAGAATGTCTTAAACTGCCAAGCATTTCTCAAGGTGCTTCATTTAAAGAGTCAAACTCCATATTTGTAGAAAGGGCTGTTGGTAAGAATATAATTTTAACACAGGAGATAGAGAGAGAGAGACACTTAGAATTAATTATTAAGCCAAGCCACAGTCAATGATCTAACATTATATGAAGCAACTGGTCTGTGTGTACTGTATGTATGTGTTTGTACCATAACTCTGAATCAATAAATCAAATCATAGTCTTCAGAAATTCGATGGGAGGGAGGGAGGATCTATACTGAAACGTCTAACAAAATAAATGGTGTAGGTCAAAGAGTAACTTATGTTTTGAAGTGCCTTGTAATTCTGAAATAACTGATAACAGAAATTTATTTTTTTTTTAACGGGAATGCTCTAGACTGACATAACTTATTTTCAGGCACAACCCAGACAGGCAGAACAGTTACAGTAGGGATACCGTCATACAGTTGCAGGGAAACAAAGCAACTGATACAGTAGGAGATAACAGCATGTACAACAATTTTACATAACACAGGTATATACAAGGGCGTTGTAAAGTTGCTTTTAAAACTGGGTATGCACTTCAAGTTTCCTTAGAGGTGAAGACATTCCAGTCTGGAGGTATATAAGAGAAAAAAGCCATCCATTCCATGTCTGTGAGTGTTGCAGTTGCTTTAAGTAAGGATTTCCCATTAGACCTTATGACACGGGTATTGGTCTTTTAATGCATGAGCTGAGATGGTGATTTCATGATACTTGGTTTAATGAAGCTTGTTGATTAAGAAGCCAGAACATAATTCCTTTTCAAATAAATAAAAATCATTATATAATTTGCAATGATAAGTTCTGCAACTGTTATGTAGCTCAAAGCAGCCCATGTGGTTATACAATACATTAAGCCTATTAGAGGAAAGTTGGGAGGCAATGGTGTACACCAGCAAACAATAACTTAGCTTTGGCATTAAGATTCCTTCAGCTGTTGCCAAGGGGGCTTCTTTGGTGAGGTTATTCTTATTCCAATAGGCCAAGCAAAGGTTGTAATTAATGGATTTGCAGACTTGTGATACTTGGGCCTCGAGTTCAAGTGTAGGATCGAGAATGACTCCCCAGTACTTAAAGGAAGTAACAACTTCTAAGGAGTAACCACAGAAACATAGAAACAGAATCTGACAGCAGATAAGGACCACTTGGCCCACCTAGTCTGCCCATTTTCCTACCTAACAGATAAGCTGCAGATCCTAGTTAACCAACAGCTTACTTCCTCCTACCCCCCACAAGGACTGCCTTATGTCTGTCCCATGCATTCTTGAATTCCCCCACTGTTCTTGACTCCATGACCTACTCAGAGAGGCTGTTCCTTGCATTCACAACCCTTTCCTTGAAAAATACTTCCTCACGTTACCTCTGAGCCATCCCTCCTCTATCTTCAAATTGTGCCCTCTTGTTCTTGCACATCTCTTTTTCTGAAAGTTGCTACCCTCTTGGACTTTGTTGATTCCCTTGACGTACTTGAAACTTTCTATCATGTCCTCTCTCCCTTCTTTCCTCAAGGGCATACATATTAAGCTCCTTTAGCCTTTCTTCATATGTCTTCTGGTGCAGACCCTGCACCATTTTGCTGCTCTCCTCTGGACAGCCTCCACTCTGTCTATGTCTTTGTGGAGATGGGGTCTCCAGAACTGCACACAGTACTCAGATGGGGTCTCACCAACTGTCTGTACAGAGGATAACAACTTCCTGTTTTCTACTATTGATGCCTCCCTATGCATCCCAGTATCCCCCGCCTCCTTACTGCCTTCTCCACATTGCTTGCCCACCTTTAGGTCATCTGATATAATTACCCCCAGGTCCCTTTCCATTTTTACTGTTGTCAGTATCTCACCCCCCATTGTGTACTCTTCCCCTGGGTTTTTGTTCCCTAGGTACATTACCTTGCACTTCTTTGCATTGAATCTGAGCTGCCATACATCTGACCATTTCCCCAACCTTGCCAAGTCCCTTCTCATCCTTTCCACTCCATCCTGTGTATCAACCCTGTTGCAGATCTTTATGTCGTCTGCAAAGAGACATACTTTTCCTTCCAGTTCCTCTGCAATGTCACTTATAAAGACATTAAAAAGGACTGGTCCCAATACTGAACCCTGCAGTACCCCACTATTAACCCTCCTTTCTTCACTGTGGACTCCATTTACTACTACCCTTTGCATCCTGTTGTCTAGCCAATTTTTTATCTAGGCTACCACCTTGGGACCCACTCCAAGGCTGGCTAACTTGTGTATTAATCTTTTGTGTGGGACTGTATCAAATGCCTTGCTAAACTCTAGGTAGGCCATGTCCACAGCCCCTCCCTGGTCTACTACTTTGGTCACCCAGTCAAAGAAATCTATTAGTTTCGTCTGACATGACCTTCCCATCATGAATCCATGCTGCCTTGGGTCCTGTGCCCCACTGGCCTCTAGGTACTCAACAATTCTTTCCTTCAGAAGTGATGCCATCATTTTCCCTACCACTGAGGTCAAACTAACTGGTCTGTAGTTTCCTGCCTCTGTCCTGCTCCCACTTTTGTGAAGAGGAATCACATCCACCCTCCTCCAGTCCTCAGGTAACACCCCATCCTCCCACGATTTGTTAAAGAGAGTAGTCAGCGGTGTTGCTAGTTCTACCCTTAGTTTTTTTAGAATTCTTGGGTGAATCCCATCAGGCCCCATTGCTTTGTCCACCTTCAATTTTATTAGTTCTTTCAGAACCCTTTCTTCTGTAAATGGACTGGTATCGACCCCTGCCTTCAGAGTGTTTCTCTTGTTTGGTTTAGGTACCTCCTCTCTCTTCCTTTGTGAATACTGAGCAGATATATTTGTTCAGTATCCCTGCTTTTTCACTGTTACCCTCTACCCACATTCCCTCCCCTTTATTAAGCCTCAGTATCCCTCCTTTGGTCTTTCTTAGCTCCCTAATGTACTTATAAAAGGTCTAATCCCCCTTCTTAACAGAGTTGGCTGTCCTTTCCTTGGTTTGGGCCTTTGCTATTCTGACTGCCTTCCTAGCCTCTTTCTGCCTTAACTGATAACGTTCTCTGTCCTGCTCCTTCAGTGTTTCCTTATATTTCCCGAATGCTATCCTTTTCTCCTTAACCTTTCCTGCCACCTCTTTTGAGAACCATAGCGTTTTTTTTCCTTCATTATGATTTGTTGATTTGCTTTACACAAAGGCTTGTTGCCTCTGTGATGGCTGTTTTGATTACTCCCCATTGTTCCTCCACCCCTCCTTCTTGCCTGTTTGCTAATGCTTTTCTGAGGCACTCTCTCATTTTCCCAAAGCCAGCCTTCATAAAGTCCAATACTCTTACTTTTGTATAGCTTGATTGTATGGCTGTGTTTATCGTGAACCACACTATTTGGTGGTCGCTTATTCCCAGATGGCTACCCACTTCTAAATCTGAGATTCTTTCTCCATCCTCATTTGAGAGTACCAGATCTAAGATTGCTCCCTCCTGAGTGGGTTCCAATAATAACTGTCTGAGGCATGCCCCTTGTAGGGCATCAAGAATGACCCTGCTCTTGGATGTGCCTGCAGCAAAGGTGCTCCAGTTAACATCTGGCATATTCAGGTCCCCCATCAACAATATCTCCCCTTTTTCTGCCATTCTAAGGATGCCTTCTATCATTTCCTTGTCCATTCCTTCCCCTTGAGATGGGGGTCTGTAAACAACCCCCACGCAGATTGTGGTGCCATTTCCTGTCTCCAGGGTGACCCAGAGTGCCTCATCTGCTCCCTGTTTACTCTTTAGTTCTGTTGCTTTGATCCCTTCCTTTACATAGAGAGCTACTTCTCCTCCTCTTTTACCCTCCCTGGCCCTCCTGTAGATTGTGTATCCTGGTATGTTGACATCCCAGTCATGGTTCTCTGTGTACTGTGTTTCTGTGACTGCCACAATATCCAGGCAACCCTCTTCCATTGAGGCCACTAGTTCAGGGAGTTTGTTACACAGACTACAGGCATTGGTACTCATCACCCTCCACTTTTTGATGGCCTTACCCCTTTTAGCCCCATTCCTGTCCTTACTGCCTTTGTCTTTTTTTACATTTACCTCTGTCCTGCTCCCTAATGACTTCTCTACCTTGGTGTTTACCTCACTAATTACCGTGTTTTGTGGGGGGAGGCTGGGATTTCCCTGCTCCTTTTCAGTGTCTCCCCCCTTGGCTAGTTTAAATGCTTGCCAATGAAGCATTTAAACCTCTCACTTAGGATCCTGGTTCCTTCCCTGGACAGATGCAGACCATCGTGTCAGTATAGGTCTGCATCCTTCCAGGTGGCTCCCCAGTCAAAAAATTAAGCCAAAACCCTGAGCTCCACACCAGTTGTTCAACCATTCATTGAATTCCATGGTGAGGAGTACCCTAGCATCACCCTTGCCATAGACAGGCAGCACCTCTGAGAAGGTTACCATTTGCGCTACTTGTCTAAGGCCCTTCCCCAACTCTACAAACTCCTCTTGCACTGCTCTGATCCCATTCCTAACCAGGTCATTTGTCCCTAGGTGGACAATGACATCCAGCTCCCTCCTTCATGCAGCTGCTCCCACGATCCTGAGGATTCGCTTCCTGTCCCTCCTATCTGTGGTGCCAGGCAGGCATGCACCTTACCTCCCTCTCCCCTTCCTCCCCCATTTCTACCCCCCTAATGATCGAGTACCCCCACCAGGAGTTGATTCCTTCCCCGTGGGGTCCCATACCACCCTCCTGTGGGTTTCCTTTGTGAAGGTTCCCAGCATCCTCCTTGGTCTCCACTGCAGGTGCCTCCATAGAGGAACCACTATCCACCAGCAGGGCCCTGGTGGTCCCTGGGTTGGGGAGAGGTTTTACAAATCCTAGCCAGGTCAGCCTGGAGACGAGCAACCTCCTGCCTCAGGCCAGAGAGGTGCCTGCAAATAGGGCAGCATCACAGCCTCCAGAATGTCTCCCGGAACACTGCCGCCCCACAGCCATTGCACTGCACCACTCCTATCATGTCTTATTTTGTGTCCCCTCTCCTGTTTCTCTGTATGCTTATTTTCTCCTCTCCTTACAACTCTTACCCTTCCTGTTCTGGGACAGCAACTTCCTATATTCTTAAGTAGCCACCTTCTTCCTTGCTCAGTGTCAGACCACCAGCAGCTGGGGGGGGGAGAGCAAGCTACTTTTTTCCTTTAGGGTTGACAAAACCAATGTTTCTCTATGATCCTTCCCTTCCTACTGCCAAACAGGAAGTTCCCATTGTCAGTCAAATCCAGTGGCTATAAAAGTAGAACTGGCTTAGGGTGGGTGGGTGGAGGGGTGGGATGGAGGACAATTAGTAAGAAAAAGGCTAGCAACAGGAAGTTGTAATTTGAGTCACCTACTTTTTATACTGTCTAAGCCACACACCCAATTAAGCTCTCTCCTCCTACTGATTTAGCAAAGTAAGTTGATACAGTACCCTTCCCAGCACAGAACACACACTGACTTTCTTTCTTTCCTTTTTTTAACCCTAAATAAGACCCCTTCTACTTCTAATAAAGTATCTGTCTGCTTAATCTCAACAGACACTGAGTCCTGCTGAGATAGAAGTGTTAAATTAGTAAGAAAATGGTAGCTTCTTTTAGTTAGCTGCTTTCTGCTCTACAAGCAAGGCTAGCAACCATCATGGTTGACTGTCATTGAGGTGCAGGTCAGGAAGCATAGGAAAACCAGGAGCAGTTATAAAATTTGCAAGTTGCATTTTCTTATTTTCAATAACAATAAAATAAAATTGTACAGAATGGGTTTTTAACATAGGCAGTTCAAATAAAACAAAGTCCTTCATTTGAGGATATCTCTAATTCTGAATTTCAATTTCTTACCCTAACAAACATTACTGCTGTTTTTGTAAGAAGTCTTTGCCTGGCAATTCATTTCTGCATCCTGAGCTTATTAAGAGGCAGCCTTTTTTCCTCACAAACTGTATTAGAACTTTGCCAGTTTCTTTCCTTGCAGGTACAGCTAAATAGAACATGGTGTCCCAGAACTGACCTTCTGTTGACAACTCTGCAAAGGAGCTTATGCTGCATTTCAAGTTTAACCCCCTGAGTTCCCAATAGCTTTTTGCAGTTGTTTCACAATATAACTATATACATTTTCAAACCAAAGAACCAAGTTTCACATAAAGATCCACATGTATTTTTATAACCATAAATAAGTAAGGAGCGAGAAAAGATAGAAACAGCAAGTGAAGGCAGGGAGATAGTGGGAGGAGGAGGAGAATCATAAGGCTGTCTGAGTGATCAGTTCCTAGATATCACAAGAAAATTTGATTGTGCAATGAGACCGACAAGAGACAGAAAAGGAGAGGATAGAACAGATCCTTGCTTTTAACTATTTCTGCATAACAAATGGGACAGGGTCTTATTCAGACCTATCACATTGACTATAGACAGGTTATAGCTGAAGGAATTAAGTTTTTGCTTAGTCCCAAATAACATGGCCTTTGTTTTGGCTTTGTTTAATACTAATCTGGTTTTGGTTAGCTAGCTGCCTACAGTGTTCTAATTATTATTTAATTGCAACTTTAGATCTTTAGGTGCTTAGATTTGGCATATAGGATAAGATCATCTGGATACAGTTTTATTTATTTATTTATTTGTGATCTCGGATTAACACCTTTGAGTGCAGGCGCTCATTTGCAAAGGTTCCACATCAGTGGTGGGAGGGTAACATACAGACACCGGAATATTACTGTAAACTAAAATGACAAAAAACAACAGCATAACTAAATTATACATTGATAAATACACAAGAGGATAAATACGATTTAGTTAATGATAACAGTAGCAGAAATTACATAACATACTAAAATGCCAGCAGAATAGACCTAACAGTCTTTTGTGTCTGCTTGTTTGGTCAGCTCCCCACCCTGGGAACTAACCTTGCTGCCCCCTCTCCCTCTCTGGCTTCTCCCTTCCCAGTCCTGGGTATACTCGCTACACTGTTTTTTGCTTCCAGAACCTTTCCCCTCTACCTGTCCCACCCCCTCTTGAACCCCTCCACCGTTTCTGCCTTGACCAGCCTCCTGGGCAGTGCATTCCATGGCTCCACCACCCTCTCAGTGAAGTAGCACCTCCTCCTTTCTCCCCTGAATCTCCCCCCCTCCAGCTTCCACCCATGCCCTCTAGTTGCTCCCCCCTCCTTCCTTCGGAGCACCCTGACTGCTCCTCCCCTATTTATCCCCTTCATGTACCTGAAGACCTCTATCATGTCCCCCAGTCCCTTTGTCTTCCAATGTGTACATATTTAGCTCTTCGAGCCTCTCCCCATAGGTCCTATATCCCAAGCCCCAAATCATTTTGGTTGCCCTCCTCTGGACCCTCTCCAGGAGTTCAATGTCCCTTTTTAAATGTGGCCTCCAAAGCTGCATGCAGTACTCGAGGTGCGGCCTCAAAAAGCAGTTATACAGTGGTAGTATCACTTCCCTCCTTCTGGGGGGTGAGCCCTCTAGCGATGCATCCAAGCATCCTGTTGGCTTTTGCCGCTGCCCTCCTACAAGTCTCCGAGTTGTTCATCTTGACATCCACCACCACCCCCAGGTCCCTCTCTGCCATCGAGACTTGTAGCATTTCCGCCCCCCAGGGTGTACACTTGGTCTGGGTTTCTGGCTCCCAGGTGCAGTACCTTGCATTTTCCTGCATTGAACCTCAGCTTCTGCTTTCTAAACCACCTTTCCAGAGCCTCCAGTTCCCCCTGTAGGGCCACCCCTCCCCTCCCTCCTCCCCATCCACCACTGCCCCCAGTTTGAGTCATCTGCAAAGAGACTCATCTCACTCTTGATACCCTTCCTTATGTCTGAGTTTTAGGCATTGAACAGAAGGGGCCCAAGGACCGATCCCTGAGGGACTCCACTAATGACCTTCTTTGAGGATGAGACTATCCCACCAACCACGACCCTCTGGGTCCGGTTCTGGAGCCAATTGCCTAGCCATCTGATCATCTGGTTCCCCACCCCCATTTCTCCCAGATTATCCAACAGGTCCCCATGAGGAACAGTGTCAAATGCCTTGCTGAAGTCAAGAAAGAGGACGTCCACTGGTCTACCCAGGTCCAAGGCATAAGAAACAGTACCTGGAATTGATAACAGTGTTGGATTCTCAAGTAAAAAGCATATAATAAATAGTGTGTGTGAGAGAGGCTAGAGGGGGAGGTAGGATAGGTAAGTGTATAAGAGGGAGAGGTAAGGGGAGGTGCAGACCATTTAAAGACAAGTGTACATACTTTAAGGGTGGGATGGGAGGGAGAGGGGAAAAGCAGGGGTTACTATCAAAAGGAAGGGGAGGTAGGGAGAGTGGGCATGAGGAGAACCAAGAACAGGATGAGGCGGCAAGGTCACTGAAAAGTACTAGGCAGACCCTAGGGGTGCAAGGGGCAGATATCAAGTGAAGCAGTCACAAGAACTGTTAGCCACGGGGGTCAGTTTTAGCTTGGTCTTGAAGGCACCCAATTTTTGCAGTGTTGAGTCTTCGTAGTCCAGCGAATTGAACCATTGAGGAGCTCTGTAGGCAAATAAATACTGGCCTTGTGATGTCTGGCATCTAGGAACTAGGAGAGACTAGTGCGCAGCTGATCTGGATATCTTAGTGGGTCAGGAGGGGGTAAGCAAGGCCGCCGTCCTGGGTGGCATTAGTCCTAGGAGTGCTTTTTTGACTAGTAAGCAGGTTTGATATTTAATCTGATGTTTCAGTTGAAGCCAACCTGTCTGTTCGTATAACTCACAGGTGTGAATAAAGAGATCAGACCCTGTAATTAACCAGCAGGCTTTTTTTAGTGCAACAGTTATTTTGTGAAGCATATTGTCAGTAGCCGATCCATAGAGTATGAGACCATAATCAGTGGCTGAGAGGATGGAATTATACACCACCAGTTTGAGGGCTTCAGGGGTCAGATTACACTTGATGCGATATAGCAGACCAATTTTTATATTTACCACCTTTGCTACAACTTCAGTATGATGTGAAAAGGAGAGGTGTTTGTCCAGTGTAACCTCTAAATACTTGAATTGTTCCATTGCATCAAGGGGGACACCTTGTTGATTTTTTATATTGAGTGGATGCACTTTAAATTTGTTTCTTGTGGAGCTGAACAACATAACTTTAGTTTTTTTGTAATTCAGCACAAGCTTTTGATTAGAGAACCAGGTTTTGACTTCATCAAAGCCACTTTGAAGATGATCTGCAAGTAGAGCAGGGTTAGGTTGGCTTGAGTAAATGACAGCATCATCGGCGTATAACAGTATATGCTGGGGGCAATGGAGGGGAAGGTTGTTTACAAAAATACTAAAAAGTAGAGGACCAAGGATGGAACCTTGTGGCACCCCAGAGCAGACATTTCTTTGGTCAGATAAGATGTTGGAAATTTTTACACACAGAGTTCAATCGTCCAGGTAGTTTTTGAACCAAAGCATCACTTCTTTTGACATGCCAGTGTTGGTTAATTGTCGCAGAAGCAAAGAGTTGCTGACAGTGTCAAATGCCTTTGTTAGGTCAATGAAGGCTGCACCCACAAGATTCCCTTGGTCGAGAGCATGGTGTATGTATCCAGTAAATTTCAGGAGGGCAGTTGTGGTACTGTGCCCTTTCCTGAAACCATGCTGTTGTGGGCACTGAATGGAGTATTTTTCAAGATATTCAATTAGTTGATCAGCAACTAGCTGCTCCAACACTTTGGACAACTAGGGGAGGATGGAAATAGGTCTATAGTTGGTATGTGATGTCCGATCATCCGATTTGTGGATGGGGGTAACCTGCGCCGACTTCCAAATGAGAGGGAATTGGGATAGCCTTAGGGAGAGGTTGAAAATACTTGTGATAGGGGCTATAGCCTCATCCAGGGTAAGAGTGATAAATTTTAAGTCAAGGAAATCACCACTATTCTGAGACTTACCTAGGACCTTGCGCATGTATCTTTTAATAAGGGGACAGTTACTTTCTTAAAGTAGAAGGGTGAGATATGGTTTTGGTTCCCATCATATTCATGAGAGGCCCTGACTGTTGACTGCTCAGGGGAGGTGTGGATTGATTAAAGAAGTCAGGTGGGAGGACACCACTAAGGTCCATAAAAGCATTATTGAAGATATTTGCAATGGTGAGGGTGTCCAGAGTTGGAACACCGTCTGTGTCAATCACTGAGGGGGCAACCTTTGAGAATTTTCCAGAGATATCTTTGTGGAGCTATGTGAAGGCGCAAGCCAGTTTTTTTTAAATCACCTAAAAGTATGGCCTCAGTAGTGAGAGGGTTCCACTCAATGAATTCCAGTAGGCTACTCAGGCCATTGTCCTGATTTTTAGGAGGAACATAGATTGAGAACACAGACAGTGCTTTGTTATGTGCACTTAGGAGTATTTTGATGGCTAAGGCCTGCATATGGTGCTCAAGGCATACTGCTGGGAGGGCATGCCCCATAAATGTGTCTTTTAAATATATGACACAACCTCACCTCTTTTGGCCTGTCTAAGCCTGGAGATATTATATCCTGGAATAGTAATGGCAGAATCTGGAATAGAAGGGAACAGCCACGTTTCCACCACAGAGAAAACATCCGGTTTATGGAGGGTAACCCAGGCAAGCAAGGAGTCCATTTTCAGAAGAAGGCTGCAAATGTTTAATGATGTTATGGAAATAGTACCATTTCTGCTATTTGTGTGGTTAGGTATAGATCCAATAGGGCCCGGGTTTGGATGGGCATTTCTCGAGCATAGAATTAGCATTTGGATGAGCAGACAATGTAATACATTTCATTTCCGGGGCATCTGATACATTTTGAGTCATATTCCTTGCTTCGATTTTTTATAGGTATCCAAGAAGGAGCGAGCAGTGTGAAAGATAGGGTTGCCACCATTATAATAACCACCATTTACCACCCGGTTGAAGTACATTAAAAGTTGATTTCAGTTGGAAATGTTGATACCTGGTGGTAAGTCAAAAGCCAAAAGAAATGATCAACTGCTGAGGTCCAGAGTCACAGAATGTGTTAGAACTCCTGAAAGTGATTAACTGTGCTTGCGCACATGCAGGATGTGAAATCCTTTTGTCTGTATGCTTCCTTTGTTATTCAAAGAGGTTGTTGAAAAACCCACGTACAGATCCTTTAGGAGCAGGTCAGATGAAAATGTGGATTCAGAGCAGGATCCAGAGTCACTGAGTTTGTCAGACTTAGTTGCTTGACTTATGTTTTGCTTGGGATAGCTTCCAAAAAGTTGATTTTAAAATGAAAATGCAGATACTTGGTGATGATGTTTTGCAGAAATCCAGTCCAGGAGACTTTCACAGATGTAGTGAGCACGGATGGTGTAGTTACACCGAGCAGAAAAACATATAAATCCACAAAAACTAAGCTACAAAGACAAACACAAGCAGCCACCCACACAGACCCATGAGGTGGGTGGAGGGGACTCTACAGTTGGTACAGTTGTAAGGTAAGCTTGATAAACTGTGACTGTAACAGAGGGCCCAGTGTAGATCCTTTTGGTACTTCAACAGTGACTGCAGCAGTGCCTAAACCTGAAATAATGGGTATTAGACACAGTGAGGCCCATTCATAAGGAAGCACTAACCTGCAATAGGGTATGTAGTAAGACATATTTCCTATCATTTGCACAAATAAGTTTGAGTGTAGCAATGTGAACCCTTGTCACATCTGAATTGCATAATGTGATTGCACATGTAGTATCAGGTTCTATATTCTATAGTTTCAAAAGGTATTTGCTGAAGTTAGGTTCAGCGGTCTGCCTTGAACATTTCAACCTGAAACTCGTTACCTGTTAGGATATGGACAATAGACTCTAGCAATGCATTTAGACATTTCCTACTGGATTATTTAGACTCCTGTTTGCAATGTAACTGTTTTTTTTTTTTTTTGTAATAATATTCCTGTCAACTCCACTGACCTGTTGAAAAGTTTCTCGGACTTTGCAGGTTACGCAGTGAAGATGATGATTTTGCTGGGCAGGCCCAAATAATGCATAGTTTTTTTATTAACAGGGGATACCCTAAAAGCACAGTGGACAGAGCACTCTCCCGGGTCAGTAACATGCCCTGTAACCTTGACCCCCATAGGAAGGATACTGTCACACAAGAACAACAACAAATTCTACTAGTGCTTCCTTTCCATCAGAGTACAACTTCTCTTCACAGGATCATCTCCAGTAACTTTCCTACTTTGGCAAACTGACCCCCTACATTGATGCTTCCTTTACAGAACCACCTATTGCCTCCTACCGCCGACCACCCAACTTGCGGAATCTCCTGGTAAGAAGCAGCCTACCCACTCCTAACAGTTCCTCCCTACCAGGTACCAAACCTTGCAACAGAACTTGCTGCTACATCTGCAAATTTGTTTCTAGTGTAACTGAAATTCAGGGTCCCTCAGGTGTTTTTCACATCACCAAGGAGTTCTCGTACACCTCCACAAATGTGGTATATTGTATTCTTTGCAGGAAGTGTGCAGCTATTTACATTGGAGAGACTGGTAGATGCCTTACTGACCATTTCAGGGAACATTACAGAGCAGTCAGGAATGGAGACACTGATAAACCCATTGTATCCCACTTTAACTCCAGGGACCACAGTGTCAGTGATCTTTCTGTTCGTGTACTTCAGCAGGGATTCTGGGATCCTGACCATAGAGAAAACATGGAAACCAAGCTGATCATCCGCCTTGGCTCCCAGCAGCCCTCCGGTTTAAATGATGGATTTATTTTCTGCTAAGATCTATCAGCCATCCCTTTTTTTCCCTAAAGTCTGCTTGTGTATGTACACAATCAATTTCTATTTTCATTTTCATCATATGTCTCCATCTCTGTCTCCTTCCCCCACATTTGTCACCTTTTAGCCTTCTTACTAGGCCCTGTTAATTAGTCCCCACCTGGGGACTTCTCTGGCTCATTCACTCCTATTATGCCTTGTCATTCCCATCATCACCATTTTGTTTTCCGGAGTCTGTCTCTTAATCTTGCCAATTATCACTTCTCCCAGAACCTTCCCTTTTTTTCTTTCCCATATATATCCCTTATTTTACCTCCCCTCTACACTAACTTTGCCTTTTTCTCTTTTAGATATTTCCTGAAGAAGACCTAAGGTCGAAACATAGATTTTTAACTCTATTTTCTATTTTCAGCTGCATTTAGTATTACAATTTTGTTTTGCTTTAAGACCACATGCTGACGCAGCACCTTGTTTTTGTTTTTACATGGTTGAGACTATGTTTGTTTTTATTTAATGTATGTATAGTATATATTTAATGGTTAGTGTATTTGAACAATTGTTTGTATGTTGTCCTTTACTTTTTTAATCAGAACACACGTGAAAACAAAATTTTCTCTAGTGTGCTTTCTCAGCAAATAATTTTATATAAAATAAAAATGTCTACATTAGATCCATTTTGTGGTAGCAAATGTGTTCCATATTTTTCAGCAGATACATTTGTAACAACAAACGTTAGTGATTTGAGTTGTTTGAAATTCTCATTTTTGTGATGCATCTGACAAAGTTTTCAAGGCTGTCTACTAGCAAAAGTACCTTCTTAAATACATGGAAGCATTACCAGAATAATGATGTATCCTATTGTGTCATGTTCAGCTAAGAACATATACAGGATGACAGTGAGGAAATTATTCCCACAACTGCAGGGATTCAAGGTGCTTTACAGTATGTACAGTACATGGCGATCTGTCTTTGTTCACTCTGTTTCTTTTATATTAAAGTCCTTGTCATTCTGCATGTACTTTTGAATTGTTTAAATAACTTTTTAGAAAGTTTTATTTTTTATTGGGATTTTTCAGCTATTTTTGTCTTGAGCCACCTCTAAAACTGTTACTTTTCAAAGTAGATATAAGCAAAAGAAGCATGCCAACCCCTATATTTCTTTCTTTTGCTATTTCTCAGCCATATTCTGCATCCATCAAGAAGTGTTTTATGAAAATGACATGAGACCGAAATGTTTTTATGCATAAAAACATACAAATATTTGCGCAATTTTTTTGAAAGTAAGTTCAAAAGGGTGGTAGAGTAGTTGGTAATTTACTCTTCATTTTTGTATTGTATTTATTTATTTTATTTATTAAATTTTGATAACCAGGTGAGCCCACTGGGCCCTGAAAGTCCCCTTTTCAGGGGTGACCTGGGGGTTACATAGAATTTTACATAGGATTGTATACAGTAAAATACTTGTGGAAAAAATGAAGCAAACTTCATGACAAATGATGTGTCTTTGTTTCACTTTGTTCACATCTAACACATTACTTACCTACATAAAACAATCTGGCCCCCTAACATATTTGTTTCCACAAACAGAGATTACGTTTCACTTTGTAACATAAAAACAAGCTTGACAACCCAGTGTTTTTTGTTGTGGATTTTGAATGCTTAGATGACCATCATGTACTGAGCAAAAAAATATGAATTTGACACAGGGTTGCTGAAACACCAGGGAACGTCCTTAAACACTGGCATCAAAATTATCGCTGACATGTAGACTGGGGACTATTCTGACGTTCTCCTTTCAAAAGTTTTATTAAAGGAAGATGTCTAAAGGATAATCTTTGCCGTAGTTTAACTTTCTATTTATGAGTTTGAATATGTCATAACATACAGATGTATATATACATACAGAATAAGTGATGGCTAAGTGTAATATACATATATAGAATAAATCATCGATAAAGGTGGTCTGTAATAATAAAAAAAAATCCTCACCGGGAGAAACTGCTATAAATCACTAAATATATACACATATAAATTTATACACAATAAAATGAGCACCCAGGAGCACAATGAGAATGACATATTTTATTTAAAGTGCTTACATCAGTGCCAAGAGCATTCTGTGTGCACGTACAGCTGCCGTGCTTCATCAGAGACTGTGTGTACTAGTGAAGGTGCTGTTTAAATATGTTTTTATCCATTAAAGACACCGCTGCACACAACTGAGCAAGACATGAACATAATAATTAATAAATCCCACTAGGGAGAATCACACCACTTATTAAAAGGTAGCAAAGACAAAGGTTAGTGAAATATTTGTTTATGAAAATTTATTGAAGCCAGCCAGGCAAACAGAGGTTAGAATATATACTATCTATAATTTCCAGCTGTGACCTGTGGACAGGGGAAGGGCAGATACAAAGATAATAGACACAAGAACAAGGTAAATAAAAACAAAAAAATATATTTTTTTTAAGTTTCAAAACAGGTATTTCCTTTTGTTATAAATGACTAGTAATAAATAATCAATCCCCGCCTGTCTATCTTCTGTCTTTTCACACATTCAGTAGACAGCATGTTTGTCTGTCATGGAATGCAAGAATTCAAACTTCTGCAAATGTTTACTGGCAGAATGTTCTCTTCTTCCTACACAAATTGGGCAGGGTTAAGCAGCAAAGATTTTCCTGGTAGGCAGGTAAGGATAGGAAGTGTTTTTCTGGATGGTCAGGAAGGAAGCTCAAAAACAGTAAAGCTATGATAGTACTTCATTTTTTTTAGATTGCTGTATCTATGTAAATAGGGAATTATAAAGGGAAATAAAATGTAATTGTTCTTCTTTTACATTTTCCAGGAGTTTCCTTTTTAGGGCCTAGTGAACTTTCAAAGAATACCCTCAACAATCAAATATTGCAAACCAAAACATCACAAACATAGCTGACATAAATAACGAGTTCAACATTAAACAAAAGAAACTTGACCCTCATCTAAAAAGACATATCATATGGAAAAAAAACTCAAAATTCCTTAGTGTCTCCATACCTCTCAACTGTCCCTGATTTTCAGGGATGTCCCTGATTTTGACTCAAAATTTTACTCTGTCTCTCCTAAACTTGGTGTTTCCATGGCTAAACAGTGGGGACTGTAAGCACAAAATAATGTCAAACATTAAAGTTACAGATGTGTTGTTCTTTAGAAAATGCATTTTGCACGAAGCCCCATATTCTACTAGCTTTCTGGGTGGATATCTTTAATTCTAAAGATGTGACCCTGATTTTGGTCCTTTGTCCCTGATTTTTTATGCCTTGTCCCTGATTTATGAGGCAGGAGGTTGAGAGGTATGAGCGTCTCCACTTCTCACAGTACAAGCCTAATTACAGTAAAAGAAATAAATCATTTAAAAATACAATTTAACACAAGGGAAAACACATGCAAACACACAGCAGTATTAATTTCACCAAGTCTGCAGACTCTGCAAGTCTGCCAGTGCTCTAAAATACTGTAAGTAAATGTAACAATTTGTAGCTGTTTAGACCAGCATGTACAGTAGGAAAAGACATCCAGTCTCCAGCAGATCTAATTAGCGGCTAACACGGCTTGTTTACACGGCTGCATTTGCACCGCAGTAGCCTGAGCACACCATTTGCTGTGGTGCTAATGCAGCCGTGTGGACATCTACCCAATCGAGGTACACTGATTGTTGCTCTTCTCCCTGAGCTGCCGCAGAGCAGGGGATGCATTCCGGGGGGGAAGCAATATAGGCAATCATGGAGACAGGCTGTACCTCTCACTCTGACACAAGAACCCTCCCAGCATTCGCTTCTGCCCTCCCATGAACTCACAGCCCAGGAGAAGGAAGTGTGGCAGGTGGAGTACTGGCCATTTTGCTGAGATGCACAAAATTCTCTGATTTTCATAATAAACTAACTTGCTTGAGGCCAGTATGTATATGTATTTATTTGTTCTTCCCTCTGCCTCTAGTTCCTGCTTACATCACCTGCCCCCAGCCGCTGCCCCCCAGTTTCTGTTAGGATCACCCACCCCTTTTGCTGCCCTCAGTACCCATTTGGATCACCCACCCCTGCTGCTGTGCACAGTCCCCATGCATCAGTCACTCCCCTCCCCCGATGGCCTAGGTTTACTGCCTGCATCAGCCATCCCCTGCTATCACTACAGATGTCAGCAGGCAGCCAACTTCCCCCAGACTCATGGCCCCTCTCCAGTGTGTCTTGCACTGGCACTGAGTGGGCTGTATAAACACAAGAAAGGATCACCTCTAGAGGTCAGAACAACGGTAGAGCAGACCACAACTGACAGTGGAACAACCATGTAAACAGGCCTTTAGACACGTTTTCTTAAAAGGGCAATGCAACTAACAGAACAGAGGGACATACAGTAGGTTCTAATTGGAGCTAACTAGGTAAGTGGACCTCACAGCTCAAATGTAAAGGGACCCAATTCTTTAAGGGGCAGTGACTTTTAAACTACATTTAAAAAACTTGATTCATTTCTCATTACAAATTTTTTAGCCATTTTATAACTGGAATAAGACATTTCTATTTTTATACTTCTTTATTGTGCAAATTCCAAGCATACATATCAGTTTTGAAGTACGCTCACAGAATTATTACACATTTCAAAGGTAAAACCAGTTAAACAGTACACCTATAAATACCAAATGTGCAAACTTTAGAAATGGTAAGTAATGAAACAGTAAAACATCAACTCATCACAATTTGATTTGGAACCCACTCGGGAAGGAGCAATCTTAGACCTGGTACTTTCAAATGGGGATGGAGAAAGAATCTCAGATTTAGAAGTGGGTAGCCATCTGGGAACAAGCAACCACCAAACAGTGTGGTTCATGATAAACACAGCCATACAATCAAGCCATACAAAAGCAAGAATACTAGACTTTAGGAGGGCTGACTTTGGGAAAATGAGAGAGTGCCTCAAGAAAGTACTAGCAAACAGGCAAGAAGGAGGGGTGGAGGAACAATGGGGAGTGATCAAAACAGCCATCACAGAGGCAACAAGCCTTTGTGTAAAGCAAATCAATAAAACACAATGAAGGAAAAAAACGCTATGGTTCACAAAACAGGTGGCAGGGAAGGTTAAGGAGAAAAGGACAGCATTCAGGAAATATAAGGAAACACAGAAGGAGCAGGACAGAGAACTTTATCAGTTAAAGCAGAAAGAGGCTGGGAAGGCAGTCAGAATAGCAAAGGCCCAAACCGAGGAAAAGATAACCAATTCTGTTAAGAAGGGGGATAAGACCTTTTATAGGTACATTAGGGAGTGAAGGAAGACCAAAGAAGGGATACTGAAGCTTAATAAAGGAGAGGAAATGTGGGTAGAGGGTGACAGTGAAAAAGCAGGGATACTGAACAAATATTTCTGCTCAGTATTCACAAAGGAAGAGGAGGGGGAGTTACCTAAGCCAAACAAAAGAAACACTCTGAAGACGGGGTTCGATAGCAGTCCAATTACAGAAGAAAGGGTTCTGAAAGAACTAATAAAATTGAAGGTGGACAAAGCAATGGGGCCTGATGGGATTCACCCAGGAATTCTAAAAAAACTAAGGGTAGAACTAGTGACACCGCTGACTACTCTCTTTAACAAATCATGGGAGGATGGGGTGGTACCTGAGGACTGGAGGAGGGCAGATGTGATTCCTCTTCACAAAAGTGGGAGCAGGACAGAGGCAAAAGACTACAGACCAGTTAGTTTGACCTCAGTGGTAGGGAAAATGATGGAATCACTTCTGAAGGAAAGAATTGTTGAGTGCCTAGAGGCCAGTGGGGCACAGGACTCAAGGCAGCATGGATTCACGATGGGAAGGTCATGTCAGATTAATCTAATTATAGATTTCTTTGACCAGGGAGGGGCTGTGGACATGGCCTACCTAGATTTTAGCAAGGCATTTGATACAGTCCCACACAAAAGATTAATACACAAGATAGCCAGGCTTGGAGTGGGTCCCAAGGTGGTAGCCTGGATAAAAAATTGGCTAGACAACAGGACGCAAGGGGTAGTAGTAAATGGAGTCCACAGTGAAGAAAGGAGGGTTACTAGTGGGGTACCGCAGGGTTCAATACTGGGACTGGTCCTTTTTAATGTCTTTATAAGTGATATTAAAGAGGAACTGGAAGGAAAAGTACTTTATGTCTCTTTGCAGATGACACAAAGATCTGCAACAGGGTTGATACACAAGATGGAGTGGAAAGGATGAGAAGGGACTTGGCAAGGTTGGAGGAATGGTCAAATGTATGGCAGCTCAGATTCAATGCAAAGAAGTGCAAGGTAATGCACAGGGGAAACAAAAACCCAGGGGAAGCGTACACAATGGGGGGTGAGATACTGGCAACAGTAAAAATAGAAAGGGACCTGGGGGTAATTATATCAGATGACCTAAAGGTGGGCAAGCAATGTGAGAAGGCAGTACAGAAGGCTGGGGGGATACTGAGATGCATAGGAAGAGGCATCAATAGTAGAAAACAGGAAGTTGTTATCCCTCTGTACAGACAGTTGGTGAGACCCCATCTGGAGTACTGTGTGCAGTTCTGGAAACCCCATCTCCGCAAAGACATAGACAGAGTGGAGGCTGTCCAGAGGAGGGCAACCAAAATGGTGCAGGGTCTGCACCTGAATACATACGAAGAAAGACTAAAGGAGCTTAATATGTATACTCTTGTGGAAAGAAGGGAGAGAGGGGACATGATAGAAACTTTCAAGTACCTCAAGGGAATTAACAAAGTCCAAGAGTGAAGCATCTTCCAGAAAAAGAGATGCTCAAGAACAAAGGAGCACAATTTGAAGATAGAGGGGGGATGGCTCAGGGGTAATGTGAGGAAGTATTTTTCACTGAGGGGTTGTGGATGCATGGAACAGCCTCCTGAGGAGGTCGTGGAGTCAAGAACAGTGGGGGACTTCAAGAATGCATGGGACAGGCATAAGGCAGTCCTAGTGGCGGGTAAGAGGAAGTAAGCTGTTGGTTAACTAGGATCTGCAGCTTATCTGTTAGGTAGGAAAATGGGAAGACTAGGTGGGCCAAAGCGATCCTTATCTGCCGTCAAATTCTATGTTTCTATGTTTCTATGATCTCAGAGGCTGTAATTTGACTTTAGGCTAAGAAAGCATCAAGAGTATTATTTCAACCATGACATTTATCTCGAAGGTCCTCTTGTCCTAGTATGTCCCTGGGGGAGGTAAAGTGAGAGGTGGGTAGCAAAATGTAGGGAGAAACCAAGCATATGGCTTCCTGACTAGGGGAGTTACAGTGAAGGTTCCCTGTCTTTACTGGTCCGAGTCTGGTTCTGCAGCCTCCAGCTGATACATCTCCTAATGAGTCCAATGATTAGTGTAAATGGGTAGCCGTTGTTTCAAAAGAAAGGTTACCCTCACCATTGTTTAGATTTGTGAGATCACCTCATCCCTATCCATTTGTGTGAGGGGGATTTTCCTCTAACCATTTCTTAGTGACAGCCTTTGCTGCAGCTGCTGTTAAAATATTACGGAGATAAATACCTTCTCTTCCCTTGATGGAGGGAAGCTTAACGCCTAACAAAAGATGTTCACAAGAATTAGAGTTATGTATCTTATATATGTGTGAAATGGCCCTTCCCATTTCATTCCAATAGTTTATTTTATTTATTTATTTGTACATCAGTTTACAACCTTTGAGCCAGAGGCTCATTTTCAAAGGTACCTTGTCACAAAGAGGACAAATACAGTACAACAATTTTGTTACATCGTTGTGGATTACAACAATTGGTAATACATGCTGTCGTATCTTAGTTGCAATTTTAAAGTTACAGGATTGGCTAACATAGGCTGATACAGACATTTAGTACATCATAGACATACAATGGCATGAACATACATTTAGTACATCATAGACATACAATGGTATGAGCATACATGCTGTAGTGTGCAGAGACAGGAAGAGGTGATAATTCATAGGGCTATGGGATGTGGTTGGTAGTAGGTTGGGGTGCAGCCACTCAGGGAGTTTTGTCAGAGCATTGATCAAGAACAACTTAGTGACAGTCACAGCTATACGTATTAAATAGGTGATTTCGAATGTGAGGTTTTGAAACTGGAGATCATGGGGCTATCAGAGATGGAGGTGGGGAGTGTGTTGTACCAGGATGGAGCTCTGTAACAATAGGCCCTTTGACCATGTGTGGTCCTTGCCCTAGGGACTAACAGTGTGGCTTTGCAAGAGGTTCATGTTTGTACTAAGGGTTGTGCTTGGTGGATGGAGGCTGTCAACCCTGGCGGGGATAGTCCAAGGAGAGTTTTTTTGTTATGAGGCAAGTTTGGTATCTGAGTCATTCATCTAGGTCAAGCAGCATTGTCTTTTCATATAGCTGGCAGGTATGTGTTAGCTTGGGGGCTGCTGTAATTAGCCTACAGGCCTTATTTAGTGTGAGACAGATTTTATTGAGGGCAGTCAGGTCTGCAGCACCATAAACTGGTAATCCATAGTCCACAAGGGACATTATTGAGGATGTGACCGCGAGTTGGAGGGCATCAGGGGGGAAACAATTTTTGTAGCGGTGTAGATACCTAGCCGAATATTGGAAGCTGAGGCTACAACAGCAGTGTGGTCATGGAAAGTGAGAGCAGGGTCAAAGGAGATCCCAAGGTACTTATACGAGTAGACTTGCTTGAGAGGAAACTTGGTGCTAGAGAGGACATGGAGTGGGAAGTTGCTGGCTTTGTTTTGGGGTGGGCAAAGAGCATGGTTTTTGTTTTTTTGAGATTTATTACAAGCCTATGCTCTTTGAACCAGGCTTTAGCATCATTATAAGATATTTGCAAGGTGTCCTGAAGAGAGATAGGGTTTCGGTCGGTGGCAAAGATGACAGCATCATCTGCATACAGCAGAATTTTACCAGTGCATGCACCGGGCAGGGTGTTGAGGTATAGTGAAAAGAGTAAGGGTCCAAGGATGGAGCCCTGAGGAACACCAGAGTGGATAGGACATGCGTTGGAAAGGGTCCCATTAATTTTAACACGCTGAGAGCAGGCAGACAGGTAGCTGGAGCACCAGGAGACCGGCCCAGTGGCAAAGCCGGTGTGGCTGAGGGCATCCAGCAGGAGGGGATGGGAGACAGTATCGAAGGCTTTTGATATATCTACGAACACTGCCCCACCCAGTGAGCCAGAGTCCAGAGAAGAGTGTAGATAATTTGAAAACTCTAGGAGGGCGGTGCTGGTACTGTGACCTGCATGGAAACCATGCTGTTCCGGGCAGAGGATGTTGTATTTGGTCAGGTAATCTGTAATTTGAGTGGCCACCAATTTTTCTAGGGCTTTGGAGAGGGGTCAGAGAATGGAGAAAGGCCGGTAATTCCTGGCTAAGGACCTGTAACCACCTTTGTGTATGGGTGTGACTGTAGCAATTTTCCATGCCGAGGGAAATTGCCCCAGGCAGAGGGATTTATTGAGGAGACTAGTGAGTGGGGCAAGGACCAGATCCAGAACCTGACGAAGGATACAGGAGTCCAAGGAGTCACTGCCAGTACTATTGCTCTTTAGGGCTTTAATTAGGTGAGGTCTGACTTCTTGGGCAGTTACCCGGCGTATGTGGAAGCTAGGGCATAGGATGACAGGGGCAGGTAGGAAGGGGGGAGGGTCAAAGAAGTAGCTAGGGAGGACTGGGCTAAGGTCCGTGAAAGATGTGTTGAGGAAGTTGGCTATAAGGGCTGGGTCGGTAGAGATAGCGCCATCAATGTTGATCTGGGGAGGGGCGTGTGCTCCCATTTAGTAGTTTGATGTTGTCCCAGAAAGTTCTTGCATTCCCCCAAGAGGAGGTGAGCGTGGCCTGATAGTGATCGGCCTTAGCCTTTCTGATGGCCCAGGTGCATTTGTTTCTTGCAGTTGTATACTCCTGTCTGTCTGCCGACCAGCCTGTTTCTGTGGCCAGGTGCCATAAGTTGTCCCGGTGCTTAAATAGTTGAAGCAGAGCAGGGGTAACCCAGGGTGCATTACGCACTTTGGAACGGAATTCCATTAGAGGTGCGAAAATGTCGCAGGCTTTGTTGAATGTTTGGGTGAAAAAGGTTAGCGCCGTACCTATATCAGGGGCATACTGTATGTGAGACCAATTAATTTGGGCCAGAAGTTGCTTAAGGCTTTTCGTCCACCTGGCTCCAAGGTGCCGCCAGAGGGTGGCCGGGCTGTGGGTTTGCATGAGGCCTCCAGTGAAAAGTATAGGGAGGTCACTATGAGTCAGGAAGGACTTGGATATTGTAGATTTGTTTAGGACGATTGGTGATGACCACATCTAGAAGGGTGCTTGAGCCCCTCTTAGAATTCACTCTTGTGGGTTGGGAAATGAGTTGAGTCAGATCAATAGCTGCAAAAGAGTCACTGGTAGTGGAAGATGATGAACTAAGCCAGTTAATGTTTAGGTCACCCACTAGGATTTGGTCAGATGAGTGGTGCAGAGTTGTAAGGTACTCAGCTAATGAGACCAGTGCCAGAGTTTGATTTTTAGGGGGAATGTAGGCAGTAGTGAGATAGAGGGGGCCCCTGGAGGGATCCAGGGTCAGCTTTAGAAAATACAATATGAGTATGGGTAGCTCTAGTCTTCCCACATTGCCTCCAACAGTTCAGCATGCCCCTCATCCCACTTGTACTTACTGTAGGCTGTAGGACTAGGACATATCTCACTCTCACTTTCCATCAAAATTCCCTGGACCTGGTGGCTGAAGAGGTATACCATACACTCTCCCAGACCTTGCTCCATAGTTTTTCTGCCAAGGTAATGTTCAAATCCTGTTCCCACTTAATACGGAAGTATTTTGTGGTGTGGCCTAAGTCCAGTAGGACTTTTGCATAAAGGGTGACAATGGGCCCCTTAGCACTGGTGGATTGCCAGATTACATGAAACATGATGAGCGCAGTGGGGACTTGTGGAGTTTTTCAGGAGAGTTTGGGTTTGAGTATGTACATCATAAATCAAGGGGGTGAAGACTGCAGCAACCTCAACAACCAGCAGCAGACCTTAGCAGGACAGTCAAGGAACCATCGTGGGGGCAAAGAGTGCAGCAACCTTAACAAATAGCAGCAGACCTTGGCAGGACAGTCAAGGAACCATCAAGGGGGCAAAGAGTGCAGCAACCTCAACAAATAGCAGCAGACCTCAGCAGGGCAGTCAAGGAACCATCAAGGGGGCGAAGAGTGCAGCAACCTCAACAAACAGCAGCAGACCTCAGCAGGCCAGTCATGGAACCATCAAGGGGGCAAAGATTGTAGCAGCCTCAACAAACATCAGCAGATCTCAGCTGGCCAGTCAAGGAACCAAGAAGATCCTGGTAGTTGGTGACTCCATGATCAGAGGAATGGAACCTAGGATGCACAAGTACTCACAGAAGAGGGTGACAGTCAGATGCCTTCTCAGTACTGCAGCAACAAGAGACTGTGAGCGCATTGGGAGAATTGAGGACAAGGAGGAAGAAGACATGAGAATACTGGTACATATTGGAACAAACAATCTGGCTGACCAGATGGTGGAGGATGTAAAATGGAGTACTGAGAAGCTGGGAGATAGGCTTTCAACAATTGCGACCACAGTAGCCTTCTCAGAAGTCTTGCCTGTATGGGGTAAAGATGGCAGCATGGAAAGAATCAGATTGGAGGAAATAGACAAATTCAACAACTGGTTGAAGAGCTGGTGCCAGACAAGAGGTTTCCATTTTATCGGATCCTGGGGGAATTTCTGGGATAGATCACTCTTTAGATGGGACAGACTTCACCCCACACAAGAGGGAACAAGAGCACTGGCCCAGAAGATGGAAGTATATCTGGACCATTTAAACTAATCGGAGGGGATGCAAAGGCATGGAAACAGATAGTGTGCCTTGCCAAACCCTCCCCCAACAGGAAAACTGAGAGCAAATGTAAGTGCACCAATCACATTAGGACAAACAAAGCATCAACAAAGGGACAGCATCAGAAAAATGATACAAGGAACAACCATCAGGAAAAAGGGAAACAAAACTGTCCAACAAGAATCATGATGCTAGCTCACGGCAAGGAGTCTGCCTCAATGCTAGGAGTCTGGGCAACAAGATCAGTGACCTCCAGGCTCTAGTGACAGACACAAAAAAACATAGAAACATAGCATTTGATGGCAGATAAGGACCGCTTGGCCCAGCTAGTCTGCCCATTTCCCTATCTAATGCATAGGTTGCAGATCCTAGTTAACCAAAAGCCTACTTCCTCCTACCCCCCACTAGAATTTCCTTATGTCTGTCCCATGCATTCTTGAATTTCCCCACTGCGTTTGAGTCCACTACTTCCTCAGGAAGGCTGTTCTAAATATCCACAACCCTCTCCATGAAAAAATACTTCCTCACATTACCTCTGAGCTGTCCCCTCTCTATCTTCAAATTGTGCCCTCTTGTTCTTGCACATCTGTTTTTCTGAAAGATGCTACCCTCTTGGACTCTGTTGAGTCCCTTGATGTACTTGAAAGTTTCTATCATGTCCCCCCTCTCCCTCATCTCCTCGAGTGTATACATATTAAGCTTCTTTAATCTTTCTTCATATGTTTTCTGGTGCAGACCATGCACCACTTTAGTTGCCCTCCTCTGGACAGCCTCCATACTGTCGATGTCCTTTCGGAGATGATCAAAAGTTGATTTAGTAGCTATTGCTGAAAGCTTGGCCATGGACAGCAATGAATAGGATCTGGCCATCCCAGGTAACACACTGTTTAGAAGGGACAGACAGGTGGGGGAAAGGCAGGGGGGAGGCTACTCTCTATGCGGGGAAGGGCATCCAAGCAACAGAGAAAGAAGAAAGCACCAAGGCTGGTGGGGGGGGGGAGTTGGAGTCACTCTAGGTCCACTTAGCCACCAATGCAGGAATGAAATTGTGCCTGGGTGTGAGATACAGACCCCCATGGCAGGGAGAGAGAAAAGATGAACAATTAGCTGAGGAGTTACAAAAGATGGCTGGTAAAGGTGACATAGTGGTGGTTGGGGATCTTAACCTGCCAGTTGTGGACTGGAATATCCCAGCAGCCAAGAACTCCAGATGTCAGGCTTTACTGGACATAATCCAGGACTGCCTGCTGGCTCAACTACTGAAGGACCCAACCAGGGAGGATGCCATCTTGGATCTAATCCTCACAAACTCTGATGAAATTGGATCAGTGTGGGTGGAAGAACCCTTGACAAATAGTGATCACAATACTGTCTGGTTTTAAATAACCATGGGTGCTACTAAAACCACCTCAAGCACAGAGGTGCTGTGCTTTCAGAAGGCTGATTTTGGTAGATTGAGCAGATAGTGAGGGATAAGTTAAACATCAGAGACAAGCCAAACATGGAGAAAATATGGAAAGATATTAAGGATACCATCCTACAGCCAACAGGACTCTGCATCAGGACTACAACAAAGAAAAATAGGTTTAAAAGACCACTGTGGTTCTCCTGTTAAATAAGAGAGACAATCAGGGCCAAACGGAATGCATACAAATGGTTCAGGCAACATAAAAGGGAACAGGGAGTGGGAGGATTCCTCTCAGAAAAGTAAGGAGGCTAGGAAAATAGTGAGAGGGGCCAAGACAACAAAAGAGCTGCAAATTGCTTGTGGAGACAAATCAGGGGAGAAAACCTTTTTCTGCTGTATCTATGGAAAAAGGAAGAAGGGGAGTAATTGTAAGGTTAAAAGTGGGGAATGACGAGGCTCTGGAGGACAACAGACAAAAAACAGAGGCCCTAAATGAATACTTTTGCTCAGTATTCACAAGAGAGAAACAAGGCCCACTGCCAGACAGCAGTGTTAGAGCCGAGACCAGAGGGGTTCAGAGAATGTGCACCCAGGAATTCACCACAGACAGGGTCAGGAAGGGCCTTTCAGACATCAGACCAGACAAGGCCCCTGACCCTGATGGTTTTCACCCTAGAGTGCTCAGGGAGCATGCGGAAGACCTGGCATTGTCCCTCGTACACCTGTTCAACAGGTCACTGGAGTCGGGGTAGTTCCAGGTGACTGAAGGGTGGCTGACATGGTGCCACTGCACAAGAAAGGAGACAGGGAACATACAGGTAACTATAGGCCAGTTAGCCTCACATCAGTAGTGGGTAAACTTATGGAGGCCCTTATCAAGCAAGATCTAGTGGAATACCTTGAAGTAAATCACCTCCAGGACTACACTCAACATGGATTTGTGACAGGCAGGTCATGTCAGACAAACCTTATTACATTCTTTGATGAAGTGACCAAGGAGTTGGACAGGGGTCATGCAGTGGACTTGCTTTACTTTGACTTCAGTAAGGCATTTGACATAGTCCCACATAGACACCTCTTAAAAATGCTTGAAGACCTTGGGATAGCAGAAGAGATAGTAAAGTGGGTACGGAGTTGGCTGAGGGACAGAAAAAAAAGGATGGTAGTAAATGGGGTAAAATCTAACGAGAGGTAGGTCACTAGTGGAGTGCCTTGGGTCGGTCCAGGGGCCGGTCCTCTTCAATGTATTCATTAGTGACATCAGCGAGGGCATAAATATCAACATCGCCCTGTTTGTGGACAACATGAAACTCAGCAGAAAAGTGGATAGTATGGAGGGAGATAGACAACTGTAGGAGGACCTTAAGAAGTTGCAATGGTGGTCACTAATATGTCAATTAAGCTTCAGTGCTAAGAAGTGTAAGGTGATGCATTTGGGTTGGGCCAACCCCATGGAAGAATACTGGCTAAACAGAGTCCAGCTGAGCTCCTCTGCTGAGGAACATGATCTGGGAGTCATCAGCAAAGTCAGTGCAATAAGGTTTACAGCAGGGCTAGCAGGGTGTTAGGATGCATTGGCAGGGGGATAGACAGCAGGGACAGGGAGGTGATACTACCACTTTACCAGTCATTAGTGAGGCCTCATCTGGAGTACTGTGTACAATTCTGGAGGCTTCACCTAAGAAAGGACACTAATAGATTGGGAGTGGTCCAGAGAAGGACAACAAAAATGATACATGGCCTTCAGGAAATCACCTATGAAAAGAGGCTTGGGGCTCTGAAATTGTACTTACTAGAGACTAGAAGGGAGAGGAGGGATATGATTGAAACTTTCAAGTTCCTTAAAGGCATCAACAAGGTGCCAGAAGTGCAGCTTTTTGCCAGGAACATCAATTCTACTATAAGAGGGCACGAGTGGAAATTGAAGGGTGGAGTGATCAAGAGGGACATCAGAAAATATTACTTCTCAGAGAGGGTAGTGGAATCTTGGAATAGAATACATCCTGATGTGGTGGCTGCAAAGTCAGTATCAAGCTTTAAGTAAGGGTGAGATAAGTATTGGGAACAAACACATGGTACTGGCAGGGGCTGGGCTGGGTGTCTAGGAGGATAGAACACCGGTGTACAGTAGGTCCTGGCATACCTCGCTTGGGCAGACTTGATGGATCATTGGTCCTCTTCTGTCATCATCTTGTATGCTTCAATGTTTCTACATGAAGTTGGAAGTATCTAAGCCAGTCTGTCCCTGCCCACCCAAACCAGTGGACACGATCCTTACATGGAGGTACCATACCATCTTGGAGCAGTTGATAGGATGATTGTAAGCCTCCTGTCACCTGCCTATGAAACCAAGGGTCTATTCTGGCAGGGGGAATAAGGGATCCCATTCCCACCACTGTACAACCAGACGGAATGTCTAGTGTGTCTATCTTGTATCCCCCTCCTCAATCCCTCCAGTACTGTAGATATCCCTCAGAAGGCTATTGGGGCCCTATTCCTATGACAGTCCAGATGGAAGAACATTGCCTGCAGAGGAATTATCATGTCTTCAGCTAAGTCAATGCTCTTCCAGTGTGCCATATATTGTGACTTTCCCCAGGGTAATGCTACCCTCATTTGGGCTGGCACCCAGTAGGCAGTCAGTAATGGTACCACCCAACCCACTGCTTGTTTAGGCAGATGAAGTGTAGCTTGCCTCATTCGTGAACTGGCACCTTGTCATATAAAGTGCTACATTTTTTTTACTAGGTTGTAAGTGTTTCAAGTGGTACTATGAATTGGACACATTGAAACAGGTAAAGGTACTTGAGTAGTGCATTCATTTTAATAGATTTTACTGTAGAATAAAATTGGGGGGGGGGCACACTTCATATTTTAAAGTCTGCTGTAAGTTCCTTCACCAGCTGGATATAGTTGTCCTCATATAATGTTCTGTAAGTTAGGGTTACTTGGATTCTGAGGTATTTCAATTTGGTTCGGTCCCATTTACTCAGGTAACTATATTTTATCTGGGAGGAGGCTAGATGTGAGAAGCCCAGAACCTCCATTTTGGATGTGTTAAGGGTGTAACCAGATAACCTAAAGACATTTTAATCTCCTTCAATGTTGTGTCCAGTGAAGGGTCAGGGGTTCCCAAATATAGTAGAATATTGTCCACATACAGGGTGATCCTATGCGCCATATCACTTAGCTGGACTCCAGCTATCCCTGGGTTCACCCTTATTCACCTGGCAAGGGGCTCTATGTATAAGGCAAATGATATCAGTGATGGGGGCATCCCTGGCATGTACCCCTTCTCAAAGGGAAGCCTTTGTAAATGTGGCATTTCCCTAACTCATGTGGAGAGGGCTACACATGGTGGGCAATGTATCAAATGAAGGCTTCCGAGAAGCCAAACCTGGCAAGGACCCTGCGCAGTAACTCCCAGAACACCTTATCAAATCCTTTCTCAGCATCTTATGAGAAAGGCTGATTGTCTAGTCCACTTTAAATGGTCAACAATATGGACTGTCCTTCAAATATTATCTTGTGCCTAGCATTCTGAAACAAGGTATCCCGACAACAGGGCGCGGAACATAGGGAGCAGGAAATAGGGCGGATGAATTTGGGTTAAACAAAAATGACCCAACAGGATTTCAGAGCGTCCCATACTTTGAGCATGTTGGGGGGTGTTGCTGACGCTAAGGAATGTTTTTCGCTTCCCCAAACTGGTGGCAGCTGGAGTTGTTTATATTATATTCTGGGGTTGTGGGGAACAATGCCCTCCTCATGGAATCACAGAAATAGAAGCTGCTTCTGCTCCTGCAGTTCCTCCGATTGTGTCAGAGGTCAACACAATTTGTGGTCGCTCGCTTTCCCTCCGACATATTTGATCAGCCCTAATTTACCACACCCTGGAAAATCTGCCCTAATGTGGGTAACCCAGGGAACAAAATTTGTTTGATCAAGGTGAATTTAGAAATACTAGATTCCAGTCTCCTGCTCAAGCTAGCTCTCAGTATCTTGTAGTCTATATATATAAAAATTGAAATGGGTCTCTAAGAGGTACAGCTGGTGTGGTCCTTGCTGGGTTTGGGGATCATTGAGATAATGGCCTAAGACCAAAATGGGGCCATTTCCCCTTTGTCATTCAGTGCTGCCATGAGGGCTCTTTCAAGAGAGGAGTCACTGTGTCCTTAAACTGCTAATAAAACTCCTTGCCAGGCCATCTATGTCTGGGCACTTTCCAAATTTTAGTCTAGTGATTTCCCATAACATCTCTCCTTCAGAGACAGGGGCTGACAGGACTGCATTCTGCTACTCGGCCACTTTGGGGAGCACCGGTAAATATAAAAAGACCTCTGTCTCTCCTTCTGGGCTCCAGTCTCCACCTTTTACAAAGTGGTATAAAATGTTTTAAAAGTACTGGAAATATTGTGGATGTCAGTGAGCTTCTGTCATGTAACTGGGTGATCCAGTTTAATAATTTGTGTCCTAGCCCACTTTGCCCTCAAACAACCAGCTAGTAGTTTCAGGGACCATAGACCCCCCCTCATAATATTTCTGACGCAGGAATAAAAGCTGTTGTTCAACTCTATAGTACAAAAGGCTCCTCAGTTCCTTTTTGATGTGGGTTAACTCCTTCACCCGTCCTCTGACTACCTTGATTTTCTGTTGGGTTTCAAGGTACCTAATCAGGGTTTCAGGTTCAAGCTTTCAAGCCTCCCTTTGTTTTTCTGCTTAGTAGAATACTCAGTAAATGTACCCCTGAGCAGGGCCTTAATTGTATCCCAGATAATAACCAGGGAAGTCTCAGGGGAGTTATCACTTGGCTTGCTTATTCTACAAGCTGTAAAATACTGTTCTGGATCGCTTCATCTTTTACAACTGAGACATTCAGTCTCCAAAATGTATTTTTTTAAGCGGCCCCTGCTGGACTCGCATAAAGATAGAGGTATGATCTAATAGATTTAAGTCCCCCATCCAACTCTTTTCCACCCTGTCTCACAGTTCTGTAGGGATCAGGAAATAATCCAGCCTCAAATTAATCTGGTGAGGGGGCCAAATAATATGTGTAATCCCAGGTCCGCTCATTAAGGTGTCTCCAGGTGTCTAAGTAGCCAAATTCAGCAAGTAATTTTTGAGCCTTTTTAGCAACCAGGTGTTCCCTTTTAGTGTTCTGTGAGGGACTATCAAAGTGAGGGAAATAAAGTCAGGTTAAAGTCCCCTCTACAGATTAAAAGGCCCTCTCCTCATTCTGCCAATAACAGGGATTGTTGTTTAAAGAAGGCCATACATCGAGGCCAAGGTAAAGGGAATCCCACTGTACTGACCTTTGACCAGAGCATATCTGCCCTTTTTATCTCCTTTGTTATCTACCACTTCAAATAGAACTACATCAGGAACTACCACCCCTGCCCCTCTCCTCCCCCCAGCTTTATAGAAAGAGACAATAGTGGTTTGGTAGCCAAAATGTTTCAGTTTCTCATGTTCAATGGTGCACATGTGTGTTTCTTGCAGGTAAATACATTCAGCACGGAACCTTTTCATAAAAGACATATCTTTGCCACATTGTGTGGGGTTTGATATATCATGAACATTGCAGGACAGGAATAGAGTGCTAATCTTAGCCATTATCAAGGTGAGGTCCTGTCTGTCTGATATAGTTAAATGGCATGGCAAACCTACTGGGGTCTATGCTGTAAAAAAATGAATTATTGTGACCTTTAAAAAGTGAAGAAACTGAAGTAACATACAAGAACTGTGCCAACAGGACACTGTTCAAACAAACAACAGAATCTTTTGTGCTTCCAAGGCAGGAGGTCTGGAATTCCAGACTTCTATTCCCACCCTCAGCAGGGGAAGCTGGTGGAAAAGCAGCCGAGGGGGAATAGCAGAGTTCTACTGCCCTCTGCAATAAGGGTCCTCTCCATGAGCCATCAGATGTTCAAAGAGGCCCCACAGAATAATATTGGGTATGGATCAGAGTAAAAGGGACATAATACTCCATGGAGCTACCCGACCATCATCTCATCAGGCATATACATTTTGTAATACACTACTGGCTTAACAGTGAGAGTAGATTAAAATGTCAGAACATATAGTTGTAATTAAAGACAAAGTCATCCCTTCCTAAACTTGAAACAAAGGTGTTCAGGTAATGTACACTAGCCAGTTCCCTCAGGCCTCCAGAATTATACCAGCAGGAGCTGTTGCCACTATTAAGTGGAGAAGTGAGTGTCTGGCCCAGTATGCAGGGAAGGAGGTGAGGTAGGAGATGGCTGTCCCCAAACAACTCCCAGCAGAAGGTACCCGCCTGCTTACCAGGGGAACTGTGGCCCCAGCTCAGTCGCTTCCTGTCCTAGTCACCCATCGAGGGCTCTGTTGTCTCCCCCCACTATGCACCCATGACCAGCCGGTCTGGCAAAAGAAGCCCCTTAGCCTGTGTCCTCAGTTATGTATACATGGAAGGGAACAGCACTAAGCTAGGAATCAGTTAGTTTTTTTCTTTTTCTTTTTGTAGGGAGGATGGCAAAAACATATATAATGTATTTCCTTCAAGAAAGCCAGTAAGGAGAACAATATAAACTGTCACATGTAGAACATCTGTAATTACTGCATTTTAGCAGGTAAGTCTCAGAGTTCCACAGTAAAGCAGAGATTATGGTCTCCAGTATTAGGTAAAGGTAGTTACAGAGAAGAACAGTCGCTCTGAGGGAGCTCAAACAGACAAGCAGCAACTGGAGAAATAAGTGGCTCAAGGTAGGAGTGGTTACCTTACTGTCCCTGATCAAGTGGGGTATTCTGTTTGAGAGGTGCTACAATCTTTATCTTGCTGCAGATTTTGTAAGAGTTGATGGAAATGGTTCATTGCTTCAGATGCTGACAGTCGGCCTGAAGTTCAGGCTTTATTTGAACTCACTGTGTGCCAGTCCAATCAGAGGGCATTCCAGGTAGTCCCTGGAGCCCCAGAAGATGGTGGAAACTGCAGACCCTTATCGAAGAAGGCCTTCTTGGCTTCCTCTGGTGAGCTGTATAATGCTGTACCATCCTACTAAAAGACCCAAAGTTTAGCTGGGTATGGAGTGTGGATGTGGATTTGTTTTTCCCTGTCATCAAGTAACTATAGGCCTGCTGCTGACACTGGATAGTTGTGGTCAAAGAGAAGATGGGTCCCTAAGTATGTAATGTCTTTTGTTGCCACACTCATTTCAGGATTTATTTTTAAATCTCGAAAACTTCATGATTAGAGTGCACAGTTGAGCCTGAGGATTGGTGGGCTTAGGTGACAAAACCCTATATGCACATTCTATAGAAAAGGTAAAATTCAGCAGAGGGCCAGAACATTTTTATGTTTGCTTGCACGCATGTGCAAGAAACATAGTGCCATCATCGGAGATTTCGGAGGTGTGTCACCTCCTCCTCCTCCAATTCAGTCAGTGTGTTGGCAGGCGCGGCCCCTGTAAGCCAATGCATTCTGGAGCTGTCTATGACAAGCTCCAAAATGCAGTGGCATACAGTTGAAAGGGGGAGCTACGCTTGAGTGAGCAGCGTTAAGATATCAGCTGCTCAGCGCCAGCCCCCCACACACGCCTTACGCTATAGCCAACAGGGTGGCCAATCCCGTCGGATGTGCTACGTTCCCCCAAAGCCTTCTGGTACCATGCTGGGTGCCCACCCCAGCATGGCAAATAATATAGCTGGCGGTGCCCAATCCCGTCAGCGGCACTGTCCTAACCCCTCCCAGTAATGGGGTACTGCAGCACAGAGCCACCCAGCGTGGCAAGCAATCCTAACCCGGCAGGGTGCCCGATCCCCGCCGCTGAACGCACCCCCAACCATCTCTGTGCCACGCTGGGGAGCCCACCCAGCATGGCAAACGCCCCACGTCAGTCTGCTTTTTGTTTTTTTTACCTATAAAGAAAAATGGTCCCATGTAGTCTCCCCCACCCTCCCACAACCCGCACCCACCCACTGCGCACCAGCCTCCCCACCCCCTCACCCCATACTTACCTCCAGAGCTTGACGCGATGATTCGATGGACCGGAACACGTCTGCACTCTTCAAAGCCGACCGCGAACTGAGGAAATGCCGTAAGCTGTATAATGGGCTAGATAGGGGGGTTTCAACTTTGTTGCATATCTCAGGCATTTTTGGAATTTTTGCCAAATTTTGAACATGGTTTTGGGACCCCTTCTCATGATTGATGTCACTGTCATGGCGTTATTGCGGGCCGAAGGGTGATTTCAGGTCACCGCGCGAAATCACCCTTCCAGCCTGAATAATGCCATGACAGTGACATCATTCATGAGAAGGTCCCAAACCTCATGTTGAAAATTTGCGCCAATGTACCCAAAAATGATCATGATGAGCTATGTTGCACAGTTCCTACGCAGGCTCGTAGTTCGCTTAATTTTCAATATTTTCACCCAGATTTTCAATATTGCCATTTTACCACACCTTCTTATGAGTAGTACAGTTGTCATTTTTCACGTCTCACCCAAAATGTGTTTCCGCCCATGTAGCGCACAATGGTGCAGTCGGTGTGCGAATTCAATGTAACGGACAAATTAAGAAAATCACAGTGACACTGTTCATGAGCAGAGGTCTTAAAATGGCTATGTTGAAAATTTGGTGAAAAAATTCCTCAAAATGACTGTTTTACGAGCGTGCGTTACGCAGTTCCTACGCACGCTCATAAGTTCGTGAATTTTCAATATTTTAGAAACATAGAAACATAGAAGTTGACGGCAGATAAGGACCGCAAGGCCCATCCAGTCTGCCCATTTCTTTTTCTACCTTATAAATGTGCCATCGGCCTTTGCTATGTCAGTGACCTATCTATTCATAGTCATTTGTATTGCTCCCTTATGCCTATCCCATGCCTGTTTGAAGCCTTGCACTGTATTCATAGCCACTACTTGTGGTAAGCCATTCCATGCATCTACCACCCTTCTGTGAAAAAGAATTCCTCACATTCCCCTTAATCGGCCTCCCTCTAATCTCATGCTGTGTCCTCTTGTCCTGCTATTTTTTATATTTAAACATGTTAGACTCTTTCACCTTGTTTATGCCCTTAAGGTGTTTAAATGTCTCGATCATATCACCTCTCTCCCTCCTTTGCTCAAGGGTATACATATTGAGCTCCGTTAATCTGTCCTCATATGTCTTCTGATGCAGTCCCTGCACCATTTTGGTTGCCCTTCTCTGGACTGCCTCAATTTGGTTAATGTCCTTGTGAAGGTGTGGCCTCCAATACTGCACTGAGTACTCCAGATGGGGCCTAACCAATGTCTTGTACAGAGGATTATTACTCCTCTTATGACTTGTGATACCCTACTAATACACCCTAACACCCCTAGCCTTACCTACTGCTTTAGAGGTCTGCTTGATGATTTTAGTCATCAGTGATGATGATGCCCAAGTCTCTTTCTTCCTTTGTGACTGCTAGCAACTCCTCCCAGCCTATAAGTGGCTTCAGGGTTTCTCTTCCCTATGTGCATGATTTTGCACTTCTTTGCATTAAATCCCAGTTGCCACTCTTCTGACCATTCTGCTAGTTTATCCAGATCTCTTCTCATTCTGCCCACCCCATCTGGATCATCTACTCTGTTGCAGATCTTGGTGTCATCTGCAAACAGACAAGCCTTACCCTCTAGTCCATCTGCTAGGTCACTAATGAAGATGTTGAATAGGACTGGCCCCAGGACTGATCCCGAGGTACCCACTTGTGACTTGCATCTCTTCTGACTGTATACCATTTACCACCACTCTCTGTTTTCTGCCAGTCAACCAGTTTGCCACCCAGTTGACCAACTTCTGACCCACCCGAGCCTACCTAGCTTATTTATCAATCTTCTATGTGGAACAGTGTCAAAGCTTTGCTGGAAGTCAAGGTAGGCGGCATCAACTGCTCCCCTTGGTCCACCACTCTGGTTACCCAGTCAAAGAAATCTATGAGATTAGTTTGACAGGACCTTCCTTTGTAAACCCATGCTGTCTTGGATCCTGTGCCCTATGGATTCCAGGTGTTGCACTATCCTTTCCTTAAGGAGTGCTTCCATAATCTTGCCCACTACTGAGGTAAGACTGACCGGTCTGTAGTTCCCGCCTCCTCCCTGCTACCACTCTTGTGGAGTGGGATCACATGAGCCTTCTCCAGTCTTCTGGGACCTCTCCTGTGCTCAGAGACTCACTAAACAATTCTGCTAATGGCTCTGCTAGTTCCTCCTTTAGCTCCTTAAGTACCCTGGGATGTATGCCATCAGGTCCCATTGCCTTATCCACCCTGAGCTTAGCAAGCTCTTGTAGGACCCTTCTTTTGTGAAGGGAGTAGTGCTCACCTCCTCCCCTGTGTCCATGATGCTGAGCTGTGTGCCCTGCCCTACCTTCTCTTCAGTGAATACTGAGCAAAAGTATCTATTTAGGATAGATGCCTTTACAGGGTCCTCCTCCTCACATGCTCCTTTCTCCATTAAGCTAGCAATCTCTCTGGACTTTCTTTTCACTAATGTATCTATAGAAAGTCTTGTCACCTTCTTTTACTGTTTGTGCTAGTGTTTCCTCAGTTTGGGACTTTGCCTGCCTTACTGCCTTACCTGCTTCCCTTAGGGCAGTTTGGTATGCCCCTATCTTCATCCCTTGTGTTTCCTTATATTTTCTGAAGGCCAGCCTTTTGGCTCTTGACCTTTTCTGCTACTGTATTTGAGAACCAAAGTGGTTTCCTTCTTTTTGCACTTCCTTTCTGTCTAACACAATGGGATGTTGCTTCAAGTATTGTATCTTAATGCTTGCCACTTTGCCTGTACCTCCTCACCTGTGTTTCTTTTTGCCAGGGCTAGCTTAACTCTGTTGGCCATCTTATCAAAGTCAGCTCCTCTGAAGTCCCATATTTTGCCTTGAATGGGATGATTTAGATGTAGTAGCCAAATTGAACCATACCATGTGATGGTCACTGGCCCCAGGTGACCTTCTACCTGGAGATCTGTGATCCCTTCTTTGTTAGTCAGTACTAGATCTAGGATAGCCCTGTCTCTTGTGGGTTGCTGTACCAGTTGTTTGAGGCCCTCCCCCTGCAGGGAATCCACTATGAGTCTAGTTCTGGCAGATGTTCCTGCTGGTATTGACCAATCTGTATCTGGCATGTTGAAGTCTCCCATTATCAGAACCTCCCCTTTAGCTGTCATGTTTTGTATATCTTCTAACAGTAATGTGTCTATGTCCTCCCTCTGGTCTGGGGGCCTGTAGATTTTCAACATTGCATTTTTACCACACCTTCTTATGAGTAGTACAGCTGTCATTTTTCAAATCTCACCCAAAATGTGTTTCCGCCCATGTAGCGCACAATGGCACAGTCGGTATGCGAAATCAATGTATGGGACAAATTAAGAAAATCACTGTGACACTGTTCATGAGCAGAGGTCTTAAAATGGCTATGTTGAAAATTTGGTGAAAAAATTCCTCAAAATGACTGTTTCTGAGCGTGCGTTGTACAGTTCTCATACGCTTGTAAGTTCGCGAATTTTCAATATTTTCATTCCAGATTTTCAACATTGCCATTTTATTACACTTCCTTATGAACAGTACAGCTGCAATTTTTCATATGTCGCCCAAAATGTGTTTTCGCACATGTAGCGCACAATGATGCTGTTGGTGTGCGAAAGCAATGTTTAGGACAGATTAAGAAAATCACAGTTACACTGTTCATGAGCAGAGGTCTTAAAATGGCTATGTTGAAAATTTGGTGACAAAAGTCCATAAAATGACTGTGATACGAGTGAGCATTGTGCAGTTTCCACGCACCCTCGTTACTTCATGACTTTGTAATATTTTCAGTCCAGATTTTCACCAGTGACATTTTTCAAACTTCCTATGAACAGTACAGCTGTCATTTTTCACAACATGGCTGAAGTGTGTTTTCACAGTTTCAGCGCGAGATGCATGGTCGCTGTGGGAAATCATTGTTCGGCACAGATAAAGAAAAACACAGTGACACTGTTCATGATCGGAGGCACCAAAATGCCTGAGTTGACAATCTGCTGTAAAAAATCCCCATCCTAATTATATTATGGGTGTGCGTTGCACAGTTTCTATGTACGCTCGTGACTTCACCATTTTTTTTAATATTTTTAGTACAGATTTGCAACATTGCCATTTTACACCTCCCATGAACAGTACAGCTGTCATTTTTACATCCTGTTGAATGTTTTTGCACCTGTGGTGCTAAATGCCGTAGTCACTGTGCATAAGCAGCTTTCGGCTAACAAACTGATATTCCCCTTGTTCATGAGGTGGGGTCACAAAACAAACATGTTGAAGATTTGGAGTGAAAATACCAATGAATGCCTGAGGTATTAGGGTTTCCAACTATAACGCCTAACCCTGTAGAGAATGACAGGCATCAGGGGTGTGACTTGGGATTCTTGCCTGTGATGCTCATACCATTCCACACCCTGCAGTCAGTGAGAGGCATCGAGGTATGCCTTGGACTCTTCGGCCCCAAACTTCACCCCATTCTCCTATATCACACCCATCTCACCATATTTCCGAATGAAATGGGGTGCGCATAAGGGCCAAAGACCCCAAGGAACACCGTGACACTTGTCAGTGTCTGCAGGGTGGGGTGTGGTGAAATGGCATGGCCGTTATGCCTGATGACCCAAATGCACACCCCAATGCCTGTCACTCTCTGCAGGGTGGTGGTGGGGTTGGCTTCAGTTCAATACTTCACATCCATTCCTATTACGCAGCTCTGTAACTTCTACACTACAACTGCCAATGCCAGCAAGCAAACATTCGGCATTGACAAATGCTTGTTTAATAAGTCCACCAGAAAATCCCTGAACAGTCCACAGTTGGGGTGAATGATGAGGAATGGGGCACTTTGGGAGGCAGAGCAAGTGCCAGAGAGCAGCAAATATATGTGGAGAATAGTGGCTTATGGGAGGAGGGGCCAGGGATGGGGTAGAACACAGAGTCAGAGAGCATGTCATGTATATGGAGAATGGCAGTATGTTGGGGGAAGAGATCAGGGAAGGGAGAAATACAGAGCAAATGGCACAAAACAGGTAATATGAAGTACCGGGAGAGGTGGGATATTTGAAGGTAGGTGGGAGAAAGTCAGTGCCAGAGAGTGGCAAATGTGTAGGGACAATGCTGGCATTTTGGTAGGAGAAAGATAATGGGGGGGTGAGGAAATAGAGCAAGTGCTGCAGAGTGGCCAATGTAAATGACAGTGAATGGCAGTATTTTGGCCGGGGGCTGGTGGGGAAAGCAAGTGCTGCAGAGCAGCTATTGTATAGGGAAAATGTTGGCATGTTATGGGGGCAGAGATCAGGAGAGGATGGATATAAAACGAGTGGTGCAGAGTAGTTCATCTGAATTAAGGTAAATGGTGGAAGTTTGGGGGGCAGAAGATACTGAGAAAGAGAGAGGGCAAGTGCTACAGAGCAGATAATGTGAATGAATAGGAATGGGGACATGTTGGGAGGGCAGGGATTGGAGAGAGGGGAGCAAGCAAGTCCCACAGTGCAGCAAATGTATGTAGAGAATGGGGACATGTTAGGAGGGTTGAAGATGGGGTAGAACAGGGACAGAGCTGCAGAGCATGTGATGTACAGTATATAAGGAATGGTGGTATGTTGTGGGGGGAGAGAAAGATCAGGGAGGGAGGACAACAGAGCAAATGGCACACAGCAGATACATTTGAGGGCGAGTGGGACTGAGTAAATGCTGCAGAGTGGCTAATGTGTAAGGACAATGGCAGCATTTTTGGGGGACAGATATTGGGGACTAACAGACAGCAAGTGGTGAAGAGTGGCTAATGTGAATGATAGTGAATGGCAGCATTTGGGGGGACGGAGAACTGGGAGAGGGTGTGAGCAAATGCTACAGAGCAGCTAATGTATAGGAAAAATGTTGCCATGTTGTTGGAGGGGGCAGAGATTGGGGAGGGGATGGATGGATATGGAGCAAGTGGCACAAAGCAGCTAATGTGAATTACAGTGAATGGTGACAGTTTAGGGGAGTAGATACTGAGGACAGTGGAGAGAGCAAGTCCTACAGAGCAGGTAATGTGAATAATGGGCAATGGGAGCACATTGGGGGGCAGAGGTTGAGAGGAGAGAGTAATTGTCACAGAGCAGCAAATGTACATGGAGAATAGCGGCAAGTTAGGGGGATCAGAGATGGGGCAGAACAGGGACAGAGCCAGAGAGCATGTCATGTATATAGAGATTTGGCAGTATGTTGGGTGGGGAGATATCAGGAGGTGGAAAAACAGGGAAGGGAGGACTACAGAACAAATGGCACACAACAGGCAATATGAAGTACCAGTAGTGGCAAGATGTTTGAGGCACCACAGAGTAGCTGATATATATGGAGAAGGGCAGCAATTTGGTGTGCGGCAGAGATTGTTGAGTGGAGGGTATAGATCAAATGGCGAACAGCAGATAATATGACTTAGCAGGAATGGGCAGATTCTGTGGATGGTAAAGATCATGGAGTGAGGGGAGAGCAAGTGGCGACCAGCAGGTAATGAGTTATGGGGCATGGTGGCATTTTGGGGTGGGGAAATAGATTACATAGTGTGGGAGAAAGGAATTGCTGCGCAGCAGCAAGTGTACATGGACCATGGCAGCATTTTATTGGGGGGGGGTAAGAGATAATGATAAAATAGCAAGTGGGGGAGTGCAGATCATGTGTTTCATTGGGGAGGTGGTACAGAAGAGATCAAGTAGGGGTGTAAGAGGAAGTGCCACTGAGCGGCAAATATTAAGTAGCAAAGAATGCCATTTGGTATGTTTTCTGCAGAACAGTGTGTGTTGAAAATGCAATTATATACCCTATCGACTGTATTTTTAAGGTTTACTTGCAAAGCATGTGTGTCAGTGTGCTGTGAAATGGACTTTTTGGGCATGCACCTCCTCCACCTATCAGAGCTTCAGAGTACCAGCTGTCCTTCCTAATTCCACCCGCTGCCTGTCTTTCTCTGCCTTTTCTCTTTGAAGTCCTTGCCCAGTCACAAGGCTGGACAATGCAAGCTGCAAGGTTCTTGTGTAATTCTTAATTCTGACTGCTTGAAACTTTACCCCTGCTTCGCATTCCACATATGAGTTGCTGTTGTCTTCTTTCATATGTAGTGCAGTTGAATACCTTTTTTCTCAGGGACTGGTGGAGATATTGCATAGCTTAAATAATGTGCATACCCATGATGCAGTGTTTTGCAGCTCATGGAACTTATGTATTCTTATATGTTGTAAAATGCAAATAAACATATTTTAACATGTTCCAAGATATCATTGAACACTTTAGGTAAGGAGCTGTGTTACTATACTTACCTGTGTTTTGAATACTAAAATGAAGGCATTTTGGTCATTACAACGTAAATAAACAAATCTCATCACATATACTGTAGGATGCAAGCTGTATATTTCCTTGTAAAACGTGTAGATACATTGGTATCAGCCTGAATTGTGACAGGCCAGTATATTAAATAAAAAAAAAAAAGAAATACTTTGTGTAATTATTACTACAGTATATCAGGGTGTTAATGTTCCACATTCCTATGTAGCTGATTTGTTGCTAAGATCTTTTTTTCATAAAGCTGTTTCTTCGAGGCGTGACCTGGGTGAGCTATCAGCTCAGTCCCCACCTCCTTGGACTGAGACGACCACCTCTCTGACACTTGCAGTCCACCCAAAATTCCCCTACGGATTCCCCCTTGAGGTGGGGCAGAGGGAAGGGACTATCCTTCCTCCCCTAGAGAAACACATCTGGATAGAACGACCAGGATCTGGTGCTGGTGCAGGTCGCGAAGGCAGGCGGGCTTCATACAGCCCGAGCCACTTTTCACTGTTCTCAAATCCCCTGCCAAGGTACGGTTGACAGACCTGCTGTGTGGAGGCACACATGTCCTGCATCAGACCAATGGCACCCATCTTTTAATGGTGCCTGATGCTTGCACTACCACCCAGCCCCCTCTCAGTGGCAGTCAACAGCCGGGCACTGAACCTCTCCCCCTCCATGGGACTGTGAGATGAGAGCTGCCCTCTGGACACTCACTTCTGAACCTGGGTTAGCCCTCCATTGCACTGGGACAGCGCTAAGATCTTTTTAACTTGAAAACACTCCTCAAGAAATGTGGTACTTTGTACACTTGCAAGGATTTTAAATCCTGCCTACATTCACAAATAAACTTGACTCCTGTAAGCAATTATTAAAAAAGGGGCAGGCATAGCCTTCTTAAACTTTGCACTTCATTGCTCAACCTTTTCTTGTGTGTGTGGTAAATGCGATAAATGTGATGTAAATGTGATGTGTGTGTGTGTGGCGGGGTGGGGTCTGATTATGCACTTGATCCCTGGACCCTACCTCTGTATTTCCCATAAACTGTATTATACCTGTCCCTTTAGGTTGTCAATTGCAAAATATCTGTGAAAGAAACACTTTTTTCTTTCCAGGGTGCAACAGCCTTCATACCTCTGGTGACCATGCCTTTACAAATACTTCTTGTCTAAAGCACATTTCTATGGAGTTCTGTATGTGGAAAAGATTTTATTCCACCCCCTCCTTTTGTATCTGAACTCTAGATAGTAGCTCACCAGTTATTTCCAAAAGAATAGAGAATAAGCGCAGATGGAATCAATAGGGACCATGTGTTCTGACGATTGGCTAGTCCAAAGGCAATAGTATTCAACCCAAAATTAGCACAGTCAAAATGAGGTAACAATTACATTTCAATGACTGGTCATAAACAAATGTGTCCAGGCTGTGAAATTTATTTTAACACAGAGAAAAAGCAATTTTTAAGAAAAATTATTTTGTTTTAAAGTTGTAAGGTTGCCACAAAATACATACAGGCATCACAAAAATAGCACCAATACTTTGGCAAGACATTCATATACCTCTGTGAACTATTTTCACACTAAATAGCGGTGACTCTGGCTAAGCAATATTAAGCGCTATTTTAGCGGAATTGCAATACACTTTATACTGTAAGTGCAAAATATAAAAATTAAAAATGGACTGTGTCCCAAGTGACATCACAGCTATGCTTGTAGGTAAAGTACTACTAAAGGTGCTATAGGCAACCAAAGCAAATAAAGATCTGACAAACAAGTATAATGTGCTATCTCTACACATATTGGGCCCTATTCACTGAAGAAATCTGTGGCTACGCTCAGCGTGACCTGGGCGTGTAGCCACCTTGCAGCTGCCTGCTCTCACTGTGCCCCCTCCAACCCATGCTCAAAGCCAATGCGCCTCCCCATGCACCAGAGCCTCCAAATTATTGCAGAGCTCTGCACAGGGGTGGGCTGGGGGTGAGCCAGCATTCCGCGGCATGCACGACCTTGCAGAGTGCTGTGTATGGGGGCTTCCGACTCCATGTCTGGGAGGCAGTCGTAAGCCACCAAGGCCGCTTATGCACCCCCTCAGGGAGGCTGCCTGTGGATGCGGCAGACATGGCGGGGGCAACAGCCCCCCCAACAATGGTGCCCGTGCTGTCTAGACACATCAGGAGTCCGGGATTGGGCAGACGGGGTACACCCCCACTTTGGTACAGTCGGTGCTCTGCATGCTGGCCGGCAACATGGCACCCATTGGGTGCAAGGGATTGACTGCGGGTCCCTGCCTGGGCAGCCTATTGGCTGTTGCTGGGATCCACTGCTCTGCACCTGCCTGTCCCCTGCGAGCCTGCACACTGGGGGGGGGCATGTAAGGGAGCCGGGTGGGGCCGGTGTTCGTGAATGTGGCCCCGGCATGGAAATTCCTTGGGTGCAGAGCTGCACACCCCGATACATGCCTCATGCATGTTTCTTAGTTAATTGGGGCCAATATGCTAAGGCAGTAGTTTGACTTGAAACCCCAGGTGCTTTGTCTGGTGTGGGCTTCCTCGGGGGGTTACTATTGTTACCTTATTTTGAATATGTTCATTTTAGGTTGAGTAGCTCGTCAGTTGGAGGCTAATGTGGGGAAGATAGCAGTTCTCTTCTGGCATAACTTTCTTCAAGGGATGAACTGGTCCCAGGTTCAACACAGAATATGGCCAGAAGTGCTTAACTCCTGACCTCAGGGTCTGGTACAGAAAGTAAGGGCCAGCTCTAAATTGTCGATATAATCAGAAGCATTTTATTACTGTTAAACTCAGAGAAGAATCAGGTATAATCTGCAGAGCAAAAATTTCTCCAATTGCAATTTCTCAATAAAGTCAGAGTCACTTAAACAATTAGCATTTGAACATTTAGTGATTAAAGTAACATCAGGGTTAAAAATACATTTTCTCGCTCCCTCCCTCCTTCTGTCTCTCTCTCTTTCTCTCTCTCTCCCACTGAGATAACTTTATTTTCAAAACATTCACAGTGCGCACCTTGTCAGTACTGTTTGACCTGAGACTCTGAGAGAAAAAAAATACTCCATTTAAATTCACTTTACATTTTGTGGTATAGCACAGTTCAGATTATATTCTAAGATTAAATCCTGTAACTAACTAGGCTATGCTTTAGAGTGTCAATTATTTTGAACAGTTCCATGCCCCATATGTGTATTAAAATATGTGAGCATAATGACCCAGTTTAAGTTATCCCAACCCAAATTTGGAAGCCTAAATTATTTTATACTAACCCAGGATCACATAAATCCCATTATGTTATATAAGTTTTGCAGGGTAACATGATAACAAGAAACTGGTATTATATCATAAAACATAAAAGAAGGTTCCGTTTATCAGTTGGGATTCATCTGCTATACAGTCTGCAGAAGATGCTATACAAGCAATTGGCAAGAAATTAAGTAAGTCTCTTTCAAATACCTTGGTACCAGTGCACTCTCATTAGAAGCCCATGACATTAGTGACAGTATTTTCTTTCCCTGGAGGGGCTGTACTGGAAAGGCATATTCTTCGAATTGTCCCTTTTTAGTTGATGCCCTCATTACAGTAGTCCTGTTTCTAACTTTCTTTCTCATTACAACAGTTGTGATTTCAGCTTGGCATACACCCCATCCAGATGATGTCAGTTTATGCAGTTCTTCATAAAATATGCACATACATTAACCAAATGAACCAATCAGTGAACCCACAGCCCCCCAGGTAAAATCTCACTTCTAGTCCTTTTATTCCTTTCCAAAAAGGAGATGTATTTTAGGGGGTTTATTTGGCAAGGGTTTGTAGTCATTAACAAACATTTGTTTTTACCTGATCCATGGGAATGGGGTGGGTTGATGCTTGCTGGCGCTCTTTTCCTAAATGTCTGGTCCCATGGAAGATGTCTTCATGAATGACATTGGAGATGGCATTAAGGGCAAAATGTGCCTATTCGCGGATGGCACTAAGCTCTGTGGGAGAGTGGACACAGCTGAAGGGATACAGGACCTACAGGAAGATCTGGAAAAGCTAGGGAGGTGGTCCAGGATCTGGCAGCTTGGCTTCAATGCCAAGAAATACAAAGTTCTGCATATTAGAGCCAGGAATCCCAGGACAGAGTACTACCTGGGTGGAGTCTAAGTATCTGCATCAGAGGAGGAGAAGGACCTGGGGGTGATGAGCACTAGTGACCTGAAGCACTCCACACAGTGCAAGAAAGCAGCAGCAATGGCAAACAAGATGCTGGGATGCATATCTAGGGGTATCAGTAGTAGGAGAGAGGAGGTTATACTGCCTTTGTACAGGTCACTGGTAAGGCCGCATCTAGAGTATGGAGTTCAGTACTGGTGCCCACACTTCAAAAATGACATTAACCTGCTGTAGAAGGTCCAGAGGAGGGCTACAAAGATGATAGCAGGTCAGCAGAGAAAGGAATATGAGGAGAGGTTGAGGGCACTGAACATGTACTCCCTGGAAGACAGAAGAGAGAGAGAGGGGACATGATTGGAACGTTTAAGTACTTGAAAGGGATAAATAAGGTTGATAAGGAGAGTCTCTTTAAGCTGAGTGACCACCATAACACGAGAGGGCACAGTCTTAAGCTGGAGGGTGGGAGGTTTAGGAAGGAGGTCCGGAAGCACTTCTTTACAGAGAGGGTGGTGGAAACTTGGAATGTGCTGCCAGAAAAGGTCATCTTGTTAAAGACAGTGGGCAGCTTTAAGAGAGGATGGGATAGACATAAGGGGAAGGTAAGGATCATGGGTAGGGAGGATGGGAGGAATGGGGAGGGAGGGCAGGGACATTAGCTCAAGCTGTGGACCCTGCAATATGAGCAGACTTGATAGACCAAATGGCCTTCTTCTGCTGGCTTCTTCTTATGTTTGTGTGTCTGGAGAGGGTGAGAGTCACTCGTCTCATCATGATTGTGAGGCAGAGTGATGGTACAGGATGCTGCATGTTGTTTCTCCCCTGGTGGTCCCACAGCTGTGAGGTTACTGCAGACGTATGTGTTGCTTGCAGATTATACAATAGCATCCTTAGATGGTGCAGGATATTGTGGTGGTGAGTACCGAGATGTTAAAAAGCTTCATGCACGTCTTGATGATATCCGATGTTGAAAATACCACCATGATGGCATTGTTGGATTCTGAAAATACAACACCTCCCTCCATAAATGTTCATATTTTTATAGAGTACTTTATATGGAGCAAACATTTTTTATTTAGTTATTTATTTATTTCAGTTTCGATTACAACCTTTGAGCCGAGAGGCTCCTTTACAAAGGTTCCAAGTCAAAGAACATAATACACATTACATAGTACAGGGACATACATAAAATGTTACAGATGCCAGGCAGTTCACGTATACAGTCAGAGTACAATGAGTGCAGGAGATTGGCAAATACTTCATAGCAGTTCAATTGCTAGGCAGACATCAATAGTGTTGCTAAGTGCATGAGGTGGAGATTGTAGCAGCCCAAGCAGGCTTAGTTCAGAAGCAGGAAGAGGATAGGAGGTGAGGGCAGAGGTAGCTCAGGAATAGGATGGTTTCAAGTCTGGGTGGATGGAGTAGGGAAGGGGGTGGTAGGAGGGGCTGTGAGACAACCTGGAGAGGGGGAAGAAGGCTAAAGCAGTAGCAGCCCATTAGGCATTGTTTAAAGGAGAAAAGGAGAAAAAAGAGGGAGGGTGTGAAGGGGAAAATCAGTGGAAGTGGGGGGGATGTTTAATCTCACTTCATTAGGACGGAAAGAGGCTGTGCAGAATTTTGCTTACATTCCAGCTATAAACTTTCGATAAAGTTGATTTTGCCAATGTCTGCAAGACAGAGTTTAAACTTTGACCAAATTCATTAGAACCAATTCTTTCAACTAGGAATACATATAAGCATATATATATATATATATATATATATATATATATATATATATATATATATATATATATGCATACAACAAGAGTCATTCCAATACAGTTTAACAGAAGATTCTAAGTCACATGTTGGTGACAGTAAAATAGCTTAGGTAATTTAAAATGTGAAAATTAATACATTATATAAAAGAAACGTTCTAACATTTTAACTCACGTTGATTTTATAACAAGAACTGCTTGAGGAGACTAGTTTCTCAAAAATATTCAATGACCAAAATTGATAAGGCATACGTGATGCACTTGTTTACACATTATTCAGGGAAACTTACTGGGTGCTGTCTTAAAGTTCAAGGTGACACTAAATATGAACACAGACTTTGAAAAACAAGCCAATAGATGGCCAGGTGGTGCTGAGGGTTGAGGCGCTGGATGCCACTCGTCGCGCCACACCGGCAACCCAGGTTCGAGAACGGACTCTGGCCACTGGGGGCTGGCAGGGGAGATGAAGGATCGAGCGTCCGATGACTGCTCTCCTTCCTCCAGGGTGGATAGGGGGTATTGCATTGCCCTGCAGCAGTGACTGGTGGAGGCCAGCTGCACTACAGAGGCGTGTGCAGCAAGGGGGGCAGCGCAGCAGGCATCAGCACTACGTGCTCGAATGCTATTGCGTGTCTGGTTCCCCAAGGGCAAAGAGTGGAAAGTTGCGGGGAGTGATCTCTGGCTGATGGCTGTGCACTGCACCCCCTGGAACCTGAGAGAGGTGCCTACCAAGGGGCACAGAGTGATGAAAGGCTGGCCCCTGTGGGTGTGGGTTCGTGTGGTCTGTGCACTTGACCGGGTCTGGGGGTGCAGGCGTCGGCGGCTGGAGATCGTAGGGGCTGCTCCACCGAGGCAGATAAATAGCTGTCGTGTTAAAAAGGAAAAACAAGCTGAGTGTGGCTTGTCAGTGCAGTGGTAGAGCTACTACTCATGGTGCCAGTGACCTAGGTTCAGGAATGAGCCTAGGCCATCGGAGAGTCGGCCGGGGGGGCATGAACATCCTGGGATGCTCATGCCTTCTCCAGGGAGGGAGGGTGCTGCATCCTGCTGCATTTACCGCCACTTGGGTGACCACAGGTGGTGGTGAAGGGATCTCATGACTTACGAGAGGGGGACCCTTGGACTGAGCTTGCAGGTTGGCTGCATTGGGCTTGTTGGCAGCCACTCTCAGTGCATGATCCTAGAGGGTGGGTGGGACAGAAAACAGGAAACTTGAGGTGCAGGACTGGGAGGATGAAGCCTCTGTCTTCCTGCTACATCCACCACTGGATCTGAGCCACCTTCTGCTGGGGACACCACCAGTCTTCACCTCCACTGTGGGTGGGCCAGATATACGTGGGAAAGAAGTGCCAAGGGAGCTGAAGGTGTACCCAATCCTGTGGGTAAGCTGGGGGGCAGCACAGTGGTGTGCGTTGCAGGTGATCTAGCAGTCCTGGACGGACAGGTGGCAGGCTCTAAGTATGATGGGATAAGGGCACCTGGCAGTAGGTGGAAGGAGGTCCCTGCCTGTCCTGGAGTGGGGGGATAAAATATGTTAAAAAAACACAAAAGAACAACAAGATTAGCAAAACATGTGTCTTAGCATAAATAGGCCGCAATAGCAAGGATGATATGAGAGTGACAGGTAGAAACAAGCATTTTAAATTTCAGGCCTACTACAGCCTTCAATCTTGACCTGAAAATTGTGACCCTATATCAGTACTCCCAGACTGACTAGGCATTTTCCCTGTAACTCCAGGGCAACCAATCTTCCTGTGGTTCCCTGTAGATTATTTCCCATGGAAGTAAACTGCTCCGTCTCCGTGTATAATCAGTGCGGGTCTAAGGGAACAGTCTCTCTGTAAGTGGCCCCATTTTCCTGTAAAATACAGGAATTCCTGTAGATCTGGGAGCCCTGCCCTGTATGGCCCATGATAACATCATGGCCACTATGGATGTCAATGCCTTTTGTATCAGCATCCCCCAAGAAGATACTACGTCAGCGTGCCAGAATTTTCTGCACAAGAGGATGTCTAGAAAAAACATTCCCTACCATATCAACACCAGCCAGCTGAGATTTAGTCTTACACATAACTTTCCATTTTATGGCAGATATGTTTACAGGTCATGGGTGCTACTATGGGCAGTAAACTGGCACCACAAATAAGCTAACATCTTCACGTCCAACCTGGAGGAAGATTTTGTCACTCATCAGCCCTGCAAACCACTAATGGTTCTCCCCTAAATAGATGACACATTTCTAATTTGGAGAGTTAGGCACACACCTTAAAAAATATAATCTTTATGCCACTGACAAAAGTTGTCAATTAAGTTAATTAATTAGCTGGCCCAGTGGCGCTGAGGGTTGAGGCGCTGGAAGCCACACCCTGCGCCATGCCGGTGACCCGGGTTCGGGGACGAGCCAGGGCTGTTGGGGGTCAGCGGGGAAGGAGAAGATTGAGCATCCAGAGGACTGCTGTCTTCTCCTAGGGTGGGATTCAGGGGTTACTGAGTTCAGTAGCGGCACCCAGCGGAAGCAGGGGCACATCGCCCAGTAGCGAGGTCAGTAGAGGGTTTGATGTTGGCAGGATGCTTGTGGGAGGGACCCACGCTGCATCCATTGCACGTTGCGTCAAGGGGGAAAGGAAAAAAGTAAATAGTCTCCTACACCGCCGGTGAGATGACGGTGGCCCCAGTGGAGTTTTGCTCACATCTCAAGTGCCAGCCCAACACACTCAGGATCCTCCTCCACTCCCAACCCAGCGATGACAGGTAGCCACTTCACACTTAGGTGGTAGCTGCCGAGGAGGGCGGAATCAGTCCCAGAGATGGTGTCGGGTGTTGGGCCTGCCTGGGGTTGTTCAGAGGAGGGGATTGATGGAGAAGCGAGGGTTCAGGCTGGGAGTAGAGCGGTCTCCGAGTGGGCACTCCTGAAGGATGCCCAGGGGTGGAGGTGTAGAAACAAAGTTAAAAAAAAAAGTTAATTAATTGACTGTTGCAGCGTTTCTCAAATTATGAGGCCAACCTCCCTGGAGAGGCTCCAACCTGTTCCAGGAGAGGTTCAAGCAAGTTGGAAAATATACTGTATTTTAATTTTGAGTTTTAGATATTTTTAGTGAGGGGATGAGTCAAACTTAAAGAGGATAATAATAGGTGAACTTATATATTTACTTACTAATCATTGAAAGGCATGCAAGGCTCATTTCAAGTGTACCCGGAGAAGGGCAGGGAGTGAGTATAATTCAAAAGGTAACTGCAAAACTGTCAAGCAATACAACATGAACAATAGTGCAAACAAACAGGAACAATAAACTAATAATGAGTGGTATCAGTTGACCAATTAGACTGGTGATAGAACAGCCCAAATACAAGGGTTAAGCAGAGAGGTACTGGGAGCAAGAGAGGGAGTGAGCAAAATGATCCTTGAGATGTTGCTTAGGAGAAGGGTAAGATGGGGAGAGGCAGAGGTGGGTAGAAAAGTTTTTCCAGGCAGAGAGGAAACAGACAGAGAACATAATCTAACCCATGGAGGTACTGCAGCTAGGGGTGCCATGAAGGGGTAGCCAGGGGTTGCATTTACGACCCCGGTGATTTCTTTGCAACCCCCATAATGTCCACTGCGTCCCCTAAAATAAAGTTTTCCTAGCATTTTCTTATACATAATTTAGTGGGTGGAAGAGCTTCACAACCCCTATGACTAGGTTTATTCATGGTACAAAAACTGAAGCTGTTACTCCAGGCATGGACATTAGCATAGATGTAAATGTGCATGCCTGGAGTCATCGATCCTCCTTCTTCTGGCCAGCCCGGCCAAGTGACCCTGGTCTGTTTCTGCACCTGGATCTCCGGCAGACAGGAGGTAAGGCGTGCAGTGCCTCAGGCCTCTATGACACCAGGCTGACCCGAAATCAGTTTATCTTGTTTTCAGTTTAGACATATTAATTGTAATCATCAGTCATAATGCATCTTCTATACAAACATACTGCTTTCAATTGCACTTACTCTTACACATCACTGGTTACTTGCCCCCCTTTCCTAAGTAACCCCATATGCCTATCCAATCCCTGCTTGAAGCTGTTCACTGACTTGGCCTGTACCACTTCCCCTGGCAGCCTTTCCACCTGTTCAGCACTCTTTCTGTGAGTTCTCCTATCCCTTCCTCGGTGTCCACCCTTAATCAGATCTTTGTGTTGTTTGTGAAGAGGTAGATCTTGCCTTGTTGCCTTCCCCTATGTCACAAATAAACACATTGAGAAGGACTGGACCCAGCACTCTCAGGTCCCACTCATAGTTCAGTGTTACCTGTGCCTCTGTGACAGCCACCAGGTTAATGCTCCTTCTGTGATCATTGCCTGAAGTTATGGCATTTTGTTACTGAGACTGCATCGAAACACATCATTTTCCAACAATCTATCCCTGCCCCTCTTTTTTCCCTTACCCTGGTTGTGCTTGATTCTGTTGCATTGGTTGATGGAGGAGGCCATGCAAGACCCCCACTTGTTTGTGACTTTGGATGTGTACCTTGCTACTCTGACTCCCCCCCCCACTAGTTTAAACTAACCGTATACTCTGCCCACCTTTTTCACAGTACCCTCCTCAGTGTGAGATGTAAGCCAGTCATTTTCAACAGTCTCTAATCTGTCCACATTAGGCCCCAATCCCTTAGGAACTAGAATCCCTCTTTTGGAACTGGAACACATGGAAATGTTTCCTTTGAGTCAGGCATGGCTGTTTTAGCACCTCAGAGAAGGTTACCACCTCTGCTCACTCCTTCATTACCTTTCCCAGAGCACAGAAGTTGAATTGTACCTATTCCATGCTCCTGCTCAGATCACTCATGCCCATGTAAAGAATTAGATCTGACTTTCCCTTCCCCTTTCCTGTGAGTTCCATCACCCTATGTCTGTCTGCTGTTGCTCCAGGGAAACACCAGACCATCTCTTTACCACTAAGAATGAGACCCAAATCCATCCCTGTATCCCTCACGATTGAATCCCCTACTCTACAGAATGTACCTTTCTCCTGCCCCCGTTGGGTCTTGCTCACCCTTGACATGAGCAAAGCACTGCCTTCCTGCTGGGCATGCTGCTTCCCTCTTCTCTTGTGGGGGGAGACTGGGACATCTTGTTGTAATAGGTTGAACCAATTGCTGATGCACAGTCCTGGTTCCTTAGGCCTGCCCCCCCCGCCACCTTCCATTCTTCACCCCACTACTGTCCATCCCCTCTTTCTAGCCTGTGATGGCCTTGGAGGTTGCTGTGGCAGTAGTGCTCTATGGAGGCTGGTGGTTGTAGCTCTCAAGTGACATATTTGAGCCCTTGCAGCTTCCAGTTCTGCCTTCACAGCCTGGATTCACCTGCACTTGAGACAGTGGCTGAACTCCCAGAGCATCCTCTGGTTCACTACTGTCTCACACCCCCTGCACTCTCCCCGCCTCCCACCAACATGCCCCCCACATCACTGTGTGCTTATACTGGCTGTAGCTATGCTTTGAGAGTCATGAGGGATAGGTAAGGGGGTGGCAGAGAAAGCGCCATAGATCTGGAGGGGTCTACAGTGTAAGCAATGCAACAAAAAAGGGCAGACTGGATAGAACACGTGGTCCTTATCTGCCATCACCTTCTATGTTTCTATGTTTGAGATTAGTGTGTTTCTTTCAGCACCTCCTAGAACTCAGGCTCTATGCATTGTTTTTATTATTCACACCATGTACTATTAGGCTAACCTAGATAGGGTATCCCTAGAACCCCCTGCACAGCCCTTCTTACTGAATTACAAATTGTTCTGTAAGATTACCTGCGATACGGTGTTTCCAGATCCCTTTCCCCAACCTGCTTTGCCACATGCAAGTGCAGTAGGCACAACCTACAGTACAATGTCCAGAGTCCTGTGTGGAACTGTAGACTTACCTATATGCACAGCTAAAGAAGCTCCTTAGGTAGACACATCATTCCTACTCTGTGCCACTCACATGATGGGACACCATACAATGCTCTGTTATTTATTCACTGAACTTAAAATTAATTGACTTCTGTTGCGGGGGATTGACTGTGAATTGCACGAGCTGGTACTGGCACAATTTCACACAGAGCTGCTGCTGTTTGGTTTCAATTCAGGATTCTCTTTACAGTGTACTGCTGCTCTGACCTTGGGATTACGTCACAGAGCTGCTGCTGTTTGGTTTCAATTCAGAATTCTCTTTACAGAGAGTGGGACTGCTGCTCTGACCTTGGGATTACATCACAGAGCTGCTGCTGTTTGGTTTCAATTCAGGATTCTCTTTACAATGTACTGCTGCTCTGACCTTGGGATTACATCACAGAGCTGCTGCTGTTTGGTTTCAATTCAGGATTCTCTTTACAGAGAGTGGATTGCTGCTCTGACCTTGGGATTACATCACAGAGCTGCTGCTGTTTGGTTTCAATTTAGGATTCTCTTTACAGAGAGTGGACTGCTGCTCTGACCTTGGGATTACATCACAGAGCTGCTGCTGTTTGGTTTCAATTCAGGATTCTCTTTACAGTGTACTGCTGCTCTGACCTTGGGATTGCATCATAGAGCTGCTGCTGTTTGGTTTCAATTTAGGATTCTCTTTACAGAGAGTGGGCTGCTGCTCTGACCTTGGGATTACATCACAGAGCTGCTGCTGTTTGGTTTCAATTTAGGATTTTCTTTACAGAGAGTGTACTGCTGCTCTGACCTTGGGATTACATCACAGAGCTGCTGCTGTTTGGTTTCAATTTAGGATTTTCTTTACAGAGAGTGTACTGCTGCTCTGACCTTGGGATTACATCACAGAGCTGCTGCTGTTTGGTTTCAATTTAGGAGCTAAACACTGGGTATAGTAAGGGGTGTTGAGTAGGAAGGACATACCAGGAAAGGAACAGCAGCAAGTGAAGAGGTGACTGCTCTCTCAGTGGAAGGGAAGTAAATGCAAATCTAGGAGCTTTCATTATTACTTCTTCGCATTGATATTGCATTGGAGAAAGGAGGAGTAGGAGTTTGAAGAAGGTTGTGCAATGGCTACTTAAAGCCTGTTTTTGAGTGTGGATAGGAAGGATAGGAATATAAAAAGCAGTTGCTCAATATATCTAAACGTGTGCAACAAAGGAGGTAAAGGAAATAAAGAAAATGTTTTGCACTGATAGAGGAGGGAGAGGGGAGACTTGGGGGAGTGTTTGGTATCCTGCATCTGGAAGGGTGGGGGGTCGCTGGTGGGCAACGACAGCAATGGGTAGGGTGGTAGGCTGCAACAACTGCGGTGCACCAATCTTTCTAAAAATTGCCTGGAGTGTGGGAGGATGTTCAGTGTGCAATCACATTGAAAAACTTAGAAAGGAGATTGAGGGTCTGCAGAAGGAACTAAGACAGGCAAGGCAGATTGGGGGTGGGTTTAGCCCAATACTGGAGGGAGGAAGAAGGGGAGATGAGGGAGGGCGGTTTAAGCCAACAGTGGTGAGGAGAGGGTCAGAAGAAGGGAAGCAGAGACAAAGGGGCCCAGCCAGGAAGAACAATTGCCAGGGAAACCAGGTCAGGAGACAAAAGACAAATGGAAGGAGGAGATAGGGACTTGTGAGGGGAGGCGAAGAAGTGGCAAAAGTCATGGAGTGGAAAGGAGAGAACAGGTTACTATGAAGAGAGAGGGAGCGGGAATTTGTGAAGGGTCTTCAGAAAATAGTTTAGCACTGCTAGAGAGGAAGAAGGTGGAGGAGGGAAATGATGAAATTAGAGGAGTAATTGATAAATGCCTGGACCAAACTGGAGCGGGGGGAAGTTCTGCTGGGAGAATTGCAACAGGGGTAAAAGGGGGAAATAATGTGCAGGAGGAAGAAGAGGAGCTGGAAATGAGAGAGGGAGATGAATGGAAGCAAGCAGGGAGTAAGAGGGTGGAATCTTAGTGCTGGGGGACTAATACTAAGAGGAGTTAGGTGGGGTAGCAACGGGAGAGTATAGTCGCATTTGGTGGAGGCCATGCCAGGAATGACAGCAGAAAGGGTGGGACAGTCTGTTCTGAAATATGCTAGAAGGGATAGGGACAAGCCTCATTTAATTATACATCTTGGGACAAACGACCTGGCTGACAAGACAGTAGATACAGTCCAGAGGAGGTTTGAGGAACTAGCACAATTATGTGAGGGAGCAGGAAGATCAGTAACTTTTTCAGAGATACTTCCGGTGCCAAAGGCAAGCACAACAAGGAAGCTGAGAATAGAGGAATTTAATGGCTGGCTAAGAATCTGGTGTTATTCTAAAGGGTATGGGCTGTTGGGGGTGGGAGGACCTGGGAGGACAGTAGTTCTATGCCAAGGACAGACTACACTTGGAGTGAGGAGGGAAAGAAAGTGTTGAAACAGAGGATGGAGGAGACATAGAGGAAGTTGGGAATTTAAACTAGGAGGAGTGGCAGTTGGGAAGAGCTATGCAGAGACCACAGGTTGGGAAATCATATGAGCTACCCCATAACAGTAACAAAGGACAAATGGCAAGTACTGTTAGGATGCTAGGAAGGAGGGCAGGATGGGAGGGGGAAAAGGGTGGAAGGTGGTTACCCTTAATGCTAAGAGCCTTGGGAGGAAAACTGCAGAGTTACAGGTTCTCATGGCAGAGGGAGAGGTGGACATTGCAGCCATCACGAAACATGGGCCACCCAATACAATGACTGGGACCTGTCTGTACCAGGGTACAGGTTATTTCAGTAGGACAGGGTGATTGGGAAAGGAGGGGGTGGCACTATATGTGAAGGAAGGACTGAAGTGTGTAAGGGAGAAAGGGAGGAGGGTAGATGCGGAATCACTTTGGATGCAAATCCAGGATTCAAGAATAGGATTCTTAGAATGGGAGTGGTACAGGGCCACCATCTTAGACGGAGGAGTTAGACAGGGAACTAGTGGGACAGATCAGGAGGACCTGTGAAAAGGGTAGTGTGGTGATTGTGGGGGACTTCAACATGCCAGGAGTGGACTGGAGCACCGCAACAACCAGGAACAGAAGGGAGCAGGTACTGCTGGATGCCTTCCAGGACAGCTTCCTGCTGCAAATGGTCAGTGAACCAACCAGGTTAGGGAATACCCTTGACCTTGTGCTGGCAAATGGGGACTTTGTGAGAGAACTTATAGTGGAGGAACCGCTGTCAGGGAGTGACCACCACTCAGTATGGCTCACATTGGATATGGGCAAGGAAGGAGTGGAATCTGGCACAATAGTGCTGGACTTCAGGAGGGCCGACTTTGGGAGGATGGGGGAAGTGGTAATAGGGTACCTGGCCAGAATTCAATCTAGTATGGACACTAACCAGAGGTGGGAGCTCATAAAGCTGGGGATAGTGGAGGCAACCAAAACCTGCTGCAAAGCCCAGAGCAAGAAGTCTAGGGCTAAGAAACCGATCTGGTTGAGCAAGGAGGTCATGGAAAAGGTAAGGAGGAAAAGAGCTGCCTTTAGGAAGTACAAGAAAACAGGGAGGTGGGAGGACAGGGAGGAATACTTGACAGAATCGAAGGAGGTGACAAGGACAGTAAGGGGAGCCAAAGCATCTATGGAACTCAGGCTGGCACAAGGCATTAAGAAGGGGGAGAAGGACTTCTTTAAGTACATCAGGGAGAAAAGGAGCTGTAAGGACCACATAGTAAGGATTAGGAAGGAGGGGGGTTGGGTGGAAGCAGGGTGCGATAAGGCGGAAGCACTAAATGAGTACTTCTGCTCAGTATTTACTAAAGAGAAGAGGGAGGTGACACCCAAGGTGGGAGAAATGGCAGAAGCAGGGTGGGAAGTGGTGACAGATGGGGAAATCATGGAGAGCAGAGTTTGAGAGGGTTGAAGGCACTGAGAGTGGACAAGGCGCCCGGCCCAGATGGCATCCACCCCAGGGTACTGAAGGAGCTGGCAGAGGTCCTTGCAGGACCTTTTGGCAGACCTATTTAATGCCTCACTACATTTGGGGTGTGTACCTCAGGACTGGAGGATGGCTCATGTGGTGCCCCTCCACAAGAGTGGCCCCAAGGATGAATCGGGAAACTACAGACCAATGAGCCTCACATCCATCGTGGGTAAGCTAATGGAGACTATCCTGAAGGAGAGGCTGGTGTCCCTCCTAGAGCCCAAAGGACTACAGGACAGCAGACAGCATGGCTTCATACGTGGCAGATCCTGCCAAACCAACCTGGTCGAGTTCTATGACTGGGTAACTAGGCAACTGGACAGGGGCCATGCAGTGGATGTCCTGTATCTGGACTCTGTGTAAGGCATTCAACTCAGTGCCACATGGAAGGCTGGGAAGGAAGTTAGTAGGCACAGGGGCGGGTGCAAAGCTGGTGAGATGGGTAGGAAACTGGCTGCAGGGAAGGCAACAGAAGGTGGTGGTGGGTGGGGAGCTCTCACACCCAAAGGCAGTGACGAGTGGTGTTCCACAGGGCTCGGTGTTGGGACCAGTGTTGTTTGGGATATTCATTGCAGACATATCATGGGACATCAAGAGCAAGATCAGTCTGTTTGCTGATGATACCAAGGTAGGCGAGTGGTGGATGACCTAGGGGGATGGCAGGGGTTGCAGGATGATCTGGCAAAGCTTGAAACCTGGTCAGACACCTGGCAACTGGGCTTTAATGCCAAAAAGTGCAAGGTGCTGCATTTTGGAATGAAGAACCCAAGGAGGAGTTACCAGCTAGGGGGAGTGCAGCTAGCCCAGACAGAGGAGGAGAAGGATCTGGGCGTGCTCATTACAGGGTCAATGAACAACTCGGCACAAAGTAGGAAGGCAGCTGCAAAGGCCAACAGAATGCTGGGTTGTATTGCAAGGGGTATATCCTCGAGGAGGGAGGAGGTGATTCTGCCACTGTATAGGTCATTAGTTAGACCACATCTGGAGTACTGCGTGCAGTACTGGCATCTGTATCTGAAGAGGGACATTAAGTTACTGGAGGGGGTGCAGCGCAGAGCGACAAAGATGATCAAGGGGCTGGGGGACTTATCATATGAGAGAAGGTTGAAGGAGTTGAACATGTACTCACTGGAGGAGAGGAGAGACAGGGGTGACATGATTGAAACCTTTAAATACATGAAAGGAATAAACAAGACAAGTACAGAGGGGCTGTTCAAAGTAAGGAGGGAGGGACACCAGGGCCATGATATGAGACTGGAGCGAGGAAGGTTCAGGAGAGATGAGGAGACACTTTTACAGAGAGGGTGGTGGCTGGGTGGAATGCTACCTCCTGAAGTGGTATGCAGTAGAACAGTGGACTGCTTCAAATGAGGATGGGACAGGACAAGGGGGAGGGTTAATGAAGGGGAAGGGTGGAAGGGAGGGGCAGCTGCAGAATAAGGGGTGCTAGCTGCACATTCGAGCAGACTTGATAGACCTCTAGGCCTTTATCTGCTGGCAAATTTCGTATGTGCATATGTGATTTCATGGGGACTGCCCTCCTAGTTTTGTGCTCTTCTGGTCTGGTAAGATTACAAAATTCGGAACACTGTTTTTAAAATATCATTGCTACCCCAGATGTGACAACTCTGACTACAACTTTCATCTTTGTGAACATTATTTTCCCACCACAGCTACAGCCCTCCTCACACAGCTGACTGTCACTCAGAGGCAGCGCCCATTGGACACCTCCCCTAGTGCTGGCCATAATGATCTTGATGCATAGTACATCAGGCTCACATCCGCTCAACATGGTGGCAATTTTTTTTAAAGGAGCACCTGCCTCAGCAACAGGGATACCACCACAACTGTGGTGCACAAAGTCTGATCCTACCAGAGGTTGAAGCCAGGATTAACCATGCCTACTTTATTTATTTATTTTTTTCTTATGGATTTGATAACCGGTTGAGTACACTGGTCCTAGGGATCTTTTTCAGGCAGGACCTGGGCAGGGGCGTCATGCAACCGGAAATTTTGGAGGGGCACAAAATCCAAATTTCTATATGGGGTCCAGGGCATGCTCCCTCAGGAAAATTTTGAAAAACTGAGTTCAGATGGTGCATTTTGGTGACTTTAAGCAGGCCAGAAAACTTAGAAATATAGAAGCATAGACTTTGACGGCAGGTAAGGACCACTTGGCCCACCCAGTCTGCCCATTTACCTACCTACTGGATAAGCTGCAGATTCTAGTTAACCAACAGCCTACTTCCTGCAACCCCCCACTATAATTGCCTTATGTCTGTTCCATGCATGTTTGAATTCCCCCACTGTTTTAGACCCCACAACCTCTCCAGGAAGGCGGTTCCATGCGTCAACCACTCTCCATGAAAATAATTTTCTCACATTACCCCTGAGCCGTCCCCCCTCTAACTTTAAATTGTGCCCCCTTGTTCTTACACAGCTCTTTTTCTGAAAGATGTTATCCTCCTGGACTTTGTTGATTCCCTTGAGGTACTTAAGAGTTTCTATCATGTCCCCCCGTCCCTCCTTTCATCAAGGGTATACATATTAAGCTCTCTCAGTCTCTCTTCATATGGTTTCTGATGTGGACCCTGCACCATTTTATTTGCCCTCCTCTGGACTGCTTCCATCCTGTCTCTGTCCTTGTGTAGATGAGGTCTCCAAAACTGCACGCAGTACTCCAGATGGGGTCTCACCAACTGTCTGTATAGAGGGATAACCACTTCCCTTTTTCTACTTGTGATGTCCCTCCCTATGCATCCCAGTATCCCCCTGGCTCTCCTTACTGACTTCTCACATTGCTTACCCACCTTTAGGTCATCTGATATGACTACACCCAGATCCCTTTCCATTATTGTTGTTGTTAGTACCTCCCCTGCTATTGTGTTCTCTTCTCCTGGATTTTTATTTCCCAGGTGCATTACTTTGCACTTCTTTGCATTGAATCTAAGTTGCCATATGTCTGACCATTCCTCCAACCTTGTCAAGTCCCTTCTCATCCTTTCTACCCCCCCTTGTGTATCAACTCTGTTATAGATCTTTGTGTCATCTGCAAAGAGGCATACCTTTCCTTCCAGAACCTCTGCAATGTCACCTAGAAAGACGTTAAAGAGGACTGGACCCAGTACTGAGCCCTGAGGTACTTCACTAGTAACTCCCCTTTCTTCAGAATGTGTTCCATTCACTGTTACCTTCTGTGTCCTATTGTGCAGCCAGTTTGCTACCCAGGCTATCACCCTGGAACCCACTCCCAGGCTGGCTAACTTGATTATTAATCTTTTGTGCGGGACTGTGTCAAATGCCTTGCTAAAGTCTAGGTAGGCCCTATCCACAGCCCCTCCCTGGTCTATTACTTTGGTCACCCAGTCAAATAAATTGATTAGATTTGTCTGACATGACATTTCCTGCTGTTACCTAACATACTAAATGCCTACATAATGATAGAGCAATGATACATTTTTTTCTGTCTTTATTCAGTCTGTGGACAGTGACCTTTTGTATTTTCAAAGAAATGTTGTAAATGTTGTAAACATTTAACTGAAATGGTGCATTTATTGGCTTTTACCATACAGTAAATCAGCTAGCTAATTATAGTCCACACCTGCATCACAAGTCACATTCCCTTCCCACCACACATTTGCTTCCACTCCTCCCCTGGACACAAGTAAATACTAGTACTACGTAGAGCATGAATTACACAAATGCACAATAATAACATTTTTATTTTAACACCTAACGCAAACTTGCAAAGCCAACTTTGAAGCCACCACCAGCACACACATGCCACAATTTTTTTCAGAATCAGAAAGATTACCAAGTGCCAACATTTCATCCAAGAAAGCCTGTTATTAATATATTACAATCTGATGGCATCTCAGTGCTCTAACAGCAGAGCGAAGGATGTTTCCCTCTGTTTGCTTACTGTGATCTATGACAGGTTCTTTCTGTGACAGATAGCAGCACACCTCTGTGTTACTCAGCTAGGTAGAGACATGCATGCATTTTCTTTGAAAGAAAATATAAATTCCTTTTTTCATCTTTTATCAGCCACATGCCTGAAGATGATTACCCCAAACTGCTGTAATTGTGGAACAAACAATGTAAAATGGCTGAGCTGCTACCACTGCAGCAAATTAAGTTATTCCTTGTGTTGTCAGCTGGGGAGTACTCGTGTGTGTCAGGTAGCCATTATCCTCCCTGACCGCAGCCGCCCAGCATCCTAGTAGTTCACTTCTGAACATGTATATCCAAGTGACCACCATTCATGGCCTGCAGACATGCTACTTCTCCATCATGCCAGCAGCTAATGCTACAATACCAGCTGCTGTCACCATTTAAACTTTTGTCCATGTACAAGATAATACAATACAATCTGATTCTGATTATCTGTTTCCCTGCCTTTCTGTGCAGCATCGGTCAGAGATGACTAAACCATTAACCATAGAAGACTATATGGTTCTGTTCTGATGAACCACAGAGAGTTATTATTACTATTTAAGAATTAATTACCAGAACTTTCAACTTTTATTCATGTAATGTACTCTAAAACCATTTTTGTTCAGTTAAAATAAGGTGCTGCGTCATTGTGTGTGAGTGGAAAAGAAAACAAAAAGGCAATAACAAATGCACACTGAAAATATAAAACAAGAGCCTGAAAGCATCATGCCCATACATAGGATAGGTCCTCTTCAGGAAGGAATGATCTAAAAAAGACAAAAGCTAAGTTACTGGACTCTGTAGCAGTAAGGGGAAACAAGGGCTAGCTATATATGACTCTAAGGGGATGTCATGTCATTTCTAACTCTGTTTTCTATTTTCAGCAAGCATTTTATCTTTCCAGTCAAATTTCCACATTATTCTACCAGCAGGAAATGGTCATGACGAACCAATTATACCACCATGGTCCACCCTGACCTAGGAGGGAACAAATACAGAAATTGAATAGAAAGAATGATTATTGAGAGTAGCAACAACATCTCACCTCATGTGTGTTGGTCACTTCCACTCAAGATGGCTCTGTCTCGGTGGTCCAGACTCCAGACCAACTCAGTCAATCCTTCTCTAGCAGTCTCTCTCTCTCTCTCTCCTATCCTCCTTGGCTCTCACCCAGTCTGCTCTGGATGCTGCTGCAGCCTGCCCTCAACTATGCCTGTGAGTGCCGCCCCCACCCATGTCTGCGGCTCAGTCTGCTGCCTCTGCTAACTCTGTTTCTGGCCTGCTGCCTACCACACATGGTCTAACCGCCCGGCCCCCAGTAGTTTTGTGTGCCCAACAGCAGTCCAGCAGGCATTTACTTGCTGTTTTCTGCTGCCACTGACTGCCCTGCTGCTGCTCCAGTGCTTCTGGCCTATACCTATATGATGCTGCCAGGCTGACTCCCTTGCTCAGTCTCACACTCTGACACACACTAGGGCAGGCCCTCCGGTCTGTCAAATTCTCCAGGCTCCTCCTCTGCTCTTAAGTCCTGCTCCTCACTCCAGCTCCTGGCTTCAGTAGTTCCAGCCAGTGGCACTCTTCCTCTCACTAATTTTTATTTTAGGTCCAGGTAGGTGCCACTCCCTCTCCGCCACGGCCCCTGCCCCCCCCGACTCCACGAGACCCGAGTTCCAGTCTTGTTCTTTTTCTCTGCTGTCTGTCTGGGGTGGAGGTCGATGTGGTCTCATTGTTGTTGGTTCAGTTGGCTTGGCCCCAGTCTGACTCTCACCTCCAGATGCTGCACACCACTGTGCTGCCTAGTCAGGCCCTTGGCCCAGGGGGTCACTGGTGGTCGACGGACTGAGTCTGAGAAAGTTGAGACAAAACGAGACTCACTTTACCTCCTTCCTCCCAACTTCACTGTGCACTGTTGACCACACCACTGGTTTTTTCTCTCTCCCTGCCTGGCCATCAAAGAGTCCCTCCCATGACCTGGACCACCCAGTCAGTCAATCCTGGCCTGCAGACCGCTTTTTCCTATGGTTTGCCAGCCCAGACATTCCCTCCCCTCAAGCCTTGCCCGCCCTTGGTCTCTCTCTCTCTCTCTCTCTCCCCTCCTCGACCACTCACTCGCTCCTTCCTGCTGTTGCTGTCCACTTAGTTTCCCCTGAATTGACTTCTTCACAAATAAATCCTAAAGCCCGCCGCAAAGTATTTTTTTAAGCACTCCACTTCTCGACACCAGACTTCATCCTACTCCTTCCTCCTTGCCGCCCATGATCGAACTGTACTATGATGATCTCCTCATGCAGGGCACATAACTCCTGGCTTCTCCTCTATCTCATACTTATTGGATAACTTTTCATGCCAAGGGAGCCAGGGACACATTTGGTTGGTGGGTTGAGTTTGTCCACCAAAGTTTGAAACAACACAGACACAACAATTTGAATAATTTATAAAGGAAAAAATCGTGCTGCTGCCACGCTGCGGAGTACTGTCTGTCTCTGAGATGAGTTTGGGGGGAGGGAGACTGTCAGGCAAGCAAGCCAGCTGGAGATGGAGTCATCGACTTTAGATAAATATGACTCCCCTGAATTAGGGCTGCAATTCAAGGCAATTGCAACTGCTGTAATTGCAACTGCCTTGAATTGCAGTCCACGATTCCGACGGCTGATGGCGGCTCTGGGATCTACTCCCACACCGATCACCAACGACTTAAAAAAAAAGCAGCATATATTGTTTTGGACCTTGGGATTTATTGAAAATAACATAAAATTATATTTATTTTTTTACTAGTTTGTGCAATGATATTGGGGAGGGGGCACATGCACCCTCAGGCCCTATGGGCATGACGCCACTGGACCTGGGCCATCTAGATGGCATGTAGAGTAAAAAACATAAAACAACTTTTATGTTACAACAAAAGATGACAATAAAAAGGTTGGTGTTAGTATTATTACAAGTTCATATAATGTTAGCAATTCGATTCTATATAAATTACAAGTTCAGAAATACCAGGACAGTAAAAGAAAACAGTGAGGGTAACAATTTGTATATAGGAGCAAAGTGCATTGATGTAGGTTAAAACAGAAGTTCAGAAATAGGGGTATCAATTTTACTGAGCTTGTTTGTAGGCATGGCTAACAGCTGCAGGGCACATTGGACATGATGACATCATTCATCTGGCAATCACGTGAAGCTACAGAAATGGGTAAGAAAATACCTTGGGCAGTCTCTCCTGATACACAGCAGATTGGGACTTGGCTTACCTGGCTATTTGTTAGCCAGTTCCAGAAATCAACTCTGGTTAGGACCAAGCAAATTGCCTGCTTTTGAGGAGTTGATCCAGAGCTTGACCACTTGTTTCATGTTCTTTTGGTCTCTGACCCATCATTTCGGGGGGCAAGTTCTTGTGGCTGTGATCCCCGGGATCTGGAAACAGGCTCTCGTGGCGCCAGTGCACAAGAATGGTGATATGACATGCACCGCCAATTACAGGCCGATATCCATCCTCTCTCCCTTATCTAAAGCCCTGGAAAAGATTATGGCCACCCAACTCACAGATTACCTCAACAAATACAACATGTTATGTCCAAACCAACATGGCTTCAGGCAGAATCATAGTACCTCCACAGCTTTGCTGGACTACACTGACTACTTGCACAAGGCACTAGATGAAGGAAAGCTGGTGGGGTCAGTCTTCATAGACCTCAACAAAGCCTTCGACACTGTCAATCACTCTCCTCCTGACTCAACTACAGAACCTGGGGGTTGCAACCAATGCTGTCTGCTGGTTCAAGGACTACCTAACACACACAGAAGCCAACGTGTAAAAATTGGGCACACAGTATCTAGCTCCAATGAGGTATCTTTAGGAGTCCCACAGGGGTCAGTACTGGGGCCCTTACTATTCAGCCTCTTCCTAAATAATCTTCCTGAAGCCTGTGACACTAAACTGATACTTTACGCAGATGACGCTGTGCTTCTCACCAGCAGTTCATCAATAGTTGCCCTCCACTCCCAGCTGCAGGCATCCTTCTACAAGCTGGAAGACTGGTTCTGTAGCCATAAACTTCTATTAAACTACAAAAAAAACAAGGTGATGCTCACAGCCAGCCCACAGCACAAAAAGAAGCTCCCGCCCCTCACCATCTCCAATAAAGTCAGTGAGCTGCTGGAACAAGTTCAGACCTTCAAGTACCTGGGGGTCAACGTTGATGACTGCCTCACCTTCACCCAACACATCGACACAGTGGTAAAGGCAGTGAACACCAAGTTGGGTGTACTATATAGGCATAAAAAGTATCTCACTCCAGAGGCCCGCCATCTCTCAGTCTCCAGCTCCATCCTTTCTACCATCGACTATGGATTGGTGGTCTATGGCGCAGCAACAGACACTGCACTAAAAAGGATTCACATTGCCCTCAACAAGGCATGTAGGCTCACAATGGCTACAGATGAAATACCCACACCTGCTCCTTATACAAGGAGACCAATTGGCTGCCACTAAAGAACAGGATTATATTCCAAACATGTCTCCTTGGAAAAAGGCACTAATGGGTAAAACACTTCCCTGCATTTCTAGCATCCTAACACCAAGTGCTATCAGCTATACCACCAGAGGCAGGATGAGGACCCTATCAACACCTTTCCATCGAACTGTGCAGGGACAGTGTGCTTTCAGCTTTAGGGCCCCTCAATGGCTCAATGAAATCCCAGTGCACATTCTAAACTCCCAATGCATCTCGCAATTCAAAAATGGCCTAAGGCAACACCTTCTTACTAGGACAGTTTGTGACTGCCACTAGGACTCTAGCACCCATAATGCCTACTCACCCACACTCTCCTTCCCCTTCCTTTTACACCCACTCTTCCCTATTGCCCTATCCCTCTGTCTTCCTCTCTCCCTGTGCCTTTTCTCCCACTGGATCAACCTTAAAACCAACATACTACCACTACCTCCCCAACCTCCTAGACAAAGCCGCTTCTTCTGGCTGCCCACTCCCCCCGCCTCCCTCCCCTCACCTTGACTCCTCCTTGGACTCTCACACTAGGTGTCACACCTGTTTATCTCCTTCGCTACATATAAACACTGTCCTTTACCCTAGTTGAATGCTCTTGATGCTGTACTATCACCATTGGTACTATGAATGACATTGTATCCTTACTGTATACTAGCTACCTACTATTCGAGTATTATATGTAAACTGTTTGTTATTGCTGTCATTGTCACTGTTTGACGTGGAACCTTTGTAAAAGAGCTCTGAGCTCAAAGGTATGATCCAAAACCCTAAATAAATAAATAAATAAATAAAGAAATATGCGACTCCTGTGACAAGGCCTATCTTCTTAAAATGACAGGTTATTAATCTTATGTACTGGCTAATGTACTGTGGCCTGTATACATGGTAACCAGTGTACTGAATATTTTCTGTCTCCCATTTCTCTCACCTGATACCACCTCCTACAACAGAAGGCTAAACAGAGGGGAACTGGTGAGTTGAGTGGGATGAAACTCCAGCTTCACTGAAATCAGCCCACCTGGATACATAGATACATAGAAATGTGACTGCAGAAAAGGACTGGTAGGCCCACCTAGTCTGCCCACTGTGCCTAGTTATCTGCTAGGACATGTCTTTTGGATGGGGGGGCTACCTTCTCTGCAGACAGTTCAGCACAAAGAGGGGTACGTTTGATCCATTCCCACCCAGCATTACCAGCTCATTACTGGTACCCATTTGGTATGGTAATCAGATGCAGTGCATCCATACTAAAACATATACCTATTGTGTCCGTGATGGGGGAGCAGAGTGCTGGTCCGCCACACAAGTCACACTCAGTGCAGAAAAAGTATGGAAGTAGTGCAACTTACCAGTCATCACTGAAGTTAGTTACTTCAATAGTTAACAGTTTTGCCCTGGCGGCCATTTTGTATCAAGGTGACTCAAATGGAAAGCTTGGATTTCAAAAACTGCTCCAGGTAGTTAGGAGTTAAAGCAGGAGCTACCAGGAGTTCACCTCTCTATGGACAGACAGAACAACCACACTAATAAACCCCAACAGAAATTGCACAGTTAAGTAGAAATCTTCTCTGTTAAGAATGTAGACATGTTGTAGGGTTCCTGGAGAAGTAGATTCATCACAGTCTAGTGTGTCAGTGGCTGGATAAGGTGCACATGAGTGGTTGCTAAATACACTCACCGTCACTCACTTGTGGGTGACAGTTGTTTCATCAAATTTTTCATTAAATTATTTTGTTTATTGTTCATTGTTAAATTTGTTTTACATCTGTCTGGCAGTGGTCCAGATCATGCATGGTTTTAACTATTCAGGTACATGCATTTGCATTTTGGGTGATAGTATGGAAGTATGCGTGGCTACTAAACATCCCCATGCCATTTACTGTATATCAAACTGAGGATATCTATGAACTGAACTACTGATTTACAAGGGGCAAGCAAGCACATTGTATAAGCTAACATGGCACTTAACAATATCAAAATATGCACATGGAATATAAAAGGTGCCCAAACAAAGGGAAAATGGTCTCAGGTGCTAAGGCACTTAAAATCATTGCGCACCCAAATAGCCTTTTTACAGGAAACCCATACAAAGGCAGAGCAGGGTAACTCATGGAGGAGGGAATGGGTAGGGCAGGTATCTGCAGTGCATATCAGTAACAAGAGAGCAGGAGTAGCCATTTTGATTGCAAAAGGGGTCCCCTTTAAACTGATTTCTGAGATACCCAATCCAGAAAACAAGTATACTATCCTAAGGGAGCTAGTGGGCGTTATGGATATTGTGGCTGGTTTGTATATATGGCCCAAACAAAGACGACCCTCATTTTTTTACTTCCGTAATGACCCTCCTTGGTGACATTGGAGAGACATGCCTAATACATAGATACATAGACAGTGTCGGCAGATAAGGGCCTATGGCCCACCCAGTCTGCCCATTTGAGTTCAGTTTATGTTTCCCTAGAAGTCTGTTGCCCCTTACCCCTGACCTCCAGAATTCCTTTATGTCTATCCCATGCATTCTTAAATCCCGTGATTGTTTCAGCCCCCACCACTTTCTCTGGCAGGGTGTTCCACTTGTCCACCACCGCTCTGTGAAGAAATTCTTCCTCATGTTTCCTCTGAATCGCCCTCCCTCCAACTTCATCCCATGCCCTCTAGTCCTGGTACATCTTTTGCTTAAAAATAGTGTATTCCTGCACCCTATTCCTCCCTGTGAGATACTTGTATGTCTCTATCATATCCCTCTCTCCTCCTCTCCTCCAGGGAGTACATGTTCAGTTCCTTCAACCTGTCTTCATAGGACTTGTGATGCAATCCATGCACCATCTTTGTTGCCCTCCTCTGAACCTTCTCTACCCTATCTATGTCCTTACGTAGGTATGGTCTCCAGAACTGTACACTGTACTCCAGGTGGGGCCTCACTAGTGTCTTGTATAGCGGAATTATGACCTCCCTTTTCCTGCTGGTGATGCCCCTGCCCATACATCCCAGCATCCTATTTGCTTTACCTGCTGCCTTGTCACACTGTTTCAACTAATCATTGCAGAGGACTGGAATTTAGTATTAGATAGGCCCTTATATCGATCTTCTGACAGAAAAAGAGGGTCAACACCAGGTCAAAGGGCGTCATAGAGCTCCAGAACTCTTTGGGAGTAACAGAACCATGGAGAATTCTTCATCCAGACACTAGAAGGCTAAAGGAAGAAGTGTGGAAGGCTGGAACTCAAATGGACTAACTCCAGCCTGAATCTCCTATCTTTGTTAAGTAAACTTAGAACTTAACTGGGCATACTGTTCTGGACATAGCATCTCCTTGTCCCATCATACTGTATCTGGATGCAATCGCCAGGGAACTGTGAGCTGCAGCATGGGGGAAAGAGTGTCTACCCCTTCTCTTTACTTGGTTGGGGTAGCAGGATACCCCATCTCTCCTAATTATCCACTGACTGAGACATCTCAAGCTGTCTGTTGATACTGGACTACTGTGTCCTCTCTGTCAGTTTCTTGACCTTCCTGGATCTCCTGCCATATCCCTACTGTAACATCATTTTCCTCTTGCTAACAAGTCACTGACCTGTGGAACTCACCCATCCACCAGTAGGATAGTGTCTGACTAATTGACTGGTAGCTGAGTCTGCGTGTTGAGCTTTGTTTCCCCATATTCAGTGAGAGTCCAAATGCTACTCACAGGAATTCCTGAGAAAAGAAGATGTGGGGTAGTTAGTGTAAACTTTTTTTTACTGCTTGGTTTTAGTTATTAGTGTCAGTGGCTCAGCAGGTATCACACTTGCCTCTGAGGCTGGGAGATCAGAAGGCTGTGGGTTCTAGCCCCACACCAGGCACTCGGGTTAATATCCCAATACTGAAACTGCAGTGCAGCACGAGGGGGGTGCTGCACTCCTGAGGTGCCTTCTTTAGGATGAGACGTCAAACTGAGGTCCCATCTGCCTGTTCTGGTGGTAGTTCAGGTGGATGTTAAAGATCCCATGGCACTTCTTGAAAAGAATAGGAGGATTTCCCTTGTGCCCTGGCCAAACGTCCCCCCATTCATTAAAATACCACCAACAGCTTAATCTGGTTCAAAGTCAGTTGGCATTCATCTGTATCCCCCTCCCCCGGGTCGTGCCTAAAAATAGGCAGAATTTGTCTAGTGCACTTACCCGGTCAACAAAAACTAAATAAATAAATTTTTTATTTTACAGTTTTAAATTGTTTATTCAATCAGTTCAGTGCTATGTCTGTACCAGTATTATTAGTTATGTGGGTAGGTTTTATATTGGGACTTGGGGGCTAAGAACAAGGAAGCCGTCTTTGTTAATAATCATCTATTGACATCAATCAGTGTTTTTTCTCATGCATTTTTTTTTTGCCTGATGCTTATGTTACACTGAGTCTAAACTTGCCGTTTTATTCAAGTTGGTAACTTTGCAAATTAATGGTCTCTTATGTATTTTCATTACCTTTTTTCATGAAAACTGTTACACTAAGTCTTAGACCAGTGGCTAGAATGACAAAGGAGTTTTCGCCTCTGACAAGAAAGTCAGTCTTGCCTCTTCTGCTGTCCTCTGGTAATGTTAAGGTGAATCCTAACTTCACCTCCGGAGGAGTTTTGTGACCACAGTAGCATGGGGATTATACATATAAATGTCAGGAGTTTAGTTCCCAAACTAGATAATTTAAAGCTATTGATGGACACAACTAAAACAAATGTATTAATTGTATCTGAAACATGGCTCAATAAAAAAAAAGGCCCAGACAGCATGGTGGCCATCCTGAACCAAAATATGTTTAGGCAGGACAGAACTTCTGGAGGTGGGGGTGCAATTTGTTTAAAAGAAACATTGACTAGTCATTTGAAATTATCTAAATCCATCCTTAAACAGTTAGATATTTTGGTAATGCAAGCTATATGTGCAAATAATTTTAATTTTCATGTAACAGATGTGTAATCCCCTTATAAATGGGAGTTCCCAAAAAGTCTTCCACGAGCTCACCTAATTGCTCACTGCCTGGTCGGTGTTCGGCACTAAAGCCATTTAAATGTTGTTGCCAATGAGCGCCTTTAAAGCCTCCACGTACTGTCTCTTTAAGTGCTACCTGATTGCTGATATAATTATTCTAAATGGGGGGTCTGAATGTTTCCCTGCTCGAGTCCCGCCTGGGCTGCTGAATAATCGCTCCGTTTCTGCCATCACTAATTGTGCAGAGGGAGCCCTGCTGAAAGATGTAACTAATTGCTGGTAATCATTTAGAGTAGTGATGAAAATGTAGTTTGTTCTAACCTGCCTTTCTTTGTAGCAAGGACTGTTCAGTGTAGCTCCACCATTTTGGTCCCGAACTGCCGAACTGAACCAATCAGTACGTGAGGACTCTAAAGTGGAGCCTGTTAAATTGGGACTGTGTGGTGCCAGACTCTGGGGATTTAGTTTTGGACTATTGGTACCTTTTTGCACCAACAGGGGCAGCATGTTGTGACTGACAGGAGAACCAGCCATTCAAACCTTTTGGATCTAAAGGAAATCCCCTGAGCTGTCTGCTGGCAAGCCAGATCTAAGTTGAAAGCTGAGAGAGCAACAGCTTGGATAGTTCGAGCAGCCATTTGCGCAGCAATTTGCACAGGAGAACTGTGGAAGGCCTGGCTTCTGGCCTGTTTGCCTGTTTTCTGCCCTGTGAGGGAGAAAAGGATTAATTTCAGACTAACTCCATTTGGGGAAGAGTAAAGAAGCCACCGAAGTGTAACCAGGCTCCACCTGTAGAAGACCGAAGATTTTGCTAAACGCGATCGGCCTGTCAGGAACTTCAGCTAGCCTTGTGCTCCCGAGTTTGAGCAGTGACTTTGCGATCAGAATTGGAGAGCAGTTTGCCTGGTACAGTAATCCTTTTACATATAAATGTGCTATGTATTCAAATGGGGTCACAATCTGGTTTTCCTCCAGCTTGAACTGTGTGCTGCTGGCTTTTACATATAAATGTGCTGTGTATTCAAAGGGGGTTGTGATCTGGTTTTCCCCCAGCTTGAAGTGTGTGCTGCTGGCTTTTACATATAAATGTGCTGTGTACTGAAGGGGAGTTGCGATCTGGTTTCCCCCGAACTGAGTTGTGTGTTGAGGGCTGCAAGTTATACCCAGCTCAATTCATACTGAATTCGCTGCTGCCTAATGCAGTTAGGCCCTGCCACGAGGGCCTTGTCTCCCTACCCCGCTGCACAGAGAAGATCCATCAACAAGAGACCTGCCAGGAGAGCAGCCCCCTGCTCCATGCCTGAACAGTAATGATGCAGAAGTGACCCATGTGGGCCCTGCTTCTTCTGGCAATCCAGAGAATCCAACTATTGTCTCGACCACCGTCCATCCTGTGTTCAGTCTTGGGTACTGTGAGTAACTATCAGGGTAGCTCCCTGCAACCATCTTTTAAATCAAAAAGTGTGTCATCTGATTATTTTGTTGTGTTGTTTCCATGAACTGAGCTCTCTGTCTCCGGATTACAAATAGGGAGTGTGTATGTTGTTTTTTTTCTCTCTCATAGGGCCCTGACCAGCTGCAATGCCAGTCTACCCTGGGTAACGGTCCTGGCTAGCCTTTCCTTCCACCCTGGGTACCCAGAGAGTGTGACTGATAGGGACCCTGATTGCATGCCCAGCTGTGTGATTCATAGTATGATTAAGCAAATTAACCTGATTATCCCCCATCCTTGTTATAGCCCCTGAATAAATCAGATCTACTTTTGTTCTGCAAGTTACCTTAACTGTGGTGTCAGTTTATGTCTAAGGGATTGTATTGTTGCCTTTTGCCTTGCATCACCTTGTTTTACAGGGGGTTCCCAGAGCCAAGTGGAAGAAAGCAGTCCTAGGGGGTAAGTGCCTAATAAAAGTGTACGTACAAAGCATATCTGGGGTGTTGGGAAGGTGAATATTGTGTATTGTGTGGGCCACTAGTGGGAAAAGAAGGGGGTCACAGTGTTCCAGAGGGCTGTGGCCTGGTTAGCTTGACCAAAACCAACCCTGACCTTTGGGTGGAGCCACCTGTCACCAAACCTAGGCCCCTTAACTTGCTTCTAGCCAAGCAGGCAGAGGTAGTAGCCCTTGGGATAGTGCCACCTAGGGATTACATCTTGGAGGCATTGCTGGGATTTGCACCCCCCTAGTGGACAAAATTACGAATGATTGGAAAACACAAATGGCTACCCCAACAGAAGTGGCTATATACCAGTTGGTGGGGTGGTGTACGGAGCCGGAGATTGACACTCACAATGCCCTGCTGGTATTAGACATTCCCCTGAACAGTGGTAAAGATGCTGTAGAAGGGGTATTCTCCAAAGTTGAATGTTTAACCAGTGCTGTAGTGGTGGGGCGACAGGCTGATTTGACCGCCCAAACATTCATGGCCCTAGTAGAGTATAGTGACCCAGTGGACAGTTCCAAAGTGCCACAGACTATTGCCCCAGAAGGGGCCCTTGCCACCTGGAGAGTAATCACTAGAGACAGCAAAGACCCCAGGGAGGATGAGCCCCCACTATCTGAGACTTTTGAGGAGAAATTGGCTAAGTTGTTGTTGGAGGAAGGGAAAACCGTAGAGGACTGTAAGAAATTATTCCTGCCACCTGGGGGTGTTCCTTCTTCAACACCCCCTCCTCTCCAGCACCTGTTACTGTCCTGCCTTCTGTGCCCATGCCAATGCCGGCCCCTATATCTGTACCTGCCATTAGTCACGACTCCTACTGAAGGTTGAGAATCTTCTCGGGCACCCTCCCCACCCCCCAGGGGGAGGATGATTGGGAGACCTGGATAGACGATGTTGCCCCTCTAGTACTTGAATGGCAATGCTCAGAAGCAGAGAAGCAAAAGAGGTTGAGTGAGAGCCTCCGAGGTCCTGCCCTGGCTACCATCCATGCCAAGCGGGCCAGTAACCCCAAAGCAACTGCACAGGACTACCTTGGTGCATTGGAGAATGTGTATGGGAGCCCAGATTCAGATAAATACCTGTGGTGGAGAGTAAGAAATGCCCAGCAGTACTCAGGGGAGCCATTGTCTGCGTATGTACCACGGCTTGAAAAGCTGCTACAAGACTGCCTCAGAAAAGTAGCTTGCTGTCAAATGAATTGGATTGAACTAGGCTGGGCCGGATCCTTAAGTCTGCTCCATTTTCAGAGTTGCTACTGCTCCAGTTTTGCCTTGCCAACCAATTGGAGTCGCCCCCCTCCTATGATGAGCTTATGAAGGAAATTTGGGGGGTTGAGCAAAGGCAACCCCATGTGAAAATTGCACCAATATCTGCTGCTACTACACGAGTGACTAACAGTGATCAGCCAAGTGAGGTTCAGGGGCCCCGGCTGGCACTTAGTGAGCACTCTGAGAAGGCAAAGGACTTCCTGCCCTGGGCCCAGTTTTTGAAAGAAGAATTGCTAAATGAAGTCCGAGGGTTGAAGGCGGGCACCTCTGCAGTGGTTTCCCCCATGGAACAGGACTCTGGTTCCTCTCAGGCCATTACTGCTATGGGGGTGGCGGTGCACTCTCAGGCCTCCTATAACAAGGACAGCCCCCCGATTGAGATCAAAGAATTGACTGCCACCCTGAAGGAACTATTGAGACATGTTGCACCCCTCTCACCGTTGCAAGCAAATAATGGACCCCGATCCCCTACTACCACCACTTCAGTTCCTCATGCAATGTTCTCTCCAAGGATGACCCAGGAGTCTATCATTTGTCACAACTGTGGAAAGGATGGCCATATGAAGAGGGTGTGCCGGTCTCAGAAGGATGTAGAGAAAGTGGTGAGTCGGCTTCAAGGAGAGCTTCGGAAAATGAATCAGTGGTCAAAGGGTGCACGAAATTACCACAGTGAAGGTTTCGGACCTCCTAACTCAAACCCCATTGTTGCTAAATTGTCCATCCAGTCCCCTGCTGCTGCCCTCCAGGCTGGTCCAAAATAGTGGGTCCTTCGATGGAAACTACTATGGCTGTGAAAGGTATTCCTACTTGGGCTGTGCTTGACAGTGGGTCGCAAGTGACCATTATATTTAAGGACTGGTATGACAAACACTTATCTGCTGTGCCACTGCAATCCCTGGAAGGCTTACATGTGTGGGGGGCTGAGCGACAAATCTTATCCTTATCAAGGATATGTCTGCCTCTGATTGTCATTTCCTGCAGCTGTAACTGGTGTGGAGGAGCAAGTCGAGACACTGGCTTTAGTGTGTCCCCCTACGGAACTGTATGATGGGGTTCCCCTGCTGGCTGGGACCAACGCTCATATGTTTGGGAGACTGGTGCAACTCTGTTACGAGAAACAGGGGCACTGGGCTGGTAGAGCTCTGAGAATCTCCGTGCTGATCAAGAGGGCCTATGAGCTGCAGCAGAACCCCGGGGAGGTGGACCAGGATGAACCAGTCGGGATTGTATGGAAGAAGGCTCCCGAGTCTATGGTGTCAGGCCCCAATGCTCAGTGTACTCTACAAGGGGAGGTCCACTTATGGAAAGATGTCAAGAATAGAATACTAATGCTGGATACGCCAGGAGATGGAAAATTTCCAGAAGGATTGTTGGTTACGCTCAGCATCTTGCACGCTCGTGCTCATGCCCATGCATGACAGGTGATGGTCCAGATCACAATGTGTCAGATCGAGAGATTCGGGAGAACAGAGACTGTACCCTAGCTATGGTCTACTACACAGACACTGCAGTGCTACCCAGTAACACGCACCCTGAAGCAACTGATAGAGTGACTCCCGACTTGTTTGACTTTGGTGACTCCCCATTGCTGCCAAATGGAAGACTAGAATCAGTAAGAAACTTGCCCAGAGAGACCAAGTGTTTTCTTTGAAGGAATGGGAGGGGGGAATGGAGCATCACATACGTCTGCATGATGAGCGGCCATTTCGTGAGAGGTCTCGGTGTCTAGCGCCCATCGATATAGATGATGTGAGAAGACACCTGCAGGAGATGCTTGTGGCTGGTGTGATACAAGAATCCAGAAGCCCTTATACTTCGCCTATTGTAGTGGTGAGGAAAAAGAATGGGACAGTAAGAACGTGCGTGGACTATCGGACCCTTAACAGGTGGACCATCCCCGATCAATACACCATGCCCTGAATTCAGGATGCTTTGGACTGTCCGAATGGAAGCAAGTGGTTCTCAGTGTTGGATCTTCACAGTGGGTACTACCAGATCCCCATGGCCCCAGATCATCGTGAGAAACAGCCTTCATCTGCCCACTTGGGTTCTATGAGTTTATGAGGATGTCCCAGGGACTCTCGGGTGCCCCAGCCACTTTTCAACGATTGATGGAACATGCAGTGGGGAACATGAACTTGTTGGAATGCCTGGTATAGTTAGACAATGTTATTGTGTTTGGAAGTTCATTGGAGGAACATGAGAGCTGACTTTTTAAAGTGTTAGACCAACTGGAAGACTTCAGCCTTAAGCTGTCCATCGACAAATGCCAGTTCTTTCAGACATCAGTAAAGTATGTGGGACACATAGTGTCCACCAAGAGGCTTGAGACTGATCCTAGCAAAGTTGAGGCCTTGACCACCTGGCCCCAGCCCCACAATCTAAAAGAATTACGCTTCCTAGGATTTTGTGGTTATTACCAGCGGTTCTTAAAGAACTACTCAAGGATGATTCGTCCACTTCTGAATCTTACCCAGGGTTACCCTCCCACAAACAAAAAATACAAGAGAGTGGCCTCCACCAAAACAAAGAGAGTATACTTCTGCCTGGGTGAACTTTTCGGGTCCCGTTGGACACTCGGCTGTGAAGCTGCTTTCCATGAAATCATATATCAGCTCACCCATGCTCCCATCCTTGCCTATGCTGATCCTGCTAAACCCTATGTGTTACACACTGATGCTAGCCTACAAGGCTTGGGAGCTGTGTTATATCAGGAGCATGAGAATGGCCTGAGACCAGTGGCCTTTGCCAGTAAAAGTCTGACCCCATCAGAAAAAAACTATCCTGTGCATAAATTGGAGTTCTTGGTGCTGAAGTGGGCCATTGTTGACCAGTTCCATTAATACTTGTATGGAGCAAAGATACTGGTAAAGACATATAATAATCCATTGACCTATGTGCAGACTTCAGCTAAATTGGATGCCACCTGGCATCGGTGGCTTTCTGCGTTGTCTACCTATGATTACGCTGTTGAATACAGATCGGGCCTGAATCATATAGATGCTGATGCCCTCTCCCGGAGGCCTACTTCCAGAGGTGATTGGGTCAGGCTGTCCGAACCTGACATTCAAGCACTGTGCCAAAAGTTTGACAAGGAGGAACAGATGCCCACAGATGCAGTGGACTGCCTGGTAGATTGCTTGGGCCCCTCTGACACTTGTATGCCAGCTGCATACTGCCACTTCTGTGCACTAGATATTAGTGCACTGCCTCAGTTTGATAATGACAGCATCCAGTGGGCTCAATCCCGAGATCCTATGATGTGATCAGCACTTGAAGCCCTCTATGCAGGGAAAGATGTGTCCAAGTTGCGCTCCTCTGACTTGAGAATTGTGTTATTGTACAAAGAAGGCCCTAAATTAAAGCTGATTAATCAATTGCTGTACAGAGAGACAGTAGATGGGGGGTCAAGTAGACAAGCAACAATTGGTCTTGCCCACAGCTTTCAGAGACTTGGTGCTGAGGTCCCTACACAACCACATGGGCCACCTCGGTATCGACCGAACCCTTGACCTAGTGCGGTCTCAATTCTACTGGCCTAAGATGGGAGCCAATGTTGAACATCATGTACGGACTTGTAGTCACTGCCTACAGAGAAAGACCTTGATCCAGAGGGCTGCCCCCCTTGTTAACATCACCATCAGCACACCCATGGAGTTAGTTTGCATCGACTTTTTAAGTTTGGAGCCTAATCAGCGGAACATTAGTAATGTGTTGGTGGTCACTCACTGATCACTTTACAAGGTATGCCAAGCATTCCCCACCAAAGACCAAAAGGCATCCACCATGACCAAGGTGCTGATAGAGAATTTCTTTGTTCACTATGGGGCCCCCCAGAGTATTGATTCTGATCAAAGCAGAGACTTTGAGAGTTGCTTAATCAAGGAAATGCTCTCTCTGTAGGGAGTGTGGAAGTCAAGAACCACCCCATCACCCGCAGGGGGAGCTGCAGTCAGAACGCTTTAATTGCACCCTGCTTGACATGCTAGGCACTCTCCACCCGAAGGACAAGCCCAGATGGAGCCAGAAAATTAGCACCTTGGTAGACTCCTATAACTGAACGAGAAATGATGCTACCGGGTTCTTCTCCTACCGCCTTATGTTTGGGAGAGAGGCTCAGCTACCAGTGGATGTTTGTTTTGGGGTCTCTCTTTATGGAGTCCAAGCTGTCAATTACCTACAGTATATACAAAAACTGAAGGCTCAATTGAACCATGCATACCAACTAGCCCAGACAATGGCTACAAGAGAAACCTAGCCAATAAAGAAAGATATGATAAGAAAGTGAAGGCCCAAGAGCTTCAAGCTGGAGACCGTGTGTTGTTGTGAAATCTGGGACTGCATGGTAAACACAAAATTACTGACCAGTGGCACCATCTTCCCCACATAGTGGTAGACAAATTGCATGATTTACCTGTGTACAAAGTGTGGTCTGAAGACAATTCAAAAGCTGTCAAGACCATGCACTGTAACCATCTATTGCCCATTGGCCAAATCATGGTTGAAGCTGAGACCCCAGAGATTGTTCCTCCTGGACCAGTGACTCGGCCTGCTGCGAAACAAAGACAGAATAAGCCTGCCCAGTGGTCACTGACTTAAGGTTCTCTCTACGGCAAACCCAAAGCGATAATGATTGTCAGTCCACTTCTGATGAGAGTGAGTGCAACTATGCTTATTACCGCTCTTATAAACTAAGTCAACTGCTTCAAGGTAACCCCATGGTCAATTGTGGGGATGAAGCTGGGCCTTCTGGACTGCCTAAGCCCCCAGCTTTGTCCTTGGAGCCAATGCTCCCTGAAAGTGAAGTGCGAAGTGTCAAGTTTGATGATATTGAGTACTTTATATGGTGGAACTGTTTGAATTACCTGAGGAAGAGAGAGATGATCTGAGTCAAACTGGTGACATGCCAGAACATGAAGAATACTCTGAGTGTGATGATAATTACCTTCCAGTGCCGGAGTGCCTTCCAAGTGAGCAAGGTATTGTAGAACCTGAATCCAAAGAGCCAGGGTCTGACAGTACCCCAAGTTCGAACTTTTCCACCCAGGCAGAGGTCCCCCTTGCAAGTAATGAAGGCACAGGGATTGAGGTGGAAAGTACCAAGACTGTGGCTCTTCCCCCCAGGAAGACTGGCCGAACTGTCAAACCAATAGTACATGTTAGCTATGACTCCCCTGGGAGGCCTGTAGATTTGCCTCTCAATGTGGACCACAAGGGAGTTTATGTGTCCCAGAGTTCACTGCCCAAACTGAGCTTAAGTGCAAATTCCTGGTTGATTGTTCTGCCCTCCAGGTATGGTGCCCCTGCCCCATCTAGGTAGCTGATTGGGAAGGGCCCCCTTTCACATTGTTCAATGTGCAGGAAGTGATAACCTGAAGTTGTATAGTAGTATGTATAAGTTACCTATGTGAAATGTGCCTGATGTAATTCATAATGAGTATAATAACATGAAATGTAGATAATATGTATAGATAATATGTATAGTAATGGTTAAGTATGTTGACTGATGTATAAAATGTGATTGGCATAACATGTTGATGGTATAAATGCACAGTATAATTTGCATCTGAAATTATAATGATGGTACAGACTTGACGTGGACACCAAGTTTTCTCCAGGCAAGGAAGGGTGTAACACTCCTATAAATGGGGGTTCCCAAAAAGTCTTCCACAAGCTCGCCTAATTGCTCACTGCCTAGTCGGTGTTCGGCACTAAAGCCGTTTAAATGTTGTTGCCAGTGAGCGCCTTTAAAGCCTCCATGTACTGTCTCTTTAGGTGCTGCCTGATTGCAGATATAATTATTCTCAATGGGGGGTCTGAGTGTTTCCCTGCTCGAATCCCACCCGGGCTGCTGAATAATCACTCTGTTTCTGCCATCGCTAATTGTGCAGAGGGAGCCCTGCTGAAAGATGCAACTAATTGCTGGTAATCATTTAGAGTAGTGATGAAAATGTAGTTTGTTCTAACCTGCCTTTCTTTGTAGCAAGGACTGTTCAGTGTAGCTCCACCATTTTGGTCCCGAACTGCTGAATTGGACCAATCAGTATGTGAGGACTCTAAAGTGCAGCCTGTTAAAGTGGGATTGTAGTTTTGGACTATTGGCAGCTTTTTGCACCAACAGGGAGAGCATGTTGTGACTGACAGCAGAACCGACCAATTGAACCTTTTGGATCTAAAGGAAATCCCCTGAGCTGTCTGCTGGCAAGCCAGATCTAAGTTGGAAGCTGAGAGAGCAACAGCTTGGATAGTTCGAGCAGCCGTTTGCACAGTAATTCACGCAGGAGAACTGTGGAAGGCCTGACTTCTGGCATGTTTGCCTGTTTTCTGCCCTGTGAAGGAGAAAAGGATTAATTTCAGACTAACTCCATTTGGGGAAGAGTAAAGAAGCCATCGAAGTTGTAACCAGGCTCCACCTGTAGAAGACCGAAGATTTTGCTAAATGCGATCGGCCTGTCAGGAACTTCAGCTACTCTTGAGCTCCCATGTTTGAGCAGTGACTTTGCGATCGGAATTGGGGAGCAGTTTGCCTGGTACAGTAATCCTTCTTTTACATATAAATGTGATGTATATTCAAAGGGGGTCACAGTCTGGTTTTCCTCCAACTTGAACTGTGTGCTGCTGGCTTTTACATATAAATGTGCTGTGCATTCAAAGGGGGTTGTGATCTGGTTTTCCCCCAGCTTGAACTGTGTGCTTCTGGCTTTTACATATAAATGTGCTGTGTACTGAAGGGGAGTCATGATCTGGTTTCCCCCTGAGCTGAGTTGTGTGCTGAGGGCTGGAAGTTATACCCAGCTCAATTCAGACTGAATCCGTTGCTGCCTAATGCAGTTAGGCCCTGCCACGAAGGCCTTGTCTCCCTACCCCGCTGCACAGAGAAGATCCATCGACGAGAGACCTGCCAGGGGATCAGCCCCCTGCCCCATGCCTGAACAGTAATGACGCAGAAGTGACCCGTGTGGGCCCTGCTTCTTCTGGCAATCCAGAAAATCCAACTATTGTCTCGACCACCATCCATCCTGTGTTCAGTCTTGGGTACTGTGAGTAACTATCAGGGTAGCTCCCTGCAACCATCTTTTAAATCAAAAAGTGTGTCATCTGATTATTTTGTTGTCTTGTTTCCATGAACTGAGCCCTCTGTCTCCGGATTACAAATAGGGAGTGTGCATGTTGTTTTTTTTCTCTCACAGGGCACCGACCAGATGCAATGCCGGTCTACCCTGGGTAACGGTCCTGGCTAGCCTTTCCTTCCACCCTGGGTACCCAGAGAGTGTGACTGATAGGGACCCTGATTGCATGTCCAGCTGTGTGATTCATAGTGTGATTAAGCAAATTAACCTGATTATCCCCCATCCTTGTTATAGCCCCTGAATAAATCAGTTCTACTTTTTTTCTGCAAGTAACCTTGACTGTGGTGTCAGTTTATGTCTAAGGGATTGTATTATTGCTTTTTGCCTTGCATCACCTTGTTTTACAGGGGGTCCCCAGAGCCAAGTGGAAGAAAGCAGTCCTGGGGTAAGTGCCCAATATAAGTGTATATACAAAGCATATCTGGGGTGTTGGGAAGGTGAATATTGTGTATTGTGTGGGCTACTAGTGGGAAAAGAAGGGGGTCACAGTGTCCCAGAGGGCTGTGGCCTCTTTAGCTTGACGAAAACCAACCCTGACCTTTGGGTGGAGGCACCTCTCACCGTACCTAGGCCCTTTAACCTGCTACTAGCCAAGCAGGCAGGGGTAGTAGCCCTTGGGATAGCGCCACCTAGGGGTTACAGATGACTATAAAACCCTATCGGCACCATCAGAAATGTTAACCAATCTGTGTTCTTCATTGTCATCTTTCACCCATTCTGAATTACTTTTTTTGTTGAGGCGATCTAATTTGGAATATGTTTGATCTCTCATTAACTCTAATTATTTTGACACAATAAATTTAACACAAATTGAAAACTTGCCCACCAGACCTAATAGTAGTGATCATACTAATGTAACCCCTCTACAAATGGGGGTTCCCGAAAAGTCTTCCTTGAGCTTACCTAAATGCTCACTGCCAGGCTAGTGTTCTGTGTTTTAACAGTTTAAATGTATTGCCAGAGAGTGCCTGTATAACCTCTGTGTACTGTCTCTTTAAGAGCTGCCTGGATTGCAGTCATAATTAATCTGAGAGGGAGCTCTGTTAGAATATGTACTTGTTTGCTGATCATTTGTTAGAGTAGTAATAATATTGCAGTTTGTTCTAACCTGCCTTCTTTGCAGCATGGACAGTTCTTTTTGTTTCCATCATCTTGGTCCTGGACTGCAGAATGGGCCAATCAGTACATTTGGGACTCTAAAATGGAGCCTGCCTACAGGGGCTTGGTGGGGCCAAAACTTGTAGGAACTGTAGTTTTGGGCTTTTGGCGCCTAAAATAACCTGGAGGGGGAGCTCTTGTTGTGACTGACAGACAGATCAGCCAACCGAACCTTTTGGATCTTGGGGAAAGTCCCACACTGCTTGCAGTTTCAGCTAGATCTGAGTTGGGAAGTGAAGAAGTAACAGCTCGAGATAGTCTGAGCAGCAATCCATAGTGGATTTGCGTGGGAGAACTGTGGAAAGGCTTGAGTTTGGCCTGCATGCCTGCATGCTGTTCCTGAGAGGGAACTTGTTCTTTTTTTTCCGGACTGAATCCGAATTTGGAGAGCAAATTAAGCCACTGAATTGTGACCAGGCTTTAACCTGAAGAAGACTGAAGATTTGCTGAATGTGATTGGCCTGTCATGACTTCCAGCTACCTCTGAACTCCTGGATTGTGCAGACGCTCTGTAATTGCAACCAGAGAGTCATTTGCCTGGGACAGTGGAATTTCCTTACATGTGAATGTGCTGTGTGCTTATAGTGGGTCGTGAATTGGTTCCCCACTGTGTGCCTGAACTGTGTTTTGGGGTGGAAAGGATGAGAATGAACTTGGCAAGGTTAGAGGAATGGTCAAATGTATGGCAGCATGGATTCAGTGCTAAGAAGTGCAAGGTAATGCACCTGGGAAACAAAAACTCAGGGGAAGAGTACACAATGGGGGGGGGGTGAGATACATACTAACAACAACAAAAATGAAAGGGACCTGGGGGTAGTCATATCAGATGACTTAAAGGCGGGCAAGCAATGTGAGAGGGCAGTAAGGAGAGCTGGGGGGATACTGGGATGCATAGGGAGAGGCATCACCAGTAGAAAATAAGAAGTCGTTATCCCTCTGTACAGATAACTGGTGAGACCCCATCTGGAGTACTGTGTGCAGTTCTGGAGACTCAGTCTCTGCAAGGACATAGACAAGATGGAAGCTGTCCAGAGGAGGGCAACTAAAATGGTGCAGGGTCTGCACCAGAAGACATATAAAGAGAGACTAAAGGAGCTTAATATGTATAGCCTCGAGGAAAGGAGGGAGAGGGGGACATGATAGAAACATTCAAGTACCTCAAGGGAATCAACAAAGTCCAAGAGGGTAGCATCTTTCAAAAAAAGAGGTGTGCAAGAACAAGGGGGCACAATTTGAAGATGGGGGAGCAGCTCAGAGGTAATGTAAGGAAGTATTTTTTCACAGAGAGGGTTGTGGATGCATGGAACGGCCTTCCGGAGGAGGTTGTGGAGTCAAAAACAGTGGCTGAATTCAAGTATGCATGGGATAGTCATAAGGCAATTCTAGGCATAGGTGCCGGAACCGGGGGGGGCAGAAGGGGCGGTAGCCACTCCACTTTTTATTTCTGTATGGCAAAAACTAGTATAGAAAAAGTGCCCTTTGTACCCTCATAAGTGCCCTTTTGATTCTCAGCCCCCTCAGCTTTTACCATCTTCCGGCACCCTTGATTCTAGGGGTTGGGGGTAGAAAGAAGTAGGCTGCTGGTTAACTAGGATCTGCAGCTTATCCATTAGGTAGGGAAATGGTCAGACTGGGTGGCCCAAGCAGTCCTTATCTGCCGTCAAATTCTATGTTTGCTTGCTGGTTGCTGTATCCAGCTCCACAGACTGAATCTGTATCCATTTCCATTTACCTGGGCCCTGCTACACTGGCCCAGCCAGACTACCTGCTGCACAGAGAAAGCCATTGATGAGAGACCAGCCTGGGGATCAGCCCCCTGCTCAATGCCTTGAACAGGAATGACGCCTCGGTGATTCGTGTGGGCCCTGCTTCTCCGGACACTCCAGCTCAACAGCCTGCAGTCTCAATTTCATCGTGGCTGTGTCCAGTATTGGGTATCATGAGTAAACATCAGGGTAGCTCTCTTCAACAACAGCTAAATCTAAAAGTGTTGTCATCTGATTTTCTTGTTGCCTTTTCTTTCACAAACTGAGCCCTCTGGCTCCAGATTAAAAATAATGTGTGTTGTGCATGTTGCTTTCTTCCATCACAGGGCCCCAACCAGCTGCAATGTTCCTGGCTAGCCCACCGTTTTCCTACCTGGGTACCCAGAGTGTGTGACTGTGTAGGGACTCTGAACTGCATGCATAACTGTCTGATTAATATAGCTTTTAAGCAAATCAACCTGATTACGCCCCTCCCTTGTTCAAGTCCCCTGAATAAATCAGATTTAACTTTGTTTGCATTTAACCTGACTGTGGTTCTAGTTTGTGCCAAAAGTATTATTGTACTGTTGCTATTTGCTGTGCTTAACCATGTTTTACAGGGGCTCCCCAGGGTCAAGCTAGAGGAACTAGCCCTGGTGGTAAGTGCAAACAGTGTGGGTAATTGCCTGGTGAATAAGGGTCACTGTGAAAGTGATTACTGTGTATTGTTCAGGCCACTAGAAGGGAAAGAGGGGGATTACAGCGTCCCGGAGGGCTGTGCCCAGGTTAGCTTGACCACTAACAATCCTGACCTCCGGGTGGAGGCACCTGTTTCATTACCCAGGCCCCTTAACCTGCTACTAGCCAAGCAGACAGGGGTAGTAGCCCTTGGGATAGCGCCACCTAGGGGTTACACTAAGAACACCTTTGTTTATGTTACTTTTACAACTCCTCCTAAATACATTTTCTCAGGTTTTGGTGGAGACATAAGTGATCACTGCTAGATAGCCTGTATATGGCAATATTCTAGGCAAGACAAGGCAAATTTTATTTACATAGTGCTCTATCCAGGGGCTCAGAGTGCTTCACAATAAAACATCCAGTAGAACAGTGGACTGCTTCCAAAGGGGATGGGACAGGACAAGGGGAGGGTTAATGAAGGGGAAGGGTGGAAGGGAGGGGCAGCTGCAGAATAAGGGGTGCTAGCTGCACATCGAGCAGACTTGATAGACCTCTAGGCCTTTATCTGCTGGCAAATTTCGTATGTTCATATCCCCAAAATTTAAAATAAATATATTTAAATAAAACTAAAAGCTTTCTTGAACATGTCTTTCAGGAGGCTTTAAAGGCCTCGACTGAGCTGACTGCACGAATGTAAGACAGAAGAGAATTCCACAGAGATGGAGCAGCTGTACCAAATGCTCTATCGCCAGATCTCTTTAGGCGAGAGGAGGGTAGAACAAGCAGACCAGCCTCAGCAGAGCGTAGGGGTGGATAGGCTGATACGGAATCAGCAGTTCTTTGAGGTAGTCAGGACCCGAACCAAGTAGGGCCTTGTACGTTAACAAGCATATCTTGAAGGTGATATGCAAACTCACAGGCAGCCAGTACAGAGCACGCAGAATGGGAGTATCGTGGTCCCTCATAGAGGCACCCATCAGCATCCTGGCCACGGCATTTTGCACTAGCTGCAGTTGACACATCAATACCCCAGAAATCCTTAGGTAAAGAGCATTGCAGTAATCTAGTCTTTTTGTTATCACTACTTATTTTCTCTCCTACCCGCAGAGTGACCTGCGTACATCTGCTTGCCCGGGGGTCAGCAGGCTCACTCGCATGTTGGGCCTGGTGCGGCCACTCCCGTACCTGTGGAGGGGCTCTCCATCCCCACTTGCTGGGTCAGGACCAGGCCAGCAGCATGATTCCACAACAGACCCCCCCCCCCGGTCTGCGGTAAGTGTGGCCATGAAGCTGTTCTATCCCCACCGCCTTTTTCCTCCATGTTTTTGTACTCCTACAGTGCAGACATGCAATGACATCTGAGGTACTATGTGCCGACATCCGCTGCACTCCAACCCCAGAGACACCTGCTCTAGTAGTGCCCCAGTCGTCACCGAGGCCACTGTAGAGTGGTGGAATCCCTCAGTCCTCCCCAGGGATAGGAGAGCAGTCCTTTGGATGCTCGATCCTATCCCGCTCCCCTGTTGACACCTGATGGCCCGGATGTGTTTCTGAACCCGGGTCACCAGCATGGCGCAAGATGTGGCACCCAGCACCTAAAACCTCACCTCCACCAGGCCGGCTTTACAGTAATTTAGTCTGCTGGTGACAAAGGTATGGATGACCATGGCCAGGTCAGCAAAATGTCTGGATCTTGGTAATATTCCAGAGTTGGAAAAACCTGGATTTAATGGCCGATGACACCTCTTGTTCCTAGGTAAGTCCATCGTTGAGAAAGACACCAAGGTCCCTAACCACATCAACCACCGACAAGGGCTTCCCATTAACTACTGGAGTGAGCAGCCTCCCATCAGTTGAGACACCTCCATGACCCAGCTCAATCACCATAACCTCCGATTTGCCAGGGCTGAGACTTAGCCAGTTAGCAGACATCCAATCATTGATCTCGACCAAACTCCAGCTCAGCATACCTGAGGCAGAGAGATCACCTGGGGCACAAGACAGGTACAACTGAGTATCATCTGCATAGCAGTGAAACCCCAGATTGTACCACTTATTGATCTCTCCCAGTGGCAGCATGTACACAGAGAACAGTAGGGGGGGCAACATGGAATCCTGTGGAACACCACAAGGCAGCATGAAAAGTCCAGAGGAAAAATTCCCAAGGACTACATGCTGTGATCTTATGGTTAAATATGAGCAAAACCAGTGCAAAACTGTGCCAGTAGCACCCACATAGTTCATCAGATGATCCAGCAGCACCCTGTAATCCACTGTGTCAAACGCTGAGGATAGGTCCAAGAGCACCAAGATAGTAGTGTGCCCATGGTCCCTCGCCATGAAGAGATCATGTGCCACCCTTACCAAAGCCGTCTCAGTACTATGCTGGGGCCAAAAACCCGATTGGAGAGGTTCATAGATGGACAAACTCTCCAAATGCAGAACCAGCTGGTCAACCATCACCTTCTCAATAACCTTCCCCAGGAAGGGAGATTAGAGTTAGGCCTCTAGTTCAAGAGAACGTCAGGGTCTAAGGATGACTTTTTAATGAAGGGTCTCACCACAGCCTCATTCAAGGTCATAGGAAAGACACCCTCACTTAAGGACCCATTTACAATCTCCTCAAACACTGGGCCCAGGGAATCCAAGCAGCTGATGACAAGCCACGTTGGACCCGGGTCCAGGGCTCAGGTGGTGGGATGCATGCTGGTAAGCACACGGAGGACCTCAACTGCAAAAACTCACTCCAGCTTGGCAAAAGATCTTTACCAGCAGGCCGATCACCTCCAGCAAAGTCTGGATCAGAGGAGGCAATACTTACCCTGATAGAGGACACCTTGTCAGCAAAGAAATGCCCAAACTGCTTGTACTTTTCTGCAGAAAATGTTGTCCCAGACTGCAGACAAGAGGGATTTAGCCAACAGTCAACAGTGTGGAACGGCACAGCTGGGCAGTTCCTTGCCACAGCAATTGACTAGGACAAAAATTCTGTCTTCTCAAGGTCTATAGGAGAAACAAAAGAATTCACAGCGCTTACTGGACTAGGCAAGGTGCAAACTCAGAACTAGGCAAGCTCTGCATAAGTCATTCAAGAACACAAACAGAGGCACTGAGGGTTGAGGCCCTGGACGCCACACCTCACGCCACACTGGTGACTCGGGTTCAGTGATGGACTTAGGTAGCCGGGGTTCGGCAGGGGAGAGAGAGGTTGGAGCATCCAGAGGACAGCTCTCCTTTTCCTGGGGAGGGATCCAGGGTTGCTCGGTGTCCTGACAACCCCCCGATGGAGATTGGGGGTATTACAGGTACACCGGCTGATGTAAGTGGCGGAGTGCAGCAGACAACAGCAGGGCAGCCGTGCACAGGCATCATTGCATGCCACACGCCAAGGGAGGAAAAGCAAGAAACCCCCACTTTCTGGATAGGCGATGGTGCCCTCCAGGGCCCCCACTGTCATGCGCCAAATAGTCTGGCTCAATCCGCCAGCTCTCCCGTTCCCCCTGACCTGCTAGGTCCGGCAATAGTTGCGTTCCTGGGTTGACGGATCAGGTAGGAAGGGAGGTGTCTTTCCCTGAATTCACAGAGAGGAAAGCTTCAGACTGGGTGGTAGTGGGTGAAAGGTGAGAGAGGGTAACTGGAGAGAGTTCCGGATAGTGGGAGATAAAAGGAGTTAACAAAAAAAACAAAAACTAAAAAAGAACACAACAGTAGAGTTGCACTCCAGAAGTTTGAACCACTGGTGGAGAAAAGGATTTCCAGAACCCAGCATTGGTAAAACTCAAGCTTTTAATGATTATAGCAACAAAATAGCTGACACCAACAGATCCTCTGTTTTGAGGCATACCGCAACTAGGTATTACTGTTACCCAGCAGCCTTGGTGCTTCGCTCATATGAGCTTGGTCAGGAGGCAATTAGCTAAGTGTATCACTAGTGTTTTTATAGCAAAATTAATTAGCACATTGTTAAATCACTTAAAGCAAAAAGATGCAAATAATACAACAAACCATATATGGCATCCTTGTATAACAGTCACAGATGATTTGGATACAAGGAAGCAATCAGCAAAGCAGAAACTGTGATCAGGTGTCAGTGCAGCTACAGATCTGGAAAAAGGTGAGCTGCTTTCTCTCTCTCTCTTTGTTTTTTAATACTTGCCTGGCTCCTTGGCTTCAGAGGGGGCCTCATACCCCCCACTCCATCTGCCAGGTCCTGCCACCAGGAGCCCACTGGTTTCATATTGCTCATTCGGCCAGGGGGTGTATTAATTTTTCCCAATTTTTCCTTTTTATCCCCTGAGGATGCCACCATAGAGGACATTTATCCAGATGAATGGCAAGCTGATGCATGCCATCGTCAAGCACCCAACAGCGTCCTCCCTGCCCTGACTCTGAAGAGCCATGTGCCCTTACTGCCCATGCTTCCACTGGCAGAGGAGCTACAGGTGCTTGAAGCAATACGGTAACCCACCCCTGGAGAGCATCCATTGGGATGCTCAGTCCTCCTCCCCCCATCTGACCCCCGACAGCCTGGGTCCGTTCCTGAACCCGGGTCACCAGCATAGAAGCAAGGTGTGGCATCCATCGCCTCAACCCTCAGCGCCACTGGGCTGTCTGCTTTCTCTTTTTGACAAACTGGAAAAACTGTCCTTCAAGGAACTGAATATTAATTTTAATATATGCAGCTTGGAGCAATATTAAGATTTGAATTTACCAGCAAGGGGGCTAAGAACCACAATGACACCATCGGGAGGTATTGAAAACTTTGAACTTAAAGGAGAATGGGAACAGGCTGCCCTTGAGTGTGTGAAGTCATTTATATGAATCTTAATTAAGAGACACTCCACATACACAGATCTCTCCAAAGAAAGCATGAAGATCAAACAAGAACTTAAAAAATACATTTAAACATCCTGACTTTGTAGCTATTGATAAAAAAAACTACTGGAGAAACTTAAATACGAGCAAAATTTAATTGCTAGAAAGCAAAATAAGTTGGAACGGGACAAAGCTGATTATCAGCAAGGGAGAATTTTCAAGTGGACCAGACAAATTAAGAGAGAAAGATCCAGTTCTAGAGGAAAATTCAGAGGTTAGTCCCATAGAACCAGATCAAGCAATACAAAATGCAAACTAACAGGGCAGAAAGTGAACCCACAGATCGTTCATCTACTGACAAACAAGCCCCAAGCATTTCATCCAAGGTGTCTTTTTCCTCACAGGCTCTGGGCAGCAAAGAAAAGAAAAAAGCAGTGCAAAAACAAAAGGAAAAAACTCAGAGGGGTCGGTGAGGAGGGAGGAAAGGTTACAGGCAACAGATCGTAAATTGTCAACTTAACCAGCAAGGAACTTTCACCAATACAGACTGCAGTGCTCAACAAAGGATTATCATTTGTACCAACCCCTAAACTGGACAGGTTTCAAATAACTGTCGGTTTAGAGACACATTTTCAGAAAAATAACATTAAAAGATTTTTTCATAAAAAAATAAAAAAAACACCAGGGAAGAGATAGACATGGGTCTCCAATCACTGGACATTTCTTTGCTTACGGACCGAATTAGTGGAATGAACGCCACCATAGAAGAAATATATGACACAGCTACTAGAAGCAACAACAGAATGGACTGACTTAGATTGGCAAAACTTTGAATATTTGGAAAATGTATTTCTAGAGAACCAGCCTGATGTATCAGGTAGGAACTTTAACATCGATCTTTATGATGTGAACAGACAAGTCTTTTGAAGTCTAAGAAAAAGATTGTTCTTTCCTACAGTAAATCAGCCTTCTGGCCAGGTATAAATAATCCAGTGATAAATACTTACAAAAAAGCAGTACTGAGTAAGGTAAAAACACTGCTTAATTCAGATCTAGTCTGAAGTTTAAGAATATGTCCAAACTAGAAATGGAAGCAATTAAAGAACTGCCAGGAATTAAGGATATTGTAATAAAACAATCAGACAAAGGGGGGGATTTGGTTATTATGAATAGAGAATTTCACAAAAACAAGGTACTAGACTTTTTGAATAACCAAGTAAGCTATAAAAAGTTGCCATCAAACCCCACTTCTATTTATAAAACAGAACTGATGCACTTTTTGCAAAAATCAAAATTCAAAGGTGACATCACAGAAAATGAGTTCCATTTTTTACTGCCTCAGACACCCATGGTGTCTACCATATATATCCTCCCAAAAATTCATAATAATGCATCTGACCCACCAGGTACACCAATAATTTCTGGAATGGGGTCCCTAACAGATAACCAGAGTAAATGTTTAGACTTCTTTCTGTAGAGAAGTGTGAAATTCTTAAAGTCTCATGTTAGAGATACAATGGATATCCTGAATAAAATGAAATATTTTGTTTGGCAGGACGGATATGGTTGGTTAACTACAGATGCTGAAGCACTATATACTTTGATTAGACACTCTGAAGGGGTTGAAGCTTGTTCATACTGAGATCCATTAAGCAATGTCGTGCAACTAAATTAATTACTGAGGATCTAGAATTTGTTCTAACCCACAATCTTTTGAGTTTGACATGGAATATTAAAATGGCTGAAAATGGGAGATACTGTTGATGGGGAACCTGAATATGCCAGACGTTAACTGGATGACATGTACTGCAGCCACATCCAAGAGCAGGGTCATTCTCGATGCCCTGCAGGGGGCAGACCTTAGACAGCTAGTGCTGGAACCCCTCTCGGGAGGGAGCGATACTAGACCTGGTACTCTCAAATGGAGAGAGGATCACAAATTTAGAAGTCAGTAGACATCTGGGAACAAGTGACCACTGCACAGTGTGCTTCACAATAATCACAACCATGGAGACAAGCCATACAAAAACAAGGATACTGGACTTTAGAAGGGCCAACTTTGGCAAAATGGGTGAATACCTGAGGAATGCACTAGCAAATGGCCCAAAAGGAGGGGTGGAAGAACAATGGAGAAAAATCAAAACTGCCATCATAGAGGCAACAAGCCTTTGTGTGGGACATATAAAGAAAACAAAGCAGAGTAAAAAAATACTGTGGTTCTCAAAAGAGGTGACAGGGAAGGTTAAGGAGAAAAGGGCTGCATTCAGAAAGTATAAGGAATCGCAGAAGGAGCACGACAGGGAACTGTATCAATTAAAGCAGAAAGAAATGGGGAAGGCAGTCAGAATAGCAAAGGCCCAAACCGAGGAAAAAATAGCCAGCTCAGTTAAGAAGGGGGATAAAACCTTTTATAGGTACATTAGGGAGCATAGAAAGGTTAAGGGAGGAATAGTGAAGATTAATAAAGGAGAGGGGAGGTGGGAAGAGGGAGGCAGTGAAAAGGCAGAGATACTGAATGAATACTTTTGCTCAGTATTCACAAAAGAAGATGATGAGGAGTTACCTAAACCAGACAATAGAAGCACTCTGAGTAGGGGCATTGATACCAGTCCATTTACAGAAGAAAGAGTCCTGAAAGAACTCCTAAAACTCAAGGTTGACAAAGCAATGGGGCCTGACGGGATTCACCCCAGAATCCTAAAAGAACTAAGGGAGGACCTAGTGACACCACTGACCACACTTTTTAACAAATCATGGGAGGATGGGGTGGTACCTGAGGACTGGAGAAGGGCAGATGTGATTCCCCTTCACAAAAGTGGAGCAAGGCAGAAGCAGGAAACTACAGACCTGTAAGTTTGACCTCAGTGGTAGGAAAATGATGGAATCACTTCTGAAAGAAAGAATTGTTGAGTACCTAGAGGCCAGTGGGGCACAGGACCCAAAGCAGCATGGATTTACAGCAGGAAGGTCATGTCAGATGAATCTAATTGATTTCTTTGACTGGGTGACCAAAGTAATAGACCAGGGAGGGGCTGTGGATATGGCCTACCTAGACTTTAGCAAGGCATTTAACAGTCCTGCACAAAAGACTAATAACTGCTAGCCAGACTGGGAGTAGGTTCCAGGGTGGTAGCCTGGGTAGCAAACTGGCTGCACAACAGGACACAGAAGGTACAGTGAAGGGAACACATTCCAAGAAGGGGGTTACTAGTGGAGTACCTCCGGCTCAGTACTGGGTCCAGTCCTCTTAACATCTTTATAGGTGACATTGCAGAGGGTCTGAGGGAAGGTATGCCTGCAGATGACACAAAGATCTGTAACAGAGTTGATACACAAGGGGGGATAGAAAGGATGAGAAGGGCCTTGTCAAGGTTGAAGGAATGGTCAGACATATGACAACTTAGATTCAATGCAAAGAAGTGCAAAGTAATGCACCTGGGAAACAAAAACCCAGGAGAAGAGTACACAATAACAGGGGAGGTACTAACAACAACAAAAATGGAAAGGGACTTGGGGGTAGTCATATCAAATGACTTAAAGGTGGGTAAGCAATGTGAGAAGTCAGTAAGAAGAGCCAGGGGGATACAGGGATGCATAAGAAGGGGCATCACAAGTGGACAAAAGGGAAGTGATTATCCCTCTGTATACACAGTTGGTGAGACCCCATCTGGAATACTGTGTGCAGTTTTGGAGACCCAGTCTACGCAAGGACATAGACAGGGCGGAAGCAGTCCAGAGGAGGGCAACTAAAATGGTGCAGGGTCTGCATCAGAAACCATATGAAGAGAGACTGAGAGAGCTTAATATGTATACCCTTGATAAAAGGAGGGACGGGGAGGGGGGGACATGATAGAAACTTTCAAGTACCTCAAGGGAATCAACAAAGTCCAGGAGGGTAGCATCTTTCAGAAAAAGAGATGTGTAAGAACAAGGGGGCACAATTTGAAGATAGAGGGGGGACGGCTCAGGGGCAATGTGAGGAATTCTTTTTTCATGGAGAGAGAGTGGTGGATGCATGGAACCACCTTCCTGGGGAGGTTGTTGGGTCAAAAACAGTGGGGGAATTCAAACATGCATGGGACAGACATAAGGCAATTGTAGTGGGGGGGTTGCAGGAAGTAGGCTGTTGGTTAACTAGAATCTACAGCTTCTCCAATAGGAAGGGAAATGGGCAGACTGGGTGGGCCAAGTGGTCCTTATCTGCGTCAAAGTCTATGTTTCTATGTTTCTATCTGCAAAGTTGCGGCATAGCAAGGGGGGTGACAATGGTGCCATCTTTTGTCAACATGTTCCTTGCTAAATGGAAGGAGGAGGATGTAATATATGAGAAAAATAACAATCCATATCACAGTAATATTATCCAATGGTTTCATTTTATTGATGGTATTTTTTGTGTTTGGAAGGGATCCCAGGATGAAGCTATAAAATTCACAGAATGGCTTAATCAAAACAACAGAAATTTAAAATTTAGATAGAATTATCAATCAGAATGCATAGATTATTCATTTATTTAGTTAGTTTTTGTTAACCGGGTAGGCATACTAGACAAGTTTTATGCCTATTTTCAGGAACGACCTGGGAGAGTACAATAGGGTATAACAGGTACAACAATACAGCAATAGGGTATAACAAGTACATCAATACAACAAGCAGGAGAGAAAGACAGTTTTACATTTGATTGGAAAGTACACCCAGTTACTACATACTGGGGCAAGATACAATCAGAAATAAAAATACAAATGACCAGCAGGGCAGGCAAAGAATAATGAGCGAGGGAACACCGTGAGAGTCAGTCAGTGAGGTAGGGAGGAGATCAGGTAGCAGCACGGGAGAGGTGAAGCTCAGTTTGCCAGTGGGCAACTGGAACCATGTGCTAGGGAGGCTTTAGGCATTCGTCAGTAGAGGCCAGCTTAAGATGTTCCCACAGGAGGTCCAGAAAAGCTTGTGAGAAGGGGCAGTGCGGACACTTTCAGGAAGGGAGTCCAAAGCCTGGGAGCATGAACAGCAAAGCCCGTCCCCCATGATGGTGCGGGTGGTAGGTACATTTAGTAGGCCAGGGCCCTGGGATCCTGGGAGCGGTAGGGGAGAGGTCAGCTGGGCGAGAAACCGGGCCAGTTCCGGATGGGTGCCGGAGCTGATTACTTTGCTCATGGAGGCACCCAGTGCCAAAGTTAAGGTGGATTGACCGGGACAGCCAACCAAGCTTTACTACAGAGTCTACAGTGATGGGTGGCATGGGCAAGGGCCAGGGCAAACCGACAGATGTTGCTGTACTGTCGTGGCTCCACTTGTTTAGGAGGGCCTTGGAAGCATGGAGCAAACAGGGAGAGAACCATAGCTGAGGGAAGGGAGTAATACTCCCTGGCAAGAGCCAGACGAGCCGCAGGGGTGAGGCTGTACCTGAGCCCTGCAGGCCAGCCCCAGCCACGGCCTACCCCACTACAGGCATTGTGATGTGACTCCCAGGTCCAGCTGGGGACTGCCGCCACACCAAGATATTTAAGGAGGTCACAGTAGGAAGAGGGTACCATCATCATAGTTGACGAGGGAGTTGATGAGGGCCCTAATTTGGCTGAGGAGCCTAATAGCATGGCCTGGGTTTTTCTGGTTAAGGACCAGCTTATGGTTGGAGAGCCATGACTGGATGTTCCGGAGGTCCTCTGATAAGTGACGGCTTAGAGTGGCTGGATTACAGGAGGGCCAGGAGGACCAGGTCATCCGCATACATGGTAACCTCAGCATCTGGGACCACAGTGGGGAGATTGTTAATAAACAGGGAAAGAGTAGGGACCCAGCACTGATACCCCTGTGGGACACCAGAGGTTACAGGCAGGGGCGAGAGGACTTTGTTGAATTTAGTTAGTTGTTCTCTGCCATGCAGATAGTCAGAGACCCAATTTAGAGCAGAAGGGACAAACCAAGGGACCTCATCTTATGAAAGCAAGCAGGTCGTGATCAACGAGGTCAAGGCCTTGGATAAGCCAATTGACACAGCACCTGGAGAGTTGCCCCCAGATCCATTGCTGCTCTGATGCTGGAAGAGAGAGATGAATGCCGGGTAGTGCTGTGCCCTTTACGAAAGCCATGTTGGGCAGGGGACAGCAGTCCATGGGTGGATATACTCTGAGAGTTGCTTGGCTACCACCTTTCCAGGAGCCTACTGACAGCTGAGAGGATGGCTATAGGATGGTAGTTATCCAGGATTTTGGGGCCTGCTTTGGGACAGGGACGACCTTGGCAACCTTCCAGATATTGGGATCTGACCCTGGAAGGGATAGGTTGAAGATGTGGGCCACCGGGAGGCTATGAGGGGCACCAAGTTTGAGGAGCTTGGGCTTCAGGGGTTATCTAGGGCCAGGGCTAGCATTCTGGGAGAGGCCTTGAAGAAGAGACCGCACCTCATTTTCCGATACCACCCTTAGGTGGAATGGAGGGCAGGGCAGACCAGACTCCCTGGGTCGTGGAAGCAGAACAGTTTGAATCCAGGTCAGAGGACCCGATGGGAGGACGCTAGGGGGGCAGTGAAATGGGAATTAAAAGCATTGGCAATCACGTGGGGATTGTTGCAGGAGACACCTCCATGAGCATGTCAGTGACCCCTGGAGTTGGAGCCACTCACTGACCAGTGTTTGATGGTTTCCAGAACTGCTCTGGGGTCTTTTGCAGAGCTGAGAAGGGCGGCCTTATAGAAGCTACTCTTTTGCCCCCCCCTGATAGTTTTCTTTGCACTCATTTCTGGGTTTTCTGTATTGCTGAAGCAGGGCAGTATCGTGTGAGCATTTGAACCGTGCCCAGCACTTGTCTCTCGCTCACATAAGGGAGAGGAGACCCCCATGCAGCCACTGGGTGGCTGTCCTGCGGACCCTACGCCTAGTGATAGGGGCATGCCTATCTTGTAGATCCACAAAGATGTTGTGGAACGCGGTGACGGCAGAGGAGGGGTCCTGGGCTCTGTGGACTTCTGTCCAGTCCGTGAGCCTTAGTTCCTCCATGCACAGGTCCGGGTTAAATCTGGCAAAGTTTCGGACCTGGATGATTTTATGGGGGACCTTAGGGGAGGGGATTTTCCATATACAGAGAACAGGAGAGTGGTCAGAGATGGCGTCGGGTAGGGTCCCTACAGAGGAGATCCTCTAGGGACGATTTGACATGATCCAGTCCAGAAGGGAGCAGGAAGTGCCATTAGCCTTCCGTCGGGTGGGCTTCTTTACAAGTTGTGTCAGGGTTTGGGTGGCAAGCAAGGCCTCGAACTGCTTGACGTTATCCCCTGCCCAGTTTAGGTTCACATCCCCCAGGATTAGGAGTTCATTGTCCCTGGTACTGGGACAGACAGTATCAAGGAGATGGGTGAGGCCCTGGAGCCCTCCCTTGGGGGCGTTGTAGGTACACACCACGTGGAGTTTCTTGTCGTTACCAAGTAGTAGCACGGAGTGGAGGAGCTCACAGGATGACGGCAGCAAGGAGGTGTGATTTATAAGGGATACGCTGAGGTGGTTCTTATAGTAAATCAGGATGCTCTCCACCCTTTGCTCCCGGTTCTGTCCAACCGCTTGAACTCAGAACCAGGGAGCCCACAGGCAGAGTCAGGAATCTGGGGGTTTGAGCCAGGTCTCAGTTATCCCAAGATGTCGGGCTTGTAGAGAGTGGCCCATGCGGGCAGCCTCACTTCGAGGTTGGGAAGCAGACTCAATGTTGAGGTGAGCTACTTTCAAACCCTTGCCCATCCACCATTTCTGGGGAGAGTCGAGGTGGAGGGGCCGGATTAATTCGATGTCTCCAGATAAGGCAAGGGCAGAAAGAATAGCCACAGGAGGAGTCCTCTGGGGGACCTTTGATTTCTAGCCTCCGGACCCGACGCCACACTGTCCTGATTTGGGACAGGATGAGTCTTGGCAACAACTGCTAGGGGATAGCAGGGACTCAAGGCATTGGCCATGAGGTTTTGAGAAAGTAAAATTGGTCGCTGAGCAGTGGGGGAGGATCTGTCACTGCCACTACCCAAGCCAGGGGCAGTGTCACAGTGGAGGAACATAAGTCCCAGGATGAGGGATAGCCAAGAAAACATTGTGGGGGACAGATTCCCTTGAGAGAAATCATTCGAGAGACCGGACTCGGTTATAGCAGGAGATCTGGCTTTTAGGCGAAAACATTGTGAGACACCTTTAGGGGAGATTGGTGGCAAGGGCCAATTGTAGAGACCTGGGAGAGGTATGGGGATGCCTGTCCAGAAATGTACTCCACAGGTGGTGGTAGTGTGAACTCAGGGATAGTGGAGAGTGGGGAGCTGGAGGACCAGGGAGCAGTGTGGTGACTGAGGACAAAGTCAGGCAGGATACAGAAACACCAGAGGTAGGCTGCTTACTAAGTGTAAAGATTCTGAGCGACTTAACTGAAGGTCAAATTGTCACATTAGTAATAACAGTAACACTTGGGTAAAAACAACAGTTACAGAATTAATCGAAATGATCTGGGTTAGCAAACGCAATAGGCACAGAAAAGAATGGGCTGAGCATAGGTGTAAACCAAGGAGTAGGTACAAACAACACCACCCCTTTCAAGCCAATAGGCAGGTTAGCAGCCAGTGGGCGGAGCAGGCAATGATTAAACCTCACTTCAAAACCAGGGCGGGTGGGGGGCACTTAACAAGCCGTCGGTAGGGCAGGGCTTGCCGCTGGACTGCAGGATGCTGCCGGGTAGGATTTAAGTTATTAAAAGTTCTCCTGCAAGCAGCAGGAGCGAAGTTCTTTGTCCACAGGTGATGGAAGCAGACTGAGTCCTGAGTCGGCAATATTCCCGAGGAGGCCCGCCGGAGCTTGCCAGTCAAGCCGGCACCTCCACTCGGGAGATTAGCCTAGGAGGTGCAAATCGCTGATAGAACGGGCGAGGGGGGACCCCAGTCTAGGTCTCCCTACCTCCGAGCGCGGGCAAGGGGATTGACTTGGGGAGCCTCCCTAAGTCAGGAGGGCCTGGAGGTGTGCGGTTGCAGCAGCCAATCACAGGGCACAGTGGACAAGGCAGTTTAGGCACCAAAGTTTAAACAAAGAGAAGACGAAGCCATCCGATGTCATCCGATGCCGTCGATAGAGCAGGGCTCGCCGCTGGACTGCAGGATGCTGCCGGGTAGGATTTAAGTTATTAAAAGTTCTCCTGCAAGCAGCAGGGGTGAAGTTCTTTGTCCACAGGTGATGGAAGCAGACTGAGTCCCGAGTCGGCGATATTCCCGAGGAGGCCCGCCGGAGCTTGCCAGTCAAGCTGGCATCTCCACTCGGGAGATTAGCCTAGGAGGCGCGAGTCATCGATGGAAGGGCGAGGGGGGGGACCCTCCAGTTCAGGTCTCCCACTCTCCCCTCTGAGGCAAGTGGCAAAAAGATTACCTTGGTATTACTTCCTCAGTACATAATCTTAACAAAATAACAACAAAGGGTTACAGGAAATCCATGCCCACAAATAATTATCTCACGGCTACCAGTGCCCATCCTAGAAAACTGAAGGAATCAATTCCATTTAGCCCCATTTGAGACTTAGGAGGAGTTGTTCCAAAACTGATTATTTCATCAAACAGGCTACTGAACGTACAAACATGTTTTTGGATAGGGCATACAACATGGTTACCTTTGAGGCAGCTTTAGAAAAAGCTAAGAAAACAGATAGGGAGAGTTTGCTTCATCCTAAAAATAGAGACTCCAGAGCAAATGAGATGATCTGCTTTTCCACTGACTTTAACCATTTGGCTAGTATAAGTGGCAGCACTATTACTCAGTGCTGGCCGATATTATCAGGGGATGAATCTCTGATAAACCAGGTGGGGAACAAACCAAGAGTTACTTTTAGAAGGGGAAAAAAACTTAAAGACACATTGGTTTAGAATCAGTTGGCAAGAGACCCTGATACAGGACTACATGGATCCCACAGAAACCTAATGGATGTTTTAAATGTGGGAACTGCATTTTGTGTCCCTCAAGTATACAAGGATCTACTTTTGTGTCACCAACAAATGCACAGACAGTGACAATATGCCAGTTTATTTCATTCATTACTGCATTCATTGTCTATGAGTTATGGTGTCCTTGAAAACATTTATATGTGGGCAGGACAGTAAGACAACTTAAATTGAGGGTGCAGGAACATGTGCATGATATTAACAACATGCACAAGGACAATCCTGTGGCTGAACACTTTTTCTTTGAGCACAAAAGTGATCCAATATTTCTTAAATTCATGGGATTAGAAAATGTGAGGATAGGCTTAAGGGGAGGGGACAGATTACAACAATTGCTACAGAGGGCAACATATGGGATTTTTACTCCCCAGACTTTACAACCTATTGGTCTAAATTTGGAAACTGATTATAGACCTTGGCCCATATATTCAAACTGCGCCAGGCTGTGGCGCAAGCCTGGGCGCAGCTCAACTTTGTTGGCGCTGGGGTGGCTCTAGGAGATCTTCAACGGAGCTGCCGTGCGCAGCAGCTTTGAATATCGCACCCTGGCCACCCCCACTGTGCATGGCGCAGTGGCACTGTGCTGTCGCAAGTGGCCAGAGTGGAGCATGGAGATGCTCTGGCGCAAGTGCCATTGCGCCATGCACAGCACCTGTGATATTCAAAAGGGGACATGCGAATGGGGCCATAATTTATGCAAGGCACACATGGGGCCTGTTTACATGTCATTATGGTCCCATTTGCATCCCATTAGCATGCAGGTGCGCCGATCCCTGATGACTTGCACCCTGCCAGGTAGCAGCAGTCGGGGACCGATGTCCCCTGCAGCCCGATTGCGGGCATTTGTCTAAAAGAAAAACCCCCTCTAATATCCCTGGTGGTCCAGTGGACCGCTATGTGCCTGGTCGTGGGCATCAGTATAATAAACCCCCCCCTTCCAATATCCCTGCTGGTCCAGTGGACCGATCGCTGCCTGATCGTGGGCATCTTTTTAAATCACTCCCGGCCATATCCCGGGTGGTCCAGTGACTGCACTCTGCTCCGATCGAGGCATTCAGGAAATATAGAACTGTCTCTTACCCTGGTGGTTCTTCACTGCTCCACTGAGCTACTTTGCTCCCGGCCCTTCCTCCGGGTCAGCCAGCGGGCGGTAGCACCTACCCGCTTACCTACCCGCCATTCGAGCCAGCTCGGTAGGGTTATTCCATTGCGTTCACAGTGTGAGCTTGTGGGCGGTAGTTTATCAGTACTACACAGTCCAGATACTGTATGTGAAATGAATCATTCACATATCTGGACTGTGTAGTACAGTATGGGCTGCACACCATTGGCTCATGCTGTGAACCAATGGGCATGCAGCCCTACCGAGCTCTCAGTCGGCAAGCGTGGGGTGGCAGGTGGTGGTGCTGCTGCCCACCGCTGACTGGAGGGGAGCGGGCGGTGGGGCCCAGTGGGCGGTGGGGGGGGTACACTAGATCACCAGGGTAAGAGGACTGTTCTATGTTTTACAGATGCCCGCCATTGGGCAGAATGTGGTCCACTGGACCACCAGGGATATTGGTGGGGGGTGATTTAAAAAGATGCCCGCGATCGGACAGCGATCGGTCCACTGAACCACCAGGGATATTGGCGGGGGTGTGTGATTTTTAACAGATGCTCACCATCGGGCACATAGAGTCCACTGGACTACCAGGGATATTGGAGGGGGGGTGTCTTTACATGGATGCCCACGATGGGGCTTGGGGGCACCGCTTAGGTGTGGCAGGAACTCGGGTGGCCACCCACAGGTGGCAGCTGCCATGTTGCGCCCTGCAATGTGGCAGCTCACCTGTGGGTGGCCATCATTTGTTCCTTTTTTTTTTTGGCTTAACTTTGTGCAGGCGCAGGTAGGGGTTGCACATGTATGACTCTGCACATCCCAAGCTGAATATCAGGCTGTGCAGGTTATGCATGGGCACGCCTTCCTCACCTCTGCCTGCATACATTACTGATGCGCTCCGGCGCATCGGGATTTGTGTGGCGCACTTTTCCCTTTTAAATATCGCACCAGAACGCATCAGTAGGTTGTGCATGGAGCAACACTGTTGCGCCATGTGCAACCCTTTTGAATATCTGGGCCCTTGTCTATAAATAAAAGGCTCCCCCATAGCCCAACATTGAAACCTTACACATGAACTTTCTTAAATAAGCTCAATATTTTTTACTGGTGCCCCCCACACCCCCATCTCTGAGATCGGATTTATAAATTTAAAAAGAATGCATTCAGTAGCTTTTAGATGAACTATAGCTGTTTTTTTTTTCTTTGCAGTCAAGAGCTATGTGAGCACAGGAATTTTCCTGATGCAAGGATTCAGTTGAAACCCAGCTCCCTACTCCGATCCTGCTTTTGCTTTGCCTCTCCCTTTCTGGATTTTGTACAACTGCAGTGGGTAATTAATAAATAGTGTTGAAATATTTTTGTTATAAACATTATGAAGTAGTAATCATAATTTTTTGATGCTCTTATAAAATGTTTTCTGTTTCTCTTTGCAGCCTGGGGCTTTGGTGAGTGCAGGAGCACACTGCTTTTAGGATTCAGTTTGAGCCCAGCTCCCTACTCCAGTTATACTTCTGACTATGTCTTTAAAATATTTATTTATGGATCACATTTAACAATAGACATAAAACTGCATTCAAAATGAATCACATCATATGGTTTGTTAAATCAACAAATGTATTACATAAGAATAAGTTTATTTGCAAGCACTGAATGTTATATAAGGATGTCATATATGTTTTGTTGTATTATTTGAATCTTTTTGCTTTAAGTGATTTTACAATGTGCTAATTAATTTTGCTATAAAAACACTAGTGCTACACCTAGCTGATTGCCTCCTGATGAAGCTCATACGAGCAAAGCACCGAGGCTGCTGAGTAACGATCATACCTAGTTGTTGTATGCCTCTAACAGAGGATCTGTTGGTGTCAGCTATTTTGTTGCTACAATCATTAAAAACTTGAACTTTACCAACGTTGGGTTCTGGAAATCCTTTTCATCACCAGTGGTCTAAACTTCTGGAGTGCAGCTCTACTGTTTGTGTTCTTGAATGTCTTCTTAAGGTTGATTGCCTGCTGACACTCCAAATAATGGAGCCTCAGTGTCACCTTGTCCTCCTCAGAGTGAGAGCTCCTCCAGGCATGCTCTAACCTATGCCCCTTAGTCTTCAACTGGCGCAACTCAGCACAGTACCACAGTGAGCAATGCCGGGAGGTCAAGGGGCGAAGGTGGAAAGGTGCAATAAGGTCTGGGGCCCCAGTTAAGGCTATATTATAAGCCTCAACACCAGCTTCTGGACCCTGAGCACAGGTTAGCATCAGGCTCGAGTTATCCAGTGACTCCTGGAGTTGGCAAGGTTCCAATTTATTTTTCGGACGACACAGGATAGTCTCCACAGAAGGGATTAAGTTACAGGGGGCCACATGCAGGAACTCAACAGCATGATGATCCAACCAACTGACCAGATTAACCTTGACTGCCATAATGTCAATTGTGAGTGAGAAGACCAGATCGAGAGTGTGGCCATGTATGTGTGTCTTGGAGGTAACTACCTGAGACAATCCCAGTTGATTCATCAGCTGGAGGAGCTCTTGCCCAAAATGACAGGATTCATCATTGACCCAGGCATTAAAATCCCCCAGGACCAAAATCCTGTGGGACTCCAACACCTGCTCGGTGATGAAGTCTGCTAGCTCCTGCAGGAACAGAGGCTTCCACCCCCTGAAGGCTGGTTACCTTTGTTGCCCTCCTCTAGGACTACCTCTGTTGCTTGCCTAGTTTGATCTTGTAACTTTAAAAAGTTCTGTGATCAGGCATTTTTGAGAGGTCTTGCTGAAACCAACTGGTCACTAATTTATACCTGCCCTCATGTTTTGTTGGCTTGGAAATTTTCTAAATCTACTCTTCATAATGTAATTAATGCTCATGTTCCTTATGTTTAAAAAAAATTAGACCTTTGTCATCTCCTTAGTTTTATAATAATATTTGTAGTTTGATAAAGAGTAAAGAATCAGGTTGGAAACAAACAAAATTTACTAAAAACGCAACTGATTATCAAAAGTTCAGCTAACTCAGCAATAAATGTACTTCAACTAATAGATGAGCTAGAAGTAACTATTACACCACTTAGTTACATGATGCCTCTAAAAATCCTGGAAAAATGTGGGCTAACATTAAGACTCTATGGGAACACTGGTAGTAGTGTTCTACCTACAATGCAAGAAAAAAACAGATATATTGGTTATTATTGACAAATTTACTCAGGTAACAACTTTTAACAAATTATTTGCAAAGGCTACCAGCATTTTCAGTTAAGCATTTCCTAACTATCCTCACGTATCTATTAATTTTCTTCTCCTCTCACAGCTGCACATCCTCTTTTTTCTTTCCAAAAACTTAGCCAATCTGAAGTTTATGATAAATTGATTAAGACAGATATTAAGGGTGCTGGATGTGATAGGATTGAGCCATTTTTTTCTGAAAATTGGAGCTCCTTTTTTGTCAAATAGTTAACATTTTTATTTAATTTCCCTTTCGCCAGTGCTGATATTCTTCAAGATTTGAAAACTACCTTCATACCCCAATTTTTAAAGGGGGTGCTGATTCTGACCCATGCTGTTACCAAACAATATACATTTTGTCATCAGTAGTAGAGATTTTGGAAAAACACTTTTGCATAAACAACTTTTTCATAGTTATAAAAATTCAATTTAATATCTGATAATTGATCTGTTTTTTGAAAAGGTCAAACTACAACACATGTATCTTGAGTAGTGAGTGATTTTTACGCTGCTTTTGATTACATAAGTTATTTTCCAACAGTTTTCTTGGGCTTATCAGAAGCTTTCAACAACTAAACAGCCTGAGACCCACTGGTCTGAATTTTTCATCTGGTTTGCTTCATACTTAAAACTTGAACTCCAGTGTATTAGAAGTGATGATATTTGTTCTGACTTTGCTACAGTCATGTCAGGGGATCCACAGGGCTGAGCACTGGGTCATTTATTATTTTTGCTATTTATCAATGAGCTGCCGTGATCTGTGTACAAAAACATGTTAATGTATGCAGATGACATTATTTTGTATTTTAAGCATAAGCACCCAACATTAGTCATAAATTTACTCCAGAAAGATATTAACAAAATACAGAAGGCTTTGTCTGATCTTAGGTTTTTCTTGCATATAAAAAAATGGATGTTGTGTTGCAAACAGACTTATAATAGTTTATGTGGTCTTTCAATCTATGGTAAGGATGGTACTGAACTTACAAGGGTTAGTTTATACAAATTTTCTTGGACAGTAATCTTACTTTTAAAAATCCTATTTAACATCTCACCTGTAAACTAAAGAGATTACTATAATGTAAGTACATACCTTTCATATCTTCCCCAGAATCAATCTTCTCCGAGTCCTACTTATGATTCTGAGCCAAAGACACGCTTTTGATCTGTGGAAGCCGAAATGAAAACATTGGAGTGTTCTATTTAGAACTAGATGAGCTTCTCTGTAGCAAACAAATTGGTTAAAGGATTCATGTACAGTTCTTATATTCCATGGGAAAACAATACATAGCAGTGAATAGTTAGAAATGTTCAGTCGTTGCATTGTCATAGGCCTGTTACAACAGTGATGTTCACATCCTGAACAGCTCTGAACTGTTTTGGCATCCACAAGAACAGGTTATCAACTCAGAGAAACATATGTGAGCACCTGGAAAAACAGTGTGGTGCTATGCTGAATTCATATCCAAGGATTAAGGTAAATAGATCAACACCCACACTCCAGACAGAGGACTAGGACTCCATGGATTGATTTAATCATTCCTTTATGTAAAAAAGTGCAGATAAAACACTGGTCAAGGTGGCTAGCAAACAGACTAACATTTCTCCTGGTGTGTTGCCAGGTTTCTTCAGAGTGAATTGGTACATAAAACAAGTGATTTTGTTATAACAAACAGGTCCACATCACATGTTGCTCACACACCTATCACCTCCTATAAAGTGAATAGCACCATTAATCAATCTATATAATTAATTAAACAGCTCACATTGAATCCTGTGCAAATCAAATATTTTAAACATCACAATTATCATGGAACTGATGGAGTCATTTTGTTATATTATGTTCTTTTTAACAGACCCTTATGCCACTTTTGTTATTTTTCTCTTCAGTTGTATTTTTCTTCAACATTTTCAAACTTCAGCCTGTAGTATTTCTCATTCTGTTTTACACTCCAGGCTTAAAAAGTTTAATCACTTCCCCATTACTTAAATTACTCTTTTCAGGCTACTATAGCCTCTTATGCACTTTGTTTAAAGTTAGGTCCTTTTCCCTTATGGAAAGAATGCTCCATCTAGTTCCAGGCACTTATACTTTGTCACAGAGAGCAGTATTCCATCCCCAGGAATTGTTTTCTCTTGAAGCAATTACTAACATTTATACTTTTCAAAAATGCTGTAAGATCTATACTTGCCAATATACCTTGAGGATGAGATTTACCTATCGGGTTGTTCGCCGCCGCAGGCGAGCCGAGTGACCAACAACACAGCAGGCGTGGGTAAATCCTGGCATCACCAACACCCTCGAGTGGCATATTGCAATTATACAATGTCCTCCTATTTTTGGCACATAGAAAAAAATAGTAAATCAGTTTTTTTATTCATTTTCAGCGATGTATTGCTGTGTTTATTGTTCCACTGGGAAAAAATACTCCCTGGTTGCTGGAGCCGCTGCTACTGTGCATGCGCAGTACTGAGTTAACGCTTGCGGCTGCAGTGTGTTTTTGAGGGCTGGGAAATGTTAAAATTGTGCGTGAGGCGAAGACAGTATGAAAGAAATATCAATGAACATGGGAGAAAGCGAGTTTCAATTTCATCGGAGGTATGCGGTTTCCTGTTGTAGTGACTGGATTTGCCGGTCGCTATCAAGCACGGATTTTTGCGGTCTTTCCGAGTGGTGTGTTGGTGACTGTTGGAGTGATTTCGGGGGACATCCTGATGCGGTTGATCAGCGGCTGGCACCTCTTCCCATGGGGTGATTGTAGATTTTACAACGGGAGCGAGGTACGAGTCAGCCAATCAGGACAGAGCATTTACGTTCTGTTTTAATGCCCATTGTATAATGTCATTTAACCCCTTATTCTGTCATGCCCCCAGTTCAAAAATCCAGTAACTTTCTCTCTGTCCCAGAATCTTCTTAAGATCCCACCTCTTCCTCCCAAACTAACCAGTTCCATACCTGTGAAACTAAACTTATGATTTTCTGTTCCTCTTTCAGAAATATTTTTTGTTATACCATATGACATGTCCCCTCTATCCACTGCTTTTACGTGTTCTCCAATCCTTACTTTAAACGTTCTCACCGTCCTCCCTACATGGAAAGCTCCACAATTATAGCTAAGTTGGTACACCAACCCACTGCTGTTTGTTTGTTTTGTTTTGTTGAATTTTGTTGACCCGGTAAGCTCACTGGGCCTAGAAGTCCCTTTTTCAGGGGCTACCGGGGGGAGGGGGGGGATACAGATGGTAAGCAACTGAATTTGAACCGATTAAGCTGTTGGTGGTATTTTTAGTGAATGAGGGAAATTTGGCCAGGACACCGGGGAAATTCCCCTACTCTTTTCGATAAGTGCCATGGGATCTTTAACATCCACCTGAACTACCACCAATCCAGGCAGATGGGACCTCAGTTTAACGTCTCATCCGAAAGACAGCACCTCAGACGTGCAGCACCCCTCTCATGCTGCACTACAGTGTCAGTATTGGGATATTAACCCAAGTGCCAGATGTGGGAACTGAACCCACAGCCCTCTGATCTCCCAGCCTCAGAGGCGAGTGTGCTACCTACTGAGCCACTGACACTGCTACAAGTAATAAAATGTTTCAGTGGAATTTCTTTGCCTGTAGTAGGGTGATGGAATACTTTACAGGTACTGACATATCTACAATACATACAATTTCTGCACTGGTGAGTTCCCACCAGTGCTGGAGCCACAATAATCTGTTTTGAGGGTTCTGGACCAGGGACTATATTCTTTACCACCATATCTTTTATGCTTTTGCACTTTTGAAAGACCACTTTAGGGCCCTATTCTACAACATCAGCAAGTTTAGTTTCCAATTCCAAGATGGACCAATTTCTAGCTATCACCTGTTTAACCTGATGTGCCCTTCTAGAAAAATTGGTAACAAAAGGGCAGGACACTGTACTGTTTATATCCTTCTTTATACTCCATGAGGTTTGGTTCCTGTCCATATTTTCCACTTTCTGAATTGCCGAAGCAATACATTGCTTGCTGTAACCCCTTTCTAGAAATCTCTTTACTTGTAATGCACTTTTTTGTTTGAACTCAGCTGGCTCAGTACAATTTTTAAGGGTCCTTACCAGCTGTCCCTTGGGTATGTTGAAACGTATATGGTGTGGGTGGCAACTGTCATATCTTAGGAGACTATTATGGTCTGTACTTTTTAGAAAAAGTGTGGTACAAATTCCCCCACTACTGTCCTTGTACAGCTTCAGATCTAAGAATGTTATTTCATTTTGACTTATCTCATATTTATACCTCAGACAACTGCTGGTGCTTTCCATCCACCCAATAAAACTCCTGAACTCTTCACTTGTGCCTTTCCATATATATCATCTATAAAGCACTGCCATAAATCCAGCCTGGAGAGGAATAGATTTGTGGCAGCACTGTAAAGATGATCTTGCTCCCACTTCCCTACAAACAAGTTTGCAACACTTGGTGCCATGGCTGTACCCATAGCTATGCCATGTATCTGGTGATACAGCTGGTTTTGAAAAAGAAAAAGATTTTTTTGTAATACCATTTCTGCCATTTTCACCAGAAGTTGTGTTGGCATTTCAACACACTCTGTTTCCGTCCTAGTATCAAGAAAAATGGGTCCAAGAATCTAAATCTTCCTGATGTGGAATAACAGTGTACAATGAATTTCCATATACCACTGCCAGATACCACTGGGGTTCTACATAAACATCCTCCATCAGTTTAACCACTTCCGTGGAATCCTTTATGTAAGACCTCAAATTCTGGACCAAAGGCTGCAAAGATTAATCTACATACATAGAAAGGGGTTCTGTTAGCCACCCCTGCCCCGACACTATTGGTCGGCCAGGTGGCTGTTCTGGATTTTTATGGATTTTAGGCAGTGCATAAATTACTGGGGTTACTGGGCAGTTGACAGTGAGGGTTCTATGCAGTACATTGATAATGCACCCCTTAGCATAGTTTTCCTTATGTAGGGCATCAATTTCACTCTTAAATTGTTCTATGACACTTCTAGGCACTTTTCTATAAAAGGATGTATCACTTAACAATCTCAGAACCTCCTTCACATAATCCCCTGTATTTAGAATTACCATTGCCCAACCCTTATCTGCTGCTTTTATAGTAATGGTGTTGTTCACACTAAGTACTTTTAGATAGTATAATGCAGTGGTTTAAGGCTCTGAGCTGCAAATCTGGTGACATCCAGCAGACCAGACCTGGGTTTGATTCCCACAGCTTCCACTTGCATACTGTGTGACCCTGAGCAAGTCACTTAACTTCTCTGTGCTCCCAGGTTGCTCCTGTAAAAAAACTTTCAGCTTAGTGTGCTACTCCTGGTTAAACAACTAAAAAAAATAAAAAGAGCATAACATTCTTCCTTACCACAATTATTGGGAAGAATGTTGTGCTCTAAAATCACTTAGTGAAAACAACGCCATTACTATAAAAGCAGCAGATAAGGGTGGGGCAGTAGTAATTCTAAATACAGGGGATTATGTGAAGGAGGTTCTGAGATTGTTAAGTGATACATTCTTTTATAGAAAAGTGCCTAGAAGTGTGTCATAGAACAATTTAAGAGTGAAATTGATGCCCTACATAAGGAAAACTATGCTAAGGGATGCATTATGAATGTACTGCATAGAACCCTCACTGTCAACTGCCCAGTAACCCCAGTAATTTATGCACTGCCTAAAATCCATAAAAATCCAGAACAGCCACCTGGCCGACCAAAAGTATTGGGGTGGGGGTGGCTAACAGAACCCCTTTCTATATATGTAGATTAATCTTTGCAGCCTTTGGTCCAGAATTTGAGGTCTTACATAAAGGATTCCACGGAAGTGGTTAAACTGATGGAGTATATTTATGTGGAACTCCAGTGGTATCTGGCAGTGGTAGATGTAAATTCATTGTACACTGTTATTCCACATCAGGAAAGTTTAGATTCCTTGACCCAGTTTCTTGATACTAGGATGGCTGGGTACCCGGAGACAGTGACTCATAGGTTAGGCTATATATATATATAAAAAAACAAAGACAAGGTGCTGCGTCAGCATGTGGTCTAAAAGCAAAACAAAATGGTTATATTAAATGCACGCTGAAAATAGAAAATAGAGTTAAAAATCTACGTTTCGACATTAGGTCTTCTTCAGGAAATATCTAAAAGAGAAAAAAAAAAGTTAGTGTAGAGGAGAGGTAAAATGAGAGAGATATATATGTGGAGAAAGAAGAAGGGGAGGCTAAGGGAGAAGAAGTGACAAATGGTAAGATTAAGAGAGAATCTGTGAAACAAAAAGGTGATGATGGGAAAGATAAAATATAATGGGAGAGAAAGAGCTGGGGAAGTTCCCAGGTAGAGACTGATTAACAGGGCCTTGTAAGAAGGCTGAAAGGTGAGAAATGTGTGAGAAGGAGACAGAAATGGAGACATATGGTGAAATGAAAATAAATCAGTATAAAACAAATTGACTTTAGGGAAAAAAGGGAGGCTGAAAGATGTTAGTGGAAAATAAGTCTATCATTTAAACCAGAGGGCTGCTGGAACCATACATGGATGATCAGCTTGGCTTCCATGTTTTTCTATGGTTAGGATCCCGGAAGCCCTGCTGAAGGACACAAACAGAAAGGTCATTGACATTGTGGTCCCTGGAGATAAAGTGGGATACAATGGGTTTAGCAGTTTCACCATTCCTGACCGCTCTGTAATGTTCCCTGAAGCGGTCAGCAAGAGGCGCTGCCAGTTTCTCCGATGTAAATAGTTGAACACCTCCTGCAAAGATACAGTACACTACATTAGTGGAGGTGCATGAGAACTCCTTGGTGATGTGAAAACACCTGTAGGCCCCTAATCTCAGTTACACTGGAAATAAATTTGCAGGTGTAGCAGCGAGCCCTGTTGCAAGGTTTGGTACCTGGGGGGGAGGAACTGTTAGGAGTGGGTAGGCTGCTTTTTACCAGGAGATTGCGCAGGTTAGGTGGCCGGCAGTAGGAGGCAATAGGTGGTTGTGTAAAGGAAGCACCAATGTTAGGGTCAGTTTGCAAAATGGGAAAGTTACTAGTGATGATCCTGTGAAGAGAAGGTGTGCTCTGATGGAAAGGAAGAACTAGTGGAATTCACCGTTGTTCTTGTGTGAACAGTATCCCTCCTGAGGGGTCAAGGTTACGGGCATGTTACTGACCCGGAGAGTGCTCTGTCCACTGTGCTTTTAGGGTATCCCTGTTGATGAAAAACTATGCATTATTTGGGTCTGCTCAGCAAAATCATCCTCTTCACTGCATAACCTACGTAAGTCTAAGAAACTGTGAATAAGGCAGGCCATTCTTGACATGTTTAGGATGGAAGGAGCTATGGAGGAGGAAACTGTGAGAGTCAGTGGGTTTGTAATAGACTGATGTCTTCAGACCAGTGTTCTGGACTGAGAGCTGGATATCCAGGAAAGGCAGTGTAGAGGAGGATACTTCAACAGTGTACTGAAGGGAAGGATGAGCCGTGGTGAACTTGTCAAGGAAGACTTGAGGGTCTCCCTGGGCAGGAGGTGGCCCCCCACACAGTCATCAATGTAGCGTTTGTAGAGTTCAGGCACAGTCCCTGTGAATGAGAGAAAAAAACGTTCCTCCACCCAACCCACAAACAGATTAGCAAAGCTGGGACCCATCTTGGTACCCATGGCAACTCCACTGACCTGCTGAAAAAAACTGTTATTAAAAGAAAAAGCATTGAGTGTTAGAACCAGTTCTGCCAGACGAGTTAGTGTGTGTGTGGGTGGCTGCTGGACTTCCCGCTTGTTCAAGAAATGCTGCAAAGCTGTCAGACCATCATCATGGGGGATCACTGTGTAAAGAGATTTGATGTCCATGGTGAAGATGAGCTGATGAGAGTCACTGAATCTGAACCTGTCAAATAACTGGAGAGCATGGTTAGTGTCTTTAACATAGGAGGGCAGGGACTCAACAAGGGGTCTCATGAGGCCATCCAAAAATGCAGAGATGTGGGATGTGGGGCAGGAGCAGGCAGACACTATGGGATGACCCGGGTTACCTGTTTTGTGGATTTTGAGAAGAAGATAAAACCTAGATGTCTGGGATGCTGGACTATGAGTCTCTTAGCAGAAGCAGGGAGCTCATTGTTTTCAATAGCAGAGGTGATGGTGGTGGTGACCTCCGTCTGATAGTCAGCAGTGGGGTCCTGTGGAATAGAAGAATAAAACCTGGTGTCAGAGAGTTGCTGTGTGGCTTCCGTGATGTATAGCTCCTTTTGCCAGACCACAACAGCACCTCCCTTATCAGCTGGTTTAATAACAATGTCATTCCTACATTGTAGAGATCTGAGGGCTGCAAGCTCACCAGGTGTCAGGTTGGAATGGTTGTGCCTGCAATGAAGATTAAAGTTAGTGGTGTTTTCCATGCATTGGTTAACAAAATAATCAACAGCAGCAAAACGTCCTGGAGGGGGTGTCCATGCACTTCGCTGGGGATTGATGTCATTGATAGTTCTGGTGATACCGTCATTATCTGTGGGAAGAGGAGTCATATTAGAAAAATGAGCTGCAAGGCGTACTCTACGATAGATTTTTAACTCTATTTTCTGTTTTCAGCGTGCATTTAATATAACCATTTTGTTTTGCTTATATATATATATATATATATATATGTATCTATGTATATATATATCTATGTGTATGTATGTATATGTATATATATATATATATATATATATATATATATATATATATATATGAGTGGTAAACTAATTAACCTGATTTCCCCCAGTCCTTGTTATCTCCCCCCTAAATAAATCAGATTGGTAGTTTTGCAAAGGTAAACTGACTGAACTGTGTGTTTATGTTGAATTACTGTACAGTGGTTATTGTATAACTGCATCTTACTTTTCAGGGGGTCCTCAGAGCAAGCTGATTGAACCAAGCCTGGGGGTAAGTGTATATGGCAAGGGTACTGTGGTTTATTTGTGTGGGCCACTAGTGGGAAGAAAGGGGGGTTGCAGTGACCCAGAGGGCTGTGACCCAGTCATATCCGACTGTTCCAACCCCGACCTCTGGGTAGAGGCACCCGCCATCGGATTCAGGCAGCTCAACCAGCTAACGTCAAAGCAGGCAGGGGTAGTAGCCCTTGGGATAGTGCCCCCTAGGGGTTACATATGGTTCCTGGGCATCAGTGGCTGGGTAGTGAACATGCTGCTCGTGGGGGTCTGGTGGCATGATGGAGTGCACAGGGAGGCCATCCTCATCCAAGGCTGTCTTGACTGGGCATTTCCATCAGTTCCTCCCACCTCCCCATTGGGAGCATGCACCATTTCTGCATCCTTGCATGAGGCCTACCAGTTCATGGTTACCCTGGCAACAGTGGCCCCACACTGCCTCCAGATGTTGTTCTCTGAGTGGTACACATCTCCTCCATCTCTGTGGAGAACAACGTCCACACAGATGCCCTTCCACCATCCCTGCTGGCCTCTTTTTCTGATGCCCCAGCCTCAGGGCACAAAACTGGGTCACCAGCTTGTCAGAACAGTTCCGTACTGCTCAGCACCATGGAGCCAGCCTCCCTCTTTCTCTTAATTTTTATCCGTCGGATGATCATGTGCCTGACCTTGTCTTTTACTCCTTTTGTTTCCTATTTATTGAAAAAATGGTTTATTATTCCACTTGATTTTCTACATAACCCTGTTTTCCAGTCCTGCTTTGGCCGTCACAGTCATAGCCCCATGTCACCATAGTAATTGTTTATACTCGCTTCCCTGGCCTTGTTTCAGAAAAGGCAACTCTCTCACTGCAAATTCCAAACAAGAAAATATACTGCTGGGTGTGCGGTCCTTGAACTCTCCCTACAGTTAAACAGGATACAGATATGAACAGTACCACTTTCAACTTGGTAGGAGGTGCCCTGTCTTAAAGGTGTCCCAGAGTGTATTTGAAAAAAGCAGTTTCCATTTAAAACCCTCTTATTCTACCGTTTCCTGGCAACATTTGATAGAAGTATAAGGTAAAATTTCTTTACAAAGGTAGGCTGTGGATCATCTTTTGAAACTATCCCCTTATTACCACTGCCCTAAAGTACAATTAATTAACTTGTAATTTTTATTATTTTATTTTTACCCATATTTGTCTCCTCCCTTCTGTACCCCACCCTACCCCGTTGGGGTTTCTGAGGCAGTATTATGTCTCTGGGAAGGTGAGTGAGCAACTGTCGACACATTTTGATCAGCTGGCAGGGGATGCACAAATGTGGGATTCCAGGGCTCACATGTGAACCTCGTCTCCCAAGTTGCATTACAATACTTTTCTGTCATGCCACTTGATGGTGCCAAAAGTAAGTCATAAAGCAACCTGTTACTCATTAAAGGCAAAAGTAAAATGCAACTTTTTTATTTAAAAATAATTTATTTATTTATTTAGCTTTTGTTGACCAGGTAGGTACACTAGACAAGCTATATGCCTATTTTCAGGTACGACCTGGGAGAGTACAGTGAAAAATACAGGTTCAAACACGGTACAAATGACAAGAGGATAATGTACATAGTTACAGGAGAGCAAGATGAACAGATAGTCTACAGTAGGCAGTAAATAGGTAAAAATATACATATACATACAGAATAAATAGAATAAGACATTCAATGGCAATTACATTTTTACCTGGGCCACATAATTAGTAAGCAGATAGCAAGCAATCACGTGCTATCCAAAGTTAAAGGACAGTGGGCAGTGGATTAGATGAGACCAATTTGGAGACCTGATTAAGGTGATTTAGGACACCCACACACAGCATACAGTTTCAAGCGCCCTCTCAGAGAATTCTGGAGGCTCAGGTGGGGGGGAGGTGTGAACGTGGTCTGGAATGGAGCTCCATAGCCTCGGAGTGCACGTTGCAAAGTCCCTTTCCCTCATTAGGGTTCAAGTATAGGGAACTTTGAGCATCCCAAGACATTGAGACCTGAGGGAGTAGGAGGAGGATTCAGCAGGCTTGAGGAGCTGCACCAGCCCTGGACCGGTTCCAGTTCTGAGCACCTTACCTACAAAGCAGCCCAGCCCGTATTTCAAATGATTGGCCGTGGAAAGCCAACCCAGTTTGTCATATAATTTACAATGATGGGTGAGACGAGGGACTGCTGGAGCAAAGCGACAGATGTTGTTGTAGGTCATGTTCCATCGAGCAGGGTGGACCTTGGAGGTGCTAAGAAATAAGAGAAGGCCATAGCTAAGTGAAGGGAGCAGCACACCTCTGGCCAACGCCAAGTGAGCTGCAGACGTTACATTTTTATTTGCCCTGTAGGCAAGACCCAGTTTGCACTTTATGGTTCTGCAAACATTTAGGATGTGACACCTCATGTCAAGTTGGGGGTCAAGTGTTACTCCAAGGTATTTTGTTGAAACTGTGGTTAGAGGGAGAGCCAGTCAGCACCACTGACACATAGAGGGACGGGTGGGGGCCTTGATCCTGGCAAATGATCCAAAGAGCATGGCCTGAGTTTTCTTTAGGTTGAGGACCAGCTTGTGAGTCGTTACCCAGGATTGAATGTTCTTAAACGCCTCACTCAGCTGAAGGTTGAGAACCCCAGTGTCCCGGGAGTGTTCAAGGATTACAAGATCATCGGCATAAAGGGTGGCACTACAGTTGGGAGCAGCAGCAGGGAGATTGTTAATGAATGCAGAAAAAAGAAGAGGCCCCAAAACTGATCCCTGTGGGATGCCAGAGGTCACCGGAGTGGGGGCAGAGAGGACCTTGTTGAATTTAGTCTGCTGTATTCTGCCTTGGAGGTAGTTTCTGAGCCAATTCAAGGCAGGAGGGGACAGGCCAAGGGACTGCATCTGTGAGCAAAGTAATGCATGGTCCACAAGGTCAAAGGCCTCAGATAAGTCTATAAATATGGCCCCAGAGAGTTCTCCCTGGTCCATGACTGCTCTAATGCTAGTAGAGACTGAGACCAGGACCATGGATGTGCCATACCCTTTTCGATAGCCATGCTGCACAGGGGACAGCAACTTATGAGCTTGAATGTACTCTGTGAGCTGTTCAGCCACAGTTTTCTCTAAGAGTTTACTAATGGCCGATAGGACGGCAATTGGATGATAGTTGTCCAGAACTTTGGGGTTCCCTTGCTTCGGAATGGGGACAATCCTCGCTACTTTCCAAATGTCAGGAATAATACCAGTGGCAAGGGACAGGTTGAAGATATGCACCAGTGGGATGGCAGTGTAGGGGGTACCCAGGTTCAGAAGCTTGGGCTCCATGTTATCATGGCCAGCGCTGGAGTGTGGAGAGAAACCAGAGAGGAGTCTCTGCATCTCCATGATAGACACTGCCCTGAGATAAAATAATGGGTGAGAGGAGTGATCCTCCTGAGAGACAGAGGACAATGGGCCACCGATGTTCTTAGCAGCAGGGAAAAGGGAGGTAAGTGCAGACAAGTCAGAAAAGTGGGAATTTAAAGTATTAGCAATCATAAATGGATTATTACAACTCGACCCACCTATGATCATTTCAGATACCCCAGAGTTGGAGGAGTCGCTAACTAAGTTTTTTTGGTTCCTCCAGAACCAGGTGGGTCCTTAGCAGAGCTAAGCAGGGCAGATTTACAGTAGTCACTTTTTGCCACCCTGAATGCTTTTTTGCACTCATTTCTGAGCTTCCTTTACTGTTGGAAGAAGGACTGATCCAACGTGCTTTTGAAGTGAGCCCAACACTTGTCCCTTGCACACATGAGGGCTAAGAGGCTCCCGTGCAGCCATTTTGTGGCAGACCCTCTTACTCTCTGCCTAATAAGAGGGGTATGCTTGTCCTGCAGGGTGCAAAAAAAAGTGAGAAACTGGGATACGGCTGTAGAGGAGTCATGGGTACTAAGCACTTCTGACCAGTTCGTGATCCTCAGATCCTCATGAAATGACCCCAGATCAAACCTAGAGAAATCCATAACTTGAATGATCTTGTGGAGAATTTTTGGTGAAGGGACTTTCCACATGCAAAACACCGGGGTGTGATCCGAGATGGAGTCAGGTAGGGTTCCTGTGGAGTTGATCCTATCTGGATGGTTTGATAGTACCCAGTCCAGTAGGGAGCTAGTTCCACCATTAGCAGACCATCTAGTGGATTTCTGGATGAGCTGAGACAGGGCAAGACTTGTTAACAGAGGTTCAAATTGCTTGGAGTTGCCTCCTGTCCAGTTTAAGTTCACATCACCCAGGATCAAAAGTTCGTTATCCCCAACATAAGCACCTGTGGTATCCAGGAGGTGGGTGAGCCCAGGCAGACCTCTCTTGGGGTACTGTATGTGCATACAACATGCAGCTTCTTTGTATTTCCAAGTAACAACACAGTGTGCAGCAGCTCACAGGAAGACAGGGAGGACTGCTGATGGATTACCACAGATCACTTGCTTGCCGGATGCCCAGGGGTTTGAGAGGGTGGCCCTTTGCCATGGGTCCCTTCCCCCTGCCATGACCTCCTGAGGATCACCGAACGACTTTTCTTCTGCTCCTCAGGGTGAGGCGCTTTTCCAAGCAGACCTCCCCTGAACACCGCCAAGCCAGCAACCGGATTCCTTCGACTGCACTCCCCACCTAAACTCTGGACTTTGCACTCGCCTACTTGGGTGTGGGGGGACAGAACTTGCACAAACAGAAATCCTGCACAGCCTCACCTCATTACGACCTTTCCAGGATGCCGACTGCCAAAAGAGTGCGAACCTGATTTTGAATACAGTGACTGAGCGCCCATTGGTCCTGACCCTCAGTGACGTTTCAGGTGATGGATTTTAAAGTCAGCTCTTGAGCCCCGCTGGCCACACTTGCTTGCTGGATGCCCAGGGGTTTGAGAGGGTGGTCCTTGGCCGTGGGTCCCCTCCCCCTGCCATGACCTCCTGAGGATCACCAAATGACTTTTCTACTATTCCTCGGGGTGAGGCGCTTTTCCAAGCAGACCTCTCCCGAACACCACCAAGCCAGGGACTGGATCCCTTCGACTGCACTCCCTGCCTAAACCCTGGACTTTGCACTCGCCTACTTGGGCATTGGGGGACAGAACTCACACAAACAAAAATCCTGCACAGCCTTACCTCGCTACGACCTTTCCAGGATGTCGACTGTCAGAAGAGCGCAAACCTGATTTTGAATACAGTGACTGAGTGCCCATTGGTCCTGACCCTCAGTGACGTTTCAGGTGGCGGATTTTAAAGTCTTCTCACGCACCCTGCTGGCCACACTTGCTTGCTGGATGCCCAGGGGTTTGAGAGGGTGGCCCTTTGCCATGGGTCCCTTCCCCCTGCCACGACCTCCTGAGGATCACCAAATGACTTTTCTACTACTCCTCGGGGTGAGGCGCTTTTCCAAGCGGACCTCCCCCGAAGACTGCCAAGCCAAGGACCAGATCCCTTTGACTGCACTCCCTGCCTAAACCCTGGACTTTGCACTTGCCTACTTGGGCATGGGGGGACAGAACTTGCACAAACAAAAATCCTGCACAGTCTTACCTCGCCAAGACCTTTCCAGGACACCAACTCCCAAAAGAGTGCAAACCTGATTTTGAATACAGTGACTGAGCGCCCATTGGTCCTGACCCTCAGTGATGTTTCAGGTGGCGGATTTTAAAGTCTTCTCTCGAGCCCCACTGGCAACACTCACTTGCTGGATGCCCAGGGGATTGAAAGGGTGGCCCTTTGCCGTGGGTCCCATCCCCCTGCCATGACCCCCTGAGGATCACTGAATGACTTTTTGGCCCCCCCTCCAGCCCCGTTCCCTCCTCCCTTTAAATGGACCTTGCCCTGCCCCTTCCCAGGGAGAACCTATCCTCCCTACCCCCGCCATGCGAGGATACCACCCACTAGACAATTGCCTTCTAATCTGTGCACATGTTAACTTGTTTATTTAATCTACTGCCTCTCTCAGTTCTATAAGCTGTCCTTCACTGTTTAAACCTGTTATTGCCAAACTCGGGAAAAGCTGATCTAAACAGAATATCTCTGAGCTTGCTGCCTGCCTGTCATAAGCTAATTTTGCTGTTCTACCTCTGCCTTTCTTAGATGTGTACACGTTAATTTGAATATTGACTTGCTGCCTGTTGAATAACATTATCTTTCTCCCCACTGAGGTTACTGTTCCACAAAGTGTTCCTACACTGTTTAAAGTTATCTTTGCTATACCTGGGGTAAGTTGAACTCTACTGTAAAGCTCTGAGCTTGCTGCCCATCTGCCTTAAGTTAACCTGCCACTAGAGGTTTATTCTACTAGTCTAATTGCCTTGCACTCTACCCTGACCCCCCCCTTTTCTTCTCCTGCCAAAGGGAAGGAATCTGGTCCATAGGCTGTCTTGCTGGTGAACCCTCCCCTAAGGTTTTGCCTCTGCTTCCTACCTTAGGAACCGCAGACTCACTCCCGGTCATAACCTAAACTACCATGCGGGGTACTGGACCTATGGTAGCCCTTGCCTACATAGCCTTTATCCTGGGAGCCGGCCTGCTCTCCTCATGGGCCCCCAATCCCCCTGACCAGGATGCACCCTCAGGTCAGCTCTATCATCCCCCAAAGCCCCTGGTGGAGGAGGCCAACCCACTGCTCCTCTCTTTATATGGGATAACCCATAACGGAAACTGCTACAACCTCTTGTACGGTACCCTCCTGGGTGACAGGCGGAGATACTCTTTCTCTCCCTCCAAAATCATTAAGTACCTTGCCAGACTCAAGCTTGCACTAGGGGGAGAAGTTGAGCCCAACCTCGGCCCCACTCCCCTAACCTTGCTGTCAGTGACCCTGCCAACCCACTCTGGGCTGCGGCCAGGGGCCTCCAGCTGGTCCACATGAACATAGGCAGCCTAAGGCACAAAATCCATGACCTTGAAGTGTGGCCAGCACTGTACAAACCTAATGTACTAGCACTGACGGAGATCTGGCTTAAACCTCATATACTACCACACGAGGTAGACCTGCCTGGCTACAATACCTATAGAAGGGATGGTATAGGCAAGAGAGATGGTGGGATCCTTATCTACACCAAGATGAGTCTCAATGCCTCACAGATGGGCCTCCCCCCCTTTATGACTCTGTAAATGAGATCATCCTCGTTAAGTTATTACTTAGAGACACCAAACCACTGTACATCGGGTGCGTTTACCTCCTGCCCCAGACTGCTGCCTCTTCCCTTGAATCCCTAATACATGCCATGTCTGAGCATCCCTTGGGGAAACTCATCCTTCTCAGAGACTTTAACCAAAATTGGCTTGCCCTTGGGACCTCGACTAATAGAAACCCAGTCCTTGACTCCAACCTGACCCAAATTATAAACCTGCCCACCAAGCTCAATACCATGTCTGACAACCACTCCCTACTTGTCTGGACCCTTGTCTCATGCCCTGACCATATTCTTGTTGCCGGGATCATGTCTGACTCCCTGAGTGACCACTCCCCAATCTTTTGTGCATGGTCCAACAAGCCCCCTAAACCAGATGCCAGGATTATAGAGGCCAGGAATTACACCAGACTTGTCACCAACAATTTCTGCTGTGACCTTCGTGCCATCAATTGGCACCCCATTCTCACCCTCCCCACCCTGGATGAGGCCCTAGAATACTTCGCCTCCACGTTTCTGTCTGTGGCTAATGCTCATGCACCACGCAAGAAGCTCCGGGTACAGGGAAATTGTCACAAATGGCTAAGTCCAGACCTTAAACACAGCATGTTGCTTTACGACAAGGCCTGGGGATAGTTCAAATCCACCGGCAGTAACACAGACTGGGAGAAATATAGAGAATTAAGGAATTACTGCAAGAAAGCCTCCAAATATGCCAAAACTAAGTACCTATGTGATCTCCAGACTAGTCACCTCTGTGACCCCAAGAAATTCTGGAGCCAAATTAACCTGTTACTTAAGGGTGCCTCCCCTGCACAGGATAGAGCTATGCTCATCGGAGACACCTTGACTAATGACCCCTCCATAGTAGTGGAGGCCTTCAATGTCTTCTTCTCCAACCCAGGCGGACCCTCTCCCCATATCCCACCTGGCAATCCCCTCTCCAATGACACCACATGGGAAAACGCACAACCCCAGTTTCACCTCAAACTCGCCATACCTCCTGAAGTACTGCCCTTCCTGCTCAGGATTAACCCTGATTCCTCACCAGGACATGATCTGCTTGAACCTAGACTGCTGAGGGCTGCTGCCCCTGCCATTGCCCTCCCTGTCACTTGGCTCATCAACAAATCCTTCCTTGAGGGCACGATCCTGAGCAAATGGAAAGTAGGCACCATTGTCCCAGTTCACAAAAAAGGGCCTAAGGACAGAGTGAGGAACTTTTGGCCCATTTCCATCCTCTGCCCTCTCACGAAAGTTCAGGACAGACTAGTCCATAACCAGCTACATGACTACCTAAAGCATCACTCCCTCCTAGCTGATATTCAACACGGCTTTAGGAAAGGCCACGGCACTGACACGGCGCTCATCTGGCTCACATCTGATGCTCTTGATGCCATGAACCAAGGCTCCCTCACTGGAGCCCTATTTATCAACCTACCAAAGGCTTTTGACTTAGTCAACCACAGCCTGCTGCTTGCCAAACTTCGCCTTCTTGGTCTAGATGGCCTCTCCTACTCCTGGTTTGAGAGCTACCTACTAAACAGAAGTCAAAAAGTCACCTAGAGGGGAACGCAGTCCAGTGTTCATCCAGTGGTCTCAGGGGTACCCCAGGGCTCAAACCTGAGTCCCTTGGTCTTTATTCTCTTTGTCAGTGACATAGAGTTGGCTCCTGGGCCAAGCAATCTCATCCTTTATGCTGATGACACTGTTGTCTACTGCAGTGACCCGGTACCCAGTGTCATCACTGCTAAACTCCAATCTAGTCTCATTACACTTGAAGCCTGGTTCTCCGCCAACTCTCTATACTGAATGAGGAGAAAACGAAGACTGTCCTGTTTGGGCCCAGGCACCTCAGCCCAGATAGGAGTGACCTTCTCCAGCTTAAACTGAACCAGGGGAAGCGGGTTGAGGTCCTTGACAGGATCAAATACTTGGGGATACTTCTTTACCATGAACTGTCCTACAAGCCCCACATCGACTCACTAACCAAGTCCATCCACCAGAGACTTAGACTTCTCTACCAACTGGGAAACTCCCTCACTGATGGGGCTCGGCGTGCAATCTCAAACTGCACACTCCTCCCCTACCTCTTCTACGGGGCCCCCCTACTGCAGTTCCTACGAGAAGGGGAACTCAAAAAAACTAGTGGTACTTTATCACAGAGTTGCACACTTTGCCACACACTCTTCTCCTAGGAGACATCACTGTGAGGTCCTTGCAGACTTCTACTGGCCGACCTTATGCCATAAACTGACCTACTCCACCCTCTGCCTGACTTATAAACTCACCACCGCCAACCCTCCTCCTCACCTCCGTGGGCTGCTAAACCCCAGAGTACAATGCAGAGAAATTAGGTCTTTGTCCAGCCGGCCCCTAACCATCCCCGGAATACGCACCAACTCGGGTACGCACCCTTTCTCTTACGCTGCCCCGTACCTTTGGAACACACTGCCGGCTAATCTGTCTACCTGTAATTACTGTCACTCCAGTTGATGCTGTCTCACTTCTACTCCTTGTACTACTGTCTGAATCTAATCAACAAAGTCCAAGAGGGTAGCATCTTTCAAAAAAAGAGGTGTGCAAGAACTAGGGGGCACAATTTGAAGATTGGGGGGCAGCTCAGAGGTAATGTAAGGAAGTATTTTTTCACAGAGAGGGTTGTGAATGTGTGGAATGGCCTTCCGGAGGAGGTTGTGGAGTCAAAAACAGTGGCTGAATTCAAGCATGCATGGGATAGTCATAAGGCAATTCTAGGGGTTGGGGGTAGAAAGAAGTAGGCTGCTGGTTAACTAGGATCTGCAGCTTATCCATTAGGTAGGGAAATGGGCAGACTGGGTGAGCCAAGCGGTCCTTATCTGCCATCAAATTCTATGTTTCTATGAAACAGAATGTGCTGAAATTCCAACACAAATTCTGGTGAAAATGGCAGAAATGGTATTACAAAAAATGTTTTTCTTTTTCAAAACCAGCTCTATCACCAGATATGTGGCACAGCTCTGGGTACAGCATGGCACGAAGTGTTGCAAACTTGTTTGTAGGGCAGTGGGAGCAAGATCATCTTTACAGTGCCACCACAAATCCATTCCTGTCCAGGCTGGATTTGTGTCGGCTCTTTATAGATTATATATATGGAAAGGCACAAGTGAAGAGTTCAGGAGTTTTATTGGGTGGATGGAAAGCACCAGCAGTTGTTTGATGTATAAATGTAAGATAAGTCAAACTGAAACAAAATTCTTAGATTTGAAGCTGTACAAGGACAGTAGTGGGGGAATTTGTACTACACTTTTCCAAAAAAGTACAGACCATAATAGTCTTCTAAGATATGATAGTTGCCACCCACACCATGTACATTTCAACAGACCCAAGGACAGCTGGTAAGGACCCTAAAAAATTGTACTGAGCCAGCTGAGTTCAAACAAAATTACAACTAAAGAGGTTTCTAGAAAGGGGTTACAGCAAACAATTTGGGAGGAAGAGGTGGGATCTTAAGAAGATTCTGGGACAGAGAGAAGGTTACTGGATTTTTGAACTGGGGGCATGACAGAATAAGGGGTTAAATGACAGTACAGATCTTGCAGCATTTTTGAAAAAGTATAAATGTTAGCAATTGCTTCAAGAGAAAACAATTCCTGGGGATGGAATACTGCTCTCTGTGACAAAGTTCAAGTGCCTGGAACTAGATGGAGCATTCTTTCTATAAGGGAAAAGGACCTAACTTTAAACAAAGTGTGTAAGAGGCTATAGTAGCCTGAAAAGAGTAACTTAAGTAATGGGGAAGTGATTAAAGTTATTAAGCCTGGAATGTAAAACAGAATAAGAAATACTACAGGCTGAAGTTTGAAAAGCTGAAGAAAAATGCAGCTGAAGAGAAAAACAACAAAAGTGGCATAAGGGTCTGTTAAAAAGAACATAATATAACAAAATGACTCCATCAGTTCCATGATAATTGTGATGTTTAAAATATTTGATTTGCACAGGATTCAATGTGAGCTGTTTAATTAATTATATAGATTGATTAATTACACTATTCAGTTTATAGGAGGTGATAGGTATTTGAGCAACATGTGATGTGAACCTGTTTGTTATTAAAAAAAAACACTTGTTTTATGTACCAATTCACTCTGAAAAAAACTGGCAGCATGCCAGGAGAAACGTCAGCCTGTTTGCTAGCCACTTTGACCAGTGTTTTATCTTCACTTTTTTACATAAAGGAATTATTAAATCAATCCATGGAGTCCTAGTCCTCTGTCTGCAGTGTGGGTGCTGATCTAATTCCAAGAACAGGTTATAAAAAGTGATATTGTACAGGATACGTTTGCATTTAAATAGGGAAGTGACTTGGTGTTTAAAAGATTTCTTTTTTTTTGAATTTACATGTTGGAACAAAATTTTTACCGACCGATTCATGGTTGGTTTACATATACTGAGTAAGCTGGAAGCATTTTGGGGAGTAACTCTGGCTGGGCAGATACAGATATTGAAAGGTGTATGATTATCACGTTCCCATGAAACAAAAACAAGTATTTAAGTAGTTTTCACCTGTTGGTACACCAGTGTTCCAACTTTAGATACTCTGGCAATGATTCCTTATGAAAAATATTTGCCTCAATAAAAACAGTTATGTCAACAATTACCCAGAATACAGCATGCATTTCTAGAGAATTAAAGAATGCCCTGGGTGAATTGAAAGGCAAGAGGCCAACGGGTGACTGACTTTTGACACACCCTGGAAGCACATTAATTCTCAAGAAACCCATGCCCTGGAGTGGGTTACTGCACTTATAAAATAGAAAATATCCTTTATTTTGGTTCCATGTCAGAACCGCACCTGCAAAACCGCGCAGGGCAATATCAACAACTCCAAAACAGCGAGAACTATAGTGGTGGGTTGCAACACAGCACTGAACAACGATGGTGAAACCCCTGTTATAAGTCACTTGCGGGGGTCTTTGCCCCTCGAACCCCCCTAACTAAAAATAACCATCTTAGACCTGCAAAAAGTAGACCACAATAGCAATAACGCTGACAGTGCTAAATGTAACATGCACTTTAAATGCCACATTGCTCCAATGATGATTGCTGTATTTGCCCTGCTGTTTTTGAGTCACTGTATTTGACTCGATGTTTTGACGGGATACCCTTTATTTTAAGGAAAAAGGTTTTACATTCCTTTAGTTAGGTTGTTGCTAGGTAGAATATGTGAGTTTGGTAACAATGGGTGAGTGTCTTTGAATGGACCCTGGAAGTGTATTTATTTTAAAGAAACATATGCCCTGTTGTAGACTTCTGTGATTAAAAAGTGGAATTGTTTTTTCAATTTAAAGGAAAAAAGGTTTTATTTTAATTTAGTTAGGTTGTTACTAGGTAGATTTTGTTGGGCAGCTTAGTTATGAACTGCTGTTATAACTCTGGAACTCCTTGAAAATGGACATTTAATACTGCGGGTACAGCTGGTAAACAAATTTTAAATAAAAAAAATAATGCCAATGGTTAGATGATGTGCTTAGACTAATGAAGCTGCTCGTGTTCTGTAAGATTCGGAACCCCATTTTATAATTTTAAAAATCTTTTATGTCAGGAAACTTTTAATTATTGATGGCACTATATAGTTTTTTTTCTATTTTAATTAATTCTAATAGGAGCATAAATAAACCAGAAGCTACCTGAATCTGATCATTCACCATTTTAATGTTTTTTTTATTTCTTATAACATGATATAAAACAAGTGCATAGAAGGACATGTAAGGGAAAACTTGCATCAGAAAGTTTATTTTGGAACTTATTAAGAAGAAGGTATTTTGAATATTTTTTTAAATGAATAGTAGAGTATTAGTGCAGTCAGTTATCAGTTCATGTGTTGTATTAAAACAACAATCCAATGAAATTGGGCAAAAATGTTCACCATACATTTTTTTTCACTATAAAGATTTCAGGCATCTCCCAGTTTAATTTGGTGTTAACATTTTGTAGTTCCACCTACATTTTAATATTTTATTAATGTTTAATTTAGTGCTTTTTTTTCTCAAGAAAATGATGGCTGCCATTTGACTTAGGAATACCTCTGTAGACCTGACAAGGGTTAGGATCAAGAAAATAATGAAAACTTAAAGGAAAACTACACCCAAAACTTGAAAAAAGATATGTTGTGCAGAGTGTTTTAATTTGTATGTGAAGTGCTAGTGTTTCCTTCCCTCTGACTGGTATTAGGAGTTTTTCCCACATTAGCCTGCTAGCTTTATGCTAGTTTTACGACCCTTGGGGATCTTCATCCCTGATAGCTTAATTGTATTTCTTGTTCCCACAGTGCATCTTGTCTTATGTGACAGTGATGTAGCAGAGACCCAGCATTCAGTACACACATGCCCAACAAACCAAATATCTTGGAAGCTTTACAAGCTGCACAAAAATGACCAGCAGCAAAGTTTTTCAGGACAGTAAAACCTTTAGGATGAGGGTGGTCACCAAGCTGAATTCTACAGATTTTAAAATATAGCCATCTCTATTGTTGTGAACTGATTATAATGCAATGCTTTCTGCTGGGTTTATGGGCTCTGCTACATCACCATCACATGAAACAAGGTGCATTGTAGGACAAAGAAATACAATTAAGCTACTTGATATGGAGATCTCCAGGGGTCGTAAAACTACCCTAAAGCTAGCAGGCTAATTTAGGAAAAACTCCTAATACCGGTCAGAGGGAAGGAAACACTAGAACTTCACATACAAATTAAAACACTCTGCACAACATATATTTTTTCAAGTTTTGGGTGTAGTTTTCCTTTAAAGAGCCGCTGACACCGTTATGACAACTTTGAGAAAATGTAATGTTTAGCATAAGTCATCTTATATTTTAATATTGTTTCTGTATTTCTCATTCTTCTTTATTACTAAGGACATTTGCATGTAAACAGGTTCACTGCCTTATCTGTTCTGGCTGCTTGCCTACATCTGACATCACAGTTCTGTTTATGACATCACAATTTGTTGCTGTAGGGATAATTACAATGCCATAAATGGGGGATTATTTATTTTATTTATTTATTTAAAAGTTGGTAATGGGGAAAAGCACCATGAACAGAAGCTCGTTTCCAGGTGCAACCCAGATTATGATGACATATGTAGGATAGCAGAAAGGGCAGATAAAGTCTAAGGGACAGTAAGCCCCTTTTGTACAGCTATCCTCAGTAATAAAGAAAAAAGGTAAATAATTCTAGAAAATACATGAAATATAAACGGAACTGTCTAAAGTTCACATTTTTTCCATGTTTCTCTAACGGTGGCAGGGGCTCTTTAAGGTGCACAGCATAAGAAGAACCTAGAAAAGTAGATTTGACAGGTGTGCTTTGATTTTTATTAATAGTACCTGAAACTAGCTTTTTGGAAAAACATTTTGTCATTGCATTGCTGCTTAAAATGATTAAATATGCTTAATTATAGGAAGCCTTCACTTGATAAAGCTTTCTTTAGGCAAAACATTGGTAGGATAAAAAGGTCTTTTAGGAATGAATAAACCGTATAAATTGAATCTTTGATCTGCTGATTTATTTATATCTAGTGGATGAGTTGCCAAAACTTTATTGATTTAGAGGTCATTGTCAACCCAGCTGACAAAGTCCTACACGGGAGAATGCCAGTGAGGTTTCCCCACAGGGATAATCCCCCTCTTTTTCTATCAGGAACAAAGGACCCTCTTGTTTTGACCCATGGCCTTACATCTGGCCATTAACTAAGGCAATATTTTGGTTGGCATCTGGACCATAAAGTGACAGTTATGGACACTTTTCTCCCCCTCAAAGGTGCAACTGTCCTAAATTACTCCACCCTTGTGATCTAGCTTAGGTGACCATTTCCTCTTGTGCATCTCATCCACAACAGTCTGAGGTTCCTGGAGACCATGCCATATGATGGGTTAACAAGCTTTCCTTGTCAGTATAGACAAATTCAGAAGTGGGCTCAACACTAGGTGTTCCAGTGAGGATATCATCCTCATCAACTGCTTCCAGACCAGTGGACCATGAAGGCCTTAGATGGACCTCAACTGGTGGTCATAATGGTTCTGCCCAATAGATTTATTTCAGGGTATGCCTTATCTCTAAAACATAGTTATTTTCTTTTCCTAGATACAAACACAATAATTTTTCCTATCCTGTAAGCTGACTTGCTTAACTTAGTTTGAGGTTCGATACTTCTCTTTGGTGACCGGTACATTTCTAGACCACATTCTGGGGCCCCAAGTCCCAGGAAAGGTAATGTAGCCAGAAGACAGGAATAAAGATCTATCCATGTGTATTGTCAGTGGCTGGCTCAGGTTATAATGAGACATTTGGATTTTTATATGCATCGATGAACAGAGGTACAATGGTACATTCCATGAATTGTCTTAGGGCTCCGGATCTTATCAATTAGCAAAATGAGATTCAGGAATCCTCACGGGGGCTATAATCAACCTAGCCTCCTGAATTCCTTCATACCAGTTGTTTGGCAAAGGGAATTACACAGTCGTCCCATGGGGATGCTCTTCTTTTGAGAGAGAACCCCTGGGGCAAACACACACTTGGAGAAATTCTGTGACAGATCTGTTTTTTTTTTAAGAGCTCCACTCTCTCTCAATCAAGACCCTCCACAAGCACAAGACTGTCACCACATTGGTGTGCCCTCCTGTGGAAACCCTTCTTGTCTCACTAGGAGTACCTTGGTCATGGGACCATCACAATCATCCTAGCCCTTCATTGCGGTGTCAGCAGTAGTGCGGTCCTCTGGGCCTGGGCTGGTAAGGAGGACTTGATTAGGTAAAGGTCCCGCCTTTAGAAGTGGATTTGGCCAGTGAAGCCTTCATTTTAAGACAGGCTAGAGGATATCCCTAACCAGTGGTCTGGTCGGGAGATTCTGAAGGCTAGGTTGTTATCAGATTTTGGTATGTGGGGCTTTGAATTACCCTGTAATACAAGCCTCCATTTTGGTGAAGTCAAATTATGTTTTTCCTAGAGCATAGCTTGCCTGAAAATCATGATTTTAATAAAACAAATGGAGGCAAAAGATTACAATCCCTGCTCACCATTATGTGTTTTCTAAATGCAACTGCATTTGACCTGGCCATGGGCTGTTTCCTGCACCAGGGTATCCAATCTTGGCTCCCTTTTGTTAATGACCCACCACAATCTAGTTATCTGACCCTGGGTTACATTACCTTCTGATAAGGTGTCTTATTGTCTTGCTTGTAGAACTAGGGCCCTCCAAGCCTGCTTTAATTATTTTGTATAATTTCTGTCACTGTATGCTACTTTCTGTCACTGTATGCTACTTTCTGTCACTGTATGCTACTTACCCTTTATTGTATTGTTTTTGTGATGAGGAGCCTTTGCAAAAGAGTTTGTGATTCAAAGGTTGTTTTCCGATGTATTCAAATAAATAAATAAAATATGTCATCTTTTACAGTCCCAAGGAATGTCTCCTTATCAACTTAAGGTGCTTATGGCCCAGTCCAGGTTAAAAGAAGACTGCTGTTTGGTGGAGTTGCCAGAGCTAAAGGTGAGAGGGTGCTTATATGTGCTGCAAGGAACCATGGGGGTTGGGGGACAGCAGTGCAGCTTGGAACATGAAGTCACAAAGGTTGATGTTTGATAGCAGGCATTACAAGGTTTCAGGGAAGCCTCTGCATCTAAAGGAGAAGGTGATATTGACAAGGGGTTTTCCCCTCCACCATGGGCCCTGTGGTCCCCCCTCCACACAAGCATCCAAGTCAGGTTGCTAGTGATGCGGCTGGCAGAAGGGGGGGGGTCCCTGCAAGCTAGTTGGTGTGTCCAGGCAGCCTGTAGCAGAGGAAGGCAGGAGAGGTGGAGACTGGGCGGGGCACCGGGGGTTTAAAAGTTACTGCCCGTTGCAGCCCCGGTCTCTTTGCTGCCTCCTCGATGGGCACACCTCAGGAATTTGCAAGTCAGCATGCATTCAGTGGATTGGCTCCTTCACGTGGCCTGACAGCATTTTTCTTCAGCATGGCCTACCGGTGCCTCGGCCTTCTTGTCCTTGGCATTCTCATCCCCAGCTCAGTTATTTGGTTGGCCTTTCAAGTTCTCATTGTGAGGTGTGCCAGACTTGTATGTTTTCTGCCCATGGCCTGCGGTCTGGTTTGGGCAATTTCATGTGTTTTGTTCTGCCTCTCTGCACTGCACATGCGGTCGACTGCCCCTCAGTCTGTTACTGGCCAACCTGCTCTCTTTTTCCATCTCAATGGCATCTGCTGGCTCTGACAACATCACAGAATTGCTGTCCCAGGTCAGAGCACTGGCTGAATTTAATGGCTCACCCTGATTTCAGCAGGTAGTGAGCATGGGGTCCGGGGGTATTGGCAGGTTGGGGGGCTCCGGTTGGGGCCTCTAAGGGAAAGGAAAATGTGAGCAAACGGCCTGGTGGTGGGGGGAGCCGGGGCTGGGGCAAGCAAGGTCAGCTGTCCTCCTTCTTCCCTTCAGCTCGGGCAGACCATGTCTATGCTGCAGCCAGGATCCCAGCCAGCCCTGGAGTTGTGGTGGAAGCTGGTGGCCTGCTCCCTGCCCTTCCCTCTTCAGCCAGTGCTGCCATCCCCCTCAGGCCTACTTGCATTGCGGGCTTGGCCCCCCCCAGGTGCTTTCCCTCCTGGCCCCCCCTCAGGACTGCAGCTTCCCCTCTCCTTCTGCCAGGCTTTCAGCACCCCCTCCCTTGATGGTCAAGAGGATGAAGAGGACTGCAGATGACCAGATGGGTAACTCCCGGAAGTTCGCTAAGGGGACAGATACGATGGACACACAGAGTGAGTACTCTAGTTATTCCCTTCCAGAATTGTTTTTTGGTTGTGAGGAGGAGGTGACGCATTTGTCTGTAGGAAATCTAGAGGTGTCTAGGGCAAGTGGACTAAGCGAGGGAGCTAGCAGAATGGGGGGTGTAGAGATAGGGGGTCAGGAAAATTGTTTGCCACTGGACACCCCATCCTGGAGTAAAATGCTGGCTGGGTGGGTTGATAAAGTGGCCAAAAACATGGCTTCAATCCAGGGTATGTTTACTGAAATTTTGGGGGTTGTGGTATCTTTGCACACCAGAGACCTGTGGAATGGGCCTCCGGGAGTGGAGGTGTGAGTGGGGGAGCAGCGGGAGACAGAAATGGGGAAAGGGCACACATCTGTGAGCTCTTCTCTCTCTGCTGTCCCCGTGAGCCTTCCAGCAAGTGGCAACCCGCATGTGACTGGCCCAGGGGTAATAGCAACCGGGCTAGGCAGCGCCCCAGTGGAAACACAGACTTGGGGGAAGGATCCTCCCTCCCTTGTAACTGCAGGCGCAGCTGATGGGTTGGGCCTGGACTTGGCTGCTATGCTCCAGCTCCTCAGGGCTGAAATCCAAGAGCTAAGAGTGGGCATATCGTCCTGTGACCCAGGGTCACTGGGGGCACATGTGCCTCAGGCCTTGAAGGAGAAGGTGTAGAAAAAGGAATTTATTGAGATTTTCTCCCTGCTTTATGGTGAGGAAGAAAGGAAGGAGGCAGAGAAAGACAAGGAGGGTAAAGGGGAGAGGCAAGAGAAGAAGGAGAGCAAAATTCAGAAAGATATCTTAACCTGGATAGCTTCATTTAATGTACTGTCAACAAGCATGCTAGAAAAGGAACCAGAGGAGGCACTGGGGTTGATCAAGTAACAGGATCACATCCTGAAAATGTACTATTCCTTCAGGGGTGAAGCTTGGCAGGGATATGATGAGAAATTCAGGAGATGGATGGCTTCGGACCCGTCATTTAAGTGGGGCTTGTTTGGATGCATGTGGTGTCTACAGCAGATGTGCCCACAGCAGTCTTTTCTTGGGCAGTGCACCAAAAGTGGTTTTCCTGTCATTGGGGACTATCCCAGGGGGGAACACAAAGGGGCAGCGGGTTCCAAAGGGGAAAGGAGTTGCTGGAGGTACAACAAAGGATCATGCCCATACCAAAGCAACTGTAAGTATAAACACAAATGTCAAGGGTGCGGGGGGGGGGGGCCCACACCCTGGGTTTAAATGTGAGAAGAACAGAAGCACCGGTGGTGGCTCCAGTGCGAGCAACACTGGAAAAGGCACCTTCCCCAATTGATTATACCTTCTTCCCTTCTTCCTTGGTTAACACGAAACCCTGACAGAGTAGTAGCATTGGAAGTGATGAATGGATTTAACTTTGATTTTAAGATCCCCTACCTGGGCCCGCCGGGTCACCCATGAGACAGGCAACCTTAGATCGGCTGTGGACCACCCGGGAGAGTTGGATGAAAAAATAAAGAAAGAGCTGGCACTGGAGAGGATAGTGGGTCAGTTTTCCACCCCTCCTCTGGCTAATCTGTGTTTCTCCCCTGGGACTGGTACCTGAAAAAGCACCGGGGGAGTTCCGCCTCATCCACCACCTTTCTTTCCCAAGGGGGGATTTAGTCAATGAGCAGACAGACCCTGAACTCATGTCTGTATTATACACATCCTTCGATGTGGTGGTACAATGGGCACAGAGGTGTGGCTCTGGGGCTTTAATGGCCAAGGTAGATACTGAATCTGGTTTTCATCTTATCCCAGTGCACCCAGACAATTTCTGCCTGCCAGGCATGAGGGTTTGGGGGCTATATTTTGTTGACTGATGCATGTCGATGGGCTGCTCAATTTCCTGTGCCCTTTTCAAAAAGTTCAGCACTTTCCTGAACTGGGTGGCCCGTACGTCCACCAGGATAGAGTCCATTATCCACTACTTGGACAAATTCCTTTTCATTGATCCCAGAGGGCTGGAAACATGCAGCAGTGAACTGGCCAGCATCCAGGGCATAGCCAAAAAAATTGGGGTCTCACTGGCTGCGAACAAGACAGAGGGCCCCGCACTTGGCTCACATTCTTAGGCATTGAGCTTGATTCTGTGGCCGGGGTTTCTAGGCTGTCACAAGAGAAAGTACAAAAACTGACTGCGCTGGTAGAAAAGGTAATGGGGGCCAAAAAGGTGACACTACAACAGTTGCAAGAATTGCGTGGGCACCTAAACTTTGCATGCAAAGACATGCTCATGGAACGCCCGTTTTGTAGACGGCTGATAAGGGCCATGGCTGGGGTCTGGGCACCACACCACTTTATCCGGGTGCCTAAAGGCATAAAAGCTGACTTAGGCACCTGGCTGGAGTTCCTGCACTCGTTTAATGGAGAGACGCTCTGGCAGGCACCAGCCACTACCAACCGGGAGCTGAAGTTTTTTATGGATGCTTCCAGTAGGATGGGTTTCGGGATCTACTGTCAAGGTGAATGGTGTTCAGCAGCATGGCCCCAAGAGTGGCATGACAGCGGTTTGACCAAGAAGCTAACGTTCTTGGAATTCTTCCCCATTGTGGTCGCCCGGGAGGTATGGGGCAAAAAACTGTCCAACAAGATTGTGGTCTTCTGGTCCGATAATTTGGGGGTGGTACAGGTCATTAATAGGCAGTCTGCGAACTGTGAGAAAGTGTGCAACTTGCTATGAAAATTTGTGCTATCGTGTTTGAGGCTGAATGTCATATTAAAGGCCAAGCATGTACAGTGGCGCAGGTTTCCGGTAGCTGGCTTCTGAAGCCATGGAAGACCTGCTGGTCCTCCCCGCCTGGTTGTGGAATGACAACTGGGTGGGATCTGGCAGTAATATCTAAGTCGGTAGCTCCAGGAACTTGGACCACCTACAGCTGGGGGTATCCAAGTACCTGGATTTCTGCAGGGTCAAGGGGATACATGACCCATGGTCTGGGTCATTGGGGGCTATACTGGGGTTTCTAGCAGAACTCATGGGTGACAGGATATCTCCTTCATCAGCTGGGTCAATGCTAGACAGGGTGTAATTTTTGGAAAATTGCTGGGGCACAGTGATGTGATAAAACAGTTCGCCATGCGGAAGTTCATGGAAGGTTGGGCACAGCAGACACCACCTCACGTGGACAGCAGGAAGCCCATTTCAATTAATGAGCTGATGACCCTAGTGCACTCACTACAGGACTGTACTAGCAGCGATTATGAGCACCAGCTTTTTCAGGCAGCATTTTGTCTGGCCTTATTGGGGGCCTTCCGCGTCAGCGAGCTGATGGCAGTCAATAAAGCTGATAGAGTGGCAGGTCTTCAGATGGGGGAAGTAGAGCATCTGGGTTCATCAGTAAATATCTGGCTCCACAGATCAAAGACTGATCAATGGGGCAGGGGGACATGGGTCACCCTGCACGTGGCCACACTCCCGGATATTTTCCCGATGCACACAGTAACAGAATTCCTTGCCGTCCGGCTGGTGGGTGGGGGGCAGGTGCTGATCTATGCTGATGGGGTTCCACTATCAAGGTATCAATTTGGCCAGGTGTTCAAGATTTGCTTGGAAGCTTGTGGGTGTGAACCCAGCCAATTTGGCACCCACTCGTTTAGAATAGGCATGACCAGCTCTGCTGCTTGCTTGGGGCTGGCAGAAAATGAGATCAAACAGATCGGGAGATGGAGATCCAGGAGATTTAAGAGTTATATTTGGCCAGTACATTTGCAAAACTAATCTCTGTGTTCTTCCTTCCCTATTGTCCCATAGGACCAAGGAACCTGAAGCGTGTATGGATAATGGGATCATCTTATATATTCTGGGCCTGGAAAAGGGCAGAAGCCAGGGTCTATGGACAGTATCTGAGCTTACCTAGTGAGGATGCCATTATCCAGTGGTTCTGGGTGCGAGGCATGAGATGGAACAACTGATGACCTGCATCCAGCAAAACAGAAATAAAGTCGGCACACTGGACATTTTAGTAATACACTTGGGGAGTAATGACGTCGGGAAGGCAGGCCATGGTGGAACTAATCCTGTGGATGAAATGGGATTGGGCCTTGCTGTGGAACCTGTTACCCAGATGCCAGCTCGTGTGGTCAGACATGCTGCCACTGCAGTTCTGACAACACGCCTGAGAGCCCAAGGCCATTGAATGGATGAGGGTTAAGCTAAACAAGGAAATTGATAAGTTCATGGGCTGGCTGGCTGCTGCACCATTACCCATGAGGAAATAGAAGTGGAAATTGCAGAGATTTATCACAAGGATGGGGTGCGCCTTTCTGATGTGGGGGCCAACATATTTAATGTGGAGATGCACATTAAATTGGAGACCATAATTAACAGAAAATAAGAACGTAAGCAGTCGGTTGGGTGGGAAGGCATAGGCAAGGCTTTGCCATGCCATCCCTATGGTAGTTGGGGGTGCCTCGGGGAGGGCTGCTGGGTGTTGGACACCCAATCCCTGCTGGCCCAAAGCTGTATGGTGGAGGGTCAGAGAGGCAGGGAAAAGTGGGGAGCCCCCTCCCTTTCAGGGTGGGGTGGAGAGCTTGGAGGAAGCCCACCCACCTCTTCTCGTGTGCCTGAGGTGGATGGGGCTCCTCTGGGAGGCCGGGGAACCGAGGTGCCTCTGGAAAGTTGTTATGGTCTCAATAATATGATGTGTATACTTCAAGTGTTTGTATATAAAAAGAATCAATGTGAATTTATATAAAAGCGTGATGTAAATTTTATCAGATCTCTTATGAATGGAATGGAAAGGATGATGTTTATGTTTTATTTATCAGTAAAGTTGTGCTGTGGCCTTAGAACCCAGAGAAAACTGGTGTGGTGTGATTTTGTACAAAGGGGGGGCAGAACGGGGGCGGGGATAGGAACCTCCATGTTCAATGGTTTCCTTTGGTTGCTAGCTTTTGGCAGACAGGAATCTTGCTTACAGTGCAAGGACCAGCTGACTAAAGAGCTAGAACTTTTCTTACTAATTGCCCCCCTCCCTCCCACTGTTAGCCAGTTCTGCTTTTATAGGCACTTGACAACAGGAACTTCCTGTTTGGCAGTAGGAAGGGAAGGACCACTGAGACGCAGGTCGGCGGGGGCAGTGTTTGTGGATCTCTCCAAGGCCTTCGACACCATAGACCATGGAATTTTGTTTCAAAGGATGCAGAGTTTAGGAATAGACAGTGAAACCTTCCCCTGGTTCCAATCTTACTTAAATGAAAGAGTACAGCAAGTGCAGGTTGGGGATGTTTTGTCAAATCCAGTCATTTTAAAAAGGGGGGTTACCCAAGGCTCGATTTTGGGTCCCCTTTTATTTATAATGTATGTAAATGAGTTACCAAAGGTTGTAAAATCTTCTGCCCTGAGAATGTATGCAGATGACACTTTTTTATTGACACATGGATGTTCGATTCAGGTCATGGAAAAATGTCCCCAAAGGGATTTTAGTAGGATGGAGTTATGGCTGTGTCAGTCAAAGCTTGTTTTGAATAGTAAAACAACAAATGTAATGGTTTTTCAGAGTAAAGGGAAAGTAGATAAAATTATTCTAAAATTTACATAAAAACAGTAAAGAATTAAATATTAAGTCAAGTTGAGTGTTATCGGTATCTGGGGGCATTTGTGGACCAGGACTTGAATTTTGATATCCATATAAAAGAGCTAGTTAAAAATTAAAAAATAATAAATTAGGAGCTTTTCGGAGGTCAAAATATTGTTTAAATCAAAAACTGAAAGGAGATATTGTAAAGCAATTGATTATACCTAGTATTGAGTATGGAATTTATGTCTATAGTATGACTAGTAAGACAAAGTTTAGAGCAATTCATGTCTTATATAATAATTTGACTAGATTTGTGTTAAACTGTGAGCATCTAACTCACCATTGTGATATGTTTATTTTATTACAATGGCCTCAATTAGACCAAATAATAGATCAAAAATGGACAAAACAGGTTCATGGAGTGGTTCACAATCAAAGCCCCAGATACCTTGTGGATAAAATGTCACAATTGACATATGAACATAACTACAATCTTAAAAGAGGGGGCGTAATAAATCTGCCATTTCGAAATTAAATAATAAATTTAGTAATATGACCTTTGGTACAAAGGTTGTTAAATTATGGGATCAAATTGATGAAGGGAGTAAACAAACAAACAAAAAATGTTTTAAAAGCTATTGGATATGATCTAACTATGAAATGTATGTGTAATGGTTGATGTGTCTAGAAATAAACGGACTGACCGATCTGTATATGAAAATTTAGAACATATTTTTATATTTGGATGTAATAGTGGCTTGAAACATAGTAATATGTCTTAGTATATGTTTATGATTTAAATGAGAATGAAAAGGTTTTATGACATACTTGTTTGGATGCATGCGGTATATTTTTTTTTAAATGTTGGTGTGTAACTTGTTTAAAACTTGCTGAAATGTAACTGCACCAGGTCCAGCTTGAAAAAGGGTCTTTGACCCAATGATGCTCCAACACTGCTACCTGTATAAAAATAAACTTTTACTTACTTACTTACATAAGTTTCCTCATCCTTTAAGGAAAAGAGTAGTTCTCCCTCCCTCGCTAGCTGCTGGAGGTCTGACTCTGAGCAAAGATGAAGGAGACTACCGAAGAATACCGGAAGTTCCTGTCCCAGAACAGGAAGGGCGAAAGCTGTAAGGGCATATAGGCAGTAGGAAAGTAGGTGGAAAAATAAATAGAGGGGGAGAGAGTAAGCAAACAAAGCAACAGGAGAGGGGCCACAAAATAAGACATGATGGGAGTGGTGCAGTGCAATGGCTGTGTGGCGGCAGTCTTCCGGGAGACATTCTGGAGGCTACGATGCTGCCTTACTTGTAGGCACCTCTCTGGTCTGAGAGAGAAGGTTGCCCCTTCCCAAGGCTGACCTGGCTAGGATTTGTGAAATCTCCTCCTCCACTCAGGGACCACCAGGGCCACTGCCGCTGCCTCAGAGGTTGCCAGAAAGAGAAGTGGTTGGACCAAGGTGGGCTCAGGGAGGGAGGGAGGGAGAGAGTGGTGGAACAGAGGTGCATCCCTCTAGTTGTACCTCTCCACAGTTCATACACCATTCTGGTGGAGAGTGGTTCCTCTATGGAGGCACCTGTAGTGGAGACCAAGGAGGATGCTAAGGAACCTCCACAAAGGAGACCCACAGGAGGGTGGCACGGACCCCACAGGGTGAGGAAACTCCTGGTGGAGAACTCAATCATTAGGGGTAGAAGTGGGGGAGGAAGGGGAGGGAGGTAAGGTGCCTGCCTGGTGCCATGGCTTGGAGGGACAGGGAGTGAATCCTCAGGATCATGGGAGCAGCTGCATGGGGGGGAGGGAGCTAGATGTCATTGTCCACCTAAGGACAAATGACCTGGCTGGGAATGGGATCAGAGTAGTGTAAGAGGAGTTTTTGGCATTGGGGAGGGGCCTTAGACAAGAAGCACCTACGATAACCTTCTCGGAGGTGCTGCCTGTCTATGGAAAGGGTGATGCTAGGGTACTCCGCACCATGGGATTCAAATGTAAGGCTATGTCTGGAGTTCAGTGGCCAAACAGCCAGCCACTCCCACTTCCTGAGCTATATAAGCCATTCCTCTAATTCTCACTGTGAGCATTTTTTATTTGCAGCCGAAGGCTCTGTCGGTTTGTCCTCTGAGCTGGTTCGGCCTCCCTGGCTGGCTGGCTGGCTGGGGCCTGCCCCCCCCGCTCATGCTTGTCTCTACTGGGCTTCTGTGCTTATTTCTCTGCTTCTGGTTTGTATTTTGCCTTCGGCACTGTGTGCTTATTTCCTTTTTTTTGGGGAGGGGGCTTTGTTTCTCAGCTCCTAGCATACTGCTCCTACTGCTTGCGTTTACTTACTCACAACTCAAATTGCTTGCACAGTAACTCCTAGTATTCTGCTACACAGAACTCATGCTACTGCTTTCAGTTACCTACAACTACAGCCACTGCTGCTGACTATTTACTTTAATTACTATTATACCCAGTGCCTGTGTTTTAACATTGTGCTCACCACGCTCAAACTACTGCAATGCAACTGCAATCATTACCTGTGCATTTAAGCTCAGCCATAGCTGCTTCATGTTGCATACTCAATTCTTTTCACCTGACACAGTTTACTCTGACTCTACCTGTGCTTCTCATTTTACTTGCAGCTTCACTGCACTGCCTGGCTACACCTGCTCTCAAGCATTGTCTCCCTGTTTTATTGCACTTATAACTCTGAGGTCAGCCAACTAGCTCCTGCTGAGGCTGTTAAAATAGCTTGATATTAAAATTCTGTCTTCGCCACCGAAAATCATTTGTCACCTTGATTTGGCTTTGAACTGTCTGGCTGGCTTGCCCTCAATTCAGTGCTGTTTATTGCTATATGACATGTTATGCAGGCTCACCTATTGTTACTACTGCTTACTGACCTATCAGGTCCACTTCCTTACGCAACCGTTGCTCCTTGCTTCCGCAGACCATTGCTTCATGCCTACTGCCATCCCCTCGACTTCAGTCTGGGATTCTGCTGCACTCAATCTGCATTCGACCTTGCAAGGTCTCAGCACTCAATGCTCATTATGATCTCAGCATGCCATGCTCATTTAGCTCACCAGCTTTTCAGCTCTCAATCAATTTCTGGGGCAAGCCAGCCATTCTAATCTGGCGCAGGGTTCCTGCAGCCAACGGTCTCACTCTGCATTTAGTCTGCATCATTGAGCGTGTCCAACTTAGGGTGAGATCCTTCTCACCTGGCCCTGGGAATGTCCTTGCCCCAGGCTTGGCTTTAGCTGCCTGCTACTTGACAGCAGCTCCTGGTGTAGAATTTAAGACTAGCAGTGAAGGGTGGTTATGATGATCTCCTTTGGCTTTAATGTTCCACTATAACAGTTGGCCATTGACTTTAGTGGTTTCTCTAGCAAGGCACCTTCACCGCATTCTCCCTACAACTGCCTCTGGTTCACTTGGTTTGATTTAGGGTGGGTAGGCCAAGTGAGTGCCTCAGCAGTTGTTGCTCTTCTCCTGTGCCTTGGATGCACGTATTGTTACAGAGTTTTCTCGCAAGCTTCCACGGCATTCCCACTAGAGGGTTTGAGTGAGAGCCTCCCTCCAAACTGGAATATTTTCCACCTCCCTTTAATTGGGTTTTCCAAATTGCAGCTGCAGAGCCATCACTAAATAAATTTTCCCAAGCCTGGAGGGAAGGTGACCTGGGCCTTGGATCCCCAGAGATTTCCTCCTCATAGGTATTTTTTTTCTCTCCTCTGTTGCCTCAGGTCATAACACTTAGTTAGCATAGTTGTTTTCCCTAGTTTCTTTAGGTAGGTTCCATTGTTGGATGGAGGTGGAGGATGTCCTACTGTTCCCTCTGTCCTTAGGGGATCCCCCTCTCTCAAAGCAAGTCATCAGTATCATGCTATGCAAACCTGGGCTGTTACTACGACAACTGAGCATATCATTGCTTTATCAAACTGCCTATGCTTCTCTACTACTATGTTACAGTTACTGCTTCTATGTCACTGTTACTGCCTGCATTATGCTTCGTGTTGCCTCCTTTTTGGGGATGATACTACATTTTTGGGGGGATTCCTAAGGTACCTTTAGCCATGGGAACCGTCCCGTGGCACCTCTAGGGGTGGAACCCTCTCCGAGAGTTCCTTGCCATCGTACCCCTACAGGGTGGTAATTCCTCTGGAATAGAGAGTGCGGATGGCCAAAACCAAACTAACACAGTTGCACAAGCATAACACTATACTGGCTGTGTAGGTCTTTGAAATGTAAGGCTATGACTGGAGTTCAGTGGCCAAGCAGCCAGCCACTCCCACTTCTTGAGCTATATAAGCATTTCCTCTAAGCCTCACTGTGAAGCATTTTTTCTTTGCCCCACCATCCTCTCCTCCTCCTCCTCCTCCTCCAGTGTCAGCACTCTCTCCTTAGGGGGATTCCTAAAGTACCTTTAACCATGGGAACCGTCCCGTGGCACCTCTAGGGGTGGAACCCTCTCCAAGAGTTCCTTGCCATTGTACCCCTACAGGGTGGTAATTCCTCTGGAATAGAGAGTGTGAATGGCCAAAACCAAACTAACACAGTTGCACAGCATAACACTATACTGGCTGCATAGGTCACTGAAAGAATGGTTGAAAAACTGGTGCAGAGCTCAGGGTTTTGGCTTCAGTGGAGACTGGGGGTCCACATGGAGGGATACAGTCCTATATTGGCATGATGGTCTGCATCTGTCCAGGAGGGGAACCAGGATCCTAGGTGATAGGTTCAAATGCTTCATTGACAAGCATTTAAATTAGCCGAGGGGGAGGCACTGAAAAGAAGCAGGGAAATTCCAGCCTCTCCCCACAAAACATGATAGTTAGTGAGGTAAACACCAAGGTAGAGAAGTCAAACGGGAGCATGACTGGGGTAAAAGGAGAAAAAGACAAAGGCAGTAAGGAAAAGGATGGGGCTAAAAGGGGTAAGGCCATAAAAAATGGAGGGTGATGAGTACCAATGCCCGTAGTCTGTGTAACAAGCTCCCTGAATTAGTGGCCTTGATGGAAGAGGGACGCCTGGATGTTGTGGCAATCACAGAAACATGGTACACAGAGAACCATGACTGGAATGTCAACATACCAGGGTACACAATCTACAGGAGGGACAGGGAGGGTAAAAGAGAAGGAGGAGCTCTCTATGTAAGGGAAGGGATCAAAGCAATGGAACTAAAGGGTAAACAAGGAAGAGGAGGCACTGTGGGTCACTCTGGAGACAGGAAATGGCACCACAATCCGCATGAGGGTTGTATACAGACACCCATCTCAGGGGGTGGCAATGGACAAGAAAATGATAGAAGGCATCCTTAGAATGGCAGAAAAAGGGGAGATAGTGTTGATGGGGGACCTGAATATGCCAGATGTTAACTGGAGCACCTTTGCTGCAACCACATCCAAGAGCAGGGTCATTCTCAATGCCCTACAGGGGGCATGCCTCAGACAGCTAGTGCTGGAACCCACTCAGGATGGAGCAATCTTAGGCCTGGTACTCTCACATGGGGACGGAGAGAGGATCTCAGATTTAGAAGTGGGTAGCCATCTAGGAACAAGTGACCACCAAACAATGTGGTTCATGATGAACACAGCCATAGAGTCAAGCCATAGAAAAGCAAGAGTACTGGACTTCAGGAGGGCTGACTTTGGGAAAATAGGAGAGTGCCTCAGAAAAGCACTAGCAAACGGGCAAGAAAGAGGGGCGGAGGAACAATGGGCAAAAATCAAAACAGCCATCACAGAGGCAACAAACCTTTGTGTGAAGCAAATCAACAAAGCAAAATGAAGGAAAAAAACACTATGGTTCTCAAAAGAGGTGGCAGGGAAGGTTAGGGAGAAAAGGGTAGCATTCATGAAGTATAAGGAATCACAGAAGGAGCAGCACAGAGAACTGTACCAGTTAAAGCAGAAGGAAGCGGGGAAGGCAGTCAGAATAGCAAAGGCCCAAATTGAGGAAAAGATAGCCAACTCAGTTAAGAAGGGGGATAAAATCTTTTATAGGTACATTTGGGAGTGAAGAAAGACCAAGGGAGGGATAGTGAGGCTTAATAAAGGGAAGAGAGGGTGGGCAGAGGGTGACAGTGAAAAAGCAGGGATACTGAATGAATACTTCTGCTCAGTATTCACAAAAGAAGAGGGGGGAGGTACCTAAACCAAAGAATAGAAGCACTCTGGATAGGGGGTCGATACCAGTCCATTCACAGGAAAAAAGGTCCTGAAAGAACTAAAACTGAAGGTGGACAAAACAATGGTGCCTGACGGGATTCACCCCAGAATTCTAAAAGAACTAAGGGATGAACTGGTGACACTGCAACCCTTTTTAACGAATCATGGGAAGATGGCATGGTACCCGAGGACTGGAGGAGGGTGGTTGTTATTCCCCTTCACAAAAGTGGGAGCAAGACTGAGGCAGAAAACTACAGACCACTTAGTGTGACCTCAGTGGTAGGGAAAATGATGGAATCATTTCTGAAGGAAACAACTGCTGAATTCCTAGAGGCAAGTGGGGCACATGACCCAAGGCAGCATGGATTCACAGCAGGAAGGTCATGTCAGATGAATCTAATTGATGTCTTTGACTGGGTGACCAAAGAAGTAGACCAGGGAGGGGTTGTGGACATGACCTACTTAGACTTTAGCAAGGCATCTGACACAGTCCCACACAAAAGATTAATTAACAAGTTAGGCAGCCTGGGAGTGGGTCCCAGGGTTGTAGCCTGGGTAAAACATTGGCTTTACAACAGGAGGCAGAGGGTAATAGTAAATGGAGTCCACTCTGAAGAAAGGGGGGTTACTGGTGGGGTATCGCAGGGTTTAGTACTGGGACCGGTCCTCTTTAATGGCTTTATAGGTGACATTGCAGTGGGACTGGAAGGGAAAGTATGCTTCTTTGCAGAGAATACAAAGATCTGCAACAGGGTTGATACACAAGAGGGGGTGGAAAGGATGAGAAAAGACTTGGCAAGGTTGGAGGAATGGTCAAAAGTATGGCAACTTAGATTCAATGCAAAGAAGTGCAAAGTAATGCACCTGGGAAACAAAAACCCAGGGAAAGAGTACACAATGTGGGGGGAGGTACTAATGACAACAAAACTGGAAAGGGACCTGGGGTAGTCATATCAGATGACTTAAAGGTAGGCAAGCAAAGTGAGAAAGCAGTAGGGAGGGTTGGGGGATACTGGGATGCACAGGGAGAGGCATCACCAGCAGAAAATGGGAAGTTATTATCCCTCTGTACAGACAGTTGGTTAGACCCCATCTGGAGTATTATGTGCAGTTCTGGAGACCTCAACTTCGTAAGGACATAGGATGGAAGCAGTCCAGAGGAGGGCAACTAAAATGGTGCGGGGTCTGCACCAGAAGCCATACAAGGAGAGAATAAAGGGAGCTTAATATGTATACCCTTGAAGAAAGGAGGGAGGGGGACATGATAGAAAACATTTAAGTACCTGAAGGAATCAATAAAGTCCAAGAGGGTAGCATCTTTCAGAAAAGAATGTGTAAGAACAAGGGGCACAATTTGAAGATAGAGGGGATGACTCAGGGCAATGTAAGGAAGTATTTTTTCACAGAAAGGGTAGTGGATGCATGGAACAGCTTTCTTGATGAGATTGTGGGGTCAAAACAGTGGGGGAATTCAAGAATGCATAGGACAGACATAAAGCAATTCTTGTGGGGGTAGGAGGAAGTAGACTGTTGGTTAACCAGGATCTGCAGTTTATCCAATAGGTAGGGAAATGGGAAGACTGAGTGGGCCAAGCGGTCCTTATCTGCTGACAAAATCTATGTTTCTAATTTTCTACAGCTGTTTTCTCTTCTTTGCTGCTACAGGAGTTGCAATAAAAGAGGGTATAAGCCTGTAATCATTTCCCTATAGTACATTTGTTTTATTAAAACCATGACTTTCAGTCAAGCTACTCTCTAGGAAAAATCACACTTTAACATGCATCAACTGAATGGCATAGGAATTATTGACTATATCACACTACATCTACAGAACCACCCAGGATCATATTAGAATGTCACTGCACCCCAGAATGCATTGCTGCATTAGGGCTGTGTCCTTAGCGATGGTGCATTTATTTTAACAGAATACAAAATGGAGAAAAGATAGCTTGATTTCTTTACTAAACTTCAAATTTTAAAAGAAGCCATCATTTAGTTGGTGTCATGAACACAGAGTGACACCATATTGGCTGTGAAAGCGGAAGATGTGTGCCCTTTCCATTAAGCTTATACTATACTGTGAACCCATGACCTATAAAAATATTTTTTCATTTACATCTGACTAATGTTAGGCAAGGGAAGGCAGTGTTTATTTATATGGTGCCCATTCCCGGAGGCTCTGGGAACCTCACATAAAAACAGGTAAGGGAATAAAAGCATACATATATATAGGTATATATTAAAACAAATAAATATTTCAGATAAAAAAATGCAGTGACTAATTCATTTCAGTAGACCTTATTTCATCAGGTTAAACATCTATGTCTGGGAAGGCCAGAGAGAAAAGGTGAGACTTAAGGCAGCTCTTAAAAACCTCAACTAAAGGGGCCTCCTTGTTGACAAGAGGAAGCCAATTTCACAGGATGAGGCCGGCCTCATAAAGGCTCTGTCACTGGCAGTTTTTAGCCTCGTCCTGGGAATCACCAGGCGGTCCCTAGAGGAATGGAGGGAACAGGCTGGGGTGACAGATGTTAGGAAATCAGACAGATAGCCAGGGTCTATTCCATGTAGGGAGAAAGCCCACCTTGAAGATAACCCTCCCTCTGACCTGCAGCCAGTGCAATTCATGCAGGGGAGTTACATGACAGAACCTTGGAAAGGCCTGTCTGCAATCTGGGAGCTGTATTCTGCATTAGCTGCAGTTGACAGTGGGTATCTCCCGAGACCCCAATTCAAAGAGACCACACCAGGGAGGGACAGTATTCACCTAAACTGTAGTCAGTATGAAAAAAGTAGGAACAGAGCACTAACCACTGGAAAAGGCCTTTGATAGAAGCCCATCTCTTCAAGTTGTGTAACAGGGCGTGCTTTGAAACAACTGAGAAGCTGCATGGGATATACTATATTGGATTAGAAATCTGCAACAAATCTCTCTTACTTACATCTGAGGGAAGTTTTCCTTACTTTACAGTCTTACATTGGTATTGCTTTGTGTTTAATTATTTTGGTTTTTAAATCAGGAAAAGGGTTTTCAAAACTGCTTATCTTGTGAACAACTTCAGAAGGGTTGAAATAACTGCATATTTGATTTTCCTTTGTGGGTAACTGGACTGTCTACTAGTATTCTGTGACAGTTTGCATCAATATATTTTGAAATAATTTACTGGTAGTGGCTGTGTACTTCAAATAGCAAAAGGCTGCAGTTTGTAATTTGATGCCAGACACAGCCTCAGGTGGGGGAAATTGTCTTCACTAGTCAGGGAGACCTTGCATCATAGCCAATTGTTTTGGGTGGAGGAACATTCCAGCATTGATCAAGTACTATAAACTACTGGTGTGATCCTGTTTCAGACAGAAGCCCATCTCTTCAAGTTATGTAACAGGGTGTGCTTTGAAACAATTGAGAACATCTGAGGGAAGTTTTCCTTACTTTACAGTCTTACATTGGTATTGCTTTGTGTTTAATTATTTTAGTTTTTAAATCAGGAAGGGGGTTTTCAAAACTGCTTATCTTGTGAGCAACTTCAGAAGGGTTGAAATAACTGCATATTTGATTTTTCTTTGTGGGTAACTGGACTGTCTACTAGTATTCTGTAACAGTTTGCATCAAATTACTTTTAAATAGTTGACAAATCAGTTACTGGAGGTTAGCTGAATTACTATAAAGGGCAGTACTCACCAGGGTGGTGGAGCACTGGTGTATTTGATTGTTTCTAACAGTCACCAGTGGTTGTGGACTACCCGCCCATCCTTCCCCACACCCCACACCCCCAGGCGTAACGTTTCCTTTATAGCCAAGGTTCTGACATCACTTTCTCAACAGGTCTTGGGGCAGAACTGTCATATTCTTAATAACCCAGCACAGTGCATAAATGGTAAGTACACACCACAAAAAGGAAGAAATATATATATATATATATATATATATTTATTAATATATATTACATATTGTATATTATAAGGGAGAGGGACATGTGGGGAGTGGTGCAATGCACTGGCTGTGGGGCAGCAGTTTTCCAGGAGACATTCTGGAAACTGCATTGCTGTCCTATCTGAAGGCAACTGTCAGCTCTGAGGGAGGAGGTTGCCCACCTCCAGGCTGAACTGGCAAGGACTAAGGGAGTCCTCCCCCACCCAAAGAGCACCACTGCCACAGAGGCTGCCAAGTATGAAGAGCAGTTGGACCACAGTGGGTTCTGGAAGGGTGTGGGTGGTGGAACAGAGGCAAAGCCCCCTAGTCGTACCTCTACACAAACCATATGCCAGTCTGGCAGATCAAGGTTCCTCTATGATGGCACCCTCAGTGGAGACCAAGAAGAATGCTGAGGTCACCCACAAGGAAGACCCACAGAAGGGTGGCAAGGGATACCACAGGGGAAGGAAACAGCTTCTGATAGGGGACTCAGTTGTTAGAGGGGTGGACCTGGGGAAGGGAGAGGAGAAGGAAGTAAGGTGCCTGCCTGGTGCCATGGCTTGGAGGGACAAGAAGCGAATCCTCAGGATTGCAGAAGCAGCATCACAGGAGAGGGAACTAGATATCATTGTCTACCTTGGGACAAATTACCTAGCTAGGCATGGGATCAGTGCAGTGCAGGATGAAATTGTGGAGTTGTGGAGGGGCCTCAGACAGGTAGCAAGCATGGTTACTTTCTCAGAGGTGCTGCCAGTAAATAGAAGGGGTGAGGCTAGGGTACTACACACCATGCAGTTTAATGAAAGGTTGCAAAACTGGCGCACAGCACAGGGCTTTGGCTTCATTGGGGACTGGGGGTACACCTGGAGAGATGAAGGTCTATACTGGCACCATGGTCTGCATCTGTCCATGAAGGGAACCAAGATCCTAAGTGACAGGTTTAAATGCTTCCTTGGCAAGCTTTTAAACTAGCCATGGGGGGAGGTGCTAATAAGAGGCAGGAAATTTCAAGCCTCCCCCCCACAAAACATGACAAGTAGTAAGGTAAATACTGAGGTACAGTGCTCAACAGAGGGCAGGACAGGGGTAAATGGAAAAATAGACAAGGGCAAAAAGAGCAGGCATGGGGGAAAAAAGGATAAAGCCAACATTAAATGGAGGGCAATGAGTACCAATGCCCGTAGTCTGGGAAACAAGCTTCCTGAGCTAGTAGCCTTGATGGAAGATGAAAAATTGGATATTGTGGCAGTCACAGAAACATGGTACACGGGGAACCATGACTGGGATGTCAGCATACCAGGGTACACAGTCTACAGAAGGGACAGGGAGGGGAAAAGAGGAGGTTTGGTAGCTCTATACATAAGGGAAGGGATCAAAGCTGCAGAACTAAAAAGTAAAGTGGGAGGACAAGAGGCACCCTGGGTCACCTTGGAGACAGGGAATGGCATCACAATCTGCACAGGGGTTGTATACAGACCCCCATCTCCAGGGGAGGAAATGGACAAGAAAATGATAGAGGACATTCTCAAAATGGCTGAAAAATGGGAGATACTGTTGATGGGGGACCTGAATACGCCAGAAGTTAACTGGATGACATGTACTGCAGCCACATCCAAGAGCAGGGTTATTCTCGATGCCCTGCAGGGGGCAAGCCTTAGCAGTAGTGGCTCTAGTCACAAATGGTTACCAGGGCACAGCTGGGGCACAACAGATGGCATCCAGGGCACTGATATATTGTTACAATGGGGGACACTCTGCACCATATGGGGCACCAACTGGGGCACAGCATTTTTTCACCAGGGCACGTGCCCTGGCGGGCCCTGGTGTAGAGCCGCCACTGGGCCTTAGACAGCTAGTGTTGGAACCCACTTGGGAGGGAGCAATACTAGACCTGGTACTCTCAAATGGAGAGAGGACCACAAATTTAGAAGTCAGTAGACATCTGGGAACAAGCGACCACTGGCCAATGTGCTTCACAATAAGCACAACCATGGAGACAAGCCATACAAAAACAAGCATACTAGACTTTAGAAGGGCTGACTTTGGCAAAATGGGTGAATACCTGAGGAATACACTAGCTAATGGCCAAAAAGGAGGGGTGGAAGAACAATGGAGAAAAATCAAAACTGACATCATAGAGGCAACAAGCCTTTGTGTGAAACAGATAAAGAAAACAAAGCGGAGTAAAAACACTATGGTTCTCAAAAGAGGTGGCAGGGAAGGTTAAGAAGAAAAAGGCTGCATTCAAAAAGTATAAGGCAGAAGGAGCATGACAGGGAACTGTATCAATTAAAGCAGAAAGAAGTGGGGAAGGCAGTCAGAATAGCAAAAGCCCAAACTGAGGAAAAAAATAGCCAATTCAGTTAAGGGGGATAAAACCTTTTATAGGTACATTAGGGAGCATAGAAAGGTTAAGGGAGGAATAGTGAAGATTAATAAGGGAGAGGGGAGGTGGGCAGAGGGAGACAGTGAAAAGGCAGAGATATTGAATGAATACTTTTGCTCAGTATTCACAAAAGAAGATGAGAAGGAGTTACCTAAACCAGACAACAGAAGCACTCTGGGAAGGGGGGTTGACACCAGTCCATTTACAGAAAAAAGAGTCCTGAAAGAACTCCTAAAACTCAAGGTGGACAAAGCAATGGGGCCTGATGGGATTCACCCCAGAATCCTAAAAGAACTAAGGGAGGACCTAGTGACACCACTGACCACACTTTTTAACAAATCATGGGAGGATGGGGTGGTACCTGAGGACTGAAGGAGGGCAGATGTGATTCCCTTCACAAAAGTGGGAGCAAGGCAGAAGCAGGAAACTACAGACCTGTAAGTTTGACCTCAGTGGTAGGGAAAATGATGGAATCACTTCTGAAAGAAAGAATTGTTGAGTACCTAGAGGCCAGCGGGACACAGGACCCAAAGCAGCATGGATTTACAGCAGGAAAGGCATGTCAGATGAATCTAATTGATTTCTTTGACTGGGTGACCAAAGTAATAGACCAGGGAGGGGCTGTGGATATGGCCTACCTAGACTTTAGCAAGGCATTTGACACAGTCCCTCACAAAAGATTAATAATCAAGTTAGCCAGCCTGGGAGTGGGTCCCAGGGTGGTAGCTTGGGTTGCAAACTGGCTGCACAATAGGACACAGAAGGTAATAGTGAGTGGAACACATTCCGAAGAAAGGGGGGTCACTAGTGGAGTACCTCAGGGCTCAGTACTGGGTCCAGCCCTCTTTAACATCTTTATAGGTGACATTGCAGAGGGTCTGGAAGGAAAGGTATGCCTCTTTGCAGATGACACAAAGATCTGTAAGAGAGTTGATACACAAGGGGGGTAGAAAGGATGAGAAGGGACTTGGCAAGGTTGGAGGAATGGTCAGACATATGGCAACTTAGATTCAATGCAAAGAAGTGCAAAGTAATGCACCTGGGAAACAAAAACCCAGGAGAAGAGTACACAATAACAGGGGAGGTACTAACAACAACAAAAATGGAACGGGACTTGGGGGTAGTCATATCAGATGATCTAAAGGTTGGTAAGCAATGTAAGAAGTCAGTAAGGAGAGCCAGGGAGATACTGGGATGCATAGGAAGGGGCATCACAAGTAGAAAAAGGGAAGTGGTTATCCCTCTGTACAGACAGTTGGTGAGACCCCATCTGGAGTACTGTGTGCAGTTTTGGATACCTCATCTACGCAAGGACATAGCCAGGATGGAAGCCGTCTAGAGGAGGGCAACTAAAATGGCGCAGGGTCTGCATCAGAAATCATATGAAGAGAGACTGAGAGAGCTTAATATGTATACCCTTGATGAAAGGAGGGATGGGGGGACATGATAGAAACATTCAAGTACCTCAAGGGAATCAACAAAGTCCAGGAGGGTAGCATCTTTTAGAAAAAGAGATGTGTAAAACAAGAGGACACAATTTAAAGATAGAGGGGGGATGGCTCAGGGGTAATGTGAGGAAATCTTTTTTGCTGAGAGAGTGGTGGATGCATGGAACTGCCTTCCTGGGGAAGTTGTTGGGGCTAAAACAGTGGGGGAATTCAAACATGCACGGGACAGACACAAGGCAATTGTAGTGGGGGGTGGCAGGAAGTAGGCTGTTGGTTAACTAGAATCTGCAGCTTATCCAGTAGGTAGGGAAATGGGCAGACTGGATGCGCCAAGTGGTCCTTATCTGCCGTCAAAGTCTATGTTCTATGTTTCTATAAATAGAATAATAGATCGGTTCTCATGTATTACAAAGCAGGAATTCCATTGAGAGGTTCTGGGGACACAAGAAACCTTGAGAGTGAAACTCGAGAGGTTTCTTGTGTCCCCAGAATCTCGAGATGGAATTTCTGCCTTGAAACACCAGAAATTATTTGTTATTCTATTTATCAAAGGCCTTTTCTGGTGTAATAGATTAGCTAGTCCCGTGATAGTATACTTCCGGGCCTCATAATACCATACTTCTGGCCCAATAATACTATACTTCCGGTCCCTGTAATACTATTGTGGCATTACCGGACGTGACTACTGTATGAACCATGAGTTTTTTTTTTCTATGAGAGAAAGAAGTGGGAACAGATTGGGAGCTGGGGGGGTGCAAATGAGGAGCGAGGAACAACACTTAGAGTCTGACGAACTCTGCAGACCGCAGCAGCACAAGTAAGAACTTGAAAATTCCTTGCATCCATATATTACAAAAAATAACAAATAGTTTGTGGTGTTTCAAGGCAGAAATTCCATCTCGAGGTTCTGGGGACACAAGAAACCTCTCGATGGAATTATTGCCTTGTAATACACCAGAACCTATCTATTATTCTATTTTTTATATGCTTTTTGGGGGTATTATTTTAAGAATCCATATATTACAAAACACTTATATAATGAGGAAGGCATCAGGTCAGTGGGTCCAGTGGAGCCTGAATTTCAGATTTCTTTCTGTATTTGAGACACCTCTGAAATAATGTAAAGGATTTGTACCTATTGAAGTATCGGTCTTTGTTTTTCCGGTGGGGAGTGCTCTCTTCAATCTGGCTGATGTGTATGTTCCAAGTTATTTCAGTTAAAGTAATAAAGTTCCTTACCTCAATGAGTAACTATTTTAAGACAACAAAATAAATGCAAAGTATTTACAATGAACACACTGAGGTTTTCCATTATTTTCCAATCTAGAACAAATAATTAATAGTTGGCACCAACAGTCTTTGGTACACACAATTCATCCAAAATCTGAATTTCAGGGGCCTTCCATTTTTATTTTATTAATTTTTTTAAATAACACATGATGGTTTGCTCTTGTTTATTTATTTATTTAAAATTTGGTAACCGGAAGAGGCACACTGAGCTGAGGCTCGTTTCCAGGTGTGACCCAGGGGAGAGGGATACAAGAGGCAAGATTACAGAAATACAACAGTGTCAGGCAGATTACAAAGTCACCTGGGTAAGAGCAAAATACAATATTAATGTACAAGGTGTATATACAGTATCAGATTACAGGATGGTCAGACAGATTACAAATGTCCTGGGTAAAAGCAAATTAAAGCAAGGTACATACAAGGTATGAGTCAGTGAACAGGTTGAACATGTAAGACAATTGATAAAGATGTAAACAAAACAAAATCAAAGTAATTATAGTGAGTATGGGAGCCTGAATTATACTGTGCTGTTTCATCTGGTCACCTTGCTTATACCTGTCAGTAAGCCATAATCCTGTGTTGTGACATCACAACCTGTTGCCTTGTTACTTATTCTGATATAACAAGCAGATGATTATTATGACTTCAGGACAGGAAAAGCAGTGGGAACAGATGAAGTGGTAGGGGCAAAGAGATTGTTTTCATGAAAATGTCAGTTAGTATTGTAATTAAGAATGGAATATACTGACCGCATTGCTAAAATTGTTCAGGAAGCAGGAGAAAACATGGACATCCTGGTACACATAGGGACTAATGATCTCACCAGCTGGTCAGTTGTGGAGACCAAGGAACACCTTACCAGGCTGGGTGACAAACTATCATCCATTTCATCTGGCATCTCCTTCTCTGAGATCCTGCCAGTTTGGGAGAGGGGGGCAGATGGACAGAAGGTCAGAGAAGGGGAGATAGGTGAGCTAAACATGTGACTCAAGGGCTGGTGCCAGGAAAAAATACACACATTTTTAGGGAACTGGCAACAGTTTTGGGAGTGAAAGTTCTTTAAATTTGATGGACTGCATCTGACTAAGGAGGGAGTCAGTGCATTGGGGCAGAAGTCTGACTTCTTTGCAGAATATTTAAACTAGCAAATGGGAAGGGGGTGCAGCACCTCATACGTCGAACGAGAAGAACACCCTTCCCCCCTCAGCTAGTGGTCAAACATGAATTCAGCATGTTTGCAGTTCATTTGCATCACCAGGTAAGGAAAAAGGTCCGGCTTTCCATACGTTGCACAGGGAAATGCCAGATCTCACCCAACAACTAACACACCGAAATCTGGCTATTGGAAAATCATGTACACAAATGCTCACAGTCTAGGAAACAAGATCCCAGACCTGCAGGCACTAATGACAGAGGCTAAACTGGACATAGTAGCAATTAGTGAGACTTTTTTTACCAGTAACCACACTTGGGAGACTTCAGTACCTGGCTATGTACAGTTCAGAAGAGACCGAGGTGAAAAAAGGGGGGGTGGAGTGGCTCTGTATGTCAATGAAAATATCAAAGCTACAGAAATTCAGAATACACATAAAGAGCCAGAAGAACTGTGGGTCACCCTGGAAACAGGAAATGGGACAGCCATGTGAATTGGGGTTGTCTACAGGCCCCCAGGCCAGGGGGAGGACACAGACACATTACTGTTAGAAGATATACAAAACATGACAGCTAAATGGGAGGTTCTGATAATGGGAGACTTCAACATGCCAGATACAGATTTATTAATACCAGCAGGAACATTTGCCAGAACTAGACACATGGTGGCTTTCCTGCAGGGGAAGGGCCTCAAACAACTTATACAACAACCCACAAGAGACAGGGCTATCCTAGATCTAGTATTGACTAACAGGGAAAGGATCATAGATCTCCCAGTAGAAGGTCACCTGAGGGCCACTGACCATCACATGGTGTGGTTCAGTTTGGCCACTAGAACTAAATCATCCCATTCCAAGGCAAAAATATGGGACTTCAGAGGAAATGACTTTGATAAGATGGCCAACAGAGTTAAGCTAGCCCTGGCAAAAAGAAATACAGGTAAGGGGGCTACAGGCAAAGTGGGCAAGCATTAAGGATGCAATACTTGAAGCAACATCCCATTATGTTAGAGAGAAAGGAAGTGCAAAAGAAGAAGGAAACCACTTTGGTTCTCAAAAACAGGAGCAGAAAATGTCAGAGCCAAAAGGCTGGTCTTCAGGAAATATAAGAGAATGCAGCGGGATGAAGATATGGAGGCATACCAAACCTCCCTAAGGAAAGCAGGGAACACAGTAAGGCAGGCAAAGGTCCAAACCAAGGAAACACTAGCACAAACAGTAAAAGAAGGTGACAAGACTTTCTATACATACATTAGTGAAAGGAGAAAGTCCAGAGGGGGTATTGCTAAGATCAAAGGAGATAAGGGGGCATGTGAGGAGGAGGACCATGTAAAAGCATCTATCCTAAATAGATACTTCTGCTCAGTATTTACTGAAGAGAAGGTAGGGCAGGGCCCACAGCTCAGCACCATGGACACAAGTGGGAGGGAGGGGTGCACTAGTCCCTTCACAAAAGAAAGGGTCCTACAAGAGCTCAATAATCTCAGGGTGGGCAAGGCAATGGGACCTTATGGCATACATCCCAGGGTACTAAAGGAGCTAAGGGTGGAACTAGCAGAGCCATTATCAGAACTGTTTAGTGAGTCTCTTAGCACAGGAGAGGTCCCAGAAGACTGGAGAAGGGCTCATATGATCCCACTCCACAAGAGTGGTAGCAGGGAGGAGGCAGGAAACTACAGACCAATCAGTCTTACTTCAGTAGTGGGCAAGATTATGGAGGCACTCCTTAAGGAAAGGATAGTGCAACACCTGGAATCCATAGGAGCATAGGATCCAAGACAGCATGGGTTTACAAAAGGAAGATCCTGTCAAACTAATCTCATAGATTTCTTTGACTGGGTAACCAGAGTCGTGGACCAAGGGGGAGCAGTTGATGTCGCCTATCTTGACTTCAACAAAGCTTTTGATACTGTTCCACATAGAAGATTGATTAATAAGCTGGGTAGGCTCAGGGTGGATCAGAACTTGGTCAACTGGGTGGCAAACTGGTTGATGGGCAGAAAACAGAGAGTGGTGGTAAATGGTATACAGTCAGAAGAGATGCAAGTCACAAGTGGGGTACCTCAGAGATCAGTCCTGGGACCAGTCATCTTCAATATCTTCATCAGTGACATTGCAGATGGACTGGAGGGTAAGGTTTCCCTGTTTGCAGATGGCACCAAGATCAGCAACAGAGTAGATGATCCAGATGGGATGGGCAGAATAAGAAGAGATCTGGATAAACGACTAGCAAATTGGTTGGAAGAGTGGCAACTGGGGTTTAATGCAAAGAAGTGCAAGATCATGCACATAGGGAAGAGAAACCCTAAAGCCACCTATAGGCTGGGAGAAGAGGTGCTGGCAGTCACAAGGGAAGAAAGAGACTTGGGCATCATCATCACCGATGACCTGAAATCATCCAGGCAGACTACTAAAGCAGTAGGTAATGCTAGGGGGATGTTGGGGTGTATTAGTAGGGGTATCACAAGTCGGAAGAAGGAGGTAATAATCCCTCTTTACAAGACACTGGTTAGGCCCCATCTGGAGTACTGCGTGCAGTACTGGAGGCCACACCTTCACAAGGACATTAACCAAATTAAGGCAGTCCAGAGAAGGGCAACCAAAATGGTGCAGGGACTACATCAGAAAACATATGAGGACAGATTAATGGAGCTCAATATGTATACCCTACAGCAAAGGAGGGAGAGAGGTGATATAATCGAAACATTCAAACACCTTAAGGGCATTAACAAGGTGAAAGAGTCTAACATGTTTCAATATAAGAACAATAGCAGGACAAGGGGACACAGCATGAGATTAGAGGGAGGCCGATTAAGGGGTAATGTGAGGAATTTCTTTTTCACAGAAAGGGTGGTGGATGCATGGAACAGCCTACCTCAGGAAGTGATGGATATGAATACAGTGCAGGGCTTCAAACAGGCATGGGATAGGCATAAGGGAGCAATACAGATGAGTACAAATAGATTGGCCATTGACAGACCAAAGGCCGATGGCACATTTATCAGGTAGAAAAAGAAATGGGCAGACTGGATGGGCCTTGCCGTCCTTATCTGCCTCAACTTCTATGTTTGTATGAAATTAGTATTTGAAGACTGTTTTAAGATTTAGGGTCCCGATGATGCCAACCATAATTGTTGAAAGAGACTAGAAATCACTGTAAGTATTAGTGGTAGTTTTGTACCAGACCAAAGTACAAAATCAAGAATGTATTTCATAAATGTTTTAACCCTAATAATTTACAGTGTTTTATTAGACAGATATACAGCTAACCATATTGCACACAGTTGCCCTGTTTATAATCCCGATGTTAAAGTATTGCTCAGAAGAAACCTTAATTCCTGTAAGGTTTACCCCAAACCGAAAAGGCAATTTAATCACAACGCTATTAATTCCGTTTTTTTTGTTGTTGTTGTTAATAGAATAGATTTGAAAAGACTGGTAACTAACTCAACTAAAACATTTTTTTTAAACCAAGTCAGCTGTTGTATAAAAGTTCTATTACCCCACTGTCTATACTTCAAGAGCTGCAGTAGCCCCGAAATGAAGTGCCGATTGTCGGGGTTGAGATCCAGTGTCGGTGCCCAAGTAGGCGGTGCTGTTGCTGTAATAATAGTACCACGCTGGGAGATGAAAGTTCGGGCAGCCTTTCAGCCATTTGCCGCTTCTGCCTTCATGCCTGATGTGTGAGATCACTCCCCAGGGGAGCCCTCCTTCTCTTCACTCTGCGCGCCTTTCCTCAGAATCTCAAATATGTTATTTTCAGAACTAAATGCAACAATAAAAAATACCGGTTGGACAGGTCTCCGGAATGGCAGCAGTACTTTCTAAAGTAGTTATTATTGGCGTGTGTAATACTTGTGGATGTTTAATTGTTTTCGCCTCTCTATTGTCTGTTTTATCAGTTATTTATCAGTGCCCTAGGCTGACACTTGGAACAAGATAAGATGATCATCCATTCCATAGAGGCACTGAAGGATGAAAATTTCACCTGATCATAGACCGACAAGACATTTGTAGCACGTAGCACGTTCTTCAGCTGGTGGTTCTAGTCCATCACAGGTATTTAATATACAATCTCTTCTCTAGCGGTCTCATCCTGTTTCTGCAGTTTAGAAGTTGAAAATTACACTGTGCATGTGGGGTGAGGGGAAGTTCTTGATAGGCTAATAAAAACGGGAATAAGTGTATTTTTGTCAATAAAATGTTATTGGGTAAATACCTGCCCATTGAACAGTGCAACCCCCACCCCCCCAACACACACACACACATACACACACAATCTGAATGTTTTTTTTCGCGGGTGTGAGCAGGGGAGCAGTTTTGTTAATAACACTTTCCTGCACTTTGCACTAATCACATCAAAACCTTGCACTTTACAGCCCTTTAAAGAGGACAGGAAATTATTTCTAATCTGAAGCTATTTATGAGGTTCCCATTTGTAGAAATTATATCCATAAGCTTAAATTAGCCATATGTAACTGTACCTGCTTAAAAAGTTATACGAAAAACATTTTGCATTGTTTTTATGGGCAGCATTATGTTACAGTTCTCTTCAGGGAACCAGCGATCTGAATTTTAACTATGTCAGGGTTTGAGCACAGAACTCTAAACATGGTTCTGCTAGGATCATAGCTCATGTTTAGCATTCTGTACTCATACCTTGAAATAGTAAAAACTCCAAATTACTGCTTTCATAGATTCATAGAAGTGTGATGGTAGAAAAGGACCGAACTGGGCCCACCAAGTCTGACCATTTGCCCAGCTATCTGCTTGGACCAGTGCCTCCCCCTTTAACATTCCCATGTGGTGGTCCCATGCCCATTTGAATCCCTCCACTGTTTCCTCTCCAACGACTGCTTCTGGAAGTCTGTTCCACTTTTCTACAACTCTCTCTGAGTAATAGTATTTTCTAATGTTACCCCTGAACTGTCCTCCCTCCCTCCCCCTGCAGGCCATGCCCCCTCGTCCTCTGACTTCATTTCATCTTGAAGATGCTCCCCCCGGCACCCTGTTTATACCCTTAAGGTACTTGAATGTCTCAATCATGTCCCCCCTCTCCCTCCTCTGCTTCAAGGAGTACATGTTCAAATCTCTCAACCTTTCTTCATAGGATAGGTGGCTTAACCCTTTTATCATTTTTGTTGCTCTCCTCTGAACCCTCTCTATCCTCCCCACATCCTTCCTGAGGTATGGCCTCCAGAACTGGACTCCGTACTCCAAGTGTGGTCTAACCAAATGGGTGTACAAGGGTACTATGACCTCCCTATTCCTACTGGTGATCCCCCTTCTGATGCATCCCAGCATTCCACTCCCCCTGGCCACTGCCCTTCTGCACTGCCCTTCCACCTTCAGGTCCCTGGATATAATGATGCCCAGGTCCCTTTCTTGCTCCAGCTCTCTGCCTCCCATATGGTATCCTGCCTTCTGATTTCTGTAGCCCAGATGGATGATTTTACATTTTTCTGCATTGAATTCAAGCTGCCACCTTTTGGACCATGCCTCAAATCTCCCCAAATCTCTCTGCATTTGTTCCACCCCTTCCTCCGTGTCCACCGTGTTCCATGAAGGAAATGGTGCAGAATGTTGTTCATAAAAAGGAAAAGACTGAATCACAATGTTTCACATCAGTAGTTATTCAGATACAGTTCAATGTGGCTTATTTGGAGGCAAGTGGTTCATTTCTGTTAGTAGTCAAATTACTAACAGCTGCTAATTAGCACAGATTTCCTGTCCCCTTTAAGTGTAGTTGTCTGGGTAGGGGGACACTATCCCTCTTGAAAATAGGCATTCTTTGTCACTGTGTGCCTACCCAGTCAACAAACGTTAGAGAGCAGTTGACACCTTTGGAAAAACATCAGAAAACATAATACTTAGACATAGTTCAGCTTGTATTTCACCCATCCTCTATAGCTTTCTCATCTCCATTATGTAGCACTAAAGAAACCCCCACAAAAAGAAGATATTTAACCCTTAGAGTTCATCTGCCTTTACAGCTTATTCTCTACTTGAAATCATAATGCTCTGTTGTGACATCACAGTTTGTTGCCATGGGAATAACAATGACATCAGGTTGGGAAGAAGCAGTAACAGCAGGTGAATTCTCAAGGAAAAGCTATCCTGTTTTTATGCATATGACCCCAGTAATAATGGAGATAAGAACTACAGAGCTAATGAAAAATATAAGCTGCTTTGTGTCTAAATATTACGTTTTTAAAAGTTCTTCCCAAGGCATCGGTGGCACTTTAAATAAACAGACATATAATGTGTAGACGTGTTCAGGAAGCCAAGCCAGAAAGTCTAAAGGGTTAAACAGCAGAGGGGGACGATCAGTTTACATCCGACCTTCTTTGTTATTTTCTTTAGTATTTTTTTCCCCGGAATGTAGCCTTTTGTAAGTAGAACCGATTCAACCTGCTCAGCTGCTCACCTGGGGCCGATGCTCGCGAGCCCCGCGCTGCTGCTGTCGCTGAGCTGCTGTCGGCTGTCCCCAGGGGGGATGTGAAACTGACAGCTCCGCCCCTGTTGCCATGGAGCCGAGCGGACGCGTGGCGGGCTGCCGGAGGGCAGCCAGCACCAAGCGTGTTCTAGCGGTTCTTTAACCGGGAAAGCCGCTGTCGTGACGTCAAGGGAGAGGCGAGGGGGCTCCTGCCGCCGGGCCAATAACGTGAGGGCGTGCTATCAATAAACAGGCTGTTCTGCTCTACTGAGGACAGTGTAAGAAAGAGCGAGAGCTCAGTGGTGCTCTACTTACACACACACACTTTTGTGACAGCTAGAACTTGGTGGGACTATAGAGTGCATCCACGCGCCTGCCCGCGTCTGTCACTCAGTCAGCGCCCAGTCCCATAGCCATGGTCACCAGTAACGCGTTCAGCAGCCTCGGCCCCAGCGAAGAGGTCTCGAAGCAGCCGGAGCAGCTCAGTCCCGGCGACAGCGGCAGCAAACGGAAACGGCCAGGTCCCGAGGATGTGACCCCTGAGGAGCGGGCGGTTGACGCCTTCGGCTGCTTGCGAGCGCCAGTCAAGAAGCCCCGCGCTCTTCGCTTCAGGAAGCAGAACCTGCAGGACGCGAGGCGGCGGCAGCGGCGGGACTCCGGCTTCTTTGAGGATTGGGAGTCCCCGACCGTCCAGCAGCAGCCGCCTCCGCTGTCCAGCTCCTGCCCGGGGATAGACTGGGAGAGTCCGGCACTGAGGGGCTGCCTGTCCCCGGGGCGGGAGCAGCCGCTGTCCTCGCCGTTTGAGGTGCAGAGCTTCAAGGAGTACGGGAAGGCTTGCTATCAGTACAAGAGGACATTGGAAGGCAACTTCCACCCGCTGCACTGTTTAGCGCAGCAACCACAGGTAAGGAGGCGGCTGTAGACTTCTGTTGCATTCTGTTTTATGCGTCTGGATGCTCCTTTCTCCATAAATTTTGTTTAACTTTCTGACCAAATGGCTTGTCCCCTTGCAGCTCCTGCAGGACTAGGGGCGGGGATGCATGGAAGTCAGAAATAAAAGATGTGAACAGAAAGTGAAAAGAAAAAAGTCTATTGTCTAGAGATTTCTTCCGATAATGAAGGTTTCTGAAATCCGTTTTATTTAATTCAAACATATGTTTATTTTGCAGGTGACCGCCGAAGCCAGATGCAAGTTGATCAGCTGGTTGATCCCAGTTCACAGGCACTTCGACCTTTCCTTTGAATCTCTGTGCCTTGCAGTGAACATCATGGACCGCTTTCTCATCACCACCCCTGTGGCCTCTGACTGCTTTCAACTGCTAGGAGTCACTTCACTTCTCATCGCCTGCAAACAAGTGAGTGTTCTTCATTCATACAGAGCCGGCCTGGTGTGGGGGGCAACGGGGTTAGTTGTTGGGGGCCCTTAAATGTATATTAGCGATTATTGTTATAGCGTTACAATGCATACTGTAGTTGGAAGGTTCTGTCTGGGCGCATTGATGTCCAGACTTTGTAAGACCGATGACCTGCGGTCTCCATCTGGGGCCACTAAAGTGTGTGTGGGTGGGTGGGCAGCGACTGCTTAGACTGAGGGTGTGTAAAGCCAGCTCTGCAGTATATATGTGCCAACACTGGGGATGCAGCCTGCTGTAGTAAGTGGATGCAGAGCACAGCCCTGCAAAACAGAAAATTCCAGGTTCAAAGCCCACCACAGTCACTGGCTTGCAGTCTGACCTTGAAAAAAATGCTTATAAACTCTCCTTGCTTCAGTCCTTTCCTCTGTAGGGCTGGGTAGAAATAGGGCCCCACAGAAAACGAAATGAAGCATCCTGTTAGGTGGCTGGTGCATTCTGGATAAGGCTTATGCTAGATGAGGCTGCCTAAATAAACTGTAAAATCAAAGCATTTACAAAAGTTGAACTTTACTGTGTGTGTGTGTGTGTTATGTATATATACATATATATATATATATATATATATATATATATATATATATATATATATATATATATATATATATATATGTATATATGTATGTATATATATATGTATGTATATATGTATATGTATATGTATATATTAATTTTTGACTTTTAAAATTGTAATATCATATTTACTGATGAAATAGTGTCTACCAAATTTGCAACACATCTGTATTGTGCTAAGAAAACAAAGGGAGAGCACACCTGTCTCCCTAAGGTGCTGCAGTGCAAGTAGACCAGACATTTTGAGAACAATTGAGCACACATCAAATAGGCAGAATAAAATAACAAAATGTATTGAGTCACAGGAACACAGAACTACGGTCTCCCCTAAGGAAGCTACTTTGGGTGGTGATAAGTGGGGGATGTAGTTCTGTGTCCCTATGTACCAGTACATTTGGTTATTTTGTTCTGCCTATGTGATGTGTACACTGTTTTTCTTAAAACTTTTACATCTGTATTGTGCATTTGAACATTTTGTGAATATGCCAGTTAAACAGTTTCAGAATTGGGAAAACTTTTTAAAATACAGTATAGAACTGGATTTTCACAGCTAAAAACCCATGCTGCATCCATGGGCAAATTTAAAGGGTCTGTGTTAGCCCCTGTCCATGGACGCAGGTGGATGTGTGGGGCCAGCAGCAAACCGTTAAGCATCCATTGTTGGACTGGTGTGGCACAGTGATTAAATTTGGTTAGACAACCCTTTTTTTGGGGTGTAAATGTACTTGGGAGGTGTTGGCCAATATGTCTACTGCTGGACATGTTGCTGCTGGAAACTGCAACCACTTGTTATAAATCAGCTGCAGTGTTTGCGGAAATGGCACCTGCTGCACCTAACATGACTAGATTCAGTGGGTGCTGTGGGAGGCGAGCATATTATCTGTATCCACTCTTTGGAAAATCCAGCCTATAATATTTAGAGACAATTCAACTAATGTTTATTATATTCTGTATAGGTGACCCCCTCCATTCTTTATTACTGAGAACATTTGCTAGAAAACACTATCTTCATTTCCCAGATGTAATCTCTTCCACATTCCTCCGCCCTGCTGAATTCATCATTTCTTGTTTGTGACTTTATAATCTGTTGCTGTGAAAATGGCTATAATCTCACAAATAGTGGATTGTGACTTCAGCTGGGGGGATGCAGAGGGAAATATCCTGTTTTCATACATGTGTCAGTGATAGAGAAAGAGTTAAGATACAGAAAATAGAAGCTGAATTATATCTGGATATTATATTTTTTTCCATGAAGCTTTTTCTTCCAGTTGGCTGACGTAGGCAGGCTGTCAAACCTGTCCTGCCTCCCCCACCCAGCACCCACCTCCCTGGATTCACCATGCCTGAAGTCCCCCATGGATTGCCCCCCCTGTGGCAGGGCCAGGAAGGGGATGGCCATCTTTCCCAACCCAGAGACTCATTTCCAGAGGTGGGTCAGTGGGCCAGGTGGTATCGCAGGACAGGAGTAGGCTGGTGGGGCTTCATGAAGCCTGTGCCAACCATTTTCTATTTCCTCCTTAAGTCCCCTGCCATGGCAGCACATAAGCAAAAATGCTATGAGAACCGCAGTCCCTCCTTTCTATGCCAATCAAGTGCCGGTGCCACCTCCAGGCCTCCACCTGGTGGCAGTTAAGGGCCGAGGTAGAAGCTGTCTGATGGATGCATGACCCCCATCACCTGCCCCTGGCAACGTGAGCTTATTCCCAAACTTGAGTTGCTGGTGTGCTAGGTGGTAAGGCACTCAGTACATCAACCCTCTGCACCACTACGCCAATGCCTGAATATTATATTTTAAAAAGTTTCCTTAATACAGGAAAAAGACTTTTAAAAGCAGCAGAGCACATTAAATGGTGAACATTTTGACCCCTACATTTTTATTCCAGTTTAGAAAGCCCTTGTCTCATGTCTCCTATGATATCCTGTTTTCCCTATTTTAAATCTGTTTTAACACTTTTTTACATTTGAAATAATATTATAGATTATGGGAGCGTCATGTGATGCTCCCAACCAATCACAGGGCTTCCTTCAGTTGCACATGAGGTACTCTATTTCCTTAAGACTGTCTCATGCGGTGTTCTTATTTAATGGGTTTCTGCTTAGTATGGCTCGTATCACAGAAAGGGACTACAAAAGGTTTTTTTTTTTTTTTATAAATCATGGCACGATCTATAATAAATTTATAGAGGTGCTAGGAGAGCCTCTAATGGATATGAGTGTTGCATCTTGCATCCCTAGGGCACCAGAACTGCTCACCTTTGGTTCGCAGTTCTCCTGCCCTAAGAACGCATGAGGTAACACTCATAGCCATAAGAGGCTCTCCTAGTGCCCTGATAAACTTATAAAAAGAGCACTTGTTTTAAAGCAGCAGTACTAGTTAATAAAAATGTACTTTTTACAGTACTTATGTCAAACAAGCCCCACAAATGACAAAACTTGAATTATTTGCTTTTAATTTTTTTTGTTCTCCTTACATTCTTTATTTTTTCTGACAGTTTAGCACAGATCCTTGTTCCGAGCACCATATTAGATTCTGAGGGAAATGGGGTGCTGCCATTCTCTCATTGGTTATTTTGCTTGCTGTAACTGGAATGCACCACCCCTTTCTTTGCCTACTGAGTGTTATAGGACAAGTAATGTAAACAAAGGGTGTAAAACAGGAAATGGTAGGGGGGCTGCCATATTTCTTGTGGATCCACACAATATTATGGATGTATTAAAAACCAAGGGGACCAATTATCAGAAAACCATAGTAAACAGCAAAAGTTAAATCTGAAATTTTAAACTACCAGGCAGTGCAAAAACCTTAGAAGTGATGAACACTTTCTGGCTAACTAGTACTTCTGCTTTAATATAGGCAGGTCTGGATTTTCATCAGTATTCTCTATAGTTTTGAACACCTGGGGCCCGATATTCAAAAGTTTGCCGGGTCCAAATCTTAATACAGTATGTGCATGCAAAATGGGCTTTGTGCAGATGTCCCATATTCAAAAGCCCGTTTAGCATGGGCAAACAGGGTTTGTGCGTGGGCAAACTGTGGAGGGGAGCACAATGCAATTTGAGGGGTGGGCCCTGAATATTGGCACAGTCTGATATTCAGAGTATTTGCACCTTACAAGGGCATTTTTGGGTCCGGGTCGCCCCTGAAAAAGGGACCTTCGGGGCTCAGTGGGCCTACCCGGTTACCAAAATTGAATAAATAAATAAATACATTTTGCACGGTTCCCTTGTATGGCACAAATACCGCTGGCCTAAGCCATGACTTGCTCTAGTCCAACCCTAGCGGTTGATGGAGGAAGTGCATCACCACCCTGACACCCAACACAGTAGTCCCTGGTGTCTAGTGATCCCTCCCCCACCCGATGCTGTGTCTGATATGTAAAATCGAGTTCCCTGGTGTCCAGTGGTCCCTCCCACATCCTGATGCCATGCCCAATATGTAATATCAAGTTCTCAGGTGTCCAGTGGTCCCACCCATTTCCCATCCCTGTACTGCATAAAGCCCCCCAGCTTGTCAGTTCAGCCTCCCATGGTGATTACCATTCCACCACTGCTGTGCTGCATGCCATTTGCAAGTTAGTCCCCCCTCACAACAAAGCCCTGGCCTCATTCCCAAACAGTGATCTGAGACCCCCAAAGTGCATCCCTCGGTGGTGGTTTGTGGTCCCCTTCCATCCATGGCACCAACAACCCACCCCTGGTCCCCCGTACCTGCCTATCAGTGCTGCAGTCAATAGACAGTGAGTGACACAGCCATCCACACACCACCTTGGCTGCCCACCATCTAACAGGAGCAAGGAGTGCGCAGGCTAGATGTACACTCCCTGCTCCTGTCAGACGATGGGTGGCTGAGGTGGTGTGTGGAGGGCTTTGCTGCTCACTGTCCACTGACCATGGCACTGATAAGCAGGTATGGGGATGGGGGTGTGTGTTGTTGGTGCTGTGGGTGGGAGGGGCCACAAACCACTACTGAGGGATGAGTTGTGGGGGGATCACTGTTCTGGAATGGAGCCAGGGCTTTGTTGTGTGTGTGTGTGTGGGGGATTTACTTGCAAATGGCATGCTGCACGGCAGTGGCAGGCCAGCAATCACCATGAGGGGATTGAATTGATACGCTTGTGGGGGCTTACTCAGTACTGGGATGGGATTGAGTGGGGAGGGTCCACTGGACACCAGGAACTTGATATTTAATATTAGGCACAGCATCGGTAGGAAAAGGGACCACCAGACACCAGAGAACTTGATATTTAATATTGGGATGGGTGTGGGTGGGGAGGGGAGGGACCACTGGATACCAGGGAACTTGATATTTAATATTGGGCATGTGTACTGGTAGGGGGAGGTACCACTAGCACCAGGGACAGTTCCCCTGGGACCAGGCAATTGGTGAGGTGTGCCGTGCAAACCAGCCTTGCTCCTCATACAGATGAGCCCATAATGGGCATGCAAATGGCCCCTTAGCACCATGCATGCCCAGTGTTCTAATTTTCATGGGGCTGTTTGAATATCATAAATTTAGCGAAGGTGCAAGCCACTGTGGTGCCCTAATTTGGGAGCCATGTTGGCACAATGCTAAGTGGCTTAGCACTGGGCTGACATGGCCCTATATTCAGTCAAAGAGTGCCAATGCACTATTCCACTGAATATAGCATCTTCAGGCACTCGGCCTATCGCAGAGTGCAGTGAATATTTCTGCACTCTGCTTTGTGCGTTTCTGAATATCTGGCCCCTCTTGTTTAACATCACTTTTCTTTTGTCTAAAATGAACTAGCATGCAGTAGACACTGCTGCTTCACCTTATGGGACAATAGGTGTACAAAAACAACTGAGAATATTTATAAGAACCTGCTACAAGCCATATTAAAAGGAGCACTCCTTTTTTATTTCACATGTAAAGAAAATGTTGAAACGGACTCAAAATGGAGAAAGAAGGGTATTGTACAAGAGTAGATGGAAGGTGATCTAAAACTATACGGGTCAAAATTTTCACCACAACATTCTCTGCTGGTTTAAGAAACATTTCACTTACAGTGTTTACAGGACGAATATTAACCACGTTTCTTGTGAGCACAAACTGTGCTGTTTCTGCACTTCTTGCATTACAAGTTTTCTGGAAGAAAGCAGAAGCCTCAAGTAATGTAATGTAGCTAATAACTATTTTCATGGTTTATGTGAATTCACCTTTGATGTGTTTCTTTTGTAAACCTTTAGGTGGAGATGTATCCTCCCAGGATCAATCAGCTCTTAGCCTTATGTTGTAACGCATTCACCAGGGACCAGCTCTGCAATTTAGAGTGCATTATCTTGATCAAACTTCACTTTGATATAGCGGCGCCTACACTTGACTTCTTTCTGGAACATTTCACCAACCTGCGGCTAGAAAAAAGCAACTTTTGTAAAAGGAGTGCTGCAGAAGCGATGCAAACAAAATTCCTGGCCAAAAGGATGTCTGAGCTCAGTCTGGCAGATTATTGCTTCAACAAATATCTTCCTTCTCTCTTGGCAATCTGCTCATTGGGACTAGCGGACCAAATGTTACGTCATCAGAGCCACATTGACATGCTGTCAAGTGAATACCCAGAGAGTGTTCTGAATGAATGCCGGGACAAACTTAAATTACTAGTGTCTCTAAATGAAGAATGCATACCATCCTTTCCAAATCTGGCATTGTCAGAAAAAGTTGTCTGAAAGTTGACTGAAAAATTTATTGCTGGCAACATTGACAGTATTAATGGAAACACGTCTGTCTGCCTTATTACTTATCTATGCAGTGTATGTGAACAATAATACAAGGCAGGGTGTGTGTTCATTGGAAGATAATGGGTACTCCTGTGGTGTGCGCTGAGGAACAAGGCCACAGACCAAGTGCTTCATGGGACAAGCTTCAGGAGTATCCATGCCTCCAAATGAACACAGCACCCTTGAGTTTGTGACTGTACTTATAAAATGGCCTAAAATTAAAAACTGGCATGGAAAATGCAGCACACTGCATTTTTGAATACATATGGGCATGGCAGGCAACCTGGTTCAGGCAGGCAGAGGGCAGTATTTGTGGGGCAATCTTGACCCATTTTATAAATACATATGTCAGTGTATATTTAAGCAATATGCTGTAGGCTGAATATGTAAAATATGCAATTTATCTTCAAGTGTGAAGATTCAGGACAATCCTTCACAAGTGATGGAGTCACCAGTGAGTTATAAAAGTCCTTTCCCCTCACAAGCAATGATAAACTGTTTTTAAACTGTTTATTTTGAGTCAGCTTTTGCATATTACGCTTGTTCCAACTCAAGTTTACTAGTTATGACTTTTAAATCTGCAGTTTGTATGGCAATTTAACTGTTTCTGTTTGATTTCAATAGCTGGCTTTAGTGCTGCACGTGGCTATTGTAATATCATCAGAAATGTGGAAGCTTCTTTCTGATTTATTCACTGTTACATTGCGATGTACTCAAAAGGGCAAAATATCTTATATGACATACCCAACTCACAAGATAAAATGATATCTCGTGATTTGGGTATAAGACTAGTATATGTTTTATGCAATAGGTGTGAAGATCACAGTGTGAAAAATGCCATTTATCAGAGCAACTATGTATATAAATCATAGACCAGTGATTTATACATGTAGTAAATATGTCATCACTGATTTATAAATATAGTTACTACATCATTACTCTGCCAGCCATCCCTGCCCCCCACCCGCCAGCTGGCCAGCACTACTTCCTCATCTACACTACAGTCACTTTCACTTTTCTGCAGTGCCCAGACATCACTGAACTCAGCCTTAATGCTACTTTCCTTATCACTTTTTATTTCATTCCAGGATTTCATCCCAGGTCCAGTTTCCACATATAAACAAATTGCTACATTTACCATTTTTTCTCTTACAATTAAAAATAAAAACAAAAAAAAAACTGTCTTTTTCCAGGGTATAGGCTGCAGCTCCTCTACCTCTGCTGGCAGATATGCAACCAATTTAGCATTACCACTTTATTAACATATTATTAATATTGTAACACGTTAATACCTACCAAACATATTATGAGCCATCTTCTTACAACCTTTGCAACATATGTAAAAACCTCCTTAATAACACATGTAACAACCACCATAAACATTTTATTTTATCACAACTACAACTCCTGAACTAAAACAGCCTGCAAAAAAAACTCTATCTGCAAAAATTGCCATACTCTAAACTCCAGTCACTTACCCAACAGCTCTCTCTCCAGTTTTTTCCCCAAACAGCCCTGTCCCTCTACACTCCAGCTCTCTTCAACAGGCCCTGCAGTGCTGCTGCCAAGTCCCACTATGCTCTTGACTGGTGAACAGATAGGTGACAGATGGTGGTGATAAACAGCATTCACTTAAATGATGGAAGAGTGACCAGTGGGGCACCACAGGGCTCAGTGCTGGGAGCGGTCCTTGTTGTCTTCATAGGTGACATTGTTGAGGAACTGGAAGGGAAGGTATGCTTTTTTGCAGGTGATACCAAAATCTGCAGTAGGGTGGACACTCAAGAAGGGTGTGGGGAGAATGTGCAGGGGTCTTGGAAACTCAAGGTGTGATCAAGAGCATTGTAGTTGGGAGCCCAGGGGCTGAGTATCGGATGGGCGTGAGGTAGTGGCGGTCACTAAACAGGAAAGGGACCTTGGGTTATTATACCTGTGGCCAGGATGATTCAGGGCCAGTCAGATAGATCTTATGAGTATCAGTCCAAGACACTGTACATGTATTCACTGGAGATGGGACGAGAGAAGGGTGATAGAGACTTTCAAATCCTTGAAAAGAATAAACAAGGTGAACTGTGAGGAACTATTAACATGAATATATTGAGCATGAGTAACAATTGAAGGACACAGGGGCATGAGTGGAAACTGATGGGAAGGCCATTGAGAGGAATATGAGAAAGTTTTATTTTACAGAAAGTGTGGTGGAGTTGCAGAAGAGTATGCCAGCTGACGTGGTGGGTGCCAAAAACCATAAATGGTTTCAAGCAAGGCTGGGACAGAGTAAAGGGTATAGAGGTTGCTCAGGGTGGTAGTGGGAAGGGGAATGGGGTGGATAGTGAGGGCTAGCACACTGTATGGACAATAGGCCTTGGGGTTTGATAGGAAAGTACAAGCAAACTGGATGAACCATTGATCTTTTTCTGTCATCATTGTCTGTGTTTCTGTGACTGCAAAGTGGCAGAGCAATGTGACTAAGCAGTGGGTAGGGCTAGTAGGATGCTGGGGTTAATAGGGAGGGGTATCTCCAACATGAAGATGGAGGTCATGTTGCCACCATATTGCTATATAGTGAGACCCCACCTGGAGTACTGTGTCCAGTTCTGGTTCCTCAGAAAGAACACAGACAGGGTGGAGGCAGTCCAGAGGAGGGCAACTAAAATAGTGCAGGAGTTGCATGAGAGGTCCTATGAGGAGAGACTGAGGGATCTCAACAGGTACACTCTGGAAGAGAAGAAAGCGGTGACATGATAGAGACCTGCAAGTACCTCACAGGATTGAATATGGTGCTGTAAGGGAGTCTCTTTCAAATGAGAAAGAACACTAGGACCAGGGGCATGCAGTGAAGCAGGAGTTGCAGAAGTAAAAGAGAGATGTGAGGAAATATTTCTTCAATGAAAGGGTCGCAGATACTTGAACAGACTACCAGCAGAAGTGGCGCAGTTGAAAACAGTGTGGGGGCGTGGCTTCAAGCATGCATGGGATAGACATAAGGGTGTATTAGGAAACGGGTACGGAGGAGGGAGGGTCACTGGAGACCAATTAGGGTCTGCAGAGACAGATTAGATGAGGAACATTTGGGCAGACTGGGTGGGCCAAGTGGTAATTTTCTGCCCAAAAATTCTATGTTTATGTGACTGCAAAAATGACCCTGTGCTGACCCTGCTCTCTCCATGCTGCCGCCAAGTCCCACAACACCCCTGACTGTAGTTCCTAAGTACCATACTGAATGTGTGCTCAAAGGAAGGATCATCACAGATACACCTCCTTTTATAGGAGGTCCCTAGACTACAGAAATTAAATAAGGGCAAAACAGTGACTGACCCCAAAATGCCATTACTGTACACTATGGGAAAACAGCACTACATTATGGAAAAAACTGCCCAACTAAACCATTACACTATGGAAAAGCATTACACTATGGAAAAATACTATGATACAGTGGCGCCAGTCAGGATGCAATGGAGTAATGCTGCAGTATATCACAAAATGCTGCAGTGAACAGTGTAATTCAATGGCAGTTAAGCCCTTTTTTCACTGCAGTATTTTGTGACGTGCCATTTACTGCAGGTTATAATGTTGTATCATGACTGGCGCCTCTGTACATAACATAATACTGTAAAACCCAGAAATGAACACAAATCCTAACAAAATTACCAGCATAAAGTAATATGTAAAATATACAATGGCCATCCATATATACTCATGAAATATTATCATCTCTCGGCATAATAAGCTTATAAAGGCCACTTACCCTTCAGTCTCATGGCTTTATGATCTTAGTAGGCCCCTTGATGCTAATATTTCCTTGTATAGGGCACTTGGCCAACAGATACTCTATATATGTATAGATATATAGATATACTATAATGACATGCGGGATATTAATATATTCACACCCTCATTATACTCTTAATCCTTAGGCTGCCAACAGAATTAGAATGTATAGGAATTTGGACTGATATATATCAGTCTGCGGCTCTGCAAAGGCTAATATTTAAATTCATCTCTGTGCTGTATTTGACAAGATTAGGAGGCAAAAAAAGTAAACAGAGCCCGGGAAAGTAACATTTTTCTTGATACTGTACTGCTGGATTACAGGAGTACTACTGCTATAAACTGCTTTGTGACTGAGTAACTAGATGGAGACACATTCTGCAATAATAGTTTAGTATAGCTGTAAAAGAGGAGCTCAGGTCACCAGATAACAATTTACTGAAATACACACCAGTCTCATTAAATTGAATTCTTTATGGGTAACAGGGTGCCTTTTTCATCCCAAATGTATGATGTCACTGACTGACTGTATCTTGCCCTCAGTTATTTGGGAACACAGTGCTACTGAGTTCTTCTGATGTCAGCATTGATTTTAATTTTTTTATTGGTGACCTGATCTCCTCATTCCGGCTTCAGCTAGGTTACCTTATCATTGGACTCTGATGTACCACACTTGAATAGGAATTATGCATTAACCTGGAACTTTACGCTTTCACTACCATAGTTCACAAAGTTGTTAATATTGTATATAGTACTGTACATAATATTTATTGAAAACTACCTTTTTAAATAAAAATCCATTTTACGATGCAAATATTTAATAACAATTAATTATGAAACATTTATGTATTTTCTAAATAAAAACAAAGATTCTTATGATTACCATTTCTTCATTTATTTGCATGAGGGCTACCATTTTACTCATGTTCATTTTTAACTGAAGGCAGTTATGGATGAGTAAACTAAAGAGAGAGGGAGAAAGGGAGAGAAGGGGGGAGGGGGAGTTGGGAGACAGAGGCAGATAGAGAGGAGTGAAAGAAGAGAGAGATGAAGGGAGAGAGCAGGAGAGAGATGGGCAAAGAGAGAGACAGAGTAAAGGGGAAAAGGGAGGAAAGAGAAGGGGGAGAGAGAGAAGGGGGGGTAGGTTTACTGGTCTGCAACTGGTGCTATGCCATGGAAAAATATTGTCGGGAGACACAGTTTGTGACAACTTGCATCAGTAAACCCTCGTTTGCATTACAACTCAGTTGTCAGTGACCAAGTCTTACTTTTGTGGAGTAGGTGATAGTGGTGGCACAATTGGGAATTTCTCACCAATATCCACTGGAGCTGCAACTGTCTGTGGAGCCCGTGGTGTCTGATGTGTGCTCTGATCCAAAAAAGGATCCCGTTCCCCATTTCTCCAGTTCGCACCATCTGCATGATCTTTAATCCGCTATGTGAACCCACACCACGGAGGGTCAGTGGGGCTATGTATAAACAAAGCCTGATTCCCGTTCTATAACATAGTAATTTAAGGTTATTTTCCTTAAAAATAGAAACTGTTAAGTAAGCATTTGAAAAAAAAAAAAAAAAAAAAAAGTTCTGTCTGGTCTGACTTGATGGCCTAGTGATTACCATTCTCACTTATCACATGGAGGACCCACCTTCAAGTCTGAAGCTTGGGATCGCACTTTAGTCGGCAAGAGGCCAAGTGCAATGTCTCAAGACTGGAGACTTGTAAGGGGAAGGGGAATTATCTATTGCCCCATTGGGTTTGCTGTTATGTTAGTAGAGCCCCTCCTTTATAGTAAGTCACTGATGCTGGATGCCCCCTGATTAAACAGTTTGGTGCTATGTAGGGGTGTCTGGAGCATTGGAGAATATTTTACAGTTAAGAAGTTTGCCTTCTAACCTGTGTGGTGTGTGTACTTTTTATTTTTCTGTAAGTGCAGTCCGGTTTCTCTGGTTGGGGGCAGCACAATTAGCTGTGCTTGCAGTGTGCAGTGCTGTTTTTTTCATTCACACTGGATACAGAGGCACCTGGTGCTCAATCTTCAGCTAGCTGTTCAAGGAGGAGGACACCATGCAGTCTGTCATCAGCTGGGTTGGTTTCTGGTAGATGGAGATCTTTACATTTCATACAGTGGTACTTGTTCGTGAGGGGTGGTCCTGAGCAGTAGAGGGGTGAGATGGTGCTACAATCATTTGGTGTGCATTATATAGCAATTGTTAAGTAGTACTTATATAGTAGGAGGATTCCAATTAATAACCATTCACATCAGAGTGAAGAATAAATCAGTTTGAATGATATACAGTATGTGTGGTGTGTACATGTTACCTGTGGGTGCAATAAAGAAACATAGTTTCTGATCTCCATTAAGCTCACTCGCTAAGCATAGCACCAACACCTTAGTCTGGTTCAATTTCAGTTGGTTTGCATCTAGACCCCCCCCCCCCCAGGAACAAGGCTGAAAATAGGCAATATTGTCTGGCCCTCCTTTCCTAGTCAAAAAAATAAAGAAATTGATACGCAAATCAACACTTAGAAGTATGACTCAGAGAATATGCCTGTGCCTTTTGAACCCTAAACCATTTACATCTCCTCAGATGCAGTGTATGTATGTGGATACTCAATGGCCTTACTCAGAATATGTAATTTATCTTCATAAGTGAAGGGCCAGGGTCATATCTCATGAGTGGCTTAGCCACAAATGAGTTACATTAACTCCTGCCCTCCTCACAAGTGATGATGACAGATGTCATATTCTGAGTCAGGCCATTAAGTGTCTAAGTTATAAAATGTAGTTTACATTGCAAAGCTTTTAATTTGTTCTTTTTTATAAAGAATTAACCATGTTTGCTTGATTTCACTGCTCTGTTTTGAGTGCTGCAGACAGGGCTGGCCTTAGGGTATATGGCGCCCCTAGGCGACCTTGCCAGTGGCACCCCCCTCACCTGTGCATCAGTAAGTCAAATAACAGATCATCTAAATTTAACAAATACAACTGCACACCATACAGAAAAGACTCACAAGTGTACCATAACTTTTGTTGTAAATCTGAATTTAAACTGAACCAAGATCATGCATAGTAATGCATCTAGCAACCTGCAGACAAATCTTTTGGCACAATGCATATTTTACAGGTGTAAGACCTTGCATGAGTCATGACATATTTTTAGAGCACTGTCTCTGCAGCCAGCAGGACGAGAGAGTGAGAGCACCCCACCCCACCCAACCCCTTGGCCCTTACCTTACCCTCTCACAGCACTCTCCTGAGTCCCTGTGTCTGACTGTGACTGAGGGTGGCTGGCCTGGGATGCAGCAGCGTGTGTGGCAGTGGCATGATGGGATGGGAGTGGGAGCCAGACCAGTGCTGACAGCCTGAGAGTGACTCAGACCACCACAATGAATTTTAATTATATTCTCTCCCCCTGCCCTGGGATGTGGTGTGGGATGGGGCCATAACATGAGCCCGAGTCCACAGTCCAGTGAGACTCGGACCACCACCTGAGCCCCCCCCCCCGTCTACAGCAACACAGGAGTCTTGCAGCCAGGACGAGACAGACCCCCCTCTCTTACTGTACCCTCTCTTACTCATCTCTCCTGAGTCCCTGTGTCTGTGACTGAGGCAAAAGGGGTGGCTGTCCTGGCCTGGGATGCAGCATCATACGTGTGATGGGATAGTAGTAGGATGGGACCCAGAGACGGACCAGTGCTGCTGATGAGACTCGAGCCTGAGACTCAGACCACCACAACTTAGAAAGTTAGAATTTCATTGAATTCACTTATATAAGTGGTTGGAACCTGAGGCAAACAACAAAGGTTAATTTAAGACCAATGAACACACAAGGGGGAAAAAAAACTGTAAAGCCTAACTGCTCCACTCCAGTCAGTGTGAACTAGTCCTCCGGCTCCTCCTGGCTCCCATCGACAATGTGGTGGATTTGATGAGCCTTCCCTGGCTCAGTGGCGCAAGCCAGGCAGCTTAGGCACTAGGCAGCAATGTGCTGAGGTGAGAATTCACAGCATGCACAAGCACTGCATGACAGTTGGATTTCTGGTGGCGGCACAGCATGAGTGGCTGGCATGATCTACTAGGGAGGGGTGACATGACGGCAACGCCGGGGTCATCCAGACCAAAGATGGGACTGTTTGGTGTGCTGTGGGTTGGGGACTTGCATGCACACACACTACCACCCCCCCGATCCACGGTCTCACTTGATTGGCTGCTGTGATGAGTCCTTCATGCCATGCTGGTCTTGCTGGTGGCTGGATTGAGTTGTGCTGCATGGTGGGGAGGGAACAGGGACAGACAATTTGATACAGATTTGGCAACTTTTGAAATCAATGTCGTCATCTGTGCTTGGAAAAAAAAAGGGAAATAAAAAAATACTTAAACGTTTGGTCTCATTGGTGCAGTGGTGACCCCTACTACCTGGCACCCTAGGCGACCACCTAGTTCGCCTATCCTTAAGGCCGGCCCTGGCAGCAGATGCCATTATGGTGGCATCAGGCACTGTGCTAGCTGCACTCCAGTTGGCGAAGTGTTCCTTTGTGACCATTCCACCACGTGGAGGTAAATGCTGATAATGCTTCTAAACGGAGATAAATTATTTATCTTCATTAGGAATGCTTCATTGGCTAAAATAATTGATCTGCAAGGTTTGTCCCTCACCTACAGTACATTGTATAAATGTATGTATGGAAGATTCCTGTGAATCTAATGATAACTTTCATAATGTATGTTGAGTTGTAATCATATTGTAAGGTGGTGGCGTGCCCACTCAGGGTGCATTAAGGGTATGCGGGCACTCCATTCTTACAATGTCACCAGGCTAATCCTACTTCGTGGGCATGACAAGGCTGAAGCCTGGGTCCTTTAAACTCTTTTGCTGGGAGGGAGTTATATCCAAGGTTAAGTTTGAAAATAACACAGTGCCTCCATCCAGAGAAAGGTTAAAGTGGTCCTGGTGTAAACATGGTACAACCCTCTTGGATGCAGTACCTCCCCACTAGATCACTCCACCAGTGAAATGACACACTGCAGGGACAGTCCCCACAAAGCATGCATTTATCACTGTAACTCAGACAAAACTCACACAATGAATTGCAACAAAAGAACTTGTGCTATATTTAGGGTCAGGACTTTGTGCCCTAAGTGGGAGGAAAAAGGGGGTTAACAGCAATAGGTAATGCAGCATTGTATATCTAGACTGGTCTGTAATGCTCTCCTAGGCCTAGCCTTACTTTATCATCTGGCCGCAGTTCAGCGCTCTTAAAGGCACAGAAAAAATAGTGATGTCCCTGAACAGTGGTAATAGGACCTTCTCGACTCAGTCCTCAGATTATATCTGCTTCCACACCACGATGCAAAGTGCAGTAGCTTTGTAATAGGGGCACTACCCTCCCCCCATTGATACAGGTGTTACATTTAGTTCTAACCATGCAATTCCCAGAGCTTTACTGGGTACCAAGCATGGAATGGTGTAGGCCCAATGTTGCACATGGATGGCAAGGTGGTGGGGGGTGCACTTAAAGTTTAGCAATGCTTTGTGAAATCAAACCCCAAATCTAAGTTCTTTAAAACAAGTGAGGTATTTGTATGTCCTGGCTTAATCTGATAAATGCTTTTGTGAGGGGGGGGTCTCTCTGTCGTGTGCACCTGGCACCCCCTCTACCTTTAGGTTGACCTGGGTTCCTTCAGGTGCAATACTCAAATAGAATACCAGAAACAGGGTTTGGTGCCTCCATCTGGGGCGGGGGTATATAAAGGCTACCCAATGTGGCCCTAACCTCCTCCCAGGAACAGATATTAGTTTCCCTCCCACAAACAGTTGTAGTTTCCCCCACACAGTATAAAGTCACACCAATCAATATTCATGAAATGTAGAAACATAGAAGTTGTCGGCAGATAAAGGCTTTCAGCACACCGAGTCTGCCCTATCATCCCTAAGAAATGTGCCTTTTCAGATTCTGCTGGTAATAGGCTGTTAAGTGTAAGCAAAAATACGAGCAAGAATTATAACATGAACTAACCTCAGATTTATTATAGGGAAGGGGACAAGGGGGAAATAGAACAACATAAGCAAGAGAAATCACTGTAAATACTTTGACAAACTTTGCTTCAGTTGCACCCCAAACAAAATCCCCATACCACCCCAGGGTGCACCCAGCTACCCTCCCCACGGCCACAATAACTGTCACTGTCTGTTATGGTGGGTACCTCACCAGGTTGCTGGCGGCCAGCCAGTTGATGCAAGATTAAACACTTTGGGATACAGTGGGAACAACAGTTTTGAACATGAAAACTGAAAGAACTTGAGTAAGGGGCCCCAAATGGATTCCACAAAAGGGTGAATGGGTGATTTTTATAATCTTCTGCCTGGGCTTTTCCAGCAGATTACAGAGTCCTGCCCAGAACTTCACCCCCTTTATATCTAGCAAAACGGACTATCTAACTTTTGAAAAGAACTCCTTGAGGCCACAGCCCAGAGCTACTCACTGTTCTTTTGAAGACCTCGGGTTGGGGGGGGGGTGCTGTGGCAGCATAGGCTAGGTGGTACCTGAAATCAGCAGACAGTCTCTCAAGGAACAATACCTGCTGGCTGGAGAGTTTAAGCAGGTTTGGGATCCTTTACCCATGATGGGCCTTTTATCATCTTTGCCCTTAGGGCCTTTCATCGTCTTTGCCTCTTGATCCTTTCATCATTTTCACCTCCAGAGACAATGCTACAGACCCCTCCTGAGAAGAGATCAGTCATCCCCACCAAGGCTGCAAGTGAGGGATACCCACCATCCCCAGCGCTCTGTCTGACCAGGGTACCTGGCAGACTTGTGGTCACCCTGGATGTCTGACTGAATACACAGGTTCTGCTGGAACTTAAGCACAGCTGAGCTTCTTTACCATCTTAAACCAGCCCGAGTAACTTTTCTTTCTGGTTGGGCAAAAGTTCAACAGTTCTGTTAAGTTTAAAGGATAGCAAACAGCAGTTCAAATGAATTCTCCACTGGGAAAAAAACAGGGTAAAAGATTAAATGACTTTCCAACTTTCCAGCTGTGAAAACAGGTGAGCAGGCATTCTGTCTTAAAGTTTTGGGGCTCAGAGGGGCCTAATTGCACCACGACTAGACTACCGGCTGTTGCAGCCCCCTCACCCATTCTCCACCTCTTGTTTCTCAGCCGAACTCCTCGCAGATTCCAAGGTATAGCCCATTATATAGCATCCCCCAGCTCCCCACCCACTTGGCTAGTCTTTTCCCAGGCTTAAAGAAGGTGGCTTTTCACCCTTCCCAGCGGCCCCACTGGCAGGGAGAATAACAAGGGGTCACCAAGATTGTTTACTTAGGCCTGCTTGGCTTTTGCAGTCTATAACATTTATATTAAGTCCATTCAGGCTTAGGGGCTTAGAATTGCAGAGCAGGCAGACAAGCAAAGTTTGGGAGGCCTTGGGGCTTGTGCCTCTCCCCCTAACTGGAAATTGGCTGGAAATAAGAAACCCACAGAGAGGTAAAAGCAGGGGCAGAGGGTGGATATGCAGGATTGGGGAGCTAGTTGGAGGGTGGTCTCCACAAATGCAAGGAACCTAGGTAACAAGTTACCTGAACTTCAGGCACTGATGGCGGAAGGGAAGGGGGTAGACATAGCCACCATTATGGAGACATGGGACACCCAGTACCATGACTGGAACTTAATACTCCTGGGGTACAAACTGTATAGGAGGGACAGAAAAATTGGAAAGGGAGGAGGGGTGGCTTTATTCATAAGGGAAGGGATATAGTGCAGTAGGGAGGAAGGCGAGGAGGGAAATTTGGAGACATTGTGGGTTACCATATAGGATGGGAAGGGCAGGAAGGTCAGTCTGGGTGTAGTGTGTAGAGCACCATCCCAGCCTGAGGAATTTGACAGAGAACTGGTGGTTAACCTAATGAATCACTGTTGTAGTGGCAGGACGGTTGTGGTAGGTGGCTTCAATCTGCGAAGAGTGGACTGCGGTACAGTGACTTCCGCTAGTGCTGAGAACAATGGATACTGATGCTTTCCAGGATGTACTGTATTCCTGACACAACAGGTGATAGAGCTGACCAGAGAGGGGACCATCTCGGACCTTGTATTGGCAGATGGTGGTCAGGTACGGGATGTGAAGGCTGAGGATCTGCTGGTGGGGAGTGACGATTGTATGGTATCCCCTGAAAAACGGCGACTGTAATAAAAGCGACGGAATAACAGCGAAACACAATAATATCGCATGTACATTTCGCCGACAGGTAATAATGGCAAAAAAATGCAATGTTATGTGTTTCACAACCACCGTTCTAGTAGCTAGCAATGTTTTCTCTCTGTTCCTTGCCCAATAATCTTTACAGATGGACCCCTCGAGTCTTCAGCTCCCCACAGATCTAGCTTTAAATTCCAAATGGCTTAGTCTTCAAAAAAACTCTCCCTAAATATTAATAGGATTCACAATGTGATTAAACGCTACTTTCTCCAAAGTAACCGGTGAATCATATCGTGTGCCCCTGGCTATAATGTAATGGCCGTCAGTATCTATGTTCTGGTCTGGTTTTTAAAGCTTGCTATGTCTAAACAAAGGTCCTAAGTCTAGTGTCTGTAGAGTTCCTATTACACTTTACGGCTTAGCAGTCAGCCTTTTTACTATAGTACTACATTAAATTATAAGTGTAGCATCGAAGAGAACACTTAAAAGCCTGTGCTTGAAATAATCACTTGCATAGCCCTGCATAGGTACAGTGATAGCCTTTATTTTAATAACATTTTCATAGCCCAGTTTAGGTAAGATAATTGTTGTAAGTAAGTGATACCAGCCCTCTTGTCTGTATCAGGTGGGTTTTTTTTTCAATTTTTTCCTTTTTTCTATCTATTCATCTGTTTTATCAGACTCCTCACCGTGTCTCCCTTTCTCCCTGCCAGACATCAACTCTGCTGCACAAGCTGCATCTTGGACCAACCTGCTGCTTAATCTTCCCAAAGTTCTCCACATCAAGGTATGGCTATGCTCAGTTGTGCACACGGAGCATCATGATCCCGCCCTCCCTCCTGCCCACCCTATCTGGGCTATTTAATTTAGAGATCTTGATAGTCATGCAACTAACAGCCCTTTTTCTCATTAGCTCGTAATGCAAACTAAACACTAGGGTCATATTTCTCGCGTATACCTGTTAATTGTGTTCTAAGGCTAAATCTTGTCTCGTATGCTTCCTTTTTCTCTCTTTGTCCTGCAAGAATCAGGCACAGAACAGATCATCTTCCTTGCAAAAGTAACTACATAAAACACTGATTAATCCACACTGAATGTTCGCTGTATTGACAGCAGCAGTGATTTGTACAATCGCTGTTTAGTCGGTCACTAAAATGCGTTCGCTATTTTGAACGTCGCTGTTTTTTTTCAATATTATTACATGGAACCGATTGTATGGTGTGGTTCTCCCTTGATTTGGGGAGGAAGGGAGGAAAATCTTATCAAAATGAGGGTAGTGGACTTTAGGGGTGCAGACTTCAGCAAGATGGCAGCCATACTTGTGGGGCATATAGTGACAATGAACCCAGACCTGGATACTGAAAGTAAATGGGCCATCTTGAAGTCGGGCCTGGTAGAGGCCTCAAAAGCCAGAACAAAGACCTGCAGTAAGAAAGCAAGGTCCAGAAAACCCAGCTGGTGGACCAGGGAGGTGCAAGAGAGGGTAAGGGAGAAAAGGCTAGCCTTCAGACTTTACAAGAGAACCTACAGGGTTGAGGACAGGGAGAAGTACATTAGGAGATCAAGGGAGGTGAGCAGGGTGGTAAGAGCAGCCAAAGCCTTAAAGGAGCAAAGACTGGCATAGGGGATTGGGGTGGAGAGAAATAATTTCTAAGTACATCAGAGAGTGAAGGAATTGTAGGGACCTGATCACCAGGATAAAGAAAGATGGTGCGTGGGGAGGAGAGCTTGAGGCAGAAGTACTAAATGAGTACTTCTTTTCAGTTTTTACCAGGGAAAAGGAAGGGTCAATTCCACAGGGGAATGGTAGAGCAGAGGGTGGTGACTGGGGAGAAATAACGGATGCTGCGATCCCAGTGACGAGATTGTGTGAAGGCCATACATCCTTGCATACAGACAAGGCACCAGGACTGGATGTAATTCACCCCAGAATCCTAAAGGAATTGTCCTAGGTCCTAGCCGTACCTCTATCAGATTTGTTCAATACCTCCCTTCAGTCAGGATGTGTGCCACTGGACTGGAGGACAGCACATGGTGCTTCTTCATAACAGCGGACCCAGGGATGAGCAGGGAAATTACAGACCAGTGAGCCTTATGTCCATAGTGGGGACATTATTGGAAACTATCTTAAAGGAGAGGTTGGTGGCATTCCTGGAAGTAAATGGCCTTCAGGATGTCTGGCAACGTGGTTTAATTTTTTGACTGGGTGACAAAAGCTCTAGATGGTGGTTGGCCAGTTGATGTCCTGTATCTGGACTTCAGCAATGCCTTTGACTCCATGCCACATGGGAGACTGATTGGCAAACTGAGAAACCTGGGGGTAGGGGTGGAGATGGTTAGTGGATAGGGAACTTGCTGAGCAACAGATAGCAGAGGGTGGTGGTGGTGGGGAATTCTCAACACACAGGAGAGTCACTAGTGGGGTCCCACAAGGATTGGTTTTGGGTCCACTGCTGTTCAATGCTTTTATAGCTGACATAGCGGAGGTAGTTAAGAACAAGATGAGCCTGTTCGCTGAAGACTCCAAATTAGGTGTGGTGGTGGACAGTGAGGAAGGGTGGAGGGTACTCCAGGAGGATCTGGAAATACTTGGACACTGGTTAAACACATGGCAGCTGGGGTTCAATGCTAGGAAGTACTGTGTACTGCATTTCAGGGCCAGGAATTCAGGGTGCAGTTACCACTGGTGGGGGGAGGGAGCAATGATCTGTCTCTGAGGAGGAAAAGGATCTGGGTGTGGTGATCACAAGGAATATGAATCACTCAGCACAGTGTAGAAAAGCAGTGGCAAAAGCCAACAGAATGCTGGGGAGTAGAGTGGGGGGCAACTAGCAAGGGGGTAGATCAAGTGCCTTTCAGGAGGCAAAGCATGGAGGGATGGGAAGTGAATCCATAGGATCACAAGGGATCACCTTAGTAAGGAAGGAGGAACTGGATGTCATTGTCCACCTAGGGACAAATGACCTGGTAGGAGACAAGGTGGAGGTAGCCAGAATTCAAGAGGATTTCAGGAAGCTTTTGGGGGAAGCCTAAAGCAGATAACACTCTCCATGTCATTCTCGGACGTAGTACCTGTCCATGGCAAGGGAAAGGCTAAGACACTCCACATCCAGAAATTCTACTCCTGGTTGAAGGGTTGTAAACCTGTGTAAAGACAACGGCTTACATCCATCTGGGAAGAGGTTCTTACTCCTAAGTAAAATGCTTGAATGCTTCTGTGGAAGGCATTTAAACTGGCCAAGGAGGGGAGCTAGGAAGGTTAGGAAACTTAGTATCCCCCCCTTGAGCACATGCTCTACATGGATACTCAAGGAGAAGCTGGACCAAAAGAGGGCACAATTCAACACAAGGGAGGGGAACAGGGAGGACCAGGGAGGAAGTGTGCCCAGGAAAGGGAGAGGCACATCTCAACAAAGCAGGGGAGGGAAGCCTCATCCTGGAGAGCCATGTATGCTAACGTCTGTAGTCTAAGTAACAAGATGGAGGACCTCAATGCAGTCATGGCAGAGTCAGACCTGTAAATTGTGGCCATCACAGAGACCTGGTGTAATGATAATGACAGCTGGGAAATGTCTGTACCAGGGTATAATCTAGTCAGGAGGGACAAGGCAGGCAGGAAGGGGGGAGGAGTGGCACTTTATGTAAAGGACAACATAAAGGCCACAGAGATTCAAGGGGAGCAGGGAGGAGGGGAGATATTGTGGGTTAAGCTAGAAAGAAGAACGGGGCCATCCATCCACACAGGGGTAACATATAGACCACCAGCCAAAGAGGAGTAACTTAACAGGGAGATGATGCTAGCTATCCAAAGGATGGCTCATAGGGGTGAGGTATTGCTGGTTGGTGACTTCAACATGCCAGACGTGGACTGCATCCTCTCCACAGCAGCAACAACCAGGAGTAGGTTTATCCTGGACTTTCTACAGGGAGCTTTGCTTAAGCAACTGGTAGTAGAGCCCACATGGGAGACAGCGATACTGGACCTGGTGCTCACAAATGGGGACAGTATATCAGGTATTACAGTAGGAGAGTACCTGGGGAACAGTGATCACCAGTCAGTGGAGTTTGAGATAATGGAGGAGGTGGTATCCAGCTACACAAGAACAAGAATTCTTGACTTTTGGAGGGCAGATTTTGGAAAAATGGAGAAATGCTTAAAAGAGGCATTGGCTGGATTAGGGGAGAAAAACAGGGTGGAGGAACAGTGGACAGTAATCAAATCTGGGATAACAAAAGCGATATAACTCTGCATTAAACAGGTTAGCAAGAGGAAGAGGAGACCATTATGGTTTTCAAAGGAGGTAGCTGAGAAAGTTAAGGTGGAAAAAACGGCATTCAAACAATACAAAAAGGCACAGTTGGAAGAAGACAGCGAGAGATACAATACCAAGAGAAACAAAGCGAGGCAGGGAGTGCAGTAAGGGAAGCCAAAGCAGAAACAGAGGACTGCATTGCAAAATCAGTGGTGAGGGGGGAACAAGACCTTCTACCAGGTATATCAGGGAAAAAAGGAAGGCAAAGGGGAGGACAGGTGCAGTGTAAAGGATGACAACAGCAAAGCAGACATACTGAATAGATACTTCTGCTCAGACTTTATGAAGGAGGAGGCAGGTCAGGGGCCAGAAATGAGTAGAAGGAGCAGGAATGGCACAGAAATAGAGACAAGTCTGTTCCCAAGGGAAAGGATCCCAAAGAAACTGTAAGTAATAATAGTTGATAAGGCTATGGGACCAGATGGGGTACACTCCAGGGTCCTAAGGGAGCTAAGGAAGGTGGTGGCAGAACTAATGGCATCCGTGTTCAGCCTGTCATTGGAGACAGGGGAGGTGCCCAAAGACTTGAGGAGAGCTTATGTGGTCCCTCTACACAAGAGCGGAAACAGAGAGGAAGCGGGGAACTACAGACCAGTCAGCCTGACCTCAGTAGTGGGAAAAATCATGGAAACACTACTGAAGGAAAGAATAGTGGAGTTCCTGATGGCCAGCAGTCGTCAGGACCCAAGACAGCATGGTTTTACTGGAGGGAGGTCGTGCCAGACCAAGCTCATTGAGTTCTTCTACTGAGTGACATGGGAGGTGAATCAGGGGAGGGCAGTGGGATGTGGTCTACTTGGACTTCAGCAAGGCCTTTAACACTGTGCTGCATAGAAGGCTGCTAAACAAGCTGGGGAACATGGGAGTAGGTAGGATGGTGATGACATGGGTTGGGAACTGGCAGGATAACAGGTCACAGAGAGTGGTGGTAAATGGCAGTCACTCCTCAGAGGGAAAAGTGACCAGTGGGGTACCACAGGGTCAGTGCTGAGTCCAGCCCTCTTCAATATCTTCATCAGTGACATTGTGGAGGGCCTGGAAGGGAAAAGGTGTCTGTTCATTGATGACACAAAGCTCTGTAACAGGGTTGACACACCAGAGGGTGTGGATAGAATGAGGAGAGATCTGCAGAAGCTTGAGGACTGGTCAAGGGATTGGCAGCTGAGATTCAACAGAAAAAAGTGTAAGATAATGCACATGGAGCACAAGAACTCAGGAACAACATATCAGCTGGGGGTGGGGGAGGATAGAGAATCCTCCAAGCAGGAAAAGGACCTAGGGGTTATCATCTCTGATGACTTCAAGGTAGGAGGTCAGTGCGACAAGGCAGCAGGAAAAGCAAACAGGATGTTGGGATGTATAGGCAGGGGAATCATCAGCAGGAAAAAGGAGGTAATAATTGTACTATACAGTACATTGGTGAGGTCGCATCTTGAGTACAGTGTACAGTTCTGGAGGCCTTACCTGTGTAAGAACATAGTGTGGAAGTGGTTCAGAGGAGGGCAACCAAGATGGTGTGGGACTTACATAACAAACCCGATGAGGATAGGCTGAAGGACTTAAATATGTACTCCCTGGAAGGGGGGGGGGGGATATGGCTGAGACATTTAAGTACCACACAGGGAAAATGAGGTGCAGGAAAATGCAATTTTTCAAAGAAAAAGATGCTCCAGAACAAGGGGGACATAGTATGAAACTGGAGGGAGGGAGGTTCAGAAGGAATTTGAGGAAGAACTTCTTCATAGAGAGGGTGGTGGACAAGTGGAACAGCCTGCCAGAGGAGGTGGTGGAGGCAGAAACAATTACAGGATTTAAGAATGCATAGGATGGACATAAGGGGATCCTGGTAGTGTGGGGCAAAGTGATAACCTAGTTCCTGGGAAGCTTGAAGAAGCACAGTACCAGAGTTAATGGGCAGACTACGTGGGCCGAAGGCCCTTATCTGCCGACAACAGCTATGTAGCTATGTATTTATGTATAGTTCAGTTCTTATATCTCCTCTCCGATGTTTCCTGATTGGCTTATAGGAAAAGAAAACACTGCTATTGTCTCCTGGCTTTCTTACAAAGGTGTCCCAAATCAGGTATAGAAAAAAAATACTCTTCCCTATTTATTTATTTAGTATAGTGGTTCAATAGCGCCACTATAGTTAGGGTTGAGCAGGAGTTTCTATGTTAAACCCCAAACACTGCACTTCAATAGCTTTGCAACCAGTCAATAGATTTGCACGAATTTTGCATGCTTGGTCTCAGGGGCAAGATTTTTTGAAGTGACAAGTTTTGTTATGGTCAGATGTGTGGATTTCGAGATAGGGATAGAGAAGAAAGTGAAAAAATTATAGTTTTTTTTTGTTATCGCCTAATGCCCAGATGGTCTGAAATTTTGCTCTGAAATGTTCAGAGTAGAAAGGGCTTGGGTCAGAGAGGTGCCTTTCACTGGTTTCATGAAAATGTTGATAGATATATAAAGATTGATAGCCATTCCAGAGTTATAAGAATTTGAAATTTTGGTTCTGAGCATGCTTAGTAGGGTTTTTTTTGGATAGCTGCATGGAACGAAAAAAGAATTTGGTCAACATGAAAAAATATCCTTTTTTGCATGGGGTAATGCTTTTTTGTGAGAAAAAAATTCCTTTTTAATGTGGCTGCCATCTTTTTTCCATTTTTTTTAAAGTTTTTTAAAACCCATAAAATTAGATCCTACAGAGACACCAACATATGTATCTTGCTAATTGGGGCTCTTTTAGGTGGATTCTGGACTTACTTTTACAAAAATGGTCCAGAAATGCATTTTTATACATTTTAAAATCTTTTTTCATGTCTTGATTTTCGTTCTTCTTACGGCCATACAGAAAAGGAATTGGACCATATGAAAAAGGATCATTTCATACGAAAAAATAATTCTGTCTTAGTTTTTTTCAGATTCTTTTTTCATATGAATTCATCCTTTTTGAATGAAACAACCTCACAAAAAAAGATCCCATCATACAAAAAAAAAATCTGAAAAAACCTAAGTCCAAATTCTTTTTTTGTATGAAGGCATCCTTTTTTTGTATGAACAAAAAACACTCATAAAAAAGGATCCCTTCATATGAAAAAAGATTCTTGCATCTATGGTGGTGTTAGGGTTCCCAACCCTAACACCCCCCCCACCCTACAGGTAGCCAAAGGAAAAATCATTATGGTTTCACCTCTCCTGAATCTTTTCAAGTCATGTCTGGGGTGTTCCTTGGGTTTGTCAGCCCTAACACTCACCCCATTCTCATATACTCTGCACATCTCAGCTTCTTTACTGATGGAATGGGGTGAGCATTAGGGTTGACAACCCCTGGCTACCCCTCCTGTGTTTCCGTCATGGATTACCTTCCATGATGGGGTCCTTGGCTGGCCAGGTCCCTTAGAGACTTCAGGTAGCGTCAAGCAGAAACAGCCAGGTTGGTGGGTGTGGGATCAGGGGGAGAGCAAGGCCATTATACTGCTCTACTGACTGCTCTGCTGAGGGTCCTTTTTCCCCCTTTCCCCCATGGAAATGTCAGCTGAGAGATGGCATCTGAATGTAGAGTGTGAAGCCTCTCCCAACCAATCAGTGCTTCCCCACTCTTGAGTGCACTCACGCTGCACCATCACCTGTGGTTACCAAGGGGGCAGTTTCGTGGTAGCACTTGTCTCCCTCCCCAGAGAAGGAGGAGAGCAGACTTTGGTATGCTCAATTCTCCTCCTCCAGCCAGCCCCTGATGACGCAGGCTCATTACTGAATCTGGGTCGCCAGCATCATGAACGGTGGTGCTATCGCTGTGCTAATGGGCCAGTCACTTCAGCATTTCTTTGTATCTCCAGAATGATAACCATTTTTCATTTTCCTCCATGGCCTCTTTCATAGAGTACCATAATGGTCTTTTTTACTCCTGCTTTTTCTCACTTCCTCATGCAGATACTGGTTACCTTCACTATGACTTCCATTAGTTTTCTCCACAGTTCCTCTACCCCTCCCAGCAATCCTCCACTTCCAGCTGCTTCTAAGGCAGTGTCCCATTTCTTTAAAATATGCATTGCGAAAGTGATTAGTCTCTACACCCATCTTAATACTGAACCACACTGTAAGGTGATCACTGGTCCCCAGGGGACTGCCCACTGTGAGGTCTGCAATACTGTCTCTTTTCATTAGCACCAGGTTCAGTGTTGGCCTGTAACCAATGGGTTCACTAACTAGCTGCCTGAGAAACTCCCCCCTGCTGGGAGTCAAGGATGGTCCTACTTCTAGCTGAAGATGCAGCTGAAGTCCCCAACCAGCAGCACTTCCCCCTTATATGCCATCCTGCTGATGATTTCCCCTAGTGCCTTATCCAACTCCTCCCCCTCTGCTGGAGATCTTTATAATACCACAGTATGAAAAATAGCTCCAGTTCTTTTCTCTAGAGTGGCCAGCAGTACTTCCAGTCCTTTCTTTACCTCTAAGTTGTCTTGCACTTCCATAGCCCTGATACCCTCCCTCAAATACAGAACAACCCATCCTCCCCCCCAGTTTCTTCTCAACTGTCAGTAGCATGGTATGGCCACATCTCACTCACAATTTTCAGTGTACCATGACTCAGTTATGGCCACTAAATACAGGTCTGCCTCTACCATGATGGCCTCCAGGTCTGGAATGTTATTTTCTAGACTCCTTGCATTGGCTGCTGTGGATCTCCAAACCATGCTTTCTCCTTGCCTGCAACCCCTCTACCCCCTTTCTACTTGTGCTACTGCCCAAAACTTCTCCTGACTCCCCTCTTTCCTCATTGCTCTGTCTGTTTCTTACCCCCTGTACAGCTCTCTTTCTGCATCCTTTGTTTTTAGCCCCCCCCCGTCCTCCACCTTGCCTACATCCTTTTCATCTTGTGCCCCTGCCATGGGGAGGGGGGATGGTTCTCCCCTCTGACCCTCCCTTTTTGTTGTTCCAACCTGGGGGGAGGGTTGCAATTTATGCCTTCCTTGGTAATATAGCCTCCCCTTGACTAGTTTAAATGCTCATCCATGTACATTTAAACCTCCCATTAAAGACTGTGGTCCCCTTCCCAGAAAGATGCAGGCCATCACTTTTGTAGCAGCCCATATCCTTTTAGGTCAGCCCTCAGTCCTCAGTAAAGCTAAAACCCTCCTCCCTTCACCATGCCCTCAACCAGCTGTTGAAGTTCCTGATGTGGAATGCCCTATCCTTCCCTTGACCATACAGAGGTAGCACCTTGATGAATGCCACCATTCATGCTACCTGTTTATGGCCCCTCACCAGTTCCCCAAAATTAACCTGCACTATCCCTACTCCATCCCTCACCAGGTCATTAGTCCCCAGATGGACAGCAGCATCCAGCTCCCTCCCATGGCCTTCCATCCTAGCGATTCACAGGATCCACTCTGTAGTCTTCCAAGATGAAGCACCAATTAGGAACTTTACCTCCATCTCCCCTCCCTGCTCCCAAGTCTATCCTCCTCATGACTGAGTCCCCCACCAACCACTGCTTTCTCCTCTGCAGGGGGCCTCTTCCTCTTTCCAGCTTAGGGCCTCCCCTCCTGAGGATCTCCACATCCTCACTTGCCACTATGTCAGGTCCTTCCTCTTGGCTGTCTTGTCCCACCAGAATGGCATAGGAATTTTGCAGTTGCATAGACTGAAGATTGTGAACCCTATCCATCACCCTGATTCAGAGTCCACCAAGGTCCAGCCATCCCTCCTCTGCCTGGGCAACCTCTGAGGGAATGGCATAAGACTCAGTGGCCCTTGAGTGGGACAAGAGGTCCTTTGCATCCTTGCCATCTCATCTTGGAGTCCAGCGACCTTTGCTCTCAACCTAAAGAGGTACATGCAAATGTGGACTCATAGATTAATAGATTCATAGAAGTGTGATGGCAGAAAAGGACCGAACAAGGCCCACCTAGTCTGCCCATTAGGACTGATGCTGTAAGTGTCTCTGTTTCCACAATCCCTACTACATTTATTACAGCAGTGTGCTTTTGTTGGTGTGCTGGCATCCTTTTGATGTACTTTATCTAGTTTTTCTTAATAATTTATAGTGGGCAAGGATAGCCATCTGGTAACTTTTCACATTTTATCTTGCCAAAACCCTCCAGCCAATTGTTTAGTTAAATAATTCAGGAAGACAGTGTATTAACTATTGCTGATATTATGAGATACTAGTAGTTGTGCTATTGCCTTGTACCTTTGGCTCACCAGAAGATATCTGGATGTGACCTTTGACTCCTTTTGTGGCAATATCTTCAGGTTGCCGCTGTCACAAATGCACTCAGCAGGTCAGGCCCTCTGCTCCCACAGTGCCAACCTCTCCGAGTGCAGCAATGTGAACAAGTAACAGACAGGGTAACCCTCCTGTCTGCTTGTGGGTCTGAATCACCTTTAGTCTCAAGATCTGGGGGATTCAAACTGTGAACCTTATGCTAGTGTACCCAAATGTACAGGCACAGATTCGTACCCTCTTTGGGGATTGCGGTGCAATCTTATGCCAGGGGGCACTAAGCCAGGCTTCCAAAATGAACCCTTAAAAGTCTATAAAAGACCTTAGGTATATTCTTATCTTTTCACAGTTTAGTAACACCATCAAGCTCTTGAACAGTTTTGTCAATCTTAACCCTCTATACATCACATGCAAAAGAAAGAACTTGGAAGACCCCGGCAATGTCTTACATATAAAAGGTTTACTTAAAAATGGATAAAAATATGTAAAATGTAAACACAGAACAATATATCAAACAGCATACAATCACATAAAGAAAACAAGGAAAACTACAGACAAACTCCTACCAAGATACAGTTAGATCTTTTCTGTCTAATGTATTACCTCTGTACAGTGCTTAAGTTAGATCTGAGATCTTGTTTCCTAAGAGCCCAAAAAGATACATGTCACAAAGATCAGACACAAGTCCTAGTTAAACTGTATCTCTCTCACACACACCCCTCTATGAGGTCAACTAGCTCCTTCTTTTAGAATATAAAAATATACAAACAATGATATTCCTGTCAGGAGATAGTTTAAATACTGTGACTTCATCAAAAACTAATTTCCCAAATGATGACAGTCTTTAATCAAGCCTTTCCTTTGATCTTGTGTGGTTTCCTGTTCCCAAGGCAGCAAAGGTTTTTTTACAACTTTAGCACCATGGTGGTATAACATGTTTTTCCTCTAAGACGTCATAAAAATTTACAAGCCCTATATCCTGGCAGCTGGGTCAGTTCTAATTAAGATAGAAAAACAGGAGACCCTTAATTAAGTCGCTCTAGTCTTTTAATTACCTCCTGGTTTCAGGTCACTTGGCACTTCACTGACCGGGGAGACCCATAGCACAGGATGTCTCATATGAGACACTCACATACCACATTCTATATTACAAATATCATAGAGCAATCATAACCAGCTAGCCAAGTGTCACAGCCGTCTCTCAGAAATGTCATCTTTGTGTTTTGAAAATCTGGTAATTGTGGGCCTGACCCCTGAGTCTGAGCTTATAATGTTCCTGAAGTTGACTGAAGAAGGGTCTTTATAAGTTTTTATTGCAAGTATCTTCAGCTGGACTTTTTGGACCTCCTGACTTTTTGAAATAAAATCTGCTTATAGACTGTTGGTTTTTTAACTGAGGCCAGGAGTTCCTTGTACAAATTTAATCAATCACTCTGTGGTTGAAAACTCTTATCTAGTGTTTGCAATGTGTTGCTAACTGTACTTTCCTTGCATTTTTTTTCTAGGCATTTTTGCACTTGGTAAAACATTAGACCAACCACCTAGAAGAGTTCCAGATAAGGCCAGGCAAGAAAATGGTCAAACTAGTAAATCCACTACTCTTACAAAAACAACTTATTTGATTTTAGGGTCTCTACTGCATTGTATGAAGAAACCAAATATGCAACAGTCACTGATAGCACAAAGGCCTCTACCAGGGCAAGACCTAATGGATGAAATTAAAAAGTTAGGAAATTCAGTGGTTAATTAAGCTACCCACATAGGGAATCATGTAATAGCAGGGTCAGTTATAATCTAACTTCAGTTATGTACACAGGAGGGCCTGACTAATGTGCATCAAGCCGCAATTCATATTCCTGATAGAAGTCCTAAGGAGGGAGATCTCAAAACATCACTCCTTTAATTCCCCCACATTACTTTTGGCAGACTCCAAAAATAATGTTACAGAATCAAATATAAAAGTTAATTTACATAATGATCAGCTCGTCATCTTCTCTAAAGTGGAAGAAGGGAGTCTACAGATCAAAAAATGATTACCTTGAAGACAAGGAAAATTCCTAACTTTTTTTTTTTTTTTTTTTAAAGCTGAACAAAAACCTGTTGGGGAAACATTAATACACCTTTCATTTGGCCAGAAGATTGTCTGTAATAACATTTTTCCCTATTAGCCTTATGGCTGTAGAGCAAGTTAATTCCTAGGCTGGCCCCTGTGTCTCAGCAATTGGCCAAACTGACCCTGAAATTAGTAATGTGGAGTATTTCCTTATGTAAAACAATGGATTACTGGAAATGATAATTAAAGCTCTTAACAAAAGTCAATGATGGTTGCCCAGGACCCAGTAAGGGTCTATGATCTACAGGTATGTCAGAACAAATTTGGAACTAGGAAAAATACTTCTATGAAGGAAGAAGCAGAAGGGGGTAATCCTAGCAGGTAAATAAGAACTATTACTGAAGCAATAGTGATGCTCAGGAACTGGAGATCTTGATAGGGATATTGAATAAAAAGAAAAACAAGCAACACAAACAGAGAAAGGCACCCAGAAATTAATAAAAGGGCATAAGACTTAATGGAGGAGCCAACAAAGAGTAAAAATGGGAATAAGGCTGAAGGTCACACGCAGAAGTCAAACTCAATAGTTGTCCAGACCAGGGGGCTCCCTAGCAACCATAGCAATTCCTGTGAAGGTCCAGAGAGCTTCCTCCCCTTCAGGACATCCTCTGTGCACGAAGCACAGGGCTAATAGTCGGTCATTACCAGACACCACAGGGAGGTGAGTGGTGAAAGAAAAACTGGACAAAAAAACTCCACAAGTCCTGTCTTCAGCTAATGCCACCAATCTGTCCAATTGAGGTCCACAGTGCAGGGCCCAGTGATGCTGCAGCTGCCATATTGATGAATGCTGGCTTTTACCCTGTAACCACTGGTAATGGCCAGATGTCATCCCTGTGCATGCATGGATGTTCTGTGAGGCAGCAAGCTACTTGGTCCTCCAGAGGAGTCACTGTGGTGCCAGAACCTGGCACCATCCCTCCCTGCCTGGTAGTGCTGCCATATGGCAGATGCTCAACCTTCCCAGGCCACCTGGCTGGCTCCAGAACTTAGGTCACTGCTGGCATGCTGGGTCATGAGGTCGCCCCTCCCTAGAGGTTTTTTAAATTTATTTTTAAATCTTTCTAAGCTTCCAAATGTAACAACTAAGTGGGTGTTTATAAATCATAACTTAATAACAAATATTTTTTGTCACTCATGGTATTTTAGTCAGGAGCCTAAAAGCATATATTCAGGGGCTGCTGAGTACACCAGAAACCCAGATTTAGAAGCCGACTCAGGAGCCAGCAGCTTGATCAAGTGGAAGCTGGCAGTGAAGGTAATACAATCAGGAAAAGGGTGGTGCTGGGTTCTGCACCTCAGTGATGGGCCAGGGAACCTGTTTCTCCACAGAATGTTGTCTGTGCATGTGCAGGGCCACAGCTGGGCATTACCAGGTACCACAGAGAGGCAGGTTGTGAAAGGACAAACAAGGGGATAAAACCCTGCCTCTGTTGAGTTGATGGCCTATGGCACCTTCCAGCCCCGAACTATGGCCCTCCAGTAGACAGATCAATCAGGTTAGTAAGGGACAGGGCTGGGGGATCCTTCACTGAACATCGCTGCAGGCCTGAGGACTGGGCAGATGGAGGTGGCAGAGAAAAAGCTTGATAAAAAGACCTATATCCATCTCCAGGTGTCAGGGCTAGCCCCTTGGACTTTTTATTTATACCACACTGGTGGTAAATAGATCATACTATTTTGGGATAAATAATTTTACTTAGAATACAACTTATTTAACTTAGAACACAACTTAAGGGTCAGTCCAGTGGCATGGAGGGCTAATGCACCAAACACCCTACCTTCTACCACACCAGCGACCCATGTTTGTGAATAAGCATGGGTTGACAGGGGTCAGCAAGGTGGGAGAGGACTGAATATCCCAGGGATTGCTCTCATCTCCCGGAAAGGGGTGTTCAGCCGACTTTGCCTTTGGCTGCCTGCGGATTGAGGCTCGGTGGCAGTGGAGACAATGAGTGACTTGAGGGAGGGGCCATGGCTCTGCAGGATGCATAGGATTCCATGCACATGTCCTGATGTGCCACTACAGTAGGGGCTTATGGGAGAAAAATAGAAAAAGGGACCAGGTGATGAGCCGCTGCCCTGTGCACCTCTCCAGACCTGTGCCACCACCCAGACACTTGGAACAATTCTGGATAATGTACCTGGTGGGGAGGATGGCCTCCCCTCTCCAACCCTGCCACAGGGGAGAAGCTGTGGGGGACTCATTTCAGGTAGGTCCAGTGTAGGTGGGTGCCAGACAGGAGGAGGTGGGGACAGGTACAAGTTCTCTGGAGGGGTAAAAACCTGTGAGGGCCGTTGAATTTTTAATTGATGTACCCACTGATGTTCTAAATATGATTTGATTTAGTCAGTTCAAAAACAAGCTTTGAGAAATGCTACTTTGATCAATGTGTTTAACTGTAATTAAATGGATTGTTTTGTGTTTAGTATTGTGTTATCATATGCCTTTATTATATGCTTTTGTTTGCATTATGATGTGGAACCTTTGAAAATGGGCATTTTTTGTGTATTCCCAAAATAAGTATTAAAAATAAATAATAGATCACAGAGAACAATGGGCATGATAGTTTGCAATGGAACAAAATGCAGTTTTAAGCTAAAAGAAGGTAAAACACTAATAAAAGCATTACAAATAATGTGGTATATATCAAATACATAATGGGTTGCAGTAGAAGAACACCTTTATCTCGTCGAGTGGTAAGACCTTTATAATTAACTTGTGATGTCACCACCATTGAGTCATGGGTCTTACTACTCACTAGTGGAGACAAATGTGTCATTTCAGGCTGGCCCGCCAGTGCAGCAGTAGCACTACTGCCTGCAGCACTGATGACCTGGGTTTGGTAACGAGCTCAGAGCATCAGAGGGTCAGCTGGGGGAAGAAGGATCGAGTGTCCACTGGATAGCTCTCCTCCTCTGGTGGGAGGCTATGTGCTCCGGCAACATTCTGACCCCTATTGATGGCTGGGGGTCAGTGCACCAATAGAGCCCATCTGCAGTGGGATTGGAGGCATGGCAGATGTTGGCAAGTTGGACATGGGAGCGCACCTGTTGCTGTCTTGGATGTCATTGCACATCCACACAACTGGGGAAACCAAAAAGAGAAAAAACCCTGACCTGCGCAGTATGACGCTGGTCCCCCAGTTCCTCCTGCTGACCTAGGACCTGCACGGATTTGCATAGTTTCTTCTCCCTCCCCCCTGGGAGGCTCGCCAGATGGGTCACTCTGGTCTCCAGTGAGCAGGTAAGTCCATAGGATGGTGGGAGTTGGGGTGGATCTTCAAGGGCAGATATGGGTTATATCCCTGCCAGCTCAGGGGAGCTATAACGATAACTTAAAAAATGTATTATTTCACTACAACCCATTGTGCATTCCCTATATTTTTAGGTTCATGAGTAAAATACATGAATAATAAAAACACATTTGCTAATCAGTCATAAATAAAAAAAATACCCCATTATTTGTTGTAACTTGTATTCAGAAATTAATATTTAGGGCCTGCACATCCTTTATTTAATGTGAATGTGAAGACATTTCTTCCTTATTTCACTTTTACTGACATTTTCACTTACTGTATTTGCAAATTAGGAACATAGGAGGTATAGATGGAAGCAAGTCTTTACAGCACATCTGGGCAGTCCCCTGCCTCTCAGCAGTTTGTAACTACATTTGGAAATTCTTACCAGCTTGCAGCTGGGCACAGTTTCTGAAAGACAGTTCCATAGTCTGACCACTCTGTGTATAAAAACTACCTCTCAAGTTAGTTTTCAATTTTTCCCCCTCAGTTTTAGCATGCATCCTCTTGTTCTATAGGGATTTGTTTTAATTCTTAGACTTAGATCTTCCAGTAATGTGACATCTTTTATCATTAACTGAAAACAAGGATCATGTCTAGCCTGTCTCTCCTCATTGCTCCAGGGCTGATTTATATAATACTGGGTCCTATACACAACATTTAGCCCCATGGTGACCTAGGTGCAATGCGAATGAATCTGCCTGATTTAAGTGGGAGCAAATGTTTTTTTTTTATTCACAAACCTGCTAGACTGTGCCACTCTTAAAGTTCTGGACAGGACATATCACCGGTCTTGTGGTGCTATAATGTCATGACCAAAGATCTAGAAACCTGTCATTACCACTATAATGCCTCCATTTCCACAACTCTCACCTTAAGGCCATTTTTGGGCTGATGAGGCATGTATTTTTCTGTGGTCTAGTTTCTGTGGCTCCCCCTGTAGAACTAAAGTCCAGATATAGTCTTATGGATCATGTGGAACCCTCCCACGCACTAGGCCTGCTCCCCCAGTGCACTGCCTGTTATTGTTTAGCCTCTCACTGATCTCCATCCCCTGCTGACTCTTTGATGGCTGGACATAATCATCCATTACTCATACCACCAGTCAATATTGGTTCTACAGGCAAACTGTGTATCAGAAAACTCTGTGCTAACCTCAAGTCATTTTACATGACAAGTCCCGCCTCACTCCCCACATGGTCTCAATGTCACTAGCAACTGTGCAGAGACGGGCTTGCCTATAGTACATGATGGGGTCATTAGGAGCCACTTAGCAACAGCCCCTTGTGACTGTGTATATGGCCTCCTATCATAGTAGTAAATCTTGGGCCCTAAGCACAGGCATAGTTTGCCTATAAATACAAATCAGGTCCTGCATAGCTCAGACCTTCCATTCCTCTCAGCAGCTCATTTGCTTGCCTCTGGACTCTTTTCAATCTATCCATGTTCCCTCAGTTGTGGGGAGCCGAGAACTGACCACAGTACTCAAGATGTGGTCTCAGCAGTGAGTGTATAGTGGCATTACATTATGATGCTGTTCCTACTTATGAAATTCCTTTTTATTTTATTCATTTATTTATTTGAAAATTGGTAACTGAGAAAGGTACTCTGAGACAGGGCTTGCTGCCAGGTGAGACCCAGTGAAAAGGGAAAGGGGGATACAATAGATTACAAATAGCAGTAGAGAAGCATTCCAAAGATAAAGTGCAAACAGTGAACAATTCAACAAGGTGCAAGTGCAATTAACGATAAGTGGGGAATATAAGTTGGATCTTTGAGCAGCACCAAAGTGACCCCAAGGGTGACCATAGCAGGTGTGGAAAGGGCACCAGGGGCAAGTCAGGTAGGGGGCTGATGAGAGGGGGAGAAGAGGAGCTTTAGCTGGGGCCAAAGGGGAATGGGGAATGGTGAGAGACAGAGAGAGAAGGGGAGCTGGTTCCAGAGGGAGAGATAAGGCAATAGGAGAAGGCTGACTGCCCAGAAGAGGAGTGAGGGTGAAGGTATGAGAAGGTGCGGGGATCCCTGGAGCAGATGGAGTCAGAGAGGGAATGGGTGAGAGCAGTGTGGCTAGGTAAAATGGTAGAGATCAAAACCAGTATTTGGAGATGAAGGAGGCACAGTGGGACTGCTGATGTGATGGTAGGGGGAGGAGTAGAGGAAACAGTGATGAATATGAGGGGGGAGCTGGTAGCAAAGCAACAAAAGACATTTCAGATGATGTCCAGTCTTGCAAGGGAAGAGGAGGGGACAGTATCATAGACCACATCCATGTAGTTGAAGACCGGGAGCATCATTTTGGTAGCCAACTTCTGTCCTGGCAGACATGTGGGGAGAGGCAGTCTTTGTTGGGTACAAGGCTGCAAGCTTGGAATGAATGGCATGGATGTGGGCAGAGAAGTAAAGCCTACTATCAAGGCATACAACAAGATACTTGAAGGAGGAAACCACTTTAAGAGGGTTGTCATCCAAGGTGAAGAAGGCAGGGAAAAGGGAGCCTGGCCAGCTTCTGGCTGGTGCCAGTAGTCATGGACACTGTTTTTTGGTGTTGACCAGGAGTTGGTTGGACTGGAAACAATAGTGCGAGACTTCCACTGCCATGGTCAAGGGACCTGAAGTGTAGAGAACTGTGTCATCTGTATACATGTGAATATGCGAGTTTGCACAGACAGACAGGAGGTCATTAAGGAAAATGGAGAAGAGGCTTGGACCCAGGATGGATCCCTGTGTGACTCCAAGATGGACTAGTAGGGGAACGGACAGGATGCCTCCTACCTGCAACATTTAATTATATTTTCTGACTATACTGTTGCACTGAGCTTTGCGTTGTGTTTTTGACACAAACGCCCTACAGATCTCTATCATTTTTCTGTGTTTCTTAATTTTATGCTATTTTGGTTATTTGATTCCATGTTGTTTTGTCCAAAGTGTTGTACAGTACATTTTTCTGTATTAAACTCCATCACCCCTAGGAGCCACCACATTAAATTATTTTTTTTATTTCAGGAAAGGGGATTTAAATGTTGACACCTACTGTGTTCATAAGAGAGAAGTGGCTTGCAAATGTTAGTGACAAAATGGGAGAATTATTAAAATACAAAAAGGTTATGAATAAAAGAAAAAAATGCCTGCCAAATTCTAAGTCCATATGCACGTGCAAGCACTTGAACTTAGAATTTTGCAGGAGTTGTGTAGCTAGCCCTATAGAAAGTCATTCACTTGGAATATGGTGGCTGGATGAGTTGTTCTGGATCATCCACCGTGGGATGGTACTTCAGGGTGAGTGGGACAGGGAGGGTGTCAGAGGGTGGTTGGGTTGGGGGCAAGATTTACTGAGGTGGGTGGCACCAATGGGTCTTTAATGGGGTGGGGAGAAGGGAGTTAAAGTAAAAGTTCATTTTAGATATATTTATATTACTTTGCCAGGAAAGGGGGGATGGAGTTTGAGGTACTATGAAGGGCAGATGGGGAGACTTTAAATTAAATAGTCATGGTTGATGGGAGGGGGTGAGATAATATACCAAAGCAGATGCAGGTAATTTTTAAGCCAATTAAAATAAAAAAACAAGTATTGTGCCAAAGCTAGGTGAAGTCAAGGAAACTTTGCCCAGCTATGCATAGAGCGATGTTGCCCAGTTCATGCCAGCTTCACCTGTGAAGATTGAATTAGCTGCATCTCTATTCAGATAGCCAACAATGGAGCACCTACCTCAGCCACCAATGGAACAACTCTTACTGTTGCCAATGGAGTGTCTAACATAAATGTTAATGGAGAGGCTCCTATGGCTGCAAAGTCTGGCAAGGTGGCTACCTAAAGAACAAAGCTGGTGCCACAACATAAAGTCAGGAATCCAAAGACAAAAAAGTCAGGCAGGTTCTTTTCTACACGAACATGTTTTCGTGGCATATGCTGTGGCCTGGATATGTCCGGTTGGTGCTGGCGGGTGGGGTGGAAGGGTGATACAGAGAGAGAGAGAGAGAGAAGAATGGGACCTGTTGTCAAGGCATATGAATAGGTCAAGAAGCATAGAAAAAAACGAGAAGTTACAAAATTCGCAAGCAGCATTTTATTATCAATAACACTAAACAAATTGTGCAGGATAGCCTTTGATACAGGCAGTTCAAACAAACAGAAGTCCTTCATCTGAGAGTGTCTTTAAAATCTCTAGCTCTAGCTCTCTCTCTCTCTCTTTTTTTTTTGCTATCTTTTTATAACATGTTTTTCCCTGGCAATTAAATTCTGCATCCTGTTCTTGTCAATTAAACCACCAGTGTTCCTCAAAATGTATTAAGACTTTGTCAGTTTCTTTCCTGGGAGCAGCCTGAATAGTACATTAGTCTTCTTAACAGGTGCAATCAATTAAGACATCCTGTCCCAGGGCTGCTTTCCTGCTGATAATTCTACAAACAAGCTTGTGGAGGGCAAAATACAGCTCAAGGCTAACTCCTTGTGTTCAGATAAACCCAAATATCTTTCTACTTTCATTTTCAACAGTATAATTATATACATTTGCAAACCAAGGGATTCCAGTTTCACATACAGACTCATACACATTTTTTTAACCACAAAAAGGCAAGGGCCGAAAGAATAGAAACAGCCAAGAGAATGAAGAGAGAAAACGGTGGAAACTGTGGGAGTGGAATCTCTGCCTGTAGGTCTCGCCTGAGATGTCATACCTTTTAAGGATATCTCTTTTCACAATGTCATAATTTTCTGACTGTGCAGTGTCCATATTGCTGTAGGCAAGCTGTGTTTTACCTGTCAGATAAGGTACTAGCCTGATTGCCCATTGCTGTTTTGGTCATTGGCAGGCTGCAGTGACCCTTTCAAAAGTTGCCAGGTATGCTTCAATATCATCTGAGGGACACAGATTTGTAAGTTTAATGTAATTTAAGCTGTTTGTGCTTTGTTGATGTGTTATAAGTGCAAAGTCAGCTCCCAGCATATAAAAATTAAGGGACTCCAGTGCCCATTTCACAAAAAGACATTCTTTCTTAATAGCGGAGTACTTTTTCTCTCAGTTGTGCAGTTTTCTACTGATATACAGAATGGGATATTCCTTCCCATCTATATTCTGGTTCAAGACTGCACCTAGGCCTACCTCTGATGCATCTGTTTGCAACAGAAACAGTTTCTCAAAGTCTGGACTTCTTAAAACTGGGGCTGAACATAATACAGCCTTGATGTGCTGAAAAGCTTCATCACACTCTAGGAACCAAACCAGAATTGAGAGATCAGAGAATCACAGGGGGCCTGGTGATGTAAGAGGAGAGGAAGGATGGACATATGTAACAGGTTTGGGTAAGACCCTGTCTAATTTGTTATGCAGAGAGAGTTAAAACCAAGGATCTATTCTGTCCTCTCCTTTTCTGTTACTTTTCTCTTTCCTGTTTAATTGCGCAATCAGATTTTCCTTGTGACACCTAGGAATTGGTCACTCCAGTCCCACAAGGAAAATTTGACTGCACAATCAGACAGGAAAAAGATAGACAAATGTCAGAATGGGAGAGGACAGAATGGGACAGGTTCTTACCCAACTGTGTCAGAGGACCCAACACAGGAATAGATGAGCCACACCCTCTTCAGAAACACACATGCACATTCTCATGTACACCTCCACCTCAAACATGGAGACACACACACGCACACACACTCATGCACACATGCACACACACTGCCACCCCTTTGCAAACACAAGGAGCACCCCCCCATACATACTTCTGGACCCCACAATGGCAAACCACTCATATGCAGACCCACTGATGGTCCCTACAAGATCCACCACCAGGAAGGAAGGGTTTTGTGTGCAAATACAACCGTTTGGCCAGGCCGACTGCAATATTTTTCAGTGTCATGCCCCACCTGCAGTGGTAGCTATTGGGAGTGGAGGGATGAGTGCAAAAGGCTGTGGGTATGTGTGCATGATGGTTTTTTTTTGGGGAGTTTACAGCATTCAAGACTGCTGAACTGCTGGAGCAGGTTTTTTGGCTCACTGTGTATAAAGGATACAAAAAGGAAGGCCTGAAGCACCTGAATTGATTTTCTCCAGACAGCATACCTTCACAATGAAAGGGGCTAGGAACGTAATTTGTTTAAATAAAAGCTTTTTAGGACCCTACAAGACCAATCCTCAGGATATTGACTCAATTGCCATCTCCTTAATCTCCGCACAGCAATATTGCAGTTTCAGCATTAATGTAAACAACAACTGGAAGTTCCTTTACAAGACTCTAAAACAATTAAAAATGTCAAGTCAAATTAGAGAGGTTAGGTATCCTTTAAGCTTTATTGTAGAGACTACACCTGGAGTGAGTGTGTGTGTGTGTGTGTGTGTTGAAAATCAACACAAGCAGATATGTGTGCAAAGGAGCTTATCATACCTTTCATTCACATTCAGTTTTGCTGTGCCTCCCTCCATCCTCCTTTCCACCACCTGTGGCATTTTCTGTTGTGAGCAGGGTGTCTTATCACATCCTTTATTCAGCTGGGCAGGGTCCCTCTGGAACCGCTTATGAAGGTGCAAAGATCTTGGCTGCAAGATCAAGACAGACCAGTTACTGTACCTGTTACATATGCATAAGCACTCGAACATATCTATTTATCCTCTGATAAGTGAAATATTTACTTGTGCTCTACAGAACTAATAACAATACAAAAACATAAATTATAAAATGAGGAGAAAAAATGTCAAAAGCTAATTGGTCTAGTAGCAGATCCAGCCTTGATGTTAATTCAGTACAACACCACAGTGTGAAACTAAGAAAAATCTATAACAAAAGCCTGTTTTCAAATGTATTTTTTAAATTATTCTGGCTCCCTTTTACAGTATATTTTATCAACTAAGGCACTCCAGGATGTGTGTTATGTTGGTTAACGTCACTTCTCAGGTGGTTGAAGGTACATGGCTTCACCTTTGCCTTACAACATACCTCAGGTGTGACATTATCTTAACATAACACACACCCTGTTATGGCTTATTGTTTAAACTAATACGGCCCGATTCTAAATTGCAACAGACTGATGCAGAATCACTGCTGAAACTATTTTGCATCAGTCACTAGCCTACAACCCCTTAGCTATACTCAAAAGGAGTGGCAATTACCCTCTGCAGCAATACACATCAAACTGCACTGGTGCACAGAAAGGCTGCAGTCACCATGGTAGTGGTATGTATTTTATCAATTTTGTATTGTCATTCCCAACATGTTGAGCTAAATGTTTAAGGCTGTACTCATCTCAAGCATTCTCACTGTAACCCATGTGAAACTGTGTTTTTGAATGTCCAGCTGTTCATGTTTTTGTACCATGTGCCACCTAGATGATCCGGGTCATACCTGAAAATGGTCTTCTGGACCAGTGTACTTACCCGGCCAAAAATACATAAATAAATGTAGTACCATACTCAAATGGCATGGCGACCTGTGCTAGGCCACTCACAATTTAGTGATACTCTCTGCTTGTATAATACAAGGGCTCTTGGCCCCAGTTTCAGTGGTGGCAGCCTATAATAAGTCCCTTCCACTGGAACCACACTACTCAAACACAGTGGTACCAGCCCTCCTGGTAAGTGCATCATTTCATGTGCTGTGGTTGGGTGTTCTTTTTTTTTAAACTTTGTATTTATTACTTCCTTTATGAACACTCAGTTTTTTCTGGTGCAGTACATTAGGATAGATACAATAGCCACTTGAGGGTGCCACGTCTCTTAATACATGTTCAGAATAAAATCGACTGACATCTATAAGATACAGCATTGGGGTTATTCACAATATTAATCAGTAGTTGTGAAATAAAATGCAGTATATACTGTGTAATTAAGCCCATGAGCTACATGCTTAAAACCACTAAATTAAATTAAATTATTACTGGTTTCCTCTTCCTATTTAGGAAGAATTTTAAAGTTGCATATTTAACCAATAGAACGGGTACCAAAATGGTATCTTATAAATGGGATTAGGTCTACAAGCTGTAAAAGAGATCCCTTTAACAAACACTGTTCCATCACATTGTTACAAGGCCATTAGGATTACCATCAAGCTTTTGGTAGATTTAGATATAATTTAAATCAAGCTATATTTATAACTTTATAAGAACACAAGTTCCAAACTTAGCCCCCTTTGTTTTCAAATTACCCCTTAGAAATGCCCAAAGCCTGCCTGCTCCCATAAAAAGATATAAGCAGAATACAGCATTTAATCAGTGTAGGGAAATAAACAGACAGCTTAGGCGTTACTTGTAAATTTTTGAAAGTCCTGAATCACAGAGTCTCTCACTATGTCTCTAAGCCCTCCTCGTCCTCCGATGTGGATTGAGATGGTTCACGTCTTCTTTCTTGGTTGGGTGTGTTTTTGGGCTCATTTCAGGACCTCCACCACATCAGAAAATATGAAGACCTTTTGTTCGAACACCAAATGGAGATGGGCTGAAAATAACATATTGTGGATGATTCCGATTTCTTGAAGCATCACATGGATACCATCAAAACGCTTTTTCTTTTGTCAGGTCGCGTAACTTAAATCTGGGAAGAGGGAGACCCTCTGACCATCCTACAATAGTGTTTGATTTTGTCTGGAAAGTGTTAAAATCAAGTCTCTAGTCCCCACATTATCTAGTACAGCAACTATTGCCCTCGGTGCTTCAGTGTTGTTAGGCCTGCTATGAAAGACCACTCTGTAGGCCTTCAGAATAGCCCAGTTCTTATCTGTGAGGGATTGTCCGAGGTTGTGCTCCAACCATTCCCGAATAAAAAGAGTAAGGTGGTCCCCTCAGCATGTTCCAGCATCCCAACGATCCTCAAATTGGTAGCTCTGGCTTGGTTTTCCAGATTCTCCAGGCGAGACCATAACTGTGCATTTTCTTTCACCAGCGTCGCTGCTGTACCCAATGCTGCCTCCGATTGCTTCTTGGCCTCGCATGCTTCAGTTTTTGTAGTGCCAGCCTCCAATTCCAAAATAGTGACCCTGTTGGTCAGGGCATCGAAGTGGTCGGACAAGCCCGCCATTGATGCCAACATACGGTTCATTTTATGCCCTAACGTCTGTAGAGTCTTCTCTCCTTCAGTGCTTGTCTCCAGGATAGGGCAGCCTTGCACTGACTGCGTAGCAGGTGGAGCAGATGATCCTTTGCTTTTTATAGCTTCTCTGGGATATTTATCCTTTTAAGGATTCCCCATTTCAGTTCTTGTGGTGTTCCAATATATGGTTAAGTAGATTTTAAATATTTTCTGCCTCTTGTAACTGGTGTAAATCCCCTTAGTTTTGTACTCTTCTGGAGATTCACATCCATTGGCCATACTGCTTGGGCTCCACAGCACCCTCTCCTGGTTGGGTGCTCTTTTGTGAGTCTTTCGGGGTCAGCCTTTCTAGGGTTGTTGCTTCTTGCTTGCAAGCTCCATGCTCAGACAACTGCTGTGGTTAGTGCTGCTTCATTGTTCTTTGCCATTCTACAGCATTCTGTTCTCTTCACCTTCTGGTCAGCTCATCACTGCTTCAGTGGGTCCCTGTATTCCCTGCTGCTCTGCAGGTGGTTCCACTTGCACACCATCAGCGGACTGTGGCTGGCTAACTTTTTACTACAATATCATTACAACATCATTTCAATTTAACTGGAAAAAAAATAGCACGTGACATTCCTATTAATCTGACAAATGAAACTCAGGCGCCAGTTGACTGAAATTAGTGCTGGCGACATCTTTAAAAGTGCTGGGATGCCTTGCCAGTCAGGTGAAGACACATCAATTAGAAGGTTGGCATTTGTTTTCAAAATCAGAGAGAAGGTAAACAAAGGCATGCTTTGTACTGTGAATTGACAAATCCAACTAAGAGGACCAACTTAGTGATGTGAGGATGCTGCAAACAGTTCCCAGCAATGATGTGAAGGTGCAGAGTTTTGAAAGTAATAAAATTTCAGATTTTATGTGTACAGGTGCTTTAGTTTTATTTTTAAAACAAATGTGCAGTTGTAGTTTATAAATAAATTAGAAAAGGAGTTCTTATGAAAAGATGGCTTATGCATCCACTTGCCAGAATATAATGACTTCAGCTCCTTAAGGTTCTTGTGTAAAATTGTTTTGTTTAGGATTGCATTACTCTGTATTTGTTTTTGATCCTGCCATATCCTCTTATATGAGTTATCACTTTGAGGGGAAACAATCAGTGCAGCATCCTTGAAAACTAAAAGTAAATCACACATATCTGGATTCTGGATGCCATTCCTTTTGGAAAACTGTGGAAAACTTTCATTAGCATTTCTGCCATAATCTACTGCTTCAGTGTTCAAGACGGTGTGGTTTTAAAGCCACGGCTCCTGGACCTCCTCCATTATGCTTGACATTAAGATCATTCTGGTTCTAATACCCACAGCTCCTGCATATCCTGTTTTTATGGTGGCTGTAGTTCAATTCCCAGCAGCTTCTGCATACCCTGTCTTTATGGTGGCTGTAGTTCTATTGCCCACAGCTCCTGCATATCCTGTCTTTAGGGTGGCTGTAGTTTTATTATTTATTTTATTTATTTATTTAGTTTTTGTTGACTGGCTAAGTGCACTGCACTAGACAAATCCTTGCCCACAGCTCCTACATCTCCTGTCTTTATGGTGGCTATAGTTCTATTGCCCACAGCACCTGCATATGCTGTCTTTATGGTGGCTGTAGCTCTATTGCATACAGCTCCTGCATATCCCATCTTTATGGTGGCTGTAGTTCTAATACCCACAGCTCCTGCATATCCTGTCTTTATGGTGGCTGTACTTCTATTGCCCACAGCTCCTGCATATCCTGTCTTTATGGTGGCTATAGTTCTTTTGCCCACAGCTCCTGCATATCCTGTCTTTATGGTGGCTATAGTTCTATTGCATACAGCTCCTGCATCTCCTGTCTTTATGGTGGCTGTAGTTCTATTGCCCACAGCTCCTGCATATCCTGTCTCTATGGTGGCTGTACTTCTATTGCCCACAGCTCCTGCATATCCTGTCTCTATGGTGGCTGTAGTTCTAATGCCCACAGCTCCTGCATTTCCATCCTTTGTGGAGGTTGTGGGCCTAATGCCCACAGCTCCTGCATATCCTGTCTTTATGGTGGTTGTACTTCCATTGCCCACAGCTCCTGCATATCCTGTCTTTATGGTGGCTGTACTTCTATTGCCCACAGCTGCTGCATATTCTGTCTTTATGCTGGCTATAGTTCTATTGCCCACAGCTCCTGCATATCCTGTCTTTACGTGGTTGTAGTTTTATTGCCCACAGCTCCTGCATATCCTGTCATTATGGAGGTTGTGGTTCTAATGCCCACAGCTCCTGCATTTCCTTCCTTTATGGAGCTTGTGTGCCTAATGCCCACAGCTCCTGCATATCCAGACTTTATGGTGGCTGTAGTTCTAGTGCCCACAGCTGATGCACATCCTGTCTTTATGGAGCTTGTGGTTCTAATGCCCACAGCTCCTGCATTTCCTTCCTTTATGGAGGTTGGGGGCATAATGCCCACAGCTCCTGCATATCCTTCCTTTATGGAGGTTGTGGTTCTAATGCCTACAGCTCCTGCATATCCCGGCTTTATGGAAGTTGTGGCTCTAATGCCCACGGCTCCTGCACTTCCTTCCTTTATGGAGATTGTGGTTCTAATGCCCACAGCTCCTGCATATCCTGTCTTTATGGAGGTTGTAGTTCTAAGGCCCTCAACTCCTGCATATCCTGTCTTTATGGTGGTTGTGGTTCTAATGCCCACAGCTCCTGCATATCCTTACTTTATGGAGGTTGTGGTTCTAATAGCCACAGCTCCTGCATAGTCTGCCTTTACAGAGGTTGTGGCTCTAATGCCCACAGCTCCTACATATCCTTCCTTTATGGAGGTTGTGGTTCTAGTGCCCACAGGTCCTGCATGTCCTGCCTTTATGGAGGTTGTGGTTCTAATGCCCACAGCTCCTACATATCCTTCCTTTATGGAGGTTGTGGTTCTAATGCCCACAGCTCCTGTATGTCCTGCCTTTATGGAGGTTGTTGTTCTAATGCCCACAGCTCCTGCATATCCTTCCTTTATGGAGGTTGTGGTTCTAATGCCCACAGCTCCTGCAGAACCCGCCTTTATGGAAGTTACGGTTCTAATGCCCACAGCTCCTGCATTTCCTTCCTTTATGGAGGTTGTGGTTCTAATGCCCACAGCTCCTGCATATCCTTCCTTTATGGAGGTTGTGGGCCTAATGCCCACAGCTCCTGCATATCCTGTCGTTATGGTGGTTGTGGTTCTAATGCCCACAGCTCCTGCATATCCTGTCTTTATTTATTTATTTATTTAGTTAGTTAGTTAGTTAGTTAGTTAGTTAGTTAGTTAAACATCAGTTTAGAAACCTTTGAACCAGAGGCTCATTTACAAAGGTACCTTGTCACAAAGAGGACATCAGAACAGTAGTACAAGGGACACAGTACTTACAAACAAAAAAGTTACAGTTCAATTACAATTTTGTTACAATAGAATACAATCTCCAACGAAGCAAAAGATAACAAAAGGTGCAAAACTTATGGTCGGGGACAGCTGGTGGGGGTAGAAGGGAGGGAGATAGGGAGGAGGAATTAGTAGGGAAAGGAAGGGGGGAGCCAGTGAGCATTGTCAAACAGAGTATATATATATATATTTTTTTTACACTAGGCTAGCGGCAGTTGCATTTTCGAGAGCTAAGCAGGAAGTTTCTGAGCCTGGGCTTAAAGCAAGCTAAGGTTAGTGAGTTTGAGACACTGGCAGGGAGGGAGTTATACCAGTGGGGCGCACGGTAGGGGAATGCTCTCTGACCTTGAGAGGTCCTGGCTCTCGGAATAACTAGGGTAGCTCTTGACGAGCTGTCTTTATGGTGGCTGTGGTTCAAATGCCCACAGCTCCTGCATATCCTTCCTATATGGAGATTGTGGTTCTAATGTCCACAGCTCCCGCATTTCCTTCCTTTATGGAGGTTGTTGGCCTAATGCCTACAGCTCCTGCATATCCCACCTTTATGGAAGTTGTGGTTCTAATGCCCACAGCTCCTGCATTTCCTTCCTTTATGGAGGTTGTGGGCCTAATGCCCACAGCTCCTGCATATCCTTCCTTTATGGAGGTTGTGGTTCTAATGCCCACAACTCCTGCATATCCTTGCTTTATGGAGTTTGTGGTTCTAATGCCCACAGCTCCTGCATATCCTTCCTTTATGGTGGCAGTGGTTCTAATACCCACAGTTCCTGCATATCCTTCCTTTATGGAGGTTGTGGTTCTAATACCCACAGCTCCTGCATATCCTGCCTTTACAGAGGTTGTGACTCTAATGCCCACAGCTCCTGCATATTCTGTCTTTATGGAGGTTGTAGTTCTAATGCTCTCAACTCCTGCATAGCCTGTCTTTATGGTGGTTGTGGTTCTAATGCCCACAGCTCCTGCATATCCTTACTTTATGGAGGTTGTGGGCCTAATGCCCACAGCTCCTGCATATCCCGTCTTTATGGTGGCTGTGGTTCTAATGCCCACAGCTCCTGCATATCCTGTCTTTATGGTGGCTGTGGTTCAAGTGCCCACAGCTCCTGCATATCCTTCCTTTATGGAGGTTGTGGTTCTAATGCCCACTGCTTCTGCATATCCTTCCTTTATCGAGGTTGTGGTTCTAACACCCACAGTTCCTGCACATCCTGCTTTCATGGAGGATGAGGTTCTAATGCCCCCAACTCCTTCATATCCTGTCATTACAGAGGCTATGGTTCTAAAACACATAACACCTGTGCATCCTGCCTTTAAGTAGGCTGCGATCATAAAGCCCTAATTTCCTGTTTCTTGGAATACTATAACACCCTCCATGGCTTACTCTATTTCCTTACACCTCAGCAATGCTATGTCCACTGTATCTCTGTTCCCTGATCTGCTAAAACAGCATGCTATGTAAAGCACTAAGTCAGCTTCTCTTTCCCACAAGGAATGGTCTTTCATCATCTCTTGTCCACTCTCCAATCCATGGGCTACTATTCAGTGCTTCATCTAAGAAGAGACAACTGTTCAACCCACATCAAGCAGCCAAGCAAAACTCTGACAAGCCTCTAGTACCTCCTCATAACTCTTTATCCGAGTTGTGTGACTTCTCCAAATTATGTCTTCTGTCTTTCAGCTGGAGACAATGGTTACTAGCTTAAAGGACAAGTTTCCTCTTTCTGTTCATATATCTAATCTGGATCTGAGCCCTTCAGCATCTCACCAAGCCTCTTCAGCAGCTCATATTTTCTTTGGAACCAATAACCCAACCAATGCATTTTACCCTTCTCTGATCCAGGCACAGTCATACCAGTGGTAGGCTATTATGAACAGCATTAGACAATTTGTATAATCCATTATTCAACAACCTCTAGATGTTTCAACACTTGCTTCCTTCTGCCAAGCAACACATGAGTCAACCACCTCCATATCATCAGTAAAGCATGACATGAACTTTTATAAACAAAAGGAGATTTAATTGGGCCATATCTGGCTTTTAACATCTAATCTGCATATAAGACTGCTTGGCATAAATGTACCACATTCTGCCCTCTGCAATCTACACATCCTATCCCAGCATATACAACTACTCTTAGCATTTGCTGGCTACTGTCAAAAAATGTATTAAACTCCACCCAAAATAATTATTTTCTCTAAAATCGATCTCCTTTTTCGGACAGCCATTCTCCTAGCTTTCTTTGGTTTTATAAGACCTGGGGAATTTCCAATCGCAATCACACCATTTGACCCTAAAAACATCTCAGACTCATTAAACTCCAGAAATCTTCCTCAAACAAATATGTTCTTCCCTAATTTCCTCCAAAACAGACAGAAACACAACTGGGACATAACATTCATTATTTCATTACATAGAATGTTCTCCAGACAGTATCCATGTTCGATAAACACTTATCCAGGTTCAGCACTTCCAAATATTCCAGCCATTTCTTCAGAACTGGAGCTGTGACTTCTGCTTCAGATAGAATCATCCCTGCCTACATCATTAAATGGAAAGCAACCAGTAGTGTATCTCAGGATGCTGCTAGGAGGATGCAGAAATGGGCAGTCAGCTCAAACAGTACAGGAAAATAAAGATCTGCACTCTGGTGACAAATTAACAAATTAAGTTGGGAACCAAGTTGTGAAATGTCAAAACGAAGCTTTAATTCAGCAAAACAGTAGTAACATTAAGCCAGAAGGTGCACTAATCCTTAATGACTCAACCAATCACTTAATTTGCCACCAAAGTACAGATCTTGATTTTCCCAAATCATTAAATGCCATGGAGAGTGAAAGGTATCATGCTTCAAGTCCAGCATTTATATTATTTTCTCACAAATATGAAACACTCACATTCAGCTTTTTTGTTAACTTAGACTGGCGGGAAGGCTAACCGAAGCAATAGATCCCAGAAGTTTCCTCCCTTTGGGGGTTCTTCATGCCAAGGTTACAACCAGAGCTCAGACCTTTATCCATTGTTGCTGTTGTGTGGTCTAATTGTAAGTCCAGTTCCATATACTCACGTCTCATGCACCTCTTACAGGGTGAAAACAATGAAACAAAAGCCCCCAAACCTTACATGTTGCACAAGCACTCCATACATCCTCATAGGCTACCCCAGTAAACATTTGTAGACATGCAGTAGGGAACGTCACTGAAGTGGGACTTGTCCCTTTAGGGTCAGCATGGGATAGAGTAATGGTCCATGAGGCTAGCTGATGAATGACTTTTTTGTCGGAGTGGGGCTGCGGAGAGAGAATCCACAGGGTTACCCAATTTGGTTTTAGATTGTGGTTGGAGCTAGGGGTACTAAACTATTAAGGAAGACGATGAGGGGCAGAATCATGACTATTTCTTCACACTCCGCAGGCAGGTACAACTCAAGCAGGTGGTGTTACCAGTGTGCCCAGAGCATACTCACATGCATGTCGATGCAGGGCACTACATTATGCACTGACATGTATGACTTCTTAATGTGTGCTGCTACTGGCGCAAACCCAGTCTGTGCGCCATAACAGCTGGATTGTCTAATCTGCATTGAGTCATGTGCCAGGGGAACTCCTCCCCCTGTGTAAGTTATGGTTTATGAACAGCAATTTTATGGGTTGGCACGCTGTTCTGCGACCCATAAAACTTCGTTTGAAAATTGGAAACTAGTTTTCTGCCGATTAGCACAGCATATGGGCTATACAGTACATACAAGGAACAACATATACATAAGAAGAACAGGGAACAGATGCAAACAAATAGGGTTATACTAAAATGCATTTACATTGCTACTCTCCCACACTTTTAGTGAAGAATGTTTATTTGTTGATGGTCCTTTCTTTCAAAAACAGACCAACTCAGACTACTGGATGACTGAAATATTTACTGAAGCTGCAAGTAATTTGAAGTCCAATATGCATGATGCTGCCCTGTACATCTCTCAATAAAAATGTTTATGATTGGCACAGAAATTTACACTTTTGAATGGCATTTTAGGTTTCATTGAACTCTTTAGACATCCTGCTCATACTGATGTGAGGCTGGCATTATTTTATATCTTTACACGTGCATACGCACGGCTCACAACTACATGCACCTCCATCTGTGAATATTCCGGAGTTTACTCTGGCGCCAATGGATGGTGAAAGGGCGCAATGCTGTTTGTTGGATGGGCTGAACTGAATGCAGTACCCCGGTCTCAGGAGATGGTGGAGGCCGACCGGTGTTCGCCGGCTGGGGCACATTTCCCGCCTCTCTCTCCTAGCTGCTCGACAGACCACCGCATGCAGCACACGGCGCACAGTTGTTGGGGACTGCAGGCGCCACCTCTGGCGCTCAGCCGCAGCTATTGAGACAGCGAGGATGACTGTTCGGGGCTGCAATTACAGCTCCTCTCCAGGGACGCTGCTCCTTGGAAACGAAAGGAGAGCTGTGATTGGGAGAAGGACAAACTAACGGCGAATTGTAAAGTATAAGACTGATACTGTTATCAGAAAGGCGGTTTATATGAGTGCAAATAGGTATGGTCCATAGCATCTAACAAAGCATATATGTTAGCAAAGTTATATTAGGGAACTAGTTAGTGAACCAAACATACCAAACAGTTAGTGAACCAAACATACGAGAACAGTAACATGCAAAATGCAAGAAAAGCCTTTGACAGGATCTGCCCGAACAGAGTGGTGGATCTATCCAGCCGAGTACAACTCAAGAAACAAAACAAACCAGAAAAGAAGGTAATTTATACAGTTTACAAAACATGCTGTCAGCAACCAGGTGCTTGTTTTTTTTTTTTGATCATTCAAAACTACTGTACATCCAGGTGTAATACAACATACATCGTGCTGCCCACCGTCTATCAGTTTAATCTGCATCAGTTTTGTGTTGGTGAAAAAAATATTAAATGTTTACACTTTATTGATTGTAACAGCATCAGCCAGTACGAAGAGTCCTTGCCACCAGCTCGCCAACAGTGTATGTCGACCCGCCTACCAACTTAGACGATGAAGGTATAGCTTTCCTCCATCATACAGTATGCATGGGTTTGCTACTTTCGTTTGTTTGAACTTGTGACACAAATTCTTCTTTCCATTCAGCCTTTGCAACCATTGACTGGCAAGATTTAGCGGACTGCACTTCGGTTCTTCAAGAAACCTCAGGTGATGCTCCACAGCAGGTGAGTGACTTGTATACAGTACCCGTGTTTTCGTATTTACTGTAAATTATAGGCAGCAGTTTGAATCTGAAAGTTCTGTGGTTGGCACAGTGATTCGTTTAGTAATGGAGCACGCTGGTACGTACTTGAGTCATTTCATTTACAGTATATATGCTGTAATATATATATATATATATATATATATATATATATATATAAAATTATGCACCATGTTGTCCAAAAAAAGAAACCTTCCTCTGATTACTTATTCACCGCATTTATTTGTATCATATTAAAAAAGCACATTCTGTACAGCATAAATATTAGCAATTTGGTTTACAAATACCGCTGCAATGTACTAAATATATTATAAATTGCAATTTACATATACAATCATATATTCATTTATATCGTCACATTTTACAACGTAATATACTGTCGATTATATAATATGATATGTATTTCTAACGTTATGTAATCTCAACTGCCTTAACGTAAAGGATGTAAGGTCACTCCTGTATTAAGCAATGTTAACCATTTCTCGCATGTTGGGGGAGCTTACATGTATTCCACGTGTCATAATTGTCTGAGGATTGTAAACCAAATTGCTAATATTTATGGGCATACAGGTTGTAATCTACTTTTAAGAGTCATGTGGACAGTCCCAGTCAAGAACTCTGCAAAATCAAACCCTTGATAAAAACAAGCTGTACTTTTCGGTCATTATATACCCAATCTAATTGAAGTTAAATGACATTATAAACAGGTTTGGTTAAATGGGCTTCCTGATAGGTTGTAAACATTATATTAGCCCGGTGCCACTCTTAGGTGAACTTATAGGTAGAGTCTAATTAACTCATAAATAGGGTACCGTTTTTAAAATACCTATTTTATAATAGCAATAGACATTCCCAGAGGTTATGTTAATGTTTAGTTGATCACCCTCTAGGGGCCTGTATCGCTCGCTACACCTCTTGCCACATTACACCCCTAGAGGGCGATTACCGGAATATCAACATAATCATTCAGTCTTGCTTGATAGCTTAAACAATATTTAATATCTGAAAATTTGGTTGTTTATATGACAAATATTAAAAATTACTACCTGCAGTGTGGGAATTTCATGTTTCTAGAATGCAAATAAAAATGTGTATTGTACAAAAAATGTGTCATGGTGACGGAAACAATACGACAGTATGGCAGGATTCTGGAAAGTTTACCGTAAGTGTACACGCGCTTACTTGCTCTGGCAAGGGTATGTGATCGTGTTCATTTTTCTTGTACAACGGGGCGGGGCAAGACAAATGAAGCCGGACACCCTGGTACCTAGAATCTGTCCAATTCAAACCATGGTCACATCACATGTTGATTATTTTTATTAAAACAAATAATTATCTTACTGTGGTACATTTTTAAGGGGGTTTCTCAGCTCTGGGAAAAGTTTTGAAAACATATTGACGCATATTTGACATGTGTTCCACATAATGTCGGGATATTTCTTTCCCATATGACTTTTATTTGACAACTAGATCACTGGCCTCTCGGACGGTTTTGCCGTTCATTCGTACGTCCCTGGAGTCGTAACCCCCATTCAGAGCTACATGAAGCACACGCGGGATTGTAAAATATTCTGGTTTTCCAAGTTGACAGCATCATTCGGTACCTCCGCAATGGAATGAGTTTAAGAATGATATGGTGATGATAGGCTTGATAGCTAGCTGCCTGCAGCACCAACCCTTTGCCTACAATGCTCCCCCGCACGCGTCAAGTTTGTGTTGTGGTAACGGTCTGGTCTGTTACTAAAGAAACGAACTAGTATATCCGCTTCAATCCCAAGTCAGATTCCACTGGACAGTAGCATAGACTGTAGATCTATTTACTATACAGGGGAAATTAGAGCCACAGTAAAGCAAACTGTCCAGATTTAAGAAAATGATCATTCAATCACTTCTTAATACTTAAACCCATTACTATTTTGCAGTACATATAGGGAGACCTATACTGATCAGTTGATAATTTTCCTAAAGATAAGTGCATGTATATTGAACATATTTAAATATAACAGATAGATAACCATATCAGAACCTGACAGCATAGCAAGGTCAGAACATCGAAGTTAGATTGGTACCGAAAGAGTAACAGTTGTACTGTAAATGTCCCATTGGAACACATTGTAAACTCTTTATTTTATGTGATGAGACATAATGTTTTTATTATTTATCTTTTAATTTTAAGAATTCTAACCAATAGAGAAGCCTTACTTAGAAACAGTGCCCTTACAGCTATGTGTCAATTTGGAAAGATTTACTTTTTTTGCTATGTATTTTATAATAATTGGTTAATGATGAGTATCAAAATGTGGGCAGAAGCTGCCGAACTCACTTATACACATATGTGTATAATGGAATTTAATTATACACATATGTGTATATGTGCTTCACCTGAAGAAGGGATCTGTGTGGCCCCGAAAGCTTGTGTATAATTCCATCTTTGTACAAGACACTTGTTGGTCCAATAAAAGGTATCAAACATTCCATCTTCTCCTGTTTTGCAAGGACCAATAGGGCTGAAATTTATTTTATTATACACATATGTGTATAATCACCCCTGTATAATGGAGTTTGATTATACACATATGTGTATAATCACCCCTGTATTACATAATTTGGTTAAGCACCTTTTGCAAACATTATAAAATTAAAAAAAAATCAAAAATTAAAGGAAGGAGTTATTATAAAAAATAAAACATGGGAACGTGTGTGTCAACCAGGATTTTATGCACACTCTCAGTGTGCCATGCCTTGATAAACCCCTCGAGCTTCGCTCTCGGGGTCTAGGGGGCATTGCACACCTCAGGTGTGCATAAAATCCTCCTTATACACACTTCCCCTTGCATTATTTTATTTTTTATACTTAAGTCAACACCTCTTTTTGGGTCAAAATTCTTGGAGACACTAAAAGGCACTTACTGCTATAGTGTATTGTACTGATTCTGTCACTGGTCCTTTTGTGTGCGAGACAGACAGATAGAATTACACTTTTATGGGTTGTATGAGCTGTGTGGGTCCCAGGGATTCAGGTGCCCCTTTCCCATTATGAGCAAATAGCAGTGATATGTGAGCTATAGGGAGCTATGATAGTCGCGCCCAGCAAGTCCCGATGGAATTGGTGAAATATTTTTTAATAAACTTTAAATGTTAAAAAAAAAAAAAAAAAAAAAACTATGGGAAATTCCAGCACCAATTTACCTGGAGGGATTTTTGAATGTTACAGGAGAATGGGAAGCTAAACGGGTAAATCGTTACCGTTGCTTTTACAGTAAAACTGGCCAATTAACTTCCTCACGAAACAATACATTTCGCAGGAAAAACAATTACCCTGGAGTTACAGGGAAAGAAAATGCCCAACTGATTATCTGGCTATGGATCATAGCTATCCTTGGTATGGCCTGTTATCTCGATCGTACTTCACGCACGCGCGTTCACCGGCCTCAGGTTTGAGGTTTAGCAACCCGGCGGACGGCAGTTATATATTTGCAAAGCCGAATATTGTTCTTTTTCGCAGTATTGTATTTGCTCTCCTAAAGGTCGAAACTGCTAGGCGTGTCGCCCCGCCCGCGGCTGAGTGCAGCAGCAGCAGCTCTGTTTATTGACGAAGGTGGGGGCCCGCACTGTGAAGGAATGTGCAGGTTGGAGAGTGCTGATTGGCTGGCTGCCTCGTGTGACTGACCAATCGGAGTGTGGAGGTGAGGGTATAGGCCCAGCGGTGGACTAGCCGAGCTAGTGCAGCGCGTGCTGTTCAGACGTCTGTCGAGTAATAAAATACCGACCTGCAGTATATCATACGGTGTCCCCTGTGAGTGACAACGGCCACTCAGTCAGCCAGGATTCCTGCTCGGATTATGTATAGACTATACTGGGTAAACATTCCAGCAATATAGCTCTCAGCTGTGAGCACAGAAAGGGAACCGATCATTTCTTCAGAACTGTATATTTTGATTACATAGTGTACAAACTATAGCCCTTTTGGAGAGACAGCTTCCTTTGGCAAACCGGTTTGAGTGGTTAATTCTGAAATGGCAGTTCAAGCTTGTTACTTACAGTATCCTTCCTGGGGATTCGATTATCAGGTATGTACAGTAACTGCAGATTTCATGGAAACATGTCCTGAGTCGTAGTATAGCGTCTTGAGAATCTCTGTACACGTTTAATGCATGATGGAATTGTCACATTTGATTACAGTTCATAATTGTCAAACTTGTGTTTTTCAGAACCACCGGTTGCAAGATGCACCTGACTTTAATCTTCAAGATTTTAGAGATGCCGTTGATAATTTCATGTCAGGTAAACGCTCAAGATTGTTTTTAATTATAAACGGACCAAAACTCCAGGGTTAACACAGTTTACCTTGGTTTACTACTAACTCCACAATAGTGATATTGGTAGTACTAGTAGTAGTAGGCTTATTGAAATGTAGAAGTAACACACAATTAAGTCAAGGTTAATTTTCAGCGTCTCTTCTGTTTACAAATACACACAAACCATTCAATAACATGGAGCTGCTGGATCGTGTTACTAAACTTATGTAAAACAGAGTTAGTGATGGATGCAATCAATGCTCATGCACCGGGTCCACTGTTAGAGATGATGGCATTTGACAATTTCGTTTTGGTATTTGTTTAATTAGCGTGTGTAACAACGTTTTATGTCGAAGTTGTGGAATGTCATTGCATCGCAATGTCATTCTTCTGTCACCCGTGTCTGGGCTATTACAGTACCTGTTTCAGAGTCCCAATGAAATGGGACACATTTCCAACAAAAGCATGGGTCGCCCACGACTGCCTCCAGATTGTCAATCCTATATGGATTAATGTTAATGGTGTACACACACACACACACACACACACACACACACACACACACACGATAATAACCATCCTTACATGGCATTACACTGACTAATACAATGATGCCCTGTGTTGTTACAGCAAGGCTGAGTGATTATAACATATCTTTCAACCTTTTGTTACTGAAATGTGGGTCACAGGCCTTCAACACGTAGGATACATCATGGAACATGGGAATTCAATTAAGCTCAGAACACTATGCAACGTTTAACTTAGCATCATAGCTCATTATGAATTTCTGTTTAAAGTCAGGGTTTACAAAGTGTGATGGCACACACCTTTTCCATGTAGGACAGCCACTCTTATGGGATGGAGGAATTCTGAATGGTAAAAAGAGGGATGTCTCTTGAAATAAATGGCAGTTGAGAGGTATGATAACTACATCTCTGGGGTGTTTTATTATGTTCACAGACCATTCCTCCTTGATCCAGTCTGAGCTGGGGGCTGTGGATCTACCTCACTGTGATGTGTCTGACTTTGGCACGTGCCTTGCAGCTTCCATCCATGCTCCGGAGAGTCAGCTCTTGCAAATGAACCTCCATTCAGTTCCACCTCCCGAGCAGTACTGGAAAGATGTGGCTGACCAAAACCATAAAGCACTGGGAGATGCACTGGAAGAAAATACTCAGGTAAATGAATTATGGTTAGTAACTGTGCAGTTCTTTAAATTTAAATGGCACAACACATATATCAAGGGAAATGGGCCCCACAGTTAACTTTTTCAAAGCCAGCTGGTACTTGTTAAATAACTGTGTTATTCTGACCATCACATATTTAGCATGACTGGCTAGCCTTGCTAAGCAAACCCATCTTATTACATTCCTCCACAGGAATGAAAACCTGCATTTAAGTTTGTCTGCTGTCCCAGATGAGTGATATCCTTCATTTTGATTAAAAGTTAATGTTTTTACAGTTTATTTTCTGAGGACAGACACCGAGATGCAACATCTCATTTTCTGTGGGGTCCTGATTCTTCCCATTTAACATCAGAGAGAAGGGCAGCAGAGAGAGAGAGGTCATGTCACTTGCTTAAAGTCACAGAGGGAGCCATTGGCTATGGTGAGACCCAAAGCTGGACTCTCCTATTTTACAGTTTAGCACTCTATTCAGTGGCCCATGTGGCATTCTCTGTTGCATTGTAGCACTTTATATTACTGCAGTTTTTGGGGGGCTGGGTGGGGCTAGGTTCAGTTCCCAGTAAGGTTGCATTTAGATTTGTGTTTCAGATGCTCAGCATTGGTTTATTTACACCAGAAACTTCTTGCCATTTAAATGTTTTTATCTACTGGATTTCAGAGAAAATGCAAAGTGGCCCCATGGACACCAGGTGGAGTAGTTAGCCAAGCAGGCCAGCTGGAGCAGCACCTGGGCAGAGCTGTGGGGCCTGAGTTCAATTCCAGTTTTGATCACATTGCTTCATTTGTCATCATGCCTTACTCTCATGTGTGTATGCGGAGTCTGAATCAGTTCAGGTAATCTCAGAAGTGACTGACGGAGATCATCACAGTCAGTGTACAGTCCTAGGGTAGGACAGCATGGACTGTGTCCTGAATTCTCAAAAATATGTGCATGAATGTTCCTGCAGCAACAGTGGCCACAATTGTAAAGATGATACTTTTGTATAATTGGAGATCGTCTTGAAGTCTATAAATTATATGTAGGATAAAGTATGAGATGTAGTGTGTTGCGAGAATTTTACACACACCTGAGTTGCTGGATGGTGGTTTATGCAGCCATACTACAACGAGGGTGTGTGTAAAATGTGAGTTTTACACACTGCACCCCATATTTTGTTTCATTTAATTGAAGGGATTTCATTTTTTTGCTGACTCCTGTCTGACCCTGCTTACACTCTGTGGCGTGGAAATAAAATATATTTTTTTATTTACTTCGATTCGGGGGTCAGCACCTGGCCAGTGATGCTACTACCTACTCATTGGCCCAGCCAGGGGTGAAGTTAGAGGAGGAGGAGGCAAGAGATGCTAGCTGCGGATGGGTACTGGAGACAGGCAGTAGGAGGGATGACTTGGGGGCCTTGCTGCTCTCAATGTACCTGTCTAGGTTGGCCCGACGGAGAGTATGAGATTGAGTATGCGACTTCTCTTGTGGGCACCACTGACGAGGGACCAAAGCTATTTTTAAAATAAAAAAAAAGGGGCAACTGTAGCACACAGCAGGGATCCAGACCACTTGCTCTTCTTAGGTACCACTGACAGTCTGACACAAAAAGCCCTGTATTAAATGTCGTAACACATGTATGCATATTACGGCATTTATGAAACACAGCTTTTTCTATGGGAAAAAATGTGACCCATTCACTAAAAACACATTTTAAGTAACACTGCAGCCCTGTTTTACCCACAAGAACTGTTGCATCTTTAAGATGTGGGGCCAGATATTCAAAACTTTGCCTGATGGGCAAAGTGACTGCACTCAGTTTGCCCAGGGTTTGCACCCATGCACAACATTCTAAGGGGACTTTTTCCTGTGCTAACAGGGTTAGCACATGCAAAAAAAAAAACATAATGTATGCAGTGGGCAGTGGGAGTGGGGACAGGAATACCTGCACAGTGTGATATTCAGCACATTTGTACTGCACAAAGGGGTTAGCACAGGCCAGTTTGCACAGCACAAATACCACCAATCAAAACCCTGACTTACTCCATACAATCTTAGTAACTCTGGAGCCACTGCAGCCAACTAACAGGTTGGCTGTTGGAGGAGCACACCTGCCCCCTGATTTCTAATGGCACCACCATCCACCAGTCGCTTTCCTCGGTAAAGTAACCCCCCTTTCCCTGGTTCCTAGTGGTTCCCCACCCTCTGATCACCAGCCCTCTTGTATGTTCAGGTATCCCTGGTGCCTAGTGTCCCCCCCACCCTCTGATTGCCATCCTGTATATTGTTGTTAAAGTCCCTGGTGCCTAGCAGGCCCCTGACTGTCTGATTGCCCTCCTGTATATCTTTGTTAAAGTCCCTTATGCCTAGTGGTCCCCCCACCCTCTGATAATTGTCCCGTACTTTGATAAATCACTCCTTGGTGTCTAGTGGTCCCCCGGTCTCTGATCACCATCCCATACATTGGATAAGATATCCCTGGTGGTTAATGGTTCCCCCAGTCTCCGATTGCCAGCCTGTATATTTATTTATTTATTGTTTTTTTTTAGTCTTTGGTAACTGGGTAAGGCCCCTAGGCACAAGTGCCTGTTTTCAGGGGTGACAGGGGAGCACTGGGCGGTTAAGTGACTTGCTCAGAGTCACACAGTATGCAAGTGGAGATTGTGAGAATCAAACTCAGGTTTGGTCTGCTGGATGTATCAAGCTCATTCACGCCTCATTCCTCTAACCTCTAGGCTATACTGCCAACCCAGTATTGGATAAGGTATTCCTGGTGGTTCATGGTCTGCCCCGCACTCTGACTGTAGGCCTGTGTAAAGGATAAGGTATCTCTGGTGGTCCGTGGTACCACCAGTCTCCGATCCTCAGCCCCATAATAATACGTATAGTTCCTGGTGTCCAGTGGTTCCCCCCCACCCTCCGATCAGTTTGAAGTATTATTTGCTACAAAATCCTTAATGAAAGTGATTGTAAGTTCAGAATTTAAATATAACATTATAATAGCTGCATAGAATATGTATACACTGTGGTGGAAACTTAAAAAAATTCACATGGGAAAAAAAACTGCCTGGCATCTAGTGGCCCCCCCTTCGCTGTGGGCACAGACCACCCACCCTGCCAACCCCCCTGAACTAGAAGTGCCGGTGCCGCAGCAGACCATACAGTGACCAGCACAGCACTCTTTGCAACTCCTCAGCCAGCTGCTGTATGGAAAGCCAGGGAGCCCGCATTCTATGTAATGTACAGGGCACGCATCCTCTGTACTGTATAAGGAGCATGTGGCCTGTGTACTGTATAAGGAGCATGTGGCCTGTGTTCTGTGTAAGGAGCATGTGGCCTGTGTTCTGTGTAAGGAGCATGTGGCCTGTGTACTGTATAAGGAGCATGTGGCCTGTGCACTGTATAAGGAGCATGTGGCCTGTGTTCTGTGTAAGGAGCATGTGGCCTGTGTACTGTATAAGGAGCATGTGGCCTGTGTTCTGTGTAAGGAGCATGTGGCCTGTGTTCTGTGTAAGGAGCATGTGGCCTGTGTACTGTATAAGGAGCATGTGGCCTGTGTACTGTATAAGGAGCATGTGGCCTGTGTTCTGTGTAAGGAGCATGTGGCCTGTGTACTGTATAAGGAGCATGTGTCCTGTGTTCTGTGTAAGGAGCATGTGGCCTGTGTTCTGTGTAAGGAGCATGTGGCCTGTGTACTGTATAAGGAGCATGTGGCCTGTGTGCTGTATAAGGAGCATATGGCCTGTGTTCTGTGTAAGGAGCATGTGGCCTGTGTACTGTATAAGGAGCATGTGGCCTGTGTACTGTATAAGGAGCATGTGGCCTGTGTACTGTATAAGGAGCATGTGGCCTGTGTACTGTATCCTTGTATATCTTTTTATAGCAACATTTGGCCTACAGTATCTTAGTGTACTGACTGTTTAGTCTATTTATTTTATTGCATTCTATTTTATTTTGTATTTATTCTAGTTATTTCATTCGTATAATAATTTGATTGAGTTTTTAATATTGATCTTTACTGATTTATTTTTGTGGCTATCTATTCTTTTATACGTGTGGCTTGTATGTAATATCGTGGAACTGTATTGTATATCATGCAGTGCTCAGAGCCCATGGGAATGGGAGCTTTATAAATTAAAGTTTGCTTGCTTGCTTTCTTGTTAACAGACTGGCGATTGGTGGGTGGGTGGGTGGGGACCACTAGGCACTAGGGACATGCATTCTACATACCAGATTGGTGATTGGAGGGGGCACTAGGCATCAAGGTTGTGCTTACTTTCATGGGGATGGGCAGTTGGACTGCGGGCAGGGCTGATCGCAGAGGCGCAAACCTGTCATTGCTTCCCTTGCAAATGAGCCCATAATGGGTGTGCATATGTCCCCCTTGCACCTTGAATGCCCAAGTGATTAATTTGCATGCTGCTGTTTGCAACGTTATTCAACTTAGCACTGCACCTCCATGCCCCTATGTTCAGTCGGTATGCTATCCAACTGAATATAGCATCCTTGGGGTCAAGGGCAAGGGGCAAGTGCAGCACGGAACTTTGTGCTCCGCTTTGCCATTTTTGAATATTGGGCACCTGGTTTCCAAGGGTGTGGAGTGGCTGCATGAGGCTGGTAATGCAGAGCATGTATGGTGTTCATTGAAGAGTGTGCCTGAAGTAGCTGCAGAGGTCTGCATTACTGTAAGCAATAAGGGAAAAGGGACCGCTCAATAGGGACCTAAGGCAACAGATTTTTAACAAAGAGAAGGTCTGTGACAACTGGAAAGAGACAGGTTGCCTACAGGCCAGAGAAGAGTACAGTGTAACGTGAAGGGCCTGCAAAATGTAGAATTAGCAATCACAATGGAGAAATGACCCAATCACTGGCATACGGATTAAGTATTTTGTTTCAGAGTATATGTCCAAACAGCAGCCTGCATGACATATTGATCAACCAACGATGTTCCATGGTGTTTATAACCACCACTTCATCAGGAAATTAATATGCCAGTCACTGTCTGGTTCTCTTTGCACTGAGACCCTTCTTAACATCAGTTGCTTTTTTACCATACAGTATATAATCTTATGCCAAATTCACTACAGTCTGTCTCACTCGACTTTTTTATTTAAGAAGTTCCTGGCTTCTCACTCTTGGCCCACTCACTCTGCTCTCTGGCATCTCTGTCAGTATTCATTTCCTGATGAAGTGGTGGGTATAGTCACCATGAAACGTTGATGCCTTGGTGATCCATTAATATACCATGCAGGCTGTTTTTTGGAAATTTGCACAGAGAATAATGGATAGGCAAGTGTGTGTTATGGATTTTGTTTTACACACCCGAGGTGTGTGATGACCTATAAACCTTGAGAGTGAAGCTCAAGAGGTTGATGAAATCATCACACACCGAGGGTGTGTAAAAAAAAATCCATAAACACAAACTTGCCTATTATTTATTTTTTATAATTACTGGTGCAGGGAGTGAATGGCAATCTTAGTTAAGCAGTTCTGTGATACTGTGAGACACACACAAACACACACATATGCACACATACACACACCCTGTCCAGTAAAGAAATTTTTCCTTTGCTTCTATCTTTTTACTTTTAAACCACATTTTTTTAATTCTATTGTTTAACCGCAGTAGTCAGGAGAGTTACACTGGGGATCTCAATGGGTTGGATTGAAGGTCCGACCAAAGCAGAGCAACAGCAGGAGCAACCAGATATATTTTTTATGTTATAAAGGCAGGATCAACCAGATATATTTTTTATGTTATAAAGGCAGGATCAACCAGATATAGTTTTTATGTTATAAAGGCAGGATCAACCAGATATATATTTTTTTTGTTATAAAGGCAGGATCAACCAGATATCTTTTTTATGTTATAAAGGCAGGATCAACCAGATAAAGATTCAAAATGATTTTCAAGTTACCTGGGGCTGAAACTGAAACAATCACTATGGCTCCTTGGTAGTGAGGAAACGGAACCTCCATGTTTCCTGAACAGTTAAGTCTGCCCACATACAGAGTACGAGTCAATGAGGTGGCACGTGCATTGGGATTCACACTGCGATGGAATGAAAGTTTTGAAAATGCCATACTAACCAGTTTTTGGGTTAACACAGCATTTGAAGGAGGTCTGTAAGATGTGTGATAAAGGGGGTCACCAGTAATTATTCTTAAAGTACTTAATCCGTATGCCGATGAATGGGTCATTCCTCCACTGTGCTTGATTGTTACAGAGGGATTATGGAGTAGATCCCTGCTTGTGGTTTGTTTGTCTCTACAGCTGCAAGGTGGACCATGCTGCAGTTTGGTGTTAAATTTAGAATTAGGACAGCCAAGGAAGGGCTGACAGTCAGACAGCAGCAGGAGCTGCAGACAACAGCAAAGTGTTTCTCTAGCACATAGGTGGAAGGAGGAAGGTAAAGGAGGGGATTGGGCCCTTAAAACAATGGTGTGTGTGGGGGGAAGTAATCTGTGAGAAAGCCAATGATGGTGGCTGAGATACTTAACCAATGCTTTGCTTCAGTTTTCACCAAAGGACAGCTGGATGGAGGGTGGCTCAATGGGAGGGCCCATAACATAAGGGGTAGTTACGATGCAGCCGTTGGGCTTCATGTCTACCCTTGTAGCTGGCTATCTGGGAAAGAGCAAGCCAGGAAAGTCCCAAGGGGCAGACTTGGTGCACCCCTGGATCATAGTGTAGCTAAAGGAACAATTGACATTGCTACTTGCAATAATCTTTCAGGAATCAGTCTGTACAGAATAAGTGCCAGAGGGCTGGTAAGTGGCCAAAGTGGCCCCATCTTTATGAAGGGGGCTAGGCCAGACTTGGGCAGCTACAGGTTGGCCAGTCCAACATCAGTGACAGGCAAGATCCTAGAGGCAGTTATCAAGGACAGAATCATGGTGTACTTGGTTGAGACTAAGAGTCTTGCCCCTCTCAGCATGGCCTTATGAGGAGTAGGCCATGCAAACCAGCCTGATCACCTTCTTCAAGGGAGCGTCCAGGGAGCTGTCCATGGGCAAAGCCATTGACATAGTCGATCTGGATTTCAGCAAGGCCTGTGGTACTGTGGCATATGAAAAGCTTCTGGGCAAAGTAAATCAGAGTATTATAGCTGGGCCAGTGGCGCTGAGGTGCTGGATGCCTTACCTTGCGCTAAGCCGATGACTTGGGTTCAGAAATGACCTCGGGTCATCAGGGTGCTGGCATGTGGGGGAGAGTTGGAGCAGGAATGAGCACTGACTCTTCTCTCCTGGGAGGAGGGGGTCACCTGCCTGTAGTCCCGCTGTCACCGGATGGAGGTCTGGTGACTGGCGCAGGTAGTAATGGTGTGACAGATGGGGTGGGGCATCCCATAGTGTGTGGCATGCGCATGCCTCCACACGCACATGTGATGCTGGGATGCACGGGGTCAGGGAATAAAAGCCCAAAAAGGTACAAACTACGTACGGGAAACATAAATCAATGTAGTATACACAAGACATACACAAAGTGGATTGATGACTGGCTTGAGAGCAGGAAGCAAAGGATGTTAGTGGATGGGCAGTACTCAGAGTGGAGCGGAGAGGAGCATTTATCTGTTTCCCTCAGGGATTAATGATTTGGAAGCTGGGGTCTCCAGCAGTCTCCTTAAGTTCCTGAATGACAGTCAGCTAGCCAGCCAGTTGGACTCTCTTGAAGACTGGGACAAACTTTAGGATGACCTAAAAAAGCCGGGCAATTGGTCAAATGCCTGGAGCCTCAGATTCAATGTAGTGAAATGCAAAGTGCTACACCTGGTGAGGAAAAGCAGGGGTAGGATCTACAAACTGTGTGGGGCCCCCTCCTGCTGCAGTCGAGGAGGAAAATGACCTGGGGAGACATAATAGACAAGGGTTTAAAGCAGGACAAACATTGTGTTGCTGCTGTTAAAAGGGCCCACAGAATGCTAGGGTGTATTAAAAGGGATCAGACCTGAAGAGCAGGAAAAAGTAATCCTGCTACTTAAAAGGCCCTGGTCAGGCCCCACCTGAAGTACTGCATGTAGTTTTGGTCTCCTCAATGTGAAAAGATCATTGAGGCAGCTGAGAAAGTGCAACACAGGGACACCAAAGTGAACAAGGACAAAAGCTGTGAGGAGAGACTGGAGACCCTTAACATGCCTATCCTGGAGAAAAGGAGTCTGAGAGAGGATTATACTCAAGGGGGTCGAGAAGATGGAACTGTCAGAGATGTTTGATCTGGTGTCCCTGCAGAAGTATGCTGGGACACATCCTGAAGCTCAGGGGTGGTAATTTCAGGGAAACATTAGGAGGCACATAAGTGGTGGAACAGTCTAAAAAGAGGTAGGGCCAAGAATGTAAGGGGTAATCCCCCCAATTGAGGAATTTCACCCACAGCATTAGTTTTTTCTCACCCAAATTTATAATCTGTGGAGTACATCCACCCACTGACTGACAACAGCTTTCTGTGCCTTGTTTCGTAATGTCCCCTGAAGGTCTGCCCTGCCCCTTCCTTTTCATTTTTAAAGTTTTGTCCACTGTGCCTTAACTCAGAATGCTATGAACCCATCCCACTCCATCAACACTACTCAAGCCTTCACTTTTCGCAATTCTGTTATCACCCTGCAAGCCACAAAGGAAGTGATTAATAAGTATCCCTGTTTACTGTACATGTTGCATTTTAAAGGCACAGTTAACATGATTGCAAAAACTGATGGGCCAGACCACACCACTTATGAAAATAGTAGGGCCAATGCCATACTCACCCCCTCCCTGTTCCAGCATGTATGAGGAGGCATATTTTCTCCCAGATGGTGGTGAACCTATGGAACAGCCTAGCAAAGGAGACAGTGGACATGAAGACAGCACAGGCATTAACCTGGGTAAATTTCTGTTTAGCAGCAGAATCACTGGGTACCCTGGGTAGTAGAGTGGGTAAGGAATCCCTATAAATCGGTATGTGCTTTCACTGCATAATTATGTTATTTATTTATCTAAAAATTTGTAATTGGGAGAGGCACACTGAGCCAAGGCTCATTTCCAGATGTGACCATGGGTAGGGGAACAGTGGAAGAACAGCAGCACAATACCTCTGACCAAAACATTGGAACTACAGTACATTCGGTAAAAAGTTGGAATAAAATTAGAATAAATACTAAACAATTGTACAGTATATGCAGAGAGTAAAGTGCAGTCCAGCAGATTAAGAATGCCTAGCAAGTGCATATTCAGAAGTGGCAGCAGTAGTTGGTGAACAGGGACAATACTTTTTTTATATTATTCATTTTTTCCTCCTTCATTGCGGAGCAGGCCCCAACGACTGCTGGCCACTGGCACCCAAGCCCCCAGACCAGGTCTGGCATATGCTATGGTGTCTGACTCATGCAGGCCCGATGAACTTAATGGGATACCCCACCCAGGGGTCCATAACCGGGAACCAGATAGCCACGCCTCTCGTGTCCGGGGGCTCGGGGCTTGGCCATGAGCCGTCGCGGTCGCCCCACAATTTTTCCGCCATTACTTGCCCCGAGGGTGCCAGATGTGCAATGATGTCTGCTGCACCTTACCTGCAGACATCTGCCATGCTCCCTCCCCTCAGAATGTACACCACTGACAGTGTGCCCCAGCCTCCGCTAGGTGCCACTGCAGCACGCCACATATCCCGTATCCACCCCAGAGGAAGGAAAGCAGTCTTGGGACACTCAATCCTTCCTCTACCCTGCTAGCCCCTGGTGCCCAGTCCATTCCTGAACCGGCGGTCACCGGCGCAAGAAGGTGTGGCGTCCAGCCAACTTCAGTGCCACCAGGCCGTTTAACAGTGACAATACTGACAATAGTGCTTGACCTTAGGGGTAAGACATTGCCTAACTGCGTATTGGAGGGTGAAAACAGTAGTGGCATGGAAGTGAAAACAAGGCAGGAGAAGGGACCCAGCAGCTCTTATCAGGATGGTTAAGGCTCAGCCATAGTGGTGTCAGGAGAAAGGGTAACAGGAACAGCTGGGGAGGGGTTGAAGGTTCAACTGGTGCCTGAGGGAGCCCAGGGATTGGGAGTAATGGAGGGAGGAAGAGAGTTGGCTCCAGAGTAAGGGAAGTTAATAGGAGAAGGCAGATTGCCCAACCGAGGAGCGGGGGTGAGGAGTTGCAAAAGCATAATGGTCCTGCAATGGAGGGAACAGGAAGCAGGGGGGAGCTGGGAGAGGAGAGAGGAGAGGTAAGAGGGAAGGGAACCAAAGCAGTATTTCATTATGAAGGAGGTGCAGTGAGTCTGGTGATAAGAGGGCTGAGGGAGGATGGATAGGGTTGAATACAGTGAACAGTGGTGGTGGGGGGGGGGAGGAGTTTGTAGCAAAATGACAGAGGAAGTTGCAGAGGGTGTCCAGTCTGGCAAGGGAAGGGGAATAGGTGGTGCCATAGACCACATTTGCATAGTTGAAGACAGGGAGCACCATCTTGGTAACAAGCTCCCTGTGAACATGTGGAGATAAGCATTCTTTGTTGCAATAGAGGGCACTGAGCTTGGGATATGGTTTTCCATGGACGACATCAATGTGGGTTACCATCCAGAGTGGTGAAGACGGGTTGGGGGGGGCAGTGAGTCTGGCCAGTTTCTGACTGGTACCAAAAGTTCCTGGACACTGTTCAGAATGTTACTGAAGTCCTGCTTTAGCAGATCTTCCACAGCTGTGGTAGAGGAACCGAAGGGCCATATTATAAGAACTGTGTCTTGCCCTGTAGTCTGGGGAGTGGTGCTAATTGCCTGGCCTGGGGCCTCAGCTAGTTGATAAATGACCTCCCACAGCTAGTGGTGTGCCACCAAGAAGAGACCAGGTTATGCATAAAACCAGCCACTGCCAATGTGCCCCACACATTCGTGTCCAGCGAATGAGTGGAACAGCAAAGGAGTGAAACAGATGACTGGTGTCGTAGACATCAGCAGGCATCAGCACAAGGAGGTAGAGAAGTGGGGACTCTGCTGGTCAACTAAGGCAAGGCACCTGTTCAGTACTGAGTAACAGTCACTACTGGGAATGGAGGAATGTCAAATGTAGGCCAAAACTCGGAATAGGAGCAACACTAATCTAGGGTAGAAGTATAAAAAGATTTGAATAAGGCAAGGGGGAACACAAACTGAAACAAGCAAAAAAAGGAGAAAATCAGAAACACACTGTCAAGTTTAAAGATACAAAAGTATTTCCAGGTAACACAGGGAGAATAGAAGTTGAGAATGCCTGGAGTGGTGCAGTTCAGTGGTGCCAGATGGGGTGCATCCAAGGACATTAAGGGAGCTCAGGGAAATAATGGCTTCACCCCTGAAAGCTCTGTTTAGCAGTTCACTAGAAACAGGACTGGTTCCGGAGGACTGGAGGAGTGCGGATGTAGTCCCATTGCACAAAAGTGGTAGCAGGGAGGAGGCTGACAATTATAGGTCAGTCAGTTTGACGTCGGTGGTGGGAAAGTTAATAGAATCACCGTTGAAGGAAAGGATTGTGGAATATCTTGAATCCAGTGGGTTACAAGACCAGAGGCAGCATGGTTTTATGGGGGGGGGGGGTCATGTCAAATAAATCTGATAGATTTCTTTGACTGGGTGACAAAGGATTCAGATCAATGTGGAGTGGTGGATGTGGCCTGCGTAGATGTTAGTAAGGCTTTCAGCATCATTTCATGTAGGAGACTAGTAAGCAAGCTGGGTAACTTAGGAGTGGGTCTGAAGGTGTTAAACTGGATAAGAAATTGGTTTGGGGATAGGTGACAGAGGGTGGTGGTAAACGGAGTTCACTCTAAGGAAGGGAGGGTGACCAGAGGGGTGCCTCAGGGATCAGTGCTGGGACTGGTTCTTTTAATGTCTTTATAAGTGACATTGCAGAGGAGCTGGAAGGGAAGGGAAGATCTGCCTCTTTGTGGATGACACCAAAATCTGCAGTAGGGTGGACACTTCGGGGGGTGGGGTGAGGGGTAGTGAAAATGAAGAGCAGACCCCTGAGGAAACTAGAGGAGAGATCAAAGGTATGGCAGCTGGGTTTCAATGCAAAAAAGTGCAGAATACATTAAGGGCATAGAAACTCAGGGGCAGAGTACAAAATAGGTGGAGTGGTATTGAGGACCACTAAGCAGGAAAGAGACCTGCGGTAATCATATTAGTTGACCTAAAGGTGGCCGGGCAGTACAACAAGGCAGTAGGGAGGGCTAATGGGATGCTAGGGTGCATAGGAAGGGGTATTACCAGCAGAAAAAGGCAGGTGATGTTACCTCTGTATAGATCACTGGTAAGATCCCACCTAGAGTACTGTGTCCATTTCTGGATACAACATCTCTGGAAGGACATAAACAGAGTGGAGTTAGTCCAGAGAAGGGCAACTAAAATGGTGAAGGGTCTGCATTAAAAACCTTATGAAGGGCGACTAAAGGACCTCAGTGTGTACATCCTGGAACAGAGTAGGGAGAGTGGGGGTATGACAGAGACCTTTAAATACCTCGTGGGGGTACAAAAAGGTACAGTATGGAAGTATTTTTCAGAAGAAAAGATCCTCAGGAACAAGAGGACATTTTATGAAGCTGGAGGGGGGTAGATTCAGGAGAGATGCGACAAAGTACCTCCTCACAGAAAGAGTGATGGATTCCTGGAAAAGCTTTCCAGCAGAGGTGGTGGGGTCAAAAACAGTGGTGGGGTTTAGGAATGCATGGGATAAGAACAAGGGAATCATAGTGGAAAGGAAGGGGGGAGGGAGAAGAACTGTAGATTGGGCACACTGCGGTAATAGTGTAGTTAGGGAGAAATGGGCGGAATGGAAGGGTGAAATGGTCCTTATCTGCCATCAAATTCTATGTTTCTATGTTTCTGTGAAAATGACTGTGTCATTTGCATACATGTGGATATGCAAGTTGGCACAGACAGAGGAAAGGTCATTTGGGAAGATAAAGAAAAGAATGGGCCCCAGGACGGAGCCCTGTGGGACCCGAGCCTGAATAGGAAAGGGAGGTGACAGTGCGCCTCCAACCTGGACCTGTTGTTGTCAGCCTATTAGATAGGAATAGAACCAAGCAATGGCATGAGCTGAGAGGCCACCAGAACTCTGCTTGTCTAGGAGGAGTGGATGGGAATTGGCTTTGGCCAGATGAATTAAAATAGCAGCCGTGATGTTCCCCGACCCATCCCGGAGAAAACAGAATCAGTGACATGCAGCAGGGAGGAGATTGTGGAATGGTGCTTCTGGAAACCAGACTGGAAAGGTGAGAGGAAGTCAGAGGATGAAAGGAAGATAAGGAGTCCCTGCTTGTGATGTGGGGGTGAGTGGGGGGCAGAGATGAAAGATCTGGAGTCCCTTACATGTCTAAATTACTATGAATGTTACTTGACTGTCAGGCAAGAAGGTGCCTTGGGGCAATGAATTAAAAATATTCATTGGTCAACATTTGGTCTTTGCAATCTATTTCTCAAGATTAAAATAGATAATGATGCATACATTTATTTATGTTGATTTTGTTGACCAGGAAAGCAGGGATAGGCAATATTGCCAATTTTCAGTCTTGTCCCTGTGGGGGAGGGGGATATACAGATGCAAAGCTACTGAACTTTACCTAGATTAAGCTATTGATGGTATTTTAGTGACTTAGCAGTTAAAAGCATCTAGCAAGGCAGAAGTCTTCAGCAGGAGGATATGAAAATATTCCAGAAAATAATACTAAGTGGAAATTGTGATAGCAGCATACAGGTTAAATTTGTGTACCTATAGTGCGACTGAAGTGGGGTTTTGCAGTACTGTAGCAGACATTTTCTCCTTTTTGACTATTGCTCTAAGTCAAGCAAATTTATTTCCTAGTACTTCTATATCTTTAAAATTATAAAGATAGTTGAGGGTTTTGTTTAATGTTAAGAAAATATTAACTAGGACTGAGTCCAGCAGTGTCTGTCTAACTTGATTATCCAAGGGGCACAAAAGGGTTACATGTTTTAAGTCTGCAGGATGCATTTACACTGCATACTTACAGTGTTTCATTCCCGCTTCTGAAGCCAGGTAGCAGCAGACATGATGGATCTAGAGTCCCATATGATCTTAAATTACAATGTATGTTACTTTATCATTGAGTGAGAGGGTACCTTGAGGTAACTACATCATTATCACAGCAGTACTGCTGGTTCATTGACTGTTTCAAGGGCTGTGCACCCGTGGACGATACAGCTAGAAAATTATGTTTCCTACTGAAAGTTAGAAAAAGCCTATTTTTTTTTTGTAAATCTTGTTTTTATCCCTTGTTGTTCCAGTCATCCATTTTCACTCTTCAGACAGCCTTGTCCTGGTATCATATGATATGAGCGAGTATTATTGAACAACTCAATATGAGCTACTCAGTAATACCTCTTGTACTGACAGCGAGTGACAAAATCACTGATGAGTAGGTTATTGCGATTGTATTGGTGAGCTGCACTCGCTGTAACATGATATAAGCATTTGTTTGGCCAAGCCCTGTCAAACTGGCCATTTGGTGTAGTGGCTAGAGCCACTGCTGTTTGAGCTGGTAGATCCGGGTTCGGGTCTGCCTACGGGGCACATCTTGTTTTTTTTTTCGTCTTGCCTCTAAGTCCACTGCCCCTGGAGTTGAGAATATATTTATTGGGGGTTGTGGGGGATGAATCCCCCTGCATAAAACATTTTATTTTTCTTGACCTGTGTTAGGGAGTTAGTGTTAGTCGCTCTTTGCGATGGCCAGTGGAATGTTGCTCGCTCTCTTTGTTTAGGGTGGATATGTGTTCACCCTTATTGTTCGGCAACATAACAAAGTTGCCTTTATCACATAAAAATCCTGATCCCACATCTCCCACTGGTTTCACATTGTGTTCCTGACCTCCAGTCCAGAGCACCCATCCTTGGAGACATCACTAGGGACGGACTTCCATAGTGGGCCCAAGAGAGTGGTGAGGTCTTCAGGCTTCTCTGACATTCACCCCTGAGGATGAAAGTAGGCAGGGTGACTTCTGGGACTAGTGTGCCGAGTGTGCTGAACCATTATTTGTCAGCCATGTAATACCACATTTCCCAGCCCACATTCTAAAGTGCTTTCAACATCTTCTCTGTTGCCTGCCCTGGAGGGGGAGCGAGGACTTCATATGATCTCGGACAAAGTCTACTGCAGTCCCAAACATCATTTATAGGCACTGTGGCTGCAGTGACATGCCCACCATCCCAGCAGAGCATGAGAGCTGACCCCACAGTGGTCTAACAGCTCCATTGACCTAGGGCAGGCAGGCAGGTAGGCAGGTTTACAGAGGGAACCCAGGTTGCCACTGTGGGAGTACGACATGCCATGCCAGTGCCACTGAGCAGGACCAGAGGAAGACTTCTGACTAAAATGGTCACTAAGAGAGTGGCCAGATGTCACCATTTGTTAAAGAGCTCATGACATCATGGAGAAAATTACACATAATTTGAGTTGTATTTCCAGTTATCATCTCCCCATTATTTTCTTTCGGTAAGAATATTTGTATGGAAACATGATTCCGGCCTAGGGACTCCATCTGCTGCTGCTGCTGCTTGTCTACACATGATGTCATAATCTCCTGCTTGTGACATCATAACAATTTCCATGACAGCTGGTTGTGTTCATAAACAGAATCATGGCACTACAGGTAGGCAAGAGCAGCAGATGACATCTCAGGGACAATGATCCTATTCTCAAGTAACTCTCCTTAGTAAGAAAGAAAGAGGGGGAAGGGAAGAATTGTGTGTAAATATTAGGTAAACCTCCCTCCCCCTATGGTTTTTCATTGTACAGATGCCTCCAGTCCTTAGGTGGTCGGCTCACAACAACATTTCTAAGTTGGGAACCTGGGTAGGGGGCTATGGGCAACACCTGAAACTAATGGTGCACCAAAAACACACACTTGAAATACACTGATATCCTCACGATGTATGAAATCCAGTGTCTCAGCTCTTTATTTTGACAGTTCCTGGAAACAAGCCCTTTGGGCAGCATATACAGATATTTTCTACAATATTTGGTCATCTTTTGGTCCCCCCAGTTCTTGTCCCAATTACAAACCTTTACAGAAACCTTTGTCTTTTCAGGACTCTGTTCAGGAATGTGTGTGTGTCCTCCAGCTGGGTCAATTTAAACACATGCATTTTTCTAAAAAGTTCAGCACCTTGGAGACACTGTTAAAGAAAACAACTTCAAATGGTCCTCCAAAATGGGCTGTGAAACCCACAGGCACTCTCATTTTGGGGCAAGTCCTTGTCCTACTAGTTCCTGGGCAGCAAAACCAAACTAACAGCCTTTAAATGGATGGGCTAGGCAGCCACAGGATTTACTCACGGTTCGCATCTGGATGTCCCTCAGGGAAAGAGCCCCCGGGGAGCACACACCAAGGTGATCACCACCACTTTTTCAACACTTAAAGTCTTGCTTTGCTGCGTGAATGTGAGTACCTCCGGCAGGACAGGCACATGAACTACCCTTGTCTGAATGAGGACAGTTTCTGTCTGAAACACTGACAACCACAGCAACATGCTATCATGGCAATGCTGCATCAGCAAACCCCTTCCACTTGGAACCAGTACCCATGAGGCTGGCAAAGGGACCAGAGGGAGTCCTGAAAGTTAACTCTTTGATGCCCAGACTGGTTATTATAAAACCCAGAAAACAAAAGTAGGGACTAATAACACTAAGGGTCACAAAGGTTACAATTACATTTTTTAACATCTTCCTAGAGATGTCACAAGATTTATATATAAAATAGGCATGATACAGTCCTGCTTCCTGGTGGTCAAAACATGATTACATGATAATTCCTGGTGGTCAAAACATGGTCACATGTAGTGGCATAATGTAGTTGAACTGACACTCTGTTGTGTGTTATTCCTTGCATGATAAATTTATTAAAGATGCCAGTGTTGTTTTCTCCATACATCGCTATAATACATTCATTAATGAAGCTTGTCACTTTTTTCTCTGTACAGTTCTATAATGTAATTATCAACTATGGTTGTCTCCTCTCTACAGTTGCATGTTACCTTGACCAGGAAGCAAGAGGAGATCGCGTCACTGAAAGAAAGTAATACCCAGCTGAAGGAACTTGCTGGTCAAGCAAAACATTTGGCTTCAGTACTTGATGTAAGTTCACACCAAATCATGTACGCTGGCATTAATAATAACAATAATATAAATGATTATAAAATGTATCTTAGCCAACCTCATGTACAATATGTTCTGGTTACAGTCAGAGTGAAGCTTCATTAAACTGTGGAACCACACAGCCCACCAATGAAAAAATATAGAATGTTGTGAATCATTCCTTTATGTACTCTATTTGTATTATTGTTCGTAGCGTACCGCTGTTCCTCCCTTCCCCCTCCCCCAGGACACATCTGGAAATGAGCTGTTACCAGTTCAGTATGTCTTTCCTGGTAAAACTTCTTAAATAGTCATCTACCAGGAGTTGTTTTTTACAGAGTTTTAAAACATTTGTAAATGTTTTTTTTAATCAGATTAAGCCCCTTATCCAGTGAGCATTTGTTGCTGATGTGATGCCCTTCCAGACCATTACCTAGAGACAATGTAGACTAGTAGTTAGAACACACAAGTGGAAAACCTGGAGACCTGGGTTTGAATCCTACCAAAATCACTTACTCCCTGTGTAACCTTGAGCAAGTCACTCAAACCTTTCCAATTCTTCAGTCCCTCACATCTATAAAATTTTGTAGAAGCAGGACTCATTGCAAATAAGATTATAGATTGCAGGAGCATCATGTGACACCCCCAACCAATCACAGTGCTTCCTTCATTTGCACATGAGGGCCTCACGTGCTGAGCCACTGTAACTGGCATCTCACTGACTGCTCATGCCATCAACATCAGAGGGGGAAAAAAGAAGTAATTTTAAAACAAAAAAAGCACATGATCTGTAAGTTTGTTGATGTGGCTGGATGGCCTCTTATGGATAAGAGTGTCATCTCTTGCATTCTTAGGACACCAGAACTACTGACCTTCCGTTTGCAGTTCTCACATCCTAAAAACATGCTAGGTGATACTCATGTTTGTAAGAGGGCCCTCAGCTACACCAGTAAACTTAAATATATGTCAGTCATTTTTTTCACCAAGTAAACAAAAAAAAGACTCTTTCTGTGTTCAAGAGTAATTTCAAATGAGCAATGTTAGATTGAAATATTTGATGGTTCAGTATTAGCAAATGGCAAGCATTTGAAACAAATCTCAATGTTAAAGAAATAATGCAACTTAACAAGGAAATTGAAAGCCAGCTTGTCGGTGCAGTGGTATTGCTGCTGCTTATGGCACTGAGGATGCTGGTTCAGGAAGTAGCCTAGGGCATCAGAGGACTGGCCAGAGGGAGAGGAGGATTGAATGTCCTTAGGATAGCTCTCCTCCTCCGGGGAGGGAGGAACTTGGAGCACGTCTCTAGTCTGACCCCTGGTGGTGGCCTGTGGTCAGTGTGCATGGCACCAATGCACTTGTGGGGATAGATGGAAGCGGTGGTCATTGGGACATCGGGTGCAGGAGCGTGCACAATGTTTCCAGGATGTTATTGCATGTTCAGGCTGCCTGGGAACTCGAAAAGCAGAAATGCCTCTACCATCCAGGAGGACTATGTGCTACCTGCTCCCCACCTCTGCTCAGGAATCCTGCCCGATTGCCCCCCTATCTCCCCTGGCTTCACTTCTGTCAAGACTGACAGGATGGTGTGGGGAGTTTGCCAAGGAGCAGAAGGCAGCCCTGTCCTGGGGGGCACGCTGGGAAGGCACGGACTTGGTGTATCATGGGTGGCTAGGCATGGCAGGTAATCAAGACAGGAGGGCCTCAGGAAAATGGGAGATGGCTCTGGCAGATGCTGAAAGAGGCCCTGGCTGGTGTCAGAAAAGGTGGTATAAACAGAATTGAGAAACAAAAGCAAAAACAAAACAAAAAGCAAGGAATTGAAACCAGGACCACAGATTACCATGCCTTGAGCCTGGGATCAAGTCCCACTTAGGTTACATTATGTCTTTCTCATTGCAGTTTGTGTTACAAATACATAGTAGGGGGCCAGCCTCATGGAATGCTATCCTTGTTAGATCGCATACTGTTTTTATTATTACAGTCTGTGTTTCAGATTTTACTTGGGTTAATACTGTGCCACATATTCTGCGCAAACGTTTGCAGCTATAGGATTTGTAATCTGAGATAGTGACAGTGGGAACCTCTGGCTAGGTAGTTAGCCTAATAACTCAGCTGGTAGAGCGCTGGGATGGTATTCTGACAGCCTAAGTTCAATTCTCAGTTCACAGTAATTCTCTCTCATTACTATTTGTGTTTTGAAAAGCAATGTTGAATGAGTTTGAGTGTAATTCATAGTCAAAGGTATAGATGGCGCTGTTGGTTTTATAACACCACAGGACAATTTCAAATCGTACTTAACAGTAGCTATAGTAAACTAAGAAGGCATATTATAGTGCCAGTACAAATCTGAGTTGCTTTATGTTTTGAATACAGAAACTGATGAAACAGCAATCAAAGGATACTAGTGATGTTGCTTCAGAGCCCTTCTCTATGAGAGCTGCTGGGAAAAGAAAAAGGCTTGAAGACCTCTATGAAGATGACCGGGAGTGCAAAGAAGTGGATGAAATTTTGAGAGAGATCTCAGAAAGATGCAATGCAGCTCTACAAACAATGGACAACACAGACTTCAAGCGCCCTAAACTGCATTTGGAGTCGGACCAGCCATCCGATTGCAGTGAAGGCAGGGAGACCATCCGCATGTATGGTTCCTTCAATGGACTGCAGACCTGCACCACTGGCGGCTCCCTCAGTCTCAGCAGCAGTGAGCTGGATGATGACATGGCCTTCAGGACCTCCATCAGGGACCACTGCACCATTCGAACTCTGGCCTTCTCTCAGGGCAACGCTTTCACCACCAGAACACCTGGTGGGGGATACAAATTCCGATGGGTACCCAGCTAAACCTGCGTGATCAGCTAACTACACTGACCAGTTGAGCCATGCAGACAGCTGGACTTGTCTATCATGCATATTTGCACTGCCTGCATTTAGCAGACCCATCTCTTTCTCTCTCCCCAACGTAGCTCTTAGCCCTCTGCCTCACAAATCAGGGACAAGGGTTAAAAAGTCAGGAACAGATTCCTAAAGTCAGGAACACCATCTTAAGACATGATAATAGCCTAAAAAGCTGTAGCAATATGTGATTTAGTGTGAAAAACATTTTCAGAAGGAGAAGTCCGTAACAGTAGTGCCTGACATTTTATGCTTCAAAACATGAAAATCAGGGAAAGTTGAGAGGTGTGCTGTCCGGCCTTCACACTTTTATAAGTAGCATTTCCTTTTCCAAGTATCACATAATGTAATAACTGATACATATGTGCATATACAGCTTGGAAGTAGACACTAGTCATTTCTTAAATGAAGGAGGACGCCAGCTCAGACAGTTATATCTGAGCAGATGGCAACCTTATTTATTAATGTTAAGTTATTCCTGAACAGACCGTTTATATTATTGTCAGATATTTAATATTGTGCAGTCCCTGTTGAAGGAACCCCAGGGTGCAGCTAGACCAATATACATACAGTATTCTGAATAATCTCACACCATGTGCATGTCTGGCCCTGCAGATTTCACTAGAACTTAAAATGGCATAAGTATATCTAATCAGACATGCGTTGTAAAGACACTGATTTATTTTTAGTTGAATATAACATTTGTAAAGGCATCTTTTTTTATAAAACAATTTTTTTACTGATATTAAAAATCCTTTATACAAACGATGTTACTTTGTTTTCATTTGTGTGTGTGTGTTCGTTTTACCGCCTGTCTGTCTGTTTCTGTCTAGCTTTCTGTCTAGCTAGCTAGATATGGTCTTGGTATCATTTTATTTATTTAAATCTATTAGTACTTTTGGCCCCCCTCCTCCTCAGACCCAACAGAGGCTATGACCCCTCCCTCAGAAGGGTACATTATCCTGCTCTGTGATCACCCTGCTCATCCACCCCCCCCCGGAATTCCCCCGCTGATTCCCCCTCTGCAATAGGGCCAGGGTGAGGAATGCTGGTGTGCCCTTCCCCGGAACACACAAATCTAGAATCAGGGGTGGCCTCGCAGGAACAATCGGGCCATCACGGGTCCTGCCGGGCCCTGGTTTTCCTGCCACCGTTTACTCTCAACACCCTAAGCCCATGCAATGGGCAGGGAGGCTGTCTCCATCTCCGTGGAGACAACCAATCACCCTGGATGTGGGACAACCCCTTTACGTGGCTGTGTGCTTGTGCCAACACCCAGCCATTGCTGGGTGCAATCCCCCCTCCCCGAGGAAAGAGAGCAGTCCTCCAGATGCTCAATCCTTCCTCCCCTGGCTGACTCCCGAGTCTGTTCCTGAACCCGGGTTACTAACGTGGCGCGAGGTGTGGCATCCAGCACCTCAACCCTCAGTGCCACCGGGCCGGCTCATAGAAGCTGTTTTTTAAATACTGCTTCCAATTCTGGTATTCCATCTTTAGTGGCCTTTTTTGTTAACTAGCTGAACCTTTCTGATGTACAAAGAAGAGGTTAAGTGCAGTTTTAGAATTTATATAATTTATTGCCCTTTATAAAAATGGATTATTTTTTTGTTGGGTTGGGTCTGAACTTTGTCCAGTGCTCTTACCCGATTAACAAAATTTGAATACATAAATAAATAAATAAAATGGGTTGGAATTTCCTGCTTTCTGATTGCTTAAATAAGTTCTGAGACCCGTATGTTAATTCCCTAGAAATGAACAATCTGGAACAAGTTCAGGTAATGAAATTTGGAATTTGGGCCAGTCACATGCAAAATTCATGAGCTGCTTCACTCTTCCCTGACTGCCATCACAAACATGGCTACCACCTTTACTCACTGAAAACCTTGAACAAGGCCCTAAAAATTAAAACTCCCTCTGTCATGATACCCTCCTTACACACATAAACAAAGTTAAAAAATGAAGTACTATTCAGTTTTAATTGTTGGTGTTTCTTTGGTGACCCTCTTCTAGCCTTATGAGCTTGTCAGAGCAATCTCTGCTATTTACACTGTTTCAGACACAGTTGCGACTTTGGCTCCATATAAAGCCTTCTGTTGTGTGTGAGGGGCTGAACATTCTGCCAGAAGAATTGTGCAGTAGTTTGAATTCCTGTTTTCCATAATAAACATTCCACCTATTGATTGCATGGAATGTCAAATGATTGACAGATGGGAAAGGATTACTTCTTACTAGAAACTTTTAACAAAAGAAAATGCCTGTTTTTAATTTTGAAAAGGCATGTTTTTGTTTTTTTAAATAGTTTCTCAGTTTACCCATTTTATATAGGCACAATAAGACACTCCAAGCTGTTGGTTTTCTGGGGTTAATGTACTTCCAGGTGCTAAAAGCAACTCAGTGCAAAAGCCTCTTGCCTCACTGCTCACCCGCGTGTGCAAGGTTGCGCAGGATTGGTCCAACAGCATCAGGTGACTGTTGATTAATTCTCAAATAATCCTTGGTTGCCTGAGAATTAATCAATGATAAAGTGCACCCACATTCTGTTCCCCATGTTAGTTTCCTGTCCCTGTTGTTCAGCCATCTGTTGGCCGGCCATAAATTGAAGGCTAAGACTGATAGTATATAGTGGTTAGAACAGTCTCAGCCTGCAATTCACAGTCGACCAATAGATGGCTGTCAAACAAGAACAGATATGCTTAAATTAAATTTCTGGTAGTTCCATCATAAGTAGCTTGAAAACATCTATATGACTATGTAATGTTGTTTTTTTACTTGCTCTATTGACTGAGAAACACATACTCTTTCAGTAACTGCAGTGTAACGGGAGTGCACAGTAATGTATGCCACACATGATTTTCCAAATTGCCTGATTTCCCAGATTGCCTTCCATGTCTTTTTTAAATATTCAAAAAAAACCCCAAAAAACTACTTAAACAGTGGGACCTAAAAACCACAAAAGCACACACCTTGGACCAATCTTTATCAAACCTGAAAGTTTCGGGTTTCAAAGTCTCTTATTTTTTTTAGTTATCGGGTGAAAAAAGGCTTAACATTTTCAAAAACTGAGAGTGTTGCATTTTTTTGCACTTCTGTAGCTTTGCCTTCCCTGAACTGATTTACGTGGAATTTACAGGATCAAGAGATCCTGACAAAGAGGCAGTGCTTGCTTAATCTTATATAAATCAGTTGAAAGGGGGCAAAGTTATTAATGTGCAATGCTGGCTGTAAAATTCACAGATAAAAAAGATGCAAGCCTCAGTGTACTACCATCTATAGGTTGGCCAAGGGAATTGCAGCAACAACTATCAGCTCTCCGCTCTCCTCTGCATTTAAATGTATGCATTTCCCATAATTTATTTATTTATTTAGTTTTTGTTAACTGAGTAGGTGCACTAGCCATGAAATGACTATTTTCAGGCACGACTCAGGAGAGTACAACAATCAAAGACAGGTACATAGCATGAGTAGAATGAAATTACAATAGCATAGGACAAAACAGTAATAATGAATACATGCAGCAAGGACAATAACAATCAATGAAATTCACATGGAATTTTTAGGCATAAAAACCCTACACAGTCTAAGAGGAGATACCACAACATAGCAGCAAAGAAATATTGTTCAAATTAGTCATAACAATGAAGATTCAAATAGCGACACAAGGCAAGGGCAAATTCCTGACTGGGCAGGATGCATTATCACGGCCTCCAAAACAAGACTCAGGTGGTGGTGGTGGTGGTGGTGGGGGTTGGGGCAGATTAATGCTCAAGGAGATAGTAAGGGTAAGAAGCACTATGAGGTAGGGAAGTTAAAGTTAGGCCAGGCAGCATCTGTTGGGTGAGTGGATTAAGGAGGATTAAAACAAGTGCAGAGATCAGCAAGGGATAGATGTAGGTGCAGCTCATTTTTTGAAGCACAGCAGCCAAATCCCAAACATCAAACATAGCAGAAAAACAGAGATGATTCCACAGTTAACAAAACTAAGTCAGTCAAAATGAGCAGATATTCTGAAATGTTGATCACATCTGCATGTAATCAGTAATTGTTCACCATTGCAGTCACAATATAAAAAAGTTCAGCATGTATTTTCTCCAGTTAGGTGCAACCCCCTTTCTCTTCCCTATGGTAAGAACTTTAATATTCTCCTGGAACCTTTGTAATTTTGCACTTTAAAATTACTTTTACACAAATATAACATTAGGAAAAGAAACATATGAAAAGATAGCTGAACCCTTTCTCTTCCCCATGTTACAAGAGAATTAACTCACTCCAGAGTGTGGGTCTACTGGAGATTAATGTGTGGCTGGGTGGTTGGAACCACTGACTCATTTTGTGGTCCAAATCCCCCCAAGCCATATTAATTCCCAGTAGACCCACGCTGTGTCATGGGTTAATCCTTACACAACCAACACCCTGTCATGTTTTACTGCCTACTTCAACAGCACAGTTCTATCAATAGACTATGGTATACATTGTAACAACTGTCTAAGAGCTTAACAAAGGCATTTTGTAAATTACATCATACAATTCAAGAATAGTCTTTACCAGCAATGTGTTAATTAGGAAACTCCCCTGAATTTATCAAATGTCCAATAGAACAATAACAGAACATGAACATGTATTTCAAACACTACTACTGTAGAAAACACAATTATATGTTAATGCAGTCCCCCTTCAAAATAAAATCAAGACTCCTAACAAACGAACATTCTTTTTCTGGACCCACAATTTGTTTTGCAATTTATTTTCCCAGGATAGTCCAGCTAACATGTAATATCTGCTTCATGGTGTGGTTCCACTTCTGTTTCCACAGCTAAATCGACTGACACTCTAGGAGGTTAAGTGACTGGTGCAAGGTCAGAGTGAGTACCATGCTCTGACAGGGTTTGAACCTGTGATCTTATCTGTAGGTTGGTTCTTTTTGTTTTGTATTATCTCTTTTACGCCCCTGCCAGCCTAGCCTTCAGGTGGCCAGGCTCCCCCACACTGCCACTCTCCTCATGTTCGCTGTCCACTGCCCTTCATCATGCTGCCCCCCAGGATGACCCAGCGTATCCCTTCACCAAGGGAACCCTCCCTTGGTCATGACTGGGAGGGGAGACTGAATGCCTGGAGGAATTTTTCCTTTCCTTGCTGGGGGAGCAGTGAGGAAGCAGCAAGGGCATCCTGGGCTGTTGCAGTGATGGAAGGGTGGACCGCCATCATCCAGATGGCTAGACAGCCATTTTTCTCTTTTTTGTCTCCCCCCACTTGAGAACACACTGCTGTATCCTGGCCAAAGCATGCGACATGTGGTCACCCATACTGCAAAGTGTGATGCCGAACCCAGCCACTAGGAGCTGCCAAAAGGCAGTGCAACCTCGACCCTCCATGCTGGGAGGAGAGCATCCCATGGACACTCCAAAACCCTTCCCGTTGGCCTCTGCTCCTGCCATCCTGGGCTTGGGTGTGAACCCGGGTCGCCAGCGTGCCAGGCGATCCTCCATTGTCTGGCGCCATGGGGCCGGTGGTTAGTTCTTAATTCTGCCAAGACTAAGATAATGTTGTCTTGGTCTTGCAGTAAAAAGCTTCCTGATCAACAAGTGCTGATAATTTCTCGTTTGTATAGCAATCCAATTGGAAGTGTGGAGCATTTCAAATATTTGGATTTCATGTCGGACAGTTTCTTATCCTGAATTAGTCACATGGATTTTTTAGTTAAGAATATTCATTCTCACTTAAGTTTTCTTTATAGAATTAGAAACGTTCTTTCATTTTTTTTTGTCAACTCTATTTTTGCACCTTGCACTGGCCCCTTAGACCTCTCTCTCTAGTGAGGTCACTCAGCACAGCCTTGTCCCGCCCAGCCTGAGATACTCCCGAATCTGGTCTCCATTCCCTGGATGTGCTCCTCCACAACCACCGACTGCCCCTCACCCCCAGCTCTGAGCCCCCCGGGGTGGGACCTAACTCCTCTGGCACTCTATCTGCAATCTTGAAGGATGGCCTGGGAGTGGTGGAGGCATGTGGAGACCAGTTGGGAAGAATCTAGTTGAGGACATAGAGGCTGGCCACTGGACCCACCTTCATGTGTCTGGGTGCCAGGGTCCATGTTCCTTGTTCCTGGCGGCGCGGACATGCAATGAAGTCCAGCACATGATGGTCACACTCCCACACCCATCCACAGGATGTCCACCACCTCCAAATCCCTCTGCGTGCTCCTGCAGGCTGCAATGCCCCTAGTCTCTACTGGGAGCTGCACTAGCTGTGGGATCAGCAACCCACCCTACCACAAGAGAGGAGAGCTGAATCCTCTCCAGTCCCTGCTGACCCCCAATGATCCAAGTCGGTTCCCGAATCCGGGTCGCCAGCGTGGCTCGAGGTGTGGCGTCTAGCGCCTCAATCCTCAGTGCCTCTGGGATGGCTAATGGTCCTTAATTGGCCTCACAAATAATTCTGGCACAATCTCTTATTTTGTCACTTATTGATTTTTTATCCTCAATCTATTCTGTGGCTAATGATATGATTCTTAAAAGGGTGAAAGTGTTATATAACATAATCTGTCATTTCATTACTTTGAGCTCTGCATTAACAAATCACTGTGAATTGCATTCTAAGCTGAACTGGTAGTCTTTCGAATCATGGTGTTCTTTTAGGTTAGTCACTCTTTGGAAATTTACAGATGGACCTGTTAAGCATACTTTTAAAAGCTGGTTTAACTATCCACCCTCTGATCAGCTAACAAGAATATCAATGTCAAACTGTGCTAGGCTTCCATTTTATAAAACTACTACTGGTCAGCATTGTTTCGTGTACAGATTTTTAAGAAATTGGAATTCATTTCTATTTTACCTTCACCGCATGAATTCATACTCAGTGTTTAAACTGAAATTGAAATCTCTTTTTTTTCATTATCCACATATAACTGTTTTAATTCATTTGTTTTTGTTGTATTATATCTACTTGCGTTTATATCTGTATGTATATTTGTATTTTTGTACATGGGTCTCCCATAAAAATGGTCATTTGATGCCCTTGGGTTCTTACCCAATAAACACATTTTAATTAAATATGCTGGCTCCCAAGTCTTTGCTCTAAACATGAGGCCACACTGCCTCCAGATTAACAGCGGGATATGGCCAAGCGTCTTGCAGTCAGGCAGACAAACCTTGCCCAGAAACACAGAATTTGTCGGCAGAGAAGGCCTGGTAGGTCCATCTAGTCTGCCCTATTTCCCTGTCTATTACTACTCCCTGGACCATATTTGGTCTCAGGTGTCCCTACCTTTTCCCTTTCCTCTGCCTAATATGCCCATGTGCCTATCTCATGATGTATGAAGACCCCCACTGTCTTTGCCTCCACTGCCTCTTCTGGCAGGCTGTTCCAGGAGTCCACCACCCTTTCCATGAAGAAGTATTTCCTCACCCCTCTTAAACCCCCCCCCCCCAAGCTTCATTGCATGCCCCTGTGTTCTGGTGCTTCTCCTCCTCTGAAAGAGACTCCACTCTTGCACCTCATTCACCCATGTGAAGTACTTATAAGTCTTAATCATGTTCCCTCTCACTCTCCTCTCCTCTCCTCCTGTGAGTACATGTTGAGTTCCTGCTGCATCTCCTCATATGGTTTCTTGTTCAACCCCTACACCGTCTTGGTAAGCCTCTTCTGGACTGCTTCCACCCTGTCAATGTACTTGCAGAGGTGTGTCCTTCAGAACTGTACACAGCACTGTAGGTGGGGTCTCACTAGTGAGTGATACAGTGGCAACACTACCTCCATACTCCTGCTAGAAATTCCTATCACTATACACCCCAGCATCCCACTAGCCTTGGCAACTGCCTTATCACACTACACTGCCACCTTGAAATCATTAGATATGATTACCCCACTGTCTGTCACTTGCTTGGTGAAGGTATGTACTTCCCATATCTTATACACAGCCCCAGGTTTTTCCCACTCCAGGTGTATGACTTTGTACTTTCTGGTATTCAAACCCAGCTGCCACCCCCTAGAGCACTCTTCCAGATTCCCCCAACTCTTTGCATTCTCTCCACTCCTTCCTGGGTGTCTGGCTTGTTGCAGATTATTGTGTTATCTGCAAAGAAACACACCTTCCCTGCCAGTTCCTCAGCAATATCACTAATGAAGACATTGAGGAGGACAGGACCCAATATTGATCCCTGTAGCACTCCACTGGTCACTCTTCCATCCTCTGAGTGACATCTGTTTACCACCACCATCTGTTTCCTATACTTTAACCAATTTGACACCCAGCTTACCACCTTCTCCCCAACCCCCAGGTTGCTAAGTTTCTTTATTAGCTTCCTGTGTGGTGCAGTGTCAAAGGCCTTACTGAAGTCCAGATAGGCCATATCCACTATCTTTTCTGATCCACCTCCTTTGTCACCCAGCCAAACAAGTTTATGAGATTTGTTTGACGTGACCTCCTCCTGTGAAATCGTGCTGCTGGTGGTCCTGCAGCCCATTTGCCTCTCCTTCAGGGGGGTCTCTATTAATTCCCCCACCACTAATGTGTGACTGACTAGTCTGCAATTGCCAGCCTCCTCCCTGCTGTTTCTTTTGTGCAGTGCAGAGGGACCACATTGGCCCTCCTCTAGTCCTCTGGAACTACCCCCATCTCCAGTGAGGTGCTGAATAGCATTGCCAGAGGGATGGCTAGCAATACATTCCATTCTTCTAGTATCCTTGGGTGAATCCTCTCTGGCCCCATTGCCTTGTTTTTTCTTTAGCGCTTCCAGTCCCCTTTGGACTTAATTCTCCAAGAATGGACTAGTGATCACTCCCCCCAGTGCCTGTTGATACATGTTGGTCTATGCATTTCCCCCATCACTGTGAATACTGAGCAGATGTACTCATTTAAACATAAACATTTAAACATAATAATGAAGAGAAATTTCTGATTTTCAGCAAGAAACTCTACCAGCCACCACCACAACCATCACCACCACACCTGTTATTTGTGTGTTCTTTCCAAATTACTTTACATTCTTATAGTACCACTGCATGTTAATATGTGGGACCTCCAATCATGGGCTAACATTACCACAGCATTGTCTGGGGGATTTGGCTTTCCTCTTGCAGCGTGACGTGGATTTGCTAAATAGGCACACTACTACTATTAGATGCTAAATTACAGCTATTCTCTTGATGTCCATAATGTTTCAGAGATATTTAGCAGGAAGGTGATTTAGGAGCAAAGCTGGCTTCTGATATACTGTACTGTAATGTTGGAGTCACCAGAAGGTTTGTTGGAGTTTCTGAAGAAGTACAGATACAGAAAATATGTATGGGTGTTACTATTTATTGAGTCTTTTAAAAACCAGACAAAGAGTAACAAACTATCTAGGCAAACCCAAAACTTGGAATGCTAACCAGTTCAAATTCCTGTTCAATTAAATGCAGATTAATACCTCCTACTCCCTTTCTTCTGCAAACATAAAAGTGAAGACAGTGGATGGGAACTCGTGGGAACAGGGCTCACATTGCTTGGTATATGATTATATATACTCCTGCAGTTTCTTGATCCTTTTATTGTGTTTAATATTTACATACTTGGGCGCTGGAGAAACTGCAAAGCACGCGAGTAAACCGTTTGTGTGCCAGCACTATTTGTGCAGAGATACACTGGGGGGAGGCTGGGAGCAGGCTCTAGGCAGGTAGTAGAAATATCTTACTGGACTGCAGTTGCACACTACAGACTCAAACATGAGTGCATAATTAACTTGATCTGGGTTCCACAACAAGATTTCTGTTAGGCTTCAAGGTTTGGATCTGGGTAAAACAACATAACAGAACCTGTAACAGGTGTCAGCATAGCTCAGTAGGTAGCACATCTGCCTTTGGGCCAGAAGGTCATGAGTACCAGTCCCACACTGGTACTGGGTTTATACCATCAACGCTGGCCCCTGACTACAGTACTAGGAGGTTGCTGTACTGTCGGGGTATGCAATCTTTCAAATGAGATGTTAAATGGAAGTTCCTTTGGCCAATCTCTGGTGCTGTCCTGGTGGATGACCAGGTGGAAAAAAAAATAATCAAAAAACTTTTAGCAAGAGTAGATAATATTCCCCACCATCCTGACCAGCATTCTCCATCTGATAAAACCAGTGCCTGCAGTTTTCTAAGGCTATGTATGGCAGTTAATGTGCAAAATGACTACTATTACACATTTCTAGTCACTTCATTACCAGTCTCAATGCTTGTAAAGTGCTTTTGGATGCAGTATGTATGGAGAGCACTATGGATATGTGCAGGGGACCTGAGTGATACCTGATTTATCTACGTGAGTGCTGTTTGACCTTGGGTAACCTCACGAGTGGTGTCCAATGTCAAACAGCATGAGTGTAGATAAATCAGGTATCACAGAAGATCCCCCTGAATATTCCATTTATGCAATAGGAGAGGACCTTGTGTGTTACTTTATTTTATTTTTACAGTGCACCGTATTTCTTTATTTAAGATCAGTTTAGGGCAATGCTGCCCTATCTGCAGGCACCTCTCTGGGCAGAGAGAGGAGGCTGCTTGTCTCCGAGCAGAGTTCCCAAGCTGAAAGCAGCATCCACTCCCACCCAGAGACCACCGGGTCCACAACCTGTACCTCAAAGGATGCCAGGGAAGAGGAGTGATTGGACTGAGGTGGGCTCAGGGAGGGTGAGGGAGGGGGTGGAAAGCACATCCCCAACCAGTCCCACTTAGTAACTCCTACTCTGTTTTGAGGAATGGGAAAGCCCGACTCAGGAACCCAAGGCTTGGACCAGGGAGGATGGGAGGGTCCTCCAGGATGGAGCCCCAGGGAAGGGAGGCAGGGGACCCCGGAGGAGGGGGAAGCTTTTCCTAGTGGGGAACTCTGTTGTCTGGGGAGTGGAGTTAGGGACACCTAGCAGGGGAGAGAGGGAGGTCAAGTGCCTCCCAGGAAGTGCTGCGTGGAGGGATGGAAAGCAGATCTAAAGGTTTGCTATGGCAATAGCTAGGAGGGAGCAGCTGGATGTCATTGTCCACCTGGGGACCAATGACCTGGCCAGGAGAAGGGTGGATTTAGCCAGAGTCCAGGAGGATTTCAGGAAGCTGGGGGGAAACCTGAAACAGATAGCATATTCTGTTTCATTCCCAGAGGTGCTACCTGTCCAGGGCACAGGGGAAGCTAGGGCACTCCACATCTATACCTTCAACTCCTGTTTAAAGGACTGGTGTGGAAGGGATGGTTTTGGCTTCATAGGGCACTGGGGCCTGACATGGGCAGATGTGAGCTTATATAAGGAGGATGGCCTGCATCTGTCCAAGAAGGGGACCTTGGTCCTTTGTGAGAAGTTTAAATGTTTCAGCTGTGAGCATTTAAACTGGCCAAGGGAGGACAGCCAGGAGGGTCAGGAGGCTTAGGAACACCCCCCATGGGAACATGCAGGGGCATGAGTTGACTACAGGAACAGCTAAGGCAAGCTGGTAGGGGCAGGCAGGTGAAGAATGTATAATGAGAGATATGGGGGGCAAGAGCACATAGGAAAGGACACCGGGGTGGGAGGAAGAAGCTGGAGAGAGAGGACAAGAGCGGAGGGAGGACAGACTGTAAAACATGAAAGGTCATGCTAATGAATACCCATAGTCTAGGAAAAAAGGTTCCAGACCTGGAGGCCTTGTTAGCAGATGCAGACCTTGACATAACAGCAATAACATAGACATGGTACTCTACTAATCATGTCTGGGAACTGAGTGTACTAGGATGTATACTGTTCAGGAGGGACAGGAAGGATAAAAAGGCTGGGGGGTGGCCTTGTACATCAGAGATGGTATAAAGGGTACAGAAGTTCATGGAAGACAGGGGGAGGCCGAGGTAATGTGGGTCACCGTGGAGCCAGGGAATGGAACAACAATATGCACAGGGGTGATCTACTGACCTCTGGCACAGAGGGAGGAAGTAGACAGCGAACTAGTGTAGAACACACATGACATGGCAGCTAAAGGTGAAATCCTGCTACTGGGAGATTTCAATATTCCGAACGTGGATTGGGCCACCCAGGTGGCTGCTTCAGTCAGAAGCACAGCCATCCTGGAATCCCTGCAGGAGGTTGGACTCAGGCAGCTGGTGCATGGACCAACCAGGGACAAGTCAAAGGAGGCAGTATAGCGCAGTGGTCTAAGGCTCTGAGCTGCAAATCTGGTGACATCCAGCAGACCAGACCTGGGTTTGAATCCCACAGCTTCCACTTGCATACTGTGTGACCCTGAGCAAGTCACTTAACCTCCTTGTGCTCCCAGGTCGCTCCTGTAAAAAAGCTTTCAACTTAGTGTGCTATACCTGGTTAAACAACTAAATAAATTCTGGACCTGGATCAATGGGAACAGAGTCGCAGAAATACAGGTGGAAGGGCAGCTTGGGTCTAGGGACCACCACATGGTGCGGTTCAGCATGGAGACATGGACTCAATTAAGCCACACAAGGGCAAGAGTATTAGATTTCAAAGAGGGTGGATTTCACTGAAATGGGTAGAAGTATACAAGCAGTCCTGGGGAAGGGACAGGTAATAGAGGGGGTGCAAGAACAATGGGAGAAACTGAAAGTAGCCATAGTGGATATAACAAACCAATAGGTTAGGATAGTGGCCAAAGGTAAAAGAAGAAGGAAAGCACTATGGTTCTAGAAAGAGGAGGGTGGACAAAGTCAGTGCTAAAAGGCTGAGTTTCAGGAGATATAAGGGGAACCAAAGGGAGGAGGACAGGGAGGTGTACCTTGAATGTCTAAGGGAAGCAGATAAGGCTTTTAGGAGGGCGAAGGCACAGACAGAAGAGGGATTAACATGGTCTTTAAACAAAGAGGATAAGGCATTTTATAGGTACATCAGTGAAAGAAGAAAAACCGGGGGGGGGGGGTTGTGAGTTTCAAAGGGGAGAAGGGAGAGTGTAAGGAGTGGGATCTGGACAAGGCAGAAATACTGAACAAATAGTTCTGCTCAGTATTCACTAAGGAGGGGGAGGGTCAAGGACCACAGTTGGGTTACAGAGGCAATGGGGTGGTGGGGCAGAGAAGTGGAAACCAGTCCATTCACAGTGGAGAGAGTTCTGGAAGAACTCACAAAGCTTAAGGTGGATAAGACCATGGGGCCAGACGGCATTTGCACAAAGATATTAAAGGAGCTGTGAAAGGCACTTAGCTGCTCCTCTGGCAGATTCACTCAACACAGATGCCATTTCAGAGGACTGGAGGAGGGCACATGTAGTCCCACTGCACAAAAGCGGCAGTAGGGAGGAGGCGGGGAACTATAGGCCAGTCAGCCTGACCTCAGTGGTGGGAAAGATCATGGAGATGCACAGGGGTGATCTACTGACCTCTGGCACAGAGGAAGGAAGTAGACAGAGAACTAGTGGAGAACATACATGACATGGCAGCTAAAGGTGAAAACCTGCTACTGGGAGATTTCAATATTCCGAATGTGGATTGGGCCACCCAGAAAGAAAGAAAGGATAGTGGCACATATGGAACCCAGCGGTGCTCAGGATCTGAGGTAACATGGATTCATAGCAGGACGATCATGTCAAATGAATTTAACAGATTTTTTTGATTGATGACTAGGGAAATAAATCAGGGTGTGGTGGTAGACATCGCCTACCTAGATTTCAGCAAAACCTTCGACACCATCCCACACAGAATACTGATTAACATGATGGGTAGTCTGGGCATAGGAGACATGGTGGTGAAATGGGTTAGGAACTGGTTAACAGACAGGAGACAGAGGGTGGTGGTAAATGGGATACAATTTGGGGAGAGGAGGGTGACCAGTGGAGTACCAGAGGGATCAGTACTATGACCAGTCCTCTTCAATGTCTTCATTAGTGCCATTGCAGAGGGGCTGGAAGGAAAGGTCTGCCTGTTTGCAGATGTCACCAAAATCTGCAACAGGTTGGATAATCCAGAAAGGGTGCAGAAAATGAAGAGGGACCTGGAGAAGCTTGAAAGATGGTTGGAGATGTGGCAACTGAGATTCAATGCAAAGAAGTACAAAATAATGCGCCTGGGTAGAGGAAATCCTGGGGAGAGCTACAGGTTGGGGGAGAGGAGCTGACTGTCACCAAAGAGGAAAGGGGCCTAGGATTTATCATCTCTGATGACCTTAAGGTATCAAAGCAGGGCACAAAGACAGCAGGGAGGGCCAGTGACATGCTGGGTTGCATAGGCAGGGGTATCACTAGCAGGAGGCAGGAGGTGGTGACACCATTGCATAAAACATTGATAAGGCCTCACTTGGAGTACTGCATGCAGTTCTGGAGGCCACACCTGTGCAAGGACATAGATAAGGTGGAAACTATCCAGAGAAGGGCAACAAAGATGGTGCAGGGCTTGCACCACAAAACATATGAGGGGAGACTAAGGGACCTCAATATGTACTCACTGTAGGAGAGGAAAAGTACCTCAAGGGCATAAACAAGGTGCAGGTGGGGGACCTTTTCCAGTGTAGAAAAAGTACTAGAATAGGGCCGGCCCAGTGGCACTGAAGGCTGAGGTGCTGGACGCCTTACCTCATGCCATGCCAGCGACCTGTGTTTGGGTGTGTGCGCGGGGAGGGATGGCACGGAGCTGGCAGGAGCAGCCAAAAGGCAGCTCTCCTCTCTGGGGTGGTGGGGTTGCATCCCTCAGCCATGGTCTGCCTCCTTGTGGAGGCCAAGCTGCAGTACAAGCCAGAGGGGTGCAATGCCACTAGGCCAATGGGTGGGTGGAAAGGGCTGTTGCTGGGCTGTAGAGTGCATGCGCACCTCCGCAGGCATGTATCTCTACTCCCGGGGCCCCAGGTAACAGGGAGAAAACAGAGGAGAAAAAACACCCGGCAGGTAGGATGATGCCTGACCCTCCGTAGGCACCGCTCCCGGGCCATGCATAAGGTAAGCCCCGGTAATTCCGGGTGTCGGAGCTGGGGGGGAAGTAGGCTGAATGGGGCATGCTGGCAGGCAAAAATAGTGACATGTTAAAAAAAAAGTACTAGAACAAGGGGGCACAATATGAAAGTTGGAAGTGGGTAGATTAAAAGGTAATGTGAGGAAGTTGTTCTACACAGAAAAGGGTAGTCGATGCTTGGAATAGTCTGCCACAGGAGGTAGTGGTGGCAAGCACAGTGGAAGGGTTTAAGCATGCCTGGGACAGGCACAAGGGAAGCTTGAGAAGGAAGGGAGTGATGAAAAGCCATTGATCATATAGGGTTGGTGGCTACATACAATGTATAGAGCCTACGGGCAGAATGGATGGGTCTAGCAGTCTTTATCTGCCAACAATTTCTATGTTTCTAGGTTATTTTGTCTATAGAAGCTGCTGCACTTCTTGTATGCACTGTTGTCATGGCCATTGCCATGCAGGTGGCATCATATCATTATGCTTCAGCTGCAAAGTAACAGCTCATTGGTGGTTGCAGTGACTGAGCGAATAAATCGTAGACAACATGGCATCCAAGCCTAGCGAGGGACCCCGAGGCACTTGTGCCAGACAGACAAACTACTTTTGCAATTCTTTAACTGTTTTTTCTTGTTTTTTTTACAATTGTTTTCACTTTAACTTTGGTTATGAGTCTGTGGCTCTGTTTGGTGTGCAGTGGGTGAGTGGATAAAGTATTGGGTACCGCTAGTGAAGCAAGCTCAACAGTAGCAGCGGTTGGTGGTTCTGAATTAAAAAGATGAACGATACCTGTATTTTATTTTTTAGTGTACCATTTCTGTTGGTGAAAGACCAAAGGAGTGCTTCTGCTGATAGTTGAACTGCAGAAAGAGAACACAGCAGAGGAGGTGAGCAAATCGAGTGAGTGCTGTATGACAGTTAATGTGGGGGGAGGGAGTTGGCCCATGCAGCCTGCCATGTGGTTTCTGCCAATGCTTCTGATATGTTGTGGGAAAGTGATGTGTGATCTGGAGGTAGTGCCAGTGGGCGGGGTGGTGGGGTGGCTTAGAAACTGTGTACATAAACGGAGTGTGATGTAGTAACTGTGTGCATAAATGAAATTTTTATATACAGTTACTCAGATAAATGGATTTATCACACTGTTTATGCCCACCCATTGCATAAAGATATATATATATATATATATATATATATATATATATACATATTATTTAAAATTTTGATAACCGAGACAGGCACACTGAGCTGAGGCTCGTTTCCAGGTGTGACCCGGGGGGAAAGGGTAATGGGAGTTACAATAGACAAATTTGATAATCATCATGAAATGTTTTTGGCATTGTAGATCATCACAAAGAACATATTTACAGTTACAATAATTAGAGTAGATTTACACGTAAAGTGTGTCAGACAGTTATATATAGTATTTGACAAGTTGCAGTGCCATATGCAAATATTCATGGATAAACTAGCTTCACATAACGTGATTAGAGGGTGGTACGGTAGGATTCATACAGCAGCAGGGAGGGGGTGAAAGGTGGTTTGGGGACAGGGTCAGACAATTTCAGAGGAGTAGGGCATAGAGGGGGCAAGAATCAGATGTGAAGAAAGGGAGATGGCGGTATGGGGGAGGGAGGCATGGGGGAAGGAATCATGGAGGGGTGATGGTGGGGTAGTTGCAGTTAGGGGAAGGGTGAAGTTTGAATTGTTTCTTTAGTGTGGCTAGGGAGGTGGCAAGGTGGATGGGTTGGGGAAGATGATTCCAAAGGTCAGGAAGTCTGTAGGAGTAGCTACCTTTCCTGATTGAAAACAGGGTTGGGGTAGAGAGAAGGTGCAGGAGTCATGAGTTTGGAGGAAATAGCTAGATGTTGGGGGAGGGGATAGAAGGTTTGAGAGATTGGGGGAGGGTGTTAAACTAGAACTTCCTGACAAAGATGGCACAGTGAGCTAGCCACCGATACTCTAGAAAGGAGAGTGATAATGCAGAGTAGAGGAAGCAATGGCGTCTGTGAAATGGGAGGTTGGTGGAGAAATGGCACAAAGCATTGCACAGTGGGTCAAGTTCAGAGATGTTTTGGGGGCAGAGCTGTAGGCAACATCAATGTAGTCTATTGAGGGGAGTATTAGCTTGATAACAAGCTCTTTACGGATAGGAAGGGAGAGAGACAGTCTTTGATCCTATGCAACGCTCCCAGTTTGGGCCAAAGTTTGGAGGGGATGGAGTCCATGTGGAGGGAGAAGTCTAGCTTAGGGTCAAGCCAGACCCCTAGGTACTTGAAGGATTGAACAGTTGTGATATTTGTGCCATCTAAAGACTTGAAAGATGGGGGGACGGGAGTTTGACTAGATTTGGGGAAGAACCAAAGACCATTGCTACAGTTTTCTTTGTGTTACACTTTAGCTGGTTAGCCTCGAACCACTTGAGAGCCGTTGTGCATGAGGCTTGCAGGGATGATTGGATCTCCGATTTTATATATATATATATATATAATTACTGGTGACCCCCTTTATCACACGGTGTACAGGTCTCTTTCAAACACCATACTAACTGGAAAACCAGTTGTTACGATGTTCCCAAAACTTTCTTTGAGTAGCAGTGTCCTCAATCATCAGTTATTTGTAGTGCACCACCTCACTGACCCTTAGTCTGTGTGTGGGCAGGCTGAACACCTTAACAAATATGGCGGTTCCGTTTTTCCACTACGGAGCACCTGCATTCATCCTTCATCTCTCACAGTCATGGCAGGTAACTTTTACATGTTTTCAATATTTATCTGGTTGATCCTGCCATTACAAATGTAAAAATCTATATGATAGATCCTGCCATTACTAATTTAAAAATCTATTTGGTTGATCGTGCCATTCATACCTTTCGAGCAGAACTTCGGGGCACAGCATCTGCATCTCGAATTTACTGTGGCTGATTGGCTGACTACCTAATTTAACTTACTGTGGTTCACAGTATAATTAAAGAAAATAAATCAAGTAAGGAAAAAACAAAAACAAATGAATGCCTGTACTAGTAATGGAGAGATAGGCAGTGTTTGTGTGTGTATATGTGTGTGTGTGTGTGTGTGTGTGTGTGTGTGTGTGCCTGTCTCTGACAGCAATCCTCCATTAACTTACTCAAGTGTTGAAGGGAAAAAAACTCCCTGCACCAGTAATTATAAAAAATAAAGGCCATGCAACTGTGGTTTTTTTTTTTTACATTCTCTCTGTGTGTGTGATGACCTCATAAACCTCTCGTGCTTCACTCTTGAGGTTTATGGGTCATCACACACCTTGGGTGTGTAAAATAATCCAAAACACACAGTTTCATAGTCATTATTCTCTCTAAATAGATATTATACAGGTGCAGTCAGACCTGTATATTAGGGTTGAGTGAGCATTTTAATGTCAAAACCCCAATTTTTGCACGTTAATAACGTTGCCCCTGTTTAACCGATTTACATGAAATAGAGAAAGCACAGCATTTGCGTTTGGATTTCTTGATCCTGAAAATTTCATGTAGATTGGTTCAGTAGGGGAAGTTACAGAGGTGCAAAAAAATTTAAAAGTCTTCATTTTTAAGACTTGTTTTGCTCCCCAATGACTGAAAAAATATGAGGATTTGAAATCTGAAATGTTCAGGTTTGATAGAGTTTGGCCCAATGTATGTGCTTTTGTGGTTTTTATGTATCATAGTCAAATAGTTTTTAAATAATTTATAAATTATTTTTCCTCCTTGGGCATGTGTAGTGTAAAAAATAAAAGTTCTATGGATAGCTGAACTTTTACGAAAGCATGATGTACTGTTGTCGTATTTTATTATGTGTGTCGTATCATATATGGTCCTGTGTTTGTATATTGTTATGGTGTTTTGTATTTCATTTCATTTCATTTTTATTTTTTGTACTTGTTAGCTGATGAGCAATTTTGCCCATTTTCACAAGAAACAAGTTAAAAAAAAGTCATATAACATGAATACAATACAATAGAATACAGTACAGACCCCTCAAAAACACAATATAAAAATTATGTCAATGCTATTGAAATAAACAACAGACATTAAGTGCATGTACTCTGATTCCTTAATAACAACCAATGTTTAAACTTATTGAATGTTCTAATATTTATGCAATTGGCAATTTCATTGGGTATAGCGTTATAAAATCTAGTTACCCTGTACAATACTGTCTTTTGCCCAATCAAGTTTTAAAAAAATTGAATTTTATACACATATTTACTCTGGGATCTAGTCCCTTACAAATTCATAGCTCTAGGAAACAATGATAGGACTGTCTGAGGTAATTGACCTAATGTTCCTTTATATAACATGGTACCCATCTTTAAATTGGCTTTACTTTCTTTTTTTTTAACTTTCTTCATTTTACAGTTTTATAGTGAACCAACACATGTTCTAACATCAAACATACAATAAATCAATCCTTATTACATAATTCATACAAGGAATTACAAACAAAATACATCGATTACTTGCTATCCTTTCATAGGTTCGATGTTAACCTGAGTTACAGTTTCCAGAGCAAAGGCTATTATGAAGGCAATCAGAGTAAGCATACAGGATAAATAAATAAATAAATAATGAGGTGAGTCCCTTCCCCGAAAACTTCGGAGAGAGGGAAACATCTCAGGGTACAAATATTGGTCTTAATGGTGATATATAGAGGACCCATATCCTCCAGATGAGTTCAAACACCTGGGGTCTCCTATTTATTGTGGCTGTGACAGATTCCATTCTATATATGGCTATCACAATGTCTTGCCATTGCCTTATCAGGATAGGTTCCTGAGTCAACCACTTCCTTGTAATGGCCTTCTGAGCTGCCCGAATGGCCACCTTCAATAGTCTGCTTGTAGTGGAATCCCTGGAAAAGTTGGAAAAGAAGAACAATGCAGGAGTAAGCCTAACACTAGCAGTAAACATCAAAATCAGGGCTTGTTGTAAATCATTAAAGAATGAAGCGAGTCTGGGACACCCCCACATTATATGAGCCAGTGCAGCTGGGGAATGTCCACACCCCCTCCAGCATATGAGAAATCTTGTAGGCTGGAATTTCACTTGAATCTTAGGGGTTATAAAGTGTCTTATAGTAATTTTCCAGACAAACTCTTTCCAGGCTATTACTAAGATTCCCCAATGAAGCTTATTTAAGTGCCTTTCCCATATGTTCTCCTCAATCTCGATCCCCAAGTCCGCTTCCCAGACTGCTTTAGTGGCCCCCAAGGAATTACCATTCATTGCCAGAATCACAGCATATAAGTATGAAATAATATGTTCCTGCGGTGCCCTACCCTCAACTATGGCTACTAAGGTATTGATGGTCTGAGGTGGTGGATTAGATGCCCATAAGTCTCCAGAGATGGACTTAATATAATCGCAGACCTGGAGGTATCTAAACCTATCCCTGAGGGGGATTCTATACTTTTCATTAAGCTCAGCTAAGGTCAAGAGATCACTTTCCCCAAGAAAATGGGACACTAAATATAGGCATTGCCTCTCCCAGTTATGAAACCCTAGGTCCATAGAGGCTGGTAGAAAGGCTCTGGAGTATGGCATCGATTGCAAAAATGTCTTCCAAGAGGAAAGTTTCCTATTATTCAGGAGGCTATACCAATACTTTACAGTGGTTTGTGTGCATGGGTTTGTTTCTTCTCAGATTCCCTCAGCCCCCTCCTGTGACAGTAATTTTTTATTTATGTGAAACAAGTCTCCTTCTCTTTTTTCTAGGGCATTCCACCTTGCTGTATAATCTTCCCTTGCCCAGTAGGCTACTGTTTTAATTTGAGCTGCTAAGTGATATGTCTCCAAATGTGGGAGTGCTAATCCCCCGTTTCTTAGTGAGCTGAAGGAGTGCGTACCTAAACCTAGGCCTATTAGTGCCCCAGAGAAAACCAGAGATTTTATGGTTTAATTTTCTGAAATATTCCTTAGGGATTTCAACCGGTAAAGTCTGAGCAAGATATAGGAATCTTGGCAGTAATACCATTTTTACTGCCTCAATTCTCTGGACCAGAGGGTTCGGGATCAGCACCCAATCCTCCAAGTCTGTCCCAAGCTTATCTAACAGAGGAGTATAGCTAATATCGAATAGTTGAGAGCTATCAACCCCCAGCTTAACTCCCAGGTACTTCAAGTACCACAAGTTCCACCTAAAGGGGTATCATGCTGCAATCTCTCTGGAGGGGTCATAATTCAGCTGAAGTACTTCTGTTTTAGCAGAGTTTATTTTATACCCAACCAATTGACCAAATTGATAGAATGTTTACCACAAGGAATCCAGAGAGTACTCTGGCTCCGTCAGATAAATCAAGAGATTGTCTGCATACAGTGTTAATTTGTGAGTTTCTCTACCTACTTGTAGCCCTCAAATTTCTGTGTGTTGCCTTAAGGCCTGAGCCAGAGGTTCTAAGTATAGTGCAAACAGTAGAAGTGACATGGGACAGCCTTGCCTCATCCCTCTTTTTAATGGGATTGGTGTTGAAGTCCTACCATTAATTTTTATATAGGCCATGAGCTGCGTATATATTCTGTTTATGACCCTAACAAAAGAGCCCCAAAAAGTTAAATTTTTGCAGCACCCTCATAAGAAAGGGCCATGCCACCTGGTCAAAAGCCTTCTCTGCATCCAAGCTTAACAGCAGGAAGGGGTGCCCCGACCAGGCGGCATGGTGTAGTACATGCAGTGATTTCTTTATATTGTCCTGAGTTTGCCTCCCAGGAACAAATCCGGTTTGATCTAAATTACCCAGTGAGGGCAAGACATATTCCAGTCTTTTAGCCATTATGGAAGTGAACAGTTTATAATCTATATTTAACATTAAAATTGGCCGGTATGCTGAACAATGCACAGCATCCTTCCCTGGTTTGGGTATACTAGCTATGGTTGCATAATTCCATGTAAGTGGTATGCTCTCCCCCTCCTGCACCTGTCTGCAGATGTCTAATAATGGGTCAGTCAGGCATCCTTTAAATGCTTTGAAGAATTCCACCATGAATCCATCAGGGTCTGGGCTTTTATTCGATTTGAGGGCCAAGATTGCTTGACCCAATTCATCGATCGAGATGGGCTGGTCAAATTTTTGTTGGACCTCTTCTGTAAGAGAGGGTAACATCAAGTTTGTTAGGTAAGAAGAAATCGCTTCCCCCTCAAGTGTGTGTTCTGGGGTATAAAGTTTTTGATAAAACATTTCAAAGACTTGGGCTATTTGTAAGGGAGATCTAATTATTTGCTTGTTATGTGGATCCCTGATCTGTATAACGGTGACTTTCAAGACTTTTTGGCGAAGTTGATGTACTAGCAAACGAGTGGCCCTGGGACTGCTTTCATAATACTTCTGCTTCAGGTATTGCAGTAACTGCTCCGTATGGATATCTAATAGAAGTTGCATGTGTTGCTTTGTGGCTTGTAACAGGGGGTAGACAGCCTTATCCCTGCAGCATGCTGCCCTGCAGTACCTTATACTGATGCTGTAGTTTCTCTAATCTTTGTGTCTGCTGTCTCTTATAATTTGAGGCAAACTTAATTATATCCCCCTTAATACTACCTTTAAAGTGTCCCACAGAGTAGCAACACTAATCTCTGGAGACCAGTTTTCCCTTAATATCTGGGGTATTCTATTCCCCACCAGGTCTGTAAATTCTTTAGAGTTCAATAAAAAATTATTAAACCTCCACCTAGTCTGCCCTCATTCCGTAGGCCAAATAAATGTTAATGTAAGCTGGGAATGGTCTGATAGAACTGAGGGTGTATGCTGACAATCCCTTACCAAGCACATATTCTCTTTAGAAACCATCATATAATCAATCCTAGCATACGTACGATGAGGTGCTGAGTAATGGGTGTATTCCTTCTTAGTGGGATTCAGGTACCTCCAGGCATCAGCCCATTGTACCCCTCTAAAATATCCCTTTGCAGCTTTCTGAGCTGCTGTTTTCTTCAGCCTTTTAGAATTGGTTGTATCTTCTTGGTTATAAATTTGGTTGTGGTCCCCCCTCACAATCAGCATCCCCCATGATGCTCTGTAATATTATGTAATAGAGCCCTAATCATTGGAGCTTTTGATCCCGGAGGGATATATAGTGAGGCTATCATGATTGGGTTCCACTCTAGCTCCCCACTGCAATTACAAGGTGTCCCTCTGGATCCGAGTATGAGGAAGTCAGTTTGAACTGGGTGTTCTGCGGTAGCAATATGACCACTCCCCTTCTCTTCCCTTGTCTATACGACGAGGATGATATCTGCCCAAAACCAAACTTAGATAATTTTAAATGCTCTTCCCTATTTAAATGCGTTTCCTGAAGGAGTACAGCTACAGGTTTTTGCTTGTGGGTGAGCAGCCAGCCCACTGGCACAGGGCAGAGTGCCAACCTGCGGTGCCGACGATTTGGGCTTGGAACAGATCCAGATGTCGAAGGGCGGCTGGGGAGAAGGACTGAGTGTCCGCAACTGCTCTACTTCTCGGGGGTTGAGGTCTCAGTGCACTATGGACATCCAGCGGATGCTGGGTGTACTGCAGCACCAGTGCCAATACGTTGGGGTACGGGATGGATACTGGTCATCATTGCACATCCTCGCCCCCATATAGGGGGAAAAATTGCAGCTGGGCCCACCTCCATGAAGCCTCACCTCTGGCTTCAATCAGCCTCCTAGCCGGCTCTCCCAAGATAGTCACTAGGATCGTGGTGCCTATGGGGAGAGGGTGCCTCGACCCCACCCCCTGCAGGGCAAGCCAGGGGTGCTGGGGAGAGTGCAGGTGATGTAGGAGGTGGGAGCCTGGAGGTCCGTGACCGAGGCAGATGCTGGTCGGTGGCTGCAACAAAAAGAACAAAATAAAAAAAAGGTGGGTGAGCACCCTATATCACTTTATGGGATTATTTAAACTATTGACGTTCTGGGATACTATTGTCAGTTTATGAGTATTATCCATTTTTGTCATAAACATCCCCTTGAGTTCATCTGGAGACACCATCTCAGTACTCCCGTAGATCTTTCTTTTATCCCATGTCTCCATAAGTTTCATCTTTTATATACTCAAGCTACTTCCCACCAGTGCTCCAGAACATACAGAAGATTATCATTTATATGTCCCTTGTATGTTAATCTATTGGACTGATACAATCAACAACACTGTGTAACAGACATTGCTATTCCACACCAATATCCCTTCTCTAGTACCCCCCTCTCCCTTTTAACAAGTATTGTACTAACACCCACTCCACCCCAAACACAACTATGTACATAATGACTCCCAAAGTGGGGGAACATTGTATTCCATCCCCTGAACACTCGAGGGGAGAAGTTGCCATTAGCTTCTACTTCCACCCGAGTGGGAGGTGTGGTGGCTGCTACCTGAGCTAGGCCTCTCAGCCCCATATAAAATCGGGCTCACATAGTAGATGATAAAGAAAAGGGTTACCATCACCCCTCAGTGGCCTCCTCCCTGCACTCCTTGAGAACAAATTCAGTGGATTACTCTCTTCCCTCCCACATTACTTTTATTTACTTAGTTACATAATCTCTCTATATCTCGCTATTAGGTAATACATGGGAGGAGTCCCCCCCCCAGAGCTGCAGCCCGACCTTCGCTGTGATTGCGCTCCTGTGATTCCCAACCTGTAAAAAAGGGGGAAAAAAGAAATTTGCTTACTATGCTTTTTCAAGAGGGAAAAAAAAAAGAAAAAATCTAAGACCCTTCAGCCACAGCCTCATCTCTGTTAGCATAGATTTGGAGTCCCATTTGAGTCATGTAAAACCAGTGGCTCTGATGTACACATTGCAGGGGCTGCAGTTTGTGTGAACTACTCAGGCTGAACACTAGAGTCAGCGCTATCATGTCCAAGTCAATCTAAAGTGGGTAACAAAAGAAAATCAAGTCTACAACACTTAACTGATGAAGGAAACAGGATTATCCACTCATCCATTTAGTCTCAGATAGTCCATATTAATGGGGTAAGGTCCCACCCCCGGCCTCATGTCACAGGAGGCCACGCGAGCATTCAGCTTCGCAAAGAAAGCTATGAGTAGGAATGTTAGTTTTGCTCACCAGTCTTTCAAGTGTTCTCAGCCTCCTCAGTCTCGGTCAGATCTTGGTGCTGTTGCCTTATCTGGTTCAGAAGCGCCCTGATGTTTGCCATGGTTTTCGGGACTGCTGCTCGAGCAGAATTCTGGTGGAGCTGATTGCTCGCTATGTGCCACTCAGACTGCGTCGGACGTGTGCGTTGCCCCTTAGGACAGTCCAAGTCTGAACTTCAGCCCTTCTGTTGTAGTTCCTCATGAATTTCCGTGGATGTTTCATATATTTTAGCTTCTGAGTCCCAGAAAACTTTAATTTGTGCCGGATATGGGGTCTAAAATTTAACTTTGTGCTGTTTTAAGACCTTCAGGATCAGTGAGTAGGCTGCTCTTCTATTCATAATTTCAGCAGGGTAATCATTACCAAATCTCAATCGCAAGGCATTATATTTTTACTATTTTCTGTGACCAGACATGCTGTAAGAGTTTAGCTTTATCTTTATAGCTTGAAAGCTTTAAGACCACCGATCTGGGTCTTGCGTTTGGATTGGAGGGTTTAGGTGTTAGGGCTCTATGCGCCCTCTAGATCTTAAAATGAAATTCCAAGGGTAAAGCCAGCACATCTTTCAATAAGTCTTCTAGGAATTCTTCCATAAGCCCAGTTTCCAACCCTTCAGGAAGACCATATATTCTGATATTATCCCTCCTGGCCCGAGCTTCCATATCTATCAACTTAGCCTGCGTGGTCTCCTGGTGTCTTGCCCGAAAATCAAGCCATGCATGTAGTTGAACTGAGTCATCTTTGAATTCCGATACTCTCCATTTGGCCGTTTCAACTCTAGCTTCCACTTCAGACAATCTGGTATGTAGGCTATGAAATTCATGCTTTGTTTCTGCTCAGAACGCTTGTATTTCTGCCAGCAGCATTTCATGTCTAGATCTGGAAAGTTGTTCAGTCTCCTGGTCTGTGTCACAGTCTTGGACCTCAGCTCTGACTGGGTACAAGCTGTGGCTAGGCCTCTGCAGTCGGGGGGATCCTCCTCCATCGCCTTGCTTGGGAGATAGTTTGCCCCGAGATTTGTTAGATCTGCTACCTCCTTTAAGATCCATTGCCATTTTTAAGATGATTTGTTGCTTTTAGCGCTATTTTAAGGAGGTTTGGTTAGTGGGGATTGAGGAGCTCTACAGATAGTCAGCCATCGAGGTCAGTGACATCACCGGAAGTCCAAATTGGCTTTATTTTCAAGTGATAAACAACCAGCATCCTTTAGCAAATTACAAAAATGGGTCCTACTTGGCAAATTAGTCATAAATCTTAGAGCACTGTTATATGCAACTTTAAACTTATTAAACATTTTGTTGCTAGTGGCCGAATACACACTCAACCCATAATCAAAAACACTAAATAAAAAACTGTGTGCTAATAGTCTACAAGACTCAGGGACAAGATGGGTTTGTATATTGAATAATTTGCTAATCAGCAAGTGATAAAACATACGAAACACCACAATGCTATATGAACACACCACAGCATATGATACGATACACATAATGAAATACACAACAGGACATCTTTTCTTGGTGTCTAGTGGCACCCCCACCCTCCAATGCCATCCCTGTTAGTTGTTTCTGTTTCCCTGGTGTCTTGTGGCAGCCCCCACCCTCAATCACCTTCCCCTGTTTTATTTATCTTTCCATAGTGTCTAGTGGCACCCTTCCACCCTCCAGTTGCCACCCCCATAATTAAATTGCCTTTCCCTGGTGTCTAGTGGCACTCCCCCACCATCAGATTGCTGCATCATTGTTTTACATTTCTTTTTTTCTTATAATCTGAAACTGAGATGCCCTCCCCCAGTGTCAGTTTGTCCTTCCTCCTCTCATCACCCCCCCCACAAGCCCATCATTTTGCATAGTTGCCAACATCAGGGGGGCCCAACCTCCTATATAGGCATGTTCAAGACCCCCCAGTAGTGTGTGACACTAGGGAGCCCACCCCTAGTGTTCCAAAGGAGATGTATTATAGGTTGTGGTAAAAAGGAAAACTGTCCCGTGGCATCTTTTTGTTTTGTATCCTGAAAAAAAGAAAATTGTCTTTCATTGTTGTCACTGTCCCCATCCTTCCATCCTGACCATCCCATTGAGTACCCAACACCCTACCCCCCTTACCCTATACTTACCAGCCAATGTCGAAAGCTATACTCCTCTGTGGACCAGAGCCACATATGCACTCTTCAATGCTGAACCGTGAACTGAGGAATACAGGTAAGTGCCGTATAATGTATTTCAATGGCATTTTAAACTTCTCTTCATAACTTGGCCATTTTCAGGAATTTTTTCACCACAGTTTCAACATGGTCTTTTTGGGACCCCACCTCATGAACACTGTTGGTGAAATTTTGTTACTCAGGCTTGGAAGGTGATTTTGCGGTTGCTGCGCAAAATCTCCTTTTGGGCCTGATTAACGTAATTTCACCACCAGAGTTCATGAGATGGGGTCCCAAAAAGTCCATGTTGAAAATTTGGTGAAATAATTGCTAAAAATGACCAAATTACAAGTGTATATTGAAATGTTTCTACTCATGAGCATAACTTTCGTAATTTTCAATATTTTTAACCCCAAATTTTCAACATAACCATTTTTTCACACCACCTCATGAACATATTACAGCTGTCATTTTTTTTTGTAATTTTTTATCTCCTCTTCAGCTTCCCCCTTCATCCTGACCAGCCCCCCCCAGCCCTGACATCCCGGAATTACCGGGGCTTACCTTAAGCCCAGCCTGGGAGCGGAGCCTGCAGAGGGTCAGGCATCAACATGTGGCCAGATCCATTTTTCTGTTTTTGTGGTCTGCTCATTTTTACCCTAGGAATAGAGACGCATGCTCGTGGAGGAACGCATGTGTACTACAACCCCGGTGATGGCCCCATCCGCCCACCCATTGACCTAGTGCCTGGTGCTTCCTCTGGCCTGTGCTGCCCCCTGGCCTTCACCACAGGGCAGTCAAGAGTTGAGGGATGCCACCTTCCCTCCCTAGAGAGGACAGCTACCTCTCAGCGGCTCTATCCAGCTCCACACCCTCCCCCCATGACCTCCGATGGTCCATGCTCATTCCTGAACATGGGACAATGGTGTGGTGTGAGGTAATGCATCCAGTGCTTTAGCCCTCCATGCCAAGGTGTCATTTTTCACATCCTGGCCGAAACATATTTTTACTTTAGTGGTGTGGAATGGTGTTTCACAAGGAATTTGAAAATTTTCACCTACTGGGTTCATAAGGTGGGGTCATAAGAAGACTATGTTGAAGGTTTGAGGTCAAAATATTAAAAAAACTAAGAATTTAGGAAGTAATGTTGTTTGCAGGGATGTCTGTTGCACCACTGGGGAACACATTGCCTTACTGTCCCAGTGACCTGAGTTCAGGTGTGAACTCAATGAGCTAGTTTAATGGGACAAGGCTGATGGGGAAGGTGCTGCTGCATAGAGCACCAGCTCTGGTCTGGCTAGGAATGGAACAGTGTTTTGGTAAAGATGCGGCATCCTGTGATGGGACATGGAGCCTTCGCCACGAGGTATTGACATGTGTGCCAAGGCCTGCTGGGCCTATGCACTGTGTCAGGACTGTCTCCAATATTGTATTTATCTCATTTTGCACATGTCCCAAAGGGACCTGCATAAATGAGGATACAATTCCACTATCAGAAAATATTACCCATATTCAAATGTGAATAACTTTAAAACAAAAAATTATAGCATGATACTGTTAGCATGAAAGTTGTTCAGCACAGAAATATCTACAAAATGAGTGCTGTTTCATTTATTGATACCTATCAGATTTTTTGATAATTAGCAAAAAACAGCAGAAAATTCATTTTTTTTTCATTTTGTCAGCAAACAAATGTAAATAACTTTAAAATGAAAAATGATAGTTAGGTACTGTGATCAGATTTGTTCAGCACATAAATATCTAAAAAATGAGACGTGTTTCATTTATAGATACCTTTTAGTTTTTTCATAATTAGCGATAAAACAGCAAAAAATTCCATTTTTGTGCACTTTGTCATCAAACAAATGCAAATAACTTTAAAACAAAAAACTTTAGTAGGGTACTTTAAGCGCAAAAGTTGTTCAGCATACAAATATCTACAAAATGAGAGGTGTTTCATGTCCAGATTATTTTTAGATTTTCTATAATCAGCAAAAAATAGTAAAAATCAATTTTTATTCACTTTTTTAACTAACAAATTCTCCCTACAAAAGTAAAAACAAAAGAATTGCATAAATGGAATATGCAATGGAAAACTCGGGTAATAAATGATTTATCTGCACTTATATTTATGCTTGCACCACTCGTGAGGTTACCTGAGGTCAAACTGCTCTTGTGCAGATAAATCATTTATTACACTTGTTTCCATTGCATATCCTTTACACACACACATATATATATATATATATATATATATATATATGTGTGTGTGTGTGTGTGTAGTACCCCTATAGTTAGGGCTGAATGAAAGGTTTTATGTTAAACCCCTAACTTTGCACCTTAATAGCTTTGGTAGCATTTGGCAAAGTTAGCTGAAAGTCTGCATGTGTTGTCTAAGAGGCAGTGTCTAAACCTCTGGAGAGTTTTATGATGTTAGCATGTGCAGTTTCTGAGATTCATTTATTTCATTTGCCTGTAGATGTCTAATTGTTTTCCTATACTTAACATGGGATTTAGGTTTGCTCTCACTTACAGCCTACATGGAATGAATTTTTTTTCCAAAACAGTTAAGATAGAAGCACACTGTGCTAGGGTAGTGCCTTTGGAAGGTTTCGTGAAAAAAATATTAAATGGTTCCAGCATTATAAGGATTTAAAGGTTGTTTGTTTTATATTCTGAGCATGCTCAGTAGAGTTTTTGGGATAACCTTCTGATATAACACCAAAAATTCAGTGTCCCAAGACTGTTTTTGTTTTCTCACTACTTGCTTCTCATAGCATTTTAAATTTGTTAGTGTTGTGAAAGCCACTGTCTTGTGTTAGTCCCCCTCAAACTAAACAACATGGCAAATACATAAAATGGTGTACTTTTAAAGGACCTGTTTAGTTAGATTATGATGTTTGTTTTTAAAAATAATGGCCGCAAATACTTTTTCTGGACATCCCCAAATCCAGGGTGCCCAGCTTAGCAAGATGAGCGGTTCACACCCCTTCTCTATATGAGAGTGGTGGGACTTTCTTAAATGCTGAAGCTGCATCTGGAAGTCGTGCTGCAGACTTCAGCTGAAGCAGTGAGCCGATGATCCTCTGTTTGCTATCTGTGTGTGTCTCTCTCTGTTTTTCTGTATGTCAAGCTGTCTCTCTGTCTGTCTATCTGTGTCTCTAGCTGTCTGTCTATCTACTTAATTATAGTTCAATGTTTGGGGAACAGATGATGGGTATAAGTGCTTATGTAACTTGTAGTACTTTTTGTGGCTTAACTCTATTCACACCCTTAAGTAGTAGGCATGTAGGTAGGGATTTGTTGGGAATACAAGGCCCAGGAACAAGGGTTAGAAGAACACCGGAGGAGGAGGAGGAGAAGGAGAAGGAGGAGGAGGGGAAGGTGGTGGAGAAAAACAACTCCCTAAGCAAGGGAGGTGCGGTGTCATTGAGCTTAGTAGCGATTGTGGGAGGAGCCATTCCCCACACTGAACCATGGGCTCAGCCCTCCCATTCAATGTTTGGGGAATAGATGAGGGGTATAAGTGCTTGTGTAACTTGTAGCACTTTTTGTAGCTTAACTCTATTCCCACTCTTGAGTAGTAGGTATGTAGGTAGGAATTTGTAGGGAATAGAAGGCACAAAAGATACCTCCTCCAACTCATGGAGAGTATGACACCCTGACACTCATGAGAGGACACCTCCCCAGGTGGAGGAAACCTCTGAGGACCCATGGCTGGTGGTCTGCCTATCCTCAGGGCATGCTAAGAGGAGATGGGCCTAGGTTCTAGTAACCATAGCTGATCTGAGGAAGGTGAGCTGCTTGGAAAGAGGATGGTCCATTCTTGATCCATGGATGATGCAGATTGGATGATGATCCTGAGGTTGAAGGGTAGGTCTTTTCTGAAGAAGTGGTAGATTCCTAAGTGTGAAGCTGATCCAGTTGAAGAAGGGCGAATGATGTCCAGAATTCCAAGGTGATGAAAGATGCTTGTCCAAAGGGCTTGCGTGAGTATAAGAGCAGAGAGAGCATGAATTGATCAACAAGTTACTAGTCAGTGGAGGGTGGACATGCTCTGATATGAGAAGTCATAGGTGAATGGTCAAACTTATGTAAGGTTTGACTTTTGAGGTAAGGTCTAAAGGCAAGGAATTCAGCAGTGAGTGTGGAATCGCTAAGAAAGCATCCGTGAAGTGGAAAATTAGTAGAAGAGAGTCTTTGAGCGAATTGGAGATAAGGACCCTTCCTCGATCCATGGATGATACAGATTGGCTGATGATCCTGAGGATGAAGTGTAGGTCTTTTCTGAAGGGGTGGTAGAATCTTCTGTGTGAAGCAGATCCAGTTGAAGGTGGGCAAACAGAGTCTGGTTTTCTGAGGGAATGAAGGATGCATGTCCAAAGGGATTGCAGGGATGTAATGAGCCAGGACAACATAATTTGATCTATATGTTACCAGATGGTGAATGGTGGGAAATGCGATTGTAACCCCCCGTTACCCGGGGTTACTAGAATCCCACTAAGACCTAGTGGTAGGCAGGGAAGGCAGCTTGTGAAACTCCAGTTAAATGGACTTCACAATGTCTCACTCTGTTCTCAGTCTCAGCTGAGAATGAAGGATGACATCACCATAGAACTATCACAGCTGCATGAGCCACTTTGGAATCTGCAGATGGGAGTTAGATTAGAATGTTGGGAGTTTCTGAAAGCAGAGCTGTGTGAGCAGTGAAGAAGAGAGGAGCACAGCTGTCTGTGCACAGACTCTTGGAGCCTAAGCTCTGATATAGAGCTACTTCTAGGGAAAAGTGTGTTTCCACCTAAAGAGGAACACAGTAAGCAGTTCTTGAAGTGGTGGAGACCGCTGATACTGGTCTCTGTGCCCCATCCCTGAGGAGATGGGGGTGGAAGGTTTGCCTGCTATTCCAGGGGCAACCCCCTGGTCCTGCTAGAGAAGAAGCTGCCTTATTTTTTCCAAATGTGCTGTGGCACAAGAAGATGTCAAGATTCGCCTGTGGGGCACCTGCAACCAAAGGGTGAGTTCTGCTCTTGTCAAAGAGCCTATGTTTCACCAGAACTTTGTTAAAGTGGGGATTGGACTGCTGAATTAATGGGAGGCCTAGAGGAATAAGCTTAGCCAAAGTAAAAGTATGTTCAAGTCCAGCACAAAGGGAAAGTCAAGACATGTAGAGGAGATGTGCTATACATCTACCCTTTAATCTACATTGCCAAGCTTTCACAAGAGTTGTTTAATATCCAGAGAAATGGCCGGGTATGGATTGTAGGAGCTGGAGGTGGGAGACCCCCCACCTTTAGTAACCAGGTCCACCTCTACAGATATGCTCTGTGGATTTCTACTTTGCCTCATGCACTTGGCCAGTGATGAGGGAAGTACCAAGACGTGGGATTGGAAGGAAAATTTCCCTTAAGGAGTTGAAGGCTCTAAGGTGGTTTGGGGAACCACCAACCGAAAATTTGGTTCACTGCCATATGGACCGGGATCGAGTGGCCGGCAGGGAAGCCAGGCCAGGGAAAAACCCAAATAGTGTATAAGTCGGGCTGTGTACCCAAAGCTGCGTGCAAGTCTGGGCTGTGTGCCTGGTGGGTTCAGAGCCTGAGGGCTGAAATGTTGAAGAAGTGTTCTGTTGCTCTTATCTGCATTACCAGGAATGTAGCCCCATGGGGGTCCATCTATGCTTTGTTTGTTCAGTTTGGATGTGAATAAAAGCCACACTTTAGAATCCCATTCCTGGTATTGGACATTATAGTTATTGCTTCCTGTGTTTGGATTTACTTGGGTACCCCTGTGCAGAGTAGCTAAACCTAGGCCCCTTGTGCCGAGTAACCTAGTCCTCCCCGAACCCAGTCCCCACCAGGTACTGCTGTCAGCTTCAACAGCATGCCACCTGTCGTTTGCAAAATGGCAGGGGTGAGGGCCTTACACGATGATTTGTGCAGACATAGATGAATGATACGACTCATGTAAGGTTTGACTGTCAAGGTAAAGTCTTGAGGCAAAGAATGTAGCAGTGAGCAATAAGTAGCTGAGTAAGCATTCGAGAAGTAGAAATGAGTAGAGGAGAGTCTTTGTGTGTCTGATAGGAGGACTGTCATAAGTGATTAGTGAACAAATAGAGGAAAATTTACAGATGCAGTCCAGATGGTAATTGAATATATATAGAGACTGAGTGGAATTTCGGTATAGGGAATAGGTGGCTGATTTAGGCATGATGACGTGACTATACTTGTTTATGCTCTACTGATACACTGGTTGAAGTAAATACGGGTATTTCTGTGGTGTGAGTGTCCATGATGCACAGTAGTGGCTTATAGTTGGTTAGATTTACAGGTGATCCGATGCCGAAGTCCATGAGAGAAGCTGGGAGGCAGCTATGTGGAAGAATCTGAAGGTTGAATTAGAAGTGAGGTCAAGTAGAGTGGAATGCTAGAGGAGCTTAATGCTAAGGCTGATTGAGATTGGTTGGGAGGCAAGACTGGGTTTAGTGAATTTGCCATAGCGGTTGCGGATATCCAGATGGAAATCGAAAGAGCCTGTTCTCAGTGATAGTCTTTACTGGAGAGATTAACATAGATAATTTGGGATGGAGAGGGCGAAAGTCCACTGGAAGGGCAGTGAACTCGACTGTAGGTACTAGATGACAAAGAGGCGGACAATTGTATGATGAATGGTGATGTTCAGGAGCCAAAACTGATGGATGGATAGCGTGGCATTAGTGAGCAGCTAGGCAGTGGAGATCCAACAATGAATATTCGGGAAGGCAGCTGGGAAGGTCTTAAAATGAGCAATGTCTGTTGAGGAAGTAAGAGTCTAATGACATAGCCAACAATTTTGATGATGGTAGAAAGCTGCTGAATGACGCTAGGTAATGTTCGAGTTGCCATAAGATATCTTGCGAGTCCCGGGATCCAGAGGAGCGATGATAGAGAGTAATTCAGAGCATAACCAAAGAAGTTATATCCTTTCATTGCTAGAGGATAGCTTGAGAGGCATGATAGGAAAGCCCATAGAGACTGAATGGGCAAGGTTCGAAGGGAGTATCCAATGAAGAGAGATGGGAATGTTTCTATTGTCCTGTCAAATGAAAGTTCAGAATGATCGAGGGGAGCTGATCGGGTAGTATAGTAGGTGTTAAATTAATGGAAGAGTTTGTGAAGCATGTTCCTCAAGAAATGCATGCTAGCAGTAGTTTCCTCAAGTGAAATGAACAGTGATCCATTGAGTAGTGGATGAGAGCTGTAAGGGTGGCCAGAGTAGGAGTAAGTGTTGGATAAATGAGGGTAGTAGTTCCCTGAGTAGGAATACTGGCAGGGATATGGTAGGATGCCCAATAGAGTCACAGCAGACAGGACGGAGCCCTGAGCCTGGAAGGCAGAAATGAACAGGTAGCCATCTGAAGATGGAAGAAAAGTTCAGAGTGAATCCTGGTGGGCCAAAGGAGTAATCAAGGAATGTGTCGAGATGAATGTAGCAGGATGATATACCGTTTATCTTCGATCTGAAACTGCCCTCTATTACACACCGCCCTCGAACTTAAGACGCGGAAGAAAACACATTGATCTACCACAAGCCACCCTCAAACATTGGCCGCTATCGCTACAAGAGGAGTTTCGCATTAAACATAGAGAATAACTGGGGTATGAGTTTGCACATTCCACAGTAACTCCTGTAACATTTGAGTCAAATTTTCATGCCATTACCTGAGTTTGTAGATTAAAATCCCCATTTCCACTCGACTCTCACTAACACCCCATGTTTTGTCTGCCCAACAGTTGTCTTTAAACGGATGGTGAAGCCCCATCTCCACAAAAACTTGTCCACTCAACCTCGGCTGGCAGAAAACAATGGATCCTGCACTATCGACATCGCTTTTAAAGCAATGGCTTTTTTAGTTACCGTGTAGTGCTGCTCCCTTTGTTCTGTTATCCATGCTGCTAGAATCGATTCACTTTCAGTGTACTTGCGTTGCTGACTGCCACCATCAAGCCGTTGTCTGTTACGATTGGAGCCCATGTACCCAGACAGAGTCACTTTCTCTTCAAGAGAAGGCAGTTTCTTCCTCCAGTCCCACAACTGCTTCTCATCGATATGCAGTGCTGCTGCACTGGACGATTTCCTTCTTTTTCCACTCTTCGAGCAGCTGAAACTTTAAATTCTAGATCAAAAGACTTGCACTTTGACATTGTGATTGTTGCTCATTACAAAGAGTTACAAAGAGGCAAAGAAACCGTAGTTTTTTCAATCGATTAATGCACTTATAAGCGGATCTGTAATTGATCAATTGATTACAAACCGCCTCGATAATTAGCCACCCTCTAATATAGACCACTAGCGCAACCATCATTTTACAATATTAGCCGCGGTTTTAAATTGAAGAGATACGGTACTGTGCAGGAAGGAACAGGACTGGGTCAGCTCCCAGCAGAAGGCAGCGGAAGGGTAAGGCTGTAGTGAATCATGGGAAGATGATCCATGAAGGCCAATGGGTAAAGCTATGCACCAAGAGCAAATAGGTGAGGCAGTGCAGTCCTACATCCAGCGGAGGCTGCTGGGATGAATGGAAAGGTCAGAAAGTGCTGGACCAAAGAAGGATGGAGGTTCCACATCTGAAAGAAAATGAATCTGTGCAGCAGCTGAAAGAGATGGCCTAGCAGTGAGGTCACAGAAGCAGTCATGATGCTCCTGACAATGGTTGAGAGTGAAGGTCCATTTGGGCATGATGCTCTTGATGATGAACGAGGGTGAATGCTCAGTCAGGACATGCTCAAATCCAGGAGGGAGCAGCAGAGATGGCCTGGTGGGGAGCATGAAAAATCAGATCAGTTGATTGTAGAAATGAGCTTCCCGGCTTGGTAGATGAGGAGAAATAACTAGTCAGTGATACCACCCCAAGGAGGTAGGAGGATGGAGGCAAACAAGTCACTAAGGTCCTTTCAGACAGGAAGCAGCAACCGAGCAATAGATGGAGGATACGATGACCCAGTGGATCCAAAAACTGGCTGCTGCGCCTTGACGTAGATGTGATGACATGCAGTCAATGTCAATGTCGATGGGTCAGAGTCAAAGGTGGAAGGCAATAAGGGTGCGGTGATCCCATTCCCGGAGAGAAGCAGTGACCTGTATGAGGTAGAATGCAGAGGTGGAATCGGTGATGCAAGCTCAAGCTCACAACCAGGGCAGGTAGTGCGATGAGACATGAGGGAAGATGACAGGCAAGGAAGAATAGAGACTACGGGCAAGAAGAGGTCCAGTTTCAGAAGGGTTGCCACATCTATAAGCAGATCGAGAATGGATACAGATGAAAAAGTGGAATGTAAACTCAGGTGACCATTTGTGACTATGGAGGCAAGATGATGTTGACCATATGTTATGAGGAGATAGGATGGTGACAAGTACTGTACATATGTGAATAAATTCCATTCCCAAAATGAAGGCAACCTAGATCAGGAATTAAATGCAGACAGTGGAGGTGGCTCCCAGCCCTGGAAGTTAGCAGGATGGACTGGACTGAGGCTGAGGACTAGGTATGATGGAGAAGGCAAGTTAGGCAAAACCAAGTTCCTGAAGGGAAGAAGCATCCAGGTAACAAGTCAAGAATGCGTAAGTTGAAGCAGTAAAATGTAGACTTAGGCATCTGTAGGGGGTGGCTGAAGCAGGATGATGATGGTGTGAGGCAGCCAGGCATAGGTAGATTGAGGAGGGAACATGGGGCTAAGAAATTTTGTTACCGAAGGGAAGTGGCAACTGGTATGAGGTAAGGAAGGTATGGTAAAACTCTGAAGATTGTAGACATGGCTCCCATCCCTAGTAGTTAGGGTGAGCTAACCTTCCCTCAATGCTGTTTAGCAGAGTTAGGGAGAGAGAATGTCAAGTTGGTAGGTAGAAGGAGGTAATGAATGTAACAGAATCCCATCCCTGGTAGACAGGGGAAGCCTACCTTCGCTCAGCACCTTAGAAGGCCGAGTTAGGGATGGAGTCAGAAATACTGCTGGTATGAGCTGGCTAAAGCACAAACGCTGCTGTAGAGAGAGATAGTAGAATTAGAACATGGAAACAGGGATAGGTCAATGGAGGAGTAGTAGTAGTAGTAGACAATGGATATGGATAGTGTGGAAGGTATAGTAACACAAAGTAGGGATGATATATGAGGAATGTGCTGTAGTGCGAACATAGTAGTAGGAAACTTGCAGAACATAGGTAGGAACAATGGCTGATAATGGAGACATGAAAGAGGTAAAATGCAAGGGGAATTAAATAGGAAGGCAATGGAGCTGAGTCACAGGGCTATGTCGTTCACGTAGTCCAAGGGGACAGTGCTGAGATCCTTATGGTGATGGGCATCAGGAGTAGCTAGGATAGAGACTATGAAAGCACAGTAAGTATAGGCTTAGGGCAGGATGAGACTGGTAGTATGCAAACTAAATCCACTAAAGTAGGAAGCGGGTGGATGACAGCCCCCCCCCCGTGGGTACTGGGTTACTGCGACAGCTGCAAATGCCAGTTACCGTAGTATAGCAAAAGCACACCTGAGCAGGTATGATATTCTTGCAGGAGAAAGAATACTTCATTCTGTAGGAGCAGTTTTCCATTTTTTTTATTCAGCTGTAAAAATCTAAAGCAGTGGTTGTCAACCTTTTACGGTCCGGGTACCCCCTGGACACCTGTCAGCCATGTCGGGGACCCCTACCACAAGTCAGTATATATATAGTTCCGCATTTAGTACCATGTTAACTTTGTGCCCAACAGCATTTATACAGCAACCTATATTTCAAAATAGTGATCCTCATATTTCCTGTCCATCATAAAAATATGTTTCCTTCTGTTCTGCAAGTAGCAATAAAAAAGACTTAATAGTAGTGGACAGTGCTTGACTGAGCTATAAAAAAAACAGAAAAAACACTAGCATAACACTCAGTAATAAATATTTTGGGGGGCGTGGATGGACCTAGCTGAGCCTAAGTGCACACCTCACCAGACATTATTATCTGCCACTGCATGACTGAGCTATAAAAAAAAAAGCAACACTAGCATAACACTCTTAATGACACCTTACCAGGCATTATTCTCTGGCATTGCTTGACGGAGCCAAAAAAAAAAAAAACACATCTCTAAGGCATCATTGAGACCTCACTGAACTATATAAAAAAAATCTGCATAATCAGACCAGAACAGGAGCAAACGATACAGCGAGTGAAACAGCGTCTAAAAATAAGCAGCGTATTTACTTTTTTATTTTATTTATTTTCAAATAAGAGTGAGATAGCGCAGAGCAGCGGTGGTGGCGAGGAGCAAGGAGAGCACAGACACTGAAACACCGATGAGCTGGAGCAGATAAGCAAGAACAGTTGACTGTAATAAGGGGAGCAATTAACTTGAGTGTCACCTCTTGCAGTCAGTTGTACTCCCGCTTTGAAACTCCTTCAACCTGAGAACAGTTAAACTCTCAGCTATTTGAGCTCAGTTAGTAAAGCGAGCAGTGCAACTTACTGAGTGAACGAGGTGATAATTAGTTCTGTTGTAGTCACGGTCACGGTTATTTTTATGAACAGTCCACATTTTTGCTGTTAAAAACATTTACCGCACTTTCTATTTCTTGGACTGTTCAGCAGACCCCCTGTCATGCGCTTGCGGACCCCTTTGGGCCGCGGAACCCTGGTTAAAATCACTAATCTAAAGGATAGTGCAATGTCATTAGTGGCTCCAATATGGGGTGGCAATAGATGTAGAAATCACACATAACATCCACCAATGGTTACTGTAGGACTAGAAGACTTACTGTGGTAGGAGGCCTGAGGTGTAGCTGGAGTGAATTCATGCATAGAGAAGGAGGCATGGAGAAGTGAAATGAACAGCCTGGCCAAAGTGTGGTTTCTGATAATGAAGGGAATGCATGGAGTAACGAGGAAAGGGCTTGATTGAGAACAGGGATGACAGCAAGAGGGAGCTTGAACTGAAGGGGAAGAGAACAGCCGTGGGGGATGCTAGTAGGGCTACAGCAGGTGAGGCGACATGACGAGGGGAAAAGCCTGAAGTGACGGTGGCGGAGGATAAGGTGAAACGGGTAGCTGAGTGAGTGCTGTGCAGCATAGAAAAATGCCCAAAAGGAGAATGAAGGAAGGTGTCACCCCAGGCAGAGTGGAAGGAGCAAGAAATGAACAGGGAGGTAGCCGGAGCGGCCGCAGAGGCCAAGAATGGAAATGGGACAGAGGTATGAGAAACGAAGGGGCAGGGAAGGGAGGGGAAACAAAAAACAAGAAGAAAAACAAAAGACCAGGGAGGAGAAACAAACCAGCAGCAAGCACAAAGCAGCACAGCTACACGAGCCACGCAGGGTGCTCAGGGAAAAATGACTCCCTAAGCAAGGGAGGTGTGCTGTCATTGAGCTTAAGTAGTGACTGTGGGAGGAGCTATTCCCCACATTGAACCACGGGCACAGCCCTCCCAAAATAGTCTTCTGGTACTATCTAAATCTTCTCTAATGACTGGAGTGTGTTGTTAGGTCAGTTTAAATAAAAACAAGTGACTTCTACTGCCTGCAGTTGTGTTTAATCACCCTTGGTATGCAGAGCTTTTTTTTTAAATCAGACTCAGAACTACTGTGAGCTGTGTATCATGTGCTCTGGTGGCTCCAGATCTGATGTGATGATGTGGGCCAAAAGTAGAACCAGCCACTTCAGTTGTGTTCCTGACAGGATCACTGTGTCAAATGCTGACCACTAAGTAACTGTGAGCCTGTGTCTTTATGACACTATATATTTCTAGCTGTCTCCTATACAAGACACTGGTAGTAAGCGGAACTGGTGGGATTCAAACCTGGGTCTTCAGCTGCACAGCTCTACTATCCAACTAGTAGGCTACACTAATTTAACACAGCACACCTCTGAATTGCTGATGTGGTCAAAATGTATCTGAAGATCTTGCTCTCTTCAATATTTGCATACCTTTTAAAACTATTCAGAGACACGGAAGGTGAAAAGTTGCTACATAGAATTTTTTTAAACATGTAACCTCCTCACCAAACTAAAAAAAAAAAAAAATCTGTCATTTGTCAAGTGTCAGCATGCAAACTGCAGTGCATAAAACAGTTCGACTGAGATAGCAGTGACACCCTGTTTGGCCATGTCTGCATAACAAAGTGACACAGTGATTAGCCCACATCGCAACAGGTTCACTTTTTGGTGTTTGGTTTTAAAAACTATTTTTTAACCTGTAACTGAGGAAGTCAGACCTATATTTGTTCAGAACTCATACTCATAATTCGCTGACTGAGATTCATGAGAGTGATGAAAGCAAATACACCTTTTTTTCATTTCTGCCCTCTGAGTTTAATACTAAGTAATGTTTGCTAATGTTGTTGCAAAGATACCCTCATAAAACTAAAGAAAGATCTGAGAAAATCTTTCATCATGTTGGGGAAGGGTATACAAAAAATGTAAAAGAACATGCAAATGCTCTGTAAACCTGATATAAAATGAATCTAATTTGGTTGCATATAAAGCGCTACGATCAAAGAATTTTCAGTTCATACATTAAACATTTCTGTATCTCATTCAGCACATTTATCCTCAGGACTGGCCACATAAAGGAGTGTGTGTGCATGTGTGTGTGTGTGTGTGTGTGTGTGTGTGTGTGTGTGTGTGTGTGTGTGTGATGCGGGGGTCAAACAGATTACTAATGTTGTGGTCATGTGCTATCCCACAGCACTGTAACCACTTCTAAATGTGTGTATTGATCAATATGACTGTCTGCGCATGTGTGTGTTATGAAAATGGGGGGTTGTTATGGGGGGGGGGTGTCAATATCAGCATGTGTACACAGTATACAAATATAAGATTTATATGTCTTTTCCTGGTACCAACTCACAGACACCCAGTAATATTGTCCAGATTCACTTGATCCTCATTCACAGATGACCCAGCTGTCAGATTGTGTCTATTCAGCAACACAGGACTGCCAACCCACTTATCAATACTGCCATGATAGGGTATACCCTATTCACCAATGAGTTCCCAATTCAGCCAGTCATATGTAGGAACAAAATGGTTTGAACAGAGCAAATAAAAGGACAGGGCACATACTTGACAGACTAGAGCATTGTTTGAAAATCCTAAAAATTGTCTGCATTATACTATGTTGAGAAAATTGTATGAATTAAAATACTCAAGTATTTCTTTAAAAAAAAATCCCACCCTCTGCTTATCCAATAGCAGTGTCTTATACTAACATACTAACATACTAAAATGCCAGCAGAATAGGCCTAACGGTCTTTCGTGTCTGCTCGTTTGGTCAGTCCCCAACCTGGGTGCTGACCTTGCTGTCCCCCTCGCCTTCTCTGGCTTCTCCCTTCCCAGTTCCGGATATTCTTGCTGCATTGGATTTTGCTTCCAGAACCCTTCCCTGTACCTGTCCCACCCCTCTTGAACCCCTCCACTGTCTCTGCCTCCACCAGCCCCCTAGGCAGTGCATTCCATGGCTCCACCACCCTCTCAGTGAAGTAGCACCTCCTCCTTTCTCCCTGAATCTTCCCTCCAGCTTCCAGCCATGCCTCTAGTGGCCCCTTCCTCCTTCCTTGAAGCACCCCGACTGTTCCTCCCTATTTACCCTCTTCATGTACCTAAAGACCTCTATCATGTCCCCTTGGTCCCTTCTGTCTTCCAATGTGTACATATTTAGCTCTTCGAGCCTCTCCTCATAGGTCCTGTCCCCCAAGCCCCAAATCATTTTGGTTGCACTCCTCTGGACCCTCTCCAGGAGGTTAATGTCCCGCTTTAAGTGTGGCCTCCAAAACTGCACGCAGTACTCAAGGTGCGGCCTCACCAAGCAGTTATACAGAGGGAGTATCACTTCCTCCTTCTGAGGTGATCCCCTAGCGATGCATCCCAGCATCCTGTTGGCCTTGGCTGCTGCCCTCCTACAAGTCTCAGAGTTGTTCATCTTGGCATCCACCACCACCCCCAGGTCCCTCTCAGCCATGAGACTTGTAGCATTTCCCCAGTGTACACTTGACCTGGGTTTCTGGCCCCAGGTGGAGCCTTGCCATTTCCTGCATTGAACCTCAGCTTCCACTTTCTAGACCATCTTTCCAGAGCCTCCAGGTCCCCTGTAGGGCCACCTCCCCTCCTCCCCATCCACCACCGCCCCAGTTTTGAGTCATCTGCAAAGAGACTCATCTCACTCCTGATTCCTGTCCTATGTCCGACACGTAGGCGCTGAACAGAAGGGGCCCAAGGGACTGATCCCTGCGGACCCCACCAATGACCCTCCTGGGGATGAGACTATCCTCAACTACGACCCTCTGGGTCCGGGTCCTGGAGCCAATTGCCTATCCATCTGATCATCTGGTTCCCCACCCCATTTCTCCCAGCTTATCCAACAGGCCCCCGTGAGGAACAGAGTCAAATGCCTTGCTGAAGTCTAGAAAGAGGACATCCACTGGTCTACCCAGGTCCAAGGCACTTGTCACCCAGTCATAGAACTCCACCAGGTTTGTCTGACACGATTTCCTCGGGATGAATCCATGCTGTCTATCGTCCAGGCACCCTGACTTATCCAGGTCCCCCCTAGTCTCTCCTTGACAATGCCCTCCATCACCTTGCCCACCACCGAGGTCAGGCTGACAGGCCTGTAGTTCCCTGCCACCTCCCTTGATCCCCCCTTGTGGATAGGCACTATATGCGCCACCTTCCAGTCTTGAGGCACCCACCCTGTCCTCAAAGAGATGGTGAAAAGCTCTGCCAGGGGTTTTGCCAGGACATCTGCAAGTTCCTTCAGCACTCTGGGATGTAATTTATCCGGCCCCGGTGCTTTCTCCATCTTAAGGGAGCTGAGGGCTTCCCTCACTCTCTCTGCTGTGATTTCCACTTCGGTACCCTTCTCCTGCTTAGCCCTCCCCACCTGCCAGTGATGCCTCCTCTCCCCAGACCTGCTGATCGGTAAGGGTCCCCCTCAGTATCTCTGTCTCCTCCCATGATGATGCAGCACCCTATTTTCCTGGTGAAAACTGAGGTGAAGTACTCATTTAGTACCTCAGCCTGCTCCCGGTCTTGTACCCATCTCCCTGATTTAATCCTGCTAATCTACCCCTCACCCTTCGTTTTTCCCCAATGTATCTAAAAGAACCCTTGTTCTCTCCCACTTCCCTGGCCAGGTTCTGCTCCTTCCTTGCCTTAGCTGCCCTCACCACTCTAGTGGCCCTTCTAGCCATCAGCTCGTGCTCCCCTCGATCCCTTTCACTCCTTGAGCACTTGAATTGCTTATAGGCTGCTTTCTTCCTGCACCACCTCCTGGACCTCCCTGGTCCACCAACAGGGTTTTGGGCCCCACCGCATTTTCGTTCTCTTGCACAGGTGCTGGTAGCATCCTGCACCCTCTCCTGATGATTTCCCACCTACTATCAGCGTCCATGTCTGCCCAATCCCATCCAAATGCTCCTTAAGGATCCTTCCCATTTCCTCAAAATCCGCCCTCTGAAGTCGGGTTACTTCCGCCTTTGTGCAGCCTTCACCCTCCTAGGTCCAGGCAGAACAGACCATGGCATGGTCACTCCCCGCCAATGGGTCCCTTACCCAGGCTCCCAATCTGGTCACTGTCTGCCAGGACCACATCCAGTACCGTGCTCTCCTGGTCGGTTCCCTCACCTGCTGAGTTAGGAACGCATCTTGAAAGACATCCAACAACCTCTGTTCCCTGGTCACAGAGGATGTCATAGTCTTCCAGTCTGTTCCTGGCAAGTTTAAGTCCCTCAACACCACCACCGTTCCTCTGCCCAGTCTGCAGTGTCTCCTAACATCTGCCACCAGACTGTCCTCCAGCTTCTCCGCCAGGGCAGGGGGTCTATACACCACTCCTATTTTTACCTCTGCCCCTTGTTATCAAGGTGACCCAAATCGCCTCCACGGTTCCCTCCGCCTCCTCTACTCCCCCTATGTCAATGCAGTTTTTGACTATCATTTCTACCCCTCCTCCCCTTCCCTCCCCCATGTCCTTCCTGAACATAGTGTATCCCTCCAGGTTCAGGTCCCAGTCATGTCTTGCAGTGGCCCAAGTCTCAGTGACTGCTGCCACATCCACTGCTCCCTCAGTTAGCATCGCCTGGAGCTCAGGCATTTTATTGCCTCACTTCTTTTGCCGATTTGGTCACAGTGCATGAAAAACTCCATCAAGGACAAAAACTGAAGACCTACTCCCACCCACTCAGCCAAATTACCCCTTGCTTCTTCAGCAGAGGGGGACAGCCAACAAAGTAAACTGCCACCCTCTGTATGTCCCTTCTGCCCTTCCTGAACAGAGTTCCAATGCTTGAAAACCCTTAGATGTTGCTGCTGGAGTGGCAGATTGGAGGGGGGCTCTTAGTTTTTGCCACCAGAGTGTTATGTTGGCTCCCAGTCCCCCTTGTTGGAGAGAGGACCCTTAGATGTTGTTTCCAGAGCACTGTGTCAGTTCCCTATCCTCCTCTTCAGAGTGGTTCTTGTAATGTTACTGCCAGAGTGGCAGATCTGCTACTAGTAAAAGTACTAATTATTTTTGACTGCAGTCAATTAATTCCAGCAGCAGGATGCTAAATTTGGGAAAGGGCAAGGAAAAATATTGAGGTAAAATTGTGTATGTTTCTGAAAAAATCAGGGGCAGTTGAGAAATATGGCATAATGGCAGGATCTTGTGCCGGGATAGAAGGTGGCTATTTTTAAAGGAGAATCTAGACAAGTGAGTCTGACCTGCTAGAGCAAGCCAGCCAATGCAAACAATTCATGTTGTTTCTGTTTCATTGTGAAAAGTAGCATCTAGCAAAACACCACCAAAGTGTTTTGTTTTGTGGTGTTATATGTTGTAATGCTGTTTAGCACTACAATGAAGAAAGTTGTCTAGAGTTGCTATCTACATGAACAGCAGCAGCAGCCACAGAGGTACACAAGTAGCAGAGGCTCAAGCAAAGATAAATTACACAGAAAATAAAGAGCAGAAATAAATACACTGATGACTAATATGTCAAATGTACTGTAAAAGGAACAGCTGTGTGAATAATATACCCATGCAGATGCAGTGATGTGCAATAAAAGACTGTCTTTATCAGGTCTCCCATGTAAATGGTATCACAAAATGTTTTACAGTATAAATACAGCAGGAAAAAAACCTAGGTAGTGTCGCTGAGGCACAGGTTAGGAAGCACAGGAAAACCAGGAGCAGTTGTAGAATTCACCAAAAAATCTTTATTTACGCTAGTAGTATCATAAAATAAACTTGTTCAGCATAACTATTTACAAAGGCAAAATAAAATAAAGTTTTCTTTCAGTCTCTGTGTCCCTTGTTCTTATAATCTTTCTTGCAGTTGCAGCTTAGCCTTTTATAAGTCTTTTCAACACCCATCCTTAGCAAGCATCCTGTTCTTGTAAGTTTCAGGAGGTGCTAGAACACAGTGTGCTTTGAGCTGAGACCTCTTCTGAGCTTTTGCAAAAAGCTTAAACATTTGCACTCAAGTAACCTCTGGAGCTTACAATAGCTTTCTGCAATCCTCTCAAATTATAATTATATACATTTCAACAGTAATGCTATATATTTTCTAAATAGAGGAGATCACAACATCAGTTACATTTCCATACAATGATTTGTACATATTTTTATATTAGCAAATATGTAAGGGAGGGCTGAGAGACAGTAAGGGGCAAAGAATTGTGAGATTGTCAGGGTGATCAAGTCCGAAGTCTTACAGGAAAATTTGGGTTGTGCAACCAGACAGAGAAGAGACAGAAAAGGGAAGACTAGATCCTTGCATTTAGATACTTTCTCCATAACAAATGGGACAGGGTCCTGTTCCATCCTGTCACATACACCCCCTTCCTTAACAGGGAACCTGTTTTATTATACAGGTTTCCAAAACTCTTTATTCTGTAATAACATTTCCTGATTTCAGCAATTAAACACATGTGCATTCTCTCTCTCTCTCTCTCTCTCTCTCTCTCTTTTTAACAGTACAGCAAATAGTAAAGTTCAAACCCATACATTTGTTTTCAACCTTCAGAACCCTCAGTTCCTGATCCATATCTTGACAGAAAATCAGCATTGCTATTCTCCTTACCAGATTTGTGTATCACAGTGAATTTAAATGGCTGAAGTGCCAGGCATCACCTTGTGATTCTGGAATTTTTATCTTTCATCTGGTTAAGCCAGCAGAGAGGATTGTGATCAGTTACAAGAACAAAATCAGTTCCTAGCAAATACAATGTAAGGGACTCCATGGCATACCTCTCAAATTCTCAGCATTAAAAATCATAGCACTGGCCTTCAAAAATCATAGCAAAGGGCCAGAATGTGTAGCACTTTCTTATTTTAAACAATAATATATTTATAGATAGTGGGTCCCATATAGTTAGTGATAAGGAATGTTTCTATGAACTTAGTTGAATTATTTAATAGTTTATGTGTCCAGAAATAGGTCTAACATGATGAGGAACATTAGTAAACCTATGTGAAGCAAGGGTAAATTTGAGTGTGAAAATCATAGTGCTATGCGAAATTCATAGCAGTTGGGAGGTATGCTCCATGGCTCACTTTGCTGCTAAACATTCTTTTTCGATAGTGGAATACCTTTTCTCTCTGTCATGCAACGTCCTGCTTATGTACAGAATAGGATGTTCTGTCCCATTTACATTTTGACTCGGTACTGCTCCTAGGCCTACCTCTGATGCATCAGTCTGTAACAGAAATTGTTTCTCAAAGTCTGGGCTTCTTAAAACGGGTTGAACATAATGCAGCCTTAATGGCTTGAAAAGCTTCATCACACTCTGGGGTCCATTTCACATTATTTGGGTACTGTTTCTTCATGAGCTCAGTGAGGGGAGTAGCTAACTCTGCAAAGCTGGGAACAAATCTCAGATAATAACCAGCTAGCCCTAAAAATGACCTGATATGTTTCTTTGTTTTAGGGATGGGATGTTAGCTATAGCTTCTATCTTAGAAACTTCTGGCTTGACTTCTCCATTTCCCAACACATAGCCCAAATATCTGGTTTCCTGCATGCACAAAGCACATTTGGTAAGATTAATAGTCAGACCTGCATTTTTAATAGTTTGGATAACTGCTCATAGGTGTTCCAGGTGGCTTGTCCAGTGTGGACTGTACACCACAACATCATCCAGGTATGCAACATAATAACCAGTGTGAGGGGATAAAATGACATCCATGTACTGTTGGAATGTAGCTGGCGCACCATGTAAACCAAATGGCATGGTGGTGAACTGAAAGAATCCTATAGGGGTGGCAAATGCAGTTTTGTCTCTGAATTCTTTAGCTAAAGGTATCTGCTAGTAACCCTTAGTGAGATTAAGGGTACTGATTTACTTTGCACTCCTCAGTCTGTCCACCAAATCATCTATTCTGGGCATAGGATAACTGTCAAATTCTGACACTTGATTAAGCTTCTTAAAATCAAGGCAGATTCTAACACTCTCTTCTTTTTGGTTTACAATTACCATGGGAGATGATCAAGCACTCCTCGACTGCTCTATGATACCCAATTCTTTCATTTTTATGTTTGCTTGCACGCATGTGCAAGAAACATAGTGCCATCATCCGAGTTTCTGGAGGTGTGTCACCCCCTCTTCCAATTCCCTCCGTGTGTTTGCAGGCGCGGCCACAGTTGCCCAATGCATGCTGCAGCTGTCTATGACAGCACTCGGAATGCAGTGGCTTACAGTTCAAAGGGAGAGAGCCGCTTCAGTGAGCACGATCAGATAAGGGAAGTGCTTACTGAAGTGCTCTCCCCCCCAAACAGTCTTCCAGGTGCTGTGTTTGGCGATTGGGGTGCCCAATCCCAGTCCAGCTCCACAGTCCCCCACCAAGTTACCAAGAGCCACGCTGAGCCCACCCCAGCGTGGCAAAAGTCGAATGGCCGACGGGATGCCCAACTTCGCCGGCTCCACTGCCCCCAAAGCTTTCCAGCTGCCATGCTGGGAGCCCACCCCAGCATGGAAAACATCCTGGGTAGTGTAATTGTCATGCTGGGAGCCCACCCCAGCATGCAAACATCCCGGCCGAATTAAAAACAACAACCTGAAAACGCAAAACGGTCCATCGTAGTCTCCCTGCCCCTCCCCACCCGCGCCCACCCTCTGCGCACCCTGCCTCCCACAACCCCACCTCACCTCATACTTACCTCCGGAGCTTGCACGACGATCTTCTGTGGACCGGGAACACGTCTGCACTCTTCAAAGCCGACCGCGAACTGAGGAAATGCCGGTAAGCTGTATAATGTAATGAATAGGGTGTTTTCAACTTTGCTGCATATCTCAGGCATTTTTTGGAATTTTGGCACCAAATTTTCAACATGGGGGTTTTGGGACCCCTCCTCATGAATTCTGTCACTGTCATGGCGTTAACCGGGCCCAAAGGGTGATTTTGCGGTCACTGCATGAAATCATCTTTCAGGACTGAATAATGAAATGACAGTGCCAATGTTCATAAGGTGGGCTCTCAAAAAGCCTATGTTGAAAATTTGGTGAAAAAAGTCCTAAAAATGACTGTTTTACGAGCGTGTGTTGCGCTGTTCCTACGCACGCTTGTAGGTTCGCGAATTTTCAATATTTTCACTCCAGATTTTCAACATTGCAATTTGACCACACCTCCTTATGAGTAGTAAAGCTATCATTTCTCACTTCTCACCCAAAATGTGTTTCTGTGCATGTAGCATACAATGGCGCAGTCGGTGTGCGAACTCAATGTATGGGACACATTAAGAAAATCACAGTCACACTGTTCATGAGCAGAAGTGTTAAAATGGCTATGTTAAAAATTTGGTGAAAAAATTCCCAAAAATTACTGTTTTACGAGCGTTTGTTGTGCTGATCCTACGCACGCTCATAAGTTCGCAAATTTTCAATATTTTCACTCCAGATTTTCAACATTGCCAGTTTACCACACTTCCTTATGAGAAGTACAGCTGTCATTTTTCACATCTCACCCAAAACATGTTTCCGCCATGTAGTGCACAATGGCGCAGTCTGTGTGTGAAATCAATGTATGGGACACATTAAGAAAATCACAGTGACACTGTTCATGAGCAGAGGTCTTAAATGGATATTTTGAAAATTTGGTGAAAAAATTCCCAAGCAGTTTCGACGCACCCTCGTAAGTTCATGAATTTGTAATATTTTCAGTCCAGATTTTCACCAGTGGCATTTTTCTACACTTCCTTATGAACAGTACAGCTGTCATTTTCTACAACATGGCTGAAATGTGTTTTCACACTTTCAGTGCAGAAATGCGTGGTAGCTGTGGGAAATCATTGTTCGGGACAGATAAAGAAAATCACAGTGACACTGTTCATGACCAAAGGTCCCAAAATGCCTGTGTTGACAATCTGCTGTAAATAATTCCCAAACTAATTACATTATGGGTGCACGTTGCACAGTTTCTATGCACGCTCATGACTTCACCAGTTTTTGAATATTTTCACTGCAGATTTTCAACATTGCCATTTTTTACACCTCCCCATGAACAGTACAGCTGTCATTTTTCACATCCTGTTCAGAATGTGTTTTTGCACCTGTGGTGACAAATGCCCTAGTCGCTGTGCAAAAGCAGCTTTCGGCTAACAAACTGATATTGCCACTGTTCATGAGGTGAGGGGTCACAAAAACCCATGTTGAAAATTTGGAGTGAAAATACCAATGAATGCCTGAGGCGTTAGGGTTTCTGACCATAACACCCCACCCTGTAGAGAATGACAGGCATCAGGGCTGTGACTTGGGATTGTCACCTGCAATGCACATACCATTCCACCCCCACCCACACTCTGCAGCCACTGAGAAGCATCGAGGTGTGCCTTGGACTCTTCGGCCCCGAAGTTCACCCTATTCTCCTATACCGCACCCATCTCACAATATTTCCTGGTGGAATGGGGTGCGCATAAGGGCCAAAGTTCACCCTATTCTCCTATACCGCACCCATCTCACAATATTTCCTGGTGGAATGGGGTGTGCATAAGGGTCAAAGACCCCAAGGCACACTGTGACACTTGTCGGTGTCTGCACTGTAGGGTGTGGTGAAATGGCGGGGCTGTTATGCCTGATGACCCAAAGGCACACCCCAATGCCTGTCAGTCTCTGCAGGGTGCTGGTGGGGTTGGCTTCAGTTCAGTACCTCACTGCCATTTCTATTTTGCAGCTCTGTAACTTCTACACTACCAATGCCAATGCCAGCAAGCAAACATTTGGCATTGACAAATGCTTGTTTGTATTTCCTTAATCACATCAGCTCTTAACCGCTCTGGCAAACTGTAAGTCTTTTGCCTATTAGGATGAGCATTCCTTGTCACTATTAAGTTCTCAACCCCTTTTGCTCAGTCTGGTACCATGGTAAAAGTACTGTTAAATGTTTTGAGCACATTATGAATGTCCACAGTTTGTTCTGAGGTTAAGGAAACATTCACCTTTACAGCATCAGCATTTACAATTTGTTCCAGTCTATCTTAAGCTACATCAATATCTTCCTTCTCAGTTTCTGGTGAAACCAGCAATGCAGCTTTTGGCAATTTTTTCAACCCATTTCTTGAGGAGGTTAGCATGGTGTATCTTGGTAGGATTTTTCCTGTCAGGGGTCTCAGTCTCATAGTTAACAGTGCCAGTACCGCTAAGAACCTTATATGGCCCTTGCCACTTCATTAACAGTTTATTTTCTGTTGTGGGCAACAGTAGCAAAACCTTTTCACCTGGCTCAAAAACTTTGTCTTTGACCCCATGGTCATAGTATACCTTCTGCTGGTTTTGGGCCTCTTCCTGATTACTATGGGCAATTTCAACATATTTTGCCAGCTTCTTTCTTAGGGCACACATACGAGATGTTATAGATTGTTTCTGGGTGGGGTTATCTTCACACGTTTCTTTTGTCACATCCAGTGGCCCTCTTGGCTGCCTACCATACAGCATTTCAAATGGTGAAAACCCTGTTGATGCCTGTGGTACTTCTCTGTAAGCAAAATGTAGGTAAGGCAAGTATTGGTCCCAGTCTTTCCCTTCCCCTTTTACAAACCTTTTTCTCATGTGTTTTAGGGTTTGGTTAAAACGCTCAGCCAGACTATCTGTCTGAGGGTGATAGGGGGAGGTTCTTATGGCAGTGATACCTAGTAGTCTGTATAGCTCCTTCAGTAATGCAGCACCGAAATTACTACCCTGATCAGTAATAATTTCTTTAGGTATGCCCATTCTGCTGAAGATTTTGGCAAGCTCTTTTGCAACTTTTGGGGCTGTAACAGTATGGACTGGAACTGCTTCTTGGTATCGAGTAGCATAGTCACATACTACCAGGATAAATCTATTACCCTTTTTTCTTTTGTCTAAAGGACCAACTACATCCATTGCGATTCTCTCAAAAGGCACATCTATCAAGGGTAGGGGCACCAGGGGCACCTTGTCTTTTCTAGTGACGGGGGCTACTTTTTGACACTCAGCACAGGAATTACAGTAGGTAGCAACATCTTCATGAATTCCAGGCCAGTAAAATCTATACAGCATTCTGGCAAGGGTGCAATCCCTCCCTGAGTGACTAGCCATAGGACTATCATGTGCTATCTGTTACAACTCTGTTCTATACTTCTGTGGTATAACCTATTGTTATGTCTGTTCATGTGTCTGAGTTTTAACCCAAACTCTGTAAGTAACCCATTGCATTTTTTAAACATTGGTTTACTCAGTTTTGGTTTCACCCTCAGCTGCTTGAAATAACCCTGGAGAGAAACATTGTTAGCTTGTTCTTAAAGAAACCCACAATCAGTTATCAATTTAGTTTCAGCATTTTCACATTTTAACCCTTCATGTCCATCAGTCATTTGTTGCCACAGTTTCTTTAGGCTTTGTCTTTCTTTCCTGGATTTCCAGATCTTGGAGCTGTGCTCAAACAAGTCTGAATCAAAATCACTGAAAGGAAAAGTGACTCCACAGTCTGAAATTTTCTTTTTTTTTTTTATCATGTCACTATTTATGCACCTCTGCAACACTACTGGTGGGGGCATCCAGCTGCTGGCCCCCACCGCCACGGAGAGCAGCAGACTCACTCGCATGATGGGGGTCTGGCACAGCCACCCCAACCTGCTAGCGGGCCTCCCCTATGCCTCTCCAAGCCAGGCTGGACTGAACCCCCCAGCGCAATTCCACAACAGTTCTCCAGGTTGGCGGGAGCATGGCCGTCCAGCTGCCTCGGTTGTGCTCGGCCAGCCATTTTTTCCTCCATTTATTTCCCCTAGGAGCTGGCAGTGCAATGATGCATGGTGCGTAAGCTGTCATCTTGCCATGCTCCTTCCCTACTGTACAATGCAACTGTGCTGCCGGGTCGCCGGCATGTTGCGAGGTGTGGCATCCAATGCTTCAACCCTCAGCGCCACCGGGCTAGCTTCTGAAATTTTCTTTGCCTGAGCTCTTGTCATCACAGCTGCTGAAACATCAGCATTTACTCCTTCTTTGATCAACTCAGTAAATCCTGGAAAGTCATTTCCAAATAATCATAGGTACAGGTAACTTAGGAACAACCCCCACTTTCATTTGGTGTGACACACACTTAATGGTCAGAGTCACTTGGGTGATGGGATAGTATCATGTGTCCCCATGGATGCAGATGACACTAGTACCTGGTCCCTTTGCACAGTGTTTTCCCGGCATTTTAACATGCGCTAGAGTCTGTCTGCTTCCCGAATCAATGAGTCCCTTTAAAGTCTTATCCTCTACCTTCACATCTGTTAATTACTTGCCTCAATTTGCCAAGGACAAATCTGCTCCAGTGCCACTCTTCTTAGTACAGCAGTTTCTTGCAAAAATGGCCTGGCTTATTACAGTTATAACAGATATCATCTTTGGGCACAGATTTGTTACACCCACCAGAGTTCTTATCAGGCTTAGAGTTTAAATAGGAAAAAGAGTGGCTCACCAGTGCTTGGCTGTTACCTCACTGCTGTGGCATCAGTCTGGCCATTTGGTAGTCCTCGGCTAAAGAAACAGCCTTTTTCCCATTCTCTGGTTGGTGTTCCTTTACTCACAGCTGCACATCTGTAGGCAAGATGTTGATGAATTGCTCCATGGCAAATGTGTCGATGATCTGTGGGGCTGTTTTGCTCTCTGATTGGATCCATTTTATCAGGAGTTCTCTGAGTTGGGTGAAGGCTTCTCAAGGATTGTCGACCGAGTTGTACCTCAGAGATCAAAATCTCTGCCTGTATGTCTCTCCAGAGATGTCATACTTTTTCAGGATTTCACTTTTCACCAGGTCATAGTTTTCTGACTGTGCAGTGTCCATATTACTGTAGGCAAGTTGGGCTTTCCCTGTCAGGTAGGGTGCCAGTCTGATTGTCCATTAGCAGGCTGTAGCAACTCTTTCAAAAGTTGTCAAGTATGCCTCTATATCATCTGAGGGGCACAACTTTGTAAGTTTAATGGCTTTTAAATTGCTTGCATTTTGTTGCTCATCTGGGTCTCTGCCAGATCCTCTCCCTTTAATAGCTTGCAAGGCATCCAGCCATTGCTGCTCCTGTCGCTGCATCTCTTCTCTCATCTGGTGCTCCTGTCACTGCATCTCTTTCTTCCTTTGCGCTTTTAGAGATTGAATCTCTTTTTCTCTCTGCTTCTCAGTCTCTTTTTGTTGTATAGCCCACCATTTGAAAAAGTCCATCAGGCTTTCAGGTTCTGTCACTTCATGTTCTTTTTCCATAACTTGTGCTGGCTGTACAATCTCAGACTGGACTTCTGTCTCTGCTAGTTTGGCTGCCATTCTGCTAGTAACCACTGCTGGACTTGCTGCTGCAGAATCCATACCTTCCCCTGTGCTTCCCTGGTACTAGGTCCAGTACCCACGCATAAAACTCCTGTCTTAGGGTATGCACGATGAAAATCCCTCTTAGGTTGACACCATCTGTCGTCGAGGCACAGGTTAGGAAGCAGAGGAAAACTGAGACCAGTTGTAGAATTCACCAAAAATTATTTATTTACACTAGCAGTATCATAAAATAAATTTGTTCAGTATAACTATTTACAAAGGCAAAATAAAATAAAGTTTTCTTTCAGTCTATGTGTCCCTTATTCTCCTAATCTTTCTTGCAGTTGCAGCTTCGCTCTTATAGAAGTCTTTTTAATCCTCTTTCTTAGCAAGCATCCTGTTCTTGTAAGTGTTCTGTTCTTGTAAGTTTCAGGAACTGCTAGAACATAGTGCGCTTTGATCTGAGGCCCCTAATGCAGCTTTTGCAAAAAAACTTAAACATTTGCACTCAAGTAACCTCTGGAGTATACAATAGCTTTCTGCAATCAACTCAAATTATAATTATATACATTTCAACAGTAATGCCATATATTTTCTAAATAAAGGAGATCCCAACATCAGTTACATTTCCATACAATGATTTGCACATATTTTTATATTAGCAGGTATGTAAGGGAGGGCTGACAGACAGGAAGGGGCAAAGAATTGCAAGATTATCGAGGTGATCAAGTCTGAAGTCTCACAGGAAAATTTGGGTTGCTCAACCAGACAGAGAAGAGACAGAAAAGGAAAGAATATATCCTTGCATTTAAACACTTTCTCCATAACAAATGGGACAGAGTCCTATTCCACCCTGTCACAGGTAGCCACCAAATCAAAATTATCTCTCTTTGGTCCTTATAGGCAATGTTGATGCATTAAAAACAACAGATGAAAAATGCAGTGTGAAGAAGAATCCCAATTCTCACCTTTCTCACTTAGCATAAGCAATAACACCATATTGGGGTTTATATGGATACATCATACAAAGCAGTTTTGTTTTATAGCGCATTCTCTGTACAACCAATTACACACACCATACCTGTAAGCTTCCATAGGTGCCAAGAATCTAGTTCTACATATTCCCTTATCATCTGCTCCTGTTCTCAAAAATCAGCTCTAGGAAATAAAGTTAGAACAAACTCCACAATCAACACCAGTATTCATAAAAGCAAAATACTAATACAACAGTTACAAATACAATGTGCCTGTTATAATACAATGGTTACAAATACAATGTGCCTGTTATAATACAACAGTTACAAATACAATGTGCCTGTTATAATACAACGGTTACAAATACAGTGTGCCTGTTATAATAGAATGGCTACAAATACAATGTGCCTGTTATAATACAATGTTTACAAATACAATGTGCCTGTTATAATACAATGGTAACAAATACAGTGTGCCTGTTATATATAATACAATGGTTACAAATGCAGTGTGCCTGTTGCAATACAACGGTTACAAATACAGTGTACCAGTCATAATACAACAGTTACAAATACAACATGCCTGTGTACATGTTTGTTAACAGCTGAACAGACAAGATGTCAAATCATTTTTATCTGGTGCACAATAATGGGAAATTATTTAGTATGTTACCATTTTGTTTCCTTTTAAAGATCAAGTGCCAGTGTTTTACAGATTTACAATAAACACAGGAATTCAAGTCCCTGTGTCATAATTGGTGATTCCTGGGAGTGACATGCTGTTTGGTTTTGTGGTTTTCTTTACATCAGAGTCTGTCAATGTGTTCTGCAGTAACTGAACACAGTGAAGAACAGTGAAAATGTTTCTATCCTTATTAGTGAGTGATGACATCACTCCTGTTCAGCCTCTTGCTGCAGCAGTGAAGTCCTTAATTGCCTGTAGTAGCTGGTGCACTTCCCAGTCAGAGCAATCTGTAGGGCTAATTCTTTACTCCAAGTGTGCTACTAACCGACCGGGTTTGTGTTTAGATAGATTAGGTTACAATCTATCATTCTGTTCTCAAAAAGAGTTGGTCATTTATGTTTCAGTGGGTAACTGAAGTGGTATAAAAGAATGTTTGTGGAGAAATCTCCTGTCTGTATCACAGCTGAGTTCTGTCACATAAAAACTCTGCATTACTTGCCTATATAAATCCAGAATTGTTTAATGAATATAAAATAAACCTAAAGTTTAAGCCATAGAAGTAGTCTATCCTTGATGTAGCCTCCATACATATGTTCATGTGAGAACAATATTGTTATGTCAGATTGACAACCAGGTATCTGTCACACTTTGCTATGTCAGGAACATGTAATGTATGAATTCACAAAATTAAGTTCTCTAGGGATTCTGTATGGAAATACATCATGTATGTGTGTAACATCCTGTATCATGTATTTTTGTTATCCCTCTGTACAGACAGTTGGTGAGACCCCATCTGGAGTACTTTGTGCAGTTCTGGAGGCCCATCTCCGCAAAGACATAGACAGAGTGGAGGCTGTCCAGAGGAGGGCAACCAAAATGGTGCAGGGTCTGCACCAGAAGACATACGAAGAAAGACTAAAGGAGCTTAATATGTATACTCTTGAGGAAAGAAGGGAGAGAGGGGATATGATAGAAACTTTCAAGTACCTCAAGGGAATTAACAAAGTCCAAGAGGGTAGCATCTTCTAGAAAAAGAGATGTGCAAGAACAAGGGAGCACAATTTGAAGATAGAGGGGGGACGGCTCAGGGGTAATGTGAGGAAGTATTTTTTCACTGAGAGGGTTGTGGATGCATGGAACAGCCTCCCTGAGGAGGTCGCGAAGTCAGAACAGTGGGGGACTTCAAGAATGCATGGGACAGGCATAAGGCAGTCCTAGTGGCGGGTAAGAGGAAGTAAGCTGTTGGTTAACTGGGATCTGCAGCTTATCTGTTAGGTAGGAAAATGGGCAGACTAGGTGGGCCAAGCGGTCCTTATCTGCTGTCAAATTCTATGTTTCTATGTTTCTATTAACTAGACATACAACGTATCATCCTGATGCCCCTGTTTCTTGCCCCTCAATTGAGGCTGCTGCACCCTGCTTCCCTCTGTCCCCCCCCACAGGCAGGGCCAATGCCACCTGTTGTCCCCTGTTTCAGTCTCCACAAACAGGACTGCTGTGCTCTGCTATGCTCTAGAGCCTCAAGGCCTCTGCCTTCACAGTTAGGGCTGCTGCCACCATGATGCCCCATGCCACCAAAGGTGGGGTATCCTGCACTGCCCCCAAATCGACAGGGCAGCTGCAACACGTGCACCTTGTCTCAGTCAGGGCTGCAGTACCCTGATGCCCCACTGTGCCTTGTTGCATCATAGAGCCTCTTGGTTCCACTGTTAGGGTTCTTGCTCCATGCTGCTCCCTGCCACCAGAGTCAGATCCTTTGGTACACTACCCATGCTGCTCGAAAGAAAAAACACTTTTGTCTTGTGTTATAGGGTGGGGGCAGAGGGTAGCAGGGTGCAGCAGCCCCTTCTGTGGTGGCATGGGACTCTAGGACACAGCAGGCCACAGCAGCCTTGAATATGTCAACATGGTTGCAGGGTGCAGCAGCCTTGGATGTGGTGGCAGAGACAGAGGACAGCATAGTGCAGATGCCATGAGCATGTGGCAGGATAAAGGGTGGCATCAGGGTACAGCAGTCCTGACTGTGAGGCAGACTGCACATAATGCAGCAGCCTTGCCCTTTTGGGGACAGTGGAAGTGGGTAGAAGGGGGCAGCAAAAGCCCCACCTTTGGTGACCTTGGGCAGCATGGTGCAGCAGCCCCACCTGTGGAGACAGAGGCCCTGGGATTCTAGGGCTTAGCAGAGCACAGCAGTCCTGTCTGTGGAGATTGTAACAGGGCAACAGGTGGCATTGGCCCTGACTGGAGGGGGGCAGTGGGAAGCAGAGTGCAGTAGCCTCAGCTGAGGGGCAAGAGACAGGATCATCAGGATGACATACAGTACGTCTAGTTACACACATACATGATGTATTTCCACACAGAATCCCTCAGAGAAATGCATTTTGAAAGTTCATACAGTACAGGTTCCTGAAACAGCAAAGTGTGGCAAACACCTGGTTGTCAATCTGACATAACAATGTTGTTTTCACATGAACATATGTATGGAGGCTACATCAAGGACACACCACTTCTATGACTTAAACTTAAGCTTTATTTTATATCCATTAAACAATTCTGGATTATTTATTTAGGCAAATAACAATGCAGAGTTTTGATGTGAAAGAACTCAGCTGTGCTACAGACAGGAGATTTCTCACAAACATTCATTTATACCACTTCAGTTATGCACTGAAACACAAATTACCAACTCTTTTTGAGAACAGAATGATAGGTTGTAACCTAATCTATCTAAACACAAACCAGGTCGGTTAGTAGCACACTTATGGTAAAGACAATTAGCCCTACAGATTGCTCTGACTGGGAAGTGCACCAGCTACTACGGGCAATTAAGGACTTCATTGCTGCAGCAACAGGCTGGACAGGAGTGATGTCATCACTCACTAATAGGGACAGGAAAATCTTCACCGTTTTCAGTTAATGCAGAGCATATTAACAGACTCTGTATTAAAGAAAACCACAAAACCAAACAGCATGATATTTTCAGGAAACACTAGTCATGACACAGGGACTTGAATCTCTGTGTTTATTTTAAATCTGTAAAACACTGGCATTTGATCTTTAAAACAGGGTGGGCTGGCAGATCTGCTGATGGAGGAAAAGGAATGGAAAAGTCCCTCCTTCAAAGCCCCCTTTATCCTAAAACTGATAAATTTTGAATATAACAAAATATGTTGCAGAGGCAAAATTTATACATTTGAAAAGCTAGAGAACCTCCACCATGGCATGTTCATTCTCAACTGTGAGAGCTGATGAGCTCACTGCACAGCAGGTAGGCTACTCATGGGAACCTGTTTTTACATGGCTGGCCTGCAGTGGTGTCCAACATGGCCTGTAGCAGTAGTCACGCAGCTCACAGACAGTGGAACTGAAAATGAGCCAGAGTTTTCTCTTTCTTTTAATTATTTTGATACAACCATCAATAAATTGGTCTGGCAGGTTAGCCTAGAGGTTAGAGGAATGAGGCGTGAACGAGCTTAGTACATGCAACAGACCAGACCTGAGTTTGATTCTCACAACCTCCACTTGCATACTGTGTGACTGTAAGCAAGTCACTTAACCGCCATGTGCTCCCAGGTCACCCCTGAAAACAGACACTTGTGCCTAGTGGGCCTTACCTGGTTACCAAAGACTAAAATAAAAAATAAATAAAATAAAAAAACGATTTTAAATGTCTACTCAAAGATGACAGTCTAGTGAAAAACATCAACATGCCATGGCCATGCTACCTAAGCACCTCCAGCACTCGGACTCTGACTCTGACTCCAGCACTTGACTCTGAAACAGTTGACTATGGGGTGCACATTTGTGTGGAGTACAATGCACAGTGTAAGTCATGCAGTCTCAAGCTAACATGCATGTTTGCAGTAGCACATTTGAGAAATAAAAAGTGGAAAAATGAATTCCTCTGTTGTTGTAGACTGTACTGGAACATAGAGGATAATGTATGGTCCTCTATTGGTAACTGGTCTATTAACCGTCGAGAGAGGTCACCAGGGTGACCATGTAAACCTTGAGAGTGAAGCTTGAGAGGTTTAAGTCACCATGGCAGCCTCGAGACGGTTAATAGTAATCGATTGTCGATAGAGGAACCATACATTGTCTTTTTATAGTGTATGGTTGCAAGAAAGATTGAAGAGGGCTCCTTACTTTTTAAATAAGACACCTCCATGGCCGTTCAGTCATTCCATCACTGCTGCGTGCATCCATCGGTTCCTGAGAGAAAAAATGTGCACACATGCGCAGACTGTTCCCAGTTGTTAACCCATCGATGTGACGTACCATCGATAGGTTAGCAAGGATGAAACGTCACATCGATGGGTTAACAACACTGGGAAATTATGATTTTTGTGGGTTAACAACGTTCTACCATATATTATATCATAATAAACCCATGTGGTCTCAAATATGGGCTCTGGGAACATATGCATTTAAGACCAAGAGGAGATGATTGAGTGCAGCTTTTGTTGCAACAGGAATCAAAATGGATATTTAAAACATAGTATTTGAGACCACAGGGAATGAATAAAAATTTGGACATTACATTATTTCTTTAAAAATGCCATCTCCAGTTTCATTCATTTGATTTGTTTGTTTTTCTGAGCTTAGGTGAAGTGTGGGTTTAGTCCCATCAGAATATCCATTAGGTTTTGCTGTATTTTTGGATAGCAATTTTTGATTCTGTTAATATACTATTAATATGTTTCATTTATAATCATAAGTGCTTCTTTAAATTCTATGAGTCTTTTGATCTTTTACATTCTCCAGAAATCTTCCCCTACCCCTTCTGCTCAACCCATTCCCTCTGACATCCCTCTCCTCACCTATTCATTTTAACCCCCGCCTTTTGTGTCAGTCACTTTAGGTTTCACTTTTTCCACTTGTTTCATTTTCCTTAAAGCAGCAGTGCAACAAAAAAAGTTATTCCAAAAAGCCAATTTTCTGCTATGGTTATGAAAAATATTGGCAGAACTGTTGATTTGGGATTTCTGGACGCTTCCTATGCTGAGTACTACACATCTGCATTTTTGCTTGGACTCTTATCCTCCTCGGGTCCTTAGTATTATTTCTATGGGAAAATGAGGCAGCCATATTTTTCTTCCTTGAGAAATAATTACTTTAAAACTTTCATAAAATTCTTAAATGATAATGAAAACTGAAAATGTCACCACCAAAATAAACTGGAAGACATCTGGCATCAATTAGGAAAAAAAAAGGTGGGGTCAAATTTTAACCCATTTTCGTTGCAGTGCTGCTTTAATATCCCTATTTTACAGATGAGTTTTCGTACAAACTTATGTGTTTGCTGAATGTAATTTTAGTTAAAATTAGCTGATTCGCTGTGACCATTGTCACAATATTAGGAAGCTAATGTGTGGTTTAAATTGTACAATCTAAAGCATATAGGTTAATTAAGCAATAAACCACAACAGGGTGTTGGTGATGCTGGTTTTACCCACGTCTAGCGTGGTTCGGTCACGAGGCCGCAGACCGAGTGAATAAACCTCACCAGGTGTGGGTAAACCAGCATCACCAACACCCTGGAGCGGGTTATTCTATTATACAATATTGTCCTTTTTAGGTTTAAAAACAACAACAAAAAACTTTTTCTTTTTATTGTATTTTGAATTTTTTTTTTTACTTTATTCTTACGCAATAAAAAAAAGTTCTTGGTTGCTGCCTACTGCCATTCTTGTAAGGTTGTTCCGTAGAGAGGGAGAGAGATTGTGAAATGCTGTGTGGTGCGGGAGCAAGGGGTATTAAATGAGAGTGCTTTGGGGTTTTCCCATGAGGTGGAAGTGATGGCAAAGCCGATAACAGCGGAAAAACCGAGCCCGTGATACTAGGCATGAGCCCAAGTATAAGCAAGGCGCATGCCTATATCACTGCTGGTTTCTGCCCGTGAATTCGTGAACGTCCAGCACTGTTTTAATTCAGAAACACTTCTCTCACTTGAGCATTGTTTAAAGTATTGAAGTATTTGTTTAGCTGCAGGGGGTTGGTGCAATGTGTGCTGTTTGCTAATGTGTTGCGATCAGGTGTTGGGTAGAAACAGGAAGAGAGCGAGGTGTCTTCAGCGCTGCATCAGAGATCGTGGTTTGTGTTTAGGTTCAAGGTATGGGCAGAACGGTGTGTAGGGAAATATAAAGGTTCTTTTTGTGGCAAAATTTGTGTTTTTGTTTTTACGAATTAGGGAGTAAGTGGTACAGCAGTGAAGAGAGAGGCTGGTGACAGAGCGGAGATTAGCAACGTTTACCGAGGAAAATAAGATGGCGGCTTGGACTGATTTTTAATTTTTTTTTTGCAGTTAGTGAGATGCGGCTAGCTGGCACTTGTTCCTGTTGGTGATGCTGAATTTTACAACAGGGTCATAGTGCCAGCTGACCAATGAGAGCAGGGTATTTTAGTTGCCATTGTATAATGTGGTGTAATGCTTGCACCTGCCATTTTGTAACTTGCACCTGCACTTTAAATCTCAGATCAGTTCTCATAATGTCACCTGATATGAATTGTGGGGTATTTAAATGGTGTATTAGGGTTGGCTCACTAAGCATAGCTTCCTGAAGAAGGGGCAACATGTCATGAAGCCCTGGAGCTGATTGCCATGCGTGTGCTGTGGGTCAGTGCAGTATGTAACTTGCTTTTAACAATAAAGTAAGTGTTTCACCATTTGTAGCAAAACCCTGTGTGCAGTTATGTGTTTGTCCCTCAACGTCTGCCCTTTGTACTACAGCAGGGGTAACTCATTTACTTCTCAGCACTTGTGAGGTGTGTTTTTTTTTTTTATTAACTGGTTGTGAGTAGCCTGCTGAATAACTGAGAAAGCTAAATTCCCTGTGAGTTGGTGGGGCAAAGGACTTAATGACCAAAGGTCTTTTTATGTTGGTGTGCTTGCGCAGCCAAAATCTTGCGGCAGTGGGGATTCTCCAATCAGCCTGCATGCCGGTGCCACACCATGCATGGTAATTTGGTGAGCACATTTAAGGAAAGGTTCCCTGCAATGCGAGTAAAGCTCATCACATGCAGCGGACCCTTCCAATGTGCTCGTCAGCTGCTAACATGGTGGCTAAACTGCCGACTTCGGGGGTGCCCAATCCCCCAGTCGGCTTACCCTGCAAAGTATGTGCTGGCGGGGGAGCCAACTCCCTGTCAGCAGAATGTGCCTCCCCCACTTTCATTGTTTGCCGAGCCGGGGTGCCCAATCCCCATCGGCATCCAAGTCTCCCCATCCCTCTGCAATATGCGATGGAGCCCTCCCCATCGCCATGAGTGTCCCCTTCTTCTGTGTGTGCCAGTAGGGGTGCACAATCCCCTGTTGGCTACTGTACACCCCCAAAAGAAACCACCTGTAAAAAAGAAAACTGTCCATGATGTGTTTCGTTTAGTACCTGCAAGCTGAAAACGGTCCCTCGTAGTCTCCCTACTCACCACCCGCACCCACCCACTGTGCACCCTGCCTCCCCAAACCCCCCTCACCCCATACTTACCTCTGGAGCGCGGCATGATGATCTTCGGTGGACTGGGAACACGTCTGCACTCTTTAAAGCCAACCACAAACTGAAGAAATGCCGGTAAGCTGTATAATGGGATCAATAGGGCTTTTCCAACTTTGATGCATATTTCGGGCATTGTTTGGAATTTTTGCACCAAATTTTCAACATGGTTTTTTTTGGGACCCCTCATCATGAATTCTGTCACAGTTATGACATTAATCGGTCCAAAAAGGTGATTTTGCAGTCACTGCACAGAATCACCTTTCAGGACTGATTAATGCAAGGACAGTGGCAGTGTTCATGAGGTGGGCTCTCAAAAAGGCTATGTTGCAAATTTGGTGGAAAAAATCCAAAAAATGACTGTTTTACGAGTGTGCATTGTGCAGTTGCTATGCATGCTTGTAACTTCGCGGATTCGCAATATTTTCATGCCAGATTTTCAACATTGTCATTTTTCTATACCTCCTTGAGAACAGTGTAGCTGTCATTTTTCACATCCTGGATGAAATGTGTTTCCGCACTTCAGGCACACAATGCCGCGGTCACTGTGGGAAATCAGTGTTTGGGGCAGATTACAAAAATGACAGTGACACTGTTCATGAGCAGAAGTCCTAAAATGCCTATATTGAAAATTTTGTGATGATACTCGATAAAATGACTGTGTTATGAGAGTGCATTGCACAGTTTGCACGCATGCTCGTAACGTTGTGCATTTGTAATGTTGTCACTCTGGATTTTCACCATTGGCATTTTTCCATACCTCTTGCTGAATAGTACAGCTGTCATTTTACATATCCTGCCTGAAATGTGTTTTTGTACATCCGGCGCAGAATAGCGCAGTCGCTGTTCGAAGTTACTTTTTGGAACAGTTTGAGGAAATGACAGTGACACTGCACATGAGCAGAGGTGCTAAAATGCCTATGTTGAAAATTTGGTGCCGGAACTCCATAACATGACTGTGTTACAAGTGTGCACTGTGCATTTCCCACCCACACTTGTAACTTTGCACATTTGCAATACTTACATGCCCACATTTTCGCCACTGCCATTTTTTTACACCTCCTTATGAACAGTACAGCTGTCACGTTTCACGTCCTGCCAAAAATGTTTTTCCGCACTGCATTACCAAATCCAGTGCCAGCGCGACAACATTCAGCATTGACAAATGCTTGTTTATTTCTTGTTTGCAGATGTTGATGGCAGAGGTATTGCTTGTCGGGAATTTTAATCTACCGGATATCAACTGGAGCCTCCCTGCAGCAGCAACAGTTAGGAGCAGGAACATCTTAGACTCGCTACAGTGGGTATTCCTTAAGCAGCTGGTCAAAGAACCCACACAGGAGGAGGCATTATAGGACCTGGTGCTTACAAATGGGGACAGTGTGATGGGTTACAGTGGGGGAGCACCTGGGGAACAGTGATCACCGAACACTGTGGTTTGAAATAACTGAGGGGGAGGAACCAAACTACACAATGACTAAAATCCTAGATTTTAAGAGAGCAGGCTTCAGAAAGATGGGGAAAATGCCAAGAAGAAGCACTGACCACAGTAAGGGAAATGGAGTGGGTAGAGCGACAGTAGGAGGCAGTCAAAACAAGGATTGCAAGGACGACACAACTCAGTGTCAAACAGGTGAGTAAGGGGAGGAGAAAGAAGAGACCAACATGGTTTTCTAGGGAGGTAGCAGAAAAAGTTAAGGCAAAAAAATGTCATTTAGGCAATACAAAAAAGATTCAGGAGGAAGAGGACAGAGAGGGGTATCAGGAAAAACAGTGGGAGGCAGGAAAGGCAGTTTGGGAAGTCAAGGTGGAAACAGAAGAACATATACTGTAGCAAATTCAGTGGTAAAGGGAGATAAAACCTTTTACAGGTACATCAGTGAAAGAAGGAAGGCAAGGTGGGGGGAATTGTGCGACTGAAAGGGGAAGATGGGGGTAGAGTTGAGGATGACCACTAGAAGGCAGATGTACTGAACAAATATTTCTGTTCAAGGAGAGGGTGGTGGACTACCTGGAGGAGAGTGGCTTGCAGGACAGCAGACAGCATGGCTCCTTGGTGAAGTATGGTCATTGGACTGGTTCACACTCTACTCACTCACAGACTTGTCCTCAGCAGTAACTTCTTTCACACAGACGTTGCTGGCACTGCAAGAAAGGCACTTCTGTCTCACCACAAGGAGGGTCAGAGACAGTTGCTCCCACTGGATCACTAAAGGTCTACTCACCCACATGAAGGATAGAGATCGTGCTTGTACAGCTTTCAAGGCATCTCCCTCCCATGCCCTCTGTGAAACCTATAGGCACCTGAGAAACCGGTGCAAACACTTGGCTAAATCCCTAAAGCAGAACTATTTCCATAACTTTCAGCAGGATAGTCTTAGTGACCCTAGGAAATTCTGGGAATCCGTCGGCTCCCTTCTAACCTCCCAAATGGGCAAGTCTGCCTTGCTGCTACATTCCTCCTCTGGCCTGGTGACTGACCCTCTGGAAGTGGCCCAGGCCTTCAACGATAAATTCACTGACCTCTCTGCATTTCTCTCCAAGATCCCGAGTGGCCAGCCCAATGTATCGGCCCACTACCCTAAAGTTGTCTCCTCCCTCCCTAGCCCCCCTTCCTCTATCCCCCTTTTTATTTTAAGGCTGTCTCCCTTCTTGATACCACTAAGCTTCTCAAATGCCTCCCCAACTACATCTCCCCTGGGCCCAATGGCCTCTCCCCTATCTTCCTTAGGCTTATCTCCCCTGCCGTTGTCAAACCCCTCACCTTTATTTTTAACCTTGCCCTATCCACCTCCACCATGCCTGACCCATGGAAGACTTCGAAAGTCATCCCCATTTTCAAAGGATGTGACCCCCACTCCACTGACAACTACCAGCCTATCACCATCCTCCCCCTCCTAAGCAAGCTCCTCGAGAAAGTCATCCACCACCAGCTTACCAAACATATTACAAAGTACAACCTTATGTGCAGCCAGCAACATGGCTTTCACAAGAATCATAGTACCTCCACTGCCCTTGCACTACTGACTGACCACATCCTCATGAACATGGACAATGGCAAGCCACCAATGCAGTGTTCATTGACCTCTCCAAGGCCTTTGACTTGGTAAACCATACCCTCCTCCTCTTGAAGCTTCATCTCCTTGGCTGTTCCCACATGGTAACAAACTGGTTCAGGAGCTACCTCTCTGATCGTTCCCAATATGTCTGTGTAGGCCCCACTTGCTCCTCTACCCTGCCTGTCTTTACTGGTGTTCCTCAAAGCTCTATTCTGGGTACCCTACTTTTCTCCTTATTTATAAATTCCCTTCCCCCAAACAGTCTTACCTGTCACTCCCTCCTCTATGTTGATGACCTTGACCTTTTCTTTAGTGATAAATTCCTTTCCCACATTTCCTCTGTCCTCGCCCAAAACCATGGAGCTGCCCACAATTGGTTTGCAGCCAACCTCCTCCTGGTTAATGTTAAGAAAACCAAGTCCATGCTGTTTGGATCAAAGCCCTTTCTAGCTAAGCTCAGATCTCCCTCCTCCCTTAATATTGTCTCCCCAGATGGCCAGGTTCTCGAAACTGTAGAGTCTGTCAGGTATCTAGGTGTCCTGCTTGACCCCCCCTCCTCCTCTGAGCACATTAACTCAGTAGTTCACAGGATACACCAAAAGCTGGGTGCAGCCTACAGATTCAGGCACTTCCACACCCCAGAGACCTGACTTACCATAGTCCAGGGTAACTAACCTACTCCACATACTCGATTACTGTTCCATCATCTATGCTAGGTCATCCTCTACCCTCATGGCCAAACTCTCCACTGCCTACAATAGTGCCTGTTGCTTTGCCTTACTGGTCCCTTTTTCCACCCACCATTGTGTCCTTTATCAGTCATTGGGGTGGCTCCCACTGCAAGCCCACTTCGCCTTCACCCTGTACTGCTTGGCTGATAATGCCATCAGCACCAGCCATGAATCCCCTCTTGCGTCCATCTTCAAAGTCAGAGCCTTGCATCATTACCTACGCTCTAATACTATCTCCCCTACATGTTCCCAGAGTATCTACCAACATGGGCGGGAGAGCCCTGTCAGCTGCGGCCCCCTTGTTATGGAGTAGGCTGCCCACTGAGCTCCGCTCCATGGACACCCACCACCTGTTCAAATCACACCTCAAGGACTGGCTCCTAGCTGAGTCTTGCTGCCAGTGCTTCCCTTGGTAATGTTTTCTCATCCCCAGAATGCTGATATTTCCTTGAGTCTGTTCTAGATACCCTTCCCTTGTTGCTTACCCTCCCACCCTTAGCACCTACCCCCTCCCTCCCCTTGTTTGTCTGCCATGGTTACCGACACCTAGTATTTTTGCTGTTCTTGAGTTTATTTACCATGTATTCTGTTTCTGTACCTAATTGTAACTGACTGTTGCTGTATTTTCTTTGATCACTTTTGACATCATTGTGTAAACTGGCCTTCCATGTTCTATGTAGTATGCTTTCGTTGCTCCTGTGCCATTGTCTTGGCCTGGGTCGTGCCTGAAAATGGTCCCTGGGATCAGTGTGCTTACCTGGTTATCAAAGTCATAAATAAATAACTAAATAAATCACACCAGACAAACCTGATTGAATTCTTCGATTGGGTGACTCAGGTGGTCAACCGGGAGGGGCGATGGACGTAGTCTATCTGGACTTCAGTAAGGTCTTAGACACCATCCCCCACTGAAGGCTGGTGAGCAAGCTGGAATGTCTAGGGGTGGGTGGGGAAATAACAAGGTGGGTGGAGGCCTGGTTGGTGGGAAGAACCCAGAGGGTGGTGCTAAACGGGGTGTACTCCAGGATGGGGGGAGTGAAGAGTGGAGTTCCCCTGGGGTCTGTTCTAGGACCTCTCCTTTTTCACATTTACATCAGTGATATAGTGGAGGGTCTGATTGGGAGGGTGTGCCTATTTGCTGAAGATACAAAGATATGCAATAGGGTGGACACCTTGGGGGGGTGGAGGACATGAGGCAGGACCTGAAGATGCTCGAGGAGTGGTCAGAGACATAACAGCTGAAATTTAATGCCAAAAAGTGAGCTGTGATGCACGTGGGGAGTAGAAACACACAAGCAGGGTACACCCTAGGAGGGGAGGCAATCAAAATAACAGAACAGGACAGGGATTTGGGGATCATAGTCTTATCCAATCTTAAGGTAGGAAGCCAATGTAGCAGGGTGGTGGGCAAGACCAATGGAATGTTGTCATGCATTGGCAAGGGCATTACTAGTAGAAGGAGGGAGGTAATTATGCCCCTCTACAAAGCCTTGATGAGACCGCATCTGGAGTACAGGGTCCAGTCCTGGAGACCACACCGCTGCAAGGACATAGATGGGATGGAGAGGGTTCAGAGAAGGGCAACCAAGATGGTGCAGGGTATGCAAGGGAAGACATATGAGCAGAGGTGTAAGGAGCTGGATCTGTACAAGCTGGATACTAGAAGGGGAAGGGGAGACATGATTGAAACATTTAAATATGTGAAGGGGCTCAACAGGGTAAGGTAAGGATGTTTACTTAAGAAGAAGGCGGGGACCAGAACTAGAAGGCATAGCCTCAGACTGCAGGAAGGAAGCTACAGAGGCAATGTGAGAGGGCGATTCTTCATACAGAGGGTGGTGGAGCCCTGGAACAGACTACCTGAAGAGGTGATGGGGCTGAATCAGTGGAGGGATTCAAGAGGGCATGGGACAGACATATGGGGCTGAGGAGTGGGGGGAGGGCAGGGGCCGGCAGGATGTGTGTATGGGGGGGGGTGGGGATAGGGCAGACTAGATGGCCGGTGTGGTCCTTTTCTGCTGTCAAGCTTCTATGATTCTATGTTCAGTGTTTACAATGGAAGGGCCAGAGATTGGGCCAACAATAAGTGATAGGGGCATGATGGGCACAGAAATGGACACTGTTCCTTTTTCAAAGGAGAGGTCCTCAGGGAACTGGCAACAATAAGAGTGGATGAGGCAATGTGACCAGATGTGATTCACCCCAGGATTCTAAAAGAACTAAGGGAGGTGCTGGCACAATCCCTGACTGCCCTGTTCAACCTGTCCTTGGAAACAGGGGAGGTTCCCAAGGAGTGGAGGAGGGCTGATGTAGTCCCTCTATATAAAAGTGGGAAAAAGGAGGAGGTAGGAAACTACAGACTGGTCAGCCTGACCTCAGTAGTGGGGAAAGTCATGGAAAAACTATTGAAAGAAAGTGTAGGTTGCCAATAGTCTACAAAATTCAGTGCAGCATGCTTTTACAGGAGGGAGGTCGTGCCAGGCTAACCTCATTGAGTTTTTCGATTGGGTAGCCAGGGAGGTGGATCGGGAAGGGGGGGCGGTGGACATGGCTTACCTAGATTTCAGTAAGGCCTTTGACACCATCCCTCATCAAAGGATGTTAAGAAAGCTGGGGAACATGGAAGTAGAACAGAAGGTAGTGAAGTGGGTGGAAAGTTAACTGTATAATAGGACCCAGAGAGTGGTGATTAATGGCATTCACTCTGCAGAAGGTAAAGTGACCAGTGAGGTACCACAGGGATCAGTGCTGGGCCCGGTCTTCTTCAATGTCTTTATCAGTGACATTGCAGAGGGTCTAGGAAGGAAGATCTGCCTGTTTGTTGATGACACTATGCTTTGCAGCAGGGTGAACACACCCTGGGGAGTGGATAGGTGAAGGGGGGATCTAAAGCTGGAGGATTGGTCAAGGGTTTGGTAGTCAAACTTCAGTGCAAAAAAGTGCAAGATAATGCACATGGGGCACAAAAATCCAGGAACAACATATCATCTGGTGGGGGAGGAAATAGAATGCTCCAAGCAGGAAAGGGACTTGGGGGTGATCATCTCTGATGACCTCAAGGTTGGGAGGCAGTGTGACAAGGTAGCGTGGAAGGCTAGCAGTATGCTGGGATGCATAGGCAGGGGAATCACCAGCAGAAAAAGGGAGGTAATAATTCCACTGTATAGGACATTGGTAAGGCCACATCTGGAGCACTTTGTCCAGTTCTGGAGGCCCCACCTGCGGAAGGACATGGATAGGGTGGATGCAGTTCAGAGGAGGGCAACCAAAATGGTGCAGGGACTACATCACAAGCCCTATGAGGCTAGGCTGAAGGAACTGAATATATACTCCCTGGAAGGGGGGGGTATGATTGAACCTTTAAGTACCTCACAGGTAAAAATAAGGTATACGAGAATGCAATTTTTCATAGAAATAGAGGCTCAAAGACAAGGGGCCGCAAAATGAAATTGGAAGGAAGGAAATTCAGGTAAACATGAGGAAGTACTTCTTCACGGAGAGGGTGGTGGACACGCGGAACAGCCTGCCAGTGGAGGTGGTGGGGACGTAAACGATAACACGTTTTAAAAATACTTGGGAGCCTGCTTTGTGGTACCGGACAATAGGGGATCGCCTGGCATGCTGGCGACCTGGGTTTGTGCCCGAGCCTGGGATGTCAGGAGCAGAGACAAACAGGGAGGGCTTAGGGTGTCCTAGGGATGCTATCATCCTGGAGGGTGGGTGGGCACAGGTTTGCACCGCTCTGGAGCAAATCTTGCTGATGGCACGTGATGCAGCATGGTGACCACATGCTGCCTGTGCGTCAGGCCAGGAGACCACTGCATGTGCGACCGCTGTGAGTGCGGGATGAGGAGAAAAGTGTTCAGCTGCTACCCAACCAACCGGATGATAGCTGACTGGGTTCCCTCGCACCACGAAGCCCTGGCGTGTGGCCAGAGCCAATCCCCCACTGTGTGCCCGGACTGGTAATGGAGCTGCTCTCCCCTCTTGTGGGCCCTGGGAGGGGCCCCCAGCAAAGGAATATGTCTGGGACCACCGGGACATGGCAGATGGGGAATGGTGGATGGTGGTGAGAGGGACAGACCTGGTGATGTAGGAGGGCCCTGGGCGGCCCAAAGGAGTGGTTGGTCAGGGTCATTGTCAGAGCAAAAAAAAAAAATGAATTCTTGGGATAGGCCTAGAGGACTACTGGTACAGTAATCGGAGGAGGGGGAACAACCTAATACTGGTTGAGCATAGAAGAACACAGTTGTTAGAGGTATTGGGGTAGACTAGGTGGGCCGAAGGCCGTTATCTGCTGACAAATTGTATGTATCTATGAAGTGTTTGTATATATTGTAAATGGAAGACTCTAGCTGTAGAGATCACCTCATAGATTCATAGAATCATCATAGAAGCTTGATGGCAGAAAAGGAACATAACAGCCCATCTAGTCTGTCCTTTTCTTTCCCCCTACACGTCCCTTTCCCTGCCAGACCCCGCCCTCCCTCCAATACTCAGCCCCATATGCTTGTCCCATGCCTTCTTGAATTCTTCCACTGATTTAGCCCCCACCACTCTGTCTGGTAGTCTGTTCCAGGGCTCCACCACCATCTCTGTGAAGAAACACCCTCTCACATTGCCCCTGTATCTTTTTCCTTGCAGTCTGAGGCTGTGCCCTCTAGTTCCGACCCCCATCCTTCCTCTTAAACAAACCCTCTTCTCCCACTTTGTGGAGCCCCTTTACATATATAAAAGTTTCAATCATGTCTCCCCTTTCCCTCCTTGTCTCCAGCGTGTACAGATCCAGCTCTTTACATCTCTGCTCATATGACTTTCCCTAAATCCCATTCCAGAGCATGTTCCCTATTTGGATCTCAGCTAGCTGAGAGGGTCCTCTTCAACCAGATGCCACAGCAAGTAAGCTGAACCTGGTTGTCTGTATTTGTTCTTCCTTACTGGAGCTGTCCATTAGAGCGTGGCTGCCTTGCGGAATCAAGGAGCCCTACCCTATGCCCATTTTACAATCTCTTCACATAAGGTCACACAAGGAAACTACAGTAAGTGCCTAAACAAAATCCAAGAACAAGTACTGTAGTTAAATATTAAATTAAAGTGACAAAGAAGTGGATTTGGTTTCAGTAACATGAAACCAAATGCCCTTAATCCTGCAGTACACATCTACTGTACATGCTGCTCTGGCACAAGTATAGCTTGGGACTTCGCTGAGTCAGAAGCATACTGCAAAATGTTTTAGAACTGTTTTGGCTTTGTTGGCAAACATGATATACCTCACATATTTTTTGCAGGTTACAGACAATGGGCCCTGGTATTTATCTATTTATTTGTTTTTGATAACCAGGTAAGTGCGCTAGACATCAGAAATGCCTATTTTCAGGCACGACCCGGGAGAGTACAAGGCAAATACAGGCAACTTACTAGATATATAAAAATACAGGCAACTTACAAAAAGGTAAAGAACATATACAGACACCAGGAGTCAGGTACTATTTTTTTATTTTATTGAGTCTTGGCATTCACACATTTGAGCCAGGGGATCGTTTACACAGACTCAATGTCAGCAAATAAATTGTACAGTGCAGGCGGTAACAAACATTGGAACACTATGAGCACAAAATAGGCAGGTAGATAAAACATACAAGTTTTTAGAATTACAATCAATAACACAAATATAAGCAATGAATAAGTGCTTGTAGCGAGAGCAGTCGGGTTGGTAGATGTAAGAAGTTAGGTGTTGTGAGGGACAATAGGGTCAGTTACATCCAAAGCATAAGCAGAGATGGCAGTTGTATACAGTAATGGCAGTACATATATTAACAACTAAATAAGCTGATACAAAATACAAATCAGAGGCACATAAACTGACACAGTACAATTGTCTGAAGTAGTACTTTCATGTTACATAATTGAGACACGTTACCGCTGTAGGGCAACATACAGTATGTTGAGCCAATGGGGGTACAGTTTAAAGGGAGTAGAGGGCTAATGAATAGCTATGTAAGTGCTAGGAGAGCCATCTTGAGGCAGGGCTGGTGGGTACAATGGGGAGCCTCAAGGGGGGGAAGAAACTGGTGCATTGGTTGGAGGCTAGGAGGTGGTTATGCAGATTGTGCTTGAAACTGGAATGCGTGGGTGAGTGCCGGAGGGGTGCAGGTAGTGTGTTCCAGTACTCAGGGGCAAAGAGGGAGAAGGCCTGGGGGCCCATATTGTTTCTGCATCTGGGGACTGACATAAGAGTCAGATCACCTGATCGAAGAGCACAGTGTGGGTTTTGGGGAGTGAGTATGCTAGCTAAGGAGGTATATATTACAGACTGTGGACTTGAGCTTCACCGTCACATAACCACAAATGTATTCAGGTGTGCTGGACCTGAGCCAGGGCAAACGGAATATAGACCTATGCAATTTGCTCACAGAAACAGAAGTAAATGATAGGTAGTGACATTGCCAAAGGCTACAGTCTTTCCACTGAGGCAGGACAAACTAAAGCACATTGCCATCAACAAGTGTTTACTAGAACCCATGGGATACAGACACCACGATTTATTCAAATTACTTTTACGAAAGCCACATAATTGCCCCACACTATGACTTGGACTAATACTGTATCCCCAGTGTATCCCAAATGCTGGCAATCCAGTGCAGTACTGGGAGTGCTGTTTTGCCAGGGTGTGCCATTATTCGGATGAGATGTTAAACTGAGGTCCTTTCAGCTCATTTCTGGTGCTGTCCTAGGGGGTGACCAGGTTAAAGTCAAAGAACCCACTGCTCTTTTTGCAAGAGTAGGGGATCTTTTCTAGTGTCCAGGCTAACATACTCCTTTCCAATAAAACTGCTTTAGAGTGGGGTGGGGCACTGTTGAGCTGCCAAACAACATATCCCACTCACTTATGACAGCCCTGACTAATTTTACAACATGCTCAGGACTGAGGGTAAACTGGGCCAAAGCTGTTGTTATGCCATAATCATGCAGTGCACGTCTACGTGCCGCTCTGGGACAGGCATAGCTTGGGAAAAGGCATGCTTAACCTATTTAAAGATAAGAACTACCTCAGATGTTTCACAACTAGCAGCCACAAACCTCACCCCCTAACTGGTGACCTGGAGGTGGACTGCTGCAGATGACTTAAACTTAACCTGTCTTTCATAGGGAAAATTAAGGCTATAAAGATGCTGTCGTTACCTGAGTTCTACTGTTTCAGCCTGTATCCCTAGCGGTGAACACCTCAAAATAGAACTCCTTGATATGGTGATTGGTCCGTTCATATGGACAAGCAACCCCCTAGGTACAAGCATAAGAAACTACAGACACTTTGGAAAAGAGGAGGCTGGAGGCTCTCTTTGCTTAAGGAATATTTCCTTGTTTCTGTGCACAGCAAGCTCTAAAATGGGTAAACCCTTATAGGAAACACTCTCCCACCAGCTCTATATTGAGGAAAACATGGAGGGTAAAGGTATCTTAGTACCCATTTGGGTCAAAAATTGCCTATACAGATACAAGACCACCCTACTGTATCAGAATCCCACAAAACATAGGTGAACTGCACACGTACTATATTCTCCAGATGCAAGAAACCCTCTCCCATTACTGACCCATATTTTGGAAAACCATATGCTTTAAAGAACAAGTGCAGACAGTCTGCACACACCATTAATATTTTTTAAATAGAAACAAAGTAGGCTGCCAGGCCTCTTTTGCCACCAGTCATCCAGCCCCATCACCCACCATCCTGAGGCTTAAACTCAGACCTTTGGTACCCTCACAGATTTCACCCCCCTCCCCATGATGTTTCCAGGAGGAGGAGACTTGTCCTCCCCCTAGAGATTCTCATCCTGTTTGCTGGTCTGGCACCCTGTAAGTGGTGCAGGGCATGTGACATCCAATGGCTTCATCCTGCCCTGGCACCAGGTTCTTCCTCCATTTTCTCCCACATCTCTGTGAAATGCCACACATGACATTGATGCATGTTTGTGTGTAGGCATGTGCACACTGATGTTGGACCGCAGCACACTCTTGCAAGCTGCTCACACTGCACCACTATCAGACTTCCATCTGGTGGCAGTTGACGAGTGTAGTGACAGAGCCTCCCACCCCTAGAGAGGAGAGCAGTCCCAGGGATGCTCAATCCTCTCCTTCCTGCTAGTACCAAAGTGACCAAGTCCATTCTTGAACCCAGGTTGCCAGCATGGAGTATGGTAGTGCTGCAAGTGCGCCACTGGGCCAGCAGTTCAGAGAATTTAAAAGACCACCAGAGTGCTTGTTCTGCCTTTTTCACTTTCTGCAGGTACTGATATTTCCAGTATTACCCAACCCACTTGTTTTTTAAAAAAAAAACTCCCTCTGCAAACCTCTTCACCAGACCAAGATGTTTGGTATTTTTTTTCTCACACTAACTCATCTTCCCCTTTATTTCTACGATTATGACAGGACACTGAGCACGCTGTGATGGGACACTGACCCTGCGCATCAGGTAAATATTGCCTTATGTTTGCCATACCTTATTTGTCCTATTTAGTTCCTATAGAGTTGCAGATTCTTTGTGACTCCATCACTATTCTTAATTTGCAGCTACTGGATTCCCCCAAGACCTCCCTGTCCCAGGCTCCCCATGACCCAGGTAGGTATTTATGCCAGAATGATAAGATGTAACGGTGCACCCTAACTATTAAGACAGTGTTGGCTTTCAGTTTTTAGGTGGTTGGTGCTGCATGGCTTAAAATATGTCAACTGTTCTGCTCATTCCATTTTACTCATGTCCCGAGGATACAATTCCACTATCACAAAAAGAAGGGAAATAACTGAAAAAACAAACAAAACAAAAACTACATTATTGCACACATTAGGGATGATGAATCCAAAGCGCACAAAGTAAGGAAATGAAAACAAGGCTTTGGAGCCTCTGGAGTCTTGGCGACTTGAAAGTGCGGAGTTCCATGGGGTTCTCAACCATACTGCGCACCTCCTTCCCTAAGCAAAGCTATACATGATATCATGCTTTACATAGGGCCCTGTGCAAAGAAAAATATGAATGATTTTGCTCTCATGCATTGTGATACACGATCTCTGAAAGTTTTGCCTGATTCTGTTGGCCACATGTGATGAGCCATAATTCTCTGCATCCAAATGCTATATGCCTATAATGCATGGGCTTGGACCTATATGACTATAATGCATGGACTTAGACCTATATGCCTATAATGCATGGGTTGGTCCTGTAACATGTGCTTCAGGCAGGAGGGTGGGAGCTGGGGGAAGAGGGTAGACTTTAGAGTTGAGAATCCCAAGGTACACCACACCATTGATATGCCAAGACTCCTGAGACTCCAAACCCTAATGTTTTAATTTTCTTACTTTGTGTGCTTTACGTTCTTCAACTCTGCTGTGTGCATTAACATAGCTTTTTTGCATTACACAAAATATATATATATTTATATTTTTTGCAAACAATTGCATTAATGCAACATTTAGGGTTCAGGCTAAAGCAACAAAAGTAGGGAAATGTGGCTTTAGGGTTTCCAATCCTAAAACCCCCACGCTACCCCTAAAGCAAATCAGGGGTGGAGTCTTCCTAGGGGTTGTCAGCCCTAAAGCTCACCCCACTGTATACACTCCAGAGACATACACAAGTAATGCGGTAAGCTTTAGGGTTGACAACCCCTAGGAAGACTCTGCCCCTGGAAAACTGGGTAAAGGCCATACAGTGGATGTGCTGTATTTAGACTTCAGCAAGGCCTTTGATTCAGTGCCTCTTGGGAGGCTGAGAGGTACATTGCAATATGTGGGGGCAGGGACAAAGATGGTAAATTGGAATGTGAACTGGCTGAAGGAGAGGCGGTGACAAGCGGGGTGGCGCAGGGCTCAGTCCTGGGTCCAGAGTTGTTTGGGTTATTCATATTGGATATCTCAAATGGCGTTAGCAGCAAGATCAGTCTGTTCACAGATGATACCAAGATTGGGGCAGAGGTGGACAACATAGAGGGGTGGCAGGGGCTATAGGAGGACCTGATCAAACTGGAGGAGTGGTCGGAAAAGTGGCAATTGAGCTTCAATGTGAAGAAGTGCAAACTTATGCACTTCGGAGCAAGGAATCCAGGGAGGAGATATCAGTTGGGAGGGGTTCAGATAGAGGTCACGGAAGAGGAGAAGGACCTAGGGGTGATCATAACAGGTAATATGAATAACTCAGCTCAGTGCAGGAAGGAAGCAACTAAGGCCAACATGATGCTGGTGTGTATTGCGAGAGGAATCTCACACAGAAATCAGTGTCATCGGCTCAGCAGGTAGCATACATCGCCTCTGAGGCCGGGAGATCAGAAGGCTGTGGGTTCTATCCCCACATCAGGCGCTTGGGTTAATATCCCAATACTGAGACTGCAGTGCAGCATGAGGTGGGTGCTGCACTCCCGAGGCACTGTCTTTCGGATGAGATGTTAAACCAGTGTCCCATCTACCTGTTATGGTGGTATTTCAGGTGGATGTTAAAGATCCCATGGCACTTCTCGAAAAAGAGTAGGAGAATTTCCCTGGCGTCCTGGCCAGATTTCCCCCAGGCATTCATCTGTATCCCTATCCCCCTCTCCTGTGTCATGCCTGAAAATAGTCAGAATTTGTCTAGTGCACTTCCCCGGTCAACAAACACTAAATAAAAATAAATAAATAAGAAATATGGATGTGATCCTGCCACTGTACAGTTCACTAGTCGGGCCACATTTGGAGTACTGCGTGCAGTTCTGGTGTCCCTTTCTGATGCAGGATATCAGATTGCTGGAGGGAGTGCAGCATAGGTCAACTAAGATGACCCAGGGACTCGAGGGCAAAACCTATGAGGACAGGCTGACTGAGTTGAATATGTACACCCTGGAGGAGAGGAGGGATCGGGGGGATATGATTGAGACCTTCAAATATTTGGAGGGGATTAACAAAAGGGATATTTAAGCTGAGGAGAGGTAGGGACACCAGAGGGCATGGTCTCAGGCTGGAGGGTGGAAGATAGAGAGATGAGGAGGCATTTTTTCACAGAGAGGGTGGTGGAGATATGGAACACTCTACCTGAGGAGGTGGTATCCTGTAGCACAGTGGGCAGTTTTAAAAGGGTATGGGACAGGGTGCGGGGGGGGTAAAGGTGAGGGGGGAGAGGAGGGTGGTTCAGCTGCAAAATAAGGGTGCTAGCTGCGCATTTGAGCAGAATAACTTGATAGACCATAAGGCCTGTTTCTGCTGGCAGATTTGTATGCTCGTAAGGATTTAACATAGTACAATAGGGCATAGTAACTATAATACAGTGGCGCCAGCCGGGATACAGTGCAGCAATACTGCAATACATTACATAATGCTGCAGTATACTACAGGGAACTGCGTAATTCAATGGCAGTTAAGCCCTTTTAAAGGACAACAGGATTTAACCGATTTAACCAATCAGAGACTGGGATTTTCTAGTGTAACCCCAGGGACTTTTGCAGTTTGGGGCAGTTCTGGCATGGGCTCTCATCAAGTCAAGAGGGCTCATCCTCTGTGCTGGAAAAAGATTTTTGAAATAGGCCTAAGGTTTTGCAGTAAAACACCTGAGGAATTTGGAAAAAGGGTTTTTCTTCTGCGTTTGAAGAACCAGTGTTTGCAGTGATCCTGCAGCAGTTGAGGAACCCTCCTGAGCTGTGGAAAAAGGGTTTGGGAACTGTGTGTGCCAGGTCCTGAAGTTGGCAATTTGATCTGAAGCTGAAGGAAAGTGTGGTAAAGGCCTGCAGGTATCCAGTGCTCTGGAACCTTCCTGAATTGCTGAAATCTGGCTGTGTAAAGGTGGAGTGCCACTCCAGAAACCAAGGCGCCATACAAGTAAAGTTTATTATTATTATTGCTATTTTTTTAACCAATAGCCACTGGCAAGGTGGAATTGAAAGAGACAATTGCTGCACTATGGAGCTGCTAGTTACAGTCCAGGCAAAAGTGAGTCTGCAATCTGCACAGCTGCAACTCAGAGCCAGGTAGGAGGGAGACAGTATAGTGCAGTGGTTTAAGGCTTAAGGCTCTGAGCTGTAAATCTGGTGACATCCAGCAGACCAGAACTGGGTTTGAATCCCACAGTTTGCACTTACATACTGTGTGACCCTGAGCAAGTCACTTAACTTCCCTGTGCTCCCAGGTTGCACCTGTAAAAAAGCTTTCAGCTTCCCCCAACAGTTGTTTAACCAGGAATATCACACTAAGCTGAGAGTTACAGAAGCAACCTGGGAGCACAAGGAAGTTAAGTGACTTGCTTAGGGTCACACAGTATGCAAGTGGAAGCTGTGGGATTCAAACCCAGGTCTGGTCTGCTGGATGTCACCAGATTTACAGCTCAGAGCCTTAGGCCACTGCACTATACTGCCTCCTATTATCTTTATTATTTGTATTATATTATTAGCTTAGTGTGCTACTCCTGGTTAAACAAACAGAAAAAAAGGTAGGGATCTGCTAACCCTTATCGAGTGTGGTAGATTGGGCTGCAGGCAGCAACGGGCGTGTGCCTGAGTGCTAGGGAACTCTGGACCCGGGGTGACTCCTGGGTCTGAGCTCACTTGTGGACCAAGAAGCCTTGTGTTGTGCCCCCATTCTCCAGCCTGTCTCCAGGCCAAAAGCGACAAGCTACTAGACTCTGCAAGCAAGTCAGATGGAGATAAGCTGTTAGACTGCAAGCAAGTCAAAGGGTGGAAAGCCGCCAGATCCTGCTGCTTCATACAGCCTTTCCTGCTGTCCATTTGTTCTGCTGCCCCATTATGCCATTGTTTCCTCCCTCAAGCCCACTGTGCAAAACCTGAGATTGAGTGTCTACAGAACCGTGAGTAACTTGGGGCTTGCCTTGACCAAAGGGTCTGTTTTAAAGTTGTCTGCGAGTATAAAGCTGTATAACTCCAACACACTACCAGTGTTTCAAGGGCCCCAATGCCAGCCAGCCTGCAGCAATGTACAGGCCTGCAATGGTTTGGGTACCCAAATAGACTCTGGGGAGCACTGGTACTAGTGGGGGAGGTGGGTTGGTGTGCTGTGGGGAAGTGGGCACTGCTGTTAAAAATCTGTTTACATTTAAAGTACAAAATATTTTCCTGCTCTCCCATTCCTCTTTCCCCTAATAAAAGTTTTATGGCTGTTGATTTTAAAGTGGTTGTGAGCATATTATTAGCTACAGTCTTTAATTATATGTGTTTTACAGCATTTCTAAAAAAGGTGGTATTCTGTGTGTGGGGTGACTGGACAGGGAGGTGGGTAGGTACAGCACTCCAGGGAGTTGTACCACTCAACACCTGGCCCACTATTATTTTACTCTGGGTGGAGGCACCACGCTATTTGTTACTACTTTTGGGAAAGAACCCCCAACCACCATCAGAACAGAACCCAGACCCCTTAACCTGTATAGCAGGCAGCAGGCAGGGGTAGTAGCCCACTGGCACATGACGCCTGGGCTACATCTTTGGAGTTTCTCAGTTCCCAGTCCCCTTCCTTTTGAGTCAGCAGCTGGGAGGTCCTGTCAGTTGTTTCTTTCTTTTGGTGGTCTGGTGGTAATCAAGTCACAGAGGCACTGGCACCTATTACTGTGATGGTCCTGTGTCTGTCTCTTGTCATGATTTCTCCTCTTCTTTAGTGACCCCCCAACACCCAACCTCGTGAACCAAGCAAAGACCACTCCAGTTACCAGTCTGACGGTGACCCATTCTTCCTCCCTACAGTCCCCTTGAGTCTGGATAGACTGGCCTAGCACACCATACCCCAGTGCATCAGTTGGACAGTTGGGTACCACCCCCCAAGCCACGAGTGCTGCATGCTGTGCTGGGCTCAGCTGGCCCTGCCATTCTGCCAGAGCCAAGTGCCACTGTGATGCCCATGTCACCAGTCCCTCCCTGAGTCCTGACCCAGTTGCTCACTCCCTGTCCCCAGTCTGGTTAGCCACAGACCGCTCTCTGTGACTATCACATCTCATGATGTTGACCCAGGGGCCCGCCTACTAGAAATAAACCATAAGTAACCCTAGGTATCTCTCCCAGTCCAGCATGGGATGGCTAAGGGCTAACCCAAGGATTTGGTGGTAGTTGGCCACCTCTCAGGACCCAGACAGAAGTGGCCACTCTATTGCCTTGATGCTCACTGTGTAATTGCATACTAAGGCAGAAGAAGCTGAATTTCAGTGTAGTTTAGTTGCAGACTATCAGCCACTCCCAACCTGAGTGAGAGAGCAGCCAGCTAGTATCAGGTCCATCACTGCCCTGCCACTAACCAGTCTGGAAACAGGGTGGCACTGGTCAGGTTGGGGGGGTAGAATGGATATGCCAGCACAGAAGACACTGGGGAAAGAGACAGGGGGGTGCGCTATGGCAAAGCAAGTGGCTGTGGCAGAGAGAGACGCATGAGACAGAGGACAAGTAGAGCCTGTGTGGCACAGAAAAGGTGGACTCAGTTGATCGGCATGGGCAGTGTGGGTGGCATGGAGGGTACTTCTCGGGCTCAGATGTCAACTCAGAATGGTGCTGGTAGCTCTGTCCATATAGGACAGGATGTCTCAGGAAGGAATTCAAGGAAGCACAGATCATCTGAGAGCCCATCAGAGAGCAGACAAGCAGTAGCATCAAGAAGAAGGTAAGGGGTGGGGGCAACAGGTACAAGTCTTCTTAGCCAGGTTTGCAATGGAGTTGGATGCGGAATTGGATTCTGATCCCAGTCTGACATCTGACCATTTTTTGGAATTCAGATTTTTGTCCTTCAATACTGAAAATCCTCTCCACTCCACACATAGAGCAGCACTCCATAGCCTCTCATTTATTGAACTCAGCAGTGCATGAATCAATGAAATAAAAACAGTGCAGGTTGATGTAACCCCCCTACCAAATTGGGGGCTTACCTGCAGCCCATAGTTCCCATTTCCAGCCGCTCTCCTCTGTGCCTCCAGGAATGCCTTCCTTTTGTTTTCTGTCCCCCTAGTCCTTTCTCTGCTCCTGGTGCCCCTGTGTAATCCTCAGTGTAAAATCCAAGCCCTATGGGGCTCCAAAATCCAGACCGTGATTGCCCACACTGCCAAAGGACTCCAGTGCATCAGGGATCATGTAGGCGCCGATGGGGCCTTTGATCTAGTGACTGCTCACCTCATGGTAGAACAAAGAAAGTGTTCGGTGGTCCTGGTGTCCCCACCTGATCAGTGGGACCCAGTGACCAAGTACAGAGCCAAGAGAGCCCACTTTTATGAAAAATAAAAGAGATCCACGAAGTGTTTCAGATCGTGGCTCATGAATATTAATGAGTTGGAGCCCCGATCTTATGAATATTCCTGAGGGTGCTTCTGCCATTGGGAAATCTTGTTCTCGGCTGTGGCCGACAGGGGGAAAAAGAAATATTTAAAACAATAAATATACTGTTGTGTATGTTTGGGGAGAATTGTCAACAAGGGGGAAAATAATTTAAAATAAATACTTTGATCTTGGCTGCACCAGTTTGAAATTGGAACTCAGATAAGATAGTTTGCTTGCTGAAATAGGTGGGCGACAGGAAAATGGACTGAGAAAAATATTTAATCTGTGCAGTGACAGCAAGAACACATCCAGGACTACTGAACTGTGGGGCATTTTGGCAAATATTTACTTTATTCTGGCTGCACCAGGACTCTGTTTGAGACTGTATTGATCTGCTTAAGGGATTGTGTGTTTTCAGCAGCCATTACAAAGCAGCACAGCCAATCATAAAGCTAGAATGATAAAGCCAGGACTTGTGGAACATTAGCCAAGGCTCATGGGAAAGGTCCAAGTACTTATGGGGAACTGCAGGGACCTAATTTCAGGCATCAAAACCGTAAACCAACTGTACATCGAGTGAGGTTCATGCATAACTCATAGAAACATAGAAACATAGAATTTGATGGCAGATAAGGACCGCTTGGCCCACCTAGTCTGCCCATTTCCCCTACGTAACAGATAACCTGCAGATCCTAGTTAACCAACAGCTTACTTCCTCCTACCCCCCCCACTAGGACTGCCTTATGTCTGTCCCATGCATTCTAGAATTCCCCCACTGTTCTTGACTCCACAACCTCCTCAGGGAGGCTGTTCCATGCATCCACAACCCTCTCTGTGAAAAAATACTTCCTCACATTACCTCTGAGCTGTCCCCCCTCTATCTTCAAATTGTGCCCCCTTGTTCTTGCACATCTCTTTTTCTGAAAGATGCTACCCTCCTAGAATTTGTTGATTCCCTTGAGGTGCTTGAAAGTTTCTATCATGTCCCCTCTCTCCCATCTTTCCTCAAGGGTATACATATTAAGCTCCTTTAGTCTTTCTTTGTATGTCTTCTGGTGCAGACCCTGCACCATTTTGGTTGCCCTCCTCTGGACAGCCTCCACTCTGTCTATGTCTTTGCAGAGATGGGGTCTCCAGAACTGCACACAGTACTCCAGATGGGGTCTCACCAACTGTCTGTACAGAGGGATAACAACTTCCTGTTTTCTACTATTGATGCCTCTCCCTATGCATCCCAGTATCCCACCCTGCCTTCATTACTGCCTTCTCACATTGCTTGCCCACCTTTATGTCATCTGATATAATTACCCCCAGATCCCTTTCCATTTTTACTGTTGTCAGTATCTCACCCCTCATTGTGTACTCTTCCCCTGGGGTTTTGTTTCCCAGGTGCATTACCTTGCACTTCTTTGCATTGAATCTGAGCTGTCATACATTTGACCATTCCTCCAACCTTGCCAAGTCCCTTCTTATTTTTCCACTCCATCTTGTGTATCAACCCTGTTGCAGATCTTTGTGTCGTCTGCAGAGAGACATACTTTTCCTTCCAGTTCCTCTGCAATGTCACTTATAAAGACATTAAAAAGGACCAGTCCCAATACTGAACCCTGCACTACCCCGCTAGTAACCCTCCTTTCTTCACTGTGGACTCCATTTGCTACTACCCTTTGCGTCCTGTTGTCTAGCCAATTTTTTATCCAGGCTACCACCTTGGGACCCACTCTAAGGCTGGCTAACTTGTGTATTAATCTTTTGTGTGGGACTGTATCAAATGCCTTGCTATAATCTAGGTAGGCCATGTCCACAGCCCCTCCCTGGTCTACTACTTTGGTCACCCAGTCAAAGAAATCTATTAGATGGGTCTGACACGACCTTCCTATCGTGAATCATCATTTTCTTGATTGACAGGCCCTTCAGTCAATTGGAGGCCAATCATACAATAGCTTCAGCTAATCAGGAGCCTCAGGAGATCCCTATTAGAGACTGTGTTTTCAGCAATTTTGCCAGATGCGAACAGGAACCCCTACAGGGATGGGGGATCAGGCCCCCAGCCATGCATCCAAGCCTGGCATTTCAGTTGATCCTCTCCATCCAGGAGGGGGTGTTTGCCTTCTTTAGCAGTTAAGTTTAAAGTAATTTAGTTTGTGCTGAACTTGCTAGCCTGGGGGTTGCCAGAATGTTCCGCAGGTGCTAGCCCTTCCTTCCACGTTGGGGAAAGACATGGACCTGCAATCTGATGACATCAAGCCAGCTGTGAGAGAGCTCATCGTACCCCAGTTGTGAGAGGACTGAAGAATTCAGGAACCAACATAGCGGAGATCTACCGTGAGGAGCCTGAGTGAGTACTCTTGTACCCCCACCCCGCTGCAAGAATGAAAAACGTGCTAAATTGGGGCAGCATTGCCCAAGTGACTGTGCTATGCAGTGGTCGATTTTAACATTGTTTTACTAGCCCAAAACCTAGTGCAAATTGATCAGGGCTAGTGCAGCTAACTCTCTACTTGCCTGTTTTGACTAGTGCAGGTTTGTCATGGCTGTTAATGAAAAAATCCCAACTTTAGCAGGCTCTAATCCTCATGCTAATCTCTCAGTGTTTCAGATGGCCTGGTGTGATTAATAACTCATTAAGAGCTGCAATTATCTGGCAGTTCAAGAGGGGGATCCCACAAAAAACTCAATGTGAGTCATTATCACTCCATTGTTAGGACTTTCAGCGTGCGTGATCCCTTCATTTCCCTACATTTTGAGTGCCTGTATCCAATATTTCAGTGACAAACTGCTAAGAGGTATACAGAGTCTGCCCTGCAGGTGGTTGTTTTTATCCCAGCCTCCTCATAGTTTCTCCCTCTTCCCTCCAAATCTCTCAGCTCTGTACTTTCCCTGGACACCAATGGAGACCAGACTCTGAAATAACCATCTATAGATCCACAGCTGCCATTACAGGCAGGTGTAGGGGTCCTCAGCTCTTCTAAATTTATTTATTTAAAAGTTTTACCAGGAAGGCACACTGAGCAGAGTACTGCTCAATTCTAGGTGCATCCTGAGGACTGTGGAGAATAGACATGGCATATATATAGAATACAATTAGTCGTAACAATGAATATAACAGCGGTTGGCAGTTACGAATGGCAGATACAATCGAGAAGTACTTAGCAACACATCTAGTACAGTAGCAAGGTAAAGCCTGGATAAATTAAGCATCAGTCAGCCAGGGTCACTAAACAGGACAATGCCAGACAATGCCAGCCATGCAGTCCCACCCAAATCCCACCCAGCATGTGCTTTCATCCTAAAAACAATACTTTGGAGCATGTATAGTGCAAAAATAAACCTTAATAAAATATAAAATTTGAAATATTAAACTAGGCTTTCCTGGGGTGCCTAGATCCTCCTAACTAGAAAAAGAGGCAGTATGGCATTATGCCTGTGTACTGGTTCCAACGGGCTGATGAAAGGACAATGTTTAAAAAGTCTGTTATTGTTGGGGCAGAGCACGTTAAAAGCAATACTTTTAAAAATAAAAATGTCATAAAGTTTTCTATTTCCCAAGCCCCTTAGTTTTTATGTAACCCCTTCCACAAATAAATCCTAGATGTGCCCCTGGCTCACTTGACAATGTATGAAAATGTCCCGAAGTTCAGGTCTCTGGTTGATCACAGGGTGGGTCTGAGTGTGTCTTTTTTAGCCTGACTCTGTTCATTGCGCTGTGAGTGGGGGTGAGAGTGTGGTGAGGGACATGATGTTGTCAGCTATTGTGTGTGCAAAGCTAAGACTGCTTGACTGAACATTAGCTATTGTGGTATCCTCTAGTTTGGGGGGCAGAAAGAGGAAGAGAGGGGGTCATGATACAAAACAATGGGGGACACACTATGTGTGATGACATTGCTGTCTTTTTTTTTGGGGGGGGGGCAATAAGCAATGTGGGACCAGGGTAAATGTGCAATAATCAAAGTATTTCTTAGCTTGCATTTTTTCCTTTATAAATGATCAAACTTTACCACTATAATTGTGGGCTAGTGCAACCAGCTGCGGTCTAGTGCAATTCTGAATCAACTTGCCTTGCTGGCTAATGCAAAAAAATGTTAAGGTTGACCCCTGGTGCTATGTAGGATCGTTCTTGTGCCTGCACCATGCAACTGCTGCACGTAACCTCAGCCCAGCGAGGGTGGGCCCTTATGTTGGAACTTTTGCTGAACATGACTGTTTTGGGGGAACCCAAGGGAGCCCAGAACTGAGTAGAAATGTGTTGATATGCAGTGTCTGCTATGGAACCTACAGGACTGGAAGGGGAGCACTCAATAAAAGGGCTCATCCTGACTTTGCTTGGGGGGTCCAGTATTATGCTAACTATCTGGTCAAAACGTCCAGTGGATCTGCAAGCCTCAGCTGCAAACCACGACTCAGACTGAGACCCCGAAGTTTGAATTGGATTTCAGTAACCTGGAAATGACTGTTTTCTATGAAGTAATCTGACCAGGGTGGCCCTCCTGGCCCCCGGGTGGAAGGTGCTACCCCTTCTATAAATATGCTGAGTGTTCCAAATCATATAAATGTGCTAAACAGTCAGAAAGAAATGCTTAACTTCCAAACCCAGTAAAACTGACTGGTTGCATCTAGCTAACATTCTAACTACAACAGGCAGAGCAATCCCTGTGCATCTCAGAGGGCCTGAAATTGTTTGTTTACTTTGTTTACTAACATACTAAGAAACATAGAAACATAGAACATACTGTAGAATTTGACGCCAGATAAGGACCGCTTGGCCCACCTAGTCTGCCCATTTCCCTACCTAACGGTTAAGCTGCAGATCCTAGTTAACCAACAGCCTACTTCCTCCTACCCCCCACTAGAATTGCTTTATGTCTGTCCCTTGCATTCTTGAATTCCCCCACAGTTTTTGACTCTATGATCTCCTCAGGAAGGCTGTTCCATGTATCCACAACCCTCTCTGTGAAGAAATACTTCCTCACATTACCTCTGAGCCGTCCCCCCTCTATCTTCAAATTGTGCCCCCTTGATTTTGCACATCTCTTTTTCTCAAAGATGCTACCCTTTTGGACTTTGTTGATTCCCTTGAGGTATTTGAAAGTTTCTATCATGTCCCCCCTCTCCTTCCTTTCCTTGAGGCTATACATCTTTAGTTCCTTTAGTCTTTCTTCATATGTCTTCTGATGCAGACCCTACATTATTTTGGTTGCCCTCCTCTGGACAGCCTCCACCCTGTCTATGTCTTTGTGGAGATGGGGTCTCCAGAACTGTACACAGGACTCCAGATGTGGTCTTACCAACTGTCTGTACAGAGGGCCAACAACTTCCTGTTTTCTACTGGTGATGCCTCTCCCTATGCATCCCAGTATCCCCCCAGCCCTCCTTACTGCCTTCTCACATTGCTGGCCCACCTTTAGGTCATCTGATATGACTACCCCAGGTCCCTTTCCATTTTTGTTGTTGTCAGTATCTCATCCCCCATTGTGTACTCTTCCCCTGGGTTTTTGTTTCCCAGGTGCAATACTTTGCACTTTTTTGCATTGAATCTAAGCTGCCATACATTTGACCATTCCTCCAACCTTGCCAAGTCCCTTTTTATCCTTTCCACCTCACCTTGTGTATCAACCCTGTTGCAGATCTTTGTGTCATCTGCAAAGAGACATACTTTCCCTTCCAGTCCCTCTGCAATGTCACTTATAAAGACATTAAAAAGGACCGGCCCCAGTACTGAACCCTGCGGTACCCCAAGATGCCAGCAGAGTAGGCCTCTGTGGTCTATTGAGTCTGCTTGAGGATCAGCACGCATTTGGGGCACCGTAGCTGCCTTCCTCGCCTCCCCCATGAACCCCCCCCAACCCCAACCCACGTCTGAAAACTCCTCCAGTTTTGGCATTATTCAGTTTCACCTTCCTCTATACCTGTCCGAGCCCTGCTTGAACCCCTCTACGGTACTAACAGCCACCAGTTCCGCAGGCAGTGCATTCCAGGGTTCCCCCACCCTCTTGGTGAAGTAAGTCTCCTTGTCTCCCCCTGAGTCTCCCGCCAATCAGCTTCATCATGTGCCCCGTGGTGGCCCCTACCTCCCTCAGCTGGAACACCTTATCTAGGCTTACCCTATTTACCCCTTAAGGTATTTAAAGACCTCAATCATGTCCCCTCCGTACCTCCTCTCTTCCAGGGAGTACAAGTTGAGCTCCTCAAGTCTGTCCTCATGGGACCTATCCCTCAGACCTTGCATCATCCCGGTTGCCCTCCTCTGGACCCTCTCCAAGAGTCCAATGTTTTTTTTTTTAAGTACGGGTGCCAAAACTGCATGCAGTACTCAAGGTGCAGTCTAACTAGGCAGTTATATAGAGGGAGAAGCACCTCCCGCCTTCTCGAGGTTATCCCCCCTGGCGATGCACACTAGCATTTTGTTTGCTTTGGTCGCAGCCCTTCTGCACTGTTCAAAGTTTTTAATCTTGGCATCCACTACCACCCCAAGGTCCTTCTCCCCAACCGAGGCCTGCAGTGTCTCGCCTCCCAAGAGGTACTCATGAGCTATGTGCCTAATACCCAGGTGTAGAAGCCTGCATTTCTTAGTATTAAACCTCAGTTTTCAGGCACATGACCACCTCTCCAGAATCTCCAGGACCCTCTGTAGTGCTTCTCTTCCCTCCTTCCCATCCACCACTGCTTCCCAGCTTCATCAGCAAAGAGGATCATCTTGCACCTGATGCCTTTTCTGATGTCTGAGATGTAAGCGCTGAACAGGAGTGGACCCAGCACCGATCCCCTGTGGGACCCTGCTAATGACCCTCCTAGGAGATGAAACCACCCCCTGACCACCACCTTCTGACACCTCTCAGCAAGCCAGTTCCCTATCCACCTGACCATCTGCTCCCCCACTCCCATTCCCCCCAGTTTTTCCAGCAGCCCCAGATGTGGCACCATCACACGCCTTGCTGAAGTCTAAAAAGAGGATATCCATCTTGGTCCAGCGCCTTTGTCACCCAATCATAGAACTCCACCAGGTTAGTTTGACATGATCTGCCCTGAACAAAGCCATGTTGATGGTCATCCAGATGGCCCCATACCTCCAGAACCCCCCCAGCTTTTCTTTTAAGATGGCCTCCATCATTTTACCTACCACTGACGTCAGGCTGACAGACCTATATTTCCCCAGCTCCTCATATGAGCCCCCTTTGTGGATAGGCACAATGTGGGCCAACCTCCAATCTTGAGACACCCACCCTGTCTGAAGGGAGGAGTTAAAAAGGTCCACCAGAGGTGCAGCCAGGGCATCCACCATCTCCTTTAGCACCCTGGGATGAAGACCATCTGGGCGAGGTGCCTCCTCCATTTTTAGGGACCTGAGAGCTTCCTTCACCCTACCCACAGAAATTTCAACATTTGTGACTTCCCTCCCTTCTGCAAATCTAACCTGCCTCCCCCCGTATGGTGCTGTCTTGCCATCCTCCCTAGTGAAGACTGAGGCAAAGTAATTGTTAAGTACCTCCTCCTGCTCCCCGGCCTCCTCAGCCCATCGACTCTCCGACCTCAGCTTACCAATCTGTCCCCTCATGTTCCTTCTTTCCCTGATGTACCTAAAAATACTTATCACCTCTCTTGAGCCACTGTGCCAACACAGAAACATAGACTTTGATGGCAGATAAGGATCACTTGGCCCATCTAGTCTGCCTATTTTCCCTACCTACAGGATAAGCTGCAGATCCTAGTTAACTAACAGCCTATTTCTTCCTACCCCCCCCACAAGAATTGCCTTATGTCTGTCCCGTGCATTCTTGAATTCTCCCACAGTTTTTGACCCCACAACCTCCTCAGGAAGGCGGTTCCATGTGTCCACCACCCTTTCTGTGAAAAATACTTCCTCACATTGCCCCTGAGCCATCCTCCCTCTATCTTCAAATTGTGTCCCCTTGTTCTGGCACATCTCTTTTTCTGAAAGATGCTACCCTCTTGGACTTTGTTGATTCCACTGAGGTACTTAAATGTTTCTATCATGATCCCCTCTCCCTCCTTTCCTCAAGGGTATACATATTAAGCTCCTTTAGTCTCTCCTCATATGGCTTCTCTTGCAGACCTTGCACCATTTTAGTTGCCCTCCTCTGGACTGCCTCCATCCTGTCTGTGTGCTTGTGGAGATGGGGTCTCCAGAAATGGATGCAGTACTCCAGATGGGGTCTCATCAACTGTCTGTACAGAGGGATAACAACTTTCTGTTTTCTGCTGGTGATGCATCTCCTTATACATCCCAGTAACCCCCCAGCCCTCCCTACTGCCTTCTCACATTGCTTGCTAACCTTAAGGTCATCTGATATGATTACTCCCAGGTCCCTTTCCATTTTTGTTGTTATTACTACCTCCCCCCCATTGTGTAATCTTCCCCTGGATTTTTGTTTCCCAGGTGCATTATTTTGCACTTTGCATTGAATCCAAGCTGCCATACTTCTGACCATTCCTCCAACCTTGCCAAGTCCCTTCTCATCCTTTCAATGCCTCCTTGTGTATCAACCCTGTTACAGATCTTTGTATCATCTACAAAGAGGCATACTTTTTCTTCCAGTCCCTCTGTATGTCACTTACTGTATAAAGACATTAAAAAGGACTGGACCCAGTATTGAACCCTGCAGTACCCCACTAGTAACCCCTCTTTCTTCAGAGTGGACTCCATTTACAATTACCTTCTGTGTCCTGTTGTCCAGCCAATGTTTTACCCAGGCTACCACCCTGGGACCCACTCCCAGGCTGGTTAATTTGATTATTAATCTTTTGTGTGGGACTGTGTCAAATGCCTTGCTAAAGTCTATGTCGGCTATGTCCACAGCCCCTCCCTGGTCTACTGTTTTGGTCACCCAGTCAAATAAATGAATTTGATTTGTCTGACATGACCTTCCTGCTGTGAACCCATGCTGCCTTGGGTCCTATGCCCTACTGGCCTCTATGAACTCAACAATTCTTTCCTTCAGAAGTGATTCCATCACTTTCCCTACCACAGAGGTCAAACTGACAGGCCCGTAGTTTCCTGCCTCTGTCTTGCTCCCACTTTTGTGAAGGGGTATCACATCCGCCTTCCTCCAGTCCTCAGGTGCCACACCATCCTCCAATGATTTGTTAAAAAGGGTAGTCAGTGGTGTCACTAGTTCTCCTCTTAATTCTTTTAGAATTCTGGGGTGAATTCCATCAGGCCCCATTGCTTTGTCCACCTTCAGTTTTAAGAGTTCTTTCAGAACCCTTTCTCCTGTGAAAGGACTGGGATTGACCTCCTATCCAGAGTGCTTCTGTTAATTGGATTGGGCACCTCCTGTCCTCCTCTTTTGTGAATACTGAGCAGAAGTATTCATTCAGTATCCCTGCTTTTTCACTGTCCCTCTCTGCCCACCCACCGTCCTTTCTATTCAGCCTCACTATCCCTCCCTTTGTCTTTCTATGCTCCCTGATGTACCTATAAAAGGTTTTATCCCGCTTCTTAACCAAGTTGGCTATCTTTTCCTCAGTTTGGGCCTTTACTATTCTGACTTCTCTCCCTTCTTCCTTCTTAACTGGTACAGTTCTCTGTCCTGCTTTTTCTGTGTTTCCTTATACTTCCTGAATGCTATACTTTTTTCCCTAACATTTTCCACCACCTCTTTTGAGAACCATTGTGGCTTTTTCTTTTGTTCTGATTTGTTTATTGCCTTCACACAAAGGCTTGTTGCCTCTGTGATGGCAGTTTTGATGTTTCCCCATAGTTGCTCCACCCCTTCTTCTAGCCTGTTTGTTAGTGCTTTTCTAAGGCACTCTCCCATCTTGCCAAAGTCAGCCCTCCTGAAGTTCAATACTCTCACTTTTGTATGGCTTGACTCTGTAGCTGAGTTTATCGTGAACCATACTGTTTGGTGGTCACTTGTTTCCAGATGGCTACTCACTTCTAGATCTGAGATCCTCTCGCTGTCCTCATTTGAGAGTATGAGGTCTAAGATTGCTCCCTCATGAGTGGGTTCCAAAACTAGCTGTCTGAGGAATGCCACCTGTAGGGCATCAAGAATGGCCCTGCTCTTGAATGTGGCTGCAGCAAAGGTGCTCCAGTTAACATCTGGCATATTCAGGTCCCCCATCAACAGTCTCTCCCCTTCTCTGCCATCCTAAGGATGCCTTCTATCATATCCTTGTCAATTCCCTCTCCCTGACATGGGGGTCTGTATACAACCTCTGTGCGGATTGTGGTGCCATTTCCAGTCTCTAAGGTGACCCACAGTGCCTCCTCTCCTCCTTGTTTACTTTTTTGTTCCATTGCTTTTATCCCTTCCCTTACATAGACAGCCACTCCTCCCCCTCTTCTACCCTCCCTGTCTCTCCTGTAGGCTGTGTACCCTGGTATGTTAACATCCCAGTCATGGTTCTCTGTGTACCATGTTTCTGTGACTGCTATGATATCCAGGCATCCCTCTTCCATCAATGCCACAAGTTCAGGGAGCTTGTTGCCCAGACTATGGGCATTGGTTCTCATTACCCTCCATTTCTTGATGGCCTTACCCCTTTTTGCCCCATTCCTGTCCTTATTGCATTTGTCATTTTCTCCATTTAACCCTGCCCTTCTCCCAGTTGACATCTCTATCTTGGTATTTACTTCACTTACTACCCTGATTTTTTGGGGGGAGGCTAGGATTTCCCTGCTCCTTTCCAGTGCCTCCCCCTTGGCTAGTTTAAATGCTTGCCAATGAAGCATTTAAACCTATCACCTAGGATCCTGGTTCCTCTCCTAGTCAGATGCAGACCATCACGCCAGTATAGGCCTGCAGCACTCCAGGTGGATCCCCAGTCCCCAATGAAGCCATATCCCTGAGCTCTGCACCAGGTTTTCAACCACTGATTGATTCCCATGGTGTGGAGGACCTTAGCCTCATCCATGCCATAGACAGGCAGCACCTCCGAGAAGGTTACCGTGCGTGCTTCTTGTCTAAGGCCCCTCCCCTACTCCACAAACTTTTCCTGCACTGCTCTGATCCCTTTCTTAGCCAGGTCATTTGTCCCTAGTTGGACAACGACATCCAGCTCCCTCTCCTGTGCAGCTGCTCCAGCGATCCTGAGGATTCACTCCCTGTCACTCCAAGCCATGGCACCAGGCAGGCACCTTACCTCCCTCTCCCCCCCTTCCTCCCCCAGTTCTACCCTCCTAACAATGGAGTCCCCCACCATGAGTTGTTTCCTTCCCCTGTGGGGTCCCATGCCATCCTCCTATAGGTCTCCTTTGTGGAGGTTCCCAGCATCCTCCTTGGTCTCCACTGCGGGTGCCTCCATAGAGGAACCACACTTTGCTAGAATGGCATATGAATTGTGGAGAGGTACAACTGGAGGGATGCGCCTCTGTTCCACCACCCTCACCCTCCCTGAGCCCACTGTGGTCCAACCACTCCTCTTTGTTGGCATCCTCTGAGGCAACGGCAGTGACCCTGGTGGTCCCTGGGTGGAAGAGGAGGTCCCCCAAATCCTGCCCAACTCAGCCTGGAGATGGGCAACCTCCTCCCTCAGCCCAGAGAGGTGCCTGCAGATGGGACAACACTGCACCCTCCAGAACATCTCCCGGAAGACTGCTGCTCCACAGCCACTGCACTGCACCACTCTTATCATGTCTTATTTCTGGCCCCTTAACTGTTGTTTGGAATATTTACTCTTTCCTCTGTTTTTTTTCTGTTTTTTCTTCTCCCTACTTACTTACGGCCTCTGTGCCCTTTAAGTTCCTGATCTTCCTGTTCTGAGAAAAGAAGTTATATTTCTCAGTAGTCTCCTTACTTGCTCAGAGTCAGACCTCCAGCAGCTGGTGGGGACGAGAGCTACTCTTTTCCTTCTAGGATGGTGAGTCTTTGTGGCTCTGTGATCACTCACTTTCTGCTCCCAAACAGGAAGTTCCTGTTGTCAGTCAAATCCTGTGCCTATAAAAGTACAACTGGCTTGGGGGGGGTGGAGGGGAGGAAAGGAGGGCAATATAGTCCCAGTAGAGAAGTATAGTTATAACAGAAGCTCCTTCTGCTTAGTGTTCTCTGCCTGTTCTCTGTCAGAAGCTATCTATAGCAGTGTTTAACTCTGGCTTTAACCTGGCTTCCTTCTAGCTAAGCCACTCCCCCTACTTCACAGCTCTTTCTACACTTAGTAATTGCACAGATAACAATTCCCTTCAGCCACCTGAGACAAACACCTAGATAACTGCACAGATAACAATTCACTTCAGCCAAATCAGACAAACACTAACTTTTTTTTGTTTTGTTTTTACCCTAAATTGAAGGTCCCAGTAGTAGAGTTCTAGTTCTTTAGTCCCAGTAGAGAAGTATAGTTATAACAGCAGCTCCTTCTGCTTGGTGTTCTCTGCCTTTTCTCACCTTGGCCGATCTAACCACCCAGGCTACCTTCCTGGCTATCATATCATACTCTCCCTTGTCCATAACCGCACGTGAGTGTCTGTATTGGCTATAAGCAGCCCTTTTCTCCCTCACTGCTTCCTGGACCTCCCTAGTCCACCAGCTCAGCTTTTTGGCTCTACCTGACTTGCTTTGAACCTTTGTGCAGGTCTTGGTAGCTCCCAGGAGTCCTCCTTTGATAATTTTCCACCTGGACTCTGTGTCTATTTACAGTCTGATCCCCTCCAAGTGACCCCGGAGGATCTGCTCCATACCCTTGAAGTCTGCTCTCCTGAAGTCAACTACCGCGGTTTTTGTGCAATCCTCTCCACATCCAGGTCTAGGGCAAAACCAGACCATGGCATGATCACTCCCCACCATTGGTCCCCAACCACTAGGTCACTCACCAGTTCATAATCCATCAGGACCACATGCAGGATATGACCCTCCCTCACTGGGTCAGCAACCAGCTGGGAAAGGAATGCGTTCTGAAAGACATCCAGCAGGCACTGTTCCCTGGCCGATGAGGATGCCATAGTTCCCCAGTCAGCCCCTGGCATGTTTACATCCTCCAGCACCACCGTTCTACCCTCCCTCTGACCACAGTGGTCCCTAAGATTTGCCACCAGGCCTTCATCAAGTTCATCTACCTGCATGGGTGGCCTATAAACCAGCCCCAGATTCACCCTCTTGCCCCCAGATGCCTGCAAGGTGACGCATAATGCCTCTACATGCCCCTCTGCCCTCCACTTTGCTTATCCTTATGCCGTTCCTAATGAAGAGTGCTACCCCCCCACCCACAGCCCTGTCCTTCCTGAAAACAGTGTACTCCAACAGGTTTAGGTCCCAATCATGCCTGGGAGTGGCACACATTTCAGTGACAGCTGACACATCCACTTCTCCCTCTACTAACATTGCCTGAAGCTTGGGCATCTTGTTTCTGAAGTTCCTGGCGTTCATCAGGAATACCCTCCAGCCCTTCACCCTTCCCCTCCCCCCAACCTGGGCACTTCCAGGTAGCTGCTTGCTGGAGATCCCCCTTGCACAGTTGGTTTCTCCCGTTCTACACTGCCCCCCCTCTGCTTGGGGGGGGAAGGCCAAGCCCTTCCTTGATGTGTATGCTATGGACATCCTCAAGCACCAGCTGTCCCCCCCTCACAAGTTTAAACCCCATCTAACTTTGATGAATTTAGTCAGTTTTTGTTTCAGTACCTCTTTCCCCCTCAAATTGAGGTGGAGCCTATCCCTTACATATAGCCCTTTTTCCTCCCAGGTTGCACCCCAGTTTCCCAAAAACCCATACCCCCCAACCTCACACCACATCCCCAGCCAGTCATTTACCCCTCTATTTTTTTGTTTATTTCCCATGCAAGCTCTAGGCACTGGAAGGATCTCTGAGAAGGAGGCCAAGCATCCTACAACAAGACAGACCCTGGCTAGCTCCCGGAATCTTGCCTGAATCTCCAGCACACTATTTCCCTCTATGTCATTTGTGCCCAGCTGCACTAATATGTCGGCGGTTCCACCACATTCCTTCACCAGAGCATAGACAAGGTACTTGGCCTTATGCACAGTCAGACCAGATATACTCTTGACCTTTACAGCACAGGGTTTTCCCTCATCTCGTCCTTCCCACTTAATACCCCTAATCATGGAGTCCCCCAATATGAGCATTTTAACCTCCTCCTTTCCCCTGAGCCTGCCTTCTTTTTTTGCCACCCCCCCTTCGCTTTTACTATTTCATTTTCCCTGGCCACACCCACTATTTGGGTGCCATTGGCTGCCTTATTCCTCCTGCTCGAGCACTTTCTACCAACTGACCCATCTTCCCCCTAGCTCCCTAGCTCCCCACTTTTCACTATGCCACTTTGGTCCCACCCTGCAGCACCTCCGGGAACTAAGGGCCCCTCCTGTCCCTTGGAGAAGCTTGCTTCTGCCCTCTCGACATCCTTTTTTCTACTGTCCCTCTCACCACATCCCTGCTGGTCTCCACTCACCCTCCATACCAAGTCCTCACCCTCCCTTCCCAGACACTCCAATCTCCCTGCACTAGCCCGGACTCCCCCCTTAGCTCCTATGCCCTTGCCCCCCCTCATTTACACATACTCTGTGCCCACTGCTTACTGCTCCCCCTGCCACTACTGTTTAGTTGCTTTCAAGTTGAGTACTATTTTCCTCTTTAAATCAAGCTGGCCAACGTACCGCTGCACAGTCCACCAAGCCTGCAACCAACAAGGGAGTGTGGTAACTGGGTACCCAAGGTTGATGGATGGGATTGCGGGGTCTCATGCTGAGTCTGTGAAACTGGTACCAGTTGTGGGTAACAACATTAATGTGTTCCGTCTGATTATTATGCAGTTTAGATAGCCAGGGCTCTGGATATCCACATTGGTACAAAGTGAATGCTTCTTATAATTTGTTTAACTGGTATCTACTCAGTTGGAGGGTTTTCACCAGCACCAAATTCAAACCAATCTAATCAAATGTAAATATGTAGATAATAATCATTGCGTAACCTCTAGTCCCTTTGTTTCCCCATTCCTAATCCCTTATACCCCTTAAAAAATACTGTTATTGTTGTTTTGCAAATGTGTTGTCATGAGCAGATTATTAGAGAAAGTCTTTAATTTATGAAATGTCTGAAATGTCACTGGGTCATATGTTGGGTTGGCTAATGGTTACAGTGGGTGGTATGACATCCCAGGGGGTTGTACCAGGTAACAGCCAGCCCACTTAAAAGGTAAACTCTGGGTGGAGGCGCTGTGCAAAGGTAAAAGCATGAAATAGAACCAGTTAAAGTAAGGTTTGGGAACCCAGGCCCCTCAACCTACATCCTGAGTAGTAGGCAGGGGTAGTAGCCCTTGGAGTAGCGCCACCTAGGGGTTACAAAATGGAGGCACCACTGCGATTCTACTGTTAGCCACGTCCCTACCCAGCATGGACCCCCCCATTTTGTATACAGTATATTAGACCCTTAAAATGGCTGCCATCGCCTAGCTCTAGAAATGTGTTTTGGCACCAAAACTGCTGTAAGCCTGTTCACTGCTGGTTCAGTGAATGCTAGTGAGATGTGCCACTACTGTTTAATTGCTTTCAAGTTGAGTACTGTTTTCCTCTTTAAATCAAGCTGGCCAATGTATAGTTGCACAGTCCACCAAGCCTGTAACCAACAAAGGTCTTTGGTAACTGGGTACCCAAGGTTGATGTATGGGATTGCGCCGCCTAGGAGTTACAGTGATATGAAGCAATAAATGCCAGAGTGTCTGCTGACTTAACGTTTCAGTCCTCCAAGCAATAGCTTTGTCAGAGGTTCTGATAAACCTCAATAACTGAGAGGCTACTGAACTTCCTAGGAGCACAGCTTTTGTGTGTGGGGGTAGGGGGTAGGGGGGAGTGCTGATCCATAAAAACAGTAGAGGAGCCAGGCTCCACCATCCCTAGAGCGAGCCACGTTTTATACACACCATGGAGAGCTGTTAGACTATAAAGTGAATTATGAAAAATCAGAGTTAATACAACTCAATGGATCACATACTGCCTATTTCAAAGAATGTTTACCCTTCAAATGGGCTGCAAGAAACACAGTCAAATATTTGGGAGGTGAGGTCACTCCAGCCCTACACAAATTATTCACCCTTAATTATGAAAAACAATTTGGGAAGATACAGTCTGTCACTGCCAGTTGGAAACTATTGCCATTCAATGTGTGTGGTATATACTCTCAAAATGAAACATAGAAACGTAGAATGTGTCAGCAGAAAAGGTCCAGTAGGCCCATCTTATCTGCCATATTTTCTTTGCCTATTTCTACACCCTGGACTCTATTCGGTCACAGGTGTCCCCCCTTCTCCCTTTCCTCTATTAAGCCCATGTGCCTGTCCCACACATGCTTGAAGCTCACAACTGTCTTCACCCCCACCACCTCTACTGGCAGGCTGTTCCAGGTGTCCACTACCCTTTCTGTAAAGAAGTGTTTCCTCACATTCCTCTTAAACTCCCCCCTCAAGCTTCATAGCATGTCCCCATGTTCTGGTTCTCCTCCTCTAAAAGGGACTCACCTCCTGCACTTTGTTCACTCCTGTGAAATTCTTATAGGTCTCAACCCTGTCCCCTCTCATCCTCCTATCTTCCAGTGAGTATATGTTGAGCTCCTGTAGCCTTGCCTCATATAGTTTCTCTTGCAACCCCCGCACCATTTTGGTAGCCTTTATCTGGACCCTTTTAGAAACATAGAATAGAAACATAGAAACATAGAATCTGATGGCAGATAAGGACTGTTTGACCCACCTAGTCTGCCCATTTCCCTACCTAATGGATAAGCTGCAGATCCTAGTTAACCAACAGCCTACTTCCTCCTACAACCCACTAGAATTGCCTTATGTCTGTCCCATGCATTCTCGAATTCCCCCACTGTTTTTGACTCCACGACCTCCTCAGGAAGGCTGTTCCATGCATCCACAACCCTCTCCATTAAAAAATACTTCCTCACATTACCTCTGAACCGTCCCCCCATCTTCAAATTGTGCCCCCTTGTTCTTGCACATCTCTTTTTCTAAAAGATGCTACCCTCTTGGACTTTGTTGATTCCCTTGAGGTACTTGAAAGTTTCTATCATGTCCCCCCTACCTCCTTTCCTCAAAGGTATACATATTAAGCTCCTTTAGTCTCCCTTCATATGGCTTCTGTTGCAGACCCTGCACCATTTTAGTTGCCCTCCTCTGGACTGCCTCCATCCTGTCTATGTCCTTGTGGAGATGGAGTCTCCAGAACTGGATGCAGTACTCCAGATGGGGTCTCACGAACTGTCTGTACAGAGGCATAACAACTTCTTGTTTTCTACTGGTGATGCCTCTGCCTATGCATCCCAGTATCTCCCCAGCCCTCCTTACTGCCTTTTCACATTGCTTGCCACCCTTTAAGTCATCTGATATAACTACCACCACCCCCGGTCCCTTTCCATTTCTGTTGTTGTCAGTATCTCACCCCCATTGTGTACTCTTCTCCTGGGTTTTTGTTTCCCAGGTGCATTACTTTGTACTTCTTTGCTTTGAATCTAAGCTGCCATACATTTGACCATTCCTCCAACTTTGCCAAGTCCCTTCTTATCCTTTCCACCCCACCTTATGTATCAACCCTGTTGCAGATCTTTGTGTCATCTACAAAGAGACATACTTTCCTTCCAGTCCCTCTGCAATGTCACTTATAAAGACATTAAAAAGGACTGGACCCAGTACTGAACCCTGTGGTACGTCACTAGTAACCCCCCTTTCTTCACTGTGGACTCCATTTACTATTATCCTTTGCGTCCTGTTGTCCGGCCATTGTTTTACCCAGGCTACCACCCTGGGACCGACTCCCAGGTGGGCTAATTTGTTTATTAATCTTTTGTGTGGGACTGTGTCAAATGATTCGCTAAAATCTAGGTAGGCCATGTCCACAGCCCCTCCCTGGTCTACTGCTTTGGTCACCCAGTCAAAGAAATCAATTAGATTCGTCTGACATGACCTTCCCACTGTGAATCCATGCTGCCTTGGGTCATGTGCCCCACTGGCCTCTAGACACTCAACAATTCTTTCCTTCAGAAGTGATTCCAACATTTTCCCTACCACAGAGTTCAAAGTGACAGGTCTGTAGTTTCCTGCCTCTGTCTTGCTCCCACTTTTGTGAAGGGGAATCACATCCACCTTCCTCCAGTCCTCAGGTACCACACCATCCTCCCATGATTTGTTAAAAAGGGTAGTCAGTGGTGTCACTAGTTCTCCCCTTAGTTCTTTTAGAATTCTAGGGTGAATCCCGTCTGGCCCCATTGCTTTGTCCACTTTCAGTTTTAGGAGTTCTTTCAGAACCCTTTCTTCTGTGAAAGGACTGATATCGACCACCCTATCCAGAATGCTTCTATTGACTGGATTAGATACCTCCCCCTCCTCTTCTTTTGTGAATACTGAGCAGAAATATTTGTTCAGTATCCCTGCTTTTTCACTGTCCCCCTCTGCCCACCCACCCTCCTCTTTATTCAGCCTCAGAATCCCTCACTTTGTCTTTCTTTGCTCCCTAATGTACCTATAAAAGGTTTTATCCCCCTTCTTAACCGAGTAGGCTATCTTTTTCTCAGTTTGGGCCTTTGTTATTTTGACTGCCTTCCCCGCTTCCTTCTGCTTTAACTGGTACAGTTCTCTGTCCTGCTTCTTCTGTGTTTCTTTATACTTCCTGAATGCTATCTTTTTCTCCCTAACCTTCCCAGCCACCTCTTCTGAGAACCATAGTGTTTTTTTCTTTTGTTTTGATTTGTTTATTTGCTTTACACAATGGCTTGTTGCCTCTGTGATGGCAGTTTTAATGTTTCCCCATTGTTGCTCCACCCCTCCTTCTTGCCTGTTTGCTAGAGCTTTTCTGAAGCACTCTCCCATTTTGACAAAATCAGCCCTCCTGAAGTCCAGTACCTTCACTTTTGTATGGCTTGACTCTACCCTGTCAATGTCTTTGTGGAGGCATGGCCTCCAGAACTGGACCCAGTACTCCAGGTGGGGTCTCACAAGTGAGCAATACAGTGGCAGCACCACCTTTCTTCTTCTGCTAGAAATCCCCCTCCCTGTATGTAACCCCTAGGTGGTGCTATCCCAAGGGCTACTACCCCTGCCTGTTTGACTACGGACAGGTTGAGGGGCCTAGGTCCTATGGCGGGTGCCTCCACCCAGAGGTCAGGGTTTGTAGTGGTTAGACTAGCTTGGTCACAGCCCTCTGGGACACTGACACCCCCTCTAGTGGCTCACACAGTACCCCGGAGTTACAGCCCCAATACCCCACGTATACACACTGTTCACTCTTATAGCTACCACTTACCCTTGAGACTGATTCTGCAGCATGTCTCTGAGGACCCACTGTAAAATAAGGTTAAACAACATACACAGCAAAACACAATACTGTTTCCATAAGTACCAACACCACAGACAGTATACAGTATAACAACAACAAATCTGATTTATTTAGGGGGCAGTAACACGGGAGGGGAAAATCAGGTTAATTGGTGGCATTAAATCACAGTACTGTGCACACATACAGGGTCTGAAAAGTCACACTCTGAGTACCCAGGTTGGGGGGGCCAGCCAGATCCGTTGCCCGGGGTTGGCTGGCAAGTGCAGATGGATGGGGCCCTGTAGAAGAAAATATATGCAAAACACCCAATTGTAATATGAAGCCAGATGGCTCAGTCCATGAAGCAGGGAAACAACAAGAATTAGATGACACACTTGTGATTGAAAACTGACTTCAGGGGAATACCCTGATTTGTACTCACAATACCCAAGCTGAGGACCAGATGGTTGATGTTTTTCTGGATTGCCAGAACAACAGGGCATGGAGACAAGGTCCTTGTGACTGGACCCACTGCAGTTGATAGCAAATGTATTTAGTCCAAGCTAAGCTGGGGTTTGCTTCCAGCTTCAGCACAAAGCACACAGCATGGGGCATTGGAAATAGCGATTCCCCACAAGCACTACACACATTCATATGTAAAAGGAAAGTACTATAGCAGGCAGGCTGCTCCTTGATCCCGATTGCAATTACTTCAAAATACCCAGGAGCACACACAGCAGCTTCAGTTCCTGACAGACCAAGCGCAATTGAGCAATTTCTCCAGTCTTCTACAGGGTGAGCCTGGTTTCCACTCTTCAGACTTCCTTCTTTCTCCTCACAATCGAATTCAGTCCGAACTGGCACTTGTGATGGCTGCAGACCGAACCGCAGGGCCTCACATGCGCTTCCCGCATGAAACTATACACCGCAGAAGCACACAGCTCCTTCTCTCTTCACTGTCACAACTGATCTGATCTTTCCAGTCACAGAGCAGGGCATTTCCTCTAGCTCCACACCATTCTGTTGGCTGGTTTGGCTGTCACTCACAATGAGACTCCGTCTGTTGGTGGAAAAAGGTGCCAAGGTCAAAACTACATTTCCCAGAGTCACTGCCCATACAATCCCCTTGTGGCTGGCTCAAAATTGAGAGTCTAAGTTCCGATTCGTCCACAGGCTCCATTTTAGGGTCTCCCTATCATCCTGATTGGTCCAAGTCAGCTATTCGGAACCAAAATGAAAGAGCTACACTGAAACAGTTCATGCTGAAATGAAGACAGGTTAGACAAACTACATTTTCTCAGTCATTCTAAATGATTTCTGACAAACAGTTATATCTTTCAACAAGGCTCTCTTTGTACATGTAGCAACGGCAGAAACAGAGCGAATTGACAGCAGCTCGGGCGGGATTTGAGCATTAAATACACAGTCCCCCCATACAAACTAATTGGAGGCTGAAATAGCACTCACTTGGAACCACATTTAAACAGCTCAGACGCCGAACACTGCCCAGACTTGGAGCATTCAGGCAAGCTCCTGGAAGACTTTTGGCAACCCCCATTTGCAGGGGGGTTACTCACTTCCTGGCCTGGAAAAACTTGGCGTCTGCGTCAAGTAAGTACCCCCATAAATTTCAACACAACCATGTACATTTACATCAATATCACATTAGGCTTATACATGTAATCATCAGTCAACATATCACCTTACCAGAAACACATTTCTGAAACTTTTCAGTACACCACTTTTTACACAGTGTTATATACACATTGTTCCGTAACTCAAGTTATTACCTCCTGTACATGAAACCTGAAGAGAGGGGGGCCTTCCCTATCTGCTACCTTGGGGCTGGATGGGGCAGGGACACCATATCTAGAGAGCAACACAATTAACTTGGAGTTAGCACTTATGCTCAGTTTGGGCAATGAGTTTGGGGACACATACACTCTTTTATGAATAACATTGAGAGGCAAGTCCACAGGCCTTCCAAGGGAATCATAACTGAGGTGCACCACAGGCTTTACAACTCGACCAGTCTTTCTAGGGGGAACTGTTACAGTCTCTGCACCCTGAGCCTCATTTTCAGCATTGTCCTCACTTGTCAGGGGAGTCTCCATTGGGGTAGAGAGGCTAGAACTTGGGGCACTTTCAGCTCCAGGAGTTACAATCTCTGAGTCCACAACACTTGGCTCACATGGGGAGTTTTCTGACACTGACAGTGAATTATCAGGGCACGCAATACACTCTTCTTGTTCTGGTATATCACCAGTTTGTCCCAGTCCATCATTTTCCTCATCTGAAAACTCAAACACTTCAACCATACACAATGATTCCATATCATCTGACTTGATGCTTTGCACTTCTCTTTCTGGGAGCATTGGCTCCAGGGACAAAGCTGGGGGCTTAGACAGTCCAGAAGGCCCAGCTTCATCTCCAGGATTGACTAGGGGATTGCCCCAAAACAATTGACTCAGTTCGTAAGAAAGGTAGTATTCAAAGCCACACTCACTTTCCTCTGACATGGACTGACAGTCATGTTCAGCTGGGACTTGTGGAGGGGAACACTTTAACTCAGCTTCTGTAGGTGCAGGCTTTCTTGATTTTTGCTTAGCAGCAGCTCTAGTCACTGGTCCAGAGGGGGCATTTTCAGGGGGCTCAGATTCAATCAAGATTTGTCCAATGGGCAGTAAATGATTTCTGTGCATTGTTTTCACATCTTTTGAATTATTCTCAGGCCTTACTTTCTACACAGACAGATCATCTAGTTTGCCCACTACAATGTGAGAGAGATGGTGCCATCTGTCAGCAATCTTATGTTTGCCATGCAGTCCCAGATTTCTTAGCAATACCCGATCTCCCTCCTGGAGTTCCTGTGCTTTCACCTTTTTATCATACCTTTCTTTGTTGGCCAGATTTCTTTTGGCAGCCATGGTTTGAGTCAGTTGGTACGCATGATTTAGCTAGGTCTTTAACTTTTGCACATACTGTAAATAGTTGTCAGCACGAACCCCATCAGGAGAAACTCCAAAACATACATCTACCGGCAGTCGAGCTACTCTTCCAAACATCAGGCGGTAGGGGGAGAACCTAGTGGCATCCTTTTGATGCAGTTGTAGGCAGGTACCAGGGTGCTAATTTGTTGGCTCCATCTAGGCTTGTCCTTTGGGTGGAGGGTGCCTAGCATATCTAGCAAAGTGCGGTTGAAACGTTAAGGCTGCGGGTCCTCCTGGGGGTGGTTAGGGGTGGTTCTGGACTTTTGCACTCCCCACAGAGAAAGCATCTCTTTGATCAAATGACTCTCAAAGTCTCTCCCTTGATCAGAATGGATTCTTTGTAGAGCCCCATAGTGAACAAAAAAGTTTTCTACAAGTACTTTTGCCACAGTGGATGCCTTCTGGTCCTTGGTGGGGAAAGCTTAGGCATATCTTGTAAAATGGTCAATGACCACCAGCACATTACTAATATTTCTTTGCTCTGACTCCAAACTCAGGAAATCAATACAGACCAGCTCCATGGGGGCACTGGTGGTGATGTTAACAAGGGGGGGGCAGACCTCTGGGGCAGGGCTTTCCTCTGTAAACAGCGACTACAAGTTTGAATGTGTTGCTCAACATCAGCACCCATCTTAGGCCAATAGATTCTGGATCTCACCAAGTCAAGTGTTCTGTCTATACCAAGGTGCCCCATATGGTTGTGTAAGGACTTCAGTACTGAGTCTTGAAAGGCAGTGGGCAGCACTAGTTGTTGTTTGTCTATTTGTCCCCCTCTGTCTACTGTTTCTCTGTATAACAGTCTATTGATCAGTTTCAACTTAGGACCTTCCTTGTATAACAATGCAGTTCTCAAATCAGTAAAGCATAATTTGGACACATCTTTCCCCTGTGTAGAGGGCTTCTAAAGCTGATTTGATCATGGGATCTTGGGATTGAGCCCACTGAATACTATCATTGTCCAGCTGAGGCAGTGCACCAATGTCTGTTGCAGAAAAGTGGCAATAAGCAGCAGGTATGCAATTCTCAGAGGGTCCCAAACAATCCACCATACAGTCCACTGCGTCCTTGGATATTTGTTCCTCCCTGTCAAACTTCTGGCAGAGTGCTTGAATTTCAGGTTCTGACAGTCTGACCCAGTCATTCTGGGGGAACAGGCCTCCAGGAGAGAGCATCAGCATCTATGTGGTTCAGGCCTGCTCTGTATTCAACAGCATAGTCTTATGTAGATAATGCAGAAAACCACCTATGGCCAGTGGCATCCAACTTAGCTGAAGTCTGCACATAGGTCAAAGGATTATTGTCAGTTTTTACTAGTATCTTAGCCCCATACAAGTACTCATGGAACTGGTCAACAATGGCCCACTTCAAAGCTAGGAACTCTAACTTATGTACAGGATAGTTCTTTTTGGATGGGGTCAGGCGTCTACTGGCAAAGGCCACCGGTCTCATGTCATTCTCGTGCTCTTGGTACAATACAGCCCCCAAGCCTTGCAGGATAGCATCAGTGTGTAAGACATAGGGCTTCGCTGGATCTGCATAGGCAAGGACAGGAGCGTGGGTAAATTGATATATAATCTCATGAAAAGAACTTCACACTCAGGTATCTATCTGGCTCCAAATACTTCATTAGGACAGAAATATACTATCTCAGGCTCAGAAGAAACCGACCTCTTATATTTTTTGTTAGTAGGATGGTAACCTTGAGTAAGATTAAGTAAAGGACAAATCAATCTTGAATAGCCCTTGATGAACCGGTGATAGTAACCACAGAACCCCAGAAATCTTTGCAGTTCTTTTAGATTGTGGGGCTGTGGCCAGGTGGTCAAGACCTCAACTTTACTCGGATCTATTTCTATTCCCTCGGTGGATACTATGTGTCCCACATACTTCACAGAGGTTTCTTGGAGGTAGAAGACTTGGTTTGCTGGCCAAGGCACCTAGCTTCACCTGAGCTCTTTCCTTCTAAGACTGCTTGAAAGGCAGAGTAGAGAACCTTACCAGAGCAAGGGAAAAGGATTAAGACTTCTTTTGGCTAAGCAGATTTACTGTGTGGTGTTGTTTTTATTTTTTACTCACAGGGATTGCTACTGTTTGTTGCTAACATTTCATTGCTTTATTTTTCTCTGATTCAAATTGTTGTTGCTGGTATACCTTCTTCTGCATTATTACAAGGTATGCCTACAGGTGTGTGCTAACAGATTACTGCTGTAATCTTCTGATTCAAATTGTCTTTTGCAAGGTATATCTTCTGTTACTGCTTTATTTTTCTCTGTAGCAAAGTGTTTCTTACAGGTATATCTTCTCTGAAATTATTACAGGTGGAGCTTACATTTTGTGACTTTTTTATCATTGGGCTAAGCAAAATTACTGTTTGACACTGTTTTATTTTATTCTTGTTTTTTGTTGAAAAGGTTTGTTGTCTCAGAAGTGTTTCAGTCTCCTTCTCACATTGAAGGAGCTAATTGCTTTCCTCCACAGCTCTTCCAAAGGATTAGGTGTGTATGTGGGGGGTGGAGCTGGAAAACTGTCAGTAAATTCCAACAGAAAGAAGGGTTAAAAGGTCAGGTTAGTTGATATCTTGGAGGTAGAAGACTTGGTTTGCCGGCCAAGGCACCTAGCTTCACCTGAGCTCTTACCCTCTAAGACTGTTTGAAAGGCAGAGTAGAGAACCTTACCAGAGCCAGGGAAAAGGATTAAGACTTCTTTTGGCTAAGCAGATTTACTGTGTGGTGTTGTTTTAATTTTTTACTCACAGGGATTGCTACTTTTTGTTGCTAACATTTCATTGCTTTATTTTTCTCTGTAGCAAAGTGTTTCTTACAGGGTATATCTTCTCTAAAATTATTACAGGTGATGCTTTATAGGTTTTACAGTTTTATCTAACATTAGGATAAGCTTTCAGGGTTACTGCATTTGTTGTTGACTGATTGTTTCTGCTCTTACCTCCTTGTTCTTTCATCCGTGGTTCTTCTTTTTGGCAGGGGAAGGGCCCAGCCACCACCCCATCCAACCACCCACAATACACTCCTTTTATAGGGTACCACAGTTGACATTTCCTGTGGCAGAGCAAGGAAGGGCGGATCAGTGGGGCATCACAAAGTGAGCTCATTTACAGGGCACTAGTAATTTAACTTGTTATAACAAGTTAAACAAAACAAAACACATCAAACCATTACTTGCATTTCTTCCTTCTAATTACTCTGACTAGGTTATAAACCCAGCAACTTATCTGGAATGGATATCATTAACTGCAGGTACTGTGGAACAGTTTCTGAAGGACAGTCTTACAGGATTTAGGACACTGTCTACATGCTGAGCCATTGGAGATCTTAGGGCTCAGCTCCGGGCAGCATGGGCAGAGTTGCATGCCTCAAATTTCATATTCAAGAGAAATACATTATAAGAACCACCGCCATTTCCCCAGCATCCAACAGAAAACCTCGACCGCATGAAGGTAGTTGGTCCCGGAGGTTGGCAGGTGGTTAGGAGAGGCACATCAGATTGCCCCATCACTCTCTGCTCTCCAACATATTACCTCCAAAAACCATATAAACACTACAAACAGGTATCTGCCTCTATCTCTGAAATCAAACAAAGAGGCAGAAGACACTACGAAGCAGGACACTGCGGCACAGGAGCTACACAACAAAACTCACCCAAATCAGGAACCAAAACAAAAAGCAAAAGAAATCAAAAAAACTTCTGATCATAGAGACTCCATGATTCGGGAGTTGATACCCATCTCAGCCAGGGATAATGGTCAGATGTCTCCCAGGTACATCAGCATGGAGAGACACTGACTGCAGTGATAAAATTGTTCACAAAGCAGGAGAAAACATTGATGTCCTAGTACACATAGGGACTAATGATCTAGCCAGCTGGATTCAGTTGTGGAGACCAAGGAACACCTGACCAGGCTGGGTGACAAACTATCATCCATTTCATCTGGCATCTCCTTCTCTGAGATTCTACCAGTCTGGGAGAGGGGCAGATGGATGGAAGAGTCAGAGAAGGGAAAATAGGGAGCTAAACACATGGCTCAAGGGCTGGTGCCAGAAAAAGGACACAGATTTGTAGGGAACTGGCAACAGTTCTGGGGCGAAAGTTCTTTAAATTTGATGGACTGCATCTGACTAAGGAGGTCAGTGCATTGGGGCAGAAGTTTGATGTCTTTGCAGAATATTTAAACTAACCTTAAATGGGGAGAGGGTGCAGCACCATCGTCGAATGGGAAGAACACCCTCCCCTCAGCTAGTGGTCAAACAGGGATTCAGCATGTTTTACAGTTCATTTTGCATCACAGGTAAGAAAAAGGTTTGTCTCCCATATGATGCACAGGGTAATGCAAACCTCACCCAACAACTAACACACGAAATCTGGCCAATGGAAAATCATGCACAAATGCTCACAGCCTGGGAAATAAGATCCCAGACCTGCAGGCAATAATGTCAGAGGCTAAACTGGACATAGTAGCAATTAGTGAGACATGGTTTACCAGTAACCACACTTAGGAGACTTCAGTACCTGGCTATGTATTGTTCAGAAGAGACCGGGGTGCAAAAGGGTGGGAGGAGTGGCTCTGTATGTCAATGAAATATCAAAGCTACAAGAAATTAGAATACACATAAGGAGCCAGAAGAACTGTGGGTCACCCTGAAACAGAAATGGGACAGCCATAAGAACCGGGTTGTCTACAGGCCCCAGACCAGGGAGGACATAGACACATATACTGTTAGAAGATATACAAAACATGACAGCTAAAGGGAGGTTCTGATAATGGGAGACTTCAACATGCCGGATACAGATTGGTAGTACCAGCAGGAACATCTGCCAGAACTAGACACATAGTGGATTCCCTGCAGGAGGGCCTCAAACAACTGGTACAACAACCCACAAGAGACAGGGCTATCCTAGATCTAGTACTGACTAACAGGGAAGGGATCACAGATCTCCAGGTAGAAGGTCACCTGGGGCCAGTGACCATCACATGGTATAGTTCAATTTGGCTACTACATCTAAATCATCCCATTCCAAGGCAAAAAATGGGACTTCAGAGGAGCTGACTTTGATAAGATGGCCAACAGAGTTAAGCTAGCCCTGGCAAAAGAAACACAGGTGAGGGTACAGGCAAAGTGGGCAAGCATTAAGGATGCAATACTTGAAGCAACATCCCATTGTGTTAGACAGAAAGGAAGTGCAAAGAAGAAGGAAACCACTTTGGTTCTCAAATACAGTAGCAGAAAAGGTCAGAGCCAAAGGCTGGCCTTCAGGAAATATAAAGGAACACAGCGGGATGAAGATAGGGAGGCATACCAAACTGCCCTAAAGGAAGCAGGAAGGCAGTAAGGCAGGCAAAGTCCAAACTGAGGAAACACTAGCACGAACAGTAAAGAAGGTGACAAGACTTTCTATAGATACATTAGTGAAAGGAGAAAGTCCAGAGGGGTGTTGCTAAGCTTAATGGAGAAAAGGGGCATGTGAGGAGAGGACCCTGTAAAAGCATCTATCCTAAATAGATACTTTTGCTCAGTATTTACTGAAGAGAGAAGGTAGGGCAGGGCCCACAGCTCAGCACCATGGACACAGGCGGGAGGGAGGTGAGCACTACTCCCTTCACAAAAGAAAGGGTCCTACAAGAGCTTGCTAAGCTCAGGTGGATAAGGCAATGGGACCTGATGGCATACATCCCAGGGTATAAGGAACTAAGGGTGGAACTAAGCGGAGCCATTAGCAGAACTGTTTAGTGAGTCTCTGAGCACAGGAAGGTCCCAGAAGACTGGAGAAGGGCTCATGTGATCCCGCTCCACAAAGAGTGGTAGCAGGGAGGGGCAGGGAACTACCAGACCAGTCAGTCTTACCTCAGTAGTGGGCAAGATTATGGAGGCACTCCTTAAGGAAAGGATAGTGCAACACCTGGAATCCATAGGGGCACAGGATCCAAGACAGCATGGGTTTACAAAAGGAAGGTCCTGTCAAACTAATCTCATAGATTTCTTTGACTGGGTAACCAGAGAGTTGGACTAAGGGGGAGCAGCTGATGTCGCCTACCTTGACTTCAGCAAAACTTTTGACACTTTTCCACATAGAAGATTGATAAATAAGCTGGGTATGCTTGGGGTGGGTCAGAAGTTGGTCAACTGGGTGGCAAACTGGTTGACGGGCAGAAAACAGAGAGTGGTGGTGAATGGTATACAGTCAGAAGAGATGCAAGTCACAAGTGGGGTACCTCAGTGATCAGTCCTGGGGCCAGTCCTCTTCAACATCTTCATTAGTGACCTTGCAGATGGACTAGAGGGTAAGGCTTGTCTGTTTGCAGATGACACCAAGATCTGCAACAGAGTAGATGATCCAGATGGGGTGGGCAGAATAAGAAGAGATCTGGATAAACTAGCAAAATGGTCAGAAGAGTGGCAACTGGGATTTAATGCAAAGAAGTGCAAGATCATGCACATGGGAAGAGAAACCCTGAAGCCACCTATAGGCTGGGAGGGAGTTGCTAGCAGTCACAAAGGAGAGAAAGAGACTTGGGCATCATCATCACTGATGACCCAAATCATCAAGCAGACCTCTAAAACAGTAGGTAAGGCTAGGGGTGTTAGGGTGTATTAGTAGGGGTATCACAAGTCGTAAGAGGGAGGTAATAATCCCTCTTTACAAGACACTGGTTAGGCCCCATCTGGAGTACTGCGTGCAGTATTGGAAGCCACCCATTCACAAGGACATTAAACAAATTGAGGCAGTCCAGAGAAGGGCAACCAAAATGGTGCAGGGACTGCATCAGAAGACATATGAGGACAGATTAACAGAGCTCAATATGTATACCCTTGAGCAAAGGAGGGAGAGAGGTGATATGATCGAGGCATTCAAACACCTTAATGGCATTAACAAGGTGAAAGAGTCTAACATGTTTAAATATAAGAAAAATAGCAGGGCAAGAGGACACAGCATGAGATTAGAGGGGGGCCGATTAAGGGGGAATGTGAGGAAATTATTTTTCACAGAAAGGGTGGTGGATGCATGGAATGGCCTACCTCAAGAAGTGGTGGCTATGAATACAGTGCAGGGCTTCAAACAGGCATGGGATAGGCATAAGGGAGCAATACAAATGAGTATGAATAGATAGGCCACTGACAGAGCAAAGGCCGATGGCACATTTATGAGGTAGAAAAAGAAATGGGCAGACTGGATGGGCCTTGCGGTCCTTATCTGCCGTCAACTTCTATGTTTCTATGTTTGGAATAACTGACATTTATCGATGGATAGTTTAAGGCCAAGGTCTTCCAGTCAGTCCAACACCTTGAACAGTCTGCTCTCATGTTCCTCCAGTGAGCTGCCAAACACAATAACATCATCTAGTTATACCAGGCACTCTAACAAGTTCATGTCCCCCACCGCACGCTCCATCAGTCATTGAAAAGTGGCTGGAGCACCTGAAATCCCTTGAGGCATCCTCATGAATTCATAGAAACCAAGCAGAGAGATAAAGGTTGTCTTTTCACGGTCTTCTGGGGCCATCGGGATCTGGTAGTACCCACTGCGAAGATCCAACACTGAGAACCACTTACTACCATTCAGGCAGTCTAAGGCATCCTGAATGCAGGGCATTGTGTACTGATCAGGAATAGTCCGCCGGTTCAAAGTGCGATAATCCACGCACATCCTTACTGTCCCATTCTATTTCCTCACTACCACGATAGGTAAAGCATATGGGCTTATGGATTCTTGTATTACACCAGCAGCAAGCATCTCTTGCAGATGCCGTCTCACATCACCTATGGTAGCAGGTGCCAGGTGTCGAGACCTCTCACAAAATGGCCTTTCATCATGCAGCCAGATATGGTGCTCAGCTCCTTGCATACATCCTATGTCCCATTCCTTTAAAGAAAACACCTGGACTCTCTGGGCAAGCTTCTCACTGATCCTCACTTTTCATTCAGCTGGCAACAGGGAGTCACTGAAATCAAATAAGTCAGGCGTTACTCCGTCATTCTTCCCCGAACTCTTGCTACTGGGTAGCACTGCAGTGTCTGCACAATGCACATTAGCCAGGGTGCAACCTCTATTTACTCGACTCTCTCTGTCAGACACATTATGAACTTGAACCATTACCTTTCTGGCATAAGCATGGGCTCTAGCAGGCAAGATACTAGGCTTAACCAGCAGTCCCTCTGGCAATTTTTCATCGCCTGGTGCATCCAACATTAATATTTTATTCTTGACATCCTTTCTGATAAGGACCTCTCCCTGTAAGGTACACTGGGCATTTGGCACCAGGATCAGAGACTCAGGATCTTTTTTCTAGACAACTCCAACCGGTTCCTCTGGTTCCACTTTGTCAGCATCTCTCTGGGCATCGTAGGCCTTCCTGATCAAGGCCGGAATTCTTAGAGCTATACCAGTCTGGGACCCCTGTTTTTCATAACACAACTGTGCCAGCCATCCAAACATATGTGCATTAGTCCCAATTAGTAGAGGAACGCCATCATACAGTCCAGTAGGGGGACACACTAAGGCCAGGGTCTCTACTTGCTCGGCTACTCCAGCCACGGAGATGGGAAAAGACAGCCAAATTCAGATATATCCAGAGTAGGGGTAGGCCTTCTCACTTAACCCCCAGACATGCAGCCCCTCTAAGGCTTGTAAGGGTACATCAGACAAATGCTTCTGATACCAGTCAATCAATCAATCAATCAAATCTTTATTTATCCAGGCGAGCACCGCTGAGCAAGCTTATTTACAAGGTGGACCTGTGTTACATATGGTCATAAAGGAAACAGATAACATAATTGGCAGCGATACAAAAATAAGACAAGGTACAAACACTGATGTAAAGACAATGATAAATGTGCTCAGTTGAACAGGTACATTAAGTGTCTCATCTAACTTTGAGACATAATCAGTGCAGCGAACCCAGATAGGAGGTAAATCCATGACGAGACTAAGAGTGGGGAAGGTTAGGGCTGGTCAGCTATGGCACCAGGCGGCACCAGCAGCCAAGCTCACTGCAAAGGGGTTCGTGGCTCATAGGGCTGGGGTATGTAGCGTGGAACGAGTTGTAGTTCAGAGAGGCGACGGCCGCCCAGAGGCAACAAGTGGTATCCTAGTGGTACTCTCGGATGAATTTGGGGCATGAGGAGCGCAAGCTGCTCTGGACAATTACAGGTAACGGTATCGGAGGTGCCACTGCGGATATCCTTGGCCATGCAGTGACTATCCTTATAGGACTTAGAGGGGTCAGTGGCCCTAGGAGAGGAGATAACAGAGCAAGAGAAGGATGAAGAGAGGTAGGGTGAGGCAATGGCAGGGGAAGGGGGGGTAAGTGCGCTGACGAGACAGAAAGCGTAGGTGAGTAAAGAGGCTGTAGCAAAGTAAAGTCAGTAAAAGCAGAGGCATTTGTCTTTGGTTAGCTTTGCATATAGGGACTTAAACACTATGATAGTTACTGTGGTTCTTAGCTTCAAGATTTTCTGGATTTCATTCCAAAGCGATGGAAGTGAGTAACTTATGGCCGCAGTCCCATAACGTGTGCTGACCCCGGGGATATTCAGGGTGATGAAGGAGTAGCTCCTTAGGGCCTATTTTCCGACTTTGCTTAAGGGCAGGAGATCAGAGATATAGCATGGAAGTTTTCCAGCAAGTGCTTTCAGAGTCCAGCCACTGTCTAATACAGCTCTTGTAGACACTCCATTCACCTTTACAGTGGTCTCCATGGAAGGACCCACTATTCTGGACCAGTCTGGAGAGGTGGTAGCGGGGGCCTGGGCAACTGACCTTGCCACAAAGGGATGTGAGTTAGCATTTTTGGGGCCCTCACTGGGATCATTTCGTGCACCTCTCAACCACTGATTTGTTCTCCGAAGCTCTCCTTGTAGCCTATATACAACTTTGTCTGTGTCTTTTGGGGACCAGCATTCTCTCTTCAAGTGCCCATCCTTTCCACACTTATAGCAAAACACACTTTCTGGAGTTTGAGCTGGCTGAGGCATCACACTGGGAGCCAGGGGGGGTTACTACTAACTGGAAACCTTGGTGGCATCTCTGTCTGTGGCGTGATAAGCATTTGGAGACATCTCATCAATTTCCCTACTTCCATGGTCAAGATATCGAGTTTTGAGCTGTTGTCAGCAGGAGATGCATGGGTGGTTACCCCCACACCCATAGCAGATGCAGTGGGATGAGGGCCAGGACCTGTACTTGCAGGAGCAGCCTTCATAAAGAGACTGTTTTTTTATTTCCCTGAACTCTCTCAGCAGTTCCCCCCATGGTGGCACACCCTCATTGGTCCCCACTTCACAAGGACCTTCTGATGCTATGATCACTTGGGCTGCGCTCACCCCAGAATTAAAATCCCCCTCCTCATCTTCAACCTCTTGAAGTTCTTTTATTAAGTCACAATAGTCTGGTAGGTTACCCCTTCTGTCTGGGAGCCTTAATTGAAGGAGCTGCAATTTAGAATGCTTTGCATGTTTTAGTAGGTGCTCCACCTTACACGGTTTAAGTCACTGGTGGTCACCCCACCTTTTCGGTAAGCCTTCTGCAGAGCTCTTTCCAGACGAGTAACATATGCAGAAAAACTTTCCCCTGGCCACTGTTTTGTACCTTGAAATTTCCACATCAAGCTCTCCCCTGACTCAGTGTTCCCAAAATTGCCTTCAAGTGCAGATAGATACTTCTGGGCAGATGCATCAGGATTTGTGGACCTCAAAAATTTAATGGCCTCTAGGGCAGGACCCGTCAGACTTTCTATGATTCTTGTTCATTTCTCAGCCTCAGCACACTGCCATTCAGGTATCAGGGGGGCAACACAATCTATCCAGGTGTCCCAATCATCCTCCCCCTAGGGGGTGGGAAGGGTGCCAGAGAAGATCCTCAACCTTCGTTAAGAGTCGTGACTAATGGCAGGTGCAGAAATAGCAGCCTGCATTGGTTCAGCCACAGAAAGAGGGGCAATAACGGGTGCTGGAGTGGGAGGGGGTGTTGGGGGAGGAACACCCCCAGGTGGCAGAAATAACTTCTTTAAGTCCTCTACAGTTTTCCCTTCCTCCACCAACAACTTAGCACATTTCTCCTCAAAAGTTATAGGTAGTGGGAGGGGCTCATTTCCCACCGGGTCTTACTGTCCTTGGTTATCACTCTCCAGGCAGTGAGGGCTCCCTCTGGGGTAATAGTCTGTGGCACTTTGGAGCTATCTGTGGGGTCCTTATACTCTACTAGGCCATGAAAGTGTGGGTGAGCAGATCAACATGTCAACCCACCACCACAGGGTTTTGTAAACCTTCCACCTTGTAAAGTACTCCCTGTACAGTGTCCGTATTGATACCCGGGGGATGTCCAGGATAAGCATAGCATTTTGGGGGTCGATCTTCTCTCCAGTACACCACTCTACCAACCGATGCACAGCCACTTCTGTCGGGGTACCCATTTATTTTTTTTAACAGTGGTTCGTAAATGTGGCCACTAGAGGACACAAAATCCCAGCGGTGAGCCTCCAAGATGTAATCCCTAGGTGGCGCTATCCCAAGGGCTACTACCCCTGCCTGTTTGACTATGGACAGGTTGAGGGGCCTCGGTCCTATGGCAGGTGCCTCCACCCAGAGGTCAGGGTTTGTAGTGGTTAGACTAGCTTGGTCACAGCCCTCTGGGACACTGAGATACCCTTTTATTCCCTCTAGTGGCTCACACAGTACCCCTGAGTTACAGCCCCAAAACCCCACGTATACACACTGTTCACTCATATAGATACCACTTACCCTCGAGACTGATTCTGCAGCACATCTCTGAGGACCCCCTGTAAAATAAGGTTAAACAACATACACAGCAAAACACAGTACTGTTTCAATAAGTACCAACACCACAGACAGTATATAGTATAACAACAACAAATCTGATTTATTTAGGGGCAGTAACACGGGAGGAGGAATGCAGGTTAATTGGTGGCATTAAATGACAGTACTGTGCACACATACAGGGTCTGAAAAGTCACACTCTGGGTACCCAGGTTGGGGGGGGGCAGCCAGGTCCGTCGCCCGGGGTTGTCCGGCAAGTGCAGATGGATGGGGCCCTGTAGAAGAAAATATATGCAAAACACCCAATTGTAATCTGGAGCTGGATGGCTCAGTCCATGAAGCAGGGAAACAACAAGAATTAGATGACACACTTGTGATTGAAAACTGACTTCAGGGGAATACCCTGATTTGTACTCACAATACCCAAGCTGAGGACCGGATGGTAGATGTTCTTCTGGATTGCCAGAACAACAGGGCATGGAGACAAGGTCCTTGTGACTGGACCCCACTGCAGTTGATAGCAAACGTATTTAGTCCAAGCTAAGCTGGGGTTTGCTTCCAGCTTCAGCACACAGCATACAGCATGGGGGATTGGAAATAGCGATTCCTCACAAACACTACACACATTCATATGTAAAAGGAAAGTACTATACCAGGCAGGCTGCTCCTCGATCCCAATCGCAATTACTGCAAAATACTCAGGAGCACACACAGCAGCTTCAGTTCCTGACAGACCGAACGCGATTGAGCAATTTCTCCAGTCTTCTACAGGGTGAGCCTGGTTTCCACTCTTCAGACTTCCTTCTTTCTCCTCACAATCGGATTAGGTCCGAACTGGCACTTGCAACGGCTGCAGGCTGAACCTCAGGGCCTCACATGCGCTTCCCATGCGAAACTATACACTGCAGAAGCACACAGCTCCTTCTCTCTTCACTGTCACAACTGATCTGATCTTTCCAGTCACAGAGCAGGGCATTTCCTCTAGCTCCACACCATTCTGTTGGCTGGTTCGGCTGTCACTCACAATGAGACTCCGTCTGTTGGTGGAAAAAGGCAACAAGGTCAAAACTACATTTCCCAGAGTCACTTCCCATACAATCCCCTTGTGGCTGTTCAAAATTGAGAGTCCAAGTTCCGATTCGTCCACAGGCTCCATTTTAGGGTCTCCCTATCATCCTGATTGGTCCAAGTCAGCTATTTGGAACCAAAATGAAAGAGCTACACTGAAACAGTTTGTGCTGAAATGAAGACAGGTTAGACAAACTACATTTTCTCAGTCATTCTAAATGATTTCTGACAAACAGTTATATCTTTCAACAAGGCTCCCTCTGCACATGTAGCAACAGCAGAAACGGAGTGAATTGACAGCAACTCGGACGGGATTCGAGCATTAAATACACAGTCCCTACATACAAACTAATTAAGTCTGCAAGCAGACAGCTCTTAAAGAGACAGTACATGGAGGCTCAAATAGCACTCACTTGGAACCACATATAAACAACTCAGACGCCGAACACCGCCCAGACTTGGAGCATTCAGGCAAGCTCCTGGAAGACTTTTGGGAACCCCCATTTGCAGGGGGGTTACATGTGCACTTCAGCATCCAGCTAGCCTTGGCTACTACCTTGACACACTGCCCTTCCACCTTGTGATCATCAGATAGGGAACCTCCCCCAACTAGAGCGGGGGAGGAAGATTTGGTGTGGGGTCTCCTCCCGCCACCATGGCCCCTGTCGGAAGCCCTCCCTCTCCCAGGTCATGTAACACTGGCCACAGAACAGCAGGTGATGTGGCCAGGGAGGGGACTGTGCTGGGTTGCTGGTGACTGGCTCTGGGCACGCAGTCTGGGGAGGGGATTTTAGGAATGGGTGGAGGCGGGGCAGGTGCTTTGGGGTTTAAAGGTTTCCGCTCACTCAGCCCCTGCCTCTTTTGCATTGCTTCTCTATGGACCCACCTGTGCCATGAAGTTGTTTTATTTCCTGTCACCATTGTTCAAGTGTTGTCTGCTTGTGTGCCTGATCAGCCTTCTTTCATCCATGAGGCCAACTTTCATTCTGGCGGCCCGTGCCTGATTTGCCTGAGGCCCTCCAATGCCATCTCTCATCGCCGGCATTTGTGGTAATTTTGAGTGTTCCTGAAAGCTACTCACAGACTGCCCATGAGGTTACTCACCTGTGTCCAATGCTGCAGAGCCTTCGGTCCCCCACCACGTGGCTTGTTTGATGGCCGGTTTCGTTCTTCAAGGGTCCCCCAGCATGGTGGCCTCCACAAATAATTTGGATGAGATCCTCCAGCAGGCCAGGGCCTGGGCCATTTCCAACATGGGTGTTGTGCAGCTGGAACAGCTGCTCTGTGCAGGGCAGCCTGACCAGGCAGCAGGCCAATGTAGAGGGCTTCTTTCTGGTGGTGCATCTAGTGGGCAGGTGGCAGCCAGTGGCCTGGGGGCAGGGGTGGCCAGGTCAGGGGCAGGCAGAGCCAGCTGCTCTCCTCCTTCTTCACCTCAGTGGGTTCTGAGCATGGCTACACATCTGGTAAGCAGCCAGTCAACTGAGAAACCAGGGGTTCTGGCTTGCCTCCGGCTGGCCCCAGTAACCAAGCTGTATCTGCTGCCTCATTGGGCTCCAGGTGGACTACTGTTGCTGCTTCCATGCCCCCCCAGTTTGCATTTCTCCTGGTCTGCCCAAGGCCTGTAGCTCCCTGGCCCCTCTCCCCCACTGGTGAGGGCGCTCCCCTCCAGCCAGCCCATCCCTGTGGTCAGAACACAGAAGAGGAGTGCAGAAGATGGGGACCAGCTTACCAAGTAGTTTGCAGTGGATCCAGACACAACTAAGCCATTGGGTGAATATTTTATTTATTCCTTGGCTGATCGGTCTTTTGGTGGGGAGGAAGAGGTTAGTCATTAGTTGGTAGTGAGCCTGAGTGGGTTAGTGGGGAATGTCGTGGGGGGGGTGGGGGTGAGATTGGGGCAGAAATAGGGAAAGAGCAGGACATTGAAATTCCTGTGGATACCCCTTCCTGGGGTAAGGAGTTAGCAGGCTGGGTAAATAAGGTAACAGTGAATATGATGGTGTTCCAGGGCACGTTTACCGATATGCTCGGGGTGGTAGCCAACCTTTGTACTAAAGAGCAATGCAGGGTGCCTCATGGTGCAGAGGTCTGGATAGGTGAGAACAGAGGGAATGTAGGGGTGCGGGAAGCCTCAACAGAGGTCTTGCCCACCTTGATGGAACCAGGGGTCCCGACGCCAAGCGAGAAGGCGGGGTCCAACCAGGGGATGGCAGTGCCCAGGCAGGGCAGTGGTCCCGCTGTGGTGCAGCCTACAGGGGGACTAACATGACCTCACTGCCAGCGGCAACCTCTGGTGCCAGTGAGCTAAAAGATGGTTTGGTAGCCACAGTTAAGATGCTGATGGCAGAAGTCAAGGAACTGAGGGCAGGTACAATTTCATGTGACCTGGGGTCGCTGGTGTCACACATGCCTCACTCCCTAAAGAAGAAGGTATGGAAGAAAGAGTATATCGCTATCTTCACCCCGTTATATGGGGAAGATGAACCGAGAAGAGCGGACAAAGAAAGTGAGGGTAAGAAAGAGAAAAGGGACAAAAAATAAAGCAAGGTGAAGAAGGCTATAGTGATGTAGATAGCATCATTTAACATAATGGCCACAATTGTGGAGAAGGAATCTGAGGAAGCAATGGGCCTAATAAAATACCAGGACCACATTTTGAAGGTGTACTATTTGTTTGGGGGTGATGCTTGGTGCGGTTATGATGAAAAGTTCAGGAAAGGATGGCTTCCGGCTCTGCAGTAAAGTGGGGCAGAGTGCAAATGTTTTTGTATTTGGAGCAGATGTGTCCCAGGCGCCCCTTTCTTGGGCTGCAGACTGACAGTGGGCTGCCGATTATGGGGTCCACCTCTGGGGGAGGAGTACAAGGGAGGGCAGACCTCAACAGGTGAGGGAAGCTGTTGGAGGTACAATAAGGTATCATGCCCCCTTCAGGGCAATTGAAAATACAGACATGCTTGCAAAGGATGTGGGGGCTCCCACCCTGGGATCAAATGCAGGAAAAAAGGCAAGGGTGGTAGTGCCAGAAGCGGCACCACCTCAAATGGAGCTGGGAAAGGATTCTTCCCCAATTAAGGTTGGGGCTCTGCTCCCCTGGTTAAAACAGTATCTGAATAGAGCTGTGGCATGGGAATTGTGGAAAGGTTTTGGTGAAGGTTTTAGGATCCCCTGTCAGGGCCCCTGGGTTGCACGGGAAGCAAACAACCTTAAATCAGCTGTGGACAGACCCAGGATATTGGGGGAGAAAATTCAGAAAGAGTTGGGTCTGGGGAGGATAGCGGGCTTGTTCCCCATATCCCCCTGAGCCCACCTGTGGAACCTCCCCCTAGGGTTAGTACCAAAGAAAAACCTGAGGGAATTGTATCTCATTCACCACCTCTCTTTCCCTTGGAGGTATTCAGTCAATGACAAAATAGACCCTGAGCTCGCCTCTGTAGCATATACATCATTCAATGCAGCGGTGCGGTCGGTACAAAACTGTGGTCTGGGGGCCCTGCTGTCAAAGACGGATATAGAATCTCCATTCTGCCTTATCCCTATACACCCTGAGGATTTCTGCCATGCTGGGCATGAAAGTGTGGGAACAGTATTTTGTGGATAAGTGTATGCCAATGGGCTGTTCCATTTCATGTTCCATCTTTGGGAAGTTCAGCACCTTCTTGAATGGGTAGCTTGCTCCGCTGTGGGGATGGAGTCCATCATCCACTATTTGGATGATTTTCTCTTCATCTGGCCAAAAGGCATGGACACCTGTGGCAGGGCACTCACTGGCTTCATGGACATTGCCCAAGAGTTCGGGGTGTCCCTGGCCAGGGAAAAAAATGAGGGCCCATGCACCAGACTCACATTTCTGGGCATTGAGCTGGACTCTGTAGCTGGGGTTTCCATGCTACCAGTGGAGAAGGTGCAGAAGTTGATTGGGCTGGCAAGAGAGGCAGGGTTGGCCAAAAAGGTTACCTTGCAGTGGCTGCAGGAGCTACATGGGCACCAGAACTTCGCTTGCAAGGTCTTCTCCATTGGGTGTGCCTTTTGCAGGTGGCTGGCCAGGGCCATTGCCGGAGTCCGCTCGCTGCATCACTTCACCCAGGTACACAAGGGCATGAAAGCTGACTTGGGGACCTGGGTGAAATTTTTTACATCCTTAAATGCAGTGGCACTGTGGCAGACACCAGCTACCAACAACTGGGAGCTGAGATTCTTTACAGACACATCGGGTTCGGGATCTACTGCCAAGGCAAATGGTGCACTGCTACCTGGCTTCAGGCATGGCATGACAAGGGGCTGACCAAGAATCTGATCTTCTTGGAATTCTTCCCAATTGAGGTCGCCATAGAGGTCTGGGCTAAGAGGCTAGAAAATAAGTGGGTGTTTTTTTGGTCTGACAACATGGGGGTGGTACAGATGATCAACAAGCAGTCTGCGAGCTGCAAAAAGATTTGCTGTTAGTTGCATAAATTTGTCCTGAGATGTTTGATGCTAAATATCACATTCAGAGCAAAACATGTGCCAGGTGTGGATAACAAAATTGCTGATGCTCTTTCTCATTTCCAGTTGCACAGGTTCAGGATGCTGGCTCCAGAGACCAAAGAAGATCCTTGGGCCCTCCCAGCCTGGTTGTGCGATGACATCTGGGTGGGATCTGGCAGGTAATATTGAAGGCAGTGTCCCCAGAGACTTGGGACACATATAGTTGGGGGTATCCCAATTTTTAGACTTCTGTGGGGCACGGGAGATAACAGACCCATGGTCCAGGCCTGCAGGTAACATCCTGGGTTTCCTATGGGAACTAATGGGGGAATGGGGTGTCAAGGTCATCAGCTGCATCAATGCTGGTGGGGATTGCCTTCTTCGGCAAGCTGCTAGGGTGTGGCGATGTAATGCAGCAGTTTGCCGTGAGGAAGTTCATGGAGGGTTGAGCACAACAGGCCCCATTGGCTGGTGATACAAGAAGGCCTATTTCTCTCCAGGGATTAAGGGCATGGGTGCACACCTTGGATCGCTGCACAAGCAATGGGCACGATTGTTTACTTTTCTTGGCCGCCTTCTGTCTGACCTTTTTTGGGGTCTTCAGAATCAGTGAGTTGACAGCGGCCAGCAAGGGTGACTGGCTGGGAGGCCTCAGGCAAGAGGATTCAGAAGTGCATGAAGGTAGATTGAACATTTGACTCCGAAGGTCGAAGACAGACCAGAGGGGCAGGGGGACACATGTTACCCTGTGGTTGGCTGCACATGCTGACTTCTGCCCCATGCAGGCAGTGATGGAATTCCTTGCTGTCTGGCCACCGGGGATGGCCAGCTACTGATTCACGCTGATGGGGTGCCGCTTTCACTATACCAGTTCAGCTGGGTGTTTAAAACATGTCTGGGAGCCTGCAGGCTTGATGCAAGTCAATTTGGTACCCACTCTTTCAGAATAGGCATGGCTAGCACGGTCACCAGCTTGGGCCTGGTGGAGGGCCAGATTAAACAAATTGGAAGATGGTGGTCCAAAACATTTCAGAGCTATGTCAGACCAATACAGACTCAACACCAACCTATGTTCTCTTCCCTCCCCTTGTGTCACTAGGACAGAGACCCCGGAAACGTGTGTGGATAATGGGATCTTCTTATGTGTTCTGGGCCTGAAAGAGGGCGGAAACGAGGATATACAGGACAAACTTGAGAATACCCAAAGAGGATGCCACCATCCAGTGGTTCAGGATGCAGGGCATGAGATGGGAACAACTTGATGCCCTGCATCCAGCACAATAAAAACAAACTTTGCATGCCCGACATTTTGGTGGTGCATGCAGTGGGGGGAATAACCTTATGATGCAGGCCACAGTGGAGCTTATGCTGTGGATAAAGTGGGATTGAGCAACCCTGCAGACACTGCTGCCCAGATGCTGGCTGATATGGTCGGTGATGCTGCCACGCCTGGTCTGGTGCCATGCCTGAATACCCAAGGCCATCGACAGGGCCAGGGTAAAACTGAATAACGAGGTGAGCAAGTTTGTCATCTGGACTGGTGGCCTGATAATTGCCCACCAAGAAACTGAAACATCCTGCACTGGATTGTATCACACAGATGGGGTACATTTATTGGATGTGGGGGTTGTCCTTTTTAATGAAACCATTCAGATGGTGTTGGAAACCACAGTTTACAGAGTGTGACACAGCTGTGCCTAAAGGAGAGCAGGTGGTGGTGATGGTGGGGACACAGGGAAGATTTTGCTGTGTCTCCCCTGTGGTGGGTTGGGGGTGCCTCGGTGAGGCCTGGCGAGTGCGGTACCCCTGTTCCCTGCTGGCCTGAAGCTGTGCAGCAGAGGGCCAGAGAGGCAGGGATAGGTGGGGGGGTCTCCACCTGTCAGAGGCTGGCAGGGTGGAGGGGATTGGAGGAAGTTTGTCCGCCTCTGCGTGTGCATGACTGAGGTAGAAGGGGCCCTCCAGGAGTCTAGGACTCCCCCAAGGTGGGAGGGGGTGTATGGCATCTGGGGATGGGATCCGAGGCCCCCTCGAGGCCCAAACTGGGTGATGAGTGTGGGTGTATTATTAATCTGGATTGTTGTTTCTTTGTTTTTGGGTCCACACCCCTCTTGTCATCAGACCCGTCCATCCACTGCCCCCATGCCCAGGCTTACCCCACGGGTGGGGCCGCTAAGGGGGCTTCCCACTCCCAACGGACATTGTAGGCAAGCCCTGGATTACCCCCCGGGTCCGGCCCATGAGAATGGGACCCCCCCCCGGCAGGCGTCGGAGGCAGTGGATGGAGTAGTGGAATGGGTCGTCATGCCGGGGGGCTGTCATTTTTTGCTGCTTTGCTGCCCTGGGGGTGGGGATGTGCAATGACGTCCAGCATCCGCCCTGCCCCCCAATGTACTGGTACCAGTTGCAGCTGTGCCTCCAGCCTCCTCCAGGGGTTTGTCAAGCACCAGACACTCTACCCCTCCCTCTCCCCGGAGAAGGAGAGCAGTCACCAGGATGCTCGATCCCTCTCCCCCCACCGACCGGCTCTCCGACTTCCGGATCCATTCCCGAACCCAGGTCGTCGGTTTCACAAGTGGAAATCTAACCACTGTGCTGGTGGGCTGGCTGGATTGTGATTTCTAACATGTGTAAAATAAAAGTGATGTAAATATATTGTAAAGAATGTGAAAATGTATATGTTGAAAACGTGATATGATTGCAATGAAATCTTGAACTTGAGTAAAGTTGTGCTACTCTCTTTTTACCCAGAAAAATGGTGTGTGGTGCATTTCTTCCAAAACCAGGGGTGGGGTGGGAATGGAGGCCTCCATGTCCAAAGGGAACCTCCCCAACTAGAGGGGAGGAAGATTTGGCACAAGGTCTCCTTCCACCCTGGCCCCTGTCAGAAGCCCTCCCTCCCCCAGGTTGCGTAACGCTAGCATCAGAATGGCAGGTGATGTGGCCATGGAGGGAAGGGGCTGCATTAGGTTGCCAGCAATTGGCTGTGGGCAGGTGGTCTGGTGAGGAGATTGGAGGAACGGGCAGAGGCAGGGCAGGTGCTGTGGGGTTTCAAGATCACCACTCACCCAGCCCAGTCCTCTTTTGCATTGTTCCTCTACAGATTTGCCTGCATTGTAAAGTGCTCATTTTTCCTGCCCACCCCACTCTCACCTTGGGCCTCACAATGGCTAGTGAGGGTTAGAAGATGTGTCATGATAACTTAGTGAATGTCATGCACAATGGGTTGAGAAGGGTCAAGGTAGTAGGTGGTTGCCTTGGGCAGGTGGGTTGGGGGTGCCTCGATGAGGCCTGGTGAGTGCGGTACCCCTGTTCCCTGCCAGCCTGAAGCTGTACGGCGGAGGGCCAGAGAGGCAGGGACAGGTGGGGGGTCTCCACCCTGTAAGGGGCAGGCAGAGTTGGGGGGAATGAAGAAAGCGTATCCACCTCTGTGCGTGTGGCTGAGGTGGAAGGGGCCCTCTGGGAAGCCAGGACACCCCCACGGGCGGGGGGGTATATAGCATCTGGGGCTGGGATCTGAGGCTCCCTGGGGCTTGAATTGGGTGATGGGTGTATTATTAATTTGGATGGTGGTTTCTAAGGTGTAAAATAAATGTGATGTAAATATATTGTAAAAAATGTGAAAATGTTTCTACTGAAAACTTGAAAACTTGATATGATTGTATTGAAATCTAGAACTTGAGTAAAGTTGTGCTGCAGCCTTTTTACCCAGAAAAATAGTGTGTGGTGCATTTCTTCCAAAATGGGGCAAGAACGGGGTTGGGGATGGAGGCCTCCATGTCCAAATCATTGCCCCAAGGTTCCTCTCCTGCTTAGTGACTGTAAGTACCCCTCCCTCCAATCTTATACATAGACCCTGGGTTCCCCACCCCAGGTGCATGACTTTGCACTTCTTGTCATTGAAACCCAGGTGCCACAAGTTAGACTACTTCTCTAGTTTCCCAGCGATCCCTTTGCATTTTCTCCACCCCCTCCTGGCTGTCCGCCTCATTGCAGATTTTTGTGTCATCCACAAAGAGACACACCTTCCCCTCAAGTTCCTCAGCAATGTCACTTACAAAGACAATGAAGAGGAAAGGACCCAGGACTGATCCCTGTGGTACTCCACTAGTCACTCTCCCATCCTCCGAGTGACAGCCATTTACAACCACCCTCTGCCTCCTATCTTTTAATCAGTTAGGACGCAGAGCTTAACATCTTCTCCCTCACCACCAGGTTGCTAAGTTTCTTAATCAGCCTTAATCAGCCTCTTGTGTGGTACAGTGTCAAAGTCCTTACTGAAGTCCAGATTGGCAACATCCACTGCCCTCCCTTGATCCACCTCCCTCATAACCCAATCAAAGAAATATATGAGTTTTGTTTGACATGACCTCCCCTCTGTGAAGTCGTGCTGCCAGTGGTGCTGCAACCCATTTTTCTCCTGGTACTCCATCAGTCTCTCCTTCAGCAAATGTCCTCACCACTGATGTGAGATTACTTGGTTTGTCATTGCTAGCCTCCTCCCTGCTGCTGCTCTTGTGCAGAGGGACCACATTGGCCCTCCTCCAGTCCTCTGTAACCACCCCCATCTCTAATTAGGTGCTGAATAGTGTAGCCAGAGGGTCGACTAGCACTGTGCTCAGTTCTTTTAGTGTTGTTGGATGGATCCTATCTGGTCCAATAGCCTTGTATTCCTAAAGGGCTTCCAATCCTTGGGAGACTCTTTCTTCCAAAAACAGACTTGTGTTCCCCCCGCCGATGCATGTAGGTCAATCTCCTCCCCCTCCACTGTGAAGACTGAGCAGAAGTACTCATTTAAAATTTTAGCTTTTCCTAGTTCTTTTTCTGCACAGTCCTCTCTTGCTGTCCTGATCCTCATTATCCCGCCCCTTATCTTCCTCTTTATATTTATTTATTTAACATTTGATAACTAGGAAAGGCACACTGAGCTGAGGCTCGTTTCCAGGTGCAACCTGTGGGGCGGGGAAAGTGGAGTTACATACAATAAAGAAAAGTTGAGCATTCAAAATGCAGCTTACAAAACAATACGTTTCTGAGGCAGTAAAACCAAGAATGGAATGACCATTGATAGCAATGCATAGAAATGAGTTTGGTAGTAACATAATGAGGAGCAGTGAACTATGTGTGTGTTACTGAGCCACAAAGTATAGTACCAGCGTATTGAAAGTGCAGGCAGGGAGCCAATAGAACAGCAGACCCAGGTAGTTGAGCAATAGGATGTAGGCGGGGGAGCAGGGGAGGCTACAAAGGGGCAGAGGAAAAGGATATTTATGAAAGGGAGTAACAGGACCAAGGGGTTACTCGAAGAAAGTCTTATCCCCCTTTTTGACCTCTTGGGCTGTCCTCTCTTCTGTTTGAACCTTTGCTGCCCTCACTCTCCTCACTATCTCACTTTGTTTATCCTGATATACCTCCCTGTTCCCATCTATTTTGGTCTTCTTGTACTTCCTAACAGCTGTTGTTTCCTCCCTTACTGCCTTAGCCATCTCCTTAGAGAACCATAGAGGCCTCTTCCTTCTCCTACCCTTGCTTGTTTCCTACGAACGACTCACTATTGCCTTAGCTATTCCTTCCTTTATCCTTCTCCATTGCACCTCCACTCACCCCTCCTGCCACCCCACTTCAAGATATTTACTGAGGCAGTCTCCTATTTCTTTAAAATATGCTCTTCTGAAGTCAAGGACCCTCACCCTAGTATGGTGTTTCTCGTGCCCAATCCATATGCCAAACCACACTGTGAGATGATCACTTGTACCCGGGGCTGCCACTATATCTGCAATGCTGTCCCTATTTGTAAGCACCAAATCTAACACTGCCCAATCTCTAGTGGGTTCTCTGAGCATCTCCCTAAGAAGTCCCCTTTGAAGGGGGGTCTACGACAGCCATGCTTCTAGTTGTAGCTGCTGCCAGAATACTTCAGTCTACATCCAGCAGATTAATGTCCTCCCATAATCAATACCCCTCTTTGTTTTCCGTTCCGACAATGGCCTCCCCCAAAACCCTGTCTACCTCCTCCCTATTGTATTGGTGGTTGATACACTAACCCCACACAGATAAAGGCCCTGGACCCCGTCTCTAAACCAACCCAAAGAACCTCCAGCCCTTCCTTATCCCCATTGTGTTCTTTGTTCTTTTTTTTACATTCTATTTTTTCCCTGCCCCTACCCAGCACTGTCACTCAGCTCCCTGCTCTGGCTGTCTCTTCCTGCCAGAGACTCCCCACAGAGTCATGGCTTACCCCCCAGACAGGGACATGGTGGGGGGCTCCCCCTTAACCCCCAACCCAGAGGAGATCAAGTCTGCATTGGGGTCTCCAGTGGTACTGCAGCTGTGGGCAGGTGAGGACCTTCTCAGGCCCTCACGTCGGTGTTGTGCTGGGAGAGGCATTTTCTGATGTATGCCCTCCCAAGCGTGACATGCCACATGACGCCATGGCTTACGCTGGCATCCATCACGTGCCCCCTACTGTTGTGGGTATTGGGGCCCGGAACCTCTGGTTGTTGCCAGAGGTAAGACCACCCTTGAGCCAGTTTGCACCCCTCCCCCCGGAGGAGCTGAGTGATCCATCGGATGTTCAGACATCCTCCCTCTGGCTGGCCCTCTGGTGCTCGGTTCCGCTCCCAAACCTGGGTCACCAGCATCACAAGGGGAAATCCAACCACTGTGCAGATGGGCCAACACCGTTACATCCTTATAACTCTGTGGCCTTTATATCTTCCCTTACATATAAAACAATCTCCTTTCTTCCCTGCTCTGTCCTTTTGAAATATGGTGTAACCCACAGTGGTCACATCCCAGCTGTTGTTGATGAACCATGCATTTTTATGGCCACCAGATCTAGGTCCACATCCACAATGGTTGCCTCAAGATCAAAAATTTTATTTCTTAGGCTTCTTGCATTGGCACACATAGTTGTCTACTCCATTTGTCCCTCCTTGCCCTTACTCAGTCCTCCCTTCCAAAGTCCATCCTTCACCCTTCCCTTGTCCCTGGTACTGCCCTCCCCTTTTTAATCTCTCTCTGTCCACACTTCTTAATTCTTCTCTCAGCTTTAGAACCTCCTTCCAACTCTTTACCACCCCTTGTCCCTAGGACCCTGTACTTCAGGACAATTTATTTCCCCTAGACTTCTCCTCTGTGATGCTTCTTTTTCTGTGGTGGAGGGGCATTCATTGCCTCCCTCTTTATTTTTGCCTCCCTCCTTGGCTAGTTTAAACACCCATTGAATTAGCATTTAAACCTTCCACCCAGGACTGCTGTTCCCCTCCTGGATGGATGGAGGTCATCTTCCTTGTACAAGCTTCTATCCCCCTCACCCAGGTAGGACCCCAATCCCCAATATAGCCAAACCTTTCTGCACCATGCCTTCAACTAGTCATTAAAGACACTGGTGCAATATTCCCTAGCCTCATTCTGGCCGTACACAGATAGCACCTCAGTGAAGGCCACTGTGCAAGCAACCTGCTTCAGGCTCCTCCCCAACTCCCTAAACTTATCGTGTACCACCCCTGCTGCGTCCCTTGCCAGGTCATTACATACAGAGAAGCATAGAAGCTGATGGCAGATAAGGGCCGCATGGTCCATCCAGCCTGCCCTTTTTTTAGCATTGCTTACACTGTAGACCCCTCCAAGTCTATGGCACTTTCTCTGCCACCCATTACCTATCCCTTATCATTCTCTTGTGCTTATCCCAGGCTTTTTTGAATCCCACCACTGTTTTTGCCCCCCCCCCACTACCTCCATTGGAAGACTGCTCCAGGCATCCACCACCATTTCTGTGAAGAAGCATTTCCTCACATCTTTCCTAAACCTACTCCCCTCCAGCTTCATATTGTGGCCTCTAGTTCTAGAGCACCCTTTCCTCTGAAAAATACCTCCCACTTGTAGCTTATTCATCCCCTTGGTCATATCCCCCCTCTTCTCCAGGGTGTAGATGTTTAGTTCCATTAGTCTCTCATCAAAGGACATTTGATGTAGACTCTGTACCATCTTGGTAGCCCTCTTTTGGATGGCTTCCATCCAGTCTATGTCCTTCCTGAGAAGTGGCCTCCAAAACTGGACACAGTACTCCAGGTGGGGTCTTACTAAAGATCTACAGAGTGGCAACACCACTTCCCTCTTCCTGCTGGTAATACCTCTACCTATACAGTACATCCCAGCATCTCACTAACACTCCTGATCACTTTGTCACATTGTCTGGCCACCTTCAGGTCATCTGATATAATTACCCCCAGGTCTGTTTCCTGCTTGGTTGCTGCTAGTTACTTTTCCCTCATTTTGTACTGCACCCCCGGGTTTCTGTGGCCCAAGTTTATTATGTTGCATTTTTTTTGTATTAAACCTTAGCTGCCAAAGCTTAGACAACTCCTCCAGTTGTATCAAGTCTCTTAGTCCCCAGATGGACAATGACATTCAATTTGTCCTCCTGCTCCACAGTCCTAGCAATCCTAAGGATCTGCTTCCCATCTCTCTGTGCCAAGGTGCCAGATAGGCACCTCACCTCCCACTTACCTCTTGTCCTGATCCCAAAACCAACACCCTAACAACTGAGTCCCCACCAGAAGTTACTTCCTCTTCTTCTAGGGCCCTCTTCCTCCCACCTTGGGGTCTACCCTCTGAAGGATTTTTGCATCCTCTTTTGCCACTACCACTGGTGCCTCCTCTAGGCAGTCCTGTCCCACCAGAGTGGTGAATGAGTTGTGCAGTGGCACCAGAGGAGGAATGTGTTTCCAGCCCCCAACCCCTACCACAGTTCCATTACCCTTCTTCTTGGAACCATCTTAGGCAATGGTGGTGGGTTTGGTGGCCCTGGGTTGGGGGAGAAGGTCAGCTTGAGTCTAGTGACCTCCTTCCTCAGCCCAACAGGTGCATGCAGATGGGGCAGCACCTCAGTCTCCAATAGGTCTTCCTGAAGACTGTCGCTTCACAGCCACTGCACTCCACCACTCCCATCATTCCCAATATTACTCTCCCTATGACTTAAGACCATGTGCCCCTTCCCCAGATATGGCGTTTCTAGATTTCCCTTTATTTTGTTTGGTTTACTCCCTGTAAGCTTAGTGAACAGTTTATTTTCCTCATATGCTTTTAATAAGATTTTACTAGTTTTCACCTGTAGTTTTGCCTAACCCTTTGTCGACTGACCTTAGATAGGGTTTTTTAAGTTTCCCCTTTCTTACTTCCTTCTTATCCTTACCCTTGACAGGGTTTTTTAAGTTTCGCCTTTGTCACTTCCTTCTTACCCTAGATAGAGTTTATTTAGTTTCCCGTATGTCATGCTCTGCTTACCCTTACCCTTACCCTAGATTGGGTTTTTTGAGTTTCCCCTTTGTCTTTCCCTGTTTATCTTTCCCTTAGATAGGGTATTCTAGCAATACCCTCTATAACAGGTGCTTACAGTTCTTGTGCTGTTTAACATAGGTGGCAACAAGTATACAGGCAGTCCCACTTACGTTGCCTTACCAGACTGGCAGAGTTCCCTGTGTGCCTGCTGTTGCCTGTGGATGCCTACTGATGCCTAAGACACCAATCACATACCCGTACCGCTCCTGTTCCATTTCCCTCACATTCTGGGAAATGAACGTGAATGAGACACATTAGGAGTGCAGCCTTTTATCCTCCCCATAGGACCTCCTACAGGCGGGACTTTCTGCTGGGTTCCAGTTGGTCTGTGCCCCTCACATGACCATCCTCAGCAGTTCTGGATCCCGACCTGGTGATGCTGCCCTGTGTAGGAAAGAGGAAAAAGCTCACAGCACATAGTTTGTTTGTTACAACAGCAGAGTTGTTTTCTTCACCTGCTTGAAGCCTCTCCTGTTTTTAACTCTGATTGGCTACCTCACGATTGTTGTTTCAAGCTCCCAGTATATTACTTTAGGAGTTTTATTGCAAAGTTGCTTGTTTTGGCATTTACTGCAGAGATATGGATAAACTATTAAAAGCAAATTGCTTCTTTAATTTAGATTTAATCCTCACGTGCTTTTCAGCCATTTGTAACCACATGATTATTGTTATAAGTGGTCACAGTCTGTTTGCCTTTTATTTTTATTGCAGATTTAGGAATTGGCCTTCTACACAAGTTTAAATCCTCACCTGCTTTTGGACCACATTTGGCTCCCATCTGATTGCTGCTTAATGGTTCACGGCTGGTTTGCAATGGCTTTTAATCCTAATGGTTTGCTATGGCTTTTAATTCTAATGAATATCTTGCCTAATTTCCCAACTCCTACTGATCCACATACCAGTGAAATTCTGGAACAAGCTTCAAAAGCTGCTTTTCTCATGTGTTTTCACAGGAGATCATCACTAAATTACAAAAATATCATGACACTCCATAGGAAAAGAGGAGGTTTGGGTGTGCCAGACTTACAAAAATACCACCTAGCTGTAGAAGTCACCCCAGTAGTGGCATGGGGCAAACAGAAAAGAGACATAGGATGGTACAACTTAGAAGCTGTGTTCTCCTTGCCAGCACCACTGTATGTGCTGCTTGGAATTAGGCTTGCACCACAAATATGGCATCAGATCCTCAACCCCTGGGCAAAACTGTGGCTGGATAGTAAACTCAACTTCTCCACCCATATCGATGCCATCAATAGCAAACTCTACCCAAAACACGGTGCCATTTACTGCAACAAAAATTGCCTATCATCCCAAGTCTGCTGTGAGCTGGTCGCCAAATGGTGCTCCTGGTGTTTGACTACGAGGATGTGGTTTATGGCACCGGCCCTTCCCGCTCTCTGGCCAGACTGGACACCCTATGCAATGCCTTCTGCCATTTCACTGCTAATGCTCCTCCTCATACTCCTTGATGCTTCCTTTACACTTCCTTCTCCATTCCTCCTCTCCCCTCCTGCTCCCACAAGCACTGTACATCACTGGTCTCTAAATTTTAGTTTGACTCTCTGCCTCCCTATCTGCCCACTCTCCTATTCCCTCTGCCTCGCATGCTCTTTGCAATTATGACTCCTGTTACCTTCCCCAGTTCACACTCTAACTCTGCTGCCAGGCAGTCTGCTTTCTCCTCTCAACTTCCTTCATTCCATCTGGAACAATCCCACCCCCCACCACCTCTCCACCTGTACTCATCCCACTTTTCCCTCAATTGTTTGCCAAAAACTCTTGTTGCCCTCTCCTGCTCCTGCCCTGGCCTCAACTGACTTGTACTTTCTTTAGCCTTGTGAGCTTTGCGTAAGGGTTAGGGACAGTAGAGTAGAGTGCTGGCTCTACCATTGTTTGTTTACAGTATGCTACCAAAATGTTTCCATTTTCATTCCTTCATTGTTTTATTGCACTTTGTGCTTCTAAATTGATTGTGCATAATTTATCAACAAATACAGTACTATTCTTTACAAGCCAAACAAGCAATGAACCTGTTCGAGCAATATTTTAATTCTTAAATAATTATTGTATGGTTACAGCTGAAAATACAGTGGCAGACAGAGATATGTCCCAGTATATAAGGAATATAATATATAAAGATCTGGAGGCTGTCATGGTGCAGTCAGACCTGGACATTGTGGCCATCACTGAAACCTGGTGTAATGATAACCACAACTGGGAGTTGGCCATACCTGGCTACAACATATTCAGAAGAGACAGGGCAGGCAGGAAGGGAGGAGGAGTGGCACAGTATGTGAAAAATGACATAAGGGCCACAGAGATCCAGGAGGAACAAAATGGGGGAGAGATACTGTGGGTTAAGCTGGAAAGGAAAATGGGGCCAGCCATCCACACAGGTGTGGTCTATAGATCACCAGCCCAGGAGGAAGAAACAGATAGGAGCTGATGCTAGCCATCCAGAGGATGGCAGACAAAGTGAGGTTGTACTGGTTGGAGACTTCAATATTCCAGACGTGGACTGGAGCATCCCAGCAGCAGCATCAACTAGGAGCAGATTTATCCTGGACTCCCTTCAGGTGCCTTCCTAAAGCAACTGGTCATGGAACCAACTCGGCAGAAGGCAATACTGGACCTTGTGCTCACAAACAGGGACAGTGTGATGGGGTTAAGAGTGGGGAGCACCTGGGAACAGTGACACCAGTCGCTGTGGTTTGAAATCACAGAAAGAGCAGAACCAAACCACACAAAAACATGTATCCTGGATTTTAGGGGGGCAAACTTTGGGAAAATGGGGAGATACTTGAAAGAGGCATTAAGGGGAATGGGGCAGGAATCAGGGGTTGAGGAACAGTGGGAAGTATTTAAAATGGGGATTACAAGAACAACAGAATTATGTATTAAGCAGGTTAGCAAGAGGAAAAGGAAGAGGAGACCATTATGGTTTTCCAAAGAGGTAGCAAAGAAAGAGAAAGCCAAAAAGATTGCATTCAGGCAGTACAAAAAGACACAGGCAGAAGGGGATAGGGAGAAGTACCAGGAGAAGCAAAGGGAGGCAGGGAGGTCAGTAAGGGAAGCCAAAGCCAAAGCTCAGGCAGAAGAACACATTACAAAATCAGTGGGTAGAGGGGACAAAACCTTTTACAAGTACATAAGTGAAAAAAGAAAGGCAAAGGGAGGGATAGTGAGACTGAAGGGGGAGGATGGGGGCTGTGTGGAGGATGACAACAGTAAAGCTGACATATTGAACAGGTATATCTGCTCAGTCTTTACTGGGGAAGAGGAGGGTAATGGGTCTGAACGGAGTACAAGGGGTGAGAATAGTGCAGAAATGGACACAAGTCCCTTTACACGAGAAAGGGTCCTGAAGGAACTGGAAGTAACGAGTTGATAAAGCAATGGGGCCAGATGGGGTGCACCCCAGGGTCCTTAAAGAACTAAGAGAGGTGGTGGCTGAACCTCTTGCTATCCTGTTTAGCCGATCACTAGAAACAGGGGAGGTACCCAAAAACTGGAGAATAGCAGATGTAGTCCCCTTATACAAAGGTGGGAACAAAGAGGAAGTGGGGAACTACAGACCAGTCAGCCTCACCTCGGTAGTGGGGAAGATCATGGAAGCACTACTGAAGGAGAGATTGGTGGAACATCTGGTTATCAATGGACTACAGGACCCAAGGCAGCATGGTTTCACCAGGGGGAGGTCATGTCAGACCAACCTCATTGAATTTTTTGACTGGGTGACTAGGGAGGTGGATCAGGGGAGGGCAGTGGACATGGCCTATCTGGACTTCAGCAAGGCCTTTGACACTGTGCCACATAGAAGACTATTGCACAAACTGGGGAATATGGGTGTGGGCAGGACAGTAGTGTGGTGGGTAGGTAACTGGATGGGCAGCAGGACACAGAGGGCGGTGGTAAATGGCTGTCACTCCACAGAGGGAAGAGTGACCAGTGGGGTACCACAGGGATCAGTGCTGGGACCGGTATTATTCAATATCTTCATCAGTGACATTATGCAGGACCTAGAGGCAGAATTTCACTGTTCGCTGATGACACAAAGCTCTGTAATAGAGTAGACACACCAGAGGTGTAGACAGAATGAGAAGGACCTGCAGAAACTTGAAGAATGGTCAGGGGTTTGGCAGTTGAAATTCAATGCAAGGAAGTGCAAGATAATCCATATGGGGCACAAAAACCCTGGCACAATATATCAGTTGGGGGGTGAGGATATAGCATGCACCAAGCAGGAAAGGGATCTTGGGTTAATCATCTCTGATGACCTCAAGGCAGGGAAACAGTGTGACAAGGCAGCAGGTAAAGCAAATAGGATGCATAGGCAGGGGCATCACCAGCAGGAAAAGGGAGGTCATAATTCCACTATACAAGACACTAGTGAGGCCGCACCTGGAGTACACTGTGCAGTTCTGGAGACCTTACCTACGTAAGGACATAGATAGGGTAGAGAAGGTTCAGAGGAGGGCAACAAAGATGGTGCATGGATTGCATCACGAGTCCTATGAGAACAGGTTGAAGGCACTGAACATGTACTCCCTGGAGGAGAGGAGGGAGAGAGGGGATATGATAGAGACATACAAGTATCTTACAGGGAGGAACAGGATGTAGGAATGCATGATTTTTAAGTGAAAAAGATGTTCCAGGACTAGAGGGCATGGGATGAAGTTGGAGGGAGGACGATTCAGAGGAAAAGTGAGGAAGAATTTCTTCACAGAACGGGTGGTGGACAAGTGGAACACCCTGCCAGAGGAAGTGTTGGGGGCTGAAACAATCACGAGATTTAAGAATGCATGGGATAGACATAAAGGAATTCTGGAGGTCAGGGGTAAGGGGCAACAGACTTCTTGGAAAACATAAACTGAACTTAGAAACTTAAATGGGCAGACTGGGTGGGCCATAGGCCCTTATCTGCCGACACTGTCTATGTATCTATGTATCTATGAATATGTCATGGATATACTGCAAATATATCTGATATTTTCCTTGAATCTAGTTTGATCTTATAACATCACTGGCAAGAAGTAAAGAGACAACTGAATGATGAAACGTTTTACCAGAGGATGAGGCAATATCCAGCCACTGACTACAAGTTCTGTATAGATGAAACAGTGAGTGATGCTTTTTTAAAGGGGTAATAGACTTGAAAACCAAAGAATTTTTGACAGCCAAGATTCCAATAAGAGCAACATTCTGTATACTCCCAAAAGTACATAAGACTTTGGTAAACCTGCCTAGCAGACCCATAGTCAGTGGAATTGGATCTCTAACTGAACCTTTATCGCAATACTGTGACACCTTCCTTAAACCTCTGGTTGCTAGTTTACCTGCATATTTGAAGGACACAAAAGATGTTTTGAATCTGATTTCACATTTAAGATTAACTAGTGACATGTTTTTTAATCACTATGGACATAGAAGCCCTGTATGCTAACGTCCCCCATGAAGGGGCGTTAGATGCAGCAGTATTCTTTTTGAACAGGGAACAAAGGGAAAGAAATGGGCCTGTTGCATTCATTTTAAAATTACTTGAGTATGTTTTAAAGTGCAATTTTTTTTGTTTGATGGTAACTATATAGTCAGATAAAACGAACAGCGATGGGGGTGACCTGTGCACCCTCAGTGGCAAATTTGTATTTGGGCAAGTGGGAAGAACAGGTAGTGCTATGTACAGAACAAAATAGAGTCTTTAAAAATGTCATACTATGGAAACGATTTATAGATGAAATCCTAGTGGTCTCGCAGGGTAGTCTTGAGGAATTTGGGGGAATTTGTTGTTTGGCTGCAGAGTACAAACCCCAACTTGAGATTTACTTTCCAAGGTAGCAAACAAACAGTAAATTACCTGGATTTGAAGCTGACTGTGGGGGAGGAGGGGCAGATCCATAGCGATTTATATTGCAAAGAGACTGATGGTAATACAATTTTATTGGCCAATAGCTGCCACCCTCCCCATGTAACTACTAATATCCCCAAGGGCCAGTTTCTCTGAACTAGGAGGAACTGCTCTACACTTGAAAGGTATGAAATTGGGGCAGAGGTTCTAGAAAATAGATTACAAGAGAGGGGATATAATAAACAGAGGATATTGGTAGCCAAAGAAGAAGCCAGACTTGTGGAGAGAGAAACATTTCTTAGAGACAAAGAGTAGAATGAACCAATTAATAATAGGTTTAATTACGTAACAAGTTTCTCCATACAAGCAAAGGAAGTTCAGAAAATTCTGAGAAAGCACTGGCATATCGTGGGAATTTAGTCTGGTCTGAGAGACTTGGTAAATGAACCATTTAGAGTTTGTTATAAAAGGGCATCTATTCTTAAAGATCTACTTGTCCACAGCCACTACAGAGAAAAGAAACCGTAAATGTGGCTTAATAAAGCATGAGGATGTTTTCCATGCAAAAAATGTGTAGCATGTGGTATTTAGTAAGACCTTCACTAGCTGCAATACAGAGAAAATGTATGACATATGACAATGTATTACATGCAGTAGTGAGGGGATCGTCTATCTTGCCACATGTACTTGTAAAACCTTCTGTTTTGGTGAGATGACCAGATGTTTCAAAACTCAAGTAGGTGAGCACGTACGTGCTATCCAGAGGGAGGATGACACGTATGCAACTGCTCAACACGTTATGAGTGCAGCACAGGGAGAGAGGCATATTTTTCAAATTTCAAGTAATAGATAAAGTACGTAGGAACCCTAGAGGAGGGGACTTTGACAATCTTATTTTGAGAAGATAGAATTTCTGGATTTTGAGCCTACAGACACTTAAAAAAACAGGCATCAATGTCCATTTAGATAGCAGACCCTACTTCAGAAAATAAGAATATTGACACTGTTTATATAATCAAAAAACGTTTGTTTGAGTGTTTCCATTAGGATTACAAACTTTGTGTAATTTAAAACCCCCTTCTGTTTCTCACATACCCTCATATATTCTAACCTATTCCCACGCCCCCCCTTCTTCCCTACCCCCCCTTACACCACATATCCTTGATGCTAGATCTCCTATATATGGAGTTTATGTATAATTTTGGCAGCTTAGAGCCATTTGGAAAATATATGAGATAATGAAATATGTAGGCTCATTGAGATTTATTCTTAGCCATAATAAAATGAGATAGGGACCATGTAGAGACCTTCTCTTTCTGTAAAGTAGGATATATATGGAAGTTGTTTTTATTAACTCCTCCCCCCTTTCAGCTTCCCCTTATAATTCCTCCCTTCCCTCCCAGGTGTATATATAAGCAAGGTATATTTATTATTATTATTATTTTCTTTTGGTGATTCAGGGAAGAGTGCCAAGGCACTATAACATTGAAAACTGAGTGATGTGCTTTCTACATATGGCAGGTGTTTGTTTTTTTAATTATAAATGCTGCATGTTGCTAATATATGGTTGAACATGGATTATGTATTTTTTTACCCTGTTAATGTATTCCTATCACTCCAGAAGTTAGTATGAGGAACTGAGAACTGGATAATGCCTACATTAATTAAATAAGGGGTGATGGGATTGGTTAGATGTTTTCACATGACCTAGTCAACATGTGTTTTTAAATGGTGTGATGTTCCATTAATTGTATCCTTTGATGAAGGACACTATGTCTGAAATATGTTAGGCATGAGTGGTGTTGTTTCTACTGTGTTGGCATTAATAAAAATGCTTATTTAATTAATTTTGAAGCCTGCTTCCCTCTTAGGAGGTTTGTGTGTGCCTAAAACTTTTTTTCATTACATATTTAATTTATGCAATACCATTTGGTGTTTCACTTTCTTTACATGTCTTTTTTCAGTTTCATCTGTATTTATTACCTCTGGTTGTTTTTAGATATTAGCTGTGACTTTGAGCAGTAACTTTAGATGACCAAGCAGTTGAATACGTGACGTGTGACATATACGATGCTGTTATGTGTATCAGTGCATCAGTGCATTCACAAGTCAGGGCTGAGGATGCAGCCTAGTGGGTCTGTGTATCATGAGTTGTAGAAGCCTGAGTCACAGATTACTGGGAGGGAAACATAAGATATCCCGGCCATGGGGTATGGCTGCCAGCATGGTGTAGAAGATAGTACTAGTCGGGTGTCGGAGTACGAGTGTGACCAGTAAAGGAGGGGTCAGGAATATGCAGTCTACCTGTTGATTTTGTAGTAAAAGCAGTAATTTTAAATGCTTTATCTTGGATATTGTTTTTCTGTACTTTTTTTAGCATGGACTGTGTGATTTGAGCAGAAAGCTGTGTGTGTGTGTGTGTGTGTGTGTGTGTGTGTGTGTTGCGTGTGTGTGTATATGTGTGTGTGTGTGTGGTAGGGTTTGGGGTTTCAAATGTGTGGAGCAGCAGCTGGCATATGACTAAACTGCAGCATTCTAAAAACATCACTGCTGCTGAATATGATTAATCAGGACCCACTGTGAGGATATTTTTGCCACTGTAGCCCAAGAATGAAAATAACCCTGCTATGATCACTCTGGGTCCCCATAGTAGAAAAAATATCGCTGATATTTGCCATTATTCATTCTCACAGGTTTGCATAAGTAGGGCGACATTCCTTAGGGTGTCCAGGAATAAGAGTTTTATTCAGTCTGGAATGTTGAGTGGCTGAGCAAAGCAAAGCCATGAATGCTAGGCTACATTGCTGGCAACGTTACACAGAGGATAATGTATGGGTTTTTATCAGTAACCACGCTGTAATCGTTTTGAGAGGTTACCATGACAACTTTGTAAACCTCGAGAGTGAAGCTCGAGAGGTTTCCTGAATAACATGGTAATCTCAAGCGTTAAGCGAGGTACCAATAAAAAAAAAACATACATTAGCTTTTACAGTGTATGGAATAACCAGTCTTCACATTAAAATACGGAGATAGTCCTTACTTTTTCCTTTTTTTCAATAGCGCCTCTCTCCGTAATGCCAGCTTTCACCGCCGTGGCCGTTTGTTGTGAGCTTCTATTTGGAATGCGCACATGCACAGATCAGCTCCTACTGTAATCCCATCACAGTGATGTACTCAACAGGGGTTAACAACACCCTGACATCATAGTGATGGGATTACCAGGAAATAATCGTGCTGAATTTTAGCGGTAATAAAACACTCCCATACATTATAAAATGAATAAAAACCTTATCCTTGGATGCTCCATGGAATGTCCTGTTTATACCATGGGTTCTGTCTTGTCATTGTGACAGGGCTGTAGTGGAAAAAACATGAGCTGCTGTGAAAATAACATGATATTGCCACTTAACTGAACAACAGGCAAAAGTGAATCTTTTATTTCACCATATTATTCACCATTCCCATTGTATAGCTGTAGATATATTTGGATATTTCATTGAAAATTCCCATTCATTTCAATGGAATTTTCTGTGATATATCTGATATGTGAAATGATTTACTGGGACATATCTCTGTCTACTAAAATATGAATGAAATGTTTCTATCCTGCTGCAGGCCTAAAAGGAACAGTAAATTTAGGGTTATTTTCTATGCATTTTTCTAACTGCATTGTCGCCCAACATTCCATGTGTATCGGTACGTGCTATACAGATCTCAATAAGTGCCATCCTCATTTAATATGTGCCTTACCCATTTTGGTGAGTTGGTATATGTATTACTCATTTCATTACGTTATGCTTGTTTTGTTGTCGTTCTCTTTTTGGTATGTGTTACACTAATTTCAATAAGGGTTGCACTCATTTTATATGTGGACTGAGGCATCCCGGTGGCTAGACCATTGAGGAGTCAATTGATGGTAGAAGCCTTACAGGATTGCTTTCTCACACAGTTAGTCACCGATCCTACTAGGCAGAAAAACCTCTTGAATGTGATCCTCACTAACTCGTAAAAAATTGAGGCAGTCAGAGTTGGGGAGCTGCTGGAGAACAGCGACCACAACTTGGTTTGGTTTAAAATAGCCTTGAAGGATGTCAAATCCCAATCAAGGGCAGAAGCCGTAAATTTCAGATGGACACATTTCGATAAAATGAGGGAACCAGTAAGACAAAAACTAATATTAACTAACATTTTGAAGTAGAAGTCATTTGGGGAATGATTAAACAAACCATCACAGAGGCCACAAAGGCATGTACAAGGACAGTGATGAAAAGAAACAGGCACAAATGCCCCATTTAATTCACGAGTCAAGTTAGGACAGCCATTAGGGTCAAGATGGAAGCATTCTGCGACTTCAAAAGTAAGTCGGTTAACGATCTATGGGAGGAATACATACTAAAGAAGAGGAGGCTAAGTTGGCATTGAGACAAGCAAAGGTGGCTGTGGAACTTCAGATAGCTAAAGGAGTTGGGAGGGGAACAAACATTTTTTTCAGAATTTGCAAGAAAAGAGAAAGAAGGGTGGAGTTAAAATCATGGATGGGGATAGGATAGTGGAAGAGGACAGGCAGAAGGCTACTGTTCTGAATGAATACTTCTGTTCAGTGTTCACCAAAGAACACAGTGGCCCAATGCCTGACTGCAGCATTACAGCACATGGCAGGGGAGTGCCAAAAATGAAAACACCAAGTATTACCGCAGGCAGTGTTAGAGAGGTGCTTGAGCATTTAAAGATCGACAGATCTTCTGGTCCAGATGGAATACATCAGAGGATAATTAAAGGGTTAGCGAGTGAGTTAGCAGACCCCTTAGCACACCTGTTTAACTGTTCTCTCCAGACGGGAGTTGTACCTAATAACTGGAAAAGAGCTGATGTGTCTCTGCATAAGGGTGGTAGCAGGGAAGAGGCCAGTAACTACTGGCCAGTCAGCCTCACATCAGTGCTAGGAAGACAAATGGAAGCCCTGATTAAACAAAACCTAGTAGACTACTTGGATAAGCATGGCCTACAGGATGACAAACAACATGGTTTCATTACAGGCAGATCATGCCAGACAAACCTGATTACTTTTTTAATTGGGTATCTAGGGAAGTGGATAGTGGTTGGCCAGTGGACCTCCTCTGGTTTGACTTCAGCAAAGCCTTTGATTCAGTACCACACAAATGCTTGCTGAAGAAGCTAGAGGATCTTGGCATAGCAAGCTGCATCATTGAGTGGGTGGGCAACTGGTTGGACAATAGGAGGCAAAGGGTGGTGGTCAATGGGGAGATGTCAGAGGAGGAAGGAGTGACAGGTGGGGTCCTGCATGGCTTGGTCTTAGGCCCAGTCCTGTTTAATGTGTTCATCAGTGACATAGGAGTAGGTATCCAGGGCGGACGACACTAAATTGGAGGAAGGGTGGACAGTGAAGAAGCAGTGGGAATCGTACAAAATTATTTGAAAAGGTTAGAACAATGGTCTAGTATCTGGCAACTGAAATTTAACTTAAAGAAATGTAAAGTGATGCATATTGGCAGGAATAACCCTAGAACAATCTATTGGCTAAGCAGGGTCAAACTCAGTGACTCAAAAGAGCAAAGGGATCTAGAAGTTATTATTAATGACAACCTTAAATAAACCAGCCAGTGCAAAGCAGCATATAGTAGGGCCAACAAAATGCTGGGATGCATAGGGAGAGGATTTGACAGGTGATACTTCCACTGTACAGAACTATGGTGAGACACCATTTGGAATACTGCATACAGTTTTGGAGACCATACTTTAAAAAGGATAAGGACAGGATAGAGACCATGCACAGAAGGCAACCAAAATGTTACAGGGGCTTCAGGGGCTGCTGTACGAGGGGTGGCTGGAGGCGTTAAACATGTTCTCACTTGAATCCGGGAGAGAAAGGGGGGATATGATAGAAACCTTTAAGTATATGAGGGGTTTAAATTTAGTACTCTATGCTGATCTATTCACCAAGGCTCCCAACTCAAACAGGAGGGGGCATGGATGGGGGCTGAGCAGTGGGAGTTTCAGGAGGAATCTTAAGAAGCACTATTTCTTGGAAAGGATTGTGGAGCCATGGAACAAACTGCCTGCAGAGGTGGTAGGAGCTAGGACTGTATCAGCATTAAAAAAGTGGTTGGGATAAGGAGTATGCTAGACTCAAATCTGCAAAGGAATCTACCAGCTAGGACCCAGATTCATCTAGGATCTCGAGATCTCAAAGGTAGACTTGATGGTCCTTTGGTCTCCTTCTGCCATCACCTTTCAATGTTTCTATGTGTTAGATCAACTTTTAATATGTTCTACTCATTTCTGTATGGCATTTGCTCATTTCAGAAGGTAGTATACCATTTTGTATTGTATTGCACTTATTTCAGTATGCCTCTCACTTATTTCAGTATATTTTAATGCCAATTTTGATATGTGCTATTTGATTCTATGTCATACATGTATTATATATAATATATTATATGGGGTGGTGTGAATAGCAAGAATTTTACACACACCCGAGGTGTTGGATGATACATAAACCACAAGAGCGAAGCTCAAGGGGTTTATCTAGGCATCCAACACTGAGGGTGTGTGTAACATTTGGGTTTTTGCACCACCCATATTTTATTTTATATAATTGCTGGGTTTTTCTTTTTTGCCACACCAATTATATAAAATAACAGAAGTTCTGGTGTGGTTGTGGTCTGGTTGGGTTTTAGCGTGGTTCGCGGTCACCCTCTGAAAGGTTTTTTATTTTGGTAGTTGCGGGTCTTAAAAATGATTTAGAGCAGTTTTTTATAATAACTCACCACTGAGTCTGAGTGGGGTGCAGTTTTGGGTGAGAAGGCAAGGCGGCCAGCGGTCAGAAATGGAAATGTGCAGCTGGCACATGAGCAGAGCGAGGGAAACCTGTTGCGTGTTTGCCATTATAAACACTCCTTTATAACGTCAAATTACGCAATGGGTTTCCCTATGGGAAAAAGTGAAATCCAGTTATTATAAAGTGATAAAAATCACCCACTTTGTTCATATTTTTGTACAAGGACCAATATGGCTTAAACGATACTCTACGTGCATTATAAAGTGTAATTCTCATTTTGGCATCTGTCATACCCATTTTATTCATTTTGGTACGAGTCTTGTTTGGAAAGTTGGAATTTTAAATTGAATGGCCTCCCATTTCAGTTCCCACAGTGTATTGCTGATTAGCATTTGTGTCCCAAATCTATATGCGTGGCACTGGGGGAGGAAAGGGGGTGTAACAATTCAGAATCAGTGTTAGGCAACACTACATCACTTACAGCTGTGTGTCCACGGAGCAAACAGTGTTCATAGCTGGTACCTTGTTTACCTCAGATGAGCTCAAAAGACAAGTAAAACTGGATTGCCCATCTCTGGCACACTGGTTTACCGGGACTAAGAAAGGGCATATTCCGTTTTGCACATTGTAAAAAACGATATTGTCACCGGTGTCTGCTAAGCCAAAATCTGGTTTTACCGGTATTTGGTTTTGTGTACTTTATTTAACAATTTTTAACTCTGCTAACATGCATTTTAACAATTCTTACCTCCACTATTGCACATCCTTCCATCCTTGTACCATTTTAAAGTTATTTTAGGTACAAGATGTGATGGCAGCAGCAGCAGCACTACAGCCCCCATCCCTAAGGTTGATGGAAGCAGCACTACGTCCCCATCCCTCAGGTGCGATGGCAGCACCAACAGCACTATGACCCCCATCCCTCTGGTGTGATGGCAGCAGCAACAGCACTATGACCTCCCTCCCTCAGGTGAGACAGAAGCAGCAGCACTGCAGACCCCACCCCTTAGGTGTGATGGCAGCAGTACTACATTCCCCATCCACCAGTGGTGATGGCAGAAGCACTACAGCCCCCACCCCTTCGGTGTGATGGCAGTAGCAACAATGCGGTCCACATCCCTCTGGGGTGATGGCAGTGGTGACAGCACTATGATCCCCTTTCTTCAACACCCACACCCCATATGCACAAGTTACAAATGACTTAGTCTCTTTGCTTGTTACAACTCAGATGTGAATTAATCTGAACCACCACTAAGGGGGACTACCTTTGTTTTTTCCTATCTATAATTTAACTGCCTGAATTGGATTTCTGCCTGTGACGCCACTGACCAGGGTTAGGGAACAGACTTGGGTGTTGGAGGGCCAGCTGATGGGTGAAGGCTCGAGTGTCCAACTACCACTCACCTTCTCCTGGGAGGGAGGGTGGGTTCATGGCTCAGCATTTGCTGGCCCCTGGTGGAGGCCAGAGGCACAACAACACAACAGCCCTCACTGCGGGAGGGAGTGTGACAGACGTCAGCTTGTGCCTTGACATCATGTGGCCTGTCTCGCTCCCAAGAAAATGAGAACACGCTCGCTGGCCAACTGAAGGATGGCTGCTGGTTCCTCCATAAGCTGGAAGCCCCAGACGTGTCTGTTCTGATCCCTGCCATGCCCAGGATACACAGGAAGCTCTTTGGGGCAATTCTCCTCCCCAGGTAGCCTCCCACAGGGGTAGGGGCCCACTCAATGAAGGGTTACTTTGGGTTACCTAGTAGCACAGCAGTAAGGGGTAGTGGATGGTGGTCGGGACTCAGCAGTGGTGGCAAGGGACCTTGGCAGGCCTGAAGTAGTGGATGGCCAGGGGGTAGGAGGAGCAAAAAAAAACTGCTTGAATTTGCTTCTTTGAAATAAAGTGTCTTCACCTAAAAAATCCTCAAGTGATTAGTGGAGGACCTTCAAATGGATTCATGCATCTCACAGACATGTGGATGATTTTTTTACTTGGTGTCCATGAGAAGGGTGCCTCCCAGTTTTCGTGTCTTTGTTCAGATGTGGATTGAGCACCACTCTGCCCACCAGCAGCATCATATAGCCATGGGGTCTTACCTTCTGTATGTCATTGAATGTGCTTTCAAAATCCACTGGCCAAGTGTAAAGTACACGTAAATGCTTAACATTTGCTTTTTGTTGAAGCAGTCTATCAGAAAACTTTTTGTTGTCACAGAGACTAAAACAGCAGGCGGGAGAAAAGGTGTTAATGATTGCATTCACCTAAATGGGGTGCTGACTGTGAAGTCTTTTCATAAGTAGTAAGGCAGTTTTTTCCCTGTGAACATACTGTACTTTCATTCAGACTAGGTTTCATTCAAACAACTGAGGATTTTGGATGGCTCTGTTGATTATAAACTTGAATAAGCTAGTTGGTAACAGTGATCCTGCATTTAACAATCTACAGTCTAGATGCTCACATGCAAAGAATACAATAAAAACCTGACTAAAATCTAAAAACAAGCTTATAAAACACATAAAATGTATCTGAACATATTATCTTTACCTATTCAAAATCATTGCAGCCCAAGTAAATTACATGGTACCCTGACTACTGTTCCATGATGTAGTAAACATATATCGGTATTCTTTTTATATTCTTTGTAAACCAGGTAAGGCCCACTAGGCAGAACTGCCTGTTTTCAGGAGTGAACTAGAAGCACTGGGGAGGTTAAGTGACTTGCTTGGAGTCACACAGTATGCAAGTAGAGGGCGTGGGAATCAAACCCAAGTCTGCTGGATGTACCCAGTTGTTCAATCACTGTTTGTTACTCTAACCACTAGACTATACTGCCAGCCATAATAACACCCATATATAATGTTTTAATATATGATTTTAATAACAGTGCACAGTACCTACAGTACAAATTATGAACATGGTACACTTTACATTTTACTAAAACGGAACGATTTGCCACTCCAACTGCTTATTTTTTCTTACACCAAAGTCGGTGAATAGTTGACAGAGCACTGTAAATAGCTTTTGATCAGGCTTCATTTATTCTACATCCAGAGACAGATAAAATTTGTTTATTCTGGATTTATTTAATATTGATTTTCTGTGGCTCACTAAATAGAATCTAGCACTGTAAAAGGCAGATGTTTTTACATTTTGGAAGAGGCGACCCATCTTATCCATTTAGGATTCATGTTAGAAACAGAAGTTTTTCTTCATATTTAAAAGATATTCAAGTGTCAGTGTATTCATTTAGTAGTTTATGCTGACTAATATATGCTGTAGAAAACAGTAAAGGATTTATTGTGAAGCACTCAGGATCTATAGTAGAACTCCCGCTTTTTCCTAGCAAATTTTGCAAAAAAATCTCTGCAATTTCAGGTTACTTTTCCTACAATTTTCCAGTGGCCCTGCCCATGTGTGCTGATACTTTATTTTTTTTTTGTATCACACAGTGTAATATAAATAGTAAAATACTCTTAGGCACATACTACATGAAAACTGTGGTTTCAGGAAGGAAAGCAGTCCTCATGTGATGGAGATGTTGATGGGAAGCATGGGTGGTTAAACTGAATGGCTAATTACAACAAAGCAGTGTGGGTGATTTCCTTACTGACTCTGTACACAGCAAAGCAAAAAGAATGCGAAGCACAGCAGCATGCATTTTAAGATGCTGAAATCTGGGTTGGCCCGCTGGCGCTGTGGTAGCACTACTGCTTGCAATGCCAGCGACCCAGGGTCAGAAGCAAACTCGGGTTGCTGGAGGTCTGGCCGGGGAGTAGGATCGAGCACCCGGGGGACTGCTCTCCTCCTCCTCCAGGAGGGGTGGGCTGCAGGTCCTACTGCTTTACCACCACCTGTGTGAACACGGGTGGTGGTGCAATGGTGCTGCAGAGTGATCAGAAAGGGAGGACGCTAGCTAGGATCTGGAACAGTGGCATGTCTCTATGTGACCTACCTCCTTGGATCTCCTCTAATGCCGGTACCCTCAGGGACAGAGACCAGAAAACCAGGAACAATCACCCCACATCGGCCACTGGCAGAAGGGATCCAGTTGCCCCAGACTTCATAACCAGGCTCCATGAGAGACCTACTGGGCTGTCCGACACACACTAAGGGTGTGGAGGGGTGACCTGGGGTCCCCTCCCTTCCCACATGGGGGATACAACCCAGGCAGGATAGGGGCAGGCCCACAGGAGCTCCTGAGCATTACTTGGGGGTGATGCTAGGGGATACCCAGCCTAGGGATATCTGAAAAGTGAAGACTGATGCTGTGAGAAGTGGACATAGAAAGAGAAAATAAAAAAAATTAAAACGATGCTGAAATCTTAGATATTCTGTGCAGTGATATGCAATTTTCATGAGGCACCAGTACAAGAATTCAAAATCCACAAACCAAGCAGGAGTCCAAGATTGTTACTGGTAAAAATGGAAAACCAGGGTCCCTGCCCATCATTAATGCATAAGGAATGCTGCAGCAGTACTTTCAAAGGTGGCAGATATAACACGCAATTTTAGTATGTGCCTTTTGAACAGTATGTGCCCACTGAAACAGGATCAGCTGAAGACATCACTAGCATACATTGCTGGTACAGTACTATATTTATTTTCAGAGCCCATGTGTAGCTGCAGAAAACATTTGGGGTGTTTTTGGTACAGGACTGGAATAACATAAACACATAGGCAGTAGGGACCCAGGGAGGCAGTACAGCACAGTGGTTTAAGGCTCTAAGCTGGAGACCTGGGTTTGAATCCCACAGCCCTCATTTGCACACTATGTGACTCTGAGCAAGTCATTTAACTTCCTTGTGCTCCCAGGTCACACCTATAAAAAAGCTTTTAGCTTAGTATGTCTCTTCTGGTTAAACAACAACCAAAAAAAAACCCCATAAAATTTGACGGTGGATAAGGACTGCTCGTCCTGCACAGTCTGTCTATTTTCCCTACCTACATTATTACCACAGACCGTACTTAATGTACAGCTCTTTCTCCCCTCGCCCAGTTCCTTTCCAGTATGAGTCTGTTGTGCCTATGTCATGCATTCTTGAAGCTCACCACAGTTTTCACCCCCACCACCTCTGCTGGAAGGCTGTTTCAACTTTCAGGAATTCACCACTCTGTGAAAAAGTAGTTCTTTGCATTATGCACCTTCCATATAAACAGTTCTGGAAGTCACTTCTGATTCAGTTAAACTTGCTTTTTTTTTTTTTTTGCAAGAAATACTGGCTGGGGGGGGGGAGGGCATGGCTAGCAGCTGAGCTGTGAGCAGCACTCTTCTACAGCTCTGCACCACTACCCTTTTATTTAGCTCTCTTTATCCCTAAAAGTTTACTAAAGCTGCTTCAAAGTGCTAAATTTGGATCCAGCATCTACTACAGATCACAGGCATGCTAAATTTGTTAACTTTGGTGACATGGACCTAACAAAACAATGAAGGGAGGAGATGGGGCCAGGCAGAAGGACACTCGATTAGGCCCTGAAAAAGATAAGGAGCCTCCAGACACCAGCCTGAACCAGCCCTCTAATGCTGCATTGTTGAAAGCAATACAAGCCATCAACAAAAAAAATGGACAAAATATACCTCCCGAATGCTGGTGGTGGAAACAAAACTCCAGATGGTAGACGAAACAGCACAAGGAGCTACCAAAACAGCGGATAAGGTGCTTTCACCAACATCGGGCCTTGTGAAGGAGAATCTCCTACTCTGGCACTGACTGGTGAATCTTGAGAATGGAGCGCGGGCGTCTCATATCAGAATACTGGGTCTACCAGAGGATGTGGAAGGAGAAGCCCTGGATAGTTTCCTGAGTAGTGGCTGCCTAAATATTTGCAACTGGACTCCCCAGTTTCTGTTCTGCAGGCTTATCAAGTCAGCGATAGAGGGGCCCACTTACATGTGGACTCTGCACATTCTCCAATTCGGGCAATATTGGCCGTCATGAGCTCCATCAAAGAAAGGGACTATATTCTTCAGGTGGCAAGAAAGTGAGGCCCATCACAGTGGCAGGGAGTGCCTATTCATGTTTTCCCCAATCTAACCTTTCCACCCAACAATGGCGCAAAGCCTTTGATGAGGTTCATTTGAAGCTGTGCCATTTGGGGTTCCCCCATGTTTTGTTGATGTCGGCAAGCCTAAAAATCATTTATGGAGCGAAGACTTATCACTTCTCAGACCTGGTGGATGCTGGAAAGTTGATTGCTAAAATTGAGATGGACTATTCAGCATGGAGTCCCGACTCCGACCCCGAAGATGGGGAAAATACCTGAATTCCAGAGGAATTGGGCCCAGTAAGCCGCCATTGAAATGCGTGACTGAGGAGGACTTGGACATTTAGTAAACAGCTAATGACTCTCCATAGTGGAGGATTTATCTTTATATAAGAATATTCTTCATGTATCGTTCAAAAATGTATTCAGCCTTTTATTACTTGACATTTGTGGTGTAACTACATGGGGAGCGTTAGACAGAGTGTCTTCAATGATGCAGTTTGGTTTTATATATATATAGACATATGTCCTGTCCAACAAAGGAGCCCTCTTTTTCATCATTATATTTAATGTCTCTGAAGCCTTTCAGTCAGTTAGTAGAATTTTAGTAAAAGGGGTGGCTTTAGTAATTCTGTGTTGTAATTGAATGTTTAAGTCATTTAAATGGATATGATTGTCTAAACAGGCCAGAGATTGGGTAGTGGGTGGTGTGGAGTGAGGAGAGGGTGCTTATCTCTTTGCTTTTCCAATGTAGGATGTTGGGGATGCTTCCCCTATTAATGGGGTGTTTTTTTTAGGTGTATTGGGTATGCCTGTTTGTAGTATTTCCCCACTCATGGCAGCAATAGCCTTCGTAGCATTTTTCTTATTTCATGAATATACTGTGTAGGTAACCTCCTTATGCTGTATCAAATTAGGACTGCCAAAGATACTGTTTTATTACATCCTGTGTTTTACATTCATTGCGCACTGTCTTATGGGCTATGCTTGTATTTACTGCATTTTAAAATCAATAAATATAAGTTAAAAAAAAACCCAAATACTGGCCAATTCATAAGCAGTAATGCACAACAGGACACGAGTTTCTAGAGAATTAATGTACACCCCAGGTAAATTGGAAGGCAAAATGCCAATAACCTAGTGACTTTCAATGCAGCTGAAAAGCATAGGTGCCAGAAAGGGGGAGAGGGCCACTATGCCCATGGCCCTACTACTTTCATAAGTGGTAAAGTCTGGCCCTATCAGTTTTTATAATCATGTTAATTTATTACTATGGAGGACTGTGTCTTCAAAATGCAGCATGGGCAATGAACAGTGCTGCTTACTAATCACTCTCTTTGTGGCTTGCAGGGTGTCAGAAGAATGTTGGAAATAGAAGGCATGAGAATTGTTATTAGGGGCTGGCTGGGTTTATGGCCTACTGAACTGAAGCATAGTGGTCAAGCTTTAAAAATGATAATAATGGGCCAGGCCTTCCTGGATGGGAGGGGGCATCCAAGAACTATGTGCAGGGAGATGCTCTCAGCTGGTGAGGGGAAGGTATTGAGAGGTCCACCCAAAAAGCAGAGTTAACAGGTTTTCCTCCTATGTTCATATTTGGGTTTCTGGTAATGGGCAGCATGCAGTCCTTATGTGGAGTAATATGTATAAATCTACACAGTTGTAAGTGGGCACTGACAGAGCTGTGACTGGGTGTAGCAAGCAAGGGTTTCAGCAAGGCCTTTGGGGGCACAAACAAAAGGGCTGTATGCTGGATACCTGATCTGCTGCATAGTTCCCATTCTGTTTGTAATATGTGGAACTCATAGCAGTCTAACTCAGGAGCCAAGGTCACCTTAGAAACATAGAAGTTGACGGCAGATAAGGACCGCAAGGCCCATCCAGTCTGCCCATTTCTTTTTCTACCTTATAAATGTGCCATCGGCCTTTGCTCTGTCAGTGGCCTATCTATTCATACTCATTTGTATTGCCCCTATGCCTATCCCATGCCTGCTTTAGCCCTGCACTGTATTCATAGCCACCACTTTTGTGGTAAGCCATTCCATGCATCCACCACCCTTTCTGTGAAAAGAATTTCCTCACATTCCCCTTAATCGGCCTCCCTCTAATCTCATGCTGTGTCCTCTTGTCCTGCTATTTTTCTTATATTTAAACATGTTAGACTCTTTCACCTTGTTTATGCCCTTAAGGTGTTTGAATGCCTTGATCATATCACCTCTCTCCTCCTTTGCTCAAGGGTATACATATTGAGCTCCGTTAATCTGTCCTCATAGTCTTCTGATGCAGTCCCTGCACCATTTTGGTTGCCCTTCTCTGGACTGCCTCAATTTGGTTAATGTCCTTGTGAAGGTGTGGCCTCCAATACTGCAGTACTCCAGATGGGGCCTAACCAGTGTCTTGTACAGAGGGATTAATACCTCCTCTTACGACTTGTGATACCCTACTAATACACCCTAACACCCCTAGCCTTACCTACTGCTTTAGAGGTCTGCTTGGATGATTTTAGGTCATCAGTGATGATGATGCCCAAGTCTCTTTCTTCCTTTGTGACTGCTAGCAACTCCCCTCCCAGCGTATATGTGGCTTCAGGGTTTCTCTTCCCTATGTGCATGATTTTGCACTTCTTTGCATTAAATCTCAGTTGCCACTCTTCTGACCATTCTGCTAGTTTATCCAGATCTCTTCTCATTCTGCCCACCCCATCTGGATCATCTACTCTGTTGCAGATCTTGGTGTCATCTGCAAACAGACAAGCCTTACCCTCTAGTCCATCTGCAAGGTCACTAATGAAGATGTTGAAGAGGACTGGCCCCAGGACTGATCCCTGAGGTACCCCACTTGTGACTTGCATCTCTTCAGACTGTATACCATTTACCACCACTCTCTGTTTTCTGCCCGTCAACCAGTTTGCCACCCAGTTGACCAACTTCTGACCCACCCTGAGCATACCCAGCTTATTTATCAATCTTCTATGTGGAACAGTGTCGAAAGCTTTGCTGAAGTCAAGGTAGGCGACATCAACTGCTCCCCCTTGGTCCACCACTCTGGTTACCCAGTCAAAGAAATCTATGAGATTAGTTTGACAGGACCTTCCTTTGTAAACCCATGTTGTCTTGGATCCTGTGCCCCTATGGATTCCAGGTGTTGCACTATCTTTTCCTTAAGAGTGCCTCCATAATCTTGCCCACTACTGAGGTAAGACTGACTGGTCTGTAGTTTCCTGCCTCCTCCCTGCTACCACTCTTGTGGAGCGGGATCACATAAACCCTTCTCCAGTCTTCTGGGACCTCTTCTGTGCTCAGAGACTCACTAAACAGTTCTGCTAATGGCTCTGCTAGTTCCACCCTTAGCTCCTTAAGTACCCTGGGATGTATGCCATCAGGTCCCATTGCCTTATCCACCCTGAGCTTAGCAAGCTCTTGTAGGACCCTTTCTTTTGTGAAGGGAGTAGTGCTCACCTCCCTCCCCCCTGTGTCCATGATGCTGAGCTTCCCCACTTAAGGTATTTCGAACCATGCAAGGCAAAGTAATAAAGAAAAAAAAGGCAGTTTTAACTTCTCCCCAGATGTTTTGTGACAACGTAGTGTAAGATTTCATAGAAGAATTTTGTGATCCGCTTATTTAATTGTTTGCACCACGTCATCGGAAGAAATACATGAATCATTCCCACCGGGTAAAGCAGGTGGGGAAAAATATTCATCTTAATCATATTTATCATGTCCCACAGGAGTACAGTAATGGCAGCTTGTCCTATTATTGCAAATCCTTTGCAATATGAGTTTTCAGAATCCAAGTTATTTATTTTCATTGCCTTGGGGTCACTTAAGACCTCAATGCCCAGGTACTTAATCTTCTTAGGGCTCATGTGAGCCCCAGCTCTACAATGTCAGCCTGTACAACACCTATATTAAGGAGAAATGCAGTTGTTTTGTCACATTTCATTTGTATACTGATATTTTGCTAAAACTATCTATCTTGTTGATTACCACGGGCAGAGATGCCCAAGGGTGGGATAGGTGTAGAATTATGTCATTCGCATATGTGGACAGCTTATATTCATGAGTTCCTATTTTTATTCCTTGGATAAGTGCATTAGACTTAATTCATAGGGTTGAGTTTCCAAATAGAGGTTGAACAATATGGGGGCAGTGGACACCTCTGCCTGGTTCCTCCGTCCAACTTCACTGTACTGGATAACCCCCCTATTGCAGTTAGTGCAAGCTATGGGTCTATCATATAGCACTTTGACCTAGGTAATGAAACTTTCAGGAATGTTATAGTAATTTAAGACTTCAAAAAGATACAGTATTCCCAAGAGTCCCTATCAAAAACTTTCTCCGTATTCAGGGAGAACAACACCTCAGGGGTGCCAGGGTATCTGGACATGGAGATTAGGTGAGCCAAATGTTGCAGGTAGTCACTCAAAACTCTCCGCCTCATGAAGCTTACCTGTTTAAAGCACACCAGCACCCCCCCACTTTGTCCACTTGTGTGGCTAAGACCTTGCGCAGTGGTTGAGGAGGCTGCTGACACCGACCAAACTCTAATAGAGCAGGTCGCGGTGCAGATCCAGATCCACCCAGCTACATCTTGGAAGGAAAGACAATTCTGACTACATCAACCACCTGGATGTAGATTTTTAGGTGACACCCAACCAACAGGCATTGGGGAATTTAGGGGAAGAGAGCCCAGGCCAATTGCCACTAACCAGAACCTGCAAGAGCGAGAGGCATGATGCTGACTTTAATGCAACCAAAGTTTTTATTAAACATTTCTAAAGAAACAACAACATCTACTAGGCATCTTAACTCTAAAATATTCACAAAAGAATGAAATCATTCCTAACACTCTAAGTTTGTTTGTAACACTTTAAGATCAAATGCACATATTTCATACAAAGCTTGAATTCACATCCCTGTGTCATGATTAGTGTTTCCTGAAAATATCATGCTGTTTGGTTTTGTGGTTTTCTTTAAATCAGCATCTGTTAATGTGCTCTGCAGTAACTGAAAACAGTGAAGATGTTTCTGTCCCTGTCAGTGAGCAATGACATCATACTTGTTCAGACTGCTGCTTCACCAATTAAAACCCTGATTGACTTAATAAGCTGTTGCATTTCCTAGTTAGAGCAGTCTGTAGAGCTAACCGTTTTCACTCAGAGTTTGTTACTAACCCATCAGGCTTGTATTTAGAGAGATATGCTTAAAATCAATCTTTCTGTTCTCATAAAAAGTTTATCATTTGGGGTTTAGTGCTGAATTGAAGTGGTATGGATGAATGTCTGTGAGAAATTACCTTGTCTGTATCACAGATGCAGTTCTCTGTCATCAAAACTCAGGATTCTATTCTGGCTATAAAACACAGGGTTGTTTGATGGATATAAAATAAATCTGCATTCCGTTAATTCATAGAAGCAGTGTGTCTGATGTAACCTCAATAAATAGGTTCATGTGAGAACAATTTTGTTTTTATGTCAGATTGACAAACAGGTGTCTGCCGCACTCTGCAATTTCAGGAACATGTACTGTATGAACTCACAAAATTCAGTTCTTTGTGGGGTTCTGTGTGACAATACATCTTGTATGTGTATAACTAGAAATACTACATGACATCACTGTTTCTTCCCTGTTTTCAGTTACTGCAGAGCACATTAACAAATGCTGATTTAAAGAAAACCACAAAACCAAACTGCATTATATTTCAGGAAACACTAATCATGACACAGGGATGTGAATTCAAGCTTTTTATGAAATATGTGCATTTGATCTTTAAATGAGATATGAAACAAACTTTATAGTCCACTGTAGTCCAGTCACCACTGTGTGTGTGTCCATTAAGGGTAGGAAAGTTGGGTCATGAGCCCCTTTGGATTATCAAGAAAGTTTCCCCCTCCAGAATGGACACTAAAGCTGAAGAGAGAAAAGAATATTTCAAAGGATACTTGTCGTTGGCTTCAGGACTGTCATAGACCACTGGTGCTTGTTACCCCTCCTGGGCTGAAAAACAGGATGCAACTGAGGTAGTGAGGATAATTGGCAGTAGATCACACATGGGCCAGTGGAATGGGTCACCCCTTGAGGAAGAAGACAGAAGAACTGAAGAAAGCTGACAGCCTTTTGGACCACACCTGGGTCACCGGAATGCAAGGAACGCTGAGGAATCTCCCAGAGGAACTGTTGTGAAAGGAGCTGGTCTGGAGCAACAGGGCTGGGAAACACAGGGTACCACCTATAGACTGGAGTGGCATCTCAATAAAGGACTTTTCAAATATTTGTGTGGTCGTAAGTAAGCTCCGCAGGCAGGTGCCAGACAGGGCACTAGCTATGCTCACAGTCAGGCAGTTGCTACAGCAAGATGCTAGCTGACACACCTCTGTATTTCTCCTACTACCACAAGATGTTGTTTGTGCACACACAAGACAACATAAAAAGGGCAGAGAGAGAAAGAAAGCCAATTTGCTTCTGTAGGCTATTAGAGTGATAGAAAAGAAGCTTAATAAAAAATACCCAGGAGATCACTTGGTTAGAATGTAATGCCCTAAGAGTCAGATATGCTGAGCTAACTAGAGAACAAGTAGACCATACTATTTCAAAAGCCAAGGTACGACACCTCGACCAAGGTGTCTAAGTTGGTCGGCTAATAGTGCTGTGTCTCAGACAGCAGGAATATTTGAAAAAGGGACATTAAACTGAAGGGATCACTGGTGCGCCTCACTGACGCTAGGAAAATGGCAGACTGCTTTCAAGATTTTTAATCCCCTTAGAACTTTTCGTCGGGGGGGGGGGTTAGCTCAGCAGCGGACATTGTATCTATTCTCAGTCAGGTCCACTGGGGTATGCACATGGTGATTGGCTACAGAGTCAGCTAGGAGGTGTGGCTAGTAAGGGGCGGTGTATTTGAATGCCCCAGCGGAAAACAAGGTAAAGCCTGTATCCCTTTGCAGCCAGCAGAGCAGAAGAGAACAGAGCCTCAGCCTCACTGAGTAAAGATAAGATTTCAATCAGGACAGGTTGGAGAAGATCACCAGTGAGCTACTTTACTAGTAGCTAGTGTCTTGTTACAGCGACTGCCTGACTGTGAGCGGAGCGAGTGCCCTGTCTGTCTCCTGCCTGCGGAGCCGACCGCTGAGGAGAAGACATTTTGGCCGACCGGGTCCATGTGTTTTTGCCAGTGTTAGGCATTGGTGTTTGGTGGGCTGATGTAAGTTAAGGTTGGGAGTTGGGACTCGGAGCACCGCTGCTCCTCATCTTGACTGTCTGTCTGGTAGTGGAATCTAGCCTGCCCCTGACCCCCAGCGCAATGATTCTAGAGTTTCCATGGACAGAGGACTTTGATTTTTTTCTCCTCCATTCTTCTGCATTGGACTGCTGTTTATCTGTGGCTGCTGAGCTGATTCCTGAATCATCCCTTGAATCTGAACTTCTGAATGCGATGGGCATTTGGTTCAATCAACTTTAGCTACCGGCACTTTACCAGTCATAATTTCTTCAGTGGAGTGAAGTCATCGGCATGTTCCCCCCCCACACCCATTGTGTGGCACACTAAAAGCCCACCTCAAGCGTGGCCAACATCTCCCCTGAAGGTCATAGGGCACACTGGGAGCCCACCCCAGTGTGCCAAACATTTGTTTTATTTCACCTGTAAAATACTAAACGGTCCCAAGAATGTTCGCTTTTTTTCTGTACTGGAAAAAGAAACGGTCTCTTGACTTGTCCGCAGCAACCCCTCCCCAACCCACCCACCCTCTGTGCAGCCCACCTCCCACACCCTCTCACCCCATACTTACCTCTGGAGTTCCAGTGCTGCGATCTTTGGTGGAGCAGGAACACGTCTGGCAGGGCCGGTGTTAGGACTTTGGGGGCCCCCAGCAAACTCCATTACTGGGGCCCCTCGATGGGCCCCCGCATTCCCTTCCCGGGCCCCCTTCCCTGTTCCCTCTCCACAAACCTCCCACAAACCCCCCAGTAATCTTTGTACATCAATCCAACTACTGCAATATTTGTCTTTACCTCTCCTGTTCTGCTCTCTACCTTTCCAGACTCCCATCTCCTTGTACTTATGCTGCAGACACGGACCCGAGGGGGGAACAGAAATTTTCAAGTTGAGTTGGAGGAGGTGCGATAAACAGCCATGGACCTATTGGAGCCCTCTATGGGTGGTCCAGCACAGCACCTCCTCCCACGTCAGCACGTTCCGTGCAGCACAACAGAGGAATGTAGGGAACATGAAACCTCCCTGGGAACAGAATTGAAGGCAGGATGGTGGCGTGGACCGCGTGGCGTAGTCTGGCATTCCTTCGGGGAAATCGGGGCCTGATTTTTGGGCACAATGGGAAGCCGGCAGCAACAAATGTAAAGCTTCACAGACTAAACTACAGGAAAGGGCAACTGGATGAGGACATCACAAGTTGTTGATGGGGAGCCGGAGCGGAGCCGGAGAGAATTCGCTAGTTCAGTCAGCGAGGAGCACAGGGGCTAGCCAGGTACTAATAATGTTGTTCAGCTAGCCTATGTTGATCGGGGGGGCAGTATTTTATTTTCTTATAGGATGCTGTGGTGATCCAGGCAGGGAGTGGGGTGGGACGGACAAAAAAAGTATGCTGCTGGGCTGGTTAATGTGTTGCTGCTGGTGCCTGCTGCCAGACCCGCTACATATGTCGCCTGCAGCCCGCTACATTTGGGGGCCCCCCGCGGCCGCGGGGTTCGCGGGTGCCTAATGCCGGCCCTGATGTCTGGACTCTTCAAAGCCGAACTGCAAAATGAAGAAATGCCAGTAAGCTGTATAATGGCATCAATGGGAGGGGAGTGTTCAACTTAGTGGGATATCTTAGCCATTTCTTTTGAATTTTGGCTTCAAATTTTCAACATGGGGTTCTTGGGACTCTACTTCATGAATACATGCACTGCCATCTCATTATTCGGTCCTGAAAGGCCATTTCGCGGTCACTGTGCAGAATCACCTTTTCAAGACTGATTAATTAAATGACAGTGCCATTGTTCATGAGGTGGGGTCCCAAAAAGCCTAAGTTGCAAATCTGGTGAAAAACTTCCAAAAAATGACTGTGTTACAAGTGTGCATTGCGCAGTTTCCATGCATGCTCGTAACTTTGACAATGTTTAATATTTTCACTCCAGATTTTCAACATTGCTATTTTTTCACACCTCCTTATGAACAAAATAACTGTCATTTTTCACATCCTGCCCAAAATGTGTTTTTGCACACCTGGTGCACAATGGCATGCACGCTGTGGGAAGTCAATGTTCGGGACAGATTAACAAAATCACAGTGCCACTGTTCATGAGCAGAGGTCCCAAAATGCCTATGTTGAAAATGTGGTTAACAAAATCCCCCAAATAATTGTGTTACAGATGTACGTTGTGCAGTTTCTATACATGTTTGTGACTTCACCATTTTTTTCATATTTTCACTCCAGATTTTCAACATTGCCATTTTTTTACACCTCCTCGTGAACAGTACAGTTGTCATTTTTCACATCCTGCCCAAAATGTGTTTTTATACCTGTGGCGCCAAATGGCGCAATTGCTGTGCAAAATCACCTTTCGGCTAACAAACTGATACTGCCATTGTTCATGAGGTGGGTTCACAAAAAGCCCATGTTGAACATTTGGAGTGAAAATACCAACAAACGCATGTGGCGTTAGGGTTTCCAACTGTAACGCCGCACCCTGTACAGACTGACAGGCATCAGGTGTGTGACTTGGGATTGTCATCTGTAATGCTCACACCATTCCACCCCCACCCCCACCCAGCAGCCAGTGACAGGCATTGAGGTGTGCCTTGGACTCTTTGGCACCAAAGATCACCCCATTCTCCTATACTGCACTCATCTCAGCGTATTTCCTTATGGAATGGGGGTGAGGGTAAGGCCTGAAGACCACAAGGCACACTGCGACACTTGTCGGTGTCTGCAGGGTAGGGTGAGGTGAAATGGCGTGAGTGTTATGGCCAATGACCTAAAGGCACACCCCAATGCCTGTCAGTCTCTGCAGTGTGGGGGTGGGGTTGGCATCAGTTCAATACTTCACTGCCATTCCTATTATGCATCTCTCTAACTCCTGCACTACCAATGCCAATGCCAGCAAGACAACATTCGGCATTGACAAATGCTTGTTTTTTCTCTTGGCTGCTAATCTGATAGCTTTGCCACAGATACAGCACTTCCCCACCTCCCATAGCATATTTTTGTTTATGACAGACCCCACGTTGTCTCTCAAGAAGTGCAGGATACTTTATTGAAGTTTGTCTGCAATTTCTAGATGTTTTAATAACTGATTATTAAAGCAAAAGATCTTGTCTGCCTAATGCCTGCCATTGAACAATGTTTTATTCTCATTCATTTCATTCCATTTTTATTCTATACTGGAAAGGCATGTGGGCAAAATGCCAATTTTACAAGTGTCCAGTTATAACAAAAAGCATGGGTGGATACATGCACAATTACAGAAAATACAATTTTTTCAGAAAAACACATTACACAGGTGGACACACACACACACACACACACACATATATATATATATACACACACACACACATATATAAATATACACACACACATATATATACACTATATATACACACACACACACACACACACACACACACACACACACATACACACACACACAATTAAAGAAAACAAAAATTGTACAGAAGTACACTTATTACATAAATACAAGGCAGTAACATGTGAAATGTACTAATTGGTGCATGGTCAGAGAGTACTTGGGCTTCTTGATCACATTCCTGCGTGCCACGAAGACCCCCATGGTTAATGAGAAAATGTGTAGCTCTTCTCTGTTGTATGTAGTATACGCTGTGGGTCCACCAAACCAAGTGAATCAATGCACTCTCTCAAAGCATGCTGTGCTGGGGTTAACTGCCCTCTGTCTGGCTCCTGATCAGTATCTTTTACCATGTTCCTCCAGTTGCCTCCTGTGATTATAGGTAACTAAACAAATCTGGCCAGTTGTGCCAGAAAGGATGCAAAACACTGATGCAGAAAACTAAGCTCGGTCCATAGACTGATCCAATGGAACCTCTTTTTGTTCCCCCAAAAAACATGCAGTAATATGTATCCCTCCCATCAGCAAGTTCTGTTATTAATTTAAAGTCATGGCAATGTAGATCAAAATTGCAGCTCCCTCTGTCTGGTACTACTGTCCAATCCTTACACTTGCTAGACCCGTTTCCTATGAAATCACAGAATTTGAGACCTTTTCAAGTGCATTTCTTGGAGTAGTGTAACCCCCCCCCATCCCACACAGGTTAGGGCTTACCTTTCTTGGTTCCCTGGGCACTGTTCTGCCTCCACACTGGAACTGGCCCTGTGGGTCCCTTTGGTGTGCTCCCTCCGGCCTCTGTGTGTCTATAATCCTGTGGGGGACCGGAGGAGCAGTGTTTTTTTTTATAATTTCTGTTTATGCTCCCCCCTATCTGCAGCACTCCACTCCCTTCAGGAGGCACCTACGGCCTTCTTAGTCCTCACCCTCTTACCTGGAGCCCAGAGCGGTCCATCCCCGATGTAGCCATGGCTATACTTCCCAGATGGGTACGAGGTGGGGGTTTTGTTGGGATGCCATTGCTGGGGCAGGTAGGGGCATTGGGGATCGGGGCCTGGTGCTCCATCTACTGGGAGCACTGCGGGTTTTTTTTAGGTGTTTTGGGTGTGATGTGCACCCTAACATCAAGGAGCTGAACGCCGATGTCCATTATGCCACCCCCTTGGTAATGGCTTGGGCTTGTTGTACTTCAGGTCTCCACCCAAGGTCAAACAAGTGCTGAGCCCTGGATCCCCCTTCCCCCTGGAGAAGATGAGCTGTCCCTGGGATGCTCAAGCCTCCTAGCCCCGGCTGACCCTCCAGCTCCTGGGCTCATTCCCAAACCTGGGTCACTGGCAACGCAAGTGGAAATCCAACTGCTGCGCCGGCAGGCCAGCGAGGAGCAGTATTTTAAAGTAAAACTGCCAGTGTGAGCACACTCGAGCTCACACACCCTGCTAGTGTTACGGTGTTCATCATTAAAGCTGCCCTGCAGCTCAATCCAAGATCCTCTTTGTGTGCTCTGGTCCCATTAGTCACATCAAAGGGGGCTCAGAGACACATGAGAAGGGGAAGAAAGCAGGGCATTGCAAAAATGCTAATAAATGCTATATCTTTAAGAAGCAGCCTGGCGGTTAGGTATATGGAACATCTGCCTACCGCCTTGGGGGAGAGTGCAATGGCAATCATGACAGGCAGGGGAGTCCCTGACAAGCCCCACTCTACCACTGGACACCAGGACAGAGGGGCAGCTATCCAGTCCTGGGGACAGATACAATTAAAACAATTCAGGAGCCCTGCATAGTAAACTTAAAACTGGGACTCCGTGTGAACTGCCCTATAAGCAGCAATCTTTGTTACTCCTGACATCTTACTCAGCCAATGGGAGGTTGAGGAGCCCAGAGGACTTCAGCGATGGCTCTTGGGAAAAGGAGATGACTATGTCTTGGTGCCTTTTCATTCAGTCAATCAGGCTTTGAATGGGATGTTCTGCATCCTAATTATGTGGATTGACAGCCTGTTTGACCAATGGGACACTGCTCTGGCCTCTTCAGACCCAGAAGGCAGATCCAGCTTGGGGCAGTCTGCCTGGAGCTCTCAGAGAGTAGAAGGGCTTTGACTGTGTGTCTGCTGAAGGTTGGAGACCTGCTTGAGGGTTCCACAGTCACTGTTCAGGAGGTGTTCCAGAAGGTTTCCACAACCTGATAGCCAGCTGTTTAAAGTGTGACGAGCTGCTTTGTGCATCAAAACATGAGTACTGGAGAAGTATTGAGAGACTTATTAAGAAGGGACTGGTGGAGGCTACTGGGACATGAACAAGGAGTAAGAAGGGGAGGGCAAAAAAACCCAGCTGGCTGACGCAGGAGGTCACAGAGGGGATGAGGTACAAAGAAAAGGCATTTCGGAGACTCAAGAAATCGGGAGGGGAGGAAAACAGGGAGATGTATATGACAAAGTCCAGGGAGGTTACCAGGCTGGTTAGAGTGGACAAGGCCTCCAGGGAGCTGAGATTGGTTCAGGGCATTTGGAACAGAGAGAATGACTCCTTCAGATACATCAGGGAAAGACAGAAAAACAAAGATCAGATAGTGAGGATAAAGAAGGACGGGAGCTGGGTGGAGATGGGGAAGGACCAGGCAGAGAAACAAAATGATTACTTCTGCTCTGTGTTCATGAAGGAGACAGGGGTCAGGCACCAACTGGGAGAGGAGGGGGTGGGCGGGGGTGGTGACTGATACAGGGATCACAGAGGATAGGATGTTGGCAGGATTAAGGGTACTGAGGGGGGATAAGTCACCGGTTCCAAACGGCATTCATTCTAGGGTACTTAAGGAACTAGCTGAGATACTCGCAGGATCGTTGGCGGACCTGTTCAATACCTCCTTGGACACAGGATGTGTACCACTGGATTGGAGGATGGTCCATGTGGTGCCCATTCACAAAAGTGGACCCAAGGATGAACCAGGCAACTACTGACTGGGAGCCTCACATCGGTTGTGAGAAAACTGATGGAGACGATTCTAAAAGAGAGGCTGGTGACCTTTTTGGAGAACAATGGTTTCCAGGACAGTTAACAGCACAGGTTTGTCTCAGGAAGATCCTGCCAGACAAACTTGATTGAGTACTACGATTGGGTGACAAGAGAACTGGAGACAGGCCATACGGTGGATGTCCTGGATTTGGATTTCAGCAAGGCCTTTGATTCAGTGCCATATGGGAGGCTAGAGGGGAGCTGGAATATAGAGGGGTGGGAACAAAGATGGTGAACTGGATCACCAATTGGCTGAAGGGTAGGCTGCAAAGGGTGGTAGTGGGAGAACTGTCATCACCGATGGATGTGACAAGTGGGGTGCCGTAGAGATCAGTGTTGGGACTGGTGTTGTTCAGGATTTTCATCGCTATTATCTCCCACGGGGTCTGGAGTAAGATCACTCTCTTTGCAGTTGACACAAAGATGGGAGTGGTGGTAGATGAAATTGAAGGGTGGAGGGGGCTGCAGGAGGACCTGAGCAAACTACAGGAGTGGTTGGAGGCATGGCAGTTGGGGTTTAACGCCAAAAAGTGCAAGGTACTGCACTTTGGGGCTAAGAACCCGGGGAGGAGCTATCAGCTGGGGGTGGGGCACAGCTGGTATGCACAGAAGAGGAGAAGGATCTAGGGGTGCTCATAACGGGGAGTATGAACAACTTGGCTCAGTGCAGAAAGGGGGCAGCAAGAGCCAATAGAATGCTGGGGTGCATTGCAAGGGGAATCTCCTCTAGAAATAGGGAGGTGATCCTGCCCCTCTACAGGTCGCTGGTCAGGCTGACCTGGAATACTGCGTGCAGTTCTGGCACCCATTCCTGAAGAAGGACATCAAATTTCTGGAGGGTGTACAGCGTAGGGCAACAAAGATGATCAAGAGATTAGAGGGATAGTCCTATGAAGATAGGCTGGGCGAGCTGAACATGAATTCCCTGGAGGAGGGGAGGGATGGGGGGACATGATTGAAACCTTTAAATACCTAAAGGGGATAAACAAGACTAGTACAGAAGGGATCTTCCAGATAAGATGGGGGAGAGTCACGAGGGGCATCATCTGAGGCTGGAGGGGAAGGTTCAGGAGGGAAGTCAGGAGACAGCATTTCATGGAGAGGGTGGTTGACAAGTGGAATACTCTGCCTGAGGAGATAGTAGCCTGTAGCGGTGGACGGCTTTAAGAGGGAAGGATAGAGCGAGGGGGGCTAAGTATGAAAGGGGAGGGTGGGTGGGGCAGCTGCACAGTGAGGGGCTAGCTGCACAATCGAGCAGACTTGATAGACCGAGAGGCCTATATCTGCTGGCATTTTCGTATGTTCGTATTCCTGCCTACAGCCAAAGGAGGTAATCCAGTGCTGCTAGAATAATTACGTCACAGTTGCTAACCTGCAGTGTGGGTAGAGACTGTGTTCCAAAAAATCCAGAATGAAGTTCCAAACCAGTGGACAGTCTGGGGAATTGGCCAGTTAGTGCTACAGCTAGGTGCTAGCTATCACTTCACCCTGAGGGCTGGATGACTAGACGGCTGGGTGAGGTGTGTGGCCTTGATCCCTGAGACTGGTCCTTCCAGTCTGCCTGCAAAAGAAGTAGAAGGCATGCAAAGTCTGCAAAGAGAGACTGCTATCAATCAAGTCATTTGGGACAGTATCCAGGTTCAGAGCACACCAGAGCTGCAACTTGAATGAACTACATCTGGCAATGACTCAAAGACTGGTATCTCAAGAACCATGAGTAACTTCAGGCTTACCCTGCAACTGGGGTTTTGTAAATAGTTTTCTCCAAGCTCACTGCTTTGGCCATCGGGCCAGGATTTGCAGTTGTTTCATTGAAAAAGCCATTTCTACAATTACATGGCCTGTGGGGTTTTGGGTTCAAAATATTTGTTTAATGGGCACCAGCATCAGCCAATGAGCTACAGCCTCATCAGGCCTGCACCGTTCACATGGCTGGGTACCCACTGAAGATATTGGGAGCTCCCATTTAGCTAACTGGGGGAAACTGATACCAGTGGGAGTGGGTAGTGCCCCAGTACAAGTGGGCTATGTGAATTTGGGAACTGTACTGTTGCAGATGCTGGTGGGGGTGGGCACTGTCATTGTTTACTGTTTATCCATTAAAACCATCGCACTGTGTTTATTCCTTGCATCCCCTTCCCCTATAACTACCTTTTTTTAATAAATAGCTTGTTATTCATTTTAAAACTGTTTCATGCGCACATCATTTGTGAGCATATTATTAGAGATAGCCAATAGTTGTATGTGCATTGAAATATTTCAACAGTGTTTGGTATTCCATGTGTGGGTGACTGCGGGGGCCGGGGGTAGGTATGGCATCTCAGGGGGTTGTACCATTTTGTCACCAGGCCCACTTAAATTTGACTCTGGGTGGAGGCACTGCACTATATGTCATACTGTTGGAAAGGAACCCCCATTCAGGAAAAACAGAGCCCGGGCCCCTCAAACTTGTTTGAGCCCACAAGGCAGGGCTAGTAACTGTAACATCCATGGTGACCCGGTTACAGTAGGGCTATTGAGGCTTTCAGGCATTTGAGATGCTTAATAATACTTGTGCCTCTTGGCGCTTGATTGTGCCCCTCCAGGAAATATAATTTACACTACTTACCCATATTTGTAAGGCAACAAAAAAAGGGGACAGTTTGTGTGCATAAGACGTAGCTGCAGCACGGAGGAGAACTAACAGAGAGGGGTTACAGATTTAGAAAGATACAGGGATACAATTGCACACACAAAAAATGTTGCCTGTTCCCAGGATCAATCCTTATCTATGGCAGGACAGAATTGAATGGAAAATGAAAATACAGAGCCAAGATTTAACGTTCTCCCCACGTAGTCATCTCATGCTACATTTGTAGAGTGTCATTGGAAAGCAATGGCAAATCCTGTTGAGTGATAAAGGCTTACAGGATATTATGACCCCCCACTCCCAGAATGGCATTTTGGAGGGTTACTGCACTGAGGGACATACTTGTGCAGAGTCATTTTGTAGAGAGAAATAATGGCACATGGCTCAATAGGGGCACAACTGGATGTTTTCAATGCAAGAAATGTGTAGATTGCTGACATATAATGACGGGAAAAAGAGTTTAAAAGTTTCCACTCAGAAAAAATCTTTGAGATCCGACAACTTATAACATGTAATTCCCCAGGAGTTATTTTATTGGCGTGTGGCGCGTTCTATCTGGGAAAAACCACCAGGAATTTTAAAACTCGAGTTGGGAAACACATTAGGGCCATTGAAAAAGGTGATTTAATGTATGCTACTGCAACACACGTTGCAGAAGCCACAGGTCAAGAAGCACATAGATTCACGTTTCGTGCCATTGACAAGGTTAATGCCAAACCTAGGGGTGGGGACTTAACAGTTTAGTCTTAAAACAGGAGGCATTCCGGATTATCAGTCTAGGAGCCTCTGAAAAGCCAGGTCTGAACACAGGTTTTGATATCAGACCATTTTTATGTTTGCTTGCATACATGTGAAAGAAACATTTTGTGACAGTACCACATTTCAGAGGTGTCAGTGTTGTGGCCAATGCAGTGGACGCCTAACTGGGCACATCCCTCAACCACCAATCAAGGGGGAAGCTGCTGATGACAGCAACTTCAAAGAGAGCCAAGGATTTGAAACAAATCTACAACTGTAGTCACGAACAGTTTCATCACTGCAGCGGTACCCCCCCCACAACCTTGTTGGCTCCTGCCACCCAGCACTCTGTCCCTGGTCCTTGCTCCACCAACAACTTGTTTGTTCTGTGTGCCTTTCCTGGTGAAACAAGTAATGAGCCACACACTCCAAGGAAAGCTGACATCGGGGTGCCCAATCCCCATGTCGGCATGTATCCCCCCTCCTTCCATTAATGTGGCACACTGGGTGCCCACCCCAGTGTGCCAAAATGTTTTCGACACTGGGCTGCCCACTCTCAGTGTTGGATGTGGCCCCCCCAAAACCATCTGTAATCTTTTATTTTTATTTATTGAAATGTTTTGCCAGAAAAGGCACACTGAGCAACAAATTGCTCGCCTCCCGGTGCGTCCTGGGGGGGAGGGGTAATAGGGAAAAATAAAAACACATTTTACAATAAATACATCATAAGCATCTGCTGACATCAGGGTGGCCTATCCCTATGTCGGCATGCCCTCCCGCCACCACTATTGTGGCACACTGGGAGCCCACCCCAGTGTGCTGAAATTTTTCCTTTAAACCTGTAAGAGAAAGAACACTGTCTTGCCGGTGTCTTTTTTCCTTTTTTTACCTGTAAAAAAGAAATGGCCACTGTCGTCTCCCCAGTCCCCCTTCCCCCCGTTCCACTGAGCACCCAGCACCTCGCACCCCTCTCACCCACACTTACCCTCGGAGGTCAGGAGCAGTGATCTTCTCCGGACTGGGACATGTCTTCAGTCTTCAAAGTCGAACTGCGAACTGAGGAATCGAATAAGTGCTGTATAGTGGGAGTCAAGGGGGTTTAAACTTAGGTTGATATCTCAGCCATTTTTAGTAATTGTGGCCCCAAATTTTCAACATGGGGTTCTTGGAACCCAACCTTATGAACATGTCACTGTCATTTCGTTACTCGATCCTGAGAGGTGATTTCACGGTCACTGTGTGGACTCACCTTTCAGGACTGATTAACAAAACAACAGTGCCACTGTTCATGAGGTGGGGTCCAAAAAAATCCATATTGCAAATTTAGTGAAAAAATTCCAAGAAATGACTGAGATACGAGTGTGTGTTGTGCAGTTTCTATGCACGCTTGTAGCTTCGCCAATTTTTAATATTTTCACTCCAGATTTTCAACATTGCCATTTTTTCACATCTCCTTATGAATAGTATAGCTGTCATTTTTCACATCTTGCCGGAAATATGCTGTCGTACCTGTGGTGCAGAATGGCGTGGTCACTATGGGAAATCGACTTTCAGGACAGATTAACAAAATCACAGTGCCACTGTTCATGAGAGTAGGCCCCAAAATACCCATTTTGAAAAGTTGGTGAAAAAATTTCAAACAATGATTGCGTTACGGGCGTGCGTTGTGCAGTTTCTATGCATGCACATAACTTCACCAATTTTTCATATTTTCACTCCAGATTTCCAACATTGCCAATTTTTAACACCTCCGCATGAACAGTACAGCTGTCATTTTTCACATCTAGCCTGAAATATGTTTTCCCACCTGTGGCACAGAATGGTGTAGAAGCTTTACGAAATCACCTTTCGTTATTGAGTAACGAAATGATAGTGCCACTGTTCATGAGGTGGGGTCCCAAAAAGCCCATGTTGAAATTTGGAGCGAAAATACCAACAAATGCCCGGGGCATTAGGATTTCCAACTGTAATGCCTCACCCTGTAGAGATTAACAGGTGTCGGGGGTGTGGCTTGGGTTCGTTGGCTGTAATGCTCACGTTTTTCCACCCTCATTTCAACCCCACCCTGCAGCCAGTGACAGGCATCGAGGTGTGCTGGGTCTTTGGCCTAACGTTCACCCCATTCTTCTATACTGCACCCATTTAGCTTATTTCCTTATGAAATTTGGTGAGCGTAAGGGCTGAAGACCCCAAGGCACACCGAGACACCTATCGGTATCTGCACGGTGGAGTGAGGTGGAATGGTGTGAGTGTTATGGCCTATGACACAAAGGCACATCCCCAACGCCTGTCAGTCTCTGCAGGGTGGGGTTGGGGGGTTGGCATTAGTTCAATACTTCACTGACATTCCTTTTGTGCATCTCTCTAACTCCTGCACTACCAATGCCAATGCCAGCAAGCAAACATTTGGCATTGACAAATGTTTGTTAAAAAAGAGATAGATATATACTATTCTATGTACTGTTGATTTACTGTAGATGGCGGGGGTTGTATATTAATAGTTATCATAATGGTACCGCCCACCTTTTTATGAAATGCTATTTTTGGTTTCTTCAGATTGCACTTATACAACAAGATGGAAATTATTTTAGGAGACGATTTATTAACGTATATGTCAAAACACAAATAAGCTTCATCATTTTTACCGTTTCTACATTTTCTAACCCCCCCGTACCTCTCCCATACTCATTTGTCTTATTTTACTGTAATCCTCTGAGGGGATTACTACAATGCTCAGTGTCTTTTGGAGTTGTTTGGGTGCCAGGACCTGCAGTAAAGGGGCGGGGACCTGGACCCATATAAAAGGGGTGTTTTGGTGGCAATCAGGGTCTGTGTTCTCTGTTCGGAGTATCTGGGGAGTAAAGGGCTCAGTTGGGCAGTTGGGTCCAGGGCCAGGGTGGGGTGATTGCCACCCTGACCCCCTGTGTCTGGTCAAGGCTGCCACCAGAAAAAAGAATGCGTATCCAGGGGGTCAGGGTGCTGCCACACCATACACGGTTGTTGGGTCCCATGCCATGGAGGGGAGCCGAGGCCTATTGTATTGGAGGCCTGCACCATGACCCTCAGCACCAGGGAAGGCAGGCATGGGAGCCCATCATCCAGTACCCATATTGGTCATTGCCATAGCCAGGGACTTAGGTCAGGAGTAAGAGACTGTTCTGTGGGGGTTCGAGGTGGTAGCTCGGAACCCCGCAGCCTGTGTACTGTGTCCACAACAGAAGTAAAATTTGGATCCATTGTGGTAAATTGGGTACCCCAGTTTACCTCCTTGCTGCAGGATGAGTGTGGGACTTTCGGGTGCAGGGGTTTCCTAGTTGGACCTGTGCCATGGGATGCCCACACATTTGAGCAGCCCGAGGAAAGAATTTTAAGAGCAACTGCAACAGAAAAGGTAAGATCAGTGCAGGAGGGAGTTTGTGTCTAGGAGATTTTGGGCAGCAGAAAAGCAAATTGTCACCTGGTTGCTGCCACCATGACATACGGCTGCTTAGCCACTCGGAGGTCCATTTTGGGGACTGCCATTTTCCTTGTCTGCTAAATAAGGTGCCATGGCTCTGGCCACTCTACTGTATGAACTGTGCTAAAATCAATTGTACCTCCCACACCCCATGAAGTGGATGATACCTAAGCTTGATCTTTCAAACTGTCTTTCTTTGTGGAATAAATTAAATCAAGTTACTGGTTTTGAAACATTATGCCTGGACGTTGAGTTCTATTCTCTTGTTGAAGTCTGCTAACTGAATGCTGATTCATAGGGTTTAATAATTTTTGGCCCCACAGCTTTTGCTGCCTGCACCCTGCTGTGTGACTGCACCCGGATGGAGCCAATTCATCACACCGCAACACCCGAAGGAACCATGTACTTAAAATTTTCATCTAGTTCTCTGGACAATGTTTCTAGCTGTCAGAGCCCCCTTCCCCATCTTTATGCAGCAACATCTTATACCCCTAGATGGGGAAGGGGGGCTTACATTATTGTCACCTTTTTCTCCTCTTTTTGGTTGCTTACAACATTATTTTAATGGATTTCATATGTATTTGTGCTAATTGATCATCCAATGATTTCAGAATTCTAATCTCTTACATCACTGTGATGTCATTGTTTAGTGTCTGTTTAATGTGACTGTTTTGAATGTCATTAGCCTTTGATAAAGGACCAGTAGGTCCGAAACGCGTCAGGCAGATGTGGGTGTCTGTAAGTTTTTAACTGATGGATTGTCATTTTAATAAAAGACAACCTAGTTATTTTCGAAACCGGAGTCTGGTGTATCTTTCATAAGAAAGTGGTGAGTGCTCGACTTTTCTGCATTATCCATATTTGTGTCTGCTATTTCTGGAGCATACAGCTTCCATTTGCACCACCACTATTAAGAAGCACTATGCTGCTGATCAAGTCTCTTCTTGCCCCCCCAACAAACAAGAACATCATAGAACACTTAACAAGTAACGTTGATCTTTACCCAGTCAGTTCACCGAGCAGTAACCGAACAGTTTCTGCTAACTACAGTTCGCCTTGATCCATGATGAGCCAACAAACACCTGCCATCCACCCCCCCACATGCTATTTCCCTTTGATATTTACCTTTTGCAAGAAAAAATAACTTGTCTGAAATGGTTCCATCTCTCACTTCTCCCCTTTAGTAGTTCCACCTTCTTGGTCAACCAATACACCGAAACACAGAGTTGACAGCAAATAAGGACTGCAAGCCCATCTAGTCTTCCCATTTTTTCTACCTTATGAAGGGAGAATGGGACCAGGAACCCACCCTATAATGAGGGGACTCCCAACACAATGGACCCCAATAAGGTTGACCTTCAAGTAAATGTTACTTAGAAAATACAAGTACCTGTATGGGATAAATAGGATGGATACCAAGGTGCTTTTCTCTTTGAGCTCAAATATGAGGACAAGACGGAAGTCACTGAAACTTGCAGGGAGGGGGAAGAGTCAAAAGGGACATCTGCAAGCACTTTTTCACTGAAAGGGTGGTGGACAAGTGGAACAAGCTTCTGGCCGAAGTGGTAAATTCCAAATCAGTGACCAGCTTCGCACAGGGATGGGACTGGGATATGGGATTAGCTAGAAAAGGTGTGGCAGAAACTAAGCAGGGGGGGATTGCCATTAAGGGTAGTGCAGAGTCGTTCGGTTGGGTGGGCCTATGGCCCTTTTTCTGCAGTCATTATCTATGTATCTATATATACTTCTGCCTACAGCAGCAGAAATGTCTAGCACTCAACTCACGACTGTTTCAATTACACAAAAAAGCCAAATAACCGGTTTGGCTACTGCATTATAATAATGTGTTTTTGGTTTGTGTATTGACATACAGTGACATCACGCCATCAAGTACAAATGTTGAAACATTTCCTACATTTCTCTGCAATCTGCTTCAAGGAGGACTTGCTCAGCAGCAGTCTGCTTTATCAACCACTTCTTTTCTGCTTTGTGAGCACCTGTGGAGCTCAGCCCTGCGGCTACTGACTAACACCATTGTTAACGAGAGCATAAGCATTTAAGAACTGCTTTCAACACTTTCTCACGTATCCATTCCAAACACCGACTTACTTCTGGTTAGTTGATCTCTGTTTGTCTAGCATTTTTATGTTCCTTTTTTTGTAACAGAAAGCCCGGAGCAGCCGAGGTCAAAATATGTCAGTAGTTTGCTTTGGCTCAACTGTTTCAGAGGTGTACTGAAAAAAAGGCAATACCTTCCTTGTACCTTACACCTGTTCAAACTCCTATAGCTAATGACTGTTTATTTTTCAATATTGACTTTATGCTGTTTGAACCAAATACTGCTGGAATCAGAATTAGGAAATGCCACTAGGTTATTCATCTGCGTTGATCCATTTTAGAAAAAAAAGCAGCATTAGTGCATTAGGGACAGAGGTAAAGCAATAAACTAATAATGAAAGCGCAATTACTTTATCTCACATACAGTATAATAATTGAAAGCAATTCTGGGATTGTATGTTACATCTTGCTCCTCAGGTATGGCTTAAAAACACCTACATTATAAAAACATGTTGTGTGGCACATTTACTCTTTGAAACTTCAACAATTATATACGCTGTAACACACACAGGAGAGAACAATTGTACCACAATGTTCTAGAGTTCCGTAGTATAGACTGTACATTTAGACGAAATCACTTGTTTCAATCACGACTTTTTTCATACAAATTTTTTCTCCCCCAGCTGCCATCTATGCCTGTCTTTAGGGCACTGACCCTGCAACCTCCCGGCTCTGACTTCTTCTTCCTGTACAGTCAAGGTGGTGGGATCTGCACTGTGCTGGGCCCAAGTGTACTGACGGCCATCATTCTCGGCAACAAGGAGACATGACTTTTCTCCTTTCCACCTCCCCTGCCATCAGGCAAAGTGCATGCATCCTTATGCAGTACGCTTGCATGTATATAGTGATGCCCTGTGGGGTAAACAAGTTCTCTTGGCCCACCACAGGGGTTGCTGTGGTGACAGTACCTGGATGCCTTCCTCTGCTGGCTGAGAGTGCTGCCACACAGCAGTGCCATCCCAGCACCCGCTTGCCATGTGACCAGACTCCAGAGTCTGTTCCCGAACTCAGGTTGCCAGCATGGAAGTGAATTGCTGGGCTGGGCTGTTAGGTGTCCCTGCAGTCAAGTTTATCTTCCAGGCTGGGTGCCCCTCCTTGAGCTACTGCTGCCTACCCCTACCCCCAGCCCCAGCAATTCCATCATAGAAACATAGAAGCATAGAATTTGATGGCAGATAAGGACCGCTTGGCCCACCTAGTCTGCCCATTACCCTACCTGATGGATAAGCTGCAGATTCTAAGGTAACCCCCCTACAAATGGGGGTTCCCAAAAAGTCTTCCTTGAGCTTGCCTAAATGCTCACTGCCAGGCTGGTGTTCTGTGTTTTAGCAGTTTAAATGTATTGCCAGAGAGTGCCTGTATAGCCTCTGTGTACTGTCTCTTTAAGAGCTGCCTGGATTGCAGTCATAATTAATCTGAGCGGGAGCTCTGTTAGAAGATGTACTTGTTTGCTGATCATTTGTTAGAGTAGTAATAATATTACAGTTTGTTCTAACCTGCCTTCTTTGCAGCATGGACAGTTCTGTTTGTTTCCATCATCTTGGTCCTGGACTGCAGAATGTGCCAATCAGTACATTTGGGACTCTAAAATGGAGCCTGCCTACAGGGGCTTTGTGGGGCCAAAACTTGCAGGAATTGTAGTTTTGGGCTTTTGGTGCCTAAAATAACCTGGAGGGGGAGCCCTTGTTGTGACTGACAGACAGATCAGCCAACCGAACCTTTTGGATCTTGGGGAAAGTCCCACACTGCTTGCAGTTTCAGTTAGATCTGAGTTGAGAAGTGAAGAAGTAAGAGCTCAAGATAGTTTGAGCAGCAATCCATAGTGGATTCACGCAGGAGAACTGTGGAAAGGCCTGAGTTTGGCCTGCATGCCTGCCTGCTGTTCCTGAGAGGGAACTTGTGTTTTTTTTTTTTGACTGAATCCGAATTTGGAGAGCGAATTAAGCCACTGAATTGTGACCAGGCTTTAACCTGAAGAAGACCAAAGATTTGCTGAATGCGATTGGCCTGTCAGGACTTCCAGCTATCTCTGAACTCCCGGATTGTGCAGAGACTCTGTAATTGCGACCGGAGAGTCATTTGCCTGCTGCAGGGGAATTTCCTTACATGTGAATGTGCTGTGTGCTTATAGTGGGTCGTGAATTGGTTCCCCACTGTCTGTCTGAACTGTGCTTTGCTTGCTGGAGGCTGTATCCAGCTTCACGGACTGAATCTGCATCCATTTCCATTTGCCTGGGCCCTGCTACACTGGCCCAGCCAGAATACCTGCTACGCAGAGAAAGTCATCGACGAGAGACCGGCATGGGGATCAACCCCCTGCTCAACGCCTTGAACAGGAACGATGCCTCGGTGATTAGTGTGGGCCCTGCTCCTCTGGACACTCCAGCTCAACAGCCTCGATTTTGTCCTGCCTGTGTCCAGTATTGGGTATCGTGAGTAAACATCAGGGTAGCTCCCTGCAACAACAGCTAAATCTAAATGTGTTGTCATCTGATTGTCTTGTTGCCTTTACTTTCACGAACTGAGCCCTCCGGTTCTGGATTACAAATAGTGTGTGTTGTGCATGTTGCTTTCTTCCATCACAGGGCCCAACCAGGTGCAACGTTCCTGGCTAGCCCACTGTTTTCCTACCTGGGTACCCAGAGTGTGTGACTGTATAGGAACTCTGAACTGCATGCATAACTGTCTGATTAATATAGCTTTTAAACAAATCAACCTGATTACGCCCCTCCCTTGTTCAAGTCCCCTGAATAAATCAGATTTAACTTTGTTTGCATTTAACCTGACTGTGGTTCCAGTTTGTGCCAAGAGTATTGTACTGTTGCTGTTTGCTGTGCTTAACCTTGTTTTACAGGGGGTCCCCAGGGTCAGGCTAGAGGAACCAGCCCTGGTGGTAAGTGCAAACAGGGTGGGTAATTGCCTGGTGAATAAGGGTCATTGTGAAAGTAATTATTGTATATTGTTCAGGCCACTAGAAGGGAAAGAGGGGGGTTACAGTTCCCGGAGGGCTGTTCCCAGGTTAGCTTGATCACTAACAACCCTGACCTCCGGGTAGAGGCACCCGTTCTATTACCCAGGCCCCTTAATCTGCTACTAGCCAAGCAGACCGGGGTAGTAGCCCTTGGGATAGCACCACCTAGGGGTTACATCTTGGAGGCTCACCGCTGGGATTTTGTGCCTTCTAGTGGCCAAAAATGATGAATTATTGTTAAAGATTACTGGCTACCCCAGTAGAAATGGCTGTACACCAGTTGGTGGGGTGGTGTACCGGGCAGGAGATCGACCCCCAAAATGCTCTGCTTATACTGGATATTCCCCTGGGTACCAGTAAGAACACTGTAGAAGGAGCACTCTCCAAAGTTGAATGTTTAAATAGCCCTGTGGTGGTGGGTCGACAGGCTGATTTGATATCCCAAACTTTCATAGCCTTGGTAGAGTGTAGTGACCTCATGGACAGCTCTAACGTGCCACAGACTATTGCCTCAGAAGGGGTCCTAGCCACTGGAGAGTGATAAAAGACAGTAAAGACCCTGGGGAGGATGAGCTCCCACCATTATCTGAGACTTTTGAGGAGAAATTTGCTAAGTTGTTGCTGGAGGAAGGGAAAACCATAGAGGACTTTAAGAAACTGTTCCTGCCACCTGGGGGGTGTTCCTTCCCCAACACCCCCTCCCACTCCAGCACCTGTTACTGCCCCGCCTTCTGTGCCCATGCCAATGCTGGCCCCTGTATCTGTACCTGCCATTAGTCACAACTCCTACGGAAGGCTGAGAATCTTGTCGGGCACCCTCCCCACACCCCAGGGGGAGGATGACTGGGAGACCTGGATCAGCTATGTTGCCCCCTTGGTACCCGAGTGGCAGTGTGCGGAGGCTGAGAAGTGGAAAAGAATCATAGAAAGTTTGAGGGGCCTCACCCATGAAGCCATTAAATTTTTGAGGTCCACAAACCCTGATGCCTCTGCTCAGAAGTACCTATCTGTACTTGAAGGCAATTTTGGGAGCATTGAGTCGGGGGGACTTTGATGTGGAAATTCCAAGGTACCAAACAATAGAAGGGGGAAAGTTTGTCTCTGTATGTTACTCACCTAGAAAGAGCTCTGCAGAAAGCTTACTGGAAAAGTTGGGCAGCTGCCAGTGATTTGAACCATGTGAGATTGGGGCACATACTGCAACATGCCAAGCATTCTAAACTGCAGATCATCCAGTTAAGGCTCCAGGATAGGAGAGGTAACCCACCTGACTACTGTGACTTGATAAAAAAACTCCAGGAGGTAGAAGGTGAAGAGGGAGATTGTAATTATGGGGTGAGTGCAGCCCAAGTGATCATGGCATCGGAAGGCCCTTCCGAAATGGAGACCACTACGAGTGTCCCGCTGTGGGCTAAACGGTGGGGGGAGGAGTTGCTGAAGGAAGTCAGAAAAGTACAACCGGGCGCTTTCACTACGGTATCTTCTACTGACAGAGACCCTGGCCCCTGTCAGGATGTGACTGTTATGGGGGTACACTCTCAGGCATCCTCTACTGAGGGTGGCTTCTCGACTGAGCTCAAGGAATTGACTGCCACCCTAAAGGAACTTTTGAGATGTGGTACACTACCAGCAGAAGTCAGATCACAATCTCCCATAGATGCTCCAGCATCTCCTGCTATGTTTTCCCCAAGGATGATCTGAAAGCCTGTCATTTGTCACAACTGTGGCAAGGATGGCCATATGAAGAGGGAATGCTGGTCTCAGAAGGACTTAGAGAGAGTGGTGAACCAGCTTCAAGGAGAGCTTCAGAAAATGAGTCAGTGGTCAAGGGGTGCACAACATGACCACAGTGAAGGCTTCGTCCATCCTAACTCAAACCCCTCTGTGGCAAAATTGTCTGTCCATGCCCTTGCTGTTGTTCCTCCAGACTGGTCCAAAATAGTGGGCCCTTCAATGAAGACTACTGTGGCTGTGAATGGTATTCCTACTCGGGCTGTGTTTGACAGTGGGTGGCAAGTGACCATTGTATTTCAGGACTGGTATGACAAACACTTATCTGATGTGCCATTACAATCCCTGGAAGGCCTTCATGTGTGGGGGCTGAGCGACAAATCTTATCCCTACCTAGGATATGTCCGCCTCTGGTTGTCTTTTCCTGCAGCTGTAACTGGTGTAGAGGAGCAAGTAGAGACACTGGCCCTAGTGTGTCCTCCCACCGGACTGTATGATGGGTTCGCCTGATAATTGGAACAAAAGCCCACATGTTTGGAAGACTAGCACAACTCTGCCATGAGAAACAAGGGCAACTGACTGGATGGGCCTTAAGAATTCCAGCCTTAGTAAAAAGGGCATATGACTTACAACAGAAACCCAATGAAGAGGACCCAGATGAGCCAGTGGGTATAGTGTGGAAAAAGGAACCTGACTCCTTGGTATTGGCCCCCCAACGCCCAGTGCACAATCCATGGAGAAGTCCACCTAAAGAGAAATGTAAAGAATAAAATATTAATGTTGGATGCACCAGATGATGAAAAGTTGCCAGAAGGATTATTGGTTAAACCCAGCATCTTGCCTGCCCATGCTCATGCCTATGCATGATGAGTGATGGTCCAGGTTTGAAATGTGTCAGATCGGGAGGTCTGGGTGAATGGGGGGTGCACTCTAGCTACAGTACACTGCACAGACACTGGAGTATTACCCAATAACAAGCATTCTGGCCAAAAGGAGAGAGTGACCCGGGACTTATTTGACTTTGGTGATTCCCCACTGCCAGCTGAATGGAAGGCTAGAATTAGCAAGAAACTCACCCAGAGAGACCAAGTGTTTTCGTTAAAAGAATGGGACATGGGATATGTCCAGGGTACAGAGCATCATATATGCCTGCATGATGACCGGCCATTTTGAGAGAGATCCCGACGCCTCACCCCAGAGGACATAGATGCTGTGAGGAGACACCTGCAGGAAATGCTCATTGCTGGCATGATACAGGAATCAAGGCCCCCATATACCTCTCCCATTGTGGTTGTGCATAAGAAGAATGGGTCAGTGAGGATGTGTGTTGATTATCGAACCCTGAACCAGCGGACCTTCCCAGATCAATATACCATGCCCCATATACAAGATGCCCTGGGTTGCTTGAATGGGAGCAAATGGTTCTCAGTATTGGATCTTCACAGCAGATATTACAAGATTCCGATTGCCATGGAGGACCGTGAGGAAACAGCCTTCATCTGTCCTTTGGGGTTCTACGAATTCCTGAGAATACCACAGGGGATTTTGGGTGTCCTGGCCACTTTTCAGTGACTGATGGAACGTGCCATGGGAGATATGAACTTGCTGGAATGCGTAGTGTACCTAGATAATGTAATTGTGTTCAGATGCACATTAGAGGAGCATGAGACCTGACTGTTTAAAGTCCTAGACTGATTGGAAGACTTCGGCCTCAAGCTGTCCATTGACAAGTGGCAGGTTTTTTCAAACCTCCATGAAGTATGTGGGGCACATAGTATCTGCAGAAGGGATAGAGACTTATCCCAGTAAGTTCGAGTCACTGACTACTTGGCCCCAGCCCCATAACTTGAAAGAACTACAACGTTTCCTGGTGTTCTGTGGCTACTACTACAGGTTCATATAAGACTATTCCAAGGTTATTCGCCCGCTCCTGAATCCCACCCAGGGTTACCACCCTACCAACTGTAAATACAAGAAAGGGGCTGTCAAAGAACCCGAGAAAGTATACTTTTGAACAGGTGAACCTTTTGGGCCCTGCTGGACACCCGAATGTGAAGCAGCCTTCCACGAGGTCATATACCAGCTCATCCATGCCCCCATCCTTGCCTATGCTGACCCTACCAAGCCCTATGTGCTGCATATGGATGCTATTCTGCAGGGCCTAGGAGCTGTGCTGTATCAAGACCATGAGGATGGTTTGAGACCCATGGCTTTTGCCAGCAGGAGCTTGACCCCATCAGAACAAAACTATCCTGTGCACAAGCTGGAGTTTCTTGCCCTAAAATGGGCCATTGTTGACCAGTTTCATGAGCACCTCTATGGGGCAAAGATATTGGTGAAGACCGACAATAAACTGTTAACCTATGTACAGACTTCGGCTAAGTTGGATGCCACTGGGCACCGGTGGATCTCTGCTTTTTCAACCTATGATTATACTGTCGAATACAGGCTAGGACTGAACCATATTGATGCTGACACCCTGTCATGAAGGCCAGTCTCCAAGAGTGATTGAGTCAGGTTGTCTGAACCTGACATCCCAACATTGTGCCAGAAGTTTGATAGAGATGAACAGATGTCTGCGGACACAGTGGACTGTTTAGTAGATTGCTTGGGCCCTCCTGATACCTGCATGCCAGCTGCCTATTGCCATTGCTCTGCTCTAGATATTAGTGCACTACCTCAATTTGACAATGACAGCATCCAGTGGGCTCAATCCCAAGATCCTATGATTCAGCCAGCACTTGATGCCCTGCTTGCGGGGAAAGATGTTTCCCAGTTGCGTTCCCCTGACTTGCGAACTGCCCTATTGTTTAAAGAAGGCCCCAGGTTGAAGTTACACAATGAGTTGTTATACAGAGAGACAGTGGATCACAGTGGTAGAGTAGACAAGCAGCATTTAGTCCTACCCACGGCCTTTAAAGATTTAGTACTGCGGTCCCTCCACAATCATATGGGGCCCCTCGGTATTGACAGAACTCTCGACCTGGTATGATCTCGATTCTAATGGCCCAAGATGGGGGCCAATGTTGAGCACCAGGTAAGGACCTACAGTTGTTGCCTGCAAAGGAAAGCTCTGCCTCAGAGGGCTGCCCCCTTGTCAATATTACTACTCGCTCCCCCATGGAACTGGTCTGCATAGACTTTTGTGTTTAGAACCTGATCAGCGGAATATTGGCAATGTGTTAGTGGTTATGGATCATTTCACATGGTATGTACAACCTTTTCCAACTAAACATCAAAAGACCTCTACCATGGCCAAGGTGTTAGTGGAAAATGTCTTTGTCCACTATGGTTCCCCCCAGCAGATCCACTCTGACCAAGGCAGAGACTTTGAAAGTCGGCTAAGCAAAGAAATGCTCTCTCTGTGGGGGGTGCGGCAGTTCCAGAACCACCCCCTATCACCCGCAGGGGACCCTCAACCAGAACGTTTTAACCACATCCTTCTAGACATGCTGGGCACCCTCCACTCAAAAGACAAGCATAAGTGGAGCCAGCAGATTAGCACCTTGGTACACGCATACAACTGCACCAAAAATGACGCTACTGAGTTCTCCCCCTACCGCCTCATGTTTGGGAGAGAGGCCAGTCTGCCAGTTGATGTCTGTTTTGGGGTCTCTCCAGATGGGGTCCGAGCCAAAAACTACCTGCAGTATGTACAGAAACTGAAAGCTCAATTGAACCATGCATATCAACTGGCCCAGACAATGGCCGCTGAAAGAAATCTCGCCAACAAAGAGAGGCATGACAAGAAAGTAAAGGCTCAAGAGCTACGGCCCGGAGACCGTGTGTTGTTATGCAATTTGGGACTACGTGGCAAGCACAAAATTGCTGATAGGTGGCACCATCTTCCTCATGTAGCAGTTGGAAAATTGGATGATCTACCAGTATACAAGGTACGCCCGGAGAATAACTCCAAAGCTTTCAAGACCATGCACTGTAACCACTTGCTGCCTATTGGCCAAGTTATTATTGAAGCTGAGCCAGCAGACATTGCCTCCCCTGGGCCAGTGACTCATGCTGTTGCAAAAAAGAGACAAAGTTGACCTACACCAGTAGTTACAGATTTAAGGTTTCCCCCGCAGCAGGCCCAGAATGAAAGTGACTGTCAGTCCACCTCTGATGAAAGTGACTATGGTAATGCCTATTATCCCTCCTATGAACTGAGTCAGTTGTTTCATGGAAATCCTATGCAGAATCGTGGGGATGATGTTGGGCCTTCTGGACTGCCTAACCCCTCAGCTTTGTCCTTGGAGCCAATGCTCCCTGAAAGTGAAGTGCAAAGTATCACGTCTGAGGCTGCGGACTCCCTGTGTTTAGTGGAACTGTGTGACTTGCCCGAAGATGGATCTGATGGTCTGAGTCTCTCTCTGGTGACACACCAGAACTTGAACAACAATATGAGTGTGCTGACAGCCCTCCTTTAGTGCCACAAAGCCTAATTGTGCCAGAACCTTCTCTAAATGAACCAAGTGTTGTGGAGACAGAGGCTATGGAGCAAGGAGCTGACAGTGCTCCCAGTTTGGACATTCCCATCCATGCAGAGGCACCCCTCACGAGTGACGAAAGCTCCAGGGCTAGTGCTGAAAGTACAGAGACTGTGGCTGTTTCCCCCAGAATGACTGGCTGAGCTGTCAAGCCAGTATTGCCCTTCAGTTATGATTCTCCCGGGAGGCCAGTGGATTTGCCTCTCAGTGTGGTTCACAAAGGTGTTTATATTTATCAGAGCTGACTACCCAAACTGATCTTAATGGCCAATTCCAAGTTGATTGTTTTTCCTTCTCAGTATGGTGCCCCTGCCCCATCCAGCCCCAGGTTAGCTGATAGGGAAGGGCCCTCTCCTACATTGTTTAATGTACAGGAAGTTATAACATGAATCAGTACTGTGATGTCACAAGTATGTTAATCATAGTGGAATCAGTATTACCTGTATGAAACATACATAAGTATTGTCCTTATGGATATAGTATCATGAAGTGTAGTAAATATGTATAGTAAAGTAATAAGTTTATGTTAACTGATGCATGATGGTACAGACTTGATGCGGATGCCAAGTTTTCTCCAGGCAGGGAAGGGTGTAACCCCCCTACAAATGGGGGTACCCGAAATGTCTTCCTTGAGCTTTCCTAAATGCTCACTGCCAGGCTGGTGTTCTGCATTTTAGCAGTTTAAATGTATTGCCAGAGAGTGCTTGTATAGCCTCTGTGTACTGTCTTTTTAAGAGCTACCTGGATTGCAGTCATAATTAATCTGAGAGGGAGCTCTGTTAGAAGATGTACTTGTTTGCTGATCATTTGTTAGAGTAGTAATAATGTTGCAGTTTGTTCTAACCTGCCTTCTTTGCAGCATGGACAATTCTGTTTGTTTCCATCATCTTGGTCCTGGACTGCAGAATGTGCCAATCAGTACATTTGGGACTCTAAAATGGAGCCTGCCTACAGGGGCTTGGTGGGGCCAAAACTTGTAGGAATTGTAGTTTTGGGCTTTTGGCGCTTAAAATAACCTGGAGGAGGAGGAGCCCTTGTTGTGAGTGACAGACAGATCAGCCAACTGAACCTTTTGGATCTTGGGGAAAGTCCCACACTGCTTGTAGTTTCAGTTAGATCTGAGTTGGGAAGTGAAGAAGTAAGAGCTCAAGATAGTTCAAGCAGCAATCCATAGTGGATTTGCGCAGGAGAACTGTGGAAAGGCCTGAGTTTGGCCTGCATACCTGCCTGCTGTGTTTGAGAGGGAACTTGTGGGTTTTTTTTCGGACTGAATCCAAATTTGGAGAGCGAACTAAGCCACTGAATTGTGACAAGGCTTTAACCTGAAGAAGACTGAAGATTTGTTGAATGCGATTGGCCTGTCAGGACTTCCAGCTACCTCTGAACTCCCGGATTGTGCAGAGACTCTGTAATTGTGACCGGAGAGCCATTTGCCTGGTACAGTGGAATTTCCTTACATGTGAATGTGCTGTGTACTTATAGTGGGTCGTGATCTGGTTTCCCACTGTGTGTCTGAACTGTGTTTTGCTTGCTGGAGGCTGTATCCAGCTTCACGGACTGAATCTGTATCCATTTCCATTTGCCTGGGCCCTGCTACACTGGCCCAGCCAGAATACCTGCTACGCAGAGAAAGTCATTGACAAGAGGCTGGCCTGGGGATCAGCCCCCTGCTCAACGCCTTGAACAGGAACGATGCCTCGGTGATTAGTGTGGGCCCTGCTTCTCCGGACACTCCAGCTCAACAGCCTTCAGTCTCAATTTTGTCCTGCCTGTGTCCAATATTGGGTATTGTGAGTAAACATCAGGGTAGCTCCCTGCAACAACAGCTAAATCTAAAAGTGTTGTCATCTGATTGTCTTGTTGCCTTTTCTTTCACAAATTGAGCCCTCCAGCTCCAGATTACAAACAGTGTGTGTTGTGCAAATTGCTTTTTTCCATCACAGGGCCCCAACCAGCTGCAACGTTCCTGGCTAGCCCACTGTTTTCCTACCTGGGTACCCAGAGTGTGTGACTGTGTACTAACTCTGAACTGCATGCATAACTGTCTGATTAATATAGCTTATAAGCAAATCAACCTGATTACTCCCCTCCCTTGTTCAAGTCCCCTGAATAAATCTGATTTAACTTTGTTTGATTTTAACCTGACTGTGGTTCCAGTTTGTGCCAAAAGTATTGTACTGTTGCTATTTGCTGTGCTTAACCTTGTTTTACAGGGGGTCCCCAGGGTCAAGCTAGAGGAACCAGCCCTGGTGGTAAGTGTAAACAGTGTGTGTAATTGCCTGGTGTATAAGGGTTAGTGTGAAAGTAATTATTGTATATTGTTTAGGCCACTAGAAGGGAAAGAGGGGGGTTACAGTGTCCTGGAGGGCTGTGCCCAGGTTAGCTTGACGTCCGGGTGGAGGCACCTGTTTCATTACCCAGACCACTTAACCTGCTACTAGCCAAGCAGGCAGGGATAGTAGACCTTGGGCTAGCGCCACCTAGGGGTTACACTAGTTAACCAACATCTTACTTCCTCCTACCTCCCACTAGAATTGCCTTATGTTTGTCCCATGCATTCCTGAATTCTCCCACTGTTCTTGACTTCACAACCTCCTCAGGAAGGCTGTTCCATGCATCCACAACCCTCTCTGTGAAAAATACTTTCTAACGTTACCTCTGAGCCCTGCCCCTCTATCTTCAAATTGTGCCCCCTTGTTCTTGCACATCTCTATTTCTGAAAGATGCTACCCTCTTAGACTTTGTTAATTCCCTTGAGGTAATTTAAAGTTTCTATCATGTCCCTCCTGTCTCTCCTTTCTTCCAGAGTATACATATTAAGCTGCTTTAGTCTCTCCTAGTATATCTTCTGGTGCAGACCCTGCACCAGTTTGGTTGCCCACTCGCTCCCCCTTGGTTCCTTCATGGCCCCCCATGATGTAGGCCCTCCAGGAGGTCTCATCTCCCTTTTGCTTGTGACACACAATCTGGGGTGGTAGGAGTGGCTGAGAGTGATGAGCTTCCTGGCACTGTCATAGTAGTGGCCCTAGCTTTTCCTTGTACCACGTACCCTCCCATCATCCAAGCATCATGTGTAACCTCAGCTGCCCTTGCTCAGTGCAGCACCTCTTAACACAAGTCCCGCCCCTCCAAGTAAGCAGGTTCACCAGTCTATTGTGAGGGTTGCCACGTTAGCAGAAATTTGATGTTCTCTGCCCTCAGACTACTCTGTGCAGTGCTTGACAGCACTGAACCAAGTCCTGGTTTCCTGAGTCAGACTCTTGAGTTCTCTCTCAAACCTGGATCACCAGCACAGAAGTGCAACTGGCTTCCTCTAGGTGATAGGGCAGTCAGGGCAAAATCATTTACAACCAAGCTTGCTGCGTTTTATGAGCATGCCCATTTTCATCAGTTCGGAAAAGTGAATGTGTTCTGTGTTCCATACACAGCTGACAGACTTTGTGCTTTTATTTTAATCCTGCAGAAAATACAGTTAAGAGAGTCCTCTTCAATCCTAGATCTGCCACTGATGCCAGCCTACTGTATTTTAGTCTTACTGTATTTTGTTCCCCCCATTTTCTTCCACTTTCCCCCATTGCTCCTATTGACAATTGAGGCAGCCATGGCTGTACAAATCCTTCAGCTGGCGAGGTAGGCGAGCAGAGAAAATCACCCACACCCTCACTGTGTGTCAAATGCCTCACCTTCATGATGTGCTCAGCCTTTGACTGGTTCTGGTGTGGTACTGTGGGGCTGGTACATGAGCTGTAGTCATCTAGCCTGCAGACGTACTGCTCTCATGCCATGGGGCAGGCTCAGCCTGCAGATTTTAACAGTCTAAGGGTGTGGCGCTGCATTCGTGGCAGCATGGGTGACCACGCACTGCCAGATGCTCACCTCCAGGGTGCTGCTACATGCATTAGCTATAAGTGAGGTGTGTGAGCCCCCTTGAATAGACAATTGTCTAACTGCCAGTCTGGATGATGGTTCTTTGGAGGTCCTTTCCATGGCAACTGGCCATGTCACGCATTGGACCCGCTCCCCTCAGCCACCTTTCCCAACTGAGGAAGAGTTTCTCTTTGTTAGCAGTGGGGAACACCCTGACAGGAGTATTCTGGACTGCCTGGGATGACTGCGGAACAAGAGGGAGCAGAAGCAATTCAAGACGCTTAAATGTAGGGGGAGAACGTAAATCTTCAATGAATGGCTGAGTTCTGGGCCCCCCCAAAATCTTAGCTTTCTTTTAATGTGGTCTGGTGCATTTGAGTTGTATTTCACAGTATTGTTTTAATAAAAATAACTTGTACTTGGAGATATTTTACTGAAAATGTACTATGAAAAGATGCATCGGAGTCACCCACTGAACTCAAACAATGTGGCTTCTGTTAAAGATTTTTTGTGATATCATCAGTGCTACCTGTGATAACATACTGTTGATGAACTGAGATTTACTGTTGTTCATTTAAATGTTTTAAGGTTTACTTAAGAGGCATTTTCTGATATCCAGCTATTAAAGGGAACATAAACCCTGTTCTTTACATTTTTTAATATTACTAAACATTTGGGCACGTGTGAAGTCTGTTATCAACCTTAGTTTATTGTTGTGTGTGTTTACTTTAGAAACATAGAATTTGATGGCAGATAAGGACTGCTTGGCCCACCCAGTCTGCCCATTTTTCCCTACTTACATAATTACAGCAGATCATACCTGATGTACAGCTCTTTCTCCCTCCACCCTTTCTTTCAACCTTGATTCCTTTTTGCCTATCTCATACATTCTTGAACCCCACCACTGTTCTTGCCCCAACCACCTTCATAGGAAGGCTGTTCCAGGTGTAACCCCTAGGCGGCGCTATCCTGAAGGCTACTACCCTTGCCTGTGTTTCCAAGCACAGGTGGAGGGGCTGGATTCCACTCAGAGAAATGGTATTTGGGGTATCTGCCTATCCTTCTATAGCCCTCTGGGAAACTATAACCACCCAACAACCCTCCTAGTGGCTCTGTACCTGTCACAGCATTAACACACAGTCAGTAAGTAATAATAATAATATGCAGGCACCCTTCACACTTACCACCAGGATTGGACCTTCAGCAGTTTCCTTGGAGACCCCCTGTAAAATAAGGTTAGCAAGATAAATGTATACATTTGGCACTGTAACCCAACTAATAATATGCACACTAGCCAGGTTAAATGTGAAACAAGACAATCTGGTTCATTTAGGGGTAGTGAACAAGGAAGGGGTGTAAATTTAGTTAAACGATTGGTATTCTGATTAGATTCAGGTTTTGGCATGCACTTTTTAGTCCCTATTAAAACAGTCACACAACACTGGGTACCCAGGATGGAAACTGGCTAGCCAGAGGTGTTACCTGGGGCTGGCTGGCATTGCAGCTGATGTTGGGGCCCTTGATGGAAGCAGAACAGTTAACATGCGCAACAACCAGATGATTATTTGTAATCCGAGCCGATTGGCTCAGTCTCGTGAAAACCCAGAATGTTAAAGAAATCAAATGATACCACAGATGATTTAAACTCTTGTTGCAGGGAGCTACCCTGATTGAACTCACACTACCAGATTGCTGCAGAATGGCAGACAATATGAAGACCTCATGGTGTTCACTGATGAGCATGGGGAAGCAGGGCCTACACGATGCACCGCCTCTTCATGGCCTTTCCTTCTGGGTGGCTGAAACCTGCGAGTTGTCTCTGCACAGGGGCTGGATCCCCAAAGCTGGTCTCTCGACAAAGGCAGTCTCTGGTGCAGGGCAGTTGGTCTGGCCTGGATTGGCAAAGGCTCAGGCAGGATAAGCAAATTGGCAAAGTTCGTTTGTCTTCTGGCTGGTGAAGCCTCCAACTGGCATAACAGGTTGGGTCATAGGCAAGCAGGTCTTGACCCACAGAACACATTCAGCACATTCAAGATAAGCAGCACTAACTTTGTATAGTCTGGTTGCTATTGAAGTAGATTCACGGAGCAATCTCACGATCAAAAATTTGTCTCACACCCTTGAGGGAAAACAGCAGTTAAGTCTCTATCTCTCAGTTCAGTTCCAAATCGGCATGCAGTTTCATTTGATTCACTGAGCAGAACCTCCAAACTGCAGGCAGGCAGTTCCTGGCAATTAATCCTCACTTTTCGATCAGCAGCAACACACACAGAAGCAACCAGGTCTCTTGCAAGCCTGAGTCTCTGCAGAGCCGGCTCGATAGTTTGAGCTGGAGTCTCAGCACAGGCCTGCCCCTGAACTGCAGGCTGCTCTCTGCAATCCCTTTCCATCTGGTCTTTCTGCAGAACTGACTGGAATTCAAACTGTCCCCCTTAAGGGGGAACTGCGGCATAAATCCTTGGGATCCGATTAGCTGTTCAGGCTGCCTAACACAGTTTTAGTCTTTTTATTGGCTGCAATTTAGGTGCCCAAACTTTGTCCCTCAAAATCTCCCACAAGGCTATATTACAGTCCCATGAGTCTCTGGAAGAAATCCCAGTCCATGATTGGCTAAGCACTCCCAAAATGGTGGCTGCTGTAGAAAATACTGTCCCAGAAGTGCAGTCCCACAAGTTTAAAAGTCCGGTGCAGCCAGGAAATAAAGTATATGATTATATTCTCCCCACCAATATGTAATCCCAACACTTTGTTATCAGATAAACCCACATTCATTAACATATCCCTTGTCATTTTCTGTCCCTGCCGCCGATATACTGTCCCCCAGGTGGCAGGCAGTAACTCACGAATATTAATTAGGCTCACGAATATGTATGAGCCCTCCTGTAGATGCCTTCACTCAAACTTTGTTTAAGATCTCTTGAGCAGCTTCTGAGCCACTTGGTTAAGGTCACCAGCCCCTATTTAGTCCAGGAGGGCACCGGGACCACTGATATACTCCTCTGTCGGACCACAAATTGAGTGTTCGGCACATCAATGCGCTAGATGCACATGTGCGGTCACCGGCAGCACCAGAAACATGCCAGCAACTCAGGGCTAATGATTTTGGCCCGAACTGGGCTCAATCAACAAAATGAGCTGCAGTAAAGGACATGGGGGGAGCTCAGGACACCAGGCGGGAAGGAGGACTGCAGCAGGAAGGGCGGGACGCCAGACAGCAGCGGGAGGAAAACGGAAGGGAACAACGACAGAGGGCAAATAAGGTAAGCCCCGGGGGGGGGGGGTTACACAAGAATACACCACTCTTTCTGTGAAAAAATACTTCCTCACATCTCTCCTGACTCTACCCCCTCCAGCTTCATAGCATGTCCTCTTGTTCTTGAGCTCCTTTTTTTCTAAAAATACTTCTCTCTTGTACCTTATTTACTCCTGGGAGGTATTTAAAGTCTCTATCACATCCCCCTTCTCCCTCCTCTGTTCCAAGGTGTACATATTGAGGTCCTTTAGTCTCTCCTAATAGGGATTTTTATGCAGAACCTACATCATTTTAGTTGCCCTCCTCTGGATTGCCACTCACTCTGTCTATGGTGTATGGAAGAATGTGGTTGAGGCTGGAATTCCATCCCTAGAATGGGCATGTTGTGCTGTAGTAGTGACGTCATGATGTTGCTGTGCTGCACAGAGAACGTCACTGTTGCAGCACAACAACATGGAACAACCTTGTGCAACTTCCTTACTCAAGCCATGCGGTGAGAGCCGGACCTGGAAGTTTGAGGCACCTGGAAGAACCTGTAGAGTAAGGTCATTAGTGGAGCATGGGGGGCCTTTTTTAATACGTGCTGGACACAGGCTTGCCTTGTACTAATGGTTACCTATACATTATAAAAGATTGTGTATGAGCAGCCATACACATACAAGGCTGTGTCACAATCTCAAGGTTTCCATGATAACAAGACACCTCTCCAGCTGCGCACTTAAGGTCTCTTGTTACCATGAAAACCTCTCAACTGAAACACAGTCATGTTGTGTATTGTTGCTCATACACAATCCTCTATATGTCCTTCTGGAGATGTGGTTTCCAGAACTGGACACCGTAGTCTAGGTAAGGTCTTACCAGCAACCTATACAGAGCCAACACCACCTTCCTCTTTGAAATGACCCTATTTGTTTCGTATTTAGTGTTCCTATTAATGCTACCTTTTTCCCATTCACTATTCATTATTTTATTACTTAGCAGTTCTGGAAAAGAATGACATCAGTTGAGTGGAAGCCCTGAATAGAAAGTTACATTGTAAGCTTCAGTTTAACTAATGTCACTGTGTTCTGCTTCATTGTTGTCTTCGTCTCAGCTGCTATTGGGTTCTGGAACTGATCAGTAATTGAGCAACCATTTGTCAATGCCGAGTGTTGTCTTGCTGGCATTGGCATTGGTAGCGCAGGAGTTAGAGAGATGCATAATAGGAATGGCAGTGAAGTATTGAACTAACACCAACCCCACCCCCACCCTGCAGAGACTGACAGGCATTGGGGGTGTGCCTTTGGGTCGTCTGCCATAATGCTCATGCTATTTCACCTCACCCTACCCTGCAGAAACTGACAAGTGTCATGGTGTGCCTTGGGGTCTTTAGGCCTTTCGCTCACCCCATTCCATAAGAAAATATGCTGAGATGGGTGCAGTATAGGAGAATGGGGTGAACTTTGGGGCTGAAGAGTCCAAGGCACACCTCAATGCCTGTCACGGGCTGCAGGGTGGGGGTGGGGGTGGAATGGTGTGAGCATTACAGCCGACAAGTCACACCCCTGACGCCTGTCAGTCTCTACAGGGTGGGGCGTTACGGTTGGAAACCCTAATGCTCCAGGTGTTTGTTGGTATTTTTACTCCAAATTTTCAAAATGGACTTTTTGTGACCCCACCTCATGAACAGTGGCACTATCAGTTTGTTAACCGCAAGGTGATTTTGTACAGCGACTGCACCATTTGGCATCACAGGTGCGAAAACACATTTTGGGCAGGCTGTGAAAAATGACAGCTGTACTGTTCACGAGGAGGGGTAAAAAAATGGCAATGTTGAAAATCTGGAGTGAAAATATGAAAAATTGGTGAAGTCACGAGCGTGCGTAGAAACTGCACAACGCATGCCTGTAACACAATTATTTTGGGAATTTTTTTAACCAGATTTTCAATATAGGCATTTTGGGACCTCTGCTCATGAACAGTGTCACAATGATTTTTTTAATCTGTCCCGAACATTGATTTCCCACAGCAACTGCGCCATAGTGCGCCACATGTGCAAAAACACATTTCAGTCAGGATGTGAAAAATGACAACTATACTGTTCATAAGGAGGTGTGAAAAAAGGGCAATGTTGAAAATCTGGAGTTAAAATATTAACAATTGTCGAAGTTATGAGCGTGTGTGGAAAGTGCGCAATGCATGCTTGTAACACAGTCATTTTTTGGATTTTTTTCACCAAATTTGCAACATAGGCTTTTTTGGGACTCCATCTCATGAACAGTGGCACTGTTGTTTTGTTAATTGGTCCCGAAAGGTGATTCCGTTCAGTGACCGTGGAATGACCTTTTGGGATCGAATAACAAGATGACAGTACATGTGTTCATGAGGTGGGGTCCCAAGAACCCCATGTTGAAAATTTGGAGCCAAAATTCAAAAAAATGGCTGAGATATCCACCTAAATTGAACCCCCCCGTTGATGCCATTATACAGCTTACTGGCATTTCTTCATTTTGCACTTTGACTTTGAAGAGTCCAGATGTGTTCCCACTCCACTGAAGATCGCAGTGCCGGACCTCTGGAGGTAAGTATGGGGTGAGGGGGGGTGTGGGGAGGTGGGGTGCGCAGAGGGTGGATGCAGGTTGGAGAGGGGGGTGCCGTGGACAACGAGGGACCGTTTCGTTTTTTCAGGTACAGAAAAAGAAACATTGCAGTACAATTTTCTTTCCTTACAGGTGAAATAAAAGAAATGTTGGGCACACTGGGGCGGGCTCCCAGTGTGCCCCATGATTTTTGGAGGGGGATGATGTTAGCCACACTGGGGGTGGGGCGGGGGGAGGACTATGCCAACACGGTTGGCTTTCTCAGCGGCACACTGGGGTGGGCTCCCAGTGTGCCACACAATGGGGTGGCAGACAAGCCGACACGGGGATTGCACCCACGATGTTGACTTTCTTTGGGGATTGTGTGGCGGTAACAAAACAAACAAGCCACCCAAAAAGGTGGGTGTGCATCAGAGATAAATCAAACAGCGAGAAGAAAAACTTGAGCACTACCCACTGCAGATAAAGCAAAATTAAGCTCACAGCAAACTTAATAACATTATTATAAATAACATTGATTCATTGCATGAACCAGAGAATAAAATAGACTTCTAACCAAGAGAGCACACAGTAAGACCCACCAGCCTCCTACCAGTTTCACCTCAGTGCATCATCAGGGAGTGAGGTTCTATTTTGTTCTCTGGTTCATGCAATGAATAAATGTTATTATAATAATGTTAATAAGTTTATGACTAATTTTGTATCTACAGTGATGATGCTCAAGTTTCTTTCTGGTTGTGTCCTGCCACTGCCATGCTTATTAAAATGTTTCACCAGGAAAGGCACATACGGGAGGCGTGTCATCTGTGCCACTGCATGACGAGCTTGTCTCTGATTGCAGCGGCACATTTCTTTCAAGTTGTGGCCACTTTACATAATTCTTGCATCAGTGCTAGCATGCTGGCTAATTGGGGAATGAGGGACGCACCTACTAAAGCATGCCCTGCATTCGCCAACACTAACACACCTCTGCATTTTTGCTACTACCACAAGATGTTGCTTGCGCACATGCAAGACAATATAAAAATGAATATTTGGTGGGGAAAAAAGACTGCATTAAAAAGGGACTCTAAATAAGGGAGCAACAGTATATTGGGGTTGGGGGGGGTAGTGGATTCCTCACTGCTGTCTGGAGGAAGATGCAGCCTTGCATCGAGCACACCTGTTAACCTCCTGCTCTGCAAATCAGGGAACCCTGACAGAGGCTTAGGAAAATCAGGAACAAATGAACAAAATCAGGGGGACATCTTACAAAATGGAAATATCAGCTCAGGAAGTCTGCTATATTGTGTCACTTGATGTACTGTAGAAAGCATTTTCTGAAGGAGAACTAGATTGTAAGTAACACTAATGTGTGTCAAATTGCAATATTTTATGCTTGTCCAGTGACAAAATTGCACCATTTATGATGTAGAAGTGAGATTTTTGAGGCAAAATATTGGGACATCCCAGAAAATCAGGGACAGTTGAGAGGTATGACAAACACCACTGGTTTCTGTGAGGAGGGTCTTGCCAGACAAATCTGGTTGAGTATTTCAACTAGGTTACCACAGCAGTAGGTAAGGGGCAGACAATTTATATAGTTAACTGTGACTTCAGCAAGGCCTTTGACTCAGTCAGGACAGGAGGCTGGTTAAAAAGATTAAGTACCTTATAGCCAAGGAAAAAATGGCAAGTTGGGTAGAGAGCTGGCTGGGGGTTGAACAAAGAGGGGGTTATTCAATTAGTAGTTTTTGGAAGTGAGGGAAGTGACCACCAGGTACCTCAGGGGTCAATACTAGGACCAGTCCTCTAATATTTTCAACTGTAACATAAATAAATGAAGGTATCAAGGGTAAGATCTGCCTCTTTGAAGATGACACAAAGATCTGCGCAAGGGTAGACATGGAGGAAGAGAGAAAGGAATTAATGGCAGCTACATAGATACATAGAAATTGTCAGCAGATAAGGGCCTATGGCCTACCCAGTCTGCCCATTTGAGCTTGTACGTTCACTTTATGTTTTTCTAGAAGTCTGTTGCTCCTTACCCTTGACCTCCAGAATTCCCTTATGTCTATCTCATGCATTCTTCAATCCTGTGATTGTTTCAGCCCCCACCACTTCCTCTGGCGGGGTGTTCCACTTTTCCACCACCTTTTCTGTGAAGAAATTCTTCCCCACGTTTTCTCTGAATCGCCCTCCCTCCAACTTCATCCCATGACCTCTAGTCCTGGAACATCTTTTTTGCTGAAAAATAGTGTATTCCTGCATCCTGTTCCTCCCTGTAAGATACTTGCATGTCTCAATCATATCCCCTCTCTCCCTCCTCTCCTCCAGGGAGTACATATTTAAGTCCTTTAACCTGTCCTCATAGGACTTGTGATGCAATCTCTGTACCATCTTTGTTGCCCTCCTCTGAACCTTCTCTACCTTGTCTATGTCCTTACGTAGGTAAGGTTTCCAGAACTGTAAACTGTACTCCAGGTGGGGCCTCACTAGTGTCTTGTATAGTGGAATTATGACCTCCCTTTTCCTGCTGGTGATGCCCCTGACTATGCATCCCAGCATCCTATTTGCTTTACGTGCTGTCTTGTCACACTGTTTCCCTACCTTGAGGTCATCAGAGATGATAACCCCAAGGTCCCTTTCCTGCTTGGTGCATGCTATATCATCACCCTCCAACTGATATGTTGTTCCAGGATTTTTGTGCCCCATATGCATTATCTTGCAATTCTTTGCATTGAATTTCAACTGCCAAACCCTTGACCATTCTTCAAACTTGTACAGGTCCCTCCTCATTCTGTCTACACCCTCTGGCATGTCCACTCTGTTACAGAGCTTCTTGTCATCAGCAAACAGGGAAATTCTGCCTTCTAGGTCCTGCTCAATGTCACTGATGAAGATGTTGAATAGGACTGGTCCCAGCACTGATCCCTGTGGTACCCCACTGGTCACTCTTCCTTCTGTGGAATGACAACCATTTACCACCATCCTCTGTGTGCTGCCGCCAAGCCAATTACCTTCCCACCCTACTACTGTCCTGCCCACTCCCATATTCCCTAGTTTGTTTAATGGCCTTCTATGTGGCACAGTGTCAAAGGCCTTGCTGTAGTCCAGATAGGCCATGTCCATTGCACTCCCCTGATCCACCTCCCTTGTCACCCAGTCAAAAATTCAATAAGGTTGGTCTGGCATGACCTCCTCCCAGTGAAACCATGCTGCCTTGGGTGCTGTAGTCCGTTGGCAACCAGATGTTCCACCAATCTCTCCTTCAGTAGTGCTTCCATGATTGTCCCTACTACCAAGGTCAGGCTGACTGGTCTGTAGTGCCCTGCTTCCTCTTTGTTCCCTCATTTGTATAAGGGGACTACATCTGCTGTCCTCCAGTCTTTTGGTGCCTCCCCTGTTTCCAGTGATTGTCTAAACAGGATTGCCAGAGGTTCAGCCACCACCTCTCTTAGTTCCTTTAGGACCCTTGGGTGTACCCCATCTGGCCTCATTGCTTTATCAACTCTTATTCCTTCCAGTTCCTTTTGGACCCTTTCCTGTGTAAAGGGACTTGTGTCCATTTCTGTGCCATTCCAACCCCTTGTACTCCCTTCAGGCCCATTACCCTCCTCTTCCTCAATAAAGACTGAGCAGAAATATCTGTTCAGTATGTCAGCTTTACTGTTGTCATCCTTCATGCAGCCCCCATCCTATCCCTTCAGTCTCACTATCCCTCCCTTTGCCCTTCTTTTTTCACTTATGTACCTGTAAAAGGTTTTGTCTCCTGTACCCACTGATTTTGCGATGTGCTTTTCTGTCTGAGCTTTGGCTTCCCTTGCTGACCTCCCTGCCTCTCCTTGCTTCTCCTGGTACTTCTCCCTATCCCCTTCTGCCTGCATCTTTTTGTGTTGCCTGAATAAGATCTTTTTGGCTTTCACTTTCTCCGCTATCTCCTTGAAAACCATAATGGCCTCCTCTTCTTTTTCCCCTTGCTAACCTGCTTAGTGCATAATTCTGTTGCTCTTGTAATCCCTGTTGTAAATATTGCCCACCGTTCCTTAACCCCTGATTCCTTCCCCATTCCCATTAATGCCTCTTTCAAGCATCTCCCCATTTCCCCAAAGCCTGCCCCCCTAAAATCCAGGATACATGTTTTTGTGCGGTTTGATTCTGCTCCATCTGTGATTTCAAACCACAGTGACCAGTGGTCACTATTTCCCAGGTTCTCCCCCACTGTTACCCCCATCACACTCTCCCCGTTTGTGAGCATGAGGTCCAGTATTGCCTTCTGCTGAGTTGGTTCCATGATTAGTTGCTTGAGGAAGGCACCTTGAAGGGAATCCAGGATAAATCCGCTCCTGGTTGATGCTGCTGCTGGGAAGCTCCAGTCCACATCTGGAATATTGAAGTCTCCAACCAGCACCACCTCACCCTTGTCTGCCATCCTTTGGATGGCTAGATCAGCTCCATGTCTGTTTCTTCCTCCTGGGCTGGTGGTCTGTAGACCACCCCTGTGTGGATGGCTGACCCCATTTTCCTTTCCAGCTTAACCCACAGTATCTCTCCCCCATTTTGTTTCTCCTGGATCTCTGTGACCTTTATGCCATCTTTTACATAAAGTGCCACTCCTTCTCCCTTCCTGCCTGCCTGCTCTGTCTCTTCTGAATATGTTGTAGCTGGGTATGGCCATCTCCCAGTCATGGTTATCATTTCACTTGGTCTCTGTGATGGCCACAATGTCCAGGTCCGACTGCACCATGGCAGCCTCCAGATCCTCCATCTTGTTACTAAGGCTCTGCCATTGACACACACTGCTGTCCATGATGTGAACTCCCTGGACCATTTATCTGTTCTACTCCAGCCCACTCCCTGATTGTCCTTTATCCCTGTGTAACCCCCCTACAAATGGGGGTTCCCACAGAACTGTGACCAGGCTTTAACCTGAAGAAGACTGAAGAGTTGCTGAATGCGATTGGCCTGTCTGGATTTCCAGCCACCTTTGAACTCCTGGTTTGTGCAGAGACTCTGCAATTGCAACCGGATAGCAATCTACCTGGTACAGTAGAATTTCTTACATGTAAATGTGCTGTGTGCTTTTAGTGGGACATGGTTTGGTTCCCCACTCTGGGCTGAACTGTGTTCTGCTTGCTGGAGGCTGCATCCAGCTCCCATAGACTGAATCCATATTCATCTCCATTGGGCCTGGGCTTTGCCACACTGGCCCAGTCAGACTACCCGCTGCACAGAGAAAGCCATCGACAAGAGACCTGCCTGGGGATCATCCCCCTGTTCAGGTTTCAAACAGGAACAACGCCTCGGTGATTAGTGTGGGCCCTGCTTCTCCTGGCACTCCAGTTCAACATCCTGCTGTCTCAATTTCATCCTGCCTGTGTCCTGTATTGGGTATCGTGAGTAAACATCAGGGTAGCTCCCTGAAATAACAGCTAAACCTAAAGTGTTGTCATCTGATTGCTTTGTTGTCCTTTCTGTCACGAACTGAGCCCTCCGGCTCCAAATTACAAATAGTTTGTTGTGCATGTTGCTTTCTTCCATCACAGGCCCCAACCAGCTGCGAGCCAGCCTATCCTGGGCAACGTTCCTGGCTAGGCTAGATTTAGGAGTGATGATATTAGAGACTGCACACTGAATCAGGGCAGTGAGAAAAGCAAACAGAATACTGGGATGCATAGGGATGGGGATAAGCAGTAGAAGGTAGGTAGTGATCCTCCCACTGTACAGGTCACTGATGCAGCTCCTCCTGGAATATTGGGCAAGGTACTGGAGCTGACACCTGAGGAAAAACTGTAACAAGGTGGAGGCAGTGCAGCACAGGGCAACTAAGATGGTGCATGGCCTTGGGGATTTCATATAAGAAGAGTAGCTGCAGGACTTAATCATACACACCCAGGAATAAAGAGGAACAAGGGTGACATGATAGAAACATACAATTACCAGCATGGGATAAACAGAAGAGACACCAAGGAACTATTCTCCTTGAGTTCAAACACAGGGACGAGAGGAAATTCACTGAAGCTGGCGAGGGAGAGTCAAGAAGGATGTTTGGAAGTACTTATTTGTGGAAATGGTGGTAGATAAGTGGAATGAGCTACCAGAAGAAGTGATGCAGGCCAAGTCAATCAGCAGCTTCAAGCAGGGATGGAACAAGCAGGTGGATTTAGTTAGAAACAAGCATTTGTCAATGCCGGAGTTCATCATTGGAAATGCAGTTGGTACGCACCGATTGATAGGACTACAGTTCCCAGAAGAAAGAACATGTTATACCACCAAGTTCACATTCTCGTTGAAATATAGTGAAGTGCATACCTGTTTCCTCAATTCGTGATCTGGCTTTGAGGAGTGATGATGTGTCTACACTTCAGAGAAGATGAGGGAACTGGAGCCCCACCATGGGTTGGGGGGAGGGATGTTATGGTTGGAAACCCTAACGCTCTGGGTATTTGTTGGTATTTGCACTACAACTCTTCAACATGGCCCTTTGTGACCCCCACCTCATGAAAGCATTTGGGACCTCTGTTCATGAACAGTGACACTGAGATTTTGTTAATCTGTCCCGAATGTTGATTTCTCACAGTGACTGCTCCATTCTGCACCAGATGTGCAAAAACACAGTTCGGGCAGGATGTGAAAAATTACAGCTGTACCATTCATAGGGAGGTGTGAAGAGAAGGCAGTGCTGAACATCTGGAATGAAAATATTAAAAATGCTGGAACGTATGAGCATACATGGAAACTGCACAATGCATGCTTGTAACAATTATTTAGTGGAATAATTTCACCAAAATTTCAACATACACATTTTGTGACCTGTACTCATGAACACTGTCACTATGATTTTCTCACTCTGTCCTGAACGTTGATGTCCCACAGCGACCATTGCATTGTGCGCCAGATGTGTGAAAACACATTTTAGGCAGGATGTGAACAATGATAGCTGTACTGTTCATAAGGATGTGTGCAAAACTGACAATGTTGAAACTCTTGAGTGAAAATATTACAAATCCTCGATGTTACTAGTGTGCGTGGAAACTGCACAATGTACGTTCATAAAATAGTCATTTTCTGAACTTTTGTCTCCAAATTTTCAGCATAGGCATTTTGGGACCTCTACTCATGAACAGTGTCACTGTGATTTTCTTACTCTGTCCTGAACATTGATTTCCCACAGCGACTGCGCTATTCTGCGCTGGAAGTGCGAAAACACATTTTGGCCAGGATGTGAAAAATAACAGCTGTACTTTTCATAGGGAGGTGTAAAAAATGGCAATGTTGAAAATCTGGAGTGAAAATATTACATATTCACAATGTTACAAATGTGCGTTGAAACTGCGCAATGCATGCTCATAACACAGTCATTTTTTTGGAATTTAGTCACCAAATTTTCAACATAGGCTTTTTGGGAGCCCCCCTTATGAACAATGACACTGTAGTTTTGTTAATCGGTCCCAAAAGGTGATTCCATGCAGTGACTGCGAAATCACCTTTTGGGACTGAATAACCACATGACAGTGACTGAATTCATGAAGTGGGGTCCCAAGAACCCATGTTGAAAATTTGGTGCCAAAATGGCCAAGATATGCACCAAAGTTGAAAAAAACAAACATCTATGCCATTATACAGCTTACTGGCATTTCTTCAGTTCACGGTCAGCTTTGAAGAGTGCAGATGTGTTCCTGGTTCACTGAAGATCATCGCACCGTGCTCTGGAGGTAAGTTTGGGGTGGGGGGTGTGGGGAGGTGGGTGCACAGTGGGTGGGTATGGGTTGGGGAGGGCGAGAGACTCAACGGGATCTTTTCTAGTTTACAGGATTAAAAATGTAAACATGTCGTAGGAAGGTTTTCTTACTACAGGGTCTTTTGGCACGCTGGGGTGGGCTCCCAGCATGCCACCTGAGTATTTTTTTTTTTAGGGGGCTGTAGCGGGGATTGGGCACCTGTCGGCACATACTGAGTGGAGGGACAAGAGCAGAGGGGATTGGGCCCCCCCCTCGGCACACAACAAATTGGGGGGGACATTATGCCAATGGGGAGTGGGCTTCCCCATCAGCAAATGAATCGGGAGGAGGCATGCCGACAGGGGGATTGGGCACCCCTGTCAGTTTATTTCTGTTAAACTTTGGCACAGCCACACAGAACAAATTACTTGGGGGGGCATTATGCTGACAGGGAGTGGCTCCCCTGTCGGCAAATGTACTGGGAGTGGGGGTGCTGACAGGGGGATTGGGTACCCCATCATTTTTTTTTTTACTGCGAGGGGACATGTGGAAGACCTGGGCTCAGCACATTCACACTGCTGTAAGCTACAGCAGTGTGACTGTGCAACCAGGAATGCAATGCAGGAATGCAACTACAAAGGACCGAGCCATGCCACTATTGGTGCGGATCCGTCCTTTGAAAAGTTGTCCAACTCAGTCCGAACAGCTGAAAGTGAATCATCACCAGCCTGCCAACTGATTTGCCTGCTGCTGACCCGCCCCTAGAAACTGAGTTCTCCACTGGGCACACCCCTGTAGAGCATCTCTTATACAAATGAGTTCGTCTGCACCTGCGCACCACGACAAACTCAAAAAGGGGGGGGGAGGGCCAGTAGAATAGTTAGGTACCATAGCATTGGCAGACTGGATGGGCCAAGTGCCGTTTTCTGTCATCAATGTCTACATAGCTATGTATTTATGTATGGATCATTGAGGCAGTATCAGGCAAACAAAAGAGAGGGTGGGGCAGGGGGATCAAACAACACCATGCTTCTCAATATCACTTGTGTGGGGGACTTACAATAAGGGTTTTAACTTGCTATAATAATATGCCCACAATTTATCCCATATTGGGATCATAAGTGAGGTGCCTCTAGCTACTGTATGTAAACCCCCGTCTAGGGGTATGTCTGATGGTAATAATGAAGGAGGAGGGCCCACAACAGCAAAAACACATACCGGCCATTTGAAACAGTTCTTACCAAGATCTGGCTGTGTTGACAGTGTCCCTCTGTTGCCAGCAGGGTGCCATACCGGGTGCTGGGCTGTAAGGGAACTTCCAGGTTAAAACATCAGAACAGTTAAATAGCAGATCAAACTTTACTCCTACACTCTATTGCTGGTAGTTCTCAACACTGCATGGCCATATGGAACTTGTATGCTGAAATAGAATTATATATAATTTATCTCCTGTACATCCAGTTTGGAGGTTTGCGCACATCTATTCTTACATTTTAGGTAGTATGGTTCCTACTGTATGATCATAAACTTTATAAACAAAATGTAAAAAAAAAAAAAAATAACAGTCAAATAACTGAAGGTCCACACAGGGATAAGGCTGGAACAAGGGATCCTATCTTTAATTAATAAACTTGGTCAGTTCACAACTATATACAAATTTGATCCTCCAAACCTGTGAGCCCACAATGGAGTTAATCACGGTGGTTCTACATGGTTGAGCTGAACCTACACCAAATACAGTTATTCCCTGGGCAAGGTGGCCACAACTGGGATTTCGGGCAGCAGCACTACATTCTGAGGGGCCAGGTGACCCCTAAATACTAGGCAGCAGCATCTCCTCTTTGCACTAACTTCAACTTTACCTCTCTAAGCAGAAAGGCAGGCTTCTCTACCCTAACAAATCTGTAAGGTGGCAGGCCTGGAGAACCCTCACACACTGGGCTCTGACCCGCTCTCTCCTTCCTTGGCTCTCTCTCCCTCTTTTGGCGCAGGCGGGTGACTCTCCCCCTAACACACCGGGCAGATGTCCCCATACTGGACACATCAATGCAGGCCATCTTGACTGGGACTGCCAGCTTCTTTCTCCATGAACCACTGGCCAGTTTCCACTCCCCTTTCATGGCTATGACCTCCGGATCAGTGGCTTCGATCCTGGCTGTGTACCCACTGACACTCATAGGACATTATCTTTTCTCCCATTCTTCCTCCAACACTCACTACTTTGGGGCTGCAGGGTCTCATCTTCCCAACCCACGGAGCTGCTCAAACTTACCCACGGCTGCCGCCACGTCAAAACCCGCCACTGCTATTATCCCAACTGCCCAGCTAGCCCCATAAGAAGGTGTGGGAACCAACCTCCAAATCATGCCAAAACCCGCTATTTATGGCTGTGACACCAGGGGTGGTCTCTGACCTGTGGAGACCCCACCAGTGGGCAGATTCCATAAGTATTAATTAATTAATAAGGCCAAAAACCTGACCAGGGCATAATAGTACACCCAACCTACAGGAGGTGGGTTACATCTTCTCCTGCCTCAAATGCTCACTGTCCTGGTAACCACCCCCTACCCAACTACTACGGCAACCGCCCTACAGAAAGTTTACACACTTCCCCTCTGAGCACAGCTGCACATGGCACCCTGGCACGTCACCAAAATGGTGACTTTTCTTAGACACTAAACAACTTGGTACCTAAAACAGGGTATCCCGCCCCAAATTCCAAAACTCTTTAGGGACCTAAAACTGGGTGTCCCCAACTCAAACATACAGGACCTATTGGGGGGGTCCCAACACCAAACACTGGACCTGTTATGGGTGTCCCATCACCAAACACTGGACCTATTATGGGCATCCCAACACCAAACACTAGCGACCCACCTGCTGCAATGCACAGGGCAGCTTGCCTGGCACCACAGAGGTGGTGTCCCAGCCCTATTACTGCACCAACCTAACCTACTATTCAGAGTTAACTGCTGCCAAACTGCCTGGAAGCGTGTGAGCCCAATACTTTAATGCACACTCACACATTGTTTTTCTTTCAAAACATTTCAAACAGTATGCAATGGAAAACGTCCAAACATTCAATATGATAATCATCACATTCCCCCCTTTATTTAGCAGCACCGTGGTGCAGAGCCCCAAAACTACTACTTATACTACATGCAGTAATTCAGAATTAGTCTAAATGTTTAGCATAGAGATCACATAGTAAGTGTTCATCATAGCACAGTCTCTGTAACCACTTTTAAATGAAATGAGGCAGCTAAGGAAAAAAGGGTTAATCTCACCCATTAAGTTCAAGGTCAGCACAGCATCAGTTCAAGGTCCACTTTTTACAGTGCATCTTCGGGGGGAAAAACAGGAAGCACTGCAGACTAAAGAAGTCCTCACATCCTGGAAAAATAGTAACCAGGTGGTGGTTTGGTGGTATCCTGGCAAAAGGAGCACACACTGTCCACAAAAACCTTGATCCTCTTGCCTAGCAGGTCCTGTACCAGGGCATACATCTTGAATAAAGTGAGGCCTTCCCAGGCGTAGTTGGCACACTTAGATTTGGCAATGTTCTGGATCCTCTGGAGGGCATAATTTGTACTTTCATCCAGTCAATATGTCACATGAAGTTTAGCTAATGAATAATAGCATCTCAAAAATAGCATTGTCAGTCATAGTGCAGGGATGTTTATGTCGTCTGACCATGTTCAGTGTTTTTCCACTGCAGTGTGGACTGGAGTTGGTATATATAAATTAAGGGGGGTGCGGGGTGCAGAGCCCCCCTCCAAACATTATGGAGAAATTGCATCTGTTTTTTTTTTTGAAATTTCTATTTCTCCTCTTTCCCCAGACTGCCATCCCTGACCGATCAGAAAATCCTAGGCCAACATCCCTCTGCCTTTCTCCTTACCCGAATGACCTCCAGATCCCCATGGAGCTGCGGCTTACCCCCGAGCGGTGACGAGGAGGGGCCTTGAACACCCTGTTACCTACAGTTCGTCGGTCTGGGGCTGTCGGGTGGGTGAATGCACATTGAGGGCACGTCTCTGGAACTCCATCTCCCCGGCGATGGTAGGCTATTTTCCTCCATTTCTCCTGACATGTGGTGAGAACCCTGACATCATGGAGCTATGCGCCGACGTCCACCACATGTTGAGAGCTGCCCCTCCTGCAACTACAGGACTTGTCGTACTCTGAGCCTCCACTCAGGATCAGGCAAGATGTGGGCTTTTTGTCCCCTCCCTCCCTCCCTTCCTCCCTCCCTCCGGAGAAGGCGAGCAGTCATGGGACGCTCCAGCCTTCTCCCCTGGCCGGCCCTCCAGTGACTCGAGTCTGCTCCCGAATTGCAGGTATTGCAAACAGAAATCCAACCACTGCACCAACGGACTGGCCCAAATTGCATCTGTTCTTTGCTTGGTATCCGTTCTAGGCTTGGTTTGTGATGAAATGTGTAACTTGTTGGGTCAGGAGCTGTGCTGGGTTCGTGGCTTAGTGTTTAGAGTCACAGGCTATTAATGGCTGGTATGTCCTCCAGACTCAGGTTTAAGACTTCCTCTGCTTGACTTTTTTTTTTTACTTCGTAGCTCCCCCCAAGTTGCATCCCCTGTAAAGTTTACTTACTTTGCTTACCCACCTGAATTTGTTACCCTCTCTTGATTTTGTGTCCCCCTCAGAGTTAGATTATATAATCTGCCCCTGTACATTGCTCGCACCATGGATTTCTCTCAGGCTGTGTAGCGTTTTGTGTTTTGCTTGAGTTCTAAAATGTCTGTAATTGCTTGCTCTACACGGTTTTGGACCACGCAATTCTGCAGTGGACGTACTGTATTAACCCAGTGCCATTTGTACTATCAGGGCCCGGATGATGTTTTTTATGCAACTTATCTAGGGTTCCCCAATATACCTAGTCTTGACTATTTTCTTCTATGATATCCTACAAGCTTTCTGGGAGGTAGGGGTAGACAAATTGTGGGTAATCCTGGCAGATCTTCTTGCAGATGATACGTTCCACTTGTGACCATTCTGGAAGTTGTCTAATGCTAGACCGAGGGGCCTGCTCATCCGGCAGCCACACCCCCTCCCTATGCCTCCTCACTTGTGGGTCTTCATTTACTAGCCCTCATACAGTTCTCTCCTCTGACGGCACTTGTCCGCTAAACTGGGTCAGTCTTTCCATGGGGTGAGGTATAGTGACTCAGGCTGAGTCAGAATGTTCCTCTCCAGGTCTGCATTGTTACCTGACTCCATCCCTCCAGTAGCACTAATCCAGTGGATGCTGCACTGCACTTCTCTGGTGTGGGTGAGGGAGAAGCTGGTTCCTGTGACTCTTTAGCTGACTGGTCAGTGGCTGTAGCAGCTGCACCCGGGGGTTCTGGGGGCACAGTAGGTAAACATTGGACTGGTTCTGAAAAGTCCTTAGGGGTCTGCAACTTCATGTGGGCACCATGCCCACGGCCACATCAATGGATGGTGGGTGGAAAGTTCAAAACTGGAACTCTGCACTCACTGGAACCACCCTACCAGGCCTCTCAGCCTCTTGCTTGACACTAAATATAGCTTCTAAGCTGGTTATAGTGGCTTTCATAATTACAAGCTCATCCTAGCTCTCTAGCACTGATGATGTAGATGTCACACACAGATCCCCCTAGCCCACTCAGTCAGAGGTAAAACTTTGGGTCAGCTGCACCTGGGGTCTTTCACTAGAAGGCAGTACAAATTGGGAGTAGAGTCACCCCTGGACCCTCGAATTAGCAAATCACATACTTGGAGTCTGTAGCTTTCTCCATGATACTCCAAAGGCATTTTAACATTGCCAATGGCACAGTCACATTGAGGGTATCAGGGGCACTAGCCATTTTCTTTTCTACACTGGAAAAGAGGAAAATCTTGCTTTCAGAGGTAAATAAACTGCACAGCTTGCTAGAACCTTAAACCCAAACATCAGGCTTCTATATCGGCTTGCTCCCTATCTCGCAAGAGAGGCCTCGCCTGGCTATCTCCTGTTCTACCCTGCTGCCCCTCTTCCTGTATGGTGCCCCTGAGATATAGACTGCCCGCGATGCCATCCACTCGAGACTTAGCACACTTTGCCACAGGATCGGGAGGTTTGCAATAGGTGCCCACACCAGAGCCCATCATTGTGGAGTACTAGCATCCCTAGGATGGCCATGCTTTGTGAAAACATAGAAACATAGAAACATATGAAACATAGAAACATAGAAACATAGATTTTGACAGCAGATAAGGACCGCTTGGCCCACCCAGTCTGCCCATTTCCCTACCTAATGGATAAGCTGCAGATCCTAGTTAACCAGCAGCCTACTTCTTCCTACTCCCACCCCCTAGAATGGCCTTATGACTGTCCCATGCATGCTTGAATTCCACCACTGTTTTTGACTCCACAACCTCCTCAGAAGGCCGTTCCATGCATCCACAACCCTCTCTGTGAAAAAATACTTCCTTAAATTACCTCTGAGCTGCCCCCCCTCTATCTTCAAATTGTGCCCCTTGTTCTTGCACACCTCTTTTTTTGAAAGATGCTACCCTCTTGGACTTTGTTGATTCCCTTGAGGTACTTGAAAGTTTCTATCATGTCCCCCCTCTCCCTCCTTTCCTCGAGGCTATACATATTAAGCTCCTTAAGTCTCTCTTCATATGTCTTCCGGTGCAGACCCTGCACCATTTTAGTTGCCCTCCTCTGGACAGCTTCCATCCTATGTCTTTGCAGAGATTGGGTCTCCAGAACTGCACGCAGTACTCCAGATGGGGTCTCACCAACTGTCTGTACAGAGGGATAATAACTTCCTGTTTTCTACTGGTGATGCAATACCCCAGGGGTGCCATTTAGGGGTTGGGGGGCAGTTGCCTCCCTTGCATTGCAGGCCATTGTTGTTGTGCCACCTCCACAGCCACTGACTCAGCCCCCACAGCCTCTCTGACCAGCTGTTGCGCCCCCCTGTTGAAATCTGAAATGGCCCCCCTGCAATACCCCCTTTTTTGCCTTACTTACAAACTCTTGCAACCTCTTTCTCTGCCTAGTCTCGCTGGTATCATTTACTGCAGGAAATTCCCCTGTCCACTCAGATCTGCAGCTCTTCCAGTGCTTGAGATACCTAAAGAGCAGAATGCTCTAGGCAGGAGATCATTCTCCTATGCTACCCCATATTTGTGGAACTCACTACCCTCAGAAGTCCTCTGAAGTCCCTAGCTAATGCTGTTTAAAAAAGGTTAAAATCCCTTCTCTGGTCCACACCCCTGGTACCTGCACTCACTGAACTCTGCTTTCAATATACATTCCAGACTTCCTCTGTTGGGTACTGCTCATTTGTCCTTTTCTTTTTCTTCAGTTTGGACAATCTAACTGTGTGCAAATGTTCCCATCAACATGTCGTAGCTCATTTTTTATGTCTTGTTTCAGGATATGTTTTGTAATTATCTTCCCAGCCTTTATTGATTGTTTCTGGTACTTGATTGTCCTGTCATTCAGTGCTACTGTATGTCACTATGCTGTATGTAACTAACTCCGGGTTGCCCCTGTAAAAGGGACTCTGTTGTCCTAGTGGGCCTACCCAGTCATCCAAAATTCAAAATGGATAAAAATAAAAACTGCAAACTGTCTCTTGCTTTGCAGTCTCTGGCTCACCTGTGCAAAGAGATCTCAAACCTGCCAGACACTCAGCCCACTGTCTAGTTAGCAAGTACCCCCAGAGCAGTTAGCATATGCCTCACATGTACTGTACTCCAGCTCAGCTCCACAGACTCCTTGGTGCCACAGCACTCCCAAAAGGCGGAAAACTGTCCACACTGCACCATAATGTCCCTTCTTCGCATAAAGCAAAGCAGACCTTTTACAATTCCAAACTTTATGCCCAGCACCCATAGCAGACATTTTCACAGTCCAGGAATCCCAAAAAATGAATCCAGGATGAGCTCCCACATTTGTAAGTCCCCTTCCCCATGTTTAGAGGTATGCCTGATGGTAATAACAGGGAGAGGGGCCCACAACAGTAGAAACACATACATGCCATTTGAAACTGTTTTTTTTACCACGATTTGGCTGTGTTGACCTTGTGAGTCCTTCTGTAGCTAGCAGGGTGCCATACCGGGTGCTGTGCTGTAAGGGAACTTCCAGGTTAAAACATCAGAACAGTCAAATTACTGAAAGTCCACACAGGAATAAGGCTGGAACAAGGGATCCCATATTTAATTAAAAAACTTGGCCCGTTCACAACTATATAAAAATCTGATTCTCTGGACTTGTGAGCCCACAATGGAATTAATTGCGATGGTTCTTTGTGGTCAAGCTGACCCTTCACCAGATACAGTTATTCCCTAGGCTGGGTGACCACAGCTTGGATTTTGGGCAGCAGCACTACATTCTGAGGAACCGGATGATACCTAAATACAAGGCAGCGCATTTTCTTTTCACACTAACTCCAGCCCTCCCTCTCTAAGTGGAAAGGCAGGCTCCTTTGCCCTCATGAATGTGCGAGGTGGCAGGCCTGGGGAACCCTGGCAAACTAGGCTCCAGCCCACACTCTCCCTCCTCCTCATCTCTCTCTCTCTCCCTTTTGTGATGCAGGCTGGCGACTCTCCCCCTAACACACCGAGGCAGACGTCCCCATATTTGCACATCCATGCTGGCCATCTTGACTGGGACTGCCAGATTCTCTCCCCATGAACCACTGGCCAATCTCCACTCCCTTTTCATGGCTATGACCTCCAGATTGGTGGCTTTGATCCTGGCTGAGTACCCACTGACACTCACAGGACACCAGCTTTTCTCCCATTCTTCCTCCAACACTCACTACTTTGGGGCTGCAGGTTCTCATCTTCCCAACCCACGGAGCCACTCAAACTTATCCACGGCTGCCACCACGTCAAAACCGCCACTGCTGTTTTCCTAACCCACCCAGCTAGTTGCATAAGAAGATGCAGGAGCAGGCACTCGTCCCTGCTTCTGCAACCCCACCCTTTCAAGACATGGGAACCGACCTCCAAATTGTGCCAAAACCCGCTATTTATGGCCACGACACCAGGAGCAGCCTCCGACCTGTGGAGACCCCACCATTAGGCATATGCCATAAATATTAATTAATCAATTAGGCCAAAAACCTGACTGGGACATAGTAGTACACCCAATCAGCATGGGTGGGTTACATGTATAAATGGTTGTATGTGGATTGAAGTGAAGTCAACAAATTAAAATTAATAGACTTTGCCTGTAGTTTGGAGGGGACAGTAGATGACTCATGCCATACCCCCTTCACATGGTTTAAAACCACTCATAAAATGGGTAGGGACAATCCTGAATTCTGATTGGCTGATGCTATTTTCAAGCCATGCTTTTTTTTCCTTATACACATGGAAAAAGTGCCAGTACTTGTGCATGCAGTATAATAGAGATCCATGCCCTGTCCTTGTAAACCATTTCACTGCCATTTTTTTCCTGTTTAGCAAGCAGAATTTGAAGCCAGAAAAAGAAAACAAAACACAACACTTAAAAAATGTTGTTTCTGCAGGAAAATTCCTTTTGCTATCCCTCCCGAGCTGCTCCATCCTTTCCTGAGCCACAGGTATCACAGACTGTAGAAACTCCCTCCTGACCCACAAGTACAGTGAGACCACTGGGAGTTCGTTGAAACTTGTTACCGCAGATGGTAGTGTACTGCTGGAAACATCTTAAAGAAATCGCGGTCTTGCCAGTGGCCTAAGGCAGTGACCCGGTGGCTTTGCAATACCACTCAGTACCCCTAGTAACAGCACCAAATACATCCAAACCCCTAAGGAAAGCAAAGGGACTATTTCATATGAAATAACACCTTTTTTAATATTAACAATTTTTGTAAAACAAAATACCACAGGTTCTCAACATATACCCATTTTATATGCACAATAAAACACACTGGGTGTAGGTTAGTGTGTAATAAATTCACTTCTAGGAGCAACAAGGCACTTGGCCTGTGGCATCATGCCTCACTATGCCCCTAGTAGAACATTTATCAAATACTACACCCCACCCAGTTACATGTTATCGCTTATGCACATCCAAACACTCCTGGGATACTCAACATTTTTTGTTTTGTTGCCGTGCAGTGGTTTGTCCACCCCTCTTACTTCTGCCACTGCATGACTGCCTCCGAGTGTCCCACTGTCCTTGTTCATGGCCTCCCATTGCACCCATTTGTCCTCCCTGTTATGTTTTGGGCTCTAGCTCCCACCGGTTAACTGATGGCAGCTCTGTTCTCTTTCTGCCTCACATCTGTCCCAAGCAAGATCTCTTCCAGCTTCATTTCTCCTGTCCTAGAACACACCCACGGCCTCGTGCCACACCACACTCGAGGTGTGGGTAAATCTCACAATAACACACCCCGTCATGCATTATTGCTTAATTACTAAACTCCAGTGCAGCTGTGTATGGGTGGTCTGCACTCAGTGTTGGATGCACATTCTCATTGCATGGGTTTTTTAGTCAAGAAAACATTTTTGTTTTACCAGGTAGAATGATAGCATTGAGTGGTAGAACACTATGACAGTAGACACAGGGGTCCTGGGTTCAAGCCCTGTGAAGAACATTTTTCCTTTTTCTCTACAGTTTATGTAGTTTTTGTTAGAGTCAGGGACCCTATCTCGGAAAAGAGTAATTAGCTTTAAAGCAGCACTGCTGCGACACAGCTTTCCCCATGGTGCTGAATTAGGGACATCCTAGGCATTAAGTAATTCCTAGACGTAAAACACATTTTATACATACCTTTTCTTTCCACTATGTTTTTATTTTTTTTATTTTTTATTTTTTGTCCATGTACGAATGTGTTTCTCATTCTGTCCTTTATTCTTTCTCTGTGCCCAGCTAGCTGGCTACTGTCAGGTTGTTTTCTTTTTCTTGTATCTAATTTTCTGTTTTCCTCTTTGTTCAGTGACCCTCCCCCAAAAATATAGGATACATACTTGTCTGCAGAGATGACAGCCATATCAGAAAGTCCCTAAAAGCAGATTATAGAAAGGATGTATGTTTTCTTTTAACTTCTGCTCCCTTGGGAGATAGAAACTAATTTTGGGCAGTTAATATTATGCATCCCTGTGTGCTATACAGCAGCAGCAGACAATAGACTGAACAGTGCATCCTTCATATTAAAAGAACAAAATATCTTAAATACCCAAAAAATCCAGACAGGAAGTTCCTCCTCTACAAGAAGGACAGTTCCCCTTTACGACCTCACAGCTCTTTTCTATAACACACATTTGCCAATGCCGAATTCTCTCCACTTGCATTGCTGTTGTACTGGGTCTTACTTGTACACATTTTTACTGTATATTTACCCCACAATAGATATATGAGGTGTAATATGTCATGTAGTAGGGTCCTGAGTTTGCACAGTTCTATACTGCTTTTACCTAGGACAGAAGAGGTGAGATGTGATATCTTGTTTTTAGTGTGGTCCTGCTTTTATAATGTATTTTTCCAGGATAGATAATTTTGGATGTAACATCTCCTTTTCATTTGGGTTCTGTTGCAGGGTCCTGTTTTTACACAGTTTTGCAATATATATATTACCCTAGGATGACCCAGGTGAGATGCAATATCTTATTTTCAATGGGGTCCTGCTCAGACACATCTTTGTACTTTATTTACCCAGGATGGCACAGCTCAGATGCTATCTTGTTTTCAGTGGGATCCTGCTTTTCCCAGTGTTTACTCTGTAATTACCCAGGATAGCACAGCTCAGATGCTATCTTGTTTTCAGTGGGATCCTGCTTTTCCCAGTGTTTATTCTGTATTTACCCAGGATAGCACAGCTCAGATGCTGTCTTGTTCTCAGTGGGATCCTGCTTTTCACAGTTTTTACACTGTATTTACCCAGGATAACACAGCTGAGATGCAATATCTTGTTTTTGGTGTGGCCCTTCCTTTACCCATTTTTATAACGCATTTACCCAGGATAGCATAGCTGAAAGGCAAGGTACGTTTTCAGTGGGGTTTAACTTTTACAATGTATTTTTCTCAGGATGGAGCAGCACAGAAACACAGTTCAGTGGGGGATCTGCTATGTTGGGGTCCTGCTTTTATACATTTTGCTAAATATTTGCTCAGGACAGACAAGATGAGATGTAATATCTCATTTTCAGTGGTGTCCTGTTTTTACACATTTTTAGATTGTATTTATCCAGGATAGACCAGCTGAGAGGCAATATATAATTTTCAGTGGGCTTCCACATCTTGACCCCAAATTTCCAATAGTCTTTTTATGGCCTGACGTTATGATCAAGACAGGTAGAATTTTTTAAATCCAATCCAAAATGTGATTTCACAGTGTGGTTGCGAAAACATGTTTCAGAGGTGATTTGAAAAATGACACCTGTCGCGTTCGGGAGGTGGGCTAACTCAAGGAATATGTTGAAGATTATGGGCCAAAATCTGCAAAAAAAAAAGTTACAAGTAAATGTTGGAGCAATTCAATGTGTCTTTGTAACTTAGTTGTTTTTTCACATTTTGACCCCAAATTTTCAACATAGTCTTTCTATGACTGCTCCTTCTGAACGGTATCCCATAATTTGGGCAAATCAATAAGAGTGAGCCCAGAAATGGCGATGGCATTTTGGCAAATACAAAGCCGGCGACTGTACATATGGGCGAATTGAAGAAATGGCGACAAATGCTTCCCCCCCTCACTGAAGTGCTATGACCTTGGAGTTAGTTATTTTAGTAAGGGGGTGTGGGGGTGAAAGCCCCCTCACAGAAAAGCATTAAGCTGCTTTCAGCAATCGCTTATATGTACAGTCACATTATTTTATTCACCACAATGCCATTGCCTTATTAGTTCACTGTTATTTGACCTATATCACTGGAACCCTTCTGAACATGACAGGTGTAATTTATAAAGTAGAGGCAGAAATTTCATTTCATGCCACAAGTGTGAAAAGCAGGTTTTGGTCCGGATTTGAAAAATAACAGCTGTCAAGTCATGAAGTGGTGAGAAAAAATGGCTATGTTGAAAATTCTGGGCCAAAATATTGAAAATGACCTGAAGTGAAATGCTGTATAATATGTGCATATGTAATATATTGTAAATATGTTTTACAAAGCTACCTTGTCATGCTGACCAGGATGCCTGTACATGGTAGAAAATTACGAACTGAAGATTGTATTTTAGTTGCCAAGAAATGTGTTCTAAAACAGTTTAGAAAATGGGTAAAGGAAAACTCGCATCCTGATTGGCAGAAACAGCCCGAAACCCAGGCTGTTATTTCTTAACAACGCCCGGTGGAAAAAAGTGGCAGTTCGATCATTCGGCACCCCAAACTTGCCAGCCACCATTTTATTCTCCACAGTTAGTGAAACACCAGCTCCCATCCGGGCCCGGCTAGTCCGCTTCACTAAAATTCCACTGACAGCCTGATACTGCCTCCTGAACTGCCTCTGTTCCTCCTCGCCACCGAAAAAAAAACCCATCCATTTTTAAATGCTTACGTTATCAGCTCGCTTGACCTCCCTTAAGGTAAACCTCCCGATCTTCCGTGTTCCATTTTCCTTCACTGAATGTAGTCGTGTTCCCTGTGAAGCATGTGCTCGGTTTTAAACCCAGCTGCAGACTCGCGCCACATTTGTAAGCCATCCCACATTAAAACAGAGGTACCTGTCTCTAAAGATCAGCAGGCTACATTTCTCCTGTTCTCACACAGCGCTGTTCAATCAGTGTGTGTGTGTGTGTGTGTGTGTGTATATGTGTGTGTGTGTGTGTGTGTGTGTGTGTGTGTGTGTGTGTGTGTGTGTGGAGAGACGAAGCAGGATGGCAAGCTAATCGGAAACAGCATAAAAAAATACATAGTAGCGACCTCCAGCAGTGATTCCAGCACTTCACACTATAGGGACTACTTTACAACAAACATTACTTCTACTTGTCGTTTACTTATTTTTCTACATGTACATTTTTTTCTTATATATTTTTTCCAAAAATGGCATCTCAAACACATTTTCTAAGTGCAATAATGCCCTCCAGGGTGGGCGTTAGGGGATATAATGGACCTTCCGGGGGCTATAAGTCACTCTGCCTGTGGCGTTAGGCCTCATTATGCCCCTGGGTGGTCTGTTATATCCCAATAACGCCAACCCTATCGGGTATTATGACTTATCGTAAGTACAAGGACAAATTGTATAACAGAGTGGCATTAGCCCAAAATGGGTCACTTACATAAAAGCTAGTGCATAAATACTGCTAGTTTTGAACTACTAGCTAGCTTGAGCCATTAAGAAAAACTCAGCAAAGGACTACAGAAGCTGCTTGAAAAGACCTCCCTGTGACACTATGGCTGGAGTGTGTGGCATTTCTTGTCTGTAAGCTACCTACTATAATTTCTTTGCTGGAATAAAGAATTTTATCATTTATAACTAAACTTGCCTGTCTGTTACATACTGGGTTACCCAAGCGCCAAGTGTGAGCATTACATACCAAAGTTACGAGCGTGCATTGAAAAATGTCAATGTGTGCTCATAACTTTGTTGTTTTTTAATATTGTTACCTCAAATTTTCAACATACCCTTCTTATGACCCCACCTCATGAACAAGGGTGGAAGAAATGTTAGTTGGTAAGTAATAAAAATTGTATTTATGAAGTGCCTTATTCCTGAGACTCAGGGTGCTTATGGGGTATAGACAATGACAGTAAATCACAATAAATACATATTCAATAAAACATAATAACAGTTTCAAAACAGCATAAGACAGCAGCTGGGTAAACCAAAACTAAGGCAAATACTAAATTCTGTAGGCTTCCCTAGATAGAAAAGCCTCCAACAAGGGGGCCTCCCTCAAAGACCTTGGAAGAAAATTCCACAGGGGGCCCAGCTACCACAAATGCACGATCACCTGATGTTTTAAGCCGGCCCTTGAGAATTGCTAGGAGGCCCTTGAAGGAGGAGCAGAGAGAGTGCTGAGAGCAGTGGGGAGTCAGGATGCTGCTCAGATAGCCAGAACCCAGACCATATAGGGCCTTGTAGGTGGGAAGGCCCACCTTGATGGTGATTCTCCACCTCACTGGGAGCCACTGCATATCACACAGGACTGGGGTCACATGACAGGCCCTTGGAAGGCCCCTCTGCAACCTGGCTGCAGTGTTCTGTACTAGCTGCAGGCAATGCAGGACTCCTCTATTAACCCCGAGATAGACAGTGTTGCAGTAGTCAAGTCTGGATATCATGAATGCATGCACCAGTGAGGGAAGGTCATCTGGTGAGATTAAGTCTTCAATCTGGGCAATATTCCTCAAGTGGTAAAAAAACACTCTGGACAGCAGATGACACCTGGGCCTCAAGTGTCAATCTGTCATCAAGGATAATGCCCAGATTTTTAGGGCTGCATGGGTGGAGCCCTGCAGACGTTTTGCATGTAGAAAAGGCCTGACGTCATGTTTTCCGTCCATGGAACTGTTTTTCCTTCGCCTGACCCTCCCCAAAGAAGCAATACACCCATGTTGTCCCTATGGACTGCAGCACTGCGCTATATCACAGTGGGTTTTTTTTTTTTTTTATATGGGCGTTGTGTTTTTGTACATTTCTGCAAGCTACTAAGGAACTAAAGCTGCAAATTAACGCAGCAAAAACACAAGTAGTGTTTTTTTGGCAAAGGCAAACCAAACGGGTTATGGAAAATTGGAATGCAAAGACTGAATATTGTGGATACTCGGTATCTGTTTTTCTTCACCTGGTCTCTGGAACAAACAAGTAAATAATTAAAGGTACCCTGTGTAGCATGGGAGATACTGGCAATAGTTTTTAAGGTGAGGCAGATTTGATGGAAGAGTTGGAGACTAGTTTTGGTGGGGGGAGGGACGAGGAGGGTTTTTGATGGACCAGGAAGCTCTTCGCTCATCTGAAATGAGAAACTGTCTAATCCAGCCCAGAGCACCATAGGGCATCGCATACTAATCTATGGTTGCAGTTTTGCACAGCCCGGCCATTTCCTTTAATCTCGCACTAAATTTAAATCATCCTCTGAGAGGGGCCCATTTTAAAATACAGTCAGCACTGTATACACTTGACTTACGGACTCTGATGACTGGGTACGCTGGAAACAAGAACTTGCCATCTCTGGAATTATTCAGCTGGCAGGCTCGTGGGAACTCCTTGTCAAACAGTGGTGTTATTCGGCCCCTAATATCAAGCTTTTCCTTACAAAAAGATGTAGAATCCAGTTATTAATAAGAACTGAGATAAAACAAATGAGGGGGTTGCATGAGAGCACTGTGTTAACCCATCAGGTGCTACAACTTAGTCGAGAGTTGTTGCAGGGGGGTTCTCCTTTAAACAAGCTTTGTTAATTGTTGGAGTGGATCATTTGGTCCCTAATTGTCAGCAGAATGCATTCTTTCACAATTTAGTTTTGCAATGCATGTTTTACTAGAAAGGTTTACGGTGTAGCTTCTTCAGCTTGCATCCTTATCAGTGTTAAGAGCTCATACCCTGGAAGCAATGAAATCTCTTTGTACTGGAGGTGGAAATTCATTACCTTTAGATCAAAGTGCAGAAGAGTGCACTGCAATATTAAAGCAGTAGCTATGTTTGTTTTCCCCCAAATCATGCTTTCTTTTGTCCGAGGTAAGCTAGGAATTACAATGGCCCATTTCTATAAACCTCCTTGCCTTCTTTACAGTTTGCTGGCAAAATAGTGCTGCCCTTCTCCACCTGCTCAGCTCTTTCATTGAAAACCTAAAATAATAATTTTACAGGAATGGCTATTACATTTAAAAAAAAAAACAATACTTACAGTAACATTTTAGCAGTGCATTATAATCCTGCTGTCCCTAGTAAAACGACTACCGAATAATATGGCACTCATATTTACTAGAGGTTAACTTCCTGCTGGTTAGACCTTGATAGACACTTTGCTCAGGGCCTGGGGCAGATTTTCTATTACAAGTACTGACCTTTCCAAGTGAAATTTATTTGCCACGTATTGGATAGAAAGATTTTCTCGCAGTGCGTTTTCTGCTCTCAGTTGAGCCTCTTTAGTGTTTCTTAAAGATGTTAGTGATTTTGTTTGAGAAATTAATTTTGCAAGCACTATTACTGAAATTTGACCATAGGGTTCCCTTTCATTACCCCGTGCAAAGAATGAGATAAAAACAACAACAACAAAAAAATTGTAAGACTGCTGAAACCAGCATATCGAGAATATAGTCTCTTATGTATTCAGAGACTACCCGGTTGTTGTTGTGCTTCCTTGGCTACTGCCTTTGCAGCACATACCGCAGGCTCCCCTGTTTATATCCCCCACCATATCTATTGGTTGAATTTGGCGCACTAGGCAACAGAGAACGATGTCTATTTTACAACTGTTTCACTTAGACACAATTGGACACTGAAAGGACGTGCCGATAGATTTTAAAATACTGTACCGGGTGAGGGTGAAACGATTGGATCAGATTTTGGGGGAATCAGTTTTGCTATGGTCTGGGCTTCAGAAAATAGTCAATCTAAGAACTGTGACTGTACCTCACAGATCTCCTCTGGGCAAACATCAATGACCTGTCAGAGACGTGTCTTCCCATAACACCTCACAACCCCCTGCCTCATAAATCAGGGACAAGGCTTAAAAAAATCAGGGACAGAAGTTTAAAATCAGGGACACATCTTAAAAAGTGATGATATCCACTCAGGAAGCTGGTAGAGTAAGTGGCTTAGTGTAAAAAGCATTTTCTAAAGAAGAACATGTCTGTAACATTGTTTGACATTATTTTATGCTGACAACCCCCACTGCCTGGTCATGGAAACACAATGTTGAGGAGGGACAGAGTAATATTTTGAGGTAAAACCAGGGATGTCCCTGAAAATCAGGGACAGTTGAGAGATGTGCTTCCCATTACAGTGCCACAAAGCATATTTTGCTAATGTCACAGTTCATGAAACTTATTTACTATTACAACTGTAAACATCTGTGTGTGTGTGTGTGTGTGTGTGTGTGTGTGTGCGTGGGGGGGGGCAAGTGCAATATAAAGTCCAGCAATTGCCGGAGTAGCCAGGATTATGTGGGGGAAGAGCTCCTCTCCCTCAACCTGCTTAAATGGAAGCAGCTGACTCCGCTCTGCTTAGAGCAAGTCGCACTCGCTAGTGGCGCTGCTGGTGCTCGGCTACTCTTTCCTTTCTTTTTTGTTGTACTCCCCCCCCTGCTCTTTCTTTGTTTACCGTTTGTCTCTTTGTCCCCCCCCGCTCCTTCCTTGTTGCTGTCGTTTTCTTTCTAGTTTCCTTTCTTTGGGGATTTACTCCACCTGAGCCTTCGCCTTTTCTCTCTTCTACTATGTCCTCCTGGCTGCCTCCATGCCCTTTCCTCTACTGCTTCAGTTTCTTTTCTGGTAGCCATTGCCCATGCTTCCGCCTAGTCCAGTACCTGTCTTCCTGGCTCCCTACCTACAAGGCTCACGCTGCCACTCTACCACTCCACCTACAAGCAACCGTATGCCACGATTCGAGCTGGGCTCCATTTGCTTCACTACTGTGGACTCTACGCTGCATCCTCTCTGGCGTTGCACCTGCTTCAGGATCTTGGCTGCTTCAGTGACCATTTGCCTCCCTCACAGTTTCGCGTTCCAGCTTCCGCAGCTCCCTATGTCTGTGAATTTCTTGACACCCAGTTTCGGCATCTACACTTGATAAACGCTTCTCAGACGCTACTGGTTGCTGCTTATGGTATTGCTCGGAGCCTCCGTGTTTCATTTTAAAGCTATTTACCTACAGCAACCCTAGTGTTCCTCATGTATGCTGTTTATGTTTATACAGGCATTAATTTGTGCAGTGCTTTACAGGGCTTCCCATCCCAGACCTACCATTACAATCTACGACAGCTCCCTCTGCTTCATGCAGTTCTCCACTTCATCAGCAAGGATGATTGCACTGTACAGCAGCCACTCACTGCTTGACATTTGGGATTCAGCATGCCTTGCTGGATGCCTTGCATTTATTGCATGTGAAGTTTGAACCCAAGGCATTTTCCATATACCGCAGCCTTCCCTTATGTGGTGCATTGGAGTCACTACAGGATCCTTTTTCTTTCTTACCTGCCAGCTCCTGTATGCTCACCAAGCATAATCTCAGCCATATGCAGTCTCTATGTTTTATTACCTTATTCTTGGTCATCTCCCTTGGATTCCTTTCTCAGTTCATTGCATTTAGCCATTGCTGGGCTGCTGGTTGTTCTGCTACAGTTCTGGATGCTTACTTCTACTCGAGTTGCCACCTCATCCACTCAGGTCTTCCTTGCGCACTTTACCATCCTCTCTTGTCAGGGAACGGCAGTGTACAGCACCCTCATAATATGCCTCGAAATATATTCTACTGCTCAGCATTGCCTTGGGATTTTGTTACCATTTGTATACCATGTGCACTCTAATCTTTACAGCGTCCCTATTGGTTCTGCATTGCATGCAGCTGGATATTACTAGCACCGTACCTATCACCGCTGCAACCTGCCTACGCCCGTCGGCCTGGGAGGTTTACCTGCTACTCGCTTGTTTCTATGACTTGCCTTCGCCCATCAGGCTGGGAGATTTACCTACTAATCGCCTGCTTTTACGACCTGCCTCTGCCAATCGGGCTGGGAGGTTTACCTACTTCTGCTCTACTTCTGCATCGCCCAACACGGGGCCTGGAGATTCATACATTCTACTATACGCCTACCTGCTGCCATGTCAGCCAGCTGGAAGCTCCTTTCCTATGGATTCGCATCTGGACGTTTCTTCATTCATCATCTATTTTGGATACTTTGCCCTGCCACTTCAGCCATGTGGAACTACTGCTGTTTCACTCTTTCCTGGACACTTAGTTAAGCTTCCTCGACCATGCCTGCCTGCTCTGCTTTACGTGATTGCACCTCTGCTTCACTCATAACCTTCAGATTCAGGAAGTTCTTTGCCTCAATGGGTTGCCTACTCTTCTGCTAAGATATTCGCAGCGCTCCCTACCGTCCTCGATCTGCAGGATCCATCGGTCTACAGCATCGTTTTTAATTTTTTTGTCTGCTTACTGTTACAATGCTACTTTGCACTCAGCTGGCTCCGGCTGCTACCTCCATTTCAATACCTACTTCCTCTCCGCCACCTCGCCCAGCTTGGGGCCTGTAGATTTACAGCTTCTCCAACCTGCCTTCGCCCTTCAGGCTGGGAGATTTACCTGCTTCTACTCTATGCCTTTCTTGTTCAGCTTGGGCTTGGAGATTCTCAGATTCTATGACCTGCCTTCGCCCGCCTGGCTGGGAGGTTTACCTACTACTCGCCTGCTTCTACGACTAGTCTTGGCCCATCAGGCTGGGAGGTTTACCTACTTCTGCTTTCCTTTTTGCCTCGCTGGATCAGGGGCCTGGAGATTCCCGCTTCTACTATACGCTTGCCTGCTGCCGTGTCAGCAAGCCAGAAGCTCTTTATTTGGATTTCCTCTAGTTGTTTCTTTGTTCCTCCTTTATTATTGAATGCTGTGCCCCGCTGCTTCAGCCGTGTGGAATTACTGCTGCTTCGTCCTTTCCAGGCCACTTGGTTGTGCCTCTCATGAAGACCTTATCCTGATTGTGCTCTACCGCTTTTGGACCCTGGGACATTGCTACTCTAATTGACTCCACCTCTTCAGTTTTCTCCATCCGAAACTCTTATGCTCGACTATTCGGGTCTTGTCCTGTTCTTGCTATCTCAAACATTGCATACCTACAGTTTTGAATGCTATTCCTCATCAAGTTGCCATCTGTATGCCACGGTTTCTTTAATGCAATCCCTGCCATTCTCGATCTTATGGTTACCTCAGTCCTCTGCACCAATTCATTCTCTCATCTGCCTCACAACTGCAGTACTATTCTGCACTCACTGGACTCAAGATACGTCTCCTGGAGGTGGTATACCACGCATTATTCCTACTGGCTGATCTCCATAGGTCTGGCTGTATTTCCTGTTACTTGGAGCTAGTCACCTCTTCTTCCTCTCCAGCTGATGGAACAGCTGTGCTACCCACCGAGGGACTAACTGCCACACTCTATTCTTCCAGCAGACTTCCTTGCAGTTTCCGCAGTCCAACTGACTTGCTTCCTTTGGGCTCACCATATTCTACTACTTGGATGCTTCATACCTCACACCAGTGTCTCCGATTATCATCTACAACTTGCCATTATTCCAACTCAGCTCTACAGCCTTTGCCTTCATATCAGTTCCTAAGACTATACTTCACTTATCAGATCTGGATTCATCAGTCGGTAGCCTGGCTACAAGCCTTCTCATTACACAAACTCTACAAGCCCTCTATCAGAAATCAGGAAGTCATACTACTTCTATTCATCCTGCCTTGTAGATGTCAAGTTTGGATGCAACTATCTGTGTCTGGTCTAATGTATTGAATTTGTCTGTCATCAACCTCATCCTCATCGTCATACATTTCCTGGATTATGCCCTCTATAAACTGAAATTCAGAAGAAGTTTCTTCGTATCTATGCTCCATCATTCCGAACTGTATATGGATTCTCAGACTCGGACTTTATTGGGAGGAATCTACTTCACTGGACATTTACAATTCAGTTCTTCTTAAACTCAGTTTATCGGGATTATATTCTACAAATTAGAATTCAGATTTAGCTGATTAATTTAGTTTAATTAGGATCTCTCTCCTTTAGTATGCCCAGAAGGATGGGCAGGTCAGTAGCCATGGGTCCTCAGAGGTTCCCCCCAAGGGGTGTTTTCCTGTCCTGAGTGCTACTGGTCACACTCTCCGGAGTTGGAGGAGGTGATCATCTATTCCTTTCATTTTTAGGTGCTGTCATGCACGACTCTTCAGCATTCAGTTAAAGAACAATTGTTGATATATATATTCTTTTTGAGGCTTTCATAATTCTAAACCAAGCTTCCTTCCTACAGGTGGGATACAGAGAAAGGTCAAAACCATCAAATATTATCAAACAACTCAAATCGAGCATCCAAGTACCTAAGCACGAACATTCTATACTACTACCTAATGAACATTGTCCTCATAATGCTGGCCTCTGTATCCAACAACCATCTACATCATCTCAATATATATGTACATAAGCACTGAGCTATGAACCACACATACTGTAATTGCAGGAGTAGCCGGGATTATGTGGGGGAAGAGCTCCTCCCCCTCAACCTACTTAAATGGAAGCATCTGACTCCACTCTGCTTAGAGCGAGTCGCACTCATCCACCATCCTCCCCGACACCTCTTCCTTCTGCGGTACTCTTATCCCACCAGGGGGACTTTCATAATTCTAAACCAAGCTTCCTTCCTACAGGTGGGATACAGAGAAAGGCCAAAACCATCAAATAGTATCAAACAACTCAAAACGAGCATCCAAGTACCTAAGCACGAACATTCTATACTACTACCTAATGAACATTGTCCTCTTAAGGCTGGCCTCTGTATCCAACAACCATCTACATCATCTCAATATAATGTACATAAGCACTGAGCTATGAACCACACATAACTAACTGCCTACAGTGTCCTATGTAAAATCACATTTAACAAAGTAAATATACAAAAAAGTCAAAATGTTTTGTTAAGCATTTCTCATATAGTTTCCCCGAATACTGTATTTGCATTTCATTTCTTATCCAGTCTATCAGTCACATCGAACTACAGTATCACTCATTGAAGCTCTTAACCAGTATGGTACTGTCCTGGTAGCTATTGTCCCATCTCTTTCCTTCCTCCCCTAGCTAAGTTACAGGAACACCTTGTACTATTGCATTTTCTACCTTCCTTGACTCCTCCTCCTTCTTCACTTCCTTTCAGTCTGATTTTACAAAATCCTACTCCACCTCCACTTCCCTCTTATGGCTCGCTGGCTCCATCCTTACTGGTATGGACCACGGTCTGTTCACGCCTGCCAGTTTTAGGGCTGCATGGGCAAAGCCCTGCAGACATTTTGAATGTAGAAAAGGGCTGACATCATGTTTTCCGTTCATGGAACTATTTTTCCTCAGCCTGACCTTCCCCCAAGAAGCAATCCGCCCATGTTGTCCCTATGGACTGCAGCACTGCACTATATCACAGCGGGCGTTTTTTTTTAATGGACTTTTTTTTTGTACATTTCTGCATCCCTGCCATTTCTGTCCCCTCCCATTAATAGCAAGGGTGTAGCTACCGATACGCCTGGCACGCCATGGCATGCAGCACACCAGCACATGTGGGGGGGAGCAGCCCATAGCTCAACCCAGTTTAAAATTTAAAAAAATGAGTCTGCCAATTTTCTTCACAAACTTCATTATGCAGCCCTGGTGGATCTGACAAGAATTTGTTCACCTTGGTAGAGGCCACAAGTATAGTAGGACCCAGCATCAAGCCAGTTTCCACTCCAGCAATCTCCGCCTCCTGCCAACAATCCGGCTGTGTTGCAGTACCTCTGTTTTGTCCTGGTTGGACCTTCGCCAGTTAGAGGACATCCAGTCCTGAATCTCAGTCAGACACACATTAAGTACTTTCACAACGTCAAGAGTTACGGGTGCAAAAGACAGATACAGCTGGGTATCATCTGCATAGCAGTGAAAACCCATGCTGTAACATCTGATGAGCTCTCTCTCCAGGGGCAGCATTTACACTGTGAACAACATGAGCGAGAGGATTGAGCTCTGGGGGAACTCTGCATGGTAGGGACTTAGGGTGGGAGGAGAAACTCCCCATCACTACTCTTTGCATCTTACCTGTGAGGAAGGACTCAAACCTGCTGGTGACAGTGCCTGTGAGTTCACATACAGTAGCTCCTTTAGGTGATCCAACAACACACCATGGTCCACAGTGTCAAAGGTGGAGGAGAGATAGAGGTAAATGGGAACTGACCATTCTCCTCCATCCCTAGCCCTGAGGAGATCATTATGCACCCTGGCTAATGCAGTTTCATATGAATATACAAAAATGCCAGCAGAAACAGGCCTTATTGGTCTATCAAGTCTGCTTGAGTGTGCAGCTCAGTCTCATTCCCTTGAGCTGCCCCTCCACCCCTTTCCCTTCAGGAGTCATCCACCCCCAACCCCCCCCATTTCACTTCTCAGTTCTGATTCCTCCGTTCTAATTTTCTTTTCCTCTGCCCCGAAACTGGTCACTGTTATCCAGAATTGTTTCAGTACTGTGTCTTGACATAAATCCTGACTGGAGGGCTCATAGATGTCAAAAGCAGTGAGATGGACTTTGAACAGCAGAGTCGCTATTTTCTTGATAATCTTACCCAAAAAGGAAAGGTTAAAGATAGGCCTATAATTTGCAAATACATCAGGGTCGAGCGATGGTTTCTTCAGAAGGGGCTTCACTGGAGCCTCTTTCAGAGCACTGGGGAATGATCCTTCCAAAATCGAGCACTGGACAATATTGGTGAATACTGGACCAACAGACGCCACACATACCAGAGGGAGAAATGTTGGGCCTGGGTCCAGTTCACAATATGTGGGCCACAGTGTCAAGATTATCTAACAGACCTCCTCCACCTCCATGGCCCTAAACCATCTCCAGGCCAGTGACAAGCCAGCTGACCACTGTGATGCTATGACTGCCCCATTGGACACATCCTGAACCCGACAGAGGACACTGTTTCAGAGAAGAACAGAGTAAACTCTTTGCACTTAGCAGCTGAAATTGCACCTTCCGGTTGCAGACAGGCTTGGTGGAGCAGCCTGTCTGCAGTCTTAAAGAACTGAAGAGGTCTGTTCCTCCCTGTAGCAATCTCCCAGACAGGAATGCAACATTCTTATGATCAATTGCTCTTTGATACTCACCGTAGTGAGTTCTCAAAGCCAGTCTATCCTCCTCTGATCCAGACTTCTGCCAACAATGCTCCAGCCTCAAACCCCTGGCTTTCTTCTCCTTGACAGCCCCATCAAAGCATTGGGATCTCAAGCGAGAAGACATGGGTTGTATGTGGACTGGTGCAACAGAGTTGAGTACTGAGGTAACAGACCAGTTGTATGCTGTCACCGTCTCACCCACACCTGCCACACAAGCAACATTCACCTTTGAGAGGTCCATTACCGTCAATAGTCCCTCTGGAGACAACCCCTTTAAAGGGTGGCAATGGACCATCTCTAAAGGGGAAGGACTACTGAAGGGGGCCCTGAATGAGAACCCTTCTGTGCAGTGATCTGACCAAATAAATGGGTCAGTCTTAAGATCAGTGATCTCAAACCCCCAATGAGAATACTAGGTCTAAGGCATGCCCGTGTCTGTGAGTCACAGTAGCCAATGCTTGTGGGAGGCCCAGTAAATTCTTTATCTGGAAGAAGTCTTGTCCAAACTGCAATAGTCTGTCATTGATCCAGGCATTGAAGTCACCCAGGATCAGCCATCTGGGTGACTCCAACACCATCATGGTGACGAAGTCTGTGACTTCCTGCAGAAATTTCCCCTCATGTCCCAGAAGCCGGTACACCAGAAGAATTCTGCATCCTGCAGTATGGCCACACATTCAAATGATGAAGTAGAACCCAAAGGGTGCACAGAGAAGTTCAGGTGGGATCTAAAACAGATGGCCACACCCCCACCACTGCAATCCTCCTCGGCCAGTGCACTATGGAGAATCCAGCTGGGATAGACACCTCCAAACTGGGCCGGTGTCATTTTCCAGCCAAGTCTCCATAATGCAAGCGAGAGCAACCGAGGAAACCAAGTCTGCTATAATTGCAGTCTTGTTCCTGATTGATCTCGCATTGCATAGCACCACCTGAAGGGGCCTGGCAGAGGTTGTTAGCCCATTGGCTACCTGTCCACTCAGTCTGGTGGACACACTGGGCTGGGTATGGGGACCAAACATGTCTGGTCTCTCCCCAGGCTCCATTTTGCTCCAGGGTGACTCCTGGTCCTCACCACTCTAATAAGGTTTTCCCCATCAACCGCCTCAGAACCCCACTGTCTACCATCCCACTTCTTCCCGATGCCAACCTCCGTACAGCATCTAAGTGCTGTTGATGAGAAATGGAGGTCGATGAAGGGGCAGATGTCCAACAGCTGGGGCACCGAATAACTGAGCCTTGGGGGCCTGGTACCTATGCACATCTTCCAAGCCAACTATTTAACCTCCTTATAAATTAGAAACAATAAAACTCCATTTTATAAAGCTAAATCCAACCACTTGACACCCAACCTACAAAATTAAATCCTATACACATGCTCACAAACGCTCACTGTTTACAATAAATTACTATAAAACCACGCTCACAATTGACCACTAATGTGACACAGCCTCAAGTATTCTAACCTACTACCCACCTAAAAAATAACACAGATTAAAATTAATAAAGTGAAAATTAAGTCCAGGTCCGAATCATATGCCAACCAGTGGGGAACATTTAAGACAGTTTTTTGTAAAGTCTGAATTACTGTCCAAACTTACATTTTTAGTTACTGGTGCAACCACAGTTCAAGGGAAAGGCACTCAGTGTACCTCCCCAGTAGCGCTATCATCACTGCCAAGGGGATTAAACACTAGGAACAGTAACAAAAAGAAAACCCCAGATGAAAGCTCAGTGCTCTCACCACTGAAAATCCGGAGGATGTGGCAGGAATGCTACAGGTCCAGACTGGGATTCCGTTCTATCAGATACTAGCAGCAGCAACAGATCAGCAAAGCATCCTCTCCAGGAAAATTGCTCTCCACCATACAAATGTCACGCAGCTGCAGGAGGCTCCGGAAGCCCAAAAGGCTTCCTCTGATGAATGAAACACCACTCCCCTTATGTACCCTAGCCAGAAGCAATGGCTCCACAACAGTTCCTCCAAGGCAATCCTGAACCTGGCCAGCCCCAAATACCAACACCTCCAGCTTCTGAGGATTTCTTCCCACAATAGGTAAGTTGGCAAAATGTGCCAGGGTTGTTCACAGTAATGAGATGAGATGAAACAGACCCAGTGGATCGCACAAATTCCAGCCCTGACAAGAAAATAAAAAGCTAATTCCTACAACTTACTCACTGTTCCACACCGTCTGAAACTCTGTCTTTAAGCCTAATCACCGTCTCTTTCAAATTAATTTGCAAACGCCAAGGACTTACTAATTGAAGCTAAAAACTAAAGTTGTATATTGCAAACAGTGGAATTAAAACTCCTGTATTTATTACTTGCTTACTTTACCAAAAGTCCAGCAGGGTAAAGGTTATCAGGAATTATGGAACTACTTTGCGCTCTATACTAAACTTGTGCATGGAACTCAGAGAGACAGTGGCCCAGCCTGGAGACCACCTTACCCGAGGGAGCTGCAACCCCAGCACTGCAATAACCACAAAATCACATTTTGGGACAAATTTGAATAATTGTTCTATATTTGTTCATGAACTGGAGTTCCAAAAAGACCATGTTAAAACTGTGGGGAAAAAATATTAAAAAATGAGCAAGTTATTACGACAAGTTCAAAATGCATTGAAATAAATTGAACCGCATACCTGATTTCCTCAGATCTTACTTTGAGAGGGCTCCTGCAGTAGGTCATCACATATAGGACTGCGCCCCATGGTTTCAGGACTGCATGGCAAACTTTTCCAGCAATGTCTGGAGGGGGACCGCCCACCCGATGTGACATGACGGACTTTAGCATGATCCTATATAGTGGGCGGTCCCCACGCCCACCTTTCAGTTTTTTCCTGCCATTTACCTGTGCAGGAACCTTGCGGTAAAGTACGCTTAGTCAATCGCTATCTTTCTCTTGTTTTTTTTTATGAATCCAGTCCATTTTTCAGCCCGTTTATGTCTTCTCCACTTATTACTCTGAAGGCAAAGAAGAAGTGTATCAAGTGTGAGGCCCAGAATCCCCACAAAGATGGTCATCGTTGCTGCCTCACCTGCCTAGGCCTGAATCATGACACAGCGGCCTGTCCCGACTGCAAGCCCTTTAACCAGGCCACTCTCAAATGATGACAGCAGGCTCTGGAGGCCCATCTACTGATGACCAGAATGACTACCCTCAAGTAGGAGATGCAGAAACTTTGGGACACAGCTTCATCCCCTTCTTCGGAGTCAAAGCAGAAGAATAAGAAAGACAAGGAGAGGTACAAGGAATGGGAGCATCTAGAGGACTGGGACTGACCCTCCTCTAGTAAGCATTCGACCAGTAAGGATTTTTCCCCACTGCCACCCTTATGGTGACTCAGACAGCTTCTGGGATGACCTCTAGTGCTTCTGCCATCTTCCTTCCTATTTCTACCAGTAAGTCGTCTACTGGCCCCTCCGGCGAATGCCTGGTACCTTCTGGTAAGTCGGACCCCAGCTCCTCCGGGGTCCACCCGGTTGTTGGTAAGCCAGACTCCCTACAGAAACATCTGGAAGTCCACCCAACATTGACCGATAAGCTGGTCGAGGGTCCTCCCCATCTCCATCTGTTCCCTCTCTTGTCTGGTCAGCTGGTCGTCCGAGTCTAGAGCGACCGCCCAGATGTCGCTCACCCGTCAGAGGCTGATGTCGATACTCCTGACACCCGGTCGAGCATGCTGGCCTCTCTGAGTCAGCCCCCCCTCCTGGACCCTCCTGGATGGGAGTCTTCCTCTCCGCCTCCCCCAGTGGAACCTCCTATCCCAGATCCTATGCCTGGGATGGAGGAGGAAGAGGGACCCTTGGAAGTGGTTCTTTTCCTCGCCTACTCCAGTAGTGATTGCCCAGGTCCCTCCCCGAGATGCCCTTCCAAAGCTTCCAGTGCCGGATCCCTTGTTCTCAAGGGCTCCTATTGCTTCATCTCTGACGCCGGGTCCAACCTTTACCCAGACATCAGGGCACCTCACGTCGGCTGCCCCCTCCCTGACACCAGGGGCACCTCCGGGTACCTTCCATCATCTCCCTTCATCGGGTCCTTCTTTTCAACCCCTGACGCAGGTCCTGACAATGCCTGGCCTGACGTTTGATCCCAGGACTTCTTCTGTTCTGATACACACTTCTCTTTTGTCAGCCCCTCCCCGGTGATGGCTATCCCAATGTTGAGTATCTTCCTCAGTCCTTTCAGACCACCGGGGCAAGACCCTATGCCTGGTTTCCCTCTGTTTTCCGGGCACCAAGCGCTTGTTTTTCTGCCATCGGGTCCAGTGATGGGCTCCTTCTCCCAGGCTTATTACCTTGGGTACCAGAATCCAGGTTACCCCTATTACCAAGAGTATCCTTCTCACCAATATCCAGGTTTGGGCGTGCATTTTTATCCGCCTCTGCCCAACCCATCTCCGCCTCCTCCTCCACCTCCTCAACAGGACTTTCAGTCATTAATCCAGTCCTGGTGGAAGGACACCAGATCTCAACTGGTTTCCGACTTGGAATGCGGTCTACCGAGTCCGGTAGTCCTGCCTCCTCGTTCTTTGTCGCCTGCCAGTTCCCAGCACTCTACAGTGCACATTTCTGGTGCCACTCCTAGGGAGATCCTCTTGCTGGACTTTGGGACCCCAGAGGGGGAGAATCCTCCTGACTCTGACCACGACATGTCAGAGTCTTCCTCGGATGAGCTGTCTTCCCCTCCCAAGGGCAAAGAATCACCAAAATCTCCCCCCGGAGGATCCCTCCTTCAGTGAGCTTCTCCGCATAATCCAACATTCTAATGGTTGGAACACAGAGGAGCAGAACCAAAAGAGAAAGCATGTAGCTGAACATCTAGACTTACAGGCTGTCTCTCCCTCCCTGGACAGCTCCTCATGATGATCCAACTACCACTATGTGGCAGTTGCAACACTCTATCCCAACAGTCCCCAAGAAGAAAGACTGGATCTATCATTCGCCAGAAGGCATCTCCTTCCTGAATTCCCATCCCAAGGTGGATTCAATCATCATAGCCACCACTCATGACCTCTCAGCTACCCCGAAGCACATGAGCACCTTCCTCCCGGATAAGGAATCCATGCAATTGGATCAATTTGGGAAGAAGTTGTACTCTTCCACCACGTGTGCCCTCCATTCCTTAAACTATATAGTGCACATGGTATCTTTTAAGAAGGCCACCATGACTAAGCTTGAAGCCTGCATCATGGCCACGGAGGACTCTGAGCTCAAAGAGGAGCTCGAGAAAGAGCTTCGCCTGCCAAAAATTTCTTGCAGGCATGCACTTAGGGCCACCTACAACTCGGTGGATGCGGTGGCCCACTCCTCTGCCACTGTGGTATGCCTCAGGAGACATGCCTGGTTGCGGATCTCGGGGCTCTTGGCAGATGTCCAATCAGCAATCCAGGATGCCTGCTTCTGAGGATTCATCCTGTTCAGGGGAGATACAAAAGATATTATTACGGGCCTCCAGGACAGCGGTCAGGCCCTTAGATCTGTCAGATCTATGTATCAAACAGGTTCTCAAAAGAAGCAGCCCTTTCAGTGCCAGTTTAAGCACCAAGGGAAGCAACCCGCCTCCAAAAGGCAAACCAAGAGGCATGCATGGGTTCCTCTTTTGCCTCTTCACTGGCTGCAAAGTTCCAAAGAGTGGCAGTAGGGTCCCTACCCTCTCGCCCCTCAGCTTCCTGACTCGCTCCATCCTCCCTGTCCTCCACCTCTAGATGTGGAGCCAGTGGGAGGCAGATTTTCCCTCCACATGCAGGAGTGGAAGAGCATCACTTCAGACATATGGATCCTGCTGCTCATATCAAAAGGGCACTCCCTGAAGTTTATGAAGTTTCCACCAGATGCTCCATCGGGTTGCTTGCATTACTCCCCACACCGGGCTCCTCTGGTTGAGGAAGAAATCAGGGCCCTGAGATGGAAAGCAGCCATAGAACCAGTGCCTCCATCCCAGACAGGAAAGGGGTTTAATTCCCACTTTTTCCTGGACCCGAAAAAGACGGGCAACCTTAGACCCATCCTGGATCTCAGCAGTCTGAACCTTTTTGTCGTATACAAAAGGTTCCGCATGCTGACTGTGCAGGGCCTTCTGCCCCTTCTGCAGAAGGACCACTGGCTCTGCACGCTGGAAATGCAAGATGCCTACCTGCATATTCTGATCTTCCCAGGCCACTGCTGGTTCCTGCAGTTTTGCTTCCAGGGGGAGCACTTCCAGTTTACTGCACTCCCCTTTGGTCTCTCCTCAGCACCCAGGGTCTTTACCAAGTGCCTAGCGTTGGTGGCAGTGGCCTTACGCTGTTGGGGTATTGTGGTGTTCCCCTATCTGGGTGATTGACTTTTGACAGCCCTGTCCAGAGACAGCCTTCTGGAATCCCTCTCATTCACTCTGGACCTTTTTTCATGACTGGAGATCACAGTCAACCTCCCCAAGTCATCCTTGACCCCCTTCCAGAACCTACAATTCATCAGTGTGGTCTTGGCCATGGTCCAGTGCAGAGCCTTCCTTCCCCCGGACAGGGCAAAGGCTCTTCAGGAGCAGGTCAACCTAGTTGTCTCTTCCAGATTTCTTCCTGCCAGGGCCTTGTTACACCTTTTGGGCCTGATGGCAGCCTCCATCTCCACAGTTCCCTTAGCCAGGTTGCATATGAGGATTACTCAGTGGACGTTACACGTCCAATGGGATCAGCGCTCTGATGACTTGGACCACCCTGTTCTAGTCACCAGCATGCTCAAGAGGGATCTCCTTTGGTGGCAAGACCCTCTAAATCTGTCTTGGAGACTTCCTTTCCAAAGTTCCCCACCTCTTTAGACCCTCACGACAGATGCCTCCTGTCTGGGCTGAGGAGCTCACTTGTGGGACCATTGAACTCAGGGTTCTTGGTCCCAGTTGGAGATGTCTCTCCATATAAACATCCTGGAGATGAGGGCAGTTCTTTATGCCCTTCGGGCTTTTCAGTCCATCCTATCGATAGGAACACTGCTGGTCCAGACAGACAATATGTCGGTGATCTGGTACATCATCGAGCAGGGAGGCACTCAATCATACCCCCTGTGCAGGGAGGTGTTGCAGGTGTGGAACTGGGCAATCCAGCATGACCTGTGTCTCACAGCTGTGCACGTCCCAGGTGTTCACTATGTCTTGGTGGACAGCCTCAGTCAGACGTCATCTCTTGCTCACGAATGGGAACTAAGTCGGGAAGTAGCAGATACTCTCTTGCTAAAGTGGGGTCATCCAGAAATAGATTTGTTCACCTCCCGATCCAACACAAAACTTTCCAGTTTTTGCTCGCTCATTCCAGAGCCTGGTGCTTTCTGGCATGGCGCGTTGTCGCTTTGCTGGACAGGGAAGTTCTTGTACGCCTTCCTTCCCTTTCCCATTCTGCATAGAGTACTTCTCAGGCTTCAGGCAGAGGGAGTTCAGATGATCCTTATAGCTCCTCTCTGGCCGAGACAAATTTGGTTTCTGCTAATGCAGAAGCTTGTAGTGGAACCCCAGTTCCCCTCCCTCTCAGATAAGATCTGTTGACTCAGGTTCAAGGCAGGCTAGTACATCTGGGACTCAGAACCCTGCTTCTTTATGCTTGGCTTCTTCAGACATACTTCTGTCTTGCTTCAGGGTCTTCCGGAATGTTGTTCAGGTCCTGGTGGAAGCTCGGAAACCCTCCACCAGTGGCATCTAAGGGATGGGATCCCTTTACTTGCTCAGCTCCACAGTTTATGGAATATCTGTTATACCTGTCTGACTCTGGCCTGTCTTACTTATCTCTTAAGGTCCACTTGTTGGCTATTTCAGCCTACCATGTGTTAGTGGACAGGAAACCTGTGGCACATTTGGAGGTCTCTAAAACCTTTTTAAAAGGGATCCTCCATCTTAAACCCCCATCTGTAATCCCACCCCACCTTGGTACTTGAATTTTGTGTTGGAGAAGTTCACTCTTCCTCCTTTTGAACCAGCGATGAGCTGTGATATGCGCTACCTATCTTAGAAGGTGCTATTTTTGGTTGCTATTACTTCTGCTAGTAGAATGCATAAGGAGCCTTATTTGATTTTTCACAAGGACCGGGTGGTCCTTCGTACAAATCCTAAGTTTCTTCCCAAGGAGGTTTCTGAGTTCACCTTAAACCAGATGGTTGAACTTCCAGTTTATTATCCCATTCACTCAAACAGGGGCAAGACTCTCCTTCACACATTGGATGTGCGTAGGATCCTGAGGTGTTATGCCCACCGAACTAAAGAATCCAGAAAGTCTGATTAGCTTTTTGTCTCCTTTGCCCCCAAATCCTTGGGTTTGGCAGTATCTAAACAGTGCCTAAGTGGCTCACTAACTGCATCTGCTTATGTTACCAGAAGTACAACAAACCTCTTCCGGGGGAGGTTAGAGGTCAATCTATCAGAGGCATGGCTACCTCTACAGCATTCCTAAGAAATGTTTCTGCAGCAGAGATTTGTACGGCAGCAATCTGGAGTTCGGTCCAAACCTTCATGAAGCATTACAGTCTGGACATTACCTCTAGGCGTAGGGCCGGGTTTGCCCTCACTGTCCTGCAGGGCCTACTGTCTTAGGCCAGTTCTGTTCTGTTCTTTCAGTTGCTCCTCCTCCTGTGTCTCTCTCAGTCTCTCTCTAAGAGTGACTGCTTGGGATTCAATCCTGTATGTGATGACCTACTGCAGGAACCCTCTGGAAGTAAGATAGTATAGTTACATCAGAACTTACCATAAGAGTAGATCTTCGAGAGAGGTTCCTGCAGTAGGTTACCTTTTCCCTCCCTCCTTCCCCTAGTTTCTGCATTTCTTTCAGCTTTTATAACTGGGCTCCAGGATCTTCATCCTTTCTCCTGTCTCATCCTCCTTGCATCTCTTGGGGAAGAACTGGAAGGTGGGCATGGGGACCTCCCACTATGTAGGGTCACACTAACGTCCACTGGGTGGGTGATCCCCCACCAGACATTGCTGGAAAAGTGCAGTCCTGATGCCAGGGGGCACAGTCCTATATGTGATGACCTACTGCAGGAACCTTTCTCAAAGATCTGCTATTATGGTAAGTTCTTACGTAACTGTACTTACCCGGTCCGGCGTTGAAGAGGGAAGACATTTCTGTGGTTCAGAGAGGATTTCGGAGTTGGACCCTGACTAGGTAAGTAAGGGGTGGGGGGGTGGTAAGTGCTGAGTGGGAGGGTCAGGGGGGAGGGTAACTGCAGGTGTGGGCAGGCGGCGATAAAGCACAGTTTTCTTTTTAACCGGGTGTATAAAATTAAAAAAAGATTACGAGGGATGGTTTCTTTATTTCAGGTACCAACACTGAGGACTGGACATGCCAGTGTTGGTGTTATGTTTGGTGACACCAGTGGTGTGCTCCCAAGTGCCGCAGAGTGAACACGGGCAGAGTGGGGGGGTACTAGCCAGCACCAGGGGCTGGGCACCCTGGTGTCAGAAAATTAACAAGGAAGGGGGAAGCAATGGGAGGTGGGAGGAGGGATACTTGGTAGAGGGCGGTAGGGATTGTTTTTACATTTGGTGGGGGGACCACAGCTGGTTGATCATGACACTGATCAGCTCTGCTTGCTGGGCAGTGTTATGCAGATGAAAGGAAAGAGCCACCGTATGATTTGGGTGACTCTTTTCTTTGAACTACATGAAGTTTTCACCCAGCAAGACCAGAAGAGTGTCATGATTAGCCTGGCTGATGACTGGTCTGACACTGTCAAACCCCTTGCAGACTGCCCTGCATTGGACCAATAGTGACACACCTCTCAAAATCCAGTATCATACCAACTGTTGGCTTTGTGCAAGCACAAGTGCAAACATAAAAATAGGAAAGATGAGGCCTGCCCCCTCTAAAGGAGCTACAAGGAAGCAGCCATGGCTAATTTCCACCAGCTCAAGGCCCAAACTCCCAGGTGAAATTTAACTCCTAGCTCTGGTAAAGGAAAAAAAAATACCTTCTTAGTATACATGCTGTAGGAAGTGTTGCTGCTGGCCTCATCCTAAGTTGCTATGCATGTAAGGGACAGAAAAACAAACAGTTTTAGCACATTTGATATTTGTAACTTAAATAGGCAGGGGAGTTCTAGGTATGGTAGGTAAATTCATGTAATGCAGTCACTCATTTACAATTTTTGTACTGATTATGGTCTCCAGAATCTGACATAGTTCGGGTACCAGAGTAGGTGTAATGAAGTCACCAACCTTCCTCATTCAGGGACACCAACCCCAGGGACCCAAACAAATACTGGAGAACTAGAATTTGTTCAGGGACTCCAACTCCAGAGACCTGAACAGACACAGGAGAATTAGACCACTTTTCTCCCACAGGTTCCCCGAGACACCGCTCTGAGCCAAACACATCCTTGAACTATAAACCCAGCAGTTACATAGACAATAGGAAATGGTACTCCTGCACCTTGCACAAAAGCCATAGTGTGTCAACTTAGTTCTTCCTCTTGACTCACCCTGCTTACAGTAGTATATTTTTCTTATGAAGGCATTCTTTTTTTCATATTTCACTAATCCCAGGAGTTCTTAGTGCAGAACAGTTTGTCTCTACAGGCCAGTTTCCCAGTATCAGCATTTTATTTTCAACGGGTTAGCTACATCGGGAACCCTCACTGAATGTCCGAATGACCTTCTTCATTCGAATTGGGCCATAGGCTTAAGCAGGGCATCCTCTAATGTTCGAACAATCTTCATTGTTCAAATTGGCCATTGGCTTAAGAGGTGCATCCTGTAGTTCAATTGAACCAGCTTTCTGGATTGAACGAACTGTACCGCTGCTCCCAAGATACCTGCGCAGCTCCTTGGAGCCTTTGGCCTGGAGTTGCACAGTAAGAGAAAGGGGCACCAGACAACTTGGCAGTTCAAGCCTGTACTCACTGCTAAACAGTGCATCCTGTATTTAATCGGCAGTTTGAGCCTGCACTCACTGCTAAGCGTGGAATCCTGCATTTAATTGAACCAGCTGTATCGCTGCTCACCAGGGGCTCCGGACAGTTCGGTAATTCGAGTCTGCAATTACTGCAGTTTAAGGGTAGACACCCGTTTGAACCTGCACTCACTGCCTGCTTAAGTCTTCCCGCTGCTGCTGTGTGGCAGCTCCCCACCATTCCCCTGCCACTCCCACCCTTTCCCGGCCTTGCTTATATAGCTGGAAGAATCGTAACGCATGCACGCATTATAAACATTGCTTTTTCTATCTCTCAACTTTTCCATCTGTACGTTATACTCTTCTGCTACTCGGTGGCAGTATTACACCTACAATTCTGCACATACAGTACATTGCTGATCTTAGCAAAATAACTACAACACACAGCCGTTATTATAAATTGTTTTCCTGCCTGGCTTCTACATTAGCCAATTTACACTATGTTCTCTGAGGCACCCAACACGCCTCTATACCAGGCTGTTCATTCTCCTGCACCACTCTACACAACCTCTATTAATATCTACAATGTTCCTCTACCTGACTAAAGGTTTTCTCATTATTTGCTCCCTCCTAGCCTGCCTTCATCATGATGAATCTGTCCTGGACATAGCACTTACTATAACCCTCACCCATAAATTCTCCCTGCCACTACCCCTGCACCACATGCCACATACATTTAATGTATCTACCCACCATCACGGACTCCTTGCCTTTACCCAAAGTGATAAGACTATTATGTCAGTATCACGGGCCAAGAACATTCATAAGTCTCCATTTCTTTGCCCACCCTTTATCAGGTCCTGTATGAGCCCTCTTCTTCTATCAGGAGATATTGAGCTGAATCCTGGTCCTCCCAAAAGAGTAAAGCCCTATCTCCTATCTTCATGTCCTGCTTGGTCTGATGCTAAAAGGCTTAAGATAGCCCACATGAACATACAAAGTGTTAGGTGAAAAATGGCCGAACTTCAAGCATGGACCCAGCATTATAGGCCGGATGACCGATGCATAATGGAGTCCTGGTTAACGCCTAACATCCAAGCCCACAAAATTGCATTCCCGGGTTTCTCCTATCGATGTGACAGACCTAACAAAAGAGAAAGAGGAGTTCTGTTACACACCAGGGTGGGTTTGGTTGTCAGTGAGCTCTCTGTCCCAGGTATGAACCCTGACATCGAACAGTTGTTTATCACTGTTACTCTTGACAAAGTTAAACATCTAACTATAGGATGTGTCTATCTGCCCCCAAAACTAGCTTCTTCCTCATTAGTTGAACTCTTCTCGAGTACTGACACCCTCCCCCACACAGATACCATCCTCAGCAATGACTTCAATTTCAACTGGACTGAGCCCAATAGATCTCAATACCAAACAGCCCTAACTGATGCCAAACTTGAGCAATTACTTGACCAACCTACCAGACTTAACATAAAGTCGGGCAACCACAGCCTGATGCTTACCAATAACAAGCTCAATATCGAGGTGGTGGGTATCCTTCCAGACACACTAAGTAATCATTCCCCACTTTTTGCGTCTGGAAGAACAGCTATTCTCACTTCCCACCAAAAATAATCAAATCCAGAGCTCTAACCAACTTTATTGTTGCAGCTTTTCTGCAAAGTCTTACTTTTGCCAATTGGTCCCCCGTAACCTCTCTTCCTGATGTAAACCAGGCTCTAGAATACTTCATCAACACCTTCACCTCCATACTTAACTCCCATGCCCCATTCAAGTTGTGAAGAACCAAAGGACTCCACTCTCCCTGACTTTCCCAGGAGTTACGGCACCTGATGCACTCTCGGGACAAAGCCTGGAAAACCTTCAAAAGAACTGGGCTCCAGTCTGATTGGCTGTCCTACCGCCAACTGTGAAACTCCTGCAAAGCCAAAACTAATAAATCAAAGTGGGACTACCTGCAATACCTGCAAGAAACGCATCTCGCCAATCCCCAAACCTTCTGGACTCAGAACAATGTTCTACTTAAGGGCAAACAGCGGGCCATCCCCCAGAGTATGTATGATCTCCAAGGGTGTCTTACTTTCCTCTCCCTCTGAAATAGCCTCAGGTTTATTTATTTATTTGTTTTTGTTAACCGGGTAAGGCACACTAGACAGCCAAGTGCCTATTTTCAGGTGCGACCCGGGAGGGTTACATAGGTAGACGCATACAAGAACAGCGAAGCAGTCAGTTACATACAGTTGAATAAAACAGGCTTAACAGGAATTGGATAGGCAGCTGACAGTATAAGTCAAATTTAGCATACAAGAAAATAACAGACATAACCTGGAATGAATTAGGAAGCAAGACATCATTAGAGTTGATTAGCACATGATACATACGATTGTGGAACATACATGACGATTGTGGAACATACATGGTGGGCATGGTAGTGAGCAGCAAAATACATAACAGGTATGATTAGTGCAAACAGAAGTAAGTGCCGGGGAGGCAGAGATAGAAACAGGGGTTGGGGGGGGTAGCAGTGAGGTAAATCTCTTCTTCACCTACCTTGACATGTACAAGACAGTTCTACCTGCCACCCACCCCGCTCTGCAAGTTCATCACCCAGAAGCCTCCCACCACCTCTTCCACATAAAAGCTACCTCATGGAAAGAAGTACTTAAACTCTTGTTGGGTCTTAACCCCAATAGCTCAGCAGGATTTGACTCCTTACCACCCAAATTCCTAAAGTTAGGAGCACCCGCACTAGCTCACCCGATTGACAATTGATCGATTGATCCTTCCTTACCCAATCCATTCTGGACAAATGGAAGACTGCCATCATCATTCCAGTTCACAAAAGTGGTCTGACCAACCTTGTTGAGAATTACAGACCTGTATCCATATTATGCCCTATTGCAAAAATTCAGGAAAGAATTTTATACAGTCAAGCCCACTTAATCTCATACCGCTTAATAGAATAACCCGCTTAAACGCATAAAATTCCGAATCCCCGATTCATTTCCTCTCTATTCCATTATATTGTGATTGTTTTATAGCATTACTATAGCCCTTTTAAATGAATAAAAAAACTGCCTTTAATCAATTGCTGGACTTATTGCTGCCATTTGCATTTCCCCCTTCCCTCACACCTGCGCTTCATTAACATACTAACATACTAACATACTATTTGCCAGCAGATTAGGCCTTATGGTCTATCAAGTCTGCTCGAACCTAGATCCTTAGTTGGGTGCTGAGACCCTCCCATCCCTTGTGCTACAGAAATCCCTATCATCCATCCCCACCCCCTCAGGACAGGCCATCATCTGATACATCCACTTTCTGTGTCTGTCCCACCCTCTCTTAAAGCCCTCCACTGTGGATCTCTGAACCAGCTCACCAGGCAGAGCATTCCAAGGGTCCATCACCCTCTCAGTGAAAAACCTCCTCCTCTTTTCCCCCCTCACCCTTCCACCTTCCAACTTCAAACCATGCCCTCTGGTGATGCCTCCCTGCTTTAGTCTAAAGATCCCCTCCATGTTTACCCTATTTATTCCCTTGAGGTACTTGAAGACCTCAATCATGTCCCCTGTCTCTCTCTCCTCCAATGAAAACAGGCAGAGCTCCTCAAGTCTGTCCGTAAGTCAAATCCCTAGCCTCGTATCATCTTTGTTGCCCTCCTCTGTACCTCTCCAGGAGCTGTATGTCCCTCTTCAAGTGTGGTCTCCAGTACTGTACACAGTACTCAAGGTGTGGTCTAACCAGTCCATTGTACAGCGGCAGAATCATTCCTTGCTCCTAGAGGTGATCCCCTTGCGATGCATCCCAACATCCTGTTTGCCTTGTAGCTGCTTTCCTGCACTGCTCAGGTTATTCATACATGTATCCTACCATGACCCCTAGGTCTTTTTTCCCTGTTGAGGCTTCCAGCACCTCCCTCCCAGGGTGTACCTGTGTTTAGGGTTTCCCGACCAAGATGCAACACCTTGCACTTGGTGATATTGAAATTAATTTCCATGTGTGAGCCCAGCTTTCCAGGGTGTCCAGATCCTTGCAGGCCAACCTCCCCTCTTCTCCCTCAACTACTGCTCCCATCTTGGAGTCATCCACGAAGAGACTCATTTCACACCCTATACCCTCCCTGATGTCCGATATGTATGCATTAAACAGGATTGAACCCAGGACCGAGCCCTGTGGTACCCCACTACCAACCTCTGTGGGTTGAGAGCTCCCCACAGACCACTACTCTCTGAGTGCGTCCAGCTATCCAGTTTTCAATCCATCTGACCATCAAGGCCTACTCCTAACCCCATCAGTTTCTCCACCAGACCATTGTGGGGGACAGAGTCAAACGCCTTGCTGAAGTCCAAGAATAATATATCCACAGGCTTACCCCTGTCCAGTTCTGATGTTACCCATTCATAGAACTCCACAAGGTTGGTTTGACATGATCTACCTGGCACAAACCCATGCTGCCGACTATACAGACCTCCCACCTCCTCCAAGTAAACCCCCAATCGTTCCTTTAGTATACTCTCCATTAATTTTCCCACCACCGAGGTTAAACTGATGGGTCTATAGTTTCCTGGTACTTCCTTCGACCCCCCTTTATGGATTGGTACCACATGTGCCTCTCACCAATCCCTAGGTACCCTCCCTGTCTCAAGTGACCTGTTGAAAAGCTCCGCCAGGGGTGCAGCCAGTATGTCCGCCAATTCCCATAGTACTCTCGGATGAATGCCATCCGGCCCAGGAGATTTGTCTTTCTTTAGGGCCTTGAGGGCAAACCACACCCTTTTGGTGGGGATGGCATCATCCGTCCCCACCACCTTACTGGTCTTTTTATCCTTATCCAGATGTGACACCCCTGGGGTACCTTTCCCTCCCTTTTGCTCCATTTCTGTTGCTCCCCTGATCCCACTCCCTGCCGCTTCTATCCCCTTTGTGCCTTGCTTTGTAGATATCCCATCCCCCTCCCTAGTGAACACAGAGGCAAAGTACTCGTTAAATACCTCTGCCTGGTCCCTCGCCTCTTCCATCCACCCTCCTTCTGATCTCAATCTGCTGAGATGGCCCTTAGTTTTTCTCACTCCCCAATGTACCAGAAGAACCCCTTTTCCCCTCCATGTATCCCCTGTGCCAGCCGTTGCTCTTTACTGGACTTTGCTCCCCTCACCATCTGGGTGACTTTTCTAGATGCAAGCTGGTACATTTCCTTATCCCTATCCCCTCTTGTTGTTTTATATTTTTTGTAAGCCGCCTTCTTTTCTCTGACTGCTACCTGGACCTCACTGGACCACCAGCATGGTTTATGTGTCCTTGCTCCCTTACATTTCAACTTAGCGCAGATCCTGACTGCCTCATGAAGTCCCGTTTTATGACCTCCCATCTCCTTTCCACACTTGTCGTTGAGGTAATCCCCTTCAAGTGATCCTTGAGAATATTTCCCATGCCCATAAAGTCTGCCCCCCTGAAGTCCACTGCCAGTGTCCTAGATCTCACCCCACTCCCCAATGCTTATTTGAAACCAGACAGTATTGTGGTCACTCCCAGTCAGGGGGTCCTGTACAACCATGTCCCTTACCAGATCCCCATCTGCCAGAACCACATCCAGGACATGCCCTCCCTTGTGGGCTCCATCACATGCTGTGTTAAGAACACATCCTGGAAGCCATCCAGCAGCCTCTGCTCCTTGGCCACCTTAGAGGACATGGTTCCCCAGTTTGTACTGCATATTAAGGTCCCCATCAACACCACTCCTTCCCCTTTTGGTCCACACTGGGCAATGATGTTGTCCAGCAAACCATCCTCTAGAACATCACTCATCCCGGGGGGCCTATATGCTACTCCCAGCTTGACCTTATCTCCTGCTGGGGATCGTAAGGTGACCCATAAGGCCTCCACGTTTCCCTCTGCCTCTTCTACCATAGCAATTTCTATGTCATCTCTAATGAACATAGCCACTCCACCCCCTCTGCCCTCCTTTCTATCCTTCCTAAGCATAGTGTACCCCCGTACATTTAGGTCCCAGTCATGGTTTTTGTTGGCCCACGTTTCCGTGACTGCCGCCACATCCACCCCGAACAGCATGGCCTGGAACTCTGGCAACTTGTTTCCCAAGCTCCTGGCATTTACTAACACTAACCCCCCCCTTATCCCTGATCCTTTTTGTCGAACCCCACCCAGATTCCTTATACTTCCATCCTCCCCCTGCTCCTCCTGAAACCTCCACCTCCAGTCTATTTCCCCTCCCCCTTGGGCTTGAAGGCTACTCCCTCATCTGAGGGAGGGCTCTGAGTCAGCCCCTCCCTTATCCCTTCCCCCTTACAAGTTTAAGCCCCACCTTTCTTGTGTAGTCAGCCATCCCCTGTTTAAGGACTTCCTTCCCTAATGGGGCAAGATGAAACCTGTCCTTGGCATATAGTCCCTTATCCTCCCAAACTCCATTCCAGTTCCCTAACACCTAACCCATTCTCTTCACCCCACTTCCTGAGCCATTCATTAACCTCTGTGAGCTTCATTTTTCTCCACTGGGGCCTTTGGTACTGGCAATATCTCCGAAAAGGAAATGTTGCATCCATTATCCGACAGACTCTGGCAAGTTCTTGGAACCTTGCTGGATTTCCATAATGCTATTTCCCTCTAGATCATTAGTTCCCAAATGCACCAGGAAATCGGTTTCCCTCCACAATCCTAACCATTTCATACACCATGAACTTTGCTCTGTGCACTGTCAGCCCAGAGATACTCACTACCTTCACCTGGCTATGGCATCCATCCCCTGTCCCTCCCAATGGATACCTTAATCATCGAGTCTCCCAGTAACAGAACCTTAACGCCGCCATCATCCTTATGGTTACCTCCACTATGCCTCTCATCCCCCTCCCCACTTTATTCATGATAGCAATTTCATGAGAGTCTTCCTGCCTTATTAAGAGACCCTTGTCACCCTCCCTTTCTGCCTCCCTTGCTATTTGCCCTTAACTCAAACCCCCTCTGAATAGGTCCCCTTTAACCCTCTCTTATCTGAACCATTTATCCTGGCCTGATGGTTCCCCTTCCCCTTCCCCATCCCCCCTTTGTAATAGTACCCCTGTCTCCAGAGGCTCTCTGTGGGTCCCCTTTAGCTAGGGCCCCATCCTTGGTACTGACCTTCCTGCTGAAGGGGCTCCTCTCCACCTCCTTGTCTCCCAGTTTCTCTCCAATCATGCTCTCCTCCCTCATGTCTGGAATATGTTGCATCTCCCCCATTTGCTTAACATATATGTTTCCCCTTCTCCCTCTGGGACTATGTCTATCCTTTCCATAGCTGTTCTGTGATGCCCTATGGGTGTCTGACTCCTTCCCCCCGGCCTCTGTATAAGTTTCCTCATTTCCACCAACCCCTTCCTCCCCCTCTAGGATGCTTAGTATCTCAAATTTATTGTGACACTCTATGTCAGCCTCCATCAAGTAACCCGAGTTTCCCCTGACTTCATCTCTAAACTGACCCTCTTCTTCCTCTCTTGCACTGTTCACCTTAGGAGCTCCCTTCCCACAGTCTGCTGTTTTAGGCTTCCGCACAACAGCCCCTCCTGGCTCTTCCCCCTCCAGTCTCTTTGAATTCAGAATTTTCACCCTGTCGCTTTCCCTTAGCATCAACTCCCTATCTAAGGGTCCTCTGTCCCTAATATCCCCCCTTCTGCTTGCTGTAGCATAATGTCCTGTAATTTCAGGCGTTGCCCCAGCCTCCCTCAGCTCCACCCTTCTGCTGCCCATATCCACACCCCTTATCCTTGGACACCCGCCAGCTCCACAGCTACTCCTTAACCAATATACCTCACTCTGATACAAGATAGCTGTCTACAGAGTGGGCAGCCTCCCTCTCCAGGCCCAATTTAGAATTATTGCCATCCCACAGCCTGTGCAGCCTACAACCCTTCCGAAGATGCCTGCCATGGTGGAATATGGCCACCCTGATTATCCCCCTCTGTTTATAATAGCACACCCCCTTTTCTCAGTCCCTTTCCCCTGGAGTACAGTTTCTCTCTATACTGACTGTAGTTATTTACAAACCCAATTTCAACCCCACCAACAAAGTTTCCAAGTCTCACAAACACATACAGTCCAGTATGTGTTCAGTCCCACTAACAGTGTGTGAAAGCAGACACCAGGTACCGTATGATGTCACAGGCCCACCAACTCCTGTTGCTTCAAATTTCAGTCCCAAACAGAAATACTCAGCCCTTCAATCCCAACCCCCAGTGGCTTTTCAGTATTTAAGAAAGCCTACAAAACAGGGTGAGTGGGAGGGCTCTTACCAAACACCAGGCAAACAACACATTTAAATTACCTTCTAATTTTCCCTGCCAAACATCTATCCCCAAACCTACAATATCACAGCCCAAGTATCAGTTCAAATTCAAGGTAATAATTTTTAACACATAGAACTAATTTCACTTACAAGCTATTCAAATATTTCAGTTTAAAACAAAATATAACTCCTGGCCTCTTTTCTACCAACCTGTTGCTTAAGCTCCCAAGTGAAATTAACAGGTAACAGTTATTTACAGTTTGACAGTGCGCCCTGTTAACTGCTGTTAGCACTTGCTCCCATCTACTTAAGGAGTGTCACAACTCAACTGCACATTTTACTTGATCACAATCATGTGCAAAGGTGAGGATGGAGAACACAACCAAGTACTGAAGGAGATTTCACTCGCTGACAAAGCGAATGCACTGCAGTGTGGATGACTGTCAGCTTTCTATGCACTCTTGAATGTGTGCAGCCAAGCAACAAAAGAAAGGCAAAGGCAGTTAAAATTAACAGAGCACTCTTTGGCAGTGCAGGCTAATTTATTTGTTTAAAAGTTTTGCCAGGAAGGCATACTGAGCGGTGCAACGCTTGATTCCAGATGCGTCCTGGGGTTGGGGAATTGGAGAGCAAGCAATAAAACAACACAAGTTATACATAGAGTTACGATATCGAGAGCACACTAGGTACAATGACATATGTGCAGCAAGTGGAAGCATAAGCAACAGATCCATAGACAGAGGAATTTATAATGCATAGAGGGCAGGATATTCAAAAGGGTTGCGCATGGCAGAACATTCAAACGGGGAAAGTGCCCAGCACAAATTCCGTGCGCTGGGGTGCATCAGTATTGTATGCAGCACAAGTGGGGGGGGCGTGCCCATGCATACCCGGCACATTCCGATATTCAGCCCAGGATGTGCTGAGCCTAGGCAGGCACAACCCCTACGTGTACCGCACACAGCTGAGCCAAAAAGAAAAGGAGCAACAGCTGGCCACCCACAGGTGAGCTGCCACATTGCAGGGCCCAACATGGCAGCTGCCAGCTGTGGGTGGCCACCCGAGCTCCGGTGGCACTGTCCGTCTCGGTCACCCCCCCATGCCCGATCACAGGCTTTCATTATGTTAATATCCCTGGTGGTCCAGTGGACCCTATCCCTCAGACCAGATCGCGGCTTACAGAAAGTGAAATAACCCAGGTGGTCCAGTGGTACCCCCTCCCCAACCCGCCCATTCAGTCCATGCGCGCGCTCCCCCAGTCAGCGGTGGGCAGCAGCACCCGCCCGCAAGCTGCCTGGCCACTTGCATACTGACATCGTACAGTATGGCCGCACACTCATTGGTCCACAGCATGGGCCAATGGGTGTGCAGATCGTCGTTGTACTACACAGTCCCAAAATGTGAATGAATCCATTCATTCACATATTAGAACTGTGTAGTACAGTATGGTTACACCCATTGGCCGCGCCAGGATTACCGTTCGATGGGCATACCGTACGCTGTCACGGCGGGCAGCCGGGTGGCTTGCAGGCGGGTGCCGCCCGGCCGCTGACTTGGGGTGGGGCGGGACTGAGTGGGCGGGGTTTGAGGGGGTATCGCTGACCACCAGGGTTATTTCACTTACTGTAAGCCCGTGATTGGCTGAGGGATCGGGTCCACTGACCACCAGGGATTTATAAGTCATTGAAAGCCCGCGATCGGAGTGGATCAGGTCCACTGGACCACCAGGGATTTTAATTCATTGAATGCCCGCGATCGGGCATTTGGGCGCATTGACCACCAGGGGCAGGGGGCGTCGGTCCCCGTCGGCTGCAGCCTGGCAGGGTGTCAGGCGCAAGTCACTGGGGATCGGTGCATCTGTATGCAAATGGTGCCATAATGACATGCAAATGGCCCCATTTGCGCCTTGCATGCATTATGGTGCCATTTGCATATCCACTGCTGAATATCGCGGTTGCTGCACCTAGTGCAATGGCACTTGTGCTGGCGCATCCCCCTGCTCCTCTCTGGCCACTTGCGCTGGTGCGGTGCCACTGCACCATGCACAATGCGGGTGGCCACAGTGCCATATTCAACAGTGCTGAGCCATGGTGCAGCACCATTGAATATCACCCTGTCAATGCCCTGGCGCATCCCAGGTGCGCTGCACCCAGGCTTGAACCACGGCCTGGAGCAGTCTGAATATCCCACCCTGAATGTCTTAGAATTGCACAGTGGCTAAGTGCAGCAGCGTAGGAAATTTAACTACACATACATAACACTATCTTAGTCAGGGAGAAGGTGGGACATATGGCCGCCCTTTGGAGCTAGGAGCATGAGCAGGAGGAGGAGAAATGCATCTTGAGGAGAGAGTTGAGCTGATGAGTGTTGGCAGACAGCCTAATATCTACTGGCAGGGAGTTCCATAATTTAGGCATATGGTACTTGTAAGCAGTTTGTCCTTTAGAGGAGGACATATGTGGGACAGATAGAAGCTAGGAGTCAGTATTCTGGAGAGAGTACATAGGTGGAGGTTGGGCCATAAGGGCAGCTGCGAGGTAAGGGGGAAGGGACTGGGCCCAAACTTTAGCTGTTAATCTAGCACAGTGCACCTGTCTCCAATCCTGGAGTGAGGGTAGGTCTAAGGACCTGTAGAATGCACTTTCTATGCCCTTGTGAATGTGTGCAGCTGAGCAACAATAAAAGGCAGTTAAAATTAACAGAGCACTCTTTAGCAGTACAGGCTAATAAATAAACTTTCTATGCTCTCGTGAATGTGTGCAGCTGAGCAACAAAAGAAAGGCAGTTAAAATTAACAGAGCACTTTTCGGCAGTGCATTCTAATAAAAAAAGAACCAATGAAACCTGCCCTTTTAACAGTCACAAGAAGTGACAAGCACTATTAAATAAAAAAAATGTCCTTTCACAATCGAATGCCATATTCTCCAATGAAAAAAATAGAAGATAGCTTAGAAGAATAACCCGCTTAAATGCATAATCGTCGATTGGCCCAAGACTATACGTTTAAGCGGGTTTGACTGTACAATCAGTTATACTCCTTTTTAGAACAAACCAATGCCCTCATCATCCACCAGCATGGTTTCTGGAAGGCACATGGGATGGAATCTGCTCTCCTGAGGGTCACCTCAGACATATTTCATGCTATGGATCAAGGCTGGGCCACCGAGGCTGTATTCATTGACCTCACGAAAGCCTTTGATCTTGTGAACCACTCATTCCTCATCTCCAAGCTATGATGTCTGGACCTTGATCTCGACTCTCTCTTATGTATCTCAAACTACTTATCTAACCAATTTCAATGTATCAGATGGGCTTGTACCTATTCCTCCTTATCTCCCATCACTGATGGGGTCCCCCAAGGCTCAATTCTTGGGTCACTATTATTCTCCATCTTCATCAGTGAACTGCTGCTGAACTGTGGGGGGCATAAGTACAGCTTTATGCAGATGATGCCATAATATATAGATCCAGCAGCAATGTCTCCTCCATCAGGTCTGAACTGGAAAATGACTTCCAGCTGCTGGAAGCCTGGTTCAAGGGGAACCTGTTGATATTGAATACAAAGAAGACAAAAACGATGTTGTTCCATCATACCTCCTGTGATATAACCTAGCAGCCTCTGCTGGTGATCAATACCTCCTCTGGCATGCCGTTAGAAAGGGTGTGCTCCTTCAAATATCTGAGTAAGACTCTTGACGAGCATCTGTCCTTTGAATCGCATGCAACTAATGTTATTAAGGCAACTAATCAAAAACTCAGCCTATTATATCACACTTTCCCCTACCTCACACTTCATGCAAGGAAGACTATTGCCTCAGCTACCCTTCTCCCAGGTTTATTCTATGGGGCGTCCATAACTCAGTCTATCAAGGCCTCTATTCTGGCCAAACTCAAACAGACCTATCATAGAGTCTCACGCTTTGCTGCCAAGGTATCTGCGTGCACCCACCGCTGTGGCGTGCTTAGTACCCTAGGCTGGCCTGCCTTTGAGGCCAAATTATACTTCTCTGTACTATGCACCATCTTCAAACTCATCCACCTTCCTTCACCTCCCATCCTCTCCGATCTCCTCAAACTGAAACCTTCCCCTAGGACCCACAGATCCTCCCCCCTCCCTATCCTAACAATATCCAAAACCCGACTAGCCATTGGAAGGAGATCTTTCTCTTCAGCAGCTCTGCAAAAATTTCACTTGCTCAACTTAACACTCACTCACACACCAGGCATACGCTGCACCTCTAGTGTCCCCCCCAGACCCCCGGCCCCCACCACCCTCCCTTTCCTCTCTACTGCCCCCCTCTCTCCCCCTAAGCTACTTTCCTGTATTACTCCCAGCCTCCCCATCCCCACCACCAATGCAAAGCGTCTCACACCCTACCAGTTACAGTGTCTCACCAAAACTCAGCATGCTGGCCTCTCTCAGCACACCTTCTTACTCCTCCTTGTATCTGGTAACATCCACCCCAACCCAGGTCCACCTCGCAAGTTTGCCTCCCTAAAACCCGAGGGCGGCTGCGCTTGCTACCCTAAATATATGCAGCCTACCCAAAACACACACCACTCCAAGGCTGGATCGCTCAGCATGCTCCTGACATACTACACTCTCTGAGACCTGGCTCACTGACAAGATTCCCAGTGGTTTCCTCCTACTATGCTCTTCCGGGCAGATAGGCACAGCAAGAGAGGTGGGGCTGTGCAATGTATGTCAAATCCTCTCAATGCCACTGAAGTCCATACACCAGCGTCTGTCTACGGTGCCCAGGTTCTCACAATAAAGCTCAGCCTGGGTAACAAAACACTCCACATCATCTCGGCCTACATCCCCCCGAGAAATCAAAAACTCGCATTCGACTCTATTCTTCAAGTCATCTCCCATCTACCCAACACTAGCGAAGTCATCGTTATGGGGGATTTCAATGTAAACTGGTTATCCCTGGCCTCTTCCAGCTACAAAGATGCCGCCCGGGCCTTTGATCTCACCCAACTAGTCACCTCCCCCACCAGAAGGGACCCCAGATCCGGACCTCCACCCTCCTGGACCTCATCTTCACCAACCGGCCAGGTAACCTCTCCGCGGCTACAGTACTCCCCGATGCTATCAGCGACCACTCCCCAGTAACTTGCTGGTGGTCGTGCAAGTTGCCCCCCACACTCCCTAAAATCTCCTGGCAACGTAGACTTAAAAAGGGCGGTCTAAAGAACCTTAAAGCCCACCTAACCAACAGCAACTGGCTACCCATTTACACTGCCCAGTCAGTTGACTTGGCCCTGGCTTACTTCATAACCACCTTCAACAAAGCCTGTGACTTATACGCCCCCTTTTCTAAGCAAGTTGCGAAATCCAGATCCACCCCTTGGATCACACCCCCACTACTTAGCCTGCTTCAGCAAAGAGATAACCTCTGGCACAAAGCCTTAGACTCCCAAAGCACCCTGGATAGACAACTTTACAGGGAGGCTCGTAATAAATGTACTTGGGCTTTGCGGCAGGCAAAAGCCCTCTACTACCAACACACCCTAACCTCTACCTGGGGTGCTGGGAAAAAATTCTGGGACAACATAAAGGAGCTCAGTGGCAAATCTCTCCCCCACCCCCTCACATCTCACTATTAATGGTAAGGTCACTCAGGATCATCCCACTATCGCTGAAGCCCTTAGCTCGGCCTTCTCTGATCTCTCCACACCTCCCTCCTCACTCCCCCAACTCAAGTTCTTCCAACACCCCCCTTCCGCTTCGAAGTCATCACCTACCACGAGGCAAATGCTATATTACCAGGGCTATCTCTAATACCCGCCATAGCAATGACACCCTTGATCTTAAACTCCTGAGGCTCTCCCTTGATGCCACGCTACCCCACCTCACTAAAATTCTTAACCTCTCACTCTGCCTAGGCCAGTTCCCCTACCTGGAAGAGAGCCATAATCATTCCCATCCTGAAGGGCGGGGACCCCACTGACACCAGTAACTACAGACCCATCTCTATACTGCCACCCCTCCAAAGCCCTAGAAAGAATAGTCTCTGACCAGCTAACCGAACACCTAACTAAGCATATGCTCCTCAGCCAGGAGCAGCATGGCTTCGCTCAGGTCATAGTACCATCACCGCTCTCACAGAGCTCACCTCGTTCTACATGAAGCCTCGAGCCATGGCTCAATTGCCGGGCCATATCGTGGACCCTAACCAAGGCCTTCGACCAGGTCAATCACGAGCTTCTGCTTCAGGTCCTCCCTACACTAAATGTGGTCCCCGAGACATTGACCTGGTTCAAGGATTACCTCGCGAGGCCCGTCTCATAACAAGTCAGGATATGCTCTACCTCTCCACCCCTAAAACAGTTTCTCTGGGGTCCCTCAGGGTCCATCCACAAGCCCACTGCTGTTCACCTCTTCCTAAACTCCTCCCTAAGGCTTGCAGCGGTCAGTTGCTCCTCTATGCCGATGATCTTGGTTCTGTTAGGAAACCATACCCTACCGCCCTCCAGCAGACCCTTCAAAGGCAATTCCGGAACTAGAGACCTGGTTCTCTGAACACCGCCTAATTATCAACTATAAAAACTAAGTCCATGATTTTTGCCCACCGCCAAAGTCCTTATAGTCAGTCTGCTCTCCTCATCAACAACGCAATAGGTTCCCTCTGGAACAAGTTTCGATTTCAAATATCTAGGTGTCACTTTAGACACCTCCCCTCTTACCAGAGGCATACCCAAATTCTCCTCCTCTATCAGCTCTAGGGTAGGCCTCCTGTACCGCTCAAGCACTGCTTACCCCAAGGCTATGCAGCTCGCAGTCACCTCCTCCATCCTTCCCTGGTGGACTATGGGATCACTATATCGGCTCAGCTGAACCCACCTCCCTGAATAGGATAAACATTGTCCTGAACAAAGCCTGCGCCTAGTCACTGGTTGTGAGAGGCTAACCCACACCTGTGATCTTTATGCTTTATCTGGCTGGCTAAACTTCCAACATCGATTACAGTTCCACACCTGCATCCTCGCAAAAAAAATACCTTCACCTGGCCCCATTCGGACTTTTTCCCCTTAATCAGTTCTGCACCTCACGGATGCAATACCGAGACTACTCCATAGCTCCCTTTCTTGTACCTCAATGTAGAACCTCTCTAGGCAAAGATCCTTCCGATACCGAGCGCCTCTCTGGCACAATGCTACCTCACTCACTTGCACAGACCCACAGCATCTCTCAATTTAAAACAGACCTCAAAGCTCACCTCCTTGAAAGAGCCATATGTGACTCGGCTAACTCTGCTCACCCAGATGAACCTTCCTCCCCTACTCTTGACTCAGGGTCTCACAAGGCCCCACGAACTCACCAATTCCCTGCCTGGTAACCCAAGATTGCAGCCTAACTTCCTTATCAGTCATTAAGTTTTGCCTGGAATACTCCTGTGATTTTGTTATGTATATTCTATCTGTTTCAAGTATGTTCTCTACTGTATCTGTCTTCCCTCCACCCTTTGTAACCGACGTGGAGCCTTTGCAAAAGAGTCTGTGACTCAAAGGTTTGTAATTCCGATTGTTTCCAATAAATAAATAAAATAAAAAAAACGGAAAAATCTCCCTCATAATCTTCTCTCATGTTTATCTCTTTCCCAGTTCAAGAAGTACTTCAAAGAAATCTTCTTTTCTCCTCCCATCTGTTACTATTCTTAACCCTCCTGTTTCAAGTTGTGTCTCCTCTCACTCCCCCCCTCTGTTTGCCCTTCCCTACCTGATACTCGATCCTAACCACTCCTCTCCCAACTTTATGCTCAATACTCACCTCTTCTGCCCCTCCAGGTGGCCCACCAGCACAGGGGAAGGGTGCCTGTCTGCGACGCTTATGACCTGGGTTTCGGGAACAGACTCGGGATGTCAGAGGGCCGTCTGGATGGAGAAGGATTGAGCATCCTTTGGACTGCTCTCCTTCTCTGGGTGGAGGGAGTAGAGTGTCCGGCATCATGTGACCTCTGGTGGAGGCTGGGAGACCTCCAAACTGGCACCATCTAGGTTGGGGCGGGGGTGGATGCTGGACTTCATTGCATGTCCCCACCCCCAACTAACATACAAAAAATGTGGCACCAGATGAATGATGCCGGCGCTGGTTCCTGCTCTGTGGTCAGGACCCCCTCTCCATCCTAAACTGTTAGAAAAACCCACCGGAAAGCCGGCAGCCCCATCTCGGGGTGTGCATGACTTGGGGTGCAGTCTGGAGGAGGGGGTTCACTGACAAAAGGCGGACATGGCAGGACGGTAATGAACGGATGACAGTCGGGGCCCAAATAAAAAAAAAAAAAAACCTCTTCTCCCCCTCCACTGACAGTCATCTTTTTGTTGCTTCTCTGTCCATACCTATGTAATATATTGTATTATATGGTAATATGCAATTATATTGTATTATGTTGTACTATACCGTATGATAATGTATATTGTGTTTCTGATACACTGATTTGTTTTCCCTGTCCTCACTGGACTATCACTGTTGTACTCACACATCTGTTCATGTTTTCCTTTTGTAATGTGCTATTTTACTCTGCATATCTGGAATGCGTCTATTCCCTGGGACGCCCCGGAAAAAGGGACATGCTTGTCCCAGTGGGCCCACCCAGTCATCAAAATTCAAATAAATAAAAAATAAATATGAACAAGAAAAGCAGATGAAAAAGGATTCCTTCATACAAAAAAAGAATGTGATGTCTCTTATCCTTTCTTAAAGATACCTTACTGCTTCCCCATAATCTTCCTGTTTGGAACAGTGTCTTTTAATTTGTAAAAATTGTCATTACGGAATATTGTCCCCTTCCCTGTGAAGGATGCTGTTTATAGATCCCTCACAAACCTTCCCCATGAGAGACAGCTGTGTACAGACCCTCACAGGTAAAGTTACAAGGATATCCATCAATGGTACTTCCCTGTTTGTTTACATTATCCAGAACTGCAATCATGTATGTGCTACCTTTAATGCAAGGTGTTATTTCCCCGTATGTTTAATATGGTAATAGTGCAAGTATGCAGATGAAGGTTCATAGATCGATCATATACCTGCAACAATGGGCCTCATGGGAGGCTTGACCACATGTTTGTGTACTTTAGATAAAATGTGAAAGACTGTAGCTGGATGTTTGTCCTGTAGGACTTTGTTTCCAGTCACTAATCCTATGCTTGTCTAGTACCACATCCAGTTTCTCCTTTATTTTCTGATGTGCCTGTACTGTTGGATCTGATCCTACTTTCCTGTAGATCATGTAGTCCTGAACAACAGTGCGGCCCCCTTATCTGCACCCTTAATTACAATACTTTGATAATTCTCTAATGTTCCTAATGCTGCAAACTGATTTGGTGTTGTTATAACAACTTCTTCTATAAACTGTTTTTTTAATGAAATGTTTCCGATTTCTCTTTTTATTAACAGAAAGGTTTCTATATTGGTTGGTATTGACCCAGAAGGTACGAAGTATGATTTATGTACTAAATGTGTACTGAATTCTTCTTTCTGTTTGAATTGGAATCTGTTTGTTCACATGTTCTAATATAAAACATCTGCATCTCCTAAATAAGGCAACAAATGAAGGGACCAGGAGCACAGGGACGTAGATGGTGCTATACAGAAAATTGCAAAAAAGTCAAAAGAAATGAAAAGCACACATCAAAGCGGACTAAAAGAGAAGCACAGCAAGAAGATATAATTCCAAAAACTGTTTAATCTTCTCTTAAAAAATGGCACAGTGTACAGCATCCAGCTTCAGGGATAGCTGGGGTAAAACAGAATAAACCTTACGTTTCACCTGGAGAACTGCTAGGCTTCCTCAGAGTCCTAAATAAGACTAAATTCATTCACTCTATTAAAATGGCAAAAAGACAAACCCTCACTTAACACGTGCATTTCCATTTCTGTATCTGTTTATAGTCTCTTTGATAAATTATATACTTTCTATTTCTGTCTCATTAATCTTTCCACCTGACTCTCATCTTTTCTTTTTATTGTGCCTCATTTTTGTTTTGATTTTTCTCCACCTGCTGCTCCTGGCAGGTTATCCTTCATCCCCTGTGTTCTGATGTATCTAGTGGATAAAATCCTGCCTGTAACCTCTCCTGTAGTGTCCCCTTTGTCTGCCTCTGGTAAACAAATGCTCTCTGTTTTTATAGCCCCATTCAATTTCTGTCTACACTACAATCTGACGAATATAGAGGACTGTCCAAAATGATGTTGTAATATCTCCTCTGTTGGTCTGGACAACTGCTAGTTTTAAAAAAAAAACTGCAAACTTGTCCATCCTGATAATGTTCCAGGTCCATTGTCCATCCTGATAATGTTTCAGGTCCCTCTTAAATTTATTTTTTTTGTACCTTTTTGGTGTCTTCATACTCCTCCAGTTTCTTATTAATTTTATCCAGGAAGCCCCGATACTGCGTGGCTCCATGTTTTGTTTGATATTTTTCATAGAATATATTTTTTCCTTGCTACCACTTCTATAAGGTCCAACATAAATTCTATGGAACATTTGTTCTTCACTCTGTTCTATCTGTTTTCCAAAGCAGCTACTGTAAGGCCCAAATTATGTTCCAGAAAAACTCATAAGCCCACAAGGTTCCTTTTCTGCTTAACATACTGCCCTAATGGCATTCCTCTTCACTTGGGTTTGTTTTTGTCTAAGTTGTTCCAATTTTATAGTTATGTTTTCAGTACTTCTTAGACCTCAGAATTGTTTTTTTAGTTTCAGTGCCTGTTGGATTCTTTCTCTATCACCCTGGGTAATATACATGGGAGCAGACTGGGCATATATAAATTTGTCCAGATCATCATATAGCATATTACTGAATAAATGTTCTTATATTTAGTTCCAGCACAAAAATAATTTAAAGCCACTGAATCTCATTGTGAAGAGGCCAGATGTAGCAGAAAGATTTTGAATTCTAAGTGCAGAAAAGTATATGCACATATGACTTATTAAGATAAAGGTGCATATACAGAAACTTAAGAATCTATACAGACTGATAATATTGCTTATATGCAGATGCCATGTCACAGAGCACTTCAAACATATATTGAAAACTCCAGGCAAGTTTAACTTGTAATAAAACTGTAATTATGTAGACAGTAACAAAACCTTCAAGCTTATTGCAAATAAAACAGTCCTATTGGAATGTCGAGCTGACAATTGAAAACTAAACATTTCTATATTGATTTAACTTAGAAAGATTCTTGTGAAAAACATTTTTCAGGTTAATTCAATTAACCAAATGGGAATGGAGAAGGATCTTATAACACAAATTCTTATGTACTCAGAAGATTTGGTAACAATTAAAGCCTTGGCAATCTTCTTCTCAAATGCAGAGAGAATTAAGAAAAAAAGTAAAAGAGGAACTGATTAAAAGTATTAAACGGAAAAATAGTGGAAAAGATAATGCCAGTACACTTGTAAATATATAGGGCAACAGATTTTAATACTTCGATCTATTTTACAAAGTATGTAATAAATGTGTGATTACTTTTTTTTTAGGTATTTATGTAGGTGTATGTGTTTTTATATGATATTGTCTTTTTAAAATATATGTTTAGTGTATTGTATTTGGATTGTAATGACTTATGGTCAAACAATAAAGTTCTACCTACCTACCTACATTGATTTGGATACATGAAAACTGTATGATGGTAGCTGAGGAAAACAACTGGATAATCACAGGATCTAGAAAAAAGTTTGAGCTTCTAAACAGTGCACCACATTATTCGACAGTTTTTACTTATAAAATGCAATGACACAGATATAGTTGCATCATTAGAGTTGGATAAAACTTTCAGGGGGCGACATCCCCCAAAACATGGACAACAAGCAAAATCCCAGTGTCGGGATTTTGTGTTCGGGATTCTAAGCTTGGGTAATAGTGTGTCGGGGAAAAGGGTTTTGGGTTTCTAGTAGTAGACCAGCTGCAATGCCTTGTGCCACTTTTACTACCAACTCACCCTCTCATACTCACCACTGCTTCCTTTACTCCTCCCTATCCATTCTCCCTCTCCCATCACATCATCAGTTCCACTGTGCTTCCATAATCTCTAAATATTGATTTGGGTCCCTCCTCTCATTTGAAAACAGAAGGTGGCAACAGAATGGACTAGCCAATCTGTGGGCAGACTAGATAACCAATAAAACAAAGAAAGACCATTCTAAGGCACTGCAAGGCAAAAAAAGCCATGTTAGCTTGTCTGATTCATAGCACTTTAATAAAACTCATAGTGAGCACTCCCACACCCTGCGTAATGTTTTTGAGCACCGCCTGTGCTGTTTCTCAAGGCCCTTCCCCTTATACCTATACCATCCCATCTCCTCTCCCTCAACCCCTCCTCCTCCTGCTCTGCTCCCTGTGCTCAACAGATCCACGTACAGTCTCCGTTTCCCACCCACATTCCTCAGTCGGGAAATCTGCTTCCTCATACTACATCCCTTCCCCCGGAACCAGCTACTCTCCACCATCCATCTCTCCCCTTCTTCCCTCCATTAAATACCAGATACAACTCCTCCCCTCTTGCTCCTTCCAACCCTCTTCCTAAATCCTTCCTTACCCTTGCCTGGTTTTTGACTACCCCATACCTCCTGTTCCCTCTTAACCACCTAGTTATTGCAACCTACAGTAGCTGAATTTTTTCAACCTGTTTTGACTCCTACTTTCACCATCAGCACAGATCTCCTTTACTCTGGCATTATGCACTTTGGGTTTGTCCACTTTTCGTACATGATTGGTATGCTAATTCCGTTGTCCTCCATATGCAATGTTTTGCCATTTTGTCTGTTCTGCACTCATCTTATGTTCTTTATATCATCTTCATTGTATACACATTGCCTGATTGGCTGTATTTTGTTTGTAATTCTGCTTCTTCCCTTCTCCTTCCCCAGGATTGCACCTGGAAATGAGCCTCAGCTCAGTGTGCCTTTTCTGGTTACCAATTTTAAATCAATCAATCAAAAAATAAATAAATAAAATTAGTTGAAATAATAAAAGACAGAAGACAGAAAAACATAATATGCAATATATGACATGTTTTATATACAGTAAATGGTCTGTAGAAAAGAGAAAATGTTTACAGAATTGTAAATGAAATGAAGAAATACCTGTTCTTGTGGGGGTAGGAAGAAATAGGCTGCTGGTTAACTAGGATCTGCAGCTTATCCAGTAGGTAGGGAACTGGGCAGACTAGGTAGGCCAAGTGGTCCTTATCTGCCATCAAAGTCTATGTTTCTGTTATATACATCTCAATTTATCCTAAAGACATGTCTTTAAGCCACAAAATGTTGATGTGGTAATTCTTGCCTAGGTGCTTTTGAAAGATTAAGCCAAAACAAAGGATCTTTTCAAATAATGTAGTTGCAAGATTATTAATTGGATCAGTGGTTCTTCAGTTTAATTCACAGTAAATAATTAACGAGAAAAAAGACCAAGGGTCTGATATTTAAACCATTGCAAAAGCAAAATTTAACCCATATTTGTTAAGTCTTCTTCTTGGCCAAAAATATCTGTCCAAAATTTCTAGGAATAACACCAGGATGTACAAAAGTCATAAATTCCATGAGATATAGGGTGACTTGGATAGTATGATATACTGTATGTGGAATAGTTGTCAATATGCATTAAGTATATGAACATGATGGCAGATGGGGACCACGTGATCCATCTATTCTGCGTGTTATTTGACATATCCCCCCCCAAGTATATTCCCTTATTTCAATAGTCTGCTATGTCTGTCCCAAGATATTTTGAACTTCTTAACTGTCTTGGCATCCACGATCTCCTGTGGCGGCCTGTTTCATGGCTCCACCAGCCTTTCGGTGAAGAAAAGCTTTCTTTTGTTTCTCCGAAATCTCCCTCCCGTTAGACGTCTGTTGTGGTCTCTAGTATGTGCCTCCTTATTTTCTTGGAAGAGGTTCTGATTCTGTACTGAGGTGATACCCTTTAGGTATTTAAACATTTCTATCATGTCTCTTCTATTTCTCCTCTGTTCTAGAGAGCACATGTTCAATTCTTTAAGTCTTGTCTCATAGGGTTTTACAGATGTGACCCACAAATAATACAATCATATATCACATACAAAATTTAACATTTCTGACCAAATGTCTGCGTGCATTTTACAAAACATTAATTAAAACATGCACATTCAGATAAGGTACAAAAATACTGAAAAGCAACCTTTAAAAAAACCCAATAGAGGTAGCTATTCTTTTTAAGGTGGGGTCTCTAGAACTGGACACAGTATTCTGGGTGTGGCCTCACCAAGGATCTGTAAAGTGGGATTATCACTTTGCGCTCTCTGCTTGTGATCTCTCTTCTAATGCAACTGAGGATGTTACTGGCTTTCTGTTCATTAGACTGTTTTGGTCAGGAGGTTGCATGACTGAAACTGTTCAGAGTACTCGTGCAAGCATAAAAATTGGTGGATATTGTCTCTGTGTTCTGCAAGGATGCAACCTTGTTGAGGTGCCAGGGAACCCACTTGGGAAGTGTTTCATCTTTAGCGGTGCCAGAGGGATGGTACCTTCTGCCTGAATGCCCCTCAGAAAGAGGGCCCAAAACTGTGGATGATCCCTGCCAGGCATGACTTCTGAAGGTGAGAGAGATGCCACCAGGCATACTGACATGCAACCTCACCTCCAGAAGCTAACCGACTTTTAGAAAACGTTATTCCAGAGGTGTAGAAGAATGGTACCTATCTTTTATTACCTTTGGCACCAAGGAGAGGAAAACCCCCTAGTGGAAGAAACCTATCAGGAACCAAGATCTAGGTCATCATCCCTCCAGGCCTGTGAATGTATTTTAAGTTAAGCAGGAGGATGTCTATGTGTTGTATTGCATTAGGAGGACCGCACATAGCAATCAGTACAGCACATACAGTAGTGATCCTCCTGCATGCTATATTGCATTAGAAGGATGCTATGACTATCAACCAGCACTCACTGCTTTGGATTGGAGGGATTTAAGATGAGTCTTTCCTTCTGTTTTATGTAGAAAAGTTCCACTTTCAAAAGGAGCTACTGAACACAGTCTAGTGACAAAGAAGTGCACACTCTTTGAGGACATCCCCTTTTTAAAATGAACAAGCACTAAATGGAATGACCTGAAGGAGCCATGAGGCACAGCCCAAGAAAAAACAATGGAGTCCACACTCTCAAGGTTCCCTCTTGGAGGTAAACCAGTTAGGCCTGGATGCTGAAGGAATGCTGGAGTAATGAAGACCCTGAGGAGGAAAAAGCTTGCGTAGTGCTGCTTCAAGCCTGGTTGCCTGGTTCTCTCCTCTGATTGCAATGCTCACAGGTACCTATGCTATAGCTGAGTCCTTGGGGGTAGACCAAAGAGTCATCAGTGAAGCCCATGAGGGGTGCTCAACATTTATCGTAGAGGGATTTTTTGCTCTTTGAGTGGTGATGAGCATAATTACAAAGCCTGTGTTCAGGCAGGAACAAACTGAATGTAGCTCAGTATAGAGTCGCAAGCATGAATATGACATGGTGGATAACATAATGAAGGAATGGGGCTTGATGCACTGGCTAGATGAAGAGAATGATAGAGAGCCCTGAGGAGAGGAGCTGGATGACTGCCTGGGCAGACTTGTGGAGATTATATGGATGTAAGCAGCAGATGAAAGGTGCATGCTAGGAACAAAAGCAAGTCTGTAGCATTTCTGGATGGCTGAGCATTGACTGAGAGCCAGGTGACAAACTACTGAATACAGAGCAGTCAACTAGCCAAGGGGCAGAAGAACCGCATCTGTGCTGTTGCTACAGAAGCAGTAGAACGTGAATGTGTGTGTGATACTGGAGTGGTAGAAGGTGAGCCTCATATTGATTGGTTTTACATCTGGTATCGGACAACATAAGATCAATACAGTAGATATGAGTAGGAATGATTAAGTTAATGTGGATGTTAAGGAGTAGCCTTCCACCAATGTATGGCAGTTAGAAATAAGGTAATGTGGACATCTGAGGTGTAGCATGATTGGTGTATGATAAGAATCAGGATAACAGCTGTGGTTCTGGGCAGTTTGTATCTACATACAACTTAAACACATTTTGAGTGAAAGCATTAATAACTCAGTTAAGGTACCCCCTTTGCACCCCCTAGATAAAATCTTTACTACCTAAAAGAGTTATAAAATTATATACAATATGGTTATAGACTCTAAAGAGAATTTGATGGAATACTAATCCAAAAATGTGAAAACTAAATTTGATGAAATACTAATCCAAAAATGTGAAAACTAAGTTAGGTACTAACATTTCACTAAATGACTGGGAAAGGAGCTGGATGAATATTATCAAGGCCTGTAAAGAAGCAAAAGGCAGGTTGGTACATTATAAAATTGTTCATTGATGGCACCACACACAAGAAAAATGTTTAAACTGGGAATTTCCAACACCAAAACTTATTGGAGATGTTTAAATAACAGCGGTAGTATAGCCTAGAGGTTAGAGTAACGAGCTGTGAACGAGCTTGGTACATCCAGCAGACTAGACCTGGGTTTGATTCTCACAGCCTACACTTGCATACTGTGTAACTCTGAGCAAGTCACTTAACCGCCCAGTGCTCCCAGGTTGCCCCTGAAAACAGGCACTTGTGCCTAGTGGGACTTACCCGGTCACCAAAGGCTAAAATAAATAATTTGGGCTTGTCCACTAATTCGGAAATTCTGGGACAAAGTTTTTGGGGACTGCGAAAAAATTCTAAATAAAAAGATTATACCAACTGATAAACTAGTAATATTGGGCATTACTTCTGACCTAGATTTATGGTCTAATCCTAATACTGTATCTTATGGTTACTGGCCCGTGCTGATCTCAGCCAAGAATATAGTTCTAAGAAGACGGAAACAAACTTCATCCCCAACCCTGTCTGAATGGCTTAAGGATATGTTCACCAGAGCAGGATATGAAGGGCTAGCTTTTGTTCGTAGTGATAGAATAGAGAAATTCCTCGATATCTGGAACCCGTTTTTAAACTCTATCTTCTGTAAAAATGCTACCTAAGAATATAGTAATAATACTGGTCAGGAATTTTAGTATGTATTAGTTGGATTGTTCAAGGATTTATTATGTTTTACTTTAAATTAAGGATAATATGACTGTATACTATGATAATTGTATTGCATGTTTTGTTGCTTCTTCGTCTTTTAAATAAAACTGTCAATTACAAAAAAAAAGAGAAAAAGGATAACAGCTGTGGTGTTGAGGGTTGAGACGCTGGACCCCACACCTCACTCCATGCAGGTAACTCATGAGAATGAGCATGGGTTGCCAGGGGTCAGCCGGGGGGGGGGGTCGAGCGTCCGAGGGACTGCTCTCCTTCCTGGGGAGGGATGACTACTTGTTCTGCCAAATGACTGCCACCAGGATGAGACCTGGTGGTAGTGTGGGTCGGAAATGGCAGAAAGTAGATAGTTCTGCAGGACCCTGCAGCATGTGTGTGTCTCCACATGCACATGCTGACAAGCACACTTCAGAGTGGGGAATGGGAGAAAATGGAGGAAAATAGTGAAACATGAATCCCTGCCTGCCGATCCCTTACCCGCCACATCACCAGGACCTGGGAGTCTAAGAAAAGATTTGTGATTCGGGGGGGGGGAGGGAGGGAGGACGGCCCCCCCTCCTGACTCTGCCATGGGGGGAATCCGTGGGCATATTCAGGCCAAGTAGGTAAGTACTGGGGAGATGTGGAACAGTGTTGGTTGGTGGGACAGGTATAAAGGGAGCTACAGCTTTTCCTGGCCAAGGAGCATAAAATGTATATGGAAAAAAGAATTAGGATAGGAGTATAAATGTTCTGGTGGCAGCCATGATATAGGGAGCAGCCAACTTGCCATGGGGCAGGAGAACTGTGGTCACACAGCTGCAACAGACAAGGGAACAAAGGATAGGGTGTAGCCTGGATTACAGGAGCTGGTTCACTAGGAAAGCCAGCCAAGGCAGCAACTGCAGAACATGGACCTGTCAACTTGCCATGTGGCAGAAGTCCCATGGACAAATGGCTGCAGCACAAAATAGTAAGTAAACAGGGACTGTATGATGTCTGGTAGAGTAGGCCCTTGGGGGGACTTGTGTGGCTCATTGCAGCTGGTGTATGGGCTGAAGTCTGAAGTACTACAGAGGAGGTATGTGTCCAGTAAATGCTGGGGCATATACCCCACTGTGGAACCATGGGGGAAAGCCCAATGCTCAGTGTGGCAGAACTCATTAGTGGTGAAGAGAGAACAGGGTAGCTGAGGGGCAGAAGCCCAAAGACAGAAGAGCTACTGAAGAAACCACATGTGGAACACAGCCACAGCAACAAAAGGAACATGACCCAATGGAGGTAAGGAGTGGGAGGGGGGCAGAAAGCAAGAACCAAGCCAGAAAGCACCACGTGTGGCAGGCAGGCACAAGCACCAGAACCATCAGAGAAATGGACCACCAAACCACCATAACACCAGGGTGTCCAAGAGAGAAGAAAGCAGCAGGGAGAAAGCACATGCAGCAGAACAGGAAAACTGAGCCAGGGAATAAACAGTGGGAGTGGAGGCAGTGAACCCAGGGGAGTAGCACAGTTGGGAAAACCTGAAGGCAGAAGGGGCACCCACTCATCAGGACAGATCAACACCAGGGGAGAGCTGTGACTGCAAGCAGCTGCTGGAGAACAGCAGCAGAAGCAGATCAGAGCACAATGAAGAACAGCAGGTAGCAGGCTGGTAACAGCAGGAAGGGCCCATTAGGATGGCCAAAAGGAAAAGGGGATAGGGGCTGTGGGGCAGCCATATTCAGGCAGACCTTCTGGACACTGAGGTGCTGCCCTATCTGCATGCATCTCTCTGGACTGTGGGATAAGGTAGTCAGACTCAGAGCAGAAGTAAACTGGGTCAGGAGTACCATCACCCCTATCCAGAGACCACCCAGTCCAATGCAACTGCCTCAAAGGATGCCGAGAACGAGGAGCACTTGGGTGACAGTGGGCTCAGGAAGGGTTAGAGCGGTCAGGCAGAGGCATATCCCAGATCCTATTCCACTCAAGAACTCATATGCCACACAGGCAAAAGGGGACAACCAAATAGAGGTACCCAGAGAAGTGGAAGGAAAGGATGTGGAGGTTAGCCAAGGAGGTGACCTCAGCGGGGAGAGCAGTGGACCCCAGAGGATGAGGATGAGGAAGCGAATCCTGGTGGGGGACTCCATCATAAGAGGGATCCAGCTAGGAACACAGGAGGGGGAGGACAGGGAGGTGAGGTGCCTACCAGGTGCCACGGCATGGAGGGATGGAAGGAAGATCCTGGGGATCACTGGGAAGGCAAGACAGGAGGGTGAGCTGGATGTCATTATCCACCTAGGTACTAATGACCTGGCAAATGGGGAGCCAAAGGAAGTTCAGGAAGAGTTTAGGAAATTGGGGAGGGGTCTCAAGCAAGTAGCTACTTCTGTCACTTTCTCAGAAGTACTACCTGCGAGAGGCAAGGGAGAGCATAGGGGTGCATGCACCAGGAACTTTAACTCATGGTTGAAGAACTGGTGCTGTGAGGAAGGGTTTGGATTCATTGGTGACTGGGGACCCACCTGGAGGGATGGAGGTTTGTTCAAGCCTGATGGTCTGCATCCGTCCTGGAGGGGAATCCAAGCACCCAATGATAAGTTTAAATGCTACATTGACAAGCATTTAAACTAGCAAAGGGGGGTGGCAGGCCAGCAAGGAGGGTACCTACTTGCTCACCCCCGACCGCTAGCAGTGGAAGCAGTGAACCGGAGGAATGGCTATCTCTACAAAGCAGTGTGCAAAAGATGGAGATTAGCACCCAAGAGGTGGGTAGGCAGAAAAGGGGCAAAATTCAGCAAAAGGGCAGACAGCAAGGAGAACCAGGGATAAAGGACAACCAAGGAAGGGTCTGGAGTAGAACAGTGAAACAGTCTAGGGAGGTCAAATCATGGAAAGCCATGTGTGCCAATGCTAGGAGCCTTAGCAACAAGATGGAAGATCTGGAGGCTGTCATGGTGCAGTCAGACCTGGACATTGTGGCCATCACTGAAACCTGGTGTAATGATAACCATGACTGGGAGATGGCCTTACCTGGCTACAACATATTCAGAAGAGACAGGGCAGGTAGGAAGGGAGGAGGAGTGGCACTGTATGTGAAACATTACATAAGGGCCACAGAGATCCAGGAGGAACAAAATGGGGGAGAGATACTGTGGGTTAAGCTGGAAAGGAAAATGGGACCAGCCATCCGCACAGGTGTGGTCTATAGACCACCAGCCCAGGAGGAAGAAACAGATAGGGAGCTGATGCAAGCCATCCAAAGGATGGCAGTCAAGGGTGAGGTAGTACTGGTTGGAGATGTCAATATTCCAGACGTGGACTGGAGCATTCCAGCAGCAGCATCAACTAGGAGCAGATTTATCCAGGACTCCCTTCAGGGTGCCTTCCTCAAGCAACTGGTCATGGAACCAACTTGGCAGAAGGCAATACTGGACCTTGTGCTCACAAACAGGGACAGTGTGGGGGGTAACAGTGGGGGAGCACCTGGGGAACAGTGACCACCAGTCATTGTGGTTTGAAATCACAGAAGGAGCAGAACCAAACTACACAAAACACGATCCTGGATTTTAGGGGCAGACTTTGGAAAATGGGGAGATACTTGAAAGAGGCATTAAGGGAATGGGGCAGGAATCAGAGGTTGAGGAACAGTGGGCAGTATTTAAATGGGGATTACAAAGCAAACAGAATTATGCATTAAGCAGGTTAGCAAGAGGAAAAGGGAGGAGACCATTATGGTTTTCCAAAGAGGTAGCAAAGAAAGTGAAAGCCAAAAAGATTGCATTCAGGCAATACAAAAAGTCACAGGCAGAAGGGGATAGGGAGAAGTACCAGGAGAAGCAAAGGGAGGCAGGGAGGTCAGTAAGGGAAGCCAAAGCTCAGACAGAAGAACACATTGCAAAATCAGTGGGTAGAGGGGACAAAACCTTTTACAGGTACATAAGTGAAAAAAGACAGGCAAAGGGAGGGATAGTGAGACTGAAGGGGGAGGATGGGGGCACATGGAGGATGACAACAGTAAAGCTGACTTATTGAACAGGTATTTCTGCTCAGTCTTTACTGAGGAAGAGGAGGGTAATGGGTCTGAAGGGAGTACAAGGGGTGAGAATGGTGCAGAAATGGACACAAGTCCCTTTACACAAGAAAGGGTCCTGAAGGAAATGGAAGTAATAAGAGTTGATAAAGCAATGGGGCCAGATGGGGTGCACCCCAGGGTCCTTAAAGAACTAAGAGAGGTGGTGTCTGAACCTCTGGCTATCCTGTTTAGCCAATCACTGGAAACAGGGGAGGTACCCAAAGACTGGAGGACAGCAGGTGTAGTCCCCTTACACAAAAGTGGGAACAAAGAGGAAGCGGGGAACTACAGACCAGTCAGCCTCACCTCGGTAGTGGGGAAGATCACGGAAGCACTACTGAAGGAGAGATTGGTGGAACATCTGGTTGTTAATGGACTACAGGACCCAAGGCAGCATGGTTTCACCAGGGGGAGGTCATGTCAGACCAGCCTCGTTGAATTTTTTGACTGGGTGACTAGGGAGGTGGATCAGGGGAGGGCAGTGGACATGGCCTATCTGGACTTCAGCAAGGCCTTTGACACTGTGCCATGTAGAAGACTATTACACAAACTGGGGAATATGGGTGTGGGCAGGACAGTAGTGTGGTGGATAGGTAACTGGCTGGGCGGCAGAACACAGAGGGTGGTGGTAAATGGCTGTCACTCCACAGAGGGAAGGGTGACCAGTGGGGTACCAAAGGGATCAATGCTGGGTCTGGTCCTATTCAACATCTTCATCAGTGACATTGCGCAGGACCTAGAAGGCAGAATTTCACTGTTCGCTGATGACACAAAGCTCTGTAACAGAGTAGACACACCAGAGGGTGTAGACAGAATGAGAAGGGACCTGCAAAAACTTGAAGAATGGTCAGGGGTTTGGCAGTAGAAATTCAATGCAAAGAAGTGCAAGATAATGCATATGGGGGACAAAAACCCTGGCACAATATATCAGTTGGGGTGTGAGGATATAGCATGCACCAAGCAGGAAAAGGATCTTGGGGTTATCATCTCTGGTGACCTCAAGGTAGGGAAACAGTGTGACAAGGCAGCAGGTAAAGCAAATAGGATGCTGGGATGCATAGGCAGGGGCATCACCAGCAGGAAAAGGGAGGTCATAATTCCGCTATACAAGACACTAGTGAGGTCCCACCTGGAGTACAGTGTACAGTTCTGGAGACCTTACCTACGTAAGGACATAGACAGGGTACAGAAGGTTCAGAGGAGGGCAACAAAGATGGTACATGAATTGCATCACAAGTCCTATGAGGACAGGTTGAAGGAACCGAATATGTACTCCCTGGAGGAGAGGCGGAAGAGAGGGGATATGATAGAAACATACAAGTATCTTACAGGGAGGAACAGGGTGCAGGAATACACTATTTTTAAGTGAAAAAGATGTTCCAGGACTAGAGAACATGGGATGAAGTTGGAGGGAGGACGAATCAGAGGAAATGTGAAGAAGAATTTCTTCACAGAACGGGTGGTGGACAAGTGGAACACCCTGCCAGAGGAAGTAGTGGGGGCTGAAACAATCACCGGATTTAAGAATGCATGGGATAGACATAAAGGAGTTCTGGAGGTCAGGGGTAAGGGGCAACAGACTTCTAGGAAAACATAAACTGAACTTACAAGCTCAAATGGGCAGACTGGGTGGGCCATAGGCCCTTATCTGCCGACACTGTCTATATATCTACTGTATGTATCAAGGTATCAGACAGGAAAACCAAAAGACACATGGCAGAGCATTGATGAGAAATGAGCAGCCATGCATGTGTCCCACTGGGAGAAGAAAACAGACATCCAAAGGACATGGGCCAAGTGCAGTTTTATACCACATGGCTTGGGGGGTGTAGCACTGGCCTCTGCCCACTGAACCACAGGTTTGACCAGTGACCCCCTCATTCCGGTAAGGAGTCCTGATACTATGGACAGTCAGGTTTCTGCCCAGAAAGAGTGTTAGAATTTGCTGGAGCAGCTACTGTATAATCGCACCGGTAAATGCTTTTAGTATCTGGCCTCATGTACTGTAATTTTGCAATGCAATAAAATTAAAATTATTCCTGTAATTCTTTTTCTAGTGAAGGCAGTACAATTTGGTTAGAGCATAGAACTGTGAAACAGGAAAGCAGTTTTGAGTCATAACAGAGCCTTTCACTGTGTGACATTAAGCAAGTCACTTGATGTCCCTGTGTGTGGTTCACTACTTCCAGTTGTAAAGTGAAGCAGAAGTGGGACACCACTGTAAATGAGATAATGAACCTCATCTGGGCTATCCTAATAAACTGTTAAATATAAATAAAATGAAATATATGTTTTCACCTTTGGGGGTGGGGTGTAATCTACAATGGTTGCGGTACAAATTGTTGCTTGAAAAATTGCCTTGCTGCCAGATACTGTCATGCTATGTTGACAAGTCTAATATTTTAATAAGATAATCTGTGCCACATAATTCATACCTACACGTACAAAATTACTTAGTATCAGATACAAGTCTTTTTTTCTACTTGGCATTTTTCCAGTGTAATTACTGAACAATCATCAGGCTTTTTAGTTTATTGTGTGCCTGGCTTTTCACTCTCTTTTCAGCAACCTTTCCTCCTTGAATTTCAGCAACATTATTGCCAAAAGAACACCAAGCCACGTACATTTTACAGGATTGCAAAATTAATGTTTGCAGGCCTCCTGAGATTTAGGCAAACAATTCTAACATCTTCCTGGAGCACTTATGGGGAAAATGCTTATTGTGCAAGATTTTTGGGATCGGCATCAACATTTTCAGTTACCTTTTAGGGTTCATAGCTGCTCCTTTGAGGTATTGGGTTAGTGAGCACATTCTCATTCGATCAGAGAAAATTTGGATGAAAGTCTAACTACCTACTCTGGATGCCTACAAGATAAATGTCCAGAAGACCTCCAGATGGATGTTGCACTATATTTACTCAAATGAATAACGTTTGTTGAACAAGTATCAAGATCTTTAAAATTAACAACATACTTAAGTTATTTAAAATATCTTCCGGCAGCTTTAAATGTATCTATTTTATATTTGTAATTGCCGTTACACAGTAACATAGTCTTGTGATGACAGTAGGGACTTGGGGTTCTTCTTTATGATTTCCCATCTTATGGGGCGAAACGCCAGACTGCATTTCTAACCGCCTCAGTAAGCTAGGCTTATGTGTCACACTTGTTTATTGCACTGTATGCAGTTGTGCATGCAACAGCTAAATCTATGTTGATCTTGAGACAGTAGCTGTTTTTTACCAGTGTGGTTCTCCATTTCATTGTTCTATGGGAGCCAAGAAATTTCCTGAAATTCAATGAAAAAACAGTGCTTTACCTCTTCCTTTAAGTGCCTGGGTTGGTGTGTATCGTTCCTCTTGTCTGCTGCTCTTGCTGCTGTATGGCAGTGACTATACCCAATCTGAGAATGGACGCAAACATACAAGCCTAACAGCTGGAATGTAACCGTATACTTGCAAAACACTGAAAAAGTAAAGCAAAGACCATTACAGCGACACATTCGAGATTGTCACTGTAATGGTCCCGCTGTTCACCAGCTCCGGTTTCACCAATGTTTCTCCCTCTTACAAATCAACTACCCTCAATGCCACTATCTTTTGTAGTTCAGATGCTTACTTATTTTCTTTTTGTATTTATACCTTGTTTTTGCTTTATATGTATTTCCCCATTGTCTCCTGCTTGCATGCTATGTTATGTCTCTAGATATGTGTAAGTAAACCTGGGTCACCCCTGAAAAAGGGCTTTTAGTCTCAGCGGGCCTACCCAGGCAACAAAATTCAATAAATAAATGAATGAATGAATGAATTCTCCTTCAGGGATTTGTCCAGTACTTCTTTGGAAGTTTGAACAGTGTTAGTTTACACAACCTCACTGGACAGGCTAGTCCATATGTTAGCCACCCACTGTGTCTGTGTGAAATAATTATTTTACCTTATTCTGTTCCCTCCCTTCAATTTTGAAGGCATGCTCTCCAGTTCCACTTGTACTCATCAGCTCAAACATCTATGTGTACCCCACCCAATGTCCTTTGCTATTCAGAAAACTATGATTTTTCTTTCCACCTTTCCCTCCTTTTTTCCTAGGCCAAATAGTTTGAATATGTCTAATTGCTCCTCATAGCTTTTGCCTCCTGTCACTAATCAGCTTGGTAGCCCAGTGCTAAACTCTCTTGATTTCTTCAGTGTTTCTTCTGTATTGTGGGGACCAAAAATGGACAGAGTACTTGGGGTATGGCCAAAGCAAGGCCTTGTAAAGAGAGAGAATCACTTACATTTGCTTGTTTCTGACCCTCCTCCTAATGCATCCCATCACTGTATTTGCATTCTTGACTGCGTCAGCACACTGACTGTCTGGCTTCATCTTGCAGTTCACAGTTACCCCAGATCCTTTTCCTCGGTAGTGCCGTCCACTGTTGCACCATACTGGGTGTATGTGCAATCCAAATTCCTTGTCCCTGGGCATACTACCCTGCACTTCACCACAATAATTTAAATCTAGGCTTCCATTTATTAGCCCATGCCTCTAATGTATGTAGGACACCCTGTAGTCCTACCATCTGCTCTGCTGTGTCCACTGTACTTGCCAATTAGTGTCATTAGCAGACGTCAGTAGCCTAGTGCTGACCCCCTGTTCTAAGTTATTAATAAATGTGTTGAAGAGCATAGGGCCCAGCATCCTCCCCCCGAAGGTACTCCACTCAGCACATCCCTCCTGTCTGAATAGTGACCCTCCACCACTCTCTGCTTCCTACTTGTCAGATATTCGCTATCCACCTCCTGTGGAATTTGTATTGTGTTAATTTCTCCATGTGTTTCCCATACAGTTCAGTGGCATAAGCCTTGCTGAAGTCCAGATACTGTAGACTACATCAGCTGCCTGCCCCCTATCCATCTCTGTGCTTTTCACCTCAAAGGAGGCAATCAGGTTGGTTTGGCAGGATCTGTCTTTTGTGAAACCATGTTGCGTGCTAGAGTGATCCAGTTTCATCTTATGTTAAACCAGAAGAAAACTGTTGCAATACTTTTTTTAATCCTTACTTTCTCACCTTGTTCTTGCCTGACTGGCTGAAATCTGGACTGGTTTTCCTGGCCTTTTCACCTGACTTACCTGGGAATTACCTCATCTTGGTGTACTCTTCACAGGACCTGTTCAGATGATCCCAGCTGTTGGTACAGAGCCTGCAGGGGACTGGGACTTCACCCCACTATGGTCAGAGGTGTTTTTCCTCCATTTCCACCCTGGCTTACACACATGCAGTAATGCAACGTGCATGCTCAATCTCCACAGAGACCCCTGACATACGGGCATGGAGTCCCTTTCCATGAACCTGTGGTCCTGCTGTGATGCCACCCAGATGCCTCCAAGTGGAAACAAACTAGTAGGATGCATATTTCCTCTTCCCCAAGGGGGGAGAGCTCTCCAAGAGGTGCTCGATCCTTCCTCCCCCAGTCAGCCACTGAGTAACTCACATCTGTTCCAAATATGGGTCACTGACATAGTGGTGGCAGTTCTACTGCCTTGCTACCTGGCCTGTTGCAATGCCTTTTGGCTCCAAACACTAGCTTATTGGGCTCTGTTCATTATTCATGCATGAAACATGTGTAGATACCCTGCGCTGCTTCACACCCCTAAACGGGTACATGCATGTCAGAATTCATGATTTCCAGCTTCCAGACTGTGGCCCCACCCCCCAGCATGCAGCAGTGAAGGTGAGGAGCATGGCTGCAGGGGCAGGTATCCAATGGGATGCCCATCCCAGAGCCTACAGTGGATCCCTTGTGTAGACAGGTGGGGACCTTGAGAAGGCGCATACCCCTGAGAGCAACAGGCGGTTGCCCATACAAAAACCCCCAGACCTCCCAAGCAGCACAGTGTACTGGTGCTGCCATGTGCAGGGGAATCCCGGCACCGCCGTGTCCCTCCGTTGACTTGTGGGGGGGTGCATAACCACTTATGCCTGGGTCTCCCCTGCCATAGCGATCCAGCCCCAGCCCAGCGTGCAAGTGCGTTAGTGCATACACACACCTTGTGCACCCCCCAGCATGTCCCTGTCCCACCCCCTGGCACAGAGCCAAGCAGCTGGCATGGGGATCCCTCATGCAAGGTGCTAGTGCATCATTTGTGAATGCCATAAGGGGGTGCTCAGGGCACCGCGGTGTGGCTGTCAGGTGCAGGAATGCCTACACGCCACCCTTATGATTTTTTAATAGAGCCCATTATCTCTGCTCCACTGAATATTAAATCCTACTATGATACTGTGTTGAATTTACTTTAGTTTAAATAACTGGGCAAGTTACTTGACCAGGAGGTGACATTTTCTGTTCATATTAACACAGTTGTTGCAAAGTGTTTAACCAAACTGGGTATTCTCTGTAGATTACAAGATACACTTTCTCAAAGTGCAATGATGTGCATACTTGAACAAATGTTACTACCAACTCTGGGTTATGGAGTGTCATCAATACCTCAGCCCCTAAATAGTCTCTGTATAGAATTGACTGTCTTTATAATGTTCTATGCAGCTGGTTCATCATTAGGTGTGCCCCCAGTGGTCAGAAGCAAGAGAAGTCAGGCTTTCCTTGATGTCTTTCAAGACTGTCTACTAGTGCAACTTGTATGAGAACCTACAAGACGGGACGCTGTCCTAGATGTGGTGCTCTCTTATTCAGATGCAGTTAAACCAGTAGTAGTTGTCAAGCTGCTCACAAACAGCTAGCCATTTCAATAGCTTGCTTCAAACAGGGGTTGTTCCAGGAGATTGGAGGGTGGTGGATGTGGCTTCTCTTCATAAAGAGAGGGACAGGGAACAAGCAGGTAACTACAGACCCGTCATTCTCACCTCTGCTGTTGGAAAGCTGATGGAGTTTCTAATCAAAGTAGATCTTGTGGACTATCTGGAGGCTAATGGTCTCCAGGATAGTAAACAGCATGGTTTAGTGTCAGGGAGGTTGTGTCAGACAAATGTAATAGTTTTTTTTGATTGGGTTTAAAGGAACTGGAAAAAGGTCATGCCCTGGAATGGCTGTATTTTGTCTTCAGCAAGGCATTTGACTTTGTGCCTCACAGACACCTGCTGAAGATGCTGAGGACCGTGGGGTAGCTAGGGACAGATGGGTGAAGAATTGGCTAAAAGGGAGATGAGAGTTGGTAGTGGTAAATGATATCAAATCAGAAAAGAGTGAAGTCACAAGTGGGATACTGCAGGAGTCTGTCCTAGGTCTGGTCCTTTTCAGCAGGTTAATCAGTGACATTTGAGAAGGGATCTGGGGTAGTTTAGGTCTTTTCACAGATGACACAAAGCTCTGTGGAAGAGTGGATAGCACTGAAGCAATTATAGAGCTACAGATAGACCTGCAGAGGCTAGCGAGATGATCAAAGGTCTGGCAGTTGAATTGCAAAGCCAAAAAGTGCAAAGTGATGCACCTAGGGAAAAAGAACCAGCCAGGGCAGAATACTGGATGGCAGGGGGTAAAACTCAGTACTGTGGCAGAGGAACATGACATCAGAGTCATTATTAGTGACACAATTAAGCAGGCTAGTAAATGTAACGGGGCTTGCAGTAAGGCTAACAGGATGCTGGAATGTATAGGGAGGGGTACTCACACTACAAGGAAGGAGGCGATACTCCCCCTCCACAGATCCTTGGTGAGACCACATCTCTAGTACTGTGTCCAGTTTTGGAGCCCTCACCTTAGAAGGGACAAGGATAGGCTGGAGGCTGTACAGCACAGGATAATGAAAATGATTCAGAGTCAGCAGGGGAAATCCTATGAGGAACGACTTAAGGCATTGAAAATGTATTCGTTGGAGACTTGAAGGAGGGTGGGGTCGATATGATAGAGACATTCAGATACCTAAAAGGAATAAACAAGGTGGACTTCAGGGAACTGTTTATAAGGAACACCAACTCGACAACAAGTGGGCATGATCAGAAACTGACAGGGAAGGTTCAGGAGGGATGTGAGAAAGTATTATGTTACGGAAAGGGTGGTGGAACTGTGGAACTGACTGTTGACTGAGGTGGTGGCAGCTGGAACTGTGGGTGGTTTCAGATGTGCTTGGGATAGAATGAAGAAGATAGTCATCGCAGGCAGAGACAAAGATGGGGAAGGAATAGGATTACTGTTGGGGGGTAAGACCCCGATTGACGCCAGGTCACAGGGTTATATAGTGACCTATGGGCAGACTGGATGGATCATTGGTCTTTTTCTGCTGTCATTTTCTATGCTTCTACGCTTCTATCACTGCAATATGTATGACCTTGAGCGATCAAGCCATATGGCTAGCACAGGAGCAAAATTCTGGGATGGCAAACTCCCTGACTACCTCTGTAATCTATTCAACCCTGCCTCCAAACAATCCTGCATACTAAAATCACAACTGAATTAAAAGTCTGCAGATTCCCCAGTGGAAAAAGCAATCTGGTCAAGCTGCAATCACTTTAAGGCTGTCTACATTCTGGAATAACTTGCCACCTAACATAGAAACTTAGAATTTGTCAACAGATAAGGACCACTTGGCCCACCCAGTCTACTCATTTTTCCCTAAAGTAACATCACAGACTCTTCTTGATCTCCAGCTCATCCTTCCTCCCCCCTTCCTTTTCAATAAGATTATCTTTTGCCTGTCCTATGCATTTTTCAACCGTATCACTGTATGCGCCTCCACCACCTCTGCTGTCATGCTGTCCCAGGAATCCACTGCTCTTTCTGTGAAGAAGTACTTCCTCACATCTCTCCTGAATCTACCCCCCCAGCTTCATAGCATGTCCTCTTGTTCTTGAGTACCATTTTTTCTGAAAATAACTTCTCTCCTGTACCTTATTTACTCCCTTCCCCCCTGAGATATTTAAAGGTGTCTGTCATATCCCCCCTCTCCTGCCTTTGGTTCCAGGGTGTATATAATGAGTTTCTTTAGTCTCTCCTCATAGGGGTTTTGATGCAGACTGTGACATTTATTGTGCAGAGAAAGTTAAAAGCAAGGATTTATTTTGTCCTCTCCTATTTTGCCACTTGTCTGTCTCTTGTCTGTCTGATTGCGCAATCAAATTTTTCTTGTGGTACCTAGGAAATGGCCACTCTGATGGCCCCACACTTTTCCTCTGTTATCTCCCTTCTTTCACTTGCTGTTTCTATTCTTTCTTTTCCCCCGCTTCTCTGTGATTAAAAAATATATGTGAATCTTTATACAAAACTGGGATCCCTTGATTTGCAAATGTATATACAAACATTATGGAAATGATTGCAGAAAGCTATTTGGGTTTCAAAAAACAACCATCTGTAATACAGAGGGTTGACCTTGAGGTGTATTTTGACCTCCATAAATAAGTGTATTTACAGAGATGTCAACAAGAGACCAGCTCTGGGACAGAATGCTCTATTTTGTTGCACCTGTTAAGACTAGATGTACTCTTCAGGATGGCCTCAGGAAAGAAATTGACAAAGTTCTGGTACACTTAGTGAGAAACAGTAAAAACAACTTACAACACTCAGGAGGCAGAGTTTAAACTGCCAGGAAAATACATCTTATAAAAAGAGAGGAATGTTTTGTTTAGAGAGGGACAGGGACATTGAGATTTAAACTGAGACAGAGGCTCAGAAGAAGGATTTTGTTTGTATTGCCTTTAGGAAGAACTAGTCTGTACAGTTATATTTTTCTATTTTATTGTTATCTATAACAATAAGATGCTACTTGCAAATTTTGTAACTTCTCCTGATCTGCCTATGCTTCCTGACTTATACCTCTATGAAGTAGGCCCTGCACCATTTTAGTTGCCCTTCTCTGGACCACCTCCACTCTATGTCCTTCTGGAGATGTGGTCTCCAGAACTGGATTCAATGTGCAAGGTGGGGTCTTACCACAACACCACCTCTCTCTTTCTGCCAGTGATACCCCTCCAATTGCAACCCAGCATCCCACTAGCCCTCCCAACTGCTTTGTCACACTACCTGGCCACCTTTAGGTCATCAGATATGATTACCCCAAGGTGTTTTTCCTGCTTGGTGGTCATCAATAACACTTCACCCATTTTGTACTCCACCCTTAGATTTCTGTGCCCAAAGTGCATTGTCTGCACTTTGTTTGCATTGAAACCAAGCTGCTATACCCTTGACCACTCCTCAATTTTTCCCATGTCTCTGCTCATCCTTTCCATCACCTGTATGATGCTTGGAGTGATGCTGTTTTTCTGGAAACTCATCCTTTCCACCCCCTAGAGTGTCCACCCCATTGCAGATTGTTGTGCCATCTGCAAAGAGGCAGACTTTTCCCTTTAGCTCTTCTGCAATGTTACTAATAAAGACAATAAAGAGGACTGGTCCCCTCGCTTATCCCTGAGGCACCCCGCTGGTCACCCTCCTCTGTGTAAATGCCATTTACTGCCACCCTCTGTCACCAATCCACTAAACAATTTATCTAGTTTACCAACTTTGTACCCAGTCCTGAGCACCCAGCTTGCTTACTAGTCTCATATGTGGAACAGGGTGGAAAGCGTTACTGAAATCTAGGTAGACCATGTCCACTGCTTCACCCTGATCTAATTCCTTGGTCACCCTGTCAAAGAAGTCAATCAGATAAATTTGATATGACCTTTCCCCCATGAATCCATGCTGCCTCAGGTCTTGTAACCCATTGGATTTGAGATATTCCACTATCCTTTCCTTCAGCAGTGATTACATTAACTTTCCGACCACTGTTGTCAGGACACTGGCCTATAATTGCCAGCCTCCTCCCTGCTACCATTTTTGTGAAGTGGGACTACATCTGTCCTCCTCCAGTCCTCTGGTACCACATCTGTTTCTAGTAAGCTATTAAATATGACTGTCAGAGGTGCAGCCAGTACCTCTCTTATTTCCCTCAATACCCTTTGATGCACCCCATCTGGCCCCATTGCTTTGTCCACTTTCAGATTAGCAGATCCCTTCAGGACTCTCTCCTCTGAAAAAGTTCTAGTGTCCATGTCCTCCTCCCTCCCTCCTTCTAGTGCTCATATTAATTTTTTGTTGCCCTTCCCCTTCTCTTTCCTCTGTGAACACTGAACAAAAGTCTCTGTTCAGGATGTCTACTTTTCCCTAGTACCCCTATGCAGAATCCTCTACACGTTTCTTTTTAAGCTTAGACTCTCCCTCCTGGTCTTCCATCTTTCACTTACATACAACCTGACCCACTTATATTGGACATCTTTATAGCAGGCAGCCACTTATAACAGACAGATCTGCCTTGCCAAAGCCAAAAGTGATGTCCATAATGTTAAAAATCCCATTTATACCATGCTCTGCAACCAATGTATAGCAGACACTAGGCTCATTCAAATGGCCGACTGTGAGCCGTTGTCAGTGGCTCACAGTGGCAAGATCAATGCCCCTGCCCATGTGTGAACCTTACCATTTTGCTGATTTTGTTGCATGGCGTTGCCACCACAATCCCTCTTTCCCTGGGTTTGTGGTGCAGTGTTGCTGGTTTTCTTTGCTGTGTGAACTGCTAAACCACCTTCAACACCGTAATTCCCCACCTACCCAACACTGACAGGGACAACACTTGAATCGCCAGAATGGAAAAGGGCAGCAGCAACACTGATGCCGTGTGAACGCAGCTCTCTTGCACTTCCAAAGAATTTTTAAGAATGATTAGAAACTAGCTGCTGTGGCAAGGTGCAGTGTGATCATCCCTATTGTGAGCACCTCTGTGGTCCTGTTACATGTTGTGAACTGCCTGATAATCATCCCCTTACTGTTTAGCTGGTTTGTCTGGCACTATAAAGACATCATTCACCTCATTTGATGCCTAATACCTGACACCTTACTCCAGGGGATTATTCCACAGCACATGTTGCCTTTCCACATAACCTCCCCTTCCTCTCCCTGAAGACTGCGGTTCAGCTCCCTGATTCTCCAATCAGCACAGGCAGTGTATAGCAAAATCTTACCAGTCTTGTTTATTACTCAGTCTCCAGTCAGCCATAAATAGCAATTCCCCATACCCCTGGGTGGCAGAGAAGGAGGTATGTTGTTATTTTAACCTCGATGAGTGAGCTGGGGCAAAGAAGATGCATATGATTTTAGGATATAGTGGACACCCCTTACAATGGACAAAACCTGCTTACGAGAACATGTCCATTATAAGAGGGTTCCACTGTACTAAAATATCTTGTCCCCTTTTGTCACCTGACATAACTTGTTCCTTGAATGCAAATGTTTCCAACCTAAGGCTGAAGCACCACTTTGCCCTATCCTGCACTTGCCCAAATTGACTTATTTCTTCTCAATGCCTATATTTATTGCATTTTGCTGTATTATTTAATGTTATACTGCTTCATATTCCTGGTGGTACAGTTATGCTATGTATTTATCACATGACTGTTTTGCTACTCTCTATTTTTCCATATTTCTCCTTCCTCTTCCTCTTCCTCTTCTCTTATTCCCCTATGCGGTTCACATCTATAAATGAGATTTGCATAATTCCCTGGCTAACCAGTTAATTTAATTAAAATAAGTATACTGAACCACCACATCTTTCATGATTGATTCAAACATGTTGTCAAACACTGAGGTAAGGCTCCCTGATCTCTAGTAACTGGAGTTTGACCGTGCCCTGTTCCTGAATAGTGAGATGACACCAGCAGGTTTCCAATCCTCTGGCACTGTTCTTATCTGTGAGGAGTCCTGAAAGCTATCAGCCAGGGGCCCAGCCAGCACCCCTTGTAACTCCACTATTACACTTGGGGAGCTATCACTGGGACCATGGATTCACGGGATTCCCAGATTCAGACCCTTCAAACACTTACTGGCTAATTCTGATTCCACGATCAGGAATTAATTTCCTTGAACCCTTTTTATTTTCTTTGTTCTTATGGAGACTCAATAAAATCAGACCCCTTTGGAGGGGCATGTTGCTGGTCTAGAATGACAACTAACTGCACCAGTGGGGAACGAGAATGAGGCATGGCAACTGGGGGAGACTCAGTGATGGGGTGAGGAAGCTAGCATCCAGGACACTTGGAGAGAAGCATACATTATGCACTGCCTGAGATGTGAAATTCACACTATCCTACCCTTGGAGAGTAGGAGGGATACATCTGCAGCCTTGGTGGGGTGGGTGGTAGGTGCTCTTAGGAAGTACACTGTCAGGTCTGAGCTGTAGTTGTAGGCATCAGAGGGGTGCAGAGAGTTGAGCAGGCAGCTGAGAAGGATAAGGGAGAGGAGGCTATCATCACCCATGTTGGCATGAATGACAGGGAACACAAGTCTTGAGGGCATGAGGAGGGCATTCATGGAACTCAGGATATTCCTGAAAGGAAAGGACTTCAGGATGATCTTTTTGGAGATCATTCTGGTCTTGGGAAATAATGAGTGGCAGCAGTGCGAATTTAGTTTTCTGGCCAACAGAGGAGCATTTTGGGGGCATGGGACAGCTCTATGGCCAGAATGGGCTGTACCTGTGCCAGGAGGGGGTGGGGCTCTGGGTCAAATGAATGGACAGGGCAATCAAAGAAGATGAAAACCCTACAGCCTCTAAATCCACCCTGGCCTGATTAGGCACCCTTTCCTGCTCTTTTTGTTGCAGTGCCCAAAACTACCACCTCACACCCACCACTGCTCCCTTTGTTTTGATCTTGCATTTCCTTTTCTTGAAGGTCAATGAATTTTCCACTCTGCTGCTCTGGTATCTAAATTCTGGTCCCTACCCACCCCTAGTACTCTCCTCCCTTCTCTCCACATCCCCTTCTAGCTACTGTACTAACTCAGGAACTGATTCTCATTGCTTCGAATCTCCCCTTTTCAGGACCTCTGCTGGGTGGGCCACCTTTTTACTACAGACTCCCCTATCTCTAGAACAACCTCCCTTATGTTATTCACTCTGCCTTCTCATTGTTCTCCCTGAAAGCCTTACTTCATGTTTACTCTTTCTGTTGTAGTTAGCTCTCTTATCCCAAGCATACTATGCTTCCTCCTGTTTATTTCTCCTGCTCTTTCCTCTGCAGCCCTACTTGTGTTTGGTATTATACCTGTATTTGGTTTCCCTCATGTTAGTACACTGTAATTACAGTATATTCTGTTGCAAGAATGCTGCCTTTTTGCACCTGGGGCACTTACCTATATATAATGCCTCATTTTGATTTTCTGCTTGCTGCCAAATTTACATCTGGAGTTGACTGAACTGTATTTTTACAGTACACTATTAATATGTTCTATAAGTGATATCTCAGTCCCCCTCTCCCAGGTCACACCAGGAAATGAGCCTTGGCTCAGTGCGCTTTTCTTGGCTGAAATTCCTATATAAATAAATAAATAAACTAGAGGATGGAGGAAGTGGCTGGGATCACCAAGGTCAGAAGAAAGAGGCAGGGAAACAAAGAGAAGAACAGAAAAACAGGGGAGTGCCGGGAGAGGAGATTCTGGGGAGTGCCAGGAGAGGAGAGGAGATCCCAAGGGGGTTTGGGTGAGAAAGCACAGATGTACAACTTTCCTCAATTGCATGCAAGCAAATATTAGGAGTGGATCCTGAAAAATGAGTGACCTTGATGGTCTAATGCATTTCTAGGGCCAGGACTTAGTGGCACTCACACAGAACTGGCTAGGGAAGAACATGACTGAGACACCAAGAGAGACATAGAAACATAGAATTTGTTGGTAGGTAAGGACTGCTTGGCTCACCCAGTCTGCCCATTTTGTCCCTTCCTACAATGTCACCACAGATCCTACTTGATCTCCAGCTCCCGATAGAGGGATGAAGACTATTCTGAATGGATATGCCTGGCAAGAAATCTGGTGGGTGGCTCTCTTCATAAGGGAGGAAGTCACTCTGGAAGATGAGGAGAACAATGGGGTGGATGGGGGCAGTGTCACAGAATCCATCTTGTTCGGACTAGGAGAAAAGGGGGATAAAAAGAATCACCCTGAATATATGCTGCTGGCCTCCAAACAGCTCAGTGGAGCATGATGCCCATCTGGTCAGGGAACTAAGGGGAGCAGCCCAATTAGAAGCAGGGATGATCCTCCTTGGGCTCTTCAGTCTCCTGGGTATAGACTGGACTATCATGAGAACAAATTGCAGGGCTGAAACTGACTTCATATCCACCTTCAAGAACTGCTTCCTAGAGCAGCATGTCCCACAGGGACTAATTTTTTGGCCCCACCTTTACCTTGTTCTCAACAGTGGTGAAGGTGTCATTCCCAGTGTGAACATCGAGGAACTGGTGGGAGGCAGTGACCACACCAACGATTTCATTCCTTTTTAAAAAGTAAACTCTGAATATCACCTTAGAAAACATGGGGTGTGGGAAAAACCCAGGGTTAGGACAAGAAACTATAAAATATATATTTTTGTGCACTATTTAACATGAAGTAGTGTAGCGATGTAATGTATATGGGATATACAATGGTGAGCTGTCAGATAAATGATTCATCTACACAAGTGCTGTTTGACCTCAGGTAACCTCACAAGTGGCATATGCCATGAATGAGGTATCTGAGGTCAAACAGCACAAGTGTAGATAAATCATTTTTCTGACAGCTCACCATTGTATATTTCATTTATGCAGTAGGGATGCTTTCTGTCAGTGCAGGGACATTTGCTTTTTATTGCTTATCTTTTTTTTTCCATATGTTTGTCAAAAAAGTGAAGAAGAAAACTGCATTTTCTGCACTTTTTTGCTAATTATAAAAAATCTATACGGTATCAATAAATGAAAAATCACTCATTTTGTAGATAATATTGTGCTGAACAACTTTCATGCTCACAGTACCATGCTATCTTTTTGTTTTAAAGTTATTCGTATTTGAATATGGGTAGTACTGATACTGAAGCTGAACATTCTAAATGAGTTCTGGAGTAATTTTAACATAGCGACCATATGGATACATTTTATTTATTCAACGGCTGTGAAGATAAATGGATTTATTCAACAGCTTCTGAGTCCATGCCTATTGCATAAATTGTGTTATTTTTTTTTTGTTAACTCTTTTTACTGCACCACACTCCTGGAACTGCCACTGCCATGCTACCTCCCACCTGAAGTTCACCCATCTGGGAATCAGGGACAGACACTCCCCCACCTATCTGGCCAGATGCCCGGCCTCATTCCACCAAGCAGCCGAGGGGATCGGGAGAGCCTGTGAAGTGGACACAGCATTGGGAGTGTGATGGCAGGGCACTGGAGGACTCCGTTCCCTATCCAAGGTGTGTTTTTTTTTCTTGTACGTGTTGCCTAGGGCATGGACATGCAATGGCATCCAGCTCTTGCCAGGCATGCTCCCATGCCTGGGTGAAAGACACCCGCCACCACCCAATCCCCTGTTATGTCCCCGCGCTGACTGTGACTACTCCTTCTACCTCCTAGAGGTTGCTAGTGCAGTGCTATGAGGCAACCCTACCACCCCAGAAGAAGAGAGCTGTCCTCCGGATGCTCGATCTTATTCCTTCCCTGCCGACCCCTGATGACCCGAGCTCATTCCCAAACCCGGGTCACCAGCATGGCATGAGGTGTGGCTTCCAGCACCTCAACCTCAGTGCCACTGGGACGGCTATAAATTGTGTTATTAAAATGTAATTGCTGAGATTTGTATAAGTGTATTGTTTTTACATAACTTTAATCCTATCTTGTAAAGGATTGATGAAATACGTCAATCAAATTAAATCAAAACCAGGTGACTTTCTCCCTAGTGACAGGGAAGGATCTCAGTGCCACTGCCACTAGGACCCAGAACATCAGAAAGGCAGACTTCGCCAAGATGAAGGACTTGGTATTTAATGGTCTATAGCAGCTGCATAAGTCTGGTAATGTATAGCATACATGGGACTCACTGACAAGGGTACTTGTAGCTACCACAGAAGTCCACATATCTGTAAGCAATAAAAGATAAAGGGCCGAAAAGTGACCCCCCCGGCTCAACAGGGACCTAAGGATCTTAAACAAAATGAAAGTCTAAGACTACTAGAAAAAGACAGTTTGTCTCCAGGACAGAGAGGAATATAGAGCAACACTGAAGGACTGCAAGGCAAGAACTAAGAAAACCAAGACAGTACTAGACGTCAGGATAGAAACATAAAAAGGTGTCGGCAGATAAGAGACTTTTGGCCCACCTACTCAGCCCTAGTTACTCTATCCACTCCCTGTCTACTATCTACTCTATCACCTTGACCTAATCACCTTGATCTAATCTGTCACTGGTCCTCACCTTATACTTCTACGATCTCACTGTGTCTCTCTCATTCTTTTTTGAATCCCGTAATTGTTTCCGACCCCACTACCTGCGCCAGAAGTCTATTCCACTCATCCACCACTCTTTCCATGAATTTTTTTCCTCACATTTCTTCTGAACCTCCCCCCTCTTCTAATTTCATAATGTGCCCCCTCATTCTTGAACATCTGTTCTTTTGAAAAATGCTATCTTCCTGTACCTTATTTTTCCCTGTGCAGTATTTGTATGTTTCTATCATATCCCCCATCCTCCTTCTATCCTCCAGTGAGTACATGTTCAGTTCTTTAAGCCTTTCCTGGTAGCTTTTCTCATGCATGCCCTGAACCATTTTGGTTGCCCTTCTGTGAACTGCCTCCACCCTCGCTATGTCCTTTTGAAGATAGGACCTCCAGAACTAGACACAGTATTCAAGGTGTGGTATCACCAGAGATCTATACAGGATTATTATCATCTCCCTCCTGCTGGTGATGCCCCTGCCTATGCATCCCAGCATCCTGCTTGCCTTCCCCATTGCCTTATCACACTGTTTTGCAACCTTTAGATCATCTGCAGTAATCATCCCCAGGTCCCTTTCCTGCTCTGTGACTGTCAATGTCCCCCCCAATCTATATGTTGCCCTCGGGTTTTGTGCCCCATATGCATTATTTTGCATTTTTCAGTGTTGAAACCCAGTTGCCAATTCCTTGACCATTCTTCTAGTTTTTTTAGCTCGTTACACATTCTATCTACCCCCCAACCCGGTGTGTCCCCTCTGTTGCAGAGTTTTGTGTCATCTGCAAAGAGGAATACCCTTCCTTCCAGTCCTACAGTAATGTCACTAGTAAAGACATTGAAGAGGACTGGCCCAGTACTGATCCCTGTGACACCCCACTGGTCACTTTGCCCACACCAGAGTGGGCTCCATTTACCACCACCCTCTGAGTCCTACCACTCAATCAACTCTCTACCTATTTAACAACCTTAGTACCCACTCCCAGTTCCCTCAGCTTATTTACCAATCTTCTGTGTGGAATAGTGTTGCCTTTTTGAAATTCAGGTAGGCCATGTCCATCACCCCTCCCTGATCCACTTCCCTGGTTACCCAATCAAATAACTCAATCAGGTTTCCCTGACCCCCCCCGTGAACCCATGCTGCCTTGGATCCTGAAGACTATTGGTAACAAGGTGTTCCCCGGGCATTTCCTTTAACAGTGATTCCGTTACCTTACCAATCATAGATGTTAAGCTGACAGGCCTGTAGTTACCCACTTCCTCCCTATTACCTCTTTTCTAGAGAGTGATCACATCTGCCCTCCTCCAGTCCCCCAGTACCACCTCTGTTTCCAATGACAGGTTGAACAGGGATGTTGGAGGTGCTGCCAGCTTCTCTCTGAGTTCCTTCAGTATCCTGGAATGCATTCCATCTGGCCCCATTGCCAATCGACCCATTTTTTTGGGGGGGAGGACAGAGTTGCAAGATGGCCACGGTGCTGCTCTGCTCCCTGCTGCATGATACTTGTTCCCCTGCTCATTGAACAGTAATGGCTTTAAGTCAGGTTTATGAATGAAACTCAAGTTGTTTTAACTTCTGGCCTGTGGAACTGCACTTTTTTATAGCATGGAAGCTACATAAAATAAATGTTTACCCCTAAGCAGTTGTCCTGGCAAGACATTGGTTTCCAGCACTCTGTCGGCATTTTGTCAGCCCTCTCCTGAATTGGAGTGTGTTAGGGTGCTTAGCCCCGATCAGATTCTTGGCAGTCGTAGAGATGCAAAAGAGACATGGACTAGTGGCATACTTGGTAATACAGTAAAACATGTTTATTACACAAAAGATAACAGTTACCCTAAGCACGTCTTACTATTAGACACTGATAGCCAAAGGTTTCCCAAATACCCCAAGGAGTGAAGAAGGTCTTGAGAGGAATACCTAATACAGTAAGTTATGTGCTAATGATAGTTGTCATAGTTACTAAAAGACTAGATACATAAAATAAGCCCTACTGTCAAAAAGTTAGGTGGCTCCACAGTGTTATCTATCCTTATACATTATTCATAAAGTTAGATATAAAATAGAACAAAAGGCTCATACAGAGTGCAGGATGTAGTGCAGTAATACATAAATACACAGTGTGGCAGTACCGTCTGTATAATGACTTCTCAGAAGACAACAAAGACACAAGTGTGCCTTGGTACATTACATGCTGTATGTTACTAAGCAAAGTAAAGTAAAATCATAATGTTTCCCAGGTTACTTACACTTGTATGGTAAGTGCCAACACCCTACAAATTAGTAATGATTTGACATAATATATGTAACATAAGGTTTCACTAAGGTGCACAGTGGGATGCCAATTAGAGTGTGGGGACCTTGCAGAACATTCCCCCCATGTTGCCTTACCAAAAAGGCAATAACACTGAGGGAAAGTAGTGGGAACAATCTCCATCATTTACAGACCCGATACACGAGCCTTGTAAAGGAATTTGAGTTGTTCATGATGTTGTTTGAGCATGCGTCTTAGATAGCAAAGTGTTAGTATCAAAATTGCAATTAAAAATGCTTGAATAATAACAAAACCTTTAAAAGTAATTTCTAACCAAGTATTTGAGAGTGCAGTATTTAAGTCCCCATCATGAATAAGTGTGTTCAGGGCATCTCCAGCTTTGGAGATATTATTGCTGATGTAGATGAGATGTGTATCGTTTCTATCTAAAAGTCATTTCTAGGTCATCTTCAATAGGTCGATATGGACAATGAAAATGGGTAAATACTGAGAGAGAGCAAGCATATACTCAGGGTCACTGTCAATAACATCTGGTTCTGTGATGGGAACAGGAGTAATCACTGTATGACCAATAACTGTGGTTTGATGAGGAATAAAACAGAAGTTAGGAAATTGCACATTACAAGTCTTTAGACAATGTGTATAATTTGTCACAATGCAGTACTGACCATTAGAATTACAAGACATTTTAACAGTAGGAACCCTCCATTTTCTCAGTTGAATTGGGCAGGTGAAAGATTGATGTGTGAGTCTTGTAGTCAGGCGATGAACCTCTTCGGCATAGTTCTGGTAAAGTCGTCCAGTGTTGCCCTCTGGTGATGCTGTTGATGGTGCCCTGGGAGTATCAGTATCATTTAATTTAACGTCCAAGCCCATTGTAAAGTACCAATCAATGCTGTCCAGTGAATAACCACATACTAGTTTGATGACGTCGAAAATGTCACAATGACACAAGTAATGATATCCCTTCTTAGCACAACAAACTATATGATGTGCCACCCATGCTTCAAGGGTGGGATGGAAAACCAGAAGAGGTGGAAGTTCAATGTGTTCTCTGTATATATCCTTGTCAAGGTGCCCAATGGAGTGAATGGAAGCTAATTGATCAAAGAGAGCTGTAGTGGGATCAATATGTGGTAAAGAGGGGGGTGTGGCTAGCTGGCAAGCATGGAGGATGCTTGCTAACATAGCTTCCTAGGATGGAGGCTCTTAAAAGTTATTTTCATCTGAAAGATTGATTTGGGGCTACTCCACTGGTGATATTCCACTTCCCTGACCTGATGGCTTCTAGTAAATCGAAAAATCGGCAGGCAAAGTTGCAATTTCGATCCAGGGCGCCAACTAATAAAATCGAGAGTAATCCACGCGGTTCTGAGCCTCCCTCACCAGGTGCTAGTGCAGATGGCTTGTAGATTGAGAATGGCAGGATGGAACTCATTAAGTTGCTGGCAGGGGTCCACGACACCTTGGCGCAGATGCAGAGCGACATGAAGGCCAGATTTCACAACTTAAACACGCAATTTACTCACCTTCAGTCAGTGGTCACCAACCTGACAGAAACCACCTCCACCCACACTTCACAAATCTGCGAGCAGGAGTGGAGAGTCAGCGATATGGAGAACTCCTTTGCGGGGGTCACAGCTGAGAGGAATGGCCTAATGTCCACAATATCTGACCTCTGAGAGCACTTAGACAATCAGGAGAATCGCTCACGAAGATCCAATATACGGATCGTAGGGCTACCTGAGGGGCTAGAGGTGTGGAACCCCAATGCAGAAATACACCGGTGGCTTATCAGGCAACTAGGTCTCCCGGAGGAGGCCATGGGTTTTGAGATTGAGCGAGCACATCGGGTGGACCCCCCTCCTAATCCAGGGGATCGCCCTCGACATTGCTTAATTAAATACTTGTGATTCAGGGACAAAGAGACAGTGTTACAAAAGGCCAGAGAAGTTGGCCCCATAAAGGCAGAGAATTCAACTGTATATATGCATCAGGACTATAGCAGTGATTTCCAGATGAAGTGCCAAAAGTTTAACCCGGTGAAAAATATGATTTACAAACTGGGATGGAAATTTTCATTAGCATATCCAGCTCAACTGCGAGTGGACAGACCAGGGCAGAGTCTGCGTTTCTTCACTTGCCACAAATCGGTGGAGAAATGGCTCAAGGAAGAGGAGACCTGGAGGGACAGTGAGGCCTAATGCTGAGTGAGCTATGTATAAATTGTTATAATAATTGCCTCTGTTATCTGCTCAGAAATCCTCTGTTTGTTTACTTTGTTGTAGTAGCTTTCTTATATAAGAATTCTGGGGCTCTTATTTCTGCCTTGAGCGTTCAGCACTACAGGTTACTGCGCCACACTACTCTGTTTATTGGAGCTTAGCAGGTGGAACTGTACTACTCATCCTATACCCCCAACCGGGTCTGGGGACTCGGGTGTCAGCAGGGAGTACTTATTCCATCCTTGGTGCACTTTAATAAGTGGGCTACTCTTTTCTGGGCTCTCTACATGGCTGGGACTCAAGTAGAGGAGAGCTGACTGCTACTGCTATGGGGGGATGAGGAGTTCATTTGCGGGCCTGGAGAAGTGCCCTGGGAACTCTGCAAAGTTATGCTTCTATGGTGGGTTCTATTTGGACTCCCTCTTGGCTGCTCAAGAATGGACTGTGATACACATTATAGCTCTCTTCTTATATGGAACATTATGCCTGACTGTGCCTAGGGGCACGGGTGCCAGCGGGCCAGTGCCAAGTTTCCCTTTGGGCTTATCATTTGCAACCTCTCTTGGATGCTAGAGATCAATACCTATATGCTATCCTGTGGAAGTTTTCAAGACTTTGGGCTATATTAATATTGGTTCAAAGGCTAATTATAAAAGTTTAAGCTGCAGTTAATTTATTTATTATTACTATTAACCAGAATTCTTTGGTTTTATATTTGTCAGGCTGAATGTTTAGCACTGTTCTAAATATTTGATATTCAGCTGACTTGAAACTTTTTTTATGCCTGTAGGCCACCACCCCCTTCCAACTCATTGACTAGCAATATGGGCAGAAGTTGTTTGGGCTGTCTACTGTTTGTAAGGGGAATGCTGGCGGGACTTTATTTATGGGGGGGGGGGTGCTCAGTCCCGTTTGGATTGAAGCAGGGATCTGCTGTTAATGCTTCAGGGGGAGGGATGTGAGAAGGTTACTGTTATGGGGGGGAGTGGCTGGGCTAATGAGATCGAGAGCATACAGCCCTTTATCCTTGTGAGAGAAGGGGAGTGCCCACTCAGAAACACCTCATTCTGCTGTCCTTGGTGCATGCCGAGTTGGGGCCTCTTTTCAAGGTGCCATTGCTAGTTCAATTAACCTAGTTACACAGTTGGGGTGTGTTTTGGGGTTATGTAGTTATGTTTGAGGTGGGGGGGAGTTGGATTACTTGGGGAAAAGAATGTGGATGCTTACTTGTTACATACCAGAAAGGAATACTGCTTTAGGATGCTGTTTAACAATGGGGGATGATACTAACTGCATATCCTGGAATATTAATGGCCTTAAATCTATCATAAAGCATAAAAGGGTTATGGCGGAGGTCCACAGATGTAAGGGGTCAATAATCCTATTGCAAGAGACCCATTTCTCTCACCCTGAGTTGCAGAAAACAGCTGACTTTATGGGAGGTATTTGGGTACTTCTTTTTTCCTCCAAGGCTCGTGGTGCCTCCATTTGGATCCCTAGGGGTTCCCCAATACAAATACTGGACAAGTTGGTGGATCAGTTCGTTTGCTATGCACTGGCAAAGGTTGAGGTCCTGGGTAAAGGAATAATTTTGATAAGTTCAATATACGCTCTAAATGTAGAGAACCCTGTTTTGTTTCAGAAGCTAGCACTGGACATGTCCTGTTGGGAGGGACCCTGGATATTGGGAGGTGATTATAACTGTGTCATAGACACAGTCCTAGACCGATCCAATAAAACCCCTATGCACAAGTCTCACAATGCAAAAGCACTAGAGGTCTTACAAGGTGATTTTGATTTAATGGATGCTTGGCGCCACCTCTACCCCTCGGGGCGGGAATATAGCTTCTATTCTCTTGCCCATAATTCTTATGCTCGCATAAACAGGCTACTGCTCTTGAGCACTCGAATAATACAACTGGGGGAAGCAGGGTACTCACCAATTCTAATCTTGGACCATGTCCTCTACTATATTAACATCCATGGAACTGGATCCCCTGCGGGTGCCAAAGCTTGGAAGCTGGACCCGCTTCTTTTATGGAACCAGGAATACCTTTCCTACATGGGGACCACCCTATAAGAATTTTTAAAAATTTAACTACTGGGGAGACACCTTTCACTGTGCACGTTGGGAAGCTCTGAAAGCATTTGTGAGAGGGCAGACTATTTCCTTTGCATTGCAAGCAAAACGTACTGCCACTAGAAAACTGGAATTTCTCAGGAGCAAAATTGCAGCATGTGAAAAGGCGCATATGTTGAACCCCATAACACCCCTCTATGCCATTGTCCAAAAGTTAAAGTGGAAATTTAACACTCTATCCAGTGTACAGTTGGAGAGAGCTATACTCTTGTCTAGTTCAGGTCAGTACTTTGATGGGGATAGGGCTGGGAAATATTTGGCTTGGCAACTAAAGAGGAAAGGGTCTGCAAAATCAATAAGCCAGATGCAAGACACACATGAAAATTTAGTAAGGGGAGCCAGGGACATAGGGGATACATTTGGCACCTACTACAAATCCCTTTACACCTCCGAATGCAGTCCCTCACAAGAAGAATATGACCAGTTTTTTGACGGGGCCCCCCTCAATAAGATCAATGAAGAGGCAGCGGGAAATCTTGACTCACCCTTAACCAAGACGTGGTAAAGATACAGTGAAAGTCACAAACACAGTGCCTCTGATGGTGCAACGATTGGAATTATAACAGGGTCCCCTATTGGGATGACAGGTGACATAACCTAAGTTACGTGCAGTTGACATGGAACAGAGTGTGATCTGGAGGTGCACATTGTGATGCAAGCAGTGGATTTACAGTGGGGACAGTACCATTTAGCAAGTCTTCTGTCATGAATAATATCTGGAATACGTCCAGATTCTAGATCACGGAAGAGATTATTGACAGTGGTTATCACATAAGGGCCATAAGCAGAGCAGAGGAATTCCTGGCAATATATTGCTTGTCTGCCTCTTTGTTATTCTGTTGGACAAGCTCATTAATCTTATTCTTAGTATCTGTAAAACTTTTGGCAATATCGTGCATGTTATACACGGTAAAGTGTTCTTCTTGACTAAGCCCATCTACACCATGCAATAAGGGTGGTAGTATATAATTTTCCATGCCATACTGGAATTTGGACATTTGACTAGTGATAGAGGCAATATCTGCTCTGTTCCAGATGGACATGCCGGTTTTGAAGAGACCGGAAATAGTGCCTGTGGCACCAGTGACATCAGCAGTGTCATGCCTCCTATGAGAAGAGGAAGAGTTGGACTTTTCCTTGTCATTAGGGATTGGCCTAGACCTGAATAAACGTAAGTGTTCAATAGTATGTGTACCAGATACTGGGTCTTGTGTATGTGTTTAGTATGTTACAAGACTGTCTAATAACATAGTACTGAAAAACTTAGATGTGTTTGTATTATGGCACATACCAAATTCAGCCATATTCCAATAAGTAAGATTAAAAATAACTGGAACGTTCATATACTGCATATTGTTAACAAGGGTACCTGGAAGGGACATGGCAGTGAGACCACTGGTTGGGCTAGGCTCCTGTGGGGGACAATCAGTCAATTCAGCTTCTATAGGGGGTGCAACAGTCAAGAACATACAGTAGCTGCTGTAGCCTTGTAATGATGATTACAAAAGTATTTTGCGGAGTCTTGTGGGAACCTCTCACAAAAAGCAGGGTCGATCAGAGCAGTTAAATTATATAAACCAGAATGTCTGTGACTGGCTTGGTGAATGGACAGGGTACCATTTGGGTCAATGCTGGTATTGGGACAACCTTGGAAAGTGCCTTTTGCAAGGCGGGCAACAGGGAGTGTCTTTCCATTGTTGTCAGTTTGCCATTCAATTTGGAGGGAAGTTTTGTCAGGGGCCACAACTGAAGCAGTGAGGCAGATGTCCTTGCATTCCTGGACAGTAATCAATTGTTGGGAACACCTTTGTTAACTCCTTCAGGGATGATGGTGTGTTTTTTTCTGCTGGAGTCATGTATCTTCCCTGAGGATGATCAAGTAGTGGAAGGAGTTGTCTTAGATGGTTGCTTTTGGATATAGTTTTCATATTCTTGCCATGGACAAAGGGAAGTGTTCCTAATAGCAGGAGAGCCAGGTGCAAGATAGCCACCTCGCGGGAATACCTGTGAGGAAAAAGAAAAGGTCAGTAGGTACAATTCAGCCCAATGGGTTTGGGAAAAGTAATTATGCTCCTTTGTACAGTTTTAACTGGTTAGCATGCAATCATTTCTCAGTAAGTTTCTTCTGCTGAAGGAGTCTAACTTGGTAGACTGCTGGACTGAGTTTATTGACGATGGGGTAGGGTCCTTCCCACTTGTTGGAGAATTAGTGTGCAGGGTGAGCAAATCTGAGTACCATTACCTGATCTCCGACTTGCCAGCTCACTTCTTGTGCGTGTTTGTCAAATTGGAATTTGGATTGTTGTTGGACCTTGCCCATACGGTGTGCAGCCTACAAGTGGGGTTTAACAATATCATCTCTGAGTTTTGGAACATATTTTTCTACAGACACTCTATCTGCAGTGGGTGTGTTCAGATCAAACAACAAGTGTTCAGGTAGTCTCATGGTTCTACCAGTCATCACTTCAAAGGGTGTCAACTTTCCATAAGGAGTAAAGGCAAAAGGGAATCCCAGTCCTTGGGATTGTCCTTGATAAATTTGGAAAGCATTTGCTTAATCTGTCTGTTGGCACTTTCTACCTGACCTCATGATTGAGGGTGGTAGGATATGTGGAACATCTGGTGTACCCCTAGAAGTTCAAGTGTTTCTTGCATCATCTCACCTGTAAAGCTGGTTCCTTTGTCAGAGTCTACCTTAAGAGGTAGGCCCCACCTGGAGGACAATTGTTCTACCAGGACTTTTGCAACTGCCTTGGCTGTGCATTTCTGAGTTGGGAAAGCTTCAACCCATTTGGAGACTAGATCGGTAACCACAGGTGCATACTTGTTGTTCCTGCTGGTATTGGTCAGGGGACCAATAAAGTCAATTTGGATCGCATGCCAAGGACCAGATTGTCTCTGAGGAAGTAGTATGGCATTTGACTTGGTTGGGACAGATTGTTCTGAGCACAAATCAGACAGTTTTCTATGTAGTGTCTGACATCCTTGGTGATGTCTGGCCACCAACCAACAGATTTGAGTCTCTGGAGTGTATTGTCTACCCCATGGTGTTCATCAGTTGAGGTGTCATGAACCTGGTGGATGAATTCAGATCTCAAGGATTCAGCTTGTAGTTTGAGTCGTTGGACTGATACCAGATCAGTTTATTGTCCTGGGACAGATGCAGTTGGTTTGCATGTCTTTTGTAAGGGCTGTGAATAGACAGTTCTTGTCCAGTTCCTTTGTCAAGGAATCTAAACACATCTTTCAACTGAGGGTCAGATGTTTGTGCTGTGGACAGGTCCAGTGGCACAAAAGATTCAGGTTTCTTCTTTATAGCAGCTACCTGTACAGCTGCTAGAGCATCGGGGTTAGCCATTTCCATGTCCCCCCCCCCCCGAGCACCCTTTTTGGCAAGCGTGTCTGCTCAATCATTGAAAGAATGGTATGGATCAAACTTTCAATGGGCCTTCAGTTTATGAATGAACAGTTTATGTTTAAAATGTTGGGTCAGTTCGTGAATGTATACAAAGAGTGCTTTGTACTTCACTGGGTGCCATCAGAAGATGCAAAGAAGTTCTTCTGCCAGAAAGGTAAACATTCGGTCAGAGAAAAACAGACCCAATTAGAGTCTGTAAATATGATGGTGTCCTCAACGCCATGTTGTATCAGTTTGAGGGCGAAGGCCACAGCTGCCAATTTTGCATACTGAGATGATGCAACACTACAGTGCTTGGAGGCACAAACAATGTTACCATTGGGATGCATGATGAGCACTCCAAATCCGGCTACCTGTTCTCCTTGATTGTATGAGGCAGAGCCATCAGTAAAGACATGATACAGGGAGGTGTCAGCAAGGAGTTTGGGAGTAGCGGGAAGAAAAGAGTTTGGTTCAGGCAAGTCAGGTGGTTGGAGTTTACAGTCATGTGGGGCCTGTATATCATGGTCCTGGAGAAGAAGAGACCAGTGAGTCCATCTGGTGTTGGATACTGATCCATCCTTTACTCTGTCTGATAGCAAGAAAGTTGTGGGGATGTGGTTAGTGTTCAGAACGATAGGTGAGTATCCAATGATATACAGAAAATGCTTGACAGACCAGTAGGTAGGCAGAAGATTTCTTTCACAAAGACTGTACTTCTGTTCCACTGGAGACAGCATTTGAAATGCATAAGCAATAAGTCTCAATGTACCATTCACTTTCTGAGCAAGGACAGCAGACAAGGCAATGTCTGAAGTGACTGATTACAAATGGAAAGGTAAGGCTGGATTGTGGTTCACTAAGGCTGGAGCAGAGGCCAGGGCCTGTTGCAGAAGTGTCATAGCCTGAGTGTGGATGAGGACCCAAGTCCACGGAATGTCCTTTTTGAGGAGCTCATATAGAGGGGCTGTCTTCTGTGCAAAATCACAAATGAAGTCCCTGGAATAGTTGACCATTCTCAGGAAATGTCCGAGTTTTGCCATACTGGTGGGTAGTGGCAAATATTGTAGGCCTTGTATTTTCTTTCAAGCTAGGCTCCTGCCCTGTTCTGTTATGCACAGGCCAAGAAAAATAACTTCTTTCTGGCAGAGTTGTGCTTTTGCAGAATTATACTTGAGGCCTGCCCTCTGGAAGAGGGTCAGTAGTTTGTCAAAGAGGTCAAAATGTTGCTCCTTGGTGGCAGTTGCCAACAGTAGATCATCCACATACTGCAGAAGACATCATGGGGCAGAGAAACCCTGCATAGTGTCCATCGTGTGTAGATGGAAAAGGGAGAGGCTATTGTGGATACATAGATACATAGACAGTGTCGGCAGATAAGGGCCTATGGCCCACCCAGTCTGCCCATTTGAGCTTGTAAGTTCAGTTTGTTTTCCTAGAAGTCTGTTGCCCCTTACCCCTGACCTCCAGAATTCCTTTATGTCTATCCCATGCATTCTTAAATCCCGTGATTGTTTCAGCCCCCACCACTTCCTCTGGCAGGGTGTTCCACTTGTCCACCACCCGTTCTGTGAAGAAATTCTTTCTCATGTTTCCTCTGAATCGTCCTCCCTCCAACTTCATCCCATGTCCTCTAGTCCTGGAACATCTTTTTCACTTAAAAATAGTGTTTTCCTGCACCCTGTTCCTCCCTGTAAGATACTTGTATGTCTCTATCATATCCCCTCTCTCCCTCCTCTCCTCCAGGGAGTACATGTTCAGTTCCTTCAACCTGTCTTCATAGGACTTGTGATGCAATCCATGCACCATCTTTGTTGCCCTCCTCTGAACCTTCTCTACCCTGTCTATGTCCTTACGTAGGTATGGTCTCCAGAACTGTACACTGTACTCCAGGTGGGGCCTCACTAGTGTCTTGTATAGCGAATTATGACCTCCTTTCCTCGCTGGTGATGCCCCTGCCTATACATCCCAGCATCCTATTTGCTTTACCTGCTGCCTTGTCACACTGTTTCCCTACCTTGAGGTCATCAGAGATGATAACCCCAAGATCCCTTTCCTGCTTGGTGCATGCTATATCCTTACCCCCCAACTGATATATTGTGCCAGGGTTTTTGTGCCCCATATGCATTATCTTGCACTTCTTTGCATTGAATTTCAACTGCCAAACCCCTGACCATTCTTCAAGTTTCTGCAGGTCACTTCTCATTCTGTCTACACCCTCTGGTGTGTCTACTCTATTACAGAGCTTTGTGTCATCAGCGAACAGTGAAATTCTGCCTTCTAGGTCCTGCGCAATGTCACTGATGAAGATGTTGAATAGGACCGGTCCCAGCACTGATCCCTGTGGTACCCCACTGGTCAGTCTTCCCTCTGTGGAGTGACAGCCATTTACCACCACCCTCTGTGTCCTGCCACCCAGCCAGTTACCTACCCACCACACTACTGTCCTGCCACACCCATATTCCCCAGTTTGTGTAATAGTCTTCTATGTGGCACAGTGTCAAAGGCCTTGCTGAAGTCCAGATAGGCCATGTCCACCGCCCTCCTGATCCACCTCCCGAGTCACCCAGTCAAAATTCAACGAGGTTGGTCTGACATGACCTCCCCTGGTGAAACCATGCTGCCTTGGGTCCTGTAGTCCATTGACAACCAGATGTTCTACCAATCTCTCCTTCAGTAGAGCTTCCATGATCTTCCCACTACCGAGGTGAGGCTGACTGGTCTGTAGTTCCCTGCTTCCTCTTTGTTCCCACTTTTGTATAAGGGACTACATCTGCTGTCCTCCAGTCTTTGGGTACCTCCCTGTTTCCAGTGATCGGCTAAACAGGATAGCCAGAGGTTCAGCCATCACCTCTCTTAGTTCTTTAAGGACCCTGGTGCACCCTATCTGGCCCCATTGCTTTATCAACTCTTATTACTTCCAGTTCCTTCAGGACCCTTTCTCATGTAAAGGGATTTGTGTCCATTTCTGCACCATTCTCATCCCTTGTACTCCCTTCAGACCCATTATCCTCCTCTTCCTCAGTAAAGACTGAGCAGAAATACCTGTTCAATATGTCAGCTTTACTGTTGTCATCCTCCACGTGGCCCTCATCCTCCCCCTTCAGTCTCACTATCCCTCCCTATGCCTTTCTTTTTTCACTTATGTACCTGTAAAAGGTTTTGTCCCCTCTACCCACTGATTTTGCAATGTGCTCTTCTGTCTGAGCTTTGGCTTCCCTTACTGACCTCCCTGCCTCCTTTGCTTCTCCTGGTACTTCTCCTATCCCCTTCTGCCTGTGTCTTTTTGTATTGCCTGAATGCAATCTTTTGGCTATCACTTTCTTTGCTACCTCTTTGGAAAACCATAATGGTCTCCTCTTCCTTTTCCTCTTGCTAACCTGCTTAATGCATAATTCTGTTGTTCTTGTAATCCCATTTTAAATACTGCCCACTGTTCCTCAACCCTGATTCCTGTCCCATTCCCCTAATGCCTCTTTCAAGTATCTCCCCATTTTCCAAAGTCTGCCCCCTAAAATCCAGGATACGTGTTTTGTGTGGTTTGGTTCTGCTCTTTCTGTGATTTCAAACCACAATGACTGGTGGTCACTGTTTCCCAGGTGCTCCCCCACTGTTACCCCCATCACAGTGTCCCTGTTTGTGAGCACAAGGTCCAGTATTGCCTTCTGCAGAGTTGGTTCTGTGACCAGTTGCTTGAGGAAGGCACCCTGAAGGGAGTCCAGGATAAATCTGCTCCTAGTTGATGCTGCTGCTGGGATGCTCCAGTCCACATCTGGAATATTGAAGTCTCCAACTAGTACTACCTCACCCTTGTCGGCCATCCTTTGGATGGCTAGCACCAGCTCCTATCTGTTTCTTCCTCCTGTGCTGGTGGTCTATAGACCACACCTGTGCGGATGGCTGTCCCATTTTCCTTTCCAGCTTAACCCACAGTATCTCTCCCCATTTTGTTCCTCCTGATCTCTGTGGCCCTTATGTCATTTTTCACATACAGTGCCACCTCCTCCTTCCTGCCTGCTCTGTCTCTTCTGAATATGTTGTAGCCAGGTATGGCCATCTCCCAGTCGTGGTTATCATTACACCAGGTTTCAGTGATGGCCACAATGTCCAGGTCTGACTGCACAATGACAGCCTCCAGATCTTCCATCTTGTTGCTAAGGCTCCTGGCATTTGCAACATGGCTTTCCATGATTTGATCTCCTAGACTGTTTCACAGTTCTCTCCAGCCCTTCCTTGGTTGTCATTTATCCCTGGTTCTCCTTGCTGTCTGCCCTTCTGCTGAATTTTGCACCTTTTCTGCTTATCCACCTCTTGGGCACTAATCTCCATCTTTTGCACACTGCTTTGCAGAGATAGCCACTCCTCTGGTTCATTGGTTCCACTGCTAGCTGTGGGGGGTGAGCAAGTAAGTACCCTCCTTGCTGGCTTGCCACCCCCCTTTGCTAGTTTAAATGCTTGTCAATGTAGCATTTAAACTTATCATTGAGTGCTTGGATTCCCCTCCAGGATAGATGCAGGCTGTCAGGCTTAGACAAACCTCCATCCCTCCAGGTGGGTCCCCAGTCACCAATGAATCAAACCCTTCCTCACAGCACCAGTTCTTCAACCATGAGTTAAAGTTCCTGGTGCATGCATTTCTAGCTCTCCTTGCCTCTCACAGGTAGTACTTCTGAGAAAGTGACAGAAGTAGCTACTTGCTTGAGACCCTCCCCAGTTTCCTAAACTCTTCCTGAACTTCCTTTGGCTCCCATTTGCCAGGTCATTAGTACCTAGGTGGATAATGACATCCAGCTCACCCTCCGTCTTGCCTTCCCAGTGATCCCAGGATCTTCCTTCCATCCCTCCATGCCAGTGGCACCTGGTAGGCACCTCACCTCCCTGTCCTCCCCTCCTGTGTCCCTAGCTGGATCCCTCTTATGATGGAGTCCCCACCAGGATCTCGCCTCCTCCTCTGGGGTCCACTGCTTTCCCGCTGAGGTCACCTCTCTGGCTAACCTCCACATCCTTTCCTTTCACTTCTCTGGGTACCTATATTTGGTTGTCCTCATTCTTCAGTGTGGCATATGAGTTCTTGAGTGGAATAGGATCTGGGATGTGCCTCTGCCTGACCGCTCTAACCCTCCCTGAGCCCACTGTCATCCAAGTGCTCCTGTTCTCGGCATCCTTTGAGGCAGTTGCAATGGACTGGGTGGTCTCTGGATAGGGTGATGGTACTCTGACCCAGTTCTACTGCTCTGAGTCTGGCTACCTCCTCCCGCAGTCCAGAGAGTGCATGCAGATAGGGCAGCACCTCAGTGTCCAGAAGGTCTGCCTGAATATGGCTGCCCCACAGCCACTGCATTGCACCACTCCCCACATTATACTGCAATTCCACTACTTGTCTGCTAATGAAGCTCTCCTAGTTCCCTTTGTATTAATTTACTGTCCTAAAAATCTTGCCACTGATCTTCAGATATTTTTTTTAAAGGAAAAGAAAACAATAAATAAATAAATGAATCAAAACACTTGTCGTGCTGAGGGTGGGCTTCTTCCCCCTTATGCCCCTCCTACTTCACACCCCATACTATACCCTGTGTTTAGCTCCTGTCAATCAGATTTAACAGGGCATATAATTAAGAGTTGGGGGAAGGGGAGGGGGGGGCGAAAATTTGCAGCAATTAGACAGCACAGGATTACACCACCACTATGTTTCTACATTTTCAACAGCCCAAAAACAATTATAAGTAAAGACAACAACGAAATTATTATGTCACTAAAAGCCCTCAATCTAAGTTTAAAGGAAAAATAGCAATTACCAGTTACTCTAAAGCACTGAATTGAATATGTTTCCTTCCTTACCCTTCTGGCTTCTTCTGAGAAAATGAACTCTACTTGCTACTTCAACTCTGACTAAGCCCCACCTCCAGTTATCACGTAGCTGAGGTCAGAGGCCAGACAATTAACACCCTTCACCCAACTACAGGGCAGTCAGACAAGCCAAGATAAAATGTGCAGCAATTAGCACAGAATTACACCACCACTATGTTTCTAAATTTTCAACAGCCCAAAAACAATTATAAGTAAAGACAACAAAGAAATTATAGTGTCACTAAAAGCCCTCAATCTAAGTTTAAAAGAAAAATAGCAATTACCAGTTACTCTAAAGCACTGAATTGAATATGTTTCCTTCCTTCCCCTTCTGGCTTCTTCTGAGAAAATGAACTCTACTTGCTACTTCAACTCTGACTAAGCCCCACCTCCAGTTATCACATAGCTGAGGTCAGAAGCCAGACAATTAACACCCTTCACCCAACTACAGGGCAGTCAGACAAGCCAAGATAAAATTTGCAGCAATTAGACAGCACAGAATTACACCACCACTATGTTTTAAATTTTCAACAGCCCAAAATCAATTATAAGTAAAGACAACAAAGAAATTATAGTGTCACTAAAAGCCCTCAATCTAAGTTTAAAAGAAAAATAGCAATTACCAGTTACTCTAAAGCACTGAATTGAATATGTTTCCTTCCTTCCCCTTCTGGCTTCTTCTGAGAAAATGAACTCTACTTGCTACTTCAACTCTGACTAAGCCCCACCACCAGTTATCACGTAGCTGAGGTCAGAGGCCAGACAATTAACACCCTTCACCCAACTACAGGGCAGTCAGACAAGCCAAGATAAAATTTGCAGCAATTAAAGACAGCACAGAATTACACCACCACTATGTTTCTAAATTTTCAACAGCCCAAAAACAATTATAAGTAAAGACAACAAAGAAATTATAGTGTCACTAAAAGCCCTCAATTTAAGTTTAAAAGAAAAATAGCAATTACCAGTTACTCTAAAGCACTGAATTGAATATGTTTCCTTCCTTCCCTTCTGGCTTCTTCTGAGAAAATGAACTCTACTTGCTACTTCAACTCTACTAAGCCCCACCTCCAGTTATCACGTAGCTGAGGTCAGAGGCCAGACAATTAACACCCTTCACCCAACTACAGGGCAGTCAGACAAGCCAAGATAAAATTTGCAGCAATTAAAGACAGCACAGAATTACACCACCACCATGTTTTAAATTTTCAACAGCCCAAAACAATTATAAGTAAAGACAACAAAGAAATTATAGTGTCACTAAAAGCCCTCAATCAAAGTTTAAAGGAAAAATAGCAATTACCAGTTACTCTAAAGCACTGAATTGAATATGTTTCCTTCCTTCCCTTCTGGCTTCTTCTGAGAAAATGAACTCTACTTGCTACTTCAACTCTGACTAAGCCCCACCTCCAGTTATCACATAGCTGAGGTCAGAGGCCAGACAATTAACACCCTTCACCCAACTACAGGGCAGTCAGACAAGCCAAGATAAAATTTGCAGCAATTAAAGACAGCACAGAATTACACCACCACTATGTTTTAAATTTTCAACAGCCCAAAAACAATTATAAGTAAAGACAACAACGAAATTATAGTGTCACTAAAAGCCCTCAATCTAAGTTTAAAAGAAAAATAGCAATTACCAGTTACTCTAAAGCACTGAATTGAATATGTTTCCTTCCTTCCCCTTCTGGCTTCTTCTGAGAAAATGAACTCTACTTGCTACTTCAACTCTGACTAAGCCCCACCTCCAGTTATCACGTAGCTGAGGTCAGAGGCCAGACAATTAACACCCTTCACCCAACTACAGGGCAGTCAGACAAGCCAAGATAAAATTTGCAGCAATTAGACAGCACAGAATTACACCACCACTATGTTTCTAAATTTTCAACAGCCCAAAAACAATTATAAGTAAAGACAACAAAGAAATTATAGTGTCACTAAAAGCCCTCAATCTAAGTTTAAAGAAAATAGCAATTACCAGTTACTCTAAAGCACTGAATTGAATATGTTTCCTTCCTTCCCCTTCTGGTTTCTTCTGAGAAAATGAACTCTACTTGCTACTTCAACTCTGACTAAGCCCCACCTCCAGTTATCACGTAGCTGAGGTCAGAGGCCAGACAATTAACACCCTTCACCCAACTACAGGGCAGTCAGACAAGCCAAGATAAAATTTGCAGCAATTAAAGACAGCACAGAATTACAACACCACTATGTTTTAAATTTTCAACAGCCCAAAAATAATTATAAGTAAAGACAACAAAGAAATTATAGTGTCACTAAAAGCCCTCAATCTAAGTTTAAAAGAAAAATAGCAATTACCAGTTACTCTAAAGCACTGAATTGAATATGTTTCCTTCCTTCCCCTTCTGGCTTCTTCTGAGAAAATGAACTCTACTTGCTACTTCAACTCTGACTAAGCCCACCTCCAGTTATCACGTAGCTGAGGTCAGAGGCAGACAATTAACACCCTTCACCCAACTACAGGGCAGTCAGACAAGCGAAGATAAAATTTGCAGCAATTAAAGACAGCACAGAATTACACCACCACTATGTTTTAAATTTTCAACAGCCCAAAAACAATTATAAGTAAAGACAAGAAAGAAATTATAGTGTCACTAAAAGTCGTCAATCTAAGTTTAAAAGAAAAATAGCAATTACCAGTTACTCTAAAGCACTGAATTGAATATGTTTCCTTCCTTCCCCTTCTGGCTTCTTCTGAGAAAATGAACTCTACTTGTTACTTCAACTCTGACAAAGCCCCACCTCCAGTTATCATGTAGCTGAGGTGAGAGGCCAGACAATTAACACCCTTCACCCAACTACAGGGCAGTCAGACAAGCCAAGATAAAATTTGCAGCAATTAAAGACAGCACAGAATTACACCACCACCATGTTTTAAATTTTCAACAGCCCAAAAACAATTATAAGTAAAGAAAACAAAGAAATTATAGTGTCACTAAAAGCCCTCAATCTAAGTTTAAAAAAAAATAGCAATTACCAGTTACTCTAAAGCACTGAATTGAATATGTTTCCTTCCTTCCCTTCTAGCTTCTTCTGAGAAAATGAACTCTACTTGCTACTTCAACTCTGACTAAGCCCCACCTCCAGTTATCACATAGCTGAGGTCAGAGGCCAGACAATTAACACCCTTCACCCAACTACAGGGCAGTCAGACAAGCCAAGATAAAATTTGCAGCAATTAAAGACAGCACAGAATTACACCACCACTATGTTTTAAATTTTCAACAGCCCAAAAACAATTATAAGTAAAGACAACAACGAAATTATAGTGTCACTAAAAGCCCTCAATCTAAGTTTAAAAGAAAAATAGCAATTACCAGTTACTCTAAAGCACTGAATTGAATATGTTTCCTTCCTTCCCCTTCTGGCTTCTTCTGGAAAATGAACTCTACTTGCTACTTCAACTCTGACTAACCCCACCTCCAGTTATCACGTAGCTGAGGTCAGAGGCCAGACAATTAACACCCTTCACCCCAACTACAGAGGCGGTCAGACAAGCGAAGATAAAATTTGCAGCAATTAGACAGCACAGAATTACACCACCACTATGTTTCTAATTTTCAACAGCCCAAAAACAATTATAAGTAAAGACAACAAAGAAATTATAGTGTCACTAAAAGCCCTCAATCTAAGTTTAAAAGAAAAATAGCAATTACCAGTTACTCTAAAGCACTGAATTGAATATGTTTCCTTCCTTCCCCTTCTGGCTTCTTCTGAGAAAATGAACTCTACTTGCTACTTCAACTCTGACTAAGCCCACCTCCAGTTATCATGTAGCTGAGGTCAGAGGCAAGACAATTAACACCCTTCACCCATCTACAGGGCAGTCAGTCAAGCCAAGATAAAATTTGCAGCAATTAAAGACAGCACAGAATTACACCACCACTATGTTTTAAATTTTCAACAGCCCAAAAATAATTATAAGTAAAGACAACAAAGAAAATATAGTGTCACTAAAAGCCCTCAATCTAAGTTTAAAAGAAAAATAGCAATTACCAGTTACTCTAAAGCACTGAATTGAATATGTTTCCTTCCTTTCCCTTCTGGCTTCTTCTGAGAAAATGAACTCTACATGCTACTTCAACTCTGACTAAGCCCCACCTCCAGTTATCACGTAGCTGAGGTCAGAGGCCAGACAATTAACACTCTTCACCCAACTACAGGGCAGTCAGACAAGCCAAGATAAAATTTGCAGCAATTAAAGACAGCACAGAATTACACCACCACTATGTTTTAAATTTTCAACAGCCCAAAAACAATTATAAGTAAAGACAAGAAAGAAATTATAGTGTCACTAAAAGCCCTCAATCTAAGTTTAAAGAAAATAGCAATTACCAGTTACTCTAAAGCACTGAATTGAATATGTTTCCTTCCTTCCCCTTCTGGCTTCTTCTGAGAAAATGAACTCTACTTGCTACTTCAACTCTGACTAAGCCCCACCTCCTGTTATCACGTAGCTGAGGTCAGAGGCCAGACAATTAACACCCTTCACCCAACTACAGGGAGGTCAGACAAGCGAAGATAAAATTTGCAGCAATTAGACAGCACAGAATTACACCACCACTATGTTTCTAAATTTTCAACAGCCCAAAAACAATTATAAGTAAAGACAACAAAGAAATTATAGTGTCACTAAAAGCCCTCAATCTAAGTTTAAAGGAAAAATAGCAATTACCAGTTACTCTAAAGCACTGAATTGAATATGTTTCCTTCCTTCCCCTTCTGGAATCTTCTGAGAAAATGAACTCTACTTGCTACTTCAACTGTGACTAAGCCCCACCTCCAGTTATCATGTAGCTGAGGTCAGAGGCAAGACAATTAACACCCTTCACCCAACTACAGGGCAGTCAGACAAGCCAAGATAAAATTTGCAGCAATTAAAGACAGCACAGAATTACACCACCATTATGTTTTAAATTTTCAACAGCCCAAAAATAATTATAAGTAAAGACAACAAAGAAATTATAGTGTCACTAAAAGCCCTCAATCTAAGTTTAAAGGAAAAATAGCAATTACCAGTTACTCTAAAGCACTGAATTGAATATGTTTCCTTCCTTTCCCTTCTGGCTATTCTGAGGAAAATGAACTCTGCTTGCTACTTCATCTCTGACTAAGCCCCACCTCAGTTATCATGTAGCTGAGGTCAGAGGCCAGACAATTAACACCCTTCACCCAACTACAGGGCAGTCAGACAAGCGAAGATAAAATTTGCAGCAATTAAAGACAGCACAGAATTACACCACCACTATGTTTTAAATTTTCAACAGCCCAAAAACAATTATAAGTAAAGACAACAAAGAAATTACAGTGTCACTAAAAGCCCTCAATCTAAGTTTAAAAGAAAAATAGCAATTACCAGTTACTCTAAAGCACTGAATTGAATATGTTTCCTTCCTTCCCCTTCTGGCTTCTTCTGAGAAAATGAACTCTACTTGCTACTTCAACTCTGACTAAGCCCCACCACCAGTTATCACATAGCTGAGGTCAGAGGCCAGACAATTAACACCCTTCACCCAACTACAGGGCAGTCAGACAAGCCAAGATAAAAATTGCAGCAATTAAAGACAGCACAGAATTACAACACCACTATGTTTTAAATTTTCAACAGCCCAAAAATAATTATAAGTAAAGACAACAAAGAAATTATAGTGTCACTAAAAGCCCTCAATCTAAGTTTAAAAGAAAAATAGCAATTACCAGTTACTCTAAAGCACTGAATTGAATATGTTTCCTTCCTTCCCCTTCTGGCTTCTTCTGAGAAAATGAACTCTACTTGCTACTTCAACTCTGACTAAGCCCCACCTCCAGTTATCACGTAGCTGAGGTCAGAGGCCAGACAATTAACACCCTTCACCCAACTACAGGGCAGTCAGACAAGCTGAAGATAAAATTTGCAGCAATTAAAGACAGCACAGAATTACACCACCACTATGTTTTAAATTTTCAACAGCCCAAAAACAATTATAAGTAAAGACAAGAAAGAAATTATAGTGTCACTAAAAGTCCTCAATCTAAGTTTAAAGAAAAATAGCAATTACCAGTTACTCTAAAGCACTGAATTGAATATGTTTCCATCCTTCCCCTTCTGGCTTCTTCTGAGAAAATGAACTCTACTTGTTACTTCAACTCTGACAAAGCCCACCTCCAGTTATCATGTAGCTGAGGTGAGAGGCCGAACAATTAACACCTTCACCAACTACAGGGCAGTCAGACAAGCCAAGATAAAATTTGCAGCAATTAAAGACAGCACAGAATTACACCACCACCATGTTTTAAATTTTCAACAGCCCAAAAACAATTATAAGTAAAGAAAACAAAGAAATTATAGTGTCACTAAAAGCCCTCAATCTAAGTTTAAAAAAAAATAGCAATTACCAGTTACTCTAAAGCACTGAATTGAATATGTTTCCTTCCTTCCCCTTCTAGCTTCTTCTGAGAAAATGAACTCTACTTGCTACTTCAACTCTGACTAAGCCCCACCTCCAGTTATCACATAGCTGAGGTCAGAGGCCAGACAATTAACACCCTTCACCCAACTACAGGGCAGTCAGACAAGCCAAGATAAAATTTGCAGCAATTAAAGACAGCACAGAATTACACCACCACTATGTTTTAAATTTTCAACAGCCAAAAAAATTATAAGTAAAGACAACAACGAAATTATAGTGTCACTAAAAGCCCTCAATCTAAGTTTAAAAGAAAAATAGCAATTACCAGTTACTCTAAAGCACTGAATTGAATATGTTTCCTTCCTTCCCCTTCTGGCTTCTTCTGAGAAAATGAACTCTACTTGCTACTTCAACTCTGACTAAGCCCCACCTCCAGTTATCACGTAGCTGAGGTCAGAGGCCAGACAATTAACACCCTTCACCCAACTACAGGGCGGTCAGACAAGCGAAGATAAAATTTGCAGCAATTAGACAGCACAGAATTACACCACCACTATGTTTCTAATTTTCAACAGCCCAAAAACAATTATAAGTAAAGACAACAAAGAAATTATAGTGTCACTAAAAGCCCTCAATCTAAGTTTAAAGGAAAAATAGCAATTACCAGTTACTCTAAAGCACTGAATTGAATATGTTTCCTTCATCCCCTTCTGGCTTCTTCTGAAAATAGACTCCACTTGCTACTTCAACTCTGACTAAGCCCCACCTCAGTTATCATGTAGCTGAGGTCAGAGGCAAGACAATTAACACCCTTCACCCATCTACAGGCAGTCAGTCAAGCCAAGATAAATTTGCAAAATTAAAGACAGCACAGAATTACACCACCACTATGTTTTAAATTTTCAACAGCCCAAAAATAATTATAAGTAAAGACAACAAAGAAAATATAGTGTCACTAAAAGCCCTCAATCTAAGTTTAAAAGAAAAATAGCAATTACCAGTTACTCTAAAGCACTGAATTGAATATGTTTCCTTCCTTTCCCTTCTGGCTTCTTCTGAGAAAATGAACTCTACATGCTACTTCAACTCTGACTAAGCCCCACCTCCAGTTATCACGTAGCTGAGGTCAGAGGCCAGACAATTAACACTCTTCACCCAATTACAGGGCAGTCAGACAAGCCAAGATAAAATTTGCAGCAATTAAAGACAGCACAGAATTACACCACCACTATGTTTTAAATTTTCAACAGCCCAAAAACAATTATAAGTAAAGACAAGAAAGAAATTATAGTGTCATTAAAAGCCCTCAATCTAAGTTTAAAAGAAAAATAGCAATTACCAGTTACTCTAAAGCACTGAATTGAATATGTTTCCTTCCTTCCCCTTCTGGCTTCTTCTGAGAAAATGAACTCTACTTGCTTCTTCAACTCTGACAAAGCCCCACCTCCATTTATCATGTAGCTGAGGTCAGAGGCCAGACAATTAACACCCTTCACCCAACTACAGGGCAGTCAGACAAGCCAAGATAAAATTTGCAGCAATTAAAGACAGCACAGAATTACACCACCACTATGTTTTAAATTTTCAACAGCCCAAAAACAATTATAAGTAAAGACAACAAAGAAATTATAGTGTCACTAAAAGCCCTCAATCTAAGTTTAAAAGAAAAATAGCAATTACCAGTTACTCTAAAGCACTGAATTGAATATGTTTCCTTCCTTCCCCTTCTAGTTTCTTCTGAGAAAATGAACTCCACTTGCTACTTCAACTCTGACTAAGCCCCACCTCCAGTTATCACATAGCTGAGGTCAGAGGCCAGACAATTAACACCCTTCACCCAACTACAGGGCAGTCAGACAAGCCAAGATAAAATTTGCAGCAATTAAAGACAGCACAGAATTACACCACCACTATGTTTTAAATTTTCAACAGCCCAAAAAAGTATAAGTAAAGACAACAACGAAATTATAGTGTCACTAAAAGATCTCAATCTAAGTTTAAAAAAAAAATAGCAATTACCAGTTACTCTAAAGCACTGAATTGAATATGTTTCCTTCCTTCCCCTTCTGGCTTCTTCTGAGAAAATGAACTCTACTTGCTACTTCAACTCTGACTAAGCCCCACCTCCTGTTATCACGTAGCTGAGGTCAGAGGCCAGACAATTAACACCCTTCACCCAACTACAGGGAGGTCAGACAAGCGAAGATAAAGTTTGCAGCAATTAGACAGCACAGAATTACACCACCACTATGTTTCTAAATTTTCAACAGCCCAAAAACAATTATAAGTAAAGACAACAAAGAAATTATAGTGTCACTAAAAGCCCTCAATCTAAGTTTAAAAGAAAAATAGCAATTACCAGTTACTCTAAAGCACTGAATTGAATATGTTTTCTTCCTTCCCCTTCTGGCATCTTCTGAGAAAATGAACTCTACTTGCTACTTCAACTGTGACTAAGCTTCCCTCCAGTTATCATGTAGCTGAGGTCAGAGGCAAGACAATTAACACCCTTCACCCAACTACAGGGCAGTCAGACAAGCCAAGATAAAATTTGCAGCAATTAAAGACAGCACAGAATTACACCACCATTATGTTTTAAATTTTCAACAGCCCAAAAATAATTATAAGTAAAGACAACAAAGAAATTATAGTGTCACTAAAAGCCCTCAATCTAAGTTTAAAAGAAAAATAGCAATTACCAGTTACTCTAAAGCACTGAATTGAATATGTTTCCTTCCTTTCCCTTCTGGCTTCTTCTGAGAAAATGAACTCTGCTTGCTACTTCATCTCTGACTAAGCCCCACCTCCAGTTATCACGTAGCTGAGGTCAGAGGCCAGACAATTAACACCCTTCACCCAACTACAGGGCAGTCAGACAAGCGAAGATAAAATTTGCAGCAATTAAAGACAGCACAGAATTACACCACCACTATGTTTTAAATTTTCAACAGCCCAAAAACAATTATAAGTAAAGACAACAAAGAAATTACAGTGTCACTAAAAGCCCTCAATCTAAGTTTAAAAGAAAAATAGCAATTACCAGTTACTCTAAAGCACTGAATTGAATATGTTTCCTTCCTTCCCCTTCTGGCTTCTTCTGAGAAAATGAACTCTACTTGCTACTTCAACTCTGACTAAGCCCCACCACCAGTTATCACGTAGCTGAGGTCAGAGGCCAGACAATTAACACCCTTCACCCAACTACAGGGCAGTCAGACAAGCCAAGATAAAATTTCAGCAATTAAAGACAGCACAGAATTACACCACCACTATGTTTCTAAATTTTCAACAGCCCAAAACAATTATAAAAGTAAAGACAAGAAAAGAAATTATAGTGTCACTAAAAGCCCTCAATCTAAGTTTAAAAGAAAAATAGCAATTACCAGTTACTCTAAAGCACTGAATTGAATATGTTCCTTCCTCCCCTTCTAGCTTCTTCTGAGAAAATGAACTCTACTTGCTACTTGAACTCTGCTAAGCCCCACTCCAGTTATCCAAAGCTGAGGTCAGAGGCTGACAATTAACACCTTTACCAACTACAGGGCAGTCAGACAAGCCAAGATAAAATTTGCAGCAATTAAAGACAGCACAAATTACACACCACTATGTTTTAAATTTTCAACAGCCCAAAACAATTATAAGTAAAGACAACAAAAGAAATTAGAGTGTCACTAAAAGCCCTCAATCTAAGTTTAAAATAAAATAGCAATTACCAGTTACTCTAAAGCACTGAATTGAATATGTTCCTTCCTTCCCTTCCGGGCTTCTTCTGAGAAATGAACTCTACTTGCTACTTCAACTCTGATAAGCCCCACCTCCAGTTATCACATAGCTAAGGTCAGAGCCAGACAATTAACACCCTTCACCCAACTCACAGAGTCAGACAAGCCAAGATAAAATTTGCAGCAATTAAAGCACAGAATTACACCACCACTATGTTTTAAATTTTCAACAGGCCAAAAACAATTATAAGTAAAGACAACAACGAAATTATAGTGTCACTAAAAGCCCTCAATCTATGTTTAAGAAAAATAAGCGATTTACCGGTTACTCTAAAAGCACTGAATTGAATATGTTTCCTTCCTTCCCTTCTGGCTTCTTCTGAGAAAAATGAACTCTACTGCTACTGCACTCTCACTCAAGCTCCCACCTCCAGTTATCAATGTAGCTGAGGTAAGAGGCCAGGCAATTACACCATTCACCCAACTACAGGGCAGTCAGACAAGCAAGATAAAATTTGCAGCAATTAAAGACAGCACAGAATTACACCACCACTATGTTTTAAATTTTCAACAGCACAAAAACAATTATAAGTAGAACAACAACAAGAATTTATAGTGTCACTAAAGCCCTCAATCTAAGTTTAAAGAAAAATAGCAAATACCAGTTACTCTAAAGCACTGAATTGAATATGTTCCTTCCTTCCCCTTCCGGCTTCTTCTGAGAAAATGAACTCTACTTGCTACTTCAACTCTGATTAAGCCCCACCTCCAGTTATCACATAGCTGAGGTCAGAGGCCAGACAATTAACACCCTTCACCCAACTACAGGGCAGTCAGACAAGCGAAGATAAAATTTGCAGCAATTAAAGACAGCACAGAATTACACCACCACTATGTTTTAAATTTTCAACAGCCCAAAAACAATTATAAGTAAAGAAAAGAAAGAAATTATAGTGTCACTAAAAGCCCTCAATCTAAGTTTAAAAGAAAAATAGCAATTACCAGTTACTCTAAAGCACTGAATTGAATATGTTTCCTTCCTTCCCCTTCTGGCTTCTTCTGAGAAAATGAACTCTACTTGCTACTTCAACTCTGACAAAGCCCCACCTCCAATTATCATGTAGCTGAGGTCAGAGGCCAGACAATTAACACCCTTCACCCAACTACAGGGCAGTCAGACAAGCCAAGATAAAATTTGCAGCAATTAAAGACAGCACAGAATTACACCACCACTATGTTTTAAATTTTCAACAGCCCAAAAACAATTATAAGTAAAGACAACAAAGAAATTATAGTGTCACTAAAAGCCCTCAATCTAAGTTTAAAAGAAAAATAGCAATTACCAGTTACTCTAAAGCACTGAATTGAATATGTTTCCTTCCTTCCCCTTCTAGCTTCTTCTGAGAAAATGAACCCCACTTGTTACTTCAACTCTGACTAAGCCCCACCTCCAGTTATCACATAGCTGAGGTCAGAGGCCAGACAATTAAAACCCTTCACCCAACTACAGGGCAGTGTAGACAAGCTTAAGATAAATTTGCAGCAATTAAAGACAGCACAGAATTACACCACCACTATGTTTTAAATTTTCAACAGCGAAAAAAAATTATAAGTAAAGACAACAACGAAATTATAGTGTCACTAAAGATCTCAATCTAAGTTTAAAAAAAATAGCAATTACCAGTTACTCTAAAGCACTGAATTGATATACTTCCTTCCTTCCCTTCCAGCTTCTTCTGAGAAAATGAACCTACTTGCTACTTCAACTCTGACTAAGCCCCACCTCCAGTTATCATGTAGCTGAGGTCAGAGGCCAGACAATTAACACCCTTCACCCAACTACAGGGCAGTCAGACAAGCGAAGATAAAATTTGCAGCAATTAAAGACAGCCCAGAATTACACCACCACTATGTTTTAAATTTTCAACAGCCCAAAAACAATTATAAGTAAAGACAACAAAGAAATTACAGTGTCACTAAAAGCCCTCAATCTAAGTTTAAAAGAAAAATAGCAATTACCAGTTACTCTAAAGCACTGAAATGAATATGTTTCCTTCCTTCCCCTTCTGGCTTCTTCTGAGAAAATGAACTCTACTTGCTACTTCAACTCTATTCAGCCCCACCTGAGTTATCACGTAGCTGAGGTCAGAGGCCAGACAATTAACACACCTTCACCAACTACAGGGCAGTCAGACAAGCCAAGATAAAATTTGCAGCAATTAAAGACAGCGAAATTACACCACCACTATGTTTAAATTTTCAACAGCCCAAAAACAATTATATAAAGAGACAACAAATTAAATTATAGTGTCACTAAAAGATCTCAACCTGTTAAAAAAATAGTGCAATTACCAGTTACTCTAAAGCACTGAATTGAATATGTTTTCCTTCCTTCCCTTCTATTTCTTCTGAAAATGAACTCTACTTGCTACTTGAACTCTGACAAAAGCCCCACCTCCAGTTATCACGTAGCTGAGGTCAGAGGCCAGACAATTAACACCCTTTACCCAACTACAGGGCAGTCAGACAAGCCAAAGATAAAATTTGCAGCAATTAAAGACAGCACAGAATTACACCAACTATGTTTTAAATTTTCAACAGCCCAAAACAATTATAAGTAAAGACAACAAAGAAATTATAGTGTCACTAAAGCCCTCAATCTAAGTCTAAAGGAAAAATAGCAATTACCAGTTACTCTAAAGCACTGAATTGAATATGTTTCCTTCCTTCCCCTTCCGGCTTCTTCTGAGAAAATGAACTCTACTTGCTACTTCAACTCTGACTAAGCCCCACCTCCAGTTATCACATAGCTAAGGTCAGAGGCCAGACAATTAACACTCTTCACCCAACTACAGGGCAGTCAGACAAGCCAAGATAAAATTTGCAGCAATTAAAGAAAGCACAGAATTACACCACCACTATGTTTTAAATTTTCAACAGGCCAAAAACAATTATAAGTAAAGACAACAACGAAATTATAGTGTCACTAAAAGCCCTCAATCTATGTTTAAAAGAAAAATAGCGTTTACCGGTTACTCTAAAGCACTGAATTGAATATGTTTCCTTCCTTCCCCTTCTGGCTTCTTCTGAGAAAATGAACTCTACTTGCTACTTCAACTCTGACTAAGCCCCACCTCCAGTTATCATGTAGCTGAGGTAAGAGGCCAGGCAATTAACACCATTCACCCAACTACAGGGCAGTCAGACAAGCAAGATAAAATTTGCAGCAATTAAAGACAGCACAGAATTACACCACCACTATGTTTTAAATTTTCAACAGCCCAAAAACAATTATAAGTGAAGACAACAAAGAATTTATAGTGTCACTAAAAGCCCTCAATCTAAGTTTAAAAGAAAAATAGCAATTACCAGTTACTCTAAAGCACTGAATTGAATATGTTTCCTTCCTTCCCCTTCCGGCTTCTTCTGAGAAAATGAACTCTACTTGCTACTTCAACTCTGATTAAGCCCCACCTCCAGTTATCACATAGCTGAGGTCAGAGGCCAGACAATTAACACCCTTCACCCAACTACAGGGCAGTCAGACAAGCGAAGATAAAATTTGCAGCAATTAAAGACAGCACAGAATTACACCACCACTATGTTTTAAATTTTCAACAGCCCAAAAACAATTATAAGTAAAGACAAGAAAGAAATTATAGTGTCACTAAAAGCCCTCAATCTAAGTTTAAAAGAAAAATAGCAATTACCAGTTACTCTAAAGCACTGAATTGAATATGTTTCCTTCCTTCCCCTTCTGGCTTCTTCTGAGAAAATGAACTCTACTTGCTACTTCCAACTCAGACAGCCCACCTCCAATTATCATGTAGCTGAGGTCAGAGGCCAGACAATTAACACCCTTCACCCAACTACAGGGCAGTCAGACAAGCCAAGATAAAATTTGCAGCAATTAAAGACAGCACAGAATTACACCACCACTATGTTTTAAATTTTCAACAGCCCAAAAACAATTCTAAGTAAAGACAACAAAAGAAATTATAGTGTACTAAAGCCCTCAATCTAAGTTTAAAGAGAAAATAGCAATTACCAGTTACTCTAAAGCACTAGAATTGAATATATTTCCTTCCTTCCCCTTCTAGCTTCTTCTGAAAATGAACTCCACTTATTACTTCAACTCTGACTAAGCCCCACCTCAGTTATCACATAGCTGAGGTCAGAGGCCAGACAATTAACACCCTTCACCCAACTACAGGGCAGTCAGACAAGCCAAGATAAAATTTGCAGCAATTAAACACAGCACAGAATTACACCACCACTATGTTTTAAATTTCAACAGCCCAAAAAAATTATAAGTAAAACGACAACGAAATTATAGTGTCACTAAAGATCTCAATCTAAGTTTAAAAAAAAATAGCAATTACAGTTACTCTAAAGCACTGAATTGATATATTTCCTTCCTTCCCCTTCTGGCTTCTTCTGAGAAAATGATCTCTACTTGCTACTTCAACTCTGACTAAGCCCCACCTCCAGTTATCACGTAGCTGAGGTCAGAGGCCAGACAATTAACACCCTTCACCCAACTACAGGGCGGTCAGACAAGCGAAGATAAAATTTGCAGCAATTAGACAGCACAGAATTACACCACCACTATGTTTCTAAATTTTCAACAGCCCAAAAACAATTATAAGTAAAGACAACAAAGAAATTATAGTGTCACTAAAAGCCCTCAATCTAAGTTTAAAAGAAAAATAGCAATTACCAGTTACTCTAAAGCACTGAATTGAATATGTTTCCTTCCTTCCCCTTCTGGCATCTTCTGAGAAAATGAACTCTACTTGCTACTTCAACTGTGACTAAGCCCCACCTCCAGTTATCATGTAGCTGAGGTCAGAAGCAAGACAATTAACACCCTTCACCCAACTACAGGGCAGTCAGACAAGCCAAGATAAAATTTGCAGCAATTAAAGACAGCACAGAATTACACCACCATAATGTTTTAAATTTTCAACAGCCCAAAAATAATTATAAGTAAAGACAACAAAGAAATTATAGTGTCACTAAAGCCCTCAATCTAAGTTTAAAGAAAAATAGCAATTACCAGTTACTCTAAAGCACTGAATTGAATATATCGCATCTCCCTTCTAAGCTTCTTCTGAGAAATGAACTCTACTTACTACTTCATCTGACTAAGCCCCACCTCCAGTTATCATGTAGCTGAGGTCAGAGCGAACAATTAACACCCCTTCACCCAACTACAGGGCAGTCAGACAAGCGAAGATAAAATTTGCAGCAATTAAAGGACAGCACAGAATTACACCACCACTATGTTTTAAATTTTCAACAGCCCAAAACAATTATAAGTAAAGACAACAAAGAAATTACAGTGTCACTAAAAGCCCTCAATCTAAGTTTAAAGAAAATAGCAATTACCAGGTATAAAAGCACTAGATTGAATATGTTTCCTTCCTTCCCTTCAGCTTCTTCTGAAAATGAACTCCTTTTCGCCAACTCTGACTAAGCCCCACCACAGTTATCACGTAGCTGAGGTCAGAGGCCAGACAATTAACACCTTCACCCCAACTACAGGGCAGTCAGACAAGCCAAGATAAAATTTGCAGCAATTAAAGACAGCACAAATTACAACACCACTATGTTTTAAATTTTCAACAGCCCAAAAATAATTATAGTAAAGACAACAAAGAATTATAGTGTCACTAAAAGCCCTCAATCTAAGTTTAAAAGAAAATAGCATTAAGTTACTCTAAAAGCACTGAATTGAATATGTTTCCTTCCTTCCCTTCTAGCTTCTTCTGAGAAAATGAACTCTACTTGCTACTTCAACTCCTGACTAAGCCCCACCTCCAGTTATCACGTAGCTGAGTCAGAGGCCAGACAATTAACACCCTTCACCCAACTACAGGGCAGTCAGACAAGCCAAAGATAAAATTTGCAGCAATTAAAGACAGCACAGAATTACACCACCACTATGTTTTAAATTTTCAACAGCCCAAAAACAATTATAAGTAAAGACAAGAAAGAAATTATAGTGTCACTAAAAGTCCTCAATCTAAGTTTAAAGAAAATAGCATGATTACCAGTTACTCTAAAGCACTGAATTGAATATATTTTCCTTCCCCTTCCCCTTCTGGCTAACTACAGAAAATAGAACTCTACTTATTACTTCAACTCTGACAAAGCCCCACCTCCAGTTATCATGTAGCTGAGGTGAGAGGCCAGACAATTAACACCCTTCACCCCAACTACAGGGCAGTCAGACAAGCCAAGATAAAATTTGCAGCAATTAAAGACAGCACAGAATTACACCACCACCATGTTTTAAATTTTCAACAGCCCAAAAACAATTATAAATAAAAACAAAAGAAATTATAGTGTCATAAAAGCCCTCAATCTAAGTTTAAAAAAAATAGCAATTACAGTTACTCTAAAGCACTGAATTGAACTGTTTCCTTCCTTCCCCTTCTAGCTTCTTCTGAGAAAATGAACTCTACTTGCTACTTCAACTCTGACTAAGCCCCACCTCCAGTTATCACATAGCTGAGGTCAGAGGCCAGACAATTAACACCCTTCACCCAACTACAGGGCAGTCAGACAGGCCAAGATAAAATTTCAGCAATTAAAGACAGCACAGAATTACACCACCACTATGTTTTAAAATTTTCAACAGCCCAAAACAATTATAAGTAAAGACAACAAAGAAAGTATAGTGTCACTAAAAGTCTCAATCTAAGTTTAAAAGAAAATAGCAATTACCAGTTACTCTAAAGCACTGAATTGATATTTTCCTTCCCTTCCCCTTCTGGCTTCTTCTGAGAAAAATGAGACTCTGCCCGCTACTTCAACTCAGACTACAGCCCCACCTCCAGTTATCACATAGCGGGGTCAGAGACCAGACAATTAACACCTTCACCCAACTACAGGCGGTCAGACAGCAAAGATAAAATTTGCAGCAATTAGACAGCACAGAATTACACCACCACTATGTTTCTAATTTTCCAACAGCCCAAAAACAATTACAAGTAAAAGACAACAAAGAAATTATAGTGTCACTAAAGCCCTCAATCTAAGTTTAAAAGAAAATAGCAATTACCAGTTATAAAGCACTGGAATTGAATAATATGTCCTTCCTTCCCCTTCTGGCTTCTTCTGAGAAAAGAGACTCTACCTTGCTACTTCAACTCTGACTAAGCCCCACACTCTCAGTTATCATGTAGCTGAGGTCAGAGGCAGACAATTAACACCCTTCACCCATCTACAGGCGATCGAGTCAAGCCAAGATAAAATTTGCAGCAATTAAAGACACAGAATTACACCACCACTATGTTTCAAATTTTCAACAGCCAAAAATAATTATAAGTAAAGACAACAAGAAAATATAGTGTCACTAAAAGCCCTCAATCTAAGTTTAAAGAAAAATATAAGCAATTACCAATTTATAAGCACTGAATTGAATATACTCCTTCTTTCCCTTCCAGCTTCTTCTGAGAAAATGAACTCTACATACTGCTTAACTCTGACTAAGCCCCACCTCCGATTATCACGTAGCTGAGGTCAGAGGCCAGACAATCACTTCACCCAACTACAGGGCAGTCAGACAAGCCAAGATAAAATTTGCAGCAATTAAAGACAGCACAGAATTACACCACCACTATGTTTTAATTTTTCAACAGCCCAAAACAATTATAGGCAAAGACAAGAAGAAATTATAGTGTCACTAAAGCCCTCCAATCTAAGTTTAAAAGAAAATAGCAAGTACCAGTTACTCTAAAGCACTGAATTGAATATGTTTCCCTTCCTTCCTTCTAGCTATTCTGAGAAAATGAACTCTACTGCTTCTTCAACTCTGACAAAGACCCACCTCCATTTATCGTAGCTGAGGTCAGAGGCCAGACAATTAACACCCTTCTACCCAACAAGGCAGTCAGACAAGCCAAGATAAAATTTACAGCAATTAAAGACAGCACAGAATTACACCACCACTATGTTTTAAATTTTCAACAGCCCAAAACAATTATAAGTAAAGACAACAAAGAAATTATAGTGTCACTAAAGCCCTCAATCTAAGTTTAAAAGAAAATAGCAATTACCAGTTACTCTAAAGCACTGAATTGAATATGTTTCCTTCCTTCCCTTCTAGCTTCTTCTGAGAAAATGAACTCCTTGCTTCTTCAACTCTGACTAAGCCCCACTCCAGTTATCACATAGCTGAGGTCAGAGGCAGAACAATTAACACCCTTCACCCAACTACAGGGCAGTCAGACAAGCCAAGATAAAATTTGCAGCAATTAAAGACAGACACAGAATTACACCACCACTATGTTTTAAATTTTCCAACAGCCCAAAAAAAAGTATAAGTAAAGACAACAACGAAATTATAGTGTCACTAAAAGATCTCAATCTAAGTTTAAAAAAAAAATAGCAATTACCAGTTACTCTAAAGCACTGAATTGAATATGTTTCCTTCCTTCCCCTTCTGGCTTCTTCTGAGAAAATGAACTCTACTTGCTACTTCAACTCTGACTAAGCCCCACCTCCTGTATCACGTAGCTGAGGTCAGAGGCCAGACCAATTAACACCCTTCACCCAACTAGGGAGGTCAGACAAACGAAGATAAAATTTGCAGCAATTGAACAGCACAGAAATTACACCACCACTATGTTTCTAAATTTTCAACAGCCAAAAAACAATTATAAGTAAAGACAACAAAGAATTACAGTGTCCTAAAAGCCCTCAATCTAAGTTTAAAAAGAAAAATAGCAATTACCAGTTACTCCAAGCACTGAATTGAATATGTTTCCTTCCTTCCCTTCTGGCTTCTTCTGAAAATGAACTCTACTTGCTACTTCAACTCTGACTAAGCCCCACCACCAGTTATCACGTAGCTGAGGTCAGAGGAAGACAATTAACACCCTTCCCCAACTACAGGGCAGTCAGACAAGCCAAGATACAATTTGCAGCAATTAAAGACAGCACAGAACTACACCACCACTATGATTCTAAATTTTCAACAGCCCAAAAACAATTATAAGTAAAGACAAGAAAGAATTATAGTGTCACTAAAGCCCTCAATCTAAGTTTAAAGAAAAATAGCAATTACCAGTTACTCTAAAGCACTGAATTGATATGTTTCCTTCCTTCCCCTTCTGGCTTCTTCTGAGAAAATGAACTCTACTTGCTACTTGAACTCTGACTTCAGCCCCACCTCCAGTTATCAAGCCAGCTGAGGTCAGAGGCCAGACAATTAACCCTTTACGCAACTACAGGGCAGTCAGACAAGCCAAGATAAAATTTGCAGCAATTAAAGACAGCACAGAATTACACCACCACTATGTTTTAAATTTTCAACAGCCCAAAAACAATTATAAGTAAAGACAACAAAGAAATTATAGTGTCACTAAAAGCCCTCAATCTAAGTTTAAAATAAAAATAGCAATTACCAGTTACTCTAAAGCACTGAATTGAATATATTTCCTTCCTTCCCCTTCTGGCTTCTTCTGAAAAATAGAACTCTACTTGCTACTTCAACTCTGACTAGCCCACCTCCAGTTATCACATAGCTAAGGTCAGAGGCCAGACAATTAATTTCCTTCACCCAACTACAGGGCAGTCAGACAGCCAAGATAAAATTTGCAGCAATTAAAAGCACAGAATTACACCACCACTATGTTTAAATTTTCAACAGGCCAAAAACAATTATAAGTAAAGACAACAACGAAATTATAGTGTCACTAAAGCCCTCAATCTATGTTTAAAAGAAAAATAGCGTTTACCGGTTACTCTAAAGCACTGAATTAGATATGTTCCCTTCCTTCCCTTCTGGCTTCTTCTGAGAAAATGACTCTACTGCTACTTCAACTCTGACTAAGCCCCACCTCCAGTTATCATGTAGCTGAGGTAAGGCCAAGCAATTAACACCATTCACCCAACTACAGGGCAGTCAGACAAGCAAGATAAAATTTGAACAGCAATTAAAGACAGCACAGAATTACACCACCACTATGTTTTAAAATTTCAACAACACAAAAACAATTATAAGTGAAGACAAAAAAGAATTTATAGTGTCACTAAAGCCCTCAATCTAAGTTTAAAAGAAAAATAGCAATTACAGTTATAAGCACTGAATTGAATATGTTTCCTTCCTTTATCCCTAGGCTTCTTCTGAGGAAAAATGAACTCTACTTGCTACTTCCAACTCTGATTAAGCCCCACACTCCAGTTATCACTAGCTGAGGTCAGAGGCCAGACAATTAACACCCTGCACAACTACAGGGCAGTCAGACAACCAAGATAAAATTTGCAGCAATTAAAGACAGCCCAGAATTACCACCACTATATTTTAAATTTTCAACATTACAAAACAATTATAAGTAAAGACAACAAAAAAAATTACGAGTGTCACTAAAGCCCTCAATCTAAGTTTAGAAAATAGCAATTACCGGATTACTCTAAGCACTGAAATAGATATATTTCCTTCCTTCCCTTCAAGCTAACTACAGAAAATAGACTCTACTTGCTACTTCAACTCTGACTAAGCCCCACACAGTTATCACGTAGCTGAGGTCAGAGGCCAGACAATTAACACCCTTCACCCCAACTTCTGGGGCAGTCAGACAAGCCAAGATAAAATTTGCAGCAATTAAGACAGCACAGAATTACACCACCACTATGTTTAAATTTTCAACAGCCCAAAAACAATTATAAGTAAGACAACAAGAAAGTATATAGTGTCACTAAAGCCCTCAATCTAATTTAAAAAGAAAAATAGCAATTACCAGTTACTCTAAAACACTAGATGAATACTATTTCCTTCCTTCCCCTTCTAGCTTCTTCTGAGAAAATAGACTCTACTTGCTACTTGAACTCTGACTAAGCCCCACCTCCAGATTATCCACGTATAGCTGATTAGACAGTGCTTGCCTTGCAACTACAGGGGCAGTCAGACCAAGCCAAGATAAAATTTGCAGCAATTAAACCAGCACAGAATTACACCACTATGTTTTAATTTTCAACAGCCCAAAACAATTATAAGTAAAGACAACAAAGAATTATAGTGTCACTAAAGCCCTCAATCTAAGTCTAAAGAAAATAGCAATTACAAGATACTCTAAAGCACTGAATTGAATATGTTTCCTTCCTTCCCCTGCTTCTTCTGAGAAAATAGAACTCTACCTGCTTCAACTCTGATAACCCCACCTCCAGTTATCACATAGCTGGGTCAGAGGCCAGACAATTAACACTCTTCACCCCAACTACAGGGCAGTCAGACAAGCCAAGATAAAATTTGCAGCAATTAAAGAAAGCACAGAATTACACCACCACTATGTTTTAAATTTTCCAACAGGCCAAAAACAATTATAAGTAAAGACAACAGCAAAATTATAGTGTCACTAAAAACCCTCAATCTATGTTTAAAAGAAAATAAGTTTACCAGGTTACTCTAAAGCACTGAATTGAATATAACCTTCCTTCCAACCTTAAAAGCTACTACAGAAAAATGAACTCTACTTGCTACTTCAGCTCAGCTAAGCCCCACCTCCAGTTATCATGTAGCTGAGGTAAGAGGCCAGGCAATTAACACCATTCACCCAACTACAGGGCAGTCAGACAAGCAAAGGTCAAATTTGCAGCAATTCGAACAACGCAATTACACCACCACTATAACAAATTTTCAACAGCCCCAAAACAATTATAAAATTGAGACAGCAAAAAAGAATTTAGTGTCACTAAAAAGCCCTCAATCTAAGTTTAAAGAAAAATAGCAATTACCAGTTACTCTAAGCACTGAATTGAATATATCTTCAACCCCTTCCGACTTCTTCTGAGAAAATGAACTCTACTTGCTACTTCAACTCTGATTAAGCCCCACCTCCAGTTATCACACATAGCTGGGGTCAGAGCCAGACAATTAACACCTTCACCCAACTACAGGGCAGTCAGACAACGAAGAATAAAATTTACAGCAATTAAAGACAGCACAATTACACCACCACTATGTTTTAAATTTTCAACAGCCCAAAACAATAATAAGTAAAGACAAAGAAAAAAGTATAGTGTCACTAAAGCCTCAATCTAAGTTTAAAAGAAAATAGCAGTACCAGTTACTCTAAAGCACTGAATTGAATGTTTCCTTCCTTCCCCTTCTGGCTTCTTCTGGAAAATGAACTCTACTTGCTACTTCAACTCAATAAGCCCACCTCCAATTATCATGTAGCTGAGGTCAGAGGCAGACAATTAACACCCTTCACCCCAACTACAGGGCATCAGACAAACCAAGATAAAATTTGCAGCAATTAAAGACAGAA